>OX465275.1:175903502-178692252 GCA_949987645.1 Tachina grossa | reverse complement strand
CTTTGCTGGTAAGTTTGTTTTCCAAAACACCGAAAATTATTCTCCAATAATTAAATAATAATAGTCGTCCATGAGACAACAACAGTACGTCAAATAAATTATGGTATTAAGAAAATACTTTTCGATATACAATGCCTTTGGTAATGTCCAATGTCTTTTATGTTATCAAACATATAAGAGGCAGCATAAAATATTATTATTATTAGTCTTTTCATATTAATATGATTAGGTAATGGAAAATGGTTAGAGGGGAAGAAACTAATGAAAGCAAATTAGATTTTAATTAAAGAAAATAAATTTCAAGCTTAGTGACCTTATACACATATTGTTATGTATGACACACCGTTTACCGATGGACTTTTTATTAAGGAAATTGCTATTTGTTTACTTGATAAAATCAGAAATTTTTCAATATATAATCTATTTAATGTTACCAAATCAACAAGTAGCAAATTCAGTGTGAACTGCACTCTATTACCAGTTTAACAAGCAAAAAAATTCTTGTTATAAAATTTTAATTAAAATGTTTGAGCCTACTTTTTCGTATCACTGTACTTCATATTCTCTCACCAATACAGCTGTAAATCATTTTTGGGCTTCCCGGTTTTAAATAATATTTTATTTTATCCTGTAGATCGAGGTATAGATGGATTATTATTTTACAAAAGCCAGAGTATACTTTAAGGCTACCAAAAAATGCTACCAGACTTACAGTCACATTGAGTAATTTTGTAAAAAGCTGAAAGGTTTCAGATAAAAATTTCCAATAAAACGTTGAAATATTGTTATAAATACTAAAGGCTCAGTTAGCCGACTGTAATGTAAAGTAAATGCAACAGTAGGAAACAGCTGATCGATATTGTTATGTGAAAAGTAGTGAAAATGGTTATAGAGATGTAATGTAACGTAACCTACTTTTCATATAAAAATATCGATCAGCTGTTTTCTGCGTTACAGTCGGCTAACTGAGCCTTAAAAAATAAATTCTGCGTTCTATGAATAAATAAAGCCCGTTGCTTAGAGTTCATACATACAGGTCTGTTCTGAAAATCTTATTTTGTGAAAGTCATTTGAAATTACAAAAAAATGTTTTTTTCACAAAAGTCCTTTTGGAATTTTTGTGATGTGTTTTCGAAAAGTTAAAATTTCACCAAAAAACATAAAGTTGTGAAATTTGCAGAGCAGCACAAATCGCACTTGTGATTTTAAAACCACATGTGATTTGAAAGCATGTGATATCGAGAGGGAATCAAGGCTTATTTCTGCACAACTGTTTGCGACTTTTCTTTAGCAAGAATTCGTTGTCTTATCAATTCTTGAACCGGTTGTTTCAAATGTACGAAATATACGTACCTTGCTGCTAACTCAACGCTTGACGCTCTAATTTAGGATAGACTGTTAACAATCATACTTACTTCCAAATCTGCCCGAATAAAATAATTGCATTTCTAATTGAATCACAGTCAACTAGAGATCTTTTTTTTTTGTTAATCCTAATTCATTTTATTTATTTGAACGTAAACTACACAGCTAGAAAACATATTCAATAACAATTTTGTTTCACTTATCACTTGTCTTATTTTACCTACGTTTGTGAATGCATTTCATTTTATTTATTTGTTTTTGTTTATTTTTATTTTTATTTATTAGTTTGTATAAACGCAGGTATATTTTTTACAATATATTTAATTTATGCATATAAAAGTTTTATTTGGAATTTCGTTAAAGATTTTCGAGTTTCCAACTTCATCATTTTAATGTGAAATGTGATGAAACTAATATATGAATAGCTTTTATGGAGTATAATTAAATCATTAAATAAAAATAATCATTAGTTAAATAAATATGTATTATTCCTATTCAAATGCTTTATATGAAACATTTTTTTATATTAATTTAATTCATAATTTATGCGAATTTCGAAATGTATTTTCTTTATTGTCATTTATTTTATTATTTATTAAATATTGTACTTAAACTATTAAGTATGTATTTACAAATTATTTTATAAAACTCAAATTGTTCCTATGTATGTATATTTTCGTAAGTTTTACTTTAACTTTACAAATTCCAACAGTTTACATATTTTTTTTATCTGCTTGAACTCTTTTTTGTTATTATGATTTAATTGGTCTTTTCATAGTTAATTATTAATTAATTTCAATTATTATTTATATTATTATTTTAATTAGAGCATTCTTATTTGAAAACAACAATTAAATTGTTTCATATTTACCCAATATATGTATGTATGAATGTATGTACGAGTATTTACATTGTAAATATTTGTAGATTTTAAAAATATAAATTTGGGCTCATTTTATATTTAAATTTTTGGATTTAGCTGTCTTAGCATCCTTAAGGGACTTAGAGGAAGTTAAAATAAAAATGCTTGGCTAAATTTCAAAGAAATTCGTTAGAGTGGTACTTTTTTTTTAAAAAAATAGTACAAAAACTTAAATAAATAGTTAAATATTCTTTTTTGTTTTAAGATACTTTAAGGAAGACAAAAGGCCTGCTTCTGGAATGGAGCGAACACATCTCTGTCTGCACAAAAAGAAATTGCTTAACTAAGCAGCACGTCGGGTTTCTTGGTTTGTTCAATTTCAATTTAAGTTACAAATAACTAATTCTGATACTTGGTTTTGAATGACTATGCTGTGATCTAATCACTATTAGGCCATTTCATTCTTTGTCGTGGCCATTGGCTCCTAGTTCCAGCAGTTCATGGGGTTCAGCGTTTATCTATTCCAAAGAAAAAGAGAAAAAGAAGTCATTTATTTTATGTGGTAAAGCAGTTATGCTACATATCGATGGTCACAAGTATAAAGCCCTAACTCATATGTTCACGAAATTACACGCAGTTGTGCTGTTTATTATTATGTTTATTACTTTCTCCTGTAAAGTTACAGTTATTTGAGTTGGGGCCTTTCTGTTTGTGACCAAGATATGTATATCAAAACTCACTCTGTCCACATTTTCCAAATCTTTTTTGGATAATTGATTGACTAAAATTGTGCCCAAAGCATCACACATTACATTGATGGTGGTACGGAAACGATCTCTACAAAAGTATATATTAAAGTTAAATAAAACAATATTCTTTATCATTGGACTATGACAAACTTACAGCAGCCAATCAACAGCTATAATCAGGGAGACATCTTTAGGTTCCAATCCAACTGTATCCAATACCATTACCATTGTGACAAGACCAGCTTGTGGTATACCTGCCGCCCCAATAGAAGCGGCTGTGGCCGTAATACTAACTGCAACTATAGTGCCAAACGAATAGCTCATCTCTCTGTACTGGGCAATGAAAAGAGCGGCCACAGCTTCATATAAAGCCGTGCCATCCATATTAATGGTAGCCCCCACCGGTATAACAAACCGTGTCACACGTGGATCAATGCCCATATGGTCTAAGCATTTAATGGTCAAGGGCATGGTGGCTGAACTGGAGCCAGTGCCAAATGCTGTGGCCAACACCTGACTCAGCTTTGCTATGTAGGGATAGGGTAATCTGCGCGTACCCAAAAAGAATATAACTGCAATGGTACCTTTATGGAGGAAGAAGTCAAATTAACTGTTTTTCTTTTCATGTTTTATGGCAGCCTACTTACCGAAACCATGTAGAAATAGACCAAGCATTACCGTTATAAAGTACCATCCCAGCGACTGTATTGTATCAGCAATGGAGTCCATTTCAATGATTTTGGCAGCAATTAGAAAGCCTACGCCCAAAGGAGAAATCCTTAAGAATAATTTAATTAATTACTAAGTTAAAATATTTTTAAAATTTCATTTCATCAATGATTGTGGACTTTACCAAATAACCCAGGAAGTAATAGTCATCATGGCTTCACTCAGTGTTGTAAAGAAATCTTGCAACAATTTACCCTTTTCACGCATTCTGCCAATAGTGGTGCCCAAAATGACACTGAACATAACGAGACCCAAAACATTAGAACCCTCACGCTGAGTGGCCTTGAAGCCCCATTGTTCCATTGGCACTAGAAAAACAAAAAAAAAGCAAATGAAATAAAAATATGATTTTGTGAAACAAATAGAATGTGTGCGTGTGTGTGTTTGTATGTAACTGTGGGGTAGGACGTGCAAAATTCGCATATACATATATTTCATGAAAATTTAACATACTCTAATTATTAATGATCTAGATATCTGTTGACATATCGTCGGCTTAGAGTGTAAACCTGTTATATCCACTTTTTATAACATATGAAATTTTAGTGTCGTTCGAAAGAGAAAGAAACACCTCATCGACTTGATAAAATATTTATTTTAATTTGAAGATCTATATGTCGAAGAAACTTAATGTATTAGACTAATTTCTTAAACTTTGTGCAAAACCCGTTAACAGTATTTTGTCTCTCCTGTAAAATTTCCCGGAAGTGTGTTAGCAAGTTTACACTCTAATCCGACGATATAAATCATTTACTTAAACAACGTCATAATTTAAAAAAAAAACTAGTTTTACGAAAAACGAGTTTAAAGTTTTAATTTACAGAAAACGTAGTGCAAAAAAAAATATTTTTCTCTCGAGGGTTGAGTATACAAGATATTTGTATGAAATTTTTACACAATAGGTGCGTTTGAGCACTTTTCCAGTAAAATCTAGTAACTGAGTAAATGCTGAGTAATTTAAAGAAATTACTCTCAATAAAAAAGTTTGCATATAAAAGTACTCGAACGGAAAATTTTTAAAATCCAGTAAAATATATTCAACAGCTGATTGAGAATTTGGCGCTAAAAAAATTATACATGTACTAGCTGACCTGGGCAAACAAACGTTGTTTTACCTTCAAAAAATAGTGATATTTATTTACTTTATTTTCTAATTTATTTTTTTTACGAAAAGGTAGGTTTGAGTCGGTATCGGGCTAATTAACGCCACTACACGCTGATTAAGGACCCAACGCCTTCAGCGAACACACAGCATAGGCTTATCGCGCTAATCTCTATCGGGCCAAACACGGAAACACTAAATATTGCGCCATCTGTCGGACGAACTTCAACCTACACAGAAACACTACTCACGGCCCATAGAGCATGCATATAAAATTTGGTCAAAATCCGTCCAGTAGTTTTTGAGTTTAGCGATCACGAACATACACATAATTTTTATAAATTAGAGATGTATGCATATGCAAAAAAAACCCTGCGTATAATATTGTGTTACGTGGTCCAATCTAGATGAAACAAACTAGTTACATCATGGTCCCATCTAATTCAGTCATGGATCATGTCGATTTCACACAAGCATTCAATGCTATATGGAGTAGTTTTTGGGTTAGTCCGATGTAATGCAAAGTTGGACCATTTAGTCCAACCCTAGGACATCAATCACTTTTTTCATATATTTGGAAAAGTTTTCGAGTATTCCTACTCCTCTTTGGAGTATTTACACACATGTATGGACTAGTCACATTATCTGCAGGGAATATACAAAACTATACATACATATGTATATATTATTGCTTCTGTGAAGCACTTTAGTAAGGCAAAAAGTTATGGCTTTTTGGAAGCTGAATATATTGCTTCTAGCTGGCTCATCTCGCACAAAAAAAACATTTCCAAAAAACATTTCCTTATTCATGCGCAACAGCAAGCGATTCTCTAACATTGTCTCCCTTACTCGCGGTCTCCACCTGACATAAAATGGCTAACTTTAACATTAACTTCTAACTTCTAAGAATTGTTAAGAGATGAGTATCAATATACTATACCATTTTCCATTTTCTGTGTTTTATTTACAAATTAGTTATCTGAAAAATATAAAGAGTAAAATCGACACATTTTTTGGGCCCCGTTTTTTTTTTGCCGAAAATCAATTATATACGATCGCAAATAATGTATTTTACTGCCAGTTTATAGAAGGCATGTAAGAATTCTCGGCTGTCTATTTATAATGAAAACAAAAACAAATTTTGAGTGCTTTGTATTTGTTTTCAATATAAATAGCCAGACGAGAATTTTCACATGGCTTCTATGAACTGGCAGTTAGTCAAAAAAATATATCGCTTAAGCTTTTTTTGTCTGTTATCGCACGATATGTAAAAAGAAAGCATTTTTATTGAATTTATTGTTTTTCTTTGATTAAGCCCATAAATACAATTTTATGGTCAAGGAATTTTGTTTCTTTATCATATCTGATCAGAGATGGAAAATAGCTTTGTTTGTATTTGTTAATAGAATAGAATTAAAAATAATGAAAAATGCAAAAAATGGTAAATAATAGGTAAAATAATATAATAATAATAAATATATAATAAATAAAATAATAGGTTAAAAATTATTTTTATCTCAAGAGTTGAGTCTAAAAGACTTGAATTATTATGTTGTTGTTGTAAATGAGCGATATGTAGATATGTTGTATAAAAGACTATTGAACATATGTATACAAGCAAACTAGAAAAAAGGAAATTTTATTTGTAATTTCAAACAAGATCAATGACAATTTACACATCGAATATTTCCAGTTACACAGATTTTCAATGTCAATCAAATTAAAATCAAATCTAATACATAATTACTTACAGGGTGGTACGATGCTGGTGTTTTCGAAAATTTCTGTGCGATGCTAAAATGAAAAAGTAAGACAAAATGATTAATTAAACATTGCAATGATACCTCAAATATACTTATCATTATGTTATCATTATATACTTACAAAACACTTCAACACACATTTGGAAAAATGAGACCTTTTGTTCGCTTTCAATATTATGACAGACACACATTTGGGGGGTACGAAAATTTACAAATTATACACATGTTTTCATTATGGCTCATTGCAATCACAGCAAATGTTGTGATTTAGTTTTGAGTAGCAGCAGAAAATGTTAAAGTGATGAGGGAATTTAGCTTTATTTTTTCCTCATTTAATTTGGAATGAAAGAATGCCCCCATATGGGTATGGTTGTGACAGCAAATTATTAGAAATGATACTTTGACAGTTTGGATTTCGCAATTGCAATTGAGACAACATACATAAATACATACATACATACATACATACAAAAAGAGAAAAATAAAAACGAGTACGTTGCTGCGATTTGTTTAATTTAATTTAAAAGGAGACCCTAGTTTATAAAATTTAACGCACTTTTAACTCCTCTCACCACCTCGCGTACGTGACTATCTGTGTATGTAGCACAATCAAATTATATTGTGATGCAAACGTATCGTATCGCATCATTGTTCGTTGTTTTAATCGGAGTAGCAATTCTTTTATCTGCAACATGATTTAAATATTTTTAAAGATTGTTTTTTTGTGCATTTAATTCTATAAATTGAATGATTGCTGATGCTGCTGGTGATGATTACTAATTTTTAGAATAAAAATTATCAATAATAAAAAAACTTGTTTAAATCAAATTGGTTAAGTTGACAGGGAAAAAGCATATATGTAGTACATGTTTCCGATTCTCAAATGTGGTTTGAAGTGTTTGCTTATTTATTTTTTAATCTACCTGGAACATGGTGGATTGTATAATGTTGTCGGTGAACATGTTTCTGTAATCAAAATAAATTAAAATAATTAAACACAAATTTAACAATATAAGAACTTCAATCTATCAAACCTCACTAAATCCATTAAAGTGTCGGGTGTAAGCACTTTAGAGGCCTTATCCACAGATTCCATGCGCGTCTCTACAATCTTAGCACCTTGACCGGGTCTAATTGTTGTTACTAAGCAAATACCCAATATTACAGCCGATATTGTGGTAATAAAGTAGTAAACAATTGCTCTAGAAGAAAGTTGAAATAAATACATGTAATTAATTTGATAGTTCGCTAAGGTCTCTTTATTATTTGCGATCTCACCTGGTAGCAATTTTACTGGACATGCTTAAGTCTAGACCGCCGATAGCACTGGTAATTGATGATACCAACAATGGGACAATCAGACATTTCAACATGCTGCAATTTATAATTTTTACATAAAACTTTCTCTCCACACAGTATTTGAAATTGATTTTTTTTACAACAAAAAATTGGATTAATTTTAATTATTATTGTTTGAACTTCATTTGTTTCTATATTTATGATTTGATCAGGCTGAATTTCGTATCGCTTTGTAAGCCAAATTACATGTGATAGTTATTAATGAACAAATAACACCAAAGTTAGTTGTAAATATTCTGACAAACACGTAGTTGAACGGAACAACTAGCTATTTTCGAAGGCCACTAAACCTTCATCATCAGCGTTCTTTTGTGTTTGGTCCACTGTGTGTGGTGTCAGTTGTGAATTGATTTGATTGGTTGATTAAATTATAAACAATTTATCGAACTCTTTTATTACAGTATCCTCCATTTAAAATATATCAATCTAAATCTAGTTTATAACTTTGTTCTGAAAGGTTCAAAACTAGAAGTTTTGGTTATTTAATTGCCTTCTTTATACTTTTGATAATAAAAGTCGATTGTTAGTTCTAAATTTAAAATTTTTCACTTATAAATTGAGGAAAGTGTTGTTAGAAATAAACACACATATTTTCTTTGCTTCAATATTGTTTAATTTTGAGATCTTGAACAATTCGGCTGTTCATTTTTTTTAATCTTCTTTAAAATAACTCAATTTTCTTGGCAAAATTTAAATTAATTTAACTCACCGCAAAAATATTTCACCAGGAAATGATATATACATAATTTCACGTGGTGTCCACTCGCCAGTGCTGTTTTTTATTATAAAGCCCACAACACCGCCCAGAAAGACACCAATGACCGTCAGCATCGTCAGTAGATTCTCTTCCATGAAGGCTTTAAACTTGTCGTTTTTCGGTCGCGTCATTTTTATTTAATTATTTATATGTGTTTTTTTATATATAAAATTTTATTAAACCAATGGCAGAGTTTAGTCCCACAACAAGGCTAGACCTCAAGAGTCTAGGGTTTTAAAAAAGTTTTTAGCTCAATATATCTACTTTATTTTTTGTTTTCAATCACTGGTATATACATAAACTTTCAAAATTATGATTTCAATTTAAAAAAATTTATAACAAAAATTATTTGATTATTTGATGATACTCGTAATACTCAAAACTCGCAAGGGTCCTTTAAATTTTTGTGTTATCAAAAGTTATTTTCTGCGGTTTGATGCTTTTAAAATATTTAAAATAACAATAACACATTTGTATTTTAAATATATTTTACTCTTATGATTTTAAGTTCTTGCCTCGTCTACGTTTAAAATAATACTAAACGTTGCTTAATTCAGACCCTGCAATATCAAGCTTATCAAACGAATCACACACATATTTTCAAATTTATTTTTTTTTTGTATTACTTTTTACCCACCAAACAAGGGGTAATCCATATTTTGTTATTTTAGGGAAAAAACATTTCACTATGATTTGTTTGATTGTTTGTTTTTTACATAATTTTTTTTACTACCCTCCTAGTCATGCGCAATTTTTTAATTCTCCCTCTCTCTTTTAGCTCTCTTAAATTCAAAGAGCTTTTGTTTCACTAGCCCGTTCACAGCTTCTGTTCAAAAGATCATTTTTAAAATTTCCAACAACACATTATTTATTACAGTCAAATCATCGGAGAAATAGATCACGTTCAAGTTTAAGTGAGTGTGTAACAAGAAACCGGAAACTTTCAAGTAACATGATACACACACACATGCAACATCTGTTTACTTAACGACTAAAGGCTCAGTTAGCCGACTGTAATGTAATGTAACTGCAACAGTAAGAAACAGCTGATCGATTTTGTTATGTGAAAAGTAATGAAAATGGTTATAGAGATGTAATGTAACGCAACCTACTTTTCATATAAAAATATCAATCAGCTGTTTTCTACGTTACAGTTACATTACATTACAGTCGGCTAACTGAGTCTTAACAGGAGACCAAGCACCAAGTTTTGAAGCTTTTTTCAGAGTTACCGTTGGTGACACTAAAGTGTTAAATTCGACTGCCTTGTTTGCAATTCTTCTGAAAACTTTTAAAAATAAGAAATATCGGACAGAGGGCAAAAGTTCCCCTCAGCGAAACTAGTCCAACTCTGAAAAATGAAATTTTTTTCTTTACTTTTCCCATACTTTTGTTTAGCAAATGCAACCCTAAGCTTGGACCCAGGAGACCGTAAGATGCAATTTTCGTCCCCACTTCCTTTAGCTGGCGGTGACAAAAATATTATTCGCAAAAATAATTTAAATATTAACAACATATACTTACTTATGTCTTAATATCATAAAAATTAAACTTTTGAGCTTTTATGGGAAGAGGGAATTATTTCTCCTCTCAAAGCAAAACATTTTATGACTGATAAAACCAGTGATGGTATTTCGGTGCGTTTCGGGTATTTTTTGGTGCTTTTTGCCTCTTCATAAACGCGAAATTACGGCTAATACCCTTTTTTTAAAAATCGGGTATTTATAGTGCTTTTAACAATTTCTTACAGTGCTTTTGGTGCTTTTTTGTTAAATAAAAATATTATTAATTTACAAAACTAAAATACTTTTAAGCGCTAATATCAGCATCTTCTAACTGAGGCTTATTAAATTGGTTTTAATGACAATAACGGAAACTATGTTAAAAGCAATCTAGAAAACTTTTCATAATTGGGACTAAAAAATTTTATTTTTTTTTTTGAAAATAAAAAACGGAAGTAACTTGAAAGTACCACATAATTCTCTGCATAATAATTGATTGAAAGTAGTATGGAATAACACATTTGTTAAAGCTTACACAAATATTTAATCATACTAAAGGGTGGTTAAATTTTAAGGGTCGATTTCGATTGAAAGCAGTCAGTTGTTTTAGACAACGCGTAGCCAACCCCCAATTTTTTTGTGTAAATGATTTTTCAGTAACATATATATCTTAATCTAAGCCTAAGCTTCACCTACTATTGTATGTATGTATGTATGCGAGTATATGGTACTATATTCGGGTATGTTCTGTATTTCACGTGAAATTAAATCGTTCGGAATTGCCATAGCATTGTTGTTGTAAAAACATATTTCCAACAACAATTCTACGGCAATTCCACATGTTTTAATTTCACGTGGAATGCGGAACATACCCAATTATTTGACTCATGTTTTTGTATTATTTGTTTTCACATACTTATTTTTATTAAATTAAACAAGATTTTTTTAAATTAATATATTAATAAATTCTGTTATTACATCTCAAATACTTTGCTTATTTGGAAGCAAAAATTTTAAATTATATTTTGAGCTTTTACACTCTAAACTCTCCTTTTTAAATGGCTTAATGTATTAAAATTAAAAAAAAAATATTTTGGTGCTTTTTTACCCTGTTTTTCGTAATTTTTTGCGCTTTTTACCCTTTTTGCAACAGCTTAATGTGCTTTTGCTCTTCGTAGAGATACCAACACTGGATAAAACAGGTTTCTTTCTTATATCTATGTACCTAAGCAAGTTGAGCAAAAAGAGAAAAAAGTGACATTTTCAAAAAATCACAAAGAAAAAAATGGCGCAAACTTTTTTCTTGCGTCTAAACCTAGAGATTTTAAATTTTATTGTGGTATTAAACATAATTCTAAATGTAGCTACCTTCACTTCTAAAAACCTTTTTCTTTTTTTGTTTGTAAAAAATGGAATAATTTTTATTTTTTGAATTTTTAATCGAATTTTGTTTGAACGTTCATATTCCAGATAATGTTTTTGTTTTAGTACTAAAAATTGCTCTTGATCAAATCATTCAGTAAAAAAAATCAATGTAATACCTCTATTCGTTTAGCCACAAAATAATATCATATGAACATGTTGAAACCGTAAAATAAACATTAAAAACTCATTTCATAATTTTCTTCACTTTCCTGATTTTAGCAGTATCTCAGAGCTACAAATAAGAACTTAAAGTATTCAAAATTTACAAAATAATGAAAATATTTTGTTGTGTATCGAGCTGCTGTACTTGGCTCTTAAGATTTCTTTAAATTCGTATTTCCTTTTTTTGTCGGGCTTTTTGGCTCAAATACTCTTCTGTGCTACGTTTCAAACAAAAAAATATATATAAAATTTTTCAGTAGAATCAAATTTTCCATACAAAATCTTCCTAAGATGAAATTCAAATTCATTTTATTTTTTTATGAATATGGGGGTATTTAGTTCTCAGAAATCTTATGAGTTTCGTTAATAAATTCGATATTTTTAGGCATACACGCATAAAAATTTTGTGTGTAGAATCTATACTGTATTATATTAAATATTTATTACAAGAGTGTTTAACAAGACAACAATGATGGTTGTAATTAATTTTTTGAGAATTTCTTTTGAGTACCTGTTTTTTCACTGAAACACGGTTTTTGTGACACTGTCTGAAAATATTCAACGGTAACGTTGCTTGTTATCGTAATAAAACAAATTATTAACATGTGCACTTGACTATGTACTCTTATGTATGTAGGTCTGTATGTATGTATGTATGTATGTCTATACACAATAAGATAACACACTTAATTCATATGGCAGTAAATAAAAAGTTCTCGAGTTTTATTTAGTAATTTTTCAGCAAAGCTTTAGGTGTTTTTTAATTGATTTATTTATTGGCATTACTGCAAAAACACTACTTTTCTACGAGACCCATATACATACATATGTATGTATACATATATGTATACTCAGATCAAGAAATTGGAAGTTCTAGCAGAGTTGCATTTAAAATTTAAAATTGAAAAATCATAATTGTGTGTTTGTATCAGTTTTGGAACTTATTCCTTTTTATCGCAGAATTATTTTCGTCATTTCGTAATTAACAATGTTTTTCTTCAATGTTATATTAAAAAGAAATTTACATTTTAAGCAAACAACCTTTCCACCATTTAAATTAATATACTCTATCATACAAATTTTTAAACTCGTAACTTCAATAGATATCGTGCCATAACCGGCAAAAAAAAAGCTTGAACGACATAATTTTCGAACTTAGTTTTTGACCAAAATCGATTTTCGTCAAAAAACGAGGTCCAAATAATGTGTCGGTTAAGCTTTTTTTGGCGGTTATGGCTCGATATGGTACATAACAAAACATCTGTGGTTTTCGGAAAAATATTAGGAGTATATTTCTCTCAACGACGAAAAAAGTCATAGATGGACCAGATGGATGCAAATTTTATTTCCACGACGTGCATTAAAGATACAGCAGGGTGGGCGTAGTTGTGGTATAGAGTGTCATACCCTACTATTGTACTATCAACTTTGTGTTTGAAAAGGATAAAATTAGTGGAGCAGCTTACAAAAGGATATTGCAAGATGGGTTTCATCAATTTAAAATTTGATTCGAATTCATGCCGAACACAAAAATGCTCCAATTCACATTGCCAGCGCTTTAAATAAGTTATTTCGTGAGCAAGTTGTAGAACTTCAAAATTTGGCTCATTATTTTAGGGAAATGGCTTTTTAAAAAAGTATAGAACAAATAATTACTTAAGGAACGCAACAACAACTGCCTAGAGTTAAATTTCACCAGATTATATGGGATCACTTTAGCGTTCAATTTTTAACCGAAGAGAAGCTTTAACGCGTTTCATTTTTTGAAATTCAAAATAAGACTGTTCAATTTTTGGGAAATTCTATTATTAGTCCGTTAGAATTGATGTAAAAAAAACTCTTGGGCCTTATTTTGTAAAACGCAATGCAAGGCGTTGAAAATTTTTCATGGAAAAAGTTTAACGGCCCTGCTTTGTAAATCTAATCGATTTGAAAACGAGCATGGGGTCATGTTTAAAATCCAATACGATAATTTTCTTTCAGATGTGATATTTATTTGATGCTCTATATAATAGAAAAATAAAAAAGTCTGAAAATATGGTCTATTATCGAAGTTAGTTTTCTAAAATCATGAGATATCAAATCGATTCGATTCACAGAATCCGTCGATTCACAAAGTTTTACCAAATTAATAATAGGAATATGCAGTTTAAAGGTCCAAAGTTTTGTAATCCCCCAATGTTTGTTTAACACGAGATATTTTTTTTAATTGCTAAAATTAAATTGCTTATTTAAGTGATACGCTGTGTATATATCGTTGTTAGCTTAATATATAAATGCCCTAACTCATTATTTTTTTTTTTTTGATATTGAGATTTTTGCATTTTTCGGTACATTAGATGTTCTTCTGTCGAAATATATAAAAAAAACTCCATTTAGAAAAAATAGCGAGTTAGGGCCTTTCGATATGTATGTTTTCAATTATTATCATTATGTTTTTTATCAATTACTTGGAATGCAACGAAAGATGTAAATATGTACACATCGTCCCTACCACGTCAAACTATCCAATATGCAAATTTGAACTTTTCAGAAGAGCACGCAGACCCGTCATTTGGGAATTTAAAGTGGCCGTATTCCTAAAAGTCCAGGGCTTCAAATATTTCTTATTGAGTTATCTATCGTCCATGAGAACTTTAGCATTCTTAAACGAGGCATATCGTATAAATTTGGGTACCAATATAACGAATCTAAAAAAAAACAATTTTGCATATTGGATAGTTTGACGTGGTAGGAACGATATGTACATGTAAAAACACATGTATGCATGTATGTCACTTGACAAAATTTTGCTTAAAAACCTTTACTAATACTTGACATTTTTATCAAATAAAATAAGTATAGATTCCCTTTGCTATGTAGTTAATTGTACGTACGTGCTGTAAAAATTGATATAATAGATTATTTTAAGATATTTAATACTAGTTTTTATTGAAAAGACCTTATATTGTCATTTATTTTCTAGTTCGGCTGGTATTGTAAAATAATACAATAATGCTACTGAAACGTTCAAAAATAAGCAAACTGATATCTGCAAAATTACTTTCAAACAAATTTTTACAAAGCCGTATAATTTTTTATGAATGACTACAATTATAATATATTTTGATTGGCTTGCTGCTACATGTGTAGTAATTTATTTTTTTCTGGTTCGATAATTATGTTTTAAGAACTGTAATGAAAAAGCAAAAATATTTAAATATGATATACCAAATTTTACACTATTCATACTATTGTTCTTTGTTAATTTCAGATCACTAGTCAATTAAAATACTACTGTGTGTTATAAGTAAGTCTGTAAACTATCTGCTGGATACACCACTTACGGTTTGAAAAATATAAACAGCAAATAAAATAAATTTAAAAATGTGTAACTATAACATCATCATGATGATCACCATGATCATCATACTTATTAATTTTAAATGAAACAGGCCAGGGAGGTAGAAAGAGAAGTAGTTGATATTCATTCAATTAATTTGCATGTAACACTATGTGCGATATCTGAAATTGTAATCGGTATGTCAACGGCGCACTCCCTCACATTTTTAAAGGTCTTCAGCTTACAATTTACAACAAATTAATTAACAAACAATTTGAAAACAAAAGCTTTCATAATTCTCAACTTACTAAACAATTTATTTCATTTAACACATTTTTTGCGTTTTTTTTTTAATTTAAATAAGACTTTATTGCGTCATTTCCTAATCGCACATTGGTTAACATCAATTTTCTATTCTGTTAATTGTTTTAAATGAAAAATAATTATTTATCGCCATTCTTTTGTTTTTCTGTCTATCTCGAGTACATAATTATTTAATTTTTCTACATTTTATCAATAAGTCTGCCTAAAAATAATTAAATACTACAACATGTTACTATAGATAAAAAAAGTAAGTTAAGCGATAAGATTTTACTGATACAATAAATAAGGGAGCCAAAATAAAATTGTAACTGTAAAATAAGAATATGTTTTCCTCATTGGATGAGGAAAAAAAGTTATTGTTACACCTTCCGAAGAAGAAGTGAAACAAAAGAACTCTAACTCTAACTCTACCGCTTATTTATGTATATTGACACCAAGACAAACTCTTTCTTAAAATTAAATTTTTTATTTTGAAAACAGAATCATGGGACAGGCCGCAAAGTTTTAGAAAAAAATTGCTTGCCTTTAGGGTTAAAATTATTGAAGAATAATGCAAATTTCCGCTTCATTTGTCAGAAATGTTCGACTTTGACGATATTGGGACTGCTTTTGGGGGCGAATGGTTTATAATACAATTTTGTTAAACTGTGTTGCCTAGAGGGGTATATTTTTACAATAAGTTTTGTTTTAAGAAAATCAACGATTTTTGTAAAAAAATTTTTTCTTTAGTTTTTTCCGACTTGATTTTTTTTGAAAAATTTTTTTAATTGCCCAATTCATTTTTTGTTAAAAAAAATAACATAGTGCATGTCATTTAGAACTCGGAAATTATTTGATGCCTAAATTCGTAAAATTTCTTATGTGTACATAAGTACATAAATTTTTAATTATATAATTCTGCCACTTAAAACAAATCCGAGAAGTTTTACGAAACTAAGCAGTAAACAGTTAAGCCGTTACACTAACAATTTTGATAAAACATAACGGCCACCCACAGTCGAACAATTTGAATGCAACTATAAAATGATTACTACGATCACGTCTCTTTTCCATTGTTACTGCATGAATTTCTTTTTATATTCATGTCATAAAAATGCATTTAATTTCGTTTCACTCTTTTCTTTTTACTCGTAATACAGAAATTTTCAATTTGATCAGACTGTGCCAATAAAAAAACTCAATAGTATTGAATTGATAAGATTGAATAACGAACGAAATCAGAATGGACACCGTCATTTGAAAACATGAAAAATATTTAGAATTTTGTACGAGTGTAATTTAATAAGTCTTCTCTTATTCACAGCATAAAATATAAAATGTACGTACATATGTACATATGTATGTATGTATGTACGAGTATATTAGAAAAACAATTAAGAGTGAGTTTAAAAGATAAAGAATCTTTGCAAAAGATTACAAAAGTGATTTGTAAATTCAATTTATTATTTTTGATCAGATCTCAAGTTCAGCATTTCAATTCTTTAAAATTAATTACGATTATTTTTAAAGAAATCAGCTGAAGCAATGCGCATTTTCTCTACCGCCACGCATGTCAAATTCTACAATCGTTTGAACTTTAACAAGCATTTGTAAAAATTACATCATCGCTACTGCGCATTACATCCATCACGTCATACTTTAACAATTGTTTATAAGCATTAGAGTACTTGCTAACCAACTAACTGATAAACACACTACGTTTTTTTCCTAAATTTCTATATAATATAATTTTCTATATGTAGCAGTAAGGGATGTAGTCGTACCTTATACTGAAATTCCACTTTTTTTTTTTTTTTGATTCAAGGACAGAAAACAATAAGAACAATAGAAGCTTATTTAAAGTTTAGTGTCGTGCTAAACAAACATACAGTGTTGATCAAAATACTAGTTGTGAATAATTTCATAAATTCATTAGTTTAAAGTAATAACTAGCTTGAGGTGAAATCGAATTAAAAACATTTAATAGATTGCTTTCAATTGCATCTTTTAATTTGTATGGCAATTTTATGTTCAATTTTAACAGCTGATCACAAATTAATTTTTGTGCTTCCGTTTTGAAGTAATTTTCAAAATAAAATTTACTATTTTTGAAACTTCATCCCTTATTTCTGTGGCAATAAGGAAAAATTTATTAAGTTTAGCTTAGTAGTTTTTCAGGATAGAATTTTTAAATTTTAATGAAATCATTCAAAAAAATTAATTTTCGATACAATTTTTGTACAAGATTCTGTATTAAAAAATCAAAAAATAATTTTCGAAAACGTTAGTAAAAATTCGAGTTAAGTCATTAAGTTATTTTTCAATATTTTAATGAAATATAAGCAAAATGTAATTTAGTTTCAGCTCTCTTAAAAATCACACAAATAAATTAAAGTTTCGCACAGAGAGTTTTAGAGCTGTGACGTATCTATACAGACAGTTCTGCATTCTATTGTATGCTTAATTTAAATTTTTTTAAGCACATTGATATTACGCTTATGGCCATCATTATAAGCTGGAGTTGGTTAAAGTTTTACTTGCCCTTAATTTATTTTTCACTTAAGGTTAAATCAAATGTTATCATTAACTAACGCCAAGTTGTAATAATGGCCCTTAGACATATTTACTAACTTTTGTGGTGGCCAACAAGCTCGCATATTATATTTTTAATTTCATTCATTCATTCATATTAAAAATATTTTTTAAATTTTACTTCAGAATAAAACTCCATCTCTTAAATAAATACACGATAAATAAGATAACCCTATAAAATGTAAATTGCTAATGTTTAATCAAATTTCCTGCAAGTGAGTCATTTCTTAAATATGTATAACTGTCTAAAATTAGTTTAAAATTTCCAACAACAAATAAAATTTTTTTATTGCAAAAAAAAAAGCCTGACCCACGTTCTCTATTGAATTTTAACACGAAATAACAATTCAAATAATATTTAATTAAACCAAAAAAGGTGTGTAAATTGCAAAAAAGGAACGAGTTTCATACATATGTATAAAACTATCAGCCCCCGTTTTTCTAATCAAGTTCGATTTCAATTCATTTATACTTACATTTCTTTCAGATAGTATCAAAAGTATTTTTTGTATTTTATATTCTAATTATTTATGAATTACGAGTACGTACGCTGGAATAGAAATATTTACATGTGTATGGACAGTTAAGGTTGCTCGTTACAAGCTTTTAATAAATTTTATGGGCATTCAAATTCAAATGAGAATTTTTTTTTTCAAAACTCAACATGTGACCAGCATTTTTAAAGTACAGTATATTTTATTGTTTATAATGTTTCTTATTATTCCATTAATTAGTTTAATTACATAAATAAATAAATAAATGTATAATAAATAATAAATTTTGGAGATGTACATAAAACTATTTAGTTTATAACACGGTACAACGCAAAATAAATTCTAATTCTGACTGAAAATAATAGAAAATATATAAATCGCTGTTTTGGAAACTTTTATTATAAATTTTACAAGGAAGTTTCTTTATAGAACGTTTTAAGCTCTAAACCCTATTTTCCTGAAAAATTCATATACATTTAATTTTTTTGAAATATGGGGGTTAATCTTATCCGTATGGATTTGCTTGTCCCCAAAAAAATGCCAAAAAAAAAATATTCTACGAAAATATTTGCCTAAAATTGTACAAATAAATGCTCATTCATAAAAATATTTTTGATTTATAACCCAATTAACCAAATGATAAAAATTATCATTAGTGATATCGTTTTGGGTTCATTAGAGAAAGTATTTTCGTACTATGATATCGTTACAAGGACTAATATCTGAGTGTGTATAAGTCATATTTTACTGTTTTGCTGGAGAGCACTTTTAAGCTTTCAAGTCGATTTTCAGAAATGTATTTCTTTTACAGTTAAATTGGGAAATTCTGTGTTAACATTTATTTTTTTAAACAAACATCGTTCTACGCACTATAAATAATACATTTAAGTTGAAATATACCAATGTATTAACTCAAATTAAGCTTTTATTCCAAATGAGATTAGAAGTCTAAAAGAGATAAGTCGCAAGTCATAGTGCTATAACTTCCTGAAAAATCACACAAATTAATTGAGATTTTAACCAGAGGTACTTTCAAATGTGCAGATTACGGAGGTACCATTAACTCAAAATCAGCTTATGTCGACTTAAGCACTTTTTCTTTTTGCCATAGATATATCTTATATCTAAACGGCCAGAGTAACTGAATTTTTATTCTACTCTGTCTCGTTTGCTTTAGAAAACTTTTCATTTTGCTATGCAGTGTAATTAACAATAATAATAATAACAATCTAACGTATTCGTTTGTATGCAAAGCATTAATTACAATTACATTGCATTTGTAGATACGACAATATGTAATTAGCATAAAGAAATTTCAATAAACCTGTAATTAGTAATAAGAAATATTTGAAAATTTTCAAAGAAATATAATTTAAAAATTTAAATTTCAAAAAACCAACTTCTTAAGAAACTTGCAACATTGCAAGAGATCTAAACTAGATCCACCAGTAAGTAAGCTCATCTTTCTGTCAGTTGCAGGACTGTATTTTGACTTGCTCGCAGAGTTTGGAGCACAAAATATCTACTCGAATTTATTTAAAAGCAGAGTGGAGTATTATGCAGGGTATAGAATATAATAGAAATCGTACGATACATTGTAGCCTGTATCATGCTGTTGTACTAATGAAATTTACAAAAATGAAAAGCTTTTCATTTTCGAGGCTAAATGCTTAATTTAGTGATTTACTAACTACCCTGCATTAAACATATCACTCATTTACTCAAAAACATTATAACTAAAAATAAAACTAAATTTTTGAGTTAATGATTTGAATGAATTGATCCTGATATCTTCATATTGATATCATATTGTGCAAAAATTTCGTACAAATATCTTGTGTGCTCAACTCTTGAAAGCAAAATACAAAAAAGCGTAACCACTAAATGCTAATGAAAAATCTTTCGATTCAGACAAAAGTTTGTCAAGTTGAAGACTAGTCAATATTGTTGGATTCTATGACATTGTCCATTAGTTCTATTCGAAACTGTTTAATATGATAAAAAAGTGTCTGGATCAAAACTTTTTTCATTAGTGTTTGTTGATTACGCTTTTGGGCAAATGTTTGACAAGTGTGACCGTACCTTAAAAATACATGAATCTGTGTAAAGAATTTCATTTCAACATCAGAAAAGTCACAATTGTATCATGATTTCCATCCATGGTTCTGATATGAATAAAATTTTCTTGCAAGTTTTTACAAGTAAAGCGTTGATTTACTTTTCAAATTTAGGAGAGTAAATTTTTAAATTTCTGCCTTACTCTCTCGTTGCTCGTTTCTGCTGGGAAAATAAATGAACAGACCTTTTATCAAGTTTAAATTATTCGAAAATTTACATACATATTCCTTATTTATTTTTAAATTATGCAAACAACTTAAATTGCTACTCCCTTATTCATAAAAAATATTTCAGTTTTATTAAGCGCTCATTTGACACATTTCTGTGACCTGTAATAAACCTAAAATATTTTTTATGAATTAGACCGCTAGTCTTGAGCCAAAAGTATTTTGATGATTAACCGGAAAATATGTTTCTTTTTAGGGTTCCGTACACCAAATGTCCGTCGCTCCGTCTGTCTGTCACAGGCTATTTTTTTAAGAACTGTAAGAGCTACGGACCTGAAATTTGGACAGAGTGTATAGAACTTTGGCCGCTAAAACAACAAATACATGAAATTTAAAAATTAAAGACTGTTCCGAAACGACGAACGAAAAATTTTAAAATCCCATGTTATATACATAAAATTGTATGTATACAGACACTTGAAATTTTTAAAGTTATTGTATTTTTATACAGTTTACAATAATTAACTCTAAAATTAAAAAAATAAAATAAAATTAAAGGCTGTTCTATCAGTTGATGTAATTTTGACAACTTAACTGTTACTTCGAAACCGTAAGAGGCTAACTATTGAAATTTTCAAAAACGGTAAAACAAAAAAAATCCCAAAATTATAGAATCGCCAAATGGAAAAAAGCGCCAGATTAAAAAAAAATTTAAACTAACTAACAACTAAATGAAAAAAAAATCGCAAGATTAAAAAAACTGCAAAAAAAACAAAAATAGTCGCCAAAACGAAAGAAAGCCCCAAAACTAAAAAAGAACGCCAAAACCGAAAAAACGCCAAAAACGAAAAAACTAAAAAAAAACGCCACATAAAAAAATGCTCAAATTCGAAAAAACCTCAAAAACGAAAAAAGATACCAAAACTATATATTATATAGGTTAAAGTTCGTTCGCGACTTAAAGTCGCACTTTACTTAATTTATTTCTTCTTCGAAACAATTTAATATCCCAGCAAAAAATTTCAAAAAAGGTAATCGAGTTTGGAATTAAGCATTTTTGGTGGAAGCACTTCCCTACTGGATTATCAACTTAATGATTTTAACAATGCGTGAGACTAAAATAATCGATTCTTGAGAAGTACTTACATTTTTTTTATTTGTCAACATTTCACGTAATTTATTTCGTCTAAAAAAATCATTCTCTTCATTTAGCAACTTGCACGTTATTTTTTGTAATTTTAGGTAATGTGATTTGTAAGCGAGTAATGAAAATTGGCAATTAGAAGAGTAAGTTATTATATGGCAAGTAATTCTATTGGTAATGTGTAATTTTTTGTTGGGATTGTTGAATTGAGATTTGTTGTGCACATTGTGTGCACTGCGCATGTGTTTTTCCTTAAACTGATAAGTAATAGATTTCTTACTTTGTTCACTTGTTTGTTGTTAAGACCTTAATCTAGAATGTTTTTAAACAATCCTCTCTCTTAGTATTGGACTTTGAACTATTATGTTTGAAACCTGCTTTGAGCAGTTCAGTCTGATTATTTTCGGAAATGTTTATTATTTTCAATATTCAAATATTCACACAGAGACAAAAAAAAATTATCTCCTTTTTCACAATAAAGAAAAATTGCAAGTAAGGTCTTCGCATATTGAAACTGTCATAAATTCGAATTGTCCATAGACTAGAATCAGTGATTTGAATTTGTAAGACGCAAGCGTTGACAAATTTTATATGGAAAACATTTGAATTACAAAAACAAAATACATATAAAATGTATCAACGCTAAGCGTTGAGTTTTGCAAAATTAGCCCCTTAATGTTGACTTTTCTTTTTTTTAAATAAATTTTATATAATAACATTAGGTATTTTTCTTTTATGTTGTCCTATTGAAGATAAACTGAACATTGAATTAATTTTTCGATACTTCTAAAAATATTAAATTATATAAAAATTTGGAGCTACTTTAGACATAAAGAGTTTTTAATTTCCAGCTGTTTACTGTACTGTGTTTTGTGGTTCTTTTCTTTGGTCACAATGGACCCAATTAGGTCTCCTATTGATCCTTAGAAAATTATAGATAACTTTTTTATTAATAAAAAAAAATATAATAAATACGAAATATCGGCAGTTCATGATTAAAGTTTGGGAATATTTTGAAACTTAATTATTTAATTAATAAAAAAAAAACAAAATTCTGCATGAAAAATGTTGAGTAAAATTATAATAAGATATATTTAGTGGACTCTTAGCTGCATTATTGTCACATATAGTTTAGCGCTATCAGCAAGTCTGAATTGACTGTTGACCAAAAACTGATGACACCATTTTTTGAGGGTGCACTGACTTACAGGTCTATAAAAAAATTAGAAAACTCCAGAATGCTTCTAGAGTTGCGTTTTATAATATAAAAATGACAGATCTATCGTAAAAGGCACTATATTAAATGCAATGTGTTTAAACTAAATCTTATTTGAATTTTTAGCTATAAGAAATTAGCAATACATCTAAATTTATTGCAAATTGTACGTAAACTTAGAAATTATTACAAAATTTTGCACAAGCAACTGATTTCTTTTCCTTTTATCTATGTTTGTAAGGCATGTTCTAATACTTACGTAGCGGATAATCTATTCTACAAGGACAGTCATTGACAATCAATAGAGAGTAATTAAAGAAAGTGTGAACGTGAGAATAATGCAAAGTGAAAGTAATACCGCGTAATCCTAAAAAGGAAAATACAACAAAACAGAAAATAAAACATAATAGACAGCATAATGAGGTCCTTAACACAAATCCTTAAAAGCAAACAGCTGCTTAACATATTTGTGCATACTCTCGTATACAGCAACAGAAAGAAACACAACCCAGCTAAAAAAAATATGTATGGAGCATATATGATATCCCATATATGGTTCGGATCCGAAAAATGAGGGTATATGGGCATATATGATTATATATATTCATACACTTTCATACATGTATGTATGTGTAAATATTCCCTACATAGTATGCAAAGTTCATATTGATTCAAAAAAGCGCACTGCTGTGCAATTAATTAAATTACTAAAATTAAATCTTTGTAAGATTTATACAGGGAGGTTTTATGTAATGAAAAATTAGTTTAGACAAAATAATTAAAAACGAACTAAAAGACATTTCATTCGTCATTTTAAGAAAAAAGTAGATTAAAACACAAAACTCATATTCGTACAAAGTTTAATTTAAGAAATCAGATTAAGAACTAATCAATTAGAAAGCAATAAATAATCATTTTTATACTAACACTAGTTTTCAATATAATTTTTTGCAGTAATATGAACTTTTTTTCTTAAAGGTATCTAGAGTATTCCGTTGTTTTCTATCAAGTCAATGACAGAATTATCCTTTTGGTTATTTGATTTATTAAATAAGGCCACAACGTATAAAATAGACAAGAATTTCTTTTTTTTTTTTTGGCAAAAAATTTTTTTTTTTTTAAACGATGGGGCTGTACGCGGTAAAACTTTATATACCCTATGTATTTTTTTAATAGTGATAAAAAGAGAAAAATATCGAGTTAATAAAATGCAAGCTTTTTTATTGCAAAAATGTTATGTGAGATATCATGTATGCATACATTTTTATATGGCTTCATATATTGCATCTTATTTCTATATATGGATCCACATATGAAGAGCTTCATAATTAATTTTCCATATACGAGTTCATATATTATAATAGATTTCATATTTTAGTCCATATATCAATTCATATATAATACTTTTGCCATTTATAATCCCATACATTTCCATACATGAATTCATACATATTCATATATATATATATGGACCACATATAATTTTTTTTAGCTGGGAAATTATAATGAGTATTTATGTATTTTAGTAGTATTTTAGTATGAGTATTTCACCAATTCTATTTAAATATCAATTAATATAGTCAGTAAATTTGCAGTTCCATAATTCATTTTAATTAATTAGAGTTATTGTGAACAACTCGGTTTCTCTAGTTAAAAATAATAATGCAAACGAGAAGTTCACAAGCATTTATGGCTGGCCAAATGTTAATACGTACAGCAACTGACAATTAACAGCTGTTAATTTGAGTTGTCAAATTTAAATAAAATTTAATTGCTACATAGTTTTTAAAGCAAGATTAAAATAAATAAAATTAAATAAAGTAAACTAACTACGCCTTCTTTGGGAAGGCGAAAATACACCTTAAATCAAAAATGTAAAAACTAACTATAATTAATGGCTCCATGAAAAATCACCCAAAACCAAAGCGCCCAAAAATAAAAATGAAAAATCGCCCAAAAATTTTTTCATACAAATTTTAAGTAATTTTTCATATGAAAAATCGGCCAAAATTTTGGAAACGTTTAAAAATTAAAGGGAAAAATACATCCAAATACCATGGTGGAGAAAATTCTTAAGGTCGGCAGTGCAAGAAAATTGTATTAAACAGAAAAATTCTGCAAAGCAGAAAATCTTTATTAGGCAGCGCCTTGTCGGGGAACCAGAGTTCTGCGCCGAAGGGTTTTCATCGGCGGCGGCGGCTGGAACGAAAATCGTCGGCGGCGGCTAAAATTCGGCTGTCAGCCGACAATTACATCAGCTAGCCGTTTTTGCACGGCTAGTACAAAAAGACGGCTAAGCCGGCTTATGTTGTTTTTCTTTATTTAGTTATTTTAACTAAAAATATACGTACATACATAGGTATATTGATAAATAGCATGTAACATCTTGTATATAGTACATACATAACATAAATGAAGAAAGAAGTAACGAAATGAAATGTTGAAGTGAATGAAATAACCCCTTTCTATTATTGTTTATAATTTGGCAGTAAATTATGACAGATCAGCTAAAAAAAGGAAACAAAAATTTACGGTAAATTCTAGTCGATGTTCGTTATAGCCGAACTATAGTGCCAACATTTTTAACGACATTTGATTTTAATTTATCTTCCATATAAAAACTTATTTAAAGTACATTTAGCATAAAAAAGGGTAAAAATAAAAAAAAATTAAAAAAAATCGGTGGCTACTTTTAAGCCAATTTTTAGCTGAGAAATTAGCGGCGGCGGAGGCTGCCAAAAATCGTCGGCGGCTGGCTTTGAGCCGGCTAAGCCGTAGTGTAGAAAATTCGACAACGAACGAATATTATTTACGCTTCTCTCTAACTTTTCTTTTTAATATAAAAATTAAAGTACTAATTTTGAATTTTTTGTGGTGTTTTTTAATTTTGGGCGATATTTAATTTTTTTTTGGCGATTTTTCATTTTTATTATTGGGCGATTTCGTTTTGGGCGATTTTTAATGGAGCCATAATTAATATCTATGGGCTATGGGTTTTTTTGTGCAAATGAAATTAAGGGCCTTATTTCGAAAAACGCAACGCTTACCGGTGACAAATATTTTTTGTATTTTGGTTTTGTAATTTAAATTTTTTTCTATATAAAATTTTCCAACAGTTAGCGTTACGTTTAATAAAATAAGGCCCTAAATGAAGGAAATTGCAAACGCGTATTGTGTTGTGCAAATGTATTGAATTTTTTCACTAATTTGTATCACTTGCACACTTTGTACTTACTACTCATTGTGAAAACCCTTATTATTAAAAAAAATCGGTGTGCTCTCTGAATCTAAATTATTAAAATTAAATAAATTAAATACTTCTTGCAAAAATTTAACCAAAACTTTCTCGTTTTATTTTAAAGATACAGTATTATATTTATAATAGTTTATTTAGAATTATTATGTTTATATTTGACACCCTTCTTTGCTTTTTGTGTATAAACTCGTGCATTTCATTCAGCCATCCCAAACATTCAAATATGTTGCTTTATATGAAAATCTTGACAAAAACTACATGTGGGTGGCTTTATGAGAATTTAAAAAAAAAATACTATATTACCAATCCAAAAATAATATTCCGATTGTTGGCTCTCTCTACATATTGTGAGGAATAATAAATATGTATGTATAAGACAAAAATATTTTTTGTTAGTTTTTATTTTTAGTTTCTGTTCGAACTAATTTTTGTTTCTTTTTTTTTATTTAACCTTTAACTACTGAGGTGAAATATTTTGGCGTACATGCTGTGGTGGTGGTAAATTTTACCCCTTTTTAATTTTTAGAAAATTTTGCAAAAGAAAAAAGATTTTTTTGGATTTATTTGCTTTTATTCGGAATTCGATGACACATTTTTAAATGAATAAAGTAATAAAATAAAGAAATCTAACTTCTAGTTAAGCAAAACAAGGATTTTATTTCATATTCACCTTTCTTAAAACTAAAAAAAGGAACAAACATAACTTTTAAAAAACGTATTAAAAAAAACAATAAAGGCATTTTTTTCACAGGCAAATTTATATCATTAATAGTAAAAAAGAAAACAAAGAAAAATTATAAATTATATATATATATATATATATATATATATATATATATATATATATAATAAAAAAAAACGTATACCCGGAGGAGTGGTAATTTTTATACCTGCACGTATAAATATCTGCTTGTATGATACATACGACCACAGAATACACAGAAGTAAAGAAAGTGATAGTTAAAAGTGTATTACTACTTACCAATTAACACAGGTAATAAAAATTTATTGCACTAGAAAAACGTAGCAAAACAAAAACGACGACAAAATTTGAGGGAAAACGAGACAAACAGAAAAATACCCGTATCTTCCGTCTCGTGACACTTCTGTATGTTTTGTGATACGACGATCAAAACATAACTGAATAATAGTAATAGGATTATGAGAAGATACAAAGAGAATAAAATTGATAGCACTCAACTGAAGAAGTAAATTAAAAAAATAAATAGGAGAAGGTAAAATTTACCACCACCACAGTAGTTAAAGGTTAACTAGTCCCAAGTTCGTATTTTGGGGAAGCCACGTAATATTTTTAAGGAGCAAATTACACTAAAGACAATTTTAGTTATTCTGACAAACATTAGCAGAATGGAACAACATGTATGTATGCAAAATTTTCAATGCAAATGGAATGTGTGAATTGACTTGATTCATCGTATTACAATTTGTCGAAAGAACTTCCTCAAGCTAAATTACCTGTGTCGTCATGTCATGCGTCCAGGGCGTTTGAATTTCTCTCACACTCTCCTATGCTTTTCCACTTTCTTTTTCGTTTTCCATACTTTAAAATTTTATACCCGCACACATTTAAAATTGTTTCGGTATTTTCTCAATGTCAAAATGTCAACATGCTGACATTTTCTTTTTGTGTTTGCAATGCAGCCAACTTATTCTCACAACTGTTTACATCAGATACGTAAGCAGTTTGTTTGGTAATGCCACACAACGAAAAATATCGAAAATGACAAACGTTGCCACTAGTTCCCACTGTTATTTTTGCTATATTTGTCACAAAATGCCACAGTGTGTACTCGGCCTTAAGGCTCAATCAGACGTGACATAACCATAGCCATAGAGAGCAGCCGTTCGAACCAAACTAATGGGCAACACTGTATTCGATTATAGGTGACTCGCCATAACGCCATAACTCTCACCATAGAATCCAATTGAATTTTGGTTATGGCGTTATGGCTATGTCACGTCTAATTTAAGCTTTACATAGTCGATTTGTTAAGAAGTAACAAATCTTATAATAAATAAAATAGTAACAAATACTCTTCCCATCCATGTACTCATAAAATAAAATCATTTAATTGTATGTTATCGCACTCAATGTCAGTCAGTCTGGCATTCAAATATGTAGTATTTGTAATTAATAATTATTTCGCTTTCTTAATGCATTTTGTCTGGGTGGGACGTGTTGTTTATATTTTAATACTTTTAATAAAGCTAAAATAAATAATAACAAAACTTAAAAACTTTTGTAAACATTCAATATCTATTTAAATAGACTTAAAACTTGCAATTTTATTAATGAAATTTATTACACTAACTACACTGTTTGAGAAGGAAAAATATATTTTATTATTATTTGCATATTTACATATGTATGTATGTATGCATATTCGTTTTATGCACATTTGAAGAAATAAATTTTGTTTGAGATACACACATACATACATATGTACATATATAATACAAGCGATAAAAATTTCTTTTCAAATTGCCATTGAGTCAGTAGTAATTTAATCAATCATAAATAGATCACAAAGATCCAAAATGTCCTACGGCTGAAACTCTTAAGTCCGAAGCACATAGAATCTGTCAATGTCTGTCACATGTAGTACGTCGCCGTCAATGCAAAGTTGAGAGTTTTGTTAAACAGCGTTACTTATGGCAAAACAAAACAAAAAACAACATAATACAATTTAATATGCCGGATTGTTTGTGCAAAAATTATTTATAATTACAGCAACTTGTTGTTAATAAAACATTTACATGTATTGTTGATTATTTGCAAAATATAATAAAAGATGCAATAAAAAATTGCGTTCAGTTACAACACAAGACAGTGTTACCGCCAACAGATAGCTGTGCTTGTAGCAGCTAAGCTCTCAAAGGGTTAATTGAATATTGAGATGACGTTTAAGTGCATTAGTTGTGTTGTTGTGCTAAAAATGAAAAATATCTGAGCACTTGTCTTTAATAAATTTCAAAATATTATTTATTAATGCATGTCAGATACACTACAACCTGTGAACAAACCTGTGAATAAACCATACAACAATTGTACTCAAATAATAGTTGCGTTCGTTCAAAAGTGTTATTTTTATTTTTATTAAAATGTGTTTTTGTGCACGATTTAGTAGATGGGAGTACAATACGAGGGATTAAGCTAACAGATCTTTAGATGATTGAGCTTTAAAAAAGTGTGCAGGTTATTAAATTATGATGCATGTAAATTTTGTTCAGTGATAAAGCCAACTGTTGGTAAAATGTCTTATTACGGCCATGGAAAAGTTACCGAACTTGAAAAGATGTTAGACTGAAACTGGTAAAGCACCATTATATCCAGCGCGCCGTTTCTGTAACTAATATGAGAGCTTTACTGCTCGGTTCTGTAAACCGAATCTGAGAAAATTTCTCGTTTTTAAAAAACTAACAGTGGTCCTGCAGACGTGTTTAAAATCACACTATAATTTTCTTTCAGATATGATATTTGAGAATCTATGTATATAATAGAAAAACTAAAAAAAAATCTGAAAAATATTTCTATTATCGGAGTTAGTTCTCTAAAATCATGCGATTTCAAATCGATTTGATTTACAGAACAGGGCCATTTGACTCTACAAGTTTTCTGCTACCCGTCAGTATAAAAGAAAGAGAGCAAATACGTGTGCTGTATTTGTGGTAAATTTGTCAACAACTTGTCAATATACAGAAATTTGCATGTACGTAAAATATAGAAATGTACCAGTAAATGGCTGGTTGGTATGTCTCCATATCAGTACATTTTCACCATCGATATTTTCTTCAGGCAAGTTATAAAAATTTTTACAACCATGTAAAGAGTGTTTTATACATAGGTGTAGAAAGGCCAGTCTGCTTAAAGATTTTATCGCCCCCTTACAATTATTAAAAAATGCCTGTCGTTATCTATTTTAATATTTCTTGTAAAGATCAGCAGTCGCAATGCCCCTCCCCTCAAGAAAAAAGATAAATAAATAAAAACATTTTAGGTCTGCCTATGGTTTTATATGTAAAAAGAAATTTGTTATCAATAAAACAAAATCGACAAAAACCTGGGTTATGTATGTATGTACATATGTTTATACATACATATTTTCTTCCTATTTTGATTAATAATTTGGGTTACAAAGCAAAAATATATGCACATAAATATCATCGGATCAGTCAATGTTTTGAGTAGACACAAAAATAAAACTGAATGCGCAAATTATAGTATTAAAAAAGAACTAATAAATATATAAATAAATATATTTAAATACATACGTATGTACATGTGTATGCATTTAAAAGTGCAAGTCTTTTTAGTGTCACACTATCAGAGGTACCTGCATATCGTTACTTTAATATAGAAAGACCCTAACTCATTATTTTTTTGAAATCGAGTTTTCGGTATATTTCGATAGAAGAACATCTAATGTATCGATAAATGCAAAAATTTCGATTTCAATAAAATAATGAGTGAGGCATTTCTGTATTATACCATGTTCACACGGACAGCAATTATCGAGGTTCGCTCTCTCATTCACGGTTCGCGGTCGAATCTTGATTGAATCAACATGGTTCGCCATAGAAATTTTTGAGAGCGAACCATCTTGGTTCATTTTGAATCTTGCTGCGAACCACGAAGACATTGCTATCATCGCTAGTTTTGATAACAAATTATCGCTAATATATCTGAACTAGCTATCAAAACAAAATGAGTGTACACACACACATACACATGAGTAAACAAAAAACAAACCAAAAAAAAGGATGCGTGTATGAATTTAAAAAAAATAGAACACGTTTTATTCATTATTTTTTGCTTAATTTGTTTATCTACTGTAAAAAAGCAAATAACACAGAAAATAAAACTCCTGCCAACTATTCACGTATGTATGTATGTGTGCATGTATGTATATTTAAATAAAAACAGTGATGCCAACTTTAGATACTCAAAAAGCGTACACATTTTTTGAAAAAAGGCTAAATTGAAAAATATACGTTTAGCGCTAAATAAAGTAAAATTTTTCGAATAATCGCGAAAAGGGTCTATTACTAAAATGTTTCTGTTGTAAATCAAAACATGGAAAACATTTTCGTACAGTAATTTGTCAGAAAATCATGAGATCAACACATAGATAGCTTTAGATATTACATATTACAGAGCTGTGTAAACAGTCTTGAAATGTAAAAATTTTGTGATTTTTAAATGTATTCACGTCGCATGTATTATACTAAACTAATAATAAATGCTGTCGTACTATAAGCGAAGCACGATGGATGTATTGGTGTATGTGTATATCAGTTGTAACAAGCGATGTCGCAAGACAGCTTGTTTGTAACAAACACTCAAAAGAAGTACTGTTGATTAGTGTATGCTTGTTATTTTTCATATTTTACGTTTGAGTGTTGTGTAATATGTAGATGGTAAGCTATTATGTGGTTAACCGCATACAACTAATGTTAATGCATGTGTGTGCCTTTGCATGTGCGCAGAAAAATAAAAAATCATACACACTCAATACAATACTCAAACAAATTTCTTGCAAACAATGTTGTTAACGTTTGTTTTATAAGATTTCGCTGTAGTAAAGCATTTGAAAAATCCCTCATGTCTTGAAAGTTCTTATAAGATGTCTTGTGCAGGAGACTATTACATATCATATTACATTTCAATAAGGCACCTAGAAACAGTGTACATACATATATAAGAGAAGTATATATACATATGTATGTATCTACGTTTACATAAGTACATACATATAAATTTAGTAGTTTTAAAATAAAATTTCGATTTCTCGCTCTTCCTAAAACATACATTATCTGTTTTTATCAAAGCACAAAAAATTTGGAAGAAACAAAAGATTATTCTATAGACTTCTTCTTTTTAAAATTAATAAAGCAAACTAGCAAAATTAAATAAGTAAAAAGTCGATATTATTCGATTAAAGGAAGAAAAAGTGCACAAAGATTATAACTTACCCCCTGTTTGTGTAAGACGTTTGAGTTAGAAATCTTGGCGTTTATGTAATAGATTAAAGAAAAGTTGTACAAGTTTCTTTTAGTCTATTACAAAAACGCCAAGATAACAGGGGTTATATACATATTGGACAAATATTAAAAAAAGTTCTGAAAGATAATATTAAAAAGTGGTAATATGCGCGTTTTTTGGGACCAAACATTTTTTTCGCTTTTTGAGTGTCTGAAATCGGGTTAAATCTATCCCGAAAAGTGCTAATGCCCATATTTTGAGTTGGTAACCAAATCGTAATTACTTTTAAGTTATATTTAAATACGAAATTGTGTTTTTGGGTGCATATTTAAATAATAATTAAATTCCCAACCTTGTGTAATACTTAAGTTTTATGAGCGTGCCATTTGTTTTTATGCGTGTGTGTGTTTATTGAAAACATACACATTAACATCATGTGGTCGTGTTGAAAACAGCATGTGCTAGTATTAAAAAAAATTTCGTTCTAATTTCATAAATATATAGGACAATACATAGTTTCATATCATGGAATAAATAAATAGAAAAATGCATTATGACGTTCGTTTGGTTTTATAAAATTTATTTTATGCAATTATAATTTTCTTCATGTTTTGTTTATGTTCTTTGGAAAGTCCTCGTCCAGACATGCAATTTTTGTTGCTGGAATTTCTTAAAATTTTGATTTGAAATTGCATAAGTGTCCACATTATGAAATTCAAATTTTTTGCAATTATGCATTAAAAAATTCTATTACATTACAAATTTCCCAGAAAAATTAACACTTATATTTACTTTTTCTAATATTTTTGGTTTTCATACAACTGAAGAAATAAAATTATAAAAAACATCAAATGCAACTAGCAACTTGAAATTAACAATTACGAGCACATGAAACTGTGTACCCCTCCCTATTCTTTTCACCCCTCTCAACAATAAACTCAAGAATTGCTGCAACAAAAATTGCAAGTCTGGACAGCGAAAAAGCGTTCAATAATATTTAGAAATCTTCTAGTGCTGTCGTACTTTCAACGTAATTTAATAAGAACTTTAATTAACCATTGAAAAAATGAAATCGTATCTAAAAAAATTTAATTTTAAGTAAAAATTAGCTAATTATGTACTTAAATATTAAGTTAGAAACTATGGGTAGGTTGGCATCACTGCATCAAAAAGATTTGTCAAAACGAACCACGAAATGTGTCGTTTGAACGGTATGGTTCGCAATCGTGGTTCAGAGAGCGAACCAAGTGGTTCATGTTGCCTTCTGAACATAGCATTAAAGTAACGATATGCAATATGTACATATGTATTTAAATAAGATTTTTTTAAAGAAAAAAGCAAAAGAAAAATACACATTGTGTATAGAAAGAGAGAAAAAAAGAGAAAGAATTAGCACAGTGATCTAATTTAATTGCAAATGTTCCTGTTTTCTTAAAATATGTGTTATGTATGTATGTACATAATTGTCCACATCATTAGAATATAATTTATTATTTCCCACCTAGGCAAAAGTGTTATCCATATAATATACTTAACATTAATTTTTAAATCAAGTAGAAAACGAATTAAAATTTATAGGTGTTGTCAAATATGTCCATGCATACATATGTACGTATATACATATGTATGTATGTATGTATATACATACATGTTTTTGTTGTTACTAGAAAATAGTAAGATCTTTTCTTGTTATGGTCATATTCATGAAAAAAAATTTTAGTCCATAAAAGGTTAAAAAAAGATTTCCATACAAAGTTTTCGTAGGAAGCCTTTATAAGACAGAATTATTATTATTTTTTTTAAAGGCCTTTAAAAATTATTGAGTTGTCCATTCGTCAACGTAGTAGCTGTTACAGGCCTCTTCGCCCGCTTGAAATATTTCATAAAATCTCTATAATTTCATACTTTTTAAAAGTTAGCCATTAAATTGAAAGTGTTGACTGACAGTTGCGAGTTACGTATTTTTGAGAGGTCAACGAAGTCAGTATATATGTATTTCTATGCGCATATCTATATACATACATACATACATATATCCCGACACTTGAGGCAATTGTAATCTTAAACAAAATTAAAAACATCTTGCTATGATCACTAACATAGCACAATGCGCAATCTTTAAAAAGTAAAACCTTATATTGATTTATGGGACTTTAATAAATAAAAATTTATATCTCCCTGAAGCTCAAATTAATAAAAAAAAAATCAGCCTTTGAAATCAAAATTTACACAATATTTGTAATTGAAATGCGTTTTCTGAATCTTTTCCATTGTGCTGTAATATAATATTTTAAATGTTTGTTTTTAACATTTAGCTATTCATAGTTTTCTTAAGCAAACACATTATTCAAAAATAAATTGAACACTTGAAAATAATACAAATTTTCTCTATTAACCGTAAACCGCAAAAAAATTCTAATTGCAAAAAAATGTTTAAGTATGTAGTCGGTATGTAGTATATTGACTATTATTTAAAACTTTTTGATATTTATTTTCTATAAGTTTTTACAACTCTAATTTAGTTAAACTGGTTCTTCATAGAGTTGCAGATATCTTTACACATCATATTAATTACATATTTAAATCTTGGCTCTTTATACAAAAAATAATGCGAATCTTGTTATAAAGAAATTATCAAACAGAAAATATCACGAAATATTTAAGAGATAAGACACATTGCACTGCACCATCAATCAGCCACCTAAACTTTACAAAATCAGTGCTTTTTATATTTCAACTTGATAACCGAGAAGACAGACAACTTTGCCCTTCAGATTTTCGTTTAGAACTAAACAGAAACGTTTTTAATTTTTGAACACTCATACTACTCGTAAATAAACTTTTTTCAATACAAGCGCGCCAAACTAAATAAACAGCAAGAAAGACAAAAAAGCAAAATAAAAATAAATAATTAACAAAATACATACACACATACATATGTACATACATACAACTTGGAATGGCTCTTGAAAATTTACATTGTAAATTTTACAAATAAGCTCACTCGATATGAAAAGAAAAAGCAACAACAACAACAACAACAGAATAACATGAAGAGCATCAATGTGTGATGAAATATCATCTCGTGAGTATGAACTTTGAGAGTTCACATTTCTCAATGATGTGTGTGTGTGGACGTCAATGTTTCCAGGGGCCTAGTTCCTGCACTCGTGATCGGAATTGCATTCGAATAGAAATTAATTTCGATGGCTAGAAATTTTCGGATGATGTCTTGTCGATGTCTTGTCGAGTTCTTGTTCCAGAGTTTGGAAAAAGGCAAATATATTTATATATAAATTCATTTCACAACACTGTAAGCAAAAGCATATGTTTGTATATGTATGTGTGCAAAAGCACATGTACGTATGTACGTACATACACACGTATATGCAGAAAAAAGAAACGAATATACATAAATGTTATTTTCACTTTGATTTAATTAATAACTTAATAATAATAAATTAGTGTTCCATTCTTTTATTGGTTGACCATAAGCAGTTAATTTGTTATTTAGATGCTCCCAGAGTTGGTTAATTTTTTTATATTTTATTTTATTATTTGCCAAGTTAGTGTGTTTTGTTATATTTGAAGTCAACTAGAAATTTGTATACGTACATTTGTGCATTCATTCATTTATCAATAAATAAGTCAAATATTGAACATACATTTTCCTTTTCTTCGCTTTTTCTATGTTAAACATGATTTCGAATGCCTTTTTGCTTGCGAGTAAAAACACGAACGGTTGCATTCGTATGTATGCACGTTATCGAATGCTGTCATTAGAAATTTCGATATGTGTTATTCGAAACCGCATGCGAAAATCCCAAAAGTTAAAATACTCGAACATTCGAGTAATGACTCGCTCGCAATCGAATGCGAGAATTAGGCCCCAGGCTTTTTTGACATTAAATGGATACATGAAGTAAAAAATAAAAAATATATATTTACAAATGGTTATATATGTACATATGTATAAATATAAAAAATAATAAACTAATAAAAGTGTACAAATTTCATTACAGGTGTTGTAAATTAATTTCTTTGCACCGGAATTCAACTAAAGCTACTTATTTCCTACTTATGTTTATTAATATTTATCAACATTTTTAGTCAATATTTATGTATACATATTTTTTTTATAAATAAAAGCTAAATCTGCAGTATACAGACTGCAAAAAGCAATATGCGCATGTGTCTCTGACATTATTTTGACATCATCATGAATCTACTAACATAGCCGTAGAAAGGACATTCTGGGAAGTGCATTTCCCCCACTCCCCACAAAGAATTGCTTTTGCTCGCCCTAGAATTATAAAGAATTGTATGTAATTATCTATTTTAATATTACTCATGAAAATCACCAGTCATAATGCCCCCGAGAAAAAAATCTATATCTACGCTAATGACTACTAATAACACATGTGCATTCAGATATTCATATGTTTATACATGTGCTGCCTCTTGAAATGTGTCCACTTCTCAAATAGGCATTTCGTGGACTATAGTGCACGTAAAAATCACTAGATCAAGCTGAAAATTGTAAGAATGCAAAAAATGTTTGGTATACTCGTATGTATTTAATTTTTATTTCCTTGGCACAAGTCAAGGCGCATTTATTAGGTGGCAGCACTACACCAGGTGACTAATGTCATTATACCAATCTAAATGTCAAATTTGGATTGTGTAGGTATAAGCCTAAAAGCATGTTTTTATTTGGGTATACATAAACACCTTTCGAATATTCAGTTTTGTATGGTGTTTAACATTTCCTATAAGAAACATGCAATCTGACGATACTACCCTGTTTTGAAAAGTAAGAAGGTAATTTATACCAACGAAGTACATGTGGTTGTTGCTGTTGTAATATTTGTTCTAGAATCGCGGGTACCTGATTGATGTGCCTTGGCACAAGTATAATTAAAGAATGTGTTACGAGTAAATTTCACTTTTTGGCGAAAGCTTTTTATATCACCTGCACCAAGAATGATAAACTACAAGATTACGCCAGTGCAAAAAAAAATAGTAGACGTGTGACGTCACGCACACTGCGTTTCTATTGGCTGATAATTTGGTTTTTTTTTATACAACTCTTTAAAGTTATTTTCACTGCAGGATTGCCAACCGCTATACAAGTACTGGTTTTGCTAAGTTCGGTGAAGAAAATTGGACATATAATAATCCCACTTTTTTTACTTTTGCAGTTACTTACGAACAAGAAGACAATATTGGTTTTGTTGTAGTTATTTACCATTTTTTTAATATTATCCATAATTAGATAATTGATTTTTAACCGATATACAAAGTCTTAAAATGTGTATTTTTGTAGTTTTTTGCATATTTTCTCCCAAGACAACATTTAACAAGATAAGATCATCGGAAAGAGTTTTTCAAGCCGCACCCAATGGTGCATTAAACTTTACCATTCATAACATCAGCAATACCTTAAAAATTAATATTTTTGAAACGTTTTTATAGCAGAGAATATAGAGAATATTCTCACAAAAGTGCAATCACTTCTCAATACAGACTTATGTACATACACACATATTTTTATGAATGTATATATATCTACATATAAATATGTCATCCTTTTGTAATTTTTACAATGTACCTGCTAGAAAGTTAGTACCGTTCACACTGAATTTGTTATTTGTTTACTTGGTAAAATTATGTACCATTTCTGATGTTTTAAAATTTTACTTTCTAATATTTTAAACAAAAATATTATTAAAAAAATATTACTAAATAAACAAATAACAAATTCAGTGTGAACTATATAGAAAATAGCTATTTAAAATACATCATAGTTAGAGTCTTTAGTTTTGGTATGTTTCGATTTGGTGCTATGTATTAACACAGAAAATATTAAATAACTAAAAAAATTTAAAATTAAGCGCTTTGTTAAGATTAACAAATCAAGTTTAATTTCAAAAATTAAAAGAAACTCTCAATAACAAATAAGAAAAATTTTTGTAGAGAAAATAAAATAATAGAATACAATTTGTTTGTTGCGATTTCTTTGTTTAAATTTCTTAGTTTCCCATACTTATGCTTTAAGTCTTTCATTTGATTTTTCCCAGCCTTTATGGCAACTCTTACAATAGACGTGTGACGTCACGTCTAACGGTAAACTCTCTGATTGGCGTAATTTTGTAGTTTATCATTCTTGACCTGCACATTTATAAATCTATGTAGCTATTACTATTTTGAGATTTTTTTTTTATTTTTTTTTCGAGCTTTTATTTCTCACTTTTGTGAAGCGTGTATATATTGATGACTTTGATCATGATACAATTATACAGGTAACCGCGAAACGCCAGCTGTTTTGCTTGTTTCGTGGTGCCATCTGCCAAATGTTGTTTATGTTTTACAAACACACACATACTATTAAGCAACCACATTGCATATTTTATTAGAAATGAGCAAATTTTACGCTGAGATTTTACGTGTTTTAAATATTTAATCTGTGTTTTAAATTGTTTTGTGAAAAAGTTTAATATTCATAAATTAGTGATATATATATTTGCGAACAAAATTGCTTATTTTATCAAAAAAATAAATTTAAAATGAAAAAGTGTTGTGTCTGCCAAAAAAAAAACAAATACCTGGAAATGGAGCCTTTTTTGCTGTTCCAAAAGGTGACCGCAGGACGAAGTGGAGCCAAATATGTGAATTGAGCTTTATATTAATATTGAAATGCATGCACAATAATATTTTATTAATTTTCTTCTCAATAGAAAATACAAATGTGCTTTGCTGTTTGTTTATCTTTCATTTCAATTACTTGCTCTATGACAGTTGGCACCATAAACTAGCAACAAAAAGCCCTGTTGTTTTATTTGCTGTAAATTTGTTGTCGATTCGCGGTTACCTGTATAATTGTATCATGACTTTGATATGAAATATTTGAATGAGTTTAAAATTTAAAGAGCTTTTGCAGTCACCTCTGATCCCAACCAGGGCTGTCAGATATGGCGATTTCTCGCCAAATTGCTTGGCGTCCAAATTTTTGGTTTGGCGACATGGCGATTTTCCTGGCGATAAATAAACTTGTTGGCGATTATTATGGCTATTTTTTAAAAACGTTTAACACAAAAATTTGTATAATTCAAGAAAATTAGTTTGTTAAAGGAGTAGTTTCAAAAGTAAGTCCTACCAAAACTCGTCTGGGAGAAGTTAAAACAATTTGATTTTAATGATTTTTCTTACATTTTGGAATTTGGATGACAAAAATTTACAAAAAATAATTTTGGCGATTTTATTTCCAATTTTGGCGATTTTCTGATAAATTTTGATACGATCATTTTATAAAAATTTATATTAAAAATGTGTTATATAAAAACAAATTTATTATCAAATATTTACTAAGAAAAACTACATAAAACTGATTTTGGGCGACTTTTGGCGATTTTTAAAATCAATTTGGCGAAATAGGTTGGATGGACTACAGGAGCTGGTGATATACATACGTGCCCTTAATTATGAAAGTGGTCTAAGTCATGTGCATTTTTGCTTCAAAATATCAAATCAATCTTAAAAAATCTTCAATAAATATTTGATAAATGTTAAATAAATTTATATTAATCGAGACTAGTACAACTCTAAATTAAAATATTGCATAATATATAAATAATTTTCGATTTGTTCAAATGTAATCTACTAAATATCTCGACCAGAGATATATATGACTTCGACCATTTTCATAATTAAGGGTACATATATTGGCGGAACAGCTGTGGAAATAACATTCTCGCACTAAAATACATAATTAATACAGTACTTATCACTTATTCTTTAAAAACTATAAACTAATCGGAAATATTTAAATAAAAAAAAAATTAAAAATTTATATTAAACAATTAGTTAAGTTTAACTTTACGGATCTAAGGCCAAAATTCACAGTCTACAGTTAACTAACGCCCTTGGTTGAACTAACGATTTGTCTTATAAATTTCATTGGTTAAACCACTTTCAGTAGTTAACTAGAGACTGTGAATTTGAGCCTAAGTAGGTAATTATACATGCATGCTTAATATATTATTAAATTATTTAGCTTATCAGCTTTGTCTTAATATTGTATCTTATATATTCAATTTATAGGGTATTTCATTTTTAGGCGGAGAATTAAACACATACATTCAACAATATTATTACTCTAGCATATTTCATGTCGAAAAATTATTACGATAAAATAATTTTTAATTAGAAATAATTTTCAGTCAGGCTTAATTAATTATTAATTTCAATTCTTTTATGGAATGAAATATTTTTATTAATTAATGTGAGTTTCTAAAGAAGAGAAGAAAATTAAATTAGACTTTTAAGCTGGGGGAAATACCCCAGCATACAACATAATATCCACTACTATAATACTTATATGTATGTACCGACGGTACATCGAATAAGTAAAAATAATTAATGCGATGATCGTAAAAGATAAGCTAGAATAGTTAAACATACGTAGGTAGAGTAATATAACTTCGTGCTAACCTAAATAGAAAAATTAAAAAATGGAAAAACAGGGGAAATAAATAGTGATACTTACATACGTATTTACCAAAGGTAAATCAATAATTGTACACAACAATCATTTCTCACATTCCGTTTCATTAGAATTTACGTTAAATAGCTGATGTTAATAACAATCTCTACCCAAGTAGATAGACTAGGGTGCTGATGAAGTGCGTTGCTGCACAGAAAAATATCGGTATTTCCCCCAGCTTAAAAGTCTAATTTAATTTTTCTTGTCTTCTTTAGAAACTCACATTAATTAATAAAAATATTTCATTCATTAAAAGAATTGAAATTACTGAACTTAAGCCTGACTAAAAATTATTTCTGATTAAAAATTCACTATAGTTCAATTAAAATCTAAAAATGTCACGATAAAATAATATTGACACGAAATTAGACTTTCCTATCATGAGGTGCATTTAATGTTCTCTACCTCTGAACAAACACCCTGTATATACATACATATGTATGCATATAAGTACTCATACATCAACCAACTTAAAAAATTTTTTTTTAATTTAATTTTAGTTTACTTTTAAAAGTCAATTATTAAACAAACCACATGTGCAAATTTTTTTTGGTTCTGGAGCAAATCTGCTTAAATGTGTGAATGTAAGTTTGCACAACACATTCACAAGTTCTTGCAAACAAATATTCCGCACAACAATGATGATGGACAGTTCCGGTCTATTTATAACGAGAGTAATTGGAACTTTTTTTTCAAAGATTGGATATTTGTTAGTTTTTTAAATGTGTGTTTGAAATGTTCTTGTGTTAAGGCCACCTGTTGCAGGCTTAATCAGATCTATCACAACAATAAATTATACAAATTTAAATAAATAAAATTATATAATTTTGAGTCCCGTTTAGGTGTAACACACACCTACATTTAAAAGTTTACTCGTCACTCTTTTCGGCACAATTCCACAGTAATTCCACGTTTGATCATAAACGAACTGTGAATGAATCTAACCTGCTGGTGAGAAATACATATGAATACATATTCGAGATATTTCAATTTAAATGTTATGACAGAAAGAGCTTTCGGATACCGTCGTTGAAGCATGTGTTACTATTTGTGTGAAGTATACGAGTAATTGGGATTAGATTTCGCTATCTGATGTAATTGCAAATACCTAAATACTAATGCCAAATACATATGTGCATATGTATTTATAAAAAAAACAACTGCTGCACAAGAATGATTGTTTTATAAGCGAAGGATGTAAGGTATCAAACCTCGTACGTAAGAGAACAAACAAATGTTCTGTAACACGGATATTCATAACAATCCAAAATTGACATTTGAACTACATAGTACATTATTTTTGTAATTTGTAGATAATTTAATATTTTTATTTTATATAAATTGTGTCAAGATTTAAAATTTACTGAGAACATTTTTAATATGGATATGCATGTACATACATATGTATATTATTAATATTCATATGCACATACATACATACTCACAACATACATATCTATGTACATACATACATATGTAACTGCAAATTTTTAAACTAAAAAAGCGGTTTCAACAACATTTAATAATACAGTACAACATGAAAAAATTATGGGGTTCCAAAAAGGATACTGATAGAGGAGACCAAAAATAGAAAGATCGCGTCGGAGTTTTATTTAGGGGTGGGGTATGGGCGTCAAAGCTTAATATTGTACAAAAATATTTGAATTAATATTTTCTTCAAAGTTGTTGAACATATTCCACACCTCAGATGTAAAGAGCACGTATATAGTTTAATTTACCGAACAGGCCAAAGGGGGAACCTTAAACCCCTTGAAACATAATTCCGATGCAGACACATGTATTTTTTTTTTTTTTTTTGTCTCCTCTACTAGAATTATCAGAACTTTCAGCAATTTTGGAAAAAGTTATAAATTGTTGTGCAGTGTAATTATATTTTATAATTGTTTCGACTTTGCTTTTTCTGAAATTAATGAAAATCATCCACATAAAATTGAATTAAGCAGAAATGCATCTAAGATTCTAGAAAATTTTTATTGCTCTTTGAACTATGATTTTTTGGTGAAACAACAAAACACTACAGAAGCTAACACAATGCAGCAAACCCAAAAGAAGACACATCTGGATACACTCTCATGCTGTTCGTTAGTAGACGGAAATTTCCCGTCATTTCATTTTAAAAGCATTTAAAGCTGACGCAACAATATACCAAGATACCTACACAATATGTATGTATGATTAATCATACAAAAGAGTGTAGTACTTCTTTGAAATAACTTTTTTATCTATCTAGCACGCTCATACATACATGCATACATATTTTCATTCCAACGCTAAAATTTGTACGCAAAATAAAATTAAAATTAAACATTTTTTGCATCAGAAAATTTTCCTCCTTATTCTGTACCCTGATGCAAAAAATCGTTCATAAAACGAGGAGTTTTGGGTTTTCGTTTTAAAAATGCCGCATCTCTTTTGGAATTATTTTTGAAATAATAATGGCGCATAGTCATAGTCATAAACAAAGTACACTTTAAGAGTTTAAAACCAGTATTGCCATACAAAATACTGGTTTTAAACTCTTAAAGTGTACTTTGTTTTGACTATGACTATGCGCCAATGTCTCTTACAGTAATTGTCTCAACCCATTTAGCAGAGATACACACGAGAATAAATTTGTGTGGAGATTTTTAGTAGTCAGAGCAAGGCGAATTCATACTGTTTTCCACCACGTTTGCCATTTTGGCCGTATTATACATAATATACATATTGGAAATTGATGTTGCCACATAGCTGTTTTATAATCAATTGGAGAGGGTTGTTGACTTTACTTCGCCACAATATTTGATTGGTGGCTCTACTATCAACAGGGCACCCAAATTAATATTCTTCAAAAAAATACAGAAGCTCTCAAACAAGCTTAGCATTTGGGAAAATACGCGATGTATGCACTTCCGCATTTGCTGTAACTCACTCATATCTCATTTGTATTATATAATACGGAATAATTCGTCATATCGTATGTTATCCTACGTAAAAATTAAACAAAAATGGCTTGTAAACTCATCTCTTGAGAGAAGAAAATTTTTTAATACATTTCTTCATTGAGCTGTATGTAAATTGAAAATCTTGAAGTCGTTTTATGCGAAACTAGTTTTTGCGATATTTTCAACGCAAAACGTAAACTGAAAATTTAAAATTAGAAATAAATTCCAAATAAACTTTAAGGGAATTTTAAAAATTGTACAAAGTCGTAATTATATTTTATTGAAACTTGAAATGTTTTCACCGATGAGCAGATTCTGAAGCCGCCACACTTTCATCATAGGAATTATTATATTTTTCTAGGCCTAAGAATAAAGCCTTACAATAAAATTGACTGAAATCTATTTAAATGCAATTTCAGTTCTTAAGTAAAAGCTGTTAATTATAGAAGTTTGATATAAAATTATACTTAAACAAAAATTGTTTGTGTTTGATCACGCACGAGTGCATTTATTTCATCGTTACTTGTCTGTAACGAATACAAATGATAGTTTAACTTTTGCATTTTACACACAGTATGTATCGAAATAGTTGCATAAGTATTTGTATTTCCAAAGTGTTTATGAGGTCTTGTTAATGTCAACCAACAACAGTCATTCATTCAATTGGTTTCAAATGTAACTCTCTTTGTTTCTTTTCTTTCTACTTTTTTATTGTTCACAAATCGATTAACGCTAAATTATCGTACTCTGCGGTCTCGCAGTTGTTCTTGTGGTCGTTTAGTTCCTCTGATTTAGTTCAAGTGTTACTAATTGTGGTTTCCAAACAAATTTCGTCAATGATGCAAAAATGTCTTTAATAGTTTTAACAGTTTACAGTCTTCTGACATGTCCAAACACCTTTTGTTTCAAATAAAAATAAATATGTACCATTCAATTGTTGTTTTTAAGAGACTTTTTAAAAATATGTATGTTGTATGTACAATTATAGAAAAAGAATGAATGACCTTTCTGTTACAAAATATTGATGATGAACTTTTGATATGCTTGTCACTAAATAGAGCCGCATCAAGGTGTAAAGATTTAAGTTTATGTCAATGTCAATCTTTAATCATTAAGTAGCTATTGTGCGGTGAAATGTGAAGAAATGGGAAATAGTTGAGGCTGAAAAAAATTAGTGCCAGCAAAATTTAAAATGAAAAGAATACATACATATGCACGTACATTTTAGAAATAATGAAGAAAATATATTTGCTTATCGTTAGCTAAAATATAAAAATACCATTAATCTACATGAAGTTCACAGTTCTGCGATCAAAAATTACGCTTTTATTAACAATAAACAAAGTCTCTACAAGTTTATTTAGTTCTTGTTTTAGTTATTTGCTTCTCCTGTAAAATTATAATTTTTTTAGTTACGCCTATTTGTATTTTAGCTAACGATATGTATGTACATATGTATATATATTTATATGTATGTGTTTGTACATAGGAATATATTCTAGTATTTTCAGGATTGACTATGCTTAATGTGTTAAGTGACTTGTAATAATTCTGCATCATTATCTCAAAAATCCTATTTTTTTAGTTAGGACGTTGTTTTGGTAAATGAGCGATATGTAAGTAGATATATATTTTTATATAAATGCATATACGGGCTGCTGTATTTTCAGTTCTATCGAAATTCAATATAAAGCTTAGAAAATTTCAGTAAAAATTACTTTTTCAAAAAGTATCTTAGAAAGTGGGGGGAGGTTGGCTTTGGAAAGTCAGTTATTTTTTGTGCTTATTTTGTGGTGTTAAATTACCTTTTACGGGCTCATTTAAATATCAATTGATAGAGTTCGTGAAATTGACCCTAAATTTATCATAATCTTTACCATTTGACGCTATGAGAATCAAATTAAAACTTATCCACCATTATAAATCTAATAACCCCCCAAACAAAATGTTTCGAATTTTTCTGAAGTCAGACTTGTCGTACCGAATTCGTTAAGACATTTCGGTAGTTTCTCTGAACAATTTGTTTTAAACATTAAAACTTTGATTTTTGAGTACATAAGTAAAAGTCTGTGAACATTTTTTTTAAATAAATATGTATATGTTGATAAAAAAAAAAGGATTGTAACAAATATTAAAAAACGTGAGTATGTGCAAATTATTTCGACAATAGCAGCAACATAACGGTGAAGCGGTACTCTGCTATAAAAGCAAAAAGAAATCGTACCTACATGTCGTTACGAATTCGTACCGACTTATCATAATGAATTCGTAACGACATATCGTTACGAAGTCGTGTCAACCATTTCATACAAAAATTGTTACGATTTCGGTAATATTTCGGTGCCAAAATCGGAAGATTTTGTCGACCAATCGTTACGAATTCTTTACGAATTCGGAGCATTTTGTTTGATGGGAACTTATTTTTCCATAATATTTTATGTATGTATATATGAATTTGTTTTTCAATTCAATAGGTATGTATCAGTTTTCTTGCTTTTGTGGGGTTAAACCACTTTTGGTCTCATAGCCTCATTTACTTTGCTTATTACTAATTTATAAAACTAATTCTATATGCAATTTGTTATTGCTGTTGTGACTAATAATTTTATCATTTTTGAAAACAAATAAATGTGCAAATTTGAAAATGTATGCAAATTTTCATGACAACATTTTTGCACTAGTGAAAAAAAATATCGAGATACAATGAAATAAAAACCCTCCGAAAATAGAAGAAATGATCTCGCGAATATTAAATTACAAAGTAAACATGTATTGAAGTCAATAAGAGAAAAAAAAGAGCAAGAAAATAAAAACTAATTTACATAATGCGATAATAAACAAACGACTTACAACGAAACAAACAAACTAAAGCCTGCAAAGTCAGAATAATAAAAAAATAGAAAAATCCCTCTCATTAGCATATTCAAATTACAAACAAGCATACGAGTATTATTGAGCCCAGGCAGAAGCCAAGAACAACATGCAAATTATTAATCCCTTTTGGTAGTCACTTTTGCAATTAAATGAATTTAAATGAGAGTAAAGAGTTTTATCTTCATTTCTTCATTTTTTAACTAAATTGTTTTACCCACACGTTTTGTTTATGCCAAATAGACAGGAAGCACACGTTTTTTGTTGTTGATTTGTGATTTATTGCAGCCCAACACACTTATCTATCACACTCACACAAATTAACATACACACATACATAACTTCGAACGTTATGAAGAGCAGCAAAACCAAATCGCACAGCCGCACACACTCACTCTTATTATTATTTTTTTTTTTTTACTCTTGTATTTATGATGATTGTGTTTGTTTTAATGAAACCTTAATCAACTATTTAAGTGCATACAGACAGGAGAGGTACGTACGTATGCACATACAAGTCAGCGACAGTATTTTTTTTTTTTTTTTTTTTGTTGCTGGAAAAGATCATTTAGCGTGTGTGAAACGTGTGTTAAAAAACATTTATGCAAATATTTTTCGAAAAACGGAAATATTTTACACAACAAAATTTTTTACATTATCTTACGCAGCTTCTGTTTCGTTAAATGACTGAATGACCTTGATTAGTTTTATGCAGCAGTCGGGGATGGAAAACGGCTTTTAGAAAATATAAATATTTATAATGCAATTTGCAAATTGGCTGGAGAGTAAGCCAAGAGAAAAATATTCACTATGCAAGTCTTATTGCTAGTTTGTTACAAGAGATAGACGAGGGGAAAAAACGTTTCTGTTCCCCTCGTCTCTCTCTCCATCAAATTAATAAGCTTAGCAATAAGACTTGCATAGTGTAAACTAGGACTTATTGCAGTTGGCATTTTTGTGGAGAATTTCATGCGTTTTAATAAAATATTACCTTGATGGGCGAAAACGTCTGCATATACACGACTGTTTACAAATTTATTATCAAACAGTAAGGCGTTTGACGTATTTGCCTGTCAAAGTTGCAAAAATAAAAAATAACAATAAAAAATGCTGAAATGTAAAGAATTAAAACGTATGGCTGCTTTATTCATAAAAAATAACTCTGCTTTAGTTCGTAGCCTCTGTTCTTAGTTCAACTTCGACTTCAACTAGATGAATGAACAAATGTTGCTGTGCCGAAATACGCGAAGTACGATGAGAGGGATTATTTTGTATGTATAGTGGAATTATATTTCGCTTGTAATCAGAATATCTGCAAATCCTACGTTCTGAATCAATTGCAGAAAATATTATGGGCCTAATTACGAGTGTCGTATTTCGACTTCGACTATGACGTTTTAGTACTCGACTAAAGAATACTGCAACATATTTTCGAAGTTTCGAGTATCGCATATACTCGTAGTTGGGCCAACTCGTCTTCAATTTCGACTATGACGATTTGTCGTATAGCTCTCATAATTAGCCCCATTATTTTAAGTGTCCCTTTATAGAAAAGCAAAATGAGTTTTAGCTCGACAGCTTAAAATTCTTTTTTGTATTTGGTGGTTGCATGGTTGAACGAAAATTCTTCTTCAAATGCAATGTTTTGTTTAAAAACAAAGGAACCATTATTTTCAAAATCCGACTGCTCATCCCTGGCAACGTTTAAGTTAAAAGAGCAATCGCAGGGATTTCAAAAGCCAATAATGCATGCACATATATTTGTATGTACACATGCACTGTATAAAAAATATATTTTTAAATGGAATGGGCGTTTTATTATGGTTAATTTAAGTTTATTTGAAAAAAAAATAAGTTTGAAGGGTTAATATACACACCCCAATGTTTGCGCATACCAACAGGACACCCTTGAGTAAAATTAAGCATAAATCCCTAAAAATCCTTTTGATTGTAAATAAAATAAATACAATAATCCTCTTAAGAATGTTACAAATAAAATCTGTAAAGCCTTTTTATAAAAAAGCAAATAGTGTAAAAATTTTTTAATTGTCGGTGACTTTAGAAAGGGTTTTTTAACCTAATCCATTCAGTTGCCGAAGTGATTTTAAAATTTTAAATATCTCAATTATTTCGACAAAGTTTATTTAAAACAAAAAAAAAAAAAAATACAAATAAATTAAGTACTTTGATTCACTGCGGCTTCAGAATTGTTTTCCTGATCGCCAACGTTTTGATCGTCACTATTACGATTATGATTGTTTACTAAAGTGAGTTCGATTTCTATTACAATACCTCTATGAAGACCGTCACCACCAGCTTCGGTATCGACGGGAGATAAGCTCGTGCCATCTGCATCATTACTTATGGTAGAGCTGCTGGTATCATCTTCTACGAGTATGGAGGTGTTTGATTGAAATTCAATGAATTCCAGTTGTACTACGGCAGAATTATTGAGAGCGTCATCACTATTGGAAGAATCGGTAGGAGCTAAAACTCTTCCATCTGGATCATTTTTAAAATCATTATTACTGCTGCTATTTCCTGTGGAGACGTTGCAGTTATCCTCCATAAAAGCCAGACTGCTTACAGTTTCGTTAGAAGAAGCGGAAGCAGACTCAGCAAACGCATTATTAGGTTCTGCACAAGGAATATCCAAAGCGTTGACAAGAACTAGAGTTAGAGGATCTACAATTTTTATACTTTTAGAAAATAATATTTAATTGGATATACTACCTAATCGTGAAGTTGAAGTAATTGAATTGTTTTGCGATACTGCAGAAATTGTAACTACATTTTCTGTATTAAAATTTCCTCTTCCTCGTATTAATTTTTCATTTGAGGTTGTAGCTGAGAACTCTCTACTAGTTTTACTATCATTATTGTGCAATTGGTTGACATTTTCACAGCTCGGAACTTCGTTATGCTCCAAAGCTACTTCGCTGTTCCCACAGGTAAGAAATTCATGCACATTTCCCACTTGTTGTATTACCTGTACTGAGGGAATTTCAGTATTAACACCTATTTCTTGGTACTCTGATCTGCCAACTACATTAATTAATGGAGTAAAATCTTGGTAAACTTCTCTGCGTCTTAAGATATTTCGAAGGTTTTGATAGCTTGCAACATGTAATGCACTGTCATTAGCAAAAAAGGGATGAAGGCGGCCTCTTCTTATATTCCGTCTATTACTAGTTCCAAGCCTTGGAAAATTTTCGACCGCTGATGTGCTGTTTAGATTGAAAATACTATAAGGACGATGGCGTGACCTTTCACGCATTAATTGCATTAAATCAACTGTTTCTTCACGAGCACTGAATTGTCGTCCACGTGATCGACGATTTCTGTACTGTTTTCGATTAAAATTCATACTTTTGAAAAATAAATTTTAAATAAAATTGTTTGTATTGCCAATTTGTAACAAAAGCCGAAAAATAGAATAGTTTTGCAAAACTTAATTAGAAATAATTTGAAATTAATTAAGCATGTAAATTGAAAATTTTAAACAACACTTCAAAACCGACAAACGAAACAACAAAAATTTTACTTGAAGTGATAGCTTCATGGCATGTGTAGTTTTAAAAAGTTCGATTTTCCTTGGGGAAAATGTGATGTTTCATTTTTCGAATATTATGAAAATAAAGCAAATAGAAAATCGCTAAAAATGCTTATGATTATGGCACTGAAAGTTGAAACCAGGGCTCAAATCGTCACATCCGTGATCGTATCGACAATCGTACGGAAACAAATTAAGTGATACGTGAATCGCAGAAGCTCAATGACATTCACGTTTGTCATAATCCGAAAATTATGTTTTTACATGACGAGTTGTGCGTTCAAGGATGTGACGAGTCGACCCCAGGCTTTTGAATTCAAGCACACACATACTAAAATATTTTTCTGTTTTTTTTGCGTTATGTGGGTGTATAAGACCTTTATATATTCTAGTTAGTGGCAACAAAATATTGGGCCTTATTGCGAGTGTCGTATTACGACTTCGACAAAAACGATTTTTTATTACATAGACTAACCAACACTGCAACAGTTTTTCTTTAATCTAGTACAAAATCGCCATAGTCGTAAAGGAAATACGACACACGTAATTAAGCCCATTGAATAACTAGTGTTCGTTTGTAACTTCAACGGATGTAGTAACTTTAACGTCAGTTAGAAACTAAATACTCTCTACCGTTCCTTCCATTTAAAGTCTCTTTTACAGTAAAAAATAAAAAAATTACCCTTATCCGGAATGAAAGGCTTCAAGTGAAGGAACTAACCATCTTTTCTTCGGATAAAGAGAAATATTGAAAATCTGTCTCAAGAAATACACTTCTTTGAATTCTAAAATACGATACCGTCCCAAGACCTTTTAGTTTTTTCCAAAGTTCTGATAAGAAATACATGAATATCTGTCTTGAACATCACTTCTTAATTGTTTTTTCTACATCTTCAAGATCTTTCGGGCACCTTAGACTTTGCAACTTTACTTTAAGTTTGAAGAGAAAAACATATGGGTTATTGCACTGTGATGAGAATGCCCATGATACTGACATTTTTCGATAGAATTCAAACATATAAAACACATTTATAATTTAATAGGAAAGCGCGGTTCCCAAGGATGTTAACCTTAAAAACATTGAATAATCGGTTGACATTGAAAGAACTGATTTCATCTCAGAGTGCCCATCAGAAGGCTGTGACGGTGTGACTCTATAAATCTCAGTTGTTACAGAATTATAAATTTTAGGATATATTATGTGAAATGTTCCGTAAAATGCACATAATGGGCCTAATTCCGAGTGTCGTATTTCGACTACCACTACAACGACTTTGTACTAGATTAAAGAAAAAATATTGCAATATTCTTTAGTTTAATACAAAGTCGTGGTACGACACTGGTAATAAGGCCCAATGATTTTGAAACAATGAATTGTTGTCTTGAATAGAAAAGTCTTGAATATTTGCTGCAGTTTGTTGACTTATTTATGCGACGGGTGTTACCTAGTATGAAAACTCGAAGAAAAGTTCAATATCACCGGCCGGACATCTCTTTAAAGATTTGCTTAGCAAGGAAGGTTACGTGAGTGCCTCTTTTAATGAATGTTGTGATTTAAAACTATCATTTTTACATGCATTCAAAAAGGTTAAAATTTAACTTTCATCATTTTTTCCTTGTATGCACTTACGTTTTCTTTCTCGATCATTTTTTTTTTCTTTTTTTTAATAATTATTCATCCAACGTAATTTTCTTAGCATTCTTTTGTCATTTTCAAATATATGGTTTGTGAATTCTCAAATGGTTTTTGAAAGTCTGTGCATAAGATAAGAGGTTTGTGACTGTTCAAAATGTGTGGTTGAAGTCTAGTGATAATTTGCCAAGGCACCAATGAAATGCATATAGACATGCTTAACCAGCAGCAAATATATTTCAATTAAATAGTTTTTTTAACATTTCCTCTTTTCCTCTCTCTCTCTCTCTCTCTCTAAAGCTAAATGCAGTTAATATTTTCTACTATTTTCTTCTATTTAAAATTTTAATCATCCATTGAAAAAATTGCATTTCAGCGCTAGTGTGACCAAATATTTCCTCTTACTAATTATCCGAATTTTAAAAAAACTTTCACAACATTTTGTTATTTTATCAATTGCGCTTACTTGTTTATGGTTGGAAAGTAGCCAGTATTTATTATGTACAGTAAAAATTTTATTAAACTTTTTCGGTTTTTACTGTGACGGGTGAGATCAACCACAAAACACCAATTACAAGACTTACAAAGTAGTAAATTTAACAAAAAGCAAACAAGAGATTAGGATTTTTGTTAAATATGAGAAAGGGAATCAAAGATACCGGAAAATAAAGACCAACCTTGCAAAGAGAGAGAGTCAAGTGTTCGTTATATGCTTATTTCAAAGCGTTTCTGAATTGATAAAAACAGAAAAAATTTATATTTTTTAATTTGTCCATAACTGTCATTCTTTTGTGGACATCTGTTGAACGAGTTTTGTTAAAAATATTAATAAGGTATAATTTATTAATCATGCTCAAGTGAACATAAGTACGAATATATTTAACAATTAAAAATAAGTAAATTATTTTTTTTCCTGCGTTGGGTCGTTTTGCGTGGAATTGCCTATACACAGAAATATAAATTATGTTTGCCAATTTTGTTTGATTATATAAATTTATTACCAGTAATAATGCATTTCAATTACATATGAGATGACTGAGCATATTTGTAAGTAAGCTTGAAAATATGGAGCGCAATCGTGGCATTTCCGACGAAATGTTTTTAAAAATCTTTATCTAAGAACAGATTTAAAAGTTACCACATAAAAATTGATTTGTTTTTATTTTATTAATATTATTCAATTCAATCTTTGGCTTAACAACTATTTTAATAAGTCGATTTCTAAAACAATTTAAACTTAATGCGTTTTTAAACGTTAATTAATTATAAACTTAAATTTAAACTTAAACAAATTATTATTACACTATTGTAATGCTACGAGTAGTTGAAGAAAGAAAACTCTTATTTCTCGCGTGTGTTTTATGGTTGGAAAATGTTAACACAACACACAAAAAGGAATAATTTTGATAAAATGTTCCAGTTGAAGAGTGAATGGGTAATTTGGGGAGGGGGTGGGGTGAGAAACATTTACATAAGTGTGACTAGACTAGAACAACGTTTGATGTACTAAATGCTTAGACAGAAAGAAGGCTTGATTTTAGTTTGAAACAAAAGCTTACAGTAAGTAATATCTCTCCACGAAACTTATGCTTAGTGGCTTAGTGTACTTAATATAAAATAATATAATAATAACAAAACCTTTGAGAGAAATACATACGAGTATGTATGTATGTGTAGTAAATTTTAAATATGAAGTTTTATTAAAAAACTCCCGCTGAGATTGGCAAAATATGATTTTCTATGACGGGCAGTGATGCCTGAGCTGCATAGAGTGGAGTTCTTGATGAATCCATTTGAATATTCCACTCGCCGTTATCGCCTGAATTGTTGTAGTAAAAATCGGCTCCTGCACCGGAAGTATACGCAGATAAGGTTTGGTATTGTTGTTGCTGCTGATGTTGATGCTGCTGCTGCTGCTGCTGCTGCTGCTGTTGGTGTGGATGGTTAAGCATATTATCGCTGAAACCAGTGTGGTAGTTATCAGTAGCTGCATACAACGTTGAACTTGATGGAAGGTCGCCCTCAAATACTGTTGCATAGATATCAGTTGATGTAGACGCGGCAGTAGCTGAGCTGGTGGGGTTTGTGTAATAAGGAGGACTTTGTTGTTGTGGATGTACAGCTTCATTTACCAAGGGCACAGTTGAGTTTACGTCAAAACCAGTAACAGTGGAGGAAAAAAAGTTGGGAAAGTAGTAGTCATCGGAATTGTAGCCTGAACTGCTGGTAAGACTGGAGGTGTCATCACAGCTTTCGTACATCCATTTGTGGTTATCATGAGCGGAAAAGTCATGGTTTATATTTTGTGCAGTTGATTGATCATACATGTTGGCCGAATGTTGACACAAAACAGAGTCTTCGATTTTAGAATTGTTGGCTGAATACTGCTGGGCATAAGTGTAGTTCGTGATATGATTTGAGGATACACTTTGGTGATTTTCTGCAGTTTCGTAATGAATGCCGTAAGACATTTGCTCCAATGCCGCATTGTGGCTGTTGTTATAGTTAAACTCTGCCAAGGAGGACGTGTAAGTCGGCATATTCATTTCTGTTTGCCATTGTGAGCTAATAGTTGAGCTATCAAGCTGTGTGTTTCTGGCACCATTGGAATAGTTTGTACTTGTGTTATTGTTGAGATTAGTTACAACTTTTAAATTAGTTTTCTTTTTAGAAGTTTGTGTGACATCCAATTTGGCACTTGGTCTTTTCACGCCTCTTAAACTGATCAGTTTTTCATTTAGGGCAGCATCCCTGGCCAAGATTACAGCCAAGCTGCGGGCTCTGCGACCGCTGCCCAATAAACGTCTAGCTTCTGAGGAACCTTTGGCTTCCGGCCTGGGATGATCATGGGTACCTTTAGCTTGAAAGAATATAGCATTGCCGGAACGCCGCCAAAAATGTGTCACTGGATAACCACAGTGACCACGACAGGCTTGAATTTCCAGACGGCCTGTGCAATTTCTAAAATACAATATTATCAAAGGAGGAAATTATATGGGACTAATCATTTGCAATAGAAAAAGGATTTCTTTTTAACACTTCCCGAAATGCTTACCTATTCGGACATTGTTTGCCCTGTTGCTTACGTCGGGCTTTGTCGCATATTGCTGGCCTGAGATGTACACTGTTGCCATTTGGCAATTTACAATTGGCCGAACATAGTAAAACGCCCAGACAACTCTTTTTCAAAATATTTATATTGTGATTGTTAGTATTTCGCATAGCCCAGCCAGAAGAATGTTTCTTGGCATCTTCATTGCTGGCCGGATAAACCAAGCGGCAGTGACCGTTGGCCCAATCGTGAAAATCATCAAATTCATTTACCATGGGTATAACGGTATCATTAATATCCCAATCGATTTGCACACGAGATCTTGTGGCCGGGGGACTGTTGGAGCCACATGGCACTATTAAAGGTGTATTAATAACCATATTGTTTTAAGTGGAACTTTTTTTTTTTTTTTTTTTTTTTTTGTTGAAAATAAGTTGAATTGTATGTTACAAACTCGTTTTGTCTTTAAACACCAAAACACAATTACTTTGAAGAAATTTTCGTTTAAATGTTTTATTTTTTCATTTTATATTCACGTTTATACAGTCTTTAATGTTAGAGTTTCTTATTGTTCTTTTTTTCTCTTCCTTTTATTACTATACTTAAAGCGAGCACAACTTGTGACTGTTCGAAACGACTGCGCAATGCTGACTGAATTCACTCTGCAAATGCCACAAGCCTAAGTTCCTTACAACCAAATCATTCTATAGTGGCTACTAAGCACTGAGGGTTGTTTAATTTAGTTTCTTCACTGGGAACAACAAATGGTGAACCTTAATCATGTTACACTCACACAACAATGTCTGCCCAACTCGGATTGGTTGCTGCTGAGTGGATAAACAACTATCCATTTATCCAGAAAAGTTATCCAAGCACTTCTTTCTTATACTTATTTATTTACTTGCATTTTTAGAGCGTATATGTATGTGTGTGTGTGTTAAACAAACACAGTTAAACACCAGAAGTGGTACGAGTACGTATGTATGCATGCACGTGTGTATGTACTCTCATTTGATACTCGCAGTTGGGAGTTTAGGTTGTATGTATTTTTTATTTAATCTTGTGGGTTTCTCACTTAAACTCTTGCAAGTGGTTACAGTTACTACATTGAAATTATCCACGTCCTATTGGAAAACAATGGGTTTTGCGTAATTACAAACAATCATTTACACTATTACTGAGTTATGCACATTCATACATATGTACATATATATGTACATATATATATATATATATATGTACATATGTACATATGTATGTAAATTCATATTCATTATCATTTAAAGAATTGCACGTATTAGAGAAGTTGTAACAAATATTCAACTTTGTTCAAGTAACTTGCGTTTAATATTTGTAGTTAACCAAAAGTAACTTTATATTGCATCATTATTCATCCTGATCCTTTTTCCACAATTAAATGATTTTAAGGAGCCTCTTGAGAATTAGTCAAACTTGCTTAAAACATTAACATAAACGATTTTTAAAGATAAAAAACATTCCTCACATAAAATTGGTGTGTTAAACCAACATTAACTATAACAGGGGTCTAATCGTTCCTTTCGATAATGAGCTGATTCCATCAGATTTTTTAGTTTGAGATTATGGGATTCGCTATCGAACAATGTAATAATATGGTTCGATATCGAATGCCATAATCTCAAACTGAAAAAAAAAAGAGATTGAACCAGCACGTTATCGAAAGCGACGATTACAACCCAGTACTCTGTGAATACATGTGTAAAGGCTCAATCAGACGTGACATAACCATAACCATAGAGAGCAGCCGTTCGAACCAAACTAATGGGCAACACTGTATTCGATTATACGTGACTCGCCATAACGCCATAACTCTCACCATAGAAACCAATTGAATTTTGGTTAGGTTATGGTTATGGCGTTATGGCTATGTCACGTCTAATTTAAGCTTAAGTCCGATGCTGTCGTGACTTATAGCAAGATTGTATTTTAAAGGAAACTATAGTAACATGTAATGAAATAGTAAATGGTATCGGTGAGAAATCGATAAAATTGTACGAGGGTGGCTTTGGCTGAATTCGTTAGCACGTTGAGTAGAATACGAAGATTCTGGGTTCGAGCCTGGTCTCCGACAGTCATTAACCAACAACACCATGCATTTTTCTGATGTGAATTAGCGTTCCTTTGTATCAATTGTTGTAGTAAAGTTCAAGCGATGAACGCGTAGTCCCTTGTCACTGAACTATGCCTACTTCAGCAGATACTAGTCCTAATGTAACATCAGAGGGCACTCCTTTGTCGGTAATATATAGCAGAATCTTGGGCAAAGTAAAATAACCAATAAAATGGCCACACAGCTTCAAAAATTTAATAACCCTCATTATTAAAAAAAAAACGTATAAATAATAGAGTTGTACAATAATGCAGCTTTCATCTATCTCTTCCTTCACCACCTGTCTTCTTCATCACTATACCTTTCCTAAATAAGGTAGCACCTAGTAATAGTAGTAGGTATTCACGGCCTAAGTGTTACTTCTCTTTAAACAAAAAATATGCATGTATAAATAATAATAAATATTAGCTGGGGACAATTTCGTCTCCTAACCCACCACAGTTTGGTTCTATTTCTGCTTTGAATACCCATCTGGTTTAATGGAAAGATCATCCAGAAGGCATGTTGGGGATATACACTCTTTAGTAGTACCGTATCTTCAGGCAATGATGGTAGTGTAGTTACATCCTCACTGCATGTTGATGATTTGAAGAAGGTTGGTCACAGGAGCTCAGTACGGTTATGTAACTACTGCAGTTTCCTGTTTTCATTGCAAGTAGGCGGAGATCTGGTATAATTTCTTAAAACAGATACCCTTAATCCACAGTAAAACAACATCTGCCAATGAATACGTGGCTAATAGGAATATAAGTCATGAGTATGCCAACTCTAGACCTGGCAATTCCAATTTTACTAATGCCAACTCTAGCAATATTATCTGCTAAAAGTGTTCTGTTCAATGCCCATTATTTAAAACAATTTTTCATGGTTAAATATCGAGTTTTTGGCAACAATCGATTATCTATGACCAAAATTAATCGATTTTTGTCAAAAAATTAAGTCCGAAAATTATATTACTTAACTTTTTTTTTGGCGAATATGACACGGTATAAAAAAATAAAAACTATAAAAAACAAAACCCCTGATACATTAGTATCAACTAATGGAAAAGCTGTTGGACTACCGTGAGATAACATCTTGAGTCCTGTGAAAGCATAGGCCAATGAGGCTGTGGCGCATACTGGGAATACTAGTAGGCAACCTGATACGATTCATGTCGACATTGCATAACTTCAATGGCTCCAGTTTCAGAACTGGGGACCCAAACACGGGAAACATTTAGTCAGACAATCAAAGCTTATGCTCTGACAGATCCGGCAATGGTCTACACGCCCTACTATAAGTCCAAGGTTCTCCCAGAATACTCCCCATTAGAGATTTTTCTTTGACATATTCTTAGGAATCTTGTACGTACACACACATGTTCTAATACTAACGCTTTCATATTTTCCCTTGCGATAAATATTCCAAGCAAATAAAATATTTCTCACGCATTTCAATACGAACGTCGTCAACAAATCTTTAAAATTTTTTTAACATTATCAGATAAAATTTTTGCCTACAGGAAGATCGTCCAAGATATGGCACGTTACAACCCCTTCAAGGCCATTTCCTTTGCTAAAGAAAAAACCAAGGTGTTAAGAGCAACACCAAAACAACATTCGTAATTTATGTAAGTCAAACAATCAAAAGATTTCTTCAAACTGATAGTGACACACACAGCAAAGGATCAGTCAGTAAATGCATACGCAGAGAAATCTACAGTTAAGAAAATGGCAAAATGGGAAGGACGTTATAAAAACTATAATTTACACTATGGTCTACAATTAGAGGCACTGAAGAAAAATGCACAGAGCATCTTTGTTAAAATGAAAAAAATTCTTTTAAGGGTGATATAAATTGAAAAGAAACTGTTAACAAATGATTTTGTTTTGCAACTGTTGTGACTGTTTTACTTTCGTACGATATAGCTTGAAATTTTAAGTGTAAAGAAAAAAAAATGCAGCGGATTAATAAGTATTAGAAATACACTTATGTACTTCAAAGGGACGGACTTTAACAGAGTTAAATGGTTAAATGGGTTGTTAAATACACATTTATTTTAAAAGAAATTTCATAAGAGAAGAGTTGCTGTAAAGAAATCGAAATCAAACAAAAATTATACAGAGAAGAAAAGATAAAAGGTAAAAATAGGTGTGGCAGTTCAATTATGCCACACAATTAATATTTGACGTTATCAATTAACAAATTAAGAGATGTTAAATTCAAGACAGAACAATCAACCAACCAACCGTACGATCTTAAAAGACGGCAATAATAATTAGATCACACGAATAAAACGAACGAGTTTATGAATTTTTATTCACAACAGAAAAGGATCATCATATTAAATGTGTTAATTTCCAAAAAATAATTGTGAGTAGTGGTTGCTTAATTCAAAATATTACAGCTCTTCGCACCGCAAACAAAAAAGAAGATTATAATAAAATTTAAAACACAAATGTCATCGTAAATTGTAAAACTTTTTTATTGTTTCAAAAGCGAAACAAAATAGATTCCATCAACCGCTTTGTTTTGAGGTCTTAATAACAAGACAAATTCTAAATCCAGTGCCAAACACTATAAACACAATCATTTCTTTTTAGCTAAACCAACCAATTGGCATCCTGTGGTGTTCGCATAGAAATTTCTCTGACCTTATCTTTAGAGGATATCATAACTCATAGCCCTGAGGGATTTATATTTTTATATTTTGACGTTATTAAAATTTTCCTCAAATACCATCATATTTTTGGTTAATTAACTTTTTAGCGAAATAGGAAAATTAAATACGGAGAGTGAGTGCGTTTTCACCAGCAAAAAAGGACAATTGTCAAACAATTAAAACCCAAATACAAAATGCATTCCTCAACATTATTATTATTATTATTAACTACCGAACTTTCATTTATGCCTATTTTAACTTTTTCTTCTATTGTTGTTAATGTTCATGTTAAACGAAAAAGATGATCGCCGCTGATAAGGCCAAAGCCATCACTATGTTCAAACGATCACACGCACAGTGTACGAAGTGATACTCTGCTTTGTCAATTACAAACATACATACATACATACATTCTTTTCATTTTCTAACCTCTAACCGATTACTAGCAACAACCCTATTTAATACTCTTGACTTGATTTGGGAAAACTCTGTCTTAATTATTGTTAAAAGCCTAAACATTTTAACAATTTTCTATTGTTCAAGAGTTTGAAAATTTCAATTTTCTATTAAACTCATGTTGATAAATGAAATAAAAAAATAATAATATACTTACACGCATACATGCATACACACACATACACACACACACTTATTTTTTGTCAATACTTTTGTTGTTGCATTGACTGACGAGTGCAAGTAGGTTATACGATGGTCGGCAACATTCATGGTAAGTGTTGTTGTACACAACAAAACAATAGATGCAAACAACCTCATAAAGATTTACACCAACTGATAACCGCAAAACAGCAAGGAAGGCAACAAGAATACGTATATACGTGTAAAAGAAGAGGAAAAACTAACCAACAATATTTCGTTCGCTCTGCTCGGCTCTTCAACAAAAAATGTCTAAGTGAGCATTAACCCTTAGTAGGAAAATTAAGAAAAATTTTTCCTTTGATTTCGAAATGAAAAGCGACTCGAAGCCACAGATTGCGTTTTTACTTTCACTCTTATTCTTAAATCACTCCATCGCACTTTTAGATTTTGACACAATTTAATTGCTTATGAACTGCGAGCAAGGTTAATTTAACCTTTTTCGGCAACGATTTTGATTCATACGTATTTAATGTTAATCCAATATGATTTACGGTAATCTTCAAAGAAGCTATTTCCTTTTGAAATAACTTTATTTCATGTTGATTTAACATTCCCGTACTGTTAAATCAAAATAGAGAACCATATTGAATCAAAATTAAATCAAGTTGGAACAACGTAAATTCGATACTGAAATAACACGAAGAACCTTGTGAAATCAGAGTTATTGAATGAATGAATTCAATTTAATGTAGTTATTTTATATTATTAATTTTAATTTTATTACTTTTACTTTTGTGATTGTGTCCACAGTATCAGGAAAATATTTATGATTTGGCTTCCCCGGCCAAGATTTGAATTTGGACCTCATCGCGTGGTAGTCCACACCACACACAACAACCTTAAATATTCTATAGATAAAAGCTTAATATATACCATCATGAATAAAATTTTATTTAAAGATTATTTGATTGACCATTTAACATAAAATTTATTTCAAATGAAAGTTATACAAAGTTTAAAAAAATACAATCTGCGAAGCAACTTTGACTTGTCTTTAGGTATCGATTTAGCGACCCTCAAACTAGCACATTGCCTACTATCCAACAGCACGAAGTTTTCGCTGATAATGCAAAGTGTGTCGCCTATTTACGAACATCAAAATAAACAACAACAACACAAGTATGAACAAAGCAAATAAATACCAATACACTTAAACAACATATTATTTCTTGTAAATTTAATTATGAATTGCAAACAACATTCTTGCATGTTGATTTTACATTGGTATTTTTTTCTGTGTATACAAGTTTATTTAAAGAATGAAGGTTATGTTGCCTTATGCAGTACATTCTGTTTTTTACATGAGCAAGGTGATATTTACTGCGTCCAGAGGCCTTCAAAGAAACATATTAGTTTCACTGCCACGAATTAAAAAAAAACACGCATGGACTGAGTGTTATAGCTACATAATACAATGATTTTTCGAGCAATATCTGGCCTTTCCACGGGTGGTGGTGAGTTTTTTTCTTACTCTATAGAAATAATGAAACATTATTAGATATCGTTGGCACTTATTAAAAATAACATATAAAAAATCAGACTTACTTTAACATGATGAAAATAACTTCGGATTCACTGAATAGATATCAAAGCAGAGAATTTTTCACAATGAGAAGTCTAGGCAAAAATCATTAGAAATTATCCAGATTCGCACTATTTTTGGACCACAATTTTGGGTTCTTATTGACTCGGTAGCACTTTTTTTACTGGGTTGCTTTTAAAACGATTTGAAATTGCACAATTCTTTATTGCAAATTAATCGATTTAGAGTTCAACAAATCAGTCTTTTTTTAATTTTTTCTGGTGGTCTGTCTATATGTTTATCAACATCATTTACACATTTGTGGAACAACTTCGTTACCATGTTAGTACTTTTTACCTCTACAAAATCTCTTATTTTAAGGGAAAATGTAGAAAAGCGATTTAAACGACTGTGGAAAGTCGAAAGAATTTTTTTGGGAAACTTATTCAAGTCCTAGTTGGTTTGTTGGTTTACGTGGCTGCCTACTACACGCAGGCATTCAAGTAGAATCTAGATGATTCCTTGAAAGGACCACTACACGATAGTGCTTGAATATACCGCTTCTAATAGCACCAAACGGCATGGCTACCGATTCGGCATTGGAGGCATTCATAGCAGAGCCAGCTCTAGCCAGCTCGTCAGCCCGTTCGTTACCTAAAGAATTGCTATGTGCTGAAACACAGATGATGGTGAGATCAGCCTGACCACCCAGTCTAGATAGCAAACTTTTAAACTGTACGACTAGAATAGACGAAGTGATATGTGATCTTAGGGATAGAAGCGCTGCTTGGCTGTCGACAAACATACCTGTACCTTCAATCAGCACTCTAGCAGCTTCTCTTATCGCTCAAATTTCACCCTGAAATACTGTGGCTTCTTTAGGAAGACGAAGGGAGCATTATATACCAAGATCGTCCAAAAAGACCCCAGAGCCGACACTGCAGGCCATTCTTCATCCATCAGTGTATGCACTGACGTCGTATTCTGTTACTATTGTGCCTCCATTCCATTCTCGACTTGATGTAATCAGAACTTTTAATACTTTATCAAAGTCCAGATGTAGCACCATATAATCAATAGATCTCCTCAGCGCAGGAAGTAGTTGATCGAGGATTCTGGCATGACCATAAGACCTTAATCTCCACCTCCCAGATGCCGCTAATTTTGCCGCACTACTTGAGGATACAACCAATACATGAATGTCGATCGGAATAAGGTTTAGTATAGCATTCAGAGCCTCCGAAGGACTAGAACGTAAGCATCCTGTTGTCCTTACACAAGTGGTCTCTGTATTCTATAAAGTATTCAAGAGATACTAACAGAACAATGGCACCTGGCATCTATTGCAAGGCTTAAATCACATTTTGTAATGACCGTCTTAACCTATTTTCCGCCTCTGTACTCCAATTTAAAACGAACAGAGGCACAGGTACATGACCTTTTTTCCTCTAGGGTAAAGAGAGAAGCCATTATGCTCATGTCAGGTAACATTCAAATAAGCCAGAATAAAAAATTAAAAAATTGCTCTTTTCTTTTACGATTTATTTATTAATTTATCCTTAATTTCTTATTGTTTCTTCGAAGTTGTCTTAGAAAATTCGTCCACTTGAGGTTTAAATGACAAATTCCCAAATTGATTTCCCAACAAAGAAGTACTTGCCCGCTATCGCAACTTCAATGTCCACACAACTTGAATTCCCAGCCAGCTAACAAAGTCATTATGTAGCAGAGTATCCTGCAGGGTTTCACAAAAAAAGCAAACAAAACAAAAAACAAGAGTCTGTTGAGCTGATATTAAACTGCAGATAAAACACCAAACATTTTTAACGTACGAGTACATAGAGATTGGAAACACAGCAACAAATATTAAAATAGAATTGTTGAAAATCATTTGTTCAGAGATTTCTTTGCAAATCAATTTATTTACAAAAAAAAAAAAAAAATAAACAAATAAAATATATGTGTACGAGTATAATGAAAGTGATCTGGTTTTAAGCAAAATTGCCTAAAGCGGATTTGGCCAGGTTCAATATATTTATTTATGTTTGTATGTCAATGAACCTGCTAATTGTAAATATTTGTTAGATAATTTAAAGTCCTTAACAAGAGTTAATATCCTTAATAGTTTGTTTATTATAACACAATGCAAACCATAAGAAGATTACAGGGATTTTAGGAGTTTGCGTGTAACACTCATGGATTTTTAATGAGTTCTCACGAATCGCCAAATTAAAAATTAAGAGACATAAATATTCTTTTGTTTTGTTTTTTATCAAAAAGATATTAAAACAATTTTATTTGAACTTGAATAATGCAATTAATTTTTCCTCTAAGCAAGCAATAGATTTTAAATTGCAAAACAATGAGCATTGTATTGTAATTCGTATCAATCAAATTCCAATGAGTCTTTTATTAATGAAACGGATGTGATTGATTCACATTCAGAAAGAAGTACTTAAAACGTTATTTTTTACTTTAATTGAATTAAAGACAAGAGGGAAATTATACTCTCACACCCAATAGAAATACGAGTATATTTAGATACGAGTACCATAAATTAAGTAAAGAACAAAAATGTACAGATCAATTGTCCACGATGACAATATTCAATGTTACGAGCATAATCGAATGATTAGGACTTATTATTATTATTATGATTATTATTTATTTCAGGCATTAATAAGGAAATTATTTAAATCTCTACACCCAACAAACTTTTAACACACAATAAATCTGCGATGAGAACCAAATAATTAAATGAAAAAGATTAAAAATAAAAACGAAAAAGCTGCGGGCGTACGAAGATTCGAAACTGTTAAATTGCAAAAAGAAACTAAACAAAATGTCTAAAAAATTTTATTTTCTACACAGGGTGTAAATAGCTCTGTGTCAAGCAGATACGAGTGAGTGAGTACTCGCACTATGCGGCAATAAGAGCATGCGTGGCTGCTACTCGAACTCTTGTATAGTCGTCATGAGTCTTCTGTGGGAATTCAAATGCATTTTTTTGTGGAAATGAAAAGTTGTAATGTTGCATAATACTCTCGTGTACTCATTCATATGATGGTATTGGGTGTTAAAATTTTCAATTAAAATTATGTTACTTTTTTTTTAATTTTCATTTAGATTTTTACGTTTAAAGAGTTGTTGGATTTTAATTGCAAGCGATTTTTTCTTCTGTTTACTTTTGTTTCAAGTTCAACCCTTAATAATATCTTCATTGCTCTTGTGGAATTATCAATTATTTATTTTTTTTTTCATAACATTGTGGAGTCTCTTGATAAAGGAAAATTTTGAATTTTTCTTTAGTTTAAGTGGTTTTATTAAAATATATTATGATTTCATTTAAATATATTATGCGGGCTTTGATAATGTCAGATTTGACATGCGAAAGGACGATTAAGAGAAAAATGGTTTGTTTGAAAAGATTATTTATAACAAACAATTCGTTTTCTTTTTTTCCAGTAAAAATATTATTTTCCGGAAACTTGAAACACAAATACAGAATTGTATTATTTTACTTCGATAAATATTTTAACAGTATACATATGTATGTATATAACATTCATCTTAGTGATAATTACAACCCACAAAGTATATTAAGTTTTTTATGCTATAGATTAACTATTGTACCGAAAACTCTCGCCAAATGCAAATCTACCTTTCAATCACTTTTAAGCGATAATACTTTGATTACACCAGTGACCGTAATTTTTATGAATTTTATAATAAAAACCAAAATATAACAGTTATCTTTTTATTTTTATATTTTTTAGCAGAAATAACTGTTTTATTTTGTGAATTTTATTTTTTTGAGCAGAAATAAAAATCGGAATTTAACTTTGATTTTTATTTTTTCGAGCGAAAATAATTGTTATTTTGTGATTTTTATTTTTTGGCCTGAAAAAAGTTATTTCATGATTTTTATTTCTGCTCGAATCTGACTTTCCCCAGCCGAAAAAACATGGTGGCATGGTATTAAATTATAGGTATTTTCGGTATTTTCCAATGGAAAAGAACACGGTGAAATCAAAAATTGATTTTTATTTCTGATCGAAAAAAATTATATTAGGAAATAACTTTTATTTCTGCCAAAATAAATAAAAATCAGAAGATAATAATTACACTGTGCAACAAGAAAGACCAGCCTCAACAACTCCAACGGGAAATGAAAGTAGACCATTAACTAAACAGAAAAATGAAAAAAAAAACGTATAAATATATAAAAATATTTAATGGAATGTAATTGTGCGTACTTATTTTATTGTTGCATTGAATCGAATGTGGAAAAATATATTATTTCCTTTATTTCAACAAATGTTGGACGGTAAAGGCGTGGTCAAATATAAAGAAATTATAAATTTTGGATTAAAATGCACTACTGACATTCATCGTCTTTTTAAGAAAAATTTAAAACTATTCTAGATCAAATGAATCTGAAATAGTGAAATATATCATGCAAAATTTTTAGAAATCATTCTGAAAGCTAGTGAAAATTAAAACTTCCCGTTTTTAACGGATTAATAAACATTTAGTCCTCAGTTCTAGCGGAAATTTGTTGGATTTTAAAAACTTGTTTATAGACCAAGAGGAAATAAATGAAGATGATAATGGAGCTAATTTAGAGAGTGAAGCAGAAATGGATTCGGCCTCGAAAGATGACAGTGACGATACCTAAAATTTCCAGCTTCCATCAACATCAAAAAGATTTCGAAACATATGGTTTAAAATATTTATATTGGTTCCAGTGAACAAAATGGCAAATCTGAGTTTTTTATTGGAACAAAAATTTTTAAACACTGAAAGCGAAACAACTCTCTGAACTGATTTTAAATGCACCTAGTCTTATTCACTTCGCTTTAGAGAAACATCGCTTTACTGAAAATATCGTATTACTGAAAACCAAACGCAAGCCCACAACTACGTTTTATATGAAACTTACTTCGCTTTAGTGAAAAAATAAGCAATGACTTATTTATTTATTAGAAATCGATTGCATAGCTTAAGGATGAAAAAATTGTGCATGTTTTGTCCGTTAAAAAATCAAATGGCAAAATGTATTTGTCCTTTTCGCTCTTACATACTTTATTGTATTTTTTTATTATACTGTCAGTACAAGTGGCTAGACATTTACTGATTTTAAGCAGTACGCTTAATTGTAACAAATTTCAGTAATCCGAACTACGTTTTAGAGAAAAAATCGAATAACTGAAAAAAATTGGATTTTTGTTATTTCCAGTAAAGCGGAGTCAACTGTATTAAGTTTTATAATTATGTTTCGTCACGTTATGAGGTTTCTGCCTTTATTTTAATAGTTACATGAATGAAACAAAAGAAACAACTGAAATTTCCTTTCGCAATTAAAGTTTTGAGTTGCAAATACACATCTATACTACATACATATATACATACATACCTATGTATCTGTGTTTAATAAGCAGCTGCTTTTTTGCTTTTCATTTCAATTGCAATCATTTAAATATAACATTCAACTTGAATTCTCAAGTGACCGCCATGAAGATTATTCAATATTATTTCCATACCAAATACTTAAGGTTTTGGAACGCCTTAAGGCGTTACGAATGCGCAAATAATTAAAGTACTTGAAGATTCAGTGCAGTACATTTTGCATTTTAAAGATTTCTAAAGTGTACGCGTATGTAATCGATCAAGCAAATGTGTAACATTATTATTGTTATTATAACTAACCAATGTAGTGGTGGAATATAAAAAAAATTGCAAAAATCCTTAAGATACTCGTACTTGAAAACTCAGTGATATAAATGAATAAGAAGAAAAAAAGGACACACAGATCAAAGAACAATAGAGACGTTTTTAAACCCATTTGCATACAAACTACGTTGAACTTCGGCACAGCAACAATTGTAAAACAATACGGCATTCATTATAACAATAACAATATCAATATCCATCCATTCAAGCAAAGTACTAATGTACTTACATATTTATTGTGAAAGGTTGCTTGCTGTCGATAATTTTAACAAACAATATCGCCAAACAAAAGATTTTCTTTAAGAATCGTCACTTTGGTGAATGAATGGTGAGTGGTGCTGTATAGTACGTACAGGCAAACTACTCGTATTTAGTTGATATGAACCCAATCTTGGGTAAATTTCAAAAATACTCGTACATACTTTGTAATCTATACTCAAGGGAAAATATGTTAAAATTTTTAGTATTAAATAACCAAGAATAATGCAGATATATTTAACCATTTTGTAAACATGCAAAACAGACATACATATTGCTTACGTACATGCATACATACTCGTATGAACATACGAGTATATAAATTGTTTTTTTATTTTAACAATCTATTAAATTCATGAGAAACTTTCGGATTGAATTATACGTTGTTGATAACGTATCAGGGGGAAACCCATTTTAGATTAAATACAATATAAGAGGGCTGCGTAAGCAGTCTTCATATGTAAATACCTCTTGTTTTTTTTTTTAATGTACTGACGTCGCATGTACTCGTATTATACTAAGCCAATAATAAATGCTGTCGTTTAATAAGCGAAGCACGATGGATGGATTGATGTTCGTGTATATGAGTGTTTAGAAGCGATGTCGCGAAGACTTATAGTTCGTAACAAACAATCAAGAGAAGTAGTGTCTCCACATTCGATGCGTGTATGCTTGTCATTTTGGTAAGATATCATGATTGTGTTTAGAGGTGGTTTTTAAAGCAAGCGCACACAACTAATGTCAATGCATGTGTGCGTTTGTATGTGCTCAGAAAAATAAAAGATCGTACACGCGACGTGTTTACGTATGTACATGCATAACGTTTGCATACGCGCCCATGCGTAGGAAGAAGCAAGCATCACAAATTCTTCCGTTACAAAATATTTTCTTCTTTACTCCTATACCTGCAATAACTGAAACAAATGTCTAACAAACAGTGTTGTTTAGCGTTTGGTTTAGAATACTTCGCTGAAGTAAAGCATTTCAAAAATCCCTCATGTCTTGAAAGTTCTTTTAAATGGTATTTTGCAGGAGTCTTATACATATGTATTTGTAAAAACATACGCTCATTTACTTGAACAACGTCGTAACTCAAAATAACTAGTTTTACAGAAATTGACTTTAAAGTGTTCTTTCTCTCTCAAGAGTACGTATTCGAGATTTTTATGTATATGAAATGTTTATAGAATGTGAATAACGATATAATGTTTAATTCTGCATAATTAACTCAAAATTAAAAGTTTTGAGTTATGACGTTGTTCAAATAATTGAGCGATAATGCTTAATTGGAATATATGACAACTTGAGGTAATTTTATCTTATAGGGAATTATTAAAGGAATTATTGCACTAGTGTCTATGCTAGAGATGAGCGCGTGTCGAATGTTTCCAACACGATATGACACGAACACGAATAACAAGACGCTCAACACGTACGAAACACGTACGTGAAAAATTTGGTCAGCACGATACTGCACAACACGCACGAAGTATTATTGGTATGGACAGAAAATCAGAAAATTTATTTAATTTTTTCTTCGAAAGTCGCTTTTCAAAATATAACACCAAGTTGGCACTGCCAGGTGCCACTATCTATCTATCGCCACAGCTGAAAACAACCACAATTACGATAGTAGGTCTCATAGTCTCCCAAAACACCTTCAATCTCTCTTCAATAACGAAAATGATCAAGCGGAGATTGCATTCTTATTTTTACTTTGAATTTCAGGAGGAAAATTATATTTTGCTAAATAAAATACATAAATCAAATAAAAAGATCTAAAATGTTGCAAATAATTGTGCTTAACCACAAGAAAAACCTTTATGTCTATCATTTTAAGCGAAAGCTAATTCAGTAAGAAATTTTCAATTATATATTTTTTTATAAAAGCAAATATTCATTAGGTGAAAAGATTTTACTACTTTTTGAGTCGTTTCAAAACTTTTTTTTTTAAATTAATTATTCAATCGTAACCAGAAATCTATTTATTTCTGTGTGGTTTTTCAACTGAATGCATATCTAGCAAAAATATTTTATTTAACCCTACAACGCAACTGGGGACAAATTACATGCTCACATACATAATAAGTATTTGATTGTATTCTACTTACATACGTACATGCATGCATATGTCGTTCACATTTATAACATTTCAGTATTTCTTTCGAATTTAAGATTTGCACGGTTTGCGAAAAAAAAATTATCTTATATAGGGTTAATAAAATAAAAATTTGATGGCTTTATATAATGTACTGTGTTATGAAAAAAAAATTACCAAATTTGATCAAAATCACACACTATCGGAATAAAACAACATGTCTTTCATTAAACATTCAACGATGCGTGAGAACTTCTCTTCTCATTAAAAGCGTTACAACCAGCGATTTAAGATTGCTGAAGAGTGTATAATTTTTTTTATTAAATAATCGAGCTTGCAACCCCTAAATAATGAAAGAATAACAATTTATAAATACATATATTAACAAAATAGTTACAAATTTATTTTTTATTTTGCTATCCTGACCGTAGGAATCCGTTTGCTCATGCCGCTTCAAGTGTTTGAGGTCTCTGGGTTTCTTTTTAACAACTTAAACAATATTCGTAAACGAATGGTTTTGTTTGTGAAGACAGGGATGATTGTTGGTAGCTTTAATAGGAATTGTATGTGTATCTGTCAAGTGGCCTCTTATAAATTTGCAACATCACAGACATAAGAGGCTGCAACAAGCTTCAAATATCGTGCTTGCTTCCAACTCAAGTAGCAAGCAAAGTTTGTAGATTTAATTTGTCCGGTTTATGCATTAAACACATTTACCACAGCAGGCTGCACGACTACATGAGTTCAAATGCCATTAGCTGCAATTGTCGCCCAGCTACTTAATCATTTTGAAAGCGGCAGCGACATCGCAAGTAACTGTAAAATTTACTTACATATGTATATCATGTAAATATACAACAACGAATAAATTTGAACATTTCTTTGTATGTATATATGAATTTTTAGATGTTCTTTCTGTTAAATAATATTATAAGCTATTATTCATTTCACATTTTGTATTATATTTGCAACACTATGTTCTTTCATTCATTGTCGCTTACAAAAATAGAAATTAGTGACAGCTACAGCCGTCGTTGTATAGTCGTGCAGCCGCATTGTTGCGAAAATAATCATTTTTATATACACACATGGATTCTATTTTTGACAGGTTGTAGTCAGTAGCCTGCTGTCGTGAATGTGCTTAATCCATTATGCACAATATATACATACATAGTTGCTTAATTTATGAACTACTATAGAAAAGATTTATTGAGACCAGTGTTTGTAGTAGTTGGAGTGACATACATATATGTACATATAAAAATTAATATAAATAACAAAAGTTTAAAATTTTAAAAACCCCCGACTTTTTTCAGAAAAGATGTTATATCTTCTAAACGGCTGGGCCGATTTTCTTCAAACATAGCTAAGAACCCTCTCGATCAAGTCATCTTTTAAACAGAAAAAACTAAATGAAAATCGGTCCAGCCGTTTGGCCTGTACGTGGACACGGATAGACACACAGATACACAGACACACAGACAAACACCCCTTTTTAGTGGGGGGTGAAAAAAAAAGACATATTCAATTTGTAAATAAAGAAGAATTCTACTATGGATGCAATAAATACTGAGATGCCCATAGCCTAACAAAAACTTTGCTTGCTTCAACTACAAGCTTACAAGTTACTTGAAAAAAAAAACAGGTAGCACACACCGAATAATATCAAGCAATTAAAGTTCGACTTGTTTCATAACGCACATTATTCGCCAGATTTAGCTTCCACGAATCAAACTTTAAAAAATGGCTTGGTGGTGTAAGATTTTCCCGCAATGAAATGGTTAAGTCTGTAGTTGATGGCTATTTCAAGGAGCTAGTTCTAACTATGAACAAGGTATCGAGGCTATTCAATGTCACTGGGAAAAGTGTATCGAGCTAAATAGAGATTATGTTGAAAAATGAAGAAATTTTATCTCAAATTTATTATCTTTTCTTTGTTAAGTCTGCTAATTTTGTGACCGGCCTCGTACATTGAAATTATAAAATTTCCTCAGGTTTTCACTGGTGCACGGTATTTTCTGCTTGTAAGCTTAGCTTTTCGATGTAAGTATATGCACATTAATTTATTTGTGTTGATTGTAAAAACCATCTAATACATATTTAAAAATTTTTCATTGTATTGATTGTGCATAATACATATAAAATACATTAATCTGTATTAATACATACAATTAAAATAATTACTTATAGCTTTAAGTTCGCTTAAAATTCATAATAAAATACCATTAAGTCTCAATATATTCCAACAATCAATCATTCAATCAAAAGTTTTTTTCATTAAGAAAAAAGAAGTTAATACATAAATTTTGAAGCCATGAGATGAAAAAAGCTTCCAGCGAAAGAACTCAGCTGGCAACAGAATAGTATGTTTTTCAAACCTAGCTTGTGAAATATCTTTTGCAAAAAAATTTCTTTAAAAGAGGACTATTCAAAAAAAGTGCATTAAGAAAAAGTTCCATGCAAAAAGTACCTCTTAACAAGATAACTTTAAAACTATTATTTACATATAAATATGTACATATATATTAAGCAAATATATTTAGGGCCTGTCCCACGATGTCGACAGCGTTCGACTTGTCGCACACTTACGTTCAAAATAAAAACAAATTTTACAATTTGGTTGTTGTTTCCAATGTAACTGTGCGACAAGTCGAACGTTGTCGACATCGTGGGACAGTCCCTTAAAAAAAGTGTTTTAAAAATTAATATTTTAGAAAGCATGACTTAGAAATTAAAAATTCTATATAAGTACCGATACAGACTTCAATTTTTGTTAAAGCAACTTTTAAGTGAAGAAGAGCGAAAGAGGAATACAAAATGTATATATTTATATTTCAACACTTTCCTATATATTCAAAAATTGCTGGAAGAAAAATTACAAGTCTAGAACAGGGCTAAAGCCGTGTATCCACTACGAAGTTTTCTTGCGGAAGTTGCTTGCAGAAGTGACTTCCAGAAGTTCTTGTCGTGTAAACACGTCTTAGAAGTCGACTTTCAAAAGTCACGGCTTGCAGAAGTTACTTGCAGCAATTATGTGGAAAGACGTGTTTGTTGCTTGCTGGAAGTAACTTGAATGACTTGCTGGGAACTACAAGTGCTTTGAAGACTTACAGAAGAAGTCGGGTATACGTGAGTAAACGGTTTGTGGTATTCTCTTCTGTTTTCAGTTTTGTTTTGTGTTTTTTTTTTTACTTCTTTTCAAAATTTATAAAAATGGACAAAAATAAATTCGTTTGGAGTAGTGAAAAAACACATTTGGTAATTGAAAAACAAAAAAGTTATCCTGAATTATGGGACACGTCCTCAAAAGACTATAAGAATAAAATTAAAAAAGAAAATGCTTTAAAGGCAATAGCCAATGATATAGATGCACCCGAAGAAGAGGTGAAAAGGAAATTGCACAACCTCCGAACGCAGATTGGTCAAGAAGTAAACAAGACATTTTTATACTATCATTCGTAAAAAAAAGCAAACTACTGCAAGCTGTGCTCACGTTATGTGGAAACACGTCTGCAATTTCTTGCAGATAACTTCTACAAACTACTTCGTGAAGCAGACTTCCGCAAGTTTCGGTTTGAGTGGAAACATTTCAGCAAATGCTTGCAGAAGTTCTTCCGCAAGTGACTTGCTAGTGGACACACGGCTTAAGATTATCTTAAAAGAAGTTTATTTGAACTATCTTTTAAAAAGTTATTTATTATATATACATAAAAATACCGAAGTATATTTATTTGACGTTAAGTCTAACGTATTAACACAAATAATTTTTTTAGTAAGTTTATTTATTATTTTTCGAAATTTCTATGTTTCTATATTTATGATTTGTTTAGGTTAAGCTCGTATCGCTCTGTAAGCCAAATTACATGTGATGATTTCTTTCTTTTTTTTAAGGAAGAAATAACACCAAAGCTAACTATGAATATTCTAACAAACACTAGCAGAACGGAACAACTAGCTGTTTTCGAAGTCCGCAATACCTTCATCATCAGCGTTCTTTTGTGTTTGGTCCAGTGTATGTGTGGTGTCAGTTGATATTGATTTCTGTCTTATATACTTAGATTTTCGATGCAAATGGAATATGCGAATTTTTGAAAGCTTTTTTGTGATGAAATAAATAATTTTTCATTTCTGCTTATGAAACTGACTTTGACCAAGAGAATTCTTGAAAAACTAAAAAAAAAAACCTCGTAAGCTTATAGAAAAATTCTCAAAATGTTCATAAATAAAATAAGAAGCCTCAAACGACAACTTTATATTCATCTAAAATCATTTTTATTCGATTTTGTGTCTGTTTTTATTAATTTATAGAACACACATGAGTGTTTTCTTGTGCACATATTTATTGTTTACTATTTGTTGTTCCTTGATATTTTGTTAATTGTTAAAGAATAAAATCATTAGATATTTTTTGCTGCCATTCTCCCCAGCAATATTTTGAATTAAGAAGTACATTGACCTCGAAATTCATTATTGTGTGATTTGCATTCAACACAAACCAATCGAGGAATTCAAGAAAGTAAACTGAAAGATTATTTATTTAAGGCTTGACACCAAGTCGTAATATACGAGTAAAATAAACTTACAATATTGCACTTGCTGCCTTCCACCACACAGTGGTTTAACAACTTTTTATTTTGGAAACAACTGAGTTACTAGTAAAGAATTATATATTTACTATATTTGTGGCATTAAAGAATAATTCCTTAAGTCCACTCAAGCAAAGAAGTGTTAAGGCTCAATCAGACGTGACATAACCATAGCCATAGAAAACAGCCGTTCGAACCAAACTAATGGGCAACACTGTATTTGATTATAGGTGACTCGCCATAACGCTATAACGCCATAACTCTCACCATAGAAACCAATTGAATTTTGGTTTGGTTATGGCTATGGCATTATGGCTATGTCACGTCTAATTTAAGCTTTATTCGGAAATTTTGAAGCTAACGCAAGAGATTAAAGAAAACTCTTACCCGTGATTATATTTTTGCCACATATACAATATCTCTATTTCTTATGAAATATCATAAAGATAAAGTTCAGATAGTTTTCAATTGATGTGCATGCACAGACAGGGTGTTCAGGGTTTTTTGAGCTATTACGCCAAATTGATTTTGAAAATCGCCAAAATCAATTTTATGTAGTTTTCTTTTAAATATATATTTGATAATAAGAATTTTTTATGTAACACTATTGTTTAATATAAATTTTTATAAAATAATTGTATAAAAATTTAGCAGAAAATTGCCAAAAATAGAAATAAAATCGACAAAAATTTATTATGTCTTTAGTAGGATTTATTTTTGAAACTACTCTTTCAACAAAGTAAATTTCCTGAATTACAATCATTTTTTTCATGTTCCATTTTATTAAAAAGTAGCAATAAAAATCGCCAGCAAATTTATTTATAGCCAGAAAAATCGCCGTGTCGCCAAACCGAAAATTTAGACGCCAAACAAATTGAAAAATCGCTACGTTTGGCGAGAAATCGACACATCTGACAATCCTGTGCAAGCACAAAGCCCTTTAATAGAAAACTGACCGAAAAATTGTTTGATCCGGATCTTGAATTAAAAAATTCGCTAAAAATTCATTAATAGTTACTGAACCCTCCAACGAAACAACCTGCTCATCAATTTAACTTAGCTTTGTCTATAAGAAATTTCACTATAAAAAGATCTTTAAAATACTGTGCAGCGATAGTGGAAGCTCTGTTCTTATCTGAAATCTACAGTGATTCACATTTTTGCTGCACGAGTATGCTTGACTGCATGACTTCAGTACATAAGCATAACTTTGTTTAATAGATCTATTATTATTCATTTTTATTATTATTATTTTGGTTATAGAGTGTTTTATTTTTCACTTTATTAAATTTAATTAAAGATTTCATGTCCATATTTCAGGGTGGTTTTTTTTTTTTTTTTTGCTTGATTCCATATTTTCCAACACAATCATTTCTAATTTAAACATTTCTTTGTTCATTGTTCTGTTTCGTATAGAAATTATTAACAATTACTGTTTTATTCCCGAAAAAAATAAAATAAAATGGAGTTCTTATTTTTCAAATGTAAAAAAAATGAATGAATGCATTTTCAAAAATACCATGAACACACATGCACACTTACATATACATATACACAAATTTCTTTTTATGTATTATTTATTTTAACGCATACTTTTTCAATTAATTTCAATTAAGCTATACACTCATCTCATCCGTTTCCCTATTCTTACAAACTTAATAGTACAAACATTGAAAAAAAAAAATTGTACTTAAATTTGTTTAGATATCTGAGTATGCGACTGCTGTAGAAAACTATTTATATTCATTTTAACTGTTCACATGAAATTTTTAAATTAGTGTTCAAGTGCCTTTGGGGATACCTTTCATCAGAAAATTATTGATATTTTTTTTCAAACTATTTGGTGCAATATCTATTTCTATTTATATTTCTATGAAGTATCGAGCCATATCCACCAAAAAAGCTTAACAGACACATATTTTTTTTTTACGAAAATCCCTAATTTACCAGAACAAATAGTAGATTTTGGTCAAAAAATTAAGTTCGAAAAATATGTCGCTTGAAGCTTAAACTTTAAACCTCAAAACTTAAGATACAACTAGCCCTAAAAGGCTTTAAGGCGTGCATGAGTTTAGAATTTACAAAATGAAGCAAACAAAAATGTATTGAATAGTTTCACACCTTTAATTAATGAATTTGTTACAAGTAATAAAACACAATTAGCAGATTTTTTTTATTATTTTTAAAAAGTCTTTTAGTTTTTTAGTTTTCCTAGACTCTCACCATAATAGCAATAAAAAAAAATAAACCCCTGAATGCGCAATATCACCCCTTAATCAGAAGGACATTAGCAGCACCCAAGAGCAATCAAGCGAGAAAAGTTTAAAATTTTAACAATAACTGCACTTTTTAATAATTTATAATAAAAAAAGAAAACAAAACAAAAAACAAATATACTCAGGCACATAATTGTCATTTTAAAGTGTGTAACGAATTGTGCTTGTCTCTTGTATCGCGCAGGACCAAAAACCATGACTAATGTTTAACGTATGTTTACACTGGGAGACAAGATTTTTGTGTCTAAATCCGTGTGATTGAGAAGGCAAGACCAGTCATTATTACGACTATTATCGCAACAATACTGATCACATTATCTCACTGTCACGCTAATAAATTTGCGCATTTGTAAGTTAAAAAGCTAAACACACAAAAAGAAAGATAAAGGCAAAAGGAGTGCCAGGGAAAATGCATAAACTACAAGAGTTACATATTTTGAAAACAAAATTTAAAAAAAAAATCCGTATTACAAAGTATATTATTGTCAACATCGGAAAGATAGATTAACTCAACCAGAAGGCATTGAAAAACAATAATGCAAACAGACAAACACTTTTTTTGTTAACGGGATAAGTTCCCGCTGTACTATTTCTGAATTATTGAAAAAAAAAATATTCATTGTAAGTACTCGTACAATTTTGCGAACAATGAAAAAAAAACTTAAGGCTGACACGCGCTCAAAATTTAAAAATGTTTCATTTAATTTTGAAAACTATCAGTGGGGTTTTTTTCATAATTGAATATGAAAATAAAAACCAATACTTTTTGAAAGCCAATCTGGCCTTCTGCAATAGAAGACATTTTAAAATAAGCATTAGGAAGTTTTATAGATGTTTTAGCAATGAAACAAACGTGTTTTATACGAAGAGTATATGAAACCTTCATTCATATACAATTTTTCACATTAGTGGGAAATGCGGGCACAATTTTATTCACATTTATTTTGCTGTTGTATTAAATATTTCGATAGTTTAATTTTGAGCACCAACTACATAACATGTAATTAATTTATTAAAACAGAAATAATTTGCGAAAATATTCACATGATTAACGTAACACAAATTTGCTTGCATGTTCCCAATAAAGAAATCGAAAACTTATCAATCTTGCTTAGATTAAGAACATAGTTTTCTCAATATATTTTCTTAAGTTTTTACAATCTGAATACCCTAAGGTTTTCTATATCTGGTATATTTTACTTATAAAATATTTGTCTTCTGATTTGATTGAATGCTGCACAGTGGCACAAGTAGTGCACGAGTGTTTCAACATATTCCTGCCAAACATGTTATATCATCAACAACACCAGTGCGAACCAAGTCCAGTTTTTAAGTCTGTATGTTCGGTTATTATGTTTATTAATATTCGAAGTATTTTCCTTTTTAAACTTATAATATCTTTTAACTTTACTCTATTTGGGTTTCACAGATAACTGCAGACACTCTTTCAACGGTAGAGTTCTGCCAATATCTAATGTGTTGTTCTTTAACCCATTCTTTTAGTTCGTTTTTTAGTTTTTAAAAAGTTTTGTAGTGCGACGTTATTCGCTAATGCTTCCATCCTCACCAACTTATCCACATCTTCGTTTCTAGCGATACTCTTATGTTATAGAAACCATATTATCCCAATATTTCCACAATATATGTGTGAGTTTATTTCAGTTTTGCATTGAAGGACGCTTCGAGATTCAACTTTATATTTTTTTAAGGCTTCAATAACGTCTCTACTGTTCTACGGATTGGTGTTCTGTTTTTAATTTGCCTTAGTGATTTAATACTTTTTGTCTCGGTCTATATTGTGATCCTCCAGGCTAAAGAATTTACTTCCGTTAAGAATAACGTGTACCGATCGGTTACCAATTTTTGACCCGTATCGTGTATAGGACAGATATAAAAGGTATTCTCTAATATTGTAGCTCTTAGGTAATATCAATATTATTCTTTAATTTTTGCTTATATGTTCTCTTGGTAACCATTTTCTCATTACTTGCAGTCTTTTGCCGGCCAAATGTGCTTCATAATTAACTTCTATATCAATTGGCACGACTGATAGAATATTTTCCATTGCCTTAATTGATGTGAATTTTATTACATCACAGATACTGTTACAGCGTTGTCCCCATATTTTTGGAAAGGGTTTTACATTAACCTTTCACTGTGTGATGATTAATCGTAGTACAATCGTGTGAAGCCACTGGGTCTCATGCATAAAACGTGAGCTTGAGCTCGGACTCGATTGTTTGAGTAAAAGGTGCTTGTCGTATGCATAATAAAATTTGATGTATTTGCTTTTACTCACTGCTCACGTTTGATCTCGTGTTGCTCAGTTTGAACTAAGTTAGATGAGCTTGTGCTCATTTTCATATGCATAAAAACTAGCTTTTGCTTTCTTTTGTGAGCCTGCCTTATAGTTGACTTGCGTACACTAAAAAGGAATCATGGCTGAAAATTGTATGCCACAAAGAAATACAAAATGTTATCAACAGCGTAAAAAAATTTAACAAGTGAGGATAAAAAATTATACAGGTTTGTATTCTTAATTATTAATTTTTTTTATATAATTAATAATAAAATGATAAATAAATAGGTTTGATGATAGTAGCATCTGCTGGTTGGCTAATTATTTTTTGAGGAGTCAGAAGAAACACGTGGTGGTGCCCTCAGCAACATTGATAAAATTCGACTGTATTTAAGATTTTGTGCAGATCCTGGATTCCAAAACTTTATTGGAGTCCATTAATCCACTGTGTCGCGAACTATTGCAGAAGTTACGAAACTTATATCTGCCAAAACAAGCGAGTGGATAAAATTCCCGAAAGATGCAGATGAAATAAAAGATGCAAGTTTCTTTCCACAAGTGTTTCTTGCAAAATCTGCCTTTTTGTAGGAATCACCTTGTTTTGCTTTAACAAAAAAAAAAGCCTCTGCAGACTTTGAAAATTCAAATCCCTTGTCTCATCAGTTTCATAACGACTCAAAACTGCTGTTATAGCAAAATCTAAAATAAGATTGCTTAATTTCTGTTATTATTATTTGTTTTTTATTATTTTTACGGCCTGTCCCACGATGTCACCAGAAATCGTTCGATCGAATACTTATATTGAACAATTTTCTAATGTTATTGTTTTTTGCAATACAAGTTGTCGATCGAACGATTGCTGGTGACATCGTGGGACGGGCTGTAAATGCTTGGTAATTGACTTTTTTCTAGTAAATATTTATTTTATTTTTTCTACTAAAAATTTAGAAATGTCATCAGTTTGTATTGTATTATTATTTCATTCTACTGCTACTTCACTTTCACTTGACGACATGTTTGCACTTCAATAACCATTAGACGTTTGATCTCCCTTTGCTCAAGTAATTGCAATTGGTTTGAACTAATTTTTATGCATACGAAATTGAGCAAAAGCTGTTGCTGTTTGATCGATCTCAACTTACGAGCAATTGCTCACCTGACTCAACTCAGCGCTTTTACTCGTTTTTATGCATGAGACCCACTGTGTCAATTGCTCTTTTACAAAAGATCCAAACTCTTTAGTCTTTCCAGCACAACCTTCAATCAAACATCACGACTATATAATTGACTTTTTTGGTTCTTTGTATTGTTTTATTTTGAAATACGGTCAATTAAAAAGTAGAAAATTTCCGCTTCGTCGTAAACAGACAAATTTCTCTTTTTATCGGGTTAACACCAAGACCTCGTTGTCTGGCCCAGTTATGAGAACAGGGGTACTGATGAAGTGCGTGGTGGCACGGGAAACTCCGGTATTTCGCCCAGCTAAAGCTACGGCCACATATATACGGCAGTTTCTCCTGCCGATTTATATTACAACGCTAATTGAAATCAACTCAAAAATACTTGCATACGTCCATTTCTTTTCCAAAAATAATGCCATATATATTTGTGGCTAGACCAAAAAAATAAAAGGATCGAATGGAGATTGGATTCACAAGTTGTTCTATTATTCCAATATATATTTTTTTGTGTTCAAAGAAAAGTATCTGTGAGTACTCTCAGAGAGAATTTGTATGCATCTTGTTCATCACACTAGGTGTTCACAAGCAAATAATCGAAATTTGTATTTAATAAAAAATATTCGATACAAATTGTTGTGAATTGGTAAGATATATAATTAATCTATCTATATAATTAATAGGCGAACATGTTTTTTGTAATCCCTTTTACGCTGGTACCACTCCATCGATTTTAAAAAGATTTATATGGCTTTAAAGGATTTTTTGTACAGATGTGCAGAATCTATATTTTATTGAAATCGGTTTAGTATTTTGGGAGCTATAAGCGTTTAAAGTTGCTACTACTACATGCAGACATATTACACACGCATTTATTAGCTTACAAGTAAAAAAAGAAACAAATCATGAGTGTGTGTGTGTAGTATTTCTCTTGATCTAACAATTGTTTTTCTCTTATTTGTTGTTGTATGAAAGCCATAAGGAAGAGAGTTGAATAAATTGAATTAGCTTGGTTGAAGGGATTTTGTTTATGTTTTTTTAATTTCATGTATTATTTAATTATGGTTGCATATGTATGTAAGTATGTGTGTGGCTGTGTTTTAATAAATCTTTTATGAAGTTTAGATACATTTGCTTTGAATCTTAATAAAATTATTTACATTTTGTTTCTAGAATACGGACGAGTGTGTCGTCCGTTTGGTATATCTAGTTAATATAAATGCTCAAAATTAAATGTAGGAAGAATATTGGAGGCATCAATAATAATGTTAAAATACACTTGTTACTAAAAGATTGGAAATAAAATAAGATATGTATACATATTTTGCTATAAAAATAAATTCAAAAGGACTTTAAAAAACTTGCTAAGAACTACATAGTAAGTCTGAAAATAATAATGCATATATTTGCAGCCTTATTTATAAAACTTAAAAAGGCTTTACAAAGGCTTTTTAAGACAAATTTTGTATGAAAATTTTTTATAAAAAACCTTTATAAAGACTTTTTAATTTTTATAAATAAGGCTGTTAGTATATTGTATTTCATATAAACAAGTACAACTTATAACTTACAACTTATTTTCAAGTTTATTTTAAAATCTGCGTTCTCTTATATATGACCTGTTTCGTACTTCCAATTGCTATTCCTTTGTAAGGACACAGATTTTGTTTGTTTGTGTAAACTAGTTTTAGCAACTATTGTGTTCGTATATTTGAGAAAGTTTATTTTCAATATTTGTAGCCAAATTAAATTGTGATAGCAAAACAAACAAATTTTGTTAATAGCAGAAAATGGTGTCATTAAGATTAAATTAATGTATATTATTGTTTAATTCTTCAAACACGATTTAATCACGCTAAACAAGCCAAAAAGAAATAAAAAAAAACACGCAAACATAAGCTCGCAAAATATATTGGGTATGTGTGGCGCAATTAATTTTTCAGGATTAAGAAATTTTTCTTCTTTCTTTACCATTAACTCGTAGAAGTTTGTTTACACGATATGTATTTCTCACAAAATACCTATCTATATGTTATCAAGAAAGAATTATTCTCTGCTTAGACTTTAATTGCAATAAGTAAAAACTAATAAAACAAATTTTGGAGTCCGAAATTTATGCACAGCTTTGAAGCAGCTACGTCCAAGCCATATGCACAATTTGCGAGATTTTACAAAAGCGCTTTGTACTTTCACGCCCAAGAGAAAGAGCTTTCAAAGCTATTTACCTCAAATTTAAATGTCATAGTATTACATATATATATTTGGACGTAGCTGCTTTAAAGCTTAGTTACTAAAAAAGTCAGGCAATGTCATATTACAAAATTTCAATTCGAGCACATTCTATTTTGATCTAACAAATCATCATCATCATTCTAGGTGCTCTGGTATAAGAAATAGGTGGTAGGAAAGATTCGATTACGCAAAGGAAAAATACTGAGTAGCATCGACTATTAAAAATTATTTAAAATATAAAACGAATGTAGTAATTCGATTCGAAAAGAAATCTTTTTTAATTTTTATATAATTAACATTACAATTTGAACGACTTTGAGTTTGTCATAGAATTATTGACAAATACACATCGTGTAAACGCACTTGAAAAGGTACATTTGCAATTCGAAGTTATCAGTTTTCAGTTGTGTTGTTATTTACTCAAGTATTTATTTTTTGTTTGTTTGTGTTTTTATAATTGCTTCCTTAATTGCCTTTGTAACTTGTCGTGCACTCGTATTCCATAACATCCTTTGATCCGAATGAAAAGGGGCTTATTTGAACGGAAGAGCAAAGCAACATTGCAGAGGTTGGATGTAGTGATGTAGTGTTATTGACATTTGAGATTAACATCGCATTATGCTACTTGTGTAAACACTTTATAAAAGGATTATTTATCGCCCTCTAAAATGTTGCTTCAAAAAAAGGGGAAAGTACCACAGCTTCAGGCATTGGGGGGCGTTGAAGATAAAACTCTCTAAATGTGTATAACCATGCAAAATATTCCACATATAAATAAATAAATTTGTGTTTAATTCTCATTCATCCATTTGGCAACTCTTGATGGGAACAATTTGTTGAGACATCAAAACAAAAAGAGAAAAAACAATTAATTTGATTTTCATAAGATTACGAATTAGCGAGTATGTGAACACTTGTACGAGTATATACGAGTAGTATCTCGCTTCCATTATGTTTGTCTTTTGGAGTTTGTAATTGCTATTGTTTGTTCTGTTGCTGTTTTGTTTTGTTTTGTGATTATCCTTTGTTTGGCCTAAACTGTTCATTATCCTGTTACTCAAACACAAATTTAATACAAAGGACTTTTCAGTTGTCAGTAGACGAAATTCTGTTTGAAGTTGTGTGTTTGTGTCTGTAGATATCCTATTGTGTGATTGTTAATCTTATAGCAAAGTGAATGTTGTGTGATAATTTCCAAATGTTTGAAATGTTCATTAATATTCGTTATCATTTCTCGTAAGATATTGTGATTTATTTTATGGTTCAAATATCATTCATATGATTAAATCGAAAAGTAATTAATCATGCCTTTAAAAAAAAACAACATTAACAAATACTTACTTCACAACATTTTCTACTTAATTTCATGCAAAATAGGCCGGCCAAATTATAATTATAATAATAAATATTTATTCAAGAATGTCTCGAAAATTATAATTACACAGTTCGAAGGAAAAAAACTCTTGCTTCTTTTTAGAAAATGACATGCGGAGAAATGCGACATGCAACAACAGGTAGGATTTCGTCTGCGCGATAAATATCTTTGCATTATTACATCTTCAATTTTTTATTGTTTTTATTATCAATAATAATAATATTTAATGGATAAAAAAAATAATAAATGAAGGTTTTATAATGCAAAGCCATTTATCGGGCAGACAAAATTCTGCCTTTACCTAAAGGCAAGTTGTGAAAATGACCCTAAAAAAGTTTCATTATGGAACTGATTACCTAAATCACTTCACTAAAGTTATATTTTATGTATAGGAAAACAAAAACAAAGTTTTAAAAAATATAAAACTGTTATTTTTGTTTCCATGTAAATATAAGTTTGTTCACGAGATTTATACAATCACTCGACGATCGTTTAGTACGTTATTCGTTTTAGGACCTTGTACAGTATTGCTGCAACTCTGCCACTCAATATTTTAAGTGCATATGTGTGTTTGACGGTTAAAACGAAATGTACAAATAAACACGTCAATTACCCAATGTATTTAACTTCGTAAGGCATCACAAAGAAAATATTGTTTTTTGTCAATCAGAGCTGGAGACGATCAAACAAAATATCAAAATTTTTTTACTTCAATCAACCTGCCGACAACGTATATTTGTAGCCATAAAATTTGAACTATACGCACACAACTACCTGATTGATGAATTTATTTGATCAGCACCAGGACACTTTATAGTCAAAAACGAAGGACTAGACTACTCCAGAGGATAATCTACATCGGTTTCAATATTGGTTGGATTGAGATCTTCCTTATGAAAGTATTGAATTACAAAACTGTGACTAATTTTTTCCATGCTTAAAAAATCATTGGGATGTCTCAAAAAAAAATACTAAAGGAAAGTAATTTTTTTTCCAAACTACTGCAGACATCTATTTATACGTCAGGTCAGCTAGTTTTGAAACCCTCCTCGTATTACATAAATATTTCGGTTATGTATTTACAATATTGTTTAATGGGTATTTATTCCTGAATATCTAAAACCCCAGGATTCATCTAATAAACCACTAAACAGTCGTTACACTGGAATAACACAAAATCCTAAAATGAAAATCTTGATGACGTTTGATGGGACTTCTTGCTACTATTTGTTTGGTTTTTTCCTCTATTATTTTTTGAAAATAAATTACAGTATTAATAACAGCAATCAACCAGTAAAATGCTAAAGACTGCTGCATAGAAAAAATCTGCCAGAAATTTACACACCACTTGGAGGCATGTACTGGAAACTGGTGTTGCAGTCAATAGCTGAGATAAAAGTAGTGGAAGTTGTTGGTGGTGATGATGGTGCTGGTGGTGGTGGTGGCAAAATTGTGAATTGCAACACTTTATTGTCACATTAGATCAACAATATGCTTTTAATAACGTCAAAAAGGATACAGGAAAAAGCAAAAAAAAAACATATGCTTCGTGTCACAGTCTTTATAGAGTGTTTTTATAGCAATAAATAAGGGGAGTGCGTGCGTGATGCTTAACGGCCTTTAAATTTTAAGAATTATGTTTCTGTACAGGGACGAAAATGGCAGGAGTTTTAAAAAACCAAAAAAAAAGCGACAAACATGAATTAAAGGAGGAAAAGTATTAGAAGTGATGTAAATAAATTCTAATATTTCTTTCCGGTCAACAGTAGCACCAATTATGCAAATTTTTAAAAACACAAGTAATCGAAATATAAGAAATTTAAGCTTATTCTAGTAATATTGGTTAATATAAAAAGCATACGAAACAAAATTTTTTCTGTATACACTCAAAACTCACTCTCAAAACTGGGATGCCGTTGGACGCACGACAAGTCTCGCATTCCACTTACATTGAAAGTACTTAATACAGGACTGCAATGTACATCAATAGACAGCAAACATAGTGGACACTGATTGTGATGGTATAGCGCCCTTTATGCTCCTAGGATTCACTATCCTTCACAATCGTGCGAAAAAAAATACAACCCTGGTCTGATGGAGTTAATGAAAATTGTCAAAATGCGATGAAAATTCTTCAGATCTGGGTGGTATTTTTTCGTAAGTAGTGCGATTGTGTAGGATAGTGAATGGTCTTTATTTAATATTACTTGTTAGATTTTTCAATTCAAAAATCATCACATGTTAACTTACCCTTTGTCAAGGTACGAACCTTAGCTTAACTCAATAAGTTCAACTATAACATACACTCACATGCACTTGGGGTATAACCCTGCAAATAATATTGGTCCAGCCCTAGGACATCGCAATGTTAAATCGACCACCATTTTTTCATATATTTGGATTAGTTTTGGAGCACTCCTACTCCTCTTTGGACTAGTCCTTACATGCATGTATGGACTAGTGGCATTATCTGCAGGGAAGCGTATTATTTTATAATGATCAACAAGTTAGTTTTCCCCTGCAAATAATGTTGGACTACATGACCCAATCTAGATGAAACAGACTAGTTACATCATGGTCCCATGTAATGCAGTCATGGATCATGTCGTTTTCATACAAGCATTCAATGCTGTACTATGTATAAGTGTTCGTGTTTAAACGATTATGATTGTTCTTCTTAGGCACTTACAAATTTTATGCGGGTAGTCTATATTTCATATGGGGTAGTTTTTGGGGTCCGATGTAATGCAAATTTGGACCATGTGATCCAACCCTAGGACATCGCAATGTTAAATCGACCATGTTTTATCCATACATTTGGGCTAGTTTTGGGCTAGTCCTGGTCCTTTGTGTAGTAGTCCTTACATGCATGTATGAACTAGTCGCGTTATTTGCAGGGTCGGAGTTATATCATTAGGTCGGACTTTTAGCACATTATTAACCATGTGCTATCTTGTTTCTTGAACAAATCAGTTTAAAACAGATTTTTTGGAGATTTTTGCTTTACCTCACCCGCTCTTAATTAATTTATCAAGCAATGCTGTTCACGCTTTGTTTGATATTTCTTAGATATATATGGAAGTAAATATAGAAACTCAATATTTTAATAAGCAATGTGTAATAACATAACTCTACATTGTAATACTCGTAGTTTAAAGAACTTAAAATGAGCAGCGGCAGCTGGCTACGCTTTAAGGACTTCACTGAAACACATTGAACCGAACAATTATTACATTTTTAGTTAAGGAGTTAAATAAACACCTTTTGTTTTAACATTAATTACGTGCTTAGAAGTACTAATGCCTGTTTTCTTATTTTTGTTTTTTTTAAATGTCCCACTACACAAAAACCACTAAGAATGTGCGATGAACGAAGCCCTTCCGGCTGTAATACATAAACGCTCAGTAAGTTTAACTCAATTGTAGGAAAAGTGAAAACAACAACTGTAAAATAAAAACTGTGCCCATTACAACATTAACAATAATGATTATTATGATGATGATGATGATGATGATCATGAATATCGCAGTCGCTATAACTTAATAATGATCATTATGATGATGTTACGACGTGGGAATTTCTGAAAAGTGGCATGCGGGTGTGGATTTAGTTGTTTCAATCAGCTTTTTGGTTTGGTTTTATATTTTTACATCATTTGCGCATGTATGGTTGGTATTTTTGAAACAATTAGAAGAAATTTTTTGAGGTAAATAATTACCAAAAAAAAGCATTTTCATATATTTTATTTGTTGATTTATTATTCTTAGTCTTAAACGGTAGTTAGTCTTATTATTTTAAATTTTTAAAAATCCCCCAAAGAGACCTCAGGGCTAAAAATTATGCACTTGTTTGGACAATGTTTAAGCATCTTTTCAGATAATTAATTATAAATAAATGCTCAACTTGATGAATATTCGTTGTTTCTTATAATTTTCACTCAAAACTTAATGCAGAAATGTTGTAAAAGTAAACCGTTTTAAAGAATGCTTTAACCTTAACAATCGTTTATAAATACTGGTAAGGGGCCTAAGAAAACTTTTAAAAATATATTTTTATATCAGTCGTCTTGCGTCTTCGTAATTCTTTCATAAGTGCGGTCGAGCTTGTGTGTGTTGTTTGGCCTTCCAGACTTTTTAGTCTCGATCGCACTCGTGTACTGGTGTGCTACGTATAACCGTATAATCTTACGGTTTTTTGTGGAATTTCTTTAACAACCACGTTGCTACTTCCTATGTGAAGGCATAGGACGGGTACAGTCAGTCACAAAACTTTTTAAAATACTGTTAATAATATCTTGGGCATATGGTCTAGTTACTCCGCCCATATTTGTGCAAGACCATATTATGCAAATTTACTTTGTATAATCACCCTTATCGGGAATAAAAGTTCACGTGAAAATATGTTCACTTTCCCTAAAATTGTGATCGCAAATGTTTGCGTTGTTGTTGTCTCAGTATACTAAGTATACTCAGTATTTTCTAATTTTGCTCACCATGTTTTGTTCACGGGAAATATTTTAAGCCTTTTATTCCCGATAAGGGTGGATATGTATCAATAAATATTTAAATAATTATTTTTATATCTTAACAGAGCGACTTATAGTGATAAAAAGTGATGAAAAAACTTGTTAAATATATATTTTTTTTAAATGCCTATAACTCTGTGAATTGTGGTCCGATCAACACAATATCTATATAATGTTAAAGAGAAGGGTATGCCATCAATAATAGAAAACAATGTCAGTCAAATGGCCGTCATATTCTTTTCATTAAATTTTCCATTATCAATCCGCACATTTACGGCTGCATGTCCTTGATAACTTCACGAAGTCCATATTGAGTTGAATCAATTGTGGACCATTGCTATTGACCTTATATTTCACGTAGACCCACAAATCATGATCACCTCTTCTATAAATCACACTGCCAAGAAACTTTTCACGCAAAAGAGCAGTGGGGTATCGTTAGTTATGGGGAAATATTGATGAAAGGAATAAGCATATGTACATACATATACACACATGTGTATTTAAATCTAAAAGTTTTTTCTTTGTGTTTTAGTTGAGGAAATTCTGCCTGCTTCGCTTTTTTCTATTTGGTGTTCTCGTCGGCTTTTATATAAATACAGAAAAAGAATATTTACAAATATTAATTTAAAAATGCGCTCATATTTTCAATAAAAAGCAAATATCACAACTCTTATCACAAATTGATGACATGTAATATGAGCTGGTCGCTGAATGTGATCTTTCATGAACGTTCCAAGTGCACTAACGTATACAAATACACATGTATACACACATACATACATATGTACATACTCGTATGTGCATGCATACAGTCGTACATATAACAGATGAAAGTTTTTAATATGAAATTTTTTTATATAATTCAAGATCATCAACGCGATGATGACTTTTATGATGAATAAAACAACAATAGCAAGAACGAATGAATGTCGCGTGCCAAGAGCTAAATAGAAAAACCAACAGATATAGTTTAAACAGCTCATATTACAATATCTATTGAAAAGAAAAAAAGAAAATTCCAATTTGATGTGCGTAAATGGACATCACGCTATACATACATACGTAATAGAAATTATTATTTATTTAATTTTGTTTTTCTTACAGGAAAATTGTTTGAATATGAAAATTCAAAATTTGAATTTTTTAGGGTGTCATCATGTACATTATAATTAAAATTATTTGTTAGTTCCTAATGCCACGGAAGAAGAAAAAAGTTATTAACATAAGTGCGGTTGAATGATCGGCCGGGTGGTCAGATGGCTTTTTGATTGGTGTTAATTGTTTTATCGCGCCTTCCGTGCATCGCACAGTAAGAAGAACTTTCTGCTGTTACAAGTCCGCACTTAAATGATGATAAAATAGTTTCTAGTTTAAAGGACTTTCATTTCTATCAAACAAAATATGCATGAATGTACTTATGCATGCAACAGTAGCACATACAATCACAAAATGTAGAGCTGTCGCATGATTTTTTAAGTTTTGACCTTCTTAATTACAACTTCTTTTGAAAAGCTTAAACCTGAATAACATCATGGCATTTTTCATGAAGTTTTGTGAAATTTGTTGAGTGAAACTTTTTCCATTTGCTAATAGAAAAGGTGGAAACAGATAAACATAGCGAAAAAAACTCGAGTTTTTGCTTGCTTTCTATTGATATAATTTCATGAAATATTTCATAAGGTGAATTCAGTTTTACTTCCCAGCAAAAAATTTCAAAAAAGGTAATCAGAATTGGAATTAAGCATTTTTGGTGGAAGCACTTCGCTACTGGATTACTACTACTGGATTACAACTTAATGATTTTAACAAGGCGTGAAACTAAAATAATCGATTCTTGAGAAGTACGTTACTAGTTACTTTACTTTAATAGATTACTTCACGTAATGTTGACAAATAAAAAAAATATTAAATCTTAAATAATTATTCTCTTCATTTATCAACTTGTACAGCATTTTTTTAAGTTTTAGGTAATGTGCTTTGTAAGGGAGTAATGAAATTTGGTAATCAGAAAAGTAAGTCATTTTATGGCAAATAGTTCTGATGATAATTTGTAATTTTTTTCTGGGTTGTCAAACTTCGGATAATTTATTTACTACCAGATATCAAAGAATAAGAATAATAATAATGTCTCAGCCACGGGCAACGTTAGCACTCTCATATGCGCCAAAATTCCATTTATCTATGTACAAACTAACTGCACCATAACATCAGAAAGTATAGAATGGGAGAGAGCAATAATAACAAGGAATAACCCTAGAACTGCCCTTTCAGCAGACGGATCCAGCGATGCCAACTATTTATAACCCAAATGCGCTACTACCCTTCTCAAAACGCGCTAGAACGCGCTAAGTTACAGCATTGTCAAATATTTATAGCAAAAACGCGCTATTTTCTACGCGCTAAATTAAATTTCAATAAATTCGATGTATGTATGTAAATATTAGTACTCGTATATACAATTAATTTTTCAGATTTTGCAAATAGTGCTTCCTTGAAATTATATTTTAATTAACTAAAATCATTTAATGCTGAATCAGAATCGCCATCCAAATAATCGAAATGCTTGGTTTTTACTTTTAATTTATTTATTTCTAAAACTTTGTAACAATATATAAATTGTCGAATAGTTTTGCCATTCTAATGCTTTTTGTACTTCAGCTATAATAGATGCTTTGTAAGTTATGTAAATATTTTGGGTCATTGTATGTAGTACATATTTTTATTTGTGAAATTTCAAAATATTTGTCATTGCAGTATTAAAATTCGTTTTTTATTCTAACCGCAGTCAAGCGAATTTTGTTTGCGACAGCTGAATCATTAACTAGTTAAAAAAATTTTATCGGAGTTTTGGATATTAGAAAATTTTTAAATTTTTACATTAAAAGTTTAAAAACTATTGAACTGAAATGATATTATTGACTTTATTCAAAACGCGCTAATTTAGCGCTTTTTTTAAAAAAACGCGCTAAGACGGAAAAAAGCGCGTTTGACATAGGTAAAACGCGCTAAATCTAGCGCGAAGCGCGCTAAATTGGCATCGCTGGACGGATCTATACGGGTACACTATTGGGTAGCGGATTCCAAACATGAGTCGTAATGTACGTAAGTTATTTCGCCGTATGAGGATTAATTCTGCAATATTAACTAAAAAATTTAATTTTTTTTAGTTATATGACGTTGTTGCAGAAAATGAGAGACATGTACAAAAAAACTAGCTTTGCAGAAAATAAGCTTAAAGTTTTCAATGAAGAAATTAAACAAAAATACTTCTCTCAAGAGTTGAAGTCCCTACAACCCATTTATGTGACGTTTTCAAACAACATCAAATACACTCAAAAAAAAGTTTACTAAATTTAATTTAAAAAAATTGTGTATTATATTCAAGTTTATAAGAATTTTTTGCATACTTCCGAGAAGTAAATTAATTTTAACTCAATTCAAGAAAATTTCATGAACTAAAACTGAGTTCATGTCTAACTAAAATCTAGTTAACCCTGCACTATCATACTTCGTCGAAATGACGACGCGCGATTTTATTTTCGATTTAAAACATATTTTTTGTGATTGTTTTTGTTTCGTTTTTCGTATAGCGTTAGCCGCTAATATCAGTTACTCGAAACTAATGTTGCTTTTTTAGTTTAATAAATTTATTATAAGAAACTACAAGACTTAATGGAAAAAATGTGTAATATTTCATACAATTGATGCTATAAATGTTATGTTTTAAGAAAAAATGCCAATTGATAGAAGTCTGTGAAATGTTAATTTTACGTTAAACGATTAAAAGAAATATATGAATTTCGTTATATGATAATTAAAAACTAGCTAAATATCAATAATAAATCTATTTTCGTACTTATTTTTGCTCAAGACGTTTTTTATTGGCTCTTGAAATAGGTCGTAGTCGATTCGACGAAGTATGACGTTTGCGATATAAAAATAAGTATGATATTCTAGGGTTAAAAAATTTTTTGAGTGTATGATATGACGAGTTATTTTACATCATTAATTTTTTGAGATATCACTATATTGCACATTTTTCCACTTGACAACTAAAGCACGTGTAAATTTCTTTGAATGATAGGTATGCTAATTCAATCATTAACTTTATTCAAATATTACTCCTTGTATGTATGTACAATATACATATCTATGTATGTATGTATATTCGTACTTATTGTTAGTAATATTTTAACTACAGTTGATAATATTCTAATTACAGTTTAACCATATTTACAGTAATTTAAATTTAGCGCATACTTTTGACGAGCAAATGTACGCCTGCAGCATACGGGTATGATAATACTCGTATAGCACGAGCTAAAACTGATAAGTAGTTATGGCTTCAAAACTCATTCAGTCATTTTAACTGAGTTTTTTTTTAATAATAAAGGTTTACGCTTAACCCTTGTTGTTATTAAGTGGCCGTAATTAGAAAAACTAAGTGAAAACATTGTTTGGTTTTGATTAAGCTAAATTTCATGTGATAATTTTTAAGAAAGAAATAACACCAAAGTTAATTGTTAATATTCTGACAAACACTAGCAGAATGTAACAACATGCTGTTTATGAAATCCGCCATACCTTCATTAACAGCGTTTTTGAGTGCTGTCAGTTGATGCAAATTTAAGCTTTATATACATATGTACATATTTTTCAGATAAAAAGGAATATGTGAATTGTTTTAGTTGATCGTATTAGAATTTTCTGAAAACTTTTTTGGAATGAAAGCTCAGTTTTATCATCAAACATTATTGTTAAACCTAAATATTTACATACATACAAATGTCAAATGTACATTCACATACATACATCATATGTGCTGTACGTATGTATGTATACATACTTACATACAACCAAACCCGACTCTAAGCTGTAAGTTGCCAGAGTTTATTGTTAAATGCTTAAGGGTTTGTTAATAGAGGCTTTTGGTTTACATATTTAATCCTATAAACTGTTAAACAAATAAAATACTGAAACTATTGTTCCCAAGAAATCGAAACCCAAGCCAGAACAACAAAATTGAGAGCAACCAGACAGACAACAGACAGGCAAACAGCCAGGCGTATGGACAAAACTGACAAAAGATGCTCCTGCGTTGAAAAATGCATCAATTTGTATTGTCATTTGTAGAACTGATTCATTCTAAATACTAAATAAATAAATTGAAAAAAAACAAGATATTCGAGCGTGTGTGTGCCAATGAAACTCGATATATTTACGTTATATTGATGGAACAGCCTTTAGAACAACAAAAACAAACAAAAAACAAAAGCTGGGAAAGATACACATCATAACAAACAACTACAATCGAACAACATACTTTTTTAATTTTGAAAATAAACAACCAAATAAAAAAATTACAGAAAAAAACTAAAGAAATATATAGTGGGACACATACGTTGTATATGTTTGTATGTTTGTATGTATGTGTGTATGCATATGTATGTATGTAGTTGGTTACTTGAATTCAGTTTAATTCTGTGTATTTTCGAGCGATTTTTTGGTATTATTTACTCCTTTTGCTCTTGAAAATATCATCTGGTACTGTTGTGTAATATTGATTCGATTTGCTTTGGTTACCGCTTGCTGCTGTTAGCTACACAGATATCCTTACAATAGAAAGGATTTACTGGAAAAACGTAATCAAAACCACCTTCGATATTGATGGTTTCAAACGAAAACGAATTGAAAGTACTTTTGTATGATTATATAAAATCTCTCATAGTATGAAACGATTAAGAATATGAGTTTGATAGTGTTATGACGATGGTGATGTTGATGATGATGATGATGATGAGGTTAAATGTGAATTGAGTGGATAAACAACGAATGAAAGACGAAACAAAACGCCTTTTGTCCAAAAGCAGCTGTAACTGTCAAAGCAAAGTAGAGCTGGAAAACTCATGGTACTCGTTTGTACATACTTTATTCATTCAGCTCACGGACTAGAATGAAATATTCAACCACCTTGCTTTACGCCAAAGGGGCGCAAAATACGAAAATCTTAATTCGAATAAAACCAACAAGCCAGACTCAGTCGATCAGGCCAGACAAACAGACACTGATGACTGAAAGTCAAAAGACTCGTGCTTATACTCGTATTAAATACAACATATTTTTAGCTCTTGTTCAATTTCAGTTTCGATTTCCATTCGAAATCCTCTTAAAGAATCACATGGAATAAAAAGCAAAATAAATAATAAAAGAAAGAAATAAACTATTGTAATGAATTCATAAAGTGTTAATAGAGTCTCTTCAAATAATGGCAAAATAATTGAGTAACACACTCAATATACTCAATATTTATAACAAAGGAGTATTTCTAAAGTAGGGAAAACACATCCAAAAAAAAGAACAATGGACCACAATCAACTGGAAACTCCTAAGGAAAAAAGGTGCACTCCCTCTTCATTAAATAATTCAATAGCAGAAGGCTTAATTAAATCAATCAATCTTGTCTACATGTGTCAAAAATCTGCAAAAATTCTCCACTGAAAAAAGTATCAAATTAAAGAAAATTCCCACAAACAAATCTGCCAAAGATTTTCTTTCGCCTAATTCATTTGTAATTCACAAGCCAAACATTTCAAGAGGAGATAATAAACATTTGTTGTGGGTTTATAACCCTTTTTTTAATTAAATTTATTCCTTTCTCTTTTCCATTGGTTGGGTGAACGCATAAACTTTTAGCAAACATGTGCAACATCATTTAATAGAAAGAAGGCACACCTTCTAACTCTAAGCCCGACTGTTAGTTTGGTTATGGTCTAAGGAGGCACTATGTGTTTTGTTGTTTGTACAATTTTGCATCCCAAAATGGGATTAATGTTTTCTTACATATGTTTTGCATAAATAAATATTTAGTTTGTTAACAAGTTAAATTTAATCGTGTTCTGTTTTCATTATAGCAAACATGAGGATAAGGATTTCAAAGTTGACATTACGACGTTTTCCAAGCGGTATTATGCATGGATACACACTAAAGTCCTGCACAAGACCACTTATAAGAACTTTTAAGACATGAGGGATTTTTCAAATGCTTTACTACAGCGAAACAACACTGTTGGCAAGACATTTGTTTCAGTTATTGCGGTATGGGAGTAAAGAAGAAAATACTTCTTGACGGAAGAATTTGTGATGCTTGCGCGCATACAAACAAACAAACATAACAAACACAACTCGCAAAGCTATTAGCTTGTCTGCGAAAAACACCCAGGGTCTATGGTGGGAATCGAACCCACGACCTCTGGACTGAGAGGCTAGCATCGCTACCACTCAGCCATAGGGCGCCCTCATGCATGGATTTGTATATGTGTATGACCTTTTATTTTTCTGCGCACATACCATCTACATCTTACACACACACTCAAATGTACAATATGCAAAATAACAAGCATACGCTAATCAACACTACTTCTCTTGATTGTTTGTTATGAACAAGAAGTCTTGGCGGCATTGCTTGTTAACACTCATACATATAAACGTACACCAATATATCCATCGTGCTTCACTTATTAAACGACAGCATTTATTGTTGGTTTAGTATAGTACATGCGATGACAATACATCTAAAAAACAAGAGGTATTTACATTTCAAGACTGTTTACGCAAGTCTCTTATAAACACACATGTGTATATGAATTTGTTTGGAAAGATACAAACGAATACATATTTAATCGTGCGGTTTCCTGAATAGATGGGACTTGACTTTACCAAAAGACAATGCAAAGAAATAAATGAATGCTTGAAGAAAATTGGATGGTCTGACTCTTTTCTTATAGAAAACATGACTGAGACACAGCACACTTTTCCTATTGAAAAGTTGACTGTGCCCGTCAGACCATGTATTTATTGTACAAAGGTATCACAGCACAACTTTCTTATAGAAAAGTCTACTGCGTCACAGCACACTTTTCTATTAGAAAACTTGCTGTAGCCGCCAGAATACACGTTTCTTAAAGAAATGTTGACTTTATGATAGATAGCCTAATTCTCTAATAGAAAAGTAGTCCATGTCACAGCACACTTTTCAGAAAAAAAATAGTCTATGCCACAGAACAATTTTGTTGCATCAAAGCCGACTGTAGCACAGCAAAATTTTCATATAGAAATTCGATTGCTCCCCAGCACAATTTTCTAATAGGGAACTTTCACAAAACACTTTTCTTTCAAAAAAAAAGTCAACTCTATGACAGCATACTTTTGTTAAAGAAAATTTGAATGTGGCACAGCACAATATCCTTAAAGGAAAGACAACTGAAGGACATTACACTTTCCTTATAGAAAAGTCCACTCTGACACAGCACACTTTTCTAATAGAAAAATCAACTACATACTGCGCTGTCATACTGTCAACCAACTTTTGTATAAACAAATGTGCCGTGTGTGAACCATCTGTTTTGTCTTTTTTTTTAAGAAAAGTAATACTCAGACAATGAATGCTATTACTTGGTGTTACCTTCTTTCGGAATGGGATAGTGGTGGGGAAGACATGTGGTGAAGGCAGAGATGGCGAAGAGATTCATTATTTTTACAACTCTGTTTTTGCACGTTTTTTGAATAATGCAGTGTTGTAGCGCCTCTGGTGTCAATGAGACGTATTAAGTTTTCAAAGTTGTATTTAGTAGTCATTTTATTGATTATTTCATTTCGCCGATTATTCTGCCACACAGCACCGATGAAGGAGTGTGCTCTGATGTTACATTAGGATTAGTATCCTCAGCCGGTGTAGTTCGGTGGCTATGTCTATGCCTTCATCACTTGAACTTTCCTACAACAACTGACATAAAGGACACTAATGCACATTAGAAAATGCGTAGTGTTGTTATTTAATAACTGTTGGAGACCGGGCTATTTTCTATAAGAAAATTTAGCTGTCACATAGTGAACTATATTTTTTTAAAAAGAGTGTGCTGTCATCTATTGAACCATTTGTTCTATAAAACAGATTTCTGTCACAAATCCAACAGTGTTTACATAATAACAGTGTTTAATCACACATTAAACCATATTTTCTATAAGAAACGCAGCATATCACTTTATCAAAAAAATCCTGAGCTTTTCTACTCTTAAATCATAAAAAATTTGTTTTTAAAATCAGAGTAACAAACAGATTATATAAAAGTAAAAAAATACTGCAGGAAGGAAATTTAGATTGTAGTAGTGTTTTGGAAGTATATGCCGCTAATAACCTTCCACTATCTCCCAAATGGTTCTTTACCTTGCAATGCTTTAGTTCCTGTTTTGAGATCCCCTTTCAAACAAAATAAAAGCACATATTAAAACAAGGTCAAGTACAAAAAATTTGCTAAAATTCCTTAATGACTCACTTTTGTCCAATTAATACACATGCAAATGAAGTTTTTTATTAATCAAAATATATTTCGCGTTCGGTACACAAAAGATTTTTTTTAACAAAAGTAATGTATGTGATATTATGAATACTCTGTACGGAACATTATTTTTTCCTAATAAAACAGAATCATACAAATGATTGAATCAGAGAGCCTTCCGCATGTCACAAGTGTATCAAGATTCAAGTTCATTATGTTAGACCAGACCTTGCATAAGTATTAAAATGAATCTTTAAGTGTTTTTTTACGCTTTTGCATACAACAAATTGAATTTATTTGATTTCAGCTTGTAAATATATGTATAGTAGAAGGAATAGAGTGAAGCTTCTTCAAATGGTTGTTAATTTTTTTTCTTTTAATTTTTCACACTTTTGTTTACGAAAAGTAAAGAGAAAATATAAATTTCTACAAAATGATCACTCGAATTGAAGTGATTTCAATCAGCTAATATCGCAACAGGAACAGCGTGAAATTTTAAGTTTCTGGCACGACTCGCAAATAAATTTTGTGGCAAAAATGCCAAACATTTTACAATATAAAATAGACAGCCAAGTATAATAGTCAACCAACCAACCAGTCAAGCAAGAAACCAACTTATTGTCTGAGAAAAAATAAATAAAAATAAAAATAACCAAAATGACCAGACAGACTATTCTGGCTTGGCTGCACTATCAGATTCTTCAGTTTTTAGGTTGGAAAACAACTCTATTTTGGCACTTTGTGTTATTGCGTTTGTCCAACCCATGATGACCCAATAGGTGTATATGTCAATTTGCCTTATTCACACATACGCAACACATACACACACACACAGTGCAACATTCAAATGTTTTTGCAACTAACAACTCAATGGGCAATTTTTATTTCTGTTCACAACCATTTGATAGACGATTGTTTCTTAAGAAATCAATGAAATGAAAATTCATTGGAAAATTTAACATGTTTATTTGTTTTGTGCTGTTGTTATTTCTGTTGTTGTCGTCGTCATCGTTGCTACAACAATGTTCTCATTTTGCAGTTAAGTTTCCAAAAATTGTATGCAACATTCATCCATTTGTTTGCTTACTCGGCATATCATCAAGACACATCTCTGCTGAAATGTTTGACATAGCAGAAATTCATTAGATGTTTGCCAAGAATTAACTCTTCAATATTACTGTGGTCCATCTTTACGACCAAGTGTAATAGCAACATATGTTATGTTACTTATACCCAAATTCCCCTTTCATCTACACAAATCAGCCATTCAAACGTACAATTATAGCGCAAACGCTTATCGCACGAGCAACAAAACAAATTACTTCACTCGTTTGTGGCATGTGACAAAAAACAATTAAATTTAAGTGAAAACGATAAAAATTTTACTCAAATAACAAAAATTGGTTAATATTTACATATCTATATACATTAAAAACCAAACCGCATATTAAAGGACATAAATAAAACTTATTTTGCATAAATTAACAATTGAAGCATCTCCTACAACACCACCCACCCTTGCTGGGTCACCCACTAATGCGCTCACCTCACAAGTATGCACAATTGTACTCGTAATAAAAAAAAACTATCGTTATAAGGACTACTTTCGATGAATGGATGGATGAGTCACTTTGTTAATTTATTCGTTTTTAGTTTAAATTTCAAGTCAGCACGCTAATTGGAATAGCATCAGTTGTACATTGTTTGATCGTAGTAGCAGTGGAATTCACCTCCTTTTCTGCCTCTACAGATGATACACGAAGCCGTGAAGCGTGACTTTAGTCCGATAAGAACGCAAAAAAAACTCTCTTACAACAGTAGCGCTAATAGTTTTATTTTTCTTTTTTTGCATTTTAATAATTTAAAACAACATCTGTGGTCGATTGCTCTTAAATTACACGGAGAAAAATTTTTTAAAGAAAAAAATTTTAAACCAAATATAATAAATTGAGAAAATATATTAAAAATACTCAAATTTTTGAGTGATTCTAATAAAAATTTTGTAGACAAGTCGCTTGCTTGTTATATTGTGGAAATTACATACAAAAAATTATTTTGAAAAAAAATTTTTAAGTTTAAGTTTTTATATAATTAAATTACATCCCACACTATCATCAGTACCTGAATTCAGTAACTTTTATTACGATAATTGTATATATAAATATAATATAATATAATATAATATAATATAATATAATATAATATAATATAATATAATATAATATAATATAATATAATATAATATAATATAATATAATATAATATAATATAATATAATATAATATAATATAATATAATATAATATAATATAATATAATATAATATAATATAATATAATATAATATAATATAATATAATATAATATAATATAATATAATATAATATAATATAATATAATATAATATAATATAATATAATATAATAAATATAATGAAAATTTAATTGTCATAGTGCTATAACCTTCTGAAAAATCACACAAATTAGTTGAAATGTTGACCAGGAGTTCTTTCAAATATGCAAATTACGCAGGTATCATTAACTCAAAATCAACTTATCTTGACTTAAGCACTGTTTCCTTTTTGCCACAGATATATTTAAATATGATAAACCCTAACAAAATTATGAAAAGGAAAATATTCCTTTTATGGAAAATCTCAAAGAAATCCACAGGTTTATTTCTGAAAAAAAAACAAGTTTTTGACTCTGAGTTCCGAGTGATACGAATTTAAATTGTTTGTTTTTTTGGCACAAAAATTCAAAATTTGGCACAATTGCTGTATACTCTAACCTCATAATAATTATATATTAATAAGTTATTAATTAAATAAATAAATAAAAATTGGAAAGAGCTCTTAGTCTAGTCAAACTAACTAATGCCGTTTTCTCTTCTAGAAAAAATTAAACTTTTTTAACATTTTATTAAGAATAAATTCAATTTAGAATTCACTTAAAGCAAAATGTTATGCTCGTAAGGGATTTCTAATAAACTCTCCATTTCAAAAAACCATTTCATTGCGAATTTTCATTAAAAAGTGCAATAAATGTAAAAAAATTTCTGGAAAAGAAAACGCCATCAATAAGTCAAAATTTCGGTGTTACGTGGAAATGAATCTTTACTGTCGTAATGCTGGTATTAAATGGGATTTAGTAAAAAATTTTTAACTAAAATGTGGATCTATAAAATATGTATTCATACTTTTTGTGTTATTTTATGTGTTATTAACACTAGTTGGTGCTGAATTGTTCTGTTTTGTTGTTTTTTGTTAATAAAAATGTGTTTTATTGTATTGAAAATGGATTTACTAATATCAAGCCTTATTTTCGATTTTATCGTAAGCGAAATGAAAAAAAATATTCAAATTTGTACAGCCTGTATCTTGAAAGTTATCAACAATTTTGCCATTTTGATAATTATAAGCTATAGCTGGGACAATAAAATTTTAATTTTAATAACAAAAAAGTCCAGTTTCAGTAACATTTTGCTTACGATAAAATCGTAAATAAAGCTCGATATGTCGAATTTTTCGAATTGTTAAATTGAAGTTCCGATAATGCCGATTTTTTTAAACCATGCACTACACCTCTGATCATAATGCAATGAAACACAGAATGTTTCACACAAACTGAAACAAATTTTTGAATCACAAAACTTTTTCTTACTGATGTGAAATTTTTATCAGTGTACAACACTCTCGTGTCTCTTGACAACACATAAAGTCAAAATATGTATTCCTTTTTAATGTTGCACCCATCGCCCAATTGTCGGACACACATGCAAATGATCACACAAGACTTTAAAGCCTTCAACCAAATTGATGATTGCTTCGTGCATTTACCAATTGGTTTTTTTGTTCACTTCAAAAATGACGCGGCATATTCCAATTGTATTTTTAATTTATTCATTGTTGGCAATAAACAAATTATAAATAACAACGAATTAAGAAAAGATAAAAAAAAATGACTGTAAAACAATTTTCTACCACTCTAAACCAGCAAACAGTTAATGGTATCAGATATATTTTATTTGTATCATCATAATTGATGACATTTTAATGGCAGGACACAATGGGTGATACCATTTTAATGTAAACTTAATAAAAACTTCAACCGTCATAGTCATCAATGCCACTGCCGACACCATGTTTGCTCTGACGTCTCCAGTTAAGAGGGAACAATCGTTTCCATAATTCATAGCGTTCGGTATTAAGACCACCGCGCATTATCAACTCGTCGCCTATATCCAAATAATGTTGCTTTTTATAGCTGAAAGGACGCCAGCGCATATTTCGCAAATGCTCATCACTGGGCTTATTTGGATCTCTGAAATGTAAACATTTTTAGTTGCTAGTATACATATACATATCTAATCTACATACATACATAGATTTATTTTTATATTCATACAAATCACTCATTTACTACAATAACGTCACAACTCAAAAAATGCAATTTCCGATGTTATAATGCAAGATTAATCTTCATATCAGTAGGTCATATTGACTCAACTCTTGAAAGAAACAAGTAGTAATTAAAAAAACATTTTTAAAAACAAGCTTTTAACGTATTATACTCAACAGTTTTTTATGATATCAAAACTATCCAAAAAAAATTATCCGCCATCATCAAATCAGCTCTATGTCATAACAATATTGCATTGTCATCCGATTTATACATGCATGCAAAATTTCAGCTCCATCGGAAACCGGGAAGTGGATCAAATTTAATTTGCAAGATTTGATTACAGACAGATAACGGGACAGGTGAAACTAAATAAAATCTTATAAAATAAAACTTATTGAAAGCTTTAAATTTGTTTTCTTTTTCCTATTTTGAGTTATGACGTTGTTAAAGAAAATGGGGGATATGTACAACCGGTACATATCTATTTCCACATAATATTTTTAAAATTACCCTTTGTAAGCAAATGAACTGAACATTCGTGTCAAGACATTGACCATGGTGAATTCATCATCGTCTTCGGTAAACATACGACTAACGGAAGGCTCCACGAATAAATACATCAAGTCATCGTGATGGACCACGCCTTAAAATTTTATTAAAAAATTTACAAAATTCAAAATATAAATATACATATCGTCGTTACCTTAATGTAGAAAGGTCCTAACTCATTATTTTTTTGAAATCGAGTTTTTTTGTATATTTCGATAGAAGAACATCTAATGTAATGAAAAATGCAAAAATCTCGATATTGAAATAAAAAATGAGTTAGGGCCTCTCTACATATGTATATTAAGGTAACGTTACACATTTGTATTTATGTATGTACACATTTTGTTGCCATACCATAAGGACCATTTTCCGGATAATTGATATGACTTCTTTGACCCTGATAGGAAAACCTATAGTAATATATTTTGGTTGAACGTGCTGCCAAGTGCACAAAGCGATGTACGGCAAAACCAGTTAAAGCATCCGAATATAATTGAGTAAGATTATTTAGAGACTGTTGCAAACTTAAGGATCGATCGCCAAAATAAAAGTTCCATAGTTCAGCACTGATATTTGCCGCCTTAGGACTACTGCTATTGTATAGGAAGCATATGGGAGCCACTTGATCGAAATGATATTCAAAAGAACGCAGCAGACTTTCGTTTTCCAAAATACCTGTAAAAGCATCGGTACTCTAATGCATTCAATTGAAATTAAAAACATAGCTTCCTTTACCTATAGCTGGGCCAACAAATTCATCTTTTGTCATGCCCGTTACAACGGGTATTTTCATAAATTCGCCATTTTGATAGGACTTAACTGGGCTCTCGATTAGAAAACGCTCTTGTCCAAAATCTCTCTCTACAACTGGTTTCCACAAAATGAGCGGGTTCTGTCGTCCAAACTCAAACATGCCGGTCAAGCTGTTGGCGTATTGCAAATAGTGTTTCTGTTAAACAATAAATAAAAATTAATATTTCCTTCCCAGAAATCAGAAAGCAACTTATGTACATCTTGCAAGCAACTCATCATTTGGCTGATATTTTCAGTCGAACACTTTAATAATTCAGCTTGTCGCTGAGCCAAGTACAATTGTTCTTCTGGTAATTCCCACTGACCCGTAGCCGAGCCGCTCATTATTATGGCCTTGTGAAATAGATTACGTGACATCGGTGACACCATGTGCAAAGTGATACTTATAGCACCAGCTCCATAGCCCAGTAGGGTAATTGAAGCAGAGTCCCCACCAAAACGTGTTATATGCAATTTCAGCCAACGCAGCAATAACACTTGATCCTTTAGTCCCAAATTACCGGGAGCTTCTCTAGTTCCAGTGCTTAGAAATCCCAAACTTCCCAAGCGATAATTGAAGGTAACCAGTACGATATTGCGATCCATTAGGTACTGGGGACCAGCAAAATTTTTGCTCTGTCCAGAAAGCGAGTAAAATCCTCCGGGATGTATAAACACTATGACGGGCTTCTTAACATTCGGATTGTCTTCTGAAGGCAACTCCCTGGTATAGATATTTAAGCGCAAGCAGTCCTCTGAAACATCCAAGCTATTTAGACCTGGTTGTGGGCACATGGGACCATCTACGGTTGCATCGAATATATCAAACCATTGCTCTACTGGCTCGGCCGGCTTAAAACGCAGCTCTCCTATGGGTGCCTTTGCATAACGTATGCCGCGAAAAGCATAAAAATTACGACCCGCCTGAGAGGTCAGCAGTGTGCCACGTATTTTACCCAAAGCTGTTGTCAATACCAAATCCGATAATTCCTTATCGCTGCCCTTTATTGTGTCTTCATAATCTTTGCTTATTTTTCCACTTGCAAAACTCATTGCCACCACTAAACTTAAACAACACAAAAATTTAACACGCACACGTTTCAATTCCAACATTATCCACGAATACTTCTGCTTAACTGACGGCATTTCAGTATGGAGAACAGCTTTTATACTTGCATTCTTACTTCAAGCTGAGAAGATTTGGAGTTAAGAAAATAAACTTTTTGAATTAATGATTCCGCATGACTACCACTAAAGGTTTAATTTATTTTCACATACATATATTTAATAAATGAACCTTTTCTATTTATTCGAGACCTTTGAACAAAGAATGTTCTGTATTTTTGCAGGTAACAGACAGGGTTTGCCACAAAAGGAAAGCAGGTATCCATTTACGAGTATTCTATACATGCCACCAACTGTTGTTGTTGTTGTTGAATTGCAAAGTAAGCTGATTATGTTCAACTGCTTTGTAAATTTGTTTAGAACATTTATTAATATTATTTGCAATAAGTTGTACAGATCGATGAATTTGTTGTAGTTTGCTAGGAAAGCTACATAGATTATCATTCTCTTGTACTTTGTTCAAACATGTACGACAGAACTAGCGAGAGTCAGATCTGTTGTGCTTTAAATATTCAGGTATGTAGGAAGTTCTATAAGAAACGTTTGGGTAGAAATACGGAAAATATAAAGTAAAACCGAACATACTGGCCTTGCATAAGTGCAATGTGCATGCAACGTTTTAATAGAATCGCTTCTCTTGAAAACCTTCAATTTTAATTTATAATTCTGATCTTAAGGTTCGCTATCTTTTGTTTTTTTAACTTTTGTACCTGATACCTCATCTATGCCTACTTGTGTATCAAATTTTAGCCTTCTACCGCAAAATATAACATTAAAGTTTTATGGGCATAGTTCCGCCTATTTGGTTAAATAAACCGGATTTACCCATTTTTCTACTTCGTTACTCTCTTAGTAGAAATTTTGAGCTCTCAAGCGCAAAATATAATTGTAAATTTGTATAGGCGGGACTCCGCCCACTCTTTCAACCTAAATATTTTGCTATGACCAGTGTTTATGATTCATGTAGAGTTCTATAGAAATCACCTAATTCGAAATATATAGATAATCGAATATAATCGAAGTACGTGAACATAAGGGTATGGTCACACAGTCAGTCAGTTAGTATGTGCTAAAAAGTCCACTTTTTGCACCTCCACATCCGAGAATGAAAATGAGTACTTAAAAAAATATACATAAGTAAATAGTCTTAAGTTTAGTAACTGCGTGTAATCATAATTGTAGTGCAAACAATTCGTACGATCACATATTGTCTGTCAAGCAACTATGACTATAGCTGATTACAACATGCAAGATCATTTATACTTCATTTATACGAAAAACTAAAATATGCTATAACTTAAAATGAAAAGAAACATGCGTAATAAGCGCATTGACTCTCTTTCTCTCTATCTCTCATACTAATAGTCAGAGCATGCTTATACTTGTAATACTTAGGATATTTATTTATCATTCGCCACCGTATACACACGCTTTGTGTTTATAAAATGGAATGGAAAATGAATTTTGGCTGTTTAAAAACATGTTTATGTTTGTGTAAATATAGCCCTGTATATACGCAGTCTAGCCGATTAGTAGTCAAAGTATTTTTATACTTATGCATATAATTGTAACTCGTACATTCCATAAATTTTAGCTGTAGTTGTTTGTTAACGGCCACATGTTCCTAGCAAGAGTAAAAGGAATAAATATATATATAGTTGTTTGTGCTTCGTATTTTAATAAATATGTGTAAGCATTGTTATCGGATTTTTATAGCTACACGTATTCGGTTTAAAATAAATGCATGTGTTTGCATATGAGCGTGTTTTTTATTTTTTCATAGTTGTTTGAAGGCCAATACTCAAAGAGTACTCAAATCGATACTTTTGTCATTCTCTGCTTCATGTCTTAGGAAGCTTTCATTGTAAAACTTCCAATCGTCGGATATGAGGCCTGCTTATATTTTAAGTGTCATGGTTTTACGATTGAGGTTAACAAAGTTATGGGGGCATTAAAGCATGACGAATGGCGTGCACACTGACCAAAATAACAAATAGATTTCTTTTCAGTTGACGAATAGAGCCTGATCAAGTCAAATGATTTTGCGAGAATGCATTAAGCTTAAATTCGACTTTTTCGGTATGTTTAATATTTATTTTAATTCGGCTCATTGTTTGCCAAAGTATAGGAGATTGATATACACATATGTTTATATGTATGTATCGTAAATCCTTTGCCTTGTCGTTTTAAACTCGTTCTAACTAAAACTTTTTGATGCTGAAGGACAGCCTGCTTTAGCTTACGCTGCAGCCCCAGGTTCAATAAATTGCACTTAATTTCATTACACATACTGTGTGCCAAAATTCCTTGAAATTGATAGCTGTGACAGAAATGGATATTTAATTTAATTTTATAAATGCCACCGACAAAGAAACAACTCAAATTTGTAGCTTCAGTCAATGTGTGCTGTGACCAGCTGATCAAATTGAAAACTAAATTGCCATATACATAAATGAATAGGTGAATTTGAAAGCAATTTAATTTTCAATTTAAAAATATTAATTGTTTTAGTAAAAAAATGTGTGAGTGTATTGCAAATTGAATGGAATTGAAATGCAAAAAATTTAACGTGTGACCCCCAAGTTAGAAGCACAAAAATTCCAATTTAAAATTAAAAAAATTGCAAATTTTATATAGAAGAAATTATTTAAAAAGGACTTTGAATAAAAATTTATATATATGTAAGTAAATAAGTTTAGTCAAACATTGCAATAAGCACTTTTTCAGATTATTTAGGATAATAAAATTTTCCCATTTAATGTTGTTGTTATTAATTTTTTAATCAAAGTAAAGAAACCCCTCTCTCAAACAAAAAAAAAACCATAAAAATAATATTAAATTTTTTCCCAGGATCAAAAATTTTCCGTTTAATCTTTAATAGATGGAATCATAAATTATAAAACTTCAAGGCAATCTTCAAAAAAAAAGGCATGTCCAATTCAGCAAAACTTCCCACACACACACTCCACCCAACTTTAGGTGTTGTGTGGTGGGCATACAAAAAGGCTTGGAAAGAGTCTTACTTGAGGTGTAGACAAAAACGGTTTTGGAAAAATTGCTCTACTTTTCCCACGTTGATCTTCAAATAATTGCGTGTTTTCAGCTAATAAGCTAAAGTGTTAAAATTTATAAAAACCAAATGCAAGAACTTGAAACTAAATGCCCTTAAATAAGCGCTAATGACTCTTAAACAAATTGAAACAGAAAGAAAGGAAAGCCAGGCAGGCACACTCACGTTGTACAAACCCTAAACGTTCGGACAAAAAAATATACAAACACAATACCTTAAGATAGAGAAAACATTAAATGAACTGTTAAAAACAATTTGGTTTGGTTTATGGTTTCTGGTTTGTGGTTGAATACTCACATGAACACTTACCCTTAAAACGCAAAGTGGTGTTAAATATTTTCTTAAAAATATTAATTGACCGAAAATTGTTATGCGCCTTGTGCAGATAATTTGATAGAGTACTGGACATTTCATGTTAAAACGCCCTCAACATGTTCACAGTTTATTAGAGGTTTTTTAATATTTTAAAAAGTCAGCCCAAAAAAGTGCAATACTGTTTTTTTTCAAATATTTATAGTACAGGCCAAATAATTTTCAAGTAATAGGATCTAAAATTATTTTGACCACACACGCTGTTACATGTAACTACAAAACTCACTCACCTTGACATTTGTTTTTTTTTTTTTTTTAATTAGATGCTAATATGTCAACACTGGCAATTAATTGTTTGTTTAGTTTTTCAAACCTCATTACAATTAAGAGAGCATCTCCAGCACTTTGAGATGCAGACACGTCTTCAAAGATACCTTAGGAAACCTCAGCTGCCGTCTCCATTAACAAACGAGCTGTGGTGCATTTGTTTGCAAACATTAGCCGATAATACTCGTATAATAAAATATTTTAGAAGTTAATGTGTGTCTTAACCTCAGAAAAGCAACAAAAAATCTATATTTATGCCACAATTACATTTGCAGAACATAAAATCCCTGCACAAGAAAATAAAAATAAATAAATGAAAATTAAACCAAGATGAACAACTCAAGTGCCAACTACACCCGTTATAATATTTCGCACTTCTTTTCCACTATTTGTACGCGTACCTTTAAAAGGTACAACGATTTCCAGACACAATCCTGTGGTGTACAAAGAAAAAAAAACAGAAGATGTAGACAGCAACAATAAAAACAAAATCAAAAAAAAATTGTGTTAAAAACTTTCAAATTAAACTCGTGCTTGCTTGGTTGAGCTCTCAAGACGTATGCCACCTGCCGTTGCAGGCTCCTTTTAACTCGTGCCAGCACACACGGCTCTTAGTAAGAAAGACATACATATTCCACTCTTCTTTTTGCGTTCTTCTTAACCACAGAAGATTTGATAAAATATTGCCTGGATACCTTAACAGTTTAAAGAAAACAAAGTCATCATCTCTTGAGTTTTATAGATTTACACAGAACTTACTCTAGTAGAATATTAAATTAAAACTATTTTAAATTTTAAACATTCTTATAACTTAATACAGGTAGAGAAAAAGTACGCACAATTCAAATAATTTTCCTGAAGAGTAAATATCAATATTTTCAATGTATTTTCTGGAAAAGTTTCTTACTACATTATTATCAATAAGTAGCTCTCTAAAAGTTTTTTTGCAAAAGGTATTCTTAGGCCCTTCTCAATTAAGTGTCATTTAGCTAATAGCCACTTAATTTTATGTTGCACTTAAATGCAGTTTAATTTTTTCAGTCGTAAAATTAAATGCTCACTTTTTTTTAGTTTTTTTAAAAATACAATTATATTACAAAGTACGTGCCCCTGCACCTTGAAGGCATTTTAGAGCCGAGTTGGCAATAATATATTGCATAACTTAGGAAGTATTTTTGACCATAATTATATAAAAGAAAAAAAAAAATTAAAAAATATAAGAGAAAAAAAAATATTTTATACTGTAATAATTACAATTACATTAGAAGCTCCTCTATGTTTTGATGTAAAAAGTTCTTTAAATTACTTTTAAATAAAGAAATGCTATTTATGTTTTTCAAATTTGACGGTAAATCATTATATTCACGACTACCCATGTACTCGATGCGCTGCTTCGTTGTTTCCAGCCTACACCATGCTACTGCTAAATTCATATTATTCCTTGTATTGAGTGAACGCTGATAACTTGAAAAACGTATGGTATGGTGACCAATGTTGTTTAAACAATTAAAAACATACATAAGTAATTGCATTTTGTAAATGCCATAAATAGGTAATACCGTTGGAAAAATATCGGTATATAACGATAAAGTTGAATGTGAGATAGGAAGATTAGCTCTACCACTTTTAAAGCTTTGTTTTGCATACGTTGCAACCCTTTTAATTCAGAACTTCTCTTATATCCATACAACACAGCTAAATAATTAAAATGGCTTTGAACTAGTGCATTATAAATTAATAGTTTTATTTTTTTATCAAATTTGTTCTTAAATTTGTATAGAAAGCCAATAGCTTGAGCTGTTTTTATCTTAAGATTCTGGATATGCTGACTCCAAGCAAGATTGCTTTGTAGTTGTATACCTAAATACTTTCCATCGACAAAAACACTAAAGTTGGTATGATCCGAGTATGGCTTGAATCTCATCAATCGAGTTTTGTCAGCATTTAAGAAAAGTTTATTTATTCTTGTAAACTCTGATATTAATGCCGCATCTCGTTCTATATGTACTTTGGCGACTGTTTCATGCTTGTAAGGGTAAAATAAACTGATGTCATCTGCATATAACGGGTGTTTTTTTTAGAGGTATAGAGCTTCGAATTGAAATAAAACACAAGAAAATCGTTTTAATGTCCATCAATTTGGCTTTATTGGAAGGATAATTTTATGCCATTAATGTTTAAATATGATTTCGGGCATGTGACCGCCGCGACTGGCTCGAATAAAGCCAATTCTACAGGTCCAATTTTCAACCAATTTTTCGAGCATATGGGGCCGTATGTTGGCAATAACGCCACGAATGTTGGCTTCCAAGTCCCCTAACGTTTCTGGTTTGTTGGCGTAGACGAGCGACTTCACATATCCCCAAAGAAAATAATCCAATGGTGTCAAATCACACGATCTTGGTGGCCAATTGACAGGTCCATTCCGCGAAATTATGCGCTCATCGAATGTTTCCTTCAATAAATCGATTGTGACGTGCGCTGTGTGGCATGTAGCGCCGTCTTGTTGGAACCACAACTCATCCACATTCATGCCATCCAATTCGGGAACAAAATAGTCGGTTATCATGGCTCTATACCGGTCTCCATTAACGGTAACTGACTCTCCAGCATTATTTCGGAAGAAGTATGGCCCAATGACTCCACCAGCCCATAGAGCACACCAAACAGTCAGTTTTTGTGGATGTAATGGCGTCTCAAGGGTCTCATGTGTATTCTATTCACTCCAAATGCGGCAATTTTGCTTGTTGACGTAGCCATTCAACCAAAAATGAGCCTCATCACTGAACAAAATTTTGCGATGAAAATCAGCATCGAGATCAATCTCATTTTCGGCCCATACACCAAAATCACGACGCATTGCATGGTCTCGCGGCTTTAATTCTTGCACAAGCTGGATATTGTAAGGTCGCAAGCCAAGATCTTTGCGCAAAATCTTCCATAAAGTTGATGGACAAAGCTCCAATTGCTGTGCACGGTGGCGAATCGATTCATTCGGGTCCTCTTCAACACTTTGCTCTACAGCGGCAATTATTTCTTCGGTGCGCACTGTTCGACGTCTCTGCGGATGCGTATTATCACATAGAGTAAGCGTAGCGTGAAAACGATCCATGGTTAACCAAATTAATTGCTCTGATGGACGATTATGTCGACCATAAAATGGACGGAGCTTGCGGTAAACTTCGCGAACTGAACCATTATTTTCGAAATAAATTTGCACGATTTGCAAGAGTTGTTCTTTTGTCAACCTGTTCATGATGAAATGGCAAACCAAACTAAATATTAATCACTTGACAGCTGACAAAATGGCCGCCAGTTAAAAAAGTGATGCCAACTTAAAGTTCTATACCTCAATAAAAAACACCCATTATAAAGATTTTACCAGTAAGTTCAAGATTTTTCAAGTCATTAAGATAAATGGTAAACAATAAAGGTCCAAGTACGCTACCTTGCGGCACACCATGTTCAACTTCACGAAACGAACTTTTACGGTCATCAATCTGAACAAATTTCTTGCGGTTTCTCAAATAGCTTTCCAAAAGGGATAATTCTTTTCCACGTATACCATAACACATAAGATTTTGTAATAAGATGTCATGATCAATTAAGTCAAATGCCTTTGTAAAATCATAAAATAAACCTGCTACGCCACAATGTCCATTATCTAGACCTTTACAAATATAATTAACAACATTTACGACAGCGTCCTCTGTACCACACGCGTCTCGAAATCCATATTGAAAATCGTTTAGTAAGTTATGGGTTTTCATAAAAGTGGAAATTCGATTGTGCAAAATTCTTTCGAACACATTATCAATACTGGATAAAATAGCAATTGGTCTATACATATCGGACGTGCAACTATTGATTCCTTTTGGAATCGGTATTACCTTATGAATTTTTACTATATCAGGATAAATGTTCCTATGCACCATATTATTAAAAATATTTACCAAAATAGTAGTAAACTCATTCTTATTACCACTTTTATTTGGCTTTATCTTTAATATAACATCGAAGTACAGGATGTTATATTAAATGTGGTATCATTTAGGTGAAATATATTATTATTATATACCATTGTTCGAAAGGAATTATACGAATCAGTTGGAAGTTGTTCAATTTTTAGCTTGATATCCTTAATTGATTGAATGAAATAACTATTTTGGACCTCCGCTTTTTCAGAATCATCTAAAATCAATTCACCATTAGAACCTTTAATATTTACTTTTTTTTCGGAATTCTTCCAAGTGTTTCATTTAAAAACCTCCAGGTCTTTTTTGGATCATTTCGAATTTCATCTAGTTTATTTTTATAGAAGTTGTTCATAGATTCTTTACAAGATTTCTTTATAACGTTGCTAACTCTTTTCAGTATTTCTTGAATATCTAAGCTTCCAGGTATTTTTCGCCGTTGCTTTAAAAGTTTGTTTTTGTACCATATTAATTTTTGCAAATTAAACGTCATCCATGGAGTAATTTCTGCTCTAATGAAATTTGTTTGTCTTTTCTCGAAGGTAGAGTTTCTGACGGCTATGAAATACTATGAAAGTATGGTAGTACTGTGAAATGTTGATAGTTCAAAAAGAAAACAGATGTTTTATGTAAATAAGAAAGTTAGGTTATAAACATATAGAAAATTTAAATTGCTTAAAAACAAATTTTATGAAAGCAAAAGAGCATCAGAATGCACTTTTCTATTTATTTATTCCATGATATGTATCATTGCATTGTATATGTTATATATTTATGAAAATTAAACGAAATTCTTTTTAATACGACCACATGATGTCCATGTACATGTTTTCAATAAACACACACAAGCACAATAACATATGGTATGCTCGTAAGACTTAAGTATGATTTAAATAGACAAGGTTGGGATTTTAAATGGCTCTCAACTTTATACTGAAAAAATGAATTCGCTACTTAAGTGGCACTTAAAGATAAATGACACATAATTGAGAAGACAATTATTGGGCCTTATTGAAGGAAATTTCTTTTAAAAAATGTACTCTCTTCGAATACATATTTTATAAATATAAAATCACGAATTCTTGAAACTGTGCTTCCCAACAATTTTTTTTTTTTTCAAAGAGCGACTTAGTAACTATCTGCTCGCAATATTTTAAATCGCTTTTTAACGTACTAATTTCATTGTACGAGTAATTTTCCAAAAAGTTTGAACATATATCGAACTTGTTCCTTCAAAGGGGTCAAATCAAAAATTTTTAAAATTTCAATAGAGGCAAATATGTATACAGTACAACTTCGATAGTTCGGACATGCACCAGTCCGGTCACTCCAATAATTCGGTCGCTTCTATATTTCGGACAATTCAAAGTTTTTACCTCCACAATCCGGACAAATTTTTTTATGCAAGAACAAAAACTAAGATCCAAGCAAAACAAGCGAGTTAACGGGAATTTTTGTTTTCTTTTGTTATTCGTACTTTGATTTACATTTTTTACTGTTATTGCTTCAATTTCGGTTCATTATTTCGCAAGCGTGTTTATTTAATTCCATTCGAAGTGCCATGGTTTTAAATAATAAACGCAAACATAAAACACTAACACTACATTAGAAGTGTGATATTTTACAATGTCTTGATGAGGGAAAAACTATTAGGCAGGCTGCCGAAAATTTTCATGTTCCTAAATCAAAGATTTATGCATTTAAAAAAAGTAGTAATGGATGCAAAAACAAAGATCTCTAATGCAGATGCAAAGAAAGCATTTCCAATTTGCATTCAAATCAACCACCTCAACAAAGTTAGTCAGCACAAAATAACTTCGTTTTTTTTAATATTTCGTACATATGTATGTATGCATTTAATTCACTTAGATTATTTTAATATTTTCCACTGCTATAGTCCGGACAACTCGTTAATCCGAACGAGCCTAAAACTATATGTGTCCGGATTGTCGAAGTTGTATTGTACTCTTATATCTTATATGTATATGTGACGCGCAAAATAGAAAGGGACCGGTTTTGTTCAGGAGAGCCATTTTAAAGATTTAAATACGTGTATCTTTGGTGTACCATCACATCATAAAACGCGCATATCTCTGGGAGGGAACACTTTTGGGGCATGGGATCGGTCTCATTCGATGCTCAGATGTTGTCCACATCAAAAAAAAAAGTGAAAATTTACTTTTTTTATACCCTTAGGTCCCTTTCTCTATGCGCTGTCACATATATATATATATATATATATATGAAGCTAAAAGTAAAAGATGAAAGCGAATTCATATCAGATGTTGATTTCTCTAGTGTCAAATCAAAGCAAAACGTTCGGAAAATTTCTGACAGCCGAAAATTTTGCACTAACAAACATACAAGGCAAGTATGCAGAGTTGCAAATCGAGACCACCTGGTATCAGTTCGCCTTGGAAATAATTTAAACATCTGCCTATATTAAAATTATATCGGAAGGAATAAATGTTATACCAAATTATTATTCGGACATAGATCGAAAACCTTCTTAAAAATTTAATTTATTATGTCTTTAAATATTACAAATAAAATAAAATAAAATATTATTCCGACAGTCTTACCTATAAGCAGTGCTGCAAAATTCATAGGCTCTATCTGATGGAGTGAGTCTCAGGATCTAAAAACACCCTGGAAAACTCCGGAATAGCTAGAAATATATTTTGATAAACAGAGGAAAAACCGGCCGAAGAGCACCGAAACTGATTTCATCCGTTATCAAGCCCATTTATTCTCAATTTTAAAATTAATATTGTAATTATTTTAAACAAATCTAAATCTATTCTTTTAATAACAATCATTTTGTTAACATATCATCCTTGTTTTAACAACAATCGTTCTTTTTTTAATTTTTTTATATTTCTTTGGCAACAGAGCGTTCTGGCTCTTATACTATGAGTATGTTTCCACTACGAGTTGAATAACATGCTTCGCTTTTTCAATCACGTTATGAACCATGCCGTTTACACTGCGCATTCGTGCTTTGTTTTGGCATTTTTTATGTATATCCACACATTCTTACGTATGTGCATAATATTTGACATTTAAAATTAAAAAAAAGTTGGAATATCTATTAGAGGCCTGCGTAAACAGTTTTGAAATTTAAATACGTCTTGTTTATTAAATGTATTCTCGTGGCAAGTATTATACTAAACTAATAGTAAATGCTGTTGTATAATAAGCGAAGCACGATGCATGCATTGGTGTTCGTGAATACGACTGTTTACAAGAAGTAGTGTCTTCAACTTTGTATTTGATGCGTGTATGCTTGTTATTTTGCATATTGTTCGTTTGAGTGTGTGTGTAAGATGTAGACGCCCTGTCGGAAATTCAGTTAACTTTAAACTAACTTTAAGCTAACTATTTCGCAAGTAGTACTGACTGACACTTGGATTACTTTTCAATGTAATCTACTGACTATTTGAACATTGCGATGTCCTAGACGGGAGTCAATTGTCTCACTCTGCATTACTTGTCAACTAACAGGAAGTTTATTTTTTTAAATCACCTGGTAGTCAGTTAAAAAAAATTCTCTGCGGTTCGAACATGTAACATCACACGTACTCAACGAGTTACTACCCAACAAGGTACCATCTAAAATAATAACAGCAAAATGTTAATATAAAACTGAAATGAGTTTTAAAGCAGCTGAGAGTAAATTTGTTGGCTCTCACCAAATTCGATTACGTACTCAACTTAAGAATTAATTTTGGATTTCTTCTGGATGACATTTCAGTTAGCTTTTAGTCAGTCTAATAAAAGTTAACTATAAGTTAATTATTTTTGTAGTCAACCACATATTCTCCGATAGGGTGGTAAGCTATTATGTTTGTGTTTAAGGAAGGTTTTTTTAAAGCAAGTACACACAACTAACAGTGTTGTTTAGCGTTTGTTTAAGAAGACTTCGCTGTAGTAAAACATTTAAAAAATCCCTCATGTCTTGAAAGTTCTTTTAAATGGTCTTTTGCAGGGGACTAACATCTATCACTGTACGAAAGTTTAAAGCTGCCTGTTACCTCTATTGATCAAAAGTTGCACTACTTACTTTAAGGAACTCAACCGGTACCGAAAAAAATTTTAAGATTAATTACTTAGAATTCTATTTGTTGCACTTGCGCCCGTTTGGTTTTCAACTCCTCCACTATATTATGAGTGTAAGTCTTAATACTTTAGAATCTTTTTTCTTACCTTTAAAAACCAGACCATAAACATTTCTTAATGAATTTATTTATGTTTTAAGCAAAAGTGGGACATGTACTTGCTATTTCAACATCTGCCTTAATGTTGCCTGGCCATCCACAGGCACGAGTAATAATTTTAAATGTAAATAAAGAAGTATTTGACTCATTAACATCACTTACTTTATATATGTACATATGTACGCGTGCATCTACATATGTATTTGCCTTGCAGGATATTTAAGTTGAAGTGACAAATACAATCTAAAATTTTTCTATGAAAATGTGTTTTTTTTCTACTCACATGCAAAATTAACAATTGATCAATCCATCATGAGCCTGAAAAAGAATGGCAGGCATAACACAATGACAATAAATGGCATGTGAAAATGCATATCGCTGGCTTAATAGAGAAATTGAGATTTTAATGCAATAAGTAAAAATACAGTGATGATTGAAATATATTACATGTATCTCGTTTTTTGTTTATTGTTTTATAGTGATGAGCAAAAACGGTTACTCCAATTTATCACAAGAAAAAGCTCTAAGTCCCTATAAAAAGAAGAGAGGTATCTTAAAACACCCAATAGTAGCTATGATGGTTAGTTATACATATAAAACAAATTTCATGTGTGAAATAACAATGCAATAAAATATTTCAAAACGTTTCCATTTATTTCCCATTATTTTCTTTTCTAGCTGCGTACGATCAAATTAATATATTGTTTGTGGCCGGTGGTGGCTGTTAGCCGGCTTACAGTCGATCGGCTGTGTTCTTTGGTTTGTGCTCATGTGCAAAAACAATACAAAGGCAAATTGAGCAATTTTTCTCATTGCTCCCCCCAGGGGAGTCTATTTTTGACCACGGGTGTGGCAACCCCGGGGCCCCAGCTGGAGTGATGTGGCTTTTTCCATTGACGTACCTTTGGTACATTACCCATAGAACTTATGTGTTACTACCCAATCTCTGGCAACAGAGCAAAGGATGTGCACATATTTATAAAAGGAAGACAGGTTCTGCTGATGTCAGTTAGGTGCAGCGTCACCTAGAACTGCCCTTGAGTTGAAAAGACGATAGAGGTGAAGCCCTTGTGGTGGAACTTCGAGGTCTGACCAGAGGCTACTTTTGGTGCCACGGGTGCCGGTTGCCCTCGAGCTGCTTTGAAGTTATGAGTGCATGTAGCAGTCGTCAGGATCCTTTGCTAAAATGCCGAATTCGTCCTACCCCATGGGGTTAAAGGGATGATTTTGGTATGTGTGGAGTAGGCACTGGATTTTTGGCGACACAGGCATGGGTTCATCTCGGATGAATGGTTGAGCTGTGCCGGCAATGGTTGAGGAATTCTCTTGGGGACCTCGCTATGGGTGTATACACAACACCTTAGCGTGGAAGCCGGAAATTATCGTGGTGGCTGTGGTTGCTACCAAACACGCTGGGAGAATAGTCAATGCTAGTGGTTGGTCTGACGCGGTCAGCCAGACACTATTCTAGGTGCTGTTGTCATTTAACAGAAGCTGCTATGGGCACGGACATAGCAGCAGAGTTTAGATAGCTCAAATTACCTCAGCAAGGTAATTGAATATAGTACAGGCATAACTATATCAAAGATTGCAACCTATGTGCCTTGAGGATTGGCCCTTAGGTTCAATCTAAAAGGGTACATGGGGGCGATGGTCTGGCATCTTACCTGCACGCGGTGCTTTGACACCCGTGAGATAAGGCCATAATGGCAGGTGCTCACGGAAAGCTATTGCACATCTGTTCTCATTGTTTTTGTTTTGGTTCACTCACTTAAAAGAAGGAAACAAAACAAAATGAAACAATTTGTTTCGTTTATTTTTGTACTCTGCTTTTAAAATTCATAACTATAATAGTGTCGATTATTTTTGTTACGAAAATCACATCCCAACTCCTGTATGACGCAATAAATAGCATAGCGTGTCAGTATTGTATTGTTTTTTGTCTGCCCTGTAAAATTTTAAAATATGGGCTTAAAGCTTTTGCAAGTTAAGCTAGCGATATAGAGAAATTGTTAGAGATAGAGTCCGTTTAACGTTAGAAAATGTGTGGGTATAGAAAGTTGCCAAATTAAAAAAAATGTTTTTCTCCTTAAAACAATTCTTAACGTAGCAAAGGTTACCCATTGCAGTGTCTTGGAAGCAGCCTTTGATTTTTCATATTGTACTACGTATTACAGTCTTACTTGTAGCTAAAATTCCAATTTTATATAATTTAAATAAGTTAAACATCATTTTTGATTTTTTTAATTGATCTGTATACATCTACAAGCTTTTACATTTGATTTATTGAAAAATCCGGGATTAACACCACGAAACTATTAATTTTTATTTGTCTTACTGGTTTGGTGAACAATTATTGTTTCACACAATACCAAATTAAGTAAGCATTTATATGCAAAGAACGTGAAGCTTGTCCCAAGCATTTAATCAAGTGATATTAATGGATCAATCAAATGTACTCAAACCAATCAAGCGATCGATAACAGTAAACTATAAAATGCAAACGCTACTCACTGGGCTATTTGTATCCATCGAATTGCATGAAAACGAATGAAGAATATCTTAAAACAATGAAAGCATTTTCGATTTTCAGCAAATCTGTCTGGCTGGTACATTAAGTATCATGAGTAGTACCTGGTATTAGTTGTTGTTAATATCAAAAAAAAAAAATATTTATTATAAGTTTTTTTTTGTATGTATGTACATAACTATTTTTCTATCACATTAAATATTTATTATTTTCGCCCATCGAAAAAGTGTCAAAATGTTTAATTTATTAGCTAAATCATTAGATGATGCGACAAAGACTCCTATTTTTACATAGTTGATTGGCGAATGCAACTTTTTTCCATTGTAGTTATTGCGTATATTAATGATCACAGCCAAAAGTAACCAAAAATTAGCATTCTATTATTATGGCTGATTGGTTGCATACACAAAACAATGTGTCAATGAACACAATAAAAATCGTACAAGCAAACTTACAAACAGACACTATATGCACATATCACAAAGGAGTGACTATCTGTGTGTTCTCTAAGCACACACACACGCACACACATCATTAGGAAAAAGGTAAAAAAAAATCTAAAATAAATGATTGCAGTATGAAAAATCTGATATAAACGTTTTTATACGGCACGCTTGATTGCTTCCGCCAACAAAAGACAAACAAAACACGGTGCTGCTCTCATAGAATTAAAAGGACATCAGACAAAAGGAGAATATCCCTATGTTTTTTTACGGGCGTACGTTGAACATTGTCATCATTGTAAAACAATGACTAATGAAGAGTATGTACATACATACATGTGTGTGTGTGTGTGTATGTGTGTGTGTGTGTGTGTGTGTGTATGTGTGTGTGTGTGTGTGTGTGTGTGTGTGTGTGTGTGTGTGTGCTCACGAGGAAAACTAAAACAAATATCAATCTAAAAACCATAAAAAATCTTTTAAATTTACTGCATTGCGAATGAATTTGGGCAAATTCTACTACTACCGTATCTTAATGTTTACGGATTCTGTGGCACACAATAGATTGTCAAGCAGTCAACCAGCGAGGTCGTTAAGGGCCAAATAACTTGAGTAATTTACGAGTGTTCTTTTGGGCACGTTAAACAATACTGACAACACACAAAATTATAATTAATGTTACAATGTAAATATGTATGTATCTCTTAAAAACTAATAATCAAACGGCTTGCCCACTGGCAACAATAAGTTTTATGTAAAAATTTTGTATATCGTATAATACACCCGCTGAAAGCCACTAATTAAAATTATGTGCGTTACTTATTTGAAAAAATATATATGTATAAATATGAAATTTTGGCAAAATAAAATTGCAAGCTATGAAAAAAACCTCAACTAATTTTGACCTTAAAAGCAAAAAAGGTCCTATTTTGAAATGCCAGCCAGTATGACCTTCTCCTCTTCGACAATATTTTACTTTCTTGCATTTTGTTACACTATGTTCCTACTTAATGCTCAGTTAGCCGACTTTTAATTTAATGTAACTGCAACGGTAGGAAAGAGCTGATCGATATTGTTGTATAAAAACTATGTTACGTTACATTTCATCTCTATAATCATTTTCATTACTTTTCACGTAACAATATCGATCAGCTATTTCTTACTGTTGCAGTTATATTCACTTACAGTCGGCTAACTGAGCCTTTCGTAATTATTTGAAAATATATATATCAAGAGCCTATATTACTTTTCACATAACAATATCGACCAGCTGTTTCCTACTGTTGCAGTTACATTCCATTGCAGTCCGCTAACTGAGCCTTTACATTCCGGTTACATCTTTATAACCATTTTCATAATTTTTCACATAACAATACCGAGCCTTTATGTGTTTAAACGTGTTTCAGTTTAAAACACCTTATTTGAGATGTTTAACAAAACAAAAAGTCAATATATTGTATCTCAAAATCGTCGTGTTCAAGGTCTTAAACACGAATGAAAAGTTAAATACGTAAGTGCGAACATGGTATTACACAAAAAAATCGCTTCAGTTTATTTGAATTTTGAAAATAAAAAAACTTTTTGGCTCCCTTCCAATCAATGTTAAATGAAAAACTGCATTTCATTTTAGCACCTTGTTTAAAATATACAGCAAAGCTAATTTTATTTAAATAAATTACAAAAGTGCAAATAATAATCATGTTTTGACACTCTATAACAAAAAATTAGAAAATATACATAAAATTAAATTTAATCACACCAGGTTATTGCAGCTACAGGAAAAAAAACAAACAAGATGTGCCCCAACAGTACGTCAATATTAATACACGATATATTTAAAACAAAAAGAAAACAGTAGGAGGACAGCCGCTGACATAAAGGAAATTTTAAAAAAGACGTGTTCATTATAGGCATAAAACGCCCTGTAAAACAAATGGATTTCTGGGAAAAAATTAAGCGGCGAGCAGTGACCAACTAACGAAGCCTGAGAATAAGATATTCCTATGCAAACATTTTAAATAAATTGGCCAAAATTTAAGGCGCAGACAGTTACGATGAACACCAAATAATCATTAAAAATGGTGATGAGAAAATTTCCTGTAATTTACAAATAATAATAAAGAAAAACATGCATTCAGTCACCTTTTGAATCTAAATATTTGCTTAAAACTTGCCCGCAGCTAAAAATCCTTAAAAAAATGCCAACAACACAACCACGCGTCCTTAGAAATTTTAAGCCTTTTAACGTACATACACACACACACACACATACAAAGCAGCACTTCAGCATCATTATAAATGACAATCAATGTCTTTGACTTGTATGGAGTCAAATAAAATCTCACACATCAAACGAGTTTTATTTAAATCTAACTAACTACTCTACTACATATGTATACTCGTATGTATATACATACCCAGTGGGAATTTGAGTTAACTCAGAGTTATTGAATTATCAGCCAAAAATTAGTCAGAGGTGGTTAAAATCAGCACTCATTTTGCATGTTAAAAGTGATCAGATTTAACATTGAGTGGCCGCAGGACGAGTGCATCAGTTTTGAACTAACCATGAGTTAGCTCATTATGAGTTAGCTTGTGCCAAATAAAAAAAAAATAAAAAAAAAGTGTTATACATATTTAGTTAATTATGATTTAAGCTCATTATTTATTAACATTTTTCAGTCAGCTTAAAGTTTAAACAATTTTAAATTATTTTTTTTTTAGAAACGAGAACGTGCATCGAACCGTGATCAATTTGTTTGTCAGCCATCATACTTAACACTTTGCCATCGCGCCATATAAAATGTAAACGGCACAGAGTTATTATAAACATGAATTTTATGCTGACATCTTCTCTCTGAACTTTAACTGTATCAGCTTTGAGTTAGCTAAAAGTTAGCTCAAAACTTATCGAAGAAGTTAGTTGTACAAAAACAACTCACTAATCTCTGCATCAGTTTTGAGTTAGCTTAAAGTTAGTTCAATACTTATCGGTAAGAAGACAGTTGTGCAAAAAACAACTGACTCACATCTGTATCATTTATGAATTAGTTCAGAAGCTAGTTGTAAATAAGTGATCAAAAAGTCACTCATGTTTTGAGCTAGCTAATAAAAATCCGACTGGGCTTATGCACATACCCAGTCGGATTTTTATTAGCTAGCTCAAACAACTAACGTCTTCGATAAGTTTTGAGCTAACTTTTAGCTAACTCAAAGCTGATACAGTCAAAGTTCAGAGAGAAGATGTCAGCATAAAATTCTTGTTTATAATAACTCTGTGCAGTTTATATTTTATATGGCGCAATGGCAAAGTGTTAAGTATGATGGCTGACAAACAAAGTGATCACGGTTCGACACACGTTCTCGTTTCTTAAAAAAATAATTTAAAATTGTTTAAACTTTAAGCTGACTAAAAAATGTTAATAAATATTAAGCTAAAGGCTTCATTAGTCTTTAGTTTATGTTGCTGTTCTGTGCCCTTCCTTTCTGTATAAAATATTTTGCAATTATTTTGTCTCTGTAAAAAATCAGCTGGCAACCTATAGAATTGATTACACTTGTACACAAAATATCACAAAACACTAATACATACACACTTTTGGCTGTCACTTAACGTTGAATTCTATTTTCTACAGATTTGTCCGCAACAGAACAGAACGAAAAAGTAAAAACTAACCACACATACAGATTTTCAACTCAACAGAAACAAAACAGCTGATTCAGAACAGAACAGCACGTACAAATTAATTCTGCCTTAAATCATAATTAACTAAAAATATCACTTTCGTTTTATTGTTTTTATTTGGCACAAGCTAACTCATAATGAGCTAACTCATGGTTAGTTCAAAACTGATGCACTCGTCCTGCGGCCACTCAATGTAAAATCTGATCACTTTTAACATGCAGAATGAGTGCTGATTTTAACCACCTCTGACTAATTTTTGGCTGATAATTAACTAGCTCTGAGTTAACTCAAATTCCCACTGGGAGTTTGTGCACACTTAAATACATGCATCTACATCATTGATGTATATTCTACATACATACTTGCAACAAACACTCTCTTAATAGTGCCAATTCCGATCTTCCAGCATCATCATCATATTAATATTGGTGGACGTGATCTTACAAATCGATTTTGGTCGCCATTGGTGACAATAATGACAGAGCAGTGGCAGTTCTTGTTTAAACAACACTTTAATGCCTTCCGGCTGGTAAACAGCAAAAAAAGCCAAATTATTGTTTGAAAAAATAAATGCATGCGTTTGCACAAACCTATGCACACACTCATTTCATATACATACTACGTGTATGCATCATTAAGAACATTTGCCGAAAAAAAACGATTCCTAAGCATATTTGGTACGAGTATTTTATTGTGCTTTTGACGCGAAGTATCCAGCTAACGGGCATATGCTGTCATTGCAGTCCTCCACACTCAACACAGGAGCAGCAATGCAAATGCACAAATATGATTATATAACAGATATAAAAGAGGTGGGGCCACCTATCACCGGTACTGTAAACTAATTCATGAGATGCAGTTAAAAGCTCTGGGCTATTTAACCAAACTTAAATCGAATTCATCAATATGATTACAATGTGATCATAAAAGAAATTGTTGGCTAGTCAGTTACTCATAAAACAAAGTAGAATTAAAAGCACCTTATAAATTTGTTTTTAAATTAACCAAAAATATTTAAGATCAAAGCAAATATAGTGAGTGACAAAATAACGACAATATTGTTTAAATTTTTATGTTAAATCATAAAGACCATAATTTTTTATTGTTTTTAAGACAATGAACGCCTACTACTTACTATTACCAGTGATAGAGGAGACAGGTGGCTTTGTCGGTGAGCGCGCTCGAACCCAGGGCCGTCCGTTTTGTATTCAACGTGCTAACTACTTTAGCCAGCTTTAAAAGTACTCTTGTATATGGATATAATAAAATCGAGTTTGTAACTTTGGAGAATTAAAGATTTTTCAATTGAAGGTTTTTCTGCCTTGACGGGCTTCTGATCTACAACACACAAAAAATAAAAAATGCTAAAATGGCAGCGCATATTATCGGCAAGTCGTCTTCCATGAACTGGTTATTAATTAAAAATATTTTGATATACAAAGTCTCATAAATGTAATGTAATGTCGATAAATGTAACGGTATTTCTGAGAACAAGGAAGCCTCACAACAGCCGCTTTACAAGTATAAAGAAGTGTAATTTTTAATTATCGAAATATGTATTTTACAATGAAAAATTTTCATTTTTTGTTGGTTGTAGTCTACTGATGAGTTACTTAAGTAGAAACGAAAAGCCATCCCAAAATTCTTCATGTTAATATATTAAGGACATGAGGGCAAATAAATATACGAGTACTTCGGTATTTTGAAATATTGCATAATTTAATATTTAAGGGGAAATAAAACATTTCACGAAAACTAAGGCCGAATTACATCTGTAAACCAATCATGTTGGATTCTATAAAATGGTCTATTAGTTATGTATGAAACTGTTTAACTTAATAAATACGTGTCTGAATAAAACAGTTTTTCATCAACAATTAGTGGTTACGCTCTTTTGGGCACATTGCACATGGCACACATGAAATGCCAGATGTAAACTCAGCCTAACGATAATAGCGCATTTTCTATAGCTTTCCAAAAAAAAATTTTACTTGATTTATATTTATCAAAAAAAAAAAACATGTTTAATTTAATATGTATACATGTAATGTACACAAGCCAAATCATAAACTTAATGTATGAACTTTCTTAAATATTTGCTTATATACAACATTGTATCCAAAAATAATTTAAAGTGGCAGCGAAAAAAAAAACACAAACGCAAACAAAAAATTTTGTTATGCTCCATATTATTTAAATGTTTATGTTCTAAAGGAGTAAGTAGCCTCCAGAATACTCAAAATTAAAAGAACATAAAGTTACATCGTTTTTTTTTTTTTTTTTTTTTTTTTTGTAATGTTAGTGGCCCCGAGATAAGCCTTTAAACAAACTTATTTCGTCGCTGCCTATCTCCTTTTTGTTCTTGAGAACAAGATGACTTTAATGGTTGCTCTGCAAACAAATTGAAATCAAAATTAAAAAAAAATTATACATAAAGATATTATTGTGTCGATGATGATCTTTGTTTCACATCATCTTGGCCTTAGACTAATTACAGCGGACAAATAGCTTTTTCTTTATTTTATTTCAATTCTAAACTGAAACTGGACCACCCGGTTGAAAGGGTTTTTATCAGAGTATCCCGCATATAACTGCTAATAACTGATGATATGTATATAAGTTGTGTATTTTGCCGCAGATAATAAACGAAAAAGTTAATTTTTGCTACTGTTGTCTCCTATATTTAAGTATGAGTAGTTTTAAGAGGCCGAACGAACGAAGCATTTAAACCATCACTTATCATATCAGCTTAAAGTTAATAATCAATGATTAGAGTTAAACAAACTGTTATTAAGCACTTTACCAAGCATGTATGTATCTATAAGAGGTTTTAAATAAACAAAATCTATTTTTATCATTACAAAATACACACTTTTGATTTCATTGCATAGCGCGTGCGCGCCGTGACATTCTCATACTCGTGTCTTTAATATTATTTTGAGTTGCGCGAGTTGTTTGGTCTCTGTCGTTGTTAACAGGTGGAAGGAAGGAAGCACACACCAAATAACAATTAATTTAGTTTTTTATTTGTGGTAAAAAAAATATGAAATCCCTTGACTTCTTAGCATTGTCCCCATGCATACAAAAGTGAGCAGATGTCTGAGTTGCATGTGGTTGCTGGTTGCTTGAATCATGCAGGAGGCTGTAAAAAGAATTGTAAAAATATTTTGTCGTCCGCATGACTTTAAGTTGGACTCAAACGCAAAGTAAATGTATGTACTTGCATTTAAGTATATACACGAGTTACAAGAGATTGTATTGTGGGTACACGTGCTTTGAATTGTTAATGATCAATATTGAACAAGTTAATAGTCGATGTAATGTTTGTCATTTGTTCATAAATTTATTTAAATATAGTGAATAAAGTTTACCAAATGTTTTGATTTGAGTACTTAAAAATGTCTGATTAGTAACGATTATTTTTTTTTTTTTTTTTAATGCATGTATTTATTTATTGTATCTTCATATATGAACTAACAATAAGTATTCAAATCTTAAATCTATAAAAAAAATTATTAGGCCCGACCAGTGTCGGACATAAACTTAGTGATAGTTATAAATAATACATTAGTAGTGATAATCAAAAAAAAAAGGGGGGGGGAAGTATTTTCAAGTAGTCCCATCTGGAGTGTTAGGTATAAGAGCCCGTGTGTCCCTCTTTTTTAAGCGGACGTGTCCAGTAAAGTTCAAAATATTACGAGCAAGCGGATTAGGATGTGATTCGAGTTTTGTTAAATATTTGCCTGCGTATTTTTCAATTTCTTCAGTCACTAGTGGCATATTTAAATCACGATGTATAATAGAATTTTGGATGTACCATGGAGCCGATGTTATTAATCGTAAAATTTTGTTTTGCCTTCGTTGGATTCTCTCGACATTGGAAGCTGAAGCAGTGCCCCATAACTGAATTCCGTAGCGCCATATTGGCTTCAAAAGCGACTTGTATAATAAAAGTTTGCAGTCTAGGCTGAGTGTTGAGTTTCTGCCAATCAACCAATATATTTGAGTTAACTAAAGTTTCATCTGAGTTAACTTAGAGTCAATATGATGTTTCCATGTAAGTCTTCGATCAAGGTGTATACCAAGGTATTTCACTTGGGAATGTTGAGGAATATTTTGATTGTTGATTCGAATAGGGGAGCAAGTATCTCTTCTTAGGGTGAACGTTATATGGACACACTTTTGTTCATTGACTTTAATTCTCCATAAGTTCAGCCATATTTGCAGCTGGGTGATATGTTCCTGGAGATTGCGGGATGCCTCATAAGGGTTTTCGTGCACACTCATACAGGCTGTATCATCGGCAAAAGTAGAAATATGGATATTATTGCTCACAGGCATATCACAAGTATATATTAAATACAAGACAGGACCCAGAATACTACCCTGGGGCACACCAGAAGATATAGTTTCGGGCACACTCGTGAACTCTCCTTCCACAACAGTGAACTTCCTATCAATAATATAACTTTCCAAAAGCTTTTGAATGTTTATTGGCAGATATGTCTTCAATTTTAAAACTAGGCCTTCGTGCCATACTTTATCAAACGCCTGAGAAACATCAATAAAGAAAGCAGAACAATACTTCTTTTCTTCAAATGTTCTTCTTACAACTTGGACCAGTCTATGCGTTTGTTCAATCGTGCTGTGCTGACTTCCAAAGCCAAATTGATGGTCTGGAATGCACCCATTATCAGTTAAAATTTTGGACAATTTAGTCATGAGCAGCTTTTCGAAAAGCTTTGAGATTGTAGATAGTAAGCTTATAGGCCTATATGACTCAGTCTTGGTAAGATCTTTGCCCGCCTTTGGAATCATTTTGATCTTGGCCAGTTTCCAGTTATGTGGAAAATACTGCATTCTTAAAATAGCATTAAAAGTAAATAGCAGGATTCTTATTGCAATATGAGGCAAGTTCATGAGCATTTTGTTACTAATGCCATCAATACCTGGAGCTTTCTTCGGGTTGAGTTCAGCAATTACTTTTTGTACTTCACGCATCTTAAACCTTAAGGGACGAGGGGGTAGAGAAACTACACACGGTAAATCAGCAGCACCCGTACATGAATTGGGAGTGAATACAGATTTTAAATGCTCAGAAAATAAGTTACCTTTCTCACTATCACTTCTTGCCCAGCCTCCGGTCGCAGTACGCAATGGTGATTTAAGATCAACGGGTCGTTTAAGATTTCTAGTAGCGCGCCATAAAGAGTAATTAGATGCGGACGTTACATCAAAACCTTCTAAATAATTTTCCAGTAGTGCAGTTTTTTCCGACGATAGCAGCTCTTTGAGTCGTTTAGTACATTCTTTAAGTCTGATTTTATTTAGGGGTGATCTGTGTTGTTGCCATTCTCTTCTAGCTCTCCTTTTTTCACATACAAGACGTTCAATTTCCGTAGAATAAATTCTGTTAAAGCCGGTCTGCGGATAGGAGGTAGTGGCGTGTTCAGCAGCCTGTTTAATATTTTCGTTAAGATTGGCAATGTTAAATTCAATATCATCGCATGATCTAAGCTGAATGTTTTCTACGCAGTGACTACTAAGATATTTTTTGAATGCCAGCCAGTTGATTCCATTAATCATCTTCACATATGAGTTAGTTAAATCACTCCTTAGTGGGTTGAAAATTGTAACTATTGTTGGAGAGTGATCGGAGGACAGATCTAGAGAGGCCTCTACATGAATTAAGTCCCTATGAATATTTTTAGTGACGGCAAAATCTATAACATCTGAAATTTTTCTTACGTCAGTTGGCCAGTAAGTAGGCTCCCCACTCGAAATGACATCTAAGCCCATTTTTGAAATTGTATTGAACAAGGCTCGACCTCTAGGTGTAACAAGACGCGATCCCCAGTACGTATGTTTTGCATTGTAGTCACCAGCTGCCACGAAACAAGATCCAAGCGATTTGTAGAACTTCTCATACTGATCTTCGGTAACTGAAAATCTGGGAGGTGAGTAAATTGATGATATCACGAAATTTGCACAAAAATTTTCTACGAAAATATTCGTTGCTTGCAAATATTCTTCACTAACGTTGTCAAGGACATAGTGCTTGAGTCTTGACTTAATCAGAATTGCTGATCCACCACATGCTCTCTCTCGGGTCCTTTGTATCATATAAAGTGTAACCATTTATTTTAAATAAGCTTCTTGAGGTCAAATGAGTCTCAGAAACCAACATTATATCAATATTTTTTTCCATGAGGAAGTGCTCAAGTTCATTTTTATGTTGGCGAATGCCGTTTGCGTTCCAGAAACATATTTTTAACGTGTTCATGGTTTATTAACTAATGCTTGAAGCAGTGTATTCTGCATTCGCAGCATTTCTTGCATCATACTTGTCATATTTGTAGTAAAGTTGTTTATAGTTAGCACCAGATTCTCAATAGTAGCTTCAAGGCGACTAAAGTTAAAGCTTGAGTTTGAATTCGTTGAATTATTTGGCGGTGGAACATTTTGCGTGGGAATTGAACTAGTCTTAGCAGCATCAGCATACGATACACGTGAAGTAACTGGTTGGTTGATTTGAGCAAAAGTGTCGGAGTTCGCGTTTACTTGTAGAGCTGGAGTTAACTTGGGTTTTTGACCCATAGCCTGTTTAACGAAAGAAAATACAGGGCACCCTCTATAGTTAGCTGTGTGATTACCTCCACAATTACTACATTTTTTTTCTGCTTGATCTTTTGGCTTAGTGCAGCTAGCAGTACCATGCAATTCACCGCAGATAACACACACTGTAGGTAACTTGCAGTAAGTTTTCGTATGGCCATATTCTTGGCAATTATGGTACTGTACGGGACCTGAACGCTTACGTGGCTCTTCAACTGTGATTTTTCGATGTAGAAGATACTTTACGTTATAAACTGGATGGGCTTCATTTTTTTTCAATTGTATGTCATTCGGCTCCAGTTCAACCCGAAATAGGGGTTGGGGGACCTTTTCTCTATTAAATATATTGGTAACATTTTTTACCTTGAATCCTTGGTCGACAAGTGCACATTTTACTTCTTCGGGTTCAACATATGAATCTATGCCCTTTAATACTATCTGTAGGCCTTTAGCACTCTTAAGTTGGTATGTGTAAAAATTTGTTTTATTTTTTTCGAATTCACTAACAATTTTTCGGAAATCTTTTTCATTATATATTTGGATTTTAGTTTCATCAATATTACCTCGTTTAATTGGAATGATGTGAAAAGTATTTTCACCAATGGTCGACAGTAGTAACGATTATGATGTTCTTTTCAACAACATCTCTAATCTATAAAAAAAAAAATCTAGCTTGTGAAAATATGAAATTAATGGTCTCTTGAGACTATCAAATAAAAGCGTCAATCAGTGAATGCATATTAGTGTCGTTTAATTGACGCTTTTCCGGAAACTTTCAAACAAAATCGTCAAGCAACGCTTTAATTTTGTGATGATTGCGTTCGGTTGCAAGTATGTAGTCTTCGTCTTCGTCGGAGGATGATTTCTGGTTATTAGCTCCAAGAGCAGTTTTCGTAAAAAAAATTATCTTTATGAAACAGGTAGAGTTTAAATAACATTGAAAAAAAAACATTATACAGAGATAAATGATAATTATTCTAACTCCCACTTTAATTTTTCTTCTTCTATACGATATTGATAATAAATAAAAAGAAGAGAGGTTTTTTAGGACACCCGCTTATAGCTGTCCTAACCGCGTACGATTAACGTACGACCGACCGGCTTCGTTCTCTGGTTTGTGCTCATGTGCAAAAACAATACAAAAACAAATTGAGCAATCGTTATCATTGTTTTTGTTTTGTTTCTGTTTCACTCACTTCAAGGAACGAAACAAAACAAAATCAAACAATTTGTTTCGTTTTGTTTTCGTGCTCTGCTTTTAAGTACAAGAAATCAAAAAAAATTTATAACTGCAGTAGTGTCGATTATTTTTTGCGCTTCAAAAGAGCATAGCTCCATTAATAGAACTGCTTGTAGACTTTTGATCGTTTGTTTTTTACAAAGAACAATCGTAATTTTTCATGAAAGGCAAAATGATTTTTTTTCTTCCACGCTCTTCTATATGGCGACACAAGACAAAAGACATTTTTCGTCAATCAAAGTTGGAAACGGTAAAATTATCAGCAATCAAATAGAAATATAAAAATTTTTTGATTCTCATCAATCACTGTCGACAACGCGTACGAATGCACGCACCCAACTATGTGATTGGTGATTTTATTTGACCGTCTCCTGCGCACTTAAGACTCAGTGGTTAGAGCAATAGAATTAAATCTGGGGGACTTTACATTTTTTTAATCAGCCCAAGAAATGAATCAGCCCAATGAATAAAAAAATATTTTTAAATTCGTTGGCAACAGAACGTTTTGACCCAAATTTTATGTATGAAATCTGAAAAATCAAAGGGACACACTTATTGATACTTTTGGAGTAGAGACTTCTGGCCTATTTCCCAACTGCGAAAGAAAACTTTCGACTTACAATTTAAATTAAAAACAGAAACAAATTTTCATATTTTATTGTTGTTTTCAATGTAAATTGTAAATCGAAAGTTTTCTTTAGCAGTTGCGAAATATGCCATTCATGACTAATTTCACTGGATTGTTTATTAGCTGATGCAAAATTGAATCATCACAATGGATTTTTCATAATATTGTGATTTCAAAAAATATACATGTGTATGTTTATTTTTTCAAAATAGATTACAACGCAATAACAAGCTTATGAAAAAAACTTTGGAAATTATCTGAATTTATTTAATTGCGGATCACATGATTTGGAATTCATAGATTTGAATAAAATAGAGGAAATAGACACAATTTTTATTGACTTTCGGTTTTTGCGAACTTTTTTTATTTTTTGTTAACTGAGAATTCATATAAGATCGAATGGAAATTGTCTACAATTCACTATATTAACCAGCTTACTTAATTGCACCCTTCTAACAATATATGTATACACACATACATTTGTATATACATATGTATGTACATATGTACATATTTTGTACATAATTATAAAAACAAAAGTTGTTAACCAGTACTAAATTATAATTAAAGCATCGCACCGCACCGGCAGCAAAGATGGAAAAACCAAATGAGCATAATTTTAAAGAGCGGTACAAGTACGAGCTTGAGAACAAGGAAAACGGATGGTTAATGTCGAAATAATGTAAATGTTGCCAATGATGTTAAAACACAAAAAACTTTTCACCTGATCAGCCCGCATTCACAAAATACGAGGAGTACACACATGTGAATTAGTTTGAGACAAAATAAAAAATATTATGCTGAATTATTTAAGTAAGAAAAGATATAGTGAATATAAATATGTATGTATGTACATCTTTATAACAAACGCGTCATTATGAATTTTTTTTACAAATTAATTTACAAAAAGTTAGCAAGCAATAAAAAAGTATGCATAGGTATAACAGCAACAACAATACAACACAAATAGTAAATTTTCTGTTCAAATTAGGGCATGGCAGAAGCTGTTGCACCCTGCATTAATTGCGAGTATTAATGGCGATTTCTTTAAAAATAAAAGAGCAAAATAATTTTTTGAATTAGAAAACAAAATATTTACCCTCTTCTTCATCTCAATATATTTTCTAATAAGCATTAAATTTATTATTACCATCCCTTTGAAACAGCAAAAAAATTGGACTATTTTAGAAAAAAAACGCCTCAACTAGATTTTCGCATTTTGCATACAACCTTAATCATTTTCAAACATTTCGATGGCGAATTATGTAAATATAAAGTCGACTGGATGAGAGGATATATATCTCCCTTTTGTAATCGCATGCATGTGAACTGAATAAAGTGGAAAATATTAGAGTATGGCACCATATTATCTTACTCCAATTAAGAAGGTTCAGGTTGTCGCGAACTATTTATTATCTTAGTTGTTGATGACAGGAAATGGTGAGGGAATTCTTAGCTTAGAAACTATTAAAAAGCATAAAAACATTTTAATTTAAGAATTTAACACTTGACATGGCACATTAGTATTAAGTACACATGTACATAAATATGTGCGTACACAGAAAAAAATATGTGTCATTGAATCATCAGAATTCAATTAAATTGTAAAATTAACAAAAAATAATAATAAAAATATATTTGGTTCTCGGATTGTGTTTTACGTCAAAAAAAAAAATGTTGATGTAAAAACTGCTTCTGCTTCATTTTGCTCTAATGAAGATTTGCCGTTTATAATACGATCTCAAAGAACGGAAGCATATACACTAGAGTGACCGTTATTTATTTCTTATGTTCTCTCCCCCTAATCGGTTCAGTTTTATGTAAATCAAAATACAAAAAAAAATTCATAGCAATAAGTTATGTTTTAGAGGATGCGTCCGCACCTCAAAGTCAGCCTTCAACCACTTTTTTCAATGTAATTGTTTGCATTTGACTATCTTTTTAAAAAATCATTTTACAAGAATATGATACATGACAATCTTTTAGCTTTTCTAGTCAACAACATTAGTCTCAAAGAAAGTTTTTTGCTAAAGATAATATTTGAGAAAATAATGAAGAAAATAACCGACAAAATACCAAAAAATTTTATATACCAAAGTTATATTTATATGGAAATTATTTATATTAAGCATGTACATTAAGACCTTATATCTATTAAATTATTTCATATATATATACATATAGTCAAAGGAAAACTAAACAAATAAAAAATTACATTGAATATATGTGCTTTAGGGCCAACTTTGAGGGGCGGACGCCTCCCCCATAAAACACAACTCATCGCTATGAATTTTTTTGTATTTACTTTACTGAACCGATTTGGGGTGTGAGAATATAAGAAATCAAACAAAAAAAGTCACCATACAACTAACGACCACTCCAATATACACTGAAAAAACAGTTTTACATAAATTCAACGAACTCGCATTCATTGATTAAAATTCATTGAAATTCAACGTACTATACGTTGGTTCAAAAAAAATATTCCTTGAAATTCAACGTAAAATTTTATGTAGATATGAACTGAACGTTGAAACCATTCCTTGATATTATTCGTTGAATTTAACAACGAAATAGTTTATTGATTTAACGTATAATTCGTTCAATTTAAGGAACACGTTCTTTCTTATATAAATAAAAGGAAAAACTTTAATAATTTTTAAGAAAGTGTACTTTGATTCAAGGAACCCGTTCATTGATTTTAAGTAATGTACGTTGAATTTGACTTCAAGAGCAAGAAGAAGATGTTTTATTCAATGAACGAGTACTTTGATTCAAAGAACCACCATTTGAATTCTTATTATACTTGACTCAATTCAACGTACAAGTTCCTTGTTTTATAACGGGGAAAAACGTACTAAAAAGAAAAAATAAACACAAAGCAATCAGTTGTTGTTCTTCGTTTAACAAATAAGTTGCACACAAATTAAAGAAGAAAGTTTGAAATAAAAAAGTGCCAAAAAGTAAGTTAATAATTAAGAAGTTATTATAATTAATTTTCATTGCAAAAAGAAATATATATATAATATCCCGAATACCAAGAACATATTCTTCTGACATTATTGGTTCCAATTCTCAAGTTTTATGTAAGTAATTATTTTGGATGCTATTTAGATAGTATACTTTTATACATATACATAATATACATATTTATTTATGTTAATTTTGAAGATTCGGAACCAATGCAGTGATTTGCATTAGAAGCCTCAGATATGACAATTCGAGTGCAGAGGAATTCAATAGAACTTGGCAGGCATGCAGCAATTCCAGAATTAAAGAAGTAAACAAAGCTTCCACATTAGCCGAAGCTTTTTAAAAGATGGCCCGGGTAATAAGAAACCGAGTAGATTGCGATATGCGAGTATACAAATCTGTAGTGTTTTATACTTTAGTATTTATTGCAAAATAAATATTTATAACTATATTTCAGATTAACAAGGACTTTGGCGTTGCTTTTGGGAAACGTGAAGGAGTTTTCTTTAACTCGCCAGAACGGTTCAATATTAACCCTTTATAAACCTTTAACAATTTTTATAAATAAGGCAGTAATAATTTAGTAGACTATAATGCTATCATAAGCAAATTTTTTTATGTAAATACATACTTACATATATACATATACAAATGTAAATTATTTCTTATTATAGGAAATTTTAAATAAAATACTCAATTTAATATGAACTTGTCTATTATTATATTTATTAAAATGAAATTTTGAATGTATAGGTGCATTTGGTCAAGGAATGAATTCATAAAAATCAATGAATGCGTTCATTGTGTCAATGAATAGGTTCCTTAAATTCAAGTAACGATTTCATTAAATTCAAAGTATGTGTTCGTTGATTCAAGGAATATATTCATAAAAATCAATGAATGCATTCATTGGGTCAAGGAATAGGTTCCTCAAATTCTAGGAACTATTTCATTAAATTAAAAGTATAAATATATAGTTTTAATGAATTTACGTAATATTTCAACGCATGGATTCTTAACTTCAACGAACTGGTACGTTGAATTCAACAAACCAATGATTGGCATACGTTGAATTCAATGAACATGTTCCTTAGGTGAAAAATAAGGAATAAATTCATTGAATCAACGAATTTTTCCGTTGAATTTATGTACCTTTTTGGTTCAGTGTACACACATCTTATATGGCCTTTGATTGCATAAAAATCATTCTTGACTCATTTTTGATGAGAACTTTTCATAAAAGAATTAATAAAATTACTACATGTTGTTTGCAATATTACAATATTTTGTTTTCTGTGTATGTAACGTACATTTGCAGATCATCATTATAATAATTTTTATGGAGGCATAGTTTTTGTTTACCAAAGGTAAATCAACCAACCAAAAAAGTGAAAGAAAAATTTTAACTTCTAGCAAAATTTTTATTTATACGGGTGACAAAATGTGTAAACGGAATTAATGGAAAATAACGACTACAGCAGCAACAACAACTACTACAACTATGAAAACATTATGTTGTTGATAAAGATCAGTAGAAAATTGATTGAAGAATACTAATGTGTATGTATGTATGTATGTATGTATGTATGTATGTATTTATTTTATCAGCCAACAAAAAAGAACAAGCAGCTGCCAGCCAACAAGGCCTAAGTTGCGAAATTGGCCTCTTTCGATTTAATAAAAAAAAATAAAGGTTTTTTTCATAATATCGACCTCAACGTGTGGTCTAGTTTAGTTTTAATTTTCTTTTCTCTACGTTTTACATGATTAACACAAGTCAATGATACTGACGCCATAAATTAATCAAATCGAAATGATTTTTTACTCTTGTTAATAATTGTTATAGTCAAAAATATTTTGTAAATTTGAATGTACATATATACACATACATTGTTGTTGTATCTATGTTGTTTTGTTTAGGTAAATTAACAAAAATCTAAATTAGCTTAGACCAAGTGCGACTTGTGGCATCGTCATAATTTGGATAATTTACGCAATTAATTGGTATTCACAGTGGGCGGTCACAGAGATTAACTGCTTTTTCCATATTATTGTTAGTTGTTGTTTTGCTCTGTTGGAATATTTTCTTAAAAGTTTAACTCAAGCAATGGATCTTAAAGTCGCTACAAATGATGAGTGAGTACTGTAACCACTGTTGCCAATTCAGCTATTTTCTCGTCAAATCTAGCGATTTTTAAGTAAATTTTTCGGGAAAAATTATGATTTAGCTATTAGCGGGAATTCTAGCGATTTTTTATCCATCATAATTCGATTTAAAATGTGAGCTTGTTCAGAAGCGGTGAACCTATATGAAGCAAACTATAGAAAAAAGGTGATTGAATTGCGCCACAACAATGCAGGTTTAAAGGTGAGCTAATGTACTCATATCCATCCTAACATCCGTTTTAATAAGTGATTTTATACATAAGTAAATACGTTTATATTAATTCTTTAAATAGCGCTTTAGATAACTGCTATGTTTGCATGTTTTATTAGACTTAAAAAATGTAGTACTCCACAACAGGAACTCGCCATATGAAAATCAGCAGGTTTGTCAGCGCTACTTTTACTCTATAATTTTAAGCAATTTTTAACTGGGGAAGTCCCGAAGTAGCAGAAACGATGAATAACATATGTATCTGTACATACCAGAACCAACACAAGCAAAACTGGTGCAAGCAGGTATATCTGTGCAGGTCTGTAATATGTAAAGTCATTTTGAAATTTAGCTATTTTCTAGCTATTTTATTGTCTACTTTAGCGATATTTATTGGAAAAAAGTTGGCAACAGTGACTGTCACTTTTCGAGTCTAGCTTTTATGTGGCCTGACATACATATCCATGCATACATCCATATGTATAGTGTATGTGTATATGATTTACATGCATCTAAATATGTATTGTTTGTACGAAAATTCGAATTGGAACTCAGTATTATGCAAAACTTTATTTTAAAAACCCCAGCTAGCATTTTGTATCATAATCTAATCTTTTCCGAATCAGCTTGACGGGAAAACTAACCGCATATGAGCTCATTTTTCGATCATAAATGATACTCCCGTTGTGAGAAAATGGTACCCTACAAATGAATCATCACAGAGAATCATTTATGATACGATTTGCTGATTAATTGATGAGAAATTTTCTGGTAATATTTAAATCATTGGGTTTCTTTTTGCTGCTTTTTGCATTTTGTTCCTCTATTTTCAAGAAATCATTATTTTATCATACAGATGAATCATAAGTGAATCCTTTTAAATCACCCTAGTGATAAATCAGTTTTTAATCATCAAAAGTGATCTGAGGAGAATCATAAAAGAGATTTTTGCAAAAAATTATCACCCAAATGCTAGCTGGGACTTAATAAAAAAAACTTGGGTGTAAAATTTATTTATTTTTATTTTTTAGTACCGTCTCATTTGTTGCCAAATTTTCTTTCTTATTTCAGATTAACATTGTTAACATTTTTTTTCTAAAACAGCTACCTGCTTGAGTATTTTTATATTCAGCCCAATCATGAACAAAAATTCCGCGCGAGTTTTTTCACTTTTCCCTTTTCTCCTATTATGAATTTGTTTTTTCCCTTTGTTTACCAAATGCGGGAATAAAAAAACTCCCCGGGGAAAAAAGTAGGTATCATGAACGCAGTTGAACTTGCTTTTTTCACTAAAAATCTTTCACTTGCAAAACAGAACGGAGTCTACATAAAAATACACTTAATACTCCGTTAAACAAGAATTTATATACATAAACTTCCATTTTATAGTTCTTGTGCGTGGAAAAACACAAATAGTGCCCAAATAAATCATTTATAAACTTATTTCTACAATTTGGTAAATGTTAATAATTTTATTTTCTCTTTCACTACAAGAAAAGGGAGAAACAAAATGTCAACAAACAAGCAAAACAACGAGCTTCGTACTGCGGTGATGCCACGTATTACTCTTTTTTGTTCCCAAGAAATTTGTGATTGGAGGAATGTTTTCTCGAGGAAATTATTTTCCGTGAGAAGCGAATTCCGAGGGAATATTCATGATTGGGCTGATTATTTTGCTGTCAATGAATATTGTGAACAGTAAAAGGAGATTTTCTAAAATAAAATAAACTCCCAAGTAGCTTTTGTTTTTTTTTTTTTTCTTAGAAAAATTGTCCGTCCACACGTGTACACAGTGTGTATATGACACCAATTTATCGATAACAAGTATTACCAAACAAAATGTTGACGAGTGTCTGCTCAGTTTTAAACACATAAATACATACATATCTACATATTAATTTTTGTACTTTTGTATCAAATATATTGAATAGCATTAACTTAGGCAATATAATGAGAAAAGTTATAAATTGTTCCACTTGCCAAATCGAATAAATATGTATTGACTTATTTGTAGGGATAGAAAAATAAGTTCAGTAGATAAAGCTACGTACCTACATACTGATATGTATGCATATACATAGATACATACATATACATACGTATTCTGCCAGCCTTATTTATAAAAATTATTACGGCTCTTTTAAGGGCTTAATAAGAAAAATTTTGTGTAAAAAAAGCCTTAATAATTTTTATAAATAAGGCTATACATAAATATGTATACCTATAATGAGAAATTTACGTATTAAAGCAAATGAATCAATTTTTAATTTAATCAAATCAACAAACAAACAATACCAATTAAAATTTATTTATCAAAATTATAATAGTAAAACATAATCTGCAACCACAAGATTTTCTTTTCTGTTGTTATACTCTCCGTTTCCTTGCGTGTGTGTGTGTGTGTATGTGTGTAAAGCTAAATCCTCTCTGCTTTGTATGGTTTAATTAACACTCACACATTCACGTTTTTCAATGTTAACAATGCATTTAAAATTTTATCCGACCAATCACATGGCAGCTTTAATTTACTGTTAGCGCATGTATGGATGTGTGTTTGTGTTTCTACTCATTGACGTGAGCTACGTGAGTGTGTGTAAATATTTGCTCATGTTTATGGTATAAACTTTATACAATAGTTTGCATAAACTTGTTAGCTTGTACATGCATACACCCAGCGGGAACTAGAAGGAGTAGGGATGCCTTCTAGAAGGCCTCTGTATGCCTTCTTTTGGATGTAGAAGGCCTGCTCGCTCCATTCCATACTCATGTCTTTTTTACATGCGTTGTCATTGCGGAGCAGGCCTTCTGTTCTTGCTTCCTTCACCAGAGATTCTGGAAGGCCTTCAAACTAATAGATTTTGTTTTTGTTTTGGTAAAAAAACAAAACAAAACATGTTACTCCTTCTCTTCTCCCTTCTCAAAGAAGCGAGTGTGGAATGTGTATCGTATATTTTATGCGAAAGAGTCCTTTAATAAGGCCTGCACCAAGAAAGTCTTCTGAGTCTTACCGCTGGGCATAGATGTTTACATTTGTATCTACATGTATTCACATACATATCTACATACGATAGATGCGAGTAAAACCATACGTAAGTACATGCATTTTTATTGTTATTTGGCATAGTAAAAATTGGATTGGAGTATGTGTTACATTCATACATACATAAACATATGTACGTACACATATACACATTTTTACATAAATATATGCATGCGTGTCTGTATGTATGTAAGTATATAACGGAGTTGGAGTTTGAATTGTTTTGCTTTTGGGATATTCTCTCTCACATCTCTGTTGTCGTTGTTAAAGTTCATGCGGGTGGCAATAAAGCAAAATTTTATAGGAGTTTGTTGTTTCTTCTGGTTTGTTTGTTTTAGTTTTATCTTTTGTTCGTTATTGTCTTTAACATTAAAACGATTATTTTTGCCGTTTAGTTTGTTTGTTTTTATTGTTTTGTAGGTGGAGTCTCCTATTGTTTTAGTTCAGCATTTTTAGGTACATGTGCATTTTATTTTAAAAGTAACCGTTAAGTTGTATGAGATTTAAGTATTAGTATCACAAAAGCTGTTTAGGTTTTAACCCGTGCAACGGATTATTTAGTAACGCTTATTATAATAATTGTAAATAATTTAAAAACATCTTAAATAAAAATTAAAATGTTAAAAGTCTTAGCAACGAGAGAATAAAAAATTTAATGTCATCGTTGTTTCTACATATGCATGTGTGTATGTATTTAAATATGTATGTTGCAACGGATTATCTACGAGTATAGCATGTACTCATAACATGTAAAAGTTGTCAATCAAAATAAAAAGTGTATAAAAATTATTGTGTACAAAATCTCAAAGAATAAGAGAGAATAAATTAAGATTAAAAAAACCAAAAAAAATGTTATATGATATTAATTTAACATTGAACTTATAAAGAAATTTGATTTAAAAACAGAAACAACTTGAGCCCTGCCCGCCCCTTATACTGAACGGATTTTATGGAAAACTTTCCGAAAAAAATATGGTTATATTGTAAGTGAGAAGTATTTTTAATACATTTTTAAATATTTTTAATATAAAATAATGTAAAAAGAGCTGATGCGGCAAATCCTTTCGAATCTTTTGAAATTTTGAGGCTTTCAAGACATCAAGTAACATTCAACCTTTACATATAAGAATCTTTTTCCTTATCAAATTTTAACACTCTCCTTTTTAACTTTCCGCTACAGTTAGTTCCTGACTTTATTCAATTTTCAAAAATCGATTTTCATAATATTTCGATGTTTTGACGTCCAACGAGTCGATTCTTACTATTTTTGCGATGATGTCTGTATGGATGTGTGTATGTGGGTATATGTGTGTGTATGTGCGTTCGGGTGTAGGGTGTATGTATGTATGTATATACATATGTAAACAACTCATAACTTAAGAATGGGTGAAAGGATCGGAAGCGAATTTTTCACATTCGAAAGATGTTAAGCTTACCCCCTGTTTGTGTAAGATGTTTGAGTTAGAAATCATGGCATTTTTGTAATAGATTAAAGGAAACTTGTACAAAGACAAACCTAAAATCCTAATGCCTAAAATGCCTAAAAGCTTAAGTATTTCGGATGCCGCCAATTTGATCTGCAGGTCAGCGTTAAGTATCAGGATTTTGTTCCAGCAATGCTATCTGTCAAAATTATGTTGTGTGTACTTGTAATTGCAAATTATATCTGATTGTATTCTTTTCTTCGCAATTACAATTAAGTTGTCTTAAACTAAATTTTTTAGATGCTTAGTAGACCAAAATTACTTATGTACTTATGATATATTTATGTACACATGTATAATGCCAGTTGTTAACGTGATTCCGATGAATCATGCTTGCGTGAGTAATATTTTATAATTAAATTTTATTAAAATTAAAATTATTTTATTTGCACTAAATTAACGATATGTTACACATTATTAATTATGCAAATAGGATTGTTGTTATAGTTTCTCAAGTTAATTATTAACAATGGGACTAGTTCATTAACCTATAGGCCATTTTTATATCTTTCTTGTTTTCTTTTTTTTTTTGCATTTAACTGTAATTGAGTATTTTTGTAATTAATAAATATTAATAAGTATTTCACATAATTACTTTATTAAGGAACTCTTTTTCCAGTTAAATGTAATTATAACTGATTTTTTTCTCCAAGACAATTATATACTTCTTAATGTAATTGTTTTTTTTATTTTCAGTTATAACAAAATATAATTGAAATTGAAAACTTTCATTGCAATTACAAAATTTTTATAAAGATGTGCAGTCAATTACAGAATGTAATGTGGTAGCAAATATTTGGTTACTCGTATTTTTCGCTTCTAATATCGGTTTAATTTTGCTTTAATTTTTAAAATGTTTCAGAACAACAAATTGTAATATAATTCGCAATAATACACAGATACGCGGCTTGTTACATATGTACATACCTGTTGTGTCTAACACTTTTATTTAACACCTACGATTTGGAAATTAATAAAAAGTCGGGACCACACGCGTGCATTAAGTCGTTAAAAGAATTTTTTTCTGCTCTTTGTCAAATCCAACTATTAACTCCATCACAAAAAGGCCATAATAAAAACACGAAAACATAATTTACACATTGATAACAAGCAACAACAACACTGACGCATTATGATTTCAAAACAAACCAAATCAAAAGATCGAGAGAAAAGTATCTACACAAAACACAATCAAGTTGTATGTATTTATGCCCTGTCAAAAGGGCCCAAAAACGCAGATACTAGCGAGCCATAGACAATAAGAGAAAGAGCCAAAACAATGAAATGATGATCTTGTAGGTGACAAACTTATTATGCTTAATATTTAAAAGATCACACTATCAGAATATTTGTGTCGTCTTATATCATTAAATTACCAAACAACAACAATAAAGAAAATTATGCATACATACATATGTATGTATGTAATTCTTTGAGAAAACAAACTCATACACGAATTATTTATATGTAGGTTTCACTGGACTCACGTAGATTGGAACAGTGACCCTTCAACCGACTTGTTAGAAGAAGAAAAATTTACAAAACAGAATCATTAATTAAAAACAAAGTAACAACAGCAACAACAACAAATTCAAGAATGTGTATAAACAAACAAATGATTTTAACGCCACTAAAAAACAGCTGATCGAATTGGAGCAGTACCCGTGAGCGATAAAACCGCACGTTCACTTGCACGCATTCACCATTTTATTCATAGTTACCAGATCGTATTGATTATTTTAAAATATTTAAGAGAATCGGAATAAATGTTCAAAATTTCATTTATTTAAATGCGACAAAGTTTATTCGGCTTCCGGAAGATGTGTTTCGACTTTTTAAATATTTTACCGAATAAGTGCGCTTATTTGAAAATTTTACTCAATTCACTTGTTTGACTTAGTGGATATTTGCTCAGAATTTAAAAAAAAAATTATAAACTATTTATATAGCGACACTTGGGACTTATCGTATGTTTAAAATTAATTTTTATGGAAAATATTTTAATATAACTAGGATCGCCCATTGGTCTAAATTATGTATGTATATTGTGCATATGTACACAAAAATACCTTTTAAATCATATATGTTTCACCAATATTGGTGGACGATAAAATATTAATGAACGCATTGTAATCCAGTTAATTTATTTATTTTCGCTAATGGACTAATGGACTGGCTAATCAATAAATGTTAATTTAACCCTAGAAAACTAATGTTATTCGATTCGACTAACATCGTCACATTTTAACCCATAGCTATTTTGATTATTTACTGATTGTTGTGTTTTTTTGTGTACTCCTATCCAGTCAAATATTTATAAATTTATCCCGATTAGCTAATTTTAATCCAATGGTAGTCGACCATAAAGAAGAATGAATAAATGTTTATGAAAATTTAAAAAATTTATTATTTGACATATTGTCATAAATTTATTTTAATTGAAATTTATTTGCTGGTGATTAAGCATTATCTACATACATATGTATGTATATTTTTCATTGGTGCTTATTTTTCTTTTGTGATTTTCAATTATATTATTACTTGGGAATTCTCGAATAGTTTTTGAAAGTATGTGCATAAGATAAGAGGTTTGTGACTGTTCAAAATATGTCGTTGATGTCCACTGATGATTTGGCAAATCACCAATGAAATATGTATGTAGAGAATGCTTAATCACGAGCAAATAAATTTCAATTGTTTATGAAGATTTTAATATTTTGTTTAATTCTCATTTAAAACTTATACGATGATTTTTAATTCTGTGCAGGGATTTATTTATGTTATTTGATACGACTATTGAATTGTGTTGATGGTTTAAGAATTTATTAATGTTCTAGATACAAAAGGGGATTATACTGAGAAAAGCTAGAGTTTTAAAATGTTCCTCATAAGAGATCCTTACAGCTAAAATGCAAGGATTTCATGGCGATCTAAGCCTATTTATCACAACAATGTGCCAAAGGAGGTGTGGGGGAACTTCAGCTCAGTTCTTATAACAGTTTCAGATGTAAACTATCACAATGCCGTAAATGTAAACTACCACTATTTTGTTAAACAACATTGACGTTAAACGTCAAACTCCACTGAGAAAAATATAGTAAACAAAAATATTAACAGATAAATTTTGCTTGTTTTTATGGCTAAGCATTGTATATATGCATTTCGTTACAGCTTATGAAACTTGTCAGTAGACTTCAAGCCGAAAAATTTTTGAATTTAGCTAATAACCAAGTTCGTATGTTTATAGTAAGACTCTTAATACGTTATTGAGAATCACAATATACAAACATAATAAGTTTAAAAGCTTCAAACGAAAATCTTTACAAAACAAGCAAATTTACTCGATTTTGTATCCACTTTATTTTCCATAAAAAAAAATTCAAATAAAATAGAGACTTTATGTCAAATAAATATACCTTGTAATAATAAGAATATAATGAACTAATTTCTGAACGGCAGATCCAAAAGCCTTCTGAATTCTCCTTTGTCAACGAGGAGTGCAATAGCTAATGAGTTGATGTATTAACTCAATATTTCTAAATAAGTTTCACTAAATCTTGTAATTGCATCTTTCGGATTTGGAATACGGAGATCATTATGTATAGTATTATTTGATACAAACCATGGTGGGTTTACTATCGATCGGAAAGTTGTACACTGGTACCTTTGTAATATTTAAATATTTGAGTTGCCGGCTGGCTAATCTCCATAGTTGTTTCCCATAAGTCCAAACAGGTCTTAAGCAGAGGTACTTCATTTCTTAGCTTAATTTAGATTTTGATTCAAGAAGCCTATTAATGTACATATTCTTTTAGTCCTGGAAATTTAAATGCAGCTTCTTAGTTTTAATATGACTCTTCTATGTTAATCTCGTAAGTAGTTCACGCAGTCTTGTTGTCCTAATGGATTAAAGTTTTCTATGTATCTCAATATGTAAATTTTTTTATAGCTTTGCTATATTTTGCGCGACACAGGAGTGAGGACGTGATTTTCATAACAAATATAATCGATACTATTAAAATTGTAAATTAATTTTTGTTTTGATTTCTTTGTACTTAAAAGCGGAGTATGAAAATAAACGAAACAAATTGTTCGATATTGTTTTGTTTCGTTCTTTGAAGTGAGTGAAACAAAAACAAAACAAAAATAACAATGAGAACGATTGCTCAATTTGTTTTTGTTTTGTTTTTGTACATGAGCACAAACCAGAGAACACAGCCGATCGGCTGTAAGCCGGCTAACAGCCGCCACCGGATATAAACAATACATTGATTTAATCGTATGCCGCTAGAAAATAAATAAATGGAAACGTTTTGAAATATTTGCAGAGAATTTGACATAATCATAATTTTATTGAATTGTTGTTTCACACATGAAATTTGTTTTATATAACTAAGTAGCAAAGCTATAACCGGGTGTCCTAAGACACCTCTCTTCTTTTTTTGTAAAAAATTGTATTCAAAAAGTAAAACTACGACACTTACATACATACATATGTAAATATGTACGAGGGTGGATAAATAAGTCCGTGATTTTTCGAACTTCCCTCGAAGTTATATGAAATGCAACACTGTTCCCATTAAGTACCACCTGTTAATATACTACTGTCAAATTTTGAGCAAGTGTTGTCATTTACTTTGCGTTTAACGGCTGTTCAAAACATACAACCCCGTGTATTTTTATAGAAATTAAAAAAAAAGTGAATTTCGAGTGCTCATTAAACATTAGGTTTAAGAAAGGGGATTATGTTGAAAAATAAATTTTTGTTTTACAAAAAAAAACTGTTTCATTCGAAAAGTCACGGAATTATTGATCCGCCCTCGTACTATTATCTTCCCACGACTTTGTTCTCAGCCAGAAAGAAACTGAAATTGTCCTATAAACTGCATTTATACCAAATTTACTAAAAATATAAAAAGTACTAAAAGTACAGATTTTTAACTGTTTCACCCCTTAGAAAATATCTAATATTTTAATCTGAATCATATGCCATCCGCCTACCAAATTTTATTTCAATTTATAAAGACGTTTTCTCATAAATATTCAATCTTTCACATTTAAAATATTAGTAGAATTATTAGGCAGCAATGGGTTAAGTCATGGCAAAAGTTTCAAAACCTTTTTGTCAACAATCCCTTTGCATTCTACAGGGTGTTTTTTATTGAGGTATAGAACTTTAAGTTGGCATCACTTTTTTAGCTGGCGGCCATTTTGTCAGCTGTCAAGTGATTAATATTTAGTTTGGTTTGCCATTTTATCATGAACAGGTTGACAAAAGAACAACGCTTGCAAATCGTGCAAATTTATTTCGATAATAATGGTTCAGTTCGCGAAGTTTACCGCAAGCTCCGTCCATTTTATGGTCGACATAATCGTCCATCAGAGCAATTAATTCGGTTAACCATGGATCGTTTTCGCACTACGTTTACTCTATGTGATAATACGCATCCGCAGAGACGTCGAACAGTGCGCACCGAAGAAACAATTGCCGCTGTAGAGCAAAGTGTTGAAGAGGACCCGAATGAATCGATTCGCCACCGTGCACAGCAATTGGAGCCGACTAACCGACTATTTTGTTCCCGAATTGGATGGCATGAATGTGGATGAGTTGTGGTTCCAACAAGACGGCGCTACATGCCACACAGCGCACGTCACAATCGATTTATTGAAGGAAACATTCGATGAGCGCATAATTTCGCGGAATGGACCTGTCAATTGGCCACCAAGATGGTGTGATTTGACACCATTGGATTATTTTCTTTGGGGATATGTGAAGTCGCTCGTCTACGCCAACAAACCAGAAACGTTAGGGGACTTGGAAGCCAACATTCGTGGCGTTATTGCCAACATACGGCCCCATATGCTCGAAAAAGTGGTTGAAAATTGGACCTGTAGAATTGGCTTTATTCGAGCCAGCCGCGGCGGCCACATGCCCGAAATCATATTTAAACATTAATGGCATAAAATTATCCTTCCAATAAAGCCAAATTGATGGACATTAAAACGATTTTCTTGTGTTTTATTTCAATTCGAAGTTCTATACCTCTGAAAAAAACACCCTATACGTATTACCAAAAATATACATCTAATTGCAATTTTTAAAATTTTTAAGAACAATACAGGCCCATAATGGGTTAAAACATGCAATTTCACAATAAAAGGTATTTTAGGTTTCAATTCAGCCTATAACCAGTCTGTGTACCGAGTTTTATTAAAATACTTTTAGCGGTTATTTTGTTATAAGTTAGTAATCATCCAAACATACAGACTTTCACATTTGGTAGGATATAAATTAAAGTTTTCTTTTACACAATATATATTTTTCTAAAATTTACTTCCAGCGAATAATGTTATTGTATGTACTTTTTAAAAATGAACTAGAAAATTTAATCTTTCTTTGAGACACATATACAATAAAAATTTCTCTTCTAAAATTTTAAGATTTCTGGTAACACATAAAATGCATTTCCCATATCTCTAAGATGAGAAATTTTGTGTTAAATACAACCAATATAGTTAATCTTACAATTATTTGTTGTGGACCACACTAAGTTTATGTTCTATAAAAGCATAAAAGAAAACAATAACATGCTGACTTCTAAGAGTATCAATAATAACACGACTTTTATGGATTTCTCCCTCCTTTTTTATCAAATACGCTAAAGAATAACAAAAGAAATTTCAGTTTCGAAATACATACAACATAAACATCATTGCATTATTCTTTTTTTTTTGTGGCATGGAGTTTTGTTTAAGAATTTTCCACTTTTATTAATGGCATCATTAGCATGATTTTAAATTATTCATTATCATTATAAATCTGAATTATTAAGTGTTGGATTTTGATTTTTCATTTTTGATGCAAAATTAACACCATCGATTTTGGTTAGAAGGTCTCGTATTAATCATTTTCAGGAAAGCAAAAAATTGGAAAAGAAATATATTAAAGATTACCAGTTTTAAGTATGCATGTATAAACAATCTTCTTTGAAAATGATATTAAGTCAATTTCAAGATTATCTTTTATCAAACTCATGCAGGCGAATTTTGAAAATTATACACATTTGCGATTTTTTTTTTATATTTTGCAGAAATGGCTACTGCTTCAACTCCCGTAAACAGCAACAATTAAATATGACCCAGAGATCGAAACGGGATTGGGACATCAATGATGCTGCAGTGCCACAAGTGAATGAATGTGATTTTGATGAATTTAATGAATGGACTGATGGGCACACAAGGCTCATCTATCCCATCAGCAACGAAGAAGCAAAAAAGCACATTTCCGGTTGGGCCATGCGCAACACAAACAATCACAATGTAAATATTTTGAAAAAAAGTTGTTTGGGTGTTTTGGTTTGCTCACAAAATTGCACATTATCGAATGGCAATAAAATTTACTTGCGTCCAGCCATATGTGATAAGGCACGAAGAAAACAAGAAGGCAAGACTTGTCCAAATAAAACATGCAGAGGAGGGCGCCTAGAAATCAAGCCCTGTCGAGGACATTGCGGTTATCCGGTAACACATTTTTGGCGGCATTCAAATAATGCTATATTCTTTCAAGCCAAAGGCGTACATGATCATCCCAAGCCGGAACCGAAGAACTCCAGCGTATCGAAAAGAGCCTTTGGGAGAGTGTCACTTGTACCTAGAAATAGTGTGGCAGTGGGAAGAGCAACTGCGAAAAAGACCACACTATTGAATGGCTTAAGCAACAATTTAAGGCAAATGAAAAGCCACAGCAGTTTTCTAAATAAAGTATTAAAACGCACATCGAAAGCAACAAATTCTATAGCGCATTCAACAACTTTAGAGATTTATCAACTCAACCGTAAGTATTCAAGCATTCATCAGAGGAATTTATTTTCTACTAACGCAACTCAATAATTGTTTTCAACAGCTTGCAACAAGTGTACCGCTAGAACTCAATGCACCTGTGTTATCGAACCCATAAGTAGCACATCGAACCTTAATTATTCAACACCTTTGCACCATTACGAAAGTCTGGCTGGCACAGTACCTCATCAGAACTTTGCTCATACTCATACACACAACATTTACAGCAAAAATGACAACAACAATACTAAATGTGAACCGGCAGCTTTACTTACAGTAAATCATCAGCATATTACTTACAACTACCCGATATATCACACTTCCGCTGGTATGTTAACCAATAACAGCGCATCTTTGGCTACTGCTCCAAAAATAACAACGGCAGAAGCACAGCAGCATCATACGTGTGCTATGTCATCGTCCTCAGCACTACCCAGTCCCTCGCAGTTTGCAGCCGCAAATCATCAACATATAAAGATGCCTTATCATCATCATTACCACAGCTCAGGAGCCACAGTTTTTGGATCGGAATCATCTTTGTGTTACAATAACAACTGTGATGGCAACCCAAACTTTAATGGAAACTTCACAGAGCAACATGATTATGTACAACACCCACCATCAATGACAACCAGACACTTGAATAGTCATCAACCGATAAGTGAATTGCATGGCTCGGAACAACATCATCAACCAGCAGAGTTCATTAACTATTCAGATTTAAAATGTTCGACAACACGACTGCAACCGCCACCGCCACCACCCCTCAACACAGCGCCGCTAACTCATTCTGAAGTAATCAGCAATGAACCTGAATTCATAAATTACTCCGAACTAAAACATTATCCACACATAATGGAATCTACTTCAACAACTGGTTCCATGCACGAAACTAAGACCACTAAACTGGCAACGCACGAGCAACTCGCATCTCCCCTCCTATACACAGAAAATGCAGCTCATGACCTAGAAAATACAGCCTCCAACTACGATTCCTATTACTATGGCAGCACCATACGCACTAAACTGGAAAAACCAAACGATAAATACATAACGAGCACTGCGAACAGTCAAGCCGAAAACTACAACTACGAACACATTAGCAACCAATATAATGGTCCAAACAGCAACTATTTTCCAAACATGGCCGCCGTTCATAACAATAACTATTACGAGACTGGTCCATCACACAGTCTGCATCGTACTGGAGCCTACGAATACAACGGCTCAACGTCATCCAATTCATATGGCTCACCAAACGACAATAGTTATGATCAAATGAGTGTGCGTAGTAGTTCTAGTTTAATGGCGGCTTCAGCCTGCCAAACATATGCTCATTAGTTTAAGGATCAAAAATTGCAGAATTTCATTCTACTTAATGTGTAAGCGATATTTCTATTTTGTTGGCATTTAATGTTATATTGGGAGAACCAAAACTTAAAACAAAGATAAACATGTTTCTTTTTTTTTAAATTAAAATCAATAGAAAAAACTTTAACTGCTGCGGAGACCAATGGGTGCATTCATAAGACGTAGCTGTTGCGCAACCGTTGAGTGTTTGTCTTAGAAATGCATAGCTGAGTAGTTCCGTTCCAATCAACAGATGAGTAATTTTCCATCATAAAATTTGTTCGCTATCTATAGCCAACATGTTGTGCTCAGCCTGAATAATCAAATAGACCTATGCCTTTCGCAACACTTTCCCACTGTTCCTTGAAATTATTAGGAACACTGCCCCTGCAGAATCCTCTACCAAGAGAAAGATTCTTTTCCAACTCTTCCAAAAGCTTTTAATTTTGTCCATATTATATTTTTCATTTTTTTAAAGAAATTTTTTTAAATAAATATGTGTGTATGTATACTTTGGTATTTATAATCAGGTATGTGACGAAAAACGATTTAGACACAAAAACAATTTGAAAACGATAAAAGGTATGATATGTATTGTCGTTTTTTCAATAATTTTAAAACTTGTTTTTAATAGTTTTTCCAAAAATTTTCGATAAATTTATTTTCACATCCCTATTATATGGTTTATATTTTATCTTCTAGTGTTCTTTTTAGAAGTCAGTAAATTAAGATTTGCTCAAAAATGATACTCGAAATCTATTGGAATTTATCACACCTTTTCAAAACTATTGTTTTGAAATCGTTTTGAAAACGATCGTTTTCCATCACATACCTGAATATTTCACTTTTTTACTATTATAAATTATATTTCAAATTCATTGATGAAAAACGTAACGGCAACATCAATATCAATTTTTCTTAAAGAATACCAAACATATATTGACAGTCGTCGATAAATGGCAATACTATCTACGGGAATACCGATTTGCCAAAAAACATTAAAAACGACGCCAAACAGAATAAGGGTGATTATGTATGTATGTATGTACAAATATAAGATCAAATTTCCAGTAAAATTAGGAGAAATCTGCAAATCTGGCAACAGTGGTCTTAAGGGATAATGGTTTCCGTTTCATGCCTCCATGCACATTCCTTTATGAAATCGTTTTTCCAAAAGGTAAATGGTACCGTTTTCACTACTAACTTAAGGAAATTAAATTTAAAAATTCTAGAACTACCGTTACCGAAACGCAACTAACAGCTCGTAGTTTCAGTTGCCATATTGGAAACCACAAATGTTTAGTTGCTGCATAGTTTTTATAAGAAAAAGTTGAAAAATTAAAAAGTAACTGCAATATTATTTTTCTTTAGAATTTCTTCTTTCCATATTTAAAGAAAATATGCTTAAAAGCTAAAAAATAAATTGCTAAAACTTATTTTAGACAATAACATTTACTCACAGTAGAGGCGGCAATTCTAAAGTCTTCTAATAGATCCAACATTTTGTACTTCCTTCATCTCTTCAGCAAAAATTAATTCCACTTATGTAATAATTTCTATGATAAGTAATGTTTTAAGCACTTTTACTTAATAATTAACTTTTTAACACTTTCATTTCTTATATTCTGAATTTATATTTTGTTATTGCTTAAATTACTAGTATTTTTAGTTGTCAATCTCTCATCATTTTATTTTCGATCACTTTTTGGCAACTGGAGGGAGTTGTCATACATAATCGGCCCTGTTAACCAAATCCGAGTAAATTTTCCGTTTTCAAAAAATTAATACTGGTCCTGCAGACGTGTTTCAAATCATACACGATAATTTTCTTTCAGATATGATATTTGGAAGTCTATTTAATAAAAAAAAATTAACAAAATCCAAAAAAATATTTCTATTGTCGGAAATAGGTTTTTAAATTCGTGCGGTTTCAAATCGATCGTTATACAGAACATGGTCAAATATGTACCAGTTCTAATTTCAGTTATATTGCTCGTTAATTCGGCAACTGAAGCTCCGTTGCCATCGATAATCGAATCATAAAATTTTAATTAAAATTATAAGTAACAAGTTATTAAATTATGTACAACTTTGAAAAGTTATTTGTTGAAAATATAACTAATTTGCTTGCTGCAATTTTAAAAATCTGGCACCCCTACATTAAATTATATGAAGTGTTATCAATCCAAGACAAGAACCTTAATTACCACTACAAGCATTTACGAGATTTTTCGTATAAGGGGTGAGAAAGAATATTTAAAAGTGTGTGGTGAAATTACAGCAAATTTAGTACAAAGTTAATTGGAGTTGTGCATATACACTAGGGTGATCGATTATTCGACTTTTTCCAGAAACCGGTTTTCGAATAGTTCGAATATTTGAAATTATGAAAAACCCGGTTTCGGTTTTTACAATTCAGAAAAAACCGGTCAACCGTTTTTTTTAAGTAAGAAAATTATTATACAAAAGTTTTGATTTTAAATTGCTTAAAAAAAAGGACTAACAGTTCATGTAAATACTGTTACGTTTTTCTCTCTATAAAAACGCTTTTCCGTAGATCCGAAGATTTGCAAATGAATACAAGAGCCGAGTGTAGTAATTAGGGTTAAGAATTATACAAGTTTTATTTACAAATACACTTATACTAAATTACTCAAGAGCTTATATAAACTAATACAACTTAAACTAATGAATTACACACAAATATTCACAACTGGTTACCACTACGCCTTCCTCGCTGTAGTTTGCACACGTCTCTTATCTGGCTGCACAAGTATTCACGTGACACCTCTCTGTCTGCTGCTCGTCACTTACGGCACTCACTCTGCCGTCACTCACAGTTGATACACCAATACCTCTTTGTCTGCTGCTTGTCACACACGGCACTCACTCTGCCGATACTCACAGTTGATACACCAATAAAGACTCACTGGCTTTACTTACACCCTTATACACGTCTATTCGCTGCGCTGTTCCCTTTACTCCAGTCGACACGATAGACTCCACAATAATCTCAATCCCACGACAGACTATTATTAATTCACAACTAAATTATCAACTGTCTAACGAGTTCTTAACTTCACTAGTTTCTGATTAGCACTAACTATAACTGTTCGCGACTGACTTACGACTGCAACTAACTAACTCATTGGATGCGTCACCTCTATTTATATTTCACAGAAATTCCACTAGAAGTTTCAAGCAATGTCTAGACGATCATTATCATCTTATATGCTGCCTAATTAAGTTCATGTGGTAACTATGTACATACATGTGTATATGCGTACGTGTGTACATCATTAACTAAGCAACACACGGTGGTTGTTTATCTTTTGCTTTTCGTTTGAATTGGCATGTATGTATGTGTACAAATATGTGAATCTTCATAATAAGCAGACGCTTTTTTTGTTGTTGTTGCTTTTGCTTGTTTAGTCAAGCTAGGCATGCTTATTTAGTTGTTGGCTACTTTCTAGACTATTCTTTGCTTTGACCCTGTAGGAATATTTTCGCGTAGCATTTACATTAACCCTGTTGGAATATTTTTGTGTAATGTTGCTTAACATTGTTGACGGCTATTTTCGTAACACTGCCGCCCACTTAAGCCTATTCGTCCCGAATAGGCACATCATCGCCTTTCTTTTTCTGCGTTTTCTAAACGCCTTGTAGTTACGCTGGAGACGACTACCTCTTCCATATTTGTCGGCTTTAGTTCTGGCTCTGTCTCGTTTCTCAACTGGAACTTGTATTCCCATACGCTTGAGGTGACTACTTCGATATTCGTGGCCCCTGGTAGTACTGACTCTGCTTAGTATTTCCGCTACAGCTTGCCTTGCCGTTCGTTGGAGATGAAACCATATTTGACATTTGCAACCCTTGGTACTGAATCTGTTTCGCATTTCCAATACAGCTTGTCTTGTTTTACGCTGGAGATGACAATTTCTCCCACATTTGTGGCTTTTGGCTCTGACTCTACCTTGTCCCTTGACTAAAGCTTGCCTTACCATTCTACATTTATGGCCCTTGGCTCTGACTCTACCTTGTCCCTCGACTAGAGTTTGCCTTACCACACGCCTGAGATTCTTTATAGAAGTTGTCTTCCTCTTACTGACTGCTTTTATACTGCGCGCTTTGTATACTGTAGCAGTTTCTTTACCTTGAGCAAGCGAGACTATTTCACCCATAGCTTGTTCCGCTGTTTCGCAAACCGCTTTAATATCAGCTAAGTTAGCAACGTTCTTTGTTTTGCTGGAAACTTCTATGTCACGAGCTTCATTTATTTCGCTGGAAACTTCTGGCTCACGTCCAACTTGTTGACACTGACCACTGCTGATTTCATCTTCTGCCTTCAGTCTTTGGTCAACGTTTTTCTCTTTGCCAGAAATGTCATTGAAGCCAGTATTATTTTCGTTAGATTTACTGACTTGGATTTCTACACCACCGGCCCGTCTGTTTGTGGCTTCAGGCATTTCTTGAATTTTCTCATTTCTGGCTCTAGGTGATTCTGGAACATTAGGCACAGTTTTCCATTTCCATTTGTCAAACACCTCATCCATCTGACCTAGAAGTTTCTCGTTGTTAGCTCTTAATGTTTCATGCAAATCGCTCATCATAGTTCTAGAATACTCCTGAAGTCTCTCATCCATTTGGCGTAGAAGTTTGTCATTGTTTGCCTTCATTTCATTCTTTGCTCTAGAAGTTTCTTGAAGCATTGTTTCCATTTTCTGGTTGTTTGTCTCCATTTTACTCATCAAAGCAGCAAACATTGCACCGATGTCAGTACTGGTTGCCGCTGCACGAGTACATACCTCAATTTCTTCTTTTTCATCGAACTCATAAGTTTCAATGTCGATGTTGTGCCGCTGGAACTCTTGCAGTAGTCTCTCCTGTAGTTGTACTTTATTACCAGTTGTCGACAGCTTTCGATTATTCAACTCTTCCTTGAGTTGCTCCAACTTAAGCTCTTGAAATTTCATTTTCCTCAAAACCAATTATTACGTTTAAACTTTTCAAACGTGTGTGGTTCTTCTTTTCGTATCACTCTTATTTTATGATTAACCCTTTTTAAACGTATCGCTTGTATTTGCAAATCCCACTTCTGACACCAAATGTTCCGTTTTTCTCTCTATAAAAACGCTTTTCCGTAGATCCGAAGATTTGCAAATGAATACAAGAGCCGAGTGTAGTAATTAGGGTTAAGAATTATACAAGTTTTATTTACAAATACACTTATACTAAATTACTCAAGAGCTTATATAAACTAATACAACTTAAACTAATGAATTACACACAAATATTCACAACTGGTTACCACTACGCCTTCCTCGCTGTAGTTTGCACACGTCTCTTATCTGGCTGCACAAGTATTCACGTGACACCTCTCTGTCTGCTGCTCGTCACTTACGGCACTCACTCTGCCGTCACTCACAGTTGATACACCAATACCTCTTTGTCTGCTGCTTGTCACACACGGCACTCACTCTGCCGATACTCACAGTTGATACACCAATAAAGACTCACTGGCTTTACTTACACCCTTATACACGTCTATTCGCTGCGCTGTTCCCTTTACTCCAGTCGACACGATAGACTCCACAATAATCTCAATCCCACGACAGACTATTATTAATTCACAACTAAATTATCAACTGTCTAACGAGTTCTTAACTTCACTAGTTTCTGATTAGCACTAACTATAACTGTTCGCGACTGACTTACGACTGCAACTAACTAACTCATTGGATGCGTCACCTCTATTTATATTTCACAGAAATTCCACTAGAAGTTTCAAGCAATGTCTAGACGATCATTATCATCTTATATGCTGCCTAATTAAGTTCATGTGGTAACTATGTACATACATGTGTATATGCGTACGTGTGTACATCATTAACTAAGCAACACACGGTGGTTGTTTATCTTTTGCTTTTCGTTTGAATTGGCATGTATGTATGTGTACAAATATGTGAATCTTCATAATAAGCAGACGCTTTTTTTGTTGTTGTTGCTTTTGCTTGTTTAGTCAAGCTAGGCATGCTTATTTAGTTGTTGGCTACTTTCTAGACTATTCTTTGCTTTGACCCTGTAGGAATATTTTCGCGTAGCATTTACATTAACCCTGTTGGAATATTTTTGTGTAATGTTGCTTAACATTGTTGACGGCTATTTTCGTAACAATACTATAAAACAATACAGAAATTAAAGGTAAAACATTAAAACTAACTTCATATACTTATGTATGTATATTACATAAATATTTATTTATATAATATAAAGTAGAGGAATAAACTCTACATACAACCATAATTTTTTGGGTTTGTGCAAACTTGGGAAGAAATTCAAAAAAAATAAATATGCCAATAATAAATATGTTTATACAAAAAATAAAAAAATAATTATAGCGCCTACAGAAGCAAAAATATTAAAAATACATAGGAGAAAAGTCTGCATACAGGCATTAAATACATGAAAAAATACGTGCAAAATGTTTGATGTCGTCAACTTGATTGAAAATTCTGTGATTTCCGGTACCAAGCCGTCAACAAATGGCATCCAAATATGGTCTATTATGTTGTTGTTATTATAATTATTTTTTTATTTTTTGTATAAACATATATATTAGCAACCTAAATATTGGCATATTTAATTTTTTGAATTTCTTCCCAAGTTTCCTCAAACCCCAAAAATTATGGTTGTATGTGGAGTTTATTCCTTAATGGTATATACATATGTATGAATGTATGAACAAGGTGGTTATCTACCTCTATATAAAATATGAAGCCCCTGCTATTACCTCATAAAATAATTTCTCTTAAATTTCATGTTTCAGTAAATGTTGCCATGCTCTAAAAAAGCTTAGAGCTTTTGCACTGAAAATATACTTACGAAAATCAACAAAACATGCAAAATGTACAAATCGAAAAGTATTCGACTTAGCCGGTTTTTAAATTGTAAAAAAACATTTTGAAAAAACCGACAACCGTATTTTGAAAAAACCGGATTTTAAAACCGGTTGAAAAACCGAGTCGATCACCCTAATATACACTAAATTTCATATGCATGCATGTAAGTATGTATATATGTATGTACATACTATATGCATCTAGAATAATATTTTGTTGTTTTAATAAAAACATTGAACACAGATCAACAATAAATATTATTTATATCATGACATAATAATTGTTTTAATAATGAATAGTTTAATATTCTAATACCTATGTATGTACATACATACATACATATGTATGTATGTGATTATATATGTATTTAATAACAGTAACAATCTTTACAAAATCGATGTAATTACTTACCAAATTTTGTTGATAGTACATAAAACTACAACCCTGTAATTTATTATTTTTATTTCATCTTTTTGCATATTCCTCTATTTATTACTTCTCTACTCTTTCACTTTTCACTGTTGTATAAGTCGGCATCAGGGTTGTCAGACTTCTTTTCTTATTTCGCCATATTCATAGCTAAAATTTCCCAAAAAATATTTTCTTTTATTAAATTTATTATAGGTATGTACAACAGTTTTTACATAAAAAAATATATTTGTCACAAAAAAAACGCCAAAATAAAGTTTTTTTTACCTTTTTAAGAAACGCATAAATTGTCAATGGATAAGTTGTGTATGAATAGTTGCAGTATATATGTATGTAGGTATTTCGAGAAAAAAAAAATACCGTACTTGACAACCCTGGTCGTTAGTAATGTATTAATTTCATACTTATTGGAATATTAACAGCGGCATTAGTGAAATACAAGTTAAATCGTGTGGCCATAGATACAAGTCGTTCAGCTAAGTACAGTAGTAAGGAATTCTTTAGCGCATTTAAATTACATTAAATAAGATCTACAACAATAAAATGGTTTACGCTGTCAAGAGCAAGGTATGTACACATGCATGTTCCACAAAAATAATGAGAAAATCAAAGTCAATCAAAAAATAACTAAAGAAAACATCTACAGCACAGAAAAAAATTATAACAACGATGACGTGTTATTTTTCTAAATGACCCTTTTTACTTTGACATGGTTTTTATTTGTAATCGGGGACATGTGGTAAAGTGTTTTATAGATACATATGTACATACATACATATGTATGTATGTATTGTGCATCGATATGTGCATTTTGAAATTATGAAATGAAAGTAGTTGAATAATCAATGTGTTAAATTGTTCGTGTACAATATAACTATCAAATGAATAACTATTTAGAGTTATTAATTCAAGCTCAAAGCACAAGTGGCAAGAAATACCCTGCGACCGCATGATATCATCTGTTCGTATAAATACATACATATGTACATACCTATGCACATACTGTGTAGGTATGTATTTTCAAAAGCAAGTTGAAATGAAATGTTTCTGTTGTGTTGAGTTTTATTTTCACGTGTCGGTAAATTATTTCGTTGACTAATTTTACTTTGTCATAGCAAAAATGTTGTTTCATAGTTTTAATTTTAGCGATAAAGAATAATAAAAACAAGCACGAGTTGAAAAAAGGGGAAATTTACTGTGGTAATAGGGTAGTTCACAAAAAGGGGAAAACCATTTGTGGTTAAGTATATTAGGTGTGTTCCACAAGATTTCGTTCAAGTTCGGAATAATGAGAGAGAAAAGAAAATTACTCTGAATATACCAAAGTTAATCAAAATTGCTGGAACGCAAAAAAAACATAATTGCACATTTTGAAATACCAATGTGCTTACTTTCTACATTAAATTTAATTTAAGTGATTTTAGTCGATTAAAATGCATAACATTATAAAAACAAAAATTTTGCATCATTGGCAACAGCTGTAAAAAGTAAATAAAAGCAAGTTGCAGAAAAGTAAAAGCTACGTGAACTATTTCAAAAAAGCATAAAAAGAATTTTTTTAATATTAAAGAAATGGACAAATATGAACAAATTCAACTTTATTCAAAAAACCTTCTATTTTGATTTTTAATTAATTTGTATGTAAAAACTTTTTTCCTATATATGCAAATTTTCTGTTTAATTTTTCAGTACAGGAAATGAAAAAAAAATTAATCTTTCATTCGCTCTCAAAATTGCACAAAAATTGCTATATGGAACGCTTTTGGGTAACTTTGTACAAGTTAGGACTGTTTTGTTATGCATCTGGAACAGACCTATGTATTATGTACGAATTACTTAAGCATGTGTGTGTGTTTGACTGATATTTAATACATTAAGGCCCTAATTGCCGAAATCATTTCACCAAAGCGATATTTACATATTTTCGCCTTATTATCGATTTTATCGTAAGCGACATGTTTTCGAAAATCGAAACGAAACGAAATTTCTAAACAATATAATGAGCAATATGTATGAGGATTAATTCTGTAATACTAACTTAAAGACGTACGTACATATATTTTGACTTATTAGTCATTGTATTTATTTTAATTTAAACCTGGTTTATCACAATGTACAAAACATACTAGGTACATACCATATTAAAATATACATATGTATGTACATGTATGTATATGTACATATCGCACACTAAATCATAAACAGTCACAGCTAAAAATTATCAAACTGCTTTCGTTTTTCCATAAACCGGTTCACTGAACAAAACTCTAACGACCGCAAAATGTTTTTTTTTTTCAACACAGTGTTCATAAACAATATAGAACACAGTTATGCCTACTTTTATGTTACATATATACTTGCGTCATTTGTACAGTAACCATCAATAGTTTTTTTCCCATTCCTGAACATCGCCGATTTTATGATTCTGCTTGTTTTTACACTCCTCACTTCTTTGTTCGTCAAATTCAAGACTTGCGCAAGTAAAATTGCCTCGTGAAAATTGGGACTTTATATACCTCTGCGTGGCATATAAAAAAATTAGTCTTATAGTCACTAGCGATATAGTCCACAATTTCTGTGCAATTTTAAATGTGACTATAAGCGAAAACTACTGTATGTACTTATGATTCACAAAATATTTAAGAAAACACATACCTGCATATATGTATGTACATATGTATGTATGTATCTATGGGCGCAAATTCAAATGAATACGTAATCTTCAGGTTTAGAATTAAATGATCATCGGCAAAATAATAAATTGAAAAAAGAAATATTTTAAACTTAAATACTTGTATGTATATATACATACATGTATGTATATATACATACATGTATGTATGTATGTATAAAGTTGCATACACATACATATGTACTTACATATGATGTATGTATGTAAATGGTATAACAATCGAGAACAAAAAGTATGCTAAATAACCATACGATTGCTTTGAAATCAGTTTAAAGTTTAAACTTTAAAGAAATGCATACCCAGCCAGCAATTTTTGAAATTTTCAATCAAATTCGAGTCTCTTTTGACTCCTCTGAGCGATTAAAAAGCTAGAATATGCGCTCATTTTCTGATCATAAATTATACTTTTGTCGGTAGAAAAACGTGACTACCCGCTATTCTTCTTGATAAATCATTTATGAGTCTTTTTCTATATTAGTTTAGAGTCGGTTTCGATCCCTTTTCTAGTAGTATTTAAGGTTTTTTTCGAATCGTTTTCTGATCATTTATTAATCTTATTTCGCTTCATTTTTTACTTTTTTTTGAATTGTCTTTCAGTCATGTTTCTAATCGCTTAAGGTACCAACAGACGACATGTTTTTCACATTGTATGTGCCAGAATTTACATATGTAAACGAAAACATGTCGTGTGTTACCTTTAAAACATTGCTTGTGTAAAAAACATGACAAAAAACATAAGACATTATTTGAAATAGAGCGTGCTCTATTTTCTTATGTTCAACATACAGCTCCAATTCGTCGGCGGTTGATTATGTGCCCTATCATTAACCGTCTGAATGAAGTATTTTACAAGACAAATTAATTATATATTTTCTTTTAATTTAACGTTGTCGTTTTATTAAAATAAGTCCAAAAATTTATAGATTTTTAGATACAACCTCAACGTCTTGTTTAAAAAAGAAAAAATTAAAAAAGCAAATTTGCGTCGCCAGTACTACAGCGACGGAACCAAAAATATTTCGACGGCTGCAAGCCATTTATAAAACAAACTACGTGGATGTATGTTTTGTGTACGTTTGTGACCAAAAATTATAAACCTTATGTAAATTAACCAATATTGACAAGCATAAAGAAAAACATACGAGTCGAAAACTTAAAAAGCACATTTAAAAAAACATGTCGTCTGTTGGTACCTTTACGAGTCATATTTGAGAAATTTATCAGTCAGTTTATGAGTTTTTTTATAGTCATTTATGACTGTTATTTGAGTCATTTATCAGTCGCATTTCTAATCGTATTTGACTTTTCTATCAGAATTTTTTAGTCAGCTTTCTGAGTCCTACGTTTAATGGTCAAACAGAATTACGGCACACACATTTTCCATACAAATTGCCACCAAAAGGAAGTTACACAAAGCAGTCCAGAGACAGAATCTATTTTATTTTGACAGCGTTTTTTCTTGTGCTACCACACTTGCAATAAATTTCATACATTTTGTAAAGAAAAATAAGCAGAAAGAAAATATAACATACATCAGAGAGCAATTGAAGTTACTGCCGTTGATTTGATTATGGGCTCTGTTAATTTGAAATCGATTTTTCCTGAAGCTGCAGGCTTATTCTGTTTCATCATTTAATTTCATATTCGATTTAACTTTTATAAATGAAAAAAAAAACACCTGGTCAAAAAAATACTTGTGTGGCAACACTCTATACTTAAATAGCTGTTGTTGTTATTTACATTTATTTTCTTTTTACATACTCTTACAAATACAATTTGAAGCTGAAAAAAAGTCAGCCAATGTATTAATGGTAAAGTAAGAAAATAAAAAAAACATGTTGATTATTGAGTTCTTGTTTTAACTTTGTTATTTGTTGTTGAGCTTCTCATTTGTTTAAATGAAAGTTTATAACATAATAACTCTAGTTGTTCTAAGAAACTTTGGGTAAAGGTTCTCTGATGATCTGCATTAGCAACAGTGAAATGCGCATAGGATCCAGCTAAACCCCTCGATAATCAATTTCAATGTATTTTTAATAAAAAAAATATTTTACTTAACAAGTAAAATATTAATTTGGGATTATTAGTGCGCTTAAAAAAAATTTAAACTTAAAAAAAATTAAGTTTGGCATTATACGTAAAGATTGCCCCGTTATATTTAAAAATAACATATCAAGTAGTGTTTAATCATCTATCTGCGTAAAATATGATCATAAAATACATAATTATTATCACTTTTAAAACACCTGCAAGATTTGTTTTTGATTAAGCATTTTTCAGTCTTCCAGGTAAGCAAAATATGATAATAACAAACGGAAATCATAGTCACATTTTACACGTCTGGATGATTCATTTGCGATTGCTTTACAATTTGTTATTGTATTTTAAATCGAACTATTTTTACCAATTAACGCGAATCTTTTTCGAGTCCTTTTTTGATCGTGTATGTGATTAATCAGTTTTTGATCACGAATAGTGATCTAAAAAGACTCAGCAAGGTTATTTTTCAGAAAACTATCTTCCAAATGCTAGATGGGTATGTACATATGTATGTTTGTGTATGCATGTATGTTTCACTGATAAATATTTAATATGTATGGGTGCATGTAGCTAACCAATCGGAATTTGTAACTCAAAACTATTATCAGCCAAAAATTAATTAGAGGTGATTAAAATTGAAACTCATTCTGCATGTTAAAAGTTTGGCTTTAAGTTAGCCAAAAGTTACTTCAAAACTTGTCGGGAAGTTACATAGTTGTACAAAAACAACTCTAATATCTGCGTCAGTTTCGAGTTACTTTAAAGTTAGCTCAATACTTATCGGGAAGAAGATGCTTGTACAAAAAAAAAAATTGACTCACAGCTGTATCATATATGAATTAGTTCAGAAGCTAGTTGTAAATGAGTTAGCAAAAAGTCACCTATTATATTTTGAGCTTGCTAATAAAAATCCGACAGAGTATAAACATTCAAGCATACATATACAATTTAGATACATATTAAAGGGTTGCATTTGTGTACTCGTTTGTATAGCCAAAACAAATATACCATGGTATGTACCATATAATTGTAGTGTGAGCGACAGAACTAGTATAAGAGTTATTGTGTGTGTGCTTTTCCAAATTACAATACAATTGAAAACAAATAACAATTGATTATTGTATTGCTGCTGAGCAACTCTTTGATCTGTTTTTGCTCAAAAATACATATTGTAATACAAATATATGAAAAAAACACTATTGAAACAAATACATGATGTGCAGATGTATATGCGGACGTTCGTTATGTTATTTTGTGGCGCAGCCAAGTATACAGAGAGAGAGAGAGAGAGAGAAACAATTTTGCTCTGAGAGTAATTACACATGCATGTGTTTCATGTACATGTATCATTTACTTACATATGTATGTGAAATTTTGCTTTCATTCATTCATTCATCAGCCACGTACATATCTTCTCAACACTTCATAAGGCAATTATGGTCAAAGAAGTTTTATGTATCTTATTTGTTTTAGAAAAACCAAAAAAGTAAATGTGTTGTTTTCATTTGCTCATTGTCCAACCATACAATAATTGCTTAAAAAATCATCATTTACAACTAGTAACAGAAAACGCTAAATAACATATTTGTTCATACCAGAACCAAAAACACGCAAAAACTAGTGCAAACAGATGTATCTGTGCAATGCTATAATACATATGTACATATTAGTGATGTAACGAATGTCAATTTTTGATATTCGCGAATACGAATACGAATATTTGAAACGATATTCGCGAATACGAATTCGAATATTTAATGTGAAATTTATAGACATTAAATTAGGGTTCTATTTACACCTGCAATATGAAACATTAAAGAATTGTTGTGAAAAGGAACTTCATGCTCCTGTTGGCGTACTTTAAAGTTAATAAAAACTACCCAAAATTTTAATGATCGTCAGTAAATAATATTTGAAAATGATACAAATCACAAATTTCTATAAAAAATTTAATGGATTCGTACAAACTAATATTTTTATCCATTTATTCAAATTTCGTTTAGGATTTATACATTTATTTACTTAATTTTTTTTGGAAAAATATTCGTATTCGTATTCGCCTGAATTTGACGAATACGAATGCTTCGTATTCGCATTAAAAATGACCAAATACTCGGCAATTCGAATACGAATACGAATATTCGTGCATCACTAGTACAGGGTGGGCCAAAAGAAACCAAGGGGTGTAAAAGTTTAATAACTTTTTTGTTTATTAATTTTTTTTTTATTTTTTCTTTCAGATTATATAGACAACACTTGCAGAATTTATAATGGAGAGGTTCACAACTGAACAGAGAACCAGAACAATAGAATTTTATTATTTAAATGAAATCAACTTTATTGAAAATTTGATTATGAGTGATGAAGCTCATTTTCATTTGAATGGCTTTGTTAATAAGCAGAACTGTAGGTTCTGGGGTTCTCAAAATCCAAGAGCCATTCATCAACGCCAATTGCACCCCATCAGGTGTACAGTATGGTGTGGGATCACATCTGAAAATGTCATTGGGCCCTACTTCTTCGAGAATGAAGATGGAAGTGCTGTAACCGTAAATGGAGAGCGGTATCGGTTTATGATAGAAAATTTTTTACGTCCTGCTCTTGAAAACAGACCTGGTATGTGGTTTCAGCAGGACGGAGCCACTGCCCATACTGCCCGAGACACAATGGCACTTTTAAGTCAAATTTTTGGAGAGCGAATAATTTCTCGAAATTCGGAAATTATTTGGCCAGCGCGATCGCCAGATTTGACAGCACCCGACTATTTTCTTTGGGGTTTTTTGAAGGAGCGAGTGTATGTGAACAAGCCAGAGACAATCCTTGAACTCAAGGCAAACATTGTTGCAGAAATTCGAACGCTACAGCCACAAGTTTTGAAAGATGTTATGGAAAATGCTCTAAAAAGAGCCCATCAGTGCGAAGCTGAAAACGGTGGTCATTTAAGAGACATCATTTTTCATACTTAGTGTAAAAAAATTTCCATTTTGTATATTATATAATCTGAAAGAAAAAATAAAAAAAAGTTAATAAACAAAAAAGTTATTAAACTTTTACACCCCTTGGTTTCTTTTGGCCCACCCTGTACATATGCATGATTTATAGTTCTTTATATCAATGTGTATAAGTCCCTATTTTCTATTATAATTACCATTTAACTCGTATGTATGATATGTTGTATATTGTATACGTGAAAATCGTGATCAGGAAACTTCAAATTCTTAGTTAGCTTTTACATATATACATATGTACATACATACATATGTACATACTTGATGATTAAATTATATATCTACTTATTAAGACCAACCATACTTACTAATTATAATGGTTGTCTAAGTATGTATATCTAAAGGTTATTTTTTCCAAGTCAAATATTTGTATGAAACTTTTACACATTAGAAATTTAAATGCAATTCGCCTACCAACCTGGTGACCTGATGTCTGATAAGAAGACCTGTAATTTAGTCCCTATTTCCACTATGCAAGTCTTATTGCTAAGCTGATTAGTTTATTAGGAGAGAGAGAGACGGGGGGAAAAGAAACGTTGCTGTTCCCCTCGTCTCTCTCTCTCTGAAACTAATCAGCTTAGCAATAAGACTTTTACAGTGTGATTTGGGACTTACCAAATGACAACAACACGTACATACACATAAATTTATATTTAATTGTTACTTTTGTAGGTGTATGTACATACATATCGTCCTTAATATAGAAAGGCCGTAATTTATTTTTTTTAGTTAGACCCTTTCTATATTAAGTTACGATATGTGGGTATGTAAATGTACGTAATTCTTTAAGCATAAAATTAATAAAGATTAAATATTATAGGTACCTGACGTGATAACATTTAAGCTCGTAAAATTTATTATTTATACATACACACAAAAAAATTCGTAGGTTATATTTCCTAAAATTATGGTATAATTTTAACTAAGTGAAAGGGTAGAATGGCATTTACAAAGTTTTTTAGATAATTTAAAAAAAATTTCAGTTGATTTCTATGTTCGAAAAATCAACTAAAATTTTTGTTAAAACTCTAACGACTAGGGAAGTTCATATTTTTATTTTTTTGTGAATTATCTAAATATAAAAGTAAATACATATATAATGCGGCAAATTATAATGGATTTTAGTTAATTAACTATAGTAATTAAAAATAATAATTTTACACAAAATTAAAAATTTTTTAAATTTCAAGTATTCGTACCTTCTGTCTCAAAAATTTTCTTTTGACAATAAAATAGAAATGAATTCAATCAAAATAATTTCGAAGAAGATACCTAATTGTAATAGTTATATTAACTTGGATTTTAGGTAAAGTGTAATGTACAATTTACCTAACTGCTTAGTTAATAATACCCAAGTTTTTTACTTTCATATAAAAAAAGTTACCTATGCAAGCTTAGTTAATATTATACCCCTTATATTTTTTTTGTGTCTACATACATACATATGTATGTACCATAGCTGTTCAATATGATTTTTTTTATTTGAATTTTTTCATAAAATTAAATTAATTTTAAATTTTATTTCTGTTTAAGAAATAGAATTTCATTGAAATCATTGACATTTCTCATGAAATGAATTAAAATTTGTTATTATTGATTTGAAATAAAATTTTTCAAATGTAAATTTATTTTTTTGTCAGAAAACTTAAAAAAAATCACGTCTTCAGAAATTCAAATAAAAACATAAAAAATTAATGCTTTATTTGAATCCAGCGACTGAAGTGTTTTTAAATTATATTTCTATAGTTTGAATGAAATTTTAGTTTATTTCATTTGAGTTTTTGAAATTCAAATAATCTTTTGTTGATAAGTCAAATTTATATTATTCAACAAAAACTTTATTGATAACAAAAATTAAAAATTTTAAAAACCCCCGACTTTTTTCAGAAAAGATGTTATATCTTCTAAACGGCTGGACCGATTTTTTTTTCAAACATAGCTAAGAACCCTCTCGATCAAGTCATCTTTCAAACAGAAAAAACTAAATGAAAATCGGTCCCGCCGTTTGGCCTGTACGTGGACACAGACCCTGCAGAAAGTGCGAATAGTGAAATTGTGGTGATTTATTAGTGACATTGTCAGTAGTACTACTGACCAGGTGTACCCCAGTCAATGTAATCATCTATTGACATTTAACATTAGCTTGTCATTGAAAATCCACCACTAGACTGTAGCACTGCTGACTAAGTAGTTCTTTTGGGACCACATGGAGACATTGACACCAAAGATTCACTAGTTAATTTTAGGGGCTCTTGTCTACAATAACGATATTTCCTCGCTCGATGTCAATAGTAAAATTATAGTGATTTTCTAGTGACATTGTCAATAGTGCTGCTGACTAGGTGCACCCCAGTAAATTTAATCGGCTATTGACATATAACATACGGTTCTCATTAAAAATCTACCAGTAGACTTTAGCACTATTGAGAAGGTAGTTCTTTTACGACCATATGGAGATATTTGAACCAAAGATTGATTCACTAGTAGATTTTAGTAACCCTCGTCTACATATATTTATTTAATATTATTGCACAGCATAATACAAAAGAAAAGCAATCTATTGACGCGTTCATTGACAATATCACCAAAAATACACTAGAACTTTTGTCTCTAACGTATCTCTACTCGCGCATAAAAGAAAACTTGTCGACATTTTAACTAGAGCAATTGTCGCTCGAGAAAGAGTATTGACATAGAGACATATGGTTTTAGGCTGACTAGAGGGGACAGACACACATATACACAGATACACAGACACACACTACAAACTTATAACACCCCTTTTTTAGTCGGGGGTTAATTATTACAAATTCATAAAAAATAGTTTCAATTAGTTTTAAATTGTGAAAACATATACAAATAAAAAAATTTTCTTTTTATTGAAAATACTCCTTGTAAGATGATTTATAGTAATGCAGATTTTTCCTGCGATGACCTCTAAAGGAATCCACCTATTGCCTCAACTATCTATCACCTTGGATAATTAAAAAATATAGTTAGCGCCATATTTGTTTTGTCTACTTTTAACGTTATTTTCATATAACAAAATATTTACCTCAATAAAAATAACAAGGTATTGGGTTTTTGCAAAACTTGTGCGAATTCATTATGTGCTAGCTCTAAATGAAATTTAAATGTTATTGTACACCTAAGGACATTTCATAATGAAAAATATATTGAATACCAGAGGCTCAGTAGTAAGAAAAGAGATAAGAAAAACGCGTTCGCACAAAAAGAGCTATTTTTCATTGCTGATACCATGAGTGCGCTAAAAAAAGTTCAACTATAGAACTCTCTGACCTAAATATATCATAAATGGTTGTTATACATTTTTAAGTCTAATAAATATTTCTTTTTATTTTTAAAATTTTTAATTTTTGTTATTTAGAAATAGTTTCTATTCAAGAAATAATAGCCTGATTTAATTCATTTATTGTTTTTTTTTTTTCAAATTAAATTCTGAAAAAAACTATTTGATTTTTTCGTAGTCAAATAATATTGAAATGAATTTTTTGTTTTAAAAATACGAACAAAATTATATTTCGAATATTGTAAATTGATTTAATACTCTAAAAAAATGGATTTGAGCAATGTATAAATTTAAAAAATTTCAATCGTTTTAAAATAAATAAATTGTATTGAATTTTCACATAACAAATAATTGTTTGAATTTTTATTATTTCTAATTTAAAATAAAAACTATAACTGAAATAAAAATATTTTTATTTTTCATTACATTAACTATGTATTATTATAAGGGCGGAATATGATGAAAATCGATATTAAGAGTTTGTGCTACATAAAGGTTTGTGCTAAATAAAAGCAACAAAACTTCTATTTGACTTTAAATTGCAATGTATGCACATACATATGTATGTATTTCAAACGTTTGATTTAGCTGGTATCAATTTAATTACATTGCTGTGGTATCCAATAATAACAGTTGTGAACAAAATTTTTCAATTGTTTTCGGTGTCTTGTAATCTATTGCGAATCCTTATTTTTTTATTTTGTCAGACTTCATGAACTTAATAGATGTACATATATTTTTTTTAATTTTAGTCGGACTTCGATCAACAACTCGAAAATGCTGGCGAAAAATTAGTTGTGGTTGATTTCTTTGCCACATGGTGTGGTCCTTGTAAAATGATTGCTCCAAAATTGGAGGAAATTTCCAAACTGTATGTTGACAAAATTGTTGTCATAAAGGTAAGCTCTAAAATCCTTGTTAAATATAATGTGTCATCTTAATAAGGCTTCTTTTATTCTATTAACAGGTTGATGTTGATGAATGTGAAGACATTGCCATGGAATACAATATCTCAAGCATGCCTACATTTATATTTATAAAAAATAAACAAAAAGTTGAAGAGTTTGCTGGCGCCAACGAAGAAAAATTGCGCAATACAATCCAAAAGTTGGCTTAAAATTTTTATTAGAATGATTTTTTTTTTAAGTTTTATATTGTATATAATTTCAACATATACATTTTCAACTCTTTTTCTTTAGTTCAATATTTGCTTTAAAGTAGCTCTCGAAAAAAAACTTGTTTTTGTGTGTGGTAGGTATGTATATGTACTTCATGCATAATTAATTGGAAATTATTTAAATTTGTATTTAAATTATTCAAAAGAGTTCTCTTAATTATTGTGAAAAACAGTTACTAGTTGTGAAACGCTCGTTAAAGAAATTAAATACATCGCAATTATTAATTATTTTAAAAGTATCAATAAAATGCTGGAAAATATTTATAATTGTAATGATAATTAAAAAAAGTACACAACTGCTTAAGTAGAATTCGTTGTAAAGACATTAAGCATTTCAGAACAAATTTTCTGTTGTAATCGAAATTTCATAGAATAAATAAATATATGTCAAAATCACCTATTTTATTATTTTGATTTACTTACATATAGTATATTTTCAGTACTTTAAAGGCTAGATTTTGTAAATACAAACGCTTTATTTCGATTTTAAATTTGTATGGAAAACCTACTTTTTTAAACGAATTTTCGTTATTTTTCATACAAAGTTGAAACGTTCAGACACGAAATTTTTTACAAAATCTGCCTATAAATAAAAAAAGACAAGATAAATCGTTGATAATAATCTGGGGCAAATCGCGACACTTTATCTAACGAAATTTCGAAATATTTCCATATAAACTCTATTGAAATATTTCGTAATTTCGTTTGATAGCGAGTGCTGCGATTTGCCATCTGATGGTTGAACCATTTATGACTTATTAGTATTATATACTTACAAGTATTGTGCGTTTAAAAACTTTACAGCATGAAAAATGGCAAGTTACACAACACGCGTCATAAACGCTTATTCTATCAGATTTTTTACATTGAAAAATGGACTTGTAACTTTTTTATCAAATACTGTATGTTTTTCAAACTCTTCAATAAGTTTTTACTCCACGATTCTAATTTTTTATATTTTATTGTCGGCTGATTAGTTGTTAAAAAGTTTAAAGTTAACCAACTTTCTGCGGCAAACGCGTCAGAGTTTCGTATGTAACTTGTTGTATGCAAAAGTAGAGTTGTGTCGTTCCGGAACGACCTTCTTTTCGGTAATAAAAGTAAATTATATAGATGTACATAAACGTATTACGATTAAATTTTTATTTTAACTTTAGTCCGGACTAGAGAGGTTATACTGTACATATATTTTGTTATTTTTTGCTTCTTTGAATTGTTATTTTTTATGTTTCTCTGAATAAAAAAATTTCTACCGAATTTCATTCAAATCTACCGATTTTTTTTGTCGATTCTACCGAATTTAAAAAAAAATTAAGTGTGCACACTGCTTGGGATGTCAAAAAAAGCTGTTGTGTTTTAGAAAAAAAAAAGTATTTTTTGAGCGTTTTGTTATAAAAATTAATAAACAGAAAAATAAAGATAAAGAAACTTAAAAAAAGTGTTACTGCTCCGGATTGCATTAAGTTGGTATGGGTAGTAAAAATATGCTTAAGAAGCCTGAGGAATAAGTTAATTTGTACCCAGTATGAACAGCCGGCTGCAACGGTTCTATCCTTGTTGGCTTTAAAACAATTGAAAGCTTTGATACTTTTTGTTATAACTTTTAATAAGGGTCTAAGTGGGTGCAAATCGCTAAGCAGATGGTTTGTAAATCTCTATGCAATGGTTGTGGTTTTATGTACACCCAGCAGAGAAATGGATAATAATTTAAAAATAAAACGCATGGAACGTTTATCTATAAATGCCGTATATATGTAATGGAATCATGAAAGTCTGGCACATCCAGGAGCAAAAATTATCTGATTATATGTATGTGTACATAAATAAATGTATTATGCATTTTCAGTGTTTTAGGTTGTAATGGAACAAACTTTGCAAATTCAGTTATGGAGAAAGTTGATGCAAAATCATTACCATATACATAGATACTGAATACAGTACATACATATATACATATGTATGTATATAGTTTTATAAGTGCTTTTTTAATAAAATCAAGCAAACTTTATTTTTACAAATAAAAAATACAAGTGATGAATCAAATAATAAATTGTTGTTTAAGTGCGAATATCTAGCTTCTTGCATTACGCGAACACGATGCACAAAATCAGAACCTTAATTTTTGTGGGATTTCTTAACAATTCGTTTTAACACCCGTTTCCTTTTGAAACTGAAAATAAGCTTATTACACAGACAAACACAATTATTATTTTTAATTCCTTACGCGTATCCAGCACAGTCAAAGAACACAAATTGCACAATTAATAAATAGTTTCTTCTTTTTCACAATTTTATGCTTTCAATTCAAATTTAAAAACTATATGTGTTTGTGGTGTTGACAATATACATATGTATGTATGTATGTAAATAATTTTTGACATCCAAAGTATACAAATGTACAAGAAGCAAAAAATAGTCACCTGAGCCGTCAAGATCACCTGTTATTAATTCGCCTTGGTGTAAAATTTCCTGCCAAGGCGAATTCACATAAGGTGATCTTAATTCGCCAGCTGACATAAATTTCCTGCTGTCAAATGAACCAAAACGTTAAGAAATATTTTGACAGCAGGAAATTTTACACTAACAAATATACAAGGCGAATACGCAGAGTTGCAAATCAAGACCACCTTATATCAATTCGCCTTGTTTCCTGCTGTCAAAATATTTCTTAACGTTTTGGTTCATTTGACAGCAGGAAATTTATGTCAGCTGGCGAATCAAGATCACCTTATGTGAGTGAATTCGCCTTGACAACTACATTAAATAGAAAACACTAAGGCCCAATAATTGACTTCTCAATTAAGTGTCATTTAGCTAATAGCCACTTAATTTTAAGTTGCACTTAATTGCAGCTTCATTTTTTCAGTCGTAAAATTAAATGATCACTTAAATACTATGAAAGTGTGGTAGCACTGTGAAATGTTGACAGTTCTACAAGAAAACAGATGTTTAATGTAAATAAGAAAGTTAAGTTATCAACATGTAGAAAATTGGAACTGCATAAAAACACATTTTATGAAACCAAAAGAGCATCAGAACGCATTTTTTTATTTATTTATTACATGATATGATACTATGCATTGTATATGTTATATATTTATGAAAATTAAACGAAATTCTTTTTAATACGACCATGCATGTTTTCAATAAACGCACACAAGCACAATAACATATGGTATGCTCGTAAGACTTAAGTGTGATTTAAATAGACAAGGTTGGGCATTTAAATGGCTCTCAACTTTAGACTGAAAAAATGAATTCCGAACTTAAGAGACACTTAAAGATAAATGACACATAATTGAGAAGTCAATTATTGGGCCTAAGATATTCAACAGCTGACTCGTTGGAAATTTCACCACATTCAATTAGCGTTGCCACGGTGATAAAACTAACCCTTAAATGCGTGAGGTCAGAACCTTTCACTGAGATCAAGAAACTCTTATGTAAATTTGGTCCTTAAAACCAATATCGGCTTTATTTTGTAGACAAATTAACGGTTTTTGCGAAAAATTGGGAAAACAGCACTTTTTGATATATAGAAAAGGAGAGAAAAAACTATTTAAAAATATGAAGTTGATCAAAATTTATATATACATACATATTGACACTAATTATTTATTCTATTTTGAAATTTGCTTCACAAACTATGTTTGTCCAAAAATTCCATGCGTCCACTTTGGTAGCTTGCTGATTATATAAACAAATTATAAAGAATCTTAAACGGCGTTTCAAAGAACAGTTAATCGTATTATTCACGGTCAAAATGCATGACCTGCATTATGATGATATTAGTTAAATTTTGTTTGTATGAGTCACACCGACGATGCTTGAAGCAAAATCTAAATTTTTTGATTTTTGCACATGCATGTATACAATACAAACATTTCAAGATAAACTACTCAAAGCAGTGAGATTTCAAAGAACTGTCAAATTCTATACGTAAAAAGTTTTTGTACGTAGTTTGACAATTGCCTTGCAATTAGCTTGTAACAAGATGCTATCAATTTATCGTGCAATGCATGCACGTGTATGCTGAGTTCTTTATGCACACGCATACGATGCTTGTGTCATGCATTTTGACCGTGAATACTGTGCTTTATACAACAACATAAGCAATGTGCCATTTATGGTACGTTATGTATTTAAGGGTTAATCATTCCCTGTAAACAAATGATCTGCATTTACGACCTGAATATAATACATATCACATATCGTCAGGTGGTTATTGCTTTGCCGCAGTATTAATGTATTCTTAATATACTGTGCGGCAAACCAGTAACCACGCGACGATATGTGTGCCCATGCAAATATGACTACACATATTAAAATTTCTTTTCCTTGGTGGGATTTTCCTTCGTAAAGCTGTCTGGCAAAATCGTTTAGATAGCTCTCTTTGCTTTACACAATAGAGCTGGCAAACTATCGATAGTCTAGCCATTCGATATTTTCGATAGTTTGTTGGAAAACTATCGACACTATCGATAGTATCGAATTATTTTACACTATGTTCACACGGCAATACGAACAGTCATTTTGAATGTTGATATACATATGTATATGGATAAAAACAATCAGGTAAAAATTATAAATAATTAATTTTATGTTTAATTTTGTTCTAATTTTTCAATATTAAATACACATCTATTTTTTGTTTTTTTTACAAAAACATACCTATGAACTATGAAGCCAGTTCAGATAAATTAGCAATAATTTGTTATCAAAAGATTCAGTAAAATTCAGAATGAAGCAAAATGGTTCGTTCACAAAATTTTTTATATTTCAATCAGTATTCGAGCGCGGATCGTGAATGTGAGAGCGAACCTCCATATTTGTTTTCCGTGTGATCATTGTGTTAGGAATGTTGACTTTCATTTTACATATCACTCATTTATTCAAACAACGTCATAATTCAAATAAAACTAGTTTTGAAAAAATTGAGTTAAGTTTTCAATTAACATACAACTCAGTGGATATATTAATAAAGTTTTCTTTTATCAAATGGTGAGCTTGCACTCCATTTGCGTAAACTTTGGAACAAATTAAGTTTAGGGGCACCTCTTAAAAATTAATAAAAGTATCCTACCCTATAGAGAATTGAAAAATAAGAAAAAAATTAAATAAAAAAATTGGCGGCGAGGTATAGTTTCCGAGCTATGGGCCTCCGAAATTGTAGTAAAAAATTGTGATTATATGGTGTATTTTTCAACGACTGTGACTTTTTTTGTCTAATGACAAGACAACACAATTGTCGAACAGAATCATACCATAAGAATTTTCTCTACCATGGTATTTCCCTTCACGGCTCAACCCAATAGAGATTTTCTGCATTGCCAAGTTCTCCTAACTAATAACGTTTTTCTGCACTGCAGGCCTTCAGCGGGGAGTAAGGATTTTCTCCACCATGGTGTTTCCCGACACGGCGCAGCCAAATAAAGATTTTCTGCCTTGCAAAGTTTGCTTGCCTAATAACGTTTTCCTGCATTGCCGCTCTTAGGAGGGGCGTAAAGACTTTCTCCACCATGGTGTTTTCCGACACCGCACAGCTTAATAAAGATTTTCTGTCTTGCAAAGTTTCCTTGCCCGGTCTTAATGACCTTCTACACCAGGGTGTTTCCCGACACGGCGCAGCCTAATAAAGATTTTATGCTTCATAAAAATTTCTTGCATTTTACCATTTCATGAAAGGTATTGTCAAAAGCTTTAAAATTATACCATTACTGGTCATATTCGTTGGAAAACACTATATAATCACGCTATTGTATTACAATTTAAGAGGATCATAACTCAGAAACTACGCCTCGCCGCCAATTTTTTTGCTTAATTTATTTTCATATTTTCAATTTTCTATAGGATAGGAGAGGTGCCCCTAAACTTAATTTAAGCCCGAAGTTTTTAGACAAGATGAAATATGACGGGTGTATTATTAACTCCATTAATTTATTTTTTGAGTTATGACGTTATTTTAGTAAGTGAGCGATATGTACTTATGTATTTTCAATAGAAGACAACTAATATAATAAATTTTATGTCGCCGTGAAGAAAAAAAACTTTTGAAAAAACTTTTTCAGTCACGTACCAAACTTTTTTAACAGTTGCAAAAAAGGTACTATTTTCCGTGTCGGCGTGAGCACGTGCGTTTTTTGAGAGTGTATGAGTGTCACGTGCTCGCATGAAATTTATATCCAGAAATTTACTTTAAATAAATAAGAAATACATTAGATGTGAGCTATTAATTTATATACGTTTTAATAGAAGACAAAAGTAGGTATCAGAATTATTAAATGTCATTTTTTTAATTACTTGATTTCAAAAGTTATAGCCCAGCAAACTTTTTATAAAAAAAAAATAGTTTTCATATTCTGTTGTAAATATTCTGACTAACAACACATAGTTGAACGGAACAGCCAGCCGTTTTCGAAGGCCACTAAACCTTCATTATCAGCGTTCAGAAACTTCAGGTTCTTGGTGCAGTAATTGAATATTTTTCTTTTGTAATTTTTTGTAACTAAAATTAAACTAATGCAATTAATAAACATTTAAAATAAACGAGAAAACTAAAGTTTACTGACTTTTAAATGTCGGAATCCCGTGTTTTACATGCCACTGCCAATGGAACTACATACATTTCCCAAGGGACATACTTATGTATGTAAGTGCCTTGCCATATTTAGCTCCATACATATCCTCTATAGTGGTTATGCTTTTTTGGGCGCATGTGTACTCGTCACAAGTAAGTATGAATTGTGTAGATTTCCGCACTACCACTGAGGTACTACACGTCAATTATTTTAAATGGCTGACATCCCCAATAGGCCTAAACCATTAACCATGCACCACTAGCTACAAATAAATATATTTACTACATGCATAGACATAAATATGCCATTTTCATGCAATTGAGCCATGTTTATGAGTTTTTGTATAGAAGTGTGATTGTTTTTTTTAATCATTTTTTTTGTTTTTATAAATACGTAAATAAATATCAGCCTTATTTATAAAACTTATTAGGACTTTATAAAGACTTTTTAAGAAAAAATTTTTATGAAAATTTGTTTTAAAAAGCCTTTACAAAGCTTTAGAACGTTTTCAAACACATCGAAAGATTCCTGATCCAAATGAACAACTGAATGTATGTATTATAAGGAAAAAATTAGAAGAAACAAAATGCACGAAAAAGTTTGCGGATTTTATTGGTGAATTCAAAGTTGATCCGTCCTTACTATTTTATAGGCATTAAACTTTCTTGTTAAATTTTAAGGATATAAAATTTTTTATTTGGACATAACTTCTGAGCTAAAGTAATTCAGAGTATGACAGTCACATATTTAAAAAGGTATTTTGATTTCCTATCGATTGGTATATGATTCAATTGGGCACAATCTGTACTTTTCATTTTATATGCAAGAACAAATTTTTTGTTGGAGTAATTTTCGAGAGTGTTTTTCTCCATAGTTATTCAAATAAAAATAATGACATCTATTAAATCTGATTCTACGGATACGAAAGCATAAAACTTAGAACTTTTTTTTTTAATAAAAGTAAAAATTACCTATTTTTATTGATTTGCAAAATCAGCACTTTTTTTCACAGTTTGTTTACATATTTTACTAGGCAAATTACCACGAGGTTGCCACTTACAAACTTAATGGAAAAAAACTATATTATCACAAAAATTATGCAAATTTGTAAAAGTTTGCTGGACTATAACTTCTGAACTAAAGTAACTCAGAAAAAGACTGTCACCAATTCTGAAAAGTATTTTTGTCCTTAATTGTTTGGTATATGTCTGAGTAGTGTACAATGGATCGTTTTGGTTTAATAAGACGAAAACTTTTTCTATTTTTAACCCACCCAAAAAAGTTTGATGGGCTATAACTTCAGAACTAAAGTAAATCTGGATATGAAATTTATGAATTCTGAAAGGCATTTTTATTCCTCATCAATTGAGATATGCGTCAATAGTGCACAGTCAACCGTTTTGGTTTTATAAGGCAAAACTTTTTTTATCAATAAAAAGTTTGCTGGGATATAACTTCAGAACTAAAGTAAATCTGGATTTGACATTTATAAGTTCTGAAAGATATTTTAATTCCTAATTGGCTAGTATATGTGTCAATAGCGCACAGTTAACCGTTTTGGCTTTATAGGGCAAAACTTTTTTGTCTAAAAAAGTTTGCTGGGCTATAACTTTAGAACTAAAGTAAATCTAGATATGACAGTTATCAATTCTGAAAGGTATTTATATCCTTAATCCGTAGGTATATGCGGCAATTAGGCACAATCAATACTTTCCATGTAGCACTTCAATTACTATATGAGGGTATATATATAAATTTATTTTATATGTTTGGATTCATATTGGCATTGCACATGTTGTAATATTAACAGAAATAACGTTTTTATTTGGTAAAAACCAAATTTCATGATATTTTGCTCGAGCACGTGCTTTTAATGTAATAAAAACAGTAACGCGCCCACGAGCACGTGCTTTTAATGTAAATAAAAACAAAATTACTCCTTATTTTGCAACTCTGCTTGAAAAAAGTTTTTTTTAGAAAAGTTTTTTTTTCTTCTCTTCCGTAAATTTTATCGAGTTTATTGTCAATTTGGTAATACATATTTTCAAAGATAGTATCGCTATCGAGAAAAAACTATCGATAGTCTAATAAAAACAAAAGTATCGATACTATCGATAGTACTATCGATAGTTTGCCAGCTCTATTACACAACACTTCTTAAATAAAAGTTGATATTGTGAAAACTAATCTCATAAATAACAAAAATTATGCACTAATTTTAGTAAATTATGACAAGGTAGAAATAAAATGGAACATTGGGTCCATAAAATGAAAATTAAGCAGTTTTATAATATAGCTTGCATGCACAAATAGTGTATATAACATATAATAAATCACAGTGAATTTGCCACAAATGAGACTACAAACAAGTTTTAGTTATGAAATGTAATTATTCAACGAATTTAATCTGTAGCAGAAATTAATGAATGAAAAATTTGAATGTACATATGTAGTATTAAATTAATACAAAATTCATTTTAATAAAAAGAGGTGACAAAAAGAAAGAAACAATTGCAGGTTTTTATTAAAAAGATTTCAAATTGTTCATTGTTCAAAAATTCATTTTCATTTTCTCCTAAAGTGCATGTAAATATATTACATATCGGTGTAATAATAAAAGGAATATATACCTCATATGTACATACATACATATGTATTTAGATATATCGTGTGAATTTGTGCCTTGATGGTTTGGTATTAATTTTTTTATACATATTTACATACATATGTACGTCAATCGCAAATGTTATAAATTAATGAATAATAACATTTCATTAAGTTGTAATAGCTGCGTTTAGTGTGTATCGACTTTTCGAATTATAAGAAGAATCAACGTCAGTAAATCGATTAAAAGTGATATCATGCCTAGCGCCCAGTATCATCCACTTGATACAGGCAACAGTACACCGGGTCAAAACACAGTTTTACGAGGCAACCATAATGGGAAGTTGCGGGTGTTATGCCTTAAAACGACATCAAATCGTCGATTGTTCGTGTGCTTCATGGTAGTGGTGATGTTGCTCGTCTATGTTGTTTGGTGTGCATTTGCTAGTTACACTGATGATGGTAGACCGGACTCATTTACAGCCACAGGTAAATTTTCATCCACCCTCTTATTTTTATTACATGCGTGTGAATTTACATACTATGTATGTTCATACATATTTATCCAATTGGATTAGTCATTCATTGTTTTGGCTCATCAAATACAGCCAACAAAATTTTCAAAAAAAAAAATAATGAATTTTTTTTTAATTTGTCAACATTTAGTTTTAACTTTCATTTCATAAAAATGTATGGTTACCTTAAAAAATAATTTTCCGCTCCCAACTTGTGCAGTTTATGCTACAAAAAGTAGCCATAGGTAGGTAGGTACTCTACTTAACCGAAAATTCATTACATTTTGTAAAACCCGAAAAATATTTCATTTAGAATGCGGAAATGACTTGCAACTTATGGAACCACCTACTAATATGCACGCAGGCAATTTTATTGTACAATATCTATTATTGCACAATAATATTGCAAATGTATGGGTACCTCAAATATGCATATATATATATATATACATATATATATATATATATATATATATATATATATATCAATGGCTTAACCCTTAAATGCATACCGTACCATAAATGGTACACTACTTATTTTATAAAAAAAATATACCTAGCAAATGTAGCTGAAACTCAATAATATATTTATTTTAGATGTAATTGATAACAAGCCAGCAACAGAGTCACCCGCAACACCTTGCAGAGAAGTATTTCTGGATTCGCGTTTATATATTCAGGACAAACTACGAATGGAATGGGATAATTTAAGCACAATTTACTTTGTTACACCCACATACCCAAGGCGAGAACAAGTACCCGAATTAACTAGGTTAGCCTACACGCTATTGCATGTACCACGCTTGCACTGGATAGTGGCCAATGATTATAATGCCTGCAACCCTTATTTAGACACTCTTCTTAGGCGATTTGGTAGGTATTTAGCAAACATGACTTTAAACAGTTACCTTTTCTATTTAATTGTAGGTATACCTTTTACACATTTGTCCAGTCCAATGCCAGAGCGTTTTCGTAATGCTAAGTCTAAGCCCAGAGGAGTGGCAAACAGACGGGCTGCCATGCAATGGCTGCGACAACGAAACATAACAACTGGTGTGTTATATTTCGGGGACGATGATAACACCTATGATCTAAAGTTATTTAGTGAAATACGTGATACCAAAATTGTATCAATGTTTCCAGTAGGATTAATTGCAAATTATGGCATTAGTGGTCCTGTAGTTCGCAAGGTAAATAACTTAGTTGGTATATTTGTATAATTTTGGAAGAATAAGATTTTCTGACTTTATAGGGTAAAGTGGTTGGTTTCTTAGACTCTTGGGTAGCTGGTAGACGTTGGCCCGTTGACATGGCTGGTTTTGCTGTAAATTTAGCATATATGGCAGAATATCCCAATGCTAGTATGCCGTTTAAACCCGGTTATGAGGAAGACTACTTTTTGCGTAGTATAGGTCTGACGTTAGATAAAATTGAGCCTAAGGGCAATAACTGCACTGAGATTTTAGTCTGGCATACACAAACTAAGAATCATAATCGTGAACCAGTTAAAATTAGTCATGAATATTTAGATAATCGTTCTAATTTAGGATCCCTGTTTAAGGCTTTAGCTGAAATGGGAGTTTCCGATGCATCTGATGATGGAGGTATGTATTGACCCAACTAGTATACTAAATTGTAAACTAACAGCGTTATTTATAACGAAAAATTTACAAGAAGTTAACATGAAGTTTAATGCTATGGGATATGTACATATGTAGGGCAAATGTAAAAACTCTTGCTAATTTTTTGTTATACATAATAAGGCTGTAAAGATTTATTGCTGTTGTTATTTGTTTTAGGGCAAAAAGCTATTATTAGCAGTAACGGCAAGGCCAAGCCTTTGGGATATTATCTTAGCTGAAATTCAACTCCTTTTCAAAATTTTTTTTAAAAATGTGCTTAGTTAATTTCTTTTTTAATTGCTATATTTAAATCTTCTTTTCACACAAACACATAATAGGTTACGATTCAAATATGGAACTTAACATGATATTATTTATTGTCTCTTGTTTTAATAATTTATATTTAGTTTTAGTTTTATCTGTTACTTGTAAGCTGTAATATGCTAATTGTATTTTTTTTTTCATTATAGTTTGCCTGTACTATGTGATAATATTTAGGTCTATTCATATACATACTTGTGTATGTATGTATGTATATTTAAGTCATACAGCCTTATACATATGTATATAAATGACTTGTAAGAACGACATTAGTATCTACGATTTGGAATAAGTAACTATGAAAACAAATGCAATCAAGAAGCGCTAGAATATAATAGCGGAATTCACGGTTGGCCTTGTAGATCTTGATCATATCGAAGCTTTGGTACATTTTGGTAAATTTAAAGCGAAGCAACAACAATTTACCAAAGCTACTCGTACAAGATGTAAAAGATCTACATACAAGGCCAACCTTGAATTCCGCTAATATTCTAACAATGCAAACAAGATAGTTTAGTTGATTAAAATATTTGATAATTTTAAGTATACAGTATGTATGATATAAGTGTTAATTATTTTATTACATTTTTTGATATTATTACGAATTTATTTGTGAACATGTGTTTTTTACGAAATAGTCAAAGTCGGAAAAGGACAACCAACAGCAATACAAGTAGTCATAAAAATAAACGACAAAATGAAATAACTTCCAATGAGATGAGATATAAAACAAATTAAATGAGTATCACAAAAATTTAGTGAAATGAGCTTAAAAATTATTAAAGGCGTAAAATCGAAATTAAATACATAAGTCGTAAGTAATGTAATATCTGATACTCATGACATATGAATGAAACCCATACGAAGATATGACAGAAGATCTAATGAAATAACTCCTAAAAATATGATGAAATGTGTAGAAAGTTTTAGTTTTACTTTCGTGGAGTAAAAAGTCCTTGTGCCCAGCCGAATGTCAAGAATACAGAAATATTTTGGAAATCGACAGAGCTGTTGAACAAACCTCAGAAAATAAACTTCTAAAACTTTTTTCTATGGGAAATTATTAAAAAGTCCCAAATTAATTTTTTTTACAAAATAACACAAAAAAAATCTGGACTTATTTCATTTTCGGATTTTTAATATCTAATTAAAAATTAAAATAACAAAAACTAAACATTTTTAAACCCCCCGATTCATTCAGAAAAGATGTGATATCTTCTTAACGGCTGGACTCGATCAAGTCACCTTTCAAACAAATAAAACTAAATCAATATCGGTCCAGCCGTTTGGTCTGTACTTGGACTCGTACAGACACACACTACAAACTTATAAACTTTTTGAGTCGGGGGTTAAAAAGGCTTAAAAAAATTTAAATAAACCTTAAAAATTGGTTTTTTTTTAATAATTCCAAAAATTCAATTTTTTTGGGAGTTATTCTTTGCGTAATCTTATACAGCCAAATAACATAAACTTGTGGATTCAATTGGCTTTTAAAAAAACTCATAATCTTAAGATAAAAAGCTGTTGCACATATCTTTTTCTATATGGAAAAACGCATAATCAGACGACGTATAATATACATATACGACGACAGGTTGTGATTTAAATAATGGTATCCGTGTTATTTAATTTGTTGCTATGCAATGTTTGTAAATTATACTTATTTAATTATGTATTTGGTCTTTAAACTGTAAAAAATTTGTTCTTTATCTAAGTAAATAAAAGTGATATAAATATAAACGATTGTTCCGAAAAGCTCAACTTTTTAAATCCTAAGAAGAGTAAGGCTGAGTTTACATCTGGCATTTCTTGTGTGTCATTTGCCCAAAAAAGCGTAACCAACTAATTACTAATGAAAAACTGTTTAATTCAGACATGTATTCATTGATTTAAACAGTTTGCAATCATGCTGGATTCTATAAAATTGTCTATTAGTTATATATGAAACTATTTAACTTAATAAATACATGTCTGAATCTAAAAGTTTTTCATTAGTAATTATTGGTTAGGCTTTTTTACGCTTGTGTGGCACACAGATGGAAACCCGGCCTATCTGTGTATTTTTTAATAAGTTCAAACATATATACGTATGTACACACATTTGTATGTATGTACTTTAAATTAATCACTCCTTACAGGCATTTTTTATTTTGTAAGTAATTAGATACCCCCTGCAGCAAACATGAGAAAGAATTAAATTGGCTTCAACTTTTAGCACAATAATGGCTTAAAGACTTTATTTGTGTATTTAGTTTCAATTCTTGCGTGGTTTTCATAATTTGCATTAAGTTTTATTTGTTAAATGTCGTATGACGAACGAACGTATATATTAGAGATCGACCGAAGGCGTTTTTTTTTGGCAGAAGCCGAAGCCGAACTTCGACTAAAATCCTAAACTTCGGCCAAAACCGAAGCCGAAGCCGAATGTTTTAAATTTTAAAAATGATACTTACGTTTTATATGAATTAAGAAAAAACTGCTTTTTTGAGATCACTGAAATAGCTGTAATATCTATTGGATACATAACAAGAAAAATAAAAACAAAACAATTCATTAACAAACAAAAAGAGTCTCCAAGACTATAAAAATAAAAAGTACTAAAAAAATTTTAATTTAATAATCAAACTTTAAGGGCACTGCTACACGTTCAATATATATTGAACGCGATCCTGTATCGCAATATTTATTGAACGTGTTGCATGTAGTATTGATGGATCGCGATCTATATCGCAAAATGGCCTAAATTATGGAATCCAGATCGTGAATCGCGGATCGCGTGATAAATATTGAACGTGTAGCATTTTCATGGTATTATATCGCGATACGTTAATAAGAAGTGAATTAAAACAAATGAAATAAAAGACACAGTGCAAAAAATTTAACAAATAAAAAGTAAAAAAGTTTATTATATTTGTGTAAAGTTTGTTTTAATAAAGGGTAGTGGCAGAAGATATTGAAAGCGATGCGGGTTCTGCCGGTGGGATTGGAATATTTATTTATTATTTTTAATTTTGAGTCATTGCCGCAGTTGTGGGACATTTTTGTGCGACATTTTTTTAATAAACGATCCGCACAGCGCAAAAATAATGTAAATACTGACGCGATAAATATTGAACATGAAGCATGCGCTCGTGATCCATCAATCCATTAAAATGGATCGCGATCCAAATATCACAATATATATTGAACGCGATCCAGTATCGCGATATTTATTGAACGTGTAGAATGCAGTTTTTATTGATCGCGATCCATATCACAGAATGGATTAAATTATAGAATCCAGATCGCGTATCGTGGATCGCGTGATAAATGTAGCATTTTCATGATATTAGATCGCGATACGTTAATAAGAAGTGAAATAAAATAAAAGACGCAGTGCAAAAAATTTAACAAATAAAAAAGGTAAAAAATTTTATTACATTTGTATAAAATTTGTTTTAATAAAGAGTAATGGCAGAAGATAGTGAAAGCGAGTTTTTTCTGCCGGTGGAATCGGAATTAACGACCGAAAAAAATATTTTGAAAGACTTTATTTTTAATTTGGTGGCATTGCCGGAGTTGTGGGACGTTTTTGTGCGAAATTTTTTTAATAAATGATCCGCACAGAACAAAAATAACGTAAATACTGACGCGATAAATATTGAACATGTAGCATACGCTCGTGATCTATCAACAGAACAACATTTTTTCGGCATTTACTCCATATAAACGCGACCTTCTTTCTAAATAGAGCCTACCAGCGGCACTAACGAGCTGCTCACTGGCAACACTACTAGATGGAGCACTTAAAAACTTAACTGCTGCTGTTTTCAAAATATGAAAAGGTGACGACGGAATGAAAAATATTTGGCTTCGGCAAATCGGCCGATTTTTGCCATAGGCCGAATGCTGCCCGATTACCAACTTTTGGCCGAAGGCCGAAGCCGATTAATCGGTCGAACTCTAGTATATATATATGGAAGAATTTCTAACGGTACCAAACGACGACATCTAGTTGTGCGTAGCATAAAATGAAATAAACTACCATACTGCCAGAAATAAACCGCAAAGTGCTACCAAGTTGAATATGCCCACAAAGGTACTCGTTGGCAAATACATTCACTATCTCTACAAGTAGTTACTTCAACATCACTAGTGGAGGCAAGTATGTCGTCGTGTGAAAGAAAATTGTAAATCTTTACACAAAAGTTAGAATTGCTCCTGTCTTATAACCAACAAAAATAGCAGAAGTCCTATTCGAAAATCAAAATAAAAACTTTGAAGTCATACCATAAAGAGATAAAAAATTGAACTAAATTAAAATAACAAGTAAAGAGTGAATTTCGAATGACGACGTCAAACTACGAAAATGAGCAATAAATTGTAAAAAAGTTCACCATCCGTCTATGCAGATTATAAATACCGATTTCGGACACCCTTTACCAAAAAAAAAAAAAGAATTTAAAAAAAAAATTTGGACCCACGGTAGTCGTAATTCTCCCCCGGTGTTTTTTAACAAAAAAAAGCATATTTGGTTTCTTTGTGGGGTCGAATTTCTCAAAGGCAAAGCTTAGCAGCTCTGCGAAGTGCGTACATCCGACCGATACCGCAGCCATTAAACTGAAAAAAGTGAAATTATTATTTGTTACAAATTTTTATAGATAATAATCGTGCCTATATAAAATTGCATACTCCTAAATTTTAAAGACAATCACAGAAGAAAAACAAAAAAAATAAAAAATTTCTGTTTCGGACCAGACTTGTATCTCGACGTGCTAAAAATTTTTCTTTCCGATGTACATATGTATCTACATACATATATGTATATTTTCGATCGAAAAAATTACAAAATGAACGGTTCGGTCAATAGAAGAGGCGAGAATTAAAATATATAAAAAAAGGTTAAAAATGGTGTATTTGAATCACGTAAAAATTAACATTGCTCATTTTTACAAACAGAAAAGTAAAAATATACATTTTTGAACGTTTATGTAAACATTAATCAAAACACTGTACAAAAGCTTATGAACAAAATCGAAAATAAATAATATTGGGACGATTTTCTTGTTTCATATAAAACGAAACCTGAATTTCATTTTGCTATAGGAATAAAAGAGCAAGAGCAAGAATATCCAAATTAATAGGAAAATAACGACGGCGCTGTGATTTAATGTAAGTAAACTTGATTTAAGTTTTCTCGCGTTTTAAAAAAAAGGTGTATATTTTAATTAAAATTTTGGAACAAAGTTACAGCGCGAGCCATGAAATTTTGCTTTAATAGAGAAAACATGCATACAAACATACGAACAAGTAGTCATGCATATTACACAAACACATTAACACATATTGCACATAAACGTATACGTGTCTGCCTGTATGTTTTTCCATAGTGTTGAAAGAGGAGGTAAAATGTTATGATGTCGACTGCATTGAATATGTGTGAGTGTGTAATACTACCACAAACGCTATTGTAAGTTTTATAAAGATGTGCGATTGTCAATGCACGGATTGAGTTCGATACCGTTTCTTCCCAGTTGACCAAGACTTTCGTTATTGATATCGATTTGGAATGTATCTCGAAAAATTATCGTGTAAATCTATCGAGAGTGACACTCAAAAATGAATCGAAAAAAGTTTACCTGTCGCTCAGTATTGTCCCAAAAAACATTCGATCTCGATGTTTCGCTAGCAATATCAAAAGTGAGAGAATATCGTAATAATTACGATATCGCAAAAAGGCAGCAGTAAAAGTAAAAAAGTAATTTTATTTTTTAATTTATTTATTTTAACTTATATAATTTATTTTTTTAATACCTTAACTTACGCTGCAGGCTTGGAATTATTGGACATGCATATGTAGGTTTGTGTTCTTATTTTATTTGTTAACTTACAGTGCTGTCATGCCTCGAACTTGGTACCTCTAGGCTATCACGCTAGCACAATTCCACTCGGCGGCCTTCACACATTCGAAAAACTAACGAGAGAAGTTCGAAGCTTTAGCGAACATTAGAATTTTTTTATATTTGCCAACAAATCGTCGGTTTGTTTCTGCTTTGATGTATGGGACAAAAATGTGTTTTCGAGAAAATCGATGAAGAATGTTTAGTTCATTAGTTTTATAAAAATGCGCGATAGAATTTGTTGTTTAATAATAAAAGTAATAGATACATATGTTTTTTATTCAAACATAAAGTTGATGAACTTTTTACATCCAACTTGAAAAGTTATGAGGACTTAAAGAAAAAATGACAAAAATCCTTGTCAACGCATCCCACAATCATAACAACAATATTGTTCACTTTTAACAAGTCTTGTTCAAGTAGGTTACATTATTGTATATATTTCAGTAGATAATAAAGTGAAAATATCAGTTTTATTCATTTAACATGACTTTTAGAGGAAAAAAAGGAAGAAATAAAAGACGGTGAGTATATTAAATAAAAGAAATTTTAATAATAAAAAATAAATATCAATTAATTTCATTCACAATAATTAAATTTTTGTACTTTGCTTTGATTCACGTTCTTTGAGTAGAATATGCATTAATATGCATTGTAACAGCTTCAAATAAAAATATTAATACTTTTACATGGGAAATGTGCCACATATCAAAAAAATTGTCGATTACCGTAAAACAGACTACAATGTTCAACAATTGTGGAAATGACGCAAATTTCCACATCTATATCTCCAGATATATTTAAGATATCGGAAAACTGATAACGAATTTGGAAAGAGGACACATTATTCATATATAATCAATCAATAACTCAATTTTTTTTTAAATGTCCCATACGTCAAAGCAGAAAAAACCCGACGAAATATGGAACAATTTTGTTTCGAAATTTCTTCGCTTTAGTGAGCATTCGTTTTTATCGAATCTCAGGTCAAGTGGGTTGTTGGTAATTTTCTTTTCACTAGAGTGCGAGTTGTTTTATATGAATGTTAGAGCTGTGCCAAATCGTTCATTCAAGTGACCGCTCATTTTCGTTCATTTTCTAAAAAAGAACGAGTTCGTTCATCCGCTCTTTACAAGAAATAGAACGAAGTAAAAACAAACAAACAAAAGCTGATTCGTCAAATAAAAAGGGCATTTGTCCAGTGAGTTTGTTATGAATTGTTTAGCAAACTAAGCAAAACAAACAATAGAAAATACAAGAAAAAAAAAATCAGCAAGTAAATGTTTAAAATATTAAAGGAATAAGAAATCAAAAGATTCATATTGGCAAAAGAGCCACATATAAATAATCAAAATAGAATGTGTATAATATTATATACATAGGTAAATTTGTTTAAAAAGCTCTTAATATGTTCTAAAAGCTTAAGAAATGTTAATGGCAATTTTATTAATTTCATAATGGTCATACTGCTACTAAAAGCAGGCAAATGAAAACCAGAATGTGACAAAAAATCTCACGAATAAAGAAAAAGCAAAAAAACAAAAACACCCAAGTGCACTCGTTCGTTCAATTGTACTTTTTATCAGCACTGCTGAGCCAAAACAGCTCAGTAAAGTGACCGGCTCACTTCGTTCATTTTACTGATTCGTTCATTTGTACTCGTTCGTTCATGAACGACACAGCTCTAATGAATGTATGTACATATTTTATTTGAACTATTGTTTTGTGATTATTTTTAAGTTTAAAGTTTTTCGCTAATGTTTTCGTTGTCTGATAACTTGATTGTATATGAAGCTACTCATGAAATATGCCACTTAATCCTTAAATATAATAAAAATTTAGAGTTTCTCATTCTGTTACTAGGTATACAGGAGAAAAATGCTTCATTTTCTATTTTACATTTAACAATTATGGCACAAATGTTATACATATTAACATTTGTGGGGGTTGTTGATTAACAACCGCTACAATAACGAAAAAGTTTATTGTGTAAGAGCTTACCCTCAAAACTTTAACGATACGTATGTACATATGTATGTATATATGTAATTATGTAAATCATAAAATAATATAACAAATGCCTGTTTTATGATGTACTCATTTCACTTTTAAAAAGTAAATAGATACATAAATATGTACCATGTATGTACACTTTTTACAATTCATTTAGTGTATTATTTATTGCAAGAATTTAAGAAAAGTACATACATATCGATGGTCTTAAGTAGAAAGGCCTAACTCGTATATTTTACATAATTGCGTTTTTCAGTGATTCCAATATATTTCACACAAATAAACCTCTTCACAAAAATTTATTGCAATAGTGTAAAAAATAAAGTTTTTACAACCAGTTTTACAAAAAAGATTACATTGTGAATATTACAGTTTTTATTATGTTTTCACCTTCTCCTGGAAAGTTCGCTCTTCAGAATGACAAGATATATATACCCTACAAGAACACTACCAGTTAAATTTAACCGGTTGTGCTGACGGGTATGTCTGTTAAAGTTTCTATTAGTTTATTAAGAGCAAAATACGTTTTTTTTTTCTTCTAAAAACCCCCAAAAATTTCCAAAACCTATTTGTATACTATTTATATATTTTGTTTTACAAGAAATAAATAATATGATAATAATTTATTCGACCTTTTTTGTTAATTATATATAAATTTTATTAAAGCTGCAGGTCATGCTGCAGGTCTTTTGTAATCAATTTACAATTTTATATATCGGATAAATAAAATAAAATTTTTATATAAGAAATAAATAATTATAATTTATGTAAACATCAATATATTTTAATAAAACTTATTAAAATAAAACTTAACTTAGTCCCTGTCTAGACTTGCAATTTTTGTTGCAGCAATTCTTGAGTTTATATTATTGGTAAGACTGTTGTAAATATAGAGATGGTAAATAAAATTGAGCTTACAATACAAAAAAGCTTTCAGCAAATTAAAATACGATGAATCAAAACAATTCACATATTCCATTTGCAATAATGCTAAGTATATAAAGCAGAAATCTACATCAACTGACACCACACACAGTGGACCAAACTCAAAAGAACGCTGATGATGAAGGTTTAGTGGCCTTCGAAAACGGCTGGCTGTTCCGTTCAACTATGTGTTGTTAGTCAGAATATTTACAACAGACTTTGTTGTTATTTGTTGATTAATAATTATCACATGTAATTTGGCTTAAAAAGCAATACGAACCTTAGCCCGTTCAAATCACAAATATAGAAACAAATGGAGTTCGGATAATAATTAAAAATTAACTAAAATAAATTGTTGATCTTAATAATCGACATTGGACTTAATCAGCTTTCTGAACAAAAATATAACTGCATTTTAAAATTTTTAATAGACTTCCCCTTTTTAGAATTAAAAATCTTGCATGTATGTATTTATGTACATATGCAAGGATTTTTGTAGATAGAAATCTTTGTGCGTTCATATCTATGGACGTTGTTTATATGTACATGTGTATATCCATAAAAATATTTCCTAAAGAGCAAATAATGTTGTAAGAGTTTATGATGCAGATTGTAAATATTGTGCCGCCAAGGCATTGCAACTCTCATATCGTCGCTGTTTTAACTAACTGACCTAACTAACATTTTAAAAATTTAACAGGAGAGCAGCTTTTATGGTTGTTTTATACATTCATTCTTATGGCTGCGTCAGAAATCTTTTTACTTATATAGGCACAAAATTAATGCTTACAGTCATGAAAATTGTAGACAATGTGTATTATGACTTATAAAGTCTAGTAGAGGACTTAACTCATTTTTAAAAAAAATGTCAGTTAGGTCGGTTAGTTAAAACAGCGACGATATATGCCATCTATTTAAGCACTTGCGCAATGTTCGTTATTACGTGCCACATCTCAAACATAATAACCCTCTTGCTAAAGTTTGTACTACAATAGTATTCATTCTGTTAGCAATAACATAAGTTTTCAGAAAGAAGCCTATCTATAATAAGTATATGTGCACACACATATAACGTACATACATATGTATAAATAAGAGTGGTTAGAACAAAATATTAATATACCTATTATTTCCATATTGTTTTTGGAGTTTTTCAATAATATGTTATTATTTCAACGCACGTAGATGTTTGTATGTACGGATTTTTAAATCAGGATTTGTTTTGTCTAAAAGAAATATTAATTTATAATCTAATTATTTTGTGGGTTTCTTTTCTATCGTTGAAAAAATAAAATCAATATTTTACTAAGTGTTACTGAACAGAAATGAGACATTTTAATACAAATTATAAATGTTTATCTTTGTAGAATTTTAATTATTCTTTGGTGTGCAAATTTCCTATTTTATCACTCAATGTTTGTTTTTAATTTTACCATATATGTACGTTATCAGCAGTCATCAGGGCTTAAACTTGGGAAAACTTTGCCCAATTAGTGTTTTATTTTTTGTAATGTCCGGTCAAATGAATGAGTATTAGTTATATGAACAATATGTGTAGGTTGATTTGAGCATTTTATTACTTGAATTAAGGGAAGAACTGTGGAAATTGTGTATAAGGCAATATTGGAAGTGCTAATTTTATTAAACGGGACGTGAATCTGGTGAAGCATTGAAATTAAAATATCAATAATATATTCAAGCAACTTAAGTTTGATAGTACCTAACTATAAAGAAAAATCTAAAAATTTTTTGAAGAGACGAGTATTAAACCGACGACGCTTTACTTTGTGATGTTATTCATTTACACAAATGGCTAAGAACTCTAACATAATAAACATTAGGTGTGTTCCACAAGATTTTGTACAAGTTCGGACTAATGAGAGAGAAAAGAAAATTACTCTCTGAATATGCAAAAGTTATCCAAAATTGCTGGAACGCAAGAAACCATAATTGCACATCTTGAAATATTAATGTTGCTTACTTTTTACATTAAATTTAATTCAAGTGATTTTAGTCGCTTAAAACGCATAACATTGTAAAACCAAAAAATTTGCATCATTGGCAACAGATGTAAAAAGTAAATGAAAATAAGTTCCAAAATAGTTAATTTTTTAAAAAGAACATTTTTTTATATTAAAGAAATTGAGAAATATGCACAAATGTACTTACAACTTCAACTTTGTTCAAAAATCCTTCAATTTTGATTTGTAATAAATTTGTATGTAAAAACTTTTTTCTATACTTGCAAATTTTCTTATTAATTTTTTAGTTTCATATGTAAACAAAGAAAACAGCTGATTATTGAATTCTTGTCCGAACTTACCCAGAAAAAAAGTTCGTACTAGTTTGTACAGGAAATGAAAAATATTACGCTCTCATTCGCTCTCAAAATTTCACAAAAATTGCTATCTGGAACGCTTTTGGATAACTTTGTACAAGTTCGGACTGTTTTGTTATGCATCTGGAACAGACCTATTATGCAATAACAATATGCAACTTTCAACATTTTAATCTTCTGTTGTCAACGGCAATTTTAAATTTTATGTAATATTGTTTATTTTTTATAGTGTCAAGCAAAAATGTATCGATTTGACTGAAGCCAGGGTACAATTATATCAGGTGACTGCATAAGGAATTGTTGTACAAAAATACAATAACCATAGAACCAAGGAACGTCAATAACACAATAATAATTGTACCCTAAAAGGGCTATTAGACACGCATACTTGTCTGCAGACATGTACGATGGCATACTTTGGGCTTTGCTATTACACTGTCGAACGCTGGCGGCATACTTCAGTACATAGACATTTTTGAAGTAAAAGCATGGCAATGAAGCGGAAAAAATTTTTCTTTTAATTTATTATATCCATTATTTTTAAATTTTTTTGTTGTGGTATGATCTTAATTTTTATTTACCACAATTTTTGCAAGATTTTATATTCCTCAATGAACTCTTCCCAGTAAATAACGAACTGAATTTTTATATGAAGTATGACGGACACGCTATTAGACGATTATGTTAGTATTCGACAGATATCAGAAAATCAAAAATTTTTGAAAACCAACATACATGTCTAACGTACTCGACAAACATGCTATTAGACAGTGAGATTTGGTATGCCATCGTAGCCAAGTATGCCTGTCTAATAGCCCTTTAACTAAAATCAAAAAATAAGTTTCTGACATTCTTCAGATACAAATATACAAATAGGACAAAAAATTACCAGATGAAATTGTGCTACCATAGTTCTACATACATATCGATGGCTTAATATAAAAAAGGCCTAACTCGAATTTTCGATATTTTACAGGAGAAGCAAAAAACTGAAGAAAAAATAAAGCATTTACATGCAGAAATAGTTTTTTAAGTTGCCATAAGTCCTTGATTTTGAACTGTAACGTATTAAGATCTTCAAGGAGGATGCACTTATACGTTGTCGCCCAGAAAACATAGGCCCTTTTTATATTAAGCCATCGATATGTTGTTAGATATGCTTTGACATAAGCATTAATTGAAAGAAAACAGAATATTTGCCTTATGGATATTAGATCTCTAAGAATATCCATAGATACAAAGACATCTGTGCAAGAATCAACGTACGTCCTATTTAATAACTGCAAAAATATTGTGTAAATGTGTCGTTATTTCAAAACATGGTTCATGTATGTATGTATGTATGCACGCGAATTAAAAAAATTGGTAATCTATGTATACACAATTAAATTTAGTTATTGTATTTATTAACGCTAGTTTCCCAAATGGCTTTTCGATTGATTGGTAATATGTACATATGTACATATGTAAACTAATGATATTTTTAGTTTGCAGACTCCTTATACATGCGGCATACATAAACAACTTAAATCGGTACGAATAAAATAATGTCAACAAAGATAACAGCGACAGCCGATAGCAGCAGTAGTTGTAGTACTACCGCAAGTCCATCAGCAAGTTCGTCTATATCAGCAGCAGCAGCAGCAGCAAACGGTTCTACAACTCCAGCCAGACGTCTTCGTACACGAACCTCAACGGGTGGTAATGTAAGTGGTAGCGAATCAGCGCAAAAGAAATATGCACCAGTTTGTGAACGAAGTGACTCAATTTCCAATGCGTCCAATGTGACTGCAGGAAATGAAGACAAGACAAGCGCAAGTAAGAAATATCACAACAGTTGTCCCCAACCGCCAACAAGCTCTGGACGAAAAGAAAAGAGTCATTCGCAACCTCACAGCTCAAGCACCTTCAATATGAATAAAACTGAAGAATTTAACTTTGATACGCCGCTTGAATGTCCGGTTTTTCGACCTACGACAGAGGAATTTAAAAATCCTTTGGCCTATATTAGCAAGATACGTCCAATAGCTGAGAAATGTGGTATTGCCAAGATTTTGCCACCAGAATCTTGGTCGCCTCCTTTCGCAGTGGATGTGGACAAATTGAAATTTACTCCACGTGTTCAACGACTTAATGAGTTAGAAGCGAAAACTCGAGTAAAACTAAACTTTCTTGACCAAATAGCAAAATTTTGGGAATTACAAGGATCTTCTCTCAAAATTCCCATGGTTGAACGCAAGGCCTTGGATCTTTACACATTGCATCGCGTAGTACAGGAGGAAGGTGGTATGGAACAAACGACTCGAGAACGTAAATGGGCAAAAGTGGCAAACCGTATGTCTTATCCTTCTAGCAAGAGTGTGGGTGCAACTCTTAAAGCCCACTATGAGCGGATTCTCCACCCGTTTGAAGTATATACTTCGGGAAAAGTTCTGGGACAGGGAACCACAGGTGCAACTGTAGGTAGTCCCGATGTCAAACTAGAGGATGGTACCGATTACAAGGCCCACGAGATTCCAACACGTCAACAAATCGCTCCACCTAACGAAACCAATGCCCGTCGCTCCAAACGATTTGCAAATTCCAGTGCCAGCTGTGGTTTGGGTATTAATCGTAGCGGTTTGAAGACGGAAACGAAAGAAGACTTTAAAAGAGATTTACTGAGTTGTTTTAATGCTTCGGCAGCTTCAGCCGCTAATCGTTCGAATTCTGGCAATGGCATCACAAGTTCTACTCAGAAAAAAGCTCCGGATCCTAATACGTCAGTGGACCCACTTATGAAGTACATTTGTCACATTTGTAATCGCGGTGATGTTGAAGAGTCGATGTTGTTGTGCGATGGCTGCGATGACTCATATCATACATTCTGCTTGTTACCACCTCTATCCAGCATACCAAAAGGTCTGAATACTTTAACTTAGAATAGTTATGTACTTTGCATGTAACACTAAAAAATTTCTTATGGTATAATTTTTCATTTTGTTATTTTATCGTTATTTTAGGTGAATGGCTTTGCCCACGTTGTGTCGTAGAAGAGGTAAGCAAACCCACAGAAGCCTTTGGATTTGAACAGGCTGAACGTGAATACACTTTGCAACAATTTGGCCAAATGGCAGATCAGTTTAAAATGGACTACTTCCGCAAACCAGTACACTTGGTTCCAACAGATCTGGTTGAACGTGAATTTTGGCGTATTGTTTCATCCATTGATGAGGATGTTACTGTGGAGTACGGTGCAGATCTGCATACAATGGATCATGGTTCCGGTTTCCCAACAAAAAGTTCGTTGTACTTGTTGCCCGGTGATCAAGAGTATGCCGAGTCGAGTTGGAATTTGAACAATTTGCCTTTGCTGGAAGACTCCATACTGGGTCACATAAATGCAGACATCAGTGGTATGAATGCTCCCTGGATGTATGTAGGGATGTGTTTTGCCGCCTTCTGTTGGCACAACGAAGACCACTGGAGTTATTCTATAAACTATCTGCACTGGGGTGAACCGAAAACCTGGTATGGAGTGCCTGGCAGTTGTGCAGAGCAATTTGAGGAAACCATGAAGCAGGCTGCACCTGAATTATTTGCATCTCAACCAGATCTGTTACATCAACTGGTAACAATAATGAATCCAAATATATTAATGAACAATGGGGTTCCAGTTTATCGCACCGACCAAAACGCCGGTGAATTTGTGATAACATTTCCTCGTGCCTATCACGCCGGTTTCAACCAAGGCTATAACTTTGCAGAGGCAGTTAATTTTGCTCCAGCCGACTGGCTAAAAATGGGACGTGAGTGCATAAATCACTATTCAATGTTACGTCGTTTCTGCGTATTCTCCCATGACGAACTCGTCTGCAAAATGGCTCTTGAGCCTGCAAAGTTAACTTTTGGTATAGCAACAGCTTGTTATATTGACATGGCTGAAATGGTAGATTCCGAAAAGAAATTGCGCAAATCTTTGCTTGAATGGGGCGTCACAAAAGCAGAGCGCAAAGCATTTGAATTGGTACCGGACGATGAACGTCATTGTCAAGAGTGTAATACAACCTGTTTCCTTTCTGCGGTATCTTGCGAGTGCACAAAACCAATTGTTTGCTTAAGACATTATACCGTTTTATGCACGTGTCCACCCGATAAACACACACTTTTGTACCGTTATACACTTGATGAAATGCCACTAATGTTACAAAAGCTGAAATCCAAAGCCCAAAGTTTTGAGAGATGGTTGTCACGTTGTAGGGACATCGTTGATGCCAATACACCAACTTCTGTGACCTTACAAGAGCTTCAAGAGTTGTGCAAAGAGGCCGAAATTAAAAAGTTTCCCTCCTCTCTATTGATTGATCGCCTTAATGCCGCTGTTTTGGAGGCAGAAAAATGCGTAACCGTCATTCAACAACTGGGAATCAATAAGGTAAGAATATACTTTTTTTTATTCAATTGTTGGTCTTCTATATATAGCTCTTCGTTGTTGAATTTTAGGTTCGCACTCGCTCCGATAACAATTTAGAAGCAGCCCAGTACAAGCTTACAATGGAAGAACTTGACCTGTTTGTTCAAGAAATTGATAATCTTTGTTGTACTATTGAGGAGGGAGTGTCTGTGCGAGAACTTTTGGTTTTAGGCAAGCAATTTTTAGATCGCACCAATGAAATGTTGAAAATTTCTTTGGATGCCCTTGAGGAGCCTGAATTGGAAGCAGTCATTGATGAAGGCAACTCATTACGCATAGAGCTTCCTCAAATGCAACAGTTGCACATGCGACTTAAACAATTAAAATGGTACAAACGATCGCAGGGATTAAGAGCAGCCAATGCAAAACTCACGTACGAAGATGTTAAAAATCTCTTACATGTGGCAGCAGCTGAGATTGTACCCACTGATCCGATTATAGATGCAGAAATAAGAAAACTGCAAGAAATCGGAGCTTCCATAGAAGCATGGGAATGTCAAGCAAGTAAATATTTTAACTGCAGCACGCAACGTCATGAACTAATGGAAATTGAACAGTTCCTTAAGACGGCCATGGAAATCGAGGGACAAGTCCCGTCTTACGGCATGCTCAAGGATGCTTTACGAAAGGCAAAAGAATGGCTACGATCTGTTGAGCAACTTCAAGCTAATGACCACTTTCCGTATTGTCATACTTTGGAAGCAATTGTTTTGCGTGGCAGTAGTATTCCGATAAAACTTGAGGAGCTCCTGCGTATGCAAGGTCATCTGAAAAGTGCACACGATTGGAAAGAAAACACTGAGCGAGCATTTTTAAAGAAGAACACTTTCTATACTCTTTTAGAAGTTCTTATGCCTCGTGCTGAGTCGGTTATTATAGACTCAGATCTGAAAAAACCATTCGAAGATGATTTTGTTAAAGAAATGAACCCAGCTCAAATCGTGGACTCGTTCAAAGTAGCTGAAGAGAAGGAACTTCGCGATATGAGGGAACTAAGAAGGCAAAACATGGCTAAAAGTCCACTGCGTGATGATTACTGTCTCTGCAAATCATCTTTCCAAGGTGTGATGTACAACTGTCAATTATGCAGAGATTGGTTCCACGAGGAATGTGTACCGCAACCAACACAAATGCAAACAAACTGTGTAACTGATGAGGGCTCTAAATTGAAATGGTTATGCCCATCTTGTGTTCGTTCAAAGAGACCACGTCTTGAAACAATTCTACCATTACTTGTTTCCCTTCAAACACTACCAATACGCTTGCCCGAAGATGAAGCTCTTCGTTGTCTTGCTGAAAGAGCTATGAATTGGCAGGATCGAGCTCGAAAGGCTCTCACGAGTCCTGAAGTCGCCGCTGCTTTAGAAGTTATAGCTACTGCAGCCCAACAACGGAATAAGCGGAAAAAACGCAAGGCAGGTAATAGCATTGGATCAGCTCGCAAGCCAAGACACAGCAGTCAGAGAAACTCTAAAGATGAAGGTTCCGACAATGCCGACTCAGATGATGAGGGCCGTTTACACATTGTCGAAGAAAATTTTAGTAACGATGAAGAAGAAGACAGTGAAGCGAATGCAGTGAGTGAAAACGCAAATACCCATAATGGCCTCCAGCTCCAGAAATTGTTGTCGGACAGCGAGACCGACAATCTCGAAGAACTAATGATGGAAGGCGACCTGCTTGAAGTATCTCTGGATGAATCGCAGGAGCTCTGGCGCGTTCTTTCTACAGTACAACCAGCATATCCTTCGGAAGCAGCTGCCCTGGTCGAACAACATCAGTCCATGATAAAACAACAAAATCCACAACACCACCAACCGACATCTAGCGTTAACTCAGCTGCTGAAGATTCAAACGATAGCTTGTTGGTTCAAAGTAGTCCCAACAGCACTAGTAACAGCGGCAGTGGTAATGGTCGCACTTCATCCACTGTTGTCAAAAAACGTAGAAGTCTTGACCCAACAACAGGATGTCAGGTGCCACGAAAGAAAATTGCTACACCGAACAAACAAAACGTTTCAACTGGATCAAATACATCATCAGGAAAGAAGTCTGCGAGAAAATCAGATGCAAATAGTAAAATAGCAGGCACCACAGATGACAACACGGAAAACTATACACCCACCAAACAATCAAATGGCGGTTCTCAAAATCAATCCAACAGCAATAGCCACGCTGCATCGGGATCGCAAAAAAAGCATAGAAAGCGTGTTGGGGGGAATAGCAACAACAGCAATACAAACGTTTCCGCTAGTCAAAAGAAGAACTCCCAAAGAGCTCAAATGGCCCAGCTGGAAGACGACGAAGAAGAGTGTCGTGCAGAAAACTGTCACAAACCGACGGGACGTGAAGTCGACTGGGTCCAATGTGACGGTGGTTGCAACGAATGGTTTCACATGTACTGTGTTGGTCTTAATCGCAGCCAAATTAAGGCCGATGATGACTATATTTGCATACGATGTTCGAAGAACGTAACAGTAACAACAATGGGTGTGAGTAGTGGCGGAGTCGCCGCTGCACAAGCACAAGCACAACAAAAAAGTCGCTCCCAAACAGCACGATAAATGATGTCGGGCTGTTCGTTATTATCATCAATTGCAAGCCTTCTGTATACATAGTAAATATTAAATCGATATTAAATATAAAAGACTCTGTTTTAAATGGGCATACTTTTTAAAAATTACACTTATCCATCCAACATTCTCCTGCTCCTTCCTATTTTCACATTACTCTTTATAAGTTCTTTCTCTTTGTTCATCTATATATAGTAACACAAGAATTTCGAATATAACATACGCAAATCAACTACAGAATTCAAGTAAAGTAATATAAACGAGAAGACACTTTTTTGCACCGAATTCCTAAATCACGCAGCTAGAAAGTCAACCACGATGAGTCAGTCATCTGCCATCATCTAATGTTATGGAACAATTTCAAATTTAAAATGAATTCAATGATCTGTTACGACAACATGAAAAAGTAAACCCACAATTGTATCCTGTACATGAAAAAATACATATTTATATAATGGATTACGTTTTATGTTTTATTTCTTAACAAACAGACTTTCGTGTTCGATTTTTCGCTAATGCTATTCTAATTCAGTTCTAAATAAGAAATTGGTAGTAGTTTATGTTTGTATTTTCTTTTAATATTTATATATACATAATAAATACAATACTTATATAATATTTTTATGATTTTACTGAAACAAAGCGATAATTTATATTTAATTTTATTTAATTATGTTAGTTTGTATTTGTATCTTGTATTGCTTAATTAGTATGTAAGCTTCTGCCCATAACGATTAGTATGTATAGAAATATATGTATGTATATATTTATCGTTATATACATATATTAAAACACATATACACTTAACGAAGAGAAAGGAATCACGAAAAATATATACATACAAATAAATAGATTCAAATACATACATATGTGTACATAACATCCCATCAAACAAAATGCTCCGAATTCGTAAAGAATTCGTAACGATTGGTCGACAAAATCTTCCGATTTCGGCACCGAAATATTACCGAAATCGTAACAATTTTTGTATGAAATGGTTGACACGACTTCGTAACTATATGTCGGTACGAATTCATTACGATAAGTCAGTACGAATTCGTAACGATATGTAGGTACGATTTTTTTTGCTTTTATAGCAGAGTACCGCTTCACCGTTATGTTGCTGCTATTGTCGAAATAATTTGCACATACTCACGTTTTTTAAAATTTGTTACAATCCTTTTTTTTTATCAACATATACATATTTATTTAAAAAAAAAATGTTCAGACTTTTACTTATGTACTCAAAAATCAAAGTTTTAATGTTTAAAACAAATTGTTCAGAGAAACTACCGAAATGTCTTAACGAATTCGGTACCACAAGTCTGACTTCAGAAAAATTCGAAACATTTTGTTTGGGGGGATACTATACATATGTATGGCGTCTGTATGTTATGTTTATAATTAAAAAAATAAAAATAAAAATCAATCAAAACTTTAACAACAACAAACAGCAAGAAGTTCAGCGATAAATCGAAAATCATATTAAAAGAATAAAATTGCTAATAGACAGCATAAGACTGACTGTCAAAATAATTTCTCGACGTTCAGACGCAAGGAAGAACAAAGGAGAGCGTTATATAAAAATACGTCTTTTTACATTGTACATTTTTATTTTTTTTAACATGTAAAGATAAATTAAATATACATATACATACATACATATATATATATATATATATATATATATATATAAATAAATAAATAAATAAATATATATATATATATATATATATATATATATATATATATATATAAATAAATAAATAAATATACTGTGCTCTGGTTATATATATATTTTTAGCACAGAAAAACAAAAACACACACTACACCGTACATACATACACGCATAAACAATTGCATACATACATTATGAACCTTTAAATTTAAATTTGATGTAATTCAATATGATTAAAAAAATAAATGTAGTATTTTAAATAATGTTTCTCTTTATTTTTTGAGGAATCAATTATCGCCAGAAAGTAATTGACAACACAATGTGGTTCTTATTGCTAATGCTGTATGTGTTTCGATTTTCATACCAAGTTAAAGAAAACACGTTACACAGAAGTTCTTATGCCATTTCAAAAAGGTAGAAGTTTCTAAAGGTGCATGTTATTTTCAGGGAACCGACTACACTAATGTCATAAAATTTAATGCGCCCATTAAACGCAGATGCTCAGCATTTTCAATAAACTTTGGAATCAAAATGTTTAATTAATTCCGAAATAGTTCATATCGCCACCTTAATTAAATACAAACGGGCGTAACTACACTTTTCTATTTTTTACAGGAGAAACAAAAAACGTTTCAAAATCAATAATAATAAAGTGTTCTTTCTTATACGTTTTTAACCATTTATTTCCTTCATACATGAATGTATATCAGCTTAAATGTTAGTTACTTTCTCTGCAATAAAAACTAGATGCATTCGTAATTACGTCCGTTTGAATTAAAGAAATTCAAGTCGTCATTTTTGATCGCAAAGGTCTAAATATTTGCGTGAACACGTAGTTTGATAAAATGAACCATACCATCAAAAAATCGATTTCGAATTTTTGTGTAGTTACGTCCGTTTGCATTTAAAAAGACGATATGTAAAACCAAATTTTATTTATATACATACTATAGATGGGGTAAATTGAAAGAATTATTTTTTTAGTTTGTCGCATCGTGCCATAACAGCGGTTATTGCTCGATATAAAAAAAGGAGTTTGACAGAAATCCGATATAAAAGTTTTCCATTTGCACTACTGTGGAAAAAGAAAAATTTATTTTTTTTTCTCGAGAGCAAAAAGTTCAAAAATTCCATTTTTTTTGTTCTTGTAGAGAAAGCTTTGCGAATTATTCATATTTTCACGCTATTGCCATTTACAAATCAACTCAATTTGGCCAACCCAACTTTCACATTGGTATTGCCATTTACAACGTAAATGACGGTTGAATTTTTAATTAGCTTATGCCAAAAAATTTCAAGTATGAGTTTCACAATAATTTTGCAGCAGAAAATACGTAATTATGCCAATATAAATAGATGATGGGTTTTTTTTAATATTTTAATCACTTGTAAGTATAGAAGTTTTCTTTTATCTAGGAAACAATTATTGCAGATTAAAGCTCGGCACGTCAATCAGAATGATTAATTTAAATTATTAGACGCGATTTTTACAATAGTTTTTGCATTTGGAAGATTTAAATGTAACTGTCATAAAATTAAAGTGTAATTGGTTAAGTTTAAGTATATCCGCAAAAAAACACAAAATACAACACTGTATACAGCCGTTAGATATTCAGTAGAAGAAATAGTATTTCCTCTTTATTATGCGTGCTTTCCCTTTTGTAGTTGCTTGTATTGTTGTTTTTGGCTTCCGTCTATTTTCTCTCTGTTGTGTGAGAGTCTTCTACTCTCATAATGCGTTAGTTTAAATTGCGAAGGAAACAGATACTCCAGTTGTGTCAGTCATTTAACCGTTGATGAATTTAGTAATAACTTTTTCGCAAATGCTGTCAGCTCGTACGAAAACACAAATACCTATTAACGTCCTACAAACAACAAGAATTTAGCAGGAGTTGTTAAATTAAAATTTTTCTATATGTAGACATACATACATATGTATGTACATATGTATGTATGTTTCTACATATATACATACATATAGTTTTTCTTCCGTTTATAAACTAACATGAATTTTGCAAGTGAATAGAATAGAGCAAGAAAAATACATTAAATAAATGGCATTATACCTATTATTGAAAGTGAAAATAAATTGATTGAAGAAAGTGTAAGTATATTTTTTGTGTTAAAATATCCATACATACATATCTCTATACATAAACTTATGAATAAGTGTGTGCAGCAATTTAGAAAAGTTGCCTTGAAGTTCACAGGAATGATAACTTATCCATAGGAAACAACAACGAATGTATATACATACATATATACTAAGATACAATCGTACTTATACATATGTACATATGTATGTACATATATTCACGAAAAAAGTTGGGCTAATGGAACAATGTCATAAGTTATCAACATAAAATTAAATTAACTATGAACATATTAAAATATACATACATACTTACATGCATACAAATTTGATTTCCTTCGATTTTTTCTCTACTTTGTTGGGTTTTTACGTACTTATATATGTACATACATATGTATGTATGTGAAACAAAATAAATAAACTCCATAAACACTAATATCTATTTCGCATCAACCAACATCACTCTTAATACATAGATTATTGTTGCACTTAATCAACTAAATGGCAAGATTTTTTTCTACCACAGACAAATTTTGCAATATTTTAATAATCGATTCGATAAATGGTTATACAAATTGTAAGATGTTGCAACACGCACATACATACATATATACATCAGATGAATTCATTCTTAAAGTGGAAAAATTAGATACATACATATGTATGTATGTATGGTATGTATACATGCTTATGTACATCCATATGTAAATATTTATAAAAACAAAATAGCAAACCACGCACACAACCAGAAGTATGTGTATATACATATGTACATATGTGTGTAGGTATGCACTTCTATAATTGAAAAACGAAAAGGCTCCTCCATACAAGAACTAACAAATTCTTAAAAAACATGAAACAAAACTTTCCTCAAAATGTTTGCATGTAGTTGTGTTGAACGCTTTAAAAGTATGAAAGGAATGGAAAAAGAGTATTGTTTTTGTTATTGTCGTACCATGCCTTCAGGTGTGTGTCCTTCAAATGCATTTTGTGTACAACTCATAATCTATATATGTATGTATGTACATATGTATGTATGTATTTATGTACTAGTGTCCTGCACAAGACTATTTATAAGACCTTTCAAGACGAGAGATTTTTTCAAATGCTTTACTACAGCGAAATATTCTAAAAGAACCGCTAAACAACACTGTTGGCAAGACAAACAGCCGAAAAAAATTTCTTGCCAACAGTGTTGCTTAGCGATTCTTTTAGAATATTTCGCTGCAGTAAAGCATTTGAAAAAATCTCTCGTCTTGAAAGGTCTTATAAATAGTCTTGTGCAGGACACTATTATGTACATATCGATGGTCTCAAGTAAAAAGGCCCCAACTCGTATTTTTACGAAATTGAGTTTTTCAGCGATTCCAATACATTTCACACAAATACACCTCTTCACAAAAATTTATTGCAATAATGTAAAAAACAACACCTTTACAAGCAGTTGTACAAAGCACTTTGTACAAACAGTTGTACTGTTTCTATTGTTCTTACCTTCCCCTGTAGTTACAATTATTTGAGTTAGGGCTTTTCTACTTGTGATCAACGATGAATACATATGTATGTATGTATGTACATGGGTAGATATGTAATTATGTGTTTGCACATATTTATGAGTGGACAAAGCTGCGGGTGTAAAAAAATGCTTTGAAGAGGTGCATTTTTAAAATTATCAGACCTGGGGGTCTACTCTGTAATTCGAAACGAAAGCAAATGCTTTCATATTGTAGTTTCGAAGTAAAGAGTAGTCCACCTGTCCAAAATCACGTTGTTTCAAACCGCGAACAGATTTGAAGCCACGCAGACGATTTTATGTCGTTTTGCAAATCACATGATTTTGAAATTTTCGGTAGTTATATTTTTTCGAAAATACATACGAGAAAACAGCTGATTTTTTAAATATAACAAAATAATTTTTGGCTCACCTTTAAGTATAATTCATGTAACTTTTAACAAAAGCACTTCTTATTTTTTATTATGAATCATTTATTTTATCGCAATTATATGTGTTTTTCATAAGGTAATAATGTATTTATTCACTGTTTTTGCGTGAGCGACGGGGTTTATTCATTTTTTTTGCTCTAGTTTTCGACATATGAATCATCATAAAATATGAACCTGGTAAAATTAAAAGTATTAAATAAATCTTCAAAAACGTAGGCATATCAAACGAAAAATTCCATTTATTAGGCATCTCCATGCTAAATCGTTTAGTTTCCTCAAAATATGGGATATTGCGCAAAATTATAATACCCTCACATAATATACCCATGGGGTACAAAGGTATCCAAATTGTGTAACGGATCCAGGTTAACAAACCGATCTCACGATTCAAAATTTGACTTATATAGTAAGGATATCTAAAAACAAAATTGTTACAATTACACATTTTTTAATTTAATTTAATAGTGACTTACCGGAAAACTTCTACAAGCGACCATATAAGGAATACATAAAAAACTGCAGGCTTTGTTTGCATTCGTTCTTCAAATTCTATCATAAAGAAAAGAACGAAATTACGCCCTGTGATCTGCATTAAAGGTACAAGCCAACTGCCCTTGGTGTAGCCAAAAATTGGATGCAAAACTTCTAAGAATTGTAAAAGTTGTATAAACTTAACTGCATTTCCCACAGCGGCATATGTCTTTGTTATGGAGTCAACACCATCGCGATAATATAACACACCCATTACACTAAGAACATATAGAAATCCAACAAACTGAGCCAAATTGTAAAATACCATGTAGACTTTTTTTGAACTCTCTGCAAGTATGTACATATGTATATAGACGCGATTTGTGAAAGGCTTTCAAGTTGATTTTGTACATACATAATATGTACATATGTATACCCACCTTTAATATAACCTATTTCTTCCTTTTGTAAACGGTCATATTCTTTAGAATAATCCTCAATAACATCGCGTGGCTTTTCATCTTCTAGTACATCATCTTCAGTAAGCCAACGATCAAAATCAACTTTTAACCATTGTGGCTTTTGTGGTGTCGCCACTAAACGAGGCCACCAACCACTTTCCCATTTTTTTATGGATAATTCCACTTTGTTGTCGTTGACTTTAAAGGTGGACTCCTAAGAAATAAATGACATTTTGTTTCTTTCATACAGTCAAAATACACCAAAAGGGGGCAAACTGAAAAATTAAATGCGAACATACATACATACCTCATCGTCTATGAAACCATAAAAATGTATTTCAAACTTATAATCATTTGTGCCCCATGCGCCAAGACCTCTTGCCTTAAATTTTACTGTTTTTGACGTAAACTCCACTTCGGGAAACTACTTACAAAAGAAAAATCCATTCATAAGGTGTGTTTTTGATATATATATATTCACACATATGTATGTATGTATGATTGTAACATACATACATATTTCCATACACATACCTTGGCATCCTTCAGATCCACTTTTAAAGTAATTTGTTTATCAGTTTGAGCCCAATAAACAAATGGGCTTAAAGTTTGCACACTGGCATTTGCCGCTTTTTTGTTTTCTTGTCCTTTTTTTGTTTCAGACATTTGTTTATGTACATATGTATACAATTTTCTATAATTACAAATTTTATATTTTGCACCTTGTGTATAAAAAAACAGAAGACATTAATTTTTATACATAAATATGTATCTTTTTTTACATCAATTTAGGGAGAAGTATTTTAACTAAATAATGACATTTGAAGAGTCTGCGCACAAATTATGCATTAATAATTCAGTGTTGCCATTTTATGTATTTTTAAGGCTCAGTTAAGGCTCAGTTAGCCGATTGTAATGTAATGTAACTGTAACGTAGAAAACAGCTGATCGATATTTTTAAATGAAAAGTAGGTTACGTTACATTACATCTCTATAACCATTTTCATTATTTTTCACATAACAATATCGATCAGCTGTTTTTTACTATTGCAGTTACTTTACATTACAGTCGGCTAACTGAGCCTTTAGCTGACTTTAATGTAATGTAACTGTAACGTAGAAAGCAGCTGATCGACATTTTTATATGAAAATTAGGTTACGTTACATTACATCTCTATAACCATTTTCATTACTTTTCACATAACAAAATCGATCAGCTGTTTCGTACTGTTGCAGTTACTTTACATTACAGTCGGCTAACTGAGCCTTTAGCCGACAGTAATGTAATGTAACTGTAACGTAGAAAACAGCTGATTCATATTTTTATATGAAAAATAGGTTACGTTACATTACATCTCTATAACCATTTTCATTACTTTTCACATAACAAAATCGATCAGCTGTTTCTTACTGTTGCAGTTACTTTACATTACAGTCGGCTAACTGAGCCTTTAGCCAACACTGGTTTTTCCCAATATGGGGATCAACACTTTCTAACTTGGGGGCCACACGTTCAATTTTTGACTTTCAATTCCATTCAATTTTCAATACACTCACACTTTTTTCACAAACACAATCAAACTTTTTAAATTGAAAACTAGATTGATTTCAAATGCACCTATCCATTTAAATGGCAATTTAGTTTTCTATTTGAACGGCTGGTCACAGCACACATTGATTGAAGCTACAAATTTGAGTTGTTTCTTCGTCGGTGGCATTTAAAAAATGAAATTGATTATCAATTTGAGTCACAGCTATCAATTTCAAGGAATTTTGACACACAATATGTGTAATGAAATTGAAAGTCATTTATTGAACGTGTGGCTGCAGCGTAACATAGCGTCTATACCAGATATAATATCAAATATATTACTATCAGCAAACGTCAAATTTCATAGCAGAGAATTATATTACGTGTGGAATGCAATATTAGTATTATATTAATATTATTTATTTTATTAATATTATATCAGATATTATAATATTGTTTAACATAGCGTCTATACCTGATATTAACTCTGATATAATATGAGAGAGAACGTCGGCAGAATTAGAAAAAAAATATATTAATATTGATATTAATATCTATGTAGGGGAAAACGTACTCTTGTAAATACCATAATATTTCATAAATATCAGGCAGCCGTGCGGTAAACATCTTCGTTTATTGTAATAGTAATGTGTGTTTCATAAAAATTTTGGTATTTCCTTAATACATCGTACATAATTAAAACATTTCAGCATTTTTTTTTATCAAAAAATATTAATTTTCACTTTAATACACAAAATTCTCTTCACGTATCTATGTATGTGTGAGTTTTTTGACACTTGATATCATAATATTGTTTTCTAAATATATATTATGAAAACAATATTATAATATCTGATATAATATTAATATAATACTAGTATTGCAGTCCACACGTAATATAATTCGCTCTGCTATGAAATTTGACGTTTGCTGATAGAAATATATTTGATATTATATCAGGTATAGACGCTATGTAATGTTTACTGCACAGTTACCTGATATTTATGAAATATTATGATATTTACAAGAGTACGTTTTCCCCTACATAGATATTAATATCAATATTAATATATTTTTTTTCTAATTCTGCCGACGTTCTCTCTCATATTATATCAGAGTTAATATCAGGTATAGACGCTATGTTACATAGCGTCTATACCTGATAAAAATTTATCATAATGACTAACAAAACGTCGGCAGAGCTGTTGTCAAATTTTTGTTAATGTAAGCATACATGCGAAGACGTTGTGGTTTTTTTATTATGATAAATCATAATTTCTTTGTCGTCGTGAAGAAAGTTTCTCACAATGCCTGCATATATTTCACTTAATATTTATTAAAAAGATTTTATTTAATAAAAACATCAATACTTTTCTTTATTTTTATAGATTTTTTCTCAAAAATCACTTAAAATTTTATTTTCTGCAAATAAATTAAAACGTCAAACAGTTTGTTTACGTTTTTTATCAAGACAAATTTGTCTGAGCTTGAGCTCTGACAAAAAATTGTCAAGACACTGCAATAACACTAATAAATGGAGTCTATACCTGATAAATTTTAACGATTTGACTTTTATCATGATAAAAATTTATCAGGTATAGACTCACTGTTATGGTAGGTGCACAATGTGCAATTAATTCTTCTATACAACACGAAATGAAACCTCAAACAAGATTACACACTGGTTGCACATACATGTCAAAAAGTGTGAACCTATTATAAAAATAATTTTGGTTGTAAATTAATATGAAGTACAACATGACGTGAGAAGAGAAAAAGCTTAACGAAATAAATCTCGTTGAATGTAAAACCAGAAAACGTATTTGTGTAGGATATTCTAGACGATCAAAAAAATAAGTTAAAATAAATAAATATTTTTATCAAAAAAGCTCGAACAGTTTTATGTCCGTTTGCATTTAAGGTCTTCACATATAAAACTGAGAAAACGATCAGAAAATTTGCAAATAAAGATTAGTCCGAACTTTAACAAAATCTTGTGGAACACACCTAATATGTTTTAATATTGAGTTCCAGATTTTTGTTTATTGTTTCGACAACACTGGCTACTGCGAATAGGTAACTTGAAGTGAGAGCAAAATGTTAAAAAGCATACATATGTAAAGTTTACATTGTAAATAGAATGAAATGTTAATAACATTAAACAGATATATTAATAATATGTAGATACATACATATATCGATGGCTTAATATAAAAAGGTATCATCTCAATTTTTTTTTGAAATCGTTTTTATCGTTTTTGGGAGACAACGTATAATTGCATCCTCCTTGCAGATCTTAGATCTTACAGTTCAAACTCAAGGACTTATGGCCACTTAAAAAATTATTTATGCATGTAAATAAATGCTTTTTCTTATATAATTATTAAGCCATCGATATGTATGTGAACTTAATTATGAAAGTGGTCTAAGTCATATATTTCTTTGGTGGAGATATTTAGTAGATTACATATGAAGCAATTAAAAAATATTTTTATGTTATGCAAAATTTTAATTTAGCGTTGTAGTAGTCTTTATTTAAATAAAATTATTTAATATTTATTGAATATTTACTGAAGTTTTTAAAGATTTATTTAATATTTCGAAGTAAAACTGCATTCGAATATGCATACATACATATAAGTATATTGGGTGCATTCATAAGACGTAGTTGTTGCGCAACCATTGAGTATTTGTCTTAGAAACGCACAGTTGAGTAATTCCGCTCCACTCAACAGTTGAGTAATTTTCCATCACAAAATTTTTCTTTACCTGTAGTCAATATGTTTTGCTCAGCATAAACAGCTGATCGAATAGAGCTTTGCTATTTATATGCTTTGTTAGGTGGCAGTAGCAAATATTTGTTAAATTTTATATTACAAATGCGATGAAGTAGCGAAATAAAGATATAAAATTAAATTATATCCATCAAGCCGTTTCTAAGACGTAGCTGTTGGGGCCAACAGTTGCTAGCATTTGCACAACTGTTGAGCTCAACAGCTACGTCTTATGAATGCGCCCATTATCTTTAGATTTTCAACAATTTACACCAATTTCTTTATGCAAAAAGAACAAAATTAAACAAAAATTCTAAAAAATTTTTAATTTTTCTTTCCAGTTGCTTCTTGACACAAAAGTTGTACAGATAAAATGTAAGTATACTTTTTATAATACAGTTTGATGAAATATTTTAATATTGCAAAGTTTTATAAAGGGTTTTCTATCAGAAATGATTATTTATTAAAAATATTTTATTGAGCTAAATTTATATTTACATATGCGTACGGAGAATTACGGGAATTATAAATTCCAATTATCTCGCCGCTGTTATTAACTTCTGTGTATACGATTCTTCTCTAATCCACTGCAATATACTATCCCTCTTCCATATACAAAAACGATTATTAAACTTAAATTTGGTTTAACAAACGAATTAATTTAAGATCCATCATCCATCCATCTGACACTTTATAAATGATAAAATATCGCCCCAGGTGGCCCTATATTTAATGCCGTGTTAACCATATACTAACCGCTTCTAATTTTCTTTCAATGAAGAAAACGTCAAAAGTTTTATCACCTCAAAAGTGAAGAATCATTCAGACTAAACTTATTATCGCCCAATAAATATAGCGACCATCATTTCGAAAGTCAAATTATTGATAATTCACATAAAGTAAGAAATTTCATGAATTGATTATTTTTTGTTTTTTACTGTGATTGAGATTTTCATACATATGTATATACATACATAATTATATACTTGGGAACCATATGCATTACTTTTGACACAAGCTCAAATTCGGAATCAAGACTCTGACATTAATATCACAATATTTTTAAGAACTTATTTGCATGCCTAAGTAAACTAAAAAAAGAATTGAGTTACTCATGCTACCATATTCTACTAACAAAATTATGTACATACAATACATTTAAATGATACCCTAATTTCTCTAACAATTATTCTTCAAAAGATGTTAATAAAACCATGTTGACGTAACAGAACGTAAAAATTACTACGAATCAAAAAAAAAAAAAAAAAAAATCAGCTGAGTAAGTTTTTTTCTCCCATATAAAATATCAAACCCAATTAAAAGATTAATTGAGTATTTTAATTGACAATATTTTTTCAAAACAAACAATATGGCATACTATAAGTTAAGCTCTCGTGATAACACTTTTTTGATAGAGCAGTAAATTATATTAACATAAACATATATTTAATTAAAATATTAATCAAAAATATTATTTTTTCTAAGCAATCACTTAATTGAAAAAAAAGTTAAACAATAATTTTTTCTGTGTTGCAACCACGTACATATATGTATATGTATATTGAATTTAAGTAACTTAAAAATATATACATAAACAGGACAATTATGAATAAAATTTCGCTTGAGATTTCTCCCGGGCAACAATTTCAATCAATAGCAAAGCAAGGAAAAACAAAAAAATTCTAATTGGAAAAGTGATAAATATCAGGCGGAATTTTATTTATACGAGTAATTGCCCTGATAATATATTAATAGAATTTAGTGTTTCGTTTTAATACTATCTGCTGCAAGTCAATGGCCTTTAGGTAATTTAAGTGGTACGAGTAGTTTTTGTAGCTGCTTTTACGTGGGTTTAGATACAAACAACTGTTAACAATAATTGGTACTGTGAAACAAAACGCACAAAAGGATTTAATTACATTAAATTTATTATCTACCCACCATTGAATTGTTGTGAAAAAAGTACGGAAAAGTTTTGATAAATGATTTACTTGTCGCACATGTTATATTATATTATTATACTCGTATGTATTAGTTGCAGAAATAGTTGGAAGGACCACTTTTCAGTTGTCAGAGAAAAGAAAGGAGATTTGAAGGGAAAACAAATTAACAGTTCTAAAATGTGTTTGTAAATATAATATTTTTCTAATAGAACCGCTAAGAAATAAAATATTAGAACCGGTTAACCTGGCAAACCTCCCAAGAACTTCCTACCAGTTTTTGTATTCAAAAAAATTAATGTGTAATCCAATTCGATTTGAAAAGAAATCATGGAATTATTTCTACAACGAAATCTCTCGCAATATTTTACAGATTTCGCTGACTCCAATGTGGATCCAATGAGTATAACTAAAAAACTGACGGACTCGTTTAGCAATCTTATCCGTGCCGGTTTATTGAAATACATATGTACATATGTAATTAAATTAAAATTTATGTCAAGGGTTCAATGTAAAATTGTAAGTTACAATTTGTAACTGATAAGTCGAATGTAGCGCAAGATTGGGTCCCATTGTTAGCTCGTTCTTAGAGTTTATTTACTTGAGTTAATAATTGTATTGAAAGAACTAAACGTTTTTGTTTATGTTTATGTGAACAAATATTTGATATTTTTATAATGTAATGAGCATACTACAAATAAATAAAATCGAATGCTCACAACACGCATTCATATTAAAAGGCACTTACTTATGAGGATATTTTATTAAAATGTTTTTTACAACACTTTCATAATTCAGTACAAAAGTGTCCTTTCAATCGCGCACTATTATTTAATTCATTTCCTTTTGTATCCGTTTAAGATAATGTTCTAGAATTAGTTTTTCACATTCAAACAGTGAAAAAATATAGAATACAAGCAAATTCATAATTTTCAATGTTCATACATACATATTTCTATGGTTTTCATTAACAACAGCGTACATATGTCCAAAATTTTAATTTTTCAGGAGAGCCTAAACGAGTCATTTTTGAAGTGATTATGATTTCTTATTAACTAAACAAATATTAAAAAATAATTTTGAAATGTGTTCAGATTAGAGATGGGCGCGTGTCGAATTTTTCCAACAAGACACGACACGAACACGAATACCAAGACGCTCAATACGTAAGAAATACGCACGCGAAAAATTTTGTCAACACGATACTGCACAAGACGTACGAAATATTATTGGTATGGTATTGAAGATCAGAAAACTTAATTGGTTTTTTTCAAGAGTCGCTTTTCAAAATATGGCACCGAGTTGGCACTGCCAGCTGATACTATCAGCTTACGTACATAACTTTAAGCTTCAGAAGTCCATACAATATCAATAAATATGCTGCTGTTGTGTGTTCGACGATACAAAATATTAAATTTTTTCTCTACTGGAAATTCGTTCATACATATTTTCTATCTAAAATCGTTTCGTGTTTTTCGTGTCAATTTTGCTCAACACGAAATGAGCCAAACACGTACGAAATCAGATTTTTTAGTCACGAACACTTCGTGTTGAGTCGTGCGTATACCTGTCACGAAAGAAAACACGACACGCGCTTGTTTTCACGATTTTAATCACCTTTTTTCCAAATTCGGTTTTTTATTTATTGATTTTTGATATTTTCAACACAATATTTTCAAACTTGAAAATTACTAGAAAAAATTGCTTGAATTCAGCTATGTTTCCATTTAAATTTTAAGTGCTTGAATTTTAGTTTTTCAGGTGCTTATTGTGAATGTTGTTGTGTTAAAAAAAAAATAGACCTTTATAAAAAGCATTTAAAACAATAACAATATGACATCATAAGCTCGAAATGAGAAAAATTGAACATAAGTTGTTATTAATGAAAACGACAGATTAAGATTTGAATGCTATAAAAGGATGGCTCTTATAGCTCATCGTATGACGTTACCTGCCCATACACGTCCAACACATTCCACACATCAACATTTGGCTAGAAATAAAGTGGGAGTCTTGCTTGTACCTTCTTTGATAGACTATTATATTGAGCCAAATACTGCTTATCCAGCACGAAATCAACCAATGCTTGCAACTCGCTCCGAAAGCCAAACTGAACTGCCACATGACGTATGTACTGTGAACATAAATATTATTCAATACCTATGTACATACAGCATATACATATGTGCATATGTACATGATTTAGTAGAGAACTATGACACATTTAAGAATTACTAAAATGCACAATTTTACTGTGTATTTATCTATTTATTGCATCTTTTTTAATATGAAACCGCGCTGTATTGATATAATTAATATTTCAATGTTTATGTAAACCTTATCTTTGTACATAGTGTTTGATATTCCTGTGTTAAGTTAAGTGAAGAGTATTAAACATTTAATATTTTAATTAGCAATGGAACAGAATATTATTTAGCAGTAAAATTTATAAAACAACATTCCCCAAGATCTCGAAAATAGCATAAACCTGCCGACAGGAGTCAGTTGTTTCCGACATCGGGTACACAAGCCCCAATTTGTTGGTATTGGTCAAGAACTGGAATAAGGGTGATAAAAAATTTAATGATTTGCTAGAAAAAAAGCAAGATTTCTGAAGGTAATTTTCACTCCATAACTCAGTGTGGAAAGAAGCTTTTCAATACATACAAATATTTTACTAGATAATTGTAGATAATTTTTATTTGAGAATATAAAGAAGCATTTAATAGTATGTACTTTATTAATAATTGAGCATAAAATGAAAGGTTGTATGTAAGTGTAATTTTCAGAGGTGTGTGTAATTTTTGAATGCTTTTTAGATAATATTGTAATTTTAGAGTACTTTTTCATATTTTTTAGGTAACTAACGGGCTAAATATGCCAATGTCTAAGAGGAAAAACATTCATTCAGTTAATGAAACGGCTTCATGTATTCTTCTTTGTATCATTTCTTGAATAAATTTTTCGTTTTATATTTTATTTTTATTTTGTGATATTCATTATATAAATACATTGAAAACTTCACGCTGTTAAATTTCACGTTATGTTGATATTAATGACACCACGTAGTACGCCTCAAAGAAACAACACTCAATTCAGAAATGAGGGTTATCCTCCATAGTTAATTGTAAATAAAATAAATAAAAACAAATTTTTTAAGTGATCTGGAGCCCGCCAATCAGTGCATATGTATGTGTGAATGTTGTGTGCTTGTCTCTTAACGTACAAACAAACACGTCAATCACTTTTTGTATTTTAAATTCGTACCTTGTATTTAAGCATTCGTATCAAAGCATATCGTCAGCGGATGACCCACATTGAATCGTGAAAAAACTTATGTTTCTTCTCCATCAGAGTTGGAAACGATCAAATAAAAAAATAAAAACTTGTTAATTTTCATCAACCACTGCCGGCAAACACAACTATGTGTTTGATGAGTTTATTTGATCCTCCCGACGGCAATTTAGTTTGAAATTGCAATTTATTGCAATTAATATATTTCGCCTATGCTTAAAAACTTTTAAAATATCGCAAATATTACAAACAAAAATACATATTAATATCCAGCTACTGCTTATCTATCGCTGGAACAATTTTATAAAGTTGGTTCTTTCTTTTGAAAAAATTAAAAAAAAGTGTAGTGTACACCGACAAAGTTTTATTTTGTATTCAATTACTAAATTCAAAAAATTAAATAACATTTTTGCTGAAATAGGACATACCACAGAATTCATAAGATTAAGTATGTAAGAAAATTCGTTAAAGTGCAATAGAACGAAAAACGCAAATTTTTCTTTGTAAAAATATATTTATCAATCCAAATAAAGACAATAATAAAACTTAGAACCATGCTTGTTTAAAAAACCAGTCATAATTTTTTCTGTGTATTTACATGATTTTTCGTTTAAGGGACGATATGTACATATATGTACTATAGTTGCAATTTGTACCTTTAATGTAAAAAAATACTCTTTTAACTGAATTTCATTACCACTTTTAAAAATCTCTATTTCCCATGCTTGATTTATGTAAGTAGATTTACGTGAGAATTAGCAGCGAATCTCTGCAAAAATCAAAAGAGAGTGCCCGTAATTTCTTACCCACACTTGTATAAAATCTTATTGTTTACTTTCACATAACACACAATATTCCGTACTAAATTATTAAAGCACATGAAAGTGAATCAAATGGAAAATGTATTAAACGATAATAAAAACAATAATAGCTAAATCGTAGCGTGTAAAAGAACCAAAAAGAAGAAAAGCTTGCCATTTTTGTGCTGTTTTATTGCAATGTTTGCGTTAATAGTACATACTGCTGTTTGTTTTTTTTTTACTTCGGCACACTGAAACACGATACGTCCCAGAATGTCCATATATGTTTGAATGTACACATATACAAGCATGCAAAATTTTTTGCTTGCTTTTTATTTTGATGAGAGAAGGTTAGTTGTGTAGCAGGCAGCAATGTTTTTTATGTGGTTGAAATTTAAAAGCAGGACAAATTATTCAAATCGTTTTCATATTTAGCTAGTCAGTTGTGTTTGTCGCTTGTTGTCGTTGTGCTGTGAGATGAAAATAAATATAATTAATATATATAAATACATATGTACATACATTATATACATATGTATACATGTGTATATTTTTTTAGTTTAAGTTAAACTTAAATCCTGCTAACATACATATTTAGAAAACAAAAAGCTACTATATATTTTATTACACATGTACATAAATCTGTGCATTATATGCACATGTACTCGTATGTATGTGCACAGTTGTGATTTTTTCTTAATAGCATGAAATGTGTGTGTGTGTGTTTGATAAAAATATCAACGAAAGATACAAATTTCTAACAAATAAATGTTATTGTTAATTTTTGCGTAGACGTATGAGTTACGGATATAATCATCAAAGTCGGTCTCCAATAAATCAATCATACGCCGTTTAAAATTTCTTATATTTAGTTGTTATGCGTTATGTCATGATATATGTTTTTATATATTTTCAATCATAGTAATATTATGTTTTATGTTATATTAAATTTTCTCTGATTGTAATATTCTTACCAAATAAAACTTCAACTACAAAAGGTTATGGGCCCAGGAAACTCAGAAAAATAAGTTAAAAATAAAAAAAAAAATAAAAAATAAAACTTCAACTACAAAATTAGTTGTACATATTCGCTTAGAAAATAAAAATCCAATAAACTTAACAACTTAAAAGTACTAAAATATGTTGCATATAATATGTGTGAATGTAAATGCAATCACACCCTTTTGTTGGTCATATTAAAAAGGTGAAAGTGTGACACAACTAGTGGTTAAAAAAATATGTCTAGGCACAATAAAATAAAATAAATAAAAATAAAATCCTAAATGTAAAAAGCACATTAAAAACCGTGATATTATGATGAATGTCTTATATTAATAAAAATAACTACGGCCAGCAACTTATGTGCATTTTAAAGTACATATGTATTTGCTTCTTTATCTACACATTAATATTTATAGTTCATTAGTTTCATTTGCATTTGACTAATTAAAATGATTTATTGTTCTCGTTTCTTTATACCTGCATGAAAAATTGCGAAAAGCATCTAGTATATGGTATATGAATAAACGAGTGCAATCAAAAAGTACTCGATGTTTTGTTCAACTATTGTACCATTTTTAAATTATAGACTAAATTAAATATGAGCTTAAATGTAATATACATACATATACATATGCATTTACTTTAAAGATGACATTTAAGAAAATATTAAACGTAATAATGTTAGAAACGCCAACACGTTTGTTCAATCAGTTTTTCATGCAGATTGTATAATAACCTATAGGAAATTTTTTCATTTGCAAACTAAATGAATTGCCAGAGTTTTTGCAAACAACAAATAATATTATTCCGCAGGTGTTACCTATTTAGTTTTTGAAAAAGTTTCTTAGGCTACTGTGATTGCAGTTTTGTAATTATCAGTGATTTATTCAGAATTTGCCTATGAACATTGGGGTTTTGTAATATTTTTTGAATTATGGTTGAAATCTACTGATGAGTTGCTTGACCACAACAGATAATTTTTTTTAAATTCGTGTTCAATCTGACACTCGTTAAACAACAGTTATATATTTAGGTACATATTGTTAAAACCCCGATTACTTACTTCTTATGGTTTTCCTAATTAATACAATAAGGGCCTATCCCACGATGTCGACAGCGTTCGACTTTTCGCACACTTACATTCAAAACAAATTTTACAGATTTGTTGTTGTTTCCAATGTAACAGTGCGACAAGGCGAACGTTGTCGACATTGTGGGACAGGCACTAACATTTAATAAAACAAAATTTAAATGTGCAAATATGAATATGAATGTATATGAATTCATTGTATATATTTATATGCAAGCTGAAATGTTAATTAGCCCAATTATCCTTGAATATACATATATGATAACATTTACAAGAAATCACATAAATCATGGCAATACTACCCAACTGGCCACGACATTCGGTAATAGTGATATTCGTTTCAAAAGTTTTCCAAAAATGTATCGAACAAAATATTTAGGAATGACTTTGAACTTCGTAGCAATAAAACACTCTTGCGGTCTGATTCTTGGTAGCAAATTCTTCGTTCGGCCACTGCAAAAACGACTTACAGAAATTCATTTAAGTTTCGTTAATTAAAAACGTTCTCTGTGCAATAAATATATATAGCGCTTACAATATTTCCAAACAATATTGTTAAATTTGATATATTATTTTATTATTATCCAGAAGAGATTTAACTATGCAGTTTTATTAAATACTTATTAGCCTCCAAAAAAAAGTTATTTTTCATTATATGTATTTACATTGAACTAAAACATAAAATTCAATCCAACTAATTTATACTTGTGAACTCTCTTAATGAGCTCCAGAAGCTCACACATTTTCTCAATAATTTTTGCTTCAGCATGGATACTTCCGTTATCGAAAAAGCTAGATATAGCGAAAAGTTTGTAATATCACATGTAATATCAATACAAAACTATATTTTATAACAGTTACTAAATACTTTTTAGGACAATAAAATTGTTAGGTGTGGAGCTGTTTTAGTATTTTGCAGATTTTTGATTACCGTTAACAACTATAGATTGTGATTGTGTGTATTTTTTCCAAAGTGTATTCACAGTAGTGATGTTAACTTGTACATTTTGAATAAATCTATGGAGCTCAAAAATTACTACACTCCAGAATTACATGCGTATATATACGCTCTACTATGTTTACATTTTTTAAAATTTTTTTCTTAAAGAACAACTTTATTTAAATCTTAAATTTCGGATAAACTATAATATTTGATAACTTGTACTAAAAAGTATCTTATTACAAATAATAAAAGCGGGATTAGATAGAAACATAATTATCGTTATTTTTAGCCCAGTCGCTATATAATCGTACTGAATCATAAACATAATGTTTGGGATACAATGCCATAAAATGGCAACTCTGAAGCATAAAACATTTCAAAAATACTAAAACCGGCCACAGACGAAGGAACATTAGTAGAAATATATGTATGTTCCACTAAATATTTAATAGTTGTAATTCGTGTTTTCTTCTCGATTTCTCAAATATGATTTTTTGTGATATTTCATGTTTCCAAACGCAATGTTTTTTCATGTGTATCGATGTTTACTGTTTCCTCTGTCTTATTTCATTGAGATCACATTGAAAGCAGTTGGTGTTTGCGATGACTTCGCAAATCGCGGAGTAAATAAAAAAGATACGAAAATGATGGTATTTGTAAATAATGAAAATTGGAGAAATTTTATAAATGAATATAAAAATTTCCCAGAATTATGCTATATAAAATGTGATTGCTATAAATATAAAAGTAAAACAACAGCAGCATATGAAAAATTTAAAAATGAATATATAAACATTAATAAGAATGCAATATAAGGAATAGTGTGATATCGTATATTTGTTTAGTAGTGCAACTGATGTTTCGTTTTTGGTTCCATCGCCTATGCTAAGAAAAGGAAACATTAGTAGAAACACATGTTTAATGACACATGTATAAATGAATATAAAAATTTTCCAGAATTATGCTATATAAAATGTGATTGCTATAAATATAAAAGTAAAACAACAGCAGCATATGAAAAATTTAAAAATGAATATATAAACATTAATAAGAATGCAATATAAGGAATAGTGTAATATCGTATATTTGTTTAGTAGTGCAACTGATGTTTCGTTTTTGGTTCCATCGCCTATGCTAAGAAAAGGAAACATTAGTAGAAACACATGTTTCTTAATATGTTCCTTCGTGTGTAGACACCATAACAGTGGTTAATAGCTTTAACCAAACAATAACAAAAACAATTATTGTGATTGATGAACTGCTATTCCAAACATGTAGATGTGTGTGCAAGTGAATTTAATATATGTATAAAAAAAGAAAGCAGAACTAAAAACAAACAACAACACTTGAGTGCTTACTTTATAAATGTTGATTTTATTTGCCCTGAAAGTAAAACACAAAACCCCTTGTAACTACATATTTGTATATATGTACATATGTATTATTATTATTGTACCATTTTTAAATTATAGACTAAATTAAATATGAGCTTAAATGTAATATACATACATATACATATGCATTTACTTTAAAGATGACATTTAAGAAAATATTAAACGTAATAATGTTAGAAACGCCAACACGTTTGTTCAATCAGTTTTTCATGCAGATTGTATAATAACCTATAGGAAATTTTTTCATTTGCAAACTAAATGAATTGTCAGAGTTTTTGCAAACAACAAATAATATTATTCCGCAGGTGTTACCTATTTAGTTTTTGAAAAAGTTTCTTAGGCTACTGTGATTGCAGTTTTGTAATTATCAGTGATTTATTCAGAATTTGCCTATGAACATTGGGGGTTTGTAATATTTTTTGAATTATGGTTGAAATCTACTGATGAGTTGCTTGACCACAACAGATAATTTTTTTTTAAATTCGTGTTCAATCTGACACTCGTTAAACAACAGTTATATATTTAGGTACATATTGTTAAAACCCCGATTACTTACTTCTTATGGTTTTCCTAATTAATACAATAAGGGCCTATCCCACGATGTCGACAGCGTTCGACTTTTCGCACACTTACATTCAAAACAAATTTTACAGATTTGTTGTTGTTTCCAATGTAACAGTGCGACAAGGCGAACGTTGTCGACATTGTGGGACAGGCACTAACATTTAATAAAACAAAATTTAAATGTGCAAATATGAATATGAATGTATATGAATTCATTGTATATATTTATATGCAAGCTGAAATGTTAATTAGCCCAATTATCCTTGAATATACATATATGATAACATTTACAAGAAATCACATAAATCATGGCAATACTACCCAACTGGCCACGACATTCGGTAATAGTGATATTCGTTTCAAAAGTTTTCCAAAAATGTATCGAACAAAATATTTAGGAATGACTTTGAACTTCGTAGCAATAAAACACTCTTGCGGTCTGATTCTTGGTAGCAAATTCTTCGTTCGGCCACTGCAAAAACGACTTACAGAAATTCATTTAAGTTTCGTTAATTAAAAACGTTCTCTGTGCAATAAATATATATAGCGCTTACAATATTTCCAAACAATATTGTTAAATTTGATATATTATTTTATTATTATCCAGAAGAGATTTAACTATGCAGTTTTATTAAATACTTATTAGCCTCCAAAAAAAAGTTATTTTTCATTATATGTATTTACATTGAACTAAAACATAAAATTCAATCCAACTAATTTATACTTGTGAACTCTCTTAATGAGCTCCAGAAGCTCACACATTTTCTCAATAATTTTTGCTTCAGCATGGATACTTCCGTTATCGAAAAAGCTAGATATAGCGAAAAGTTTGTAATATCACATGTAATATCAATACAAAACTATATTTTATAACAGTTACTAAATACTTTTTAGGACAATAAAATTGTTAGGTGTGGAGCTGTTTTAGTATTTTGCAGATTTTTGATTACCGTTAACAACTATAGATTGTGATTGTGTGTATTTTTTCCAAAGTGTATTCACAGTAGTGATGTTAACTTGTACATTTTGAATAAATCTATGGAGCTCAAAAATTACTACACTCCAGAATTACATGCGTATATATACGCTCTACTATGTTTACATTTTTTTAAATTTTTTTCTTAAAGAACAACTTTATTTAAATCTTAAATTTCGGTTAAAACTATAATATTTGATAACTTGTACTAAAAAGTATCTTATTACAAATAATAAAAGCGGGATTAGATAGAAACATAATTATCGTTATTCTTAGCCCAGTCGCTATATAATCGTACTGAATCATAAACATAATGTTTGGGATACAATGCCATAAAATGGCAACTCTGATGGCATAAAACATTTCAAAAATACTAAAACCGGCCACAGACGAAGGAACATTAGTAGAAATATATGTATGTTCCACTAAATATTTAATAGTTGTAATTCGTGTTTTCTTCTCGATTTCTCAAATATGATTTTTTGTGATATTTCATGTTTCCAAACGCAATGTTTTTTCATGTGTATCTATGTTTACTGTTTCCTCTGTCTTATTTCATTGAGATCACATTGAAAGCAGTTGGTGTTTGCGATGACTTTGCAAATCGCGGAGTAAATAAAAAAGATACGAAAATGATGGTATTTGTAAATAATGAAAATTGGAGAAATTTTATAAATGAATATAAAAATTTCCCAGAATTATGCTATATAAAATGTGATTGCTATAAATATAAAAGTAAAACAACAGCAGCATATGAAAAATTTAAAAATGAATATATAAACATTAATAAGAATGCAATATAAGGAATAGTGTAATATCGTATATTTGTTTAGTAGTGCAACTGATGTTTCGTTTTTGGTTCCATCGCCTATGCTAAGAAAAGGAAACATTAGTAGAAACACATGTTTAATGACACATGTATAAATGAATATAAAAATTTCCCAGAATTATGCTATATAAAATGTGATTGCTATAAATATAAAAGTAAAACAACAGCAGCATATAAAAAATTTAAAAATGAATATATAAACATTAATAAGAATGCAATATAAGGAATAGTGTAATATCGTATATTTGTTTAGTAGTGCAACTGATGTTTCGTTTTTGGTTCCATCGCCTATGCTAAGAAAAGGAAACATTAGTAGAAACACATGTTTCTTAATATGTTCCTTCGTGTGTAGACACCATAACAGTGGTTAATAGCTTTAACCAAACAATAACAAAAACAATTATTGTGATTGATGAACTGCTATTCCAAACATGTAGATGTGTGTGCAAGTGAATTTAATATATGTATAAAAAAAGAAAGCAGAACTAAAAACAAACAACAACACTTGAGTGCTTACTTTATAAATGTTGATTTTATTTGCCCTGAAAGTAAAACACAAAACCCCTTGTAACTACATATTTGTATATATGTACATATGTATGTACATATACATGCATGTATGTGCAGGTGTAATTGCAAAGGCATGTTTTTGTATTTTTGCAATTAGACACATACATACATACATATGCACGCATATGCATACGTTAATACTTCAATATCTTTCTATCGATTAAAACAAACAAGAAATAAGTAAAAATCCTTGTTTATTAAAGCTGTGTTCACATTATATGTATTTGCCTTATGGAATTTCACTTTTTTATACATACGATATTTCCTGTGTATGTCAAAATCTGCGTTTTACATACGGCTTATAATTTTTGTGTTCACACATTGGTATGTTATGTACATTTGACATAATCTATAAAGGCAAACAAATGCTTACTTTTGTTAATGCCTTTTAAATTTTGTTCTTTAATTTTTAGTTTTTAAACTATTAAAATAATTTTAATTTAATTCATCTTACAATTTTACTTAATTTTTAACGCCACAATCACTTGCTTTATTTTAAACCAGCTGATGTCAGGTGCTTTGTCACTTGAAAATAGAACACGCTCTAAATCAAAAATGTCGTTTGTACTACACACATAGAAATAACACATGCTATTGTTTAGAGGTGTTCAGACTATATGTACAAATTTACCATGTGAAAAAGTGACATTCCACAATACAAATACATATAATGTGAACAAAGCTTAAATTTTGAATACAAATTGTGGGAAACAGAAGTGTGTACGTACTGGTGTCCTGCACAAGACTATTTATAAGACCTTTCAAGACATGAGAGATTCTAAAAGAATCGCTAAGCAACACTGTTGGCAAGTAATTTTTTTCGGTGGTTTGTCTTGCCAATAGTGTTGTTTAGCGATTCTTTTAGAATATTTCGCTGTAGTAAAGCATTGGAAAAAATCTCTCATGTCTTGAAAAGTCTTATAAATACTCTTGTGCAGGACACTAGTACGTACGTACATATTTCTTAATCTGACACTTCCGTCCATCACCATAAAATTAACAGTAATGAATTTATTTATGTGTGTATAGATACATAGGCATATCTTATTAAATTTGGATTTAATAAGAGCGATCTTAGCTACGTTAAAAATTTTGCTTATTTTTTTCAAATTTTTTTAAAATTAGATAAAGAAAGGATTTTCAAGTTATTCTCCTTACATATCAATATCTATTATACATGTGTCAATTTTATGATTACTTCTATGCAAAGAACAAAAATTTGAAAAATAAACCGTCAATGATAACAAGTGGGCTTAAAATTCATTTGAAAAGATTAACATCATTGTACTTTTTGACATATACAAGTACATAATGTGTATAATCTACATACATATTTACATATACTTGTCATTATATGCATCATTCACGGTCTTAGAAGCATTCCGTTTTGTAAAACAAATTTTACTAAAGCTAATGTAGTTTATTTTCAGTGAAAACATTCATCCTATGTTTATGTATATCTAAATGTGCTTGAATACGGTCAAGGCTAGAGTATATCTTGCTTAGGTTTTTTGAGCAATCAGATTTTATCCACGACTCTTTCGTATTTTCAACAATGCTTAATGCGATTGAAGTATTGTAAATAGATTTTGAAATATATTAAAACTTAAAAAGAACTCACAAACACATTCGTGAGCAACATATTTCATATTTAACATACATACATACATACCTACATACATATGTATGTAATATTTTTCATAACTCTGCTTAATAATACTCGTAATGCTTATTATTTTTCCACTAGTATATATGTACATATGTGTGTATACATACATATCTAACATAAAATTGTATTTATAAAATACAGCGGAGGGCTTTAGGACAGTTCCGGGATATTTTCATTAATAATTCCCATGGCAATAATTCCCTTGCAAAGGGAAATAAAACGTTCTTAAATAATCAATTTCGACTTTTTAAAGTTTAGTTTCTGTCCATTGCTGTACGGTATATTAAATACTGTACATTTATAATATTGTGTATGAATTAGAACTAAAACTAAAATAGATTAGTGAAGTTGCTGCATAACATTGTTAACAAAATAAAAATAGACTTCAGGGTCATACGTTCGATTCCTACCTGAAAATCTGAGTGTTTCTATAGACAATCCAAAATTGCTTGGTAGTTTTTGTTTGTTTTCTATATGCCTTAGTTACAAAAATATTACTTACGGCTTTATAAAAGTTTAATAAGAAAAATTTTAGATAGAAAAATTAATTTCATGTTCATGACACATGAGCCAGAGCTGGCCACCAAGAGATTGATGTTCGATACTCTGGTGCTACTTTGTGCAGCTCAGACATGAGCAGGTGCATATGTGTGCATGTTTGACATTTCCACAATTCTGAAGATTGCAGATTCAATAAAAATTCACGGAGAACTTGTATAAATAGAGCAGCCAATGAAGCATATTGCGGACGTGCTTTGTTTGCACATTGCTCATTTATTGCAAAATAGTCATATGTCAGAAAATTATTCTATGCAATTTATAATACAGAATTCTATAAAATATAAAAATATCATAAAAATGGTTAACATAATCACCTATTGGGATAAGAAGATTTTTTAATATCTTCGTTCAATTGTAGCTTTTTTAGTTGTGGTTATGTGCATGCAATCAATGAACGTTATGTGCATTGACAGACACAACAACAACGTCTCAAGATTGCACCAAAAGCGAAAGATAAATATGTACTTACATGCTTAGAACGAGATAAATATGTACAACTCTCATACCAAGCAACGACTATCGTTATTTTGCTTAGTACATGCATACATATATGTATACATATGTATGATGTATGAGCATTGCATATGATTTTCACAGATATTCCCTTATGTACAAAAATATTGCAGTTATATAAAAATAATACCTACTAAAATATAACAAGCACTTTAAAATAGATTTAAAAAGTTATTGATTGGGAGCCCGGGGGGAAAATTCTGGCACTCGATATCTAACGATATTAAAAAATTTTCGAATAGAATTTATATGCAAATATTTTAGAGTTTCGATCGGCATCGAATACACTCTTCCTCACATCGTTAGTTTAGCTATGATATACAGTTCAGAGAGTGTATGTTTTTTAAATTTATGTTCCTATTCCGGTATTTATACATACATACATAAGTACATATTTATATACGTCTGCTTTAAATGATGACATACAGGCTCTAGTATTTTTATTTTCATGACATTCATTTCTTAATATGTATATGCAACTAAATGCAATTAAGCAATCATAAGAAATTGTATAATACATGAAATACCGAAGTATATTTATTTGACATAAATTCTTTATTTATTTAGTTATTTTAAAATTTTACTTGTTTTTATGGCTAAGAAATTGTCTATATGCATTGCTGCTTCTAAAAGCAAGAGCTTTTGCTTTTGCAGAAAAAACATGATCGAAGCAGCTCATTACCTAACGCGACGATTAGATACCCAAATCTCGGCGATAACAATGCTTGCTCTTACTTTGCAAAGAAACAAGAACAAATTTAAGATCTTTCAAAGCATTTTACCTCAAATACAAATATCAGAGTATATGTGCTTGGACGTACATAAGTAACTGTTATAATCATGTAGATACTTCTTATTTCAAGTTTATTGTACAATCTATATATTTCTACAGTGCTTTTTTATGACTTTGGGAATAAAAATATTAAGGCCTAAACGTCGAGTAGTGCTTACTTAGTACTTTTTAGTTTATGCAAAAATGTTTATTTTACCACTTTGCATATCTGTAGGGTCTTTCTCGTTCATTTACATTTTGGGGAGCTTTTATAAAAAACCGTTACTTACACATATAATGTAAATGTGCATAAATACGTATGTATGTATGTATATATTTTCTCATAAGGAGAACAATTAAAAGTCCTTTCGTTATTTACTCACTCACCAGCAGTGTTGCCAACATACATATTTCGACCCCTAACCAAGAAATTAACTTAACTGACATATTTTTCGAAATCGACCACTTGAATCATAATTGCTATAAAGTCTGCAAAGGTTTAACACAAATGACATTCAGATCTTTGTGTGACCGCAAAAACAATGTAACGGAAGAATTAAGGAAATAAAAATAGGAATTAATATTTACGTATGTATGAAAAATTAACCGTGATCACAAAAGCTCAGAAATTCATGTAAAAATTTCAAATGGAAACCACAACAATGCAATTACGCAAACATTTTAGAATTCATACTCACGCACATATGTGCAATACATACATATGTATATGTATGCTCAACCGCCTGGACAAATCACTTCAGCGGTACTCAACTCTACTTTTTTATTGTTTTATATTCTCTGTTGGTTATGAAAAATGTAAACCTGACAGATTGGTCTTTACTTTTATGAATAAATATCAATGGATTAAATAAATATCAAAATCTATATCAATTTTAGGTCAAAAATTTAAATTCTACATACATACATGCATTTCCACTGAAGAGTCTACCTTTTGTAACGCTACGCCATCAAACAATTAAACTTGTTGTTTATAGCCTTGCTGTTAAATTTTTTTTCTATTTTTAGTATATGGGCTATTCCGTTGACCAATCAATTAAGCTTGTATTTCAGATCAATGCAGTTAGATTTTTCCTTATATTTTATCAAAGGTAGGGCTACTTACGCTCCTCAAAAGTACATAAGGAAATAGAGAAAAAATTTAAATTTTCTGTGAAATACAAGCTTAATTGATTGGTCAACGTACATGACATCGTACGTGACATCCTGTGGAATAGCCCATATGTAAATCTATACTAAAATGCAAATAATTACATATATAAAACACAAATTTTTCTTTGAAAATCAAGCTACATCACAAATTAACGTAACGTGACAAAAGGTGGACTTTTTTGTGGAAATGCCATTATATGTGTATATATTTATATATTTGTATTCAAATAGCTTTAGGGGATAAACTTGTCTATCAGCAGAGCCTATGAGTTGCTACCCTTTCCTTGGCTTATGTGGGAGTTTCATTTGACTAGTTTTCTGCACATTTGAGGCACAAAGAGGGACAATGCATAATTTATAATATATGCATTTATATTTTGTGTTCACAATATATAAAAAAAGGCTCCATGAAAAATCGCCCAAAACCAAATCGCTCAAAAATGAAAATGAAAAATCGCCCAAAATTTCAAAATGAAAAATCACCAAAAAAAAAATGAAAAATCGCCCAAAAAAATGAAATATCGCCCAAAATTAAAAAAACACCAGAAAAAAATTAAAATTATAGTAATTGCATTTTTATATTAAAATGAAAAAAGAAAAGTTATAGAGAAGTGTAAATAATGTTCGTTCGTTCGCGAATTTTCTACACCATAGCGTTCCTCGACACGGCGCTGCCTAATAAAAATTTTCTACCTTGCAAAGTTTTCCTGCTTAAGAACGTTTTCTTGTACTGACGGCCTTCGGCCGGGCTTAAGGATTTTCTCCACCATGGTGTTTCCCGACAGGGCGCTGCCTAATAGAAAGTTTTCTTGCACTGCCGGCCTTCGGCCGGGCTTAAGGATTTTCTCCACCATGGTGTTTCCCGACAGGGCGCTGCCTAATAAATATTTTCAGCCTTGCAAAGTTTTCCTGCGTAAGAAAGTTCTCTTGCAGTACCGGCCTTCGGCCGGGCTTGAGGATTTTCTCCACCATGGTATTTCCCCACACGGCGCTGATTAATAAAGATTTTCTGCTTTGCCAAGTTTTTTTGTTTAATAACATTTTCCTGCACTGCCGGCCTTAAGAATTTTCTCCACCATGGTGGGTGTATTTTTCCCTTTAATTTTTAAATGTTTGAACAATTTTGGGCGATTTTTCATATGAAAAATTACTTAAAATTTGTGTGAAAAAATTTTTTGGCGATTTTTCATTTTTATTTTTGGGCGTTTTGGTTTTGGGTGATTTTTCATGGAAACATTTTTCATATGAAAAATCGCCCAAAATTTCAAAATGAAAAATCACCCAAAAAAAATTAAAAATTGCCCAAAATTTTTGGGCGTGTTTTCATATGAAAAATCACCCAAATTTTGTATGGAAAAATATTGGGCGATTTTTCATTTTTATTTTTGGGCGATTTTTCATGGAGCCATAAAAAAAACTTGGTAAAGTTGTGTCACTCACTGAATCTATTTAAATTCATAAAAATTAATTCTTTCAAGCTCTTTCTTGCCTTAACAAAAACAATTGAATGTAATTAAAGTGAAACGTATACACATATTTTACATATGTAGTATATAGTACATACATATATACTATATACCTACCATTATGTATGTAAGTTTGTGTGTATATATGTACATGTGCACACATTCACATGTTATCTGCCCCCTAGAGGAATTTTTATTTTTGTTTGTGGGGAAATTAAGTATAGAAGCAAAATTTTTTGATATTTATTCGAGTGAAATAGATATATGCACGTGAACTTTTTTTGTATGAGTATAATGTATAAAGAGGCAATATGTCATTTGGTACTTAATTACAAATTTGTCATAAAAACAGTTCGAAGCGTCATCAGAATTTACTTATACAATTTTTTAGCTATGTAAACCACTTATAATAATAATCTTTTAGACTTCCTTCTTTAATCTTGAAAGAATCAATGCTAATCTATTATTCGTACACAGAAAAAAATTGTTCAATATCTGCCCCCTAGAGGAATTTTTATTTTTGTTTGTGGGGAAATTAAGTATAGAAGCAAAATTTTTTGATATTTATTCGAGTGAAATAGATATATGCACGTGAACTTTTTTTGTATGAGTATAATGTATAAAGAGGCAATATGTCATTTGGTACTTAATTACAAATTTGTCATAAAAACAGTTCGAAGCGTCATCAGAATTTACTTATACAATTTTTTAGCTATGTAAACCACTTATAATAATAATCTTTTAGACTTCCTTCTTTAATCTTGAAAGAATCATGCTAATCTATTATTCGTACACAGAAAAAAATTGTTCACCAATTAATACATTCAATCAAGAATGTAATTGATTCAATTAAATTTGTAATTGCTTCAATTAAATCGAGTCGAAAAACTGAATTCTTTACAGGTGAAAATTTAATTAACTTTTTATTGATATTACAAAAATCAAAATTGATAGTGTTACATGTTTCTTGTTGCTTTTTTTGTGTACACAATAAAACTTTCAAAATACTCCATTTAAGTTTCTTAGTCCATCATTTCCTTCGCTTTCATTACTTTCTAGGTTTCCTTCGTTCAGTTTTCCAAAGTCCATTTTGTTTTCAGTAATTCACAAGACATGGTTAAATTTCGTATAGTATATTAGATGAAGGAAGTAGAATGGTTCTATTTTCAAGTGGGCTCAGAATTGCAATGGATTTTAAAGAAAACTACTACACACATAGATATCTATGTATATCTTAGCCTTAATAATTTTTATAAATAATGATGTTAAATTTTAACATCAGACTTTAGCATCTTGCTGTTATTTTCACTTAATTTTACGCTATTTTTCTTAGTGAATTCGTTATATAGAGCAGGGGCTCCCAGCAAATTTGTGTTCACGGACCCTTTGAAAAAAAATTTTTGTCGCGAACCTATTTGAAACCTAGAATGTATATTGTTTTTTAAATTGTATTAAAAATGCAAAAAAAAAAGAAAAAGACAAAAACATATTTTTTATTTTTATTATAAAAGTTCATAAATATGTTTAAAACACACAATTTTTATATCAACATGTAAAGGAAATCTGGAAAATATTGTCTCTTCTTCGAAACGTTAAAGCTTCAGTTCACATCACATCAAACTAAATGAAATGACAATGAGAACAATATCACCTGTTTTCGATAGTGATGACAATAGAACAGTGCAAAATCTGGAGTACTTTATATTACGCAGTGAAGAGTAATAGTCCCTACTAAAATTTATTTGCTTGTGTTTAAAGATTTCGCAACTGATTATTCATACATAAATAAATCTATATAGAATCAAAATAAAAATAATTATACGAGTATTATATAAAATAATTATATATTTTTTTAAACTGTTTTTCGGCTCTTTTGATTCAGACCCTCATTTGGGAACTAACTGTTGATATAGAGTACAAAATTATTTGGTGTGTTCGTAATATAAAGTACTCAATGTAAAATTTTTTACCATACCTTAAATTGTGAATTCGTAAAAACACTTAGTTCGTTGAACCGGGAAACCATTGTAATACTCGTACCAAGAAACTGTGGCATCATTTTTTTAAAGCATGCAAATAAATATTTTTATTCTTTCAGGTCTGTAAGATCAAACTTAAGTTTTTAAATTCTACTGCTTATCCACCCTCCATATTAAAATTACACCTCATGCAAGCAAGCAGATTTAAAAGCATTGAGATTCTGCATGCCTTAGTTATATCTACTATAGTTATAAATAAGAAAATCCTTTTCAAAACTTTGCAATACCTCTTGAAGTTTTTAAATCACATTGATTTAAACTTATATACTTATTACTTTCCTCATTTTAAATTTAAAAAAAAATATTTATTTTTTGCAGCCTTAATTTTATATGAATATACATATATATTTATATGTATGTATACATGAAATTAGTTCGATAGAATATCAGCTTAGATTTTAAGAATAATCAATATAATTATAACTGTAGTAACGACAATGTATCAGTATTAAATAATTGCTATATACAAATTAAATGTAATATTTTGTTTTTACTTTCTTTTGTCTCCATTTCTTAGTAACTTAATGCTAATATTGATATTTTATAAAAATTATTAGGTAAATATATTGATATATATATATATATATATATATATATATATATATATATATATATATATATTTATATATATGTATTTATGTAGTATATAATAAATAGAGGGGCAAGAAATTATACAGTTGGGAATGTATTTTTTTTTTTTTTTTGGCAAAAAGCAAAGTTCATACATATAGCATTGCGTTTCAGTTGAATTGTAATAGAAATTTGTCTACATATAATTAGGACACATGTAATAACGTCATCAAACTCATCATCACTGTATTTATTTAAACGAAAAAAAAGTAAGAAAATAAATACTTTCGGTATATTTTTGTATTTCATTAACATTAAATGAAAAGGGAAAAAAGTGAATGCTTGGCAAAACCTAATACACATTTACATATATGTATGTATAGAAATTGTTAAGCCAAGACTTACTTAAGTACATTATCTAGATATCGAACTGTATAAATATAGCTTTAAATAATAACTGTAGTTTTCTTTAGCGAATGCTGTTCCTGCTTCCATCTAATGAATGACTGGTTAATGTCAAATACAATTTTAAATTTAAAACTATGTGACTTCAGTTTTTAAGGCCGGTTTTCCATGTTCTCTTTCATTTATACTATCTCACAAAACAGCTTTTAGTGTAGCTTCAGCTTAAAAATCTAGTCGCAATTTATAAATCGAAATTTAAAAAAAAAAAACTGACACAAAACATGAAGAACTGAATTGGTTCTCCAAATTTGTTTGTATACATATTGTCTGTATATTTTAATTAAAAGCTTCAATCGATCAGTATTGTTATATACATTTTTCAAAAACTTTGCAACATATATTAAGGATTTTTTTTACTTGACATGTATTAAAAAATCTGATCTATAAATCTGATGCTACAAATAGCGAAGCACTTTTTACTAGTTAATTAATTTTTTTTTGTAGTATTTTTAATTAGTTTTAATTGAAATGAACATTTTCATTTTAGAAAAAAATTTAAATTTATAAAAGTAATTAAAGAACATGTAGAAATTTTCTTGACCTAGTCCAAAAATCCATACTTAACATAAATTAGAAGAAATTCTTTCAATTTCCAAAATCATATTTTTAGTATGCACATTATTTAGTGAATTTTTCATACGCACTTATGTATTTTTTGTTTTCTTTTCCTCTTCCACATTTTAACTGAGAAAATGAAAAGTTAAATTCACTCTGTGATAGTCATAATTTAGTTACCTGAGTGTAAAAAATTTAAATGCGTACTCACTTCTTTTGTCACAGCAACATCTAACTATTCTTTAGCTCTTCTTAAATGAGTTATATCATAAAAATAAGAAAAAAACCAAATAATAAATTACTGAAAATTAATAAAAGAAGTCCTTGTTATCTGGCCTAGAAATTAGGAACTCTACTGATGCGAACTAATCTACTCTTCCACGTAGTATTTTTACTTTATTTAGTGGTGGGTGCATTTGCCTGACTTTTGCTTTTATACTAGTTTATTCCTAAAGCCCTTAACAAACAACAAGAAACAATTTTACATTTTCAAAAAACCAAAAAAACTTTGAAAAAAACGATTATAAGCCTGGAAAAAAGTAAGTTAGATTTAAAAAAATAAGCTTAAAAGAAAATCAAACAACATGTATGCGGCAGCAGGCGGTGCTTCCTTGGCTTCACGTCAAGCTCGACAACGTCAGCGGCAGCAAAAAAAGACCCAACAACTTCAGGCGAAACTACATCCACCGAAAGCAGCGGGCATCGTCGTTACCGATCACGGCGCTTCCACGCCCACTCGACAATCTCGCCAATTCCACCAATTACCTAATAATTATTTACGTACACCGCAGTCTCAGGCGCGCAAGCTTAGTGCCAGCTATACGACACAATCAAAGCTTCTACTGCCAATCGATGAGGGTGACACGCAGTCGGTGCTGCACATTCAAATGCATTCGCATGCTCATGGTCATCATGTGCATCAGGGACACAGTCATCACTCCCACAGTCATGCCCACCAGAGCCATTTCCAGCACATGGGTCGTTACACATTGGATGCCCAACATTCGCATCCACGCCACGAACGTGTATCGCCAAAACTGATACATCGTCATTCTGGCAGTAGTGGCACTAGTTTCCATCACTCTCACTTGCCGAAATCGGCTACCGCTACCCTGCCGCTCGTTTCGCAAGTTGAGGCCACACCACCGACGTCGCCAGCGGGCATGGCCGTCGCCGGTGACAGCGTTACGGGCGGCACCCCACCAACGACGACTGGTCAGGAGGTCAGTATGACCTTACCCTGCCACGACTCAATCATTGTGACGCCGGCCACGCCCATGGCTTCGCCTGGTCATGTGCCCAAACCACGCGATGAACTTTCCGAAGCTGCAGCAGAAAAACAACCTCTCACCGCTGCCATTGACTCTTGCGATGACGACGACAACATCCAGCCACCCACCGGTCCTCTCGAACGCAAATGTAGTGTCTACCGTATGCGTCGTAGCGATGCCTTCGAATTGGACACTGCCTCAGCCGTAAATGGCGTCAAGCGCCAGTTCAAAGAACTTCAATTTAATCAACAGCAACAGCAACAATACGAGCCCCTACTTACAGATGATCCAATAATATTCAAAGGCTTTACAACCACTGGCGGTCGTAAAGTTCAAATCTGCGCCTACTGCGAAGAAGGTATTTGCGTCTGTGAACACATTGAGGTAATTACAATCAACGCCTTCAACAAAACGTCACGTCGAAAATTCAGGCTGCCTCTATTTGACTGTACAATTTGCTACTAATCTACCTTAAATTAATTTGTACTCTATTTCTAAATCCATACATAACACAACCTAAAAGACACGTTGACATGTTTCTATTACGCTATTCCTTTCTGTGTCTAGCTTTCCTTTTTATAACTATTATTACTCGTATACCTACTGCTAATCGTGCCACTTGTTAATACTCGCTGTACAAGAAATTTTTTAAGTTCTTCAGCATTATTTCTACCTTATTTCACTTTTTTTTTTGCTTTTGTTGTTCTTCTTTCTCTCCATTAATGGTAGGATTGTGTGTGATTGTGTATTGTTAAACCAAAATGTTACTATATATTTTTTATTACATATTATTGTTATTATTATATTATACATACATATATAAACAACAACAACTGAAACAAGCACACATAATACATATTACCAAATACTAAATACAACCAATAATACATACAAACATACATACATACACACATACATATGTATGTACGTATGTATGTTCAGAGTCACGTAAGCACACAGACACAAGTTTAAACACCTACCTTCATTTAATTCTTAGATCCATCTGAGTATGTGTGTATGTGTATGTGTAGGTGTTTGTGTGTGAGTATGTTTGGATGGATTTCTATGTTACAATGTAATTTTCAATGTTGCATGTTTGCTGTTTCTAATATCATAATGTTTTCTGCATGTGGCACAACAAACACATATATACATACACACATACATATATCACCCACCCCTTAACCTCCTGCAGTGTACTTTCTGATTTATTTCCTTTCTACAATACTTACAATACTGTATATGTACCACAAACATACATATGCATTGTACATACAATACATATGTACTAGAGGTGGAAAGCTATCGATAGTCTCATTATCGATATGGTTCTCGTGTAATGTACATATTTGTTTACACTAAAAATTCAAAACAAAATATTTTTAAACAAAACAAAATTAAATAGAATTTTATTTGTGAGTTCAATAAATAACAAAACTAAAATAATTGTATGAAAAATAAGTGAGAAGAAGAAGAAGAAACTTTCCCGTCATTTAGTTACTTTTGTGTATGAAGAGCAAAATATTTACATATTTTGATTTTACTATCGATAGTGACTAAAAAATCGATTGTTTTCAAGTATTAATCGATGGCAGAATTAAAAAGTCTATAGTCACAAAAAAATTTAACTATCGATAGTGTCATCGATAGTTTTCCTCCCATAATGCGTATGTATGTTCTTTATTGATATTAAGTTTATTTATATACATACGTACATATTTAATAGAATCGCAAAACTTACTTTAAAAAATTCAAAAACAAACAGCTCATTAGTTTAAAGATGTAGGCGGATAGCGCCGATGTTGTGTGTATTAAATAAGTGTAGCACTTTAAAGGAAATTGATGTTAACACATACTATATACAAACATACATATATACCTATGTATTTCTGAAAAATTATTACACAAGGAATCATATTACAACTTCTTCATGAACCCTGAAGGAAATGTCGATGGTGAAAATGTACTGAGTACTCTACAGTTATTCTCCATACAATGCAATACAATAAAATTCCCCATACAATAAAAGCATTTGCTTGTCATTTAAAATCTACTAGTAACACCAAAACAATTGACTAGGAGAAATACCAACCAGACATTTACTGGTACAGTTCTATACCTTACGTACATACAAATTTATTTATTTATTTATTATACATATTATACAAAGTAAATTTGCATAATATGGTGTTGCACAAATATGGGCGGGGTAAGTAGACCATATGCCCAAGATGGTATTAACGGTATTTTAAAAGGTTATGTGACTGACTGTACACGACCTATGCCTTCACATAGGAAGTAACAACGTGGTTGTTAAAGAAATTCCACAAAAAACCGCAAGATTATACGGTTATCCGTGGCAGATCAGTCAACCAGTGCGTGTGAGACGAAAAACTCTCGAAGGCCAAACAACATACACAAGCCTGACCGCACTTAAAAAATAATTACGATGACGCGAGAGATATTCCTCAACCCAGAGCTGCTTTACGACTGACAAATTTATTTATATTGACAAGTTGTTGCAAAATCCACCAGAAATACACCACATCTGTTTTCTCTCTTTCTTTTATACTGACGAATAGAAGAGAAATTGTAGACAATGTAACAACTACTGGAATTTTAGTGTTGACATAAACACAATTGGCCCCAGTCTGACTGCATGGAAGCTACTCGCATGTATGCATGTAAATATGTATGTGTGTACATGTCTTTTATAAGGGTACGGTCACACTTGTCAAACATTTGCATAAAAAAGCGTAACCAACAAAGGATAATGAAAAAAGTTTTGATCCAGACACTTGTTTATCATATTAGACAGTTTTGAGCACAACTAATGGACAATGTCATAGAATCCAACAATATTGGCAACATTTAAAGTTATTGCTTTTCAATAGTCAAGATATACTTATTTCTCATGCACCTACAGCACTCACTATTGATCATCACCGGGGCACTATCCACTGAAAAGAAATGTAAAATTGACTTTCATGGAGAATGGTGTTGCCGATGCAATAAAAAATTATTTTGCAATGTGTGACAGATATACACACATAGAAACAGCCGTAAAGCCTGAATCAAGAAAACAATATTGCGCATTGCGCAGGTCCGTTATTTTATTTTCTGCTTGTGACGTAGACATTGAATATTGTTGTACACAAAGTACATGCATTTGTTTGTGGAATGTGCTCTCTCACACACTTTTTACAACAAGCACACGTGTGTATTCTATGATGACATCGATGCGCAGTAGAGTGCGTAATATTGTGTTTTTTATTCATGGTCGTAACCCCCCGTCTAGACTGTCAATAAATTTGTTGGCAATAAAGCATTAACGCCGGCAGAATAGCGGAACAATATTGATGATTGCTTTACTTAAGTTAATGCTATGGGAAATTGTAGCCATAATAAGGGAAAAGTCAACAAGGAAGGCGCAGAACAAAAATATAATTCACTTGTAAATTTTTACTTTTATAAACTTATAACAATACAAATTATTTCACTACACACGTTTTTAATATATGTGCATACATATGTATACATATTTTCTCAATTTCAGTAATGTTATCTAAATGTCAAAGACAATACAGAAAAGTCGAACATACATTAACACCGAGTTTGACGTTTCATGTTCGCAATTATTGTCAACGAAAAACTGTTGACAATTATTGCTACAACTACACAGAAAATAACAAAAATTAAAAATTTTAAAAACACCCGACTTTTTTCAGAAAAGATGTTATATCTTCTAAACGGCTGGACCGATTTTTTTCAAACATAGCTAAGAACCCTCTCGATCAAGTCATCTTTCAAACAGAAAAAACTAAATGAAAATCGGTCCAGCCGTTTGGCCTGTACGTGGACACAGACAGACACACAGACACACACTACAAACTTATAACACCCCTTTTTTTAGTCGGGGGGTTAAAAATGATTTGTAAATACAATTAATTTTTTTGTTATATCAATTAAATAATTAATTGATTTTGAACCTACAACGATTTTTGTAAATACAATTAACGAAATTGTAGGTTAAAGGAAAATCTGAAAAATGTTTTCAATTAAATATATCAACAAATAATTTGTTGAAATTAACTTAATTTTTCAACATTAATTTTTGTTAGATTTCAAAGTTATTTCAATTAAAGTTATTGTTATATTGACAATGCGAATTGTTGAATTTCCATACAAATTTTGATTATCATAATTGTTATGTTAACAATGCTGTTTATACACAATCACAATCCTCGAAACGATATTTTTCTTGTCTGCGAAAAACAGTAAATGTCTTTAGGCGGAGTTGAACCGGCAACCTCAGAACTAATAAACCAACATACTTACCTCTCAGCTAAAGAGCAACACTTTATTAGATACACAAATAATGAATACATACAAAACATGATTTCTTATTTTTTTTTACATGTGCGCATTCCGTTATGATATAATTTAACAAATAAGTTTGTTGAGTAATTTAATTGACTACAAAAACTTTAATTTGTTATATCAACAATGATGATTGTTAATATTTAAATTAAATATTAACAATTTGTTTTGTTGGTTGCATTTCGACGATATTTTTTTCTGTGTATTGCAACCATTGGCAATATCAATATTTTGACATTTGCTGCAATATATGTTAATGAATTTATTGCCAGTCTAAACGTAGGGAAGGGGGAGGGGGGTAAAGCTCCTCTCGGCAGAACAACAGATCTCGCATCATCGTAATTATTTGTTAAGTGTGGTCCGGCATTTATTTGTCGTTTGGGCTTCGAGAGTTTTGCATCTGCCTTGACTCAAAGAACTGCATATCGATGGTTTCAAGTAGAAAGACCATAACTCGTATGTTTCACGAAATTGAGTTTTTCAGTGATTCCAATACATTTCACACAAATACACATCGTCAAAAGAAAAAAATTATTACAAAAGTTATACAAAAAAGTTAAATATTGAATATTACAGTTTCTATTATGTTTTTACTTTTTCCTGTAAAGTTGCAATTATTTCAGTTAGGGCTTTTCTACTTTCTACTAGATTTACAAATGGCAAAGTTTAATGAACTATAGAACGCGGCTGCAAAAAAATCTTTCAGATGATGTATCTGTTTTAATATGTTGTCGCAGGAGAAAATGCGTAAATATGAAAAAATTACAAAAATATACCTTTTTTAGACCCTTCAAATATTTTGAGAATCCGCAAAAACCGAACGTTAATATGAGAAGGGTAACAAAAACGTTTTTTTTTCTGTGAGTCGCTCTAATGTACATATATTATGCCTATATATTTGTAACCCCTGACCCAAAAAAGGGGTGTTATGAGTTCTTCGTATGTGTATGTGTGTATGTGTATCTGTGTGTATGTACGAGTCCACGTACAGACCAAACGGCTGGACCGATTTTGATTTAGTTGTTATTGTTTGAAAGGTGACTTGATCGAAAGAGAGTGTTCTTAGGTATGTTTGAAGAAATTTTATATATATATATATATATATATATATATATTCTGCTGAATCTGACGCCGTAGTTCCAAAACGGCTGGACCGATTTTAATTTGGTGTTTTTTCGGTTGAAATGTGTCTTGATCTAATATCTTCTAGCTATATTAGCCATACTGAAGAAAATTGGTCCAGTAGTTTGGAAGTTATCTTATAAATATTTTCTTGTTGATGAGGTGATTATATCATTTCTGAGGTATGTTTGAACAAAAGTCGGTTAAGAGCTAAACTGGCTATTCTGTTACTTCAATAATAATTTAGTGGAATATACGGTTCATAACTTATGCTGCAGCGTCAACTGCGTCGTGGATTTTTGAAGTTGTTTCAAATAATATCCTCAAGAATGTGTATTTTGTCAATTTTATTGTTTTAGTTAGTTGGTTTTATACATACATATGTATGTAGGTGGTGCCTATGATCAAAAACATATATTTTGCTGGACATAGCGTTAAAGTCGTTCCATTTTTTTAAATAAAATTTCCTTTTAACCACTAATTTCCGGCTGTCAAGCTTTTCTTTAATAATGAAAACATATTAGCCCAATTCACAATCTTGTGCAAATGATCTTGCATCGTAGCATGTGCAAAATGGTATAGTACATTGATACTCATCACTAAGAATTGTTAAATGGTGAGTGTCAATATACTATACTATTTTGTACATGCTAAGATGCAAGACCATTTGCACAAGATTGTGAATTGGGCTATTGATCTATAGTGTAACGCTCCATTTTTCACTAACCCTAAACTGTCGGCTATCAAATTATTTTTTTTGAAACCGGTTGTTCTATGGAAATTTTGTTTTAATGTGCACTTTGAGAACATGTTATTTTTTTCATATTGGGTTTCTTAACTGCACAAATCTTAAGTTAATTTTGGGACACCATATACAGACATTATCATAATTGCCCTGTTTATATCAATATAAGTTTACCAGCAGTTTTTGCATATAAAATCGGGGAACTCACATAAGCGAATGTTACATTGTTATCATTGGCACTTTTAAAATAAGGAGGCCAAAAAACATTATTCTGCATACTCGTATTAAACATTACACATACATACATATGTACATACAATTATACACATGTACATTAGGCCGGGTCGATTTGTATGGATGAAAAAAAAATTAAAAAATCGTATGTAAAAACGAAATATACATGTAATTCTAAGAAAATTTATCTAAAATCAAACCGTACTCCGCGCCTCTCGACATAAAAATTTATTTCCTTTTCCTGAGATACAAAAGTCTATTCAGAACTTTTGCGCTTTTGGTTTGCCAAGTGATTTAAGTTAATTAAATTTGTCAAGTCATCGTGAGGGTTGAGAAAAATAGAAAAAGAAAACAATCGTATGAAAGTTTTTCTTGGAAAGTTGTTAAAAAAAAAGTTATTGAAATTTGGAGCTATACGATTTTTGCAAAATAAAATCGACCCGCTCTAATGTACATGCATATTAGAGACGAACATACATATGTATATATTTTTCTTATTTACATAAATATATGTATACCTTATTTATTTACATACATATGTGTATGCATATACTTATGTATGTACATAGGAAAAATTAGGCCCAAAAATTTTTCATACAAATGTTTGTTTGAAATAAAATTTAATTTCAGCAAATATTTTTTACTGTTCCAGTTAATTGTTTGTTCCATGATATAAATATAGAAGGTACTTCCATTCGCTCTTTGTTTTTAAAAATAAGTATTTTTGAACTTTGTTTTTTTAGAGAAATAAAGAAAAATGTTCCCATATAGTAAAAAAAATTTAAGTCTTCCCCTAGAAATTTTTTACAAAAATGTGTAGTTATCTTAACAAAAATTTGGGAATAAATAAAATTATATACATAACTACATATCTGTGAAGTTTAAAAAGTGATTATGTCATAACTTATCTCATATTTTTAAGTTTTCTGCTTAATACAAATCTTTTAACTATATTTTCATCTAAATTTGGCATTGAGAAGCCAAATTGATTGATGATTTGGATTATTTGACAACGAATTTTCATTAAGTTTAACAAATATTAATTGATATTGCATTCTGTTTAATCTACATAATATGTTTCTTGTTGACTGTAACATCCTTTTCTAAAAAAATTGGTTTAATAACCAGTCAAATCTTTTGGCAAGTCTATTTCACATATCTTATAGGCTCTTAGCCACTGTTGGTGAACACCAGGAAGTGAAGGGAATTTAAAAAATGCTGCACTCTTATTTCTTTACTTATGCCCTAATTTAGTAAGAAAATTTAGGACGCTTTTTTGTTTGAAAATAATTTTCTTGTTTTTGAATTCTCCAAAATATTTTCTTCAAAAATGGTTGGTGTCTTCCATAATGAAAAATTAAAATATTATTACCATGTTTTTAAAACATGAAAATAAAATTAAATTATTATACAAAAGTTTAAAAAATATATGAAAAATATGTATTGGATATAATGTTTAGAACAAAATCATAAAGCAAATACACGAACCTTCTAGCATAGACAGTAAATAATGTTGTAAAGAATCATAACTGCGGCTCTTTTCGTCCATAGACAAGACGATACAATCGCCGAACAGAATTTGGGCATTAGTGTTTAATTTATACATTCTCTATGTTATAAAAGCAATTTTGAAATAATTTTTTAATAAAATTTTCAAACAAACAGGAAATAGAGGGGGAAATATTAAAATAATACGGTTTCACGATTTTACCGGAAACTTCACAATACTTATACTTGTCAGATGGTGAGTGTCAAGAAAAAATGAGAGAATGGAAGTACCTTCTATATTTATATCATGGTTTGTTCCAATTTTATTTGTCACTTGCCGGCATTCATATATATGTATACAACACGATCAATAAAAATAAAAAACAATAAGAGAACAACAGTGCGTTGTACCTATCAACAAACCAGATAAACACCAGCACACTTAGATAAATAACAAATTCTTTCAGCCGAACTCTGTTAAATTCGAATTTTTACAGAATTGTTTAGAGAATCTACAAATTTATTTCTAGGTCCACATTCATACAAAATATGCTGGTTCCATGAATTTGGTTATTGAAAATGAAATTTTGTTTTCTCTGTGTATGTACAAATGTGATGTGATATGATGCATATAATGCACATATGCACATAAATCTATGTTCAAAAGAGTTTATGTATAATGTATTTGAAAATGCATTTAAACATATGTATGTTTGTATGTACAATGTTCTTTTAATGAAATATTTATTTTTTGTTTGCTATTTAGGAAGAAACAAATGTGATAACAAAATATGTAAAAATGAACTTGCTGCCGGCGTTAAATAAAATAATTACTTAGCTTAAATAAATACATATGTATTATTAAAATTTTTATTATTACAAATTAAACCAAAAGCCATTAAGCCACTATCAAAAAGTCAACACCAAATCTAAATGCATATACGGGCACACACACACACATTTTCAACATTGTAGGAATGGTTTTTGTAAAGCACAAATGTGTGCATGCCCAGCTAGCATTTGGGTGATAATTTTTTGCAAAAATCTCTTATATGATTCTCCTCAGATCACTTTGATGATTAAAAATTGATTTATCACTTGGGTGATTGAAAAAGGATTCACTTATAATTCATCTGTAGGATAAAATAATGATTTCTTGAAAATAGAGGTGCAAAACGCAAAGAAGCCGCAAAAAGAAAACCAATGATTTAAAAATTAACAGAAAATTGCTCAAAAATTAATCAGCAAATCGCATCATAAATGATCCTCTGGGATGATTCATCTGTAGGGTACCGTTTTCTGACAACGCGAGTTATCATTTATGATCGAAAAATGAACTCATTTGCGGTTATTTTTCCCGTCAAGCTGATTCGGAAAAGATCCGATTATGATACAAAATCCTAGCTGTATGCATAACTACACATACACATACACATAGGAACTTTGATATATGTATTGCAATATTGCATAAAACTTATGTGTGTTCGTGTGTGTGTGTGTGTAGATACACGTGAACACATGGTAGTGTGTATATTCATATGTATACATGTACATATCTATATAATGTAATCACCTATATATATATATATATATATATATATATATATATATATATATATATATATATATATATATATATATATATATATATATATATATATATATATATACATACTATATGAGAAAGTTTTTTTTTTAATTTGAGTAAAAAGCCAATAAACAAAAACAAAACGGGATAAAGTGAAAAACAATGAGTGCTTAACTATTATTACAAAATATAACGTGTAAATAAATGAGTAGAAATTATACACGAAGGATAAAGAGTAAAATGAAAGTAATACTAAATGCTTCCAGCTCAAAAGGAATTTCGAGTTCCAGAAATTCTGTAACTTAAAAAATATAAACTAAACTAAAAAGAACATATCGTGTATTAAAGTGTTGCAAATATAAAAAATTTAACCAAAAGTTACAATTTCAAAAAGAACAACGACAACTAGAACATAAAAGGTGACAAAAACATCAACAACTTTGATAAAGAAATATATATTTTACATCCGCCGTTCGAACACAAAACTAAACTAAGAAAAACAAAAGCAGAACAAACAAAAATACGTTTTAATTATTGTTTATGACTGAAGACTTTATTTGTTCTAAACGAATCTGTAAATTTCAAGAAAATCTCAAGTTTATGTATCGACTGTTGTGTAAGTGCACACAATTACGTTTAAACTGGTGGTTGCGTCGGCGGGGAAGACGTAGACGACGCAAAGGTCAACGTAGGCAGAAACATCATCGTTGGAAATCCAACCAAAGAACGTAGCCGCATCAGATTGTGATATTTAACAACGATAAACAGAGTAACGACTAATTTAGCAGAAAATAAATATCGCAAAAAATATAGTACCAACAGAAACAACAATAACAACAACAACAACCACAACAACAATAACTAAAAGAAATACAAAATACAAGAAACAGCAGAAAGCCTGCGAGCAAATTAGCCTTTTTATAGCACACTTAGCTATCGATCGATATACATACATACAAAGAAGAATACATATTTGTCAGGTTTTAAATATTATACTACATACATACATATATTCTAAGACTATTTGAAATATCAAACAATATGAAATTTTGCCATTTTTTCAAATATCCCAACTATAAATTAAAACTGCATATATATGATTTATAATTAAAATAATCAATAAAAAGCCTACAGTTTTACCTAGGGCTCCTGAAGAACCGCATTATAGTTCTTAGTTCACGTTCAAACTAACTGCAGAATCTAAGGCTCTATTGTTCTAAGAAAAGAACTATACGGGTAAAAACAAATATAAACTAAAACATAAATTGCTCAACGCGTAACTCGTACAACTATTCCTGCGTAGCAGAGAGTAGTTCGTTATTAATACGTATTGGCGTTATACATAATTATCTTCATCTGATCTGATTTAGTTGCGCATAGAGTGATTGTAAAAAATCAGCATTAAAGATGCAGGCAGCATTGATGCTAAGATCGAAATCTCGGGTGGCGAGAAGAAGAAAGCTACGAAAATTAGGTGGAAGACTTGAGTTGCCTAGTAATGTAGCAACCAAAGAAATAGCTCCATTTCCTCGTTATCCGCCTGAGTCATGGGTAAAATTAATGTCTTTTTTATTTTGTTTTGTTTTCCTTTTCTCTCTTACATCCGTCTTCTAAGTAAAAACCTAAATGAAATAACCACATAAAATAATTTTTTTCTTGCAAACTGTTGCCAATTTCAACTTCTACCATATTAACTATATACTTATAAATATAATTATGTAAAACTTAGTTGACCCTAGTTAACCCCTCACAATAAATCTCTTCATACATCTGAGTCTGTTAAAACTAAAATTTTCAGTCCTCTAAAACTGTTTTGTAGCAACCATAGAGTAGCGTTAAATATTATACATACATTCTGTATAAATGAAATTGAAAGTCTTTAACTTTTATCCTTTCATTAAAATATTTATTATTTAATTATTATTTTATGTTTTGCAAAAATTTTAATTATTCAGTCGATATATCTCTAACTTACGTTTCCTATACATTAAAAAATAATGTATTAATAATAGTACTCCACTAGTTGATTATCAACACGCATAACATCACTAACTATATAGCAAATTAAATTAATTCTAAACAGGCTTTTTAATATTTTAAAAACATCTCAAGGATTCTACGATTTTCTTTCAATGCTTATTATGTTAAATATGTTCTTCCATTTATGCCCCTAAAAATATTATATGTATAATGAAATAGTAAATATACATATATTTATACATACATACATATATTAAAATAGTGTAGACTATACATTCACTTTCTCTTTTGTCCTTTATTTTTAGACGTTCTCTTTCTCCCTCTCTTTCTCTCTTATTATAAATAACTTCCCAAACATACATAAATATTTTCAATACTTATATTTTGTAGATATTTGAAACTCCCAACTTTTTAAATACACTTTAGCTAACAAAGTAAATTTAAACAACAAATTGCAAACTTATGTAGATTTTCGCACAAAGATTTACAAACAAGTTCTGGTAGTAAAGCTTTTTACATCAAAGGCCTTCCTTAGAGATCCCTCCCGCCCAAACAAAAATATACATCTTAATCATTTAATTTCTGAATCATTTCAAAAAAATTAAGACCCTCAGTATTAAATTAATTAACTGCGAACATTTTTACGACTATACTTCTATTCTCCATTTCATTTTCTCCCTACAGTACTTAATTTAAAATGAATTTAATATTTTTTTAAAATAACATATGTATGTATGTGTAAATTAAGTTACATATTATACGGCAAACCATTTCGGAATAAAAAATATAGAAATACATATGCATGTATGTATGTATGTATGTAGGTATGCAAAACGCTACTGCAATATTGTGCAATACACACAGAAATACATACATATGTACATACATACATACACACATACGCATGCTTAGCAACTGTTTTTAAATTGTGCAGGCACATCTTCAAATGCACACTTATTATTTTTTGTTTTTTTAAAATTAATATGCCTATTTTTGACATCAGAATTATGTCTGAATGATCTTTAGAATTGTAAGTAAAATAACAAGTTTAATGAACCTTTAATATCCAATGAAAGTTTTAAGCAAATTATCGCACTTAACCACTCAAATAACTATAGCTTATATTAGCCTTAACAACTTCCTTTACCATAACAACTGTTAAGTATTTAATCGAAGGCAATAAAATATAATTTTTCTTCAAAATTACAAATTTCCTTCGGCAAATATATGTACATGTACATATTTCCGTAACAGCACATGCATATGATACCATAGTCTTCACCAAATACCACCAACACTTTTTCAGTTCACTTACGAGTATACAATATTTATGGACTATGATTTTTTAGTCACGTTCAATGACAGCAAGACACAACCGCTTGTTAAATGCCAAATTCCTACTTTGACAAAAAATAATAAATTTCCTAGACAAGTTCTCAGTAATGCATTTTGCACGCGTTGAATAGCAATAAAATATTAATATGAAATTTTTTTCCAAATTTTGTGTGGTGAATTTCATAATAGGATATCAAAGGAATAATAATAAATAATCATAAGACACAAACAAATAATTTTTATGACCTAATTAAAAACACATACATACATAAGTATATGTACATATATTTACACACAAATATAATTTTCATTTGCCTTTCATGTGTGTTGCCAAAAAATAAAATCAACCTCTGTGGCCAAACAACATATCCAAACAACCAACCTGTTAACCCATCTGCTAAACAAAACAACGAAATAATTCATCTTTATAAATATTTATAACATTTTGTTGTTACTGTGTCTAACAAATATAAACAAATGTGGTTTGCTAATATGTAATACGTAACTTTTATTGATCATACGCCATGTACTACATACATATGTCTTGTACATACATACATATGTACATACATTCGCCCTTCCGTTCTCTTCTTGTATATAAAATGGACAGTAAGTTCCGTGGCTAAGAATGATTTTAAATTTAATAAATTTTTGTACACCCTTCACAAATTTTTGGTTACATTTTTTTTAAGTTTTAAAGTACATACATATAGAGAAAATGCTTGTAAAGACATTCGATGCATACTATTTTTTAATAAATAAATTATAAGTAATATTTGATTAATTTTGTTATTACATTATTAATTTTGTTTTATTTAGTTAATTATTGTTTTATAGTCATTATCGTGGAAAAAGTAGAATAGCATTTATTTTTTATTCACAGCAACAAAAAATAACAAAACAGCCACTAGTCGTTTCAATTATTTTCAAAATAAAGTTTTTATTAATTATGCAAAAACTTTATCTTGGTAAATTGATAACTGCACTAACATATGAATATATGTATGTTCTGATAAATAATATAAAAAAAAAACAAACACACACCTTTAAAATTTTTATTACACCACCCCCACTCCTAACCACACACACACACCATCTTGCAATACATATGTATGTATGTTAGTAAGTGTTTGTTAATAGACAGCTGGAAAATATATAATATGTACAACTAAAATGATGTTAATTCAAAATTAAATTAAAAAAAAAATAGTATGTAAATCTTAACAACTTGTATGTTAGGTAAACTGTATAGATATGGTTTACAAGCATTTTCCTTACATTGTATCACTTCAATGCCTCTCTATTGCTTTAATTCGCTTTAACAAACCCCAATCAAATCAACATGTAATCAATAACAAATAAATAGACAACCTCGCTATATAATATACTATAGGAAACTTGTATGCATACACAACATAAACATATTATAGAAGGCACATGTTAATAACATTTCACAGTGATATTGAAATGCATTCATAAGTACATACATACATGCATACATAATTATGTGTGTACATTTGTATGTACTCATGTAATCGCACATAATAATAATAGATTCATTGTATTATTTATTTTAAACTATTTATCGCTATTTTCCCATTATTTAGTTGACTTCAACACCTAATTTATGCTCTTTTAAGCATACGAGTCGAAAAGTTTTGTTGTTTACATACTATGTACATACTTTGCATACATAATCCTAGTACGAATAGTCAAACTCAATGTATGTACGAAATCTGTTAACTACCAATTTAAAGCAAAAAATTAGTAAAAAAGCAAACTAAAAAGGTTAAACGGTATCAAGTTTTCCCAAAGATTCTGTTAAGCTTGCTTGCCTCTCATTCCCGTTTTCGATCTAGGAGCTCAACTTGATTCAATATGCGAATTTAATTCCACAAAAACTTGAACTCGAACAAATAAACAAAAACAAAAAAAAATGCACTAAGGTCTGAAACAAATTCTGTATACATACATACATATGTATGTACGTACTTTACATGTGGTACAATTACAATATATGTATGTATGTATTTGGTATGGCCTATGCGTATATTTATGGATGTATATACACAAACGTACATACATACATATGTATGTAAAGGCATGCATGTATGTACATACGTATATACGTATAGACATATGAATACACATACATAGGTGAGTTTATTTGTATATATTCGACCAGCTGAATTGAAAATAAATCACAATAATCTTACGATATGTTGTAATTTTTGTGGAACATTCACAAATTGAAACAAGTGGTAAACAATCGTATAAAATTTTAACAAATAAAAAGCCAAAGCTATGCAATCAAAATGGAAGTGAAAAAACAATCTGCTTATTTACTAGAGATCTTCTATAAAATAAAAATTGATAACAATAAATATAAAAAAAAAAATAATCTGCAGTACACGAAAAAAGCTAACACCACCGAACAGACGACAATCTGTTTAAATTTTAAAATTAGTATTATATATTTTCATTTCTTTTCTCTCTTTTTTCTCTCTCTCTCTTTCGCTTGCTTGTTACTCTCTTTATATATTTTTCTCTTTATACTATGTTTCCACGCCAAAACGAACAAATTAAGGCTTCATTATTCTTTACTTTCTGTTGCTGTTCTGTGCCGTTCCTTTCTGTATAAAATATTTTGCAATTACTTTGTCTGTGAAAAAAATCAGCTGGCAACCTGCAGAATTGATTACACTTGTACACAAAATATCACAACACACTAATACATACACACTTTTGGCAGTCACTTAACGTTGAATTCTATTTTCTACAGATTCGTCCGCAACAGAACAGAACGAAAAAGTATAAACTAACCACACATACAGATTTTCAACTCAACAGAAACAAAACAGCTGATTCAGAACAGAACACGTACAAACTAATTCTGCCTTTATTTCACTGTCTCGATTTCTTCGACGGATGAAGGCCCGATTAACCGACCGTTAATGGAATGTACTGTGAAGTTCTCTCATAGTAAGTTGTTAGTGTTATTGCTCAAAATTAAATAAAAAAGTTACAATGAAAAAGCGTAACCTCAACTTATTCTGAACATATTGAAATGTTACTGCTGCATTACATAATATCTGTATAACAACTTTAACTATTTTACAAAACATTGTACAAGACTGATGGTTATCGCATAAACGGTCAACTAAGTGGGTCTTTATGTTGTTTCAAAAACACATTCGTTTTGACTGCTCCTCGTCTTGTTGTAGTTGTTTTACAACATGATTTCTTTAGATTATTGTTGTTAATTTTTTGTTTGTACTTTTTTCTGGTTTATTAAAACATAAATAATAAATAATAATAATTGTTTTCTTATTTATATTTTTGTTTCTACGAATGTTTTTCTCTTGTTCTCGTTTTGATATTGCTGAAAAGTTCAATAGGTTTCTGATCAATATTAAAGAAGTCACTATATTATTCATAATTTTTTTGTTTAATTCAATGAAAAATACTTGCAACTAAGATAATTTCCTACTGAAGTTGTGTATGTAATTTGGTTGGTAACCGAACGGAGAATTACGAACGTGGTAGTGATTTAGTAATGAACTGATCGTGGAGACACAGTACAAAGTAACGTAACATAATTAATAATATTTATTAAGGTTTTTCTTTTAGTTATAAAATATATTTCTTTTTGTGTCAGTATGTATGAGAGTGGAGTGTGGGACAATATAAATTCTACACACTATACAAAAGAGTAATAAACAGACTAAAGCACATGTATTTTATATTAAACGATTGTAACATGGGTGTTTGTTGGTAAGTGTTTATTACTTCCTCATGTACATACATACCCAGCAAAACATAAATGAACGCGTTCAAAATGAAGTAGTGTTTCATGAGTTCTTGAGCATGTGTTTCTTCGCATGCATTCTGAATGGCATCACAAAACGTAAATAATGCTATAGTTTTTGAACCCATTAAAAACGCATGCGACGAACGCATGCATACATTGAAATTAATATCCAGCAAAAAATGCATGCAAAAACGGAATTAAATCATCACATTGAAACATTTTCATAAAACAAGTTTTCAAGAGTTCAATAGCTCATTGGTAGAGAGTATGCCTTAAGAGTCAGAACAGCACGGTTCGTATCCTATCTACGAAATTTTTTTTTTTTTTTCGTTTTGTGTTTACGTGAAAAAACGTCATCGAATCATGGGTTCTTGCATGGGTTCTAAACACTCATTTCAAACGTCATCGAATCATGGGTTTTTGCATGGGTTCTAAGCACTCATTCGAATGATGAGCAGTTTTGCTAAATGTGAACCCATGCTCGTCAATGATACGCCTGTGTTAAAATCATGCGTTCTGCACCTAAGTTGAACCAATGCATTTGCAGTAGAACCCATGCATTAACTATTTCTTTTGCATGTCTTTTTTTGCTGGGTATGTATGTAGGAGTATTGTCTATGTGGATCCAAGCGAGTTTTCGTTTTACGTTCAAGATGTATTTTATTTTTAATTATTGCAGGTATGCGGGTAAGTTATTAACTAGTTATTCCTCATGACAGTAAAACAATTAACACATGTCTGAATAATAAATATTAGTGCCGAATACGCCGTAAAACTTTGAGCAGTATTTCCTAGAGCGAAAAAATTATAATAAGTTTGAATTTTCTTAAATAGAGATCTGATTTCAAACTGATGTATGCGAAGAAGGTAGAATAATACAAGCTGAAATATTAGGTTCTCAGGCTGGCCACCTTGGATTATTTTAAACATGTTTCATCTTTTGGAAAGACCACCAGATGTCATATTGTCTCGTTTAAAGGATATATATTTGCATTTGAACTTAGAAATGTTCATTTTTTACTTTGACTTAATATGGCTTTCGGTGATATCTCCCACTAAACAAATAATTTTGAGCAAATGATTTTAAATTTGGATTTATATTTATTTATACATACATATGTATGTATGATGGCTACAGGCATGGTTTTTCGAAAACAGCGAATAATTATTCAAAATTTCAAATTGATCGCTCAAAGAAAAAAATTCTTCCAAATTTTCTTTTTAAGAGCGCCAAAATTACACCAATTTAAATATGTTCCTGTAAAATTTTTTTTACAACTACCAGAATTATTTTTTTAACGCCCTTAATTAAATTAAAAAAAAATTAGAAATTAGATAAATAATATGTAGTGCCAAGAACCCATTGTTATTTTCACATACTCGTACTATAAATACAAAGCATAATAACACAATTAAATTATCTATTAAATCATATTTATGTAACATTATTACTTTAACTTAGAAAAGGCGTATGTAGCCATTTTTTTCAAAAGTACGTTTTTTGCATAATATGCTATACCTTAAGGTAAAGTACACATTTTCTTGAATTATTTTAGATATGCGCAAAAAACTAAATGAAAGGCATTATCCATTTAAAAAAAAAGCAATTCATGCAAATAACACTAACTCACTTTACAATATGATAAATTAAGTATTTATGTACATAGTAGGCATTGAATATGTTTACATACGTCCAGTTAAAGATTGATTTTATTCGCACCAGTTTGTACATATATATATATATATATATATACATACATATAAGCATGTCCTAATTTATAACCCTTTCATGTACATAGTAGACAAGGGGAGCCTATCCTGAATAAGCTGCGGACTTTGGAACATGATCTTCTACCGTATAGAGTAAATAGTAATTTTGTAGCTGAAATAATACTTTAGTTTAATTAAAAAGTGATATTCAAAACATTAATAAAACTGACGGAATTAATAAAAAAGTTTGTTGGGTAAGCATGTCTAAATGCAACAACAAACAAACTTTTTTACACTACGACCAGCAATTTCATGTGTCTTAAAACAAGCAATAATGCCGGCAAAATGATGATGTCGAATTGCTTGTGTTCAACCATGTATCTAGAGGTGATGAACACGTATTTTCAAATCTATTTGCTTTTTATTTATATAAATACTTATGGCCATTATTACAAGCAGAGCTCGCAATAATTGGTCTCTGTCGTGATTGTTGTCAGAAAAAGAACACACGTTCACTGACAATATGCGACACTGTCGCGAAAAAACCCTCAAACTTTGTTCTTCTTTGGCTTGCTCTTCGCTCAACCAACGACCGCTTTTGTTTGATAGGTCGGCTCACGTGTTCACTCAAGACCCTTTATTTCGTAAAATCTCTGCAAACGGTCTTTTGTGCATGTATGTGTTGCGAGTGTGAATAGGTAAACATTTACATATATACTATGTACGTCATGGAGATTTGTTGTTTTTATTATTTTATTTTATAAACATTATTGAACAAAATACATGAGGATTAATTTTGTTTTTGTTGTACACATATTTGTCTTTTATTTTACATTTACACTTCGTTGACAAATAGTTTGATTTACAGATATTTTTATTGTTATTTATTATTATCTTCTCCGTTCCTCTTTAATGCTTTGCCTGTGACGAAATATCTAAGGCAACAACATAAAGCAAACGCAACAACAAAAATAAAGACCTTTTCTTCTAACACTTTGCTTGTTTTGCTCACTTACTGGCCCTCAGTAGCTGAGCAAATAACGATTTTGTTTTGAACACGATTGAAACGAAAAAGAGGGTTACTGTTCAGACACTGAGTGATTCCGTAATTTTTTTTTTAGGTCGTTTGAGTGAGAAGACCGCACAGAGAAATTTGGTTGAGCATATTTTGCGAGCTCTGATTACAAGTTAAAGTTAGTTAAAAGTAGGATTTTATCGGACGTATAAAAAATTTATCATTAGCAAAATTTTACTTTAACCTAAAGTGGACGATAAGTTACAGGCAAGTTTATCATACCTCTGGGGGTCGATTCTGGTTCTGTAATAATGTGAAATGAAAAAAAACTTTTAATTTTCATTTACACAACCATTTTTCATAATACTTTTCACAATTACATAAAATGCGATTCTCGTTGCTATTATGAAAACATTGTTTTATTCCGTTGTGCCTATGAAAATTTTGTTTTATGCTATTGAAATATGTCATGTAAATAAATAATATTAATGATTATTTATGTACATATTGCAAGGAACTCGGTATGAGCATAGGTAAAAGTGTTTAAAAGCTTATCGCTACATAATTAAACTTAATATTTGTCTCTTCTTTATTATAGATTGGGTAAAATTGATGCTTCCAATTGCAAGGTCCGTTTTTTGTTCTGAATCATCGTCACAAACAGAATTTAGGACAAACTACTTCCAACCATAGGAGTTATTATTCTTTCTTCTGTAGGAATAGGGAAATGTGTTATGCCGTGCACGTCTCCTGTCGAGCTTAAATGTCAAACAGTGGCTGCGCTGTATAAAGGTTTTCTTTTTATCTTGCCTGTAGCCTTTAATGAAGAAAACCTTCGTCAGACATTAAGTTCTGCAGAAGGCTGGGTACGCAAAAATATTTATTCAGGAAAGTATTTATTATTATTATTCTTCTACTTAGGAGAGAAACCCCTTTAGTCCGGCCGACAGCTTTGAAGGCTAAAAACTTATGAATCTACTGTTTGATATGCTCGTAAAATCTTATGTTTTTGCAAAAGGCAAATGATGCCCATCGTGACATCATGGACGTTATTAGCGAAAATCACCCTTTGTTGCACATCTGCAATTTTTCCAGTTCGCAGAAAATTAATTATAACGCTGATTGTAGAATAATGATTTTCTTGCAAATACTCCAATATTTTTTTTATTTCTGCGTCGGTCCATCGTTTGTTATTAACTTGTTGTTTAATTACTTGTATTTTTTAATTTCTTCCACGTTCATTTTCTTCTTGATTACTATTGGTTTGTTTACAGAGTTGTGTAAAGTATCTTTACCGCTGCTAAGCCGCAGCCAGTATTTCAACTCGAACGCGGCCGGAAATATTTTCACATGAAGCAAGCGTCCGGTTTTTGCATAAATTTTATAAAACTTCATACAAGCTATTTGTGAATTGAAATTTTACTACCCTGCAAATAATGCGACTAGTCCATACATGCATGTAAAGACTACTCCAAAGAGGAGTAGGAGTAACACAAAACTACTCCAAATATATGAAAAAAGGTGGTCGATTTAACATTGCGATGTCCTAGGGTTGGACCACATGGTCCAACTTTGCATTACATCGGACTAACCCCAAAACTACTCCATATGGAATAGTTATAGACCACTCGCATACAATTTGTAAGTGCCTAAGAAGAACGATCATAATCGTTTAAACACGAACACTTATCGTGCAGCATTGAATGCTTGTATGAAAACGACATGATCTATGACTGCATTACATGGGACCATGATGTAACTAGTCTGTTTCATCTAGATTGGACCACGTACTCCAATATTATTTGCAGGGTATTTTAGAAATAATTTTTGACCAGCATTAGCAAAAATTTAATTTCAGCACAGGCAGTCTTTGTGGCGGCTCTGCAGTCGTAAAGTTTTTTAAACGCAGGGGTTTACTTGTTTTTATTGCAAAAACAAACAAAAAACGAAAAACACGGCTGTTTTAGCATTGTGAACATTTGCAATTTTCAATATGCAATAGTTTTTGGTTATGCATATTTATTCAAGTGATGCAAATCTCAGTTGCATGTACTTTGTTGTTGTGGTCTTGCAGAATATAGCACGTATGCTACATTTGCAATATCTGCAGGACTTGCAAGGGCAGTATGCAACGAAGAGTGATTTCCGCTATTATTTCCTTTTTTAAATGCTACCGCACACATCTTAAACCACCGCACTTAATTTTCCACATTCTATCATCTTAAATTTTAGCATGACCCAAAGGCATGACCTATATGTACCTCTCTGCACTTTTCTTCTCTGATCTTGGTACTCACTGTCTGCAGACGCATCTGTTACTGTATTTTTTTTTTAACTGAATTTCGGAATTGTCGCTTGCAATTTCAACATCCACCCCTAAATAATTCACAAGGTATTATTTTTGATTATGTACTTAAATTTCGGACTTATTGTTAACAATTTCGACATCCTCTAAATAATTTAAAATCAAAAAAATTTGATTTTCGTCGTTGCGCGAGTTTTTTCTAGCTTCTTTACTATTTTTCACGTAAATATTTTTTGTGTAAAATAATTTATCATATGAAAAGTTTTTTAAGTTTTTTTTTCACAGTTACACTAAACAAGAATCGACAGAGTTATGTAACTATGAAAAGTTTTGTTCCATTCCCCATTTTTTTTTTCATAATGAAAATGTATTTAAATTCTTTTCATTTTTCACTGAACGGGAATCAGAAATCCTATGAAATCGTGAAAAAACTTTTCATTTCATAGTTTCACAGAACGAGAATCGACCTCCTGTGGTAAGTTAAATCAAATATGCATAAATGAAAAGCTTTCTATACGTCCGATAAAATCCTACTTTTAATTAACTTTAAGTTGTAATAATCGCCCTTAAACTATCAATTATTAGATCCTTTTCGAATTTTAAATTGAACTTTTATTTGTTTCTCTAGTTCAAACTTTTGTTTTCTTCTTTTACGTTGAGAAAAAATTTAATATACGAGTAATTTGTATTTGCAGCATGTGTTAAGAGATTATTGTTCAGCAATATATTTTAGCATTTGTTACTGAATATATATTTGAACACATATTCATGCGGTTCACACGATAATCAACAATACTTCAACAGTTTTTCTTTAATCTATTACAAAACAATCGTAGTCGTATTTGAAATACGCCAATCACGATAAGGCAGAATATCTTGTGTCGGCAATCGAATTTGACAGTTGCCACGACAATAATTGCCAAGATTATTGTTCGTGTGGATGGCATATTAAATTCATATTCATCTTGCCACGCAATAAATAGAAAAATTACAAAATTGGTTTATGAAAACCCATATCTTAAATTTCATTTAAAAAAAATCAAACAATCTAAAATAAATTCATTAAAAAGGCGAAGAAAAATTAAAAAAAAATTACACTAAACTCTTTTGCTTTTTTAATTTTAAACTGCACTAACTAAAACTTACATATTTTTGAACACTATGAATTTTATTCAGTTTTTTCTACTCGTGGTTTTTTAGTACGTATGAGTGTTACACAATTAAATTGCGCATCACTCATACTTATATACATATCGCACTAGTTCCTCTAAAGAGCGTCAGCTTAAAAGGTACAAATGTTCAGTAGAGGCAAAGAACTGTTTTTATTTGCATACACCTTACATATCTATATCACAAACAGGAATAGAACTGTTTCTTTAGGAGAAATAGAAGAGAAAATCATGTAAAATTTTTACAGTTGTTAGGTATGACCACCGTGTATACTTTTTTGTTTTTAGTTTTACACCATTTTTTCTCTTATTTGTTGGTGTAGGAAAGGCATAAGCCAAAAAGGGAAGAAAGTTCAATAAATTTAATTAGCTCAGTTGAGGGATTTTATTTTTGTATATTACGATTGCTTTTTAATTTCAGTATAGATGCGTTACTGTGTATCGTTAATTAATTATAGATGCATTACATATTGTTTGGCTGTTTCTTAAGAGATTTTTTATAACGTTTGTTTTTTTTTAAATCATCATAAAATTATTTTTATCTATAATAAGGGCGATTGGGTCGCCCTTAAATTATTTTATTATTATTATTATTAAAAAACTAAATTAAGTCAAGATCAAAAATAAAAGTTTCCAATTTAAAATGAAAAGATCTTTAAAAAGGTAAGAGATACATATGTATATGTAGGAGTATAAAGCAATATCACATAAATGTTTTTACTTTCCGGCGATCTTTCCGAAAAACTAAATATCTTTAAAATCGGCTTGGTCAACTTTGACGCCATGTATTTATCTCAGCTCTTGTCACAAAAGGGTATATCAAATATTAGGTTCCCTTTTTCTATTTGACCATTTTTTCGCCTTCGGAACCACTGTGCTTTGTTAAAGTACTTGGACTTCGTGCATACGTAAATGTTCATCACATTTGTGATTGAGATAACTTGTTCTCTTTCACAAAATCAGTTACAGATTACCTATTTATTTTTTGCTTTCTCGCAATTGCAATTATGTTTGTTTTTACTTTTCTGGCGTTGACGTTTTTGTAAAGTGATAGTTATTATAAACACTTATTCTTGGACCTTGCTTTTAAAACTTACAACATATTTCCAAAAAATATTTATTTGGAAATACATATTTTTATATTTTTAATGTAAAATTGTATGGCAAGACGCGTTAAGACCATGTTCAATTTTTCCACTTATGCTAACTTCATACTAAATTTTCGTTATACATAATCCGCTACTTTGTACCAAGTATTTATCTATTTTAATCCTTTAAAATGTATATACATATATTCAAAGTTCAAGATCGAAATTTAAAGCAATAAATAGTGTGATATGTAACTAATAACTCTTTTAGATGAATTCTTTAATAGGTATTTTTTCATCGACACATTCGCAATTCGTTTTGAGAGTCAGTCCTTCTTCACACCATTTTAACTGCGTGATAGTGTATTATTTTTACTATTTTGTAATTTTCAGCATTACTTTTTATTTATTGGTTTGTTATTATATGTTTACTTAACTTTTATGCGTTTCCTGTCTATTTTGGTTTGGATTTATAGTATATTTCAATAATACTACAAAATTAATATAATTCAGTTCGTAATTGAAGCATTAATTACGAGTGAGACAGCGAATTTGGAGCGATGACGTGGAAACATAGTACGAAATCACATATTAAAAGCTTAAACAACTCCTCTTAAGTATTATACAAGGCATTCCTTAACACATACACATAACACGTGTACATATATGCATTTTAAAAATGTTTTAATACATGTATGTATGTGTGTAAGTATGTAAATGCAATGCCTCAAAAACTTTCTTAATAAATAATAATATCTACAATAACTGTATTTACTATACATAATAATTTTTCATTACTTTTCATTTTACTCCTTTATTAAGTTATAACACATACATTTTTACTATCTAACGATTTTAAGTATCGAACATCACTTTTTATTTACACACATACATATGTATACTTATTGTACATATGCACACATATAGTACATATATGTTTAATAAATTAAATCTAAAGCACCAATTCTTCTTTTTTTAATTGGAGGATCGATCAATAAATCAGACTATCAAGACATCAACTCTTACAAATGATTTGCATGCATTCAGCGGCGCACGTTCAATAAAATTAGTTTGACTTGAGTCTTTAGGTTTTCTTCACCAAAACAAAAAATACATAAAATAAAAAACATTATGGCCATCAAGATCATATAAATAGGTATAACGATCATTTATGATACAAATTAAAAATTAGACACAAACATAAGTATACATACATCTAGTATGTACATTAGGGGTATAACCAATTCTTTTGGCATAGTACCATGAAGTAAACCATGTCCTACTAACCACGAAATTCATAATCTTTTGTAATTTTTCTAAAAAAAATTATTTAAAAATTTATTATTTTTTAAATTACTCAAAGTTACATATGTATGTATATGTAAATTTATGTATAACAAAAACAAGAAAAATTAAGACGAGACCTTCTTAATGCAATATTGAATATTCATGATTTTATACGGTGTTTTTTATTTATTTTTTGTTTTAAATAAACATATTATTAATTTTTCTTAACCAAAAAGAAAATTCAAAATTTTCTAAACTCCACCGCGGTTGGTGTGTGAATTTTTTTGATCTTAGCGAAATAATAAATATACGTTTCCTTATAGTTTTTTATGTTCTATCGGACTGTGATATGCCAATTTTGATATTTTAAAAAATTGTTAAAAAGTTATATCCCTAATGTGCATATTATGTATTTGTTTAATTTTTTCTGTTTTAAATTCAATATTTATGTATGTCTCGTGTGTATGTTTGTACATGTAAGCATTTATAATAAAACTTATTGCATAAATAAAGTATATGTATGTATATATTCTATTTGCATATCCATTAATATTAAAAATATGAATGTATGTATGTGTATCTGCTATTCTTGTGACTACGGTAGTATTGTTTCATTTTTCTTACTCAAACAAAATAAACAATAAAATATTCAAACTAGTTTTTTTTATTTCGTACTACGAGGGCATTTCAATGGAAATGTCTCAGACATGTGACTTCAAGAAATATGTACATATAGAATAAGAGGTTATATAATGCCGAAAAAGTAATAATATACACTTAATTGGAAATCACATTTCTTGCAAGCTTTTAAATTCTCTGATAACAACTTGCTTATGGCCTCCTATTATATATATATATACATATATATGTATATGTACACATATACATAAAGCCATCCGTATGAAATATGCTCCAGCAGAATTCTCCTTATGTGTTTATAATCAAGGATTTATCCAAAACGTAGCGGGCATTCCTGCATCCCATAATATTCATACACCAGCCAATGTAAAAGTAAACAAATTGCAATAGAAAATCAAAAATGCCACACAAGCATGTTGTACTACTCTAGTATCTCAAGTAAGTTATCAAACTTTTAAAAGTAAAAATACTGGTGGCTTCTTGAAGTGAATGCCACAAATTATTCATTTTTACCTCTGAACTACGCTTTATTGTACTTAAAATAAAAAAGTACATAAAATTCAAAATTCAACTGTTTCAGTCACAGGTCCACTGTGTCAGTCACAGCACACCTTTCTTATAGAAAAATCGGATGTTTCAGCTACAGCATACTTTTTTGTTATATGTATATAAGTCGATTGTTTCAAGTTCTCTGTATATGAAATAAATATATACTACACATGAAATAAAAAATAGAACATATGAGTATGTACATGTCGAACTAGTTCCTCCAAAAAGCGCAAAAAAAATGTACAAATTTTCAGTAGAGGCAAATCCTCGTTACTTCATATACTCTTACACTTAAGTTAAAAATAAGTACGTATAAAACTGTATTTTTTGGCGAAAGAGTAGAGAAAATTACGAGATGGTTTTCTTGCAAAAAGGGGAAAATTGCAAAATTTTGAGTTGACACCCTTTAGAGGAACTATGTAGTGCTAATATCTAACAGAGTAGATTGAAATACATTTACTATTTATTTTCCATTTATTTATATTTTATACATGAGGTTATGCTACACATATGTACATACACTAAGGGAAAAAAGTGTGTTAAAATTAAGATTTTACGCTCGAAATCAAATCATTTCTATCTTAATAATCTTTTAAATGCAAAAATTCTTGATTCAAGAATGAAATCTTAATTTTTTCTAAGATCACATTTATGATTGTAATCTTGAATCAAATCTCATTTTAAGATCGTATTCAAGATTTTGTTCTTAATAAAAATTCTTAAATTTTTAAGAATATAATCTTAAAAATAAGATTACGTTCTTGATTTAAGAATTCATTCTAGAGCCGCTCACGTAAAATAAACATCGATGTTTTTTCACATTCGTTTCATTGTTAGTTCACATCGATGTTATTCGATGTATCGATATAAAAAAACATCGATGTTTACGATGCATCGTATTGATTAATTATAACCAAGAAAATTTATTATATAAATAAAAGTCGATTTTAAAATTTCATAAGGATTAAGAAAAGCATGTGTACAAAGCACGGTATGTGCTTCTTTTTTCAAAGGCCAGTTCTACAGCTTTGCAAATCGGACCAAATGTCAATTGTCAAAATAATATTTTCCACTGTGTGCAATTTAGTTTTCAATGCTCCCTACAAAGCCTCATATTTTTTATCAACCCAACGAGTCACAGCTCTACTTTGAACTTTAAAATGCGGTGATATAACTTTCACTAGGAGTCTAAAACCTTCTGTAACAGCAGTTTTAAGGCAAATATATTATTGATTTTAACATCAAATATGGAAAAAGAACTTACATTGCTGATTATTACCATACAATACCAAGAAAATTTTGAACATTTTTTCACAATAAAAATATACTTATATTTGGACACTGTAAAATAGCGAGCGCTGTTGCTTTGATGACGCTTTGTTAATTGACAAAAAAAAAAATACCTTTAGTATTGTGTTGTTACATAAAGCGATTTTAAAACAATTTTAGAATTTAAAAAACGTGTTAAAAGTTATTCTTGGAGGGGTTTTTTATGACTACATTAAATGAGTTGCAAGCATCAATATATACAACAGCCGTCTTTTGGATACATCGAATAAAAACATCGATGTATCGATTAAAATCGTATAATACGATAAATCGGCATTTATTCGATGTATCACAACCAAAACATCGATGTTTACGATGCATCGATTAACATCGAGCAGCTCTAATTCATTCTATAAATTAACTGCCTTATTCATAAAAAATATTTCAAGTTTATTTAGCGCTTATTTGACATATTTCTATGGGAAATTTATTAAATAAACCTGTAATAAACCTAAAATATTTTCTATGAATTAAACCGTAAGTATTTATGCTTAAATTTGAGAACGTCAATATTACGAACCAAATTTCAAGACTGAAATATTAAGATTTCTGCAATCTAATTTCAAGAATTTTGTTCTTAAATTTAGATTGTCATTTTTCTCTTAGTGTAAGTAACTTTTACTTGTACACACATATTTATATGCATACATACCTTTTGTAAACTTATGTATGTAATCAAAAAAAAAATATCAAAATCAAGGTTTTTATATATTTTTGTGTATTATACTTCAACTTGTTGCTCTTAAAAAATATCGATATTATGAAAGAAAAATAACAATACGCAATGATTGTAACTTGAACTTGTCTTGAAAAATTAAAAAAGTGCAATTACATACACGATTTTTCGTTTGAGGTAACGATACGAGTATACATATGTATGGATGTGTGTATGTATATATACCCTGTCGGATTTTTATTAGCTAGCTCAAAATATAAGTGACTTTTTGCTAGCTCATTTGCAACTAGCTTCTGAACTAACTCATAAATGATACAGATGTGAGTCAGCTGCTTTTTGTATAACTGTCTTCTTCCCGATAAGTATCAAACTAACTTTAAGCTAACTCAAAACTGATGCTGAGATTAGTGAGTTGTTTTTGTACAACTAACATCTCTTCGATAAGTTTTGAACTAACTTTTAGCTAACTCAAAGCTGATGCAGAGATGACTCATAGTTTATCGAGACGATGTCAGCATAAAATTCATGTTTATGTTAACTTTGTGCCGTCGTTATTTTATGTGGCGCAATAGCAAAGTGTTAAGTATGATAGCTAACAAACAAAGTGATCACGGTTCGATACCAATTCTCGTCTCTAAAAAAGTTTAAAATTGTTTCAAATTTAATTTGACTAGAAATGTTAAACATTAGTATGTTAAAAATATAATAGTTAGCTAAAGAAAGACATTTTTTCCTTTTTTTTTTTTTTTTTTTTTGATGCGCCACAAACTAAGTCATAATGGGCCAACCATTAGTTAATCAGTTCGAAGCTAACTAATAGTACACTTGCATTTTATAAGCCAAAAACTCACTCGAAATGAGCTAACTTGTGGTTATTTGAAACTTATGCAGCGTGAGTGAGTACTGACTCGTTCTGAGGACATTACGTTGAAAAACTGAATAGCGTTTAACATGTAAAATGAGTTAGCTTTTGAGTCAAATGTCACTCGTCTCTGATTAACCATTAGTTACTTTTAAGTTAGCTCAAATCAAGACAGGGTATGTATGCATATGCATATGCATAAATGTATATATGTATGTATGTATGTATGTATATACGTGTACACAAGTAAATTTACATACATAGAAATAAATTTAGATATCAAAGTCAAAGAATCTTAATGCAACGAATACATCTGGTGCGATGTAAGTCTTTATTGCAGATATTTGATTTTTGTTATTGAGAAATGCTCTTGCCGCAACTACTCAAGAACCAACAATAACTTGTAGTGCTTTTGTATGCAAATACTTACAATCAATATTTTCCTTTGTTGGAATCAAAACAAAGGTCAAATCTCCAGACTTACTACTGCCTGCAAGCCAACAATCAAAAAATTATCCAACAAGACACCCAATCGGCTATCAGTGATGTACGAGTACATACATACATATGTACATTGTCATTGCCGTTTGTTAATTACCAGTACATGTGCAAAAATCAATCAATTGTTTTTCTATTGATGGTTTTCATAGACATACATATGTACATAAAAATTTAAAACTATCATAAAATTGTTAAACATAATAAGTTAAACATACACAGAGATTGGCAGACTATATCAAAATAAGAGTTATTTTGAGACTAATTTTTGTTTACGAATTTAAGCATGCACTATACGAATTTGCTCTGAATGTGGTCAATTCAAAATTTAAAAATTTTTCATAAAAGGATAACAACTGTCGTTATTTTCATATATTCGTATATCAATAACAAAAATTAAAAATTTTAAAAACCCTCCGACTTTTTTCAGAAAAGATGTTATATCTTCAAACATAGCTAAGAACCCTCTCGATAAAGTCATCTTTCAAACAGAAAAAACTAAATGAAAATCGGTCCAGCCGTTCGGCCTGTACGTGAACACGGACAGACACACAGATACACAGACAGATACAAACTTATAACACCCCTTTTTTAGTCGGGGGTTAAAAAGAGGTATGAAACATATATTTTTTTGTGAAAGAGTGCGGAAAATAAAGCAAGATTCTTAAAGTTATGTCGTTTTTTCGCAAGAAGTGAATATTGCAAAATTTTGAGTTCAACACCTTTACAGGAAAAAGTGTATGGCACATATTCAGAAATCGTAACCAAAGTCGAAACTAATAAAACAGAAACTAAAATATATTTCATAGATAGTTATAACTCTTATTCAGAATTCATAACTAGTGCAGCAACTGTTTTCAGCTGGTAAACGAAATGCAACCTTGAATATTGTTATGTAGAGCATAAAATGTCGATAATATTTAGTTGGCATTTAGGTACAGCTTTACTCATAATTAAGTGTAAACTTTACTGCTGAAAGTAATCAACTATGAATAACTTAAATCGGTACTTAAAAAAAGTTAACACTTAGTGATAATTACTGAATATGCGCCATAGACCATTAGCCAACCTGACAGACGTTATTCTGTTCATACGTTAACATAGTTCAATGAGGCTAATTTTTTTCGTTTTCTTCTTCGAAAACCTTTTCATTTGATATACACCCACATACCATGAGTTTTTATAATTAAAAAGAAGTGCCAATGTGTAAAATTACTTTTTTTTCGAAATCTTCTCAGCATAACCTTTCTATTCGATATCCATATCTGCACAGTGCCACCTATCGGTATTAGTTTAAATGAATAGAATTATTTTGTATATGTATATGTACATATTTAAGTGGGTCCATGAATGCTTTATGGTGAGACTGCATCGAAGATGGTGGACAAATTATTTTACTAAGCAAGTCCATGACGAAAGATTTCCCAAAGTAAATTGCCTGTCATTTTAAATTCAACATGACGGGTGCCTTAAGATAAATATATAAATTAAAAATGGCGGATATACCAAAACGTTACTTTTTATGCAAACTCATGCTGTGGCATCAAATGAAAAGCTTAGCAGATGAGAGCAATCCCAAAAATAGTATTATGTTACTCCTAATTGGATAAATGTAACTAACGTTCGAAATAAAAGTAATTTTATGTAAAGAGTTAAAACAGGGAATGAGTAAGAGAACTGAAAAAAGTCAACCTAGTAGGAGAAAAGTGAACCATGTGAAAAATACATGTTAAGAAATTATCGAAAAATATACATACACATAATTTTTTGAAGTCGGCTAAAATTAATAACGACTTATTTTTCATGTTCCAATTTATTTAAAAATTGGTCTAAGATTGTACAAAAGTATCTGTGAACATACATACACACAAACATACATTCATGCATGCATACATATGTAAATACATACAAACACATAAAAAGACATTCATATGGAATGTCGTCTTTTTTAAAAGTGGTTTTTAATACATACATACATATCGAGCCTTATTTTCGATTCAATCGTAAGCGACAAAAATGAAAACTTTTTAGAAGTTTTTTTTTATAATATCCAAACATGTTTAATATACGTAAATTGTCGCTTACGATAAAATTTTACGGCCCGTATCTTAAAAGTTAACAATAATTTTGGCCCATCAAGTTTTAATATCAATAAAGGAAGTATATCTTCGATTATATGTTGCTTACGTTTAAATCGAAAATAGGCCTTGATATATACATAAATACATACAATCAACAACAAAAAAAAATATTTTTAATAAAATAATTACATATATAATAGTCTAACATTACAATATAATTTATAAAAATAGCTTCGGCTACTAAAAAAAACTTTCCAATAATTGATAAAATGTGCATGTTTGTATGTATGTTTGAAATAGTACATCATTATTTTTCAATAAATCGTCTAATTATACACTCCTGCTTTCAGCCAAACTACAAAAATATCTTTATTTGCATACTATTTACATATGTACATAATACATATTTAAGTATATTTATAATGAATTTTCATATTCATAGCCATATGTATGTATTTGTATTTATGCTTTGGAATGAATTTTAAAAATAAAAAGCATGGTTTAATAGCTATTGTATTTTTTTTCCTAATGAAATTTTTACTTCACCTAAACACCGACTTTTTTTAATTATAAGAGTATGTAAATAACAATTTTACATGTGCATGTAATTTAAAAGTACTATATATATACATACATACGTACATAAGTATGTACATACATATTAGTGTCCTGCACAAGACTATTTATAAGACCTTTCAAGACATGAGAGATTTTTTCAAATGCTTTACTACAGCGAAATATTCTAAAATAATCGCTAAGCAACACTGTTGGCAAGTAATTTTTTTCGGTGGTTTGTATTGCCAACAGTGTTGTTTAGCGATTCTTTTAGAATATTTCGCTGTAGTAAAGTATTGGAAAAAATCTCTCATGTCTTGAAAAGTCTTATAAATACTCTTGTGCAGGACACTAATACATATGTATGTATGTATTATGGTCTATATAGTTTGTTTATATTTAAATACGTAGACACATATCGATGGCTTAATATAAAGAGGGCCTAACTCAATTTTTTTCGAAATCGTGTTTTTAATGTTTTCTGGGCGACAACGTATAATTAATTGCATCCTCCTTGAAGATCTTAGTACGTTACAGTTCAAAATCAAGGACTTATGGCAACTTTAAAAACTATTTCTGCATGTAAATGCTTTATTTTTTCTTCAGTTTTTTGCTTCTCTTGTAAAATATTGAAAATTCTAGTTATGCCTTTTTTTATATTAAGCCATCGATATGTACATACATACATATGTATATATGTATGCACCTATGTAAATGTGTATGTGTGTATGTATGTATATTCACATAACTCTTTGATTCAAATATTTCACGCTTTATTTCTCTTGGTTTTTTTATATTAAACTACAAATAGCCAAGTCAATTAGTATTAATATATCAAACATTTTTTACTTTCAAGCTGCGCATTAGTAATTATAATTAAATTTATCATATGTAAAACTATCTTTGCACAATACGAGTAAAAAAGTGTTTCATAGCTATAGAGGTAACAACATATTTCAATTGTTCCTATAAAGGAGATCATTTAAAATTTACAAATTTTTAGGAGAGGCAAATAACTCTTATAACACAAAGATGTTTATTTTTAAGAAAGTTAACCCTTGTGAGATACTTTTAAGTTATTTGTTCCAGAAATTTGTAAATAATTACGAAACCTAACTTTAAAAATACTCTATTCTATCTATACACGAAAACATTAACCCTTTTACACTTTGGGACCAAAACAGTACAATCAAAAATTATTTGCGATATTTAAAGCAGTAAAGTTTTTGACTATGTAATTTTTGATCCGAAGCGCTGAAGGGCTTATATTTTCAATCATTAAGTCTTTTTGAAATTTTTTTGACAAATATTTATAAAATTTTTTAAAAATATATTATTCCAATAAAAAATTTTATTATAATTAAGCATATTCAAATAAATTCTGTAAAGTGCGACTCTGACTCGCGCACGAAGGGTTCCGTACGAACACTAGACATGTAATTTAATACAAACTTCATCCTATATAATATATAGTTTTGGCATTTTTTTCGTTTTTGGGGTCTTTTCGGTTTTTTTGTTTTGGCGGTTTTTGCGTTTTTTCGGTTTTGGCGATTTTTTTAAGTTTTGGCTCTTTTTTTAGTTTTGACACTTTATTTTCTTGTTTTGGCGATTTTTTTCGTTTTTTTGGCGTTTTTTCATTTTGGCGATTTTTTCGAATTTGGCGATCTATTTTAGTGTTAGAAATTTTTTTTATTTTTGGCGATTTTTTTCGTTTTGGCGATTTTTTTTTAATTTTTGGCAATTTTTTTTTTGGTTTGACGATTTTATAATTTTCGGTTTTTTTAGTTTTACCGTTTTTGAAAATTTCAAGTGTTTGCCTCTTACGGTTTCCAAGATATAGCAAATTGTCAAAATTACATAGTCAAAATTGCATTAACTGATGGACCACCCTTTAATTTTAATTTTTTTAAATTTTAGTGTTAATTGTTGTAGTCTGTACAAAAATACACTAATTTTACAAATTTCAAGTTTCAATATACATACATATGTTCATACAATTGTATGTACATATATTACATGGGATTTTAACATTTTTCGTTGCTCGTTTTGGAACACCCTTTAATTTTTAATTCTCATGTATTTGTTGTTGTAGCGGCCAAAGTTATACATACTGTGTCCAAATTTCAGGTCCGTAGCTCTTACGGTTCCTGAGAAAATACCGTGTGACGGGCAGACGGACAGACGGACAGGCGGACAGCGTAGCGAAAACAATAGGGTTCCTTTTCACCTTTGGTGTACGGAACCCTAAAAAGTACCCTCACCGCTTTTCAAAAAAATCAATGCAAAATTATGAATTGTTGGTGAATGTCCCCCATTTTACAATAATTGAGCTTGAAACTCAAAGGACACGCCTTATAACTATATATTTAAATTTGAAATTATATGATCGATATACCCAAAAGTTTGGTGCTCTTAAAGAAAAGTCAGTCGATCATTCAACATACATACATACATATACATACAATATATATGTACATACATACTCGTGTATAACCACGTGATACGAGTAGCAGATTTCCGAACATCTTTTTTCCGAACTTTTCGGAAAAAGAACCTCACGCAGAAACTCAAAATTTTAAATCTTAATAAAAACACATCAATAAATAACTTCACTATTTATACATATTTAATGAATAATTTTATTAATTAAAAAATTATAGCTATGAAACACAATCATATTTGTGTTTATTATAATATTTGCATGCGCCTCGTGTTAGTTCATAGATTTTAAGATACATACATACATATATTTAAATATCGTTAGCTGAAACGAAAAACCATATAACTACTAATTTTTTTTTTTAATTTTACAAGCGAAAGAAAAATTTGTACGTAGTTGATTGTTTAGATTTTAGTTTATAATGTCGATGTTTTTTAAGACTAAATTTTTTATTCGGAATTTATTGTTAGTTACATATATGGTTTTTTATTTAAGCTAACGATTTGCTTGTTTTATAGATATGTATGTGTTGTTCAATGTATTTGATTTTACTGTATGTATATACAAATATACATACACATATATGTACATACAGGTGTATGTATACATGTATGTATATACATATATACGCATTGAATTTTTCTTTATGTTAATGTGGATGTTTTAACACAAAAATACCTTCATAATTATGCAATTTAAATTCTTTCTTTTTCCTGGATAATACATTCTTATGTTTTGTCATTCATGTGATATTAGTGTGCCCAGGGAAGAGCAGCTTGGTTGGAACGAGGACGTCGTTGCAGCGTCCAAGAAAGTCAACAACAAGCAGCAGCTTGTCACCGGCGTTGGGTAAAAAGAAATAGAGTAAGTGTTAATACGAAATGAAGCTATCAGTTGAGCGCAATGTTAGAATTCAAGTTTGAAATGAAAATAAACTGATAATTTATACCGATGTCAAGCACCAACGATTTTAGAAAATTACGACTAATTTTGAAATTGCTTTGGACCTTATTGAGTTTTAGCTTTTGAAATAATTGACACAATATTTTATCAAAACACTTAACAGATACAGGATGCATCTTTGGGTGGTTCTTCGGACGATGAGGACTTTTTGGGTGTTTTGCGCGGTCCAAGTACTTTTGCTAATGCTTTTTTATATGTTGGTCTGGGAACAATAGCTCTTGGCTTAGTTATTGCATTCGTAGGTACTGGTGAGAAAGGGTTCAAAACCGTGGAATTGCGACTAATTGGGCCATCGCTTATAGGTAACAAAAACACTTTGATCTATTTCTTATGCTCAATGCTTTTATCTAAATACATGCATACAAAAAAACACATTGTTGTTGATTTCCTTGGGATCAGGCCTTGGATTCATATGTTGCCTCTTAAGAATTTTATTTTGTATATGTCCATCTCATTGTATATCAACGAAGAAAAATGCACGAAAGAAAACTGGTAATAAAATCGATGCCGATCACACAACATCTCTGCTAAGGGGAGAAAGTAAGCGCGTATCAATTGCACGTGGAACAGGTCAACAGGTACATATGTATATAGTTTTAATTTCGAGACAATTCTAATAACTCATTTCACATTATTTATACAAATAGACTAGATATCCAATCACCCATAAACGATCGAATAGCAAAATGCTCAACGAAGGCATGGAAGCTTTGAGACAAATTGCTACAACCTCGCTATTTATGCAAAATGAACAGAAAATAATGACAAATCGAATTGTTCCCATCATCAAAGAACCTGAAAACGTTAATGGTAAATCAAAAAAAAATTTGTTGGACAATTGAGTATGCCTTCACTTCATTAGCTAATTAAACCAGACAATTTAATACTACTACGCAAACAATTAGTGCAGTTGCATAAACGAAAACAATAAAGGAGTAGTGCCCCTTCGCTTTTACTCGTCTTTAAATTAAAATAATTTAGTCTGAAAATATGTATGTATGTACAGGGGTATAACCAATTTTTTTGCATAGTACCATAAGGTCAACCATGTGCTTGTAACCACGAAATTCATAACCTTTTGCAATTTTTCTCAAAAAAAGTTCACGCAAAAATATTATTTTACATAATCTTAAATTATTTCGAGGTGTTCTTAATGCAATATTGAATATTCATAATTTTATACGGTGTTTTTATTTATTTTTTGTTTTAAATAAACATATTATTAATTTTTCTTAACCAAAAAGAAAAAATATCCATCTGGTGTATGAACTTTTTTGACCTTAGCGAAAAAATAAATATACGTTCCCTTATAGTTTTTATGCTCTATCGGACTGCTATGCCAATTTTGATATTTTAAAAAATTGTTAAAAAGTTATATCTCTAATGTACATACTTGAAGCTAGAATGAAACGCAGAAAAGTAAAAAAAACTCCCTACTTGTATCCGGTCAGTCATGATGCACCACTTGTTTCAGTTAACTAAGGACCTTGTGAACTGGACACAATTAACACGATCAGCCGAAACAAATATGTACATATATGTCAATCGTTTATCATACATATATATACATATATTTTACGAAATTTTTCCAATAGTACATAAAGGAAGCTACAATTTGTAATTAAGAGTAGAATTGCTCTTAAAAAAAACAGTAAAATATTTTTACATGCATATTAGACTCCTGCACAATACCCCTTACAAGAACTTTTAGGATATGAGGGACTTTTCAAATGCTTTACTACAGCGAAATCTTAAAAAAAAAACGTAAACAACACTGCTTGCAAGAAATTTGTTTCAGTATTGTAGGTATAGGAGTAAAGATGAAAATATTTCGTGACGGAAGAATTTGTGATGCTTTCTTCTTGTGTGTATGATCTTTTATTTTTCCGCACACATGCAAACGCACACACATGCATTGACATTAGTTGTATGTGGTTAAACACATACCCAGCGGGAACTAGAAGGAGTAGGGATGCCTTCTAGAAGGCCTCTGTACGCTTTCTTTTAGATGTAGAAGGCCTGCTCGCTTAATTCCATACTCATATCTTTTTCACACGCGTTGTCACTCCGGAGCAGGGCTTCTGTTCTTGCTTCTTTCGTCAGAGATTCTGGAAGGCCTTCAAACTAATACACTCAAAAAAAAAATAACTAAAACTTTGGAAAATTTTCTAAATTTGAGTGAAAAAAAGTTGTCGTATGGCGCCAAAGCTGCTTTTTACTTGAAACCAGTAAAATATTTACTAAATTTGTAGTTCATTAATGAACTAGTTTATAGTAATTATATTTTCATATTTAAGTAAAATTTTTCTAAAATTAAGTAAAATTTCCCATAAAATTCGGAGCTTTGCAAAAAAAATTTGTTCATCTTTGATCTCAAATGTAGTAAATTTTTCAAAGTTTTTTTGTGTTTTTAATTCTGATACTTTTTTATTTTTCATTAAATTCTATACCACATGATATGTTTTGTATTATATATTCATATTATATTCTGAATTAATTCACATACATTTTATTTCCTTGAGAGGAGACAAGTATTGAACCAGCAACCCTCTGACTGATAGGCAAGCACTCTAACCAATTGCTTAACAGGGCAGCCTGAATAAGCATTGAAATTTTTGAGTTTTAAAATTTTATTTTATTTTCAAAAAAATATATTTCAAGTTCAAATATTCCTCAGAAATATGAAAAATTTGCTTACATTTTTTGCTTAATGCAAATAAAAAATATATTCTATAATTTAAAGAAAAAATATTTAAAACTGGTAAATATTTTCCTAAAATTTAGAAAACCTTTTTATATCTTTCAAGTAAGTCAAATTTGATGAACTAATCAGGAGTAAATCATTTCCTAAAATTTATTTTTTGATTTAAGACGAGATTGACTAGTTTTTAGGATGCAATTTCCCTAAAATTTTAAACCATTTTCCAATTTTTGGTAAATATTTCCTTTAAGCCTTAAATTCGAGAATTTTTTTTTTAGGAACTATTTTTAAGGATATGAACTTTTTAGTTTTTACTCATATTAAGTAATTTTTAATAGATTTTTGTAAAAATTTACTTAAACTTAGAAATTTTTTTACTTAAATTTAGAAACTTTTTTTCCTTAATAATAGTATATGTCTTTTTTTTAGTGTATATTTTGTTTTTGCTTTGGTAAAAAACAAAACCAAACATGTTACTCGTTCTCTTCTCCCTTCTCATAGAAGCGAGTGTAGAATGTGTATCGTATATTTTATGCGAAAGAGTCCTTTAATAAGGCCTGCACCAAGAAGTTCTTCTGAGTTTTACCGCTGGGTAACAGCTTACCATCTACATATTACACACACACTCAAACGCACAATATGCAAAATAACAAGCATACACTACTTCTTTTGATTGTTTTACCTTTTTTAGACACGCAAAGTTTACTTTGCAAAGTCTTAATTCAGCTGTGTGCAAGACAGAGGAGGAAATACTTTCTCTTTCTGTCTGTCACCCAGCTGAATTAAAACTTTGCAAGGTAAACTTTGCGTGTCTAAAAGGGGTATTTGTTGTGAACAAAAAGTCTTCGCGACATCACTTGTACCCCTTTTATACACGGAAAGTTTAATTTGCAAAGTCTTAATTCAGCTGTGTGAAAGACAGCTGTCTTTCTCCCAGCTGAGCTAAGACTTTGCAAAGAAAACTTTCCGTGTGTAAAATGAGTGATGTTAACACTCATATACACGTACACCAATACATCCATAGTGCTTTGCTTATTAAACGACATCATTTATTATTGGTTTAGTATAATACATACTACAACAATGCATTTAAGAAACAAGACGTATTTACATTTAAAGACTATTTACGCAGGTCTCTAATGCATATGTATACATACATACATATAAAAAAATTGCGACAAAAACATTTAGTTTAAAATTGTTAACCCAAAAATTAACAACTTCTTAATGCTTTCACTGTTAAAAAGTTATGAGATACATACATATACATATGTGTGTACATATATCGTCGCTGTTTTAACTAATTGACCTAACTGACATTTTTTGAAAACTGAGTTAAGTCCTCTAATAGACTTTATAAGTCATAATACACATTTTCAAAAATTTTCATGACTGTAAGCATTACTTTTGTGCCTATATAAGTAAAAAGATTTCTGACGCACCCATAAGAATGAATGTATAAAACAACCATAAAAGCTGCTGTCCTGTTAAATTTTTAAAATGTTAGTTAGGTCAGTTAGTTAAAACAACGACGATATGAGGTAAAGACAAGTCATTAGCTGAGCCCCAATTTGTGCTGCGTATCACATGACCTGTATGAAGTTCAAATTACATATCACACATTCAGTTCAATAGTGTCATTACTCAAAAGAACTAGTTTTGCAGAAAACACGTTTAAAGTTTTCAATTTACATACAACTCAATAAAGGCGTGAATAAAATATTCTTCCCTCACGAGGTGATAGTACAAGATATTTATACGAAATTTTTACACAAGATTAAAATACGAAATGCATTATTATTAAGTATTATTAACTCAAAAAGCTATTTTTTTAGTTCTGACACTATTGAACTGAATGTGCGATATGTATGTACATTTGTATATGTATAGCTAAAGGTTTTATTATATCGAATTTTTATTATATTCTATTAAATAACAAAAATTTTAAATTTTAAAAAACCCCGACTTTTTTCAGAAAAGATGTTATATCTTCTAAACGGCTGGACCGATTTTCTTTAAAAATAGCTAAGAACCCTCTCGATTAAGTCATCTTTCAAACAGAAAAAACTAAATGAAAATCGGTCCAGCCGTTTGGCCTGTACGTGGACACGGACAGACACACACTACAAACTTATAACACCCCTTTTTTTAGTCGGGGGTTAAAAATAGTTTTTAAATAGCCACAATTTTAGAAGGTTTAAGAACAATATAAATATGCATATTTGTATTGTTCATATACATATTTTTTTGGCCGAGATACGTATCGCTCATTTACTTCAATAGTGGCACAACTCAAAAAAACCAGTTTTGCAGAAAACACGTTTAAAGTTTTCAATTTACATACAACTCAATAAAGGCGTGAATAAAATATTCTTCCCTCACGAGGTGATAGTACAAGCTATTTATATGAAATTTTTACACAAGATAAAATACGAAATGCCGCATCTTTCTGCTTTATTAACTCAAAAAACTAATTTTTTTGAGTTATGCCGCTATTGAAGTAAATGAGCGATATGTATTTAGTAGATTCCATTTGAATAAATAATAAAAAGAAATATTTTAATGGTATGCAACATTTTAATTTAGAGTTTTGCTAGTCACGATTAATATAAAATTACTCGTATTTAATATTTATTAAACATTTATTGAAGTGTTTTTAAGATACTCTTAATATTTCGAAGCCAAAATGCATATGACTTTGACCACTTTCATAATTAAGGGAACAAATCTGTATTTAAAATATTTATTTATTTTTAATTTATCTCGTGCAACCTCTTTATTTTAGATATTTATGTTGATTAACCTCTTGAAAAATATGAGCAGAAAATCTTTACTTTTACTACAGATGGCATTGAAACAATTTAACTTAATAATAATAATAATAATAAGACCACTGATTAATAATAATTATTTTTTCTCTCTTCTTTGTTATAATTTTGTTGCAAAAACACTAGCAGATGCAAATGATGCCTTCAACGACAATAAGAAAACATTAGATACAGTATCTACTATGGAAATTGCCAATGATCAAAATGCTACATCAAGGACAGATTCAACCATAAATAACGAACTAGCAACTAATACTGCCGTTTTTAAAGCACCTTCAAGACAGTTAGATGATGATAAAGGCTGTTTGGTGAATGAGAGTAGCAACAGTAAATTGTCTCGAGAACGTATTTCCCTCCGTCAGCAAAGTCCTTCGATTCCTTTACTTACCCAAAACGGAAATAATCAACCGGAAATGGAAACATCATTAATGTTCATTAAGAATCCTAGCTTGGACACAGAAATTGTTACATCAACGCATGCGCTGTCGCCAAATACTACAGCCCATGTATCATTTTCGATAGAAAATAACACCACTACTGATAGCAGTGTTATACCTCCAGTTCATGGTGCCAGCAGTGTGACAAAAAGTAATTTGATAGCTGTGAGGCCTCAAACAACAGAACAACAGACAACTACCAGTTGTAATAATAATATTCCTAGCAAATACGCAGCTGCTTTGGCTGCAGCCATTTCTTCCCGCGCAAATATAGACCGTACTGAAGGCCTCGTACGTGGACCCCTTGGTATGCCAATGCATGTGCTGGCAGCCTCATCCTCCACGTATGCTTTACCGGTTTCAGCTACCAGTGTATGTACAATTAACACATCCTCATCAGCTCCACTTCCAGCACCATCAACGGCACCTTCTACACGCAGTACAGTTTCATGTGGAACCACCACCCCTCACCAAATCATACCGGGACAGGTGATACAGGCTTTACCCCCTATTGACCGTTCAAAATCGGGTGGCAGTGAATCTAAGCATTGCAGTACAAACTTTGCCTCAACATCAATATTAACTTCCGGATATTCAGCCTGCTCAACGCTCTCGTCCGGCGGAACCACATCGTTTGCCTCGCCCACCATGCCCACAACCGGCACTAAATACGAGCCGGAGCTTTTGCTAAGTCCAGCTAAGTTGGGCCAATAAGCAAATGAGTTAACTACCGTAGCAAAAATAATAATAATACATACATATGTAATTACAATTAATATATGCATACATGTATTTTTTCCATATAGATATACTAAGTATGTGTGTTGTACATACAGACATACATACATACTATGTATTTACATTTGTAAATTACATATACATGCATATATATATGTTCTCAAATTCTTAAGATTTCCTCTAATCAAACTTCGTTTACATATGTAACGCGCAAAATAGAAAGGGATCTAAGGGTAAAAACCGGTTTTGTTCAGGAGAGCCATTTTAAAGATTTAAATACGAGTATCTTTGGTGTACCATCACATCATAAAACGCGCATATCTCTGGGAGGGAACACTTTTTAGGCATGGGATCGGTCTCATTCGATGCTCAGATGTTGTCCACATCAAAAAAAAAAAAAAAAAGTGAAAATTGATTTTTTTACCCTTATGTCCCTTTCTCTATGCGCTGTCACATATGTAAATGCATATGTAAATATTATGTATGTATGTGTGTATTTATTTATTATACATACATATTTATGGATATGTATAAGCATATATGTATGTATGTACATATGTATGTAGGCGATAATCAAATGCTTTGCACAGTGCGATTGCTAATGTTTTCATTTATATCTGTGGCAAAAAGGAAAAAGTGCTTAAGTCGAGATAAGCTAATTTTGAGTTAATGATACCTCCGTAATCTGTATACTCGAAAGTACCCCTGGTCAAAATCTCAATTAATTTGTGTGATTTTTCAGGAAGTTATAGCACTATGACTTGGGACTTATCTTTTTTAGACTTCAAATCTCATTTGGAATAATAGCTTAATTTTGGTTATACTTTGGTATAATTCAACAAAAATGTATTACTTAAAGTGTGTAGAACGATGTTTGTTTAAAAAAATTAAGCTTACTAGAGAAATTCCCAATTTAACCGTAAAATAAACTAATTTCTGAAAATCGACTTGAAAGCTTAAAAGTGATCTCCTGCAAAACAGTAAATTATGACTTAAGCACTTTTTCCTTATTGCCGGTATGCGGCGTGTGAAGCAAATGGTCTTGCATAAGGGTAAATGCAAAATATCGTAGCTTTTCTTAGGATTATGTGTGTATTTTGTTGTTAGATTTAAAAGAGAAGCTACGAAATTTTGCATTTACACTTATGCAAGCCAATTTGCATCAAACACCGAATACCGCCAATGTAAATATGTACACATGTATGTACATACATACAGATACCTACATATCGTTACTGAAAACTGTAATGTAATGTAATTGCAACAGTAGTAAATAGCTGATCGATATTGTTATGTGAAACGTAATGAAAATGGTTATAGAAATGTAATGTAACGTAACCTAATTTTCATATAAAAATATCGATCAGCTGTTTCCTACGTTGCAGCTACTTTACATTACAGTCGGCTAACTGAGCACTGTTGCCAGAACTTCTAGGGGTAAAATCGTCAAAAACTACAGATTTCTCTGCAAAAAATCGTCAAAATCGTCGTCATTTTAGAAAATCGTCAAAAAAACGTCAAATCAAATATATTAAATTTTTTGTATTTTAATTGTTTTATTACAAAAACTATTACAATGGTTCAAACTTATTAAGTATGCTTTCAACAAATATACACATATATGTACATTAAATATATGTATATTACCTAAACATGAAAACCATTAAAATTAAAAATAAAAGTTAAAAAAAAACTTAAAATGAAATCAGAATTCACATAATAATTTACAGATAATTTATAAAAAAAATAATTAGCATTTTTGTTATAGAAACATTTTATGTATAAATATCAGAATTTAACATTTTGAACACAAAAAAATCATAACATAACAAAAAACCAACTCTAAAAATGCAATACTAAAAAAAGTTACCATATATGTTAAATTTAGAAAAATCGTCATTTCTGGACCTGAAATCGTCACTAGTGTATTTTGAGAGGTGAAAATCGTCAAAATGCAGAGAAATCGTCAATTCTGGCAACAGTGTAACTGAGCCTTAATGCTGAGTACACATTTGGCATTTATTTTGTTGTCATTTTGTGGTATCATTTTCAAAATCTGTGCAATCCAGTTCACATTATGTCATTTATATGCAATGCAATTTCACACAACAAAAAATATCCGAAATTACAAACGTAGTGGCAACGTTTATACATACTATTGCGATGTTACAAAATGCCATAACAATGAGATTACACGAGACATAAGTTTGGAAATTTTTGTGTTTGCAATTGTCAAAATCTGTTGCTAACACAAAAAATGACTGTGTAAACCGTAAATGTTAATGTTCGAACGCATGTTTGGAAACAATTAATTGCTCAAACACAAGTCTGAGCAATTATGTTACGACACAAGCTGTCAAGTTTTACTTTTTCCGTAGAAAATAATGGCGGGAAACTAGAAATAATAAGTTTATTACAAAAAAAATCAAGCAGAATCACAAAATATATGCTCTGTGGCAGAAGTATTAAAAAATCAAAACGAAAAACGCGCACTTTGTATGCATACGACAACCTAAATTTTGGGTTTTAACATTATACGTCTAGCCACCCTTAAAAATAAGTTTGAACACAAACTTTTTTGTGACGTCATTCTGCCGACGTTATTTCTTATGTTCAGAAATAAAAATTGCTCGTCTATTCGTACTGTAAGGTGTACTCGGCATAACAGTACAAAAAAACTATTTAAATAAAAACTACTTTTCTGTATGGACAATTAGCTCTAAATTTTAGAATATACCGTCGAACATTGCTATAATGAATCTTAATGGGACCAGAAAATCAGTTCATTACTTACATAAAAAGTTAACACTTTTATTTGAAATAATTATTCAACGTGCTGTCAAAGTGGAAAATGATGGTGTTTCTTCTTTTACAAGTGCCAAAACTAAAAAAAAAGGATTAGTCAACATTTAACACGAATATACATATATCACTCTGCAAGAATTCTGACCTAGTTATCATAGGGTGATCGATTATTCGAATTTTTCCAGAAACCGGTTTTCGAATAGTTCGAATGTTTGAAATTATGAAAAACCCGGTTTCGGTTTTTACAATTCAGGAAAATCCGGTCAACCAGTTTGTTTAAGAAAGAAAATTATTATACAAGTTTTTATTTTAAATTGCTTTGTTAAAGAAAAGTTAACAGTTCCTGTAAATATTATAAAACAATACAAAAATTAAAGGTAAAACATAAAAATTAACGTCAAATACTTATCTATAGCACATATTTACATATGTATATATAATATATATACATATAAATGTATGGACAAGGTGGATATCTACCTCTATATAAAACATGACGCAAAATGTCAACAATATAATTCGCCTCTACTAGCAACTCATAAAATAATTTCACTTAAATTTCATGTATGAGTAAGTGTTGCCATGCTCAAAAAATGCCTAGAACTTTTACACTGAAAAAATACTTACGAAAATCAATAGAACATAATTAAAACTAATTTTATTGCAAAATATACAAATCGAAAAGTATTCGACTCAGCCGGTTTTTAAATTGTAAAAAAACCGGACTATTCGACATTTCAACATTTTGAAAAAACCGAAAACTGTATTGTGAAAAACCCGGCTTTTAAAACCGGTTAAAAAACCGAGTCGATCACCCTATTGATAACCCAAACTAACCTTAATTGGCAATATATTTTGCAACTAACCAGAACTTAATAGGAATAAAAAATACTGAAATTGTGTTTTTGAAAAACAATTCGTAATATGTAGGAAAAGCTGTATTGTGCAAAAACCCTAACTACTTCTTCTTCAAAATTTATTTTATTAAAATGTTAATTAAAAAATTTCTGAACTATCATCGGGGTTCACACAATACAAGTCTTATTTTTGACGGCATGTTCTTTTCCATAGTTTTGTGTATAGAGATGCTAAACGGGAAATCACGGGATTTTCGGGACTATGCAAATCCCGGTTCCCGGGATTTTATAATTTTAAGGCCCGGGATTTTCGGGATTTTTTGAATCCCGTTTTTGCATAATTAATTTTTTTTGACTTTCATCTTTTATATTAAAAATTATTACAAACTCCCTGTTATAAAAAGTTAAAATAAAAACCTTGCTTTGAATAAATATTTTAATAGATAGTATTATATTGTGTATACATAATAAACATATATCTGTAGCAATAAGGAAAAAGTGATTAAGTCATATTTTACTGTTTTGCAGGAGAGCAGTTTTAAACTTTCACGTTGATTTTCAGAAATTTGTTTCTTTTACAGTTAAATTTGGAAATTGCCTGTTAACGGTTATTTTTTAAGCAAACATCGTTCTACACACTATAAGTAATACATTTAAGTTGAAATATACTAAAGTATAACCTAAATTAAAATGAGATTAAGTCTAAAAAAGATAAATAAATGAAAAATCACTAATTGATCGAGATTTTGACCAGGAGTACTTTCGAATATTTAGATTACGGAGGTACCATTAACTTAAAATCAGGTTACCTCGACTTAAGCACTTTTTCCTTTTTGCCACAGATATTATGGCGTTTTCTTTTCTAGGAAAAAATATTACTTGAAATGAAAATTTGTAATAAAATGGTTTTTTGAAAGAGAGAGTTTATTAGAAATTAAAAAAATTAAAACGAACGCCAAATTTTATAGCAAAAAAGTGAAACTTTTTGTAGAAACGAAAACGGCATTAGTGTCTAATCTTTTAATTAAAAGTCTGGGGGTCTACTGCGTAACTCGAAACGAAAGAAAATGCTTTCGAATTTGTATGCTTATAACATGTAAATTCAAAAGCATTTTCTTTCATTTCGAATTACATAGACCCCCTGAATCTTATAAGTTCATACATACTACATATGTACATGTGTTCGTCTGTATGCACCTTTTAAATATGCAAAAAAATAAATTGTTAAATAAAAATATTATTTTTAATATAAAGACGCACATTTGTTCGAAATGTTTTCGGGATTTTGTAAGTCCCGAAAATCGCAGGGTCTCGGTTCAGGATTTCGAGACTCCATCACCAAATCCCGAAGTCCGGGATTTATAAGAACCTGTCCCGATTAGCATCTCTATTTGTGTATGCATATGTGATTTTTCAACATTACGAATGAGAAAACAAGACGTATTGACAGTGCATGAAGCTGAGTACAAACTAATCAGGGGGAAAATCACGGCATTCGATACGAATCGTAATTTAAAAATATTTCCATACAACTCTAAACTATGACTAAAGGTCTATAATCTGGAGATAAAACTCATCACACAGATAATGATGATGGTATATATACAGATATATATATATATATATATATATATATATATATATATATATATATATATATATATATATATATATATATGTATATATATATATATATGTATATAGGAGAAAAAACAACGATACATATTTGATCCAAATGTAATGGGGCTATATAATCTACAGATCATACCTTATAAAATAGTGAATACAGATTAGTCTCCTGCACAAGACATCTTATAAGAACTTTCAAGACATGAGGGATTTTTCAAATGCTTTACTACAGCGAAATCTTATAAAACAAACGTTAACAACATTGTTTGCAAGAAATTTGTTTGAGTATTGTAGGTATAAGAGTAAAGAAGAAAACACTTCGTGACGGAAGAATTTGTGATACTAGCTTCTTTCTACGAATAAGCGCTTGTACAAACGTCATGCATGTATGTGTGTATGATCTTTTATTTTTATGCATTAACATTAGTTGTATGCGGTTAATCACATAATAGCCCTATCGGAAATTCGGCTAACTTTAAACTAACTTTAAGCTAACTATTTCGCAACTAGTACTGACTACACTTGGATTACTTTGCAATGTAATCAACTGACTATTTTAACATTGCGATGTCCTAGGCGGTAGTCAATTGTCTCACTATGCACTACTTTAAGCTAACTTAAAGTTGACTTTTTTAAATCACTTCGTAGTCAGTAAATTAAAAAAAAATTTCTGGGGCTCGAGCATGTAACATCACACGTTGTGTATTCAATACGCTACCACTCGGCTAAGCTGCCATATAAAATAACAACAGCAAAATGTTAATATAAAACTGAAATGAGTTTTAAAGTAGCTGAGAATAAATTTGTTGGCTCTCACCAAATTCGATTACATACTCAACCTTAGAATTAATTTTGGGTTTGTTCTGGATGACTTTGCAGATAGCTTTTGGTCAGTGTAAGAAAAGTTAACTATAAGTTAACTATTTTTGTAGTCAACACATTCTCCGACAGGGAACTGATATACACATACACCAATACATCCATCGTGCTTCGCTTATAGTACGACAGCATTTATTATTGGTTTAGTATAATACATGCGACGTGAATACATTTAAAAATCATGACGTTTTTACATTTCAAGACTGTTTACGCAGCTCTTTAATACAGATTATGATTATCGCTCTCCAATTTTTAGCGAGAGCTGTTGAAAAAACCTTTCCAAAGGTTTCATCCCAATAAAAGAGCATGGTAGTCCATAGTTAGAGCAGAGCTATATATAGGAAAAATGTTGTTCTATTTATTCTTAACAAAAATGGTTATATAAAATTTATCCGAAAAACGCGCATTTAAAAGTTATAGTGCCAAAAGTGTTTATAGTGAAGATATTTTATTTTTTGGGTTTGCACGATATCAGTACAATTTTTACACACATGTGATTTTTTATGGCCAATCTATCAAAAACTGCCGGTGGAGCGAGTAAAATAAATATGTACTTTTGGAAATTGTATGTATGTATGTACATATTAGTGATGCACGAAAATTCGTATTCGAATTCGAATTCGAATTGGCGAATATTCGGTAATTTTTAAATATTCGTATTCGCATTGTTATTCGTCAAGTTCAGGCGAATACGAATATTTATCCAAAAAAATTAAATAAATAAATGCATAAATCCTAAACATAATTTAAACAAATGGATACAAATATTAGTTTGTACGAATCCATTAAATTTTTTATGGAAATATTATTTACTGACGATTATTAAAATTGTAGGTAGTTTTTATTAACTTTAAAGTACACCAACAGGAGTATGCAGTTCTTTTTCATAACAATTTTTTAATACTTCATATTGCTGGCGTAAATAGAACCCCAGTTTGATGTCTATAAAAGCCACATTAAATATTCGTATTCGTATTCGCGAATATCGTTTTAAATATTCGTATTCGCGAATATCAAAAATTGACATTAGTTACATCACTAGTACATACATATGTACATATATATGTATGTATTAGGGATGCCAATCGGTATCGATTTTTGGAAATCGGGATTTTGTAATCCCGATCCCGAAAATCCCGGGATTTTTCGGGATCGCGGGATTTTCGATATTTCGGGATCTAAATATTTTTCGTTAAATATATTATTTTTTTAAATAAATATTACTTTAATAACAATTTAATGCATTTTAAAAGGTTTTATGTTCATAATTTATCATTGCACAATTGTCTTTAAAGTGAACAATTTTCTAATACGAGTATGAAATAAAAATCAAAAGAATTTTTCTCATCTATTTTTAAGTTGATTAATCACATTTGATGTTAGAGAATTTATAGTGAAAACAATAACTAAATATGAAAACTTGTTTTTCTACTATCTAAACCAAAATGAATATACATATCGGTGGACTTTTAGCACTACCGCTTAAGTTGACTTACGAAAATTTTTAGATTCACTTTCATACAAATAAGTTGCAAAAACAATATTGTTTTGTTAAAAATATATCTACTAACGTTTTTTTAATTGCGATTGATCAACAACAAGTATAACGGTTGTTACATATGTATGTATACCAAGCATTATCTAATTTTTTATCGATTTCGTTACGACTATGACAACGGTAATAAGACTGTACATGTCGAAAAATTAAAAGAAATGTATACACTATTCTAATCAAATTCGATTAATTACGTCTAAAGATCACATTTTTATAGGCACATACATTTAAAGTTTGCCTGGGCACTGGAACAGTATTTTTACTCTACTGAAAAATTTTAAATTCATACATAAGTTTTTTTCTACAAGTTCAACAGATACATAGGTATGTATGTATTCATACGTTCGCTAAGAGGAGTATGGTTTATTAGTGTCCCGGCCTTCTACTCTGCAACTGGAATACAACTATAATTGAGTCGAACTCATTCAGTCGGTCGTTTTTGACTAAAACTATTTATCAAATCCATGTAATTTAAATGGGTTTGATCTTAGGTTTGTATCAAAAACTACCTAAACGGTCTAAATAAAAAACAAAATAATTTTGAACTGCAATGTAAAAAACATACATATACACTCGAGCAGTTTGTTAGACAAAATACATTATTCTGTAAATATTTCTCGCTTTTACGTCAACCCGACAGCAAAAAGTTTTCACTTGCCTTGTATTGTATTATACTCCAATTGTAAGGAGGTGTCAATAGTACTCAATTGTTACCTACAAGTAGATAAGGGCTAATTTTTTTAGCGTTGAGGAGTCGACATAAGATAGTTATATAAGATAGATACACTGCAATTATGAATAAATTTCCGCAAGAAATTTCTCCCTTTTCCAATTAGATTTTTTTGTTTTCCCTATTATTTGCTACTGTTTGAAATTATTCCCCGGGAAAAATTTCTCGTGGAATTTGAATTATAATTGCTATCATAATATAGAATAAGACGGAATAAATTTGTCAAAATTATGAATTTTTCAAATGTTATTTCCCTTCCAAAGGTAATATGTTTCTTTTGTTTTCAAAATAATTCTAAAATGTACATACAGTTTTGTTACGATTTGTTATGGTGGGGGGAGGGGGTCTTTGAAAATGTTACGTAACAGAAAAAATTACTAATTTTGTACAAAAATACATATGTTTTTTTCATTTCTTTATTTAATTGATCATACGTGTTGCCTACATATATTATGTACGAGTGAGTATGTATACTACAAACCCAGCAAAAAAAATTAAGATTTTGTAATGGGTAGTACTTACAAAGTAATGAGTGGTACTTATGTATTTAATTATTTTATGTGTATAATAATGACTGTCTTGTAATGAATAAAATAACAACTTATTTATATCATTACATGAAGGTATTTATTGTAGAACTTCCTAGTTAATCCTCAAATCTATCTAAAAAATATTTATTGATCGTGAAAGTGAGCTTCGAAAACAATAAAATAACTTTGGTTTACTACAATATTTATTACAAAATCTAAGTATTTTCGCATATTCTTCAATATACGTATTCATATATTTGCTTTGTAAAATTATGATTTTTAACAATCCCAAAAAAGGTTCAAATTTTATAATTATGTTACAAAATTCTATTTGTTTATAACTTTTGGCTATTTTATTAAATTTTGCATTTTTGTGAGCATAAAATAACCAATTATATTTTGAATACTTTTAGGCAATCAGTAATCTATTAACTTTTGGATATTTGTAGGCAAAAAGTATAGGATACCGCATACTTTTTGAACTTCTCATACAAAAATAATGGCTTATTCAGTCAAATTGTAAGTACTCACGACTGGAGAGTACATACACTTTTTTGCATTCTAGTAGGCAAACTTTTTTGCTGGGTACATCTGCCGAATGTCAACTTCTGATATTCGAGAATTTGAATTCGAATTTTTAAAACGATATCCGCGAATACGAATATTTAAAACGATATTCGCGAATACGAATATCTATTGTATGTGAAATTTATGGACATTTAATTGGAGGTCTATTTTATTCTGCAAAATTAAATAAAAAAAATGTGTATGGAAAAGAACTTCATAATTCTGTCCGCGTATAGTTTATGAAAACTATCCAAAAATTTAAATAACATTTGAAAATTATACAAAGTTTTTATAATAAATTAAATAAATTGTAGTCAAACTGAACATACATGGTTCTGAATTCCTCATCTTTATCCATTTACATTTTTAAATATCCTTAATATAAGTATGTACATAAAAACTTCTTTTTATATTAAACTGCAGAATATATCAACATTAAATCCACCAAATACTGGTGGTATTTGCAGAAGTTTAGGAAAAGGTTTCTTGCAATTCTCATAGATAAAAAATTTTTTGTTTTTAATTTTACAAAGCAAATACATATATGAATACGTATATTGAAGAATATGCGAAAATACTTAGATTTTGTAATAAATATTGTAGTAAACCAAAGTTATTTTATTGTTTTCGAAGCTCACTTTCACGATCAATAAATATTTTTTAGATAGATTTCAGGATTAACTAGGAAGTACTACAATAAGTACCTTCATGTAATGATATAAATAAGTTGTTATTTTATTCATTACAAGACAGTCATTATTATACACATAAAATAATTAAATAAATAAGTACCACTCATTACTTTGTAAGCCATTAAAAGAGTACTTCCCATTACAAAATCTTCAAATTTTTTTGCTGGGAAGTGTCCTTTCAAAAAATATATTCTTCTATAAAGGGTGTTTTTTATTGAGGTATAGAACTTTAAGTTGGCATCACTTTTTTAACTGGCGGCCATTTCGTCAGCTGTCAAGTGATTAATATTTAGTTTGGTTTGCCATTTCATCATGAACAGGTTGACAAAAGAACAACGCTTGCAAATCGTGCAAATTTATTTCGAAAATAATGGTTCAGTTCGCGAAGTTTACCGCAAGCTCCGTCCATTTTATGGTCGACATAATCGTCCATCAGAGGAATTAATTCGGTTAAACATGGATCGTTTTTGCACTACGTTTACTCTATGTGATAATACGCATCCGCAGAGACGTCGAACAGTGCGCACCGAAGAAACAATTGCCGCTGTAGAGCAAAGTGTTGAAGAGGACCCGAATGAATCGATTCGCCACCGTGCACAGCAATTGGAGCCGACTAACCGACTATTTTGTTCCCGAATTGGATGGCATGAATGTGGATGAGTTGTGGTTCCAACAAGACGGCGCTACATGCCACACAGCGCACGTCACAATCGATTTATTGAAGGAAACATTCGATGAGCGCATAATTTCGCGGAATGGACCTGTCAATTGGCCACCAAGATCGTGTGATTTGACACCATTGGATTATTTTCTTTGGGGATATGTGAAGTCGCTCGTCTACGCCAACAAACCAGAAACGTTAGGGGACTTGGAAGCCAACATTCGTGGCGTTATTGCCAACATACGGCCCCATATGCTCGAAAAAGTGGTTGAAAATTGGACGTGTAGAATTGGCTTTATTCGAGCCAGCCGCGGCAGCCACATGCCCGAAATCATATTTAAGCATTAATGGCATACAATTATCCTTCCAATAAAGCCAAATTGATGGACATTAAAACGATTTCCTTGTGTTTTATTTCAATTCAAAGTTCTATACCTCTAAAAAAACACCCTATATATGTACATGACAATATCAAGTTATTAGGTTTTAAATTTATTAAATAAATAAAAGTCTATTTTAAAATTTCATAAGAATTAAGAAAAGCATGTGTGCAAAGCACGGTATGTACTTCTTTTTTCAAAGGCCAGTTTTATTGCTTTGCAAATCGGACCAAATGTCAGTTTTGAAAGTAATATTTTCCATTGTGTGTAATTTAGTTTTCAATGTTCCTGATAAAACTTCATATTTTTTATCAACCCAACGAGTCACAGTAGCTCTACTTGGAACTTTACAATGCGGTGATATAACTTTCACTGGGTGTCTAAAACCTTCTGTAACAGTAATTTTAAGCCATATATATATTATTGATTTTTACATCAAATATGGAAAAAGAACTTACATTGCTGATTATTACCAATACCAAGAAAATTTTGACAAATTTTTCACAATAAAAAACGTTTTAAAAGTCATTCGAGGAGGGGTTTTTTTTATCACTACATTAAATGAGTTGCAAGCATCAATATATACAAAAAGTCGTCTTTTCGATACATCGAATAAAAACATCGATGTATCGATTAACATCGTATGATACGATACATCGGCATTTATTCGATGTATCAAAACCAAAACATCGATGTTTACGATGCATCGATTAACATCGAGCAGCTCTAGTGTTAATGGAAACTTGCATAAATAGACGTATTTTCATAATTTTATTTTAATTGTTATTTTAATTTTTTTATGCAACAGAACTTAAGAAAAATATTATGAAAACAACAGTGAAATGTGTTTAGGAACTAGATTGTATGCCCCTCTAATTTTAAGGCAAATATGTATTGAAAATGTAATGTTGTAGAAGGGACAAAAATTAAGAAAAGGAAAATTGCATATCTTTCGTAATTGACATCATTTTGACTCAATTGATATCCCAACAATCTGTATGTTTAAAGCGGGTTAAAAATGTTCTCTTTTAGAAAATGGAATATAATTCACCATGGCAACCTTTACTGATCCAAGATATAATTTTTTTGTTTCACGCACATTTTAGATTGATTTGAAGATGGCCAAACGGAGTCATCTTTAAGCTCTCTTTCGTCTTTATGTTTGAAATACTGCTCAGTCATCCATACGGAAAACTATAGCAGATTATTTGGCAAAAAACGCATAGCAAAAAAAAAATAATAATTTTTTTTTAATTATTACAAACTAATATTTGTGTGCCATTCATTTAAATTTCGTTTTGGATTTATGAATTTCTTTATATATATTTTTTAACGAATACGAATATCTAGAAACGGCCGAATGTTTTGGAATTGCAATACACATCACTAATACATACATACAGTTCAGGAATAAGCTCTCTATAAAACCATAATTTTTGGAGTTTTTGGACACTTAGGAAGAAATTTAAAAAATAATTTCGCCAATATATGGAGTACGTTCATACGTAAGCTTATTTAATTTTTGTCTACGCACTGTGCTAGTCTAACAAATGAATTTAAAACAATGAATTAAATTAAATTTTTTTTAATAAAAACTTTAAACTGTTTAATTTATTTTTTATCTCATTGTTACGTTTTTCCTGGGGGGAGGGGGGGGGGGGGGGGGGTTCACAGTTTTGTTACGATCTGTTACTAGGGGGGAGGGGGGGGGGTCAAAAATCGGGGAAAAACAGCGTTACGTAATATATGGACAGCCCCTAAGGCAGAAGTTTACAAAATTACTCTCCTAAATATGAAAAAGTAAATGAACGCTTTATGCTAGGAACACAATTGGGACGAACGACGAATTTCGTCCACATCGACGAATTCGTCGATAAGAATTCGCTGCGTAAATTCGTCGTTTGAAGCACAATAACGACGAATTTACTCAGCGAATTCAGCTCTCAAATGTTAAGGATAGAATAAAAATGTTTATATGAGAATAATTCTTTTGAAGACAGCAAGGCAACATGGCGACAGGTTGTTGTCTATGCTGATTTTGCCGTTGTAGTCCAATTAAACTAATTCCTATTTCTTTGGCTACAATGAGAAAATTCAGTATTGCCAGTACAATACAAAATGTTGAATGAATGATTTTGTACAATTATTTTATATTATCTAACAGAAATAATATCCAAGAATTGATGTAACAAATAAATTGATTAATTTTTGTACTTTTACGTGAAATAAGTATATTTTAAAAGAGTAATTAATTTTTATAAATGCAAAATATATAAAAGTGGCAATACTGAACTATGTATTTGTACTTGAATATCAGCTGCAGATGGTACTGCTTACGTCTCCAAAATAATTAAGTAGTCGGCTACGAGGCGAAAAATTCTGCTTGCGGCATTTGAATTCGTGTGTTCGTGTAGCCTGCTGTGGTGAATGTGTTTAATGCATTATAATTGTGAAGAGACATTAAAGCGGATTTTTTTTACATACATACATACGAAACAAATATAAAAAACAACAAAATTAAAAATTATACAAAAAATATTCGTAATACATATTCACCTTGATAAATAAGCTTATTGGCTTTACTAATATTTTTTACATAGCAAGAAATAGCAAAAACAAAAAAAAACCGTAAACACAAACAAAGTTCCCTTGAGGAATAATACTCTGTATGAGTACCTCAAAGGAAAAAAATTTTGAAGTGAGTTCTAACGGCAGAAATGCTTATTTTACTGTGAGTTCTGAAACTCTTAATGAAAAAAATATAAATAATAAATCTGATGAAAATCTTTTTTTAACGGCAAAGCCAATTTTTCGTCAGCGATCAACTTCGCTTTGTCCAATGCCAACTAGTGAATCGTTAATATTACCATTGCCTAGTACTTCTTCATTTAAGTCTGCGATATCATCCGCATCGGACTCGCCTTCATCACTAAACCAAGTTATCACTACAGATAACAGTAGCTCAAAACCCAAGGTACTAGTGGGAATGGACAGATATATAACAGTGGTAACGTGGGCGAAGCCCAAATTCTTCAAAAATTTCATCTGCTCCAAAGATGTCTAGGGATAACAGCGCATCATCTACCAATCGTCAAAATCGTTTTTCATTATTGCAAGACACCGACGACAAGCCCTCTACATCATCGCAAAAGTCTTTTAAGCCACCACCTATTTATCTGAGAGAAAAAAATTCTAACGCGCTTATAAAAAAACTACTGTCGACCATTGGTGAAAATACTTTTCACATCATTCCAATTAAACGAGGTAATATTGATGAAACTAAAATCCAAATATATAATGAAAAAGATTTCCGAAAAATTGTTAGTGAATTCGAAAAAAATAAAACAAATTTTTACACATACCAACTTAAGAGTGCTAAAGGCCTACAGATAGTATTAAAGGGCATAGATTCATATGTTGAACCCGAAGAAGTAAAATGTGCACTTGTCGACCAAGGATTCAAGGTAAAAAATGTTACCAACATATTTAATAGAGAAAAGGTCCCCCAACCCCTATTTCGGGTTGAACTGGAGCCGAATGACATACAATTAAAAAAAATGAAGCCCATCCAGTTTATAACGTAAAGTATCTCTTACATCGAAAAATCACAGTTGAAGAGCCACGTAAGCGTTCAGGTCCCGTACAGTGCCATAATTGCCAAGAATATGGCCATACGAAAACTTACTGCAAATTACCTACAGTGTGTGTTATCTGCGGTGAATTGCATGGTACTATTAGCTGCACTAAGCCAAAAGATCAAGCAGAAAAAAAATGTAGTAATTGTGGAGGTAATCACACAGCTAACTATAGAGGGTGCCCTGTATTTTCTTTCGTTAAACAGGCTATGGGTCAAAAACCCAAGCTAACTCCAGCTCTACAAGTAAACGCGAACTCCGACACTTTTGCTCAAATCAGCCAACCAGTTACTTCACGTGTATCGTATGCTGATGCTGCTAAGACTAGTTCAATTCCCACGCAAAATGTTCCACCGCCAAATAATTCAACGAATTCAAACTCAAGCTTTAACTTTAGTCGCCTTGAAGCTACTATTGAGAATCTGGTGCTAACTATAAACAACTTTACTACAAATATGACAAGTATGATGCAAGAAATGCTGCGAATGCAGAATACACTGCTTCAAGCATTAGTTAATAAACCATGAACACGTTAAAAATATGTTTCTGGAACGCAAACGGCATTCGCCAACATAAAAATGAACTTGAGCACTTCCTCATGGAAAAAAATATTGATATAATGTTGGTTTCTGAGACTCATTTGACCTCAAGAAGCTTATTTATAATAAATGGTTACACTTTATATGATACAAAGGACCCGAGAGAGAGAGCATGTGGTGGATCAGCAATTCTGATTAAGTCAAGACTCAAGCACTATGTCCTTGACAACGTTAGTGAAGAATATTTGCAAGCAACGAATATTTTCGTAGAAAATTTTTGTGCGAATTTCGTGATATCATCAATTTACTCACCTCCCAGATTTTCAGTTAGCGAAGATCAGTATAAGTTCTACAAATCGCTTGGATCTTGTTTCGTGGCAGCTGGTGACTACAATGCAAAACATACGTACTGGGGATCGCGTCTTGTTACACCTAGAGGTCGAGCCTTGTTCAATACAATTTCAAAAATGGGCTTAGATGTCATTTCGAGTGGGGAGCCTACTTACTGGCCTACTGACGTAAGAAAAATTCCAGATGTTATCGATTTTGCTGTCACGAAAAATATTCATAGGGACTTAATTCATGTAGAGGCCTCTCTAGATCTGTCCTCCGATCACTCTCCAACAATAGTTACAATTTTCAACCCACTAAGGAGTGATTTAACTAACTCATATGTGAAGATGATTAATGGAATCAACTGGCTGGTATTCAAAAAATATCTTAGTAGTCACTGCGTAGAAAACATTCAGCTTAGATCATGCGATGATATTGAATTTAACATTGCCAATCTTAACGAAAATATTAAACAGGCTGCTGAACACGCCACTACCTCCTATCCGCAGATCGGCTTTAACAGAATTTATTCTACGGAAATTGAACGTCTTGTATGTGAAAAAAGGAGAGCTAGAAGAGAATGGCAACAACACAGATCACCCCTAAATAAAATCAGACTTAAAGAATGTACTAAACGACTCAAAGAGCTGCTATCATCGGAAAAAACTGCACTACTGGAAAAGTATTTAGAAGGTCTTGATGTAACGTCCGCATCTAATTACTCTTTATGGCGCGCTACTAGAAATCTTAAACGACCCGTTGATCTTAAATCACCATTGCGTACTGCGACCGGAGGCTGGGCAAGAAGTGATAGTGAGAAAGGTAACTTATTTTCTGAGCATTTAAAATCTGTATTCACTCCCAATTCATGTACGGGTGCTGCTGATTTACCGAGTGTAGTTTCTCTACCCCCTCGTCCCCTAAGGTTTAAGATGCATGAAGTACAAAAAGTAATTGCTGAACTCAACCCGAAGAAAGCTCCAGGTATTGATGGCATTAGTAACAAAATGCTCATGAACTTGCCTCATATTGCAATAAGAATCCTGCTACTTACTTTTAATGCTATTTTAAGAATGCAGTATTTTCCACATAACTGGAAACTGGCCAAGATCAAAATGATTCCAAAGGCGGGCAAAGATCTTACCAAGACTGAGTCATATAGGCCTATAAGCTTACTATCTAATCTCAAAGCTTTTCGAAAACCTGCTCATGACTAAATTGTCCAAAATTTTAACTGATAATGGGTGCATCCCGGACCATCAATTTGGCTTTAGAAGTCAGCACAGCACGATTGAACAAACGCATAGACTGGTCCAAGTTGTAAGAAGAACATTTGAAGAAAAGAAGTATTGTTCTGCTCTCTTTATTGATGTTTCTCAGGCATTTGATAAAGTATGGCACGAAGGCCTAGTTTTAAAATTGAAGACATATCTGCCAATAAACATTCAAAAGCTTTTGGAAAGTTATATTATTGATAGGAAGTTCACTGTTGTGGAAGGAGAGTTCACGAGTGTGCCCGAAACTATATCTTCTGGTGTGCCCCAGGGTAGTATTCTGGGTCCTGTCTTGTATTTAATATATACTTGTGGTATGCCTGTGAGCAATAATATCCATATTTCTACTTTTGCCGATGATACAGCCTGTATGAGTGTGCACGAAAACCCTTATGAGGCATCCCGCAATCTCCAGGAACATATCACTCAGCTGGAAATATGGTTGAACTTATGGAGAATTAAAGTCAATGAACAAAAGTGTGTCCATATAACGTTCACCCTAAGAAGAGATACTTGCTCCCCCATTCGAATCAACAATCAAAATATTCCTCAACATTCCCAAGTGAAATACCTTGGTATACACCTTGATCGAAGACTTACATGGAAACATCATATTGACTCTAAGTTAACTCAGATGAAACTTAAGTTAACTCAAATATATTGGTTGATTGGCAGAAACTCAACACTCAGCCTAGACTGCAAACTTTTATTATACAAGTCGCTTTTGAAGCCAATATGGCGCTACGGAATTCAGTTATGGGGCACTGCTTCAGCTTCCAATGTCGAGAGAATCCAACGAAGGCAAAACAAAATTTTACGGTTAATAACATCGGCTCCATGGTACATCCAAAATTCTATTATACATCGTGATTTAAATATGCCACTAGTGACTGAAGAAATTGCAAAATACGCAGGCAAATATTTAACAAAACTCGAATCACATCCTAATCCGCTTGCTCGTAATATTTTGAACTTTACTGGACACATCCGCTTAAAAAAGAGGGACACACGGGCTCTTATACCTAACACTCCAGATGGGACTACTTGAAAATACTTTCCCCCCCCCCCTTTTTTTGATTATCACTACTAATGTATTATTTATAACTACCACTAAGTTTATGTCCGACACTGGTCGGGCCTAATAATTTTTTTTTTATAGATTTAAGATTTGAATACTTATTGTTAGTTCACATATGAAGATACAATAAATAAATACATGCATTAAAAAAAATAAAAAAAAAAAAAAAAAAATAATTGATAAAGTTGGTTATTGTCAGTGTGAGCATATTAGCTAATTTTGGGGTAAATTTAGCTCATTTCTTCTGGATTTAGCTTTAAAGTTTTTATTTAGCTCTTAGCTTATTTTTTAGCTTTTTTAAAAACTTATTTAGCTTGTTTAGACTTTTTTAATCTAAATTGCATATTCTCTAAAAATGTATTAAAGACATAAGTGGTTTAGCTTAATTTTATTTTAAAATCTGGTTATACTGGTTATTGTGTATGTAAAGAGAGTGAGAGAAAATTTTGTTTTCGTCGTTCGTCGGCGTACAAAATAGAAATAAATCTATCTCAGAGTTCGTCACGCACGACGAATTTCGTTCTACGGCGGTGTTGTGTTCATTTTCATATGAACAAATGTGTTTTATTTTTTATGACGAAAGTTCGCACCGAAAAATTCGTCGTTCGTCCCAGTTGTGTTCCTAGCATTAGTTTTTATTCAGTTTTTTCCTTCTCCTGTAAAATATCGTAAATTCGAGTTACGCCTTTTTTATATTAAGCCATCTATATGTATCAGAGAACAACAATGAGTAGTGAAAAAGTGAGTAGAGTTAAATCATGACTTATAATTTCTTGTACTTATGCGCACTCATACTTATTGCAATGTTGACTATGAATCATATTCACTCGAAATTTTGAAGTGCTCATCGAACTCATACTTAGCAACATTTATGACGTTGTTGATTTCGACTCTCCTTAACTTATGCCCCATTACGGTTTACAACTCAACTAAGTTTAGTTGAAATTGTAACAACTTAACCTTAAAACAACTTAACTGTTTTTTTTGGCATTGAGAATTACAACTAATTTTAGTTGTATTCGAAACAATGTTCGAAAAGAAAAGGTTTTTATCTATGCTATGTTTTTTGAAACCATAGTAGCCATCACAAAAAAAGATTTTAAATAGTTTTAGTTTAGGCCTTTTTTTAGATTTCATGTTTTATGAACGTGGCAACAATATTGTTTGAATAATGGGATTGGTTGAGAAGTTGGATTGGACCAGGGATAGCAAAGTTGGCACAATTGTACCTTTCTTAGTACTATTCAAACTCGGAAAGTACAATAGTACACCAATGACTAATTAAGTACATTTAAGAAATCTTCCCAGTTTCACTCCGCATTTCTTTTCAAATTATTGCATATGTCAATTTTCACTTTTCAACTATTGAAACTGAAATTATTCTCACTAGAAAACAGTCCAGTGAAAGCAATGCAGCGAGAAAATCAAAAAATCTGAACTCGTCCTTTTCCAAGTAATTTTTCTTCTAAATTTGATTTCTAGAGCAAATGCTATTAACTTGTATATTTTAAATTTCAACTTAAACAGATGTAACCATATACTTTAACATCCCAACTTACAAGCAAATTTGTGAAAAGGATTCGGTAGTAAGTACAAAGTCGATTATTTCAATAAAACCAAATAAAAATATGTAATTTGAATTAAAAATTTTTTTTAGTACAATTAAGGTCAAAAAAGTACAATTTTTGAAAGTCTTTGATACAATCTTAAATTTTCCATGCCGTCCCTGCTATGGACGATGCAAAATAAGTATGATTCATAATGCGAACTTCGCGTGTTGTTTTTTTTTGCAGGAATGGAAAAATAACTACTATTGTGTACTACTTGCAAACTGTTTAATGAATAAACTTTTAAATAAACATACAAGCATGAGCTGAGTGAGCTGAATCAATGTGAGTAGCATAAGAAATTAGAAATCAAACTGAGGTAATTTATGAGTGTGAGTGTGGTATGACTATGATCAAGGCCTATTTATCAGGTCAATGCAATCGTCCTGATGATATTCTGTGTTTTCGTGTTTTAACTGTCAAAAGCTGTTTGCACCATACACTTTAGTTCATGTTTGTGTGTGTTTCTGACAACTGAAACACAAAGTTGTTTTTTGTGTTGCTGTGTTTTTGTAGAGTTGCATAGACCTAATAAATAGGCCTTGACTATGATGTCGACGTCGCATTCATATTTATTTCAATCTATACTTATATATCAATGTCATCGTGAGAATGCGTAAATCAGAGTAGTTGAGTTTGATGATGTCTACTCAGTTATATTTAAAATTTCATGAGTCAGTATGAATATAAAAAAGGATTTATTGCCGATCACTGATATGTATATTATAAACCAAACTTTATTAATACAAATATAAAAAAGTGCATTGCATTTTAGTTCTTTAATTTTATTATAATATGAAAATTATTCAATAATTGGCTTCTGATATATATCGTTACCTTAATATAGAAAGACCCTAATTATTTTTTGAAATCGAGATTCTTGCATTTTTCGATACATTAAATGTTATTCTATTGAAATATACAAAAAATTCGAATTCAAAAAAATGAGTTAGGGCCTTTCTATATTAAGGTAGCGATATGTAGCTTTCAAAAGCATAGAGAAATGAAAATAATATATTTAAAGAAATCGTTCGTTTAGAAAGCAATAGAAATTAAACAGAATTTACAACTATAGTGTATATTATCTTGCTGAATAATAATAGTTGCATAAATATAAAACAGATGTTTTGTAAATAAAAATAAATAAATCTGCAAATATTCATATATATGTATGTATATATAGACTATGCCTTCAGCGAATCTTGCTGCAACATACGCAAATTAGGAATCTGATCATTTTCTGTAGGATTTAAAGTATCATCGAAACTTGTCATGGCTAATCGTGTTTTAATAGATTTGGCAGATGATTCGACAGACCGGGAACGGACATGTACCCCGTTACGGTTACGAACACAGCTCAATGGGTTACGTCTACCTTTTAGAGAATCATTTTTATCAACTTGAGCCACTTTAAGTTTTGGTGTCATTGGAATGTGATTTTCCTGATCTTCGTATATTTTTTGTTGCGATGAGCGTTGCTTAGACCTAAAATTTTTAGCTTTCGAAGAGCTTACCTTACCGGCACGAACACGATCTAAGTGTTTATTTAGAGGTACAACTTTCAAATCATTTTTTACACATTGGGATGTTATTGATACTACACTATTGTCACCACTGTTGTTCAGATTAAGACTTAAAGTAGCTAGAATACCCTCAAGCATAACATCTTCATTTGTTTCGTCACCTTCATCGTCAGTGAAAATAATTGGCGTTCTTTCTACACCTACTGAAGGAGAACGTGGATCAATTTGTTGTTGCAGGGCTACAGGAGTCTGTGGGAAGCTCTGAGTTTTTGATGAATGTACAATTACTTTTTCTTCCGACATTTCAACATCGTCTTGTTCATTTTTATTTTTAACTTCTTCGGGGCTTGCTTTACACATTTTGGGCAGGGATTCTACAAAAAGATCTGCGAACGTATCGTCCAAGCTTAGAGATTTTTCAGGTGTGTTCTCGAACACTAAAGGTGTGCGATTAAGATTCAAGCTTGGAGACCTCGGATCATTAACGTTGTATATAAAGCTCTTTAGGAAACGTTTGCGTAGGATCTCTGTTATTCCATTAGAGTCTCCTTCCTGCATTTTGACAGTATCCAATTGGATGTTTGTAGGGATCCCATTAGTTTTAGCCTACATAAACAAACCCAATTTTCATCTAAGAAATATCAATACAATTTCGCCACTATTTTAATACTTACATGAACCGGAGTCCGACATACAGCTACAGAACTTGGATCCAAATTTGTATTAATAAATCCAGAAGTACATTGCACGTTTGAGTTGCTGGAATTATTTCTGCTCTCAATTTTTGTTTGCTTTGCCCCCATTATTTTTTTTAGCGATTAAATCAATTCTTTTAATTAACTTATGTCAGAATAAAAAACACAATCGTAAATTTGATACAAAATATATTGTCAGCGCCAAATGAATTCAAATATTAATGGCGTAGCGCTTCAACTGAGAGGCTAATGCAGAGCTTTCTGCTGGAATATAAGAATTTTTTATTAGATCCAGCGATTTTAAATTATTTTCAAAAAAAGTGATTACACGAAGATTTTGGTAATGCCGGCCATACACTACACAAGTTCAGTGCTCAAGCACAAAACATACAGAAGTGTGACGAGACGGAAGATACGGGTATTTTTCTGTTTGTCTCGTTTTCCCTCAAATTTCGTCGTCGTTTTTGTTTTGCTACGTCTTTCTAGTGCCATAAATTTTTATTAGCTGTGCTAATTGGTAAGTAGTAATACACTACAGTATCAAATACACTGTGCTTTTCTCTTTTGTGCACGAATTTTAACAAAAACCTGATTGGAGCTTTTTTTACCTGTCACTTTCTTCACTTCTGTGTATTCTGTGGCCATACACTACACAAGTTCAGTGCTCAAGTACAAAACATACAGAAGTGTCACGAGACGGAAGATACGGTATTTTTCTGTTTGTCTCGTTTTCCCTCAAATTTTGTCGTCGTTTTTATTTTGCTACGTCTTTCTAGTGCCATAAATTTTTATTAGCTGTGTTAATTGGTAAGTAGTAATACACTACAGTATCAAAAACACTATGCTTTTCTCTTTTGTCCACGAATTTTAACAAAAACCTGATTGGAGCATTTTTTACCTGTCACTTTCTTCACTTCTGTGTATTCTGTGGCTCAAGTCTGGCACTGCGTAAACTAAGCAGTTTACTGTGCAGTTTTTATTTTAAAGCTATAAGTGAAGAAGACAACATGTGCAAATACTGCTCTATTTTATTAATTGCTGTGGCAATAAAAACAGCCTAAATCCTAAATGTGTTAATCTTTTTAACAGCCATTTCTCTATTTGCATCCGGGTATTTTTCCTTTAGTTTATTAATTAATTTTTCGTAGGCTTCGATTTTCATAATTCTATTGCTATAATCACTGCTTTTAATGCGCCATAATGCAGGCGATTCTTTGTATAATTGTAAGAACTCTGTCCAGAATATTTTTTCTGCACTCATATTTTGTTTTTAACTCTTAAAAAAATCACGACAAAACTGAGCGTTTGCAACATACACTACACAAGTTCACTGTACAGTTTTCAAACTTGAGCAAATATCAAAATCGTTTTGATATTTACTCAGTTCACTGCGTAAATAGCACAACCGCCCCCATACACTACACAAACGCACTGTACAGTGCCAGACTTGAGCACTGAACTTGTGTAGTGTATGGCCGGCATAAGATATTTATTGCTGCAAGTGACAAAAATCACTGTCTTGTAAAACTCCGTGGCTGCAAGTAGCCATGGTGGAATTACTCGTATGTTAATAACTTAGGGCTTACACGTAGAGCTGCAAAACTATCGATGGTACTATCGATAGTATCGATAGTTTTATTTTAAGTGGACTATCGATATTTTTTTCGATAGCGATACTATCGACAAAAACACGCTACTAAAAGAGAAAAAAATCAAAGTCAATAAATACGGAAAGATGGCGACTGTGTAATAAAAAATGCAACATTCAAGTTTCGCCGCCTGTAAACCTTTATAATAATGGTTATCATTACATACATATATATATGTGAAAACAAATGAATTAGTTTTGATTTTTTTCAACATCAGTCAGTTTTTATATACTAAATGCAAATTGCATAAAAATACAATTATTATGTACCAACGGCTTTAATACATGAATAACTTTGACGGCGGCTAAATTTGTCGACTACTGGACTGTCTCCGCTCTTTACTTCAAAAAAAAGGTGACGCTAAATAGTTTGCTTCTCCTTCTGTTAAACCAATACTTTTTAGTTAACTGCAATGGTTTAATTAATGATGAAAGACTTTTTTTTATTTTATTCCTTTTTAATTTATTTTTTATTGATCCATCTTTCTATCTGTTTGGTTTTTCTTTTATTTGTTTATAGAACTGTGTATATACGAAAAGCCTTCCTCCTTCCTGATATTATAGAAATAATAACTCTACAAATCTGGAATAGCGATATTAAAGCACTTTTCTTCAGAAAAAAATACTTTTTTCCAATCGTTCGTTTGATGACCTTGATGCACCATCTACGTCATGTGGTCTTTCCCAAACTTTACTCTGTGTTGCTTATGTACGTCTTACAATTGTGGCTTTTTTTGATTATTTAGATGCTTCAAGTACTCCGTGGCTTGTATAACGTTATGAATAGTTATTTTACTGATGCTAACTCCGACTGCAGCTCTAATTCTACTTAAACTCACATATGAATTCGAAACCATTTAGAGAATTTTGCGTCTATATCGAGGTGAAAACTTCTTGTAAGTCTTTCCTTTGTACCATTTGGAATACTCTGATGTATTCTTCATGTAATTGCTTATAAGATGCGACGAAATTTTCCGCCAATAGCGCGGTTTAAAAAACCTAGATCGTGATACGTCTCAATTTTAGCGATTTCCGTGGAATTAAGCGACGGCTTTTTCCTAATACTTTTTCTTTGTGCAAATAAAACGTTTTTCTATTGCACTTAAAGGTATTTTGGCATAAACATCAAAGATTAATTGAAAATTCATCACTGAGGCTAATCTATGTTAACACTGAAATATTAAAATTTCTCATGCTGTTTACGAAAACTATATATTATGAAAGTCCACTTAATGTTTATTGACCCATTTGGAATTTTTTGTCAATAAAGCAACAGAGTATCCTCTTAAGAATGACTTAAAAACATATTTGCTATTTTTTTAAGGAATAGCGAAAATGTCTACTATTCTCTAAAATTTTTAGTGAGGCTATCCTATGTTAACTGAGTGTATGTTTGTTGAATATGTGTATTAAAAACATTGGAACTAAAGTTTTAAAAAAATAAACTTTCTTTTTACTTTATGGAATGATTAAAAAATTCGAATGAGAAAAATACACAATTGATAATTTTCTAAGAATCAAAAATTATCGATAGTATCGATGGCATCAAAAAATAATATCGAAACTATCGAATGGAGCCACTATCGATAGTTTTGCAGCTCTACTTACACGTGCAAGGACAGTACGCTCAAACTCTTTTACTAACACAATTCCACTTTCACCGCTTTCTGGCTACTTCCAACTCAAGTGATAAGGAATAATACTCCCGGTCCAGCCCTGCAATAAAATGCAACTTGCAAGACAGTCAGGCATTTTTGCGAAATTTTTGCTGATGATGCGTACACAGAAATTATTTGCAAGTACTTGCACGTCTAAATGCAGGCTAAAAGAGTTTGAGTGTACTGAGTCTTTCCAACTTTCACTTGTAACCCTAAGTCACCAACCGTTGTCACATGCAAGGGGAAGTTTAAAAAACTCAATTAACTCGAACTTTTTTGTTTTCGGCACTTGCAGCAAATCTATATTTTATGTTCCAAGATAACAAATGGACGTTTTTGAATCATTTAATACGAGTACAACATTGTGTTTTAAAACACAACTCTAAGAATCATAAGCAACTACTTTTTATTGTTGGCTACCGAGTATATTCACAGCACTATAAAATATTAGGGAACAAAAATGGTTTGTTGTATTTTGTGAAAAAAATTTTGTTACAGAAAAAAAAAAGCAATTTTATTTTAATTACAAAGAAAAACTGTATAAATATATTTTGTACGTTTGTGAATATTATTCTATGATTTTGTCAAACAACGTATATGGCGAGATAAATCAACAAAAATTTTTATTGAAAGAAGCCCAACCTTATGCATACACAGGTGAAAAGTGCGATGAAAAATTTACATGGCCACAAGAATACGAGAAAAATCAACGATTTAAAGAAAATTTCAAAGTAAAAAATTTTAGATATAATTGCGCATATCCCATCAAAAAATATATTTAGAAACTTTTATGGTTTAAATTGCATTAAAAATACGCTGAGCTGAGATGGCATCGTCAATGCTAACAGCGGAGGTGTCTGCTTCGGCCTCAACAGAGGCTGATGTGGATAAAGCCTTAAAAGCTTCCTTGCATTCCTGTTTCAATAATCCCGATTTTGCCATTATATGCGATTTTTTACAAAAATTTGCGAAAGAGTTAGGCCTGGATTTGCCCAATTTTAAATTACTGTTACAGTGGCTTACCAAAACAGATGAAGGTAAGTACTATAGTCTGCAGAAAAATCACAGAAAGTTTATATACATACTTACATAGATGTATATACCCAACATTCGTAGATATTGAAAAATGTTTTTATTTTGATTGAACTAAGAAATATTTCTCCTTATTGGAGTGAATGAAATAATGTGAGTGAATTTCCTCGTTGGAATCACCAGCTATTGGAATGGTGTGAAATTAGTGCTGCGTTCTTTTACGCATTCAAATAATGTCCTTAAAGCTATGCATTTTTCTTCGCAAATAGTGACATTTCATTGTGTGGGATGTAATTTTATTTTATCTTTTATTCTATTTTGACCTAATATGTATTATTACCTAGCATTACGCTGGAATAACCGCCAAAAAAGCTTAAGCGACATATTTTCGATCTTAACTTTTTGACAAAAATCTATTATTTATGATTACAAATAATAAATTTTCGTAAAAATATATCGCTTAAGCTTTTTTTGGTTATGGCTCGATATACTTGTACACTTTGTTTATCATTACCATCTTATTATGGGATATGTGCTTATGCCTCAGTAGGCAAGTAATATGAATTAAATTGTAATATAAAAATAATACCTACAAACATTTTTATTAGCTGGCTATACGCTTTTCCTAACTACACCATTTCCAGTTGTATTTCAGAAGTTTCCAATTGTTTTTCAGAAATTTCTAAATATGTTTCGGAAGTTTCTAGTTATAGTTCAGAAGTTTCTAATTATATTTCAGAAATTTCTAAATATGTTTCAGAAGTTTCTAATTACCGTTCAGAAGTTTCTAATTATAGTTCAGAAGTTTCTAATTACACTTCAGAAGTTTCCAATTATGTTTTAGAATTTTCTAATTGCATTTCAGAAAATTCTAATTGCTTTTCAGAAAGTTCTAATTGTTTTTTTTAGAAATTTCTAATGGCATTTCCGAATTTTCAAATTACATTTCAGAAACTTCCAATTGTATTTTAGAATTTTCCATTTGTATTTCAGAAATTTCTAAATGTATTTCAGACTGTTATGTGGATATATTATTTTTGTGCACCTACATTTTATAAAATCTAATCATTTCTAAGTATTGTATGTTAACATATTTTCAATAATATATATATATATATATATATATATATATATATATATATATATATATATATATATATATATATATTTATTATTATTATATATATATATATATATATATATATATATATATATATATATATACGTATATTGTGCGAAAACCAAGTAACATATACTTTTTTGTTGATATTATTAAAAATACATCAATAATCAGTTTCTATTTATAATTAAATAATATACATATGTATGTATATATATGGTGTTGCAAGTGCTGTATTGAATAATATACATAGTAAAAAATTTTACATTTATTAAGATGGAACAACAAAGCATGTGCGGAATATGTCTACAATCAATGCTGAGAAAGCAGCTTATAAAATTGATGCCATGTAATCATTTGCTACATGCAGCGTAGCAAATTTTTTAGACATGAAGTTATTCACTGTAAAGTCACTTCACCGTCAACCAACCAACCGTCTCAACAGAGAATAAGCAAAAACGAGCAGATTTTGTTCATCGTTTAAATGAATTTATAAGGCAGGGAAAGCAAATAGTCTATATCGACGAGACGAATTTCAATCTTTTTTACACGAAAAACACGTGGAAGATCACGTATTGTTTCGAGAGCGTTACAACTCCTACCAGCTTGCAGAGGCCCAAACATTCATATGAATGTATATATGTACATATGTAGTTCACAATAAAGTGGTATAATTCCTACACATATTGTTTGTTAAAAAAAACCCAAAATTTTATTCAGAATAATATATATAAATATCTGAAATAAAAATGGAAAATTCTGAAATACAATTGGAAGTTTCTGAAATGTAATTTGAAAATTCGGAAATGCAATTAGAAGTTTCTAAAAAAAATTAGAAATTTCTGAAAAGCAATTAGAAATTTCTGAAAAGCAATTAGAATTTTCTGAAATGCAATTAGAAAATTCTAAAACATAATTGGAAACTTCTGAAGTGTAATTAGAAACTTCCGAACTATAATTAGAAGCTTCTGAAACATATTTAGAAATTTCTGAAATATAAATAGAAATTTCTGAAATATAATTAGAAACTTCTGAACGATAATTAGAAACTTCTGAAACATATTTAGAAATTTCTGAAATATAATTAGAAACTTCTGAACTATAATCTGAAACATATTTAGAAATTTCTGAAAAACAATTGGAAACTTGTGAAATACAACTGGAAATGGTGTAGATCGTATATGTTTGTTCACTTTATTTACCATTTCCATCTTATCATGGGATATCTGTGACAATAAGGAAGAAGAGCTAAGTCATATTTGCAGGGGAGCACTTTTAGGGCCATTATTACAACTTAAAGTTAATTAAAAGTATTATTTTATCGGACGTATAAAAACTTTATAATTTGCAAAATTTTACTTGAACCTAAAGTGAGCGACAAATTACTGCAAGTTTATCCTACCTCAAAAGTTAAATGCAATTTTCAATAATGGAAAGCTTTTTATACTAACTACTACTAACTAACTTTAAGTTGTAATAATGGCTCTTAAGCTTTCAAGTCGATTTTCAGCAATTTATTTCTTTTCCAGTTAAATTGGGAAATCCTCTTTTAAACTTTATTTTTTAAGCAAACGTCGTTCTACACACTGTATATAATACGTTCAACTTGAAATATGTATACCAAAGTATAACCTAAATTAAGCTTTTATTCCAAATGTGATTAGAAGTCTAAAAAATATAAGCCGCAAGTCATTTTGTTATAACTTCTCGAAAAATCCAACAAATTAATTGAAAGTTTGACCATGGGTACCTTCATATGTGTATGCAGATTACGGAGTTACCATTAACTTAAAATCAGCATATCTCGATTTGTCCCAAATCACACTGTGCAATTCTTATTGCTAAGCTGATTAGTTTCAGGGAGAGAGAGAGAGACGAGGGGAAAAGCAACGTTTCTTTTCCCCCCGTCTCTCTCTCCTAATAAACTAATCAGCTTAGCAATAAGACTTGCATAGTGTAAATAGGGACTTTAAGAACACAGATATATGTACATATGTTTATGACTGGACTGAATTAAATTCTAATATAAACATGTAAAAAAATTATTATGTACATTCAATTTTTATTTGTTTCCTCTCATGTAATTACTTATTTACTAACTGCCTTATTCATAAAAAATATTTCAGGTTTATTAAGCGCTTATTTGACATATTTCTATAGGAAAATTGTCAAATAAACCTGTAATAAACCTAAAATATTTTTTATGAATTATACCGTAAGTCTGTGTAATTTTTATTAGCCCACTAAAGTTTGTATTCACTAAAGTATGTGTGTGAAGATAAATTCGAATTTAACTAGCAGAGACAGGAACCAACATTTCTAACATAGCATGTTAAGCATATAACAGAGCACTGTTAGCTATTTAACAGTAGTCGCTAAATGGATTATTAACCAAATCCTTGGAACTGGATCGAGATAGATATTTTTTTTTATTGGAAAATTGCTCCAAAATGTAGTTTATGAAATTATAAAAGTATTATAGTGAAAATATGTCTGGTAGAGCCAATAAATTAGATTTAAGAAAACACTATTTTCTTGAGAAGGTAAGTTCTCCTTTGGATAAAATATGGAAGAGCACACGTACTACACCAAATAGGTGTGGTACTCTGAAGGGTCCTAAATGCGATCCAAGTGTTCACGTTTCTCAAATAATTTTGGGAATTGAAATAATCGATTTTGAAAAATATGCTTTTTTTGTGAAATTTCTTGAGAAGATCAGTGGTCATTTGGATAAAATATGGAAGAGCACACGTACTACACCATTAAGGTGTGGTACTCTGGAGGGTCTTAAATGCGATCCAAGTGTTCACGTTTCTCAAATAATTTTGGGAATTGAAATAATCGATTTTGAAAAATATGCTTTTTTTGGTGAAATTTCTTGAGAAGATCAATGGTAATTTGGATAAAATATGGAAGAGCACACGTACTACACCATATAGGTGTGGTACCCTGGAGGGTCCTAAATGTGACCCATGTGTTCACGATTCTAAAATAATTTTGGGAATTGAAATAATCGATTTTGAAAAAAAATGCTTTTTTAGTGAAATTTCTTGAGAAGATCAGAGTCAAATATGGAAGAGCACACGTACTCACTATATAGGTGTGGTACTCTGAAGGTTCCTAAATACGTTTAAATCGGTCACGTTTCTCAAATAATTTTGGGAATTGAAAAAATCGATTTTGAAAAAAATACTTTTTTAGTAAAATTTTTTTAAAGAAGTGGTCATTTTGGTAAAATATGGAAGAACACACGTACTACACCATGTAGGTGTAGTACTCTGGAGGGTCCTAAATGTGACCCATGCTAGTTAAATTCGAATTTATCTTCACACACATCACTAAAGTATGTAATATACAAATAAATGTCAAATATGGGTTACAAACATGACTACTACTGGAAAAGATTATCTGCGAACTTGTATTGCGTTTTAAATAAAAGTTTGCACGTATGATGCAGAGCTGTGATGCATTTACGAACACACCCTATCCTATCGTCCACCAATATTGCTGAAACACATATATGATTTAAAAGGTATTTTTGTGTAGATATGTACAATATGTTTTTTCAAATTTATTGTCTCAAAAGTAGTAAAAAGAGATTTAAATTTGCTTGAAAAAAAGGCAACTTTCTCCTTTGTGTTTGTTTTGTACACATGTATTTATAATCAGGGCTATCATGAATAAAATTCCGCGTGAAATTTTTCACGGGGAATAATTCCAACTAATAGCAAGGAATAGGGAAAACAAAAAATTTTAATTGGAAAAGGGAGAAATTTCACGTGGAATTTTATTCATGATAGCCCTGAATAAATAAAGACGTACTAGGTGTCAAGTGGTCTAATTTAGACCACGGGGCGATCCTAATATATATAAATTTACAATATCAATTACATGGTACATATGTATTGTATTTTATGAAATTAATTATTTGCTATTGTGTTTTCCAACATTTAGTTTCACCCCAACTAAGGGATATGCAAATAAAACTTTTAAGAAAAACTCGTAAAACTGTTCACGAAAAAAGCTGGGAATCAGCTTTGAGTAAATTTTGTTTTACATATTCGGCTCAAGATGGTTGGGAAATTGAGCGCTTTGGATATAAGAACTGCAGTACCAATGTAAAACTACGCATTTTACGGGTAATTTAATTGCGAAGATTTGTTTTCTTTTCAAATTTATCATTTTGTCAATATATATGTATGTATATTAACAATTGTAGGAACTGCTCGAATACCAATTTGAGAACAATACAAAGTTTAGAGCTAAAGTTATTGCGCTTAGTGCAGATTCGCTAAGATCAAAACCAATAGGCCGTGATCGTCAAGGGCATTGTTATTGGGTGACTATAGATAATGATTGTAACATTAGTATTTATCAAGAACACTTGGATGAAGAAATTTGGCAAGTGGTAGCGACGAACCGCGATGAGTTTGTAACCTTGTTAAATCGTCTAAAAGGATGTGAAGTTGTATTACCGTGTAAGGATATTAATGTTGATGAAGATACGACAAGCAGCAATAGTCAAATTGATTCGGACTCTGATCAAAAACCTCCACCAGCCGATGTGATAGAGGTGTTGCGCAAGGATGAACAAAAAGTTCCAAAAATTAGCATAAGACTTGTTCAGGGAGGAAATTTAATAGAAACATCACACGAAAAAGATCTAAGTAAGGGCGAGGAAGAATTAGCTGCAGAGGAAGATAGCAAACTGCTGAAAATCTTGAATAATTATTCCGACGGAAGTGCGGACGAAGAATTTGAGGAATTAGAAGAGTACGACAATGAAAGTAGTACGGAAACAGAAAGTGACAAGAAAATTCTTTCCAAAAAAAGCAGAAACGAACAAAATTGTCCAAAGAACTTAAAATCAAAGGAAGAAGATAAAAAAGTTGAGGTAAATTTAGTTTTAACGAAGATATTCGTCTGTGTTATGGCTTCCACATCGTTCTCACACGTTTTCTTGTGAGATGTTAAAACACATGCTACACCTTTTTAAGTTGAAATTTAGAAAATTAAAATGAAAAGCATTTAGAAGAAAACAATTTGGAAATGGACTATTTTAAATTTTTGCGTTTCTACTTTGAGCGAAAAAGTCGTATTCTTCTCACTTGTTAACAGTCTTGTGAATGCAAAACGAAACAAGAAAATCGAAAAATTTGAAATCGTCCATTTCCAAACAGTTTTCTTCTCAGAAGAAAAATGTGAAAACGATGTGGAAGCCAGAACATAGACGATTTAAAAAAAATAAATCAGAGGAAAACTCTAACTATTTATTTTATTAATAGCCTCTGCTGATATCACAGAACAAAGTAATAAATAATCAAGGTTATTCAGCCTGTAGTAGCGCTGGAGTGAAGCGGTCCTTAGATGGAGAGCACTTATCCTCTTCGTATATCAACGAAGATCAAGTGCGAGAATCTGTAGCGCAAAAAAAAATCAAGTCAAGTTTATTAGACATGAAATCTGCAAACAAATATGAAGACAACAAAAAAATTTGTGCAGAAGAGTATAAAGAAGCGACCAATGATGTCATGGAAGTAGAAGAAGAACTAGAAGAAGAAGAAGACATTGACTCGGTAGCTGCTGAAGAAGATGAAAATGAGGAGAAACATTTTGAAGATGACGACGACGACGATGATGATGAAGTGGGGGAAGAGATTTCAGATCCAACTGTTCATGTGACTGGAGAAGGTTCCGGAAAAGAATGTGACGCTGAAAATTATTTGTATAATATAGACTTTGATCTGAACAACGATAATAACGGTTTTAGCGACATAATAGTTGAAAATGTATGTTATTTCTATGGAGAGGGATATGGTAAGGAATGTTTAGTTGGTAATAGCAAAAAAGATGATACAAAAAATATAGTTGAAAAAAATAAATCAATGTTAAAAATAAAAGAGGAAGAAAAATTGGAACAGCAGTCGGAGAAATGCATGAGTAATGAAGGCAATAACAAAATTATGTTCCTGAAAAATACTGATTCTGCTACATTAAGTATAATAACGAAAAGTGACACGAAGAGTTTAACTGCAGATTTGAATGAAAAAGATAATATTAATGATCAAAACTCTGAAAAAATAAGCAGAAAATGTAATGAAACAAATGCGCAAATAAGTGTTAAAGAAGAGGTATGTCATATTAATGGTGGAACAAATTCTCAAGTTACGTGCACAACTGACACCTCCGCCCAAAAATATTTGTGCGAAAATATAATAAATTCAACACAACGAGATAAAAACGTGTCGGAAAGTTCAAATAAAGATAATCAATCAAATAATAAAGTACCTAAATCTGTGTCTTTGGATGTGTTAACTGAACAAACCAATTCCCAGAAAATGTTTGCATTAGAATCTATAAAAAAAGAACTTAAGGAGTCCAAACAAAAGCTATTAGAGAAGAAGATGTCAGATATATCTCAAGGAAGCAAGATCGATCTTACGGGTTCTGCAATTTACAATAGGAAGAGACGGTTAACAGACGCACAACAGGACACAACAGCACGACCCCCAAATTCCGAAAGTGAGACTGAACAGAATTCCGAAAATAATGAAGATTGTCCAAACGAAAAGAAGTCAGAAAATGACGAAAGCCGGCAAGATATAGGAGGTAAAAGGCTGAAAATGAGAATTAAGCAGGCTAATACCGAATTAAGGAAAAAAATAGAGGCTCAAAAAGTTGCAGCGACTGAAGAAACTACTTCGTCAAGCGGTGGTGAAGAAGAACTTGCAAAGAGGAAAAAAATTAACTTGTATAAACCATCCACAATTAGTGCACCAATACTAAAATCGGAGAATGTATTGAAAAGCTTAGAATATAAAAAAGATATTTCCGACCATGACGAAAGCTTGATGGACATTGAAGAAAAATCTAAATCTGCTTCGTTAACACCACAAGCACATTCGTTAAAACAAGCAGTACAAGTTAAACCAATAAAAAATAAGCCAACTTTAGCAGAAATAATAGAAAAAAAATTAAAAAAGAATTGTATTGAAAATGATTCGCAAAATGCGAATACTTTGAAAAAAATTCATATTTCAAATAAAAGACCCATCACTAAACCTTTAAAGAAAAATTTATTGACCCAAATAAACCAGGTGGAAAGCGACGAAGAAATAAATGCAGAAATTTTGGGCGATATTAAACCAAATGAAACTACAACTTGTAATATAGATACTACAGCATCTAAATCTTGCAATGAAAAACAAAAAGTTACATCCGAACAACAAAGAAAGCGAAGAAGTAGCGAAGAAACCATCAAAAATGAAACGCCTGAAGAACCGGAAACCAAAAAAGAAGTTACTGTAGTTAAGAACAAATTTATAATAAAGCGAGATAAGCCAACCGAAACTATCAATCAAGAAATTATAAAGCAAAATCCAAAAGACTTTGAAACTCATAAGAAATCTTCAACTCCAGTTGCTGGTCGACGTTCCGGGAGACGATGTGGCGCCATTCCAACTTATGTGGATACTTTAAAGATTAAAAGAAATCGTACTTCTATAAGTTCAATAAAAACTGAATTTACTAGTGTAAGTAATGTGTCTGAGATTATTTAAGAGTTTTAAGCAATAAGCAAAGTCTATTAATAAGGTCTATGCAACGAAAAAGCTCCCTCACTAAATCAATTTTACTGTCAGATTACATAAGAGATTAAACGATTATAGAATCTGACATTTAGCTTCCCCATCGCTGGACCTTGTTAATATATCTTGACAATAAGCATTATTAAATTTTCAAATCCTTATTGATTTCTTACGAATTTATTTTAGAAAAGAAATACAGACAACCTACCCGACGTCAAGACAAAGCCTATGAATGAAGAAAATGACATGAAAGAAATAGAAATTAAAAAGAATGTTAATTTATTGGAAATAATAAAGGTTGATGTTTCACAACCGAATTCAAGTTCGACAATGAAAACACCTACTAAGGGAACACGAAAACAACGCGAGGTTGATACTACTAATATTATTGACATAGATAGTGAAACCCCAGTGCGTCAATCGAGAAGAATAGCCCAACAAAAAATTCGAGAAGAAGCCGAACGCCGAAAACTAGAAGAAATTGCTTTAAGGACAATGAAGCAAGAGCTTAAGAAAAAGAAAAAAGCAGAGAAACAGACAGATCCCACAGTAGCACCACCAACTGAACCATCATCAGAATCTGAAGAATTATCAGATGTTGAAATTAAAAGAAAAGTACATAAGAAAAAATGTCCTGGGAAAAATGGGAATTGGTCGTCTGGCTCGGAGGAACAAGAGGAACCCGAGGAGGAAGACGAGGAACATCCTCATTATGAATCAGATGCTGGATCGCCACTTTTTAAATCGGATCATGAATTTTCTCCCGAATCCGATATAGAAGACGAATCTCAAATTGTTCCGATGAAAAGGGCACGTACAGTTCGCAAGGAAGATGTCGGCGGCGAAGCAACTGCTCCACATGCAGAAGAGGAGGCATGTCAAAAGTGCAATAAGTCAGACCACCCCGAATGGATTTTACTATGTGATAGTTGCGACAAAGGTTATCATTGCTCCTGTCTATCTCCAGTTTTATTTTACATACCTGAGGGCGATTGGTATTGCCCTCCTTGTCAACAAGTACAGTTAATCAAAGCATTAGAAATTCAACTAAAAGAATTCGATGATTTGGTTGAAAATAAAAAGAAAATAGAAGAGCACGAAAAGCGTATGGCTGAGGAAGAAAAGGCCCGCCAGGAAAGAGAAGAGGAAACAAATAAACATAAAAACAGAAATGATTCCAAAAGGAACAACAATTCTAGTGCAGATCATTCACACGAAGACGATGACGCAGAGGCAATTACATATTCTGAATGTAGTGTAGATAATGATTCCGATAATAAATCAGGCAAGAACAAATATAGAAACCGCTCAAGGAATTTAAAGAATAGCGATAAACGTAAACATCGCGATCGACGGACAAACGCGGCGCGCAGCCGACATAGTCGGCTACAGCGACCTGGAAATGCTTCTGATAGTGAATCGCAACAGTCATCTAAATCCAAAAGCATTTCAAACAGCACTTCATCGTCTTCATCAACGTACTCAGAAAGTGATAACGAACCGATCTATAAATTACGAAAGCGAAGACAAATTAATGTGAGTTATCGTCTCAACGAGTACGACGACCTCATTAATTCAGCGCTTAAAAAGGAAATGGATGAAGCCGCAGGTGCTGGAAACTTGGGGCGTGGTAAAGACATTTCTACAATAATAGAAGCTGATAAGGAAGAAAAGGCTCGACAAAAGCAAATAGATGATGGTGATATCGTCGCAAATGTAAAAGAAGAAAAAATTGATCAAAATATCCAAGGAACAAAGCAGGATTTTTCTAATCTGGAGCTAAATGAAACAAATAAAAATGAAAGAAATGAAGCAATAAAACGAGAAGAAATTGACAGTGATGCCGAACCTATTATACGTAAATTAAATATCAAACCATCACAGAAGAAAAAATCTCGTAAACTTACTACTTTAGACATAAGCTCCGAAGATGACGATGCGTCCGATGAAGATTTTAAAGGTTCATCGTTTGATGACGAAGAAGAGGAAGATACTTCAATTTCTGCTTCAAACAGCGATTCAAGTCTGGACATTTACAAAAAACATGGAAAGTTTAAGAAAAAACGTCGTAAAGCTGCAAGAAGAGCTTTTCGCGATCGCCGAAGAGGTAGGAGATATTTTGTGGAAGAGAGCGATGACGAAGACGTGCAACGGCCAAAATCTAAAAAAAAAAGAAAGGACGAGTCCGATTATACAGAAAGCGAAGCAGATGATGATGATATTTCTGAGCTGTCTGAAAATATAGACAGCGCCGACTTGTGTGATGACACTACTACAGATGAATCTGACGGAGCTTGGAGGCCTAACCAAAAAAAGAAAGCAAAAAAATCAAACTCTTCGAATGCGCTAAAATTGCCCAAAAACAAAATTTTGAATTCTAAGAAAACGAAAAAAATCGAATACTCCGATGATGACGTAAGCGATTCGGAAGATGAGGACGATGGTGATAATGAAGAAGTTGGATCTGGGAAGGGTATGGGAAAGCAGCCGCGTTCACAGCCGTTAAAAAATAATTCTACCTTATCAAAAACTAAAGGCAAAGGCAAAGAAAAAATTTTAGCAAAAACAAAAAAGAAAAAGTTATCCGAAGATGACTCCAGTCAGTCCGATAGTGAAGATAGCACTCGCCGTACCAGAGGACGAAGATATGCATACATTGAAGATTTCGATGATGATAGTTCAGATGGAGGCATTAAACCAGGAGTTCAAAGACCAGATACGCCCCCAGAAGAGCGAGAGAAATTTATAAAACGACAAGAAGAAATTAAACGGATGTTGGCTGAAAAGAATGCCGAAGGCGCTAAAATAGTTGCTACGCCCCGTCTCACCCCTATAAAAACTGATATCGAAAAAGACAAACGATCACCTGTTAAGGTTGAAAGCGATTCGCTTTCTACAGTCCCATTGTCTGTTATTCGACAAGCAAAGGTATTAGATATTGACTATTTACAAAGACGGGGCGAAAATCTTGACTTAAGTGCTGAAGTTGGTGAAGTTGACGATGACTTTGATGACGCTGATCTACCTGATGATTTGCCAGAAGATGTAGATGAAGATGCTATTGCTCGTATGGTTGAGGAAGAAGAATTTGGAGATGCTGCTGCAAAAGAGATTCCAGGTCAAGAAGAATTTCTGCGTGCAGCCGCTGCGGTTAAAGCTACTAAATCTAAAGAAGTCGAAAAACCTTTCCCGCCAGGGAGCACATCTCAATTTCCAGCAGGCAGTCCACATGTAACTACAGTAACTTTGCCAACACAAACTTCAGTTCTGCAAGAACCAGTGAGAAAGAAGCTACCAATGCCGACAATACACCCTCCATTACTTCGAAATCAATTTTTAATGCAAGATTCGATACACAACCATCATCTGATGCAGCGACACGGCGGACCACATACATCCCATCTTTTGCAAAATGCTCTTTCAGCACCATTAACACAACATTTGGATCGAAATTATCCCTCTATAACATCTTCGGCCCCACACCATTCTATAATTAATAGAATGACCCACAGTATACCATTGCAAACAACTGTAACACAACCGTTAAATGCAGTGCAGGAGAAATCAGCAAATCTTCAAACCTTTCCCGAAAATAAGCCGAGAGGACGGAGAAAAAAAATTACACCATTAAGAGATACATTGCAAAAGCAACAAACAGCTGCGGCTGTAACTGCGGCAACTGCATCAAGTTCCGCTTTAGTTAGACGTATCGATCCTGCGAGTACCTCCCTTCTTTCCAGTGTAATTAAAAGTGTATCAACGCCAAAGTTAACAATGCAAACTGGTATCACAAACAATATGCCACCAACATCGCATTCAGCTGCAAGCAGGCCAGGAGTACCCATGCCTTCTATTAGGGGCCCTTATATAAGGACGGATAGTAAGTATCAAATTACATACATACGTTTACATATGTATCTTAAATTTATTGATCATGTCTCAAAAATCTAAATTTTGGCATTACTCATTGAAATATGCCAACTAATAATCTGACATTGAACTATGTGTTCCAAATGGAACCAAAAATAATGTAGCCACAAGTTAAATCTTATTTAAAAACGTTTTCACAATTACGATGACGCAAGAGCTGTTGAGTTGTTCTTCAGCTCCGTGCTGATTTGCGACACGAAAACAGTCTGATAGCAGTCATATATTGGTTAATATGTGTACACATTAGGCATTTCTTTTGTTGTCATTTTTAAAATGTATGCAAATCTGTTCACATTGTGTCTTAATTGCAACGCCACACAACAAAAATGTCTGAAATGGCACAGTAAACCCTTTCCTGACATCTCAGGATATGCCATAACGTCATTTCATTTGATTTTTTTTGAGATATGATTGCAATAAAGGGGCGATATGTAGTGTGTTGTTTTACTTTTATAAATCTTTAAAAAAAGGCCCGAGGTTTTACAATACACCGGGAAATCGCATTTCCCCCCAAACTAATATCCAACGACATCGAGGACCACCGCCAATGCCACCAAGTCTGTTGCCACCACATCCTGCCAATAGATCGTCGTACGGCCCCCCTCCCCCTCTTAAAGGGTCCAATTCCGGAACCTCTGCGACCTCATCCGCATCACATTCACCTGGATCAATAAGAAATCCTATACACCATATACCACCATCTTATCTGGGAATGCCACCGAATGCACGTCATGCTTCCCATCTAAATATGTACAGGTATGTTCGAATTAAATAGGTGTGTATTTTTATTTTTATTATTTCAGTAGTAGGCCTCCCATATACGGCAATCCCAATTTTGGATCTCGTGTTAATTTAAGAACTAATATTCACCCACCGGACTATTCCTCTGGTTCACGTAAGTTACATAATATTATATATTGTGGCATAAATACCATTTATGTTAAATAAAATTTGTAGGTGCTTATCCCCCATATGGCTTCTATCCGCCACCTCCGCCCTTAACGACCCCCGGCCAGCGATCTGGACCAAATTCAATAACTCGACCTGCACAAATGCCTCCAACTCACCCTCCTGCTTCAGTTATTGTATCTGCTTCGCCCTCAAAATCATCAAATACACCAACGGTTACATCACGGTCTCAACCTTCAACTACACCTCAAATAACTGATTTTAGCTGCAGTTCTAATAAATCAGTAGTAACACAAGAATTGCCAATCAAAACTGATCCTCAAAAATCGTCATCACAGGTAATTGTCATAGCAGAGGCTGAAAAAACAATTAAAGTAGCAGTTTCCGGGGTAGAACCACGAAAAAAACTTACAACACTGCAAGCTTACACAGCAAGTACTGAAAAGAAATCATCAACATTACTGGTCACTGATTCGCCCGAATCACGAAGCCCACATAATCAACCAATAGGAATCAACGAGGAGTCCTCCACTCCAGGATCTACAGAAAGCACACCAATGGCCGAACAAGCAACCAAGCAAGACGGTCAAGATAGTGAATTTAGTGGACTCGTGAGCTATTTCAGTTCACAACATGATGATTATAACACATAACATTTATAAGAAAGTTTTATTTAAAATTATTCAATGTCTAATCTTCATGTACATACTATTGTAAAATATGCATAAACATCAGAGCGCTGCAACGAGTATTCTTACTCACTCACGAGCGCTTAAAATTCGGTACAAAGTCCCAGTTAATGCTAGGAACACAATTGGGACGAACGACGAATTTCGTTCACGTCGACGAATTCGTCGATAAGAATTCTCTGCGTAAATTCGTCGTGTGAAGCACAATAACGACGAATTTACTCAGCGAATTCAGCTCTTATAATTGATAAAGTTGGTTATTGTCAGTGTGACCATATTAGCTAATTGTGGACTAAATTTAGCTAATTTCTTCTGGATTTAGCTTTAAAATGTTCATTTAGCTCTTAGCTTATTTTTAGCTTTTTTAAAATCTGATTTAGCTTTCAAAAATGTAGTTAAGACATAAAATTATCATTTTTTTACATTGCAAAATGTGAATTTTATGGCAATTTTATAACAAAAATGAAAAATGTAAAAATAGCGGACAATGACAGAATGGTTAGAGTTACAATGGCAAAAGTTAAATTCATATTAGTGGCCAGAAGACTTACGTTTTTTGAGTATACAATTCCTTGAGTTCAGCTGAACCTGCATTCAGCGGCATGAATTTACTTAAAACAAAAATTATTAATAGACTTACTTTAAATAACATTAATTCAATTTTAAGAAGAGCTTTCGTATTTTAGAATAAATATTTTTATATTGTTTAAAAATCTTTATTAACTTTTTCTTTGTTGATATTATTCAGTTACTCCATTCGCCAAATATTACATTTGGAGGATTATTTGGCCATTTCGATGAACTATTTCGCTTTGACCAATTCACACGTCATACGTGTTAAAGCTTAATCCCAATTTCTTTTAGAAAGCTTACCAGAACACTGTAATTGTTATAATTTTCTTGTTTGAAAAAATCAGTTAAATTTGAATTTTTGAGTAATAATGGATATTTGGATCTGATATTATTATATATATAACACATTCAAATATTATATGAGAATCAGTTTCAGTTTCACCACAATGATTACATTCTTCTGAATCAACGATCTTCATTTTAAACAGAGTAGTTTTTCCGAAAGAATGGCCACTTGATAATCTATTAATTTGTTTTATATCATTGGGCTCTAAGTTATTAATACTATTAAACCATGGTTTCGCTCTCTTTACAAGAGATAATATATGACAGTAATAACGTCCTTTTAGTGTACCAAGGGTTTCATAATTCTGGGTCCATTTTCTCCAAAGTTTTTCTTCAATATTAATTAATTAATTACCCCCATATGCAAAACATAACGTGTGCTTGAAGTGTGTGTTAAAACAAAATTTCCATACAAAAACCGGTTTTAACGTACAATTGAAGCACACTTTGTTTTTTGCATATGGGGGTTAATCTTTAAACTTATTTTGGGAAGTTTTTGTTTTGTTTTTCATTAAATCTAAAATACATATAATAATTAATAAATAATTCCACTAAAGAATCAGGTATTCAATATTTTTTAATTGATATACATAATAAAAAAATCTTTTTTTTTTAGCTTATTTTAGCTTTTTTTCCAAACGTGATTTAGCTTAATGTTATTTTAAAATCTGGTCACACTGGTTATTGTGTATGTAAAGATGTTTTTTTCGTCGTTCGTTGGCGTACAAAATAGAAATAAATCTATCTCAGAGTTCGTCACGCACGACGAATTTCGTTCTACGGCGGTGTTGTGTTCATTTTCATATGAAAAAATGTGTTTTATTTTTTATGACGAAAGTCCGCACCGAAAAATTCGTCGTTCGTCCCAGTTGTGTTCCTAGCATAACACGGCAATTTTATTTAGTTCATGGGCGAGAGAGGAAAATATTATGGCTCCCCTATCCATCATCATCTACTCTCTCTCTCTCTCTCTTCCATAAGCTCAAAAGTTTCTCAACTAAAATTCAAAAAATTTATTATTCGACATATTGTCATAATTCTTTTATAAGTCCCTATTTACACTATATAAGTCTTATTGCTAAACTGATTAGCTTATTAGGAGAGAGAGACGGGGGAAAAGAAACGTTGCTGTTCCCCTCGTCTCTCTCTCCCTGAAACTAATCAGCTTAGCAATAAGACTTGCACAGTGTGATTTGGAACTAAATGAAATTTATTTGCTGGTGGTTAAGCATTTCTATTGCATTGTTGCTTTAACAAATCGTCAGTAGACTTCAACCACACATTTTGAACAGTCACAAACTTCACACACTTTCAAAAACCATTTGAGAATTCACAAATAATATTTTTGGAAATCACTTAAAGAAAAGTAAGCGTAGTAGGCTTATTTTATTTATTTTATCTCCACCTTTATACAATTTGAAATACGCCACATATTTATGAAGACTTGCTCTCGTTCAGGCAAGTTCTGAAAATCATATGGCTTCAAATCACATGTGATATTAAAATCAATAATGGTCTTGCAGACGTTTTTAAAATCATATACGGTAATTTTCTTTCAAAAATGATATTTCATGCTGTATACCAAGGCGAATCCATACTAGGTGGCCGCAAGGGCTCAGGTGACTATTTTCGCCGCTTGTAATATGAATATACGTCGGATGTCAAAACTCATTTTTCAGTACATTTTTCTGACATTTCAAGTATAAATTTCTAAAAGCGAATTGACCTGAGTATACCTTATATGAATTTGCCTTGCTGTATACAATAGAAAAAATTAAAAAAAAGAGTGAAACAATATCTGCATGAGCATTATTAATTTTAAAATCACATATGATTTGAAGGCAAGTGATTGTAAGAACATGCTTGTTTACCTCTGTATTTTATCATTTGCAAAATTTTTGCTGTTGGAAGTAAATATGGTATATACATATGTATGTATAGCACTCGTTCCTCTATAGGGGTCGAGTCGAAATTTACAAATTGTCATTAGATGTTTTAATTTCCTATACTCTTACATATGTAAATATGTATATTAAAAATAGGGGTAAAATTTTATTTTTTGGGAAAAGGCTAGAGAAAATGATGTTTTCTAAAAAGTGGAAATTCCAAAATTTTGAATGACTTTAGTAGAATGCATGTTTTGTTTGACTTTTCAAGTTAAAAAAACGTTATTTCAATGCTAACTTAAATTCTTTCGAGTATTTAAGTAGCATATTGAAAAAAAAATCAAATTTGTTTCTGTTTTAATTTTTTATTCATACTCGAATCAAGTTTACGTTGGCAATTTTAGAGGCTTCATTAGTCTTTACTTTCTGTTGCTGTTCTGTGCTGTGCCGTTCTGCCTCTAAATTTGAATACTTAGTTTTTCTGTAGTAACTTATCAGCTGTGTCTGAAGAAGGGTCGCAGTTTTCCATTAAAGTGATTAGTTTTGCATCGTCCATTGTTAAGTTTCAATATAATTTTATGCTTTTCTTTTAAAAATTAAATTTTTTACATTCTGAAAGCATAATCACAATTTATTTCAAAATACTTATATTTAATTTATGCTGTCACTTAACAATTTTTTGATTTTCACATGTTGAACCGAAACAGATCAGAACGAAACAGAAAAACTAACGACTTGTATTAGACAGCTGATTCGTGACAGAACAGAAAGTAAAAACTAATTCGGCCTTAAGGCTGGGACAAAATAAAGTGGTTGTAGTACATAGTAGCTGAAGCTGAAGACGTAACTAGTAGCGCAGTGAGAAAAAATGTGAATAGAATATTAAAGCTCTCTGCATAGTTACCAAATAACATGTTAGAAAACTTGTAAAATTATACAAGAATAATAATATGTGAAGTTTTAAACATAATACATGTTAAATAGTATAATAAATGTCTTTCTAACTACAGGGTGGGCCAAGTTGGACTGACTGATTTGAAATGCTTATATATATTGTAGCCGTTGTGGTGCATCCCTCGGCAATAATTCTTGGTCCAATTGAATTTTATATGGAAACATGTTCAGATCAACTTTTAGAATACGTCGTAGCGATGTTCTGGAAATATTCAATTGAGTAGCAATTGAGTCGACGAGTAGACAAAGTTGGATCCGTGTGAACACTTTCTCGTACAGCTTCTATAGCTTGTTCAGTGCGAACAGGACGAACATTTCTTCGTAGTTCATTACCTATTGAACCCAAATTCTAAAACGGGTCATTAAGCTTCTTATCATGTTTACACTGGGAGCCTCTGCAGTATTAAAATGCTGATGGTATTTTCTTTGCATTGTAAAAATTGATCGGAAACATAATAAAATTCAACAATTTTTATATGTACGTTCTTCCACTGAGTATGATGACATTATAAAATTTTATAAAATTCTGTATTATCTGCAAAAAAAATACAAAAATTATAAGCATTTCAAATCAGTCAGTCCAAGTTGACCCACCCTGTACATACATATTTCTCTATAAAAATATTAAATTCGGTATTGCACAGATTTGATGCAAAATGCAAATTTTATTGAAAAGCACAGCAACACTATTTGTGTATTAGTGTCCTGCACAAGACATCTTATAAGAACTTTCAAGACATGTGGGATTTTTCAAATGCTTTACTGCTATAAAACAAACGTTAGCAACACTGTTTGCAAGAAATTTGTTTGAATATTGTAGGTATAAGAGTGAAGAAGAAAACACTTCGTGACGGAAGAATTTGTGATACTTGCTTCTTTCTACCCATGAGCGCGTGTACAAACGTCATGCATGTATGTGTACATGATTTTTATTTTTCTGAGCACATGCAAAGGCACACATATGCATTAACATTAGTTGTATGCGGTTTATCACATAATAGCTTACCATCTACATATCACACACACACTCAAACGTACAATTTGAAAAATAACAAGCATACACTAATCAACAGTACTTCTTTTGAGTGTTTGTTACAAACAAGCTGTCTTGGCGACATCGCTTGTTAACACTGATATACACGTACACCAATACATCCATCTTGCTTCGCTTATAGTACGACAGCATTTATTATTGGTTTAGTATAATACATGCGACATGAATACATTTAAAAATCATAACGTATTTACATTTAAAGACTGTTTACGCAGGTCTCTAATGTGTATATTAACATTTGTTTTTTGTTGCTCAACAAAGCTCAAAACTTCGAATTTCGCGCTCAACTTCCACTGAAACGACTACCACAACTACGCATTCTGTTCAGTACCCTATAAAACAGCCGTTTTTAACTTTTACTACAGCGAATATGAATTTAATAATAAATAATATATACTTATTTTATTTCGAAAATGGTTATAACTTCAAAAAAAAACTCAAATATTTAAAATTTTCTAGATCCTATTTATATACTTAATACTAAACAAAAAAGTAAAATTAATAAAAAATACTAACAAAACTAAATTATTAATAAACAAAAAACAATTATTAATAAACTTAATTTAAATTTTACAATTAAGAATTTATAATAAACACACTTGCATTAATACGAGTGGATTAAGCCTGCACAATTTAGATACGATGCGGTATAATCATACCAAGAAAAAAAATTTTCATTCTGAATACCGGTGTTTGAAATAAACGCTTAAACTTTTACAATCATAATTTGTTGAACAATAAAAATAAAGTCGTAAAAACTCAGATTTATGACTCGGTACGCGTTGCAACCCTCTGATACAGATGTGTTTTTCTTTTCAATTACAACTACAATACCTTAGATGATAGCGCGTGAATTAATGTTAAATTCTTAATTTGTTTTGCAAAAGTCTATAAATAATACTTAATTTATTCCTTAAATAATTATATCATATCTAGCAGTTACTTTTTAATTTCAATCGACTTTCTATGTTTATATTTATTGTATGCATTATGTATAATTTAACGTTAAATTAAAACTAAGTAACATTTTTCAAGTGTATGTATGAATTTTTAATTATTTTGCATAAAATATATATTTTTACTCTATTACAACTTAAAACAAGAAATGCATATACGTATGCATGTGTACCCAAGAAGTTCTGATTAACCGAACATCAAAAATTATGTAAAACTTTGAGATATAGTATTTATGTACCTGTGCACTAAATACGTTTGCATTCAACGGAATGTGACTAAATAATTTAATAATAAATACTATTAAACAAACTTGTTACAACGTTTTTAAATTATTTCAGTGTAAATCAGAGATCGTACACCATCAACGACAATTAAGAGTGTTATCGAAGTACATAGTTTTTAGGGTTCCGTACACCAAAGGTGAAAATAACCCTATTGTTTTCGCTACGCTGTCCGCCCGTCCGTCACATGCAATTTTCTCGAGAACCTTAAGAGTTATGGACATGAAATTTGGACAGATTATGTGGAACTTTGACAGCTACAACAACAGATGCATTATAGTTAAAAATTAAAGGGTGTTCCAAAGCGAGCAACTAAAAATGTCAAAATCCCATGTAATGTACATACAATTATATGTATATAGACACTTGAAATTTGTAAAGTTAGTGTATAAAGGGTGTAAAGGGCGTTCTTGAAATTTTCATAAATGGTACAACTAAAAAATACCAAAATTATAAAATCGCCAAAAACCGAAAAAAAATCGCCAAAAAGAAAAAACCGCTAAATTAAAAAAAAACAATTCTAAAACTAAAATAAAATTGCAAAATTCGAAAAAATCGTCAAAATGAAAAAAATCGCCAAAACGAGAAAAAATCGCATAAAACGAAAAAACGCAAAAATGCCAAAACTATATATTATTTAGGATAAAGTTCGTATAGTATTACATATCTAGTGTCCGTACGGAACCCTTCGTTCGGGAGTCAAAGCCGCACTTTACTGAATTTATTTCAATTTGTTGTAATTTACAAGAACGGTTAACACATTTCTTCGCAAATCCATTGACAAACTAGTAACCATCAGTACATGTATGTACATATGTATAAAATGATTGATGCGTTTTATATTTTTGTATAAAATAGTTTACTGAATAGAAGACAAAATTACAGGGCTCAGTAGAGTTTCTACGCGGGAAAAAAATCCCGGGAATTCCCGGGAATTATTTTCTTACAAATCCCGAGAAATTTTCAGCGGGAAATTTCGAGAGTTTAATATGTACGTTTTTTGAATCTGCTTTTTTTAAATTGCTGTTCGTTATTTTATTACTTAAAAATATAACTTTGTAACGATGCATAAAAGCAGATGTAATAGAGGGTTCCGAGGTGACTGTAACAACTTCAAGCGTTAAGAAATATTTTCAACCTAAACACTCTTTATAGGATATAGTATCGAGATTGGCAGATGTAGATGGAATTTCCATCCATGCTATAACTCAAAGCATTTGAATTTATTTGTTTTTGTTTTTGAAATATTCAGGGCTATCATGAATGAAATTCCGCGTGAAATTTCTCCCTTTTCCAATTAGAATTTTTTGTTTTCCCTATTACTTGCTATTAGTTGGAATTGTTCCCACGGAAAAAATTCACGCGGAATTTTATTCATGAAAACCCCGATTGTTGTTCTTGATATTAACGAATGAACCCTACAAGAATAGTATCAGTCAATTGACTGGTCATTAGATCGGAAGTCATGCAGGATATATACATCTCATAACTTAACGGGTCAATTGATCGAATGCAAACTGCTGCAGCAGATACAAGAAATTAAAGTACGTATTTTGAGGTAATTAAATTATGTGAACATAAAGTTCTCAAGAATGAGAACGCACATGGGACATTCTACTTATTACGGTTGTCGAATTATTCGACTTTACTTCCGACAGTTTGTACGAGATTAAATACTCGAACAATTGCTTCATTTTATTCTCGTGATACAGTTCTACAGAAAATGGAACGATCAATACTTGTGAACGTTGAGGAATTAATAGCAAAAAGAACTTCAGTCAGTACAAACAACAACACACTAGAGCTGTGCAAGATAGTTAATTTTACTGAACGGTTCAGATTGATCCGAACAATGAAATGAGTTAGTTCTTACGTTGGTGTTAGTTTTAATATTGATTCCGACGTTTACCAAGCCTTTGCAAGGAATGATGAACTATAAATAATATAACAAAAATTAAAAATTTTAAAAACCCCCCACTATATATCTAGAAAAGATGTGATACTCGGTATCTTCAAAACGGCTGGACCGTTTTTCTTAAAACATAGCTAAGAACCCCTCTCGATCAAGTCACCTTTCAAACAGAAAAAACTATAGACATACACTACAAACTTATAACGCCCCTTTTTTAGTCGGGTTTTAAAAAGAAAATCATAAAGTTAGAATCGTTCAATTTACGGAGTCGTTCAACTAAACTACCTCGTTCATGAACATCCCAACTCTATTAGAGCTGTGCAAAATAGTTCGTTTCACTGAATCGGGCAGATTGATCCGAACGATAAATTGAGCATACGTATGTACATATATGTGTGCATGTAGTTGCTTATTTACTGATTTTTTTTTTTTTTTTTTTTTTTATTGCTCTTGCTGTGGTACGACACACAATTCTGATTTTTCAGTTTTATATTTATTAATCAGACTTCATATTTATACATTGGTGTTAATTTTAATATTGATTCCAAGGCACATTCTGACGTTTAACAAGCCTATGCAAAGAACGATAAGCTAAAAAAAGAAAGCAATAGTCAAGGCAGAATCTTTCAACTACAAAACTCTAATTCATATCACAATACAAGTATCCTGCAAATAATATTGGAGTACGTGGTCCAATCTAGATGAAACAGACTAGTTACATCATGGTCCCATGTAATGCAGTCATGGACCATGTCGTTTTCATTCAATGCTGTACGATAAGTGTTCGTGTTTAAACGAATATGATCGTTCTTCTTAGGCACTCACAAATTTTATGGAGTAGTTTTGGAGTAGTTTTGGGGTTAGTCCGATGTAATGCAAAGTTGGACCATGTGGTCCAACTCTAGGACATCGCAATGTTAAATCGACCACCTTTTTTCATATATTTGGAGTAGTTTTGTGGTACTCCTACTCCTCTTTGGACTAGTCCTTACATGAATGTATGGACTAGTCGCATTATTTGCAGGATAGTATTGTATGCATATATCTACATATGCATTTACATACATAATGTTCATATCTTGCCATAACCGCAAAAAAAAAGCTTAACCGACACATTTTATAAACTCGGCTACTCTGTATTTCGATATTTTCAAGATAGAAAATGCTTTCGAATTTGTATATTAATAATGTTTTCTCAATTATTTATTAACTACTCCGCGTTCAAGATTTAAACCTGGCCACAGTAAAGATAAGAAGTTATTAATCAACATTTGGAAGGCCATGTTCTGCTCTTTACCACGACACCTCAGTGGAACATCTAAGGTGAGTAGTTTTAAGTATATATGTACATAATTTTGTAAAGTCAATGTTGCTAAATTTTCTCATTTTGAAGTCGCGATATTTCACAAACTAGAACATGTAATGATAATGATTCAAGATGCCAGAGGCATCATTCATACAAAATTTCATCAAAATGGGAATCGAAAATTTTTAAAACGTTACTTTTGTTGTTTGGCTATAAATGTTTTTACCCAACGAAAGTTTGAACTTTGATGACTCTCGGCGGGAACTAAGTTTTGATTTTAGATCCCTAGTTTGTTAGGGTAATATTTTTACGTCTACAGTACACGGCATGTAAAAAGCCACATGCGTATGTGGTCATGGGTATTTTCAACATTTTGGTTGCATTTTTTTAAATTACTAGTAGTGCGGTAAAATTTTGATAGTATTTTTGTTCCAAATCGAATACATTTTATGCGGCAGTACATCTGTAAGCATGTGTTACTAGTACACGGCATGTAGCATATGTAGCTTCGTGACGTTGAAATTACGTCATAGCCACATTTTTGTTTGAGGCCAGTTGCTTTTTTTCTCACACGAACAAATCGACCCTCTAGTGTATACAACTAACGAACGTTTTTATTTTTCTCTTATTATAATTTATTTCTTGCAAATGTACGGTATCCATATTTTATATTCATAAATGCTAAATAAACAACTAGCGGTATTACAAGTATTAAATTAATAAAATATGACCCATATATGTATATTTAAATAAAATTATCGGACCTATTGAGGTGAGAAAGAAGCAAGTGCCGAATCAATCGTTCCTTTCTGTTCTTTAAATCAAGATTTCAATTATCATTATGTATGTATATATGTATTTATATGCATATGTATAATTATGAAAGTGGTCTGTCATAGGTTTTTGTCCGGAGAATTTGAATAAATTAAAAACATTCAGATATGTGATGAAAACGATTTAGACACAAAACCAATTTGAAAATGATAAAAGGTGCGATGTGTTTGCTATAGTAATTTTTTCAATAATTTTAAATTTATTTCTTAATAGTTTTAGCAATAATTTTTGATGAATTTTTTTCACATCCCTACTATATTGTTTATATTTTATCTTCTACTATCGTTTTAAAAGTCAGTAGCTTAAGATTAGCTGAAAATGATACAAATTCTGATACAAAGCTGAATTCATCACACCTTTTCAAAGCAACCGGCCAGAAATCGTTTTGAAAACTATCGTTTTCCATCACATACCTGATTATATAAAAATTTTATTAAAGCTTTATGTCTTGTAAATAGATTACATTTTTATTTATTTGTTTATCCATATTTCGCTGCAACTTTGTGTAACTTCGTCAGCGAAATATCGATAAACAAACAAATAAAATTGTAAACTATTTACAAAAGACCTAAAGCTTTAATAAAATTTTTTTATAATTAATAAAAACAGGTCGAATAAATAATTATAATATAAGAGACATTTTAATGTAGAATGTATAAATGAACGTTTATTTAATTTTAATATTTGGAAGAAAAAATCTATGACCCAACCCAGACCATTTTCATTGTTATGGATATATGAAAAATGAGTTTACATCCAATAAATAATATTTAATGTGTATGTAAGGATTAATTAAAGTTGAATCTGACACAGAATATAGTTTGCAAAAGCATTTGTTCAAATGATCATTCATCGGAACTATAATTATTTGGCAACATACGGAATGACTAGTACTGCTCTTGACGTTATCCTGCAAATATTAAATTAACGACTTATAAAGTGAATTGAAGTATTTAGTTATTTACATTTAATATTTTGAAAGGATGGAGTAACATATAAGCAGCTCAATTCCGATCTGAAGAGATCCAATCTCAAAAATCCTACTGTTCAATAGGTCGCCGGAAAAGTAAAATGTGTGGTTCAGGTTTGTGTATCATATAATGAATCCATCCACGAGATTGTTGAACGCCAATTGAACGCCATTCTGCTTCAGACATGAGATGTGTTTTTGGTACCAGTTTCACCAGTTCTTTAGGAAGTACTACATGCCTGCACAATTTGTTAAAATTATTGACGATAGATTTCACAACTACTTAACCGTACGATCATACCTGTATTCATATTTTTCATCGTAGTATTTATCAGAATAATAAATATCTTTGCTCATAATTATAGATAATTAGCCAATTTTAGGTTATGTGAAGACTAATTTAAAAGATATCCTGAATTCCCTTTTCAGTCCTTCAATAGTCTTCCAAAGTTTCTTAACAGCAAATATGAGCCGTTTTGCAAGCTTCAGTAATACAAGTTTTACCACAAACTAGAGTTTCAGGCGCTAGTTATCAATTTTACACAACTTTCCTCAAAACTTTTATTTAAAATTTTTTTGCGCTATTTGCAGAAAATTTGATTTGACAACAGAACAAAATATTTCTAGCTTGTCAGCATCAACCGCTCAAAATTTGTTTAAATTTTCCTTTCCCTTTTCATTTCATTGCTAAAACCAAAGTGAGTAATAGAGAAAGAAAATAAATTTAATGATGTAGGAGCCCTCGCGCGTTAAAAAATTCTGAGTTGCATATAAAATTATTCACATCTGGCAGCTTTTACATGTGATGATTGCGTGACTCAAATATCGAGCCTTATTTTTGGTTACTTCAATTCTCTTTTTTTATATCATTCGCAGCATTAAAACAATAGGAAAATTGAACAATAAACCGTCTGAGTGTAAACAAACGAACAGTTTTAAAAGAGAATTGAAGATAATTGCTTCAAGAAAAACTGCCAAGTCTAAAACAAGATTAAAGCGGCCTATACACTACAACAGCATGCACGCACAATCAAGCGATTGAGCATTCATGCTCGAACCACACAACATACCAGCAAGCTGGTACAATATTCATTTCTTAAATAATTGCGGGAAGGGTGGTTATGTATAGTGACACAGTTTTTGTTGCAATTATTATTGGTATGTTGTTAAAATTAGCAGCTATGTATAACTAAAGTGCTAAAATTCTGTTTTCCATTAAAACAAATTATGTTTGAACAAATTATATTTCTTAAATGCAAGTTTACTCCATGACAACTTTGCTAAACTGAGCTAATTTCACCAAATACCACACCAGCAAGCTGGTACCATCAGCAAAATATCAAACTCTATTTGACATCGCTACAGCAAACCGTACAATCGCACAAAACACCCATACACGACCAAACCGCTGGCACAAACACTTGATTGCGCATGCATGCTGTTGTAGTGTATGGGCCCCTTAAGACGCAATTTACACTGTGCGTTTTCTGCTTGCCTGTGCAGGCAGGCTTTTTTAGTTTATCGGTGTAAATGCCAAAGAGGCATGAATAAAAAAGGCTCAATATAAATGTGTGTGACTTTTCCCATAATGTCTTTATTTAATTTCAAAAATTGGCTGGTTTTTATGGTTAAGCAATTGTCTATATGCATTTCGTTCCCGCTTGTGGAACTCGTCACTACACTTCAACGAAGTCTAGGAAATGCATATAGACCATTGCTTAACCATAAAAACAAGCCAATTTTTGAAATTTTTAAATTTAATAAAATATTTTTCATATTGAAATTTGTTTTAACGTTTTTTTTTAATTTCTCTTTCGTAAACAGTTTTTGAAGCTTCGGATGAACTTTAATTTGAAAAAAAAATAGCTTAGCTGCGTTTCCGCTACTACCTGGTGAATGTGCCTTGGCTAGGCCCATAAAATTTTAATTTCAATAAAAAAGTTAATTTGGTACTATGTATATCGAGAGACTATATTGAAAACACGTCAACTCAAAAAACTAAATTTTCAGTAGAGCAAAAAAACTAGTTAATTTGCTCATTATTGTAAAAATAATTGATGTGCCTTCCATAATATGGTTTAAATATGATTACGAACTTATAGGTCTGCAAAAAATATTTTATTTCGCACTCGTTTGCGTATTTTTATGAGATAGCATATTTTAGTCGATCAAAAAACAAATATTTTTGCAGAGTTAGCATATTTTGTCGGAAAAAATATTTTTTGAATATATTTATTTTTTAATCAATTTGTGAAATCTTTTACTCAATACTAGATATAAGAATTGAAAAGCTTAAAAAACTTAAAATACCATAACAAATAACTTAAGCCTGACTGAAAGCCTCTTCCATCTCGAGGTGGTCAGATTTAGCACTATCTAACTCACTCTCTAGTGTAACAGGGTCACTCTAAATTATAAATTTCGAAAGCTTGTGTCATTGAGTATAATCGGTCCATGTATAATGTTTCTATTCGACTAACAGTTTAAAAGTTATACATACATTACCAATTTTTTTATCGGAACCCCTCTGTACTAATATATTAAAAGTGACCATATCTCAAAAACTAGCCATAGGATATCAAAATCCTTACCAGAATCGTGTTCAGCATGGCAAATGCAATAAGATACGAGGTAGATTTATAATAAATTACTAATTTTTTAAAAATATTGGAAATTTACATGGGAGTTAACATTTATTTTCACCAAAAAAATTATACTTTGAGATAGCAGAATAAGAAAAATTTATATAAAACGGGAAAAAATCATTATTTTTATTCGAAATTTATACTAGAGATGAATATTGCATAGGGGAGCTATTTGCCATTGGAAACTCATTTTGACCAAATTTGAGTTGACGTGTTTTGAATATAGGCTCTCGATATGTCGCTTACGATTAAATCGAAAAAAGGCTCGATATATCTATCATGCGGAGTTTTGCTGGGCGAAATCGAAAAAAAAAAATTAATCGCCCATATCTATATTTATGATTTGAACAGGCTAAAGTTCGTATCGCTTTTTAAGCCAAATTACATGTGATAATTATTAATGAACAAATAACACCAAAGAAAAGTTGTACAAGTTTCCTTTAATCTATTACAGAAACGCCAAGATTTATAACTCAAACGTCTTACACAAACAGGGGGTTAGTTAATTTGCTTATTTTTGTTCTACTTAAGACAAACTTTTTTGGTTTGTTACTATTAAATATATTTATTTAATTTTTGCCACAAGCCAATGACTATTAATTTAGTTAATTTAATTATTATTTTTCGAACTTCATTCTGTGTATACGCACAGAATACACAGAAGTGAAGAAAGTGACAGGTAAAAAAAGCTCCAATCAGGTTTTTGTTAAAATTCATGGAAGAAAGAGAAAAGCATAGTGTATTTGATACTCTAGTGTATTACTACTTACCAATTAACACAGCTAATAAAAATGTATTGCACTAGAAAGGCGTAGCAAAACAAAACCGACGACAAAATTTGAGGGAAAACGAGACAAACTGAAAAATACCCGTATCTTGTCTCGTGACACTTCTGTATGTTTTGTGGTATACGCTTGAACAACGCTGGGAAATATTGCGACATTACTTTGAAAATCATGGTAATGTTGCAGAATGTGTGCGAAAATTGCGTACGGATTTTGGAAGAAGAGAAGCACCGTCAGCTCCGTATGTTCCTTATCTCGTGAAAAAAGTGAAAGAAACTGGCATCCTCATCGATAAACCAAAGCGTGAAAAGCCAAAAACAGTGCGTACACCCGAGAATATTGCTGCTGTGGCAGAAAGTGTGCGTGAAGCGCCATCAACAACATTTCGGAGACATCATTGAGACGAATTTTGCATAAAGACCCTGGTATGACGCCATACAAAATCCAATTGGTTCAGGAGTTGAAGCCAACTGACCATCCAATGCGTTTTCGCTTCGCTAAGTGTGCCTGCGATCGACTTACAGAAGTTGCCGATTTTGAAAAAAAAAATCATCTTTTCAGATGAAGCTCATTTTGATCTTGGCGGGTATGTAGACAAGCAAAATTGTCGCATTTGGGGCACAGAAAACCCGCACGCATACATTGAAAAGCCGACGCACCCAAAACGAGTCACTGTTTGGTGAGGATTTTGGACCAGAGGCATAATTGGGCCATTTTTTTCGAAAATGAGCAAGGAGTGGCCGTTACAGTCAATGGCGATCGTTATCGGGCCATGTTGAACGAATTTTTGTTCACAAAAATTGAAGAGGAGGATATTGGCAACATTTGGTTTCAACAGGACGGCGCTACGTGCCACACAGCCGAAGCTACACTCGATGTTTTGCGCCCTGTTTTCGCATTATCAGCCGCAGAGCTGATGTCGTTTGGCCACCTCGGAGCTGCGATTTGACACCGTTGGACTATTATTTGTGGGGTGCCGTCAAAGATAAGTGTTACGACGACAAGCCAGAGACAATTGACGCTTTAAAGGACAATATTCGTGAATCCATTGGTGAAATACAGCTGCACACAATCGATAATGTGCTTTAAAATTGGACCGATCGTGTAGGCACTGCATGGCCAGCCGAGGCAGCCATTTGAATGAAATTATTTTTCATTATTAACCGGAAGGATTGTACTTTCAAATAAAAAAAGAAATTTGAGAAAATATTCAGTAGTTTTTTTTATAGCATTTTAAAAAAAAAAGTTATCTGGCGGACCCTTTATTTTACTTAATCACATCATAATCAATCAGTCTATTTTGAATTTTTTGGTTGTTACGCCCTTTTGGATTTAAGGTGGCGACATGTACATGCATAATCACCCTTATCGGGAATAAAACGTGAACAATTTGTTCACGTGAAATATTTACGTGAACAAAAAAATTGTGAACAAAATTAGAAAATAGTATACGAACACAACAACAACGCAAACCTTGGCGATCACAATTTTAGGGAAAGGGAACACTTTTCACGTGAAATTTTATTCCCGATAAGGGTGATTGTATTCATAAAAAATATTTTTGATTTATAAGAGGATAAGTTAGCTTTCCATAAAAATTTTTTTTATAACAAATTATTTTTTATGAAGGAAGCATGTATAAAGCATCAGTTTTTTTTTTATATAGAATGAAGTTGATTTTTTTAAAATTTAGCAAACTTTACATTTAAAATTAACAAATGTATGTCTTTTTTACATGCAAGTCTTATTTTCTTTTAAATACTTATTTATTATTACATATTTATTTAATTTCATTAGTTTTAAAGCTTCAAACATTTTTACTCCCACATAAGTCAATACGTACTCATCATCACAAAATAACCAATACAAAAGGGATATTAAGCAATATTTAAAAAATATGTTTTTGGTTTAAGCATAGAAATACAAATAGGTAAATCAAATTTACTATAAAAATACTAATTTGGAACAATTATTACAAGATACATACATATGTACATACATATGTATACGATATTCATGTTCTTAAACCTTTTTGATGGCGCTTAACTCGTGCATAGGGACCAACAGAAGGATCCATAATAAAATCGTACAGCACACGAACCCAGCTGGTATGTTGCGGCATAGTTTCGTAGAATTCGGGTGCGATTTTTTTTACTTCTGGCAAGCGTGACCCGGGAATAGATGGGAAATCGTGGTGCTCATTATGATATCCAACGTTGAATGTGATCCAATTGAGAGGACCGTAATAGGAATAAGTTTCAAACCCCTTAGCAAACATGTAATGTTCTGAAACAAAATGCCCAGCCACTGGATGTAGACCCATTGCTAATACTGAACCAAGCACCAGATAAGCCATTGCTTTCCAACCACAAAAATACACCACCAGGCCGTTAAATGTTAATTGAATGACTGTATTAATGATTTCCAAACGTGTTGGTGGCTTTGGATTTATAATAAGAGGACGGAAAATATAAAAGAAAGGTTGTAGGCATACCCATATAAATTTCCCAAATGTTGAATCAAACAACTTGGCTTCTAGCAATGTTGGTATATCAGTGTCGATAATCTCATCCCCTTGATATCTAAAAAAAAGTTATAGAAAATATTTTTAGTTAAACAAATATCGGATTTTTCAAGGTCGTTACCACACATCATTTTAAATTGTAAATAAAATAATCAGTTGACAAAAAACACTAGTTTATAAATTAATTATTTAGCAAGTGACTACAAATTGGTTTAAATCTCATGCAGATATCAACCAAAAATATTGAATAAAAGCACGTGTAAGAAATAAATAAAAGCAAAATAAGTAAATGAAAAGGAAATAAAAAAAACAAAAGAAGCATGCCATGAAATCAAATGTCAAATGTTGAAAAAAAACTTATATTTTTCAATACTTAATATCATGACGTAGCTGCCTTACATTATTCGGATGAAATTGTTAACGGGTTGTAGCATTCTTAAGGACACTATTAGACCACGTGGTCCATTTTAAGGAGAAATGTGATAATTACATGTTCCTAGTCCAATCATAGGCCATGTCCTTAGCAAACAAAAAAGAAGAACAGTGTTTGTTGTATATATCAACAAAGCATTAACTCTTATTCAGCTACGTCCAAGCCATATGCACCATGTGCAAACTTTTATAAAGAGCTTTTTGTACTGTCACACCGACGAGAGCACAACAGCCAACCAGATCTCGGCGACAACAATGCTTGCTGTTACTTTGCAAAGAAACAAGAACAAATTTAAGAGCTTTGAAAGGTGTCGCAGTATGTATGTTGTGCTTGATGTAAACCAGCAATAAATTTGCACACGAAGTATATGCGAATGTGTATTATATGTATGAAACAACCGTGAATTCCGCTAATAAAACATCGATGTATCGCTTCTATTTACGGCGTTTCTTTATATCGATGTTTTTAAGAACGAAGTTTCATCCCAAGCCGTGAGGCTTTTTTTTGTTATCTATCGAATTAAATAAGTACAATTTCTAAACTCAAATTACACATTTCAAAAAGCATTCCTAATATAAAAGTTGCCATTATATGTGTGTGGCAACGCTTTCCTCTCTGTTTACAAAAAAACAGTAATCAAATAATTGGGACAAAAGTCAGAATTAATTTTATACATCAAATGTGGTTGTACCTTTATATTATTGTATCATGCTTAACATCTTATTGTTAACAAATTAAAAAGTTATGAAATGTAAAAAACTTTTTATACAAAGTAATTAAGGAAATTGTTCGAATATTCGACAAAAATGACTCGAATAATTATTTATTCTAAATTTAAAATTTTTGTTCATTCGAACAAAAATTATAAAAAGTTGTTCGAATATTCGAACAATTTTTGTTCGCATGACAACACTACAAAATAGCCATTTACACATATATCGACTTAAATTACTAAATAACACTATTCGGTAGATTTCAGGCCTTGTTCGGTAGAATTGGTAGATTATTAAATTCACAAACATATTCGGTAGAATCTACCGAATATAGGTAGAAGTGAGCACACTGCATGCAAGTAAAAATTTTACTAGTAATAATCAGAGCTGTCAGATGTGGCGATTTCTCGCCAAACGTGGCGAGATGTTATGTTTTTCTTCTTTTAATTCCGATGTTTTGGGCAACCGTTCACAATGAAAATATAATTATAATGAAAATTTGTTCGTGCTTGACGGGTTAACACATACACATATATAACAATTGACAGCAAGCATGCCAAAAATCAAAATTTTTTGATTTTCCAACAAGCATCGTTGGTGTCACACATACTAACAAATTTTCACTCATACTATAACCAATCTCAGCAAGCATTTTGACCGTGCCTAAACCCCTTAAAACTAGTTTGGACTCCGAATTTCCGATTTGGCGACATGGAGATATTGTGGCGTTTTATAAAAAAAGTTGGCGATTTTGTTGGCTATTTTTGATGAGCCATGAATTGGCTTGAAAATCGTTAAATATTATTTTTATTATGGTATTTGTCTCATGTAGATGGTGTGCTAAGAACATTTAACACTGGTATTGACAGCAACCGTTTTAGAAAACTTGTGCAAATTTCTGCAACTCGTTGGTTGTCTTATGGAGCGGGTATAAGACGAATTTTGGAGCAATGGGTGGAGCTTAAACATCATTTTTCACTTATTTCGACAGCCGGAAATGATAAGCCTGCCCAAAATATATACAAAGAATTATGTGGCGAAAAGAAAAGGCTTTTTTAGATATTTATAAATCCAATAGTAAATGAAATGAACCATTTAAATCTTGAATTTCAGTCAGATAACATGCACGCAGGCAGCATGCATCAGAGGCTTTATTCTACTCTTTCATTTTCTTCAAAAATTTTCAAGCCAACAATTTTGAATGAAACTCATAATAACGAAAAATTGATAACCAATGTTATTATAACTATTAATATTCCAAACACTTTTCTCCCACTAAATGCAATCGATTTTCGGCCAGCATTTGAAACTGAATAAAGCAATGTTGAAATGGCTGATGAATATATTGAAATACGTCGAGAAAATTGTTTTTCATATTTAAAGATGCTCGTGAAGGAATTAATAAATAGAATTTCTAAAAACATGAATATATTTAAAGTTTACGAACATTTTTCCATTATAAAATGTTGCAATCTATTATCACAAAAAAAGAAAAATTGTTAAAGATATTTTAAAGAGTTTTATGAATCATAACATACCGCCACATTTTATGAAACACAATGGACAAAATTACCGTTTGTGGATAGGAAAGATTATTTTAATGGTGATATTCCATCTAACTTAAAACAGTTTTTTGTCAAAATTGTATGATTATAAGGATACGGCAGGTATGTAAAATTTTAAAGAACTTGCTTTGGCTGTAATTTACATGCTGGTAATTCCAACTAGTAATGCCTGCGTTGAAAGGGTATTTTCAATAATGAACTCAACTAAAACGCGCTTCCGAAATATCATGCAATATGAACTTCTTGACGTGTTATTACGAATTATAAATTATATGAATGTAATGGCACATGTTGCACTTCTTTTATACATTCGCAAGATATGTTGAAAAATTTCAATTCCCATACGATATATTCAAAAGAAGAAGATAATGAGGAATGTCTTGACGATGAAGTATATAGAGTTTTAGATATGTAATAGAACTGCAACTACATACATACAAATGTACAGACATATATTCAATATTTGATTAATACTAACCGCAAAATCTTCTTTATATCAAACATTGTACCTTTTATGTTCATAATCATTTTTACATTGTTCTATATAAAAATAAACACAATATATATAATGGCGCTATTTTCCCCATTTTTGGCGAATTTTAGCGATTCGGAACAAATAAATTTTTTATAATTTATAAAATACATTTATTTACTTATTTAGTACATATTCTGCAAAGTAAATTTGCAGAATATGGTTGCACAAAAATGGACAGGTGACTAAGACCATATGTCCATGATGTTGTTAACAGTAGGTCTGTTCCAGATGCATAACAAAACAGTCCGAACTTGTACAAAGTTATCCAAAAGCGTTCCAGATAGCAAATTTCGTGCAGTTTTGAGAGCGAATGAGAGAGTAATTTTTTCTATTTCCTGTACAAACTAGTACGAACTTTTTCTTCTGGGTAAGTTCGGAAAAAAATTAAATAATCAGCTGTTTTTTGTTTCCATATCGAACTGAAAAACTAACCAGAAAGTTTGCAAATATAGGAAAAAAAGTATTTGCATACAAATTTATTAAAAATCAAAATGGAAGGTTTTTTGAACAAAGTTGAAGTTGTAAGTACATTTGTACACATTTCCCTATTTATTTAATATAAAAAATGCTGTTTTTAAATAATTTACTTTTTAGAACTCATTTTCATTTGCTTTTTAAAGCTGTTGCCAATGATGCAAAACTTTTGTTTTTATAATGTTATGCGTTTTAAGCGACTAAAATCACTTAAATTAAATTTAATTTAAAAAGTAAGCAGCACTAGTATTTTAAGATGGGCAATTATGGTTTTTTGTGTTCCAGCAATTTTGGATAACTTTTGCATATTCAGAGAGTAATTTTCTTTTTACTCTCATTAGTCCGAACTTGTACGAAATCTTGTGGAACACACCTAGTATTCTTAAAAATGTTTTTGTGACTGACTGTACACGACCTATGCCATCACATAGGAAGTAGCAACGTGGTTGTTAAGGAAATTCCACAAAAGAACCGCATGATTAAACGGTAATCCGTGGCAGATCAGTCAACCAGTGCGAGTGAGACGCAAAACCCTCGAAGGCCAATAAACGACAGTGGCCTGGTTGCATTTAAGAAATAATTGCCAACGACGCGTGATGTTGACTCGCCCAGAGCTGCTTTACGACTTTATAAAACACATATATTTCATTGTCAAAAACTTAAATAATAGACTGGCGATTTTGGCGATTTTTAGCATTGGATTTGGCGAAAAAGGTGAAAATAAATCTGACAGCCCTGGTAATAATTTGTAGGAATTTTTTTTGTCTCTCAATTTTTTTCTCTCTTTTGACACTCTCTCCTTGCAAACTTTTTGAGTTAATGAACACTTTTCAGTAATAATTGTTACAAATTTGTAACAATTTCTAGTAAATGAACAAACATATTTTCAAAAAATAGTTTTGCATTAATAATTTGTCTAAATTATTTATTGAAATTTGAATTCTTAACTATATCTGACACAAAACCAAACATTTATACTAAAATATGAGACAAAAATATGCATTTGTTACCAAATTATGCAAAAGTATGCATTTTCAGAAAAATATGCAATAACGAATCGATGCAATTTTTAAGCAAATTCATTGTTTCGTAAAGATATTTCGTTCTTGCCATTATCAGGGTTAAGGAAAAAAACTTGAGTTTGTATGAAACCCCGTCCCTGGTAATAACTATTGTTAATTAATTATAATTAGCTATATCTATTTTCAAAGCATATTATTTATCACTAAAATAGGTGCTTATATTTGCACGTACATTTTCATATTTTCTTGACAACGATAAGAATTTTCTTTAACTTTGTTTAATATGAGTCATACTTATTTACAATACCAATTACCTGTGATGTTCAAGATGATATTTTCGGAATGATATCGACATGGGCAAACCAATCGGCAAGTTACATACGAAACCTAATATGCGATTATACATTGGACGACTGTGTCCAAAAGCCAAATTGTGCGCTATTTCGTGAACAGCTAACATGAGTGAATGATTTATAATTCCGCCAAAGCAGTAGGCTGCCAGAACTAAAAACGGCCAAGAAAAATTTCGCACAACAAACAAAGCAATAATCTGTGTAAGCACCATAGCACCTGCCACCCACTTAAAGTTAGGATCATGTCCGAAAAGCCTTTTAATTTGTGGATATTTTTCTAGTATAACTTTCCGGCGAGATGCATGTGGTTCCTCAGAATACACCCACTCAAAATCCGTTCTCGATACCTTCTGTCCCATAATTATCACCCATATACTTATGTAGATAGTGTATTTTTTTTTTTTTGTTCGGTTCTTTTAACACTGGCATTAAATTAAATAATTAATGTATGCTTCTTCGTTTTTATGGCAATTAAGCTAAAGGTGAGATGAATGAATCAGCTGATTAATTTTTCAAGTAAATACATAGTACCATGGTACAATTATACTAGGTACATGCACGACTACAACAAAATTACAAGACCAAAAAACATATTCATTTTGTTGGTATAAACAAACGAGTAATTGTCAGAAACAGATGCTTTTGTTTTTAAAAATAACAATTACAGGGTAACTGAAGTACAATTGCAGACGCGGCATTCCTGCATGATTATAGTTATTCAGTGTTGCCAATCTGTGTGTAGTTAGACAGTGTGTAATTTCTACTCACATGTGTAGGCCATGTAATTAAATTCTTGTATAATCTGTGTGTAATTTTACTTTGGGTTCTATTTTTATTTATTTTTGTTTTAATTTTCACCTAGACAAAAGATGTGTAATTGGAGACACAGCGATGTGTAAATTCATTGGCAACACTGTAATCATTTTATTCACACACATCACTAACATTTTCGCAACTCGTAAACGAAGTTTGACAACTATTTGCATTGTATACATTAACAGGCTGGGCTTGTGCATGTACCTGTTATAATTGTATCATGCATAGTACAACGCATGAGAAGTACCAAGGAACATCAATCAGGTACCCGCGATTCTACAACAAATATTACAACAGCAACAACCACATGTACTTTGTTGGTATAAATTACCATCTTACTTTTCAAAACAGGGTAGCATCGTCAGATTGCATGTTTCTTATAGGAAATGTCAAACACCATACAAAACTGAATATTCGAAAGGTGTTTATGGATACCCAAATAAAAGCATGCTTTTAGGCTTATACCTACATAATCCAAATTTTACGTTTAGATTGGTATAATGACATTAGTCACCTGGTGTAGTGCTGTCACCTAATAAATGCGCCTTGAGAAGTACCTTCCAAGAATGATAAACTACAAGATTACGCCAATCAGAGAGCTTACCGTTAGACGTGACGTCAAACGTCTATTGAAAGAGTTGCCATAAAGGCTGGGAAAAATCAAATGAAAGACTTAAAGTATAAGTATGGGAAACTAAGAAATTTAAACAAAGAAATCGCAACAAACAAATTGTATTCTATTATTTTATTTTCTCTACAAAAATTTTTCTTTTTTGTTATTGAGAGTTTCTTTTAATTTTTGAAATTAAACTTGTTTTATTAATCTTAACAAAGCGCTTAATTTTAAATTTTTTAGTTATTTAATATTTTCTGTGTTAATACATAGCACCAAATCGAAACATACCAAAACTAAAGACTCTAAAGGCAGAATTAGTTTGTACGTGCTGTTCTGTTCTGAATCAGCTGTTTTGTTTCTGTTGAGTTGAAAATCTGTATGTGTGGTTAGTTTTTACTTTTTCGTTCTGTTCTGTTGCGGACGAATCTGTAGAAAATAGAATTCAACGTTAAGTGACAGCCAAAAGTGTGTATGTATTAGTGTGTTGTGATATATTGTGTACAAGTGTAATCAATTCTATAGGTTGCCAGCTGATTTTTTTCACAGACAAAGTAATTGCAAAATATTTTATAGAAAAAGGAACGGCACAGAACAGCAAAAGAAAGTAAAGACTAATGAAGCCTTAACTATGATATATTTTTTAATATATTTTTTTTTTCTATATAGTTCACACTGAATTTGTTATTTGTTTATTTAGTAATATTTTTTTAATAATATTTTTGTTTAAGATATTAGAAAGTAAAATTTTAAAACATCAAAAATGGTTATTCATTTTACCAAGTAAACAAATAACAAATTCAATGTGAACGGTACTACTAGCAGGTACATTATACAAATTACAAAACGAATGACATATTTATATGTATATATACATTCATAAAAATATGTGTGTATGTACATAAGTCTGTATTGAGAAGTGGTTGTTGCACTTTTGTGAGAATATTCTCTATATTCTCTGTTATAAAAACGCTTAAAAAATCTTAAAAGCCCAACTATAATATGAATAAAGGCCCAACTATAATATGAATAAGCTAGCTTAAGCAACTGTGCGGTTACATATAAAACGTATGTGGCAAACTATAATGTACTTAGTCCTGATTCACACACGTCAGGTCTGAGTCGTCAAGTCTTGAGTTTTTAGGAGAGAGAGGAAAAGAGAATGGAAAGGGGTACAGACTTGACCGTACCAGTCAAGTTTGCTCTTTCCTTTTGTTTTGTCATTCGTAATACTCTACTACAACACAAATTGATGAGACTTGATGAAACAAACTTGACGGTGTGTATGAACGTCAGAAAAATATCGGTATTTCCCCTAGCTTAAAAGTCTAATTTAATTTTTCTTCTCTTCTTTAGAAACTCACATTAATTAATAAAATATTTCATTCAATAAAAAGAATTGAAATTACTGAACTCAAGCCTGACTAAAAATTATTTCTGATTAAAAATTCACTGTAGTTCAATTAAAAATCTAAAAATGTCTCAATTCATCATGGGCACGTGACAAAAATATGTTCACTTGGCAATCACTGTTCACTTGGCAATCACTAGTGTTCGGAAACCAAATAAACGGGAGAATGCAACAACAAAAGTAACATAATATCCACTACTATAATACTTATATGCATGTACCGACGGTACATCGAATAAGTAAAAATAATTAATGTGATGATCGTAAAAGATAAGCAAGAATAGTTAAACATACGTAGGTAGAGTAATATAACTTCGTGCTAACCTAAATAGAAAAATGGAAAAACAGGGGAAATAAATAGTGATACTTACATATGTATTTACCAAAGGTAAATCAATAATTGTACACAAAAATCATTTCTCACATTCCGTTTCATTAGAATTTACGTTAAATAGCTGATGTTAATAACAATCTCTACCCAAGTAGATAGACTAGGGTGCTGATGAAGTGCGTTGCTGCACAGAAAAATATCGGTATTTCCCCCATCTTAAAAGTCTAATTTAATTTTTCTTCTCTTCTTTAGAAACTCACATTAATTAATAAAATATTTCATTCAATAAAAAGAATTGAAATTACTGAACTCAAGCCTGACTAAAAATTATTTCTGATTAAAAATTCACTGTAGTTCAATTAAAAATCTAAAAATGAAAATTCGTTTCTTAAATATTTTTTCCATATAAATTTCAAAACGATAGAAACGTTTCTATTTACAAAATTTGCCTTTAAGACTTAAAAATCAATTATCTAATTACGGATAATATTAAAAAAATGGTAAATGCCTACAACAAAAACAATATTGTCTTCTTGTTCGTAAGTAACTGGAAAAGTAAAAAAAGTGGGATTATTATATGTCAAATTTTCTTCATCCGAACTTAGCAAAACCAGGGGCCTAATTCCTGCACTCGTGATCGGAATTGCATTCGAATAGAAATTAATTTCGATGGCAAGAAATTTTCCAATGATGTCACTCGCTACCAAGCGAATCGAGTTTTTGTTTTAGTGTTGGAAAAAGGCAAATATATTTATATATAAATTCATTTCACAACACTGAATAAATTGTAAGCAAAAGCATATGTTTGTATATATGTATGTGTGCAAAAACATATGTATGTACGTACATACCAGTGATCTGCATGATTCATATCAATGAGACTGTTGTTAATAAATGTCTGTCATTGCTTGCAATTTAGATTCATTCATATGACTCACTAAAGCAATGAATCAGTATGATTGTTTTGAATACTTCTTAAACCACTTCTGACAAATATAGTTTTATGTAATATTATAAAATAAAATAGCTAGGCCCATTCTTTTTTATAAATTATTTTAATATGAGAAAAACTATTAATTAACACAATATGAAGGGATAGATTTTTTCATAACAGGTAAAGTTGAAAACACAGCTGATCTATTTTTTTTGTTCCTAATTCATATAACTGTTAGCTCGAATTCATATAACTGTTAGCTCGTATGTCAAAAGTTGTTTATATACAGAGACCTGCGCCGGACAATTTTTTCGGCGGCGCCAGCTCTTGGAAAAATTGTCGGCGGAAGCTGATAATCAAAAAAAGAATTAAAAAAATAAATAAAGTAGATATTTACATGCTGGTGGTTAAGCATTATCTATATATTTTATTGGTGCTTTGCCAAATCATCAGTATACTTCAACCACATATTTTGAACAGTCACAAACCTCTTATCTTATACACAGACTTTCAAAAATTCCTGTGTCAAAAACTATTTGAGAGTTCACAAATAATAATATTTTTGAAAATTACAAAAGAAAAACAAGCGTAGAAGAACTTTAACAAAACCCAGCAAAAAGTTTATATTCGATATGAATATATTTTATTTTTCTACACCTTTATACAATTAAAAATCCATTGGATAGCAATAAAAGTATTTATAAGGCAAAATGAAAAATAAAATCTAAAATTTAACATTTAAGAAATTTATTATTCGACATATTGTCAGAAGTTTATTTTCATTGAAATTTATTTGGTGGTGGTTTAGCATTGTCTATATATTTGGTTGGTGCTTTTCCAAATCATTAGTAGACTTCAACCATATATTTTGTTAAAGTTTATAAGCCTACTACGCTTACTTTTCTTTTTTGATTTTCAAATATATTATTATTTGTGAATTCTCAAATAGTTTTTGAAAGTCTGTTCATAAGATAAGAAGTTTGTAACTGTTCAAAATATATGGTTGAAGTCTACTGATGATTTGGCAAAGCACCAATGAAATATGTAGACAATACTTAGCCACTATCAAATACATATCAATTAAAATAAACGTATGAAAATATGTCAAATAATAAATATTTTTAAATAAATAAAATAATTATTAGATTATATTGTACATGAGGAATCGGCGGCTGTTTTCAGGCAACATAAACTAAACTTTTTCCAGCGGCGGCGTAGCTGACTAAAATTATCGCCGGCTCGGCTCAGCCGGTTGTTAGCCATCATGGCCTAAATCTTTGCTTGAGTAACTTCACTCAGCTGCTTTTGACATACGAGCCTCCAAGGCAACAACAAAATACCATATTGTTTTTATTGTTTGTATTTTGTTGTAGTATTAACCTTACCTGTCATGAATTTGCCTTGGAACGAATATACATAAATGTTATTTTTTATTTAATTAATAACTTAATAATAATAAATAAGTGTAAAGCTAGAGAATAGAGCAGTAGCCACATTTTCAATTCTCTTATTGGTTGACTAGAAGCAGTTAATTTGTTATTTAAATGCTCCCAGAGTTGGTTGATTTTTTTTATTTTCCCCCACAACTCTTACGCCGCGGCTCCACAATCAACTTGCAGTTGATACTCTTTTACATATACTGGTTGTCAAAATGCGATAAATTTGACAGTTGTGATACAGGCTGTGCTCAACAGTTGAAGCGACTTCATTATTGAAATGTCGTCATCAAGGAAAGTTTCTATAATTCTCGCGTCGGTTGTTATTTTAGAAGAAATGAAAAAGATAATAGAGGAAGAAAAAAAAAGGTGACAAGAAAATATTGGGTGAAACCAATGCTAGCTTTAAGGTAAGCAAATTGAAATGAAATATTTTTATATTTGTATTTATATTAATGCATTACTTTTTGTTTATTAAGGATGGAGCACGACTTAGAAGATCATTTGATGAAAGACCTAATGTGGGACGACGCTGATGATTTCAAAAACTTCACCAGGATAGATGTTACTAAGTTTGAAGAGCTACTAAAATTTTTAAGATTTTAAAATACTCTTTGTAATAATATGTAATAAAGTTTGTGTTTGCTTTTTACAGGTTCACGACGGCCTAAAAAAAGAAGACACACACATGCGCGCTGCACTTTCGCCGAGGCTGAAATTGTGCATAAGTTTAAGATTTATTGCCACTGGAGACTCCTACAAGTCTTTGGAGTTTTTGTCGAGAGTGTCCAGGAAAACGATAGGCAAATTTGTGCCAGAGGTGTTAGAAGCGATATACCGAAGTCTGCAAGTAGAATATTTAAAAGTAAGTTCTCACCACAAACAATAGTATTTGAGAAAATAAATTAAAAATGGTATTTTACTGGTTTACAGATGCTCAATACTGAAAGAGAATGGCAAGAAATAGCAACGGACTTCAATCAATTATGGCAATTCCCTCACACACTAGGTGCACTCGATGGGAAGCATATTCGGATAAAGGCTCCGGCGAACTCTGGTTCGCTATTTTATAATTTTAAAGGGTATTTTAGTATTGTGTTGTTTGCTGCTGTTGACGCACACTCACGTTTTAGATATATAAACGTCGGCAGCAACGGCAAGTCATCAGACAGCACAATTTTTACCGAAAGTTCGTTATACGAGGCCATGCAGAATGGAACTTTAAATATTCCCCAGCCGGAGGAGTTGGTTGTCGACGAAGGGAGTAAAATTCCTTACTTCTTTATTAGCGACGATGCTTTTGCTCTCGATAGGCACATTATGAAGCCCTACAACAGAAACATGAAACTAAGCGTGCCTCAAGAAATTTTTAACTATAGGCTTTGTCGAGCAAGAATGGTTGTGGAATGTGCCTTCGGTCGGTTGGCCAGTAGGTTTAGAATATTCCACAGACCAATCGAAGTTAAACCGGACTCTGTGGACGCTATTGTGAAGGCTTCTTGTGTCCTTCACAATTATTTGACTAAACCTCGTACGGCCAGTGTAGCAGAAGCGGCTGACAGTGAAATAATTGATGCGTTTTCTGCAATTGGCAACCAAAGCCAAAGAACGTACAAGTACGCGTGCAGAACTAGGGATGAGCTGTCACGATACTTGACAACTAGAGGGAACGTAGATTTTCAATGGAAGAAAATTAATATAAAATAGTTTTTTTTAAAAATAAAACAATATGATTTTTCAAAAATAAAAAAAAAGATGATTTTTTATTCCAGGCCAAAGGGTTTGTACCTTTAACAACCAATAAAATGCATCAACCAATAAAACAATAAAATGATTATTACTCAATTCAATTCATTTTTATTATACCAGAATTTCATTCTTTACCTGTATAAGCTGCTTATAGTCTATTCATTTATTGAGTATTCAGTGCAGTAAATGTTGAGTTTTACTTAAAAATATAAATTTCACAAGTCTTCGTCTACAATCTCTGCATCAGACATTGCAGTAAATAAAAGATCATTTTGCGTCGAACTTTTCGGGAGAGGTGTTGATGTCCTTGATATTTGTGTGTCAGAGCTTTGCGAGCAAGATGTCGATGGCCTTGGCGAGTTTGCTATGGGTGCGAATACTCTCGTTGGGACTATTTGGCAGACATTTATTCCAACATTATTTTTTAAACTATTCTTTTTTTTGGTTGTAAGCATCATTTGAATTTCTGACATTGCATCATAGGCGTCCCCTTCTGGTAAATCTTTTAATTGCCTACCAACACTTTCTGAAAAGAGGTCAAACGCACTGACGTCTTTACCTATGCTTAGTAATTTGTCAATTGCATTATCCAATTTTGAATTGGGCTCTGGAGTATGTTTCCTTTTTTGTGTTACACTAGATTGGGACGATGCAGCAAAAGAACTATCACTTGCCTCAGCATCTAAGGTTTCTTCCAATAATGAATCAACATTTTCCTTTAAATATAAACAAATATAGACATAAGTATTTATATATATGCATATACATATATCTGCTGTTATAAGCAAAACACATTTTTTAACACATATTTCATCTACCTGGAATGAGTTGTCCAAAGTTTTACGACGAGAAAGAGATGCATCCACAAATGACATCTGGGTGTACCAAAATATGCTTGGCAGGTATACGGAATCTGAGTCACATCCAGATCTTTTACTTTTTTCAATTTTAGCCTTTTCCCTCGTGTACACCGTCCGAAGAGATTTAATTTTCTTTTTTACGTCCTCGACAGAAATTTTAGTCTCTGCAGCAATGTCCGCATACGCCTTCATTTTTAGGTCATTGCGCCTGTATATAGGCGCATTCATATTCCATAACTCTTCCCTGCTTCTATAAAGTTCAATAAACTTCAGCAAATCACTTTGTTTATTAATTTTTTCACTTAAAGCAATTTTTTACTTTAACAACTCTTTTGCTTAAAATCACCACCACACTTGCATTCAATTTTAACACGGGAAAACAAAAAAAAAAAACAATGCTGTGTCAGCTGTTTAGTTGAAAGCAAATCGCCCAGCTCGGTTGATAGATAAAATCGCCATCAACCACCAGACGACTCACAAAAGTGTGAGTGTATTAGTAAAAATCTTTGAGAGTATTAGTGGTTGACGGCGATTAGTTGATTGTGGAGCCCCCGGGTTAGGCAAAACATTATTTGCCAAGTCAGTGTGTTTTGTTATATTTCAAGTCAACAAGAAATTCTTTAATTTGTATTTTTTTATAAGTACATTAGTGCATTCATTCATTTATAAATAAATATGTAAGTCCAATATTGAACATTGTACATTTTCTTTTTCATCGCTTTTTTATGTTAAAGATGATTTCGAATGCCATTTTGCTTGCGAGTAAAAACACGAACGGTTGCATTCGAATGTATGCACGTTACCGACAGGGTGACCGATGACATTTTTCAAAAAGTGGCACCAAATAGGGGATTTATCAAAATAAAGGGGCAAAATTAAAAAAATCGAGAAAACTAGTTATTTTTAATGTATTTTCATATAACCTACCCTAAAAAAAGGGGAACAAAAAGTGGCAAGGCAGTCGAAAAAGTGGAAAGGCAGTCGAAAAAGTGGCAATTTGCCACTTTAGTCGGTCAAACGGTCACGCTGGTTACCGAATGCTGTCATTAGAAATTTCGATATGTGTTACTCGAAACCGAAAAACCCAAAAGTTAAAAAACTCGCACATTCGAGTAATAACTTGCTCGCAATCGAATGCGGTAATTAGGCCCCAGTACTTGTATAGCAGTTGGCAATCCTGCAGTGAAAATAACTTTAGAGTTGTATAAAAAAAATAAACCAAATTATCAGCCAATAGAAACGCAGTGTGCGTGACGTCACACGTCTACTATTTTTTTTTGCACTGGCGTAATCTTGTAGTTTATCATTCTTGGTACCTTCTATATTTATATCATGGTACAGCGTATAGGCAAAATAACTTTTTGTTATAACAAAAATTAAACTTCATACACAAAAGCATTCCAATAAATATCGTCACCGTAACAACTAAAAAATTCTAAATAGACTTTTTGATTGATTATGATGTGATTAACCAAAATACATATTTTCCTAAAATTTTGCTCACATATGTTCAAAAATACCGATTTCATTCATTATTCAATTTGGCACCTAACATATAAATAGTATTAAATTTATGAAGTTTTTTGCTTCTCCTGTAAAATAGTAAAAAGTGTACTTACTTTTGGATTTTAGGTGACGATATACTGCCTTATTCATAAAAAATATTTCAAGTTTATTAACCGCTTATTTGACATATTTCTATGAAAAATTTATGAAATAAAACAAAAATATTTTTTATGAATTAGACCGATAGTTTATATTTGTGGCTAAAATGTTCACATGACTGATAATTCCAGAGACGCAAGTCGTTTGCTATTATTTTCCAGTTGTAATTCAGAAAACGTCAATTGTAATTTAGATTTATCAATTTAAATTCAGAAAGCATCAATTATAATTAAAATGTATCAATTTTAATTCAGAAACCATCAGTTGTAATTCCGAAAATAATATATATTATAAAGAAAAATCACTAAATAAAAATTGTATGGCCAAAGATTATACAAAAACATGCACCACTGTTGTAGATAGTGCTTTACCTATCTGCTGAATAGTAATTATTAGAAAAGAAGCAATTGAGAGGGAAAAAAATAGTTTTTTTGCTATAATAAAATTAGAATAAATTCATAGTTCTTAAATATATTCTTTTTCTGATAAATCTTAAGTACAATTGACGCTTTCAGAATTTAAATTGATAAATTTTTGTGAATATATTGTTACGAAAATGGCCGTCGACAAGGTTAAGCAACATTACACAAAAATATTCCAACAGGGTTAATGTAAGTGTTACGCGAAAATATTCCTACAGGGTCAAAGCAAAGAATAGTCTAGAATAGTAGCCAACTAAATAAGCATGCGCAGCATTAAACGTAAACAAGCAAAAACAACAACAAAAAGCGTCTGCTTATTAAGAAGATTCACATATTTACACACATACATACATGCTAATTCAATCGAAAAACAAAAGATAAACAACCACCGTGTATTGCCAAAAACGTCATAGTCGATAACGTGTACTGTTATGTTATACTATCATACCAAGTACGTCAAAGAACCGTATACAAACACTGAATGCCGACTTTCGTACAATTGTAATTAAAGAAAATCTATTTACCTGCATGTATTCCCAAAAATATCGAATTCATTAACTAGTGAGAAGACTACTGCAAACTAAATACACTAAAACTTATTTTCCTTCTCCTCTAAAGAACTTAAATTTAACTTACGCCTTTTTTGAATTTATATGAAGTAGAAAACTTAATAAAATTGTGGTGAGAGATTGCTTAGTCCTGATTCACACACATCAGGTTTAGCTGATCAGTTTTTGTTAATTTTCTTTTGAACCTGCATTTACGTTCATACACGCCGTCAAGTTCGTTTCATCAAGTCTCATCAATTTGTGTTGTAGTAGAGTATTACGAATGACAAAACAAAACGAAAAAGCAAACTTGACTGGTACGGTCAAGTCTGTACCCCTTTCCATTCTCTTTTTCTCTCTCTCCTAAAAACTCAAGACTTGACGACTCAGACCTGACGTGTGTGAATCAGGACTTATAGAAGCAATGACCGTTTCGTCATTTGCTTCATGCTTATTTGGCAGTTTGAAAAAAAAAACAATGTGTGTGAAGATAAATATGCCGAGATAAATATGTTTCGATGTAAAGACTTACGTTACAACATATTTAGGTGTGAAGATAAATATGCTATGACGTAACGACATGGGAGCTAGTTAACTACTTGTATGAAAAACACACATTCAAAAGGTTTTTGCTCATTTTTATGCTGAATTCTGCCGGAATTTAATTATATTTAATATACCTACCATTCTGAAAGTAGTTTTCAGAAAAGTTTTAAGAAAAGTCGCCTTCGGACATAGGAATGATCTCTGAGGGATTTTGGCCAAATGAAGGGTTGGCATGCAATGCCACCTAACGGGGAGTAATAACTACAATACTAACTACAATACGTAATAATTAGAATTCCTGAATTGAGTTTGTGAAAAAAGTTACAGCTCATATAAAATCACATTTGGTCAAAAAACTCTCTGAGGGATTTTGGCCAAAGTGGCCAAATGAAGGGTTGGCATGCAATGCCACCTAACGGGGAGTAACTACTACAATACTAACTATAATACGTATTGATTAGAATTCCTGAATTGAGTTTGTGAAAAAAGTTACAAAAAACTCTCTGAGGGATTTTGGCCAAATGAAGGGTTGGCATGCAATGCCACCTAACGGGGAGTAACTACTACAATACTAACTATAATACGTATTGATTATAATTCCTGAATTGAGTTTGTGAAAAAAGTTACAGCTCATATAAAATCACATTTGGTCAAAAAACTCTCTGAGGGATTTTGGCCAAAGTGGCCAAATGAAGGGTTGGCATGCAATGCCACCTAACGGGGAGTAACTACTACAATACTAACTATAATACGTATTGCTTACAATTCCTGAATTGAGTTTGTGAAAAAAGTTACAGCTCATATAAAATCACATTTGGTCAAAAAACTCTCTGAGGGATTTTGGCCAAAGTGGCCAAATGAAGGGTTGGCATGCAATGCCACCTAACGGGGAGTAACTACTACAATACGTAATGATTAGAATTCCTGAATTGAGTTTGTGAAAAAAGTTACAGCTCATATAAAATCAACTTTGGTCAAAAAACTCTCTGAGGGATTTTGGCCAAAGTGGCCAAATGAAGGGTTGGCATGCAATGCCACCTAACGGGGAGTAACTGCTACAATACTAACTATAATACGTATTGATTAGAATTCCTGAATTGAGTTTGTGAAAAAAGTTACAGCTCATATAAAATCAACTTTGGTCAAAAAACTCTCTGAGGGATTCTGGCCAAATGAAGGGTTGGCATGCAATGCCACCTAACGGGGAGTAACTACTACAATACTAACTATAATACGTATTGATTAGAATTCCTGAATTGAGTTTGTGAAAAAAGTTATAACTCATATAAAATCACATTTGGTCAAAAAACTCTCTGAAGGATTTTGGCCAAAGTGGCCAAATGAAGGGTTGGCATGCAATGCCACCTAACGGGGAGTAACTACTACAATACTAACTATGCCAAAATCCCTCAGAGAGTTTTTTGACCAAAGTTGATTTTATATGAACTGTAACTTTTTTCACACTCAATTCAGGAATTCTAATCAATACGTATTATAGTTAGTATTGTAGTAGTTACTCCCCGTTAGGTGGCATTGCATGCCAACCCTTCATTTGGCCAAAATCCCTCAGAGTTTTTTGACCAAAGTTGATTTTATATGAGCTGTAACTTTTTTCACAAACTCAATTCAGGAATTCTAATCAATACGTATTATAGTTAGTATTGTAGTAGTTACTCCCCGTTAGGTGGCATTGCATGCCAACCCTTCATTTGGCCACTTTGGCCAAAATCCCTCCGAGAGTTTTTTGACCAAAGGTGATTTTACATGAGCTGTAACTTTTTTCACACTCAATTCAGGAATTCTAATCAATACGTATTATAGTTAGTATTGTAGTAGTTACTCCCCGTTAGGTGGCATTGCATGCCAACCCTTCATTTGGCCACTTTGGCCAAAATCCCTCAGAGATCATTCCTATGTCCGAAGGCGACTTTTCTGAAAACTACTTTCAGAATGGTAGGTATATTAAATATAATTAAATTCCGGCAGAATTCAACATAAAAATGAGCGAAAACCTTTTAAATGTGTGTTTTTCATACAACTAGTTAACTAGCTCCCATGTCGTTACGTCATAGCATATTTATCTTCACACCTAAATATGTTGTAACGTAGGTCTTTACGTCGAAACATATTTAACTCGGCATATTTATCTTCACACACATAAAAAAAACAACAACTTTTATATTCCCAATTTCTCCTAGAAGTACACAAGTTCATCTCGGCGTTACATAGCAATATATTTATTTTACACAATGTATAAGCCCATGTAACAGATTTAGGTGTGTATTTCACACAGAGTATATTTAAAATTTTAATTAATTTTATTTGTTGGCTTCTTATATTGATTTCTTTACAATTTTTGTGTTATGATTTTTTTATTTTGACACTAATTACCCGATTTAGTAGTTGTGTTTTGCTGTTGCTGCTGCTTTTCTTCTGATGACGTGTAAATGGACAAATATAATTTTTAAATTAAATCAGCAATATTAGCGGGCATTTCCTCGATAGTAGTGTGATAAAATTGTTCAATATCTTTGAGAATTCTGCGATCCTCCTCAGTAATAAAATTGATAGCAACACCTTTTCGTCCAAAACGTCCACCACGACCAATTCTACAAAGAAAGAAAATTTATTTTCTACAACTTATAATTAATTGCCTAAACGCGTACCTATGAATGTAATTTTCTCTATTTGAAGGCAAGTCATAGTTAATAACTAGTGAAACTTGCTGCACATCAATACCACGAGCCAACAAATCAGTTGTTATTAAAACGCGAGAAGACCCGGAACGGAATTGTTTCATGATCAATTCCCGATCACGTTGTTCCATATCACCATGCATTGCCGAAACAGTAAAATTATGGGCGGTCATACCTTCAGTTAATTGATCGACCTTCAAAAATGTTCATAGATATATATTAAGCAAGCTTTTTTTAATAATGATTATTTCTTTAATTTTTACCTTACGTCTGGTGTTGCAAAATATAACTGACTGAGTTATAGATAATGTATCGTATAAATCACACAAGGTACCGAGTTTCCAGTTCTCCTGTTTGACATTGATGTAGAATTGCTTAATACCTTCCAAGGTAAGTTCTTCTTTTTTAACTAAAATGCTGACGGGATCACGCATAAAACAACGACTCACTTCCAACACATCTGGTGGCATTGTGGCCGATAGCAGAATAACCTGCACATCAGTAGGTAGCGTTTTAAAAACATCTTGGATCTGGTCTTTAAAACCGCGAGACAACATTTCATCAGCCTCGTCCAGCACAAACAACTTAATGTTACTCGTACATAGAACCTTGCGGTTTATCATATCGTATACACGACCGGGTGTACCGACAACAACGTGACGACCAGCTTCCAAATTGCGTGCGTCTTCGCGGACATTTGTTCCACCAATGCAGGCGTGGGAATGGACTGTCATATATTCGCCAAGCGCCATAACAACACGTTGGATTTGTGTTGCAAGCTCACGAGTTGGAGCCAAAATTAGTGCTTGGCAGTCACGGATTGACGTATCGATTTGTTGTAAAATGGCAATCGAAAAGGTTGCAGTTTTACCCGTACCTTAAGTGACAAAAACTATATTTGAGACCTTGTCAATAATTTTGAAATACATGGCAATTACCTGACTGAGCTTGAGCGATGACATCTCTGCCCTTAACACAAGGAATGATGGCGCGTTGCTGAATAGCTGACGGTTTTTCAAAACCATAACCATAAATACCACGCAATAATTCTTCGCGTAAATTCATATCATCGAAGTTATCGTAGACTTCGTGCCAAGTTGACTCAATAACTCCTTCGGGTTCCATACCGGCAGGTCCTTCATGTACATCACTTCGATCATCCCTAAATGAAAAATAAAAAAAATAAATACACGTTGACCTTTTTTTCCCTTTCCCTAACATCTTTACATCATTTATTTAGGAATAATTGTTTAATATATTGTAATTCACGTGTGCACTTGGTTTGTGTACCTGGTTTGCATTTTTTTTCATGAAATTATATGTATAAAAACTTTTTCATTTGTGAGAGATTCATGCTACTACGTCATTTTTAAAATATCACTGAATTCGATTAGCAAATAGAAAAAGTTTCATGCAACAAATTTCATGAAAAAATGCATACTAGAAATTAGGTATAATTTGGGAAAAATTAATAATTTCTTTTTCTCGTACACTTTCTTTCCACCATTTTAATACACTCATTTGTATTGAGTGTCATTTTTGCATATTACAAATGCAAAAGCATTGTAAACTCATGAAATGCTAGTCACAATTCCAGACGTACTTGCAAATTCTGTTTTCTTTTTAATATAGCAACAAAACAACTACACATGCATATGTATATACAGATGATGTACATTTAACTCATCGGACGTTTTCTTTTAATTTTTCAATACAGTAAAAAGGTGGTGTTTTTGGTTATCAAGAGCAATAATAAATTCGCATTAACCTAATGTAAATCAAGATATGTAGAACTTCTAGATTGTATTTTTAGCTAAATATTTCAACCTCTTCCAAATAAAATTTTGGATTTGAGAAATTGCATTACTTAGCTTTTTATATTAAAAATTATATTCAATTATTTTCTCTTTTGAGTTATAGAGTTCGTGTGACGTTCGTTTCTTCTACCGATTTTATGAAGTTGCCGAAGAACGACTTGGTTTTTCTTTTTTTTTTTCAAAGATTTCATATTTTTCACAACACTTTTGCAAAATTCTACTCTAACATAAATAGAATCGTTTTTTTTATCGAAAAACAATTATTGTATATTTCTTGTTTATTTAATACTAACATTTTTTTGAAAATTGTTTGGCACTTTTTCTACACGTGCTGATTGTGATTTGTAAAAGTAAGCGAAAGGGCTGTCTTGCTGAATTTCTGAGTCATTTAGTTATCTTCTTCTTCTTTAAGATAACGCAACTGCAGCCAATTTTGCTTGCTATGTCCGGTTAATCAATGTGGCAACATATATAGACATTCAGCTTGTACTAATTACATGTATTATAATGGTAACAGCTGTCATTATTAATAAACACTATAATAATATAAACAATAACATCAAAAACTGAGAAATTATACGGTGAAATTTACACCAAGTATAGTCGAAAACAGAAATGGATATGGAGAACGTTCAAAACGATTTCCCGAACATAAATTTTCAAGAAGATCGTTACCCTTATTGCATTGTTTGGACACCGATACCCATGTTAACATGGCTGTTCCCTTTTATTGGTCATATGGGAATTTGTATGACAAACGGAGTTATTCGCGACTTTGCCGGACCATACTTTGTTTCCGAAGATAACATGAGTTTTGGAAAGCCAACAAGGTATATCCGTCTAAACTTAAAATACGTTGAAGGTGGCGCTTTAATCTGGGACGAAAATGTTTCTAAAGCATCTGTTTTATACGGAACCAGAATGCATAATCTGTTCTGTGACAATTGTCATTCTCATGTCGCAACTGCTCTCAATGGCATGCGTTATAAAAATCGTACTAGCTGGAATATGGTTATTTTAGCTTTCTGGATGTTCTTTTGTGGTCGTTACGTGGGAATAACTGGATTCTTAAAAACGTGGATTCATTTTATTTCCATAGTAACGTTATCTGCTATTTTAGTAGTATATTTTTGATTTGATTATACATACTCATAAAAAATTAAGAAATATTTGTTCAATTAGTTTTAGAAGTTCCTATTGTTGGAAGAACGTTGTTGCCTGGTATTTGGGGAGTGAGGATTGTAATCTTATCTCTCGTATTGATAGACTTCAATGCATCTTTAATAAATTTGTTACGCCCTCATTGTTATACTTAGCTTCTGTTCCTTATGAATTTAAGTGCGTATTTATCGGTCTGCATAATCTAGGTCGTTTATGATACTATTAACTGATATATTGACTGTCGTAGAAAACTAAGATTAGCTAAGGCCGGGTTTCCACACAAGCGTAAAAAAAGCGTAACCACTAATTACTAATGAAAAACAGTTTGATGCAGACACGTATTTATTAAGTTAAACGGTTTCATAGATAACTAATAAACAATTTTATAGAATCTAACATGATTGGAAACTGTTTAAGTCAATAAATATATGTCAGAATCAATCAGTTTTTCATTAGTAATTAGTTGGTTACGTTTTTTGGACAAATGACACATACATAATTAATCCCATGAAAAGGAACATCAAACAACTTAGGCTGAGTTTACATCTGGAATTATTGTGTGCCAAATGCCCAAAAAAGCGTAACCACTAATTACTAATGAAAAACTGTTTGATCCAGACATGTATTTATTGATTTAAACTGTTTCCAATCATGTTAGATTCTATAAAATTGTCTGTTAGTTATGTATGAAACTGTTTAACTTAATAAATACGTGTCTGAATCAAACTGTTTTTCATTAGTAATTAGTGGTTACACTTTTTTCCGCGTGTGTGGCAGGCAGAAAGCACACAGATGTAAACCCGGCCTTATATATAATTCAGCACTGGGAAAAATGATGTTAAACTTTTTCTTCTAAGTAATACTCCTTTTAGAAACGGAAAGTTTACTTTGTAGTCTTAATTCAGCTGGAAGAAAGACAGAAATAGTATTCCTCCCTCTGTCTTTCACACAGCTGAATTAAGACTTTGCAAAGTAAACTTTGCCTGTCTAAAAGGGGTATGACTTACTCAAAATTTGGCTTTAATTTCATAACACTGTATATATGTATATGTACTATAATTAAAAAATTAGTCTGTATTTTATTGTTAGTCTCTTTTAGTATTTCACCCTATATATATAGGTTATCAATCTTAACTACAAGAAAAATTATACATATATCGTATCTGAAAGGACTTTCTGTCAATAGATTGAAAACAATAAATAAATCACCTGTGAAACGATTCCAAATAAATTTAAGCAAATAAAAAGAACGGCTTCCTCCAATTGCATATCTGCCACCGTTGGCTAAATATTAACCGAATAGAAAAAGGTAAAATGTTTTTTTGTCGATTTTCTGTGATGAAAAACTTCAATACCTATGTATTTAAATTCACTTTAGCAGTGCCTGCTGCCTTTCTTTAATGAAAATAAAAACCATTCTAAAATTCAAAGTTGCTCTTAATTTATTTAGAAGCTTCGCCATAAATTGAATTTGCTAGATCAATTACTTGCTGCTCATGTTCGTAAATCTATCAATGCTAAAATCACATTTCAGAATGCAACTCTACGCAGAGAAATTATACTATGGAATATACATTACACGAGGGACTAAAAAGTATCGCAGAGCGTAAACTCGAAGAACTAAATGTTATTAGAAGGAATCGACAATGACTACCCATGGAAGCGCTTATTTACTACACATATCTACAAAAACAATCCTCATTTTAGCTTTAAGAATTTAATGTTCACCAATTTGTTATTTACTTTAGAATCATTATTACAGTAGTGGTAGTAGTTAGGTAGGATTTTGTCGTATGAAACGTTTTTCATTGTTGTGAAATTTAACCCAAACTGAGCAATAAGTGAAAAGCAAGTTCATTCTACACGGTAAGTTAAAGTGATAATGATGAAATATTTTTTACACGTCCGATAAAGTTCTACCTTTAACTAATGCCAACTTGTAATAGAGCACTTCAAATCTGTATCAATTCGAGAATACATAATTCAAAAAACTTGTCTTTCAACACTAAATTCAAACCTCTACATGTGAAAAGGATTGAAGATATATTTCTTTAAAAGCCCTGTTTAATACACATTACCGGAATTGTATGTTTCTCAATACTTTGGAAAAAAAAGCAGTTTTTTATTAAACAAAATACATTTATATACATAGATGAAGGGCCCCTTACATTTTAGTCTCGATCAATTGCACGATTTACTTCGTCGGCAATCTTAAGTAGTTTTCTCCATTGCTCAACTGATAGCGAAATACCTTTTTTGCCGGGTAGAAACTCTCCATCCTTTTCATAATACTCTCGTATATCAATTAATTTACGGCCTCTGAATTCATTAATGCGAACCTGACGTTGCTTTTCCAAAATCCAATGATTCGAACCATTTTCACCATTTTTAGATTTATCTCCAGATGATTCCTTCGATTTCTTCGCAGGGTGTCTCTACAATAAAATTCGTTAAAAAACATTAATTTTACTTTTCAATGAACTTACATCATCGGGTCCAGAATCACTGTCACTTGATGAATCTTGTTTTTTAGTTTTAGGCATCTTAGAAGGTATTATAAACTTCAAAATAAACTATGAACAAAATTTGCAAATACCACGAAGTAGGAAAGGACGCCAAATCACAAAATACGCCAAATTTTTTTTATGTATGTATGTCAGAGAAACAAGTCGAGGCAGAATTATCCACGGCGGTGCGTCGAAAGAATTGTCGGCGGCTCAAATAAGCATTTGAAAATTTAAAGAAAAAATTAAATATTGAAATTGAAAATCAATTTTCATAATTTTTTTTTGTCCCAAACATAAAGAAAAAAATATCCAGCGGCGGTGTAATAGTTGATTTGTTTCTCTGATATATGCTCAGGATCTATTAATAATGCCCCTTTTAGACGCAAAGTTTATTTTGCAAAGTCCTAATTCAGCTGTGCGAAGGACAGAGGGAGGAATACTATTACCCCTTTTCCACACGCAAAGTTTACTTTGCAAAGTCTTAATTCAGCTGTGTGAAAGACAGAGGTAATAGTACAGCCTCTTTCTGTCTTTCTCCCAGCTGAATTAAGACTTTGCAAAGTATACTTTCAGTGTCTAATGCCCATTTTACCCCTTTTAGACACGGAAAGTTTACTTTGCAAAGTCTTAATTCATCGTTTAATTTTCATATATATGTACATAACATACACAATTCATAGTTTCATATCATGGAATAAATAAATAGAAAAATGCATTCTGATGCTTCTTTGGCTTCATAAAATGTGTTTTTATGCAATTTTAATTTTCTGAATTTGATAACCTAACTTTTTTGTTTATGTTAAACAGCTGTTCTTTGGAAAGATTTCCATAATATTTGAACATTTTTTTAGTGCTGCCGTACTTCATGATGATTTGTGCAAATCATGTTAATTTATACATGATTTACCATACATTTTGCATATGGATAAATCACCTCAAAGTAAATGATTTATTATAAATAATGTCGAAAATACTATTTTTCGAACTCAACCCTGCGTTGCAAAAACAAAGCACTCAAAATTTATTTTGTTTTCATTATAAATAGACAGCCGAGAATTTTTACATGGCTTCTATAAACTGGCAGTTACTTGGGGGCCACACTTTCAATTTTTTACTTTCAATTCCACTCAATTTTCAACACACTCACACTTTTTTCACTAACACAATCAAACTTTTTAAATTGAAAACTAGATTGATTTCAAATTCACCTATCCATTTAAATGGTAATTCAATTTTCCATTTGAACGGCTGGTCACAGCACACATTGATTGAAGCTACAAATTTTAGTTGTTTCTTCGTCGGTCGCATTTAAGAAATGAAATTGATTATCAATTTGCATCACAGCTATAAATTTTAAGGAATTTTGACACACAATATGTGTAATGAAATTGAAAGCCATTTATTGAACGTGTGGCTGCAACGTTAATAAATTTTAAATGTCAACTTCATGTTTACATAGCGTCCACACCTGATGAATTTCAAATTGATATCATGATGAAAATTCATCACGTATAGACTCAATTTATTAATATTATGGTAGCGTTATGATATAATCATCAGAGCTCACGGCCTGATGAATTCATCTTGATATCAAATGTCATTTTATGTGTTATTGTGCATTTAAAGTTTATTTGTTAAACAATTTTCGTTTGAAAAATGCGGCACAACAATTATTTGCGACCAAAAAATTAAACAACACGCAAATTATTAATTTTTGGCAAGTATTTTTCAAATATTTGTTTGATTCATCATAATATAAAATCATCAACGTCTACCCCCTTGTGTAGATATTAATGAAAAAATGGCAGTTGCTCTGCCGGCGTCATATTACGAGATCTGATATAAAATCATCAGGTGTGGACACTATGTTATAAAATTCACATTACAACTGCTGCGCCAACCTTATAACATAGTGTCCACACCTGATGATTTTATATCAGACCTCGTAATATGACGCCAGCAGAGCAATTATTTATTTTTGGCAAGTATTTTTCAAATATATGTTTGATTCGTCATAATATAAAATCATCAACGTCTACCCCCTTGTGTTGACATTAATGAAAAAATGACAGTTGCTCTGCCGGCGTTATATTACGAGGTCTGATATAAAATCATCAGGTGTGGACACTATGTAAATTGGATACGAAAATTCGAAGAACAAATCACTCACAAGCTCGGTGGAAACACTTTGAAGGGATTTAAATTCGGTGGAAGCATACTATAAATTTGTTTTCGTTTTGACACACGTTAAATGTTAAATTAAAACATATAATAATAAATGTAATAATTATGTACTATTTTTTTTATAAAATACGTGAAATTACATATGATTGCTAATATTTCTAATTAATAAATAACTCATACCGAACTTCTTGACGATTTTCGAAATTAATATACCGAAAATGATGATTTTTCAAAAATGTGCAATTTTTCAGAGAAAAATCTTCTGGCAGCCCTGGGTGCTTTGTCTATAAAATTGACACTCGCAGTCATTTGTAGACAGTCGTTGAGTAGAAAGTGAGTGGACTAATTTTGTATGTATAAAATTTTCTGTTAGGCCGCTAAAAATCTTTTCTTGGGCGATAGAACCAAAATTTTTATTAAAAACATATATAGCCCGTGCAAGTGCCATTTCTGAAGGAAAATTGTATAGCCTCAAAACGTAAGTATATTCCACTATTATTTTAGGTTACTCTGTGAGATTGCAAGCTGCGTAGGCGAAACGATGGATGTGTATGTATATTATACATACGTATTTTTGCATGCAGATTTGGCAACACGTACATGTATAATACAATATAGATATACACAATAGCTACATACATATCTTCAAGCATGCATACATCCATACATATATATGCAAGTTAGTATCTATGAATGCTTCTTGAAGTTCGTTTTGAAAAATATCTTTTTCGTTTATTTGATATATAAAGTTCAGAAATAGTGCATGCATGCACATATCAATGATTTTCGGTTGTCCTTTCATTCCACTGAATCATCCATTCCATATTTTTAATTCTGATTCATGGTGGAGCAGCCAGTTGTATGTGTTGAGTCACTGTGTGACTTGTGAGAAAAATTTGAGAAATGAGTGAAGAGGTGTGAGTGGATGATTAAAGAAAAAAAAAAATGAGCATATTCGTAAAATAAACTCAATGTTAAACTCAATGTTGAACATGTCGGTTATTTTTCCATTCGTTTTAGTGTGCTTGAGTTAAACTGGTGTGCGCGGCAGCAACTGTTAGAAAAATTTTCGGTATTTTAAAAAATTTTTTTGCATTATTTATTGGTAAAACTTGTTAGACCGCGGCTGCGTTGGTATTGTAAGAAGAAAGTAAGAAATTTAATTTGGTAAAAATAGTAAAATTGCTCTATCTGTTGTGAAAATACAATTGAAAACGTATTGAATATAAATACTACATATACATATGTTCTTTTATGAATTAGATTTCTTTGTCTACCGGGGAAAGATAAAAAGAAAATTTTGTATGGAGCATATTCTCTTCGTTTTTTTTTTGTATATCATGCATACACATATACACATGTTTAAATAATTGCCTTTGTGTATTTTTAGAATTACTGAAATTGAAAATTAAAACTTAGACACTTTGTTGGACAACACATTAACAACAACTGAAATCGTATTAATAAATTTTCTCTATAATCGTAAATAACCAACAAATAAAAAAATGAGCTGGCAAGATTATGTAGATAACCAATTAATGGCCTCGCAATGCGTTACAAAAGCCTGTATCGCTGGACATGATGGAAACGTATGGGCCTCTTCTAAAGGCTTTGAGGTAAGTTGTTAGCCCTAAACAAGCAAGCTTATGGGTGTGACCATAATAAAAAAAGTATAATAATGATTCATTTTGTGTTGTTGGGATATATAAAACAAAATATCGTTTATAATTAAATGGACTTGATATATTAGCACAATTCTTTACTTAATCCTACAAAACTGATGAAAGAAATTACTGTTGTAGACTATAAGCGTGTAGTGCGAAATACATTTGAAATAAAGAAAAGCATACGCCCTTCATACACCACCACCACTAATAAACACCACCATCAGTAGCCGTCATCGTATATATTTCTCACAGAACTACCACCGATAATAACCTTCTGGATGTCGCTATTTTTTTTTGTGTTTTACTCTTTATTTTACATATTCGTTTGTCCATATCCACTTGCAATTGTTGGCGAAAAATGCTCAAATGTGGAGCCAACATCACAACATTTATACCACTTAGAGGAATAATAAAAAGAGAAAAGACCGGTCGTTGTTAGTTGTTTTCCACCGGTTTTTATCTCTTAATATTTACGTCCAACGTTTTGAGAACTTTAATATTTGTGCAACATGCATGGCTTAAAGATTTTTCTTGGAAAAGGTTTAATTAATACTGATTGATTAAAAAATGCATTATTGATTATTTATTTATTTGAACTTTTTAATATTATTCTACATACATATGTATGTATGTATATCATCCGCATGTTGTGAGTTTATTGAAAAAAAATAAAAATATTCTCTATTTAATAAGTGTACCTACTTTATTTACTCTTACAAAAAGTTACATTTTCTAAAGTTGCCACAACTTGCCGTAAAACATATCGCACATTCAGTTCAATAGTGACATAACTCAAAAAATTCGTTTTTTGAGTTAATAATGCAGAATAATAATGCATTTCGTATTTTATCTTGCATACAAACTTTAAACGTGTTTTCTGCAAAACTAGTTTTTTTGAGTTATGACACTTTTGAACTGGGTGTGCGATATTTATACAGAATTTCGAAAGTTCATGTTAATTTAAAATGCACTTGACCATAAATGTCTTCACTTCATGTACATATGTAAATATGTACTCGTATGTTGCTTTTGTTTTTAAATTAAAATATTCTCAGGAGCTTTGGAATTAGCGAACGATAAATAAGGGTTGAAAAACAAGGGGCTACAAGTTCCTGAAGGAGATCCTGTGTAATTAAGCGTTAAAATACTTTTTTTGTTCCTGCTGAAAATGTGGGGGTTGTAGCTTACAGTCAGTTATACTGGTCTTAATTTTTGCAGAGTGATATTTATTAGATTATAGATATATAGATTCATAAGTAAATAAATAATTAAAAAAATAAAAGTAATAATGGGCCTAATTACTAGATTAAAAAAAAAATATTGCAATGGTCTTTAGTCTAGTACAAAATCGTCGCAGTCGAAGTCGTAATACGACACTCGTTAAGGCCCAATAATTCATTTAGACACAATCCAGACTTGCAATTTTTGTTGCAAAAATTCTTGAGTTTGAAGATCGTCGGAACTGTACCTGGATTCTTTAACTTTTTGCGAACCGAAAATCGTAATTTTTATCGACATGTTTATTCGCTTGCGATAACGATAATGAGATTCTGTAATTTCTTTTAACGATAATCTCCCGCTTTATCTTATTCACATTTTAATTCAATATAGAGAGTATAGAAAATGTGAAAACAAGCGAAAAGCACAAAGAATAATTAAGAAAAACTCAACAAATTAGAACTTATGACTTAATTTTTTTTTTCTCCAACCGACACCGAATATCGTTAAAATATGTTACTGAATAGCAAAGTCGATAAATTTTCGTTATATTTATTATAACGATACAATTATCGTAATAAAAGTTACTGAATCGACGTACTGTTCTGTAAACCGATCGATTTGAAACCGCACGATTTTAAAAAACTAACTCCGACAATAGAAATGTATTTTAAAAATTTTTTTAAATTTTTTTATTATATAGACTTCCAAATATCATATCTGAAAGAAAATTATCGTGTATGATTTTACATACGTCTGTAGGACTATGTATTATTAATTTTTTGAAAACGAAAAATTTACTCGGATTCGGTTTACAGAACAAGGCCGCGTGAATGAGGTGAGAAGATTGTGGGTGGGGTACACAGTTTCATGTGCTCCTCTATTGTTTTGAAATTCGTACTTGTTAAAGTTGGTAGGTGTGTTTGACATTTTATTCTATTTTATTTATTCAGTTGTATGGAAAACACAAAACAAAAAAAGTAAATAGTGTAATAGATTTTTGTTAATACATATGTATGTAGTTGCAAAACAATAATTTCATAATGTTGAGTCTAATGCAATTTCAAAGCAGAATTTTAAAAAATAGCACCAATTTGTAAGTCTCAAAGAGGACTTAATTGCGGATCCTAATTGAAAATTTAGTATTGCCACAAACACCTTGTAAATATATTTATCTAATGACAATTTTAAAGCTATAATGCGATTTAAAATCTATTGCATTGTTACCCTCCACGTTCAAACTTTTGAATTTGGAAAAATGTGAAATTGTATTTCTCCAATTTAAAATAAACATTCAACGGTTGATGTTGAATAATCTTTTATTTTTTATTTTTTATCAAAATTATTGCGGGAGGCAATTTTTATCACCAACATGCATACATACATATGTATGTATACACATAATCGTACATACAAGTGATGCACGAATATTCGTATTCGTATTCGAATTGCCGAATATTCGGTAATTTATAATGCGAATACGAAGCATTCGTATTCGTCACATTCAGGCGAATACGAATACGAATATTTTTCTAAAAAATTAAATAAATAAATGCATAAAAATATTAGTTTGTACGAATCCATTAAATTTTTTATAGAAATTTGTGCTTTGTATTAGAGATGTGCACGTGAGGGTTTTTTGACTCACGACACGCACGCTCACGCAGAAAAATATTTTACTCACGCACTTTCACTCACGAATGATATTGAAAATTTTCACGATCACGCACGCTCACGAACAAAATATTCTTAATCACGCACGAGTGGTTTACAACTTATCACGATCACGCACGCTCACGAAAAAGTATGTAATCCAATTTATTTTTTTTTTAATTTTAAAAATAGGTTTTTACACACACATATGTATGTACATATGTACATATGTGTGCACGTGTATATGTATAATTAACATTGCACAGTGAGGACTTTTACAAAGTAAATGGCAATAAATCTGGAACTTCTAAACTACTGATTATATTTATATGAAACTCCTAACATCCGTAGAGGCTTTATAACACATGTCATGACAGCCTTCTGGCTTGAGCTGGACATGAGTTACAGTGGTCCAAAGTTGACTACCTGTGACTCAAAAAAACTTCTGAAGCTTGTATTTTTTTTACCGGATAAAGCATTTTGATATAAACTTGATATTCTCAAGAAATAATTTCCTAAGATGTGTTTCTCGTAATGTATTTTACTTAAGACAAAGACTTTTTTTTGCCTTGACGTTTTTTAGTATTGCGCCTATTACTTTTTAGTTCATTGTTGGATTTTAAGTTAAAAGACAGCATTAAATTTTTGACAAAATTTTAAATAAAAATAGGAAAACAATTTATTAACATATCCATTCGTGAAATCCAAATTTTAAAATTTTCCTGAAAAAGGCATGTGTTTTTTTTAAGTATCTTCATTATTTTCAGTTTTGTAAAAAACTGTTTAATACATTTTTAATATTTTAATTACATAGCGCTAAAGACAATGTTCTTAGAGCCAATTATTTTGTATTTCGGACATGTACCCTACATTCATCAATATCCTAAAATAGTAATTTTAAAAATATTTTTTGTGTTTAAGCGGTTATAAAAAGTTGTGATGGTAGATTTTGAAAGTTTCAACTATAAGATTTTATTATGTGGATAGTTTTATACATTTTTAGCTAAAAATTAAGACTGCCTTTTCATAAATGTGGATGCACGCATAGTTTTTCTGAAAAAAGTAAAAATTTTGGGGAAAATATAGTTGTGTACCATAAAAAATATATTAAAATAATTTTATTTTTCTACCAATGCATTGGTATATTTGAATTTCATAGCCAGTTGACTACGCCTGAAAAAATTATAACAAATAGCCCAATACACAATCTTGTGCAAATAGTCTTGCATCGTAGCATGTGCAAAAAGGTATAGTATATTGACTCACCTATTCAGGAATGATATCTCGTGAGAGCGTGATAATTCGTGCGTGATTATTAAAAATAGCTCACGCACGATCACGCACGAGTAATTTATTTTTAAGTCACGCTCACGCACTCGCGTGATTAATTATAAATTTGATCACGATCAAGCGTGAGTCACGCGTGATTCGCGCGTTACACGATAAAATCACGACATTTGCACATCTCTACTTTGTATCATTTTCTAATATTATTTACGGACGAGTATTAAAATTTTGGGTAGTTTTTATTAACTTTAAAGTACGCCAACAGGAGTATGAAGTTCTTTTTCGTAACAACTTTTTAATATTTTATATTGCAGGCGTAAATAGAGCCCTAATTTAATGTCTATAAATTTCACATGAAATTTTCGTATTCGTATTCGTATTCGCGAATATCGTTTCAAATATTCGTATTCGCATTTGTATTCGCGAATATCAAAAATTGACATTCGTTACATCACTAGTACATACATATGTATATGTTCATAAGTATTAGTTTGTAAGTATGATATACAGTGTCGCTGATAGCATATTTTAAACATATGTTTAAATAAACTCAATTTTCTGTATGATTGCCATACAAATGCATTTTCCTAAAATGTATGATGTAGTTTTCAAGGGGATCTGTTGCTGCATATTAACAAGGATTTTTTATAGTAACACTGGATGTTATACGTATGTAATAACTTATAGCTTATGCGCCTTTTATGATTTTTTTTTTAAACTGCGAGTATTGCTTTGTCGCCGTGAGTCATTACTAATGCTAGTGCCTGGCCCTGCCATAATCATATCTCAGTAAGCATACATACCGACATATGTACATACATATGAATGTATTTATTTGTTGTACCCAAGTTTTACATATGTACATACATTTATTAGTGAAAAACGACTATTTTTAAACACAATTTAAAAAATGAAATAAATTCAGTACAAATACATACATATGTACATAATAAGCAAATTAAATAAATATCAACGTATTATTTTTAGAAAAATTGTGCAAGAGCAACAGATTTTTTTAGAGTGTGCAGAAATACTCTTGCCTTCATATCTTAATATTTCTCTGACTGTCTATGTATGATTTTCCTCTTTCCCATTATTTTTTGGATAAACTTTTACTGCCGTATTCAGAAAAAATTATTTTGATTTACCAAAGGTTTACAAAACAAATTTTGTATGGAAATTTGTTTGTTAAACATTTTGTAAAAATAAATTATTTTTTTCTGAATAAGGCCTTTAATATGCATATCCACACAATATGTACATTAGGGCCGGTCGATTTATTTTTGCAAGAATCGTATAGCAAAAACGTAATCTGCACAAAATTTTGAGAGATTTCTCCGAAGAAACCACGTGTCTAAAATCAATCCCCATTCCGCGCCTCTCCACATGAAAATGTAATTCCTCTTCTTTAGAAAAACAATTTTTTTATAATTCAATTTTTTCAAATAGAAAAATGTATGTACTGAAATAAATGGTACTAAATTCGAATCATTCTTCTTCTCACGTACGTACTCCTTGCTTTTAATTTTTTTTTTTGCGAAATATCTTAGATTTATCCATAATATTTGGTTCCACATTTTCATCTTTAAAGTCAAGTTCTTTAAATAAGGCAGGCGCAGTAGCCAAACAAGAAGAGGAAATAATAATAATCATCTCGAGAGGCGCGGTATAGGAGTTCATTTTAGACCCATGGTTTCTTCGCAAAATTTTCTTAGAACTATATGAACATACATTTCGTTTTTACTATACGATTTTTTAGTTTTTTTTTCATCCATACAAATTGACCCGGCCTAATTTACATACATAATGTCTGTGGCTAAATGGAAGAGTGCTTAAGTCGACATAATCTAATTTTCAGTTAATGGCACCCCTGTACCCTCCATATTAAAATTTACTTCTGGTCAAAAAACTTAGTTATTCCGCCCTTTCCGGAAGTTGTAGCCCAACTCTCGACTTATAATCTCATATGGAATGAAAAAAAAGAAAATCACACGGAATTTTGAAATTCATTGTATTACATGTATGCTATAGCTATAAGCGCCGAATTTTTCCAGTCAATTGAAACAAAAATTAATGTTTATTCAATTGTTTGGTTTGCAAAAAATAAGAAAAGTCAAGAATTCCGTGACCAAAGAATTATAGTTATATGTAACATTATTTTATATTTGTATATTACTAATATTAGGATTCGAAAGCATTTACTTTCGTTCCGAATTACAGGGCATACTACCCCATACCGCCCTTCTCTACAAGCAATAAATATCACAGCAATAAAGCAATAACGTCGTCGGAATAAAGGAACAATATTGCTGATTGCCTTATTTATGTTAAGGCTATGGGTAACGTGACCAGATGGTTTTTGCAAAAAGCGGGACATAATCGATCAAAAAGCGGGATTTTGAAGAAAATACAGCCAAAAGCGGTATTTCAAGATAAATATCTTTTAGAAAGTGGAATGTGCACACACAGTTTTGTATTTACTTAGGAAACACATTTCGCAACTTAAAAGAAACGCTTTTAAATAAAAAAAGTATTTATAAAAAAATTATTTATCTATATAAATAAAAATCAAATGTCGTTCGTTGGTAATAGCATCAATTAAGAGCGACTGCACCGATTTTGCTACTTTTTTTTATTTTGAAACATCTTTCAGCAAAAAACGTGAAATTTTAATTTAAGTTTGATTGACGATTTTTATATTGTGCGTTGTCTTACAAAAAAGGTCGAATTAGACATGTTGGGTGTGAAACCTGCCATAAAGAAAAAAATATTTACTGTGAGATATCTGATATTGTGCTTTGCCTCTGGAAACAATTTCAGAATTTAACAAGTAGGTGTGGTGCCTCACAAGTAGTATATTTACTACTCTCACATATAGTGCAAATTTTTGTTTGTCTTCAAAAATAACACCAGAGTACCGATTTTGCTGCTTTGCTTACAGACTATTATTGATTGAAGTATTACAAAAAGGAGTCAATAATAGACCAAAAAGTGCGTCATATCCCAAGAAAATTACATATTTATTTCTATAATATCTTGCTATCTGCTACAAACAAAAACTTGAAGTTCCGCTGATTCTGCCAATGATAGATAATAATAATAGCATTTCTCCTCTCAAATAAAGAATATATTTACTTGAAAAATACCTTGAAAACTAATGCAGTGTGAATTTCGAAACTCTTCGTGACTATTTATGTTGATAATGAGGATTCCATTGTACAAAATATTGAAAAAGCGTTGCACTTCTAATAAAAAAATTCTTTTCATCTCAAATCGTTTATGGGAATGTAGCGAAGCACACAGGGTTTTGTCTAGTTAAGAAATAACCGCACTTAAAAAATATTTATAATGAATTTTTATCAGTTACATTTTAATAAAAAATCGAACAAGAGATTGAATTCAGCTCTAAAAAGTGGGATAAAGCGGGACAGAAATTTGAGGCGGGATCGACCTGTGAAAAGCGGGATAATCCCGCCTAAAGCGGGATGTCTGGTATGGAAAAAGTCATCAAGGAGGGTGCATAACAAAAATATAATTCGTTTTAAAATATCTGGTTAACCCAACAAATTTTTATTTTTATAAACTTATAACAATACAAATTATTTCACTACACACGCTTTTAAGAGACTATTTTCCTTTTTTAATATATTTATTTATTTATTTATAACATATTCTACAAACTAAATTTAGTAGAATATGGTTGCACAAGTATGGACGGAGTAACTAGACCATATGCCCAAGATGTTAACAGAATTTTAAAAAGTTTTTGTGACTGACTATACACGACCTATGCCTTCACATAGGAAGAAACTTATTTTGAATGATTTTTAATATATATTTTCTCAATTTCCCTAATATTATCTAAATGTCAAACGCAATAGAGAAAATTCGAACATAAATTAACACCGAGTTTGACGTTTAGCAATAACATAGTTTTGACAACTGCTGCAATATATGTTAACTTATTAATTGCTAGTCGAGACGTAGGGTTAGGGAATGGAAATAGATTGTCAGTAGTAAAAAATAGTTCTCGAGAGAGTATAAAGAATAACCAATTTTTTGGTCTTGTGTTAAGGTGACGTAGTAGTTCTTTCGGGATCACATGGAGACATTGGCACCAAAGATTCACTAGTAAATTTTAGGGGCTCTAGTCTACAATATCGATATATACATATATATCCTCTCTCGTTGTCAATAGTAAACTTATAGTGATTTTCTAGTGACATTGTCAATAGTGCTACTTACTAGGTGTACCCCAGCCAATGCAAGTTCCTATTGACAAATAAAAAAAATCAAAATCTATAAGTAGACTTTAGCACTATTGAGAAGGTAGGTATTTTACGACCATATGGAGATATTTGAACCGAAGATTTAAGTGACCCTCGCCTACATACAATATTTATTTAATATTATTGCACAACATAGTAAAAAAGAAAAAAAAAACTACAGACGCGTTCATTGACAATATCACCAGAAATACACTAGAACTGTTGTTTCTAACGTATCTCTACTCGCGCATAAAAGGAAATTTGTCGACATTTTAACTAGTGCAATTGTCGCTGGAGAAAGAGTATTGATATAGAGACATATGGTTCAAGTTTGACTAGAGGGGTCATTACAGACATACAAATACACAGATTAACACACACACACTACAAACTAATAACATCCCTTTTTTGTAGAGGGTTGACAAATTACTAGTAAAACATAAAAAATAACTTCATATATCGATGGTCACAAGTAGAAAGGCCCTACTAGAATTTTCACGAAATTGACTTTTTCAGTGATTCCAATATATTTCACACAAATACACCTCGTCGCAAAAATTTATTGCAATTGTGTAAAAAAAAACGCTTTTACAAGCAGTTGTACTGTTTATTATTATTATGTATATTTCTACTTTTTCCTGTAAAGTTACTTGTGACCAACCGTATATGAAGTTATTTTTTATGTTTTACCTTTAAGTTTTTAACTCGCTGCCAAAAAAGGGTATTATAAGTTTCTAGTGTGTGTCAGTGTATCTGTGTGTCTGTACGAGTCCACTTACAGGCAAATCGGCTGTACCAAGTTTTATTTAGTTTTTTTTTTGAAAGGTGATTTGATCGAGAGTGTGCTTAGTCATGTTTGAAGAAAGTCGATCCATCCGTCTAGCAGATATCACATCTTTTCTAGATATATTCAGTTGAATCTGTGTGTCTTGACGACGTACATAGCTCCCAAAGGGCTAGTCCGATTTTTATTTTGTTTTTTTTTTTCAGCCGTTTGGTTAATACGTCGGGAGTTCTTAAAATGTTTAATTTTTGTTATATGTTATTTCATAGTACATATTTACATGAACTGTTAACTCTTTTTAACCTATTTCAAAAAAAGAAGGAGGTTAACAATTCGTCTATTATTTTTTTTGGGTGTTAGTTACTTCATAACTCGGTACATTTTAGACTCATTGTAAAAATTCTTTTTTTGTCTATGAGGGTATAGCTTCCCATTGTAAAAAATGTGGGCGGGGATACGCCCACATTTTTATTTAATTTCATGATATTCTATTTCTTATCTTCGTGTAATTACCCAACTTGAAAGTTGAAAAAATGGGCAGGGTTACGCCCATTAAAATTATTATATATCACGATACTTAATGTTGTGGGACTGTCAAAAGTTGTTACTAAAAAGTACAACTATGGTTTCCACGTGCAGATATAAAACGTTGTATATCACTATTATTATTATTATTATTTTTTTATTTTTTTTTAGGTGTATATAATCCAAAAATGTTTATTTCAATATTTCAAGATGTAAAAAGAATAAAATTAAAGACAAGTCCAATTTTTAAAGTAGTAACCGGAAGAGAAGATTTAGTAAGCAAAAAAAAAAAATAATAGTGATATACAACGTTTTATATCTGCACGTGGAAACCATAGTTGTACTTTTTAGTAACAACTTTTGACAGTCCCACAACATCTCCTTCTCTTAAGTTAGGTCGTAGCCTCTCCTCTCTGTAGTAAACCTATTTTTACGAAACACCACAAACCTTGGGCTCTAAAAGGGATATTAGACGGGCATACTTGTCTGCAGACATGTACGATGGCATACCAAATCACACTGTCTAATAGCATGTTTGTCGAGTACGTTAGACATGTATGTTGGTTTTCAAAAATTTTTGATTTCCTGATGTCTGTCGCATACCAACATACTCGTCTAATAGCGTGTCCGTCATACTTTCATATAAAAATGCAGTTCGCTTGTTGACGCTGATGTGTGCGTATCGGAAGTTTGTGAGAAAAAATGTCTTGCTAATTTTATTTTCTAAGAAGAGCTCACTGAGGAATATAAAAGCTTTCCAAAATTATGGTAAATAAAAATTAAGATCTGTACCACAACAAAAAATTGAAAAATAATGGATATAATAAATTAAAGGAAAAATTTTTTCCGCTTCAGTGCCATGCTTTTACTTCAAAAATTTCTATGTACTGAAGTATTCCGTCAGCGTTCGACAGTGTAATAGCAAAGCCCAAAGTATCACCATCGTACATGTCTGCAGACAAATATGCGTGTCTAATAGCCCTTTAAAATAGACACTATCCTCAATTTTGGAAATTTTTTAGGAGTTGTAAAAATTATTTTTAAACATGAATTAAAATATATGTATATCGAGCTTTATTTTCGATTTTATCGTAAGCGACAAAAATTAAATTGTTCAGAAGGTTTTTTTAAAATATTCAAAAATGTTTTTGTACGTAAGTTGTCGCTTACGATACAATTGTAAAGTTATATACAATTTTGGTATTTTGATAATTCTAAACTATGGATAGGCCCATAAAATATTAATTTCAATTAAAATCTCTATTTTCGATAACATTTCGCTTACGATAAAATCGAAAATAAGGCTCGATATTATGTATGTATTGGAAAAAAACTATCGGCCTGCCCCACGATGTCACCAGAAAACGTTCGATCGAATTAAGGCACATTCACCAGGTAGTAGCGGAAACGCAGCTGAGCTATTTTTTTTAATTAAAGTTCATCCGAAGCTTCACATTTTGTTTACGAAAGAGAAATTAAAAAAAAAATTTTAAAAAAATTTCAATATGAAAAATATTTTATTAAAAAAATTCTGTGAAAATAAATTTAAAAATATGAAACAACTATTAAAAAAATTGTGAAAAGTGCTAAACGTTGCAAATTTTGTTAGTGGTAGCTTCCGTGGAAAAATTTGTTTAACTTTATGTGAATAATTTTTATTATTATTGTGTTACAACAAATTCTTTCTTTGACATTTTGGATAAACTAAAAGCTATGTTGTTTTTTATTTATTACCATTTTTGAATTGGTTTTAAGTTGGTTTTATGAAATTAAACCTTGTTTTCGCTTTGATAAATTCAGTGCTGCCAAGTTAAAATGACCGGCAGCAGCTGATAATATTTATGCCAGTGAATACCAATAGATGACGCTTGAAAGATTTTCAAGTTAAAAATGGATGCAGCAGCAACAATAATCAAAAAATTATGGAAAAAAGTTTTTGGATGGAAAACAACGAAAATATTTTCATTGAACTCTGGAAAGTGAAAATAGACAAACAAAAACAGTTGAAAAGTATGTCCAACAAGTGTGCAGGAGATTTATTTTATTTTGAACAAAGTTATTAGACAGTCTGTGAGTTAAAACCTGAATTTAACAAACTTGCCGTGTGAATGCAAAATCAGCTGTTTATGGTTTTAATGTTAAAACCAGGTTTTAATTTTCAGTGTGAAAACACTAATAATGTTCAAAAAAAGTAATTACAACCAGGTTCCAGAGAAGCGCTTGAGTGCCGAACATCAATCGGCTTTTCATATAAATGAATACACATACGCTTATACCTTTCTCTTGGTTTTCTCTCTGTGGGCAGCTCTGAATTACAATCATAAGAATTTCAAAAATTGCAATAGAAGTTGTCGATCGAACGATTTATGAAGACATCGTGTGACAGGCCGTAAAAAAATATGTTTTGGCAATTTTTAACATTGAATTGGGCAAAAAAGGTCAAAAAATAAATCTGACAATCCTGCATGTGGTATGTAAATATGCAACTACGTTTGTTTGGATGTGTATTGCAAGTGAGATATATGATTTGAGTGTAAATTTATGTCCCTATTGCATTTCTTTTCATTTTTCATCTTTGCAAAAACCGGCTCAAGGCGAGTTGATATAAGGTGGTCTTGATTTGCAACTCGCCTTGAACCGGCTGTTAGTATAACCAAAATGGCTGCCATTGATATGAGTGGGAAAATGGTTCAAGAGAAAAAGTGAGCTGAAGAGTGCAAATGTCAAAAAGAGTTGAGCTTATATTGATAACATTGAGTTTTTTTTTGTTTGGATTTTTTGTTTACTATTGTATCTTTTCTTAATTAGAATTGCCGCTTCTTTGAGTGCCATTGAAATTATACATGATTAGCAGATTATCTAGAAATTATGTGACACCCTTACGATTACAAATTCATACAATGCATAGCATATTTCAGTGTTAGGTATTGTGCCAAACAAGAACTTGGTCAAAATTTATATCTCACTACTTTTAATGGCCGAAATTTTTGATAGGAACTTGGCCTTTTTTCACATTTATGTTTTTGTGAGGATTAAATATAAGTGAAAATGATTGATTAGTTCAGGACAAATACCCGAAACATTCTTCCTCAATAGTAAAAGAGTTATTTCCATACAATCCTCCTTTAGAGCCATGGCCTTAATATTTTAAAGCACCTGTAGACGAATATATAAACGAAATTGTGCGACTGGAAGGTTAGTGTTCTCCAGGGAATATGGAAAAATATACACATGTTCCTCCAAATATTACCAAAAACCCAGTTCATCCTATAAGAATAATGTATTAGATGCTGGAGGTGGCCGCATTTAGTACACATTCTTAATCTAATAAGTACTAGTGTCCTGCACAAGACTATTTATAAGACCTTTCAAGACAAGAGATTTTTTCAAATGCTTTACTACAGCGAAATATTCTAAAAGAATCGCTAAGCAACACTGTTGACAAGACATTTTTTTCGGTTGTTTGTCTTGTACTATCAAAATTGAGAGCCTCCGGTTTTTATCTTTTGAGATAAAAGCCACAAAAGAGCGGTCACTCACGCGACTTCAAATAGACATGGCTTTAGACATCATTGCTAATAATCGGCAAACTCTGCGAATTGTGTGAAAATTTTGAACTTTAAATATTTTTGACATAAATAAGATATATCAAGCTTTATTATTAGACTTGTGATTTTTAAAAATTTGGCCTGCCATTTTTTTCGAAGGATTCTTCTGGGTCACTCACGTGACGTCACTCACGCGACATTTTATACACTGCAGTCTTGTGTGCAGTTATATATATATATACAATTATAGTTATAACATTAGTATTTAAGCTAAGAAAAAGAAGAAAAAATAAAAAAGAGATGTCCATATCGTATTTTTTATTTAATACATCATCTGCCTTCTTTACGCCCTTTCCAAGAGATTGCTTGCTCCAATACCTATCACTTTTCTTGTTCTCCACTTGCCGATTAGTCCGAATCATTTTTACACTCGATCTATCATATTCTCTCTTTATTTTTAACTTGCTATCGACTTCTATTGGACTCTCTGGCACTTTTATTCTGTACTTTCGGGACAATTCTCTTTGTTTTGCTCTATAACCCATCAGTTTTTGTGGGTTATTTTTTATTTTGCCCATGTTTCGCATTTGCTTTTCATTTTTTTTTATTAATATTTTGTTGATCCATCTAAATTTGAATTAAAAAAGCTAACAAATAACTAAGCAAAAATAATTTTTTTTAGAAGGGATTGCACTTACGGTCACTCACGCGATCAGATTAAAGATTAAAGGCCCAACTATAATATGAATAAGCTAGCTTAAGCAACTGTGCGGTTAAATATAAAACGTATGTGGCAAACTATAAAGGTCCAACTATAATATGAATAAGCTAGCTTAAGCAACTGTGCGGTTACATATAAAACTCATGTGGCAAACTATAATGTACTTAACAAACTTTTCGTCAAGTTTCGTAAAATGTCATTTGCTTAAGTAAAGTGCCAAACTGAACGCACATTCCGTAAGGAAACAACTGTTTGTACATTTTTTAAACTCAAACAAGCAGCAGCAGAAAATATTCATTGATTTTAAATATTTTTTTATTGTTTCTTATTTTAAACTCGGAAAATAAAGCAAAACTTTTATTTTCAATGTTTGTTTTACAATACACATATACACACATACTCATGTATTTACTTATGTATATTCACTGTTGTACTTTTTAGTAGGCAAAACAAATAAAACAAGTAATAAGGTGATGGATATATTTAGATGTGAATTTTTAATAGATTAGGACATTCTTTCAAGTTAGTTTGATTGAATTGCATTCATTTATGAGTTATGAGAAGAAATAAAATTAATACAAAATTATTGACAATACCTATATGTGCAGCTGTGGCTAAAGAATACTTAAGTGCATGTAAGTACATTGTGGCCACATAAAAGTCACATCTGAATTGTTTAAGCATTTGACAGACTTATCGTTCAATTCTGACATTAGCTTAAGCCAGCTTATTTATATTATAGTGGGGCCTTAACACAAATACGTTTAATTCGTGCTCTGTTGTCTCTTTTTGTACTTTTTACCGTAACTTCACTTATCTAAGTACGATTAAAGAAGAGAAGCTCTACGGTAAGAGAACTCTAAATGTAGTAAATATTTTAACGAAATAAGCCTTTAAAACGTACCCAGTGCAAGAAACATCAAACGCAACTTCGCTTACAATTATTTTTTACATATAAACTTTTATTCACTATTTTAACCCAAAAATATTAAATTTCAATACTTCTTAATAATATATAATGAAAAATGGCAAGATCTTCGGTACTTTTTTTTGGAACTCTTGGTTGACCTTTTCGCGAAAATGCCCATATGTGCATATGTATGTATGTTATATACCAATGCATATAAATAAGTATTTACACATACATACATATAGTTCATTGCAATATCACTGTTTTTATGTTCTAATTTTTTTTACTTAGGTTACAAAAGAGGAATTGTCAAAATTAATATCCGGATTTGAAAATCAGGATCTGCTTACCAGCAATGGAGTTACATTGGCCGGCCAAAGATATATATATTTGTCTGGTACAGACCGTGTAGTTCGCGCTAAGTTTGGACGCAGCGGCGTGCATTGCATGAAAACCACACAAGGTAATGTTATTTTTTTTAAAAGAAACGCATTATATTATTCCATTATTTTCTAAAATACGAGTATCGTGCATGATTATAATTATTTGTACAGAAAATTTATGGTTATAAGAAAATTTTTTAAAACATTGGGTGTGTTCATTTACTTTCCTAGCAGAAACATGCAACGAGAGAGCAAGGCAGAAAATTACAAAATTACTCTCCCAAATACGAAAAAGTAAATAAACGCTTTACTTGTAAAACTTGCAAGAAAATTTTATTCATTTCAGAACCATGGATGGAAATCGTGATACAATTTTACTTTTTATGTTGTATTTTGCATAATCTTGTTTGAAAATTTTTTAAATTACAAAGTTTTTAAATATCTGCATTTAATTTGAAATACTTTACATAGTTTCATGTATTATTTAATATTTTTATTTATATTTTTTTTAAATTCTGTTTTATTAACAAAAAAAGTTTAAAATTATCAAAATGCCAAAATTGTTTATAATTTTTAAGATACGAGCTGTAAATTTTTTTCGTAAGCGACAATTTACATATCGATGGTCACAAGTAGAAATGCCCTAACTCGCATTTTCACGAAATTGAGTTTTTCAGTGATTCCACTACATTTCACACAAATACACCTCGTCACAAAAATTTATCGCAATAGTGTAAAAAATAACGCTTTTGCAAGCAGTTGTACAAATCAGTTGTAGAAGCAGTTGTACTGTTTACTATTATGTTTTTACCTTATCCTGTAAAGTTACAATTATTTGAGTTAGGGCCTTTCTACTTGTGACAAACGATATGTAAAACCTATTTGAATATTATAAAAATCATTCCCCCGAACAATTTAATTTTTGTCGATTGGCAAACTTATTATTATTGAACATTTTTCAGTAACAATTGTTAAAAATTCGTAGAAATTTTTAGTAAATGAACAAACCTATTTTTGTACACCATATGCGTTTCTCGTTGCTGTTGTGAAAACATTTGGGGTATTCAAACGGTAGTCTTAGAACTACATCGAGCCTTATTTTCGATTTTATCGTAAGCGACAAAAATTAAATTGTTCAGGAGAAGGCTTTTTTAAAATATTCAAATATGTTTTTGTAAATTGTCGCTTACGATACATTTTCACAGCTTGTATCTTAAAAGTTATCAACAATTTTGGCATTTTGATAATTCTAAACTATGGGTAAGCCCATGAAATTTTAATTGCAATAAAATGTATATTTTCGATATGTCGCTTACGATAAAATCGAAAATAAGGCTCGAAGTTGCTGTTAGTAACCTATAATTATTTCTGTGGCAATAAGTAAAAAGCCATATTTTTCGTTTTTACAGAAGAGTATTTTTAAGAGTTGAAGTTGATTTTCAGAAATTTATTTCTTTTACAGTTACACACTATAACGTACCTTTTCACAATCTATGGTTAAAAGATAACAGAGACTTTAACGCAAGTTTTGTGTGATGAACTTGCAGTTAAAGTTCACGTTAACTCTTAACCGTACATTGTGAAAAGGGACGTAAGTAATACATTTAAGTTGAAATATACCAAAGTACAACCTAAATTAAGCTATTATTCCAAATGAGAATAGAAGTCTTAAAAAAATAAGTCGCAAATTAATTGAGGTTTAGACCACAGGGGAACTTTCGAATATACAGATTTCGGAGGTACCATTAACTCAAAATCAGCTTATCTCGACTTAAGCCCTTTTTCCTTTTTTGCCACAGGTTTACTATTATAAAAATTTTACTTATTTGTATTTTCGCTTTAGTACTTTTGTACACTACTTTCTCTCTCTTTTTTTCTCTCAATTCCTTTCTTATAGTAGAATTAGTCGAATCATATCGTGTTACTTTTGAAGTGGTCGTATCTCTCAATTATGGATTTTAGTTAATAAAAACGTGAGGTTGCGAGCAGCGTGACCGTTTGACCGACTAAAGTGGCAAATTGCCACTTTTTCGACCGCCTTTCCACTTTTTCGGCTGACTTGCCACTTTTTGTCTCACTTTTTTTTAGGGTGAGTTATATGAAAATACATTAAAAATAAAAATTTTAGTGTATTTCTCAATTTTTTTTTAGTTTTGCCCTTTTTTTTTTTTTTGATAAATCCCCCATTTGGTGCCACTTTTTGACAAATGTCATCGGTCATCCTGGTTGCGAGCGAATTTGTCCGCTGTTAAGGCCGGGGCACAATGAATCCGTCATGCGTTAAACATCGCCTTTTTCAACTGACAGCTAAGTTGAAATACACGGCTTCTTATGAGGTCTGGTACATTCAGTACGTGTCCGTCAACGCAAAGTGCAAAATTTGGTCAACTTTTAACTTTTAAGTACTCATTGTGCCAACCTTCTCCGTCGTTGCGTTAATGTCAGTTGAAAAAGGCGAAGTTTAAAGTATGACGGATTCATTGTGCCCGGCCTTTATTGTATTTCTCTTCGCTTTATACGTGTGTGTGAATTTATGTAAGAGAGAAGTTGACGTAGAAATCTATTTTCTGTAGATTTCTACCTCACATACAATTACGATACATATTAAATAAACAGCAACATGTTTTATTAATGTTACAGATTTTGTTAGCTGATCCGTCAACTCACGATACGATTCTACTAATTCTACCATTAACCTCTCATATTTGTACGTGAAGTTATGACAGAACAATAAATATAGCTCGAAAAGTGTTATTTTATGACTTTTTAAAAAAATTGCTAAATATGCTAAAATATTAATACGTTATGAATGACACTATGACACTTAAGACTATGGTTTCAATCTCTCCATTCTTTCATTCAGTTGTGGCTACGCAACTTCAATTTTTATGTTATTGAAGTATGTACATATGTCGTTACAAAGTCCTTTACAAAGTCCTTTGTTTCTTCCACCCCACCGTCATAAACATAATTTGGAACAAAGTTTGCTTCAAACTTTATTACTCGTATATTAATTATTCGTTCCTTCTGTTGGAATAGTGCTGAGTAAAGGTTTTCTGTCCAGCTTGCCTTTAGCTTTTAATGAAGAAAATCTTTTTCTCAGACCTTAAGTTCTACTGAAGGCTGGCTAAGCAAAAATATTTACCCAACGAAGCCATTATTACACATACTCAGGAGAGAAAACCTTTTAAGTCCGTCCGACGGCCTTGAAGGCAAAAAAACCTTTTTAAGGAAACTTAAAAATTAATTGTGTAACTTCCTCTTCTCTCAATCTATCTGTCATTTCTCCATATGTATTTGCACTATACGTGCACTATGCTATCATCTCAGGTAACACAAAGGTACCTGTTATATTTGACTCAAGTGTGCTGAAAACTTACTTTCTCTATTATAAGACCTGTCAAACCTAAACAAACATGGATTTAAGATCCAGTATACTTTCGATATCTTCCAAATATGGAAAAGTGTTGAAAAATCCTTTTTATTCTTACAGAGTAAATACAAATAATGAAACGTGCGAACATTTTACTTTCAAGGCCGTTTTACTAAAAATCCCGCTGAATGCCTATAAACATTTAACATCAATTTGTAGCAATTACTCGTAAATAAAATTCAATAAATAAATCGAAAAAATTGAAAAACAAAAGATTCCAAAGCCAAAATTGAGTGCTAAGTTGTCATATATGAATGTTAGATAATTAATATGTAATACATATCGAATATTGTGCTATTTAGTTATTTGTAGGTACATAATGCATACATACATACATATGTCATACATGAATATGTTTTTATGTGTATGTTGATATACACATGTATGTATCTATATATGTATTAGTTTTTAGTTTGGCAAAAAATTCCTTATATGATCATGTTTGTGAAAACACAGCGCTAATAAATCTAAATGTTTTGTTTTAATGACACAACTAATAATATTTGTTTCTAATTTATTTATTTTTTTGTTGTAGCCGTAATTGTTTCCATTTACGAAGATCCCGTTCAGCCACAACAGGCCGCATCCGTCGTAGAGAAACTTGGAGATTATCTTATTACTTGCGGGTACTAGAAAATAGAAACACACACACTATACATAATACATAAAAGTAATTATATAATAATATTAATAAACGAAAAAAAAAACCACAAAATATCATACATTTTTTTTTTGCTAAACAAAAAAAAATAAAAATAAAATCTTTGGAATAATTTTCATACAAAATAAATAAAAACTAAAAATAAAAACCGAAATTTAATATAGGGTCTTTTATTAAGCGGCTTCCACTCCTTATATTTAAATACATAAAACAATCTGCCTTATCGTGGTTGGCGTATTTCAAATACGACTACGACAGTTTGGTGATATGTATATTAAAGAAAAAATGTTCCAGTTTTCTTTAATCTATTACGAAATCGTCGTAGTCGAAGTCGAAATACGCCAATCACGATAGGGGGAATGTGAGAATTTTTTATTCTATGGATGCCATTATGTATGGAATACAATATCGTGCAAGTGTCTGCCACAGCTTTGTCAGGTGGCGCTCCTGTTGAAACCACATGTTGTCGTTGGTGTTCATATCATCGAATTCTTGTCAAAAAAAAAGTTTTTTTATTGATCGACTTATATGGTTAGGAGCCGTAAAATAGCCTGCCGTATTTATTTATCTTTTTTTCAATAAGTCAAAGCCTGCATATAAAAATGAGCTGCGAAGCTGCACATATTGTCGCTATTTTAACTAACCGATATAACTGAATTTTTTTTGAAAAATGAGTTAAGTCCTCTACTAGAATTTATAAGTCATAATACACATTATCTACAACTTTCATGACTGTAAGCTGTTGTGATAAATTTATTAAAAAGACTAAAGAATATTAATATTATATAAGCTCAGTACAATATGTAAAGCATAGCCTACTACAAATAATTATAACCAGCGGTTATAGGAATAAAGTGCATAAGTAAATAAGGACATTATGTATAATTTTCATTCTCTTCTCAACACTCTCCCTGAATGGTAACATTATCTAATAGCATCCATATTTTCTCTTGCACTATTTACATAAAGAAACAAAATATCATTAACAAAAAAAATATTACATTTCAAAACAAAAAACAAATTTAAATAAGTCCAAATTTGTTAACTAAATATTCTAATTTAGTTTTAATTAAAATGTGCAACCATCTCATTTGTTGTAATATATTTCAAAATTACGTTCTTTTCGTCTACCTTCTGACGTATAAATTTGACTTTGATATCAACATGCTTAGTTCTTGACGAATAATTGTTATTTAAAGCAACTTGAATTGCGCCTTTGTTATCACAAAACAAAATTGCTCCAAATTTAAATGTAAGATCAAGTTCAGTATCTAAACGTTTTAACCATACTGATTCTTGTATTGCAGCAGTGACTGACATAAATTCTGCTTCGGTTGATGATAATGCGACTGTCTTTTGCTTCTTAGTCCCAAATCACACTGTGCAAGTCTTATTGCTAAGCTGATTAGTTTCAGGGTGAGAGAGACGAGGGGAACATCAACGTTTCTTTCCCCCCCCCCCCCCCCCCCGTCTCTCTCTCCTAATAAACTAATCAGCTTAGCAATAAGACTCGCATAGTGTAAATAGGGACTTAGTGTTCCACGATATAGCACCAGACTGATACGTGAAAATATATCCTGTGGTGGATTGACGATCATCTAAATTTCCAGCCCAATCAGCATCACAGAATCCTACTATTTCATCATTTTGTTTCTTTTTACATACAATTCCTTTATTTATGGTTCCTTTCAAATATCGCATAATCCTTTTTACAGCTTCCCAATGTGGTTTTCCAGGATTTGTGCTGAAACGACTCAATATGTTTACGGCATAACATATATCAGGGCGTGAAATTTGTGCAGCATATAGTAAACAACCTATAGCTTCCATGTATGGAACTTTGGACATTTCCTCTTTTGTTTTTGCATTTTCCGGACACATACTTTTCGACAATTTTTGTTGTAGCACATGGGTGTTGCTGGGTTACAATCACTCATACCAAAACGTTTTAATACATCACATACATATTGTGATTGATCAATTTTGATTGAATCTTTAACGTTTTATTTTCATTCCAAGTACTGTTGACACTTCACCCATATCTTTCATTTTGAATTTACTGCTAAGTTTCCGTTTTACCATTTCTATCAAACTTAATTTATTGGAAAATATTAAAATATCGTCTACATAAATCGTCACGAACAGCATGTCATTATTGCTAATTTGGTAATAAATACATTGGTCGACATCACTTCTTTGTAGTCCTATATTAAGTAACTCTATTAAAAGTTTCATTCCAAACTCTGCCTGATTTTTGAAGTTTACACACCTTGGTTTTATCACTTGCAAACATTTCGGGTTGTTGCATATGCACACACGGCATCCATTTGGTGTATATGCATGTCATGCTGGACTGCTAAAGCTACTAAATATCTTATGGAAACATACCTTACAACTGGTGAGAAAGTTTCGTTGAAGTCTATACCTTCTCGTTGTGCAAAACCTTTTGCCACTAATCTTGCTTTCCATCGTATGGGGCAACCATTTTCATCGTGTTTTGACTTAACAGCCTTTTGACCTGGCGGGAGATCAGTTAGCACCCACGTTTTATTTGCAGATAAAGATGCCATCTCCTCTTGCATGGCAATTTTCCACTAATCGGCATCTTCGGAAGACATTGCATCTTTTACATTTGAAGGATTTTCAGACACGAAGCTCATCGCACAAAAATTTCGACTATTTTGTTTTACCGCTATCCTTTCCGACCTGCGAACGCTGCTGGTTGATTGTAAATTTTCAGTTTCATATGTGTTTGGTGACCACTCTTCATCTACAGCTTCAATTGCTTCTGGTAAAGGTGAAGACCATTCTGCTGAATCATCATATAGACTTTCATCGGTATCACTATTCTGAACATCACTTGGCTGTATCGATTCATTGGTTTCTTCTATCGGACAGATTCCTTCATCATAAGAAATTTGAGGTGGCAATTCAAACTGATTAATACTCCAATAACATCAGAATGAATTAACTGCAGTAATACGTTTGCTCTTTCACCTTTATCTTTATTTGGCCTTCGGGTTTGTTTCCCTTTCACACATATTACACAAGGATCACTCATTTCTTTCTCAAAATTAACCCCATTATTAGCTTTTTTAACCTCTCGCAATTTTTTGTTGCAAATGTGGCCCATTCTTCGATGCCACAATTCAAAACTTTTTGTAGATAACAATGATATTTATTTTTTCATATTTATTTTAGTTTCGATTTGATAAATATCATCAATTATTTTGGATTTCACAATTAAATTGCCATATTCATCAAAAATTTTGCACGAATCCTTTTCAAATACTACTTTTTTGCCGTTTTGTACCATTTGCCTTACAGATAATAAGTTTGCACATAAGTTAGGAACATATTCCACATTTTTAACTGTTAGTTGTTTATTGGAATTTTGATTTAATATCGTTAAATCGACATCACCAACGCATTCAACATTCAATTCAGTATTATTTGCTATAATCACCTTTTTATTTGAAATATTTTTCTTTCTATTTATGTAATCAATATTATTAATCATATGATTACTTGCACCACTATCAATAAATTTTTCACAATTATTGAAGCTATTGATTGTGAATGCTACTAATGTTGATGAAAAATCTTTTCTGTTGGCCTTTTTAAATTTATCTTTCTTTTGATCACTATTAGTTTAAAATTTTCTCTGGCACTTCCTCGAAATATGTCCAAATTCCTTGCATTTATAACATTGAACTTGCTTTTTCCTGCGATTTTCTTTAGAATACAAAACCGCTTCCTTATCTGTTTTCTCATCAAACTTCTCCTTAGAATTCTCTACAGCCATTGCCAATGGTTTGTATTCATCTCTTAAGCCTGCTAACATCAAAGAAGCTGTCAGTTCGTCATCTATATTTAGGCCAGCATTTTTTACTTTTAATGCAACAATTACCAATTCATTTACGAATTCTTCAATTGAATTGTAATTCTGCAATTTAATATTTACTAAATGCTTTAGTAATTCCACCTTTCTTGTGAGACCTGTGTCTTCATACGCACTCATTAATGCATCCCAGGCTTGTTTCGCTGTTGTATCACTTGCGATGTGCCCATAATTACTTAGATGAACCATTAATGTTATTTCAATCAATCTCTGTTATTAATTAATCTGTTATTTCTTCAATCTCTGCTTTTTCTACAATATTCCAGCATCCTTTAATGATCAAACACGATTTTGCTAGTCTTTTCCAGACACCAAAGTTCTCCCTTCCACGCAATCTTTCTATTGAAAAAGCTCCTGGGAGGTTTGTCATTTTCGTTTATTAAAAAAAACAGGATCAGAAATAAGTATTTTCAGCAATAAATTCAAATTAAAAAATATTTCTTTTTTTTTAATTTTCTAAAATATTTTTTTCACTTGTGACATAAGGCCCATAACCTGTTGTGATAAATTTATTAAAAAGACTAAAGAATATTAATATTATACAAGTTCAGTACAATATGTAAAGCATAGCCAACTAACTACAAATAATTATAACCAGTGGTTATAGGAATAAAGTGCATAAGTAAATAAGCATAATAAGGACATAAGCATTACTTCATTAGGTCAGTTAGTTAAAACAGCGACGATATGTAGGTATTTAGATAATTCCCGAACAATGCATATGTACATATACATTATTCATGTATTTAGTACGTATTTTCAATCAAATAAAAAAATTAGCATTGTCACAATAAATTCCGTACGAAAGAGAAGGTCATACTTTTCTTTAGAAAACGAAGACATAATATGTCTATATATATGTCTATATTATAGTCAAATACGAAGTTATATTGGGTAGTATGAATAAAATAAGTATTTGCTTTTTACTTAAAAATTTGTTTTAAAACCCAAAATATGTATGTGTTTTTTGTTTTTTTAAACAAATTTTTAAGTAAAAAGCAAATACTTTTTTTTATTCATACTACCCATTGTCATAATATTCATTGCATAATTAGTGTTTTATTAATCACCCCTATCGTGAATATTTATTCCCTCGAAATATTTCCCTTTTCCCTAAAGTTGCAATCGTGAATTATTTCCACGTGAAAAACTCGCATGTTCGACAAAAATGGCATAGAAGATTTTTATTCCCGTGAGTTTTTCCCCCAAAAAATACGTGTATTTGCTTACAAACGTTTTGTTTGTTAATACAAAAAAAGAAGCACAATGTAAGTAGTTTTCTTGTTAAGTGATGTCATCTTTTACAAAGCAAAATGCACCAAAAATTTTCTGTAGAAGAAAATTGGTCGGCTACTGGTGGTGTGGCTGCCGACGCTTGGTTATAAGTACACAACTGTTTTTGATTTAAACGTAAAAACTTTACAATTGCCTTTGGTTTTCTTTCGAAATAAAAATAAATTTTAGAACAAAAGCACCTATGTGTATTATATTTGTTCTATTCCGAAACAAAATCAGCTATGTGTAGTTTTTTGTTAAGTTCTTGTACCACTTCAGGAAAAAAAAATTTGTATTTTTTTCAACGCGTAATATTTTTAAATAGGCTAAGAAAAATTAAAAAATATGTTGCGAATTGGCAAAATAAAACGGTTTGTTTGCTCTCCTGAACACTTCATTAAAAACACAGGTATTTTGGTCGGCGCACCGACGATTTATATACTATATATCGATGGCTTAATATAAAAAAGGGCTAACTCGAATTTTCGATATTTTACAGAAGCAAAAAACTGAAGAACAAATAAAGCATTTACATGCAGAAATAGTTTTTTAAGTTGCCATAAGTCCTTGATTTTGAACTGTAACGTACTAAGATCTTCAAGAAGGATGCAATTATATGTACGTTGTCGCCCAGAAAACATTAACATTTTTATATTAAGCCATCGATATGTATATTTATTTACATTATAGTATATAAGGCCAACAATTCTTCATGTTTTTCACTTACATATCGTCACCTTAAATGCAAACGGACGTAACTACACTTTTATATTTTTTACAGGAGAAACAAAAAACGTTTCAAAATCAATAACAATACAGTGTTCTTAAAAATTTTCTTCGAAATTTATTTGTAGTTTGAATATTTATATGTTTTTAACCATTTATTTCATTTTTATATGTATATATTTAAGCTTTTATATTAGTTACGTTCCTTGCAGTGAAAAATAGATGCATTCGTAATTACGTCCGTTTGAATTTCTTTAATAAAGTCATAATTTTTGTTCGCAGAGGTCTAAATATTTGCGTGGACATGTACTTTGACAGAATGAACCATAATCAATCAAAAACTCGATTTCGAATTTTTGTGTAGTTACGTCCGTTTGCATTTACGGTGACGATATGTATGTACATTACTTCCGATAAACATAGTGGATTTGATGCATATCTCAAATTTCTCCTCTTTATTTTTTCCAATAAAAATAACATAAATCGGAGCAATATGCTGTTCATTTTGCTGAATAATAACAATTTATTAAGAAAATTATAAAAATACACGTAAAAAATAGATAATACAATTGCATCAATTCACAATAGCATGTTCGACTCGCAAAATATGTTTATTTTATTCCGTAACAATTCGTCGTGCATTATGTCCCCAGTAAACCAATAACCAACCGACGAATTGGCTATGCCAACATTCGGCAATGTTCTGTAAACCGATTGATTTAAAAAAACTAACTGACAATTTTCTGCATATACATACATATATCTCATTTACTCAGTGATGCATAATTAATCCTCTTGTCGTTCTTCATATTGTGCAAAAATTTCATACAAATATCTTGTTTACTCAACTCTTGAGAGAAAAATAAAATTGCCCTTTTCCACTACGTTGTGTGTAAATTGGAAACTTCAAACTCGTTTTCTGGCAAACAGTTTTTTTTTACCGTTATGTACATATATACATACAATCAGGGCTTCATCATGGGAATCCAGCGGCTTCGTTGCTCATGGTAGGTACAGACTTAGCAACGTGTTTATGCAACCAGGCAGATTGTATTGTCGGTCGCATAGTCTGTAGTGTTGTTTTTGGTTGCGTTGGAAGTTGCATTCGAAGTTTCGAAAATATCAAAATGTTTTGATGTTTATGAGTTGCATTGACGGTTGCATTGTAGGTTGCAGTGTCTGTATCAAAGTATTCGAAACCGAGTTGCGTAAGCAAGTTGCAAAGTCTGTATCTACCATCAGAAACCGGGGGGTTATTATGTAATTCGATTCGAAACGGAAATGTGTTCGAATGTAATGTTAATAACATACAAATTCGAATAGTTTCCGTTTCGATTTGATTTCAAATCGAAAACGAGAATTTTAAGAGATTGTATATCTACATAAATGTCTTTCAGAACATGGTCGTATAAGTTTTAGTGTATCAGTCCTCAGAAGTGTTAACTCGCGTTAGTAAATTTTATATTTTTTGGCATATTGTAGATATCGCACATTCAGTTCAATAGTGACCTAGCTCAAAACATTCGTTTTTTGAGTTAATAATGCAGAATAATAGTAATACATTTTGTATTTTATCTTGCGTACAATTTTCATATAAATAGCTTGTACTATTATCACTCACCTCCTGAGAGAAGAATAATTGTTCATGCCTTCATTGAGTTGTATGTAAATTGAAAAGTTTAAACGTGTTTTCTGCAAAACTAGTTTTTTTTTGAGTTGTGACACTATTGAACTGGATGTGCGATATGTACTGTAGATGGAAGTAGATTTTCTGCGAGACTGTATTTATGAATAAACTACATGCGAAGTGTCGTAATAAATATTTTTATCCAAATGTATCAAAAATATACCCAGGCACAAATACATGTACATTGAAAAATCTAAAAATAAACGTATAGAATTTTGAGTATTTTTAGTCGTGGAGATGAATTTTAGTGATTTCATATCTTTTTATGTATAGTATATTAAGAGAAATGTTCATATTAGCAAATGAAATACTGTTTTTGAATGTAAAATTTGGAGAAAAATTTAAATTTTGCAAAACACTAATAATCTTTACTTTTATAGTGATAATCTCATTTCCATACGTACATATGTAAAGGGTGTCCCAACAAGAACGCAAGATTTAAATTTGGCGCCATTCGAAGTGTCATTGTTTGACATTTGAACAATTGTTATTGTTTGCTAGTAGAAGGTACGAGGTTAGTGAAAATGGAGCGCTACACGAATGAACAACGCATTCTCATTGTGAAATTGTTTTACCAAAATGGTGAAAGTTTTGCGGCTACAGTTCGCAAATTTGCGATCGATTTGGGGTCACAATAATGCTCCAAAAGAGTCAACTGTAAAGATTAATGGATAAATTTGCCGAAACTGGGTCTGTTAGTGATGTAAAGACAACAAAGCGCCTTCGACCAGGTCGATCGACCGAAAATGTCGCAGCTGTACGTGATGATGTCGCTCAAACGCAGGTCAAGCGCAAACAGTCAATGGTGTTCGGTATCGAGAAATGATAACCAGTTTTTTCGTGCCTAGAATTGAAGAAATGAATGTGGAGGGCATGTGGTCAACAAGACGGCGCCACATGTCATACAGCCAGAGAAACAATTCAATTGCTACATCAGTCATTTCCCGGTCGTGTTATTTCGCGTTTTGGAGACCAGAATTGGCCGCCTAGATCGTGCGATTTAACACCATTAGACTTTTTTCTTTAGGGTTTTTTGAAGTCGATGGTTTACGCGAATAAGCCGACGACGACTCAAGCCTTAAAAGAGGAAATTGGACGATGCATTAATGAAATACCGTAGCATTTATGCAAAACGGCCATTGAAAATTTCATTAAAAGATCGCATGTGTGCCAGCAAAGCCGCGTCGGCCATCTGCCCGATTTGTTGTTCCACACATAACCTCATTTTGTCTACTTTACGATATAATAAAGTTTAAAATTTTTTTTTTTAAATATCTGTGTTTTATTTAAAATTTAAATCTTGCGTTCTTGTTGGGACACCCTTTATTTATATATGTATGTAGTATGTATGTAAGTAGTATGATGTTTTTAAAAACATATTAAGAAAACATTAATTATGATCACGAATCTCGTAATACATACTCATGAAAGTAACAAAGTTATGATTTTGATAATCAGTTTGTACAATCCAGAATCCACACATTTTCAATTTATCAAAATCAAGCAAAAATATGTACATACATATCGCTCGCTACCTTAATACAGAAAGGCCCTATCTCATTATTTTTTTGATTTCGAGATTTTTGCACATTTCGATAAAAGAACATCTATCTAACGTATCGAAAAATGCAAAAATCTCGATTTAAACAAAATGAGTTAGGTAGGCCCTTTCTATGGATATTAACGTAACGATATATATATATATACATACATATACATATGTGACAGCGCATAGAGAAAGGGGCCTAAGGGTAAAAAACTGTTTTGTTCAGGAGAGCTTTAAAGATTTAAATACGTGTATCACTGAATAAAACGCGCATATCTCTGGGATGGAACACTTTTGGTGCATGAGATCGATCTCATTCGATGCTCAGATGTTGTCCACATCAAAAAAAAAAAAAAAAGTGAAAATTGATTTTTTTACCCTTAGGTCCCTTTCTCTCTGCGCTGTCACATATGTATATTTGTGAGAGGAGCATAGGGCCACAAAAAAGGTGCATGTCATTACAATTCAAGAGCGAAACAATTTGGAAGACCTCAACGAAACGTCGGATACATTACAAATGAAATCAGGCCTTTTATTTATTTATTCCCAAGTAGCCCTTTCAATCATAGGAGAGTCTAGTGTGAATCGTATGCAGAGCATTTTGAATCGCAGACGAGCTCATATTTTAATCGTGGAATCGGGAGAAATTGTTGCCTGTAGACGATTCGTATACAAGAGCCGCTGAAGGGGCTTTTGTTAGTCGTAGATGCAATCACTTGAGATTTATGTTTTTTTTAATAATATTGAGAATCGTATGGGAGAGTTGTAAAAGAATCATTCGATAATGAAAAAAATAAAATGCGTTTGAAATCCATTTAATAAAATTTTGTATGAAAAATTTGAAATAAAATACATTTCAAATTCATTTTAAAAATTGATAACAAATTTATTAATATATCGGTATTTCGCTGCAAAGTTGTGTAGCTTCCTGAAGAAGCTGAAATAAAACTTATACATACATACATATATATTAAATATAAAAGCCGAATACATTATGATAATATTTATTTTTTTAGTACTTATTAATAAAAAATTTTCATTTATTGATTAAAGCCTAATTTAAAAAGCGAAAGTTAGAATTCTTCCTAAAACGGAAAATAGTTTAAAAACTCACAAAATAAAAGATAAATTAATGCAAAACAAATTTAAAAAATTATAATTAACTTTTTTAAGCGCCTATCGATTTCATCTTTGGCGCACACAAAATGGTGCTACAGCGATCTATTAATAATGGAGTCAATTACATTGCAAGAACTTTGAATAGCACAGATCTATGAAAAATTCAATTAATTCTTTTAGAATTAGATTATTTTAAAAGCTGTTTACGCATTTCGGCATTTTTTGAAAATCGCGATTTGCAAGCGTTTTGTAATTATTCGAAGTTGTGTTCGAGCAATGAAAACATATGTTTTATCATAATACATAAAATATAAACAAATTTATAAATGAGGATCTGGCGAACAAAAGCAGACTAGTCCCGTTAACTATTTTTGCAGGACATGCAAATAACTGAACTACCTAGATAGAGATTAGCGAAAAAATTAAAAAAAAAATCATTTACTCAGGACATGTCTAGTTTTGTTCGCCAGGTCCTCAAATTTTAAATTAAATGCCTGCAGTGTTTTTGGTTGCCTTAGAAAAGTTAATGATCAAAGTTGTAATCAGTTAAAATCATGAAAAATTCAAAGCATTTTTTTAAATGGAAGCTGGTGCTTACACGATATGATACTCATATTTATTTATTTAAAAAACCAACAGAGCTCATAGAGCTATATACATATATGTAGTTGGTAGAGTAATATAAAAATTTTAATATAAATATGTAGGCAACAACTATTAAAACAATAATGATTTTAACAAACAATAATAAGACAAATTGTACATACATATATGTAAGTATGTAAATATATATAACTAAAGTCTTCAAAATGACAATATGTAATGCGCTTTAAATTGTGTAAGTAAAAATGTCTAAATCTGAGTGGTAAGTAAAAAAATGTAATTGTTAGAAACTATTCGATGAAGCATAAGCTACAAGATTTCTCTTGAATGTAATCGGGTCGATGTGAAATTCTTTTAGAGAACGGGTTAAAGAGTTCCATAACTTGATAATTCCCACATGAAATGATCTATCATGATATGATGGTATAAAGTTTCGCAGGGTGCGGTTAAGGAGAAATATACAAATAATATATTGTTACGTTTTTACTCTTTAAAAACGCTTTTCCGTGGACCCGAAGATTTGCAAATGAATAAAAGACCTCAGTGCAGTAATTAGGGTTAAGAATGATACAAGTTTTATTTATAAATACACTTAAACTAGTATAATAAAGAGCTTAAATACACTAATATAACTTAAATTACTTTAATTTTAATTATTATTCGAATTCCATTTGTTTCTATATTTATGATTTTAACAGGCTAAAGTTCGTATCGCTTTTTAAGCCAAATTACATGTGATAATTATTAATGAACAAATAACACCAAAGTTAGTTGTAAATATTCTGACAACACATAGTTGAACAGAACAGCCAGCCGTTTTCGAAGGCCACTAAACCGTCATCATCAGCGTTCTTTTGTGTTTGGTCCACTGTGTGTGGTGTCAGTTGATGTAGATTTCTGCTTTATATACTTAGCATTATTGCAAATGGAATATGTGAATTGTTTTGATTCATCAATACAAAAAAGCTTTCATTTTTTGTATTGTAAGCTCAATTTTACCATCTCATAGTTTGGCTTAAAAAGCGATACGAATTTTAGCCTGTTAAAATCTTACATTACTTAAATTATACACAACTGGTTACCACTACGCCTTCCTCGACGTTGTATACGCACATCTCTTAGCTGGATGTGCTAATTTAGACAAATTTAAAATCTTCTAAGTCGAAGTACATGAAATAAAATTTTAAAATTTGATAGGCGTAAGTGCAATGTGTATGCAAATTTTCAATATAAACCCTTTAATTCACATTTTTAGCTATTAGCCTGGCTAAAAATTCCATCTTTTCAGATTTTTCTGGTTGGTTACTTACTTACATTCATGTGTACAAAATTTTAGTTCTCTAACTATAGCGGAATTTAGTCATAGTATTGATGAGTGATTCAGTCAGATTCGTGTAAATGTACAAACTGTTTGCATAAGCCAGAACTCGCTCGGCTTGGTGCAAAACCCCTAGAAATGCATGCATTTGGCATATTTTCTACTGAAATATACAATTAGCAAATTTGTACATGCATTTTTGCTACGCTTGCAAAATTTTGGTTTACTGCTTGCCGTATACATTCATACATAAATGTGGCGAAAGTGATTTGTATTTTGATACTTGTAAAAATAGAGTTTTTTGCTCTTTTGTGTTCACTAAGGAAGTATGAATTTTTTTTATTGTGAGCTTCCGTTTAATTGCAGCTTACATACATACATGCATATGTATGCATTTACTACCCTGCAGAAAGGGCGAATAGTGAAAATGTACTGAGTTGCTTTTGACTTTGTCACCAGTACTACTCTACAATTATTCCCCATACAATACTTTATGCTATAGACATTTAGCATGTGCTTGTCATTGAAAATCTACTAGTAACACTAAAACAATTGACTAGGTAGTAAATTCATAGTTCTTATGGGAACATGGAGACATACCAACCAGACATTTACTGGTATATTTCTATACCTTACGTACATAAAAATTTATTTATGTTGACAAGTTGTTGCAAAATCCACCAGAAATACACCACATCTGTTTTCTCTATTTCTTTTATACTGACGAATAGAAGAGAAATTGTAGACAATATAACTACTACTAGAATTTTAATGTTGACATAGAGACACTTGGCCTCAGTCTGACTGCAGGGTACATACATCATATGTACATACATTCATACATACACATATATATATAAATACATATCGTCATATGATTTAAGAAAATACCTAAGTTACAAAAAATTCAAAATCGAATTTTTGATTGATTACAATGCTCCGTATCAAAACACATATTCCTACAAAATTTTGTACTCCTAAAATTAAAAATAGCGTTGTTATTTACAAAATTCTAATTTAAAAATTAATATTCCTTCTGAATTCGTTAATTACGTTAAAGATTCACGACAATATCCATTTCCACTAATCACCCATCACCTTACTCATTCGTTTTTTTTCTGGATTAAGATTCTCTTCCTAAAGGTGGAAGTACATACCACGCGTAACGCGGCAACGCTTTCCTGGCTTGTTAAACGTTCAACGCTACACAAATGGAAGGTTACACACCACGCTTTTGAAGCTTTTTAAGTTGTAAAATTTAAATCCTTTGCCGGCTATTTTTTTTTGCATTTGCGTTGCATTTTTCTTTAAGCATTTAATTCATTTTTGTATCCATTGTTTAATAAAAAAATTAATTTCTAATCATGTTTGTGTATGTTAGTTTATGAATCTGGCAACACTAGCTGTCATTTTGTATACAACGCGTGAAAGTTGAAGAATGTTCAACTTATGGCGAGGTACGCGCGTCGCGAACTTCTCTATGTAACTTGCCTTATGAAAACACACTATTTCAACTTTTTTGACACACGCGTGTATCGCATTAGCGCATTGAACGCGTATTATGTACTTCCACCTTAAGCTCTTCCCACATATAAAAAATTCAAGCTTTGTGGAATGAGGTGCACAAAATAATCATAATACCAAATTCTTTCCATTACATACTCAGAAATTAAAAATTTCTAAAAAGAAATGGGAACATCTAAATGATCTCAAGGGATTCATACCAAAAGATTGTAATGATTTTTTTTTATACTAATTTACCACATGAAAATCGTTAATAGGTGATAATATGTAGGCATGTTCTGTATTCCATGCGTAATAAATGTGTCCGGAATTGTTGTTCTAAACATTTCTTTTCCCCTCGTCTCTTTCTCTTAACAAACTAATCAGCTTAGCCATAAGACTTGCATAGCGTAAAGGCTCAATCAGACGTGACATAACCATAGCCATAGAGAACAGCCGTTCGAACCAAACTAATGGCCAACACTGTATTTGATTATAGGTGACAACCAATTGAATTTTGGTTTGGTTATGGCTATGGCATTATGGCTATGTCACGTCTAATTTAAGCTTAAAGTAGTACTAATTACTTTTTATGTTTTATTACTTAAAAAATTAAGCAAAAAATGTGTATTTAATTTAATTAATGAAGAAAATAAGAAAACGATTCCTTAAAATTAACAAAACCATTATTTAATTTGACTTACGTCCTTTTCGGTTTCAGAAAAAAAAATCCTCAAAGGCGTAACTTTCACATCTATGCAAGTAATACAAAAACCGGATATTTTCCTTCATGTATCAATTCTTTAATAAAAACTAAGCTTAAACTGGAAAAAGTTTGAAAATTTTTTGCTAATTTTTCATATTAAAGAGTTTTTTGCTTCTCCTATAAAATTGTTTCAATGTAAGTTAGGGCTTTTATGAAATCATATGACGATATGTATATCCAAAATAACCTTATGGACAAATCTTTGATATGCGTCAGTCTACCACCGTATTCTATAAATACAAACAATTTATATTCATATTTTAGCTACTGAAGTGTTTGTTAATAAAATTGTCACGCATTGTTTTAACAATACAATACAATCTGGCCTGTTTAGTCATTTTCAATAACTAATAGTCCGTATTTATGAAAATAATCCGGCCTGTTCTGCAAAAGCAATTCAAATGTATTTTTTAAAACCAATCAAGTCAACTGTACATATATACATATATTCTCCTACGGTTATATGTATGTAGGGCATAGGGTCAATTGTATATAGGATATATATTCCTCGAACTTCCCTTGTAACACAGGGCACCGATAACAACTGTTCTCCATCTGACCCGGTTTTGAGCAATAGAGCTAAGCTCGATCTAAGAGATACCCAGTTGGTTAATTTCGGATTCCCTTGAGATACCCAGTTGGTTAATTTCGGATTCCCTTGAACGTCTCCGTGTTGTGTGTACAAGCCGCTTATTGTACTATTTTGTTGAAATGGGTTCGATCTAAGAGGTTGTTTAGATAAATTGTTGTCGTTTCGATGGAGGGTGTGACCTATCCATTGTCACTTCCGTTTACGTATCTCGGTTGTTACTTGCAAAAGATGCGTAATATTCTTTTTAAGCAATTGTTAATAAAAGTTTGAAGTCGTCTTGTTATGTCGTAAGATATAACATTTTAACATTTGCTTCGAAAATTCTCAACTTTGTGGATTGGCTGATTTTATTACTTTGCCAGATTGGGGCTAGTATACCAAACGATGACCTGCCCTTGCTTATTCTAGCGGCTGCATCGACTTCGGATCGATTGTGATGTACATTACAGAGGATGACAAAAGTATCGTTTGAAGTACTTTTTGAGTGTTGGCCGTCAGACAACTACGAATGCACACACGCATTAATTTTAAACCGAACACGAATAACTATAAACATCCAACAACTATGTGTATACAAATTTTTAAAATTATCCAGCACAAACGACAACAACTAAAATTTATAGACTGTGTGAATATAAAAATATTCTGAATATAAAAATATTCTGAATATTAAACCGAATACTCATGCGTAATACAAAGCTATTTTATTTTCACACACACATAAATCATGTTTTCAAACAGCCACACACACAGCCACACATTTAGCATTCCTTTTTATGTACACAAATGATTGTATACAATGGCGAATGATGAATAAATATTCCGAGTACGACTGATTTTTTTTTTTTTTTTTTTTTTGATTGAATAAATATTAATATTCTGTGTGTAAAAATAAAAAAAGAAAAGAATATGAAATATAAATAAAATTAAAAAAATTAGCCGTTCTCAGCTTTGAAGAAAAAAACTTTAACGAATTCCCAAAAGTGTGGAGGTAAATACTGTCAATTAAGCAGATTGTCTACAAATCCGCCGGCAATCAGATAGGAAATATGGTGCCAGTTGTGAAGAAGAGCTTGGTCCTTGTTTTGATGTCAGTTCTTTCAGCGCCTGAATTTTTTCAACATATATGATTTTTCGCGTATTTTACATCTTTTTCCATAAAGTCTTATGGCAGGAGTATATGTGTGCATGCAGCTTAAAGAGCAGTGAAAGTATTCGAAATGCTATGAGTATTTTACAAAGAATGAGTTGACCTTTTATATTCAAATTATATATCATAAGTGAAAATATTACAAGGATTCAAAACACTTAGTAAACAAGGAAATTCCGTTGAAGAAATTTATTAGAAACAAATTTTCGATACACTTGAATCAGGTTCAAATAATTTAAAAAGCAAACTTTCACCGATAGAAATATTCTTCGTTTTACTTTTGAGAAAATATAAAAAATAATTACTTTAACTATATTTATTTGACCTTTTTAGTTTATTTTCTTATGTTTCTTAAGCTCGTAAAAAGCACTAACGTGAATTACAAGTATGTTTAATAATGTTTATTATTTTCTAAGTTATTCTCTATTTCGGCAATAGTATCAAAATTTACACATTTCACGCGAAATGCTGCCAAACTAAATACATATAAAAAAATTGGCAGGAATTGTTCATGAAAAAATGTTGCAGAAATAGTACTCTGTTTATCTTTCGAAAAACATTTGAAATGTATCTTCAACATTTTAAGTTTTCAAGCGAAATAATTAGAGTGTCACCAGAGCACGAAGCCGATGTAGACTGGTGATCGGCGGCGGCGGCTAAAAGCCGGCTGTGAGCCGAAAAATTTTCGCCACCGGCGGCTAAGCAAATGTGCCGGCTAACGGTCGGCTAACACAATAATTTGGTTTTTTTTTGCTTACATGCAAGGACTATGGATAACGCACCTTCCCTGCCAACATTTTCTATTGCGGAAGTGACTCAGAAGTGACGCTAAGATACCATTTCCTCATCGTAGAAGCGTCTGCCGTATTGAGAAGTTGTACCCCACGGAAGTAACTTCAAGAAGTCACTTCTGCGTTACTTCAATAAATCACCTCTGCGTTTCTTCAAGAAATCACTTCTGCGTTACTTCAAGAAGACCCTTTTTGATTATTTTATTCGCCTCTCTTTTGCTTTTAATCTTTTTTTTGCCTTTACAGATAATTCACTCATATTGACTATGGGACAATTATCTAATTAACAATTATGTAAAAACTACAACAGTAACAATAACAAAACAAAGTCACACTTTACCACTGACCGACCACAGCAAAAGACAAAAAAAAAACTAATCTCGATGATGTCGAAAACTTCTTTTTTGCATTCTTTTAATTTTTTTAATTTTATTTCGCGGTAACTGCGACTTTCCCAGAAGTGCGTGCATAGTGTTGTTTTTGTTTATTATATCCATAACGGCACATGTCATTTTCGGCTGGTGTTGTAAACAACAAACTAACTTCCAAACGTCGTCTGGATGATTAAAAGACGACTGCAATGTAAATTGTTATTGTGAAATTCAAACTATCTTCCAATTAACGTCTGGAAGTGAGTAAGACGTAATGCCTTTGACGATGGACGATGAAAGAAACTTCCAAATGTTGGAAGGGTTATTAAAACATACAGTTATACAGTTTACATTTTATGGCAAAAACAATTTAAGTATACATTATTGTTTACAGTTTTTGTAACAGTAACTTGTAACTCAAGCTTTTCAAAATAAAGCAAGTAAGACTGCTATATTCGGATTAGCCGAATATTATATACCCTTCACCGATGTCGTAGGAATTATATGCATACATACAATATTACATACATACATATTTGTTTTATGAAAGACAAAGAGTTTATTTTTTCGTGTATTAAAATTTTTCTCCTAACCAACTTGATTAAAATATTTTATTTTCGATATAAGAAATAGTTGAATGTTTTATTCTGCATTTTTTCATTATTAACATTTTTAAAATAGTTACATATCTAAAGAGGACTTTAACATAGATCAGCCCATTCTGATAGCAATTTATGCACCCATATCTAAGAAAGTTGAATACAGATTAGAGCACCCAAATTGCCGAAAGTATTTATTTTGTTCGCTCCACCGGCAGTTTCTGGCAGTTCCCGGCCATGAAATATCATATTCACTGAAAGCGTGCATACCTAACGGCCATGCGCATTGCACTTTTCACCTAAAAATAACCTTTCCTGGCTATAAACACTTTTAGCACGATAACTTTTAAATGCCACGTTTTTCGGAACATTTTTATAACCATTTTTGCTTAGAATAAATACGACAACACTTTTCTTCTATCTAATTTCCCACATGGTTTTTTAATGTGATGAAACTAAGTTTTCTTGGATAGACTTTTATTAACGGCTCTCGCCAAATTTCGATAGCGACAATTTTAATTAGTTTTCATTATTTTATAAGGTAAGATCTGTGTATAATATAGCTTTATTACATTTGGACCAAATATGTATGTATGTATCATCTAATAATACAAGAATCAAACATCACATATCAGTTATGTTATGTATTTGGAAATTATCGTACATTTCGTGATCAAATGCATACATATATCTCAACAAAACTACTATAGACGATAGAAGAAAACATATTTTCGTATAAAGAAATCTGCGTACATACTTGTATATATTCTGCAAATTCACGAAAAAAAACCATTAGAATTCTTTCAACAAAAAAATTAAAAATGAATAGTATTTTGGCAAGAAAATTTTGCTATATATACTAGTGGTCGGCTGAGCCGTGAGCAGATCACAGCCGCATCCATCGGCGGCGGCGCAATTTCGAGATAAAGTTCGGCGGCGGCTGTTAAGCCGGCTATGCGCCGAACAGCTTCGTGCTCTGAGTGTCACTTGTTTCATGTGGAATTTACAACAAACACGAAACACGGGGTGTTTCTACAAAGATAACAAATTGTAGGATAGATTCGGGCGCCGATTAATATTGTTTACTAGTGTCCTGCACAAGACTATTTATAAGACCTTTCAAGACATGAGAGATTTTTTTCAAATGCTTTACTACAGCGAAATATTCTAAAAGAATCGCTAAACAGCACTGTTGGCAAGACAAACAACCGAAAAAAATGTCTTGCCAACAGTGTTGCTTAGCGATTCTTTTAGAATATTTCGCTGTAGTAAAGCATTTGAAAAAATTTCTCATGTCTTGAAAGGTCTTATAAATAGTCTTGTGCAGGACACTATTGCTTACATGTCAAATTTTTCGTACGAATTAATCAATGTTGATAAACATTTTTCACAAATTTGAACAGGGTACCATGCTTAACGCTTAAAATTTGGAGTTTACAGTCTTCAAAAAGCACTAAAAATAGTGCCAAAAGCACAAAGTTGGCATCTCTGTACACAACTGAATATTTGTAGCCGTGATCAGGGTTGTCAGATTTTTTCCGACCCATTTCGCCAAATTGATTTCAAAAATCGTCAAAAGTCGCCAAAAATCAGTTTTATGTAGTTTTTCTTAGTAAATATTTGATAATAAATTTGTTTTTATATAACACTTTTTTTAACATAAATTTTTATAAAATGATGGTATCAAAATGTATCAGAAAATCGCCAAAACTAGAAATAAAATCGAAAAAATTATTTCTTGTAAATTTTTCTCATCCAAATTCAAAACTCATCAATGACTATAATTATTACATATGTATATGTATACCATTACATTTTACGATTGTACGAGTTATACTCTTACCACAAACAGGTGTTGCCAGTTAAATTTCGTCTCATTTCCCTAATTTGAAATTTTAAATCTCCAAAGGCAAACTGGATTTTAGTATGGTCAGAAGAAACACTCAAGTTTTGTTTATAAATAAAGGTATCTTTTGCTGTTGATACGTCAATGTAATGGTGAATAAAAATATGATTTTGTAGAATATTTCGTTAAAATAATTTAAATATATGCTTGAAAATGCCTTTGCATGTCACGTTTTTTCATGCATGACAACGCACTTAGACAAACCAAACCTTCTGGCTTGCCATAATAATTTTCTGAAAATAAAAAATTTAATAGATTCTCATCACACATATTTTCTTATTGTTGGAAAAAAAAATTCTCTGGCAACGCTGATTCTTAAAAGTATATGAGATACACACAACTTGTCTCAACAATGCATGTGTACACATTATAGCATTGCACAAATACATCTGTTTGCACTAGTTTTGCGTGTTTTTTGGTTCTGGTATGAACAAATATGTTATATATCGTTTTCTGTTACTAGTTGTAAATGTAGATTTTTTAAGCAATTCTTGTATGGTTGGACAATGGGCAAATGAAAACAACAGATTTATTTTTTTGTTTTTCTAAGGCAAATAAAATACATAAAACTGCTTTTACCATAAGTGCCTTATGATGTGTTGAGAAAAAATGTAATTGGCTGATGAATGAATGAATGAAAACAAAATTGCACATACATATGTAAGTAAATGATACATGTACATGAAATACATGCATTTGTAATTACTCTCAGAGCAAAATTCACCCCTATTCCGCGTTTCGATTACGTTCCCGCATTCAGTTACGCACGGATCGAAAAGAGGTATTCTGCCAAAAAACTGAATCGAAAGAAAAAGAAGAAGAGAATAGTATGTTTAAACCTGCTGCTTTGCTATGAAACGGGTGAAATAGGAACAGAAAAATTAAACAATTTTGCAAAATTTTTAGCAAAAAGTTAAATTTAGTGCAAAAAAAAACAGTGATTTAACATTAAAATAAATAATAATTAAATATTGTGAAAATTTTTATTAAATAAATTCTTGAAAATTAAAGTAAAGAGCGTTAAAACAAACAGGATAACCAAGAGGTATTTGTGGCCAAATTCATCCAGTGTGAAGAATCCTGTCGCGCCGGAGGTGATATTTTAATTTTTTACACATAATTGTAACATAAAAATAAAGTTTATTTGTTTAAATTTAATTAAATCCGTAGAAAATATCGTTTTTCGTTGCCATTAAATAGGTATGTAAACTTTTTATACTGTTCTACCTGTAATAAATTTAATAAAAATCGCATTTCAGTACAGAAAAACAAAACAAACTGTGTAGTTCATTAATTAAACCTTCTTTTGCATTTAATACTTGCATTATTTTTTGAATTGATCACTTTTTGAAGCTAAACAAACAAAAATTGAAAACGCTCCGCCACTAAAATAACAACTTACAAAAACGTAGTTACGATCGAAATGCAGAATACATAGAATCGAAAGAGAAATCGAAGAACGGAACGCAGAATACCAAAGTTGCCAAACGGAGAAACTTTCGATTCGAATCGAAACGCAGAATAGGGGTGAATGTCTCTTTCTCTCTCTATACTTTGGCTGCGCCACAAAATAACATAACGAACGTCCGTAGAATTTTTTGAGCAAAAACAGATCAAACAGTTGCTCAGCAGCAATACAATAAGCAATTGTTATTTGTTTTCAATTGTATTTTAATTTGGAAAAGCACTCACACACAATAACTCTTACACTAGTTCTGTCGCTCACACACATACACATTATATGGTACATACCATGGTATATTTGTTTTGGCTATACAAACGAGTATACAAATGCAACCCTTTAGTACACATATGTAAGTTATTTTGCTGACCTTGGATTTGTAGGATGTTTGGTGTTAACACAAATAAGAGCAAATTTTTAGGCTTATACCCAAATCAAGTTTGACGTTTGGCTTAGCTAATTAACAAAAGTCAACTGGCTTAGTGGGGCCAATTTGATGCGCCTCTGGCCGAGCAAAGCCTCCCAGCGGGAAGTTAAGCGAAGTACCTCGATAATAATAATAATCACTGACGTTAGCATGACATCGTAAGTGAGCAGTGTAAGTACTTGATTTGTAATGTACGTGTAATATGATATATCATGTGTTACTAATAACATCGATTACAACGTAAGCAGGGATTCATTTATTGATTAAACCAGTTTGTTATAAAACAAAATTAAAATAATGGCCTACTTTTAGGCTAAATTTATTATCATACTGCCTTACAACTCCGCTGTCGATGTATGTAAGTGTGATGCTAGTGACACGTACTGACATCGTGGCTTACTTTGTAAGCGAGAGGGCACCACTTACGCGTGATGTTAAATCTTATAAATAGTAAAATAAGCGAACGAATCAAATCACCACTGACGTCTACTAAGACCCCCAGGGGAGTCTATTTTTGACTACGGGTGTGGCAATCCCGGGGCCCCAGCTAGGGTAATGTGGCTTTTTCCACTGACGGACCTTTGGCTCATTACCCGTAAAACTTATGTGTTACTACCCGATCTCTGGAAACAGAGCAAAGGATGTGCACATATTTATAAAAGGAAAACAAATATTGTACGCCCATTGTTGACAGTTAGGTGCAGCGTCACCTAGAACTGCCTCTGAGTTCAAAAGACGATAGAGGTGAAGCCCTTGTGGTGGAACTTCGAGGTCTCACCAGAGGCTACTCCTGATGCCACGAATGCCGGTTGCTCGACAGCTGAGCTGCTTAGAGATAAATGCATTGCGGTTGTCAAGATTTCTGTGCTAAAATGGTTTTTCCTCCTGGATATGACCCCAGGGCACTCTCACTTTTGTGTCGGATCGTAGTAGGCACAGGATTTTGGTGGCGAGCTTGCGTTCTTCTCGCGTGGGTGGTTCTCGCTGCTCTGAAGTTTTGAGTGCATGTAGCGGTCGTCAGTTTCCTTTGCTGAAACGCCGAGTTCGTCCTACCCCACGGGGTTAAAGGGATGATTTTGGTATGTGTGGAGTAGGCGCTGGTTATTTGGCGACACAGGCATGCGTTCATTTCGGATGAGTGGTTAGCTGTGCCGGCAATGGTTGAGGAATTCTCTTGGGGACCTCGCTGTTGGTGTATACAAAACACCATAGCGTGAAAGCCGGAGAATTATTGTGGTGGCTGTGGTTGCTACCAAAATCGCTGGGAGAATAGTCTTGGCTTCCCAGTGTGAAATCAATGCTAGTGGTTGGTCTGACGCGGTCAGCCAGACACTATTCTAGATGCTGTTGCCATTCAACAGAGCGGCTATGGGCATGAACATAGCAGCAGAGTTTAGATAGGTCAAAGTACCTCAGCAAGGTACTTGAATATAGAACAGGGATAACTATATTCAAAGGTTGCAACCTATGTGCCTTATGGAGTAGGCCATAGGTTCATTCTAAAAGGGTGCATGGGGGCGTTGGTCTGGCGTCTAACCCACACCCGGTGCTTTGGCACACGTGAGATTAGGCCGTAATGGCAGGTACTCACGTAAAGCTATTGCAAATCTGACCTCTACTAAGTATTACTGATATCATCGATTACGTAATGTATATTTTTACCACTGGGCTGTGCCTCGTTTCTGTAACGAATGTGAGATCTCTTCGAGTCGAAAAATTTTTTACCATCCTGTGGAACACAGGGTGAGTAAAAAAACTGTATTTGTTGATATTTTTTATGAGTTTATATATGAGTTTTTATATATATATATATATATATATATATATATATATATATATTTTTTATTTAATTTAATTTTTTTCGATGTGAGAACTTCTCACAAGTTACAGACTCGTGGCACTCAAATTGCTTGAATTTCTTCAAAACAAGAACAAAATGTATGTATGCATCTATATGATTCAGGCAGCATCGGCTTCAAAATGATCTTTCTAAAAAAGTGTTAAAAATTTCGATCGAGATCAAGAGTCAGCTTGCATCAATCTGATGATGTGAAAAAAGTGTAAAAAAGATATGATGATATCTTTTAAACGGCTAAACCGATTTTATTCAAATATAGATAAGAACACTCTCAATGAAGTCACCATTAAAACAGAAAAGAACTAAATCAAAACTGGTCTAGCCGTTTAGTCTGTACGTGGACTCGTACAGACACACTTCAAACTTACAACACCATTTTAAGAAGTTTGAAAGATAAAATTTAGGTTGTAAATCTAGTTTTGCAAAAAATAAGCTTTAAGTTTTCAATTTTTGTTAATTATGTTGTTCTCAATGGAGTTTGACATACTATGTTAATATTATTTAATCAAATTAACTTATTGTCCTTTAGTGGACAGATAGTAAATAATAAATTGTATACAAAAAAAAAAAAGTTTTACATTTACATTACAACTCATATTCATTGAGTTGTAATGTAAAAAATTAGTTTTTCTCATATGTATCATTTTTTACATATGTATCTGAAGTGTGTACACAATTTTCTGAGATATGTCTATATTGCAATAAAGGCGGTACATGTCCCTCCTTATATCTATCACAAAAAGGGATGAATACAACTTTATTTTTAATTTTTTTTGCCAAAGAGTAAAGAAACGCTTTAGCATGCAGATATTACTACTTTATGTATATTATTTTCTTGCAAAAAGTGAAAATTGCAAACTTTAAGTTGACCTGACCCGCTTTAGAGAAACAATTGTACATAATTATCATTGAAAATCTATAAATTGTTAATAAATTATAAGCTGCGTGTGATTTTTAAATTTTACAAAATCTTCCAATGTAAGTAAATAATTCCGATCCCTTGGATTATAATTATAATGTAAAATTTGCGAATGAATTATTTTTAGTGAAATTTATTGATTGATTCGTTTTTTTTTGCAAATAAAATAAGTTGGTTGGTTAACACAATTTTATGAATATCTTAAATTAATAATAATAAAAAATAATAGTTTGTAGTAAATTGGAAACTAAGAAGGTATAGGGTTTCAAATACGTTTCATATTTTTTATTGAATCTAAAGAAAAGTGTATTTTTTTATAATTATATTACAATTTAATTAAATTTTGATCTAATTACATAGTTTTCTTAAGGGCTTTTAAAAAGTGTATAAAATTCGTTTAGTTTGTTTTATTTTATAATTATTTTATTTATGTTACTTTTTTATCTATTTTTTTCATAAAATAGTTTTATGAATATTATACAGCTTAATTTTTAAGCACTTCCAAGTGCTATTGGTTTCACAAGGTGTATTCGTTTCCATTTTACTTTTGCCATATTGAAAAATAATAAGTGAACGAATAAGCCTTTCGTGATGTCACAATGTTTATATAAAAAAAAACAAAAATCTAAAATGTGAGTGTTTTTAAGAGTACTTTTTTAGTTTCTGTTCAATTTAAAAATAATTAAATAAATATGTAATTATATATACAATATACATAGAATACATATTATTTTTGCAGTAGAGTAAATTTCTTTGAATTAAATATTTTTTTATACAATATCTATAATTTCACAGCAAATGCTAAAAAATAAAGATGTATGTATGTATGCATATGGTTTTGTTGGGAAAGAACTCATTTATTTGGTTGCAAGTTGCTTCAAATTCAAATAGTATGTAGTTAATTTTCAACTTTTTACTTTTCTTTGTTTAAATTCGACACAAGTTCATTAAAAAAAAATTAATTGTTAAATGTATTTATTATAGATATACATACAAATATTAAATAATATCGACAATGGGATGTTAACGGACTCCTGATACCAAATGTTTTCATGTTGCACAATGACACATCGTGAGCAGAGTTGTGTATGCAAGTACATGGAGTTTTTTGTATTTAAAATTATAGACACTAAATTCAAATCAATGTAAAATGTTATTTTAAAATTCTATACATAAAAAATAAATATGCATATGAGTCTGTCTCATGTAGTGGTTGGAACATTTTACGCTATGTCAGCATTTTGAAAAATAATATGGCCAATATAATGTTTGCAAAAAGCACCAAGAGCACCAACTGTTGTCGTGAGAACCAATCCTGCAAGAGAGCGAAAAAAGTTACATAAAATGTTTCAAAAAACTCATTATTTATTACAATATAATTATATGTACATATGTATGTATGTATATAGACATTCATAAAAACTCGACCATTGTCTATAATTTATTCATAAAATATGTATAATAATTTATAAGAAAGTTGAAAAGAAATATTTTTATATATGTATGTATATGATTTGATCAGGATAAAATTCGTATTACAGTGGAATCTCTCTTTAGCGGACACCGAAGGGACCATTGAAATGTGTCCGCACAAGGGGATTGTCCGCTCAAGAGAAAGCAATTTCTTTGTTATGGAGCTGTCGGGACCTGTCGAACTTGTCCGTCTAAAGGGGGTGTCCGCCTATAGGAAGTGTCCATTAAGGGAGATTCCACTGTACTCTGAAAGCTAAATTACATGTGACAATTTTTAAGGAAAGAATAGCACCAAAGTTAATTTTAAATATTCTTGCAAACAGTAGCAGAACGGAACAACCAACTAGCTGTTTTCGAGCACCGCCACACCTTCATCACCACTGTTCTTGTTTTTTGTCCACTGTGCATGGTGTCAATTGATGCACATTTCAGCTTTATATACTAATTTTTTTAGTGTAAATGGAATATGTGATTTTTTTTTTGATTCATCGTATTATTAGGTAGCAGCAAATTGTATTTATATTCCATTTGCACTAAATAAAATAAGTATAGAAAGCTGAAATTTTGCATCAAATGCAGTGGACCAAACACAAGCCCGCTGATGATGAAGGTGTTACGTAGAGGTAGTGTTGTAAAGTTAGCCGACTTAAGATTTTCGCGTGTCCATACGTTGTTGAACTCCACCAGCCAGATGACGTCAATCTAGTAGCAGTTCTTGTGGCTATGGCCATTACGTGTAAGTCTATAGGAATAATGCCCACTATATGACGGCTTGCGAATGATTTGTGCGTAAACTGACTGCAATTCCGATGCAGATTGATCTTCTCGAATTCTGTATAGTTCTTACTTGTAGAGGAACACCATATCATACCCTCTTCGAAACAAAAGTCAGCAAGCGTTGTATTTTTTTATTATCTATTGTACATTTTGAGAGCTTGGAATCTATCTATCTATGTGGCTTACTACCACGTGTTGAGCTGTATCTATAGAGCGACCTCTTAGGTATTCATGCAGACTTCCTGACAGTGCATATGACCCCACAAGTTCTTGTCTAATGTTTGAGTCTATTATTCTTTATAGTATTTTGATTTGTACCGACTTTCGGTATAACACCTTATCTAGTCTTCCTCCAGCGAGTTGGAATATTGCTGCGAGATAGACTCATGGCCTATTTCACACCCGCGAAAGAAAACGTTCGACTTACAATTTGTATTGAAAACAACAATAAAATACGAAAATTTGTTTTTGTTTTCAATATAAATTGTGAGTCGAACGTTTTCTTTCGCAGGTGGGAAATAGGCCATCAGTGTGTAGAATTTGGAGAGCCAGTCAATAATAGTGCATTTTGCACTTTGTAGCATCTTTGGTATGATGCCGTCATATCATAAAATTTGTACGGGAAAATATTTCAATTAAGCTTTTTTGAATTACGGCTGAAGTGTACTGATGAGTTACCAAAAGAGCAATGTAATGCATACAAGTATAGACGTGCTTAACTAACAAAAAAACAAACGTTTTTCAAGTGTTGGAGAAACAATATTTTCCTTGAATAAATTCATTAAGTCGGTCCCTAATTGTTCCACAACCGGAAAGTGTACCGACTGTATTTATGTGTGTATGTATGTATGTATACATATATGTATGTGTGTATGCATGTACATATGTATGTAGTTTCCCCCTGCATGAGACTTACTTTGACTTGTGGACTGACGAGATATAACAAAGGATTTGCTTTGAGCTTTTCATTCATTTCAATTTGTCGTCGCACCGCTTCACGTCTAGCTGAGCCCAAAGCTGATACCTCTTCGCGGCTCATAGCCTCTGTAGCACGAGGCAGTTCTTGGAAATCGGGCAAAGACTTCTTACGCTGTAACGTAACATTGATAGGAACGCTCTGAAAATAAATATTAAGAGAATATTTAAAAAAAGTTTCTTACACATGTATGTACACACATACATATCGTCAGCCCATTATTGGTTTGACCTACCGACCATTTTTAAAAAAAATGAGTTAGCTATGGGGTATATATATTTCGAATATACACTTTCTGAATCCAAAAAGTGTTTCGTGAAATTAATTATAGTTTCTGAGATATTTAGCATTCATATTGCTCCATTTGAACTATTTTTAGATTTAATAAGTATTGTTTGGCTGTAAACGCCACTGTTTGGCTATTGCGTCAAATTATTCATACAAAAACGTACAAAATAAATTTAACTCTTGTTTAACTCTTGGGACGACCGACGAACTTCGCATAGTTCGATGAACTTGCCTTCAAGAATTCGATCTACTCCAAATCTCTGTCTTCCTATGGATATATTTGTAGTGTATGGATACCAAGTTATGCAAATATTAACTGCGGCAAAAATTACTTGCATAGTATGAAAAAAAATTGGATTGTGTACTTGAAATAAAAATTAATGCAAAAATCATATCAAGTCTTGAAATAAATAAAAGTCTCTTAAACTCTAAAAAGGCAGAAATTTTAAATAAATCACACCTATTGCGAAAATCTTAAAAATTCGCAATGTTAAAAACAAGCCCAAAACTAAAATTGATCACTAACATTATGAAGAAATTTTTTAAATTTTAAGTCCTTAAATAAAAATAAATAAGGAAACCTAAAAACTTTGGAAAAATTACATCTTTAGCAACAAAACAGAAATTCGTGAAAAATTGCAAAATTTTAAATCAGCCATAATTTTTATTACAAATCTCTAAAGCTATAAGGAACGCTAAAAATTCCATAAAAACGCGAAAATGGCGAAAATTCGCGAGAAATTGTAAAGTCGGAAACAAGCCCTAAAATTGATTAGAAAAAAAAATAAAGTCGAAAAGAACGCGAAAATTCCTAAATGCATTGTAGAAATTACTCACACTGCAAGGAATAAAAAAACCTCAGAAAATTAGATCAATTGCACAAAAAATTGCTAACATCGTGGAAATTACAATGGCTGGTAAGGGTTTTTTGTTTAGTTTTGAGGTCATCGTTAAACCGATCGACTTTTTTTATGGACAGCAGGAAAAATAAATTTGAAGCATAAATTTTCTTCTCAACAACAAGTTTCTCAATATACAGCAGTATACATATGCAGCACAAAAAGCTACTTTTTAAAAATAGATTATGAAAAGTGGCGTATGTGGCACAAAACAGTATTTTTCTCTTTCAATAAAGTAATATTAACTTCTAACATTATTCATGAAAGTTCACAAAAATTTACACATTTCTTCTAAGCATGTGTCGGAAACAATGGTGAAAATACAAAAAAATTATATCTTGAGAAAACTTCATGTAAACCTTCTTTGTCGTTTTTCTCCATTCTGACTTTTTGGCATATGCTCCAAACCAATAATGGGCTGACGATATGTATACAGAGCAAATAATTCAAATTTATTTTCAAAATACATATATAGAAATATTGTATATTATGGCTTGGGGTCATGGCATGTCCTTCGTTATCACTGGGAAATCGGGACAGCTTTAATAATAATGAAAATTAAAAAAAATATTTAATTTTTAAAAATAATACTTAAAGACATATTTTAGTGTGTAGTCAATCAAAATACGGGGGAAGTGACGGCCGCAATACTAGTAATAGTTTTGATAAACAGGAAAGAATTCCATCAATCATTATCTGATAGAATTTGATAAGCAACACGTATAAAAGCACGAAGTTTTAAAAATACCCTGTCGGAAACTAAGTTTACTTTAAACTAACTGACAATTGGATTACTTTCCAATGGAAACAACAAACTACTCGTATTTTAACATTGCGATGTCCCAGGCGGCAGTCAATTGTAAATATTAAGACATTATTGCTCGGCAATGTATTTTAACATTTGTTGCTGAATATATGCATATTTGAACACATATTCATACAGTCTACACGCTGATGTCTTGTGTCGGCAAAAATATTATCGTTACCTTAATATAGAAAGGCCCCAAGTCATTATTTTTTTGAAATCGAGATTTTTGCATTTTTCGATACATTAAATGTTCTTGTATCGAAATATAAAATAATACGATATCAAAAAAAAATAATGAGTTAGGGCCTTTCTAAATTAAGGAATCTATGTGTATTTTTTATTTAAAACTACTTCTGCATAATCAAAAAGGGCTGCATGCATATCAAAGAGTGCCCAGGGCGGGAGCAGGTTGGTTGTTTTCTTTTATTTTATATATAATAATGAATATAATGATCCAACTGACTATAAGAAACAAGTCCATGATCGATCCTATTTCTTTTCTATTGCAATTTGGAGCTATTGTAGCATTTAATACTCGTAATATCATATATATATATGTACATATATGTATGTATGTATTTAAAAATCGAAGTTATTAAAATATCGGAGTCGCAAACTAATCACGAATACAAAATATAAATTTTTTGGAACAAAACTTCCAACCAATGTTGACCCAGTCCCGTTGCCACAGAAAACTTATATCCATCCGGCATATTGTGCGCTCTATTTGGATGAGAATAACACATGTTCCCAAAATTTCCAATTTCACTTTTCCATGTTGCACAAACTCTAAAACTGCGTTTACAATTCATTTTGGTAATACAAAAATTTTGGCATTAAGTACTTTCGTAAAAAAGGTACAAATTAAAATCAGAATTTTTAGCATTTATTTCAGATTTTCCTTTTTGAATATATTACATATACATACATATAAACATACATATATTAAATATCGCACCTTGTCAACAAGAGGGTATTAACTCAAAATTTTTGAAATTTCACTTTTTGAAAGAAATCAACTAACAATATCAATAGCTATGTACTGTAAAAATTTCAACGCATTCCGATTGCTCTTTCATCTCGAAAACCACATTTGATACCATTTTTGTGATAGTGTAGTGACTACCTTTACGTCACCAAAAATGTATTATTTTGAGTTAATACAAAAGTGAACACAGAAATGTATCATATATGTTCATAAAAAAGGTATTATTTTGATTTGAGCCTTTATTCACAGTTGATACTGTTTTGTTGATAAAATTAGTTTTATTTTATGATTTTAATTCGAAATATGACTCTTTTTATGATAAAATTGCTCACATTTTTTTGAGTTGTGACTCTTTTCATGATAAAGATAAAGAGTTTTAAAGTAACTGTCCAGAAAAACAAATTCAAATACATCAACCATTGGAAAAATCTTAAGTAAGTTTTTAATTCATAATTTCTTTATGCTTTTCTGCTATAACCAATAAATAAACATTTCATAAACTTATTATTAATTTAGTTTATCCTCTATTTATTTGAAAATTCTACACTTGTCGGAGAATAAGAAAAAATATCTTAAGGAACTTATAAAAATATATAAAAATCTATATGTATATATATATAATATGTATGTATATGTATATATATAGTACATAACTTTGTACATAATATGTATGATATTATTATTTAATAAAGAGTACGCGTAGTAAGTAGTATTAAAAATGTTCGCGTTAATACCCTTTTGTTGAAAAATATATTTTGAAACTTTATTTAAATTTCAACTAAAGCGTCATAACTATAAATAATACAAAAAAAAAAATATCGAGAAGATTCAGAAAAATGGTATTAACTCAAAACACAGATTTCTTTGCCAAGAATTCCAATATTTTAAAATAAAAACAATGCAAATATATTTTCAAATGGAATTTGATTACTACTATGGATTCGGATTTTCAAATTCTCTTATAATCTAAGCACAAACAGTTTTTCGTCTCTACTGAACATTTTAAAATTTTGAGTTGATACCCTCTTGTTGATAAGGTCTGATATATATATATATGCATATATTTTTCAACATGTTTATATGTATGTATGTATATCATTAGTATACGTTAAAGCAATGTCCGATTTAATATTTTCAAAATATGAAATACAGTCGTGCGGAAAAATAAAAAAATTATGCATGGATTGGTGAAAAAGATACATGCATGTATCGTCATTTTCATGTCAGCGCAGTCAGTTGTAAAGGATGTGTAAGCCGTTCAGCAATTAGACTTTCATTTAGCCAATATAGACTGATTTAGTCTAAGTTTTAAAAATTTTATTTAAAGATTTTGTAGACTATTGTTGAAGATTGTAGACTACTTCAAAAAAAAAAAAAAAAAAAAAAAACTGTCGGCCTTTTGCTTAAGGTTGTGTTTGGGTCATCTAAATTTTTATAGCTTTTTGAAAAAGTCTGTTTTGCTTTTTTTTCAGCTCCTGACAACACTGATAGCTACATACATATCGGGCCATAACCGTCAAAAAAGCTTAAGCGACATATTATTTGAACGAAGCTCGATATGTACATATGTATGTAATCAACACATAAAAAAACAACAACCTCTATTGGTGGCTCCACTATCCAACTCTCCGAGGCTCTCCGTGCTAACAGAGCTGGTGAAAACATTAAATCCTCTTCATCTTCGTCTGGATACCACTCCATTCTTGTATAGTAACTGTTCGTTTTACAAGTTTCTTCTAATTAAATATTTTTGTTTTTACAGATGATATTTATAATTTAATTTTTCTTTTCGAATTGCATAACTTTCACTCAAGGAACTTTTTTTTCATTAACGAGTAGCATTTGCTTGCAGTCTTTCTTTCCATAAATGTGATTATAATATGAGAAAATTGTATTGAATCTTTTGAAAATATATATATTTTTATAGGATTTTTTCTTTGTTTAAGCACTCGTATCAATCCATGTATTTTTAAGTGAATCGGTATTTATTTTGCTAAAGTGTTTTAAAAACAAATTACTGAAATTCTTTCTATTGGCACATTGGTACGTAAGTACAAAATATGTACACACATACGTACATACATACATACATACATATGTATGTAGTGTGTATAATGTCTTAAAAATATATTTATGTACATATAAATGTGTATTTAAGACCCCAACAATGTTTTTCTGATGTTATTGTTGTTGTGCATCCGTTATTAATTATTTTGAAAGCAAGGAACGCAAACACACACACACACACACACACACACACACACACACAGGCATATCCACACAGAATCAGACAGTTCAATACAACACATTGATGGCTGGCTTTTTATGATGACGAGAATGACGACAACAACGAGAGCGATGGCGACAGCAAACTGTTCGGAAAATGAAAGCAACGCGACGATATGACAATTTTAACTTTTCGTTTTAGCCAACTTAATTAAAAGTTTGAAAAACGTTTATGCACTCAAGTCCATACATATTAATTTCCAAGTAAATTAATTAATAAATATATATGTATGTACATATGTATGTATATAAAAATTTATTGACTGGGGATAGTTTTTGGTACGAATATAAACCGATCTGCGTGCCGTTTGTTTACAAACTGAAAACCAGTGGACGGCACCGATTATATTAGCTATTAAGTGTATGTGACAATTGCTAATTGGCCATAATCCTTAATTTTAGAGAGAGAGATTGGTATGAGAAAGTACAAGTATTTCGAAAGAGTATCCAATATTTCGAAGTCCGTTACAGAGTAGTTGGTTGGTTGCTTTTCTTATTTTCTCGCTAGATGAGCATGTGTTAGTAGTATGTTGTAGTTTTCAAAATTTGAAAGATACAAACACTTGTGAACGGGTTCATTTTGTTGGCGTAGCATTCATTAGACATTCTAGGTTATTTTTAGCCTACCTTGTTTTTATGTACATACATACATACATACACACATATCTTTCCACTTTATCACGATAATTTCTTCTCTCTAATTTGTAAGCAAAAAAAAAAAGATAGATAATAATGCGTTCAGTGTTTGAACAAACAAAAAATAAATCCATACATAAATATAAATGCATGTAAATGAAAAACCCTTGACAAGATGTCTTGTTCATTTACGTGCATACAAAGATATGTACCCATGCATGTGCACATACACACAAACTACATATTTTTTATATTTTTCGAAAGATATACATACATACTACATACATACATGCACATGTATGTACATACATTAATAATACATATATGTCTAAGTGTGTAAATGACCTACCTTTAATTTTTTATTGCCACCGCCACGCCCGGCAGCCATTGGTGCCAATGGCGTTGCCGGCTTAGCTGGCATATACATACTTTCGGTACGCTTGGGCTGCAAAGGTGATGGAATAATGTCTTGCCCCAGAGTACGCTGCCGCAGAAGTATATCTTCGAATGGCTGGTTCGGCTTCGAAAACATAAAATCCGTTTTTGAAGGGGAGTTTGTGTTTAAGATGGGCGTGGCTGCTCGGGACATACGACCAGATCCCGTAGGAATTGAGCCGTTGCCGGTTGTGGGTGTATTACCAGCCGAGGGAGCTGGAGTTGATCCCCGAAATGTTGAACCAGTACGTGGCCTTTGCTCAGGCATTCCAGAGTCATTAGACGTTGTTGCTCCAGAGCTTGAAGCTACACGATCAACAGAAGCTTGACGTGATCCATAACCACCACTGAGACGGCTGGCTGCTCTAGCATAGCGATCAATCGATGAATCTCTGCTTGGTGGCCGCTTGTAATGATCAAAGTGATCAATTGACGACTGCTGACCTATTTGATTCATCATGGGTGGCTTATTGGAACGATTCATGCTGTCCATCATTTGTTCTTGCTGCCGCAGTTGCTGTTGCTGCTGTTGCTGTTGCTGCTGCTGCTGTTGCTGCTGATATTGCACTTGGGAGGGTCGACGGACTTGACTGCTACCGTACATGGGGGAGTTTTGTTGTTGTTGATGCTGATATTGTTGCTGATGTTGCTGATGTTGTTGCTGTTGTTGTTGATGATTTTGATGCTGTAGCTGCTGCTGCTGAAATTGTTGTTGTTTAACTTGTTCCTGCTGCGATAGCTCGTGTCGTTGTTGGAACAATTGTTGTTGCTGCTGTCTTTGCTGTTGCAACTGCTGTTGTTGAGCCAATTGTTGTTGATATGCCTGCTGTTGTTGTTGTTCTTGTTGCTTAGTTTGTAATTGTTGTTGCTGCTGTTGCATACTATTGACCGTGTGTACAGCTTCAGCATTTTTAAAATTTGTATTATTATTTTGAAGTTGCGACATTTGGGGGCTGCCACTTCCACTTAAGTTACTATGCACATAACCAGGCCCCGGCGGCTGTTGCGGCTGATATTGATATGCGGGATTCATAAGTGGATTATTTTGTTGTTGTTGTTGTTGTTGTTGTTGCTGTTGCTGATGATACATCTGATTTATTGTATTTATGGCACTCAGCTGTGGCTGATTTACCATAGAAGATAAATCTGTTTGTGGAGTTACGGGCAATTGCTGGGAATACATTGAACTGGGTACTGGAAATTCTGCCTCTTGTTGATTTTGATTCTTTTGAAAACCTGTGGGACGCTGTGAAACCGCACTAGCAGCATATGTTTCAGCAGCCGCGTTGCCACTTGTAAAAACGGAACTGGCTGTTGGTGGTCCCTTGTGTCGCTCCCGATATCGCAATTTTTCAAAACGTTCTAGCACAGAAGGCTTAAAATCTGGGGCAAACTCTCTTGCCATTTGCACAGCCAACTCACAGTCGATGCGTGCCTGATCAGCAGCAATATCAGCACTTTGTGCTTTAGTATTTGCAGTGCCGGTGCGCGATATGGCGATATCTGAACGTTGCATAGCCATTTTAAGGGCTCTTTGAGCCGACGTTACCGAAGCCGAAATGCGTTCTCTAAACTTACGGGAGCGGGCGATAAACAAATGCTTTTTCTTTTGACTAGTTATAAGTACGTTGTTTTTATATTTGCCTTCTTCAAAATTACCATCTCGGAACGTGGTAACCCCGTAGCCATGCTTTTTGTTGTTATACCATTCACCCTCATACTTAAGGCCATCACTACGTTCCGCCACGCCAAAGCCACACCGCTTGTCCTTTTTCCATTCTCCCATATAAGTCTCAATTACACTTGGATCCAGTTGCTCATCTTCCATAGTAAAGCTGGCATTAGATTCCGTGTGCATGGATCTGAAAAAAATACAAAAATAAGAACTCGCAGCAACCAAATGGAAAGATAGTAAATAATTTATAAGGAAGACATTTTTACTTTGCCGTTAAATTTGATTGTTCTGATCCTGTACTAAGCCATGATGCAGTTGACATTGTTGAACGAATGCTACCCGATGCTAAGGTCCCCCGTTTCTCCAGATCACCTGTACTACGCTGTTTTCTCATTTTCAAACCCTATAACAATATTTATACATTTATTATTGCTATTATTTTATTATTAATTAACTTTTGTATTGGATACAATTACCGATAAGAAACCTTTTTTCGTCTTTTCAGACAAACTGTTTCGCCGCACCGGTAACTTATCAGATCGTGCAGTAAGAACGAAACCTCCCCTGACTTCTTCTGTGCGACTGCTATTCTTTGATGCGTTTGCAGCATTTTCATTACTCCGCAATGAACTTAACGAGGCGTGTACATCTTTTCTTTTATGATGTGAAGCAAGGCCAAATGGAGCCGATGTTCGTATACCGTAGCCATGTCGTTTTCCTTCTTGCCACTGGCCCTGATATTTGCCTGTTTAAAGATGGCATTTAAATGCATTTAAATAAATACATAAACAAACATTTTAAATTAATTCCTTTAACTTATCATCTCAAATACTTAAAGGTCTAGATGGCATAGTCCATAATACGAATTAGTGTATAATATACATCCTTGTTTATATTATAAATGTGAAAGTGAGTTTGTTTGTGACGCTTTCATGCCCAAACCGCTAAACCGATTTTAAAAACTCTTTCACTAATGAGAAGCTACATTAACATCGTCAAATATAGTATATTTTTATCCGGTTCAGAACCGTTTTTTCTATATTTGAGACGGATTTTTTTTTTTAATCAAAAAACATTCTTTGGGGTGGTTAGGGTAATTTCGTTTCGAGTTTGATTGTTTAACCAGTTTTAAAACGGCTTTAATCTGTTTATTAAACAGATGAACGCGAGTGGATCCGCGGGTAAAAGGTAGTTTAAAAAAATAAATAAACAAATAATTCTTAAAGCCACATTTGTTTAATTCACAAAACCTTTGTATCATTCTATCGATTGTATTATAATAATAAATACAATAGTGTAAAACTTGTTCTTCGTAATTTTCATATAAAAATGAAAATTCACTATTACAGTTTTATTTTATATGATTTTAAAATGTTTTATTTAGAGAGAGACTCTCTGTTGTGATTTCAGCAGTTGTATTATTCCTTTAAAAATAGCATTAATGTTTACATTATGCCCATTTCTTGAGTTGGTAATCAAATTGTAATTGTTTTTAAGTTCTGTTTAAATACGAAATTGTATTTTTGAGTGCATATTTAAATAACAATTACATGTCCAACATTGTGTAATTAAATACTAGTTAAGTTTTATGAGCGTACCGTATGTTTTTATGCGTTTTTGTATTTATTGAAAACATACACATGTACATTATGTGGTTGTATTGAAAACATCATGTGGTCGTATTAAAAAGAATTTCGTTTAAATTTCATAAACTATATAACATATACAATACATAATTTCATATCATGGAATAAATAAATAGAAATATGTATTATGATGTTCGTTTGGTTTCATAAAATGTGTTTTTATGCAATTTTAATTTTCTACATGTTGATAACCTAACTTTTTTGTTTATCTTAAAAAGCTGTTCTTTGAAAAGCTTTCCATAATATTTGGAAATATTTTAGTGCTGCCGTACTTTCAATGTAATTTAATAGGAACTTTAATTAACCACTGAAAAAATGAAATCATGTTTAAAAACAATTTAATTTTAAGTAAAAATTAGCTAATTACGTAGTTAAATATTAAGTTAAAACTAGGAGTAATTTTATTAGATTTATTTTCAGCCGTCTCATAATGTGACCCTGTGCGTATGTATAATATTTAATTAAAAAAAAAAACGTATACGCTCGCTACTGAAAAGTTCGTTTTGGTACACAAAATAAAGGAAACTACTTGTTTAAAAGTCTCTCACTATGAAATATATGTATGTATGTATGTATTTTTGTTCATTTATACTTGCATCTTTTTTATATGAATTAGAAAGGAAAGAGAGTATGACGTCAGTTTGTTTAATTCATATTTATGTTTTTTTGTTCGTAAAAATATTAAAATTATTTTAATTAAAAACCCTATTTCGAAACGAAGCAAAAAAAAAATAAATTCAGTAAAGTGCGACTCTGACTCGCGCACGAAGGGTTCCGTACGAACACTAGATATGTAATTTAATACAAACTTCATCCTATATAATATATGGTTTTGCCATTTTTTTCGTTTTTGGGGTCTTTTCGGCTTTTTTGTTTTGGCGGTTTTTGCGTTTTTTCGGTTTTGGCGAGTTTTTTAAGTTTTGGCTCTTTTTTTAGTTTTGACACTTTATTTTCTTGTTTTGGCGATTTTTTCGGTTTTTGGCGTTTTTTCATTTTGGCGATTTTTTTTATTTTTGGCGATTTTTTCATTTTTGCGATTTTTTTTATAAAATTTTTTTTTAGTTTTGGCGACATTTTCGCGTTTTGGCGATTTTTTTCGATTTTTGGCGTTTTTTTAATTTTGGCGATTTTTTTTTAATTTTGGCGATTTTTTCGAATTTGGCGATTTATTTTAGTGTTAGATTTTTTTTTTAATTTGGGCGATTTTTTCGTTTTGGCTATTTTTTGTTTGGTTTGGCGATTGTATAATTTTCGGTTTTTTTAGTTTTACCGTTTTTGAAAACTTCAAGTGTTTGCCTCTTACGGTTTCCAAGATATAGCAAATTGTCAAAATTACATAGTCAAAATTGCATTAACTGATGGACCACCCTTTTATTTGAATTTTTTTAAATTTTAGTGTCAATTGTTGTAGTCTGTATAAAAATACACTAATTTTACAAATTTCAAGTTTCAATATACATATGTTCATACAATTGTATGTATATTACATGGGATTTTAACATTTTTCGTTGCTCGTTTTGGAACACCCTTTAATTTTTAATTCTCATGTATTTGTTGTTGTAGTGGCCAAGGTTCTACATACTGTGTCCGAATTTCAGGTCCGTAGCTATTACGGTTCCTGAGAAAATACCGAGTGACGGACAGACGGACAGCGTAGCGAAAACAATAGGGTTCCTTTTCACCTTTGGTGTACGGAAACCTAAAAACAATTGAAATTCATAGAAACAAACTACATATGTACATACGCATAATTATACACAAGTACACAGACAAATTTATACTTTCACATGGGTAAATGAAATGCTCCTTTAAAAATTCCCCACTACAAGAAAACAACGACGATTCGATGTTTTGAATGGGAGCCAAAAACAAATATGAAAAATCAACTAAGCAAAGAATGATCTCATGCACACGCAATGACAGGTTAAATGCAAAGTATGTATGTACATACATACATATGTATGTATGTATGTATGTATGTACATAGGATTAAAATTCTACTAGCTTTTATTTTACTAAGTTATTCTATGTAACTTTTCATTATTAATATTTATATATTATACGTGTACATGTGTACATTTAAAAGGACTTAAAGAAACCAGACTACAAAAATTAATTTTTTTGCAATTTATTTCTTAAAATTTTTTTTTAAAAAGATTTCCTCCAAACACACATTATTTAAGAGTAAAGTAGTCTTACCTCCATCTGCATACGTTTCACAACCATAGCCATCTTGATAGCCCAAGTTCCAGGTACCTTCGTAACGTGCGGTTGATACTGTACTTTCTCTCACACCATAACGTCCTTTATGTCCATCCTTAGACCATTCGCCTCGATATACTTGGCGACCTATTTGTTCTACACCCAAGCCATGGCGCCGACCATTTTGCCATTGACCCTCGTAGTGAGAACCGCTTTAAAAAAGGTGAAAAAAAGAAATTTATAGTACATACATACATACATATTTATTACTGTGGTATTTGCATATTTCTTGTGTCAATTGCGTATTGCACTTGTATTTTAGATGTATATATTTATAATAACTTAATTACATAATGTAAAATGTTTCAAAAGGCTTAAAAAGAAACTATTATTTAAAGGAATATTTAGAATTTTTTTTTATCCTAAACCTATATAGATATTTTGTAGAGTCATCGGAGATATGTCGAAAGAAAGAGGGACGATGGGCGGACGTTGCGGTTTAACTACCACTGGAATTTTTGCCTAAGCCGTCTACTATTGGAAAGAAGAAGAAAGTTGCATAACTGGGTACTAGAAAGTAATTCCTAGATGTTTGAATAAAAGACAGTAGTGGATGTGTACTAAACGATTAATAATAATCATTTAATCGAAATTGAGATTTTATATTGCTCGAATCGAGTTATTCGATTAACAATAATCGTTAAGAATTAATCGACCTTTTTTTACTTATTGGGCCTTAAAAAATGTTTCTAATTTGCAAAGTCTTAATGCAGCTGGGAGCAAGACAGAAAGAGAAAGTATTGTCTCTCGCCCAGCTGAATTAAGACTTTGCAAAGAAAACTTTGTGTCTCTAAAAGGGGTAATACGAGTACTTAGCCGTCGTGCTATGGACAATAGCTAAAGATTTATGAAGGATTTTTTATAATTTTAATTAAGAAGAGTAAAAATAAAACTTAACAAATATATATATATATATATATATATATATATATATATATATATATATATATATATATATAGCTAATTTTAAATAGTTTAATAAAATTGTATTAAGGATACAGATGAAATTTAAGATCGTTATTTGGTATTTTAATATATAGATTTATTCATATTTTACGGCCTTGTCTGTGTTTGATTTTGAACATAAAATCATTTTCTAGTTTTTTTTGTAAATACCTTTCTTTACTTTATTTTCTCTTTCTCGGTTTATATCAACATATGTTGTAAGTGGATATATGTAGATATAGAGTTCAGTATTTTTTATTTATATTTCATCTTCAGTAGACCAAGCCTATGGGATATTAAGACTATAAGGCTGAATATGTTTGAGAGAGATGTTTGGGAGATCCCCAATGCTCGTAAGATCGATTGTTGTAAGCTTTCTAGGGATGCTAATAATCGAAATTTCATACTTTTTTTAATGAGTCTTATGTTTACTTCAATTTACTAATCAAGCATATGAAACATGCTTTCTTTAATTTGAAATTTTAGAAATGTTTGCTATCAAAAAGGTTCTGATTCTGACTGACTGGTTCTGACTGGTTCTGATTTTTTGTTAGTACAAGAGTAAACATTTATTCCAATGTTTTGATGAGTGTGAATGTCTAAGAGAATAAACCTAACACTCACACTTTTGTATGTACCAGTATGTATATCTAGATTCTAGAGACAAATAAACTTGTATATAAAGCAACCCATCCATTGTACAATATTATTGCATATGTTGTTGTAAATTTTATTGTCTTTTTGACTTAAGGCTCAGTTAGCCGACTGTAATGTAATGTAACTGTAAAGTAGAAAACAGCTGATTGATATTTTCATATGAAAAGCAGGTTACGTTACATTACATCTCTATAACCATTTTAATTACTTTTCACATAACAAAATCGATCAGCTGTTTCTTACTGTTGCAGTTACATTACATTACAGTCGGCTAACTGAGCCTTTATACTATGCAATAAATGGCACAATTTTTTCAAAGAAAATATTGCCCAATTTTTCTGACAGTGCAAAAAGTAAACAATATTGAATAATGTTGCCACCACATTACACAATTGCCTTGATTGTACAATAAAAATCAAAAGTCTTTTAATATTTGCCCTTCGAATATGACATACACATTGGCGATATTATTATACAATACAAAAATTGCACAATTATATTGCAAGTGGGTGGTGGGCCGCTTAACAATACACTTTTACGTATACTTAATTGGGGTATTCACAAGGGTGTCTTAAGTGTCCTAAGTGTCATAATGTCTTAACATTTTAACATAGTTTAAAAAAATTGTTGTTGTGGCTCAAACAAAAAGGTCATAAAGTAATAAGACTTTCTCAGCTATGTTTATTGTTTGTCATAACTACATGCAGCGTGACCGTTTTACCGACTAAAGTGGCAATTCGCCACTTTTTCGACTGCGTTTCCCCTTTTTCAACTGCCTTGCCACTTTTTGACCCCCTTTATTTAGGGTGAGTTATATGAAAATACATTAAAAATAAAAAGTTTAGAGCAGTTTTCTCGTTTTTTTTTTTAATTTTGCCCCTTTTTTGATAAATCCCCTATTTGGTGCCACTTTTTGAAAAATGTCATCGGTCACCCTGACTACATGTAGAAATGCGTGAGAGTTTACCAAAGGAATTGAGAGAGAGAGTAAGAAATGTACAAGGTGTTAAAACCAAAATACAAATAAGTCAGTGATGGTATTTTGGTGCGTTTCGGGTATTTTTTGGTGCTTTTTGCCTCTTCATAAACGCGAAATTTTGGTTAATACCCTTTTTTAAAAAGCGGGTATTTTACAGTGCTTTTAACAATTTCTTACAGTGCTTTTGGTGCTTTTTTGTTAAATAAAAATATTTTTAATTTAAAAAACTAAAATATTTTTAAGCGCTAATAGCAGCATCTTTTAACTGAGGCTTCTTAAATTGTTTTCAATGACAATAACGAAACTATGTTAAAAACAATGTAGAAAACTTTTCATAATTGGGATTAAATTTTTTTATTTTTTTCTTTGCAAAATAAAAAACGGAAGTAACTGGAAAGTACCACATAATTCTCTGCATAATAATTGATTGAAAGTAGTATGCAATAAGCATTTGTTAAAGCTTACACAAATATTTAATCATACTATAGGGTGGTTAAATTTTAAGGACCGATTTCGGAATTTTCATAAGGCTGTTAATTTAAAAGTGCAAAGTAAATCAAAATGTTCACGTCTACAACAAAATGTAGGTAAATTTCTATTCAACGCACAATAGTGGTTAAATTTTAAGGGCCGATTTCGATTGAAAGCATGAGGTTATGAATAGCAGTCAATTGTTCTGGACAACGAGTAGCCAACCTCCAATTTTTTCATATCGTATTGACGTGCTGTCAATGTCGACAACTGGAATAAAGATTAATATCGCAAAAACAAAAACTTTTAAGTTAAGAGTACTTATTTTTATTAAATTAATTTAATCAAGATTTTGTTTTAATTAATATGTTAATAAATTCTGTTAATATTTCTCAAATACTTTGTTTATTTTGAAGCAAAAATTTGAAATTATATTTTGAGCTTTTACACTCTAAACTCTCCTTTTTAAATGACTTAGGGCCTTATGTATAATCAAAAATTGGCATGAAGTTATCATAAAAAGGTATACTGGTGTTAAAAATTTTGAAATCCCAAGACACCGGGACTCAAGAACCAGTCTCTAACGCTCAAACATAGACGTGAAGGCGGTTAGTCTGTTGCATCTACATATGTACTCGTATATATAAATATTTGTTGCTGCAAATATATGGGAAACAGAAGCGTTCTTGTCATGAAAATTCATTCTAACTAAACCATTTTAGTGCAGTTAACAAATAATTTTATTACATTAATTTTCTACTTACCTTGGCCATATATATGCTCCTGATACTTCAAAGCCATAATTCCAGGCTCCAGCATAAGCACCTTGATGTTTGGGACCTGTACACACACCATGACCATGCGCTTTGCCCTCATCCCAACCGCCGCAGTAGGTACCACCATCTTCGAAATCAAATCGTCCTCCACTTATTTGTGTTCTCTTGCTAGCTTCACCTCCATAAGAACTTCCTGGATTATTGGGCCCCGGACCAGCTCCGTCACCTAAACTTATCATACCATTCTGTTGCTGTTCGAGCTGCTGCATGTCTTATCCAATCCGGGTGAATTTTGGTAGTTCTCTTTTGGAAATAGTTTTAGATTTCTTAATCCTATTCCTCAGAAGTTTTCCGGTGAAAATATTTGTTGTGAGACTTATTTTAAGGGATGAAACAACTATCGTTTGTAATTAAAGCTAATGCGTTTTACTGACTTTAGCCTTTTATGTTTGCGACAACTTTTCATTGATTTCCACAATTGTTTGATTCTTATTTTTCTGTAGTATCGACCAATACCGGTATCAAGCATTTGAGAAACAATGGATTTGATTTCGTTCTTGTTTTTTCCAGTTTATATCTTGTTTGTATGTGATTTGATGCTGTATGTTTTGTTCTTGCTGTTGTATGTGTTTTTGTGGTATACTTGTCTCGGCTGTCTATTGGCGGTATGAGTGAGTTTGATTTCGTCTAATATATTTCTTCTCTTTATATTTTGTGGTCATTCGTTTTTCGTTTTCAATCATTTAGTTGGTTTTAGTTGTAATTACTTGTATTTCTTAAAACTTATTTTTTTTGGTAGTTTAACTTCCTTATTTTTTACTTAATTTTATTAATTTTAATTCAATTTCTTTCTTTTTGTTGTTTGGTTAAGTTGGATTGATTTTTCGTTAAATTTGTTTTCTTGAAGACTTTTTTTTCACTAAAACGCGAACAATTATTTTCCAAAAAATTAAAAATTTATCTTAAATATTATTATTTTAATTAAACAAAATAGTCGTAGATTTGAAAATATTAACTGCTGATACCGGTAGTCATTGTTATTTCATGACAATGAAAACGTTTGACTAGAATTATAATAGCAAAGAAGTTTTTTTTTAATTATTTAACAGAATTTTATTCGTATCTTAAAAGTGGGATAAGTCACTGCATTAAAAATATTTATTCAGTTATTTGGTTTTTTAATATGTTTTGTCATTATAGTGAAGTTAAATGAACTTTATTTTAAAATAAAAACAAATTTACTTGAAATTTTGATAATCTAAGTAAAAGTTGTTAATGAAGTGACTTATGTCACTTTAAAAATAAATGGCTTATATGTAAATACATAAGCGCTCAATTAGTTGAAGAATTATTTAAGTGAATAAGTATATAAGCTGAAACTGCTGTTAGGAGGACGGAATAGCTTTAGCATTATAAATTACAAAATGCTAGCTACCAGTTTGATTTATTTGCAGAAAAAATGGCTAAAAAATAATAAAAGCAGTCAATTGTGTTTTTATTTCACATTTACTTTTAATTTAGTTTTAGCTTATAGCTTAACTCAGGTTTATTAAGCGCTTATTTGACATATGTATTTCTATGGGAAATTTGTCAAATAACCCTGTAATAAACCTAAAATATTTTTTATGCATTAGAACGGAAATGAAAAGCTGGGTGATGATGGTCAAGGTTGTCAAATGCAGATATGAAAAATGGGAATGAAAACAAGTAGATATGTGCGTACATATGTATGTATGTATATCTTCACAAATTTTTTTGTAAAGAAATAAAAATATAGTAAAAATTTAAATTTATTTAACATTTTTATTAAGAGTTTTTAAAGTGGTGTAAGCCTAGAAAATATAAATCATATATAATACAGCAGTTGCTGCAAATACAACTTTGATTGTACATAAATGACATTGTGATTTATTGACATCTTTAACGTAGTGCCCACACCTGATGATTTTATATCATAACTCGTAATATCGTCCCTAACACGTCAAACTATCCAATATGCAAATTTGTAATTTTCAGAAGAGCGCAAAAACCCGTCAATAGTGAATTTAAAGTCAGCGTTTTCCTAAAAGTGCCAAGCTTAAAACATTTCTCACTGAGTTATCTATCGTCTATGAGAATTTCAGCATTTGAAAAGAGGTATATCGTGTAAATTAGGGTACCATGATAACGAATCTAAAAAACTGGTTTTGCATATTGGATAGTTTGACGTGGTAGGGACGATATGACGCCGGCAGAGCAACTGTCATTTTTGCATTAATATCAACACAAAGGTGTACACGTTGATGATTTTATATCACGATGAATGAAACAAATATTTGAAAAATACTTGCTTAAAATATTTAATTTGCGTCTTGTTTAATGTTTTAGTCACAAATAATTGTTGTGTTGTGTCTTTTTTAAACGAAAGTTGTTTAATAAATAAACGTTAAATGCACAGCAACACATAAAATGACATTTGATATCAATATGAATATATCAGGCCGTGAGCTCTGATGATTATATCATAATGCTGCCATAATATCAATAAATTGAGTCTATACGTGATCAATTTTCATCATGATATCAATTTGACATTTGTCATGATATAAATTCATCAGATGTGGACACTATGTAAAAGATAAGGAAATATGATAGACCTGCAGTGTTGCCATATTTATTTTTCAAAGATCTTCAAGTCGAGCAAAAAAAATCTTTTTTTATTAGAAAAAATCTTTTTTTTTATTTTTTTTAATGAAAATGAGTTAAAATTTATTTTGTTTCCTGTGAATTATTAAAAGTAAAGCCAAATAACACAAAATATTTACTGTATAGAATATGTGTAAGATCATTATGAAGCAAATCAGAAAATTTTTAAGTAATTAACTCAAAAAATCAATTAATAGTATATTAAAAGTACTAAAATTAAAATATTTAAATATCTTATTTTTAGATAAGAAATCTTTTTTGACGTTTTAACATGTCTAAAAACTTCAAAAATAAGATAAATCTTCACATGTGGTAACACTGTAGACCTGTCAAAAAATCACATACATATACATACATATGCAATTTTAATCCACTCTATCAAACTTTTAGAATACACACACACACACATAATTTTTTTTTCAGACCTAACCACTAAGGGCTGTTAGAGAATATGCGTAAGAGAGTATCTATTTGTTAATTTGGCCAGTATTTAGGTTCAAGTTGATTGTTTATTAAGCTAATTGGGCCTAATGTTTTAATAGGAATAATAATCCATTTATTTGCAGTTTCTTCCGATGTTTCGCATTTTTTTTTTTTTGTTTACTTTTTCAAGGGATCGTAATTCATGAAATATCTAATTACATACATAGATAAATACATACATATGTGTAAATATTTTGGATATTGGATAAAGAAACTCAATATAAAAATATGCATACCTACATATCGTGTTATAACCGCCAAAAAAGCTTAAGCGACATAATTTTCGAATTTAATTTTTTGACCAAAATCGATTATTAACGATCGTGTAGTAATTGATTCTCGTCAAAAAAAACGAGTTCCAAAATGCGCCGGTTAAGCTTTTTTTGCAGTTATGGCTCGATATGTATGTATATAAACAAATTCATATAATATTTTTAAACACAACTTAACTTAAATGACAGAAATGTTTCATTTAAAGCCACTTTATTGAGGGTATTGGGAATGGATTTTTTGTTTGTTGGATTGATTTGTAACTAGTTAATTTACTAATTTCTTGATGTGCTACATTTGGCAATAACAAAACATGCAAGCAAGTACATAATGTAATTTTTAGCCATTTCAAAAACATATACATACATACACACACACATGTGTACATAAATCCATGCATGTACATATGTATATAGACGCATGTGTATGTACGAATACGTATTCACATTGTTCACATACCGAAACTTTGTCTTACTGCTCAATAATGTTTTTCTCATCAACAACAATCCAAACACAATGTAACAATTTTTTATTTATATGTAGTAATTTTTATTTCAGTTTAAAATATTGTTGGTAGTGATAATAGAAGAGTACAAAAATCAAATAAAATAATAAAAACAACCCATAAAACCAGGTTATTAATTTTATTAAATCCATGCTAATTTTAAATGAATGTTTAAATTGTTCTCAATGAGACATATGTATTAAATGTAATTTTTATTTATAGACTATTCAGTATTTAGTTAAATTACATTTACGACGATTTCCTTGCCGGCCGCGATACTAAATCTAATATCTTATCTAAACCGGCAATTAACATGTTTATTAAAGCTGTGCCAAATCGTTCTTTTCAGTGACCGGTCATTTTCGTTCAATTAGCAAAAAATTGACCCGTTCGTTCAATCGTTCACTTTTGAACGACAGTATGAAACAATGCTATTTTGTAAGAATAATAAAATTTAAATAATGCGAATGAATGAATTGAAGAATTTATTAAAAAGAAGTTGAATTATTTATTTAAAAAATTATATTTAAATTCATTTTTAACCCCCGACTAAAAAAGGGGTGCTATAAGTTTTTAGTGTGTGTCTGGGTGTCTGTGTATCTGTCCGTGTCCACATACAGGCCAAACGGCTGGACCGATTTTCATTTAGTTTTTTCTGTTTGAAAGATGACTTGATCGAGAGGGTTCTTAGCTATGTTTGAAGAAAATCGGTTCAGCCGTTTAGAAGATATAACATCTTTTCTGAAAAAAGTCGGGGGTTTTTAAAATTTTTAATTTTTGTTATATAAATAATTTCTTGTTCTTTCGACTAGAATATTGTACATTTTATTTTGGCTTAATATTTAGTTTAATATTAAGATTAAGAAAGGTACTTTGTTTGGTTTTACTAGTTTTTTTTCTTCAGATAATTAATAAAAGCATTGTAAATCTTTTATCGTTATTTATATATCAAAAGCGCATCAATGTTTGAATGTTACTTCTCAAAGTTAAAATTTTGTCCTCAAAAATATTTTGCCGGAAACAAAAAAAAAAATATCTCAAGCACTACAAATTCAGTTTAGATTGAGGTAATGAAATGTATGTATAAACATATATACTGTTAAGGTCTAACACCTTTACTTTGTAAAAATCCTTTGTGAAAAACACTAGTAAAATACTTCTTGTGAAAAGACTGTTAAATCAAATTATAAAAAGAATGATGGCAGTGCCACAGCGATGTTAAATAGAATTTAGTATACACGTATCTAAACCTTTTAAAACACAAAAACTCAACTCAAACAAAAAGCCATAACATATGTAAGTATATAGCAAATATGAACGAAAGCAAATTTGACATAAAATACTTGAAACACAAACTTAATGAAGGAAAACATCGAGCGGTACACTACTGATCCAAAAGCGTTCAGTAAAATCACCGGATCAGTTCGTTCAATTAAGCGATTCGTTCAATTTAACCGGTTCGTTCATGAGCTACACAGCTCTAATGTTTATTATCATTAAACTATTTTGATGAATTTTTTATATACATATTCCCCACCAAATAACATCATCTAGCTTTTTAAAACGTAATTTTTACGATAGAAATATTAACATATTTGTTAGATATTATAATTTCTGAATATTTATGTTCGACAACTTTCATTTTATTATTTTTTATTTATTCACATATCTTTTGGTCAGGTTCAGAGATTAGAAATCAACAGAATATAATAAAATTAGCTAATACTCCTAGCTGCATTATTCTCCAAGGGCTTGAATGAAATTTCCTTAATTTGTTGAATGAATGAGCTAAACGTTCGTAATGTTTCCCCATTAATTGTTCTTACAAATTGATGTATTGATTGTGTTTAACTAACAAGTAGTCAAGAAAATAATTGATTCACTTCGGATTCAGTATATTTTGTAATAATTTTTTTTCAATTTTCTATTTTGCGAAACTTAAACATGAAATGCCCAAACGATATTCAAATAAACAGATAAATAATAATTTTATATTTAGCAACATTTTGGCTGTAGCATTCCACCAACCTATCAAATTCAAATGTATTATAATAAAAATCAAACACTACACATTTAGAATAAAAATTTTAAATAATATTTTGTGTAAGCGACATAAAAATAATTTCTAAATTATTCGTAATCCAATCGAATGAGTGTACATACAATATCTAAGTGTGTATGTATGTACATGTGTATCTTCGTAAGAAGAATATGTTAATAAAATTAAATAATAAAAAAAACAAAGCTAAAAGGAAAACCTAAAGAAAATCTATGAAAACACAACAGCAGCGGTAGTTCTGTGAAACTGACTAAAATTTTCGAATATTTTCGAAATTTTCAAATCTAAACAATTAGGACTAGATAGAAACTAAAAGAGCAACTGAGCGCAACAGAAAGAAAATTAACATAACAATAAAAACAAAAACTACACTACATATAAAAAATGATCAGCTACAATTAAATAACAGACAGATACATACAAATGTTTTTAGGGGTTGTGTTTAAAAGTAAAATTTTTCTTTTGCCTAATGTTCGAAAAATTCTAAAGTAAATTATGTCACAGATAAACAGGGATTTTTTAAATGCAATATAAAAATATGTACATACATACTTGCAATGTAGTATATATATATATATTAAACTATTTTTATATATAAATATGTATTTTAGACAAATAAAATGATTATTTGATTTTTGAATTTTCTATTAATCGCTTGGAAAATCACTTTCATTTTAATAAATTTTATAAATAAATAAATCACTTGTTTCATAAATTAGTGATGTAGGTATGTAATTAAATACATATCTATATGTATTTATATGTATACAATTTGTACATATGTATGTATGTACATATGTACATTTGTTCAACTTAAAATTCACTGTATTTTCTATTTATTTCAATTGCAGCACACGCGTTATATTTTTAGATATTTTCAACATAATATACGCAAAGTAAGAAAAGTAAAAAAAAAATATTTTTAGTTCGTAAAAATCATGTACATATTATAACTCAAACTTTATGCAATTTAATTAAAATATATATTCACATATATATTACATAGACAAATACATATGTATTTTATATTTTTATATACATATGTATATACAAACATCTGCTCGTATGAAATATGTACATATGTACATACATAAGTAAAATTTCTTTCAACACAATTCACTACACTTTTCAATCACTTGGAAAATTGTTTTTCCATTCATTGTACATTGCTTTTGAATTAATAGTGTGACATGGCTCAAATTGCTTTAGAATATATATTTGCACTTGCTGGTGTAAACAATGTGGGCTAAGAAGATTTTATATGACTGATGGCCACAAAAGTAATAGGCTGCTTTTACCAAAAATGAATCGAGATGAACAAGCGTATGAATGATCGATCGAACGTACAAATTATCGAACAAACCGTGCCACTAAAATGCGTACCGCACGCCTTACGCTGTTCAACGAAATGAGAAATGAATAATTAATAGAAACAAATAAAAAATTATCAAATAAAAAGGAAAGAAAATTATATTAAGAATATGAAAAACTCCGAGCGACTAACAACACAACCACCCCACCGATGGTGATGAGTGCGAAAAAATCTAGTTATTTGACAATCCAATTTCTTCAACTTACCCACCGAAAACAACAAATAGTGAACTGCACGATACACGTTCAAAATTCGAAAAGAAATTTTCTAGCAGAGAGCAATCTCTTTTTGGCCAAGTACGTTCACAGGAATTGAAAATTTTGTATACGTTGAAGATCTACATACATACATACATATGATCGTGTAGCAGATTATTTGTGTGCATTTCAATGCTACAAATGAACGCCACAAAATCGATTTGCCCATCAGTATTCATTCCCTCTTGTCTTTTAATTATTATTAATTTTTTTCTCTCAAATTCGTATAAGCTCTCAGCTCAACAGCTGATAATTTTTCCGTCTGTTTTATTTTTCAGTAAAATTCAACTGACTTTAAGTTTATTTTCGAAACTGTTTAAAGTATGTAAGTGTGCACGAGTACATACATAATATAAAATATTGATGGGCTGTTCGAACTACCTACTGGCAAGTGACCTCCACATGTAAACATCATTCTACATACGAGTATCTGGAGTATACATACGAATCGTGAGAAGACAAAATAAGCAAATTTCGAAAAGAATTCCGCAAATTATTATCAGTTCTCATAATGTATTGAAAATCCGATAATGCTATGTATGAAAGTTGCAAAATACGGAATTGAAATATTTGAAATTTTATGTTAAAAGATAACATTCATAACATAAATATCTATGTATTTAAAAAATTTTCGCATATACATAAATCCCGGTACGGAGTTCTTACCGAATTTCACGTTTGTAAATTTACATTTATTTCTACATGGAAAAATAATTGTGTAGGCTTTTGTGGAGAATTATGTTTGCATACACACATATTCCATGGTACAATTATACTAGGTACATGCACGACTACAACAAAATTACAACACCAAAAAAACACATTAATTTTGTTGGTATAAAGAAACGAATAATTGTCAGAAACAGATGCCTTTTGTTTTTAAAAATAACAATTACAGGGTAACTAAAGTACAATTGCAGACGCGGCATTCCTGCATGATTATAGTTATTCAGTGTTGCCAATCTGTGTGTAGTTAGACAGTGTGTAATTTCTACTCACATGTGTAGGCCATGTAATTAAATTCTTGTATAATCTGTGTGTAATTCTACTTTGGGTTCTATTTTTATTTATTTTTGTTTTAATTTTAACCTACACAAAAGATGTGAAGTGTAATTTTCTTCGATGTGTAATTGGAGACACAGCGATGTGTAAATTCATTAGCAACACTGTAATCATTTTATTCACACACATACATTAACATTTTCGCAGCTTGTAAACAAAGTTTGACAACTATTTGCAGTGTATACATTAACAGGCTGGGCTTGTGCATGTACCTGTTATAATTGTATCATGCACATATTCATTTATTTTTCAATTTAAAACACACAAAAACACTAAAAATTAATCACAAATTGATGAAAATTAGAAATGTCTAAAATTCCGTGACCAAACAATTGTTTGAACATTAATTTTTGTTTCAGTTGACAGAAAAAAGTCTCCACTTATATTTATATTGTCCCTAAGATAGGCAATAAATATAAAAAATTCCGTGTATTTTTCTTTTGAAACTCCGTACTAGCAAATGGAAATTCCTTTATGAAATTTACCAACCTGAATTTCCGTAATTTTTTTTTTTACATAGATTTTATATGAGAACCTGAAATTCCGTATGAACTCCGTACCAGGCTTTAATCAGTACTATCTACACTCTATAATTTTATCGTTGTACGATGTACATACCCTGCAGGAAATGAGAATAGTGAAGTTGTAGTGATTAACTAGTGACATTGTAAGCAGTACTACTCACCAGGTATACCCCATTCAATGTAATCATCTATTAACATTTAACATTAGCTTGTCATTAAAAATCCACCACTAGACTGTAGCACTACTGATTAAGTATTTCTTTTGGGACCACATGGAGACATTGACACCAAAGATTCACTAGTTCATTTTAGGGCCTCTAATCTACAATATCGATATTTCCTCGCTCAATGGCAATAGTAAAAATGTAGTGATTTACTAGTGACATTGTCAATAGTGCTACTGACTAGGTATACCCCATTCAATGTAATCGCCTATTGTCATTCAAAATCTACCAGTAGACTTTAGCACTATTTTTTACGACCATATGGAGACATTTGAACCAAAGATTCTCTAGTAAATTTAAATGACCTTGGTCTACAATTTAAAAGGATTGGGGGAACAAACTTAAACACATACATCATACATTTGTATTTTTTAACATTATTGCACAGCATAATAAAATAGACAATGACAATATTCACAATGTTACCGTATTTCTGTTGTCGTGCATAAAAGGAAAGTTGTTGACATTTCAACTAATGCAATTGTTGCTAGAGAAAAGAGTGTTGACATAGAGACATATGGTTCTAGGCTGACTAGAGGTTAACTAGAGACATATACATATGTATATCTTTGTATGTAGGCACATCTATACATAAGTTTGCCCAGCGGGAAAGCTCAGAAGACCTTCTTATTTCAGACCTTTTTAAAGGCCTTCTTTGGAATTTTTTTGATTCATTTACTATTCATATCTAACAAGGCTAAAGAATGCCTTATAGAAGGCCTCGACTCTTTCGCATAAAAGATAGGATATACATTCCACATTCCCGATTATGAGAAGGGAGAAGAGAAGGAGTAACATTTTTTGTGTGATCTTTCAGAATCGCTGGTAAAAGAAGCGAGAGCGGAATGTTGACACCGCAACGACAATGCTGTGTAAAAAAGATATGATTATGGAATGGAGCCAGCAGGCCTTGTATATCGAAGGTAAGGAGTGCAGAGCCCTTCAAGAAGCCATCCTTCGTCCTCCTTAACTCAGAACTCCTTCTTATTTCAGACCTTATTAAATGCCTGCTTAGGAATTTTTTTATTCAATCACTATTCATATGTAACTGCTAAAGAATGCCTTATAGAAGGCATCGACTCTTTCGCATAAAAGATAAAATACTAGTGTTGTTAATTATTCGTCTTTTATATATGTTCGAATAAAATTTCATGATTTTTATCTTGTTCGAACGGACGAATAATTTTGAACTTTTGTTCGAATATTCTAACTAACAAGGAATAAAAAAATTTATTCGAATAATTTTAAAAAAGTTTACAAAAAACGACACAAACGAAAACAAACGAAAAATAATTCATTACGCAAACAATTAATTTCAATAACAAAAATATATTAAGAAATAAAATCATTAATAACAAAAATTAAAAATTTAAAAATCTCCGACGCAGTTGACGTTGTAGCATAATTTAAGGACCTTATATTCTACGTATGTACATATATTATTGAAGTAACTGAATCGCAAAAAAGAAAAAGTAAATTAATACATAGAAAATTTATGATAACTTCCAATCAGCTAGACCGATTTTCTTCAACTATAAACTAGATCACTTCACATTTCAAAAAAAAAAAAAAAAAAAAAAAAACAAATTAAAATCGGTCACGCCGTTTGGGAGACAGACAGATTCAACTGAATATATCTAGAAAAGGTGTAATATCTTCTAAGCGACTAGATTTTCTTCAAACATAACTAAGAACACTATCGATCAAATCACCTTTCAAACAGAGAAAACTAAATCAAAATCTGTCCAACCGTCTAGTATGTACGTCGAATCGTACATACAATCAGATACACAGATACACCCTACAAACTTATAACACCTCTTTTTTTCGCCGGGAGTTAAAAAGTATAGGTATTTATACACATTTACAAACATTCATTTACAAATCATTTAAAACCGCAGATAACCCAAAAATTCTTTTTAAACAAAGTAGTTAAGGAAATTGTTCGAATATTCGACAAAAATGATTTGTTCGTTTGAACAAAAAAAAATTTTTTTTCACGTGTATTTATTTATTGTATCTTCAAAAATGAACTAACGATAAGTATTCAAATCTTAAATCTAAATATAATAATGAGGCCCGACCAGTATCGGACATAAGCTTAGTGACAGTAATTAAACATACATAAATGTTGTATTAAGCACCAAAATTATTTTCAAGAATTGTAATTTGGATTGCGGATGTGTCCAGTAAAGTTCAAAATATTAGGAGCAAGCGGATTAGGATGTGACTCGAGTTTTTTTTAAATATTTGCCTGCGTATTTTGCAATTTTTTCAGTCACTAGTGGTATATTTAAATGATGATGTATATTTGAATTTTTGATGTACCATGGAGCCGATGTTGTAAACGTAAAATTTTAAATATTTTGCCTTCGTTGGATTTTCTCAACATTTGAAGCTGAAGCAGTACCCGAAAGCTGAATTCCGTTGCACCATATTGACATCAAAAGCAACTTGTACATCAAAAGTTTACAGTCTGGGCTGAGTGTTGAATTTCTGCCAATTAACCAATATATTTGAACAAAAATTATAAAAAGTTGTTCGAATATCCGTACAATTTTTTTTCGAATGACAACACTATAAAATACACATTCCACATTTCCTTCTACGAGTATGAGAAGGCAGAAAAGAAGGAGTAAAATTTTTTGTGTTGTTTTCTTACCAAAGCAAAAGCAAAATATATTTATTTAAAGACCTTTCAGAATCGCTGGTGAAAGAAGAAGCGAGAGCGTATAAAAAAAAATATCAGTACTGAATGGAACAAGCCCTTCAAGAAACCATCCTTATCCATTCTTTTTCCCGCTGGGGTGTACATTCCTCTTGAATGAAATGTATTTAAAAAAAATGTAACTAATATGATAAGTTTCTAATTTATCTCATCAGTAATTAAGAACGAACGTATGTCACTAAAAAAATAGTTTCATGTTCATGACTAGTTGTCATGAAAATGGGAAATTTAATTTTAATGATGAATAAGTGTTTCCCTGAAATTGTTTCTACTGACGATTCATTCTATGTTTAACAAATCAGCGGAAATTACTCCTGAATGAATGGATATACAATTTTACAGCTACATATCTACATAATTTTCCAATTTTAACTTTAAATACTCATTTATATGCATGTGTTTATATACATATCACTCATTTACTCAAAGAACATCATAACTCAAAAAATGGAATTTTCGAGTTAATGATGCAGACTTAATCCTCATATAGTTTTTCATATTGTGTAAAAATTTCATACAAATATCTTGTTTACTCAACTCTTGAAAGCAAAAAAAAATTATTTTTCCATTATGTTGTGTGTAAATTGAAAACTTTAAATTCTTTTTATGGCAAACTAGTTTCTTTGAGTTATGACGTTGTTTGAGTAAATGGACGCTATGTATTTGTTTGTCGAGAAATGCTTTTAAATAAGGTTGTGAGCTTCCGGCTATAAAATAGAGAGAGAGTTACTGGGTCTAAAATTATGGCACTCGATATTGAACAAAATTTCAAGATACCTACTTACATATTTTAATGGAATTTGTATGGAAATGTTTTAATAGTTCGATCAATATCGAATGCTATTATTTGTATACTGTTTTTAACTTCATTTTTTGTCAGACCTGGAAATTTTGTATGTGTGTGTGCGTGTGCGCGTAAGCAAACTTTCGTAACTTAAGAACGGCTTAGCCTATCGAAATAAAACTTTTGGACATTAGATATTTGAATTTAGACCGCCTTAGATTTGGCTAAAATCCATTGATCCGTTCGGAAGATATTCGGGTATGTTTTGTATTCCACGTGAAATTAAAAGTTGTGGTATTCCATAGAATTGTTGTTATAAATACATATTTCCAACAACAATTCTATGACAATTCCACACCTTTTAATTTCACGTGGAATACAGAAAATATCCGATTGTAAAATTCATAAAAAACGCTTTATTTCTCTAACGAAAAAAGTCCTTTCCAAACGGATTTTCCGCATTCATTTATATTTTTATTTTGAAATTGAAATCAATTTTTTCCGTAAATTTTCTTTTTTGTACTCCAAAAACTGGAATCATAGAAAGTTGATAAATTTTTGACTGGCATTAGTTGGGCTTTAAACATGATTTTTTTCATGAAATTGGTTTCTTTAATTGTTAAAACGGATGCGGGATAGAATAAATGCTTAGAGATGCATTTTCAGAGGTTTTTTAAATTGTTCCTTGTGGACAGATTTAAAAGTTTGATGAGACGTTTTTTGCAACATTAAAAGTCGCAAGAATCTTATTGAAGGTAAGTTTTTTTATATTCAAAGCAATAAATAATTTGTTATAAGTATATTTAGAATGACATTCGCTGAACCCAATGTTAGTCGAAACACTCTTCTTTTCCTCGGCAACCTGTTAACTTAACGTAGAATGAACAAAATATGTATATACGTATGTAATAGTGATGCACGAATAATTGGCCATTTTTAAATATTCGTATTCGCATTCGTATTCGTCAAATTCAGGCGAACACGAATACGAGTATTTTTCCAAAAAAAAAAAAAAAAAATAATTGCATTAATCCTAAACAAAATTTAAATAAATGGATATCGCCGGGTTTACATCTGTGTGCCATGTGCCTTACAAGCGCAAAAAAGCGTAACCACTAGTTACTAATGAAAAATAGTTTGATTCAGACACGTATTTATTAAGTTAAACGGTTTCGTACATAACTAATAGGCAATTTTATAAAATCTAACATGATTGGAAGTAGTTTATATCAATAAATCATATCTGAATGAAACAGTTTTTCATTAGTAATTAGTGGTTACGTTTTTTGGGCACATGGCACAAGATAAATGCCAAATGTAAACTCAGCCTTAGCTTGTACGAATCCATTAAATTTTTTATAGAAATTTGCGTTTTGTATAATTTTCAAATATTATTTACTGACGGTCATTAAAATTTTGGGGAGTTTTTATTAACTTTAAAGTACGCCAACAGGAGTACGAAGTTCTTTTTTATAACAATTTTTTAATATTTCATATTGCAGGCGTAAATAGAACCCTAATTTAATATCTATAAATTTCACATTAAATATTCGTATTCGTATTCTCGAATATCGTTTCAAATATTCGTATTCGTATTCGCGAATTTCAAAAATTGACATTCGTTGCATCACATACAAACATGTATGCACATATTATTTACTACTGTAACATAGTGTCCACACCAGATGATTTTATATAATAACTCGTAATATGACGCCGGCAACTGTCTGTCATTTTCATTAATATGAACACAAAGGGGTACACGTTGATGATTTTATATCATGACGAATCAAACAAATATTTGAAAAATACTTGCTTAAAATAACTAATTTGCGTGTTGTTTAATTTTTTAGTCACAAATAGTTGTTGTGTTGTGTCTTTTTTAAACGAAAATTGTTTAATAAATAAACGTTAAATGCAGCGTTATGATATAATCATCAGAGCTTACCCTACGTCTATACCTGATATATTTTTATCATGACAAATGTCAAATTCCATATGGCAAGAACAGCTAACATAAAAAAAAATATTTTTCAATATAAAGTTTGACTTTTGTAATGATAAAAATATATCAGGTATAGACGTAGGGTGAGCTATGATGATTATATCATAACGCTGCCATAATATTAATAAATTGAGTCTATACATTTAACATCCATCATGATATAAATTCAGCAGTACCTGGCTTCCGTGACTTTTTGCGAACCGAAAATCTTATTATTTATCGACATATTTGTTCGCTTGCGGTAACGATAATGTGATTCAGTAATTTATTTTTTACGATAGACTCCAGCTTTATCTTACTCACCATTTAATTCAATATTATGTGGCATCTCTGTATAGAAAATGTGCAAATAAGCGAAAATTACAAAGAATGATAAAGAAAACTCAATGAATTTGAGCTTGCGACTTTATTTTATTTTCCTCCAACCGACCGCGAATATCGTTAAAATATGTTACTGAATAGCAACGTAGATAAATTTTGGTTATATTTATTATAGCGATTTCACAATGGACCCAATTGGGCCTCCGAGTGGAGGTGCGGTAAAGCACCCACCACCCTTCCTAACCTATTATAGCGATACGACCAAGGTGCATTTATTAGGTGGCAGCACTACACCAGGTGACTGGTAAGAAGGTAATTTATACCAACAAAGTACATGTGGTTGTTGCTGTTGTAATATTTGTTGTAGAATCGCGGGTACCTGATTGATGTGCCTTGGATACGACTATCGTAATAAAAGTTACTGAATCCAGGTACAGACAGGTGTGGACACTATGTAAGTAATAAATCATTTGCATATGGATAAGTACAACAATTAATATTAAAACAAAATCTTAATGTACCAAAAGGTAGTGAATACTCATTATTAAATTCTTGCACTTTATTTACGTATGTACATACACGCCAATCCCGGTATAACGAACGGTGCCCCTGTGGCTGAGTGGTAGTGATATTATCCTCTCAGTCAAGAGGTCGTGGGTTCGGTTCCCGGGTATTTTCTGCAGACAAGGTAGTCGCTTTGCGGGTTGTGTTTGTTAAAAAAAAAAATAGTCGGCCCTGTTCTGTAAACCGAATCGATTTGATATCGAACGATTTTAGAAAACTAACTCCGATAATAGAAATATTTTTTCAGATTTTTTTTTAATTTTTCTATTATATAGATTCTCAGATATCATACCTGAAAGAAAATTATCGTGTATGATTTTAAACACGTCTGCAGGACGATTATTAATTTTTTGAAAACGTGAAATTTACTCGTATTCGGTTTACAGAACAGGGCCGAATATCAGGCCCATTCGTTATACCTAAAATTTCATTATATCCCAAAGTTTTTTTTCAGTTGTTATTTTAACCATTATTATTGTAGAATAAAAAGAATCAGGGAAAGTTTTTTCAAGTAAGCTACCAAATACAAACTAAAAGTATCACATTTTTTTTTGCATTTACATTGCAGCGGAAGATTTTGTTAAATATTTTTTTGCCGTTCGTTATACAGAGCACACGCACATTTATTAAAGCATTCGCTATATAAAGTATAAAAAAATTCTAGAAATATGTTCCTAGCAAGTTTTTGTTTTTTATTTTGCCATTTTTCTTTATCATTCGTTATATCCAGAACAAAATTGGGATATTATTCGCTATATAAGAATGTTAATGTAAAAAATTTGTACTTTCGTTACATTGGATTTTCGTTAAACGTTATACCGCGATTTGCCTCTACATACATATCGCTCATTTACTTCAATAGCGTCACAACTCAATAAAACTAGTTTTGCAGAAAACGCGTTTAAAGTTTTCATTTAAAAAAAAAATTTGGACGTTCGTTACATTGGATTTTCGTTAAACGTTATACCGCGATTTGCCTCTACATACATATCGCGCATTTACTTCAATAGCGTCACAACTCAATAAAACTAGTTTTGCAGAAAACGCGTTTAAAGTTTTCAATTTAGATACAATGCAATAAAGACATGAAAAAACATTCTTCTTATTATTCTTATTTCTCAAATTTTGTAATATTTTTGGTCGTCCTTAAAAAAATTCTTCCTGGTAAATCAAAAAATCACTTTTTTTTTAGCTTTTGAGTCATGACTTTCTTAATAATGGCACAAATTTATTTTTTTTTTTTTGGAAATTTTCGTTTTAGATGTTTTTTACAGAAAAAAATAGAAAAAAGGTACAGTAAGTTTTTTTGATTGAGATTTTTGGATTTCAAATTTTACATCGTGTTTTTGCATCCTTCGATTATTTTTTTTTTGAAAATTTGTAATCTTAAACTTCCATCCACCCAACAACTTTTAAGGCCTGTCCGACACTGGGCCTTCCATTTTAAGTACCGATTTTCGATACTCTTGTTTATTTATTTGAAATTAATTTTGATATTTTTTCACTTTTAATGGGTTTTTAAAATAATAAAGGCTTTATATATAAAAAGCATTAATACCCTATTTGCCACGTGAGTACTCAATTTCATTGGATAAACATACGCAACCAATTGAATCTGGCTTCCAATAGTGAATGATGCAGCAGAGGTTGTGATACGATTTACGTTCGTTTAAACACAGTGTATTCAGCTTAACAGTGTGCTGATTGATATTCCCTGCACAACATATATGTACCTTATTAATAATTCACTTAAAGCGAACTCATGAAAAATGTGAACATAAAAAAGGACGGTGCAAAAATTATGTTCCCTCACATATTTATTTGTTGTACAACACGTACTTGCAAATTATGTATGTACATACATACATACACACTTATGTACGTTTCGCAATTATTTTTTATATATAAGTCTTTACATTCATTTTTTTTAATTTAAAATCTTTTGAAAATCTCAAAATTTATTAGGAATACTCTTTTAAGGGATACTAAAAAATATCACAAAATTGGGTAAATCAAAAAAATTTCAAACCATCCGATTTGCCGTGGAATGCACCGTATGTATCTTATACATACAATTAGAATTATATAGTATAAAAAACGTATATACATACATATTTCGTCATAATAATGTCATCAAAAATACATATGATCGCTAAACATTAAAATTTTTTCGGGCATTTTTCGCAGGAAAAATATGATTCACACAGCAGCAGAATGAAACAGTGACACAAGTTTATTTCTTAATTTGTTTTTCTTAGTGATTCTGAATTTTTTTTTAAATAATCGTTGTAAAAATTCTCGATTTTATTTGAGTGAAAAAAAAATAAATAAAATATTTTACATACTACATGTATCATTCTATACATACTTACATACATATATATGTATATGGTTTTCATACATACATACATATGTACATTCCTAGGTACTTTCTTAAATAAATAAAATGAAATTCGGAATTCACTTGTACACTGCACTATATATAGTATGAAGTATTGGTAAAATGAGCTCAATGTACGTACCTACATACATACATACATATGTACACATATGTATAGTACATACATACATATGCATATTTAATAAGTAAAAGGATTTCGTATCTTTGTAGGTAATTTGAATTAGCTTGAATATATGTATATATGTATTTATCATTTATAAATAATATCCACTTTGTAAGTATTCTCCTAAAAATTTTTGTTTTATTACTTTAGTTTTGTTTATTTTTAAATAAGTGGCTTTATGTACTCGTCTTTAAAAATTATCGACCGTCGCGTGAGATGATTTCAAAAAAGTGGTTCGTTTTACACTGACTTCCTTTTTCTTGCATTCATCTGAGAGCAGAAGCACAAGTTGAAATACATGAAATTAAAAACCAAGTTGCCAGAATATATTTTCAACCTATTGGAATTCCGAAAGGAAATTGCAAGGAAAATGATTTTCAAAACTGCTCTGGTATAGCATAAATAATTTAATAAATATTAATATCGAAATTTTATATTAAACTTGTGCCATATGCATATTGGCATTTCCACACGAATGTCAACTTTTTGAAGCGCGTGTCACCAAACAATTATGTTTGTTTTTTTCAAAGAAAACTAAACTTTCTTTTTACTTCTTTATATATAAGCTTAATTGATTTCTGTCGCACGCGACATTTTGAGATAATCATCGTTATATAACACATTAGTAAATATAAAGGCTTCTTAAGAGATTGACTGTCTAAAGTTTATTTAATAAAATCTAAGAATGATCATAAAATATGCATTGATACGATTATATTTTTTCTTTCCTAAAAAACACTGACTTTCAGCTACATTCACACTATGAAATTTTTCTTTGTGAAATTTTCTGTAATTCTCTTTTAAGCTTTCATTTTTAATGAAATTATATTTATTACACGTTTATTTTATTGTTACTTTTATTCACAAGTATATATAATTAAAAAAAATAAAATTGAACAAAAACCTAAAACATCATAAACAAACCAAGTACATGAAGGTGTGCGCGATATCTCATTCTTTTCTGCCTTCTCACCAACAAACTCGCACTTTCTGAAAGAAAAATTTCATGGTAGAAGCCTTTACTCGTCACGTAAAAAAACACCATTTTCGGACTAACATACTGAAATTAGTGTCCTGCACAAGATATCTTATAAGAACTTTCAAGACATGAGGGATTTTTCAAATGCTTTACTACAGCGAAATCTTATAAAACAAACGTTAACAACACTGTTTGCAAGAAATTTGTTTGACTATTGTAGGTATAAGAGTAAAGAAGAAAACACTTCGTGACGGAAGAATTTGTGATACTTGCTTCTTTCTACGCATGAGCGCGTATACAAACGTCATGCATGTATGTGTGTATGATCTTTTATTTTTCTGCGCACATGCAAAGGCACACATATGCATTAACATTAGTTGTATGCGGTTAATCACATAATAGCTTACCATCTACATATTACACACACACTCAAAGGTACAATATGAAAAATAACAAGCATACACTAATCAACAGTACTTCTTTTGAGCGTTTGTTACAAACTGTCTTGGCGACATCGCTTGTTAACACTGATATACACGTACACCAATACATCCATCTTGCTTCGCTTATAGTACGACAGCATTTATTATTGGTTTAGTATAATACATGCGGCGTGAATACATTTAAAAATCATGACGTATTTAGATTTAAAGACTGTTGACGCAGGTCTCTAACTGAAATCCCATTCAGCTTATACAATTGACGTATACTTAATTTGTTTTCGTACGATTGTAGATACGATCACGGATGTGACGATTTGAGCCCAGGTTTTATATCTACATACGAACTACCATTAACAAGTTATCTTTATTACCAAAAGCCAATATATGTAATTATTCCGTTCACTGTAAGTATAACTTAAAGGAACTTTATATAATTTCAGTTTGATTTATTTCCGTTACTGAAAAAACAAATATTTCAATTGCCTGAACTAACAAAATACCATAAAACATATTAATGAGAGAGACATTCCATTATTTTGATAAGGTCTGGTAGCATTTTTAATGATTATGAATTGTTTCTCTGTGGAGAGCTTTTAATTTCACATCTGTGTACTAAAAAAGCTTTTCATTTGCTGTATCTTGTTGTTTTATTTAGGTATTTATTGCTTTTTTCCTCCTTGAAATTATTGTTTTCATTACCTACATATTTTGTTTTGTTTGTTTTGCTTTTCTCAGCATATGTACATACATACATACCTTCCATATTTTTCATTTAGTTTTGGATATGTAACACAAAGGTGGATTAAATGTCCACCCCGTTCAAAGAAAAACGAAAAAAATATGAAGTATTTAGTATAGTAAATGTACATACTATCTACATACATACATATATACAGATGTATTTATGTACATATGTACGTTTCGTCTAAATTCGATGAAGTTTCAAAATGGCTCAAGAGGTTTTCAAATGTTTTTTGTCCTAAATTCATACATATGTATGTATGTATGTACATATGTAAATTTTTTCATATGTATGTATGCATGTACAAAGTAAGTATGTACATATGTATATACATATGTACTTGAAACGCACTTTACGCGAGATGTTTGTCCCATAGGTAAGCTTAAATACAAAACCACGTAACTAACAAATAATTCAAAATGGCATTTTTAATTAATTATTGGGTATTGCATCGAAACATACATATATATGTATGTCCCTAAAATGTTCCAACCTTTATCATAACAATTAGCCTAATAAAAATTAAAATAAAGAAACTTTACTTTAGTCACATTAATTATTTTATTTTATTTTTTCTCCCTCCTAAAAAAAAGTTACCTGATTTTGCATTCCAGCTAACGATATGTATGTATTTCCTTAAAGTTTCGTTTAATTTGTTATGAAATCTGCAATTACAGTAAATTTACGTGCATGCATACATACATATACATATACACACATGTGTATGTATGTATGTATACTAAATGAAGTTTAATTATGTATTGTGAAAATATCATGTTAGGATAGGTTAACAGGTTGCCAATGAAAGGAACGTGTTTTCGCAATTTACTCATAACCTGGAGTGTGAACGAGCCAAACGGACATAATATTCGAATTCGCAGCCTTCAAATATATATATATATATATATATATATATATATATATATATATATATACATATATATATATATGGTTAGTTGGGGCTGGTGAAATTTATAGACCACTTTTTTGACATTGTATGGGGGCTGACAATAAAAGTATGCGGACCACGCCGATTTTTTGTACAAAGCTTCTATTACGCATAAACATTATGCATGTCGAATTTCATTTGGATATCTACTCCGGAACGATAGTTATTAATTTTGGCAACCTAAAATTGCGAAGTCACACTTGCGAGTGATTTACGTTATACACACTGACGAGGTTCGATTTGGTATATACACTCATTAGAGATTAAATTGCAGCTTTTTTATTAGTCACCAATCCAGCAAGTTGCTAAATTTTTAATTGCAGAAATTTCTGCTTAAAGTATGTAAAATATTATGTTGTTTTCCCGAGAAATTTTAGTCTATAGGTAGATATTTTTTTTGCAATAGCAAACATTCTAAGTAAGAAATGTTTGTTTTTTCAAAGGAATAATAAGGGAAAGACTGTGTTGTATAGGTATAGTACATATGAACTTACTTGTTTTTCTTTCTTAGTCCTTCCCGAAGAACTGCCAAATTCTCGAGAAAAAAACTGTATTAGGAAGAAAAATTAAGGAAGATATGGATGTAGAGATATAGAGTGCATATACGAGTATATAAACAAGTTTGTATATAAAGGGCTACCAACTTCTTTTGACCATAATTGGATGATATGGATACCAAGCAGATGCGGTTTCAGTAGGATGGTGCAATATCTTACACGGCGCGTACCACATTGGACATTCTGCACAAGGATTTGAGGGCCTGATAATTAATGTGAACATTTGCCCGATGTTATATTCCGTATATAGTGGTATCGATAGAGACAAATAATGAAAAGTTTCGATGATATATGGCACACACTTTGTTTTATTTAAATTTAAACACAGGGAGTGCTTAATGGAACACCCTTTACAAACATCTGCGGATATATTTGTAATTTTTTTTTGTATACCTATCTACAGGTAGAATTGTTCTTTTGTGCTATACAATGAAATCATTGATTTTTTGCCAAAATTACTTTGATTACACTGCCCAACAGTCTTGCAGAACTACTCTTATTATTATGCTCGTGATAATAGATTTGGGTACATTAGATACAAATCTGGCACAATAAATGTAATTTTTAGATTTTATATTATAATTTGTTCACCTAAATGTATGTAAAAATATACATATATGTGTAGATGTATGTATATAGATATATACACATACATACATATATATGTACTCGTATGTAAAAAAGCATATGCTTTATATGCGAAAAATAAATATACAGTTAATGAATATCTTTTTTTTTGTCAGATTTGGGTCTTGTCGAGAAGTGTTATTTATTACTTTTTATTATTCATTACTTTTTCTTCATGCAGGTACAATATAAAAACTTAAAGTATGTAGTTCATATTTTTGTTTAATTGTTTAATGTAATGCACTTTAATCCGCTTTTAATGCCTACATACATACATATGTACATAGATATACATACATATGTACATAGATATACATATGTACATACATAAGTACGTATGCATGTAGTATACACATACATATTTATGTAGGTATCAACTTTATTAAAGTTTAACTTTAGCCCATTTCAAATACACACTCAAATGTTTCATTTTCTCTAAATGCACAACCGCCGTCTGCCTTCATTACGATGCACACCACAACTGAATTTAATATATGTAAATGTTTTTTAAATTTGGATATGCAGGTTTTAGTACGAATCCATTTCCTCTCACAACAAAATCTAGGATATTACTTATGTTCGTTTCCTTAAAATGTGCAGTTGAGAGAGAGAACATCGCACATACCATATGTATGAGTATATTTATGTATGTGTGCACGTATATATGTATGTATGTAGTATGTATGTAGAGAACTACACGAAAGCTTTTTACTTATTAAGGGATGTGGATATTACGTGAGCTTTTAAGTCGTTTTCTACGCTCAAATATATATGTACATACATACATGAAAATTAATAATGCGTAAATCAATTTCGCCTTGGGTGTGCAGATACGTCGAAAGCCAATTCCCTACAGTCAGATAAGCATCGTCCAGGGAAGATGTGGCTCAAGAGTATAGGTACTTTGTGATCTGACTTCTTTCTACATCAGTATTGAAGTATCCAAAACACCAGTTTCTTGCTAAACATTCCTAAATTTACAATAATAGGTATCAATACATTATGAATACCGTACGTTTTATTTAAAGGTTATATTTCACACACACAATTAGTTTTATGTAAATTTTAACGTTTTCCCTTAAAAAACTCGAAGCCAATTCGAACTTTCGTAGAAAAAAAGAATGTACTATTTGTTCCACTGTTCAAAGAACAGGAAATAAAGCCACATATCTTAAAGCTTAAATGCAGATATTCATAGCCTTGCGTTCTATGTACGACAAAAGCTTTCATTTGAAATGAACTTTCAACATAATAACGTGTAAACAAACAATGTAGGCAAGCTTATATGTATAAAATTAGTAAACTATGTCGTACATTTTGCACTCCATGTAAATATGTATGCATGTAAGCATGTGTGTACATATCCATCTATGTAGTGTGTATAGGGATGTATGAATATGTAGATATGTATGTATTTGCGTCACCTAAATAGAGAATCGTTTTAGACAAAAGCTTTTTTGAATAAGTGTTGCTTCACTGATAACAAACAAACACATTGTGCCAACCAGTCAGTTTGTACAATATATTATTAATTGTCGGTGCAGTGGTGATGAGAGGGAGCATTGTGTTGTTTGTTTTATATGAGCAGAGTAGATATATATATAGGTATGTACATATATATATAGCGTATGTGTTGTTTTTGTTTTCAATTTTACCGATAAGGCAAATTGTTCCCTGAAAGTTGCTCGTGTCGTATTTGTGTGTGATAAATGCAAAAACAAAGACTTATACACAGAATAAATACTGACAAATACAAGTTGTATTATATACATACATACACACATATGTATGTACGTAAGTTTATATGTGGGACTTTGTGTTTATACAAATTTACATGCACAACGTTTGCATTAATATGTGAATAATTGTATCTATGGTCATGTTAAACGAGAATGTATTATTTTAACGTTAAGCGTTGCCAGTTTCTCAATAATTAAATGAAAAATCAAGTTCTTCAATAACGTAGCCAAGCAAAAAAATACACCCCCTTAAAATTTTTTTTTCGGTAATAAGTTTATGCATAATCTGAATTCACCTATTTATTTTGCACAAAGTTTTTGCGATAGAGATTGATACCTACCTACATGTATTGAATTTTTCCGAAACCATTGGTGAAATTCAGCTTAAAAACACTAATTGCTAGAAGTCTTCATTTAACTTTATTCACTCAATTGCCTATAAAATCAACATTTTGTCCATCGATGCTCATGATGCCTATGTATGTGCCACAACAAGGATTAAAAAACAACATTCAGCCTCTATAGTTAAGCGTAATAGCATTATGTATTTACTTCTTAAAGAATGAGCACAGAAAATCTTTATTTCGCGGAATTGAATTTGATTTAAAGCCTACGGTTTCTTTAGAAAATTTTCGTACAACCTTACAGCATGTTCTATTCTTGCCACCCGCATAATTTGATCCACCGTAAAATACCTACATATACATGAACATACATACATACATATATGTATGAATGCACCTACACAAATACATACATACATACATATGTATGTACATTATTATTGCAATTTAACAAAAATTTTCAAATTCTAAGTTTTGTTTCCTTGATGGCAACGCTGGTTACGTCGTACATTGAGGAGGTGCTGTTTGTGTTCTGTGCTTTGTATGTTTTGTTTAGTTGCTTAGGTTGCTTGATACGGGAAACATTTGTTTTGTAGCGAGAACTAAAACTAAACGTACAATTTTTGTATACCTACCTAGCTGAAAATTTTTGAGAAACATTTATTTCTGCAATATAAATACATACATACACACACAACAAACAAACAACTATTCAGTCAGAAATATATCTATGTACATACATACATATGTACCTGCCACATACAAAGAATTGTGTTAAATAAACAAAGATATTTTTGTGTTAAATTAATAAAAAAAAACTACAGAAAAAATAACTATTTTAAATAGATACCTAAGTTTTAAACTATAAAAAGCTAAAGAACTCTTATATTTTAAGATCTCAATTTTAAATGTAACGTAGAAAAATTCAAAGAAAGATTAAAAAATCTAACCAAAAGGTAAACAAAATACACAACGGTGTAATTTTTAATCATATCTACATACATGCATACATACATATGTACATATGAATGTATGTATGTATGTGTGTATGTAGCTAGATTTTAAGAAATAATTATTTAAATAAAAACGAGTTAAAAAATTCAAAATACCTACCTACCTATCTACCTAAATCTAGTAAGTGTCCATATTAATTAGAAAACTATTAAAAAATGCCTATTGAGGTAGTTGTGTGTACATACATACATATCAACCTACTATGTAGGTACATATTTATGTTTTTTCGCGAAATGATAAAAAGTAACGAAATATTCCTTCTGATGCCTCCTGTTTTTGTTTTCAAAATTATAGATAACTAACCACATATACATATGTATGTATGTGTGTAGGTGCATACATACATACATATGTATATACATAATTTAAACAATAGCAAAAACAACAATTAAAATGTATGTATAGTACCTATTCAACATAAAGCCAACAATAACAGCAAACAGTCATAACTACAATAACAAATATCTATTGGTGACTATTCCGACAACAGATACAGATATTTCTACTTTATTGTTGTTGTTCTTATTTAGTATCGCTTATTGTTATATTTGTTTTATATACATATTATATGGTAATAGTTCCTACAAAAAAAAAAAAAAAAAAAAAAAAAAAAAAAAAAAAAAAAACATCAGCAATAGCAACAATAATTATAATAATAAAAACAACGAAAATAAAACACCACAATGAAGACCGATTCAGCATAACACACAAAACCAACAAAAGGCAAAATCTACATAGGTATATTATATACATACATATGTACATACATACATACTGATGTATGTATGTTATTTATGTACATATGTATGTAATTAAATATGTGTGCACAAGTATGTGGAAAAAGCGTAAAGATAAACAGAACTAAAAACAGAGAAACAAAACAATAACAAATATAATACAAAATAAATTATTCTAAAGACTTTAACAGTCTCACAATAAACTAACAAACGTACCAACCAACAAAACAACGCACGAAACCTAAACCATCAAAAACTGAAACAGCATTGGTACTAAAACTTAGTAACTAAGTACTCGTATAATACTACAATATTGCTCCACCAACCGTCCTCCAAATGCAATAAACTTAAACTCAACCAACGTCTTCAGATTGTTCTCCGCCTTTCGCGCCAATAAACTGTGAAACGAAATAAATATTATGTACAAAAACAAACAAACCACATTCGAATTGTTTGTCGAGCCAAAACTACGACTGCTTTTATTGTTTTGCTTTTGAGGAAGAGCTTTTTAGTGTCAACACCCTGTCGGAAATTACGTTAGCTTTAAACTAACTTTAAGCTAACTATTTCGCAACTAGTACTGACTGACACTTGGATTACTTTTCAATGTAATCAACTGACTATTTTAACATTGCGATGTCCTAGGCGGTAGTCAATAGTCTCACTCTGCATTACTTTTCAACTAACTTAAAATTAATTTTTTTTAAACCACCTGGTAGTCAGTAAATTAAAAAAAATTTTCTGGGGCTCGAACATGTAACATCACACGTTGTGTACTCAACGCACTACCACTCGGCTAAGCTGCCATCTAAAATAACAATAGCAAAATGTTAATATAAAACTGAAATAAGTTTTAAAGTAGCTGAGAATAAATTTGTTGGCTCTCATCAAATTCGATTACATACTCAACTTAAGAATCAATTTTGGGTTTTTTCTGGATGACTTTGCAGTTAGCTTTTAGTCGGTCTATCATAATTTGAGAAGATACATATGTATGTATGTATGTAAGATGCACATATTTTCCAAAATCAACACCATTAATGATATTAAAGCTCCTGTTTTATTGTGATAATAGCAATTCATTTCGACACATGCACTTCCGCTATTACGAATAGGTACATATGGATATGGATGCACATGTACGAGTATGTGTTGATGTATGCACTACATACATATGTATGTACATTCATGTTTTATTTTGAAAGATAGGTAACAACTCATCTAAGTTGAATTGAAACTGAAACAACTTAACTTAAAAAACAATTTAACTGTTTTTTTTACAACTAATTTTAGTTGTCTTCGAAACAAGGCTCGAAAAGAAAAAGTTGTTATCTATGCTATGTTTTTTTATTTTCAAAAAACATTTTAATTATTTTTAGTTTTGCCCTTGAGATTCTATGTTTTATGACCAAGGCAACAATATTGGTTGACAAATGGGATTCGTTGGCGTCTGGAATACTGAAGCAAAACGAATACAATATTCGAAATAAAAACCAAAATACAACTGATAAAAAGTAGTTCTCATGGGAAAAAAAGTTGTAGTTCATAATAAAAATTTGGCAACAAAAACGTAACTCTCAATTGAGTTGTAAATCATAGTAGGGGCCTTTAATTTCTCCAAAAATAACTGAAAACATTTTATTTGTTAATAATAGGTTTGTTCATTTACTAAAAATTTTAACAATTGTTACTGGAAAGTGTTCATTAGCTCAAGGAGAGAGCGTCATAAGAGAGAAAAAATTGAGAGAATTAAATTATTGCTTGTAAAATTTTTACTTGCAAGAATTATCCAACCACCTGTTGTTATGTGTTTTGTTTTCAAATTAATTATTTCAAAAATATCTGAAAAAGGAAAACCCAAGAATACGAATTTCTTTATTAAAAAATCATGTATACATAGGTATGTAAAAAGCAATCATATTTTCTTAATTTAATTGTTTTTCTATCCTTGAGCGACATTTTCAATTTGTTAAGGAATCATATCTGATCAGAGATGGAAAATGGGTTTTAGTATTTGTTAATAGAATAGAACTAAAAAATAATGAAAAATGCATACAAATAGTAAATAATACATGAAACTGTGTAAAGTATTTCATATTAAATGTCTATTTTAAAAACTTTGTAATTTAAAAAATTTTCAAACAAGATTATGCAAAATACTACATAAAAAGTAAAATTGTATCACGATTTCCATCCATGGTTCTGAAATGAATAAAATTTTCTTGCAGGTTTTTACAAGTACAGAGTTCATTTACTTTTTCGTATCTCGGAGAGTAATTTTGTAAGTTTCTGCCTTGCTCTCTCGTTGCAAGTTTCTGCTAGGAAAGTAAATGAAAGCACCTAATAATATTTAATATTTTATTTTTTGTGATTGAAAGGGGCAAAGACAAAAGTAAAAATTAAATGTGTATGAAAAAAGAAAAAATAAGAAATATCTTGTAGAAATTAACCGAAGGTTAACGAAATATCAAACTAAAAAATGAAAATATAAACACGGGGCGAATCACGGCATCCGATACGACTCGTAATTTAAAAATATTTCCATATAAACTCTATTAAAATATTTTTAAATTACGAGTCGTATCGGATGCCGTAATTTCCCCCCTAGATCTAAAGCCTGGTACGGTGTTCATACGGAATTTGCGGTTCTCATACAAACTGTATGTAAAAAAATTTCCGGAAATTCCGGTTGGTAAATTTCATAAAAAAAATTCCATTTCCTATTACGGACTTTCAAAGGAAAAGGAATTTTTGAAATGTATTGCCTATCTTAGGGATGTAGTAACTATAAGTGGAGACTTATTTCAGTCAACTGAAACAAAAATTAATGTTCAAACAATTGTTTGGTCACGGAATTTTTGACATTTCTAACTTTCATCAAATTTTAATTAATTTTTAGTATTTTTTTGTGTTGAAAACTAAAAAATAAATGAATTTGTATGTATGCAAACATAATTCTACACAAAAATCTACACTTTTGTTTTTCCGTGTAGAAATAAATAAATTTGTAAATTTACAAACGTGAAATTCCGTATGAACTCCGTACCAGGCTTTAAAGCTTGAAAAAATAGTTTAATTGAACATAATAATATTACATATCGATGGCTTAATATAAAAAGGTCCTAACTCAATTGTTTTCGAAATCGTGTTTTTAATGTTTTCTGGGCGACAACGTATAATTGCATCCTCCTTGAAGATCTTAATACGTTACAGTTCAAAATCAAGGACTTATGGCAACTTTAAAAACTATTTCTGCATGTAAATGCTTTGTTTTCTTCAGTTTTTTGCTTCTCCTGTAAAATATCGAAAATTCGAGTTAGGCGTTTTTTATATTAAGCCCTTAATTATGGAAGTGGTGTTTCGAAATATTAAATTAATCTTAAAAAAACTTCAATTTATATTTAATGAATATTAAAAAAACTCATATTAATCGAGACTAGTACAAGTCTAAATTAAAATATAGTATGGTATAAAAATAAATTTTAATTTGTTCAAATGCAATCTACTAAATATCTCGAGCAAAGAAATATATGACTTAGACCACTTTCATAATTAAGGGCACATATCTACATAAGAATGTATACCTAAATGTACATATATATATATATATATATATATATATATATATATATATATATATATATATATGCCTAATGCATATGAGTTCATGAACACTTTCCAACAACGATTGTCGCAAATTCGTAAAAATGTTTAGTAAATGAACAAATCTAATGTAACAAAAAATCTTTAAAAATAAGTAGTACCTATTACTATTTTAACATTATGTGTACATAGCTACCTAAATATTTCAAATAATGTAATGTGAGCAAAAAATATTTAGCATCGTTACTTTAAAAATGAAGTAAAATAAACTAGAAGTTTATTTTTATTTGTTAACACTGTAAACATTTTTTGTAGTAAAATATAATACATACACCTATATACGATATTTTGAATATCATATTAATGTACATACATATGTATGTATTAACTAAAAAAAAAATAAAAATAGTTTATCAAGTTTTTCGCACCTCAAGAAAAGATCATATTGCGGGAGCTCATTACTTCTTTATTTTATTTAATTGCTTATAATATACATAGGTATTACTATAACTATGTTAAAGTTCAGTTCTTATTTTAATTGAAATTAAAACTAGTTAAAAATGCACTAAATTTGGCATCCCTTCGACAGATATAACAGGCGTTGCAGCTTTCTCAATTAATATTTGAAAGTGAAAAGCTGATACAGTGAAATTAAATTATAGATATGTGTAGAAAAAATCGAATTCTATAAAACATTTCCCGAATGCTTAGTTTTTAGTTTTTAATTTATATCTTTTAATGTTATAATTTCCTAACTTATTTTTCGAAAGATCTCTTTTTAATACAAACTTATTTCCCACAGTTCTGACCATCGTGTGAATTTGATTAGATGCAGTTTTATGCATATTTTATCTTATACATATATAAACACGGCATACATTTTTTGTCGTACACTTTTAAGTATCTTATCGTCCACCAATATTGGTGAAACATACATATGTATTTTAAAAAGCGATTTAAATTTGCTTGAAGAAAAAAGCGACTTTATTCTTTTTCAAGGTGTCAAGTGGTCCGTTTTATTAATTTTAAAAACTGTAAGAAAAAATAAGAGTTGGTATGAAAACTGCGAAAAATTAATCATCGAGTTTTGTAACATTTAAGCAAAATTTAAAATGGTCTTAACAAATGATTTGAATTTCTTAAAATTACTTTTTCCAAAAATATGCAATGTTTATGCATACATATTTCAATATCGTTTCAGAGTTGTTAAGTTTCATCCTATTAAAACTTTCGTTTAGACTAACAATGACAACAACAACATCGGTTCCTTCAGATACCACTAGAATACAGGGTCCTAATATAAAAAATAATAACTCCAATCCTATACCAAACAATACTATAACTAACTCCGTAGCTACAACTACGCCACCGATAACCAACGGTACAAGCAACACCGACAATATGGAATCATCAGGGAAAAATTTTCCTGTAGCTGGTTCTGCTGCTGCATCTTTCACACCAAGTACGGCAACTATAAGCACCACTCCCATCACACAACGAGCAGTAACTATAATTCCCATTTTCAACTCTCTGTCCATTTTATCCAACTCACAAAATTTTTCTCGCACTACGCAGACCGATGAAGACTTTAATATACGCTTTGTGAATCTTGTCAGGAATCACAAGTGCTTGTACGACAAGAAGGTCCCAGAATATAGGAATCGTGATAACCAAGAAAAAGCCTGGCAGCAAATATCCGTGGAAACGAAAGAAAGCGGTAAGCAAAAGATCTTATTCAGGCTGATATAAAAAAACATTTAGTTAAATTTTTTTAGTCATTCATTGTAAGGAACGATGGCGCAATTTGAGAGCCTGTCTCTCACGTTACATCAAACAGCAGGGCGGGTCAGATCCGCAGCACAAACCCTATTACCTTACCGAGCATATGGCGTTTTTATTACCTTTTCTCAAATCTACTAGAAATTCCTTCGATGGTAATAGCAGTCTGGCGACTTTATTCCACTATTCAAGTCAACAGCTTAATCAACAAACTAAGACAAATCCAGTTTTGGTACAACCTCAGTTTAAATTTTCTCAAGGCCATCAGCAATTAGAGTTGAAACATTCTATATCGGACAACGATGACGAGGAGACTATTGATGCCTTCGATCCGGCAATAACAGCCAGTTTGCATATCCAGCAACAACAAAACAGATCTTCACCCGCTTTAAGTGATACAGCCAGCGCAAATACGAATACTTTGCAAAATTTTATACCCGATGTACAATTATCTGAGCTGAGAACACCGGATGCAGTTCCAGAAATAAACTACCAAAATTCTAATATACGCAGCAATTCGCACGAATTCTGCAATGAACCAAAACGCATTAAAACAGAGTGCCATGCCAGCGAAGCAACCACAACCGGACAACTTCATATGTATGCGGGTGAACAGGCCGATATGGAGTTTTTCCGCAGTATACTACCAGACATTGCCGGTCTTACACCGCAACAAAAACGTAAACTAAAAATAGGTATACTTGAATTAATCGATGATGTGGTGGAGCGATTTCCACTTGAAAGAAGTACAAATGCTAACGCAACTAGTCAAAACTTAAATACACCGAAAACACGAAGAACTTCCTCCAGAGATTGGCGCAACTTTTAGATTTATTTAGACAATTTTTTCTTTCAGCAGAGCTGTTTTCATTTCCCTTTTGTCAACGTATCAGTGGATTAGCTTAATTTGTTCGCGTTAGTAAAGATTTCAATAATTTAGACATGGAAACCGCTCTGCATCAATTCATAAGTTGCTCAAGAATAGTGTGTGTAGGTTACATATGTATGTACATACTATATTCAAAACGTTGTTTTTATTATACTTTTATTTTTTTAAAATAATTTAGTCAAAATAATGTAAATAAAAGTGTATAGTGTTTTAAAATAGTTGTGTCACTTATGTGGGAGTTTTTCGATAAGCACTGGGATTTTTTAATTTTTTTTTAAGTCAAATGATGAGTTGCCTAATCAGCAGCGAAATGCATCTCGACGTGCTTAAGTCTCAGTTCACACTAGTCAAGTCTTATTGCTAAGCTTATTACTTTATCTTCTTTGAACTTTCATCGGCTTTCACACAATGTAAGTTATATTTTTCAGATCATATTTTTTATGCATAGTTTTGTGTATGCATGTGTGCTTTTTTTAAAATTACGAATGAAAAAGCAAAACGTATTGACAGTACATGAGGCTGAGTACTCGTTTCTTTTCCCCTCGTCACTCTCTCCAACAAACTAATCATTGCTAAGCTGATTAAAGAAGAAAACTTGCATAGTGTAAACTAGGACTAATCGGCAACACACGTTAAATAAAAATAAGAAATCATATGAAACGTATATTTATTGGAAAACAGAATAGTTTAAAAATCAAATTTAAAGTTTTTGTTGAGAAAGTTGCATCGCATGAATAACTTTTTCTTTCAAAACTCTCAACACACTTTATTGAAAGCACATTAGAATTTTTTCCACGAAGCGAACGATTTATTAAATGTTTTCCACAAATAAAAAAGCCAATGCATTATACCTTAATCATTACTTAATGTTTATTTCAAGAGTTGTTTCGATTGCTTCCTAGATGAAATTCAAATAATGCTTTTAATTAAATGCTGTTAAATGTCGAATTTCATTACAAAAATTATGGGTCGATAATGCCGATAATTAAACATTAATTATTTTGCCAATTTCAAAGTTGTTGGCAACAAAGTGTTACAGCTCAATTTGTTTAGTTTTCTTTTTTAATGGACGTACTACATACATACTTTACCATAAATAATTAAAATTTTATAATTTGGATCCGATTGCACTCGTATTTTTAGGATAGAATTTTTTCGAGGAATCTTTGGCCATATCAACCAAAGTTTGCGCAGGTTTGAATGGAGCTCCGTAGAGATCTGCATAAGAGTGCATTTTGTCAACTAATTTCGCGGCTGTGAAATGGTCAACCCAACGGAAGGGACCACCAGAGAATGGAGGAAAACCTAAACCGAATACTGCTCCCACATCACCTTCCAAGGGATTGTGCAAAATGTTCTCTTCTAAACACAAAACAGCCTCATTAACGAAACGTGATACCATACGCAAGGTCATATCCTCCGGAGTGTTTGCTCCTTTGGAAACCAAAGCATACTTTTGTTTTAGGATTTCAACAGCTTCCATATTAACGGGACGGCTTCCCTTAGTCTTGTTGTCATACATAAAAATACCTTTGCCGGATTTGCGCCCTAAGAACCCAGCCATTACCAAGTCCTGCATAACAGCCAAGTTGCCACCACTGAAACGGTCACCGAAGGACTTGGCTAAATCAACAGCAATGTGAGAGCCTACGTCAATGCCAACTTCATCAGCTAAAGTGGCTGCACCAACTGGAAAACCGAATTTCCTGGACAATCCGTCAAGCTCCTTGGGTTCTACGCCTTCTTGCAGTAAACTTAAATATGAAAAAATTAATAGTAATTTGAAATTGCTTTTCTAAAATATTGCTTACCGTATGGCTTCCGAAAGCATAGTAGCTAAAATGCGAGTTGTGTAGAATCCAGGGCCATCTCCTACGGTGATTACTACTTTGCCTTGTTTCAAACCCATTGCTACCGCTGATGCAATTGTATCTTGTGATGTTCCGGGATGAGTGATAATTTCAAGCAATTGCATTTTATCTACAGGGGAGAAGTAGTGCATGCCTACAACATTTTCGGGACGCGAGCTACCTGCGGCAATTTTCGTTATAGGTATCGCACTCGTATTTGTGGCAATGACGCAGTGCTTAGGTACAACGGCTTCCAGTTCTTGTATAACACGATGTTTAATTTTAATGTCTTCAAATACTGCCTCAATAACCATATCAGCATTTTTGAATTCCCCGTAGTCTAGAGTAGGAATTAAATTTGAAAGTATTTGATCACGCTCCAATCCAGAAATACGTTTTCTTTTGACAGCATTCTCCAAGCCTTTTTGCACCTGTCCAATACCACGTGAAAGACCAGCATCGGTGGCATCTTTCATAACGGTTTTAACACCCTTGTCAACACTGACTTGAACAATACCTGCTCCCATAAGACCAGCACCCAATACGCCTAAAGTCTTCACTTCAGTTTTGGGTTTGCCAAAACGATTTTTCTTGCATTCAGTTTGTCCCCGGAACAAGGCAATAAGACCCTTGGACTCAGGCGTGGCAGATAAGGCACCGAAACCTTCAGCTTCGGCAGCATAGCCGGCTACAGGTCCTTTATCTAGGCCTGTTCGTATAACCTCGAGTATTTTCAATGGGGCTGGATAAAGGCCATTTGTCATTTTAATCACTTGCTTGCGGGCAGTGTCAAAAATTTTATTTTTAACAAAGTCGATGTCCATTGCCACAGCTGTAAGTTTGTTTATCAAGCCAGTTTCTTCACGGTTGACCTTTTGGTGTCAGATTTTATAAATTGAAAATATTTTAGATTTTTTTTTCCTTAAGAAATTACCTTTAATTTTCCGTTAGCAATATCGTTAGCCACTTGAACGGCTACTTTTTCCAAATAATCCATGGTCATTTGCTCGGCAGAAGCAAGGCCGGGTCCCAAAGGGCTGATCAATAAATCCACAATACCAGCGCGTTTAGCACGTTCGGCAGGCAATTGCTTACCAGTCAATTCCATGTCAAGTGCTGTAGGAACACCTGCCAACTTTGGCAGACGCACGGTACCACCACCGCCTGGCAGAAGACCCAACATAACTTCTGGTAAACCTAATTTAGTTTTCTTGTCCTTAGTGGCTATGCGATAATGACAAGCTAAAGCTAGTTCCAAGCCTCCACCTAAGCAAACACCGTTAATGGCGGCTACTATTGGTTTGCGGCTACGTTCCATGCGTTCAAACATATATTGGGCATCCTTCGAGATACGAGTTGCCTCTGCAGCAGTTTCACACTTCTCCAACATGCTAATATCAGCTCCAGCAACAAAGCAACCAGGTTTGCCTGATATCAGTACTGCGGAATTAACTTGTCCATTGGTTTCCAATTCTTTAAGTATTTGTTCAAATTCCTGGCTTAAAGCTTCCCCCAAAGAATTTACCTTAGCACCAGGACAGTCCAAAGTTACTACTAGGACTCCATCTACTACCTTGGTTCTAATATTTTTATTGGATGCAGTTGCTGCCGACATCAGTCTTATGTTTTGGGCAATGACTTAAAAAGTATAATGATAAGTATTTAGAAATATAAAACTTATGACTGCAAACATATTAGCAAACACAAAATAACATACATATGTACATATGTAGATGGAGAAGTACAAAGTTCAAAGTCCGCTATATGTATGTACTTATGGCTGCATATTGTTGTTATATACATACATACATATATGCTTATGAATAATAAAAACCATATTTGCAAAAAGTATGTGCATATATTCATATTTGGTTTCCACTTACCACGATTGCATTTATTTTGCATCAATTGTCTCCTGGACAATTGTCCAACAACACTAAAAATACGGGCAGCCGACATTGCTTATCAGGTTTGATTTAAATTGATGAAATATGGAAAAGGTAAGTATGTACGTCTATATATAAATATGATTACATAAAAAATTCACTTCAATTAATATTATTTAAAACATCCTCTTCAAATGAAATACGTGGACTGGAAAATATTGAGAAATCAGCAATCAACCTGTAGCACATAAAATTGAGATATTTCAAAGGCGACCAAATGAGGACTACAATGCCGTGGAATAAGTATGATTATCGGCTTCAAACATGAAACCGTATTTTTTCTACACCAGATGGTGCTGCCATACACCTGTTTATTAAATTATGTTTATTAATTTAACTTAAAACTTTTACGGCTTTTAAAGCCCAACTATAATATGAATAAGCTGGCTTAAGCTAATGTCAGAATTGAACGATAAGTCTGTCAAATGCTTAAACAATTCAGATGTGACTTTTACCCCCCGTTGTCATATGCCAGTAGTTACTTGCAAGTAGTGTATACGTATTACTGACGAAAATCAGGAGAAATATAAAAAACACAAGAATATTTTGAGTGGCTACACAGCACAGTGCAAGTTAAAATGTCGTCAACAAGTAAAGTTCTAGATAACAGCTTTGCTCCAACTTTTAGTGCAGTGTTGCCAAGAAGTCAATATTGAACTTTAATTGCATTGTTAATATATTTCATTTAATAAAACATAAACTTTATGTTCAAACTTAGCTCTAAAATGAGTCTATGCCATTTCTCAATATCCTTTTTATATAAAAAAAAAATTAGCTATAATACTAACCAAATTAATGAAATAACTCTCTACTCGGCAACACTGTTTTTCGTTTTGTCAGTTTACTTGCGACAAGTGTGAAAATTTACTTGCTTCAAAATTTCATTGCAAGCTGACTCGCAAGTGGCAAAAATGTGACTGTGTTAGTAAAAAAATGTGAGTGTATTGAGTTTTTTTCACTTGCACTTGCATGTGGCAACAGAGGGTTAGATGACCACAATGTACTTGCATGCACTTAAGTATTCTTTAGCCACAGCTGCATATCTAAGTATTGTCAATAATTTTGTATTAATTTTGTTTCTTCTCTTAACTCATAAATGAATGCAATTCAATCAAACTAACTTGAAAGAATGTCCCAATCTATTAAAAATTCACCTATAAATATATCCGTCACCTTAATATTTCTTTTATTTGGTTTGCCTACAAAAAAGTACAACAGTGAATATACATAAGTAAACACATGAGTATGTGTGTATATGTTATTGTAAAACAAACAATGAAAATAAAAGTTTTGCTTTATTTTCCGAGTTTAAAATAAGAAACAATAAAAAAATATTTAAAATCAATGAATATTTTCTGCTGCTACTTGTTTGAGTTTAAAAAATGCACAAACAGTTGTTTCCTTACGGAATGTGCGTTCAGTTTGGCACTTTACTTAAACAAATGACATTTGATGAAACTTGACGAAAAGTTTGTTAAGTACATTATAATTTGCCACATACGTTTTATATTTAACCGCACAGTTACTTAAGCTAGCTTATTCATATTATAGTTGGGCCTTATGGTAGAATTAAAGGCTCAGTTAGCCGATTGTAATGTAATGTAACTGTAACAGTAAGAAACAGCTGATCGATTTTGTTATGTGAAAAGTAATGAAAATGGTTATAGAGATGTAATGTAACGTAACCTACTTTTCATATAAAAATATCGATCAGCTGTTTTCTACGTTACAGTTACTTTACATTATAGTCGGCTAACTGAGCCTTAAGGCTCAGTTAAGGCTCAGTTAGCCGACTGTAATGTAACTGCAACAGTCAGAAACAGCTGATCGATTTTGTTATGTGAAAAGTAATGAAAATTGTTATAGAGATGTAATGTAACGTAACCTACTTTTCATATAAATATATCGATCAGCTGTTTTCTACGTTACAGTTACATTACATTACAGTCGGCTAAAGGTTCAAGGCTCAGTTAGCCGACTGTAATGTAATCTAATTGCAACAGTAGGAAAGAGCTGATCGATATTTTTATATGAAAAGTAGGTTACGTTACATTACATCTCTATAACCATTTTCATTACTTTTCACATAACAAAATCGATCAGCTGTTTCTTACTGTTGCAGTTACATTACATTACAGTCGGCTAACTGAGCCTTAAAGGCTCTGTTATTGTATTTCTCTTCGCTTTATACATGTGTGTGAATCAGGGATGATAAATGAGAAATTCAATTTCGTACCAATTAGCTTTTAAAAATGTACTTTTCGAACCCAATAGTACTAAAATCGGTATATTTTGTATTTTTAACTTTTTTTTATTATATTTTTGGAACATGTCGCTCATTTACTCAAATAATGTCATAACTCAAAAAAACTATTTTGCCAGATCACAAATTTCAAGTTTTCAATTTACACACGTCTTAATGAAAAATGAAAAGTTTGTGTTTGTTTCAAAAAAAGGACTATATGAGGATTAATCTGCATCATTAACTGATATTTTATTAAAATTAGAGACAGTGGAACAGGCAGTAAATACATATCGCTGGTCTCAAGTAAAAAGGCCCTAACTCAAATAATTGCTATTTTACAGGAGAAGGTAAAAACACAATAGAAACTGTAATATTCTATCTGTAATATTTTTGTACAACTGATTGTAAAATCGTTACTTTTCAAACTATTTTAAATATATTGGAATCACTGAAAAACTGAATTTCGTAAAAAAATATGAGTTGCAGCCTCTGAATAAGTCCTTTGTTTGTATTAGACTTTCAAGTCTTCGTTTTGATTATGAAAATTCTCTTTCCACATTCGCTGGTGAGTGAAGAATTGACAGTATTCTCCTGATAACTTTTGAAAGCTCATTAGCTCATCCAATTAATTTTTTAAAGCTCGAAACACGTTATTTATTGTACAATAATTTCCATTTTTTTTCGGAATATTTTTTAATAAGAGAGATACTATACTACTAACACATTCGGGAGTGAATTTTGTTAGCCATGTTAAAGTTTCGTTATAAAAAGCAACTTTATTTAGTTTCGCAAAAGTTTCTATAACATTTCTTTTAAAATCCGGTTGTTTAACATTTATTTTAAAATCCGTAACTATACAACTTTTAATTTTATTTCTAGATATATAAGTTTTTAATTTCAAAGTAAATTTTAATCGTTTACATACGTATGAAGCGTACCTAGCTTCATTTAATTTCATCACTTAAACGATTGATATGATAATAATATAGCAAGTTTTTTATTTCTTACAAATTTTATATTAATACAATTAATAAAATAAATGAAGACGGCGCTATCATATTGAAAACGAAACATCGGTGAAGTTAGATGTAGTTCTTTATAATAAATCAATCAACTGTAATGCACATCTAGCAAGGTATTCGCTCTCAACAACATAACAAATTCGCCACTTTTCTCTCAAAGTGATTATAATGATTACTTTAAATGATCGCGATTAATTATTTTTGTGGAAATAAAACAAGGGATAGTCTCTCGAAAAATTTTTCAAATAGTACCAAATGAGTCACTGGGGTACCAACGTACTAATAGTACGTAATAGTACCAAAAAAAGTACAATTGTACCAACTTTATCATCCCTGGTGTGATTGTATGTAAGAGAGAAGTTGACGTAGAAATCTATTTTCTGTAGATTTCTACCTCACATACAATCAAGAATGATAAAATAAAAATAATAATAAAAATAATAATAATAATAATAATAATGATAATAATAATAATAATAATAATAATAATAATAATAATAATAATAATAATAATAATAATAATAATAATAATAATAATAATAATAATAATAATAATAATAATAATAATAATAATAATAATAATAATAATAATAATAATAATAATAATAATAATAATAATAATAATAATAATAATAATAATAATAATAATAATAATAATAATAATAATAATAATAATAATAATAATAATAATAATAATAATAATAATAATAATAATAATAATAATAATAATAATAATAATAATAATAATAATAATAATAATAATAATAATAATAATAATAATAATAATAATAATAATAATAATAATAATAATAATAATAATAATAATAATAATAATAATAATAATAATAATAATAATAATAATAATAATAATAATAATAATAATAATAATAATAATAATAATAATAATAATAATAATAATAATAATAATAATAATAATAATAATAATAATAATAATAATAATAATAATAATAATAATAATAATAATAATAATAATAATAATAATAATAATAATAATAATAATAATAATAATAATAATAATAATAATAATAATAATAATAATAATAATAATAATAATAATAATAATAATAATAATAATAATAATAATAATAATAATAATAATAATAATAATAATAATAATAATAATAATAATAATAATAATAATAATAATAATAATAATAATAATAATAATAATAATAATAATAATAATAATAATAATAATAATAATAATAATAATAATAATAATAATAATAATAATAATAATAATAATAATAATAATAATAATAATAATAATAATAATAATAATAATAATAATAATAATAATAATAATAATAATAATAATAATAATAATAATAATAATAATAATAATAATAATAATAATAATAATAATAATAATAATAATAATAATAATAATAATAATAATAATAATAATAATAATAATAATAATAATAATAATAATAATAATAATAATAATAATAATAATAATAATAATAATAATAATAATAATAATAATAATAATAATAATAATAATAATAATAATAATAATAATAATAATAATAATAATAATAATAATAATAATAATAATAATAATAATAATAATAATAATAATAATAATAATAATAATAATAATAATAATAATAATAATAATAATAATAATAATAATAATAATAATAATAATAATAATAATAATAATAATAATAATAATAATAATAATAATAATAATAATAATAATAATAATAATAATAATAATAATAATAATAATAATAATAATAATAATAATAATAATAATAATAATAATAATAATAATAATAATAATAATAATAATAATAATAATAATAATAATAATAATAATAATAATAATAATAATAATAATAATAATAATAATAATAATAATAATAATAATAATAATAATAATAATAATAATAATAATAATAATAATAATAATAATAATAATAATAATAATAATAATAATAATAATAATAATAATAATAATAATAATAATAATAATAATAATAATAATAATAATAATAATAATAATAATAATAATAATAATAATAATAATAATAATAATAATAATAATAATAATAATAATAATAATAATAATAATAATAATAATAATAATAATAATAATAATAATAATAATAATAATAATAATAATAATAATAATAATAATAATAATAATAATAATAATAATAATAATAATAATAATAATAATAATAATAATAATAATAATAATAATAATAATAATAATAATAATAATAATAATAATAATAATAATAATAATAATAATAATAATAATAATAATAATAATAATAATAATAATAATAATAATAATAATAATAATAATAATAATAATAATAATAATAATAATAATAATAATAATAATAATAATAATAATAATAATAATAATAATAATAATAATAATAATAATAATAATAATAATAATAATAATAATAATAATAATAATAATAATAATAATAATAATAATAATAATAATAATAATAATAATAATAATAATAATAATAATAATAATAATAATAATAATAATAATAATAATAATAATAATAATAATAATAATAATAATAATAATAATAATAATAATAATAATAATAATAATAATAATAATAATAATAATAATAATAATAATAATAATAATAATAATAATAATAATAATAATAATAATAATAATAATAATAATAATAATAATAATAATAATAATAATAATAATAATAATAATAATAATAATAATAATAATAATAATAATAATAATAATAATAATAATAATAATAATAATAATAATAATAATAATAATAATAATAATAATAATAATAATAATAATAATAATAATAATAATAATAATAATAATAATAATAATAATAATAATAATAATAATAATAATAATAATAATAATAATAATAATAATAATAATAATAATAATAATAATAATAATAATAATAATAATAATAATAATAATAATAATAATAATAATAATAATAATAATAATAATAATAATAATAATAATAATAATAATAATAATAATAATAATAATAATAATAATAATAATAATAATAATAATAATAATAATAATAATAATAATAATAATAATAATAATAATAATAATAATAATAATAATAATAATAATAATAATAATAATAATAATAATAATAATAATAATAATAATAATAATAATAATAATAATAATAATAATAATAATAATAATAATAATAATAATAATAATAATAATAATAATAATAATAATAATAATAATAATAATAATAATAATAATAATAATAATAATAATAATAATAATAATAATAATAATAATAATAATAATAATAATAATAATAATAATAATAATAATAATAATAATAATAATAATAATAATAATAATAATAATAATAATAATAATAATAATAATAATAATAATAATAATAATAATAATAATAATAATAATAATAATAATAATAATAATAATAATAATAATAATAATAATAATAATAATAATAATAATAATAATAATAATAATAATAATAATAATAATAATAATAATAATAATAATAATAATAATAATAATAATAATAATAATAATAATAATAATAATAATAATAATAATAATAATAATAATAATAATAATAATAATAATAATAATAATAATAATAATAATAATAATAATAATAATAATAATAATAATAATAATAATAATAATAATAATAATAATAATAATAATAATAATAATAATAATAATAATAATAATAATAATAATAATAATAATAATAATAATAATAATAATAATAATAATAATAATAATAATAATAATAATAATAATAATAATAATAATAATAATAATAATAATAATAATAATAATAATAATAATAATAATAATAATAATAATAATAATAATAATAATAATAATAATAATAATAATAATAATAATAATAATAATAATAATAATAATAATAATAATAATAATAATAATAATAATAATAATAATAATAATAATAATAATAATAATAATAATAATAATAATAATAATAATAATAATAATAATAATAATAATAATAATAATAATAATAATAATAATAATAATAATAATAATAATAATAATAATAATAATAATAATAATAATAATAATAATAATAATAATAATAATAATAATAATAATAATAATAATAATAATAATAATAATAATAATAATAATAATAATAATAATAATAATAATAATAATAATAATAATAATAATAATAATAATAATAATAATAATAATAATAATAATAATAATAATAATAATAATAATAATAATAATAATAATAATAATAATAATAATAATAATAATAATAATAATAATAATAATAATAATAATAATAATAATAATAATAATAATAATAATAATAATAATAATAATAATAATAATAATAATAATAATAATAATAATAATAATAATAATAATAATAATAATAATAATAATAATAATAATAATAATAATAATAATAATAATAATAATAATAATAATAATAATAATAATAATAATAATAATAATAATAATAATAATAATAATAATAATAATAATAATAATAATAATAATAATAATAATAATAATAATAATAATAATAATAATAATAATAATAATAATAATAATAATAATAATAATAATAATAATAATAATAATAATAATAATAATAATAATAATAATAATAATAATAATAATAATAATAATAATAATAATAATAATAATAATAATAATAATAATAATAATAATAATAATAATAATAATAATAATAATAATAATAATAATAATAATAATAATAATAATAATAATAATAATAATAATAATAATAATAATAATAATAATAATAATAATAATAATAATAATAATAATAATAATAATAATAATAATAATAATAATAATAATAATAATAATAATAATAATAATAATAATAATAATAATAATAATAATAATAATAATAATAATAATAATAATAATAATAATAATAATAATAATAATAATAATAATAATAATAATAATAATAATAATAATAATAATAATAATAATAATAATAATAATAATAATAATAATAATAATAATAATAATAATAATAATAATAATAATAATAATAATAATAATAATAATAATAATAATAATAATAATAATAATAATAATAATAATAATAATAATAATAATAATAATAATAATAATAATAATAATAATAATAATAATAATAATAATAATAATAATAATAATAATAATAATAATAATAATAATAATAATAATAATAATAATAATAATAATAATAATAATAATAATAATAATAATAATAATAATAATAATAATAATAATAATAATAATAATAATAATAATAATAATAATAATAATAATAATAATAATAATAATAATAATAATAATAATAATAATAATAATAATAATAATAATAATAATAATAATAATAATAATAATAATAATAATAATAATAATAATAATAATAATAATAATAATAATAATAATAATAATAATAATAATAATAATAATAATAATAATAATAATAATAATAATAATAATAATAATAATAATAATAATAATAATAATAATAATAATAATAATAATAATAATAATAATAATAATAATAATAATAATAATAATAATAATAATAATAATAATAATAATAATAATAATAATAATAATAATAATAATAATAATAATAATAATAATAATAATAATAATAATAATAATAATAATAATAATAATAATAATAATAATAATAATAATAATAATAATAATAATAATAATAATAATAATAATAATAATAATAATAATAATAATAATAATAATAATAATAATAATAATAATAATAATAATAATAATAATAATAATAATAATAATAATAATAATAATAATAATAATAATAATAATAATAATAATAATAATAATAATAATAATAATAATAATAATAATAATAATAATAATAATAATAATAATAATAATAATAATAATAATAATAATAATAATAATAATAATAATAATAATAATAATAATAATAATAATAATAATAATAATAATAATAATAATAATAATAATAATAATAATAATAATAATAATAATAATAATAATAATAATAATAATAATAATAATAATAATAATAATAATAATAATAATAATAATAATAATAATAATAATAATAATAATAATAATAATAATAATAATAATAATAATAATAATAATAATAATAATAATAATAATAATAATAATAATAATAATAATAATAATAATAATAATAATAATAATAATAATAATAATAATAATAATAATAATAATAATAATAATAATAATAATAATAATAATAATAATAATAATAATAATAATAATAATAATAATAATAATAATAATAATAATAATAATAATAATAATAATAATAATAATAATAATAATAATAATAATAATAATAATAATAATAATAATAATAATAATAATAATAATAATAATAATAATAATAATAATAATAATAATAATAATAATAATAATAATAATAATAATAATAATAATAATAATAATAATAATAATAATAATAATAATAATAATAATAATAATAATAATAATAATAATAATAATAATAATAATAATAATAATAATAATAATAATAATAATAATAATAATAATAATAATAATAATAATAATAATAATAATAATAATAATAATAATAATAATAATAATAATAATAATAATAATAATAATAATAATAATAATAATAATAATAATAATAATAATAATAATAATAATAATAATAATAATAATAATAATAATAATAATAATAATAATAATAATAATAATAATAATAATAATAATAATAATAATAATAATAATAATAATAATAATAATAATAATAATAATAATAATAATAATAATAATAATAATAATAATAATAATAATAATAATAATAATAATAATAATAATAATAATAATAATAATAATAATAATAATAATAATAATAATAATAATAATAATAATAATAATAATAATAATAATAATAATAATAATAATAATAATAATAATAATAATAATAATAATAATAATAATAATAATAATAATAATAATAATAATAATAATAATAATAATAATAATAATAATAATAATAATAATAATAATAATAATAATAATAATAATAATAATAATAATAATAATAATAATAATAATAATAATAATAATAATAATAATAATAATAATAATAATAATAATAATAATAATAATAATAATAATAATAATAATAATAATAATAATAATAATAATAATAATAATAATAATAATAATAATAATAATAATAATAATAATAATAATAATAATAATAATAATAATAATAATAATAATAATAATAATAATAATAATAATAATAATAATAATAATAATAATAATAATAATAATAATAATAATAATAATAATAATAATAATAATAATAATAATAATAATAATAATAATAATAATAATAATAATAATAATAATAATAATAATAATAATAATAATAATAATAATAATAATAATAATAATAATAATAATAATAATAATAATAATAATAATAATAATAATAATAATAATAATAATAATAATAATAATAATAATAATAATAATAATAATAATAATAATAATAATAATAATAATAATAATAATAATAATAATAATAATAATAATAATAATAATAATAATAATAATAATAATAATAATAATAATAATAATAATAATAATAATAATAATAATAATAATAATAATAATAATAATAATAATAATAATAATAATAATAATAATAATAATAATAATAATAATAATAATAATAATAATAATAATAATAATAATAATAATAATAATAATAATAATAATAATAATAATAATAATAATAATAATAATAATAATAATAATAATAATAATAATAATAATAATAATAATAATAATAATAATAATAATAATAATAATAATAATAATAATAATAATAATAATAATAATAATAATAATAATAATAATAATAATAATAATAATAATAATAATAATAATAATAATAATAATAATAATAATAATAATAATAATAATAATAATAATAATAATAATAATAATAATAATAATAATAATAATAATAATAATAATAATAATAATAATAATAATAATAATAATAATAATAATAATAATAATAATAATAATAATAATAATAATAATAATAATAATAATAATAATAATAATAATAATAATAATAATAATAATAATAATAATAATAATAATAATAATAATAATAATAATAATAATAATAATAATAATAATAATAATAATAATAATAATAATAATAATAATAATAATAATAATAATAATAATAATAATAATAATAATAATAATAATAATAATAATAATAATAATAATAATAATAATAATAATAATAATAATAATAATAATAATAATAATAATAATAATAATAATAATAATAATAATAATAATAATAATAATAATAATAATAATAATAATAATAATAATAATAATAATAATAATAATAATAATAATAATAATAATAATAATAATAATAATAATAATAATAATAATAATAATAATAATAATAATAATAATAATAATAATAATAATAATAATAATAATAATAATAATAATAATAATAATAATAATAATAATAATAATAATAATAATAATAATAATAATAATAATAATAATAATAATAATAATAATAATAATAATAATAATAATAATAATAATAATAATAATAATAATAATAATAATAATAATAATAATAATAATAATAATAATAATAATAATAATAATAATAATAATAATAATAATAATAATAATAATAATAATAATAATAATAATAATAATAATAATAATAATAATAATAATAATAATAATAATAATAATAATAATAATAATAATAATAATAATAATAATAATAATAATAATAATAATAATAATAATAATAATAATAATAATAATAATAATAATAATAATAATAATAATAATAATAATAATAATAATAATAATAATAATAATAATAATAATAATAATAATAATAATAATAATAATAATAATAATAATAATAATAATAATAATAATAATAATAATAATAATAATAATAATAATAATAATAATAATAATAATAATAATAATAATAATAATAATAATAATAATAATAATAATAATAATAATAATAATAATAATAATAATAATAATAATAATAATAATAATAATAATAATAATAATAATAATAATAATAATAATAATAATAATAATAATAATAATAATAATAATAATAATAATAATAATAATAATAATAATAATAATAATAATAATAATAATAATAATAATAATAATAATAATAATAATAATAATAATAATAATAATAATAATAATAATAATAATAATAATAATAATAATAATAATAATAATAATAATAATAATAATAATAATAATAATAATAATAATAATAATAATAATAATAATAATAATAATAATAATAATAATAATAATAATAATAATAATAATAATAATAATAATAATAATAATAATAATAATAATAATAATAATAATAATAATAATAATAATAATAATAATAATAATAATAATAATAATAATAATAATAATAATAATAATAATAATAATAATATTTTTTTTTTTTTTTTTTTTTTTTTTGGGGCCAAGATGGGAAAATGCTTTATGCATGATATGCGGATCGTCATCCACACCGTATGCCGGACTCCCGTATCTTAACGTATACCGGCTAAAAACCCACCTTGTTGCTCTTGGGATATGTTGCCCACCTGGGCACCGCGTTAGCATTACTTCCAGGTGGATCCCCTGGTTTGGTGGATATGCACTCTTCTTCTAGTGATGCCTGCGTCCAGGCGCCCCTGATTTTACCTTTATTTTAGGTGTTTATATTTTGAATTGCATCTAAGTCTGGTTTTTTGGAGCGGAGTACGTGCTCAACGAATCTTGTGATTGCGTTCCAGTTTTCTTCACTGCTTATCATCTTATCGATGATGTTTTCAGTTCTTATTTCTCCCGTTATGGCCTCTATTTCTCTGCGTTTCTCATTCCATCGGCAACACTTGAAGAAAGTGTGTTCGGCATCATCTGGGGTTTGAGTGTTTTCGTAAATGCAGAAGGGGGTGCTGCATTTACCCATTTTATGCAAGTACTTTCGAAAATATCCGTGTCCAGATAGCATCTGCGTTACGTAATAGTTTACTTCCCCGCTTTGCCTTTCTATCCATTTTGGGATGTCGGGAATTAATTTGTAAGTCCACCTACCGTGGGAATCGTTTTCCCATCGCGTTTTCCATTTCGCTATAGTTTGTTGCTTGATGAATTCAATTTCTTCCCTTGCTTGGGGGTTATTTATTTTAGCGTTATATATACTCATCCGTTCAGCTGCCTGCAAATCTATGGGCATCATGCCTGCTATCACAAGAACGGCGGATGCAGATACGGTGCGGTATGCTGACGTGACCCGTAATGCTGCTATTCTCTGTACGGCCAGTAGTTTTTTCGCTCTGCTCTTAGTTTTTAATGTCTGGGCCCATATTTCGCTTCCGTAAAGCAGGATGCTATTGGACGCCTCCATTAGAAGCTTCCGTTTGTTTGGAAGTGGCCCTCCGATGTTTGCCATTAGTCGGCTGAGTTGCGTTGTTATCTTTGCGGCTTTCTGTGTCGCGTACTGGATCTGGTGAGAATATGTCAGCTTCGAGTCCAGCCTTACTCCAAGATATTTGACCGATTTTTTAGTAGATAGTACTATATCGTCTATTCGTATGTCTATTTCGACTGGGATTTGTCGCCTGGTAAGTAAGAGGAGCTCTGTTTTATGCGTTGCAAGCTGTAATCCATGTGAGTCTAGCCAGTTTTTGGATCTGATCATTACTTGTCTCAACTTGCGTTGAGCGTCCTCTGTGTTTCTGGCTGTGATTACAGCTGCTATGTCATCTGCATATCCAACAAGATACGTGTCTTCAGGCATCTCTATATTAAGTATATCATCATAGCTCGCGTTCCATAGTGAGGGTCCTAGTATGGACCCCTGTGCTGCTCCTGAGGTAATCTTCATTCTCCTCGTTCCTTCATTTGTATTGTATATTAGTACTCTATCCTTTAAGTAGTTTCTGATTATTCTCATAAGATAATCTGGTACATTGAAATTCCTCTTGAGAGCATGCAGAATATCTACCCATCTGAGGCTGTTGAATGCATTCTTTACATCTAAGGTGGCCAAGAGGACTACTGGCCTAGAGTGATGGTTTCCTTGTTGAGTGACTGCAACTGCATTTACTACATCTTTTAGGGCTCCTATTGTGGATTTCCCTGGGCGAAATCCGTATTGTCTCTTCGATAAGTTGCCTGCTGCTTGTATGGCTTCTTCAAGTCGAGGTTTTATGAGTCGCTCTAGTAATTTTCCTGCCGTGTCCAGCATGCAGAGTGGTCTATACGAAGATGCCGATTCTGGGTCCCCTTTCCCCTTGCTGATGAGTACTAGGTGTTGCTTTTTCCATGCATTTGGGAATACTCCTTCTCTTAGGCAGCTATTGTACATCTTCAATAAAAGCTCGGGCTTACTGGTTGCAATTTCTTTAATTGCTTCGGCTGGAATTCCATCGGGTCCAGGTGATTTCTTATTCTGGAGACCACGAGCAGCTACTTTGATTTCTTCTATTGTAAACGGAGGAAAGTTATTAATATGTGAGATTTCCTCGTCTTCTCTCATTTCATGCTTTGGGAAAAGCATTTCCACGATATTTGACATGGTTGCCTCATCCATTTCCCTCACTGTGTTCTTCATTCCCAATTTTTTCATAACAATTTTGTAGCCTAAGCCCCAGGGGTTTCGGTTTATATCCTCTCTGAGTTCTTCCCACTTCTCTTTTTTGCTGTTGTTTATGGCATTCCGGAGTTGTTTCTTGGCTTCTTTATATTCCATGTGTTCCATCTCTGCTGCTCCTCTGCGCTTGGCTCTTGTGTATTTGCGCCTTTGTCGAATACAATTTTGTCTGAGTTCATCTATCGAGTCATTCCACCAGTGTACTGCAGTTTTATTTTTTGGCCTCTTCATCTTTGGCATTGCTTTGTTGCATCCCGTCGTAATGATACTCATAATGCGCCTGACAATATTATTGGCGTCTCCATCGATTTCAGTTTCTTCTGTTTGCCTATTTATCTCTGTCAGAAGAGCAGACTTGTTCAATTTGTTTGCATTCCACTTTCGTGTAGATCTATGCATTTGTCTTCCTGCAGTGGAACTGCTGTTATTGAGAGAGTAAGTGATGTACTGATGGTCACTGGCTGTGTATATTTCTAGGACTTTCCACCTTTCTATTCTATTTGCCAGTCTTTCAGATACCAGAGTTATATCTGGTATGGTGCCATTACACCCGGGACGTCTAAATGTGGATACAGTTCCGGTGTTAGCCACTGTTAGCCCAGTTCTAGATAGCATTTCTAATACTCTTCTTCCTCTTGGGTTAGTCTCTTCCATTCCCCATTCTACGGCTTGTGAGTTGAAATCTCCTGCCACTATAAGGTGTCCGCCGATTTCTCGTACTATGTCTTCGATGCCATCAAGCTTCTCTTGGAAGTCAGCAATACTATCGCTGGGTGTGAGATAGCAGCTAAAAAGTGTGATGTTTTCAAATTTCATCCATACAAATCCGTTTCCTCTTCCATTTCTACTTGGTTGTACGTTGCCGTTGAGTGGCACCCATATTGCGGCTGTTTTTGACTCATCTTCCAGCCATAGTCCGGTACTCATCTCGCAGTACTGCTCGCTTATGACTATGATATCTGCTTCTTGTTCTATGGCTATTTGCGGTAGTAGTGCATGAGCCACTTTTCCTCGATGCATGTTTGCTTGTAAGATTTTCACTGCGCCTTTGGTTTATTTTGTCTGCAGCTTCTTGAGCCTGGAAGATGGTTTACCATACTGGCTCCTTCTTGCACGCAGATACAGCACTTTGGTGAGTTTTTGCATTCTTTTAGCTTATGGCCCTTCTCGCCGCACCTAATGCATAGTCCCATACCTTTTCTGTCAGGGCCCTTGCATTCCCACTGCATGTGACCCGTCCCAAAGCATCGGAAACATCGTTTTGTCTCTTCAAGGTGTCTTATTCGGCAGTTTGTTAGTGCGATTTTTAACCTCCTGCTCTTGAGAAGTTTGTTTGCACCTGATGCTGGTAGACAGACAAAAGCCCTTCTTTGTTCTCTGCTATTTATTGCTGTTAGGCGAACAGTTATATCGTCCTTTGCTGTGTTTGTTTCCTTACTTACAGCGTCAACAACCTCATCTTCTGTGGATAAGGAGTCGAGGTCCTGTATCTCTACTGTGGCCTTTTGCTTCAAATCTTGCACTACGGCTGTCTCTTTGAGAGTTCCTTTGATGGCATCGTAGAACTCGTCTTTCTTGCCTCCTCTTCCCATAACAAGCAACACTGCTCCCGTTTTTGTCTTCCGTATAGATTGCACTGCTACCTCTGTTTCCTCTGGCTTCACATTTTGCCTGATGCATCTTAGCACGTCAGCATAGCTATGGCCTTCTTGTGGCTTAATTATGACGGCTTCTGGTCGCGCTCTAGGCTTCTTTTGTTGTGTCTTTTTTCTCTGGTCCTTATTTGCCTTTCGTGGTGTTTTTGTTTCTACTATGTGTTTGTTCTGCTTTGGGGTGTTGTTTTTGCCATCTTCTATCTTCTTATGTTTCTTGCCTGGATTGGGTTCTGCTGGGCTAGATGCATTGCGCTTATTTTTTGACGTTGAAGGCAGTTCCATTGTATCGTTCCCGTTTGTGCTTACGTTGTGGGTGATTTCCTCTTGCTTCGACTGCGGTCTACTTTTTTCTCGTTCTTTCTCCGCATTCTTCCAGTTTTTGCGATAGTCTAAAATAACATCCATGAGTTCCTCTAATTCTGACACACCATTTTGGACATCCATGTTGATATTTCTTTGTTTGGTCATTGCCAGCCGTATTTTACGGAGCACCTTTTGACAATTTCCAAAAGCTTCTTCTTCTGACAGTCGCATTTTCAAGATGAATTCTTGTCTGGGCGAGCTGAAAGTCACTGTGGGTTGTTCTGGCATGTTTGATGCTGTATTATTTTTTTCTCGGGGTGTGCCAAGGTTTTTGTCTGTGAGCCCTATCGAAGAGGGCATTCTATGAACGGGAGATCGTCTTGTTTTTGTACTGCTAGTGAAGATTGCTTCCGTTTCTCTTTTCTCTGTATTTTTTGGTGTTTCGAAATTTGACATTTTAGTGTTAAATGGGTCCCATCTTGAAGTCGTTATCTGTATCCGTTTGTGTAGTCGCCCTTATATTGATCCCGAGGGTCCCTTTGCGTGCAGTGAGGTCCTCGCGAGGGTTGACACAAGTCCTTATGGGAGCATGTGTTCAGAGCCAGATCGGGCACTAATTAGGATGTTGCATCAACTAAACCTACACGGCCAACTTAATGGCTACGAAATACAGAGCGTTTTTCAAGTCCTTGCCAAGGTTTTACCAGGACGGAGGGCAGGTATGACATTAGCCTGAAAGCCGTTTCTACAGAATTTCACTCCTGTATATTAAGGTAACAGAATGCTATACCTGTCAGCCCAAATTCATACAATTCAGAATCGTAGTTGAAATCATGTTCCCATGTCATTGCCAGGTCGTTATCATATACGTAAATCTCTTCTTTTTTCGGTTATGGTTTCCACAAATGCGCAAGCACATACTTTGTAGTGCTATCCTGTTATCCTATTTCCATACATGTATCCATCGTAGTTCCATATTACGTGCGGTCCGTCAAACGTGCTAGATTTTGATCTCCGAGAGGAGGATCTCGATGGAGGATCTAGCGAAACCCCTTACGTTGCTCACATTTGCTGGTACTTCAGCACGTTGCTATGCTGTAGTACCATTTCCCGGTGCCCACCTGCCCCGAGGGGTCGGAGGTTGTGAGTCTTCTTGGTTGGTTGCATGAACAAGGATTGGATCTAGGCTTTGCCGAGTTAGAGCCGATCAGACCCGTTACCTTGTATGTCCAACCCTGGGCACCATAATAATAATAATAATAATAATAATAATAATAATAATAATAATAATAATAATAATAATAATAATAATAATAATAATAATAATAATAATAATAATAATAATAATAATAATAATAATAATAATAATAATAATAATAATAATAATAATAATAATAATAATAATAATAATAATAATAATAATAATAATAATAATAATAATAATAATAATAATAATAATAATAATAATAATAATAATAATAATAATAATAATAATAATAATAATAATAATAATAATAATAATAATAATAATAATAATAATAATAATAATAATAATAATAATAATAATAATAATAATAATAATAATAATAATAATAATAATAATAATAATAATAATAATAATAATAATAATAATAATAATAATAATAATAATAATAATAATAATAATAATAATAATAATAATAATAATAATAATAATAATAATAATAATAATAATAATAATAATAATAATAATAATAATAATAATAATAATAATAATAATAATAATAATAATAATAATAATAATAATAATAATAATAATAATAATAATAATAATAATAATAATAATAATAATAATAATAATAATAATAATAATAATAATAATAATAATAATAATAATAATAATAATAATAATAATAATAATAATAATAATAATAATAATAATAATAATAATAATAATAATAATAATAATAATAATAATAATAATAATAATAATAATAATAATAATAATAATAATAATAATAATAATAATAATAATAATAATAATAATAATAATAATAATAATAATAATAATAATAATAATAATAATAATAATAATAATAATAATAATAATAATAATAATAATAATAATAATAATAATAATAATAATAATAATAATAATAATAATAATAATAATAATAATAATAATAATAATAATAATAATAATAATAATAATAATAATAATAATAATAATAATAATAATAATAATAATAATAATAATAATAATAATAATAATAATAATAATAATAATAATAATAATAATAATAATAATAATAATAATAATAATAATAATAATAATAATAATAATAATAATAATAATAATAATAATAATAATAATAATAATAATAATAATAATAATAATAATAATAATAATAATAATAATAATAATAATAATAATAATAATAATAATAATAATAATAATAATAATAATAATAATAATAATAATAATAATAATAATAATAATAATAATAATAATAATAATAATAATAATAATAATAATAATAATAATAATAATAATAATAATAATAATAATAATAATAATAATAATAATAATAATAATAATAATAATAATAATAATAATAATAATAATAATAATAATAATAATAATAATAATAATAATAATAATAATAATAATAATAATAATAATAATAATAATAATAATAATAATAATAATAATAATAATAATAATAATAATAATAATAATAATAATAATAATAATAATAATAATAATAATAATAATAATAATAATAATAATAATAATAATAATAATAATAATAATAATAATAATAATAATAATAATAATAATAATAATAATAATAATAATAATAATAATAATAATAATAATAATAATAATAATAATAATAATAATAATAATAATAATAATAATAATAATAATAATAATAATAATAATAATAATAATAATAATAATAATAATAATAATAATAATAATAATAATAATAATAATAATAATAATAATAATAATAATAATAATAATAATAATAATAATAATAATAATAATAATAATAATAATAATAATAATAATAATAATAATAATAATAATAATAATAATAATAATAATAATAATAATAATAATAATAATAATAATAATAATAATAATAATAATAATAATAATAATAATAATAATAATAATAATAATAATAATAATAATAATAATAATAATAATAATAATAATAATAATAATAATAATAATAATAATAATAATAATAATAATAATAATAATAATAATAATAATAATAATAATAATAATAATAATAATAATAATAATAATAATAATAATAATAATAATAATAATAATAATAATAATAATAATAATAATAATAATAATAATAATAATAATAATAATAATAATAATAATAATAATAATAATAATAATAATAATAATAATAATAATAATAATAATAATAATAATAATAATAATAATAATAATAATAATAATAATAATAATAATAATAATAATAATAATAATAATAATAATAATAATAATAATAATAATAATAATAATAATAATAATAATAATAATAATAATAATAATAATAATAATAATAATAATAATAATAATAATAATAATAATAATAATAATAATAATAATAATAATAATAATAATAATAATAATAATAATAATAATAATAATAATAATAATAATAATAATAATAATAATAATAATAATAATAATAATAATAATAATAATAATAATAATAATAATAATAATAATAATAATAATAATAATAATAATAATAATAATAATAATAATAATAATAATAATAATAATAATAATAATAATAATAATAATAATAATAATAATAATAATAATAATAATAATAATAATAATAATAATAATAATAATAATAATAATAATAATAATAATAATAATAATAATAATAATAATAATAATAATAATAATAATAATAATAATAATAATAATAATAATAATAATAATAATAATAATAATAATAATAATAATAATAATAATAATAATAATAATAATAATAATAATAATAATAATAATAATAATAATAATAATAATAATAATAATAATAATAATAATAATAATAATAATAATAATAATAATAATAATAATAATAATAATAATAATAATAATAATAATAATAATAATAATAATAATAATAATAATAATAATAATAATAATAATAATAATAATAATAATAATAATAATAATAATAATAATAATAATAATAATAATAATAATAATAATAATAATAATAATAATAATAATAATAATAATAATAATAATAATAATAATAATAATAATAATAATAATAATAATAATAATAATAATAATAATAATAATAATAATAATAATAATAATAATAATAATAATAATAATAATAATAATAATAATAATAATAATAATAATAATAATAATAATAATAATAATAATAATAATAATAATAATAATAATAATAATAATAATAATAATAATAATAATAATAATAATAATAATAATAATAATAATAATAATAATAATAATAATAATAATAATAATAATAATAATAATAATAATAATAATAATAATAATAATAATAATAATAATAATAATAATAATAATAATAATAATAATAATAATAATAATAATAATAATAATAATAATAATAATAATAATAATAATAATAATAATAATAATAATAATAATAATAATAATAATAATAATAATAATAATAATAATAATAATAATAATAATAATAATAATAATAATAATAATAATAATAATAATAATAATAATAATAATAATAATAATAATAATAATAATAATAATAATAATAATAATAATAATAATAATAATAATAATAATAATAATAATAATAATAATAATAATAATAATAATAATAATAATAATAATAATAATAATAATAATAATAATAATAATAATAATAATAATAATAATAATAATAATAATAATAATAATAATAATAATAATAATAATAATAATAATAATAATAATAATAATAATAATAATAATAATAATAATAATAATAATAATAATAATAATAATAATAATAATAATAATAATAATAATAATAATAATAATAATAATAATAATAATAATAATAATAATAATAATAATAATAATAATAATAATAATAATAATAATAATAATAATAATAATAATAATAATAATAATAATAATAATAATAATAATAATAATAATAATAATAATAATAATAATAATAATAATAATAATAATAATAATAATAATAATAATAATAATAATAATAATAATAATAATAATAATAATAATAATAATAATAATAATAATAATAATAATAATAATAATAATAATAATAATAATAATAATAATAATAATAATAATAATAATAATAATAATAATAATAATAATAATAATAATAATAATAATAATAATAATAATAATAATAATAATAATAATAATAATAATAATAATAATAATAATAATAATAATAATAATAATAATAATAATAATAATAATAATAATAATAATAATAATAATAATAATAATAATAATAATAATAATAATAATAATAATAATAATAATAATAATAATAATAATAATAATAATAATAATAATAATAATAATAATAATAATAATAATAATAATAATAATAATAATAATAATAATAATAATAATAATAATAATAATAATAATAATAATAATAATAATAATAATAATAATAATAATAATAATAATAATAATAATAATAATAATAATAATAATAATAATAATAATAATAATAATAATAATAATAATAATAATAATAATAATAATAATAATAATAATAATAATAATAATAATAATAATAATAATAATAATAATAATAATAATAATAATAATAATAATAATAATAATAATAATAATAATAATAATAATAATAATAATAATAATAATAATAATAATAATAATAATAATAATAATAATAATAATAATAATAATAATAATAATAATAATAATAATAATAATAATAATAATAATAATAATAATAATAATAATAATAATAATAATAATAATAATAATAATAATAATAATAATAATAATAATAATAATAATAATAATAATAATAATAATAATAATAATAATAATAATAATAATAATAATAATAATAATAATAATAATAATAATAATAATAATAATAATAATAATAATAATAATAATAATAATAATAATAATAATAATAATAATAATAATAATAATAATAATAATAATAATAATAATAATAATAATAATAATAATAATAATAATAATAATAATAATAATAATAATAATAATAATAATAATAATAATAATAATAATAATAATAATAATAATAATAATAATAATAATAATAATAATAATAATAATAATAATAATAATAATAATAATAATAATAATAATAATAATAATAATAATAATAATAATAATAATAATAATAATAATAATAATAATAATAATAATAATAATAATAATAATAATAATAATAATAATAATAATAATAATAATAATAATAATAATAATAATAATAATAATAATAATAATAATAATAATAATAATAATAATAATAATAATAATAATAATAATAATAATAATAATAATAATAATAATAATAATAATAATAATAATAATAATAATAATAATAATAATAATAATAATAATAATAATAATAATAATAATAATAATAATAATAATAATAATAATAATAATAATAATAATAATAATAATAATAATAATAATAATAATAATAATAATAATAATAATAATAATAATAATAATAATAATAATAATAATAATAATAATAATAATAATAATAATAATAATAATAATAATAATAATAATAATAATAATAATAATAATAATAATAATAATAATAATAATAATAATAATAATAATAATAATAATAATAATAATAATAATAATAATAATAATAATAATAATAATAATAATAATAATAATAATAATAATAATAATAATAATAATAATAATAATAATAATAATAATAATAATAATAATAATAATAATAATAATAATAATAATAATAATAATAATAATAATAATAATAATAATAATAATAATAATAATAATAATAATAATAATAATAATAATAATAATAATAATAATAATAATAATAATAATAATAATAATAATAATAATAATAATAATAATAATAATAATAATAATAATAATAATAATAATAATAATAATAATAATAATAATAATAATAATAATAATAATAATAATAATAATAATAATAATAATAATAATAATAATAATAATAATAATAATAATAATAATAATAATAATAATAATAATAATAATAATAATAATAATAATAATAATAATAATAATAATAATAATAATAATAATAATAATAATAATAATAATAATAATAATAATAATAATAATAATAATAATAATAATAATAATAATAATAATAATAATAATAATAATAATAATAATAATAATAATAATAATAATAATAATAATAATAATAATAATAATAATAATAATAATAATAATAATAATAATAATAATAATAATAATAATAATAATAATAATAATAATAATAATAATAATAATAATAATAATAATAATAATAATAATAATAATAATAATAATAATAATAATAATAATAATAATAATAATAATAATAATAATAATAATAATAATAATAATAATAATAATAATAATAATAATAATAATAATAATAATAATAATAATAATAATAATAATAATAATAATAATAATAATAATAATAATAATAATAATAATAATAATAATAATAATAATAATAATAATAATAATAATAATAATAATAATAATAATAATAATAATAATAATAATAATAATAATAATAATAATAATAATAATAATAATAATAATAATAATAATAATAATAATAATAATAATAATAATAATAATAATAATAATAATAATAATAATAATAATAATAATAATAATAATAATAATAATAATAATAATAATAATAATAATAATAATAATAATAATAATAATAATAATAATAATAATAATAATAATAATAATAATAATAATAATAATAATAATAATAATAATAATAATAATAATAATAATAATAATAATAATAATAATAATAATAATAATAATAATAATAATAATAATAATAATAATAATAATAATAATAATAATAATAATAATAATAATAATAATAATAATAATAATAATAATAATAATAATAATAATAATAATAATAATAATAATAATAATAATAATAATAATAATAATAATAATAATAATAATAATAATAATAATAATAATAATAATAATAATAATAATAATAATAATAATAATAATAATAATAATAATAATAATAATAATAATAATAATAATAATAATAATAATAATAATAATAATAATAATAATAATAATAATAATAATAATAATAATAATAATAATAATAATAATAATAATAATAATAATAATAATAATAATAATAATAATAATAATAATAATAATAATAATAATAATAATAATAATAATAATAATAATAATAATAATAATAATAATAATAATAATAATAATAATAATAATAATAATAATAATAATAATAATAATAATAATAATAATAATAATAATAATAATAATAATAATAATAATAATAATAATAATAATAATAATAATAATAATAATAATAATAATAATAATAATAATAATAATAATAATAATAATAATAATAATAATAATAATAATAATAATAATAATAATAATAATAATAATAATAATAATAATAATAATAATAATAATAATAATAATAATAATAATAATAATAATAATAATAATAATAATAATAATAATAATAATAATAATAATAATAATAATAATAATAATAATAATAATAATAATAATAATAATAATAATAATAATAATAATAATAATAATAATAATAATAATAATAATAATAATAATAATAATAATAATAATAATAATAATAATAATAATAATAATAATAATAATAATAATAATAATAATAATAATAATAATAATAATAATAATAATAATAATAATAATAATAATAATAATAATAATAATAATAATAATAATAATAATAATAATAATAATAATAATAATAATAATAATAATAATAATAATAATAATAATAATAATAATAATAATAATAATAATAATAATAATAATAATAATAATAATAATAATAATAATAATAATAATAATAATAATAATAATAATAATAATAATAATAATAATAATAATAATAATAATAATAATAATAATAATAATAATAATAATAATAATAATAATAATAATAATAATAATAATAATAATAATAATAATAATAATAATAATAATAATAATAATAATAATAATAATAATAATAATAATAATAATAATAATAATAATAATAATAATAATAATAATAATAATAATAATAATAATAATATTATTTTTTTTTTTTTTTTTTTTTTTTTGGGTCCAAGATGGGAAAATGGTTTATGCATGATGCGCGGATCGTCATCCACACCTTATGCCGGGCTCCGTATAAAGTGACGTATACCGGCTAAAAACCCACCTTGTGGCTTCTGGGATGTGTTGCCCACCTGGGAACTGCTGTGGCATTACTTCCAGGTGGATCCCTCTAGGATCTTAAGATCAGCCTCTTCTATTCACCCGCGTCCAGGCCCCCACTGTTGTTATAGCTGTCATTGTGTTGACTGCCATTATACTCGGGCGAGCTTTGCACTCTATCGAGATCTTTTTTCTTTGAACGAAGCACTTGTTCACTGTATTTGGCTATCGCTTCCCAGGCTTCTACGTGGTCTGTCATTTTGTCGACAAGATTATCTACCGTGACTATACCAATCTGCGCTTCTAGTCGTTCGCGGCTTATGGACCAGCGTTGACAAAAAAAGAACGTATGCTCTGCGTCGTCAACTACTTCTGTTTCTTCATACATACAGAATGGCGTACTACATTTTCTCATTTTGTACAGATAATTCCTGAAATATCCGTGTCCAGACAGCAATTGTGTCAGGTAATAATTCACCTCTCCATGTTTTCTAGATATCCACTTTTGTATATCGGGGATGAGTTTGGCCGTCCACCTACCATTTCTGTCTTCATTCCATCGAGACTGCCAGTCCTCTATGGTTTCGCGTCTGACGTCTGGTAGGGATAATGTGTCTGCAAGTGTTCTCCTTGCAGTGAAAATCTTGAAGCGTTCTGCTGCGTGAAGGTCGATTGGTATCATTCCGGCTATTATAAAGACAGCAGCTGCCGACACCGTTCGATATGCCGACGTTACTCGTAGCGCTGCTGTCCTCTGCACCGCGAGCAATGCTTTTGCCCTCTTTTTTGTTTTTAGCGTTTCTGCCCAAATTTCACATCCATATAGTAGGATGCTGTTGCAAGCCTCCATCAGCAGCTTCCTCTTGCATGGAAGGGGCCCTCCAACGTTCGCCATTAGCCTGCTCAGTTGGGCTGTTATCTTGGCAGCTTTTATGGTAGCGTATTGTATCTGTTGCGAGTACGTCAACTTTGAATCCAGCCTTATTCCCAGGTAGTTTACGCATCTTTTTGTCATCATTTCAACGTCGTCAAAGCGCATTGTTATCTCCGTGGGGATCTGTCGCCTTGTGAGAAGTAGAAGCTCTGTTTTTTGCGTAGCTAGCTCTAGTCCGTGTGTGCTTAGCCAAGCCTTCGTTCGAATCATCACTTGTCGCAGTCTTCTCTGAGCATCTTCCGTGTTCCTCGCTGTGATGACTGCAGCAATGTCATCTGCGTAACCGATTAGGAAGGTGTCTTCTGGCATTTCTATTCTTAGAATCTCATCATAGCTTGCATTCCACAGGTCAGGTCCTAAAATGGATCCCTGTGCCGCTCCCGAAGTGACAGACATCCTCTTCGTACCTTGACTCGTATCATATATAAGAACTCTGTGTTTTAAATAGTCTCTGATCATCCTCATTAGATATTCTGGTACTGAGAAATTTTCCTTTAGAGCTTTCAGTACGTCTACCCATCTCAGGCTGTTAAAAGCGTTCTTTACGTCGAGTGTTGCAAGGAGAACTATGGGTCTGGTAAAGTGGTTCCTCCGTTGAGCAACTTTGACAACGTCTGATATTTCCTTTATAGCGTCTATGGTGGACCTTCCTGGTCGAAAGCCATGTTGCCTTTCTGATAGGCCCCCACTGCTGCGGATAGCTTCCTCCAGCCGAGGTTTAATGAGCCTCTCCAATAGTTTACCTGCTGTGTCCAGCATACAGAGTGGCCTGTAAGAAGATGGCATTTGGGGGTCGCCTTTGCCTTTGCTTATGAGCACTAGCTTCTGTTGTTTCCAGGTCTCCGGAAATACGCCTTCTCTCAAGCAACTATTGTACATTCGCAAGAGTAGTTCTGGTCGCGTAATTGCTATCTCCTTTAAAACTTCAGCCGGTATACCATCTGGGCCAGGCGATTTTTTAGTTTTTAAGCTTTGCGCAGCAGCTTTGAGTTCCTCTGTTGTAAACGGAGTGTATGTTACGGCTCTTTGGGTTTCATTGCTCTCTTCAATTAACTCGTGCGTAGGAAAAAGTGTTTTTACTATATTATCCATAAGTTTTTCATCCATTTCCTGGACAGGATTTTTCATCCCCAGCTTTTTCATAACTAGTTTGTAGCCAAGTCCCCATGGATTTCTGTTCACGTCTTCTCTCAGTTCTTCAAATTGTTTCCGTTTGCTGATCTGTATTGCTCTGCCCAATTGTTTTTTCGCTTCCTTGTAGTCAGCGTGTTCCACCTCTGCTATACCTCTCCGTCTAGCTCTAGTATATTTGCGTCGCTGTCGTATGCAGTCGCGTCTTAGCTCTTCTATGGTGTTGTTCCACCAATAAACTGCAGCTTTATGCTCGTTTCGTTTCTTCATTTTCGGCATCGCTTTATTGCAGCTCGTCTGGATGATGTGCATTACTTTGTTAACAGTATCTGTGGTGTCTTCCTGTGCTTCGAGTCTATCTGCTTGTGTGTTGACCTCTGAAAGGAGTATAGATTTGTCTAGTTTGTTTACGTTCCATCTGCGGGTGCTAACGTTTGTGCTTCTTGGGTGCCTAGAGGTGTTTGCTTCCAGTGTATAAGATATATATTGGTGATCACTGGCCGTATATATTTCGAGAACCTTCCAGTTCAAGACTCGTCTAGCTATTCGGTCCGATACCATTGTTACATCTGGGATTGTACCTTCGCACTGTGGTCGTCTGAAGGTTGGGACACTGCCAATATTGGCAATTGTGAGTCCAGTTCTTGCTGCCAGCTGGAGTACTCTTCTACCTCTTGCATTCGTGGTTTGCATTCCCCATTCCACTGCTCTGGAGTTTAAATCACCAGCCACTAGAAAGTCTCCATTTCGGTCTCGTATAGCGTCCTCTATTGCATCCAGCTTTTCTTGAAAGATATCAATGTTGTCACTCGGAGTTAAGTAGCAACTTACTAATGTTATTCCTTCTATCTGTACCCACACAAAACCATTTCCTTTACCGGTATCTTGCGCTTTTAATCTCTTACCATGGGGTATCCATATAGCGGCCGTTCCTGAGTCGTCGTCAAACCATAGGCCACTCTGCTTCGCTGCGTATTGTTCGCTGATGATTGCGAGGTCTACTTTCTGCTCAATAATTATTTGGGGCAGGAGAGCATCTGCCACTTTTCCTCTATGCATGTTTAACTGCAAGATTTTCATTTTGTGCTCTTTTTACTAGTTTTACAGCTTCTTGACCCGGGTAGGTGATCTGTCGGGGTCTTTCCGTCTTGAGAACATATACAACATTTTGGGGGGTTTGTGCAATCCTTGAGCTTATGGCCCGGTTCGCCGCACTGGATGCAAAGTCCCATCCCCTTCCTATCAGGTCCTTTACACTCCCATTGAAGATGGCCTGTTCCAAAGCACTTGTAGCAGCGCTTAGTATCCTCCCGGTATCTTATTCTGCAGTTAGTCATCGCTATTTTTATACGCTGTGTTTTAAGTAGTTCGTTTACCCCAGTTACAGGCAGTGTTACAAACGCTCTTTTTTGCTCCCTGTTATTCGTTGCGGTCAAGTGAACCTTCATTGTGCATTTTTCCAACTTTGTGACCTGGTTTATAGCTGTTGTTACTTCTTCCACAGTAGAGAGTGCATCCAGATCCTGTATTTCTATTGTGGCTTTTGGGCTGAGGTCCGCAACTAATGCAGCTTCTTTCAGGGTGTTTTGCACTGCATTGCAAAATTCTTCCTTATTCCCGCCTTTCCCCATTACGAGCAGAATCGCTCCCGTTTTCGTTTTGCGGATTGACCGGACTGCCACTTGAGTCTCTTCTGGTTTAACTTTCGTCCTTAAGTTTTTAAGGACGTCTGCATAGCTGTGACCCTCTAACGGTTTGATTATAACTGCTTCAGGGCGTTCTTTTGGCTTCGTCTGCCGGTTCTTTTTCTTCACTTCATTATTTCGCCTTCTTGGTGTTTTTGCGCTTGAACCTTCTTGTGCCTGCAGAGTAGCCTGTGCATTATTCTTTGCTCGAAGTTCTTTTGGCTTCTTTGCGGGATTTATATCCACAGGGCTTGATGCACTGCGCTTGTTTTGCGATGTGGAGGGCGTTTCATCGTCTTCGATCCTATGTGTTCTCTTACTTTTCTCTGAAGCGATTATGCTTTGCTCTCTGTCTTTTTCGGCAGTCTTCCAGTTTTTGCGGTAGTCGCCTATGACGTCAATGAGCTCCTCTAGCTCAGATATTCCGTTCTGGACGTCCATATTTATGTTTCTCTGCTTGCTCATAGCTTGTCGTATCTTTCGCAGTACTTTCTGACACTGCCCAAGAGCCTCTTCTTCGGAGAATCTCATTTTTAAAATGAATTCCTGTCTCGGAGAGCTGTGTGTTGGTATAATTCCCTGTTGCCCATCATCTGCATCCCTCGTTTTTTCTTGAGGTGTCTCAGTGTTAATCTCCGTTACGATTTCTCCCTTGTTCACCAATGAAACGGGAGTAGCAACTGGAGATCGCTTAGTTTTGGAGCTACTCATAAAAGGTATCTCCGCGTTCCTTTTTCCTGTCCCTAATGGGGTTTGTGTTTTTTGTGTTGTTGTTTTTGGTGTATTCATTTTTGTGCGGGTGGGTCCTATCTTGAAACCGTTATCTATGTTCGTTATGCAGCCGCTCTTTAATGACCCCGAGGGTCCCTTTGCAAGCAGTGAGGTCCTCGCGAGGGTTGACACAAGTCCTTATGGGTACTTGTGTTCAGAGCCAGGTCGAGCATTAATCAGGATATCATATCAACTGAACCTGCATGGCCAACTGAATAGCTACGTAGCATAGAGCGTTTTCCAAGTCCTTGCCAGGGTTTTAACAGGACGGAAGACAAGCGTGACATTAGCCTGAAAGCCGTTTCTACAGGATTTCACTCCGGTATACTAAGGTAACAGAATGCCAAACATGCCAGCCCAAATTCAAACTGTTCAAAATCATTATTAAAATCGAGATTCCATGTCATTGCCAGATCATCATCTTATACTTTTGTCACTGGATTGTACGCCTCTTCAATTTTTTTTTTTTTTCTGCACGATTCTGTCTAAGAGCGCATCAACCTATCTCAACCAAAAAGATCAAAAATGCTAGATTTCGATCATATTCCTTCAGTTTAGTCTAATCGTGAATCCATGTCGTTCCGTGTCTATTTGATCATGTTGCTCACATTTGCTAGTATTGCAAACAAAAGTTACAATACCATTGCCCGATGCCCACCTGCCCCGAAGGGTCGGAGGTTGTGAGTCTTCTTGGTTGGTTGCAAAAACAAGGATTGGATTTGGGCCTTGCCGTGTTAAAGCCGATCAAATCCGTTACCTTGCATGTCCAACCCTGGGCATAATAATAATAATAATAATAATAATAATTTTTTTTTTTTTTTTTTTTTTTTTTTTTTTGCGGGTAAGGAGGAAAATGTATTTGTTGCATTCACGATGGATCGTCATCCAACATGATATGTCGGGCTCGCCAATTTTTGGAATACCGACTAAAAACCCCCTCTACAACCTTTCCTAGATGAAATTCCACCCTGGGACCGCTTACCGCATTGCTTCAAGGTGGATTCTGTTGCGGCTGAGCTTGCCGTCATCTTTTATTTTCCCTGCGTCCAGGACCCGCTTACGTGTCTATACTGCTGCATCCATGTCGCGTTTTTTGGTGCGCAGAACTTCTTCGCAAAATTTAGCTACTGCTCTCCATCGTGTTTCTTCCGTTGTTATTTTATCTACAATATTTTCGACTGTTAGCGTTCCAGTCACGTTTTCTGTCTCACGGCGTTTTTGCAACCACCGCGTGCACTTAAAGAAGGTGTGTTCAGCATCGTCAATTACTTCCTCGTTTTCGTACAGGCAAAAGGGTGAACTGCATTTGTGGATTTTGAACAGGAACTTCCGGAAATACCCGTGCCCTGATAGCATCTGTGTTAGGTAGTAATTTACTTCCCCGTGTTTCCTGGTTGTCCATCTCTGGATGTTTGGAATGATCCTTGCGGTCCATCTTCCATTTGCATTGGCTTCCCATCTTTCCTGCCATGTTTGAAGAGTTTGTTGTCTGATGGTATCTGCTGCGGTTGGTTCAAATTCATTTGCGCGTTTCTGTAACCATACTTCTCTTCTCTCTATTATGGTGAGGTCTATTGGTATCATTCCTGCAATTACTAGCACTGCAGCTGCTGACACAGTACGATAAGCTGATGTTATGCGTAAGGCGGCTGTTCTCTGTACTGCTAGTAGAACGTTTGCTCTTTTTTTAATTTTCATTTGTTCTCCCCAGATCTCGCAGCCGTAGAGGAGGATACTGGTACTTGCTTCCAACAGAAGTTTTCGCCTGCTTGGTAAAGGTCCTCCAATATTTGCCATTAATCGGCTCAGCTGTGCTGTTATTTTGACGGCTTTTTGCGTAGCGTGCTCGATTTGATAAGTATACGTCAACTTCGAGTCAAGCATTATTCCCAGGTAGTTTAAAACTCTCTTCGTGTTTATTGTTGTGTCGTCAAACTGGATATTTATTTCTAAGGGTATATGTCGTCTGGTCAGAAGCACTACCTCAGTTTTGTGTGTAGCTAGTTGCAAGCCGTGTGTACATAGCCATGTTTTAGCTCTTATCATGACCTGTCTTAGTCTCCTTGTTACCTCCTCTGTATTTCTACCTTTGATTACAGCTGCTATGTCATCGGCGTATCCCACTAAAAACGTATCTGATGGCATTTCAATTTTCAGGATTTCGTTGTAGGTTATGTTCCACAAGTCTGGCCCCAGTATAGAGCCCTGCGCCGCTCCTCCTGTCACTCTAGCTTCTCTTTGGCCCGTTTTGGTGTAATAAATCAAATTTCGATCTTTGAGATAATTTCTGATCATTCGTAATAAGTACTCTGGAACGCAAAAATTTTCTTCTAAGGCTTTCAGTATATCTGTCCACCTAAGGCTGTTAAAGGCATTTTTAACATCTAGTGTCGCCAGGAGAACTATATACCTGCTGGGAGTTGCCTGTTGTACAGCCTCAACTACTTCAGTTACGTCTTTTAGGGCTCCAATAGTTGATCGTCCAGGCCTAAAACCATGTTGTCTTTCTGAGAGGCCTCCTCCAGCAACAATGGCTTCATGTAAGCGAGGTTTTATCAATCTTTCCAGCAGTTTTCCTGCAGTATCTAACATACAAAGCGGTCTATAAGATGATGGCGATTTTGGGTCTCCCTTTCCTTTACTTATGAGGACTAGTCTTTGTTCTTTCCATACCCTTGGGAATACTCCTTCCCGCAAACAGCTATTATACATGTTTAGGAAGATCTCAGGTCGTTTTACGGCTATCTCCTTTATTACTTCAGCGGGTATTCCATCTGGTCCAGGCGCTTTGTTACTTTTAAGTTTATTAACTGCAGCTGTTAACTCTTCTACTGTGAATAATGGAATGTGCGTTATTTCATCAGTGTCGGCTCTGTCCATCGGGATTTCGTTTCTCGGGAAGAGAGTTGTTACGATTTTTTCCATAACTTCTGTATCCATTGGTGCTATCGGGATCCTAGCTCCAAGTTTTCCCATGACTATTTTATACCCTGTGCCCCAGGGGTTTTGGTTTATGTCCTCTCGTAGATCTTCCCAAAGTTTCTTTTTGCTTTTGAAAATGGTGAGTTGTAGTTTTTTCTTAGCTTCTTTGTATGCTGTCCTTTCGTTTTCAGCGTCCCCCCGACGTCTTGCTCTAGTGTATTTACGCCTATCTCTGAGGCATTCTTGCCTTGCGTTTGAGATTTCGTCGTTCCACCAGTAAACTGATTTCTTCTTTACGTAACCATGGTTAATTTTTGGCATTGATTTGTTACATGCTTGCTTAATTATTCTCATAGTTTTTTCAACTGTTATTGTAGCGTCGTTTGTGGGTTGTTCGTATTCAATACGTCTATCAATTTCTGCGATTAACGCAGATCGGTCCAGTTTTTCTACGTTCCATTTGCGAACACTTGCTCTTTGCTGCCTTATGCCTTCAATAATCGTATTTCTTGATTCAATGGAGTACGAAATGTATTGGTGGTCGCTTGCCGTATATATTTCTAACACCCTCCAGTTTGTTAACCTATTTGATATTCTCTCAGAGACTAAAGTTATATCAGGAATAGTGCCTTGGCACCCTGCTCTTCTAAAAGTTGGTATATTTCCAACATTTGCAACGGTGAGGCCTACTCTGGCTATCATTTCTACTATTTTTCTTCCTTTGAAGTTTGTTGTAGGCATCCCCCATTCTATGGCACGTGCGTTGAAATCGCCTGCCACTATGAGATTTCCTTCAAGCTGTCGTATTTTGTCCTCGATTTCTTCTAACTTTTCGAGGAACTCTTCGGTGCCGTCACTTGGTGTAAGGTAACAACTAACTAGGGTTATATCCTCGAGTTGTGTCCATACAAAACAATTTCCTTTGCCGCTTGCTTTTGGGTATATATCACTTGCTCTGGGAATCCATATCGCTGCTGTAGCGGTATCATCCTCAAACCAATGTCCGTTTGTCCGTCTTTTGTACTGCTCACTTATAATGGCAACATCAGCTTCTTGTTCGGTTAGTATTTGTGGCAGGAGTGCGTCTGCCACTTTTCCTCTATGCATGTTTAATTGCAATATTTTGATCATGCCTTTCTACTTGCGCTACAGCTTTTTGACGCAGGGATATGCTCCACTGACTGCTTACCTTCCGCTAAGCATAGACAGCATTTGGGTTGGTTTTTGCACTGCTTTAAGATGTGGCCACCCTCGCCACATCGTATACACAAACCCATTGCTTTCCTGTCTGGCCCTTTGCACTCCCATTGCGTGTGTCCGAGACCAAAGCATCGGTAACAGCGTTTAGCTTCTTCATGACGTTTAACTCTACAATTTGTCCATCCGATTCTTATACGTTCATTTTCCAGAAGTTTATTTGCTCTGTTCGCAGGTAGCGAAACAAAAGCTCTTCTTTGCTCTCTGCTATTTGTCTTTGTTAAATGAATTGTTATATCTCCTTCTTCAACTTCTGTGCCTGCTTTAATAGCGGCAAGGACCTCTTCTCTTGTAGAAAAGCCATCTATGTCTCGGATTTCTATTGTAACCTTAGATTTTAGGTCTTTTACGTCCGCGGCTTCTTTCAAGGTTTCTTTGATAGTCTCTCGAAACTTTTCCTTCAGTCCTCCTTTACCGAACTCGAGAAGAATAGCTCCAGCCTTGGTCTTTCGGATTGATCGGATGGTCACTTCCGCTTCGTCAGGCTTCACGTTTTCTCTAAGGTTTTTTAAGACTTCAGAGTAACTATGACCATCTGTTGGTCTGACTATTAGTGCATCTGGTCGATTCTTTGATTTGCGTGACCCTCGCCTCTTTTTTGCAGACTTAATTTCCTCGCTCCCACTTTTCCTGTCCCCTTTTGGAGTGTTTCCAGCGCGTTTCCTTGAAGTTTCAGGCTTCTCTTCATCCTTTTTTGAAAATTCTTTCGTCTTCTTTGCGGGATTTATCTCCGCGGGGCTTGATGCACTGCGCTTGTTTTGCGACGTAGACGGTGTTTCATGGATTTCGATCCTTAATGCTCTTTTGTTTTTCTCTAAAGCAATTAAACTATCCTCTCTGTCTTTTTCCGCCGTCTTCCAATTTTTGCGGTAGTCGCCTATGACGTCAAAGAGCTCCTCAAGCTCAGCTATTCCGTTCTGAACATCAATATTTATATTTCTCTGCTTGCTCATAGCTTGTCGTATCTTTCGCAGTACTTTTTGACATTGCTCGAAAGCCTCTTCTTCGGAACATCTCATTTTCAAAATAAATTCTTGTCTCGGAGAGCTGTGTGTTTGCCTACTTCTCTGTTTCTCATCACCTTCATCCCTTGTTTTTTCTTGGGGAGTCTCAATGTTAGTCTCTCTTACGATTTCTCCTGTGTTTGCCAGTGACAGCGGTGTAGCAACTGGAGATCGCTTAGTTTTTGAGCTACTCAAAAAAGGCATCTCGGCGTTTGTTTGTGTTTTTTGTGTTGTTGTTTTTGTTTTTGGTGTATTCATTGTTTGTGCGGGTGGGTCCTATCTTGAAACCGTTATCTGTGTTCGTTATGCAGTCGCTCTTTAATGACCTCGAGGGTCCCTTTGCAAGCAGTGAGGTCCTCGCGAGGGTTGACACAAGTCCTTATGGGAACTTGTGTTCAGAGCCAGGTCGAGCATTAATCAGGATATCCTATCAACTGAACCTGCATGGCCAACTGAATAGCTACGTAACAAAGAGCGTTTTCCAAGTCCTTGCCAGGGTTTTAACGGGACGGAAGACAAATGGGACATTAACCTGAAAGCCGTTTCTACAAGATTTCACTCCGGTATAATAAGGTAACAGAATGCCCCACCTGCCAGCCCAAATTCAAACTGTTCAAAGCCATTTTCAATATCGTGATTCCATATCATTGCCAGGTCATCATCTTGTGCTTTTTATCATTTGGATTGTGCGTCTCTTTTGTCTCTTTTTATCAATCAAAATTATAGATTTTTGATCATCATCACCCAATCTAATTAATAATAATAATAATAATAATAATAATAATAATAATAATAATAATAATAATAATAATAATAATAATAATAATAATAATAATAATAATAATAATAATAATAATAATAATAATAATAATAATAATAATAATAATAATAATAATAATAATAATAATAATAATAATAATAATAATAATAATAATAATAATAATAATAATAATAATAATAATAATAATAATAATAATAATAATAATAATAATAATAATAATAATAATAATAATAATAATAATAATAATAATAATAATAATAATAATAATAATAATAATAATAATAATAATAATAATAATAATAATAATAATAATAATAATAATAATAATAATAATAATAATAATAATAATAATAATAATAATAATAATAATAATAATAATAATAATAATAATAATAATAATAATAATAATAATAATAATAATAATAATAATAATAATAATAATAATAATAATAATAATAATAATAATAATAATAATAATAATAATAATAATAATAATAATAATAATAATAATAATAATAATAATAATAATAATAATAATAATAATAATAATAATAATAATAATAATAATAATAATAATAATAATAATAATAATAATAATAATAATAATAATAATAATAATAATAATAATAATAATAATAATAATAATAATAATAATAATAATAATAATAATAATAATAATAATAATGATAATAATGATAATAATAATATAATATTTTAATAATATAATATTTGATCATTCTTGCATACAATTACGATACATATTAAATAAACAGCAACATGTTTTATTAATGTTACAGATTTTGTCAGCTGATCCGTCAACTCACTATACGATTCTACTAATTCTACTATTATATAATCAAATATTTTACTTTAGCTTTAAATTTCATAGTAGTTACTAAGCATTTTAAGGCTAACATTACTTTGTTAAGAAATTATATGCAAAAGGCAACTTTAATTTTTTTTGTGATTTAATAATAAATACTGGTAACACCACCATGTTCAACAACTACTGCACAGCTTTTGATGAACAAAATCTAATACAATTTCATTCGAGTATTCAAATACAGTCAAACCCCGATAATTCGTAATCGCAAGGGACCGGCCATTCCTTACGAATTATAGGGGTTTTCGATTTATCGGGGGTTCGATTTAACGGGGTTAAAATAAAATAAATACGAATTAACGGGGTTTTTCTATATATTTACTAAAACATTAAAAAATATTGTTAAGAATAAAATACAAAATAAAAATTTGTTGTTTTTGTGACACCAACAGAGTTTTATGCGTGCGCAGACACAACAAGCAGAAGCAAAAACCCACGCAAAAAAAAACAGCGGTAAACAAAGATTTTGTTTGAGTAAAATATTACGAATTAGCGAGGGGACCAAAATGTATGTAAATTTTACGAATTAACGAGATTTTTTCAAGGGACCGACAGTTTATTACGAATTATGGGGAATTACGATTTATCGGGGTACGAATTATCGGGATTGGACTGTAATTTTTCATTTTATTAAACAACCTAATTTAAAAAAATATGAGCTTCTGACATGGTAGGAAAACAAAAAAAAAATATTTCTATGAAGTAAGAGTATAAAAAAACATGATGAACAAAGTAGAGTTATCACGTATTTGAACATCCAGCTTTTTTGCGATTCCTTTTGATTGTATGTACATCACTAAAACATTTTTGTATACTTTTATGTATTTATTTTTATATTTATTTATGGATTTTGCTATACATTTTGAATCAGTTGCATAATTTGGTGATGTTTTCCATTACATGACAGAAATAATAAATTTAAGCTAAGAGCTAACACTTTTAGTGTCATTTTCAGATGTAACATGAACCAGTATATAGCACATATTAACCAAAATATTTGAGGTACAAAATACAAATTTTGAAAATATGAACTCAAAGTAGTCTTAATATATCGTGCCATAACCGCGAAAATAGCCTAAGCGACATGATTTTCAAACTTCAATTTTTGACCCAAATCGATCATTTGCGATCGTAAATAGTCGATTTTCGTCAAAAAAACGAAGTCCAAAAAATGTGTCGCTTAAGCTATTTTAGCGGTTATGACTCGATATGTAGGTGCCTACTTTAGAATTTAGATATAATATTTTTTTGATTATAACTTTACTCAACATTGCTTGGCAAAGCTACTTTAAGTTTTTTGCATGCAGCCGAAAAGCTTTTATAGTTTAGATTCGCGTAATCTGATTATGTGGCCACATCATGTTAAAAGCTCTCTATTTATCCACCAATTGATGCTGTGTACCAATTGCAGGCTTTTTATTATTCAGTCTCTCGATGGTGCTTAATTTGATGGAAACGTGTTATAGTGTTGGTTACGGAAAAATTTTTCTTATATTAAAATAGCAAAAGAAAATTCTAAGAAAAAATAATATTATTATAATAAAGTTTCAGAAAAAATACTAGAATTATAAAAATTAAAGGATTAACATATAAAAATGTGTTGAAATGAAACAATTTACATAGATTACCAGAGCACATTCAAATAAATTAAATTAGTAGTTTTACTGTCTCCAACATGTTGTAATGTTATTTTCAATTCAATAACACAGTTAAGACATATGTACATACAAACATATGTATGTATGCATGTATGTGTGTATGTATTTGTAGTAGCAAATACACATGGAGATGTACATATGTAAGTGTATGTATGTATTCATCCTTAGAGAGTTGAGCATTGTATGTTCCGTGCGTAAATTGTATCCGTATCCTGAAAGTGAATGTGATTTAAAAGGAAGTAAGGAGTAGTATGAGACATCATAGAAGTATATATGTATGTATGTAATTTTAAACAATAGTATATTTTGTGCCACATAATTCGTAAGAAAATTGCGGAAGGATAACGAATTTAAAAGACAAACTTCGCATTAATACTTTCGCACATGCTAAAAAGAGTTTTCATAAATAGCTATAAAAGGAATTAAATAGTGTTAATGTTAATACTGTTGTTACATCAACACATATGTATGTATGTAATTACATATGTGTGTATGTGCATACCTAGCATTAAAATATATGCATGCACACATCCATATGTACATACATATATATGTATGTATGTATGTACTTATAATAAAAAATCAGTAAAAATAATGTCACTCCTCTTTTGCAAAATAGACATATCTCAAAAAATAAGTTAATAATGCAGAAACATTCGTTATATCATATACATAGAACTTTGTATAAATATGCCAGGATCCTACATACTCGTACATAGGTATAAAATGAAAACAATTATGTATACATGCACCCTTGACAACAGAAAGTGTTTTTATATGTAGCTTCATTCAAATGTATCTAAATTGAAAACTCAAAACTTATTATCTGCCAAAACTATTTTTTTGAGTTATGCCGCTGTTGTAATAAAGGGGCGATATGTATCTTGTATATACAGTGGCAGTTTTTGTGTTTTTCTTTTGTTTTCTTTATCCCGAGATTTTATTAACATGCTGCTAACCAATTAACAATTATCCTGTACTTACACACTTCCTTGCTTCTAATAACTATAAGAGAGTGTAATATATATCAAATATGAACCAAATTTAAACACAGAATATGCTTAAAAAAAATTTGGTTAATCACACACTGTTTATATTTTTTTATAGTTTTTTTTTTATTAAAAAAAAAAACTAACCTAACCCTATCTTGTGTACAGCAGTTTACAGAAAAAATATGAATGGCAAAGTTTGTAACGTCCACAACGGCATGAATTTACTTTAAAATGAAATTTATTTAATACAACAATTATGAACGCTTGTAAAATGATTGTGGAATAGCCAGTGGGGCCACAAGTCCTAGAGTTTCATGAACGCCTCCCATCTTATTTTTCAAGCAATATTAATATCCATTATTCACGGTTGCACATTACATTTAAAATATGCTCGGAACTTTAAGCACGAGTCTGAAGCAAAAGGTTTTTCGTTAGTATTAAGTGCTTACGCTTATTTGGGCGAATATTTGCCAAGTGTGACCGTGCCTTAAGTGAATAATGAAATTATTCTTTCTACTTGTGAACAACGATACATATACATATATTATAATTATTTCCTTTTGACTTTTCTTAAAATTGGTTTAATGATTGTGTGTAGTTAAGAATAGTAATAGCAAGAAATTTAAAAATTCTTCTTCCACTATGAACAATTTTTTTTCATATGTATGTATATGCTTTCTTCGTACACACATACATACATATGTCCATATAGGTATGAATATGAAAATGCAACCCTGCAGAAAGTGCGAATAGTGAAATTGTACTGATTTACTAGTGACATTGTCAGTAGTACTACTGACCAGGTGTACCCCAGCCAATGTAATCATCTATTGACATTTAACATTAGCTTGTCATTGAAAATCCATCACTAGACTGTAGGACTACTGACTAAGTAGTTCTTTTGGAACCACATGGAGACATTGACAGCAAAGAATCACTAGTAAAGGGGGTATAGTCTACAGTATCGATATTTCCTCGTTCGTTGTCAATAGTAAATTTATAGTGATTTTCTAGTGACATTGTCAATAGTGCTACAGATATTTGAACCAAAGTTTCACTAGTAGATTTAAGTAACCCTTGTCTACATATATTTATTTAATATTATTGCACAGAGTAATAAAAAAGAAAAACAACCTATTGACGCGTCCATTGACAATATCACCAGAAATACACTAGAACTATTGTCTCTAACGTATCTTTACTCGCAAATAAAAGGAAAGTTGTCGACATTTTAACTAGTGCAATTGTCGCTGGAGAAAGAGTATTGACATAGAGACATATGGTTCTAGGCTGACTAGAGGGAACATACAGTAAGAGTACATATATAATTGTCTTTCCTCTTTTGGTTGTTAGTACCATTTCTATATAATGGTTCTATTAGCGTAAAGTAAAAGGGTTAGCGTTGTATTTTTCACAGGCTGTGTACGTCTGTACATATGTGTGCGTATATATGTTTGTACATATGTATGTTTTATAATTAACGTTGTTTATTATGGAAACTTAAATGCAATTAAACTATTTAACCAAGGCTACTAGAATTGGTTTTAAATAATGCTGTTTTACGAGTATATTGTTGCACAAACATTAAAAAAATAATACCTTTAAGGAATGTACACATCCACTTAGATATTTATGTAAATATCATGCAATCATAAGAAAGAAACAAATACATGCAGTTCGCATATGTAGTAATAACATCGAGATGATAATGTTATAAAAATTTGTTGTTAGCAAAAAAATTTCTAATAGAAATTTATTTATTTTTTTTTAAATCTGCCCTCTTGGCTACATTTATGTGCAGGATGTCAAGACTTTCTTGCTGGCTACTTAAAACAAGTTTGTCTATAATAAAAAACCAACAAACTTACAAAATGAAAAAAAGTTCAATTTCGGCCAATGTTGGAAGTAGGGTCCAATTGAAAAAAAAAATCCATAAAATTTATTTTACAGTTTTTCTTAAACCCTCATCTTATGGAAATAGTAAATTTTTTTTTAAATGTTTGAAAGTTTTTTTTAAAAATTAGAAAATACATATAAGAATCCTTTTTGGATTTTTCTCACTTTGTTTTCAAAAATCAAAATTCAAAAATTATTCATTGTTACAATTTTTGAGATATCAAATAGATTTTTTTTTGCTTATCAATTTGCAAGAAAATTAAATGATTTTTTAGTTTTTAATTATTATTGCTCGAACTTCATTTGTTTCTAAAGGGTGTCCCAACAAGAACGCAAGATTTAAATTTGGCGCCATTCGAAGTGTCATTGTTTGACATTTGAACAATTGTTATTGTTTGCTAGTAGAAGGTACGAGGTTAGTAAAAATGGAGCGCTACACGAATGAACAATGCATTCTCATTGTGAAATTGTTTTACCAAAATGGTGAAAGTTTTGCGGCTACAGTTCGCAAATTTGCGAAATTTGTGGGGTCGCAATAATGCTCCAAAAGAGTCAACTGTAAAGAGATTAATGGATAAATTTGCCGAAACTGGGTCTGTTAGTGATGTAAAGACAACAACGCGCCTTCGACCAGGTCGATCGACCGAAAATGTCGCAGCTGTACGTGATGATGTCGCTCAAACGCAGGTCAAGCGCAAACAGTCAATGGTTTTCGGTATCGTGAAGTGATAACCAGTTTTTTCGTGCCTAGAAGTGAAGAAATGAGGAGGGCATATGGTTACAACAAGACGGCGCCACATGTCATACAGCCAGAGAAACAATTCAATTGCTACATTAGTCATTTCCCGGTCGTGTTATTTCGCGTTTTGGAGACCAGAATTGGCCGCCTAGATCGTGCGATTTAACACCATTAGACTATTTTCTTTGGGGTTTTTTGAAGTCGATGGTTTACGCGAATAAGCCGACGACGCCTCAGGCCTTAAAAGAGGAAATTGGACGCTGCATTAATAAAATACCGCAGCATTTATGCAAAACGACTATTAAAAATTTCATTAAAAGATCGCGTGTATGCCAGCAAAGTCGCGGCGGCCATCTGCCCGATTTGTTGTTCCACACATAACCTCATTTTGTCTACTTTACGATATAATAAAGTTTCACGATTTTTTTTAAATATCTGTGTTTTATTTAAAATTTAAATCTTGCGTTCTTGTTGGGACACCCTTTATATGTATGATTTGATTAGGCCAATGTTCGTATCGCTCTGTAAGCCAAATTACATGTAATAATTATTAATGAACAAATAAAACCAAAGTTAATTGTAAATATTCGACAAACACTAGTAGAACGGAACAACTAGTGTTTTTCGAATGCAATTGCACCTTCATCATCAGCGTTTTTTATGTTTGGTTCACTGTGTGTGGTGTCAGTTGATGCAGATTTATGCTTTATATACTTTCAGTGCAAATGGACTATGTGAATTGTTTTGATTCATAGTATTACAGTTTGCTGAAAACAATTTTACTATTTCTAAATTAACAACAGTCTTTTAGATAATTAATGGCTGTGATACACTATCCTACACAATCGTGGAATTTTTGAGAAAATACAACCCTGGCATGATGGATTTCATGAACATTTTTAAAAGACGATAACAATTCAACAGATCAGAGTTGTATTTTTTCATGAGTCATGCGATTGTGTAGGAGTTATGGCCTTAAGAGGTTATGTGCAAAAGAGCAAAAAAGTCATGGCCTGAAAACAAAAAATTTTTTCAAGTCAAATAACTTTAAAACTATAACTGCCTTATTCATAAAAAATATTTCAGATTTATTAAGCGCTTATTTGACATATTTGTATGGGAAATTTGTCAAATAAATCTGTAATAAATCTGAAATATTTTTTATGAATTAGACCGTAAGAATATAAAATGATAGTGTAAAGCCTACAGTACACGGCATGTAAAATAGCAAATGCGCATGTTGTTCTGACGTAATTTTGACGTCATCACGATGCTACATTTGCTACATGCCGTGTACTAGCAATATATGTAAATGTAGATATTAACATGCGTACAGATGAGCTGCCCCAGAAAATGTCTTCTATTCGGCTACATGTACCACATATGTATTTTGGAACAAAAATACTATAAAAATGTTACGGCATGTAGCCATTACTAGTATTTTTAAAAAATGCAACGAACATGCTGAAAATTCTCGTGACGTCATCGCCACATACGCATGTGGCTTTTTATATGCCGTGTACTGTAGGCTTAACGTTAATTGCTTCACAAAAAAAAACATTCAGATCTGTTGATATTTACAAAAGTAACCTAGGGCTTACACGTGCAAGTGCAAGTTCGAAAAACTCAATACACTCAAACTCTTTTACTAACACATCTACACTTTCGGCACTTGCAGTCTACTTCCAACTCAACTGCCAAGGAATTTTACAAGACAGTGACTTGTTGAAATTGTAGCAAGTAAATGAAAAGTTAGCTAACAGTGTTGCCCTATTAATAGTTTAGCACAAATTAACTGGATTTCAGTGTAATGTTATATGAGTTTTTACTCATTTTAAATACATTTAAAAGCTAATTTAATATTTTTTTTCTTAAATATTCATTAATCGAGCAGTTTATTAATATTTTAGACATAAATAACATTAAAACAATAAGAATAAAGTTCAACACTATCTGGTTCCCTTAAAATTAAAATTTTTTATGTTATGGACAACTCTGCACTAAAAGGCAAACATGTAAGTTGCAAGACAGTCGGGCATTTGTACGAAATTTTCGTTGATAATACGTACACAGAGCTTGCATGCAAGCCACTTGCATGTGTAAACGCAGGGTTACAAGCTCCGAAAGAAGTTCAAAAAATGTTGGACTTTTTAAGACTTTTTTTAAAATTTCACGACACTGATTGGTCAATGTACGTAACATCGTGCGTGACGTTCTCTGGAATTGCCCATATGTATGTACACTTTTTCTTGAAAAATATAAACGCTGCAGATAACTCGACTACTCCATACGTCCATGTAAAATATACTCGATAAAAGAACAGCACTAGCCCAAATATAATAAAAATGTATGGAGAAATCCTAGTCGGTTTAATATTGTGACATCTTATGGTTGGACCACACGGTCCACCTTTGCATTACATAAAACTAAGTCCAAAACTACCCCATATGGAATAGTTATAGACCACTCGCATACATTTCGCAACTGTCTTAGAGGAACGCATATAAGCGTTTAAGCACGATCACTTTTCGTGTTGCATTGAACGTTTGTGCAAAAACACCATGTCGTTGTTATAACTATTCTGTATTTACTGCATTGGACCATGTAGTCCAATATTATATGCAGAGAAGTATTCATACATGCTTGGTAGTACTAACAAATCCTTATTATTAGCATCCCATTTTCTAATAATTTTTTCTAAAACACTGAAAAATACTAAAGAAAAATGTACATACATACATATATACATATTTAGTCTGGAAAATAAACTCTTGAAGGCTTATTAAAGCTTTAATTTTCTTCTATTATAATGGCATGGAGTAGACCTTCATTGGTACGAGTACAAAACAAAAGGAGCTTGAGGATAAAATAACAACAACAAATATATACACAATAAGTAAACAGCAGCATAATGGATGGCGAAAATCGTATAATACTAAATGTTGGTGGTATAAGGTGAGTAAATACAAATTATTCAGCTTCAAAACACACATATATGTTTATGGTTGTGGGTATGTATGTATGTATTTATTTTAACATTAAATGCACTTTTAGGGGCTGCAATAATATGCCTGATGAGTTAAACTTAATTCTAATAACGACACATATTCGTATGTACGAGTACATACCCAGTCAGCATTTTATGAAATTAATGATCATATTTGAGTCTTTGTCGACTCCTCTGCGCGATTAAAATAAGAATTTATGCGCTCCCTTTCGAGTCGAAAATGACTGTTAATTCGGGAGAAAAAAATAGTTTTTCATGACTCTCGTTTCTGATCAATTTCGATTCACTTTCGAGACAGTTTGTGGTAGTACTTACAATTAGCTTTTTTGTTTTAAATTTTTTATATATGCACATACATAAATTCACTCACAAATTTAACACATTTTAAATTTTTTGTATTTTACTGCAAGAGCTTGCTGTTTGTTTTTGTTTTTAAACAAATCACTTTCTAAGTATTTCAGTGAATCATTTTCGAGTCTTGTTTTAAGCGCAGAACTGATTAATCAGTTTTTGATCATCTGAGGTAGTCGAAAATCCTTAGCTTTTTGAAACAATCTTCCACATGCTGACTGAGTATGTGAATATGTAGTAGCCCAGCAAAAAATTACACATTACCATCAGAACTACTTCCCATATAATGACTTACTTTTCTGATTGCCAAATTTCGTTACTCGCTTACAAATCACATTACCTAAAATTTAAAAAAATTATGTACAAGTTGCTAAATGAAGAGAATGATTTTTTTAGATTAAATCGATTACATGAACAAGTTTCCAAATAAAAAAGGTAAGTACTTCTCAAGAATCGATTATTTTAGTCTCACCTCTTGTTAAAATCATTAAGTTGGTAATCCAGTAAGGAATAGCATCCACCAAAAATGCGTAATTCCAAACCCGATTACCTTTTTTGAAATTTTTTGCTGGGAGATTCCTGCAAAAGATAAGTTACAAGAACTTTTAAGACATGAGGGATTTTTCAAATGCTTTACTACAGCGAAATCTTCTAAAGCAAACGCTAAACAGCAATGTTAGCAAGACATTTGTTTCAGCTATTGCAGGTATAGGAGTAAAGAAAAAAATACTTCGTGACGGAAGAATTTGTGATGCTTGCTTCTTTATACACATGGGCGCGTATAAAAACGACATGCATCTACATTCGCACACATGTTGTGTGTATGATCTTTTATTTTTCTGCGCACATACAAACGCACACATGCATTGAGATTAGTTGTGTGCGTTTGCTTTAAAAAATGCCCCTAAACACATAATAGCTTACCATCTACATCATACACACTCAAACGTACAATATGAAAAATATCAACCATACACGCATCAACACTACTTCTTTTGAGTGTTTGTTAGTCCTACTTTATACTATGCAAGTCTTATTGCTAAGCTGATAAGTTTGTGGGAGAGAGAGATAGAGACGAGGGGAACAGAAACGTTTTTCCCCTCGTCGATCTTTCCTAATAAACTAGTCAGCTTAGCAATAAAACTTGCATAGTGGAAACTAGGACGTGCGAACAAGAAGTCTTCACGACATAGCTTAAAAACTCTCATATGTATATGTATATGTACGTACATCAATACATCCATAGTGGTTCGCATATTAGACGACATCATTTATTATTGGTTTAGTATAATACATGGTACATTAATACATTTAAAAAACAAGACCTATTTAAATTTCAAGACTGTTTACGCAGCTCTCTAATATGTATTTATGTACATATGTACAAATATATATGTACTATATACGTGCGAGTATGGTACGTATGTACATATGTATGTATATTGTTTATACATAATGTGTACTTGGTAGCTTGTTGGGTTCATGATTAGTTAAGTTTTGTTAAAAACTCTATAGACCTAATCGTACAAAATAGCTCACCAAATGATGTACATATACATGTGTATGTATATACATATATACATACTTATGTGCATATGAAAAACAAAATTTTAAATTTCTCTAAGGTAGAACCGCAGGAGAGCAGCTTTTTTGATTGTTTTATACATGCATTCTTCTGGATACGACTGGAATATTTGTACTTTTATAGGCATATCTAATATTAATGTTTGTCGTCATAAACATTGTAAGCAAGGTATATTATGACTTATAAGGTCTAGCAGTCGTATTAACTCGTTTAAAAAAAACCTCAGACAGTTCGGTTAGTGAAAAAAGTATTCTAGAAAAAATAGAATTGACACAAAACTAGTCACGTAAGTGGTTCTTTTCATACGAAAGTAATCGCATACTTTTATATGGTCATTGGAGGGGGTCAATTGACCTAACTGAAATGCTCTGAGATGTGTCTCAAATCCATCCTTAAAGTACTTACCCAGTTGCAGTTGTTATATTATTAAACTTATATAAGACAACTAGTCAAATACTTTCATTACTAAGGCTGCAATAGTGTATACAACGACATGCACAATTTTCTTTACTCTTGAAAACATTTGCCATAGTGCCATCGCATTGATGTTATATAGTCGTATGTTTGCTTTTCTTTGTTTGTAATCATGTTTTTCAATAATTTTATTTTAATTTTTTATTTGAACACAACGACTTGCAAACAAGTGGTTATAATTTCAAGGATTTTTTCTAGATTAATAATAAATTCCATATGTATTCAATTTAGAAAAAAATGACATGTACGAAGAGCTTGTTAAATAACTTTTAACCTCATTTTAGTAGTTGAAGATGATAGAAAATTGTACGTAAATACATTAAAAAAAATCCATGTGTTTTCTTTTTAATTTAACCAGTAAAATGTTCATGTTTGCCTAATCAGAAATAGTTGTCTTTGAAAATTTTAAATACAAATAGAAATAGTTTTTCGAATAATAATTAAAATTAACTAAAAATTTATAGCCATGGGCCTGTGGTAAAAATTAATTAAAAATATACTTAATAGTAACAAACCAAAAAAGTTTGTCTTAAGTAGAACAAAAAATAAGCAAATTAAGTAACATGTGTATAATTAGTAAAAAGAACAAAACGACAATGGTAAGACTGTTGTAAATATAGTGATGGTAAAATTGAGCTTACAATACAAAAAAACTTTCAGCAAATTGAAATACGATGAATCAAAACAATTCACATATTCCATTTGCAATAAAATGCTAAGTATATAAAGCAGAAATCTACATCAACTGACACCACACACAGTGGACCAAACACAAAAGAACGCTGATGATGAAGGTTTAGTGGCCTTCGAAAACGGCTGGCTGTTCCGTTCAACTATGTGTTGTTAGTCAGAATATTTACAACAGACTTTGGTGTTATTTGTTCATTAATAATTATCACATATAATTTGGCTTAAAAAGCGATACGAGCTTTAGCCCGTTCAAATCACAAATATAGAAACAAATGGAGTTCGAATAATAATTAAAATTAACTAATAGTTTTTCCAAATATTTAGCTTTCTAATTAAAAAAAAAACAGATGTTTAGTTTTTCTTTTGAAGCAAACAAGAATTTATAAAATGAGTTTTTTATATTTTGTGACTTTATATTACAAAGTCCGTCAGATTTAGGTCAGATTTATACTGTGTATCTGCGTTATTTTTTGTAAATGACATGAACTACAAAAAATCATAATAATCATTAGTTATCATGGTTAACAAAAACCAAGACAATGCCTTTTTGAAAAATAAAAAATATTGACTGTGAGTTAATAGCCTGAAGCAAACTAAGAAAATCCAACTGTGTCTGGTCCTTTTGTGGCTTAAAAGAAGTTGTACAAAACAAAAAGATTTACACAAGTACATATTTTTATTTTTGTTGTGCAAGCAGTTGTTGTGAGGCATTCCTCCTTGTTGCAGGAGGCTTATAAAAAAAGGGAAAGAGAAATAAAAAAACAACACAAATAAACTAAATACTACAGCTACACGTATACACTGACGGCTTAGCCATCATGTAAATAAACACATGCTTAGAAATTATTAAAAGGTTTGCATTTCATTCTCTTCAGCACAACAGCAGGTATGGGAAACGCAGTGCTTTGATTTTTGAGTATTTGATTTTGCAGTATCGCATAAATGATTTTGAAATCGGAACCAACTCAAATGCTGAATTGGGAATTTTTATCATGTTTTATTTGTACAATTTTCGTTCGTTTGTTGTTTGGTTTATTGAACGAAATCAATTTTTGATTTATCTCTGTAGATGTTGTTTTAAACATAGAACAATACTTACATTTATATATGTTCATTGTGCAATAGGATGTACATGTATGTATTAAACATTATTTCGTTTTCAGGTACATATAACATTAGTGTAAATGTAGAAAAAATATTTCTTTCTTTTATCTCATTTAGAAACATATTTGTACTACTAATGTCATACATTCCGGTTTGCAGTCTATTTCATGATCACTTAGCATTTAAACGGTAATAAAATTAATTTTCTACACTGCGACTGAATGGTTTAGTTCATGTGGAGTATTTTTATAATAGATTTTTTTCCAGAATAGGCATGGAAAATTTTAACAGTACAAAAATCTAAAAAGAACGTACAATAACGTAGTTTAAATACAGGAGGTATTTAAACTATCACTATCCCTTTCCTAAAGAATGTATTACACATATATACCAGAGACTGACAAAAGTATCGTATTGAGTAATTTTTGAGTGTTAGTCGTCAAACAAATACGAATGCATGCAGCTAAAAATAAAAAACACGCAAAATACTCGCACAAACACACGCACTAAATTTAAACCGAATACGTATAACTATAAACATCTAACAACTAGGTGTAAGCACATTTTTAAAATTATCCAGCACAAACGACAACAACTAAAATTTATAGACTGTGTGAATTAAAAATATTCTGAATATTAAACCGAATACACATACGTAATACAGACCTATTTTATTTTCACACACACATAAAGCATGTTTTCAAATAGCCACACGCAGCCACACATTTTCCATTCCATTTTATGTACAGAAATGATTGCATACTCGTACAATGGCGAATGATGAATAAATATTCCGAGTATGACTGTATTTTTTTATTTTATTTTTTGACTGAATAAATATTAATGTTCTGAGTGTAAAAATATTCAGAATGATAGTATTAGAGAGAGTCAATTAGTTTAATACGCATGTGCCCTTTTATTTTTACCCTCATACAGTGTTGCCATATTTATTTGTTCAAAAATCTTAATGTCGAGCAAAAAAAAAACTTTTTTTGTGACAAAAAATCTTTTTTGTTATTTTATTGCATGAAAATGAGTTAAAGTTTATTTTTTTCTTGTGAACTATTAAAAATAAAGCCAAATAACACAAAATATTTAATGTAAACAATATGTATAAGATCATTATGAAGCAAATCAGAAAATTTGTAAGTAGTTTGGTCAAAAAATCCCTCAATAATATATTAAAAGTACCAAAAGTAAATATTAAAAAAATCGTATTTTAAGATAAAAAAATCTTTTTTGTCGTTTTAACATATCTAAAAACTTCAAAAATTAGATAAATTTTCACATATGGTAACACTGCCCTCATACCTAAATAATAGCGGAAAGCGTTGCGTTAGCAGCAGAGTACGTACTTTCAGTACAATCCAAAAATATTTTTACATTTAAATGTACTAAAAATACGTACCCAGCTGCTAACGCAACGCTTGCCGCTCTTACTCATGTTTTAGACTAGGCAGTTTTTCTTGAAGCAAGTCTGAGTTTATGGGAGAGAGAGGAAAGAAGAAAGAGAAGGGGTACTGACTTGCTTGTACAGAAAAGTTACTTCAATTCTCTTTTGTTATTTCATTCGCAGCATTAAAACAATAGGAAAATTGAACAAGAAACCGTCTGAGTGTAAACAAACGAGCAGTTTTAAAAGAGAATTGAAGGTAATTGCTTCAAGAAAAACTGCTAAGTCTAAAACATGACTTATTTAGGTATGAGGGTTAGTTGTAGCGTAGTAGAGATGCTCTTGTATGTTGGAATCGGCTTTAGTCATAGTTGTTCGATAGAAAATATGTGTGCATACAAATTGTTTGTGCTACACTTAAAATTATACGTAGTTGCTAAAATTAAGACTATTTACTTATGCATATTTTTTGAGTACTTATTGGCATTCTCTGATATATACATACATATGTACATATGTATATATGCATGTATATGTATATATATATATATATATATATATATATATATATATATATATATATATATATATATATATATATATATATTAGGGCGACAATGAAATATATGGGGAAAATTTTTTTCCAGAATTTTAAACAAAAATGTGAAGATTCTTTTGCCACTTGGTCTAAAACTTACTTGCTGAAAATTTGAGCCAAATCGGTTAACTCTATCCCGTGCACCTTTGAGGTCAAAGTTCAAATTTTGGGAAATATAGTGTATTCGCCTATATTGGAGCTAAAAAAATAGCTTTTCAATATGAATTATACCGAAATCCAATGGGATTAATGTGCCACATATTGTTGAACTTGCATGCTGAAAATATTAGCCGAATCGGGTAAGTCTATGCCGTGCACCTTTGAGGTCAAAGTTCAAATTTTGGGAAATTCTGTATATTTAACTATAATTGATCTAAAATATCGTTTTTTTAAGTATATTCATTCAAATTGTGCAGAAACTGGATGTTTTAGATATTTTTAAAAGTATTCTGAAATATTATGAGTAAATTTAACCCTTTTTTGCAACGGGGGTCAAAACGACAAAATTTCTTAGCTTTAAATACAACATTTAAAAAAGGTGATATACTAATCCTGAAAAACGAAAAATATTTTTAATAGAAATATTAACCCTTTTTAGCTACTAGGGTCAAAATTACCCATTTGAAATATTTTGTTTTCATGACGAAATAAAAATATATATGAACCGCCCTGTATGTAACCTGTTAGTGCAGACCTCAACCCCTGTAAAACATGATTTGTATCAGTTGGTGTAGATACAAACCGATAATATTTAAATTTAACGGATTTAAGACAAAAAAGTCAAGGCATACTAGATCTATTTTTTTTACAAGAAATTACAGATAATTGTAAAGCTTTATTATTTTAATCAGTTTGACGCGTTAAACGCTCGAATTAACAGTGCAAAGTGGTATTTTGTCAAAAAAATAGTTTAAAACAATGCCTTTATTAAGAGATGAAATTTATCTCATCGGTTTTGAAAAAAGTCAATTAACTGGGAGTAAACTTCCATCAATAGGGGATTGTCTCAGAGTTATATTTTATAATTTAAGAACTGTGAAATTAAAAATTAAAGAAAGTGTACGACTGGTGGTTAAGGAGTGTTTTATTTTTTGGGAAAAAGCTCGCATTCCTACTATGTCAATTCAAAATGCAGAGAAGAAATTAACTCGCTTGTACGAGAAGTGGAGGGATATGAATAGACGGAAAAGCAGAACATCCGAAATTTATAAGAAAAAGAGAGAAACATGGAAAGATACACTCGATGATTTGTTTGACATCGCACATCCCGATGCACTTAAGTTAATGAAAATCGAGGAGGATAAATTGTTTTTGTTGAAACAAAGAGGAAAAGGACGAGAAGGTGGCATGGTGGGAGTTGATGCAAAATTAAAGAAAACTGAAGAAAGACGTGAAACCCGGAAGCAGCGGGAAGAAACTAAAAGAAAAATGTATCAAGAGGCTCCTTCAACATCAAAAGGTAATTTTTATAGTAATTAACTATTTTTTATAAATCTGTGAAACTTTTACAAACACAGCAAAGCCTTCTATTACCCTGTATACTAAAATCATTATTTCCACCTAAAATATTTAAAAAATTGTTGATTTTTTTTTATAATCATATAAAAAAAATTATAGGATTTACTAAATATGTAACAAGTTCAGATGAGTCAGAAAACGGTGAATCTACGGAAGCTAGTGACCCAATAGACCCAATGACCACGAGTTGTCCTGATACTTTGAATAGTTCACAAAAACAAAATACTTTAAACACAAAAAGGCCATCTAAAGAAATTTTAACGCCCAGACTTGCTGCAGTTTTAGATAAATTAAAATTAAGCTCTAGAGATACTGTTCACATGCTTATTGCAGTTTTGGATGCAGTTGGATTAAACTCATCAGAGTATGTTATTAACCGCACGTCTATTCATCAGCAAAAGGATGCATTCAGAAAAGCAAATAGTACTCGAATCGGGTTAAAACTTCAATCCAATATTCAGCCACTAACGATACACTGGGATACAAAACTGTTATCTGGCATATCAGGAAAAAACGAAGACCGACTGACAATAATTGCAACCGCTCCCGATTTTGTATCAAGTTTTGAATAGAATCTAGGCACAATCGCCTCAAACACTGGTAAATTTAAAGGGGCCTGCAATATATTAGAAAAAAAAAATACGTAGAGACATTTTGTTCCTAGGATGCAGACACCATGTGTTTGAAATAATTTTAGCAGCTGGTTTTAATGAAACAAAAATTTGTTCTTCGACTGGCCCAGAAGTCAGCTTATTTAAAAAATTTAAAAAACAATGGTCGAACGTAAAAAAGGATGAGTATATGACGGGATTAGCAATACCTCGAATAAAAGAAATAGTAGGTGATGATTGCGCTAAAATTTTAGATTTTGCAAATATAAAAGTTAAAGAGGACTTTCCACGAAATGACTACAAAGAGTTCCTGGAATTGATTATCATATTTCTGGGTGGAAGTCCTCCTAGTGGCATAAAATTTTTTAAACCCGGTGCTCTTCATTTAGCTAGATGGATGTCTAAGGGAATATATTGCCTTAAGATATTGATGTTTCGCAATCAATTCCCAGAAATCACAGAATTGGAAATAAATGGTCTAGTTGAAGTTGCAGGTTTTGTTATAAAGTGCTATGCATTTTTCTGGTTCAATTCAGTTAAATCGGAGCAAGCTCCCTTAAACGACATATTATTTTTGAGAAATTTAGAAGATTATAAAAAAATAAATGCACAAATTGCTGATAGAGACATAACAAATTTTATTAATCATCTCTATTACTTTAATTAAAAATGCGTAGCATTCAGTTTATTCGATGATAGAATAGACTTTGAAACAAAAAACAAAATGGCTAAAAAAATTTTGACTTTTATGGAAGAAGAAAACCTTGAGGAAGAAGAAATTTTGAAAAAGTTTTTAATTAAAAAAGAAAATCTTAATACTTTCTTCGCTAAAGATAATTCATCAATTTTGATTGAACTTGTATCCAAAAATACGAAAAGTGTTTTGAAGAGATTCCAAATTTCAATGGATTTTTTACAAAAAGACCCAAGTAGCTGGAAAGATTGTGAAGATTATAGAAAAGGAAAATTTATTATTCAAAAACTAAAGGTTGTTAATGACTGCGCCGAACGAGGTATTAAGCTTGTTGAAGATTATCATGAGAAGATCACAAAAGATGAACAGCAGCGACAATATTTATTCAAAGTAAGTTATATTTAAATTTAACTAATTTACATTTAAATAATTATTGTGTTTCTTTTCAGGTTGTTCAAAACTATCGACAACAATATACGAAGCATGCGAATTTAAATAAGTTAAGAAATGATTACATATAATTAAACTTACCGAAAAAGACCTTTCAAGTTGCCTTACTTTTTATATTAAAAACATATTTTTATTCCAACTGAAATATACTGCTTTTGCTTCTATACGAAAAACATTCACATAAATATATATTTTTAAATATTGGTTTTAAAATTTCAGTTTTTCGTTTTTAGAAATTATATTTTACACTTTTTTTAAATATTGGATTTATAGCTAATTTAAGCAAATGTGTAGTTTTGCCCCCGTTGCAAAAAGGGTTAAATTTACTCATAATATTTCAGAATACTTTTAAAAATATCTAAAACATCCAGTTTCTGAACAATTTAAATGAATATACTTAAAAAAACGATATTTTAGATCAATTATAGTTAAATATACAGAATTTCCCAAAATTTGAACTTTGACCTCAAAGGTGCACGGCATAGACTTACCCGATTCGGCTAATATTTTCAGCATGCAAGTTCAACACTATGTGGCACATTAATCCCATTGGATTTCGGTATAATTCATATCGAAAAGCTATTTTTTTAGCTCCAATATAGGCGAATACACTATATTTCCCAAAATTTGAACTTTGACCTCAAAGGTGCACGGGATAGAGTTATCCGATTTGGCTCAAATTTTCAGCAAGTAAGTTTTAGACCAAGTGGCAAAAGAATCTTCACATTTATCATCAAAAATAAAAAATTGATTTTTCATTGTCACCCTAATATATATATTAGTGATGTAACGAATGTCAATTTTTGATATTCGCGAATACGAATACGAATGCGAATATTTGAAATGATATTCACGAATACGAATACGAATATTATATGCAATATGAAATATTAAAAAATTGTTATGAAAAAGGACTTCACACTCTTGTTGGCGTACTTTAAAGTTAATAAAAAGTACCCAAAATTTTAATGATCGTCATTAAATAATATTTGAAAATGATACAAAGCACAAATTTCTATAAAAAATAATGTATTTGTACAAACTAAAATTTTTAGTCATTTACTTAAATTTCGTTTAGGATTTATGCATTTATCTATTTAATTTCTTTGGAAAAATATTCGTATTTGTATTCGCCTGAAAATGGCCGAATATTCGACAATTCGAATACGAATACGTATATTCGTGCATCACTTATATATATGTATGTATGTTGATAGGTATACTAATTGCATGAGCGTTATTTCTTTAAAAAAAATCAGCAATATTTCACAATTTTTGTTTTTACCATACCTGCACTAACTTTGATACGAGTAGTATGTACATTAGGGCGATTCTATAAAAAAAATTCGTTTTTTTTTCTCAGAACCAGGTTTCAAAATTTTGTTTAGGTAAAAATAGGCCTGTTAAAATATCAGCTCATAATATTAATGATGAGATTTACATGGTATGAATTGATTTTATTCATTCTGATTGTCATAAGTAAAGAACGGAATATCCCATAGTAAACTTCTTGGAACGCTTTTTTAGAAAATTGAATTGAAATTAAAAATTTTATACAATTTTTTGTTAAGTAAGCTGGATTAAAACTTATTTACGGTCAAAGTAAAATTTACCCTAAATTTACGCGATTTTTGAAGAAAACAGCAGAAATTTCACCAAACTGTCATACAAAATACAAACAGGCCTCTTAAAAAGAGTCAAAAATTAGCTTTTCGTTTTAATAGAGAAAAATAAAATACTTTTATACATTTTTCAATTTAATTTAATACCTATAATAAGTGAATTGAATGAAAAAGAAAAATATTATTTTTTAAATTTTTTTATAGAGCGTTCAATTTTCTACAAAAGCGTACTAAGAAGTTTACTGTAGGACATTCCGTTCTTTAATTATGACAGTCAGAATGAATAAAATCAATTCATACCATGTAAATCGTATGGGAAATCGAAAAGTGAAAGTTCTGAGAAAAAAAAAACGATTTTTTTATAGAATCACCCTAGTGGGCATATATATACTAGTGATGCACGAATATTCGTATTCGAATTGTCGAATATTCGGCAATTTTCAGGCGAATACGAATGTATTCGTATTCGCCAAATTCAGTCGAATACGAATACGAATATTTTTCCAAAGAAACTAAATAAATAAATGCATAAATCCTGAACGAAATTTGAATAAATGACTTAAAATTTTAGTTTGTACAAATACATTAATTTTTTATAGAAATTTGTGCTTTGTATAATTTTCAAATATTATTTAATGCCAATCATTAAAATTTTGGATACTTTTTATTAACTTTAAAGTACGCCAACAAGAGTGTGAAGTCCTTTTTCATAACAATTTTTTAATATTTCATATTGCATATAATATTCGTATTCGTATTCGCGAATATCAAAAATTGACATTCGTTACATCACTAAATACATACATATATATATTTACGTTTGTAAGAACGTATGTGTTACGTGCGTAATAAGTATGAGTATTAAAATAATCATTCGACACAGTTTTTAATATATTAAAACAAACGCTATATATTTATGTATATGTACAGATGTAAATATATATGAACGTGGGTGCATTGAGAAGTCCTTGAATTTTAAGTAATATTTCAAAAATCTGTATAAAGTAACAAATAAATAAAAATATTTCTTAGGGCCATTATTACAACATAAAAATAGTTAAAAGTAGGATTTTATCGGGCGTATAAAAACTTTATCATTTGCAAAATTTTACTTTAACCTTAAGTGAGCGATAAATTACAGGCAAGTTTATCCTACCTGGTAAGTTAAATACAATTTGCAATAATGGAAAGCTTTTCATACGTCCGTTAAAATCCTACTTTTAACTATTTTTAAGTTCTAATAATGGCCCTTAAAAAGCTCTATACAAAAATGTTTTTTGAATTAGAATATTTTTTTTTTGCAAAATAATTCATTTATAAAAAAATTATAAATGGTAAATTCCTATTAAACTAAATAAAATAAGATCTCTACGACTATTCTTATTAATAAACTTTAGTTTGAAAAAGATATACATATGTATAACATTTATGTAGGTAATATGTTTACTTTAATAAACTGAGACATTTCCATACATAAACGAGTATAAAGTAACGACAAAGAAACTTAAAATGAATGACATGGAAATGAACAAAAAGTTGTGTATAATAATGTATTTGTAGGCAGGTGTGTGCAAGTGCTTCCGCAATGAATTTATGAATACATAAATGCTTTTAAACATTTACTAATGCAGGAAATGAAGTTCAACTACATATTCAAGCATTAAGTGCATTAAAATTTAATATGGGCGCATTCCATTCGTAAAATGTATGAGCTTTACACTGCTCTAAATAACATTTTTTTTCCTTTTTTAACATATTTTCTTGCATGAAAGTAAAGGAAAATATCCATATCTAAAATTGATTTAGAAGAAATAATTATGTTTATCTTAAATATATATAAGGGATTTACTTAATCATAAAGCTTCGCAAAAATTTAAGATGCTCTTTAGATGAAAACATTTTAACTTGATTAAAACTTTTTTGAAAAATTGGTAGGCAAACACCCCATTTGGTTTATTTGATTCGTTCTGGTATGGGTATGTGTACTTATCATATGAAGCAAGAAAAAATATCAGTAAAACTAAGAAAGAGAAATATGTGTATATCATATTTTTGCCCCATTACAAGGAAACTTTGCCCGTCCGTCAACCAGTTTCCTAAAAACAAAGGAGGGCTAGCTTACAATAAATAATTACAATAAGCAGAATAACATTAGGTCTGTTAGTAAATGCATCACTGCGCTTCATCATATGAGCAAACTTTAATTTGAAATGCAATGCAAGTAAGCTGATAGCATTTTTTTTAGTTATAGTCATGTTTTTACCTCATATTTGACATTTATTGTCCACAATGATGCATTTACGAACACGCACATTGTGTGTCGAACACCAAAAACTTTAGTGAGACAATATGGAAGAAGAATTCTTAACCAAAAACAATCAAATATGTCGTGTAATATAAAAATACTTGCTCTTAAACTCTCCATTCTCTCCTTTACAAAGTGGCTTTAAGGTTCAGTCAGACGTGACATACAATGTTGCCATAGCCATAACTAAAACCAAAATTAAATTTGTTCATATGGTTATGCCTATGGCGTTATATTGAGTCACCATAATTAAATACAGTGTTGCCTATTAGTTTGGTTCGAACAGCTGTTTTGCATGGTTATGGCTATGGCACGTCTAATTTAATTTAAGCTTTTTTTCCTGCACAATTTTCGGTTCGCTAACTATGATCCCTTTATGGCATGACATACTGCAGCGTGTTTAAGCTGTGGATACTTGTGGTAGCACTCATGTATAATTTTAATAGCACATTAAATTATAAAGGGGAAATATTGTTACATTAATATGTATATATTTTAGAATACATATTGAAACAGTTCATAGTTAAATAATTTTTCAAAAAAAAAAAAAAAAAAAAAAAAAAAAAATATTTGTTTGTTACCTATAATGCTCCTTAGCCTGGCTTATTTTCTAATTCCAGGTAGAGATGGGGGTAGTGGAAAACTACGAGTACGTTTTCACTAATAATTTCGCATAAACATTGCGCTACTAACCGCGAGGGTTGTGAGTGCGATGCTTTCGGGAGACTCTTAGCAATATTGTGTATGTTAAAAAAATATATAAAAATTTTAATTAAGCTTGAAGCGTGTGTCGGGTGTATGACTTTGCTTTTAAGCTCACCTGCATGCATATTTAAGAGGGTTCAAATGTATGTTGGTTGGTGACTTTTAAAAACTATTTAAATTAAAGAAGTCATTTATTTCAGAATTTTAGCCAATTACTTTCGCAATGCAACTCAAATAAATAAATTTAATTACTTATAATTTTATTGTTGCTACAATTTTGCGATGTTACTTTTTTTGTTCTTATTTTTAGAATAAATAAATTTTTTTTTTAGAAATATGCATCCGCTGCTTTTCAATTTCTGAATACACGGATACATGCAATACGTACTTGCGTATTTATGTACATATCGATCCATAACCGCAAAAAAAAAAGCTTAAGCGACACATTTTTTTTTTTTTTTTTGGCGAAAATCGATTATTTACGATAGCAAATAATAGATTTTGGTAAAAAAATCGAGTTCCAAAATTATGTCGCTTAAGCTTTTTTTTTGTGGTTATGGCACGATATGCTTATGCATGTTTATCTTAAAGCTTTTACATTTATGTATATATTTAATGTAACTTTTTATATAAAACAATGGCAATAAAATTTGCATCTGAACTTGAACAATCAGAGCAGAAAAGTTAAAGAAAAAAAATATTTTGTTCTCTAATGATGAATCCAAGTGAGAGTAGCTTCAGTGAATTGGTAGTTTTTGTTACACATAATTAATTATGTATTATTATTTTATTTATATTTTGGCATAGTACCATGAGATCAACCATGTCCTATTAACCACGAAAATCACAATCTTTTGTAGCTTTTGTCAAAAAAGTTCACGCGCCAATTGGTTTTTCTAAACAGGTATATACATACATACATATATGTGACAGCGCATTGAGAAAGGGACCTAAGGGTAAAAAAGTCAATTTTCACTTTTTTTTTTTTTTTGATGTGGACAACATCTGAGCATCGAATGAGACCAATCCCATGCCCCAAAAGTGTTCCCTCCCAGAGATATGCGCGTTTTATTCAGTGATGGTACACCAAAGATACACGTATTTAAATCTTTAAAATGGCTCTCCTGAACAAAACAGGTTTTTACCCTTAGGTCCCTTTCTATTTTGCGAGTCACATATGTAAATTTATCTATAACAAAAACAAGAAAAATTATGACGAGACTTTCTTAATGCAATATTGAATATTCATAATTTTATACGGTGTTTTTTATTTATTTTTTGTTTTAAATAAACATATTATTAATTTTTCTTAACCAAAAAGAAAATTAAAAATTTTCAAAACTACATTGCGGTTGGTGTATGAACTTTTTTGACCTTAGCGAAAAAATAAACTTAAGTTCCCTTATAGTTTTTTATGCTCTATCGGACTGCGCTATGCTAATTTTGATATTTTAAGAAATTGTTAAAAAGTTACATCCCTAATGTAAATATGTGTTAAAAAGCTATAAGCAGAATTTATTTCACTCTCCTAGTCGTGATAATAAATTAGTCTTTGGTGACAAACAATTGGACATTTTTTATTCTAAACACTGACCACAATTACCTGCCTCATTTTTGCCCAGAATTTGAAGATATTTCGAAGGCAATAAAAACGCTTGATGATCGATTGAGTACCAAAACTAATGATATTACTAAGGTGATGCAAAGGATGTCACTAAAAATGATTTATTTAGGATCTTAAACAAATTTTGTAAGCCTTTAGACTTATGAGTCTGCAAAATTAACCATTCCGTCTTTCTTAATTTTTTCATAATTATTCACATCATGCAGCGTCAGTTCAATTTTAAGTTATACTGTACTATTAAAAAATTACACAGTAGATCTCTAAGTATATCTATTTATGCTCAATTTCTCACATAATAAATAAATTCTTATTCATTTAAACGATGTCGAAGTAAAATTTCCGCCTTTCGATGAAAAAATAAAATAAATCAAGCAAATAATTTTTAAAATAAACAACGTTTATAATAAAGAAATAAATTTTTACATTAATAAAAAAAAATTAGTTTGTACATACATACACAGATACATAGATATATAAATACTATAGTTAGTGTATGTACTTATGTAATGTTTGTTTATTGTGTCCTGTTTAATGGCTTTTAAAAGTAAACTTTTTAAATAAATGCAAGAATAGCAATGAGAGCTTGACATTTTGGGCTGATTGCGAAACTTTGAACAACAATCACTATCTGTTAAATACATACACACATACATACACACATAGTTTTATAGAAAAGTTCTAACTTTAATGAATGTAGAGAAATTTGGACTTTTTTTAAAACTTCATGTTTGAATGTACATATATAACATAAAAAGAATTTAATGCACTTCAGAATTTATTAAACTATTTTGCTGTTTATGTTGCAGATATGAGACGTATAAGGCCACGCTAAAGAAAATACCCGCCACACGATTATCACGTTTAACTGAGGCCTTGGCCAACTACGATCCAGTGCTAAATGAATACTTTTTCGATCGGCATCCCGGGGTTTTTACTCAAATTCTTAATTATTATAGGTAAGCGCAAAATATTTTAAAATTCTAATTTCAGCTCGAAAGGTTTTCAAATATTTTAGAACTGGTAAGCTACACTATCCTACCGACGTTTGTGGTCCACTATTCGAGGAGGAATTGGAGTTTTGGGGCTTGGATTCGAATCAAGTCGAGCCATGTTGCTGGTCCACTTATAGCATACATAGAGATACTCAGGTATGTACGAGTAATAAAAACATATACAAAGAGTTAGAGAAATGTAAATAATTATTTTTTTTTTTAAATAATTTTTCAATTAAATTGTAGAATACCTTAGCAATTTTAGATAAGTTAGATATTGATAATGAAAAACCATCAGACGAGCAGGTGGCAAGATTATTTGGATTTGAAGATTCTATAAATAAGGGCCAATTAAATTGCTGGCAGCGTCTAAAGCCCAAAGTATGGGCTCTGTTTGACGAGCCATCAAGTTCAACGGGAGCGAAGGTAAAGTTAATCATGAACAAAACCACTTCGTTTTAGAAGAGCAAAGCTCAGATCCCACGATCGGCTTAATGTACCGATTTTCGTCGGCTCACTGCAATCAAGTCATAAGTAATAAATTAAAATGGCGTTATATCTCAATTTATTTTGGAATAAATCTTTATGGCTCTATTAACCCTGCAATGTGCTGTATTCCCATTTTTAAATAAGTGCAGTTTAGCTTATTTGACTTATGACTTTATTGCAGTGAAGCTACAAAAATCGATAAATTACCCTGATAGTGGGCTTAAGACTTATTAATGAAACTTTAAAATCACATACTTTAATTAATTTCAGGTTGTTGCCAGCATGTCTGTGTTTTTCATATTTGTTTCTGTGATATCTTTCTGCCTAAAGACCCACCCGGGCTTTCGGGTAGACTTTACACCCACCAATAGACAGCAAATATCAATAAATTTACCGACCATACCTCAGCATCAAAATATGCCGCCCGTTTTAAATGCTTCCGCGAGCCCAGAGTTCAACGACAGTGGTGGATCTCCATATCTACAGCCAACGTTTAAGGTCATTAACTTCACCAGTCTCTTCGGTGGCAATTATAGTTCAGCCTTGGCCGCTCCAATAGCAACTTTTAGTTTGGAGAAATCGCATAGAAATAATGGTCGTACGAAACGTCAGTCTGATAATGCGCGTCATGTACACGGCTGGCATCAGTCATTTGGTCAACCACATGAGGCTTTTTTCTATGTGGAGTTAGTGTGCAATGTCTGGTTTTTCTTTGAGGTCATTATACGTTTTATAGTAAGTTGTCTCTATTGTTTAAATCAACAATACAGTGATGTAGTCTTTTTAGGTCTCTCCCAATTTGTGGCAATTTGTCAAGTCGCCTGTCAACATTATTGATTTTGTGGCTACATTGAGTTTTTACACAGACGTTATGCAACGAATGGGGGAATATACGGGATTGTGGGAAGCATTTTCCATTGTACGAATCATGCGTTTATTTAAATTGACCCGTCATTCTCCGGGTCTACGCATATTGATCCACACTTTTAAGGCATCTGCAAAAGAACTTACTTTGTTGGTGTTTTTCCTAGTGCTCGGCATTGTTTTCTTTGCGAGTTTGGCTTATTATGCAGAAAAGTTGCAGGTAAGAGCAAGTCTATTTTCAAAAAAAAAAAAAAAGAAAAATAGAATAAAAACATTTTGTATTTTGTTGTCAAGGATAACCCGGAAAACCAATTCAAAAGCATTCCGTTGGGTCTTTGGTGGGCCATTGTTACAATGACCACAGTGGGTTATGGTGATGTTGCACCTAAAACATATCCTGGCATGTTTGTCGGTGCCTTGTGTGCATTGGCTGGTGTCTTAACAATAGCACTTCCGGTTCCTGTAATTGTAAGCAACTTTTCCATGTTCTACTCTCACACACAGGTAAGTTGAGCAACAAAATAGAAACAAAAATTTTGATTCCAGCAAAAAAAAAAAAAATCAGTTGAGACTCTCTAGAAATCGTATAGTTACATAAATATTATTTATTAATGTAAATGGAAAAAAACTTGAGTACCACCATAGAGCCTGCTGTGATAGAAGTTTCTTGTTCTTGGCAAATGTATTTTATATTCTTTTTTGTATAATTTTAAGATAAACTCGGTTATTCATGATAAAATCCAATTAGCTTTAACAGTTCTTCCACATTTTATGATCAAGATTTTAGGGATTTGTTTTTTAGCAAAATATAATATGTACATATGTATATATATGTATGCATATATAAAAGAACCTGCAAAGAGGTTTCGGCCTTTGCTTCAGTTTGTGTAAACTAAAATATATTAATATATTTATCAAATCCTATTTTCCTCCTCCCTTTCAGGCTCGTTCGAAACTGCCAAAGCAACGACGACGAGTTTTGCCCGTTGAACAGCCGCGGCGCAAACGTGAGCCAGGTCCTCCAACACGAGGTCGAGCGCATGTATTTAAACATGCCTCGCTAACGCAGGTATCCGTAACAGCTGGGATGTCACAGCCACATAACACACCGGTATTTAAGGAGACATTTGCTACAGCGAAAATTGGTAAATTTAACATTTAACTTGCCTTTCGCAATTTATTGTTGATATAAAATATTTATGCTGCAAATATATTTGTCTGTATGTAATTATTTTCACATTCACGTGAATTCGTTTAATGCATTTGAACCGAAAACATTTTTAGTAGTTGGGGGCTGTACAGCTTTTTTTATGCTATCGTCTTAAATGTCATATTAAAAATATTTATTTTCATAAATATAATTTCGTTTTCTTTACGATATTCTTTTTGTTTGGGCAAAATATTATTTATTATTATTTTTTTGTTTTCAATAATTTTACCGTGTTTTCTGTTTCATAAAATTTAATGGTTAGAAACACAAACAGACAGCATGAATGGTATAAATGTTAATGGTGTTAGTATTATAGAACGACAACAAGTACCCCTAACCGGGATAGGTTGGAATGTGACAAAATCATCACAAACATCTATACACACATCGCCATTGAACGCGAGAACGGGTCCATCAGTCATCAGCTGTAAGTAGATGCCACTCTCTTTGTTTGAAACTGAATACTGTAAATATATTGGATGCAACTTTTGTATTTGCGTAGCCCATTTTCCTTTGATTTCCAAATGTGATCCTTAGCTAAATTCACCCAAGACCTAATTTGCTTAACGCTTCACTTTCTTTATTTAATGTAGTAGCTAAATTTAACTTTTATAAATATTTACATAGTCGTACATATTTAATTATATATCGTTACTTTAAAATAGAAAGGCTCTAACTCATTATTTTTTTTTTTGAAATCGAGCTTTTTGTATAAAAAAACGAGAATCATGTAGATTTAAAAAAAATAAAGAGTTAGAGCATCTCTATATTAAGGTGACGATATATACATATTTGTAAACTTTATTATGCAAGTTAAGCGATTTTCTTTTCTATAGCTGATTTTTTAAGCGTACCAGCAGTACAAAGCCTACAGCCACGTGCAGCAACCACCGGAAATGATTTCTTAATGCCACTGCAACCGAAACTTTTAGCCACTTTGGGTAAGTTTTTGTTGAATTAAAAATTAAATATTATAAGGAGACACATACATATGCATGTACATTTAAATTACAGAACAAAAGGATTCCCAAAATTCCGAAGATCGGGCCGGCAAATTTGAGGTACAACATGCCGAAAAAGATAAAGAGAATAGTAGTAGTCAGTTGTATCATTTGCATCATGGCCTGCGACATCGTTCCAATATTAGATCTATGTTAAATGTACCACCTACTGTAAGTGTTGTAAATAGTCAAATGCCACCTAATGGCCACCAAAACAACGAAGTCAATAATCATTGTGCAGAAAATTCGACAGAGGAAATGAAAAGTTCTAGCAAAGAGAATTCCTTTGCAACAGCACAAACACTGCCGCTACATTCAACGGACCACATGCATCAGCAGCATATAAATCTTCGACAGCAGCAATTGCCAGCTCTGCAGCCAAAAGTTACCCTGTTGGATGATGGCAGAGATCAGTGTGATGAATGCGATGCATATGTGGAGACCACACATCATAGTAGAGAGAGCGAGAGCGAAGAAAATATAGCATTTATTACTAACGAATCGACTACGGCTCTACATGAAGATCAACTAAACAATGGACATGGGAAGGAAGAAAGTTTATTTTCATTTTCAGTGGATTTAGTTGGAGATGATTAACAAATTATAGTTAAAACCTAAAACCAGAAAAAAAATAAAATAAACTAAAATTTTTAAAGTTGGTACAATTTTAAGTAGGCAGATAAAACAGAAACAATAATGTTAAAAAGAATAAAACGTTCGAACTCTTTTACAAAAAATGTATATAAAATAAGTTAAAATTCGAATAATGAAATGAAACTACTAGCACTTCTTCTAAAAACATAAAACTTTTGGTTGCAATTGTTTTGAATGAATTTTTATAAAACCTGTTGAATTTTACGAGTATTACTTACAAGCGATATTTAAATATTTTGAAGTTTGAAGTCTGGGTCTCATACCTCAAAAAACAAAACCTGCAAACGTGAACCTTCCCACACAAATTGAACTTTAATAGCAGAACTATAAGAATTCAAAAAAGAAATGGGTCAAGTTTTATTTAACATGGGAATTGGAAAGCGAAATGCTTAGGCTTTAAATAGTGTGCGTTTCTTGATCACAAAAAATAAACAACAACTATAGAATCTATATTCCAAAACATTTTTACTTCATTTACTCATTATCTATTGCTGTAGAGAAAATAATCGAAATACTTTTTTGAGCTAAAAAACAATTATTTCTAATCTCTACTTGTTTCTTAAAAGCTCTTTCAACATAGAATTCTGAATTTGGAAACGAATTCAAGTAAATTTGTCAAAAATTTATGATTTTTTATTTGAAAGCAATTTGAAAAAATTGACTGCTCATTTAATATTGAACCTGACATTTCGAATACAAAATAAATGTATATAATCAAATTTTGAAATGAGCACAACTCACAATAAGTACGTTAAAAGTTTATGAATTCGTTGTAAAGTAATGCTAGGAACACAACTAGGATGAACGACAAATTTTTCGTTGCTAACGTTCGTCATAAAAAATAAAACACATTTTTGCATATGAAAATGAACGCAACACCGACGTAGAACGAAATTCGTCGTGCGTGACGAACTCTGAGATAGATTATTTCTATTTTGTATGCCGACGAATGACGAAAATCAATTTTCTCTCTCTATTTGCACAGACAAAAGCAGGGATGATAAATGAGAAAACCAATTTCGTACCAATTAGCTTTTAAAATTGTACTTTTTCGACCCCAATAATACTAAACTCGTTTTTTTTGTGTTTTTACTTTTTTTTATTATATTTTTAGAACATGTCGCTCATTTACTCCAATAACGAACTCAAAAAAAAACTAATTTGCCAGAACACAAATTTAAAGTTTTCAATTTACACACGACTTAATGAAAAATGGAAATTTTGTGTTTGTTTTTAAAAAAAGAACGATATGCACATTAATCTGCATCATTAACTCAAAAATGAAAATTTATTATTAGATTTAAAGACAGTGGAAGAGACAATAAATACATATCGTTGGCTGCAAGTAAAAAGGCCCTAACACAAATAATTGTTATTTTACAGGGGAAGGTAAAAGCACAATAGAAACTGTAATATTCTTTCTGTAATATTTCTGTACAACTGATTGTAAAAGCTCTATTTTTGAAACTATTGCAATTAATTTTTGTGGCGAAGTGTATTTGTGTGAAATGTATTGGAATCACTGAAAAACTCAATTTCGTAACAAATAAGTTTTAGGGCATTTCAATAAACTTTTGTTTGTATTCGAATTTCGAGTCTTCGTTTTGATAATGAAAACACTATTTCCACATTCGCCAATGAGTGTAGAATTGACAATATTCTCCTGATAACTTTTGAAAGCTCATCCAATTAATTTTTCATTTTCTTTCGGGAATATGTTTTAATAAGAAGGGTACGATACTACTAACAATTTCGGCAGTGAATTTCCTTAGCCAGGTTAAAATTTCGGCATGAAATTTTACTTTATTTAGTTTCGCAAAAGATTATAAATTTTATAAAAATACAATAGATAAAATAAATGAAAACGATGCAGAACGATCATATTAAAAACGAAACACTCGTAAAGATAGATGTAGTTCTTTATAAAAAACCAAACAAGTGTAATGCATATCTAACAAGGCAGTCGCTCTCAACAACAAACCAAATTCGCCATTTTTCTCTCAAATTGGATAAACTTTAAATGATCCGCATTTCTTTTTGGTATGAAAAAAACAAGGGATAGTCTCGCAAATTTTTCAAATAGTACCAAATGATTCACGGGGGTACCAACGTACTTCTAGGATTTGAATTGTACCAAAAAAAGTACAATTGTACCAACTTTATCATCCCTGGACAAAAGCCAACCTTATCAATTATAAGAGATGAATTCACTGAGTAAATTCGTCGTTATTCTGCTATCGACGAATTTGTCGACGTGGACGAAATTCTTCGTTCGTCTCAGTTGTGTTCCTAGCATAATGCAAAAACATGGTTTTAGACTAATTTATCCAAAGTAAACAAATGGACTTCAACATCAAACTCTATTAGAGAACTTGATATATTTTTATGTCACAAACTTACCCCCTGTTTGTGTAAGACGTTTGAGTTAAAAATCTTGGCGTTTTTGTAATAGACTAAAGGAAACTTGTACAACTTTTCTTTAATCTATTACAGAAATGCTAAGATTTCTAACTCAAACGTCTTACACAAACAGGGGGTTAGTTTGTAATTAAATATTTCATAAAATTCTCATAATGCTATTTAAAATATTCATTGAAAATCGTTAAAAAGATTAGAGAAGTAAAATTACATTTTTGGGGGATTCAAAGGGTAGTCTTAAATGTCATAGTGTCTTAATGAATTATTTTAATATTTGTAATTGTTTTTACTTTTTCTTTCAAAAAAAAAAAAAAACAAACAAAAAAAATTTAAAACATTATGACACTATAAAACTTAAGACTACCGTTTGAATCCCCCCATTGTATCTTGTAGTCTTGCTGCATGTGTATCATTTCAGCAAATTTGTTTAAATAAAGATTTTCCCTTTATCAAGTGAGCTTGAATTTCACTGTTCGAATTTAAAATGCTGACGAATATATCAGAACATTTAATTTTTTTTATACATTAACAGCCGTATGCATAACGAAAGACTTCATGCCGGTTAGCATAAGTGGCAAAATTGAACATGGTCTCAAAGGCAGCAATTGTGCATTAAAAATCACTCACTATTAAGAATTAAAACTACATTATGCTTCGACTTTTAATGTCAAATTATATGGAGCAACTCGTTAGATCCATGTTCATGACATGAAGTTTTTCATTAGACATAAGGTTGTAAATAATTATGGTTTTAGTTATATATCGTTGTTTTATATAAATAGTTTATAAATAAATATGTATAATGTATTTATATTAAATAAAGTCACTTAATTTATTCCTTATACTTTTTGTCTCACGTTGTAAAATATATTTTATTATTTAACTAGAATAATTTTATTTTTTTTATTAAAATGTTTGTTTAATTGTTATATTATTTATATTAAAAAACATTTTATGTGAATAGAGTGAAAAGCTTTTTAAACAATTAAGAAAATTATAAGATTTTTAATGCAAAATTGTCAAGTTTTGTTTTCGAAGATCAATGGTAAAGAAGTAAGTATGCTTCTTTTAATAACAATTTTTTTGTGTCTGGATTCTTCGGGTTTTTTTTCAGCTTTGAACAGTAACCTTGGTTTTTTTCGGACTTTAGTACATGTACATTTATCCACAATTTCAACTTTCAATGATCTACCTATTTTTTTTAAAAAAATTTTAGTTGCCTTTATGTTCTTATTGTATTTCAAAAATTTCCCATAAATTCAGAAATTTTCTCTTAATTTGCTTTACTCTGCATGCTTTTGGAAATTTTCTAAGGGATTACAAAAATATTCAATTTCTTTCGAATGTTTATTTAGAACTCGAAATTTCTTGGCTTCTTAGAATTTCAACTTAAGTTTATATCGTCACCTTAAATACAAACGGATGTTTTTTACAGGAGAAACAAAAAAAAAAAAAAACGTTGCAAAATCAATAATTAAAAATATTTTTGAAAATGTTCTTCGAAATTTAGTTGTAAAGGGTGTTTTTTTTAGAGGTATAGAACTTCGAATTGAAATAAAACACAAGAAAATCGTTTTAATGTCCATAAATTTGGCTTTATTGGAAGGATAATTTTATGCCATTAATGTTTAAATATGATTTCGGGCATGTGGCCGCCGCGGCTGGCTCGAATAAAGCCAATTCTACAGGTCCAATTTTCAACCACTTTTTCGAGCATATGGGGCCGTATGTTGGCAATAACGCCACGAATGTTGGCTTCCAAGTCCCCTAACGTTTCTGGTTTGTTGGCGTAGACGAGCGACTTCACATATCCCCAAAGAAAATAATCCAATGGTGTCAAATCACACGATCTTGGTGGCCAATTGACAGGTCCATTCCGCGAAATTATGCGCTCATCGAATGTTTCCTTCAATAAATCGATTGTGACGTGCGCTGTGTGGCATGTAGTGCCGTCTTGTTGGAACCACAACTCATCCACATTCATGCCATCCAATTCGGGAGCAAAATAGTCGGTTATCATGGCTCTATACCGGTCTCCATTAACGGTAACTGACTCTCCAGCATTATTTCGGAAGAAGTATAGCCCAATGACTCCACCAGCCCATAGAGCACACCAAACAGTCAGTTTTTGTGGATGTAATGGCGTCTCAAGGATCTCATGTGGATTCTCTTCACTCCAAATGCGGCAATTTTGCTTGTTGACGTAGCCATTCAACCAAAAATGAGCCTCATCACTAAACAAAATTTTGCGATGAAAATCAGCATCGAGATCAATCTCATTTTCGGCCCATACACCAAAATCACGACGCATTGCATGGTCTCGCGGCTTTAATTCTTGCACAAGCTGGATCTTGTAAGGTCGCAAGCCAAGATCTTTGCGCAAAATCTTCCATAAAGTTGATGGACAAAGCTCCAATTGCTGTGCACGGTGGCGAATCGATTCATTCGGGTCCTCTTCAACACTTTGCTCTACAGCGGCAATTGTTTCTTCGGTGCGCACTGTTCGACGTCTCTGCGGATGCGTATTATCACATAGAGTAAACGTAGTGCGAAAACGATCCATGGTTAACCGAATTAATTGCTCTGATGGACGATTATGTCGACCATAAAATGGACGGAGCTTGCGGTAAACTTCGCGAACTGAACCATTATTTTCGAAATAAATTTGCACGATTTGCAAGCGTTGTTCTTTTGTCAACCTGTTCATGATGAAATGGCAAACTAAACTAAATATTAATCACTTAACAGCTGACAAAATGGCTGCCAGTTAAAAAAGTGATGCCAACTTAAAGTTCTATACCTCAATAAAAAACACCCTTTAGTATGGATACTAATATGTTTTAAAGTATTTATATCCTTTTTATATAGGAGTATATTTAAGCTTTTATGTTAGTTACTTTCTTTGAATTTCTTTAATAAAGTCGACATTTTTGATCGCAGAAGTTGAAATATTTGTGCGAACATATATCTGTAATCAATCAAAAACTCGATTTCGAAGTTTTGTTTAGTTACGTCCATTTGCATTTAAGGTGAAGGTAAGAAGTCAACTAAATTTGTTTCATATAAGAAGTCTAGCTAAAACCTTTATTTTAAAGCTTGATTTGTTTGCGAAATATATATGTATCATACCTTTTAGACACGCAAAAGTCTTAATTCGCCTAGGAGAAAGACAGAAAGAGAATGTGTTATTTATTATCTCTGTCTTTCACACAGCTGAATTAAGACTTTGCAAAGTAAACTTTGCTTGTCTAAAACGAGTATTTGTTCACATATGTACTAACCCTTTTACACAGGGAAAGTTTACCTTGCAGTCTTAATTCAGCTGTGTGAAAGACAGCTGTGTGAATACTATCTTTTTCTGTCTTTCTCCCAGCTGAATTAAGACTTTGCAAAGTAAACTTTCCGTGTGTAAAATGGGTGTATGTATATAATAAATTGTACTTGTAGGCAAGTACATACCAAATAAACAGTACAAACTAAATATGTATGTAATTTTTATTTATCTCTTTCTTTTTTTTAATTAAATAATAAATTTGCTTTGTTTTGTATTGCATCTTTTCAGTGAAATACAACTATAAAGTAGAGTTAGATTTAAAAATAACTGAAATTATTTCGCATTATTTTATATATATGTATGTATGTATATTTAAAAATAATAAAAAAAAACAATTTCTAAATAACTAGTATTCTGTTTTATGGTACAATAACATATTCTAACAATATTCAGGGGAATTCGATAAATGATAAAATGTTTAGAATTTTTAATATACATATGTATGTATGAATTTTTTAGTTTTATAGTTAAATTAGAAAAAAATTATTTCAAATATTTTTATCTAATTTTTCGACCTTTTTTTATGTTTTAAATTAAACTATTTTCTTGAGCTTTCGGTCAGTTTATATTTTGAGTTTATTATCTTCAATATTTCGTTAACCTTCGGTTAACTTCTTCAGGATATATATTTTTTGGTTTTTTATGATATCTAATTTTTTCTTTTTCTTTCAAATAATAAATAACAGTTTACAGTTTTTTTTGAAAATTGTAAACTGTTATTTATTATTTGAAAGAAAAAGAAAAAATTAGATATCATAAAAAACCAAAAAATATATATCCTGAAGAAGTTAACCGAAGGTTAACGAAATATTGAAGATAATAAACTCAAAATATAAACTGACCGAAAGCTCAAGAAAATAGTTTAATTTGAAAAAAATTATTGTATAAAATACCTATAAGTTAAACAATACGAACTAGAAGCACATGCACTCTTATTAAGGAATATTCTATTTTATAATTATTAAAAGTTCTATATATGTAAGAGTATGTATATAAGTATATAGACACTGTTTGTATTGATATTTTGTTTGTTTCTTTGTTTAAATTAATAATTAAAAAAAAATTATAAGTTTTTTTCACACATATTGCAGTTTTGTTTGTTTTGGGTTGTTTTCTTCGAAATTTTTAATTAAAGCAGCTTTCTAAAAGCTTTACATTAAGCTGAGTAATTTTCACTTAACTTTACTAACTTATAAATGACAAATTAATAAAATATAAAATAAAGAAAAGAAAAACTAACGATGGATAACCAATGATGTTGTTTTAAAACAAAACAAAATATGTAAGTAAAAAGGACAATTTCACATTTTCCAATGAATAGGTATTTTACAAAAAAATTACAGCAAATCAATATAAAGCTTTTTTATTTGAATTTTCTTCTTTTTTATTATCATATCTTGTATTTACATGCACGTATTATTGTGATAATTATGCTCGGTTGCCTTTAAGTAATGAATTTAAAATCTTATTATATTATTCGTTCTTAAAATACCTTAAAACTTCTTTTTAAGCTTATACATTACTTTCGCATATTATGTATTTTAATTTCACATTTTTTTATTGTACTTCGCTATCACTATCACTTTTTTCTGTAATGAAAAATAATAAAGAAAATTAAGCATAAGCATATTGTAAGTAATGGTGTTTGCACAAACCTTTTTTGCCTGTGTAGGCGTGTCGTTTTAGTCGATCATACAAATCGTCCTTAGTGCCGTATAAAGAAGCATTCGATCTGGCCAAAGTACTCATTTTACCACCCCCATGTAGGCCTTGGGGTATAGAAATTTATTTAAGAAAAAATGCAATAAAAGAATTGCAACAGTAGTGCACTTACCATCCTTCATATAAGTTTCATTGTAAAAGTTTGGCATTTCCCAGCCATCTTCTTCATCATCATAGTAATGGGCATATGTGCTGTGATGTGAAGGAGCTATGGACTCCGCATAAGGTGTGTGTGCTCCGTAGTAGAAGTTAACCTGAGATCCTGTTTGATCCATAGCGGGTGAAAGCATTTTCTTTGGATCACGTCTCTTAGTTGATCGCACACAAATCATCCAAATTAATAGTACTATGACTATGATAAAGATAACGGCTCCAGCAATGCCACCGGCTATGTAAGCGAACTCGGACCGTTCTGCGCAATGTGGTCCAGTAAATGATCCCACACAGCGGCAAGAAGGCGTACCCTTCAAGTCCTTAACGCAGTTGCCTTGATTTTCACAGAAACCATCGCATACGTCGGTACATTCCGTGCCAGTGCCATTAAAACCTGGCTTGCATTTGCACTTGAAGTCATTAGTTTCGCGCACCAGTATGCAGTAAGCGTTTATATCGCAATGGGGCTTTCCTTCGGCAACTTGTTTGCAAGGATTTGTACATTCTGAAGCAGAAGTAGCTCCGGTAATCTGGGTGCTATGACTTGGTGGACAATGTATGCAAGTAGTTTGTTGAGATTCGGGTTGGTAAAACCCTTTAGGGCATTCTTCGCACATGTTAAGTGTGCCATTAAGATAGGTGCCGGGAGAACATACTGGCAAGGTACACTCTTCGACGGATTTGGAACCCACCTTGGGAGTGGTACGACCCAATGGACAGGATGCACAAGACGGTTGGACTCCTTGCAAGCGATATGTGCCACGCGGACAAGGTTCACACCGTCCATCGACTCCCAACTGCATACCTGAAGAACACTCATCACGACATTCTCTGTGAGAAGTAGCTTCAGCTGAGCGAGTAGTCTGTCCCAAACCACACAATTTGCAGCTAAATGAACCTTCATTAGGTTGATAGAATCCATGTCCGCAGGGTCTACATAAACCTGTTTCGGAATCAAAATATTTGCCAGCTGGACAGCGTTCCTTGCAGTTGGCTGCAGAGCGAGCACCAGGTCCAGCAGTGACACCAGGTCGGCCAGCTATAGCAGGACATTTGCTGCATTGTAACTGACCAGCTTCGGATTGGTAGGTGCCACGTTCGCAAGGAACGCAGGTCTTGTTACTCGTATCATAAAAAGTGCCAATCGCACAAGGAACACAATCGGGAATCATGACAACTTGACCTACTGGGCAAGCATATTCTGAGCCCAGCTCCAAAGAACTTGGATCAGGAACAGTGTTTGGCAATATATCCTGTACTGCAAACTGATCATCTTCCAATATAAGTTTCTCCAACAAAGACTTAACAGTAGAGCGTTCGCCCGAAGAAGTGTGCACAACAGGATCGCTGTTTAAAAGAAAAATAAATTATTGCATTGGAAATCGCCTACAAAAGTATTTAATAATGATTGGGTATTGTTAGGCACATTAATGCAAATGGTTTTTTGGAATTATTTGACAGACCATAACCATTAAGTATCGTTAATTTAAAATGTGTTCTTATGTATGTAAGTATGAAATGCTTTTGGTTAGATTTTTAGGGCTATAGAGGAAATACATATGTATGTATGTATGTAAGCATATTGGAAAAAGCAGCAGCATTGAGTTTAGAGCATTCAAATTTTTAAACATACTTCACAGCCGGGAAAGAAATTTCCAGCGTGTATGTATCGCCACCAGTTTGCTGGCGTCCTTGTCGACCACGAGTATCAGGTTCATCAGCTTCACTATAAATTTTGGAACATTAACATAAATTTAATACACTTAGCATGCTTTTTGTTTTAAATAGAGGATTTACGATTTTTAAAGTTCATTGAAATTCGACAAAGAAACCAAACGCAACAAAAAACATACCAATTGAAGATCTTAATAAAAAAAAGGATAATGAGGAATACAAATTTGATCTTTCTCCACACAGTAATTATGAATTAAAACATTTATAGCACACAGATATAAAATTAATATGTAAGTTATTATTTTAACTTACTTTAATACAGGGATCTCAGCCTCTAAAACATAAACTCCACCATCTTTAACTTGACGCTTGGCACGATTATTTTGTCCACTGCGATAGTGATCACATTTGACATCAATTTGAATATCTTTGCATTCTCTGCTTCCCTCCACCGAGTACGAACAGAAGTTCCAATCACGATTAAGAGAGTTAACAGAGTTTGTAACCTTTTGTCTAAGAACCCCTTGACCAGCCTTATTACAAAGTACATCTGAGGGGAAATGCATTTTAATACGAAATACACGTTGAGCAGGCTTCGAAGCTATTTGAAAAAAAAACAACAACAATATATTCGTGCATAAGCATAAACAACATCAAATACATATATGTATATAGAAAATATGACTTACGAGAACATGAGGGATAAACAAGTGGCATTGAAGGATCACGAGTTGGTCTCCAGAAACCTTCAGCACCGCATGTATAGAATTCAGGAATTTCTTCGGAAAATCTCAAACCTTGATTACAAGTGATTTCACATACTTTGAATTGGCCACCGGCACCCCAATCCTTGCAAACTTGTACACCACCAACAGGGTCTACCAAAGGCGGACAGAATTCACCTAAAAATAAAAAGAGCGTGTATAGAAATAAAAAAAATAAAAAAAAACGAATATAATTTTTTTTTTACTTAAAAGAGACACTTTGAAACTGCAAGAAGCTGTATTGCCAGCTGCATCTGAGGCAATATAAGTTATATCGTACGAGCCCCAAAGAAGCGTAGTGCCAGGACGATGTCCATTTCGTTCAACAATTTTCGTTACACCAATGTTATCGCTGAAGTGAGGTTCATCCCATGTAACAACAGCAGAGCCATTTTTGGCAATAACCCACAAATCTCCTGGACAATGTTCAACAACAGGTGGTTCCTTATCGACTTGTAAATGTTGACAGTTATTTCCTGAATAGCCGTTGGCACACTTTCGTTGACCACACATTGAAGGCACTGCACGTTCTACTCCACCAGAAGTAAGTTCGTAGCCAGACCAATTTAAAATCAGACCATTGTAGAGTACTGGCTCAGATCGGCAATCACGAACTTGTTTTTGTATTTCCGAAGTAATATCTAGGGCACGAGCCCACACTTGAGCCTTTGTAATTGTTCCCTGGAAGCCGGATTCAGAATAAGATACGGCAGACTTTGAGTCATCGGGCTGTGGACGACCGAGCACGGACCACAAAAACTGTGGTAGTTCCTGGCCTTGGGCGTATTCCACTTTGCTAGCGATAAGACCTTCTGTAATTAATTGCAACTGACCGGACGCACCATCCCAAACAATGGCCACATGATGCCATTGACCGTCATTGACGGACGTATATTCTCCAAAAGACAAGAACACATCTTGATAGTCGGCAAAGAAAGAAACTTGTACACCACTGGAATGAGCTTGCAACATAAGCCGACGATTACTTGCGATATTAGGAGATTCCACGCCATATAAGGTGAAGAATATGCCAGTATCGTCTTTTTGAGCAAACTGAACCCACATTGCAATTGTAAGGCTGGACGAACCACCTGTGAAGAAGGGAATAACTTGGGCTGCAGTAGAACGGGATACATCACTGAAATATAAATCATAATCAACTTGTATTGTCTTGCGGCAATCGTCACCGGTCATGTTGAAAGGACACTGACAATAAAAGCCATTAGTTAAATCAACACAAGTAGCGCCTGGAGGACACGAGTTGTCTTTACAATCAATTATATCTTCTTCGCAGTTTGTTCCTGTGAATCCCTTGGGACAAGAACAAGTGTAACCTTCTCCAACATCAATACATGTTGCTCCATTTTGGCAAACATGGGCATCACAAGCATCAAATTCATACTGACAGCCAATACCTGAGTAGTCCATTGGGCAGGTACAGTTAAGGCCAGATCCAAAATCTTGACATTTGCCACCATGCATGCAAGGATTGCCTATACAACGTTCTGGTGCAGTTTCACAATTTTTACCATCAGTGCCACTGGGACAGACACAGAAGTAGTCCTGGAACAAATCAATGCAATTAGCATTATTTTGACAAGGAATCATGGAACTACATGTGGTAATCTGCATTTCGCAGTGCAAGCCGCTCCAGCCTTCTTGACATACGCAGTCAAATCCTCCCACGCGATCACGACACTTTGCATTATTCATGCAAGGATTGCTAGCGCAATCGTCAATATCAGTTTCGCAAAGCTCGCCAGTAAAGCCATCTCTACATATACATTCAAACTTGTTGTCCAAGTCCAAGCAACGCTCCGTACCCACTGGATTACATGGATCACTTAAACACTCATCAATTTCTGCTTCACAGCTCAAGCCAACAAAACCTGGGCGACACTTACAAGTAAAACCATCTATCTGATCCACGCAGGTGGCTCCATTCTGACAAGGATTGGATTCACAATCATCGATTGTATGCTGACAATTCTTGCCAGTATATCCAGGTTCACAGGTACAACTATATCCATTCACTAAATCAACACAAGTGCCATCATTGGCACAAGGACGATCGGCGCAATCATCGATATTAATATCGCAGGATGGACCCGTCCATCCTGGATGACAAACACATTCATGATCAAAAAGTCGATCAACACAAGTACCGTGTTTGCATGGTTCCGACAGACACAAATCAATCTTTTCCTCGCAACGTTTACCTGTAAATCCCGGAGGACATGAGCATTGAAAATCATTTACCGAATCTGTACAATTGGCTCCCAAAAGACAGGGGTTCTCGGCACAGTCATCTATATTGGTTTCACAGTTGATACCCTCCCATCCAGGCAAACATTCACACTTATAACGACCTTGTTGCAATGCCTTACAACTCGCACCATTCGAGCAGGGATTTCCATTGGCAGTACAGGGATCAATAGTAACATCACAGTCATATCCTGTGTATCCACTACGACAGAGACATGTGAAGTTTTTAAAGCCTGGTTCATTCTTGCACATTGCTCGAGCTGGACAGGTATTTTCAGAACAATCACTTATTTCTTCTTGACAGTTAATACCAGAATACCCTGGAGGACACTCGCAACGGTATCCTTGAGGTAAATCAGTACATGACCCACCATTATAACAAGGCTGTGATGCACATTCATCAATGTCGATTTCGCAACGCTTGCCAGAAAACCCAGCTGGGCAGAAACATTGAATTCCATGTCCCATTGGCACACAAAGACCTCCATGTTGACAAGCTCCTTCTCCGCATATAACTGGCTTACATTCTTCACGTCCTTTAGTTCCAGGACCGTCAGTACGCATATTCGAAGGACATTCATTACAGGTTTGTGAACCAACATTACTTTGGTAGAAATTGACCGGGCAAGGTGAGCACGGTGCCAGCCCCGTCGAAGAATAAGTCCCAGAAGCACATTTTTGTCTACATAATTGCTTCGTAGAGGCGGCAGGTTGGTAGGTAAATGTATTTTGAGGGCAAGCCTGACAGTCTTTAAAGCCTCCAGTTGGAGGATCGGTAGTGAATGAATTGCGAGGACACTCCAGACATGGCACTAATCCTGTGGGTGAATATGTACCATAACCGCAAACTGGTATACAATCATTCAAAGCTTTAGACCCTTCTTCCTTGGTGTAAGTTCCTGCCGGGCAGCGAAGACAAGTTCCCTGTCGATCACGATTTTGATAGTATCCACGTGGGCAATTTGTGCATACATTTTGTCCCACAGCAACATATGTGCCAGCAGGACAATGCAAGCATCTGGGAACATCGCTCGTATCCATATTCAAAACTTCACCCACACTACAAGTGAAACCACGTGAAATGTTACTCTTCAAAGCACGAAGCGGGGGACATTGATTCCCAATGCTGGAAATGTTCAACAATGAATCGATAACTGCACTAGCATATGGAACGCTCAAGTCAAATATCAAATTTAAGGTTGAACCACACAGCTCATATAGCTGTGGTTGTCTTATGGCAGGTAGAATTGACAATATGAAGTCCATTTTGACTACATTTTCCTCTACTAGGCTTGGTATCGACTTCAGGAACGTTATATTCATGTTAACGTTAACAGCTGAGCAACGTTGTGATAGTAGTTGGTTTAGCCCAGCATAGTGTTGGGACAACGCATTCTGGTACTTGCCAAGACAAGATTGTGCTACAGCTCCATTTGCACGGTATGTCACCGAAGCAGTAACTTGATAATCAGCTTGTTCCGTATTTTCCGACACACAATCAGGTACAACAGATGTAGGCTTCCATAAGCGAGATGTTTCGCAAGAGAATGTCTTAATGGGTTCTCCATCAGTAAAACGGAATCCAGACTTACAAGTAGCTATACATTCTATTCCGCGATCACCAGGTAAACAATTGATGGCACCATTTGTCGGCGGTTGCAATTCCCAATCAACACAAGGTGAAGCTTGAACAGATACTTGGAAGTTACAGAAAGCTTTATTATTAAATTTATCAGTTGCAGTAACAGTAACATTTTCGAAGGCTCCAATTGAAATCGTAGCACGTTCTGGCATGAAAGTCAAGCGAACTTCACCGGATTCATCAGAGGTTTTGATTCGTTTTTGTGTATCATTAAAGTTTACATCATATTTATCTTGTCGGTCCACTAGCTCAATAACATAACTTTGAGGACATTGCAAAAGTGGAGGTGTGACATCAGGAATAGTAATGTTAATTTCACATATGGCCACATTACCATCATAATCAAATGCCACATATTTAACCACAGTGTCTTTGAAAATATACGATGGTGTCTTAAAGTTCTGAGGTTTAACTTCCAAGCGAGCAATAGATCCAGAGTTATCCACAGCAGTAGGTTCTGTGAAATTAACTGGAAGAATGGCTCCATTATCATCGCGTCTCACGATTATTGGTTGTTGAGGACAATTTTGGAAAATTGGTGGTTCATTGTCAACACATGGTGAGTAGCCATAATCATAACCTAGCAATGGTTCCTTTTTAGGCTCTTCACAGCCCATTAGTTCGAATTTTAAGCATGCGTTATCCATATAACTTACGATGCCCAATATTACAAATCGTGCCTGAACATATTTCGGTAGAGTAATCATGGCGAGTTCTCCATAATTGCCTGGATCACGCATAGTAAGATTGAAGTTAGGGAAGTAAACTACATAGTTCTCATTTTCAGCCTGTTTATAAAAGAAACGAATTTCCGTAGGACGACCAACAATGTCATTCGTTACAACACCTTTAACAAGAATGGCTTTTACACGGTATATTTGACCCAAGTCTACGCTAACATAAGTAAAAGCTTCTTGTTTACCACACCAACCGGTAGCCGAGTTGAGACGTATATTTTTGGCCTCATAGTTGGGACGTTCAGAAGTTGCATTAATTGCAGAATCTGGTATTTTTCCTGATGTCAATCCTAAAGGCTTGATGACCTTGCACTCTGGCTCACGCATACATGTGATAGGTCTTGGATTAATAAGAATGTAACCAGGTCGGTTACAGCCGAAGTATACTTCAGATCCCTGTTCGTAACTCTTAGCGATTTGGCGACCATCACTGGGGCGCCCAGGATCATCACAAACGGGACCTTCACAGCGCAAGTCACCAAAGTCCCAAATACCATCAGCTTGGCAACGCACAACATTATCGTGATGAGAAGTTTGGCCAGCTAATTTGAAAGTATTTTGGCAACCAAAAAAGAAATTGCTTTGGAATCGGGTATCGACATATTGACCATATTCAGCACCAGGTGTTGGCATTGGTTCATAACAATCTACGCGCGGACAGGATGGTTGAGATCCAGAAAGCCAGTAATCTGGAAGTCCAAGCTTGGGATCGTATACACATTGACGGAAGCCGGAGGTAGCAGTGGATCTTAGCTGACGTCCTGGGGAGTTGCAGGCAATGGTAACATTATCTCTAAATGGAACTAAAACAGATTCGGGATCTGGACGAACTACTGACAATCCCTCCAACTTGTCATCTGGTAAGGAAACACATTTGGCATCTGAAAAGAGAAATATTTTGATAGTCATTAAAGAAAGAGTAAAATTTATGCAATAGTACATACAGTTGCACTCTGGAACAGTGCCATTCCATTGTCCACTTGATAAGCACAGTAATGATGAACTACCCGACATAATATAACCAAAATTACACTGAAACTTTATAATGTCTCCAAAATGATGATCATTTTTATCAGTTAATAATTTTCCATTTTCGGGTTCCAATAGAGATGGGCACATTACCGGCACACATGTCTTGTTACGCTGATAAATATCGCCGTCACGTTGTCCAGTTTCTGATTTTTCAACAGAGAAACCAGCTGTTCCATTTGCAGTGTAAAGTTGATAACCAGTATTACAAGCACATGCGAAACTTCCAGGAGAGTTGACACACTTTTGATCACATCCTCCATTATTTTTAGAGCATTCATTAATGTCCACACAGTCAAGACGAGTACAACCCATCGCTTCCATACGAATACAAGGAGCACCCACATAATCTTGGATACGGAAACGAACATAGCGAGCCTCAATGGGCATTGGCAGATTCAAAATAGAAAGAGTTGGTTCCAGAATTCTAAATTCAACGGCGGTACCATCAGGATTAGTATAATCTTTGAATATGTCCGTCAAATCATCGCTGTATTGCAGTCTGACGGCCGAAGTAAATGCAATATTACCATCACTACGCTGTACCGAAGTAGTACGGAAGCCACGCAAAATTGTTGGTGCTTTGAGATCAATTAAAATCCAATTTGCTCCAGGTTCAGCAGAGCCACCGCACCAACCACTTGAAGTCAAACGCACCATACCTTTATTATATCCTTCCTCGCTAGCCGAAGTAGTAATACTTTCGTCAGGCACACCTCCATTACTTAGACCCAAGTCACCGACTGGACGACACTCAGTTGTGGGAGCAAATCCAGAACGACATTTGCAGTGGAAAGAACCAGCAGTATTTGCACACTCAGTAGTGGCCAAATCACATTGTGTTGAAGTACACTCATTTATATCTTCACAGGATGGAGGATTTTCGAAAACCTGATCAAAATTGCAACGAATAATATTGCTACCAATCAACTTGTAGCCCTTGAAGCATTGAACTCTAGCATCGTCTGAGTAGTAGTAGGGACGATCAGAATCAACAACAAAACCATTTTCAATTTTGGGGAACTCGAAACAACGTTTACGCGAACAACGTGGAACCTCGCCGCTCCATGTGCCATTTGACATACATATCAAGACTGGATGGCCATTGCGTTCATAACCAGACTCACATTCGAATTGAACAATCGTGCCGTAGCTACGACCACCTCCGTTCAAAAGAGTAATATTTGCATGTGGTACATCGGGCAAGGGAGGGCATTGAGAAGCCATACAAGTTGGCTTACGTTCCCAGCGGCCATCAGGCAAACATGAAATCTTTTCAATAGGAGCTCCAGTGCTAAATGTAAACCCAGCATAGCACTGATACATGGCCACCCCACGATATGTGACGTTCGAGGAACCAATGGAAAATCCATTGTCTATTTGGGGTACAGGACCACAATATACCTCTGAAATCAGTTAAAATTAAAATATGATCTTGCGTTTGATTCACTTGCTACATACCTTGACATTTGGGTATGTAAGACACGCTCCAATTACCTCCTTTCATACATTCAGTTACAATCTTACTTTTACCTGTAGCAAACTCCTGTCCTATTGGACAAGTAAATGTGACCATAGTGCCAAATGCAGTATCTCTGCTAGAAGCCAAAGCACCAATGCCAGGTTTTAGCTCTGGACAATCGGCAGAAAATGTGGCAGACCAGCTGGAAATTTTAAATTCAACTAAATAAATTTTCCAGTTTTAAATTCCGAAATCTCTTACCCTGCAGCATTATGCAAGGCATCTGAAGAAAATTTTATAAGCATTTCTCCAGACGAAGCAGTTAGAGTCAGTTTTGGAGCTGTTGTTCCCGTAAAACCATTACCCGAGTGCAAACGAAGACCAGAAGTAGAAGAGCCATCAAATACCTGAACGTTATCGCTTTTGTGAACAATGAATTTATCAAACTTGAGTGACAAGGGAGAGCCCATGCTGTTGCGTAGGGTAAAGAAACATTCCTGATTTTTGGGATAGTCAGCCAATCCAAAGGCCGGTGATGTCACAGTTCCATTACGAGCTGTAATAGTGGCTTTGCAGCCTTGTATGTATCTTAAACTAAAGCCCTTGCCGGAATCTCCCAAACTGGACTTAAAATACATGTACAAAGCACTGCCAGTGGAGATTATGATCTTCTCATTGTTATTGGTTTTGCCGGTAAGTTTTGCTATGGGGCGGCTCATGGGGGAGTCACCGTCTCGTATGAGCATATAATCTCGTCCCTCACTTATGTCCAAATCATCAACTTCAATTGAAATAATGCGTCCTGCTTGTGCTTTGATTATATAAAGACATTCCAGTCCTCCAGGGTATTGCTTTGGATAATTTGGACTAGTCAAAGTTTGACGCTGAAGAGTGGCTTTTAAAGTGCCACCACAGCTTTTAGCTTCAGTTTTCCATGTAGCCCTAAAGCCCTTACGTTCTACACTGCCATCAGTTGTAAACTTAACAATCATAAAGTTGGAAGCCGAGACTAAAGGCTGCGTTGTTAGATCCAGCTTTCCACTTAAAGTAGCCAAGGACACCGATTTATCTTCCGTGCGGCCACCAACCAAAATTTGTACAGTATCGAAAGTTTTCTCAGTTTCAAAATCCTGAAACTGTAGTATGATATTACTGCCCAAAGGACCTTCCAACGTCCATTTACACTTGGAAAGAGGACTATATTTGTGAGGATAGTTAGGACTCTCTATGACATCACCACCAGACTGCATATGAAAATAACACTGGGCCGGACAATCTAATTCATCCGAACCATCGCCACAATCATCAGAACCATCACATTTGAAATTTTGATTCACACACTTGCCATTGGCACAATGTATAGAATTCGTAGGACATGCTGTGGCGCGGCACATGAAGGGCAACAAACTTTCACAGGTGCCCAAGTCCCACGACTGAAAAGTTGAGGCAAAAGTGGCTGCTACACATTCACCGGATGTAGGATCAGGTTGGTGTAGTGACCAAAAACCTGAATATTGCGAAATTAACCCTCCTGATGCTGATTCTAAAGTATTAGTTCTCAATTCATCGAGAGAAGCCAAGCCGAGCCAATATTTATCCGAAGCGCGATGATTGGGATCATTGAACCGTGCTATCGTTAACGTATCATTATTTTCAGCAAATGTATCAATTGCCACCAATTCAGCTCCATATCTTTATGAGAAAATATAAAATAAAATACACATGAAATAATTAAAACTAAATGTGTATGTATGTAATAAGAAATTTGGAAACATGTACTTATGTATGTAGGAATTTTAAGTTATTATCATAATAATCACTAATATTTTTAAAATTTAAGTTTTCTTGTTTTTTTTATAAAAATGTTATTTATATATATATATAAAAACACTAGGCCTTAATTTAAAAGAAGAGGTGAAAAAAACAAGAAGAATTATTAAGTTAATATTCATTCACTTAATCTGGTTGCTAACTATCTGCAGTTTAGTTTAAAGTTTCTTTCCTGGAAGAAATCGGACTAAAAGCACAAATAATATTTAACTACTTTCTATTTCTGTTTGGGCTGCTTAAATGTGTGCATGTAAGTTTTAAATGTGTCTGTTCAAACATGTATTTGTGTACATACATACATATGTAAATATGTACTCATACCAACAAATGTTATAACTGCTGGCCCGAATATGTTGTCTTCAAATCGTGTTAACAAAAGTCTAAATGATTGTTGATATGTACATACATACATTTGTATATTTTTGAGTACAATCATATATTTGGTATTTTGGGTCAGTTTCATTTTTAATTATTTTTTAAATAAAGTACTCGTACAAAAACAATAATTAATAAACTTTCATTCCCAATGGTTATGAATCGTAAACATATACAATAAATGTTTTATGCATACATACATATGTATATACATATATTATTTAAATATATATAAAACATGACTTCACGCCCTATATGCAAAGTCTTGACGAAATATACAAACACGCAATCAAAGCAAGTACAATTACTAAAGACGAAGATGGCTTTACAGTGGTGGTCAGTATATCTGCAATTGAATAATCCTCATTATCATTTTTTGAAAGCCTATTATAAAATCAAAGGATAAATAAAAATCGAATCTAAGGAAGTGACTAATTTTTTCGATTTTTTTTTTAACGAATTGTGGCAAGTCTTATGGATTTGCGAAGAAATTCCACTGTTGCACTTGCAAGGTGTGTGTGTGTGGCAGGTGGCCTTTGATATGATCATGTTCATAAGATAAAATTTTTTAACTCTAAGGTCTCCACACGAGAAAAAAACAAAAGTTTGGCGTTGGCTGAAGTAGTTAGCACGTTGACTATAAAACCGAAGGTACTGGGTTCAATCCCTGTATCCAACAGTCATTGAATAACAGCACCATGCATTTTTCTGATGTGCATTAGTGTGTCTTTGTATCAGTTGTTGTAGGAAAGTTCAAGTGATGAAGACATAGTCACTGGACACTGAACTATACCGACTTCAGCACATACTAATACTAATGTAACATCAAAGTACCCTCCTTTGTTGTATAGCAGAATCATCGGCGAAGCTTAATACGCCTTATTGACATCAGAGGCGCTGATAATAACCGATAAAATGACTACTTACCACAGCTTTAAAAAATAAATACATTAATACGCCTCATTTAAGACCAGAGGCGCTGCAACACTGCATTACTAAAAAACTTGCCAAAGCAGAGTTGTAAAAAAATGAAGCGTTTCTCTGTCTCTTCCTTCACCGCCTATCCTTTCTATCACTATCCCTTTCTTAAGGAAGGTAACACCTATTAATAGCAGTAGGCATTCATTGCCTGAGTGTTAGTTCTCTTTATAAAAAAATTTTTCTTAACCAAAAAAAGTTGAAAGATTTTAATAAAAACTTTATATTCTCATAAGATAAACAAAGAACGAAGCCGACCGGTTTTCAGCCGCCGCCGATTTATTTGCAGGTATCTCAGCCGCCGCCGGTCCTGGCGGCTGCTTTCGGCTAAAAATTGAGCCGACTATTTTCCGACTTCACGAAATTTCATTATAGGAAGCCGATTGAAGTTGCGTACTCTGAGGCCATTTTGGCCGGCTATGATTTACAACTTAAAATTTAAAAAACGAAAAAACTAGTGCTTAATGGACGAAGCTGGTATCAGTGTTTCATAGCATTTGTAGATCAATTTATATATTACACGCGTCATTCTAAGATGTGTCAAGCATATAAAATGTGTAAAAATAAGTTAAGGTGAATATCGAGCCTTATTTTCAATTTTATCGTAAGTGACAAAAATTAAATTTTTCAGCAGAACGTTTTTCAAAAATATTCAAATATGTTTTTGTACGTAAATTGTCGCTTACGATACATCTTAAAAGTTATCAACAATTTTGGCATTTTTATAATTCTAAACTATGGACAGGCCCATAAAATTTCAATTTCAATAAAAAAGTCTATTTTCGATAACATGTCGCTTAAAGGGCTATTAGACGGGCATACTTGTCTGCAGACATATACGATGGCATACTTTGTGTTTTGCTATTACACTGTCGAACGCTGACGGCATACTTCAGTACACAGCAATTTTTGAAGCAAAAGCATGGCAATGAAGCGGAAAAAATTTTTCTTTTAATTTATTATATCCATTATTTTTCAATTTTTTGTTGTGGTACAGATCTTAATTTTTATTTATCACAATTATGGCAAGCTTTTATATTCCTCAATGAACTCTTCCCAGCAAATAACATTAGCAAAGGACATTTTTTTCACAAATTTCCGATACGCACTCAGCGAACTGAATTTTTTATATGAAAGTATGACGAACACGCTATTAGACGAGTATGTTGGTATGCGACAGACATCAGAAAATCAAAAATTTTTGAAAACCAACATACATGTCTAACGTACTCGACAAACATGCTATTAGACAGTGAGATTTGGTATGCCATCGTACATGTCTGCAGGCAAGTATGCCTGTCTAATAGCCCTTTTACGATAAAATCGAAAATAAGGCTCGATATATTTCGGGAGCATATCTTAAAAGAATATAAAAAATCCCTTTTTCTAATATTTCAAACAAAAATTCATTGGACGTATCTGGTACAATATGACAAGCCGATTTAAGTCGATTTTTAGCCGCCGCCGGTTCATTTTGTGCTCAGCCGCCGCCGCCGACTTTTTTGTCGTCGGCTTCGTTCTCTGACGATGAATGGACCTTCAATTATTTATGAATGAAAGATGCTTAACAAAAAAACCAAAGTGAAATAAGATCTTTTATGTCATTAATATGGAATTTCTTAAAAATTTTCTCTTCATGTTTCTAAGAGTATTGTTTTCATTTTTAATATTCTTTCATTAACATTAGGAATTCCTAAGAAGATTTGCGTTAAAAGCAGGTACAAGAAAAAAGTGTTTTTTTTTTTTCGAAAAATTACCGAAAAGTAAGAAGAAAAATACATGTGTATAACACTTTCTTTGAAGCTCGTTAAAAAAACTTGTCTTCTGAAAGTTTTCAATATATTACAACAATAATCACACAAATCCACACATTCAAACACATATACTTGTAATTGTTATTTACATATGGACGTATGTGTAACGTCAGGAATGAAGTACATGTGTCAGTATTCAAGCATAAGAAAAGGCACAGTCCATAGCATAAATATAAGGAAACGAAATTAAATATCAGTTTAAGATTACACTGTGTAAAACATAAAATGCAAACTCTTTCAAAGTACTTGGGTTTGCGTTGGCTGAAGTAGTTGGTACGTTGACTACAAAGCCGAAGGCTATGGGTTCGAGGCTAGTCGCCAACAAAGTCATTAAATAACAACACCAGTCATTTTTCTGATCTGCGTTAGTGTCGCTTGGTGCCCGTTTATTGTAGGAAAGTTCAAGTGATGAAGGCATAGATACTGACTACTGGACTACACCAAATTCAGCGGATACTACTCCTAATATAACAAGAGAGTGCACCCTGCTTCATAGGTATTGTGTAGCAGAATCATCAGCGAAGTAAAATAGCCAATAAAATGGCTACAACTTTGAAAATTTAATACGCCTGATTGACAACAAAGGCGCTGCAACACTGCCTTATTAAAAACGTGCAAAAAGTAGAGCTGTAAAATAACGAAGCTTTCCTCTATCTCTTTCTTCACCTTCGCGTCTGTTGGCTGCCATATTGAATTTTCACAACTGACATATCTTTAGTGGCACTCTCGGCATTAAGATAAATCGATTGACGTAAGAATCATCAAAATCAGTCCACGTGTTCGGTTTATATAGTGCCGCAAAGAACACACATATGTACATACATACATAGACTGATAAACACAATACCCTTTTTTGCTTTGCGCAGTCGGGTGAAAAACATACAGCCAAAAATACACAAATTGGTGATGGCAAATTTCATGAAAAGAATATGTACCTGTAAAAAGCATTAAATGCCTAAGTCATATTTTCCTGTTTTGCAGGAGAGCACTTTTAAGCGTTCAAGTCGATTTTCTGAAATTTATTTCTTTTACAGTAAGATTGGGAAATTCTCTGTTAATCTTTATTTTTTAAAGCAAACATCCTTCTACACACTATAAGTAATACATTTAAGTTGAACTATTCCAAAGTATAATCTAAATGAGATTAGAAATATAAAAAAAGATAAGTCGCAAGTCATAGTGCTATAACTTCCTGAAAAATCAAGCAAATTAATTGAGATTTTGAACAGGAGTACTTTTTAATATAAAAATTACGGAAGTACCATTAACTCATCTTATCTTATCTTATCATCTTATCTCGACTTAAGCACTTTTTCCTTTTTGCCACAGAGTTGAATGAGCAACATATAAAAATGAAACCTTAAGCATGATATAATATTGATTTTAAGTTCTTAGAGCATATTTTACCGACTTATTTAAATATCAATTCATATTTAAAAGTCATTTTTCCATAAAAAAATTAATGAAAATAGACATTTGAATGTCAATTGATATTTAAATAGAGTTGGTGAAAAATTTTCATGTTTTTGGAAGCAATAAGGCAATAAAGCGCAATAAAATATAAGCTTGCTAAGAAGCAAACTACAGGAAAAAGGTGATTTAATAGCGCCACAACAATGCAGGTTTTAAAGCCAGAACGTTAGCTAATTTGCACAGAACCAATATTATATACATATGTTCTCATATTATGTCATCCATGAACATATGCACCCAAACGCACACGTTCATATACAAAACACAACTGACGAGAATTTTAGCTAATGCAAGTATGTACCTGTAAAGGAACAAAAACAAATTACTCAGAGGAACTTCTAAAAAAAATTAATTTTTCCAAAGAAAAATTAATAAAAATTGCAATTTAACTGCTATGTTTGCATATTTTATTAGATTCAAAACCGGGAACTCGCCATACAAAAATCAGCAGCGACATCAGCAGGTTTTTATTTTATAATAGTAGAAAACTGCTTTATTTGAAGCAAAATTTTTACTGGGTATTTATACAAATTATTAAAGCTTAATTTAATAAAGGATTTATAACACAAACTTCCATACAAAATTTGTCTTATGAAGCCTGTATCAAGTTTAATATTTTTTTTATAAGGCTGTTAGTTGTTATTAAATTCCTGTTATATTTATTTGTTTCTGCAAGAATTTATTTCATATCGAGCTTTTTTTTTTTGATTTTGATCGAAAATAGACTTTTTTATTGGAATTAAAATTGTATGCATCTACCCATGGTTCAGAATTATCAAAATACCGAAGTTGTTGATAACTTTTAAGATACGGACTGTAAAATTTTATCGTAGGCAACAATTTACGTAAAAAAACATATTTGAATATTAAAAAAAAAACCTTCTCCTTAAAAATTTAATTGTTGTCGCTTACGATTAAATCGAAAATAAGGCTCGATATACTAAATAATAAATAAAAAAATAAATAAAAAAATATTGTGACGCACTTTTAGTTACTGCTTTTAAACTTTTTTCCTGCACTATGAACTTTGCATAGAGTTTGGTGAAACCATAATCTGCTTAATAAGTAAATAAACAAAAATCGAACATATTATTAAAGCTATTTTGTACATTAAAAGCTTTCATACTCACTTTTAATATTTTAAGCAATATTCAAAATAAAAAAACAATTATTTTCTTACCAAGTAAATAGGAGTTCAATAAACTTACCCCAAAATATTAACAAAAACTATTGGCTATTTTTAATTAAATTCATTGTTGAAATGACAAAGCGAAATAAGTTGATTTAATGAAAAGTAAATTGTTTACTGACAACACTGTGTAACAGTGAAATATCCATATGACCTTGACAGTATAGATTCGATAGTACTACCAAATGGTATTAAAATACTCATATAACCAGCTTGTCGATTTTGCTGACCAATGTTTTTTATGGGCCTCCAATGATTTTGAAAATCAGTAGGAACTCAAAATATGGTGTGATCAGTTTTTGATCAACAGTTAATTCAAACTTGGTGATGGCTCTAAACTTTGTGTGGCAAAAATGTAGCTAAAAGTCTACCAAACGAAATTTGTTAATATCTTAGGTCAAAAAAATAATTTCTTTGTGCAGGTTTTTTTTTTTTGTTTGCAAAAATTAAGGAAACAATTTTTTTTTTACTTTTTTTAGAATAACTCGCAGGGCCTCCTAATTTTTTGTTGACAGTATTTGGCAAAATTGTAGCTACTGTAAAGCTGAACAATTTTTGTGAACCTATCAATACAATCTGAACATGTCTAGGTACCCTAATAGCTCATGCAGACCGCATTTTGCCTGAAAAATTATCGTTTGTTCTTAAGATATTTATAAAAAGAAACATTGCTAAACTTAGAGCCTATTTCACCAACTTATTTAAATATAAATTCATATTTAAAAGTATTTTTTCCATACAAAAATTAATGAAAATCGATATTTAAATATGAATCGATATTTAAATACAGTTGCTGAAATTTGAGCTTAATATTTTTTAAGAAATACTCTTACCCACGAACACATTTTAAAAAACAATACAATTAACTACGTCGAACAAATAATTTTAATGTTATTTTTGTTTTTTTTATAGTTATAGGAAATAGTTTACCTTCTACATAATTCCGCACTTTTCTCCCAAGAATGCTTTATATTAAAATATTTGTAGCAATGAAGACCGCGTAGTTCCCAACCTGGAAAATTAAAAAAAAATATATATTTTATAATGCATAAAATAAAATGATATACATATGTAAATAAAGCATATTAATAGTATTTTGTAGATATTGTAGTGTACTGACTTTTTGATTATTAAAAAAAAAATTAAGGGCCAGTCCTATGATGTGCACAGAAAAGGTTCGATCGACAACTTGAATTGAAAACATTAATAAAATAAGAAAATATGTTTCTGTTTTGAATATATGTATGTAATAGATCGAACCTTTTCCATCAAAGAACAGGCCGTAAACTACGTGAATATATTTTTAAAGAAAACTCCTGCTGGAGTCAAAATAAAAAGTAATCAGCGATCTTAATTAATATTGTATTAAATTTCATATATCTTATTGGCTAAATAGAAAATGTATGTATGTTAGAATAAATGTGTGTAATTTTCATTGCACAGCGGTTATTTATACTTCATATCTTTACAATTCACATACATGCATACATAAATACATATAAATCATAAAAATTAAAAAAAAAGAAAACAAATATTTTTATTGCTAATAAATACCACACGTGTGCGTTGTTTTCTTATAAACTAAAACAAGATAACTATATACAAGCATTTCACCTTAAGCACTTTCTCAAAAATTAAATGAAATAAAACTGGCCAAAAAATATGTTGTACGTACACGCACTTGCAAACGCACGCTTTGCTGCCTGGCAGCTTTATTGACATTTAATTTGAGCGACTGAATGCCCAATAAATGCAAAAGTCAAATGGAGGACGCATGTACATATGTATGACGTTTTGGCTAATATATCAAATAATCTAAATAATTTAATTTATTGTTAAATATATCAATTATATTTCAGTAAAAAATTTAAAGCTAAGGACCTACATTTTCACTGCTTCCAGAGAATCTATACTAAAACTAAGCAGATAATTAGTAGAAAAACGATGTATTTAGTTTATATTGGTCATATTCAAATTCATATTTCCATTATTGTTTTAGAAAATGATCACATGATGCTTTTTAAAAATATATATTTTTTTTAGAGAAATCTATGAGCTAATTCCTTGAAAATTTTTAACTATTTACTGAATTTTTTTGTTTGTTTTGGCTTTAAATCCGTATAAAAAGAAACAAAGATTAATATGATTATAGTACGCCAAAAACGAAAAGTTTCTTAACTCCGCTTCCAATTCGGTGATTAGAAATGGCAGAAGAGAACTTCCATCAATGACAAGCCTATGTAAAAATCATTAGATATAATCTTTTTGTAGAGTTGAAAGAGTCATCCCTGAAACTTCCCGATAAGCTACAGGTTTTGCTGGAATTTTCCACAACCGAGATACACTTTTTAGGAGAAAATTTTCCACATATCTCCCGAACTAATAACTTGATCGGCTTAAGTACCTTTTCACTATGTATGATTAAGAGTTAATGCGAACTTTAACTACAAGTTCTTCATAAAAAACTTGGGATTAAAAACCATGTTAGCTTTTAATTGTACACTGTGAAAAGAGCCATTTGTATTTTAAGATTTGTTAAATAAATTCCGTACGAGCACTAAATACATATGTAATACTATTCGGAATTTAGTCTATATAAACGAATATTGTAACTGATGTTGAATTTTTTTTTTAATTTTAAGCACCCGGTAATGTTTATCTGGATTTATGGAAAATTTTTCTTAGTTTTGGCGCTTTTTTTGTTATTGAAATCTTTTAGGTGTTTGGCACTTTTTTCGTTTTTGCTGATTTAGTTAAAGTTTAACGTTTTTTTAAAGTTCTAGCGCTTTTTTTCCGTTTTGGCGATTTTTTTAGATTTTGGTGATTTTTTTCGCTTTGGCGATATTTTAGTTTTACCTTTTTTGAAAATTTCAAGAGTTTGCCTCTCACGTTTTTCAAGATACATCAAGTTTACAAAATGACATAGTCAAAATTACATTAACTGATAGAATACCCTTTAATATTTTGATATTTTGAATTTTAGTGTTAATTGGTGTAGTGCGCATGCACTATTACATGCATATTACATTAGCATTGCAACATTTTTCATTGCTCGCTTTAGAGCACCATTTAATATTTAATTGGCATACATTTGTTGCTTTTATGTATTATGTAAAAATTTCAGGCCCGTAGCTTTTACGGTTCTCGAGAAAACAGCATGTGACGGACAGACGGACGTCATAGCGAAAACAGTAGGGTTCCTTTTCAACTTTGAAATCTATAGTTAAAAAAATTATTATCTCAAATGCAATAACAAAAACCAAATATGTGTAAAAATTAATGCAGTACTGAGTGGCTATGACGAACGTTTAGGGGCGTCACAAAACTCTCCTCTTTTAAAATTTCTTAAGAAAAGAAGAAAAAGTTTTGTTATATTATGACTAATACATACATGTTAAAATTTATGTATGTAGCGCAACAACACATTTTATAAACATTTTTAATGAAATTTCTACACAAAATTTAAAATGAGTTCTCTTCTCTCAATTTTACTAAGACAAAATTATTGGTGAAACATGTTATTCACTAAATTTTTAAACAATAAAATTTCAAACAAATGGGTAATTATTATAAGAAATCTATATGCATATCTCTTTGTTTGTTTATGTACATGCACACACACGCACATACACACATACATATTTATTACTTTCTTTGTAATTTTGTAATGAAAGCTGTCAATCAAGACCTCAAATATGACAATTTTTTGGAATGTTGCCTTAATGCATTAAAACTTTCCTTGGCTTTAAATAAAAACTTGTCTTTGCAAAAATATAAATGAAAAAACAAAATCGAAAATGAAAATGAAAACGAAACCAAACCAAACTTAATGCAACAAAATTAAAAGTCAAGTTTATTTTGTTGGCTAAAAGGCGATTTTTTTTATTTTTTTATTGATGAAACTTGAACTATTACCAAATCAGGCAAAAACCGATTGTGTTTTTATTTTTTATTTGTAACCATTTGTTTCAGAAGATTTAAAATATATTTTTCACGGTGAGCAAGTATTAGATTTGGAATATTTTTTTCCATAATTCTTTAACAAATAACTTTAGCTAAGCACATGCTAAAGTAATTCCATTCTAGTAAGAGTTAAAAAAAATTATATATAGTGAATATACATACATACGTCTTTTGTCTTAGTGCTGACTTTAAGTCAAAATTAATTAAAATAAATTCCTTGCATCTGTTTTGATAGCAAATATGTTTGTATGTTAATTAAAGTTGCACCTTGACGCGTGGCATTCCTACATTAAATCAATATTTTACTATTTTAAATTAAAGTATTTATGCATATAATTTAAATTTGATGTATGACATGATGTATCAAAGTACCCATATGGTGTTCTCTTAACTCTTTTCAAGTTTCTTAGTTATTATAAAACACTTGCTAGGGTTTTATTTTATTTTTTTTTAACGGAAATTAAATTTGAGTTAAACCAGTTTTAAAAATAAAATGAAGCCTAAAAACTACACTTCGTGTTAACGAAGGTTACGTGACAAGGTTTTGATTGAAAAATGTGAACACATTTTGTTTTTTAGCAGTATAAATATTATCTCACTCCCTTAAAACATAAATGTGGTATCGAGTTAAATAATAAATGTTATAAGTGCTAAATAGCATGTTGAGAAAGTTTTCGCTTATATATCACACATTTATACAACACTATTATAATGACTAGTACTTTTCCGTTGAAATGGAAATACGCAAAAATAGTGCCTATACCTAAAAAAGACTCTGAGTTCAGGCCAATTGCCATACTGTGCTTTCTATCTAAGGCTCTTGAAAAAATTTTTCACAATCAAATGTCGCTTTATATAAAAAATAATAATTTGTTATCTAATAAGCAATCCGGTTTTCGCCAAAATCATAGCTGTGTCTCCGCTTTATTGGATGTAACTGAAAACATACGACGTGAACTTGACGAAGGAAAAATTAATTTTTTGATTCTTCTAGATCATTCTAAGGCCTTTGACACTGTTGACCACAGTACGCTTTGCATGAAACTTCAGTATTTCTTTAATTTTTCTAATACGTCAACAAGACTGCTATCATCTTATCTCTCTAGCCGTAGGCAATTTGTTTACGCGAACAACGCCCGATCGTCAGCATTAAATTTATCAAGAGGTGTGCCTCAAGGGTCAATCCTTGGACCACTACTTTTTTCTATATACTCAAATGATTTACCTAAACAACTTTTGCACTGCAAAATTCATATGTATGCAGATGATGTGCAGTTGTATTTAAGTAGTCCAGCCAATTCAGTTGCTGAAAATATTTCAAGACTTAATGATGATCTAAATAGAATTTATCTTTGGGCAACAGCAAATGGACTTTGTTTAAACCCACAAAAATCAAAATGTATCATAGTACGTAAGAAAACAATTAATAATATTGCTGATGTTGAGATCTTAATAAACAGAGAAAAAATTACTATTGTAAATACTGCCAAAAATCTTGGAATAATTTTTAATAACAACCTTACCTGGTCACACCATATTAACGCAGTTGTAGGTCAGAGTTATTCAAAACTGAGATGTCTTTGGTCATCACAGCACTATACTCCTTTCAATATAAGGCAACTTATTGCTAAGTCTTATATTATTCCTGCCTTAATCTACGGTTGTGAACTTTATGCTAGTTGTGACTCTATTAGCAAAAGAAAGCTTAACGGTTTATTCAACAATATTATTAGGTATGTGTACGGGTTGAAAAGATATGATCATGTTTCTCAATTTTCCTCGAAACTATATGGCGTTTCGTTTAACAATCTTGTTAATATACGTGTGCTTTTATTTCTTCATAAAGTTATTTATTCTGAAATGCCACGATATCTTACTGATAAAATAAGGTTTGCAAGATCAGTTAGGGGGAAAAAGATTATAGTTCCTTTACATCGTCTCCTAGTTTCCGATTGGCAGTTTTATATACATGCTGCGCGTCTCTGGAATATTCTTCCACATACACAACAACTTAATAGCAACGCAACTAGCTTTAAGCAATTTTTATTTAATTACTTCTCAAACTAGAAATTCAAAACATTGTTTCTATAATATATACACCTAATTATTTAATTTTTGTTAATTTTGTAAATTTGTATCTTAATGTCTGTCTATATGTTTGCTGCCGTAATTTAGTTATGGATATGGATTCCTGTACTTTAAATATAAGATTAATTCTTGTTGTATAGGACTTGAACATACAAATAAATAAATAAATAAAATAAAATAAAAATAAATACTTTTTAAGTTTTCATTATGAATTTTAGGTCTAAATATCGTAGAAGCAACAACAAGGTTTAAAAAATCATGTTTTTGTTTTTCATACAAATTAATCACCGATGAAAGTTAAACAAGTTCAGGCTTTACTTTTCCTTTCATAATAATTAGGATTTTGTATAAAAACTAAAATTTTGTTTTTGGTTCCATATAAAAATCACTTTGGTGACATGATGAAATGAAGGATCGTTTTAGTATATTCAAAACTAAGTTCTTCTAAAAACATACTTCTTTAGAAAGCAATTTTTTGAAGTCCGACTTCTAAAGATTTCTTTTTAAAAAAGTACCTTTAAAAAAAATACATTAAAAAAATCTTTGAAAAATGATCTCTTCAAAAATTAGCTTATAAAAAGGAGTTTTTCGCAAAAAAAACCCTTTAAAAATTATATTTTCAAAAAGTACCTATTAAAAGCAACTTTTTTTAAAAGTATTTTGAAAAATTAATTGAAAAAAAAATATTTATAAAAAAGTTCAATAAAAATGAAATAGCTTTAGAAAAAGTACCTTTGCAAAAAAAGCTGTTAAAGAAGGACCTTTCAAAAAAGTACCTTTTATATAAGTACTTTTATGAAAGGTATGTACATGAGGATACACACTTCCACGTTTGAAAAAATACTTTTCAACAAAGACTTTTTCAAAAGGTACGATTTGTAATGGTACTTTTGAAAAGTACATACATATGTATGTATGTATATACACATTCATTTATTGTTTTTGGGAAGCAACGATGGCAGAAAATATGTTACAAAAAGGAAACTGTTTAAAAAATTACTTTGAAATATTAAACAGCATCGATCAACAAATTACTTTTTATAAAAAGGCCTTAAAAGGAAATACGTACTTTTCAACAACAATGGCACGATTCCCGAACTATATTGTGAAGTTAAAGTTGTTGCATATTGTTATAATTCAAATACATTTTAAATAAAAAAGAACTAACGAAACTCAACTAATAGAACTATATAATTACATATTTAGTAAACATTAACACACTAGTTTTTTATTCAGACTAAAATACTTATAAAATAATAATGAGACTTGAGAAGAGATAAGGCATGCTTAGTTTTGAAAGAAAAAAGGCTTTGTCGAATGAAATGTCTATTTTATCACTCTAGTAGAAAAACAAATTTTTTCAAGAGAAGAAACATCCAGGCAATGAATGCCTACTATTATTACTAGGTGTTACCTTCTTTAGGAAAGGGATAGTGATAGAGGAGGCAGGTGATGAAGGAAGAGATAGAGGAAAGCTTCATTCTTTTACAACTCTGCTTATTTGCACGATTTTAATAATGCAGTATTGCAGCGCCTCTGGCGTTAATGAGGCGTATTAAATTTTCAAAGCTGTAGTAATTTTATTTGCTATTTTACTTCGCCGATGATTCTTCTAAACAATACCTATGAAGGAGGGTGCACTCTGATGTTATATTAGGAGTAGTATCCGCTGAAGTCGGTGTAGTTCAGTGACCAGTGTATATGCCTTCATCACTTGAACTTTTCTACAACAACTGATACAAATAGACACTAATGCATGTCGGAAGCCGGGCTCAAACCCAGATCTTTCGATTTTGTAGTCAACGTAGTAACTACTTCAGCCAACGCTGAAATTCTGCGACTGTACATATATTATTTTTATTTTATTAGAAAAATTCAACAGGCTTTGTTCTTGTTAAGTGCAAGAGTAATCAATTTAATAAAATATCTTTGTACATATATAAATATATTATAAAATCAAACTAAATAATAATAAATCTGAATTCAAGCAAACGTTTATGCTAGAAAAAAATATTTTTTTTCTGTGTAGAGCAAGAAGCTTAACAAAAGTATTTTGTTAACCTTTTTTTTCAAGAAAACTTATTTTCAATGAGATTAAATCTTAACAATTAGAGCAGTTGTGTTAAATTAAAAAAAAATCGAAAAAATGTAAATTCAGTTATTTAAGTAAAAGAGAGAAACAAATACGAGTAATGTAGAATGATATAAAAGGAGTAATTGGTTGTTTGGAATAAAAAATAATATGTATGCATGTAGTAAAGTCAAGTTAGCTTACAAGAATAAAAGGAAAGTAGAACATTTTTTAATGGAACAAAATTTACATGTTCTAGAAAAAAGAAAAAAATGTGAAATAATTTGTTTGTAGTTGGTTTATGGCCAATCGTACGACTAGAAATGAGGGTGGGGTATCTATTCGTAGTTTAGAAATTGTGATTCCACTGCACGTTTTATTATGAGTGGTCATGCTGACGGTTTGTTAAAAAAATAATTTTTTTAATACAAGCCAATCGGCATATTGTACGCTGCCTTTATAGAATTTAAATTTTCTTTTTTCAGTAATTTCAAAGACATAAAGATTTCTGTATACATAACAAACACCACTTTTTTCAATACAAAAATATCTAATTTTGTATTTTAAGTTGGTTCAAAATCAGTGTATATGTTTTAACTTTCAAGACATAATTAACTTAAAACTTTTTTTTTTTTTTTTGATAGTTTTTGCTTTTATTAACGGTTGAATAAGTTGCGTGTGAAATTTCAAAACAAAAATTAAACAGAGTTCACTGAACTTAAGGGTTTCTTTCTAACAACCATATATTGTAAGTAAAAATTGGCAACTGCTAGGTTGAAATTAATTCTGGCTTTATAATTAGATAATACAAACTATGCATACATATTTCACACTCAGTTTCTTACCAATTGTGTGCTTTTATAATTCAAATTTGCTAATACGTGGTTTTGAACAGTTATTTTCCTTTTCTGTACAAAATTGCACAGCTGACTAAGCAAACAAGAATGTTGTGTATTTAAATGTCTACAAAGATTATTTCTTTTGTCTTTTATACATACATACATACATACATACATACATATATATACATACATATTTAATAGCAATTTAACCTACAATAAGAAAAATTGTAAAATGTATGAGTAAGTGAGAAAATAAATAGGTATCAATTTATACCAAGACATTAGCAACAGCGCAATAAAACAGTTATTTGTACGCTTTTAATTTTGTTTTGTGTTATAGATTTCTTTCGAGTAAAAGAGGCAGTGGATAGAAATTTCTTTTTTGTTTTGTTTGCTTTTTTTTAAACCAGTTGATCCTGATGTTTTATTTTGTCTTTATATTAAATATTTTTGGTGCTTTGGAATTTCTATTTACAGGCGCAAATAAGTAAATAAATAAAAACCTAGTTATTTTTATTGAACTAACCTATTTATAAAACCTCTTTACAAAAGAAAAAAATCCTACTTGCTTCACACATACATACATAAGTATACTTGTACAATGTATTCTCTTAATGAAATACAAAAAAAAAAAAATAACTTAAGAAAGAAAAAAACTTGAGAAGAACGTCGTAATTTAATGCAAGAAATATTTATGTACATATAGATAGCAAACCACAACAATTCGATGTGTAAGAAAAATCAAAAGACTTAAGCAACGAACCTGTTTACTATACTCACGTAATGTTGCTGGCAAATTGCATGTATGTGTGAATATGTGTGAGCATGAGTATGTATATAGGTATGGGTTTGCATGTAGAATTTCTTGAAAAAACATATCAATTAGGGTTTCTATTTCTCACTTTTTCTTATTAAGATTTTGATTAAATAAAAATATGTAAGTATATTGTTTTGAATGCTTTGTTATGCAAGTATGTAATAATAGGAACTTGTCAATAAGAAAACTGACCTGTTTTTGCCTCAAATTTATTTCCTTATTGAATTTCCATAAAATTATAATATCTTCTGTAAATTAATAGTTCTATTTGCATTTTATTTCTTATATCCACCTTAACTAAGTAGACTAAAGTAAAACCCTAATTTATATATTTCCGAGTTTTAATTTTACGATTGGTATTTCTAGTGACTCCAAAGTCTTGCGTATGCTTTGACAAAAGCTTTGCAAGGTTGCCGATTGTTCATTTTAATGTCATCGAATATTATGTTACATGCAAATACTAGATTTGTATTGGTCGAGGACAGTGATGTCAGAAAATGATAATAAATGATAATGGGAGAGGCCTTAATCGGTTCAAATATTTTACAGAAGAAAAACTTGAATGGTTTTTTTACGAAAGAATGTGATAAATCTAACAGTGAAAGTACTTAAATGGCAACAATGGTTGAGGCTCAGACTATTTGTGAACTACATTATTCGAAGTTTTTTATTTGTAAATTAAAGTGATTATAATCATAAATCTATTTGGATAATGAAAGTCAAAGATGATACTAAGAATATTGTTATTTTGACTATCAACAAAGTCAGCACGATAAGAACTTAAAAACCCATCCCATTATATCACAAGGAAAAAATGTTTCGAAAACTTACATTTTAAACAATAATAAAACATGAATTTTTTTTATTATTTTCAAATAAACGAACGTCTTATTTCGACAAAAGGCTGCAAATTTTATTTAACCATATTGGGGAAATAAGTGCATATTGCATAAAATTTATCAGCAATAAAATTGAAATCTCAATTTTCTAAGTAAGACTAGAAGCTATAACTTGATTATCTTGTTAAATCTATAACAATGTTTTGGGAATTAGCTTCCAAGTAAAATGCAAAGAATATATCGTCTGAAACTTTTTGTTTATTTTTGAGCACAAAATTGTATATATAAAAATATAAAAAAAAAATAAATTTAACATATCTATTAAAACCTCATATTGTTTGAAAACTTACAGAGAAACTCTTTCTTAGAAGTAACACTCGTCTTAATAATAAGATACATTGCGTTAAAATTAAAATTTACACATTAATAAAATATAAAAAACTATAGAATAAAAAAGAAACATACTCAACTGGTTTAAATCATTAAAAAACATTCCAACAGCTACAACTCAAATAGTGGATACGTTTTTTTTATGAGTTTCATTGCATGTTTTTAGACTTCTACAAACAGTGTTAAGTATAGGAGCCAACATATGTATATACTTACGTATGTATATATTTTGCTCACTTACTATTTACTTAAATGTAAACATATGGATCATTTCATATGAAGCAGACTACTGAAAGACACTGCTTTATTTGAGCACCCATTTAACAGCTGATAGTTGCTTTTTGTTTTTTTGTTTAGTTTGCTTTGAAATTTCATTGTGAATCGACTTACACCAGAGCAAGGGGTGCAAATTGTTGAAATTTTTAATCAAAGTCAAAGTCGTCGTGCAATTCTTTCATTTTATGGCGTACATAATCGTCCTTCAGAGCGGGTAATTTGAAGAACACTTTTGTACCAAATTTACTGTTACTGATAATGTGCTTCGCATAAGACGCCAAACAGTGCGCACTGAAGAAGCTGTAGCCGCTGTACAGGAAAGCATTAAATATAGTCATAACCAATCAAATCATTGCCGTTCTCAGCAACTGTGGTTGTGCCTTTCTTGGTTTAAAAGCTTTAAAAATTCAACATGTGCAGGAATTAAGGCCAAACGAATATCGTATGTGCCGCCAATTCGGCGAATGAGCTGAAGCACAAGTTGATATTGATTTTGAATTTCCATTCAAAATTTTATTTTCCAATGAATAAATAAGTAGAATTGTCGCATGTGGAGTAAGGAAAATCCGCCAGCTTTTGTTAAAACACCATTACATGAAAAAAAAATATTGTTTGTAGCGCTTCTTCAAAAACAATGATGGTCAGAATATTACTGCAAATGGTGAACGGTATAGGAACATGATTCGAAATTTTTTTGTACCTCAACATTAATCTTGCTGATATGTGGCTTCAACAAAATGGATCCACATGTCACACAGTGGGCGCTCCAATTAATATAGTCATAAAAAAATAATTTCACGCTGTTATTAATAAAAACTACAGATATGTGTGTATCCACTAAACTATTTCTTAAATTCTTAGACATAAATAACACTACTTTACAAATTTCAGTAAGTATTTACATTGCCAAGAACTGAAAGTCTAAATATTTTTAATTACCTGCTAGCTATGGAATACCCCATGTTTAAAAAGAAATGTATATTTATATTGCTACGCCAACAACATACATATGAGCTTTTGTATTACTTGCGAACAGCAACGGCAATTGCTGCAAGTGGTTTACATTAAATACAATACAAAGAAGAGAAAAACCGTTAAAAAGATATTCAGCCGGTATTTGTATCGGGTTTAGCATGAACGAAACAAAAAAAAAATATATATAATCATGCTCGAACAAGAAATACATCAAATAAAATTAACTCCATAGATGCGAGATTATCAATGATAGATAAATATGGTCAGACTTGATCCCCTTGGGATTAAAATTATTCATAACGTTTCTCTATCAGCAGGAATTATTTAAGTAATCTAAAAAACTAATGTTCAATAGAGGGTGTAAGAAATGTGTGGCTAAAAAATGTATGCACCTGTAGTTTTGGGTTTTCCGGTACATACTTGTTTATAAGAAAAATTCATCAAGACTAAATGTTTGATTGATTGATTTGTAATACAATATTCACAGGCTCATAGCGTGCAAATATATATGTACATACATATATTTACATAGATATGTATATTAAAAAGATAAAATTTGTTTTGAAAATGAATGGGAAAAATAAAAATAAAGAAAGCAACACTCTTAAATGTACCAATATTTCCCTTTAAACATATTCTTTTTTGACAAAGAAAAAATGGTTTTAAATATCATGATAGCAAATATTAAACGATCTTAATTTTTATGGGACATAACTTTAGAATATATTACATACATGCATAGTCCAAAAGAATTGAAATAAAATAAACAACAAGTAATTTTGTTATAACTTTCTTACAAATCACATAAATAAACTAAAATTTTGGAGTAGGACTAGTTTTAAATTGGAAAATGTTGATAGCGTCATTATGTCATTTTTAGCTTAAGTCGACTTAAGCTTTTTTTCATTTTTACCACAGATATATGCATTGTATTTGTAATAGTTGCCTTAATTAAATGTGCTCATTGGAAGGTTTAGGCTTGAACAAAAAATTCGTATAAAAAATATATACGTATGTAAGTTCAAGTTAAATAAATAATGTAATTTTAATCAGAAATAATTTCTTATTCGGGCTTAAGTTCAGTTATTTCAATTCTTACTGACTGAAATATTTTTATTAATTAATGTGAGTTTCTAAAGAATAGAAGAAAAATTAAACTAGACTTTTTATTAGCTGGGGGAAATACCGATATTTTTCTGTGCAGCCACGCACTTCATCAGCACCCTAGTCTATCTACTTGGGCAGAGATTATTATTAACATCAGCTATTTAATGTAAATTTTTAATGAAACGGAATATGAGAAATTATTGTTGTGTATACAATTATTGATTTACCTTTGGTAAATACATTTGAAAGTATCACTATTAATTTTCTGTTTTTTTTTTTCATTTTTCTATTTAGGTGAGCACGAAGTTATATTACTCTACCTAAGTATGTTTAACTATTCTTGCTTATCTTTCGCGATCATCACATTAATTATTTTTACTTATTCGATAATAAAATAAATAATAAATAAATAAATAATTAAATTTTTATAAATGTGAAAGATTTGAAAGTGGCATCGACGAAATGTGTGCTTATGATGATGTGCCAAGGTTGTCAATATAATTAAGTATCCGACTTCACCGGCAAAAATAGTACTCAACAGCATTTGTAGTCGTGTTGTTGTGCAGTCTGCTGCCGTCTATGTGTTCAATATACTTACAAATGTTTGTTAATATAACCGATTGCATTTATGAAAGCACTTTTTGCATTTGTTGCACACTTTTTTACATTTGAAAATATTTAATACATACTGAATTTTACGGTTACTCCTTAGACTAACTAGCAGTTAATTTAATAGCTTTATATCTAAAAAAAGAAATGAAAAGAAACAACAAGAAAACTTACCATTCGGACATGAAAATACATCATCGGCAGCATTTACTTTACAGTCGAATATTAAAAGAGCACACATGAAAGCGGACAGCCATTTTTTCAAACTGGCCGCCGTCAAGCCTCCCATGATCACAGCTTCTTAAGTTTAAAACCTTAATTGTATACGTTTTTTATTTGCAATTGAGCAATTGTAATAAAACTGCAAAGAAAAAATAGAAAATAGGAATTATTCTAAACTCATACTTCACGTTTTAATAATTTTTGACTTGTAATTTAATATTTATGAGCAAGAATTAAAAAAAAAACAATACCTTTTATATTCATTCAGTCAGTGTGTGAGCATAAAATTTATTGTTTGAGGAACTTAAATTTCTCATTTAAATCTAAGTCAAACGCGAAGGCTAAAAAACTGTTAACAATACAATTTACATTTGTAAAACATTTTCATTAATTTTTTTTTTCAATTTTAATACAGATAAATCAGTATGTGTTAAGAAACACCACAATAAACATGTTAAAGCATATTAATATTTTGTGAGATTTATTCTTTTAATTTTTTTATGCAGAATAAGAATCATATTTCAAAAACTAAAGTATTCAAAAGCATTTTTTAAAATGAAAATTTCTAAAATTAAAATTTCTTTCTTGTTCTTGAAAAATAAATTGCGAAAAATTAATCTCTTGAGAAAATCATAAACAAAAGTAAAACTTCAAAAAATCATTTTTGGGTTTGCCTTAAAATGCGATTTGGCATGTACAAAAATTCATGAGAATAAAAAATATTGATTATTATTGACTTTTTGTATTAAGCAAAGAGGGGAAAATGGTTAATGGATATCGCCATATGATGTTCCTTACACTTGAGGCATAGGGTATGTTCAGCGAGTTTGTGGATAATATTAACCCTATAACTCCCCCACTAGCGGTAACTTTTGGTTCTCTTCTAATAAATTGCATGGTATATTTATCTCACAAAAATAGATCTTTTAAAAAGCTGTTTTGAATAATAAAATATAAAAAGTATTTTCGTTATGTTTAAGAAAATTGTTAATACTTGTTCATGAAAAAAAATAATATTTCTTCATCATACGAATGATGGAGTCAGTTAGAAATTTAATTCTTTAAGAAAACTTATTGGGTCACATTATGCCTTCCATATTTATGCTAATATAATACCCCTTATTCCAGTTGTCGACATCGACGTCACTTTAACACAATACCAAAAAATTGGGGCTTGTTTTCTCGCTCTCGAGAACAATTTTGTGCTACTAACAATCTATTTCCGTTCCCTAAAGTCTATAAAATAGCATAAACCTGCCAACAGGAGTCAGTTGTTTTGGACAACGGGTACACAAGCCCCAATATTTCGGTATTGTGTTAAAGTTACGTCGATGTCGACAACTGGAATAAGGTTGAATAATAATTCCGAGACTTTTTTAATTTAATTACAGTTTTTTTATCTTGGAATTACTGACCTGCACTCTTTCGTATGATTATGCTGAACAGGAATTAAGGCTTTGAAGCGAGGAATAAGCAAACTAAATAAAAGAAATAAATTGATAATTTCTAAAATCTCTGAAACCGTTTTTTTAATATTTGCAAATGTTTTTCCAGCGTGAATCTGTTCAAAATAAGTTCTTTAACCAATTGGAAAATGTGAAATGCCAAAATAAGATGTTATTTTTTGTAAACTAATTTTACTTAGTCCCAGTCCAGACTTGCATTTTTTGTCACTGCGATTCTTGAGTTTATTGGTGCGAGTGTTGAGAAAAATGTCTTTTCTTTTGTTATTCTCACTTGTTAATTTAGAGTTGGTAGCTGTACTTGATGTTTTAGTTTATTTTGTTTTATTTTACTTTATTTTATTTATTTTATTTGAGTTTATTTTATTTTAGTTTATTTTATTTTATTTTATTTTATTTTAAAATATTTTATTTTATTTTATTTCATTTTATTATTAGTTTATTTTATTTTAGTTTATTTTATTTTATTTTATTTTATTTTATTTTATTTTATTTAATTTAATTTTATTTTAGTTTATTTTACTTTATTTTATTTTATTTTATTTTATTTTATTTTATTTTATTTAATTTTATTTTATTTTATTTCATTTTATTTTATTTTATTTTATTTTATTTTATTTTATTTTATTTTATTTTATTTTATTTTATTTTATTTTATTTTATTTTATTTTATTTTATTTTATTTTATTTTATTTTATTTTATTTTATTTTATTTTATTTTATTTTATTATATTTTATTTTATTTTATTTTATTTTATTTTATTTTATTTTATTTTATTTTATTTTATTTTGTTTTATTTTAATATTTATAATTTGAACAGGCTAAGGTTCGTATTGCTTTTTAAGCCAAATTACATGTGATATTTATTAACGAAGAAATAACACCAAAGTTAGTTGTAAATATTCTGACAGCACATAGTTGAACGGAACAACTAGCTGTTTTCGAAGGCCACTAAACCTTCATCATTAGCGTTCTCTTGTGTTTGGTCCACTGCGTGTGGTGTCAGATTATATAGATTTCTGCTTTATATACTCAGCCATTATTGCAAATGGAATATGTGAATTGTTTTGATCCATCTTTATTTCAATTTGCTGAAAGCATTTTTATTTTATTTTATTTTATTTTATTTTAAGAAGTAATTTGGACACTACTGCAATTTTAAATCAGAATCTTAAAACAATTGCAGAAGACGAAACTGCTAGTCTCGATGGGGACTTAAATACATTTTTGTAATTTATGTTCCAAAGAATGAATTTCATTTCACTTTCTGACGTTTTTGTGACTTTGCCTTTAAAAGCTGAACCCAAAGTACATATAAATTTTTTTTAAAGTCAAGGCAAGATTAAAGAATTTAGTTGACAAAAAAGCAGCCAACACATTTGATTACTCTCCTCCCCAGACGTGGGAATGAGATGTCACACCTAATATTACATTACATTAATAATACGCGTTTGATGGCACCTTACGAATATTTCAACTCATATAAAGACTTGCAAGCAAATGTTCTCATATTACTAGCAGCAAGTTAGTCAGCTTATTGACTCGACTGCTCGTATGTGTGTTTTATATACGAAAAACATATGTATGTATGTAATATCTAATATTTGTTTAAATAAATAAACATAAAATAACTACAAGTGTTATTTAAAAACATAAAAACGTTAAAGATGCTCAAACCGCAGATATTTGTCGATGTGGCTGCCTGCATTCCTTTTGGTTAAAATCGAGATAAAACGAAACTAATAAAAATATGTCTAGTTTATTTGTGTGTGTGTGTGTGTGTGTGTGTGTGTATACATACTTGTACATATATGTATATTTAAGTGTGGTATTTATTTGTATTTTCTCTGTCAATATATATGTCTTTACTGAATCAACACTTTCATATGAACTTTCACTTTAGCATTGGTAAGTAAAGTTTAGTTTTTGAACGTGTGTTGTTGTGAAAGGTATGTTTCTTTATGGTTTGTCTTAAAGCTAAGGTTGGTTTGCTGAACATGTTGCATTTTTTTTGTTGTTGTTTGTTTTTGGACACATCATACCTACTCCACCTGCATCATTACAAGTGCATTAAAAGCCTGCCTTTCGATTACGCTCTTATGAAGTAAGCAAATATACATAAGTTTCCCTAATAATGTTTTGTAGTTTTTACTTTTCGCGTTTTTTAATTTCGTTTACAAATGCCATTTTTTATACGGGGCTGTTTTTAGAAATGCCACACATTTTTTTGTTTTGTGTTTTTATTTTATTATTTTTGTATCCGAAATACTAGTTATTGTTTTTTTTTAAATCAAACTGGTTTATTGTTGATTGCAGTTTTATTTGAGTTAATTTTTTATACATCTTCCACCTTCACAAACTCGAGGTGAATATAATAAGTTTGTGTCACCTTTTGCAACATATTAATTTAGTGTCATAAAAAAGAAATTTTGAAAACACGGGGCTTTTCTTTAAAGGTGCGTAGCACATTTGGTTGTTTCATAAATACTTGAAACAGACTTTAGGCCTGCTGCTTAATTGATCTCTATTTTATCTGTGTGTAAAATTAGTTTTTGAATTCTTCAAGCTTTCGGATTCGCTTAGAAAAAACAGTTGCTCTATTTTGGAAAAAACAATATTGCAAAGTTTTAAACAATTCTCACAAGAACCACATAAAAAATTATTTTACACAAATGATTATCACACACAGGGTTGTCAAAGTTTACTTTTACCTATTTTGCCGAATGGATTTTAAAAATCACCAAAATCAGTTTTATCTAGTTTTTTCTTAATATGGGTATATATTTTATAATAAATTTGTTTTTATATAACACTTTTTTTAATATAAATTTTTATAAAATAATCGCATAAGAATTAAGCAGGATACAAGTAAATGTAAGATTATTAGAGTAAAATTAGAGCAAAGCAGTGCAACTTTTAATGACATGTCCAAGTCTAATAAAGTGGAAAGTGCAAAAACACCTGTTTAACGTAAATATTGTTCTTTGAAAAAATAAAAATAAATATATTAAAAAATTATAAAATACTAAAATTTTCCCTCGACTTCGTTTGCATCCAGAAAGTACTCAGTAGTAGACTTTAAACTAAATATATACCAATCTCGTCAAAAACAGAAAAATAGCAACAGCACAAATTTTTCCCGTTTTACCGTATTCCGCGCGACTTTCTTAATTTTTTCTTTCGTATTCTTCTTCACCAGATAATAACAAACAAAATAAAAATGGAAAGGTATTGGTCCAGAAATTCACGTATGGTGTCATGTCAAAAAAATTGGATTAATTTTTATATAAATACATACATATATACTCGTAGATTGTTGATTAGTCAAAATATAGAAACTGCCAAGTAATTTTCAAAAATTGATTTTAGGATATGAATATTTTGTTTTTGGTTTGCTATTCCCAAGAGACCTACAACTCAAGCTCATGCCTTTTAGCATATTTCACAATGGAAGGCTCAATACTATCGTTAAGTTAATTACAGCATTAGTCAGCAAAATTTTGATATTTTAACAGAAACTTTTAACAATCATGAAACAAATATTGTATTTGACTTTAAGGACAAGTAATCAAAATTGGTTGCTCACGTCAGAAAATACAAATATGCATCTTACACAAAAGCACATCAATCTTTCTATACACATTGAATAATATTAAATTGACTTTCTGATTCCTTGACGCTTTTATTTTTTATTTTGACACCCTTTAATTCGTTATTTATATGGCTCTGGTATAGTAAGATCACACCACACAAATTTTCAATGGTGGAATACCAGCAGAATATTTAATATATGACATGCAAAAATGCAATAAAGTTGGAAATAGAAATAGATCAGAAATGAAAAGTGGGGTATATTTTTACTTTGAACGACTTGTGCACTACTAATAATTGGCAACAAAATAAATCATTTTATTTTTCTTGAACACAGCTACAGTTGAAATTGGAACACAACTTTCTAAGCAAAGTTACAACTTTTTAGCTAATTGAAGTGTGTCTAAGATTCGTTACAGCTACTTTGAATCTCTTTACTGGATTTTTAATTTAATAATTTTTGCTTTATTCATGCCATAAATAAAAATCGATTTTTTGCAATATTTTTTGTAATGGTATAAATAAAAGGAAATTATGTGATAATATACCCATACATATTTATTTATGTATTTACGTGTATAATAACTTTAAGACTACAATAGAGCCGAAGCATTTATGAAGGCCACCAGAGATCATCATGTTTTAAAAAAAAAATGCCCCAAGAAAAAAACTTAATTGGGTTAATAATGTTTTAGCTTAATGTGAACTTTTTACACTTTTGTGTCAAAACAAAATTTAATAATAGCTTTAAATATCCATAAAATGCTCATATTTTGTGGATTTTCTTTTTTGTGAAAAATTTTAAAATAAATTAAAAAAAAAACAAACCGGGATGCTGTTGTAATTTTCTATTTTTTGTTTGTTTGAAAATTTAACTCATGTTTGCGTTAAACTAAATTTAAATACGTTTTTGCACGCCAGTTGTTGACACACTGACGTTTAATGTAATAAACAGAAGACTTAAGACACATACTTTAATCATGCCTGCAGAAAAATTAATTTATCTTCGTCTTCTTCTTCTGCAAGCTCATTTCAACTGAATTTTAATTCAATACTCATAATAAAATCTTTTATTTTATATTAAAAAATAATGACTAATATGTAGTTTTGCTGGCTTGTTGGACTGGTTTCTTTTCTGTTTTTCTTAATATTTCAATTCGTCAAATTCCACCTTTTATGTTTTGAATATGTGTGTGTGTGTGTGTGTGTATTTTTTAAAACCACTTTTAAAACTGTTGAAATGTTTTAAGAATTTGCACAGCAGCAAGATCAAGAAACCGCAGCTGCGAATAATAAGAAATACTAACGGGTGTTTTTTTAGAGGTATAGAACTTCGAATTGAAATAAAACACAAGAAAATCGTTTTAATGTCCATCAATTTGGCTTTATTGTAAGGATAATTTTATGCCATTAATGTTTAAATATGATTTCGGGCATGTGGCCGCCGCGGCTGGCTCGAATAAAGCCAATTCTACAGGTCCAATTTTCAACCACTTTTTCGAGCATATGGGGCCGTATGTTGGCAATAACGCCACGAATGTTGGCTTCCAAGTCCCCTAACGTTTCTGGTTTGTTGGCGTAAACGAGCGACTTCACATATCCCCAAAGAAAATAATCCAATGGTGTCAAATCACTTGATCTTGGTGGCCAATTGACAGGTCCATTCCGCGAAATTATGCGCTCATCGAATGTTTCCTGCAATAAATCGATTGTGACGTGCGCTGTGTGGCATGTAGCGTCGTCTTGTTGGAACCACAACTCATCCACATTCATGCCATCCAATTCGGGAACAAAATAGTCGGTTATCATGGCTCTATACCGGTCTCCATTAACGGTAACTGACTCTCCAGCATTATTTCGGAAGAAGTATGGCCCAATGACTCCACCAGCCCATAGAGCACACCAAACAGTCAGTTTTTGTGGATGTAGTGGCGTCTCAAGGATCTTATGTGGATTCTCTTCACTCCAAATGCGGCAATTTTGCTTGTTGACGTAGCCATTCAACCAAAAATGAGCCTCATCACTGAACAAAATTTTGCGATGAAAATCAGCATCGAGATCAATCTCATTTTCGGCCCATACACCAAATCACGACGCATTGCATGGTCTCGTGGCTTTAATTCTTGCACAAGCTGGATCTTGTAAGGTCGCAAGCCAAGATCTTTGCGCAAAATCTTCCATAAACTTGATGGACAAAGCTCCAATTGCTGTGCACGGTGGCCAATCGATTCATTCGGGTCCTCTTCAACACTTTGCTCTACAGCGGCAATTGTTTCTTCGGTGCGCACTGTTCGACGTCTCTGCGGATGCGTATTATCACATAGAGTAAACGTAGTGCGAAAACGATCCATGGTTAACCGAATTAATTGCTCTGATGGACGATTATGTCGACCATAAAATGGACGGAGCTTGCGGTAAACTTCGCGAACTGAACCATTATTTTCGAAATAAATTTGCACGATTTGCAAGCGTTGTTCTTTTGTCAACCTGTTCATGATGAAATGGCAAACCAAACTAAATATTAATCACTTGACAGCTGACAAAATCGCCGCCAGTTAAAAAAGTGATGCCAACTTAAAGTTCTATACCTCAATAAAAAACACCCTTTAGTATATACTGGCATTTCTGCTGAAATCATTGCTAAATGATTTCATTTATTAACTTGTTATTTTATTTTATCTAAAATTAAAATTGTATTTGTGCATTTGGAGTCTTTTTCAATCTGTACATGAAGTTTTTGTGAGGAGAGTAATCATATTTTTTGAAATAAACAAAACTTGTTTTCTTGAGTTGTTTTTAAAGAACTTTGAATTATAAAAGCAAAAGCCAAAAATTTGTGAACCGGATATGTGACCTAGAGTAATGTTTCTGTTAAAAAAAATGCACCACAAACTCGTATGCCTTTAAGACAGCTGACATTGAAAAAAATACCTTTGTGAAATATTTTTTATTTAAAAATAGTAACTGTGCTTAAATGTAAAATGAGTTAAAGCGGTAGGAAAAACTAGTTTCTTAAAAAACTTCAATTTTAAATAAATCATTGTTTGATTGGGATATTATTTCTCATTTTGCATTTAATAGATTTTTTTTCTAACAAAAAAATAATTGATTTTCAAACGAATAGTTTTGTAAGCAGAATGCTTTTGAAAATTGGGAATTGTTGGACATTTTTTTCGCAGAATTTTTTTCCAATTAACATCTTTAATTAAAAAAAAATCAAATAATCAAGTAAAAATTTAATTTAATCAATTAATCATTTGTTTGAAAATTTGTTTAACTAAAAATTTTATCCATTCAATTAAATTGTTGTTTAACAATTTATTTAATTAAAAAGTTTAATAGTCACCATTAAATTTTAAATTGATTAAGGTTTTTTATTTTCAGTAAAAGTTGCTATTGTAAATTGAATATAGGAAGAGATACCAGAATGTTGCTACTTGAGAAAATACTTAAAAAAGTTATAATGAAATAATGTGCTATAAATACTTAATTAAAAAATTGGTAATTTTAATATACATAAATCTTTTATTTGGAACTAACAGGCAGGTTGACAGAAAATGTTGAAACTATTATTTTTATTGCAAACAAAAATAAGTTTTCTTATTTTATTATTCATTTCAATACAAGTTGTCAACCGTAAATTTTTTGTCGATATCGTGAGCCAGGCTATAGTTTTTTTAATAGATCATTTTAAGAAAATTATTAAGATATATTTGGAAATAAGTTTTTTTTTTATAAATATTAAAGAAATTCGTAAAAATAGCAAGATTTTTAAAATGCAATTAAAAATATTATTTTTGAGCTAAATTAGCTATGAGTATAAAAAAGTGCTTCAATGTCTTGAAGTTTTGATTAATGTGCATTACATTGCAAATTATAGTATTAATTTTACGTGAGAGGCGTAAAAACTATTTTTCAAAAATTCAGATTATGAAGATGAATATGCCTTTAAAATAAAAACTTTATTTAGTTTAACATTTGAATACTGAAACATCTATATTTAAATCAGAATCTACTAAAAATATAAGTTAAAGTAAAAAATGTAATATAGTTGTTTAAAGTTTTGCAACAGCCGAGGCCAACGTAATATTTAATAAATAACTTTATAAGCATTTGTAAAATCATTTAACGATCATGATCTGTCAGCAAAATATTTAGTTAGTATTTCAATTTAATTTCTTTATTTAAACATAAACATATATGTATAAACTGCAATCAAGGGTTTGAGAGAAGGAAGTTCTCGGGAAAAGCCATTGCCAGTTTTCTGCTAAGTTTTCAGTAAGCCCGAAACAGCAAATTAAAAATTGTACTTATTCAAAATTTATAATGAAATTTATTTTATTATTGTTGATACTTTATTATTTACTTGCTTATATTCTACAATAATATATTTTTTATAAAAATCAGCCCATTTTGGTCACAATTGGCAAGACCTCCTAGCGTTTTTCGATCGCAATGTATGTGGATGATGTTTTGGCGAAGTTTTGTATCCGTGTCAAAACAGTGGGTTTATCGTGTTAAATCAGCTTCAAGCCATTTCTTGGGATGCGGGCGGTATAATCGATATTGATTACTTTAAAAATGGAGAATATCATGCCAATCATTATGATCAATTTCAGGAGCATTTGAAAAAATACCGCATTTGGACAAGAAATAAGTTCTTTTCCGCAAACACAATACAAGGATGTATATATGTGTAAAATGGTAAAAATCCATGAACTGGTTACCAGTTGCTCCCTAATCCAGTCTGTTCTCTAGATGTGGCACCGAGTGACTATTTTTTATTCGAAAGCCTAAGGAAATTACTCTGTAGATTTGACTCTAAATGCTGATACTCTGTTTGAATATGCGAAAACTGTTGAGCAACATTGATTTTTGCAAAAAATTTGACATGTACCAAATGTAGCCCATCTCGCGATTTTGCTAAATTTTATTCCTTTAATATATGCAACATTGTTTAAAATTCTATTGTTTATATTGTTTCGTTTTTGAAATAAAAATGATGCCAGAAACATTTTGCATGAAAAACATCCTGCCGGATACATTTTTACGTGTTTTTTGCAATAAGAACTGAGTACTACTTTTGCAAGTTTATTTCGCAAATATTTCATACCAAACACTTTTACATGTAGTTTGACAAAATTTCGCACAAAGTTGTGAACAGAGTACTAGTCTTAAGGCTGGTAGTCTATTCAAAATGTCACGCGAATTGTTGACATAATCCATATAAAAAAGTTTACATGAAATATTTATGAAAAAATGTGGCACAAGTTAAACTCTGAAAAATTTATGAAATGTATCTGGCAACATTTTCTTACTATTTGTGAAATAATGTGACTGGCATTTAGTATTTCGTGCGAAATATTGAAAGCAGATGCTTTTATTTACAAAAGTCGATTAATGCTGCATACTTCTACCCAATAACAACGAAAATTATTGCCCAAAAAGTAATAAGGGAATCACTTGATTTTTTCACGCGTAATAATCTATGTTGCTAAAAAATATTTCACAACTTCGAACAGAGTACTAGGCTTTAACGATAAAATTATCATCACGAATCTCATTTTTTTCTTGAAGACACGTTAAACAATGTGTCTACGTTGAAAAGAAAAAAACATTTTTTTATCCAAAAACCTGTGTTTCGGTCATCACATACAATACAAATATTTCAATTAATTTCACTATAATTTAAGTATGGATTATGTAGATGAAATATATTAATAAAAATTTCTACTATTAACTCTCAGCTTTTTAATATAGAATTGTGTAAAATATTTGCCAAAATTAGATGTAGCCCACCTACATTTTCATAATATTATGTGTGTTATATTATTGAAACTCGTTTGAAGTATTTTACTAATTTAATATTAATTTTTAAAAATTTCAACACCACATGCTTATAGCGAAATGGTAATATTTTTGTAAGCCAGAACTATAAAAGAACCATTTATAATTAGCGCAAAAAAAATGCGAAAGTTTTAATGCGGAGATGAGATCTTTATCTGTTTCAAAACTTTTTATAAACTTTTGCATCGATTTGTTAGTGCATATTTTACCCTTTAAAGCATGTTTTTGCATATTGCAGTCTTTCACGGATTGTATGTGACTGAAAGAAACAGTAGTACTCGCATGTACCAGCAATATTTTTTTTACCATTATGAAGTTAGATTAAAAAAACCATACGTTAACGTGATTTATGAGCAGAAATATAAGACCGAACAGTATATTCTATTGAGGTCCCTGAAAAGTTATGCGTCTTGTATAAAATTCAGGCAGATGAATTTCTTCAATGAATTTCTAGTAAAAAAAAATCTGCAAAGTGTTATCATGATCAGCTTTATAGTTTATTATAAATATATTTTTATTTACAAAACAATAAATTTGTATTATTTTTAAAGGATTTTTTTTGGATTTTACAGTGCATATTTTTAAGTTTTTCTATAGAGCATGTTTCTGGTATCAATGATAATAATACTTGCGGGATGTTATCCCGCAAAAAAGTCGACATCTGATGCATCTTTACCACACATAAAATTTTATTAATTTTGTATAGTCTTTAAAATTCTAAGACATACATGATTAGACGCTTCAAAAAACGCTCCAATAAATTTTATAAGATTCATTTGATGATGATTTTTACATAGGCTTTCTCTGCAAAGAAGCTTTCTTTCTTCTTGATTCCTATATATCAAATGGAAGTATTTTTAAGGTTACTAATATAAATTAAGCTCTCTGGAGCTATATTTTTTTTATCGGTGAATACTTTAATAACTCTTCAAAGTCGAACATTTACTACTTCAACAGAATTTGAACTGCAATCTCAGACAATTTCCTAGAAGTTAGTTGTCTTTCATTCCCTTAACGATTGTTATTATTGTTATTACCGATCGACAATTTATTGAACAAAAATTAACAACTGGAAAAAAACAAATGTGTTCTTTCTAAAAAAAACTTCCTTGAGTCAAAGAATCTATTATTTTTATATTCATATAAAATTACTAAAATTTTTTGATTTTTTTATAAACTACCAAATATTTTTTATGCAAAAGGCCTTTAACAAATATTGATTTTATTTATTAAGCAAAAATTTGACTTGATATTCCCACAAAAATGGTTCTTTAAATAAAATTTCACTTTTTCCTCCCACTGTAATTTTTATTTTGTATGCTTAAATTGCTGGAATATTTGCCTTTAAGCTCTTTTTAATGTTTTAAAATATTTGTTAAGATTCGTCAAGCTAAACTTTCATCATTAATTTCTTTATTGCTGAAAACGTTCATCTGCTGAGAAAAAATTCTCATTTTAAAATAAAAATTAATAATACAAAATTACTTTCTATAAATAAAAAATAAAATAATACGCAAAGAGAGGAAACAGAAACAGAAATATTTCAAAAAAAAAATTTACAAAATTCTTCAAAATTCAGTTTTGAATGAATTTTTTTTATTTTATTGAAAACAGATTTATGGCCTATCCCACGATGTCAACAGATAACATTGAATCGACAATTTGTATTGAAGATAACAATAAAATAAGAAAATTTGTTTTTGTTTTCAATACCAATAATCGAACGAATGTTTTCATTCGACATGGCGGGACAAGCTATTTATTAACTAAAGTAATTATTTACCTACCTGGAAGGTATTATGTTTAATCGAAAAAATATTTATCCAATCGAGTGATGTGTATGTGGAAAGTTTCTATAATACTGGTTTTGATTATCCTCGTGTAGTCCATATAATTATTTTGGGCGTTTATGGCAACTTCGTTTACTTCTGAAACTAGTTTTCTTTTATTGTAACTTTCTTTTATTTAAGAGTTTTTTTTTTTTTTGTAAAATACTGTGAAGGGTTCCCAAACAAAAAAGAAGTTTGTATGGAATTAATATCAATGATTTGGTGTCAAAAATTGAAAGCTAATTTGATTGTTATCTATAAATTTTTGTGTGAAGACTTTAGGTAAGCCACTCCCAACGTTGAAGGAAAAAAATATTTGAGGAATTTTAAGAAGAGAAAAATAAACATAAAATATAATCAAAATGGACAAATTTATGCTAATTATGGAATAAATGGATGAATATTCTAGCTTTTTTTTTTAAGCGATGACATTTAGTGGCGTTATTGTTGTTGTTGCTTTTATTGGCAAGAGCGAGAAGCGTGCGGAGAGGTATAAACGAAAGACTTGGGCAACAAACTTGTTCTTTAAGCAGAGATTTGTTGGATTTGAGCGGATTTTGTTAAGATTTTTTAGAAACCGCTTCTTCTTCTTATTCTTGTTCTTGTTCTATTGAAAGACATGTCAAGATTATGCAAATTGTTTTTGTTTTTTATTGTGGTTAATGAATTAAATATAAATATATGTACTCGCAAGTACATACGTATGTACATATACATATGTATATACATACATATACATATGTAAGTATGTATGTACATACATATGTATGCACATTTCTGTTACATGTTTCTCTGTTCGAAATTGCCGTTTTATTTTACCAGTTCTTACTATTTCTCAATAATATTTCTTGCAGTTCTGTTGTAACGTCTATACTATTTTCTTTCTGTTTTTTTCATTTGTTCTCTATACCTGGCCAAGAAGAGGGAGAAATAGATAACAAAAAAAAAAACACAAATTCCAAACAACACTTGTTGAATTTACATTGCAATGATTGTTGCTGTTGCTTGTGGCTTTTAAAGATTTTTGCAAAATGGAGTTGCATTAACATGCATGCATACACATACATATATATTTTTTTCTTTATTGCTTAAGCAATAATTCGAATTAAGGCTAGAGAAACTAGTTAATGTTTTAAGCAAACAAAAAGTATTAAAAACAAAATTTCTTTATTAGCTTAAACAACTTATTGACAGCAATTATTGTTATTATGTGTAACTTTATTTGCCTTTACACAGCCTTTTCTTTATAGATATTTGATTTCACTCCTTTTAATTTTTTGTTTATTTGTTTTTTTTATCCTTTTTTATGCACAATTGCATATGTATGTTAAATTATTTTTCAAAACTCACTCTTTTTACACATTCATACACATTTCAAAAGAAACACACTCTCTCCGTTACTTCAAATTACTGTTTACCAATAAGTAAGTAATTATTAATTGAAAATAAATATTTTATCCGTTTACTGTACCGTACCACAAGAAGGCCAAACACTCACTAAAACTCGCTTCAAGAAAATGTTTTTCAACTACACGTTAAAGCCGTGTGTTTACCAAAAGTCGTATGAACAACTTTACAGATAAAGAAACACAAAAAAAGAATGCCAACAAGACCAAAAAAGAAAAGAAAAAAAAATAGAAAAACAAAAACAACAGCAACTTTAAGTTAAAAGCTGTGCCAGTAAAGATATAGTATGAGGAAAAAATAAGCACGAAATAAACTGGACACGTACAAAAACATCAACACTTATAAACACTTCAATCTCTCGTCTTACTACATGCATTATTTACATACGTACATACAATTTCATAAAGTCGTTTTACTTTTTTAAGCGGGTTGAGGAATGTTTTTTTTTTAATTTTTAACGTTTCTTCTCATTTAACCGGCTGTTGAACAAATCGTATTAAGTATTTGTGTTTTGTGTTTTCCTTAAAAATGTTTAAATTCACTACGTGCATCACCAGCGACAGGTAAGCAAGTACTAAAGCTGTGTTGTTTCTTATATTAGTGTCGATTAGATATCTCGAGATTTTCTACACAGAGATGGATGTATATTTTTCTTTAATATTAGGTACTTTTTATTAAGGCTAAATTAGCCGACTGCAATGGAATGTAACTGCTACAGTAGGAAACAGCTGACGTAACGTAACTTACTTTTGGTATAAAAATATCGATCAGCTGTTTCCAACTTTTGCAGTTACATTCCATTACAGTCGGCTAACTGAGACTTTAGAAAAAAAAAGATTTTTTCGCAACCAAAAGGGTGTGAAGTTGGTTTACAAAGATGAATTTTGATTTACTAGAAGAAAAGTATCAAATATGTATATTAACTTGCAAAGCAAAAACTTCAGTGTGTGGACACAAATGAAGTTTCAAAACAGAAGGTACATTGCCGTAATTTGCCCCTAGATTTTGAAAATCGTTCGCAGCAAATGTTTCAAAGTATGAAGGAGGACTAGGGAGTTAAAATCGTATATAAAAACCTTTAATAACAACTTCCATTTTTTACTTCCATATCAATCAAAGTTTGTACTGCAGGAAATACGCAATAAGCACGCTGACGCAACTTATTAATTACATTTTTATTTCTAAAGCCTAGAGACCACTATCGGCTCACTAAAATAAAGTCATAAGTAATAAGCTAAATTTGCCTTACCGATAGTGGTATTTAGGCTTAGTACGTACAAAAAGTACTTTTTAATTAAAGTTCCCTACCAATTTTCCCATAATTATTTTCCAGGTCTGCCTTCTCACAGACTGAAAAGAGACAATTTTCTCTCAGCAAACAGGTAAGAAAATGAAGTTGAAAGAAAATCAATCATTAGAATTAAAAGATGCAACAATAAAATGCTGGCTATAAACGCAGGTTCCATTAAAGTTATTGTTATTGTTTCTCACATTTCAAAAGGGACATGTGAATTTGTTTGAAATATTCCCATCTATTTTTTTTCCTACAAAATTGATCTTTTTGTGTTTAGTCATTCTTTACATGTTGCATCCCAACCCTTGATTGCATCTAACTGATTGCGTGTGTTATTTAATTTTTCGGGATTAACCGCCTAAGCCTGCATTAATGGAAGGTTTCTTTTAACAGATTTTATTTACAATAGATGACTACCTTTTTTTTGGTTTCTATACGGAAAATTCTCAAACAATCAATACATTCAACCGATTAATGTTAAACGCACACATTTTTACTTGTCCCATTATATAATTTTATATAAGAAAAAGAAAATTCTTCAGAACAAGGATGGCAGACATCAAAAGAAATAATTATACATGCAACATACAATAAATACGTTTCATTTTAATGTCTATGAAATTGTATGACTTCTTAAATTGAAATTTATTTACTGGTGGTTAAGCATTGTCTATATATTTCATTGGTGCTTAACCAAATCATCAGTAGACTTCAAACACATATTTTAAGCAGTCACAAACAATATGTAGGATAATGAATTTCTTGAACCTTAAATATTAAAGAAATCAAGATATAAAATTTTCTAAAAATTGGCGTGAAGAAAACAATGAAACTAAAAAAAATTGTTTTTATATTTAGCAGCTTTATATTATAAAAAAATGCATAATAATACATACGCATTAAACTTTGTAGGTTACACCTTTTTCATGTTTATCAAGCTTTAAATATCTTCTTTAACATATCGCACACTAAATCATAAACAGCCACAGCTGAAAATTATCCAAATGGCTTTGTTTTTTCATAAACCAGTTCACTGAACAAATCTCTAACGAGCGCAACAATTTCAAGAATTGCTGCGACAAAAATTGCAAGTTGGTACAGGGACTTACATAGTTGATTTCCCAATAATTTCATATATCGTGGACTTATTTTATGTTGTAAAGCACACAAGCTTTCAAAAACTTTCTCCACAGTCTTTATCTCTTATCGGAATTATTGGAGTCATGGAATCGAGACATGCACACATAAAGCAGCTCCTTCAAATGTTCTTATGTTAAGATAAATGTGTAATTCACTGCTGTGTAGTGTTTCCGACACACATATTTTTTCTGCAACATGTGCCCTTACAGCCGTTATAATTGATGTTGCTTCTTCCACCCACTTTATAATTTTATATATGGAATCAAAGCGAATTCATATCAGGTGATCCCGATTCAGCAGCTGATGATCAGCTGTTAATTTCCTTTGTGTAAAATCAAAGCAAAATGTTTGGAAATTTTCTGACAGCAGGAAATTTTCACTAATAAATATATGAGGCGAATATGCACATCGAGAACACCTGGTATCAATTCTGTCTCCTGATCATAGTCTTAAGGCAGGATCACATAGTATCCGTCGTACGTTAAACTTCGTCTTTATCATGACTGTTAAGTTAAAATAGAGAGTTTCTTATGAGCTCTGTCACATTCAGTAAGTCTCCGTCAACGTAAAGTACAAAAGTTAGGTAATTTTAAATTTTTTGCTTACGGTTTGACAGCTATTTTTATGATTTTGTTTTGATATGTTTTGATCGCGGCGAATCCATATTAAGTGGTCGCAAAGGATTATGTGACTACTTTTGCCGCTTGTAATTTTAATATACGTTGGATGTCAACACACACTGACGGAAATTTTTTAATTTCATTTTTTTTGGAAATTTTTCATTTTTGCGGCTACCTAAGCGCTACCTAAACGGTGGTAAGAATTATTCCTAGGAAGTTTAAATGTTCTAAAAAGTTGTTTATTGAGATCTTAGGTAAATTTTTGTAGTTGATTGTTTCCTTGATTTTTGATCGGTTTGGTAGCTATGGACCTGAACAGGGGAAAAAAGGTAAAAAAAATTTAATTTTTTAAAATTTTTTGCGATTTTGATCTTGGAGATGAAGTTTTCTAAATTTTATATGGTCACAATTTTTTTTTTTATGACAAGAACTACAACTTTGCCTCAAAAAGTAAACAAAAGTTCCGAACGGTTTGCAAGATATGAGCCTGAGAAAATGCAAATGAGACCATAAAAACAGTGCATGACTTGGGGCAAAACTGGGAGACACGGCTCTATTTTTTTGGTCTTTTATCAGGTAGTGGTGGGTTACCTATCCAAAGACCATAGTCTTGTCTCTGCCTGCAGGAACAAAGATTTCCGTAAAGTAATAACCACTGATCATCCGGTATGATTCCAGAATTATTGTTTGCGTAAAAATTTTATGTAAATTGGGAAACTTTCCAATCGTAAGTTTCTACAAAAAAGCAAAAATAAATTCTCTTTTAAGATCCCGCAAACTAAAATAAAAATTAAACAAAAAAAAAAATAATTTAATGTCACCTGCTCTACACATGTCATTCGCTTTCTTGTCGACGAATAAAGTGCTGGCTATAATTGCCGCAAAAAGCAGCAATAAAAAAATTAAAGAAACAAAAGTTCTTAACGGAAGTGTCCTCCTAATTTAGAAATTGAAAAAGTGACACATCCGTTGTTTACTTCTTTCACTACAAAAACATATGAGACAGAAGCACACACACACACTCAAACACATAAACTCACACACGCACGCATACCCACAAAGTTAATATTTGGCCTATTTGGACTTAAAGAAGTAACAAATTGAGGTTTAATTTACCAAAATAAAAGAACCGTTTTCATTTCTTGGTATTGAAAATTCTAAACACATAGAAGACAGAAATCACTCGTACATTAAAACAACAATTCAATTTCTTTAACTAAAGCTTTTTTATATAAATTCTATTAAATGTGCACCTACAAATACATGCACCACATATGGCAGTGCAATTTATTTATAGTTTGCATGCAGCAAATATATTCAAACTTCTTTCAGCCTGCAGTTAGTTTGTTCATATGTAGGTTAAAATAGTAGAATGTAGAATACATTTATTTATTAATTACAGCACAAACACAGTGGCGAATTGTTCAACAAGTTTTCTTTTTGCTTAAATTCAAGCAGCGAATGCAAAATTTTTGAAAGCTTGGCATCCTTGCAATTTGAGTTGAAAGAAACAGGAATTTCCAGTCGCTTAATACATTTTTTAATACGCATAGAGAAAAGTGTTATTGGTTTTGATAAATAGAACATATGCGGCACTTGTTCAAGACGTGGGCACTACTTTCATGCCGCACACTCACTCATTCATTCATTCATTCATTCCCTCATGCGTTCAAATTCATAACGAATGTATGAAAACCGATTGTTTATTGAGGTCAGTAGGTAAATGTATATTTAAAAGCAGCAACAGCAACTAAACGTTCAAATATGTGTTTGTTGATATTACAAATAACAAAAAAAAAAAAAAAAAAAAAAAAAAAAAGAAATTAATTCTTTTATACAAAACAAAAGCAGAAATTGGGCGTTAACACGCTTGAAAGCTACAAAAACTCGCAACAATTGTTTGTAACTTTTAGTCAGTCATAAAATATGTCAACAAAACTTCAATAATGGAAAAAAATGCACAAGAAATGTGTGATACAAACGTATTTCTATCTAACAGTCAGTCTGTCTGTAATTTGTTGCATTTGATCACTCAGACAACTCTGTATGATTAGGGATTGATTTATTCATCCATCCATGTATCTGTCCATTAATTCAATCAGTCAGCCGTCCATTAAATTATAATACTCGTATTATATACATATGATCTAAATAGCTATTCGCAGAGCTTGTTTTAATGCTCAAAGTGCATACGTTGTACATACATAATTAATTGTATTGTACTTTAAACTTGAAAGAAAAACAAACCTTGGTTAGAAAGACAACCTGCAATGGGCGTACAGTTTTTTTTTTTTGCTTAAATTAAACTTTAATGTTAAACGGTTTACATGGATAAATGGGTAATTTGGCCAGTAGTTAACAAGGTCATTATTTATTTATTGATTAGCGCTAAGGTTAGCATAGTAATTGGAATTCTGTAAAACATACTTAATTCTTATTTTAATCATAATAAAATTAAAATTTCTTTATATTAAGTTAGCGTTTTTAATAGAAGATCAAAAATTTTTAGTAAAGTTATTAATAGAAAGACTACTTCATTGTGGTCTTCCAAAGCCTAAAAATATGAACAATATAATGACATTCGGTCGATTCGAATTTGAGCTTAATTTAGATTTTCTTTCTTACTAAATACAAATACGCACTATATAGATTTACTTTTGGATCTATTAAATAAGCTCGTTAAAAACTCGGACTCAATGGTTAAAAAAATTTATTATTTTTTGCAATTTAGAGGTTTGGGTTATAGATATTTGTTAAATTTGTTTCAGAGAACCTTAAACAGCAGCTTCTGCAATGAAATGCTTTTGCCTTTTGTAAAAACAGTGAACAAACTTATGAAAAATTAAAAGAAGTAATTTTTTAACAACCATTTGTTATTCGTGTAATTTACTTTTAAAAATAACCTCCAGTACTTTAGCAGATACCGAATTTAAATTTATTTGGCCAATAAATAAATAATTAAAGCTTCAACTACGAGGACGGTTAGATAATCCCGTGATATATAATTTGTTTTGAAAAAAGCGTTTTATTCGTCAACAAAGCCTCCTTTCATCTATACACATTTCAGTCCAACGTATTTCTTGCTTTTTTGTTCCCTCCAAATAACAAGATGTCCCAATCTCTTACCACCCAGTAATTTTTTCAAATTTAAAAATAGTTGCATGGTACTAAATCTGGAGAGCATGCTGGATGGGATACCACCATTCCTTTTCTCTTTAGTTTGTTATTGTCTGGAGAACAAGAAACAGAAAGAAAAAATTAAGAAAGTTTCTGATATGATTGTTAATAATTAAATAAATATCAATTTATTTATATTATATTTAAAAACAATTTATTAATTATCTAAATTCAAATACAAGTATTCTAGTTTTAAAAGTCAAGCACCGAATGAATATTTCAAGTTTTTCAAAAGTCATTTTTAAAAGCATGACATACTTGTTCTCCGACTACTCCGACTATTAATAGATTTAAAAGTAAGAGTGCTAGTCAAAGTGTTGTTCCAACATCCTTCCTTGTTTTTAAACTAAATTCGACCACGAAGTTGGTTTGAGTGTTTTCTTTCAAGAGTTGTTTTGTTATTTGTTTCTATCAAAACATTGTACATATATAACGAATCCCAGCTTTTCTGTAATTTTTCCTAGGCACCAAGTGAATTTGTTGTTTTTGAATATTTTTGCATAAACCAGGTCACCTTTTTGGAATCTCCTTTTGCGAGTACCATGCTTTTTGTTATATGCATCTTCCATTTCCTTATTTTTTATAGTTTCCAGTTCTTCTTCCTTTTTTAAAAGATCCATTTGTAATCTTAGAGATCTACCAACAAACCATTCTGCGGGAGATTTATTTTCTGGAACATTCGGATTAGGCGTCGAACGATATTGTGCAAGGAAAATTAGCAAATTCAATTTGTCATTATTTGAATCACACTCATAAGCTTTGTGCAAAGATCTTTTAACGGTGTCTACAAACCTTTCCACCTGTCCATTTGATTGAGGATGATATGTATGTGTTGTTAAGTGTTTTATACCATACGTTGAACAAAAATTAGCGAATTGGGCACATTTGAATTGAGTGCCATTGTCTGAAACAATGGTTTTCGGAGCTCCGTACCTACTTACAAATTCCTCCATTTGCATAACCACTGAGTTTGATGATATGGTTGATAATTGGACGACTTCAGGCCATTTTGAAAATGCATCCACCATTACTAAATAATAATGGCCCCTCACAGGTCCAGCGATATCAATATGAACCCGTTCCAAAACTGCCTGTGGTAAAGGCCATGAACTGAGTTCTGCTTTAATTGGAGACTTGGCAGCAGCAACAGAACATTTTGCAACATGGGTAGTAATATCGGTGTCTATACTTGGCCAATACACATACGATCTTGCAATAGTGGAGTTGTATTAAAAGTTTATTTTTATATGTTAATGGAACAATTACACGTTCTGAAAACATTAAACAACCATCAATTACATATATTGATTCACGTCTATTGAAGTATGGTAATAATTCTGCTTTTAAGTTTTTAGAAGATGGTGGCCATCCTTCTTGAGTATATTTGTATACCAGTTGCAATGTTAGATCAGCTTTCGAAGCGTCACATATCATCTGACGTGTAATTGGTAGTTCTTGAAGGTTTTCATGCAAAATGATTTTTACATCTCTTTCAGCAGATGTAGTTGAAATTATAAAATCTTCATCAGGCGTTGGCTGGTTATTTATAAGTCTAGACAATATATCTACATTTCCGAAGCAGTTAGTATTCACATACTGAATATCAAAATTATAGCTCATCATTGTTAAGGCCCATCTTTGTAACCTATTTGCCGTATGAGTTGGAATTCCTTTTTTGGAACCAAAAATAGCCAATAATGGTTTATGATCTGTGAGCAAAGTAAATTTTCGACCATAGATCATTTTATGAAATTTGGTACATGCATATACAATAGCCAAGGCCTCCTTCTCTATTTGGCTATATCGCTTCTCTGTAGACGTTAAGGCACGTGAAATGTGATAAACTACCTTGTTTGAGCCATTTGGCATTGAGTGATATATTTGACCACCAATTCCTACCATGGAAGCATCTGCAGCCACTGTTATCGGTAAACTGGGATTGTAATGAGTAAGCAATAAAGTTGACGTTAAATTTCTTTTAAATTCTTTAAAAGATTTTTCACATTTATCATTCCAGTGATATTCTACACCATTTTTTAATAACTCATCCAACGGGTGTCGCAGCTGGCTCATTCTAGGCAAAAACTTCGCATAGTAGTTAACAGCTCCTAGAAAAGATCGGAGCTCCGAGACATTTTTCGGTCTTGGTAATTTTTTTATTACTTCGATTTTCTGGGGATCTGGGTGTACACCTTTGGAGTCTAAAACATGACCAAGGTATTTGATTGAAGATCTAAAAATTTCACACTTTTCCCAATTAATAGTCAAACCGTATTCTTGAAAACGTTTAAAAACCTGCATGACAAGTTTATAATTCTCTTGTATTGTTGATGTCGCAATTATTATATCATCTAAATATGTAATAACGCCATTTAGTTCACACAATATAGTTTCTAATGTCTTTTGGAAAGCACCCGGAGCTGACATAACTCCAAAAGGAAGTATATTATATTCAAATAAACCTTTATGTGTATTTACCGTCAATATCTTTTTTGCATCGTCATCTACTTCAAATTGGAGGTAGGCATCAGATAAATCTAATGTGGTAAAAGTGTTACAATTCGCCATCTTAGAGAAAATTTCGTCTACGTGTGGGATTGGATACTGATTTTTATCAATGCAAGAGTTTAATCCCGTCGAGTAATCTCCACAAATTCGTATTTTATTATTGGGTTTACGTACAACGACAATAGGAGCGGCCCATTCTGAATGCGTAACTGGCGTTATTATATTCATTGCCTGAACACGATTCAGTTCTTCTTCAACTCTATGCAACATCGCGTACGGTACAGACCGTTTTTGTTTAAATACTGGATTACAGTTTATCTTAAGTTCCAAGTGAATTTTTATTTTTTTACAACACCCAACTGTACCACTCAAAACATCTGGAAATTGTGCCTTAATTGCTTTAAAAATTGATTCTTTGTTCATATCTGTAGAAACATTTAAACATATATTTTTGATAAGGCTGTCCCAGTACTCGAATTTTTCTATAAGATCAATTCCAAAAACGTTAAGTGTTGTAGACTCAGCCACATAAATAGTTGAAGAAACTGATTTTTGTAAATGAAATGTCATTGTATTAAATTCACCTAAAATCGGAATGTTGTAGTTAGAAGCGCAAGCAGGGTTCCGTACACATTTGGAAAGTTTCGGCTTTCCCAATTTAACCCAGTTGGATTTTGATATAATGGTAATATCTGAAGCAGTATCAAATTGAAGCTGAATAGATTTGTTTAGAATGCTTACTGTGACAAATTTTCTTAAAGAAGCGTGATCCCGTACTTGATTGATAACATTTACCTTTTTTGAATTGAATTTTCTAGGTGAATACATGTTTTTTTTATTTTGTTTTTCAATAAAAGTAAAACATGAGCAGTAGCCATCCTTGTGTACAATTTTATTACACATTTTGCATTTGTATTTTGAAAAGCTGCAGTTTTTTACAAAATGCATGTCACCACATTGCCAACATGGTCTATTTGGAGAAGTATTATTATTTTCATACTTATCATATATTTTTTTAACTTGCATCTCATCAGATGCCACAATACTGACTGATGAACAGGGAACTTCTACTAGTTTAACATCTTCTTTTAGCATTTTAAATCTTGAGCCTCTGTGATGAGTGTCTCAAGTTGAAGACGTCTCTAAGGAATTCAAAAGTTTTCCACGTAACTCGGCATCTTTTGATGAATTTAAACCAATGATGAATATAAGACATTTAAGTTCATCGGCTGACATTTGACCGTGAACAAAAAATTCAGATTGTTTGTTTACCCTGGAGCCATACGATACGAAGTCCTCTAAGTCATTTTTCTGCATTTTCAAGCATTTATATCGAATACTAAATAGAGACTCTTTTTTATCAAACAATAGTTTCAACTGTTGCACGGTTTGATCAAATCTCAAATCTTTTGGCTTTTTTGGAAGAAGAGAATCAGCATACTTCGTATAGATGTTCTGATTGAGTTTTCGAAGCAGCAATCTAGTCTTGGAACTATCATCAAGATTCCTTGCATCCTCTAAAAAGTGTTCTTCAAAGCGGCTAAACCAATTTGAAAAGGTTAGATTATCATCAGGGTCATAACGAAATTCTTGTATATTTCTGGCAATTAAATCCATAAGTGTTTCCTGCTGTTGTGTTTGCGAGGAAGTTGGTTGAGTAGATAACGATGTTTCAAATTTCTTTGAAAGAAGTTCAATTAGTTCTTGTTGACGATTTGCAGTTTGCTGCTGTTGCAAAAGCAGTTGTGAGAGTACACTTTCCAGCGTAGACATCGTGTGGTTTCTTAAAATCTTCGTCGCCAATTGATATGATTGTTAATAATTAAATAAATATCAATTTATTTATATTATATTTAAAAACAATTTATTAATTATCTAAATTCAAATACAAGTATTCTAGTTTTAAAAGTCAAGCACCGAATGAATATTTCAAGTTTTTCAAAAGTCATTTTTAAAAGCATGACACACTTGTTCTCCGACTACTCCGACTATTAATAGATTTAAAAGTAAGAGTGCTAATCAAAGTGTTGTTCCAACAGTTTCTATAAGATTGGTATGCATTAGTGATGCACGAATATTCGTATTCGAAGTGCCGAATATTCGGCCATTTTTAAATATTCGTATTCGCATTCGTCAAATTCAGGCGAATACGAATACGAATATTTTTCCAAAAAAAAAAAATTAAATAAATAAATGTAAAAATCCTAAACGAAATTTAAATAAATGGATCAAAATATTACTTTGTACGAATCCATTAAATTTTTTATAGAAATTTGTGATTTGTGTCATTTTAAAATATTAACTATTTCTGTGGTAATAAGGAAAAAGTGCTAAAGTCATATTTTACTGTTTTCCAGGAGAGCACTTTTAAGTGTTCAACTCGATTTTCAGAAATTTTTTTCTTTTACAGTTAAATTGGGAAACTCTCAGTTTAACTTATTTTTTTAAGCTAACATCGTTCTGCAAACTACACATTAAGTTGAAATATACCAAAGTATAACCTCAATTAAGCTATTATTCCAAATGAGATTAGAAGATCATACAAATTAATTGAGATTTTTACCAGGGGTACTTTCGAATATGCAGATTACGGAGGCACCATTAACTCAAAATAAGCTTAACACGACTTAAGCACTTTTTCCTTTTTGCCACAGATTTAATGATGATGATTATAATGTTGGGTAGTTTTTATTAACTTTAAAGTAGGCCAACATGAGTATGAAGTGCTTTTTCATAACAATTTTTTAATATTTCATATTGAAGGCGTAAGTAAACAGAACCCTAATTTAATGTCTATAAATTTCACATTATATATTCGTACAAGTATTCGTATTTACGAATATCGTTTTAAATATTCGTATTCGTATTCGCGAATATCGTTTTAAATATTCGTATTCGCGAATATCAAAAATTGACATTCGTTAGATCAGTAGTATGGACATATGTATACAGTTAATAGTCCATTCAGTATCTTTCTGGATGCGAACAAAGACGTGGAAAAATGGTAGCATGTATATATTTTTAAGTTTAAATTTATTCTAAAAATAATAAAATTTTACTATGAATACGTATGAAAATATGTAAGGCAGGATGTTATTAAACAACTTTAAACAACGATGTTGCCATTTCTAAACTAATAAATACATCGACAAATATGTTTCTATACATACATACTAATTAATATATAACAATTAACGGGACCAATGTTATAGTTTAATGTTACTGATCTAGCAATACAACAAGTCTCGAAATTATCAGACTGCCCTCGCACAAGATTTAATTATTAAAATTAATACACAATTTTGATTATTTTTATTAATTCAAAATGCAATTCTTCAACCGGTTCAATTGTAATGGAAATACATATGGCAGCACAGCATTCAATTAACTAGTTTTGCCACAAACCAACAGGCAAGAGTATGTGTGTGTGTGTGTGTGTGTGTGATGAGAAATCCACATGTACATCCAGCAAAATGATTTCTATCGAGGTGACCAGATGGTTTAATTTGCAAATAGTGTTTTCTCACATAACTCGAAATTGCAATAATTTTAGCACTTAAATGGTGTAATTAAAAATGAAAGTTGAACAAAATAAATTCAGGAAAATCAAATAAGAGAAATTTTTAAAAAATTGTTTCTAAGCCTCAGCTGCTGCTGGTTGCGAAAATTATTTAATAAATTCTGCTTAAATCTTACTTGAATTACATAATTATTGAAATAATTAAATAAATTTAATTATTTTACATAGGTAAAGAATATTACACATATCTCTGACACTTTGTGAACGATTGCAGTAGCTTTTACATATAATCAGCAGTAGCGGATTTAGGACTGATTCCCCTGTAGACACTCTTTAAGATGACGCCTTTTTTAATAATATATAGAAATGATTATTCAAAACAACAGTCATACATATATTTTATAAATACTTAAATGATTGTGTATTATTTTTTTTTATTAATTTCCCACCAAAAAAAAGTCGGAACTAGTTCAAAAGGTTTACCACTTTCATTGCATACTAATTATTATAGGTACTGAATTTAATATTATGAAGCTGTTGTTCCGTAATATGACAACCATGTGTTAAATTCATTGATATTTCACCAGAAATAGAACTACTTGGAGCTGAGTTCATCAATACTGTAATTAATGATTTGTATGTCAATTTTTTGCTGGGAGATATACATAAATACAAGTTTTTTTTAATTCACATAAAAATGTGTTATTATTCTATTCTTTTGGCCAATTTAAACTAGTTTCATTCATATAATTCATTAATTTCATTAATTTAATAGAAATTGCGTATTTCGTATACTTAGTCAAGATAATTTAAAATTTTAATTGCACTTACATGTTTTAAACTTTAAGTTGGCACTCTTTAAATTATACCTAATGGACCTAAGCCCAAATCAGCCATATATATTCAGATGGCGCTAGTGCGGACGTAGTTTATTGCCTTTAATATATAATATGCTAAACTCTGTAGTTTGTAATGGAAAAGAGACATTTCTATTAAGAGAAAAGTTAGCAGAAGTTTTGAAAAGATAAAATGTGCAAAAAAGGGGCTGCATATTTTGAAAAGAATAGAAAACAATTGTACGATACGAAGTTCTTGAGAATATTTCGCTTTATTTTCCCATTTTATATATTGCAGCTATTTTGTTAAGCACCACTTTTATGAGAACATCAACATTCGATGTAAAAATAGTATTTCAAGATTTTTTTTGTACCAATTTTTCAGAAATAGAAAAAATTTTTGAAATTGAACAAACAAAAATTCATCCATCATCAGCGTGTTGCACGCATGCATCCACACGTTTAATTCAATAAGCTTGCACTATTTATTCCCATTTGACAATACCGCCACATGCTGCGATTTTGAGTAAAAAAAAGGTTAATTTACATTTAGAATAAAGTACAAAAAAAAAAACAAATAAATATGAAAAGAAAAAATTAACTTATGCATAAAATGAGCAAAAATCTTGTTTAAAGGAGTGAAATCTTTAATGTATTTTTTTTGTAGAGAGAATTAACTCTCAGGCAATGAATGCCTACTACTATTACTAGGTGTTGTCTTCTTTAGGAAAGGCATAGTGATCAGGGCTGGGCAGTATTTGAAATACTTGTATTTGAAATACGTATTTCAAAAACAAATACGTATTTCGTATCTGTATTTGAAATACACGGTATGAAAGTATTTTGTATTTTGTATTTCAAATACATCAAAGCATGTATTTTGCCCAGCCCTGATAGTGATAGAGAATACAGTTGGTGAAGCGATAGATAGAGGAAAGCTTCATTCTTATTACAACTCTTCTTATTTGCACGTTTTTAATAATGCAGTGTTGCAGCGCCTCTGGTGTAAATGAGACAGACGTCTCAAATTTTTGAAGCTGTGCTTGGTAGCCATTTTTATTGATTATTTTACTTTGCCGATGATTCTGCTACACAATACCTACGAGAGAGGGCGCTCTGATCTTACATTAGAATTAGTATCCGCTGAAGCCGCTGTCGTTCAGTGAGCAGTTTGTATGCCTTCATTACTTGAACTTTCCTACAACAACTGGTACAAATGAACACTAATGCACATCAGAAAAATGCGTGTTGTTATATAATGAATTTCAGCCAACACAACCCTCATGTGTTTCTCTAATAAATACTATGGCTCTAGCAATTATTATTGCAATAATTACGAGTATTTCAATAAAATTATGCTACAAGTTCACAAAGAATTTTTTTTAATATAAGACAATTTATCGTGAAGTTGCGCGTGTCCGTTTTTGTATCACTTTCAGTTTTCTTTTCATGACTTAGAAAGTAATTTATTTATCTAATTATTTTACTTATATAATAATGACTTTCTCGTAATGAATAAAATAAGTACTGAATGGTATCATCATGCGAAAGTACTCATTTTAGCACTTCCCAATTAGTAAAAAAATATAGCTGTGATTATCTAAATTAAATCTAATAATGTCGTGATTATCTTTATCATATATTTCTCGTTCCTAGTTAGGTTATTTTAAGTTAGCTGGTTGCTATTGAAATGTGGAAGTTAAGGGTCCAGTTCTTTTGAGTCCAATACGTTGATCCCTTTATGCTACCTGTAAGTTGGACAGTATATAGAAGTAGAGAAAGAGAGGATAGAGATGAAAAGGGTAGATATAGATAAATAGGACGTATGTACCTCATTTTTTTCTGAAACAACAACACAACTTCAACCTTTTTTAAATTTTAATCATCTTCAAAAAGAATTTTCCTTTTGCTCTCCTCAAATAATTAGATTTTTGGACATGCACTGTTATTCATGAAAACCACAGATTAGATTGATCGTGAAAATGAACTTTGAAAACAAAGAAGATTCCTACTTTAATTTGCAATAAATTAACTTTGATTTTACTTTCAACTAACAATAATTTTTTTAGTTAATTTTAATTATTATTCGAGCTCCATTTGTTTCTATATTTATGATTTGAACAGGCTAAAGTTTTTTGGCTTAAAAAGCGGTACGAACTTTAGCCTGTTCAAATCCTAAATATAGAAACAATAATTTTTGTTACAAGGTGAAGTATTTGCAGACGAAAAGTAATCTATTGATTGTTTAATATTTTAGGTGAAAAGTAATCCACTTTTACTAAAGTTAGCTTTGTAAGGGGTACCCTATAATTTTTTTTTGAACTCCTCAAACATTAATAATGGGTTATTCAGTCAAATTGTAAGTACTTACGACTACAGAGTACGTACAATTTTTTTGCATTCTAGTAAGCAAAGCTGTTGCTGGGTGATATCATAAAATTATTTGAATGGAATTGTTTTCACAAAATTGTTAAAATTTAATGAAATGTTGCGAATGAACGAATTCATTCTTTATGTGTTAAAAAAAAACAAATAAATTGAAGCTAAATTTTTGTTTTAAAATGAGAGAAACTATTCAAAGAGTAAATATTGTTAAAAATAAAATAAAAACCTATTTAAAACGTTAATGGAGAAGAAATTAAAGAAAAAATAAATACACTGATACCAAAATTGAGAATGGAATGAAATTCAAACGAAAAACATATGTATAAAAAAGAGCTGATAAACAAATAAACGACAGCAAAACATGTTTTGCTGTTGAAATCAGCTCAAAAAAGATACATGAAAACGCAGAAAGGCAGACGGATGGACGGACGTACAAACAGTCAATAAACAACAAGAAGAATCAGTCAGTCAGTTGCATTCGGGCTTTCTAAAAGAACCAACAGGCGATTTCCCTTCACACACAATAAAGATATAAAGTACAAAATCTGATAAAAAAATTTTAAAAATAGATAAATTGTACCAAAAGATCTTTATAAAACGGAAATGCAGTAACGGAGTTTCTTTATTTCTGCCAATCAAATCGTTGTCTTTCTTCTTTTTTTTTTTTAAATAAACAAAAAGTATGTAAACATCAAGAAAAAGTGGCTAATTAGTAGAAAATATTAATTATTTATTGAATTTTAAGTGAAAGTTATTGCTTCGTGCTGTTGTTCTTGAGGTTTCTTTTATGAATTTTTCTTTTCAAATGTTAAATAGTCACGATAGTCGTTGAAAATAATCCAAGAGAGGCCAAAAAGTGGCTAGACTTTAATGTTTGTTTGAATGCTAAATTGTAAAGGGTGATTTGTTATGTTGTAGGTATTATTTTTTTTTTGTGTGAATTTGATATAGGTATTTTGCAGTCCAGCACAAAGTTTATAAAAAAAATTAACGTCCCACCTCAGAAGCGTGAGTGTAACGTAGATTACATATACACAGCCCCAAGCATAAACATCGTTCCATTGTTGTTTCTTTTGTAAGAAATTGAGAAGAAAAGATAAAATTGAAGTTGCTACTTTTTATTTTTGGAAAAAGTTTATAAATATATGTCTGTGTGTATACACCTCCAAATGAATCACCCCTTACTATTTGCTATTTAACATAAGTGAACGTCACTAGAGACGGAGAACTGGGAGCATGGTGCAATAACTATTAAGTACAACATATTAAGAAATGCTGCCAAAATAACAATAAAGAAAGATGTAAAACAAGTGGCAAATAGATTTTTAATTTTTTTTTTTCAGTTTTTCAACACTATATGCATTATTTCGGTCAGAAGTGTGAACTTGCGTGAATAAAATTAAAGAAAAGGAATTTAATTTAAATCTTGTCTCTGGAAATGAAGCCAGTTCTGAAACCGGCTCACTTAAAATCTTACATTTACACATATGTATGTATGCACATACATATTAATTAGTATGTATGTATGTATGTATGTATGCACTTTGAAATTGTTGTAGCAACGGCATTCATAATGCAAAATTCCGTTTAAATGCATTCCAGAGATGGTAAAGTGCAATTTACTTTATGCACAATCACGAGCTGAGTTATTTAATTTTTGAATATTTTATTAGGATTTTCAAAAAATTTAAAAACAAACTGTAAAGCAAATTTCGAAAACTAATTTTGGACTCAAATCAAAATCTAACGCTTGTGTTTGCGATTTAAAAAACTTAACACGTTGCGACTTGAGCTCAAATTTAAAAGTTCAGTAAAAAAAGAGCAAAAATGCGTCATATACTCACTGGAATTTTTTAATATAAAGTTTTTTTTAATTTCTTTTATTATTGTATTATAATTCAGTTAATAATAAAGGGTGTGCCAAGAGTAATACAAGATCTTAATTAAATATAAAACAAATCGGGCAAATTGGACTCAACAAGTTTGCCGGCAGATATGCATTATTTTGTCAAAAATGTTCATGAACATTTTTCTCTATGTCAGGAATGGGTTTGTTAACACACATCTTTGACTTAAAAAATCTTATAAAAGGGAATGCATTAGCTTTAAATCGCAAGGTCTAGTGAGCAAATTCTCGTTACAGGAAAGGAACAGGAAATGTCTACTGCAGTAATTAAATTATTTTACTGTATGGCTGAAATTGCATATTAAGCACATCAGTATATCACATCACCCCGAATTTTTCAATAAATATCTTCACACTTGACGAAGTTCCGACCATATTTTGTAACAACTTTTCGAACTGAAGCTGCCAAAATTTTATTATTTTTGAGACACAAATCCAAAATTGTCAGCCGTCAAATGGTTTTGCGGTGTTTTTGGGACACCCTTTATGTATGTATAAGGAAATTGTTTTTTTTTTTTTATATTAAAAGCAACCAGTTTAAATACGAATACCTTTGTCATTTTATTTGTTTATAAAGTCTCTGAAATACTAACACGTTTAAGTGCTTGAACTATATTTGGTTTGCACCATTTTAATTTGAAATCGCCATACATAAACAAAGCTTACATGTTTAGGGGTTTACATTTGTTTGTCTTTTTATGTATTTCCCCACAAGACGTTGGTTTTTGCATTCAAAATAAATTATTTCAGACATTCTTGGAATTTCAGGTGGTAATACCCCTCAACACTGGTCGAATCAAGCATTTGATTCCATCTGAAGAATCTGCAAAACTGCTTTAATTATAATGGAAGGAATAAATTATATGTTACTAATTAATGTATAATTATTGTATTTTAAAATTTTTTTAACCATGTTTTATTAATTTTTTTTTGCCGTTGGATGGTATTTTTAACCCCCGACTAAAAAAAAGGGGTGTTATAAGTTTGTAGTGTGTGTCTGTGTGTCTGTGTATCTGTGTATCTGTGTATCTGTGTATCTGTGTGTCTGTCTGTGTCCACGTACAGGCCAAACGGCTGGACCGATTTTCATTTAGTTTTTTCTGTTTGAGAGATGACTTGATCGAGAGGGTTCTTAGCTATGTTTGAAGAAGATCGGTCCAGCCGTTTAGAAGATATAACATCTTTTTTGAAAAAAGTCGGGGGTTTTTTAAAATTTTTAATTTTTGTTATTAATCTTATAGTAATGTTTTATGTTTTTTTTTACAATTGCATATTGAAATTAATATTTGAATTATTCTACTACATATTTTTGGAAATTTTCTAATTTTCTAAGTATATTTTACTATCTTCTTAATTTTTTAATAACTTTGAATAATTCAGACCTACATACATACATATGTATGTGTGTATATGCCGTTACCTTAACCTTTTTCTAAAATCGAGTTTTTTGTATATTTCGATGGAAGGACGTACTAGTATAATGTATCGAAAAATGCAAGAATCTCGATTTCGAACAAATAATGGGCCTCTCTATATTAAAGTGAAGATGCATATGTATATATATTTTTTAGGGTTCCGTACACCAAGGTGAAAAGGAACCCTCCTATTGTTTTCGCTACGCTGTCCGTCTGTCCGTCACACGGTATTTTCTCAGCAACCGTAAGAGCTACGGACCTGAAATTTGGACAGAGTATGTCGAACCTTGGCCGCTAAAACAACAAATAAATGAGAATTAAAAATTAAAGGGTGTTCCAAAACGAGCAACGAAGAATTTTAAAATCCCAGGTAATATATTATTTGTAAAATTAGTGTATTTTTATATAGACTAAAACAAATAACAATAAAATTTAAAAAAATTTAAATTAAAGGGTGGTCCATCAGTTAATGCAATTTTGGGTATGTAATTTTGACAACTTGCTATATCTAGGAAACCGTAATAGGCAAACATTTGAAATTTTTAAAAACGGTAAAACTAAAAAATCCGAAAATTATTAAATCGGCAAACCAAAAAAAAAAAAAACAACGTCAAAAATTAAAAAAAAACACCAAAACGAAAAAATCGCCAAAATTAAAAAAAATTTCTAACACTAAAATAAATCGCCAAATTCGAAAAAATCGCCCAAATGAAAAAAATCGCCAAAAATCGAAAAAAATCTCCAAAACGCGAAAAAGGCGCCCAAACCAAAATAATTGTTCATATGAAAAAAAATCGCCAAAATGAAAAAAATCGCCAAATTGAAAGAACGCCAAAAACCAAAAAAAAAAAAATGCCAAAACTATATATTATATAAGCTGAAGTTTGTATTAAATTACATATCTAGTGTTCGTACGGAACCCTTCGTGCGCGAGTCAGAGTCGCACTTTACTGATTTTATTTTATTTTAACTTTAATAAACCAAAAATATGATTTCAATTGTTTTGGAACCAAGAACCTATTTCACCAAATCTATTTTAATATGAATTGATATTTAAAATGAATTGGTGAAATGGGCTCTTAATAATGCTACAAAAGTATTAATAAGTTTCGAATTCTTTCTGGGAAAATTTGCTATGCAAATTAAAACTTAAATTTCATTTTAAGCTTATCCATAAATAAACCAATCAACTATTCAAAACATTCATAAAAACTATTTGCAAACAACATTTAAATTCAATACCGATTTCAATATTTTGCAGAAAGTTTTTTTCAAAAAATATGCTCACAAAACTACCAGATTACATAATTTCCGAATGTGGTTACCCAAACTGGAATAAAGAAAAGGAAAAAGTAAATTTAGCCAAAATGCATGAAAATTTTTGGAGCACGAGTTCAATATGGTCAGCAAAATCAACGAATTTTGCAAAACTGCTACCGCTAAGGGAAACATTAACAGATTACTATATGGAAAAATTGATGATGAGTCAAAGCGAGCCCGTGTATAAGACGATAGCAACAACAGCAACAGCAACGGCAACTAAACCATTACAGCACTGCCACAAGAACAACAGCAATAGCGGAAGACGTGTACCAAGGCATATGAATGAAGTGATAAAAAATAGCAAGAGGTAAAAATAAAAGAATCGTTTCTTTATACACATTTCAGTTTTACAGTTATATATACTTAATGGTGTTACTTCTTTTTTTTATAGAAACCAACAACAACAATGTGCATTGGATAAAAGAAGATCTTGTGGAAATGTTATTGACAAAGATTTAGATCAATTCTAGTGAATGATATTTAAAGGAAAAATAAACTTTGGGGAGAGCTACACAGTGATCTAGTGATGTGCTAAATACTTAAAAAATCTGTTTATTTTATTTGATACTTACTATTTATTTGATTTTAAGTTGTTAGCAAAATATTGTATTAAAGAGTTTTCAATAAAATGTTATTACATTATACATATGCATGTACATACATATGTACATTCATATTTACTTCTTTTAACGTCTCATATAATTGGAATACATGCGGTTTTCCTAATGGATAATTATACATTAGTTTCTCACTAATAGCTTTCGTTTGGAAAATAAACTTTGGTGTGACCAAATGAAAAAATATTTGCCAAATTAATAAAATGCATAGTTATACATATGTATTAAGTTTAAATTTATAAATTCTTTGTTTGTTTGTTGTTTTGTTTTTTCTGGAAGATATATTATACCTATAATACTTTGATGTAAAATACCATCATCCACCAGAAAAAAAAACAAAACAACATTTAAATTTACATTTAAAATTTAAATTAATATTTTAAATGTCTGTATTTCAGGCATATTATCCAGCTCATGCACATGCGGATGTATATATGCACATGAGTGTATAAACTTATATGTTATGTGTAGTTTATTACATATCCGGTGTACGTTAAAACAGTTTCGTTGAGTTAATTTTAACTTTCTTGTATTATTGTTGGATCTTGTTACTGACTTTATAATGCATTATTATATAATTATGCAAAAGGTATACAGAAAATAATTACATACCATCAATTGTTTAATTAATGAAATTAATTAATTATCACTACATTTAAGTTTTTCTCTACAGCACTGCCATTTTCAATAACAACTTCTTTCTAGCCAACATTAGTATTGGCAACGCTTTGACTGCTGCTGTTTTGACAGCTGACACGCAAAAGAACAAGATTATTTTCTTGCTGTTGTGGAATTTTTTCTTACAAAAAATATATAAAAATTTAATTATCCTGTTGTAAAACATCCAAAGGAGCTTTTGTTTTATGTTTTGAAAAAAAAAATCAAGTAATTATACGTAAGTGAACAACTGCACTGTTGCTAAAACAATAACAAATCTTATGCGATAAAAACAAAAGTATTCTTGACATAAGGTCACAAGTAAAATGATCATCATTTGGAAGAAAAGCAATAATTGAAAGTATTTTTGCTAATCTTCTGTACTTCAATAATGTGTTATGGCTGCAGAACACGATTCCAAAAGCATAAAAAGGGAAACGTCGATTGTTGGTGGAATAAAGATACCTGCCAAGGACGGCACATTGGTGGAAAATCAGGACAAAAACTCAACAAGAACAAGTGTAAATGTTAATGCAAAAGCATTATTGGCTACAAATGTTGCCAACAATAGCTGGGGGTCTTGCTATTATTGTCCGCGTGAAAATTTTAAAAATATTAATGAATTTGTAAAGTAAGGCTCTAAAAATATTTATATGAAACAATATGTAATATACATCAATCTTTTTTAAAGGCACTTACGCGACAGGCATTGCACTCGCGAAGGTGGTTCGTTTGTTTGTCGTTATGGATTTAATGGTGTCTGCCCCTCATTACCGCTGGACGGTGTGTCGGATCGCGATTATGATGCTCACGTGTCTAAGTATCACGTAAACCAACATACTCGTGAAATGCCTCCAGAATGGTCCGTATTTTCGGCTGCCCAAAATTTGCCTGCAGTTTTAAATGATCCATCACGTGGTAAACAAAGTAATCTTTTTACCAAGAAATGGGGGGTAGACTTCGTAGAACGTTCCCACATTCCGTCTTCACCTCGTTTGCCTGAAATTACCTGTGATGATTTTGAAAAGTATATAAGTAAGATTGGTAAACGGTATAAACGACACGAACGTTTAAACTCGCAACAAGTAGAATCTCTTTTTGATGATTCTACAGGTATGTCGGCTGCAAGAGGTACGGTTCCAACTTCGCCCACGCATGATGCAAATTTGAATTCCATTCCAGAAATTTTTGTAAAAGACACATTAAATTTACAACATGCTCCAACATTCAGTCAAGTGTTTCCAGGCTTAATGCAAAATCCTGGAGGAGAAGAGCGTCGCCAAACAGGTCGCTTATTGCAGGAACAATTATCTCATTATCTAGATATTGTGGAGGTGAAAATAGCTCAACAGGTGTCGCAAAAGTCTGCGGCTTTCTTTCATGCCATGACTTCCCAGGATGCCATCATGTCTGAAATGCAAGAAGCGGCAAAGAAGGTAAAAGCTTTAAGATCTGCATTGCGTACTTTGGACGAGACAGTGGTGGTGGATACCTTTCGTGTGTTGCGTTATGCTCAACGACGTCACAACTTTGAAAAAGTCTTAGATAAACTTTCGCTTATGGCTACAGTCCATAAAACTCAACCCATGTTGCAACTTTTGCTAGGTACTCAAGATTATGTGGCTGCTCTAGATTTAATAGGTACAACACAAGAGATTTTGGCCCAGGAGCTGATAGGCGTGCATTGTTTTAAACATTTGCCTATGCAACTCAATGAAATGGAAAAACTAATTGACAAAATGCTAACTACCGAATTCGAACGCTATACTACAACGGACTTAAACAGACCTTTGCAAGACGTACTCAAAGAAACGGACAGCGTTTGTGCTGAGGAAGACAAACTGGTTTGCATAGTGATGGGTTTACTAAGAAAGAAAAATTTTAATTTTGTGGACGCCTATAAAGACGAGGCCATAATTACAATACGTACTATAATCAAACAATTGGTCATAGAATTTATTGCTACCAGCGATGCTGAAATTTGTCTAACTGGAAACGGCGAAGAAGCACAAAATCTAACATTTAGTGAATGGATTTCTTTATTGGAAAAAGCCACTGTGGCTTTGTTGATGGTATTACAGCGCATTCAAGCTGTTACTCATATAATGCGTCAGACAACGGATGCTGCTGCAGGCCGTTCATTTAGTAACGGAGGTGATACACAGGAGTCAGCTGTGAATCTTATAGACTCGGAGGCTTTTCTAACCACTGCTGATCAAGCCCTTGTTCACGAAAAGTTAAATGAATTGCTTACAACCGTGTGCCACTACTGTCATGAACGTTGCGCCAATGTGGTATCTCAGCAAAGTCTGGAAAAGTTTGTCGCCACAGCTGAAGAAATTGCCCAGCTGTCCTCTTTGGTAGAAGAATTTACGGAGGGCTGTCAGTCTATTTGCGGTGTTACAAATGTGCCTTTAAAAGTTGCGCTTAAAGTACAATCTTCACGATTTGCCAGCCGTTTTCACAGTGAACGTAAGAAAAAACTTGCCCTTCTATTGGATACTGAACGGTGGCGCCAAGTTGATATTCCCAATGAATTTCAGAAAATTATCGATCGCATAGTAGAAAATAAGGAATTTCTGACACATGATGCAACCAACAATCAATCGTTAAAAATAAATGGTCATATACCCACATCCCAACTTAATAACTTATCATCACAAGCGAATCCAGTGCTATTGGTGCAATCCAAACCTTATGTATTAGTGGGTTCCGCTTTATTGCTTGTGCAAATGTTGTGCGAGTACTGCCGTTGTGCTCAACGTCTACCTATTGTAGCAGGTTACTTTGCACGTAACGTAGTTGATCTATTGAGAAATTTCAATTCACGCTCTTGTCAATTGGTCTTGGGAGCTGGTGCCCTACGTGTAGCTGGCTTAAAAACTATAACAAGCACAAACTTGGCTTTAGTTTCGCGAGCTTTACAGATATTGTTGTGGCTTTTGCCTAAAATCAAAGAGCATTTCCAATGCCTCGATGCGTCGGCAGTTGTCGGTTACGATGGTATAGAGCGTGAGGTTCAAAGTCATGTTAAGGAAATTGAAAATAAAATATGTTCCATTCTAATTGAACGTGTGGAAGTACAATTGAAAGCTTGGGATGCTCGGCCTCCCATACCTTCCCAATCGTTTAGGATTATTTCACGTCATTTGGTGAAGTTACATGAAGCCATTGCTCCCATACTGCCTGAACAACAAATTCACTCGATGTATGGCATTATACATCAGAGTTTTAAAGACAAACTAAGGGAACAATTGATTAAATTGAATATTATCAATAATGGTGGTCCACAGCATGGAGTAGTGACATCCGAACTAATATTCTATATGGAAACATTGCGCACGCTTAAAGCTCTGCCGACTGAAGACCTTGATGACAGCATACAAGAAAGTATTTGGATTTTCTAAGTCTTACATCGCTATAGTCTGTTTTTATTTAAATTTATTTCTCCTTTTAGTTTTTAAGTAGGATTTCTTTGTTCGTTTTAGATTTCTATTTTGTTGAAAAGTTTTAAATCTTATTATGTTTCTCTTCTTTCCGAGCTCATGAACTTAATTATTATTATTATTTTGTTTCTTTTTGTTAATAGTTTAAATGTTGTAGACAAATTTTTAATTTCGAAATCATTTTGCAGCTCAGCTGTTTTGTGTATTAAATTTGCATCTTATAGAAATATGATTCACTTCTATTCACTACACTACAATACGATAGTTTTAAATATAATAAGAGTTAAAAGAAGATTAACACGCAAACAAAGTATGTATATTTTACCAATACACCATTGTAGATTAAACATTTATTAACAGTATCTAATGAAACATTGAAATGTAAAAACCGAAAATTTTAATGCTTGTAACTTATGGCATTTTCTTTTCTGGAAAAAAATGTTACACTTATTACACTTTGCAATGAAAATTTGCAATAAAATTAATTTCTAAAATATACATTTTATTAGAAATTATTCAATCATCCCTTGCGGGCTTATATTTTTTCTTTAAACCTGCGCTAAATTGTCTTTTTTTTAAATAAAAAGCTAAAAAGTGTTAAACTTTTTCCAGAAAAGAAAACACCATTAAACTCCTAAAAACTTTTTACCTTTCCCGGCTTTATTATACAAATTAACTACATACAATAAATTAAAAGCATTCATAAAGTCTTACCAAAATGATATGTTGTCGACAAGAATTATAACAATAAATTATAGAATAAATGAATTTTAAAACGATAACTGTCTGCTGTAGAAGATTTCTATTGGGCTACACTTTGAAATTTACTTCTCAGTTGAATATCTTTTACAATGGCTTCTAATTCTTGATTTTTTATGGCACGCATTTCATCTATAATACTTTCACGAAATCCAGGATCCTTTGCTGGATCATTGATTAGTGTTTTATTTGTGTCTTTAGCATTGTCTTCTTGCAGTTGTGGAACTACTGTTGCAAGATTTGTTTGAATACTTTGTAGATTTTGGGCTCCTAAGGGTGTTATCTTTTGCCAACTGTCATTGCCAAACCATATCGAAATAATATCATTATAATCAGTATTGTGAACTCGGAAGGGATTTGAAGGACTCCCAAAGCCTAAATGACTTATGGTGTCGCGTAACGTTTTAGCTAATTTCTGAATTTTGCTTGAGTAAAACAATAAACTGGCACCTATAAGATGAGCCATCGATCTCAAACAGCGACACGAATGCTTCTTGAGTTCCGGTTCTAAAACATACAAAAAAATTAATGCATTTTTTTCATACATATTTTAATTGACATACCATAACCCATGAATAAATCGTATTTTGCCCCAACTATAACTAACGGGAAAGGCATTAGTTCCAAGGTAGTCAAATCAACATGGGCCTTTTTAATACGTTCTTTAGATTTTTCACATAAAAGATCAGACTCGTCTTTGGTAAGATTTGCCATGATTTCTTTACTGGCCTCTTTGAGGCCACGATAAGCGGATTCCACATCTGACCAGAGTCTTTGGGGTTGTGATAAGTCTGCCATAATAATAGCTGCAAAATTAAACAGGCCGTGACTTTTCAAAGGCACTTTGAGTAATTGTTCCGAATTATCCAGTGAACCTAATTCCCATAAATTTAGTACTTGTTTTTGCAAGTGGCCTGTTCTCCGGCCATAAGAATATTCTAAGGCCAAAGTAGGTTTAGTAGCATCGTCACGGTCAAAAAACGTCTGTATGGCCGTAGACTTCCCCACTCCTTTACTTCCCAATATAAAAACTGTGCGCTCCTTGGGACCATTTACCACTTGCAATTGTTGCAACTGTTCTTCCGCTATTTTTAAAGCTATATCGTATATAGTGTCTTTTTTGGATGATTCACTCTCCATATTTATTGCTACAGACGATTTGTAAAAAATAAATAATTGTAAATGTTACAGGAAGCCGCTGCTATAGTAACCGCTAAAAGTTTCACCATAATGCAACGCTATTTTGCTCGTACCTTTTAAAAAAGGTTGGCAATTATTAAAGAGAAACGCAAAAACAGCAGATAAATTGCTGTGGATTTTTTCTACAATCTGGAAACTTTGTTTCAATGTCAGGGCTTAAGGAATTGCATTTCGCTCATATGGTCTTGCAAAATTCTTTTCTTTTTGTTTTGTTAAAAGAAATAATTATCTTATTTTGATTTAGCTGTGTTTAAATATATAATTTTAGGTTGTATTGGCAGCATTCCTTACTTGTGCTTTTTTGCTTTGTAAAAAAGAGAAACAACAACAATTACTACACTCATGAAGTTGGCAACGCTTACTATGAAATACAAACGTTATTATTTTTACCAAAGTAGGAAAAATAACAACAACAAAAGGCAAGACAACTCAACTTCTCACCGACCGTTTTAAAATAGTAACAAATTTTTTCACAGTTGTTGTTAAATACGGTCCAAGTGAAGTCACAAAAAAACTCGTAGTCTTCGTGAAAAATTGCACATTTGTTTTCTATTTGTTTTTTTCTTTCTTAACAAATTTAAAGTAATTAAAAAATATTAGAGTTAAGAAGTGTGAAATAAAAAAATAAAAAAATCCATTACTCAGCAAAAAGGTGATAAAAAGCAACAAAATAAAATAAAAGTATATTAAAGTATTGTATCTACACAGTTAAAAGTAATAATTTATACCAAGCAAATATAAGTATGTGATTGCTGCTTTAGTTATAAATTAAGTTTCGTTTTTTTACATTAGTTGTACACATGTATGTATGTTTGTACATAAATATCTATGTATGTATATTATGTACATATACATAAGTACATACATGGATATGTATAATTTATTATTGTGTAACCGAAGAGAAATCGAAGTTTGATGCAAAAATACTTAAAAGTCTTAAATATGAAATAAGAAAAAATCATCACGTATAATAATCTCAAGGCTGTCTGTTTGGAGAATAGATAGCAAACACCCAACAATTATACTAATTGGCAAATTGGATTTGATTTAGTCGCTTCATTCCTGGATAAAGGTACAAAAGGTGGGTAAAGAAACAACTGTTATTCCTTCTCTTAAAATTTTTTTTGGTCATTCATTCATAAAAGATATTATTATTCTGCACTTGCCGCTCCAGTTTTATTGCGTTAACGGCCTTTTTCATTGGAGATACAAGTACATACATACATACATTCATACATACATACATATGTACATATTTATATAAAAAATATCAGAAAAAATTTGGAAATATTTTTATATTTAAAGGGCGCGCACGACTTTTCAGTCTGATTTTGTGTGTATATTATATGGTATGTAGAGATGTACATACATACATACATACATAAATTTATGTAGATGTTTTTCCCCACCCACTCGTTTTCTGCTGACTTCCTTTTCACTGACTAAGAGTCAGGGATGAAAAATTGAGTACCTACAAACAATTTTTACTGTGCCATATAATGTATAAACATAACGAAACTTATTCAAAATTCTTTTTTCTTCAATTAAAAAAAAATATACATACATATTTGCATTAATTCCACATTTGGAATTGAAAGTTATATTTTTGTTAATTTTCTAAACAATTTACTCGAGCTCTTTTCTTTTAAATCATTATCATAAGAGTTCAATTAATATTTTTATCATATTTGTGGCAATAAGGAAAAAGTGCTTAAGTCATATTTTGCTGTTTTGCAGGAGAGACTTTTTTAAGCGTTCAAGCCGATTTCCGAAATTTATTTCTTTTGCAGTCATGTTGGGAAATTCTCTGTTAACTTTTATTTTTTTAAGCAAACATCGTTCTACACGCTATAAGGGCCATTATTACGACTTCAAGATAGGTAAAAGTAGAATTTTATCCGACGTATAAAAAGCTTTCCATTGTTGCAAATTGGATTTAACTTACCAAGTAGTATTAACTTGCCTGTAATTTATCGCTCACTTTAGGTAAAGTAAAATTTTGCAAATGATAAAGTTTTTATACGTCCGATAAAATCCTACTTTTAACTATCTTTAAGTTGTAATAATGGCCCTAAGTAATACATTTAAGTTTAAATATACATACCAAAGTACATATAACCTAAATTAAGCTATTATTCCAAATGAGATTAGAAGTTTAAAAAAGATAAGTCGCAAGTCATAGTGCTATAACTTCCTGAAAAATCACACCTCCCATTAACTCAAAATCAGCTTATCTAGACTTAAGCACTTTTGCCTCTTTGCAACAGATATGTAGTTGCATCCAAATTTTTCATTTGTATATTACCCACAGTTTACACCAGTCAATCAGACGACTCGTATAAAATTTTTTTATAAAAATCACTAACGGTCTATACCACGGTGTCACCAGAAATCGGTCGATCGACAACTTGTATTGAAAACATCAATAACATTAGAAAATTTGTAAAAATATCAGCGCTTTCATATTAATTTTATTCCCAAAACAACCGTCTGGGTTGTAGAAACAGGAAGTTGTTGTATACATACATATGTACACTATTAGGAAACGTATTAATTAAATTAATTAATATATCTTTAAAAACAGTAGTTATACAATTTCATAGTCCTGGGCCGAATAGTCTTGTTTTTTAAGGTACGCAGCTTAAAATACGTACCTACACACATGGTATGCATGTATGTACATATGTATATGTATGTATGTAAACAAAAAGAATCAAAATATTTCACAGCTATATTGCCAACCAATTTTCTGCGGGGCTCCATGATTTGAGCGGCTAAGCTAATTTTGAGTTAATGGCACCCATGTAATCTTCATATTCAAAAGTATGCCTAGATAAAATCTCAAATATTTTGTACAATTTTCAGTAAGTTCTATAACGCAATTACTTGCTACTTAGCTTTTTTCGGCTCATGTATGTAATTATGTATAATCTCATATGGAATTATCTCTATAGAGTTAGAGGTAATACGAGTAAAAATTGAATGTAATTGTACATTTGGCGGTGATTTTGCTATTTAACTTTTAAGTTCCTTATTTTTATTAAACTGAGTTTTACAACTGTGGTGCGAATTTAAAGCGACTTGCTCGTTGTTGATGTTTGTTTTTTTTATTTTTGGAAAAGCTTGCATTAAAAACAACCAAAAATCGATTTTTCACCTCGAAAAGTTTTTACATGCTTTTACTACTGCCTTTGCTGTTACTGCTGCTATCGAATAAAATGTGTACACATACACATTTTTGCATTATTTTTATCGTATTTGTTCCTGATTGCCTGCGCTCTCCTTGACGACCCACTTCACACTTTCGTGTCAATGCCTGGTCTAAAAGAGAATGACAAAAGAAAGCAACAACAACAACAACAACAACAACATACATAGATAGCTACCGTATGTTTTAATAAAAACAAATTTAATTCCTTTTCATTGCAATGCAAAAAATTATAATAAAAACAAATACTTACATATGTAGATATACACATATCGATGGCTTAATATAAAAAAGGCCTAACTCGAATTTTCGATATTTTACAGGAGAAGCAAAAAACTGAAGAAAAAAATAAAGCATTTACATGCAGAAGTAGTTTTTAAAGTTGCCATAAGTCCTTGATTTTGAACTGTAACGTGCTAAGATCTTCAAGGAGGATGCAATTATACGTTGTCGCCCAGAAAACATTAAAAACACGAGTTGTTGAGTTAGGCCCTTTTTATATTAAGCCATCGATATGTATGTATGTATTTGTGTATGTAGGTAAGTTTTTACATACAAAATGAACAAATTTGAGTTGAATGGAATCCTGGATATTTCCTTGTACATACGTTGGTATTAATCTGTTTAATTTTTTTTTATGGTATGTGATATTAATAAGGAAAGCAACGTTAATATTACGAATTTGGGGGGGGTCCTATTGATAGGAAATGTAGGATTTTTATAATTTAATTTTTAGCTTTTTTCCAATTTTAAGGACTTATTTATTTTTATGAGACCTATTAGCGATTGAAACAAGCAAAGACTCGTTTTTATGATTTTTTTTTAAACATGAAATTATTGCTGAAAAAAAACTTGTATGTATTTTCAAAATATCCAGTCACATTAAAGCCAAAATTCTTAATTCTGTTTTCTGCCTTAACAACCCAGTGGTATGGCGTCCTAGCGATTCGCCTGTATATTCGATAGTTCTTTTGGAACTACCGCTAGTCCCACTGCAATCTACAAGACATACTTTTGAGTGGCGAATTTAACATGGAGATGTCCTACGAGCTGGCAATTGACCCCCCACTGCATAACCATTACCTAGCAACAACGTAGATGCCGACATAGACCTATACTTCGCACTATCCCCAATTCAACTAACCTTGTGTATTAAATTAATTAAAAAACAGACAAAAAATTTTTGATAATTTATAACGGGATCTGTTTATATGTATGTATGTACATATGTATGTATATGTTTTCTACTCGTCGTTCAAAAAAAAATTATTTTCTGCATTACTTGGAGCTATAGAATTAGCTAGCGAAACTAGGGTATCTATTTTTACATTAAAGCATTAGACATTGGTGTCTAGAGAGAGATATATGTAGATATGATTGGAATGCCACATGGGTAGCCCCTAGTGCAAATCGAACAAAAGCGCTAACTACTTCGCATGTCATTGGTGGCAATGGTTCCTTTTCATACCACTGGGAAAGAAAAACATACCATACATACATACGTCCATACACATATCTGTAAGCATGTAGTATGCAGTAAAAAACAGCTAAGAGTGCTATATCCGGCTGTGCCGAATCTTATATACCCTTCACCGACATATGTACGTACGAAGTACATACATATGAATTTATTCACATAAGTACATATTTGTTTTGTGGAAAAATATGATTCATTTATTTGTTTTTGCTCTATTTAAATTTTTTTCGACTAAAGATTTTTATTGAAAAATTTTATTTTCGATATTAACAATAGTTAAATATAGCTGAATTCCAAAGGCCAATTGCTTTGCCTTCGAAAAAAGCATAGGGATTTATAGCGCCGTAGTAAAAATGTTGCCATTTCAGACCATTTCAAAACGTCGCCGACAATCAGGCAATCAGCGCATCGAGTTCAAAGTTGATGCTTATGTGGTGACAATGTTTCGCAATTTTGCATCTGTACGCGATAAAAGTTCCGTAAAAACTTTGTATTGATATGTTTTGGAGGTCAGCCTATTTTATTCTGCACTCTGCATTTTATAATTTTTATACATTAAAAAATATTTTCTATTTTAAAAATAAATGGAAATAAATTGATTAGAGAGAACTTTTACACAGATTAGACATTTACAGGGGAAATTTATTTACCCACATCTAAAGCAACGTGAATATCTAAATACATATGATTCATTTCCTACCATATTAATACCGAAAAGTGCATTGAATAAGTATCCATGAATCATACTAAAATAATTTTCTATTTAAAAACATCAGAAAGCAAACCATAATAACTAGACGCATGCATATGTGTGCCACTTGTCATGTATTCAATGATTGCTCTTCATGTTTTGGTCGCACAATTTACGAAAACGGATAATAGTGCACCAATCTATTTAAGACAAATTCTGATACATCAATCCGGGACCGATGTCTGGAGCTTTTCTGTGGACTTCTGAAAATGGATGACACACGGGCATCGCTTATTCAACTACCCTATTCACAAGCACCCAGGATATATATGTATGTATGTATAAGAGACCTGCGTAAACAGTCTTTAAATGTAAATACGTCATGATTTTTAAATGTGTTCACGTCGCATGCATTATACTAAACCAATAATAAATGCTGCCGTACTACAAGCGAAGCACGATGGATGTATTGGTGTACGTGTATATCAGTGTTAACAAGCGAATTCGCCAAGACAGCTTGTTTGTAACAAACACTCAAAAGAAGTACTGTTGATTAGTGTATGCTTGTTATTTTCCATATTGTACGTTTGAGTGTGTGTGTAATATGTAGATGTTAAGCTATTATGTGAGGCATGTGTGTGCCTTTGCGTGTGCGCAGAAAAATAAAAGATCATACACACATACATGCATGACGTTTGTACACGTGCTCATGCGTAGAAAGAAGCAAGTATCACAAATTCTTCCGTCACGAAGTGTTTTCTTCTTTACTCCTATACCTATAACACTGAAACAAATTTCTTGCAAACAGTGTTGTTAACTTTTGTTTTATAAGATTTCGTTGTAGTAAAGCATTTGAAAAATCCCTCATGTCTTGAAAGTTCTTATAAGATGTCTTATGCAGGACACTAGTATGTATTTAGGTACACTAGGGTGGCCGTTATTTTCTTTTTTTTATTTCTTATACTCTCATCTTCCAAATCGGTTCAGTTTTATGTAAAAAAAAATACAAAAAAATTTCATACCGATAAGTTGTGTTTTAGGGGGTGTGTCCGGCCCTCAAAGTTGGCATCAAGCCAATATGACATATGACAATATTTTAGCTCTTTAAGTCAACAACAAACGTTTTTTGCTAAAATTAATATTATAGAAAATAATGAGGAAAATAACCAACAAAATATCAACAATTTTATGTTATTTTAAAATTATATTTATATGGAAATTTTTTATTTTAAGCATGTACAATAAGAGCTTATATATATTAAATTATTTCATACATATACATATAGTCAAAATAAAACTAAAAAAATAAAATTAAATTTAATATATGGGCTTGGGCCAACTTTGAGGGCCGGACACACCCCCTAAAACACAACAACTTAAAGGTATGAAATTTTTTGTATTCTTTTTACATAAAACTGAACTGATTTGGGGGGTGAGAGTAGAAGAAATAAAAAAAGTCTCCATGTAATTAACGGCCACTCTAATGTACATACATACATATATGTATAGTTTATGATGTCACATATATGTATTTTTATCTGTGTATACCCTTACCATGTTTGGTGTATGGTATAATAAAAGTTGCCATTGTGACCTTTTTAAAAGAAAGATTATTCGTAAAACGTCTGCACTCATTCTAACTAAAAATATGTCTTTAAAACGGTTAGTAAGTAGTTACTCGTATCATAATACATTTAAGTGGAAATCTTAAGCAGGTTTAAAGATTTTTTTCTACATAAATTCATTATGATTAAACAAGTTTTTGCCAAAAAAAGTGTTAAAAATGCTTCTTAGAAAGACTTCTAACATAGTTTATATATCTTGAACATATTTATGAAGAAGTACTAACATACAAACTGATGTAGAAAATAGTTAACTATAAAAGTATTCATGCCACAAAGAAGTTAAAAAAAAAAATTTTCATAATTAAAAAATAAAAATAATGTAATCTTAAATGTATTTTTTTTTAATTGAGAAAAAGATTTTAGAAGCCGATCTTAAAAATCATTCAAAGTTCTGTAAGAATTAATGCTTGCTATTCCAAACGACATACTTTAAATTGAACTCTAAGAAAAAACTCATTGCTCATTACCAATTTCGCAATATAATTAGAAAAAGGTTTAAATGTTTAATATCCTGAATTTATTAGGATTATCCTTTGCCCATCAAAATCAAAATACTTTCCATCGTATGAAATTAACAGAATTGGCAAATAATTTCATTAATTAAACGATTGGCTTGTTCAAATGATATGAATGCATTCAAATTACGTTCATTTACAAGGACAAACTTCTTCAAAGCGGAAGTCAATAATGCAACATTGTTGCTTTTGTTTTCGTGTACATATTAATAATCACACATACCCACACAGTCAGAAGCTAAGTGCATGTGTGCAAGAGAGTAAATATATGAATGTGACACACCTTGTTGGCAATGAATTTCCTGTTTTGTATTTGTACAAAGAAGAAATCTTATAAATGTTGCTTTTATGTTGCTTCTTTTTTTATATCGTTGGTTTTATTTGTGAGCTTAATTCAAAGTAGATTGAATTTTGTAAACAATTTGATGTTGCAAAATGTAGGATTATCTTACCATACCCACATGTTTACATGCTTCTTCACCATGTACACATACTACATACATACATATGTATGTACTCGCATGTACATGCATACATACATACATATGTACGACTTGCAACTAATTGACAAACGTACGATTCTTTTATTTGTGGGTTGTCTATTTAGTTGGCTGTTTGATTTCAAGCCAAAACATTTGAAATTGAGGTTATTTTCCGTATGATTCTTTAACTAGAGACAATAATACTATGATTGCAACATCGTTAATCAATGCTGTGGTGCATGTGTGCGAAGAGATTAAATGAAGAAAATATTTAAACGTTTATGAAATGATATCAGTGAACATCGAAATAAAGAGTTCCAGTTTCAGACTTTATTCTAAAATAAAAAAATTTATGAAGAATGTGTTTCACAAAAATTTTTTTTTTTAATATTTGTTTGTTCATCCTATTTTTTCGATTTATTGTTTTATTTTGTTTTAAAAAATTACTTCTATACTTGATTAAACTAAGTTCTTTCCTCTCTTACTGACGTACACTGGAGTAAGTTAATAATGAAATGTGAGAAGAAGGTAGAGTCGACCACAAGTTTTGCAATTGGGCTTCATATCCCTCATCATAGTGTCACAGCACACTTTTCTTATAGAAAAGTTAACTGTTTCACAGCACACTTCTCTTGTAGAAAAATTTATTGTATCACAGCACACTTTTCTTGTAGTTAAATTGATTGGGTTACAGCACACTTTTCTTAAAGAAAAGTTGGTTGTGTCACAGCACACTTTTCTTATAAAAAAGTTAACTGTGTCACAGCACACTTTTCTTATAGAAAAATTGATTGTGTTACAACACACTTTTCTTATAGAAAAGTTGGTTCTATTTATTGTATCACAGCACACTTCTCTTATTAAAAATTTAATTGTCACAGAACGCTTTTCTTACAGAAATTTTGACTGTGCCACACAGCGAAACATCTTTTCCATAAAGGCAGTGTGCTGTCACATAGTGGTTTGTTACGCACTCAACCGTAACAGTAAGCTGTCAGTCATATTTTCTATAAGAACATAAAGTTGTCACGCTGTCGATCATATTTTCTATAAAAATAGTGTGACACAGTCAGCCATCCTTTTTTATTAGAAAAATGTGCTATAAAAAGTATACTGTCAGCCATGCTTTCAGCCAAATGGAACTATGCGTTTCGAAACTTCAGATTTATTTCCATTTCGGTTTTCTGTTCACCCACTGTATGTCGTTAGAATTACCTCATTTAACAGTTGTCCTTAGACTCTCATAAAACATTTTATTATTATTTTTTTTTTCGTTATTATTATTTTATGCCACGTTTCTGGATTTATTTGCAAATAAAAGAAGTTTTGCTTAGACTTTGGTCTTTGCTATCGGAAAATCTATTAAATTGCAGACATTAAAGAAAAAATATATAAAATACGAGTAATTCGTGTAACAAACAAAATAGAACAACCCATACTAGCAAAGCGCACACAATTCGTCTTGAGCGTTGCCCACAGAGGTTGCAATTGGGTTGGTGCATGTTTATTGTGTGTCGCCATATCTTGTTTATTGTGTGGGCACACTTTTGTGCGCGTGCAACTTCCCTGAGCTCAAGCTCATTATTCTCAATGTTTACTCACTCATTGCTGTTGGTAAACTAAATATTTTGCTGTTTTGGACATGTTCTTAAAGTTATTATGTGGCTTGGAAAAAAGTTCAATATTTTCAGAGATTTTTTTCTGCATTCCCATGACAATTTCACATTTTCACTTGGGAAAGTTTTTTTTGCACGTGGATGTGTGTGGGAAGTTTTAGTTTTTTCTTGGTAGAATTGTACACATTTGTATTTGATGTTTTGCTGGAACTAAAAGAAGAGCCTTTTAAATTTTAAGTTGAACTTTCGCCAAATAAGGAAAGTGTGTTTTTAATTAGTCCAGTAAATGACTTAAGTTCGGCGTTAAATTTTTTTTTATTAAGGGTGTCCGGTAATTATTTATATATTTACATGCGTATTTTTTGGCGCCATTTTAGCGGCACATAAACTATAATTAAGCTCAACCACCTCCAGCGTTATACCATTTAACCCAATTGCATTTTGACAATGCACAACATTCCACTCATCTGCCGTACGTACACACGTGATTTTAGACAACACATCCTCGCCTATGTGTAAATTTGCTTTTTGAGATTAGAATACATATGTACATTAGAATATTGACATTATATACATATGTGACAGACACTTAACAGAAGCCTAGAATCATGGGAATATTGCCATAATTTTCAACCATTTTTCTCAGATTTTCTACGAGCTTTCATTACAACATTTATATCTAAAAATGTAGACTAAAAATCAGTTAACATCAGTATGTAGTCATTGTCATAGTTACAAAAATGACAAAGAAGTTTGTCAGAGAAAAAGTTCTCATGTGTGACCGTTGTTATTAAAATTTACAATATGACTAACTAACTAACGTGGGTGACGTATAGAGGCGGACAGACAGAAAGGCATATGTGTAAACGTATGTACATAAATATTTATGTATGTAGCAGTGGATCAATTATCTTGTGGATGGGAAAAGAACAAGAAGTGTGTAAAAGAAAATCATATGTTGCAGCATATTAAAGTTACAAACATTTTGTATTTAATTTTAATTTAACAAACACACATATACATACATACATGCATATGTAACTAAGTTTAAATCTTTACAGTTTTTGTGTCTTTTTAATTCATGTTTTATAGAAGAACAGAATCATATTGAAAGAAGGAACGAATAAATAAATAAATGAATGAATGAAACGAGGCAACGCATGGGTGATCATTTATGACCATAATTCCATATAAATTCATGCCATAAGAACTTTTAATAGACTTTAAGGAAAAAATATGTATTGTATTTATTATTCCGTTTATAGACTTACATAATTAGAAAATTTATTTAAAATTTCAAGATAAATTGAAGAAATAATGGTACAGGAATTAAATACGAATCAAAAATAATTCGCAAATTTTCTGATTTTTAAAAATAGCGTGACTGTTCATAGAAAATCTAAATGGAATTTTGTTATTAACAACCATACAACCAAGCAATTAAGAAATAATTAAATATAATTATTATTTTTCAATAGCTAACAAATCGTTTAAATTTTTGAAGTGTTAAGATACACTTACGAGTATAATCCGATCATCCCTAACGATTGTAAAGCAACAATAAGGGCGTTTGAATGTTACATATTTTTTTTAGCGGTTGGGTTGATTGGGTGGTGTTATATGCCGTGAGAGCGCAGTTTTTATAATCCTTATTAGATCATGTTCAATTGTTTAATTTTCATTTGGTAAGTTTATTTTAATTAATCATTGAGGCGTCATAAGAGTATTTTTTTTCAAGTGGTTTCTTTGTGGTTTGGTTTATGATTTTAATTTAATCATCCCTCTTACACTTTATGGCCTCTAAGGTTACATTTATCCGGTGTAAAATTTGTTTGTGTTTTTTTTAATGCAATGAAATTGATTATAGACAGTAGCGATTGCCATTTTTTTTTATCAACAACTTAAAAAAAACCTGAAAAACCCAGCATTTAGTTTGTTTTCGAAAGCCTTGACCATTGTTAACGTCTGTGGGAATTTTAGCTATTTGTCTTATGCTAGGAACACAATTGGGACGAACGACGAATTTCGTCCACGTCGACGAATTCGTCGATAAGAGTTCGCTGCGTGAGTTCGTCGTGTGAAACACAACAACGACGAATTTACTCAGCATATTACTCTCTAATATTTTATAAAGTTGGTTATTGTCAGTGTGACCATATTAACTAATTTGGGCTAAATTTAGTTTATTTCTTCGGAATTTAGCTTTAAATTTTTTATAAAGCTCTTAGCTTCTTTTTTTTAGCTTTTTTAAAACCGGATTTAGATTTTTTAGTATTTTTTAATCAAAATTGCGTGTTCTCTAAAAATATATTAAGGACATACGTGTTTTAGCTCAATTTTATTTTAAAATCTGGTCACACTGTTTATTGCGTATGTAAAGAGAGTGAGAGAAAATTGTTTTTTTCGTCGTTCGTCGGCGTACAAAATAGAAATAAGAGTCTAAACACAATGTTTGCGGTGCGTTGCGATTTATCGTTGCGGGATAGAAAAATAAACATAATACAACGGCAGACGGCAACGGCAATACTTGTCATTGTTTGTTTAAATTTTTATTAATTTTTTTGTGCATACATTTTTATGAAAAATTTACTCTTTCTGTTAAATATTTTGTAATGGCAGTAACTAAAAACAAAAAATTATTAAAATTTTATACATTCGCAGATATATTTGATACATTTTTTAAGCTTTTATATTTTATGACAAACATTTTTGAACTTCAAAATCATGTTTTTTGTTGTGAACACCGCCAATTATTCAAAAACTATGGCAACATCAGAAAGAGAAATAGAGTCAAAAATTGAGAGAATAAGAAAGTCCGCAATGAAAATAAAATAGATTTTAAATTTATGCCGTTCCGCACTGCGGGTTTTTACTTCAAAATCGTATGAAAAACCGCACCGCAACGAATTCTCGTTACAATGTGTTCAGGCTCTAAATCTATCTCAGAGTCGCGCACGACGAATTTCGTTCTACGGAGGTGTTGTTTTCATTTTCATATGAACAAATGTGTTTTATTTTTTATGACGAAAGTTCACACCGAAAAATTCGTCGTTCGTCCCAGTTGTATTCCTAGCATCACACAATTTATTCTTATTCATATTGTGCAACATTTGAATAATAACTAATTTCTTGAAATTGATATTTTAACTCTACTCTTATTATTTGAGGAGACTCTCATATGAATTTAAGAGAGTTTCTTATATAAAAGGCATTGCCATTTTAAAGATATATTTTCTAATATTCTCTACTTCTTACTTTTATTTCAGACCCCAGTTGGAAATTATCAGGAGTTTGAGGTATGTACATATACAACATGTGTTTATATTTGCAAGAAACAAGTGATATTGCGAAATCTGTTTTTTTTGCAAAGATCTTTTTCTTTTAATAAAACTTGAATGATAAATTTTGCTCCAAAGATAAAACTGTCATATACATAAATTAGATAAATTACATAATAAGGGTAACAAGATTGTCCATTTTTATTTTTACAATTCAAAAACAAAAAATCAAATTCCCACAAGGAAATTTGTAAGAATAAAATAGTTATTTGCGAATCAGAAATTCCGTTTTGTTGATGTGGTCAAGCATCGCAAGTTTGAAGCTGTGCTCTGCGACAATCAAACAAAATCATTATTTAAAATTTTTTGCTGATTCCGTACTTGTGTGTGCTTTCCAAAAATGTATTAATTATAAAATTTTATGTTTCTGACAGATTGATTTGATTTTAAGAGAATGTGTTGACTGAGTTTAATTTGGAAGAAGTCCCATTGTTCTTGAAATCTCTCAAAATAAATTTTAGATAGTGAATAATAGCTTAAGCTTAAACTGGACGTGCCATAGCCATAACCAAATAAAATTCAATTATTTTCTATGGTAATGGCTATGTAGTTATGGTGAGTCACCCATAATCAAATACAGTGTTGCCCATAAGTTTGGTTCGAACAGCTGTTTTCTATGGTTATGGTTATGGCACGTCTGATGGAACCCTTACTTTATTGCATACATATTAAAACTGCACTCTTGTGAAACATATTATCGTGATTGTTTATTTATTCTTGGTTTAAGTATCTCTATATATGTGCATATGCAGGCAAGGAAAAGGCTTCAATTTTGCATGTAATAAGAGCAAAACTATTTTGAAAAATAAAACAACTTGAAAAAGTCCAGGAACTTCTAATACATGCATAAGCAACTATGGTCCTGAGATTTAATGTACATACATATGTATATACGTAGACGTCAGTTTGAAGTCAGCTGCTGTTGTGGGAAATTAATAAAATTGCAACTAGTACTAGTACTATTATTTCAATTATTAATTGTTTTTTCTAAATGCATTATGCCATATCATTAAACAAATTAAAATTTTTAATGTCAAAATATTTGTTCTAAAGTTAGTACAATTTTCAATTTCCTGTTTTCCATGCCTGGTATGTACACATTCAAACATACATACATATTAGTGTCCTGCACAAGACTATTTACAAGACCTTTCAAGACATGAGAGATTTTTTCAAATGCTTTACTACAGCGAAATATTCTAAAAGAATCGCTAAGCAACACTGTTGGCCAGTTATTTTTTCGGTGGTTTGTCTTGCCAACAGTGTTGTTTAGCGATTCTTTTAGAATATTTCGCTGTAGTAAAGCATTGGAAAAAATCTCTCATGTCTTGAAAAGTCTTATAAACAGTGTGCACACTTCTACCGATATTCGGTAGATTCTACCGAATATATTTGTGAATTTAATAATCTACCAATTCTACCGAACAAGGCCTGAAATCTACCGAATATTGTTATTTAGTAATTTAAGTCGATATATGTGTAAATTGCCTATTTTGCCACATAGCAGTGCGATCGCAGAGGGGTTAAAAACTGAAACTATAAGTAACCTAATATTTGCCAAAGAATTGTGCCTTGGGGATGAAATATATATTCCTACCAATGATTTAATAATTTTTGCACCAAAGTTTAAATTCATGAATGGATCTTACATATAATATTTGTAGTTACAAATGTTTGTCAAATAAAAGTTATTTTAGTAGCTTTATAAAATCTATATACAAAAACTGAATTCCATTTATGTATTTATTTATATTATTTTATATATGCATAGCACATCTACATAAAAATAAAAATAACTGGGGATGTCACTTTTTTTTATTGGAAATTGTTTTTGGCAGTTTAATTTCCAATCACATGTGAAGTTTTAAATGCGCTTTTGGAACCTGTTTAGTTTGATGCTCATTGCACTTACCCTTTATATATAAGTACATATATTTTGTTATTTTTTATGTTTCTTAGAATTGTTATTTTTTATGTTTCTCTGAATAAAAAAAATTTTCTACCGAATTTCATTCAAATCTACCGATTTTTTTTGTCGATTCTACCGAATTAAAAAAAATTAAGTGTGCACACTGCTTATAAATACTCTTGTGCAGGACACTAATACATATATACATACGTATTGCATATCTATCAGGGATGATAAATGAGAAAATTAAATACGTACCAACGAGCTTCGGATATAGTACTTTTTGCACCCCAATTTTGTAGCAAGTGTTTTTATATTTTTTTAAATTTTTTAATTTTAACACATAACTGCAGAAAGTGCTTAATAATTTAACAAGATATGTGTATAATAAAATGAAATATGATAAAATATCTCAGTACTCAAAGCAGATAATAGAATCCAGTTTGACTTAAATATATTTTATATCGGCCCCCAGTTATAAGCAGAAACTAGCAAGCAGTTAGCATAAGTAATGATATTGAACTAGGTGCTAACAACTTCCTCCATACAATTTGAAATTAAAAATCGACACATAATGTAGTTTTAACCCACTATTAAATTATTATTTATTAATATTATATATGATTTTTAATGGAAAATTGTATGGCAAAACTTGTTAAGATCATATTAAATTTTGCAACTTATGCTAACTTCTTGCTAGTTTTTGCTTATACAAAGGGCCGTATATATATAATATATAATTGTCAAAATCTACTTAATATCTAGCAGAACTTATAGTGTTTTCACACTGACATGGTCTTATTAAAAGTTGGTTTTAACATTAAAACCAACTGCTTAAACCTGGTTTTACCATACAAATTGTTTTTGTTAAAACCAAACAACTCAAAAATGGTCTTAAGTTGGTTTTATGAAATGCAACCATGTTTTGGATGTGCTAAATTCAGTGCCAAGTTAAAATGACCGGAAGCAGCTTATAATGTCTATGCCAGGGATTAACAATAGATGTCGCTTGAAAGATTTTCAACTTAAAAATGGATGCAGCAGCAACAATAATAAAAAAATTATGGAAAAAATGTTTTTTTTTTGAAGGAAAACAACGAAAATATTTTCATTGTACTCTTGGAAGTGAAAATAGATGATATGACTGACATCGATCCGCCTATAAAAAGTTTTATTTTGTGATGTATTTGTGCATTTTTAATATACAATAACTTGATTTCCAAGCACTTCTTCACTTTGTATTACTAGTTCCATAATTTTAAAATTTTTATTTTCAAAATAGAAAATATTTTCCAGTTTAGAGCGCATTGTAAAATTTCCGAGTTTTTCATACAAACAAAAACAGTTGTTGCCCAGTTTGTCGAATAAATGTTATAAAATTCAAAAGAAAAATACAACAACAAATACATGCATTTCTGCAGGAGATTTATTTTATTTTTGAGCAAAGTTATTAGACAGCCTGTGGGTAAGAACCTGAATTATGATTTTAACGTTAAAACCAGGTTTTAACTTTCAGTGTGAAAACACTATTAGTAATACGACTTTGGGTTTTTTTTACACTTGTACTAAAAAGCTAGCCTGTGTACTTAAAAAGGTGTGTGAATTGGGTGCATTTCAGTTGTTTGGTTGTAGTTTTGGAACATTTTCCGTTAATGAGTTTTGTTTTAAATAACAAAATCTTGGTAAATGTCCAAATAGTTCGTATAAACGTTAAAGATTTTCATAAAGTTTTTTTTTTTTTTTGAAATCTGCTGGATTTTTTTGCAGGTGTAAATGTTCTTTTAGTGATGTAACTATAATATTTTCATATTTGTAAGCCTGTGTGCTTAAGATGTGTGAATTGGATAAATTGCAGTTGTTTGGTTGTAGTTTTGGAAAATTGTCAGTTAATGGAGTTTGTTAAAATCTGCTAGATTTTATGCAGGTGTGAATGCCCTATAATAGTTTTGGATACGATTTTGTGCAGGCATAAATGATTTATTTTTTTTTCTTTACTTATTTATATACATATATATAACAAACGCGTTGATTTATCAATAAACAACAATAAAGTGTGACTAAATGAGGGACGGTTGTAACATCGTAGTTAAATACCATCGTAGTTAAGTACCATCGTAGTTAAGTACTGCGGTACCAAAAATGGTACCTTATCATCCCTGATGTGCACAAGCATTAAATTTCTTTAAATGTGTGCTTGTTTCCCTAAGAGAACTAATAATAAAATTTAAGAGTAATATTAAGAGAGCAATAGTCTATAGTTAGCTAATTTTTTTGAGGTAGTAGTTGTTCAGGCAGCCGTGGTGTTTGTATCTTAAGCCATTTGTGTTTGAATTTAGTATCTGTGTATCTGAGTTTTTGTATTGTTTTCCTTTAAACTGAACAACAGCTGTCTGTATGGATTTTCGTTATTATAAAAATTTCAATCTAACCGTCCACTCTTGCCAACAACAGTACAGTAGAGTTATTTCAGCCGCCGAAACGTAAAGAACGTGAGCACGTATTAACCGAGAGGGTTTCTTCAACGCGCCATCGCTTGACATACCGCCGTGTATTCTTAGGGATTATATGCTTATGCAGACATAACTAACATAAGTACTCAGTTTTGCACCTTAATGATCAAATTTAGATTTTTTGTGTTTCTTTTTCAATGACGTGTTAGATAAATAAAGTTTTTTTTTGCAAACACGTTTACTTCTCCTTTAAGTTAATTGTATAAAATTTATTGGTTTTTTGCAAAAAGTGTTTTGAAGTGCAAAAATAGAAACTGAAGCTACATAAACAATAAAATAAAATCATATTACGAAGGCATAATTGAAACTTGTGGATTACAAAAAGCAAAAAAAAAAAAAAAATCAATTAATATAAATACCTATCTAAAAGTTATACCAACCTACAAATCTCAACTACAGCAACAGTAATAAATAGCAAGAGTTTACTTTCTAATAATAATGACACTCTATCAGATAAAAATAAAATTAACTGCGAAACCAGTCAATAAATAACTAAACAGCCAACCAACATTAAGTTTTGGATTAAAATTGGTAAATTAAAGTACAACTGCAATAAAAAACTGACAAACTTAAAACTAGAATAATAATGAAAAACTAAAAAAAAAATACCTATACCAACCTATGTATAAATTGTACAAACGAATGTGTTTAACAAAACGTAAATTCAGAATAAAACTAAAACCCACAAGCAATTGGAAGACTGCGATTTATACGCGTTTTTCATCGATTATTCATTTCACAAATTTTTATTTTATTTTATCTTTTCAAAATACTCGTACTCTCAGATAAATAAATGTATTCATTTGTGCGATAAAAAGCTAAAACGAAAAAAAAACATTTAAGCGAGTATTCAAAGTTGTCTTCATATAAAATTGTACTCTGGTTTTTTCATTCTTTTATTTACTTAAAAAAAAAAAAAAAATTAAAACAAGTTTTGAATTCACTGGAATTTTTATCATACTTACTCGTACATACATTTGTACATATTTATGTATATTTGTTGTTGGTTTGAGGTAAGTGTTGGCTAAGGGCTAAATAGATTTCAGGCTTAGGGACCAGGTGAATCGAGGTGGTAATTGAGAATGTAAAAATAATTGGAAGGATTAGCGGTTAACTGGTTTGTTTTCTGAAGAAACCAATTCTACTTCGACACTTTGCCGATCTATAGAAAAGAATGTCAAAACTTCGGTAATAAAAACCATGACTGACTATCCTATAGAATCCCAGGATTTACTCAATAATAAAACCCTGATCTGATGAATTGTTATAGGGCATTCACACCTCCTCAAATCTATACCGTTTACACCATGTTTTTTTTTGCCATTTAGCAAGATTTTGTTATCCAAAACAAAGCCCATTAACAGAAAAATTTCCAAAACTACAACCAAACACACACTTTTTTAAGCGACCATAGCTAATTCAAACATCTTTTATGTAAATATGTTGTAAAGGGTAGTAAAATTGTCTAAAGATTGTCTAAAATTCCCATACAAAATTGTATGGGAAATCAAGTAAAAAGCAGTTAGATTTAGCTCGAAATCTCTTAAGTAGTAGATTTCGAGGTAATGTAAATGCATTATTATTTTCTTTTGAAAATGTGTATATTTTTTGTTTGTAAATCGTGCGATTGTATAGGATAGTGTATCACGGCCTTAAGCTCTTACCTTTTGCAATTAAGGCTTTTCCATAACTATTCTGCTATCTGTAAAGTAGGGTAAGCTTTTAGCAAGCACGGAATATGCTGAATATCAGGGGCTCTCGTGTGCGGAGTAAATAATTGTATTTTAATGTTTCCTACTACTAAATCAATCAAGTCTTGCCCTGTAAGATTAACAACAGCAATAGAGGAACTATTTTTCTACCACTTTGTGCTCAATCGGCCTAATTCCACAAAAAATAATGCATGCATGCATGATTCCATCTATAAGTACATACATACATCATATATAAATCTTGCGTTTCATCAGCGATCATTTACTAGACAATGTGGACTATGATACGAATATCATAGTGAATAAAATGATTGAGTGAGTGTGTCACTACCACTAAAGAATATAAACTGATTTATATTCTTTGCTGCCACCCACCTAAGTAGATATGTGCCCTTAATTATGAAAGTGGTATAAGTCATATGCATTTTTGCTTCAAAATATTAAATAAATCTTTAAAAATTTCAATAAATATTTATTAAATAATTAATGAAGTTAAAATTAATCGAGACTACTAGAACTCTAAATTAAAATGTTACATTATGTAAAAATATTTGTGAATTTGTTCAAATTTAATATCCCCCCAAACCAATTGTTTCGACTTTCGTACCGAATTCGTTAAGACATTTTGGTAGTTTCTCTAAACTCAGACTTATCGTAACGAATTCCTTGAGATATTTCGGTAGTTTCTCTGAAGAATTTTTTTATTTATTAATTTTATTAAACAAATTAAGTATTAATCAGAAATAATTTCTTATTCGGGCTTAAGTTCAGTAATTTCAATTCTTAATGAATGAAATATTTTTATTAATTATTGCGAGTTTCTAAAGAAGAGAAGAAAAATTAAGCTAAACTTTTTAGCTACCCAAGTAGATAAACTAGGGTGCTGATGAAATGCGTGGGTGCACAGAAAAATATCGGTATTTCCCCCAGCTAAAAAGTCTAGTTTAATTTTTCTTCTCTTCTTTAGAAACTCACATTAATTAATAAAAATATTTCATTCAATAAGAATTGAGATTACTGAACTTAAGCCCGAATAAGAAATTATTTCTGATTAAAATTCACTAATAAATCTAAAAATGTCTCAAAAATTAAGTATGTAGTATATATGTCAATATATGGAAATTATTTTGACAAAGCAGCAGCGTAACAGTGAAGTGATACTCTGCTGTATAAACAAAAAGAAAAATATAGTATCGATTTCGTATCGACATATCGTTGCAAAGTCGTTTCAACCATTACATACAAAAATCGTTACGATTTCGGTAGTATTTCGGTTCCAAAATTTGGAAGATTTTGTCAACTAGTCGTTACGAATTCTTTGGGAATTCGGAGCATTTCGTTTGGTGGGATACTAAATATCTCGACCAAAGAAATGTATGACTTATAACACTTTCATAATTAAGGGCACATATGTGTTATAATTAAAAAAGTCGGTAATTTCTTTTTCAGGGACTTTGTTAAATGAATTTGCTATTGTAATGAGAGCTGAGAAGAAATCATATCTTTTATCCGTTCTCAGGTTGTAGGTGCGCGAAGTAGTGAGACGTGTACTCAACCAAAGCAGCCAATTTTGGCAGTTTGGCGTCACAGTCACTGACATTATTGCGTGCTTGAACAAACAAACTCAAATTTTAACACTTTTTCTGTTAGACAGAAGTTTCCATCTTGGATAAAGCCAGAATTAGTTTTAACTTTCTGTTCTGTTACAACTCAGCTGACTCTTTTTTGTTTACAGAAATCTAATAAAAGTCGTTAGTATTTCTGTTTCGTTCTGTTCTGTTTCGGTTCAACCTGTGAACCGATAGCCCTGGCAGCTAGCGCTCCTTAAACCTTTAGTCTTAGAATTAATTCGTAAGAATTAAGAATTAGATCGTAAGACTAAAGCGGCCCATACACTACAACAGCATGCACGTACAATCAAGCAATTGAGCATTCATGCTCGAACCACACAACATACCAGCAAGCTGGTACAATATTCATTTCTTACAAAATTTCGGGAAGGGTGGTTATGAATAGTGACAAATATTTTGTTGCAATTATTATTGGTATGCTGTTAAAATTAGCAGCTATGTATAACTAAAGTTCTAAAATTCTGTTTACCATTGAAACCAATTATATTTCAACAAATTATATTACTTAAATGCATGTTTGCTCCATGACAACTTTTCTCAACTGAGCTATTTTCACGATATACCACACCAGCGAGCTGGTACCATCAGTACAATATTAAACTCTACTTGACATCGCTACAGTAAACCGTACAATCGCACAAAATGCCCATACACGACCAAACCGCTGGCACAAACACTTGATTTCGCATGCATGCTGTTGAAGTGTATGGGCCCCTTAAGTCAAATAAATAAATAAATAATAAATAACAATGGACGATACAAAACTCATCGCTTTAGTGGAAAACTGCGACCCTTCTAGTCAGAAACAGCTGATAAGTTACTACAGAAAAGTAAGTACTCAAATTTAGAAGCAGAACGGTACAAAACAGAACAGCAACAGAAAGAAAAGACTAATGAAGCTTAAGTTATGCTTAAAGCAATGGTCGAAGTTGTGGCTAAAGCAGCATAGACTCGATAAAAATGCTTGATGTCAGTTTTGTACACGTGTGCTAAATGTGTTGACGTACAAATGCTGGACTAGAAACTATTCAACAATTGGTTATAAATTGATTCTAATTTGGGAAATAACTCAAATATTCTATATGCTAAGGCTTTCTACAAGCTTTTTAAAAAAAATTTTGTATGCAAATTTGTTTTAAAAACTCTTTATAAAGTCTTAATAAGTTTTATAAATAAGGCTGTTAGATTATATGAACATATTTGTAATATTTTTAAAATCAATTTTTCCTCCACCCAATAATTTTGTTTTATACAATAAAAATTGCATTAATGCTGGTGTAGAGCTGCGCCAAGTCTTTGACATTCTTCTCTTTAATGCAAAAAAAAAGTAGTTAAAGCTTTTTTATCTTCACTTGACTTTGTCTCTATTACTTCTTTCTTAGCTTCATTTTTATTTTTCAAAAAGGAAAATGAAAGCTGCCTTTTTTTTTTGTTATTGTTGTTGTAATATACTGGGGCTTAAAAGTTAACACTTTATTGTGTATGCCCAACAATATGAAATAAAACGCGTTAATTTATTTAATTTTAGGTCACATCGTTTTCAACTCTGAGTGAGTGAGTCATCACTTTGTTATTTAACGGATTTGAGGTATTTCCAACCAACATGGTTAGAATCCATTCCATCAATCATTTATGCATGTATTGAGTTTAATTAAATTCAAAAATGCAAATAAACACAACAAACTCTTTTACCAAGTCTGCATTTTCTGCAAAAAAAAACTCTAACAACGTTCGTTACTTATCTGTTAATATTAGTTTATGTTTTTGTTGTATAACAAATAATTACAACACATCAAAACTAAAAAAAAACAGACACCAATAAGCAATTTCAGAAAAAAAGTACAAAACAAATATATAAAAATAAACTGGGTATTGAAACCTTGCAATTTCAAGTCAAAGTTCTCATTAACACAGATGGCTTTAGAAGGCACACGAACGTAAAAATAAGCACTTACATATACATACATTAACAATAAGTTTTGCAAACATGTCATGTTTTATTGTTAGTAAAGCTGACTAACTGGCTATCCGTTTGCTTGCTGCCATTTAATTTTTCGTTATTTTTTGTAGTATCTGTTCGAAATACTCAGTCGATAATTGTGAATTTATTGCAAACACTCACACAATCCACGACTTACGTACACTCGCTCGCTCTTCTCCCATGTTAGTCATAACCATGATTAGATTTAAAATTTAAATGTTAATTTAACTGAGATTTTTTTGTTTTGTTTGGAATAGCAACACCCTATTGTGAGTTACGAAAGTGAATAGAAATCAATAAACTTGTTTCACCAACAACAGCAGCAGCGGAATTTGAGAAGAGAATTTGTTTGATTTCCTAATGTTAACTTTTAGTTTTAAAATGTGTGAGGACGGACCCCAAAGAATTTATGGTTACCTCTGAAGGTTCCAATTTGATATTTCTTAAGTATTAAATCGTGCAAGAATCAACACAAAGAATAATAACGTACGAGTAAAACAACATTTTTCTTTATTCCAAATCTATAAGCTATTGGACCAGAACTAACAAATACAGCTGCATGGTGCTGCTGCAGCAAGTTTTTAATTTATACATTTCAAATGTGTGAGTCAGAGATGTGAACTGCAGTTCCATTATAAATTTAAATTAATTTGACTTGGTAAGGGAATATTTTATACATTTTTGTTAAATCTTCCAAGAAGTAGATGTCGGGAAAATCAATTAATAAAAAAATCAAATCAAATCAAACATTTTTTTGAAATTAAAAATTGTTGTATGGGAAACCCTAATGATTTATGATGGAAGCTAGATGCGCTCTGAACAAATTTTGGACAACAACAATATTTTGGGATCGATCATATATTTGTCTCCTTGAGGAACACTCTGGTGCTGGATAGGGTGATGGGGGAGGGGGCAGGGGGCAGGGGGCAGGGGGGTTAATTGCAGTTCCCTTCTTAGATGCAGCCATTTACATATAATAGCATCCAGAACCTCAAAGGAATAATTTACGGCTTGTTACTGGTTTTCTTTCTGGTCACTTTGGACTGAACTATCATCTGAGGAAAAGTAACCAAGTTCGTTCACGCAGATGATATTAGGCGAGCTTCTCCAATATCTGCACTGACTTGCATAAGGAGAGTCATACAGAGATTGATTTAATCTAATTCACAAATCTATGGTACAAAAGATACATCAGGTGTCACAATGCCGGTCTTTGGACCAGATCTTCCCCATATTACATGCTATTCTATGGGAGCCCCTTAACGAGAGCAGTTAGGGGTTGGTGTGCCCATGAAAAACTGTAGGGGGGAAATTATTAGTGGGGGTCCGTATTAAGTTTTACCCCTCTAGGAGCAACTCAGGTACACTTGTTTTTATATTCTTAATAAAACTTTTTTTTAGAAATTAAACATATTTGTATGTGAACGACCCTAATGGTTGAAGATGGAGGCTAGTTGTGTTCTGAGCAAATGTTGGGGCAACCAAAATACTGGGGGGTCGATAATAGGTTTGAATCCTCTAGGGGCACTTTGGTGCTAGTTAGGGAGACGGGGGGTAATTATATAAAAAATAATGGGCCTTATTAGGAGTATCGTATTACTACTTCGACTACGAGGATTTTGTATTAGACTAAAGAATATAGAAACATTTTTTTCTATAATCTAATACAAAATCGTCGAAGTCGAAGTCGTACTACGCTACTCATAATCAGGCCCGTTATTTTCTAAGGGAGCCCCCTTAAGGAGCGCAGATATTGGGTTGGTATGTTCCCCTATAGGAGCACGTCAACGACAGTTGTGAAGCTTTTTGTGGATTTTGTCTAGTTTTTCCCTAGTGTTGACCTCGATGAGCATCCATTTATCCCAGTCATGTATTTTTTTCTAAGCTTAACAAAATTTGTGGTCCTAGAGTATAGAAATCAAAAACTCGTGCACTATTCCACCCGTAATGTACATGTATTAAAGAACTTTTATCTAAATAGCTGTGGGACTTCCATCTCTGCAACAAAAACCTGTTTTTCCATTTAAACAACTTTTTTTTCTACTGCCAGAGTAAACAAAATAAAAAAAATAATATAAAAAAATTTACTGTGTCTGCTACTTTTAAATTTTAAACTTAAACTTGCAGTTAAGCCCTAAACTAAGAAAGCAGAGAAAAAAAAACAAAACTAATTTCTATATGTTTTATACAGATAATTGCCTTTAAATGTTTTATCTATAAATGCTACAATAGAAAAAAGTTTTTATTTCTTTTGCGAGATGACGCCAATGATGTTTAAGATTGTATTTTATTTTTTCTACTTGTCAGTTTTGTATGTCTTTTTAATTTCTTTAAAGTTTTCTGCACATTTGCCATTTACTATAGTTTTGCTGCCTTTGAAAGTCATTTACGAGTTTGAGTAAATTTTTTTATTATCAGTTTCAGTTTTAAAGTTGTCTTCATTCAAGTCCAGCTCCATTGTCACTTAAGTTAAATATCATTAAGCAGACATTAGTTTCAGTTTCAAATACAATTGCAAGTGATATAAAATACGAGTATTAAAAATTGATGTTGCTAAATCATTAACAAAGATCAAGCATAATATTTGCTATTGTAAATTGAAGTAATTTGCGATTAGATTTTCTTCTGTAAGTTGTGTTCTTTAGTTTGGTTTTAAAATTGCAAAAGAAAAATATATCCCAAGTAAATTGCAAAGATGTGACGTGACCTAAACTAAAAATATTGATTGCGTGCCTCACCAAAATAATTTGAACTTTCAAAAAAAAAAAAAAAAAACAAAAAAAATAAAATAAAAAGAATTATTTTTAGGAAAATCTTCAAATCATATTTTTGCTTAAATAACCTTTTCACAAAAGTGTCATTTAGAATTGCATATTTTAAAAAATTACCTTTTAAAACGAGTGCTTTCACACATATTCACTTCCATTTTTCACAACTTTTAGCTTTTAGCTTTCTTTGAAATATTCTTCAGATGAATGAAAGAAAGCAAGTGTTTGAGGTGAATGTCATATTTGGTTAATTGTTATGTCAACTGTAAATTTATCATAAAAAGCTTACTTACGTCTTTTTTAACTTTTAATGAAAAAAAAAAATTGACAACTAGAGCATGATATTTATTTTTAGCCATGCTCCAGTGAAATGTTTAAACTGTAAATTAAAAGTAATTATTTTAATTAAAACAACAATTTTGTTGTTAAAAATTTAAACAATCTTAATATATTTTACTCAATAAGAAATCCTTTAATTCCATAATAAATTGCATGAGATTCTGCTTATATTTTTGTTAGTGTTTGTTTTTTATCTTACCATGAGAAAATGTTTGAATAACAACTTGTTAAACATTAAAGATAAGATTGAGTAATAATTTTCAGCAGTCACAAGTAATTAGTGCAAGACACTTAAGTTGAAAATGATATATTATGCGCTTATTTGCAAAAATGTCAGGTACGCATTTCAAATTTGTATTACGTACATACGTATCAACAATTTTGAAAGATAACATTATTTTCTTGAATATCAAGAAAATATTAAGTGATAAGAGAAATAAATATGTATCTTCATTTAAAAATCTTAAAATTTAGAAAAATTTTTATTTCTGCCTTACGTTCAATATTTATTCCTTTTATATACATGTATATATACATATATATTAGATCCTTTAGTATATATAAGAAGCATAGCGCCTCTTGAGATTTCGGTAATCAGATGGTTTAAGATGAATAGCTAATTCTGGTTCCGCATCCGATTCCTTGGAACAGTCGCTGGCAGTAAGTGGGTATTGGTTATTTGAATATGCCAATCAGTCGCCTTGACGTTCCAAGTATCGTAGGCACTCAGAATTTGTTAGGAATCCAGCTTCACCAGGAAACAATCTGAGATACTCCAGTCGGAAACGCTGATTGTCCGCGACTGCTTTAGCAGCTGCTACGCATATCTACTGAGCTTTTCATTATCTCCAACATATGGAATGTTCATCCTTAATGTGATATAAATTGCATATGTTGAATATGTTTTTTTTAAATTAAAACTCTGCCTCAGGCAACAGTTGCTCATTTCTTTCTTCTTTGAAAGTTAACTTTTATGACCAACATGGAACTCCCAAATCTTTTACTTTTTACAAGTAATATTATTTTAAGGTAATTCGCTGTTTGTGTAACCACCCAGCAAAAACTTACTTTGTAATGGCTTACAAAGTAATAAGTGGTACTTATTTATCAAATTATTTTATACATAATGACTTTCCCGTTATGAATAAAATAATCATTTATATTATTACATACATTTATTTTAGTGTTTTCCTGTTATTAATGAAATACGAGTATGAATAAAAAAAAAATTATTGATCCTGTAAATGAACTTTGAAAAGAAAGAAGAATCGTGCATTCATTTGAAATAAATTTATTTTGATTTTACGTCAGTGGTGGGCGCTGTGAATGTATTGCTGATTTGTGTATGTATTGAGGTTGCGTACTACCCAACAAATACAAAGCAAAGCGTTTGAAAGATAATGGTGCAGTATATATGTATATATATACTAGTGATGCACGAATATTCGTATTCGTATTCGAATTGTCAAATATTCGGCCATTTTCAGGCGAATACAAATACGAATATTTTTCCAAAGAAATTAAATAAATAAATGCATAAATCCTAAACGAAATTTAAGTAAATGACTAAAAATTTTAGTTTGTACAAATGCATTATTTTTCATAGAAATTTGTGCTTTGTATCATTTTCAAATATTATTTAATGACGATCATTAAAATTTTGGGTACTTTTTATTAACTTTAAAGTACGCCAACAAGAGTGTGAAGTCCTTTTTCATAACAATTTTTTAATATTTCATATTGCATATAATATTCGTATTCGTATTCATATTCGCGAATATTGTTTCAAATATTCGCATTCGTATTCGTACTCGTGAATATCAAAAATTGACATTCGGTACATCGCTATTACATACATATATACATACATAAGTAGACAATTTTTATATTTTTGTACTTTGAGAATAAACGTTGATTAAATTAAAATATTAATTGAAAATAAAACTTCTTCTAGCTAAACAGTCCATTTAAAAGTTATAGGACAATCATTTTTTCTGTTTTTCATTATTTCCTTATATCACTATGAAAAGCATCTTAATGTCTTTTAATGACATACTACTTTTTTCCCTTAAAGCTTTGATAACATAAAGTGCATAGTATATTACCAAAATACAAACACTTGTGTTTGCTGCACAAATATTCTTGAAAAAAATTTAAAAAAATATGTAAGCCTCATGTGCATTTGTCGCTGTCTCATCGGCGAACAAATTAAACACAATAAGAATACTTGTGAATGTATTCAGCCCAATTGTGCAAAGAAACACCCGTCAATGTTTTACGTTCAACTGACAATGATTTTATTTAAAATTAATTTTTGGAGGCAAAAAAATTCATTCTTGTAATCATATAACTGCCTCTTTTTGAAGGTAGATTTGCAAGGGCTATATATATATATATATTTTTTTTTAATTCCTTAACCTTCATAGGGTCCTTAAAATCGTTGACGTTAACGATCTTCGGGTCAAATTTGACCCAAATTGAAAATTATGTATTGGTTTCATTTATTTTTGATTCATTTATTGCCAATGAACGAGAACATTATTTCATAGATTTAATTCGGTTAATACATGATATATAAAAACGTAATATTAAATCGATAATAATCGTGTCTGTCATGACTTTCACATCCGTGTGAAAGTGAATCTTTTCCGCATATTTTCGTGCCCTGACATTCACTTCCGAATAATTTTTTCGTTTTACTTTCGACTGCACCAAGCAATGTGAAAGTAAATAGAATCGCCTTTTTCCACATTAAAATTAATTTAATTTAAACAAAATTTTTTTTAAAATTAGGCTTGATATCTCATCTACCTAATTCGGAAATTTAAACCAATATATATTTGGTTTTAATACATAGAAAAGGGGACATGAAAAACATGCCCACATTAGCAACCAATTTTGCAAAAATATTCGGCAAATCTCTTTTTTGCGATTCGGAAATTTTCATTCTAATTGAAAACGTTCGAAAGTCGTGACAGACACGAATATTAATTGTACATAAAGTAATTGTTTCAGAGTCCAGTTTTCATATAAAGTGTTTTCAAGTTATAATAGTATCTAATGATGTTTTATTTTCTGCTTTGAGGCATAATTGGCAACGACTTTTTTGGTTCTGTTTTTACCCTGTTCAAGTATTTTTTCTTTGGATTTGGTTGAAGTTTATGGCTACTCATTTACCTCAAGTAGTTTTAGTGCAACTTTCTGTGAAAATACTGATATTGATAACGTCTTTTGGTGCTTTATATATAGAAGTGTCGACGTTTTGCAAAACAGTTTATTTCCAGCCGCTATTAGCTGATGTAAATATCACAAAAGCATTGTGAGCTTATATATCTAGCATGTTACTAACCACCACTTGACAACATTGATTATTCTTTCTTTTGCAAGTAAAACATGATCTAACTTTATCCAGCAAATAAACCCTTCCCTTTTATTTATTGTAATCTAATCATATTTGCAGTTTTTTGTCTTGGCGATTACTAACTTTAGAGGTATGATGCAAAGTACTAAGAAGGTTAGGTTAGGTTAGGAAGGGTGGTGCTTTACCGCACCTCCACTTGGAGACCCAATTGGGTCCATTGTGATTCCCTTCTGTTGCCTAAAAAGTAATATTTACCCTCCCATTTGCAGCCAGAAGTGACCATATTATACTAAGAAGATTGACAGACTTTTTTTTATCGGAATATATATAGGGTGTTTTTTTAAGAGGTATAAAACTTTGAAATGAAATAAAACACAAAAAAATCGTTTTAATGTCCATCAATTTGGCTTAATTGGAAGGATAATTTTATGTCATTAATGTTTAAATATGATTTCGGGCATGTGGCCGCCGCGGCTGGCTCGAATAAAGCCAATTCTACAGGTCCAATTTTCAACCACTTTTTCGAGCATATGGGGCCGTATGTTGGCAATAACGCCACGAATGTTGGCTTCCAAGTCCCCTAACGTTTCTGGTTTGTTGGCGTAGACGAGCGACTTCACATATTCCCAAAGAAAATAATCCAATGGTGTCAAATCACACGATCTTGGTGGCCAATTGACAGGTCCATTCCGCGAAATTATGCGCTCATCGAATGTTTCCTTCAATAAATCGATTGTGACGTGCGCTGTGTGGCATGTAGCGCCGTCTTGTTGGAACCACAACTCATCCACATTCATGCCATCCAATTCGGGAACAAAATAGTCGGTTAGTCGGCTCTAATTGCTGTGCACGGTGGCGAATCGATTCATTCGGGTCCTCTTCAACACTTTGCTCTACAGCGGCAATTGTTTCTTCGGTGCGCACTGTTCGACGTCTCTGCGGATGCGTATCATCACATAGAGTAAACGTAGTGCGAAAACGATCCATGGTTAACCGAATTAATTGCTCTGATGGACGATTATGTCGACCATAAAATGGACGGAGCTTGCGGTAAACTTCGCGAACTGAACCATTATTTTCGAAATAAATTTGCACGATTTGCAAGCGTTGTTCTTTTGTCAACCTGTTCATGATGAAATGGCAAACCAAACTAAATATTAATCACTTGACAGCTGACAAAATGGCCGCCAGTTAAAAAAGTGATGCCAACTTAAAGTTCTATACCCCAATAAAAAACACCCTTTATAAGAAGGGTACGAGTACTATCTCTGGTAAAACAAAAATAATGATCAACAATAATAATAATAACACATGTACTATCTCCGGTAGTAACTCATTTATATTTTTAGGTGTAGTTTGAACTAAAATGATTTGTGATCTCAGTACTTATTGCTCCAACCGATAAGATGAAAAAAATTATCTGCAGTCGTGTTAGATTTTCGAAATCGTCTGATAATGTATACAGGCCATTTTCTATTTCACTATCTTTCATTATTCTACAAGAAATACCAGACACAACACTTCCAAACTTTAACACGGGCCAAATTTGACCCGAAGATCTCTAGTGTAAAATCTTGCATACAATTTTCTTTGGCAAGTTTATATATCCGCAAACCTACTATGTATATCTGTTAATATATAAAATTAAATAAAAGTCAGAAAATATGACATAGATCAATCATTAATTTTCAGAAAATATCAAAGTTTTTTCCTGAAATGGGTCAAAATTGACCCAAAGACCCTATGAAGGTTAAAAATGGGCTATTCTGTTAAAGTTAAGTACTTTCTTACGACATTTTTTTTCTTTCACATTTTTGCGTTCTAGTGAGCAAAGTTTTTAAATTAATTTCCCTTATGATAAGTTGCATTTGATTTTCGATCTTCGCTGGCTAACGAACATCGAAAATAGAATCTTGAATTCATATTATGAGCATCGAAAATTTCGTTGAGCAATAAATTTTCTATCGAACAGAATTTAGCTTTCGATGAAGTATTTAGATATGAAAACTAATTTAAAAAAATTTAAAAATCACTGTGAGTGATATTCACAATAATGACATTCTAGTCGTTATTCGTTTGATCAGTACTTTCGACTACAGTCGAAGATCGAAAATTGCTCATAATAGGGGCCAATTTGTTTTTCCTGTTTAGCTAAAAGTTAAAATGTTTTAAATATTCTTTAGCTATCGTTCTATACAAATTTTTTTTCAGCATGGGCCCCACTGTTGTTTTAGGTACATACATATTTATTTTCAATGATAATGATATTAGAAGTTAAGATTGTCTTTATTTTTTTTTTTTTTTGTAATATTTCAACTTCAGCATTCTTATTTTTAAATTTTCATGTTAATTATCGGTTTCTTGTTTTCAAGCTAGAAATAACCTGTTGCTATTTAATGATTTTTTGCGGTATGCATACATAATTTTCTTAACGATAATCATACATAAATACAAACATACATACATACATATGAACACACCTCTGGGACAGGCAAACACAAAATAAAATCAATATTCCAAGAATTTGTTGAAGTAAGAAATATATTTGTATGTATGTGCATGTATGAAAAAGTAATGAAAATAACATAAATATAAATAATATTTACAAAAATTAATATCCATTAAAATCTACCTTTCGTAGCCATAACTTTTATGAGCCAACTAAAAAATTTTACTTGCTTTACAAGATTTCCAAAAAAAAAAAAAAAAAAAATATTAAATGATTTCTATGATCACGCAACAAATAATTCAGACAAACATTTCACATTTATTTTCTCTCCTACACCTCTAATTCTACGCCATATTTTAATGACAGATGTTTGTTTCCTTTGAAATAAAAATTTAAAATTTTAAAAGAATTTAAAGTAAAAAAATTCTTTGTTTTTATTATTGACGTCCTGCTACGTTTTTTTCTCGTTTGTTTGTTAAACGGCATTTCCTTTTACTGTTCCATCTCTTATTTTATTTTAAGTGTTTCCTTAAAGTTGTACATGTGCATGACTATTTAGACACGAAAACAAAAACAACAATAATAATAATAACAACTAAAAACTACCTGAAATGGCAGGATATAAACATAATGCAGTCTTATGAGTTGTAAAATAAAGTAATTGAGAAGCAGAGAGAGGGAGAGAGGGAAATAGAAGTAAAAGAAGATCGAGGCTAAAGAAAACTATTACTTGCTATGTATGGTACGTGTTATAAAATGCATATGTTTGAGTTTTGAGGAATATATGATTTTTTTTTCACTAATAGAGCAGATGTCCTTAGTAAGAAATATGACAATGTCGAGCGAGTATTTGTAGAGATGTCTATTTAAACGTACACTGATAAAAAATTGACGTGCTAGTTAAATGCGGTTTGGTGATTAGCATTTTCATGGTAGTATTGTTTTATTTTGTACCTGTGGCAAGGGAATATAAAATAATCGTTTAAGTCGACTTAAGAAAAGCCGTGTTTCTTCGAATTTTTGACGCTACTGCTTATAGATTACAAGGGTCTGACATCAGATTGTCTTATACTTTGTTTGCAAATTTAGCATTGCAATTACTACAACTTTCAACTGGGACATGATGCAGCATAATAAAGCCAAGCTTTGTTAAGTCGACTTAAGCGATTATGCCATATTGACACAGATACGAGTGCATGTGTGCAGTATGTGGATATGTAAGTACTCATGTCTCTTGTACATTATGGCATTATGGCTTTTCAAGGGCTGCCCTTATTGTTGTCATAATGACATGGACATATTGTAGGGGAACTACTAGATATGACAGTTCTATTCCTCTTTATATCTTACATTGGAAATCGGGATATTCAATCGTTTGATTTGTTAAAATTGATGTTAAAAAAATTGATGCCGGAAAAAGCATGGTCAGTCTATTGTCTAACAGATGTCTAACAAATTGTTAGACATCTGACAATCATGTGAACTCATTTCCTTGCCAATTTCAAATTATTGTCAGATTATTGTTATATCAACGAAGTTTATGCATCTGATAATGTCATCATTGTCAGAGAATTCTTTCTATTGGCAATACTGCACACACCTGTTTTTAAAGAAAAGGGAAAGTAAGAAATATAATAAAATATATTCAACGAAAATCAAGCAATTGCTTTATAATTTATGTTTCCATAATAATTTATATTTTAACTTTTTTACATTCAACACAAGCACAGGCAGATGATTGAAAATTGAAAATTTTTTTGTCAAATGCATACGACCATGTGAACTGACAATTAACCTTGTGCTGGCTAGTCTTTTACTGTCAGCATCCTGCCAAATCTGGCAATATTGTAAGATCTGACAACCGACTGTACAGAGCTTTAGTTTTGTTTGTCTACTGCAAACAATATTTTTAAATGTTTAAATGATTCAATTAAACTTTTATTAGGTTTTTTTGATTGTTCACAAAGTCGAAAAAAATTACACCTGAACAAAAGCTAGCAGATTTTAATTTTGCATTTATCGAGACTTTTTTTAGCCAAAACAAAACCCATCAACTGAAAAATTTTCAAAACTACAACCAAACAATTGTAGCCAATTCAATCACCTTTTTATGCGGACCGTAGGTTATTCAATAATTTAATTCATAAAAATGAAATAAAAATATTAGATTTTTAGTAGATTTCCTACAAACCTACTGTTAAATTAGATTTCATTTTGTATGGGAAATCTAGTGAAAACCAGCTAGATTTGGCTAGGAATGTCGTAAGTACTAGATTTCGAGACAATGTAAATGCCCTATAAAAAAATTTCATTTTATTTTGTACGTGTATGAACCAAATTTCGAAATTTATAACCTAAGACACGAACCAAATGCATTAACAGAGGTATTTTAACCTGATAACATAGCTCTGTTATACATGAAAATCTCGCTCCTAATAAAATTCTGGCTATACTTTTCTATCAAATAAAGTACAAAAAACCGAAATTGTTTTTATAAACACAAAAAAAAATATATTAAAAAAGCGCAGCGAAATTATAATTTCTTACCTATGATTTAGATTTTTCAATTCCAAGAGAACGGAAATAACTGGGCGGCTTAAAAATTGTTGAAACTTATGCCTTTTGGGTTCTTTTATAAAATTGAATTGTCAAAATATTTAAAAATTTTCATAAAATAATTAAATATTTTCTAGATTTGTTAATTTGGAATTTCACTGAGGAATGAATTTCAGCATTTCGAAAGGACCTGCAAGAATAAATAGCTTTAAAAAATACATACATACATATAGCATCTGTTTTATGAAACAAAAAATAAATATATTTTCGTTACACTTTTTTAATAATTTTTTTTTTGCATTTATAAAATCAGTAAAATAAAGATAAATATTTTTTTTGGTTCATTTGGCGGAAAAATCTAGTCAGAATGCCACTTACAGTTTATAACTCTAGGATTTTGATGTCTAACAGCGCTAGGTTAACATATTAAAATACTTCTGTTAATGCATTTGGTTCGTGTCTTTGGTTATAAATTTCGAAATTTATCTTCACACACGTAAAATTTTTAGGGCACAAAAAATATAAATTCCAAAAATATTAAGTCGTCCAAGTATTTATTTTCTCACGGAATTCAAAACTTTCCTTGAAAAACTCGTAAATAATTTTTCTTATGTAAAAAAATTGTAGTTTCGTTACACTTTTTTTTAAATAATTTTTCTTTGCTGTTATAAGGTCAATAAAATATACTGAATGTACTGATTTTTTTAAAATTCATTTGGTGGAAATATATGATCAGAATTCCATTTCCATAACAGAGTTGTTTTATCAGGTTAACATACCTCTGTTAACTAACGGATTTGGTTTGTGTCTATGGTTACAATTTTCGAAATTTATCTTCAAACATGGGGATTTTTTATTTGTTATTAATAAAACTAGTTTTGTAATTAGTGTTTTTTATGGGAATTGTTAAAATTTAAGTTTAAAATTTTTTAAATGCACTAATAATCCCAAATTAATATTTTACTTAGTTATTAAGTAAAATATTTTTTTTTATTAAAAATACATTGAAATCGATTATTGAGGGGTTTAGCTGGATCCTATGAGCATTTCACTGTTGCTAATGCAGATCATCAGGGAACCTTTACCCAAAGTTTCTATAAAAAACTAGAGTTATTATGTTATAAACTTTCATTTAGACAAATGAGAAGCTCAACAACAAATAACAAAGTTGAAACAAGAACTCAATAATCAACATGTTTTTTTATTTTCTTACTTTACCATTAATACATTGGCTGACTTTTTTTCAGCTTCAAATTGTATTTGTAAGAGTATGTAAAAAGAAAGTAAATGTAAATAACAACAACAGCTATTTAAGTATAGAGTGTTGCCACACAAGTATTTTAAAAATTTAAAATTTTTTAATTTTAAACTTAAAATTAGTTTTGCTTTTGGCGTTTTGTGAATTAAAATGCTCATTAAATACAATACATAAATTGCAGAAATATGTATGAGAAAATTTTCTTATGCTTGGCATTGAAGGAAGTTCTTACATTTGGCCACTTTTTTTTTGCTATTTCTCATTACCATTTGCAGTATTCTAGTATTAATAATAAAATGGATTACATCACATAAGTATTATTTCCAGATGTCCAAAATAAAGCCATGAAAATGACATTCCTTTAAATTTGAAATTTAAAATTAAAAATAAAATTCCCATCAGTTTTCTTTATGCCAATGTATTTTCAAAAGATTATTTTTATGCAGTCTTTTTATTAATGTTTTTAATCGTGTCCTATTTTTGTAATTTGCAAAATTCTCATAAAATGCTTGTACACATTCAGATGCTCACCTTTACAGGGATTTTCAAACGAAAGCTAACAATTATAAATTCCTCGAGTAGAGAAAAGGAACCTCGTAATTAAAATTATGCACAAATAACCCAAATACCACCCCGAGTAACAGGAAAATGCAAGCAAGGACAAAACAAATGCACCCTGTTCTTCGATAAAAGTTAGGAATACACGTAACGCAGAACAAAGTAACAACAACAATTGAAATAATATTGTACAATACAAGCAACAAAGGTGTTTTGGGTGCAACAGAGTGGAGTGAGAAAATTCCAAGGGTGCTGCTGCTCTTCGTTTTATATACTTACATACGAGTATTTCTATATTTGTATGAGCTGTGATAAAAAAGCGTGTGAAATATTTAAGTAAGAGCAAATTTGAAGCTGCTAGTTTGCTATTGTATTTAAGAATTCCTTAAGAAATTTTCAGATTGCAAAGATTTTTGTTAATACGAAACAATAATAATAAGCAAGAACATTTCTATTTTTTCACAGATGAGCGTATTATGCAAAAAATAAAAGTAAATCTAACCCTTATTTATGAAAAAAATTTTTCTAAAGTATTGCAAAGCATTCATCAGCTATTCAGTGATTGTTTTCTCGTTAGCGACAAAATGCTTGACATTTCCAATATTAAATATTTGCTTATAGTATTTTTACTCTACTTGCTGTCCAAGCTTACTTACCAAGCATATTAAATTATTCCCACTGTAGAAATTATTTATTAAAAATTACAGGATGTCAGGTTTTCATTTTATTCCCACACTTTATTTTTATTTTTATTTTTTGTGGGTTCAGGTTGTTTGTTATGTTAGTTGCTGAATTCAAACATTTGATAGTTTATAACTGCAACAAACTAAAAAAATAAATGCCTTTACATCCTTAACTACTCGTTCAGTAACCAGATATGAAACGACTTCAAAACTTTCGTCCACTAACGAACAGAACTTTTTTTTTTTTAAATTTCGTTGTGTGAATAAATTTTTTCCGCTTTGTTGTGTGTGTGTGTTTGTTTTTGAATTTAGTTGGGTATGAAATTATTCATTATCCTTCATAAGCGTTTTTCAAATATTTTTTTTCTCCTTACGAATATTTATTTTTTAATAGTGGTGGTTTCTTTAAACGTGAACTATTTAGTTTTTTGTAAGTTTTCGAAATGCAGGGGGAGTTTTGAGTTAAAAAAATTTACAGAAACGTGAGAAGTTTCAATCCCTTTTTTTTCTAATTTACTATTACATATTTTTCAATCTAGCAAGTGATATTATTTTCATAAATACTCAATTAAGATAATATTTATGAAATAGTTAGATGGCTTTAGCGTACTTTTCTCAGCATGTAAAAATTAGTTGCAATTAAACTTTAGTTTGTTTGCTTAAAATATTATAAAGATATTTTAATAACTTAACTTTTTAGTGAAGATATTGTTAAGGCGGATCGGATCTTGTTTTGAATTGGGCTATTTTAAAAACATAACCCACAAAGCAAAGTTGGCAGCATACAACTTTATACATATAACCCTCCTATAACGCTATAGATACTCTCCAAAAAGGTCACCTGTTGTGTGAAACCTCGTTATATAAATCCAAAAATTTATAAAACATTGAATCAGCGCAATAGGAACATTCCTTGTTCCTTGAAATTTAAATTTTGCACCCAAACGTCTTCGAAAGTCGCCACACTACAATTCGTAGCCAGTGCTCATATACTTGTTTACTTATCATGATCATAAGCAGCTTCACAACTCCAGTTTTCTTTAATTTTCTTACAGACGAAAGTTCTGCACTTAATAATAATTATTTTAAATTTTTGCGAATCATAGTCGCTCTATTAATTTTTTAGAGTAACATTTTTATCTTCACATTTCGGTTCCTCGGGATATTACCGAGGAGGAGGAGGGTTACCTGTACTTTTCTCCTGTGTCAGTCTGATGATTTTTCTGGTCATTGAAAATAAAAATTTATTAACAATGGACTTGAGTTTTCAATTTTATTGCATCTACAACAAATTATGAGGGTTAATTAAAATGTGATTTCACTTTACACTCATATTATAATCATTAACAAACCAATGACAGATTACATGCATGGAAAGGTTCTTTCGTTAAGCGCTTACAATCTTTAAATTTGATAGATAACGCCATTCATTCACTAAGTAGCGCACATCATCTCCACGTGAAATTACCAGGCTATTAAATCGCTCTTGTAGAATATCCAATGGAGCATGAGCTATGTATGGGATACGTAGCGCCGTTCTGTTGAACCCACATGCCGTTGGTGCATACATCATCCAATTCTGGAAGTTATCGACCTACATATAGCGTTCGAGACTGCCAATTAACGAAGCACGCCTAACGCTGCCCGAAAAGATAACTAAAAAATGATACAATTTCTTTTATATCACTTTTATGTGTTTTTGAACACTGCCTATGATAATTTCGCTAAATAGACTGATTAAATGACAAAAAATTTTATAGATAAGTCCCTATTGGAAAACCACTTACATATAGACATTCGTGTTAGCAATTAACAATATTTTATAGTTTTAGATGAGCAAATAACACAAAAAGTAATTGTAATGATAAAACAATTTTAGTGTGAGAAAATTAAAAAGATGTCAGAAAGAACAAAACAAAATAATTTAAATGTATAAAAATATACGAGTATTTCTTCGATTAGAGTCGATATTTTAATATAGAAAGCCCCAACTTATTATTTTTTTGAAGTCGATTTTTTGTACATTTCGATCTCAAAAAAAAAAAAAAAAATTAAAGCCTTTCTATATTAAGGTAACGATATATATGCATGTATTTATGTATGTAATTATATATAAACAAAAAAATCGAAAGGTTCTCCCTCACTAAATCAAAAACTTAAAAAACGTAGCTGCACTCGCAACGTAAACGTAAATAACTTAAAAGAAACGGAATGCAGAGTATTAAAGAAAATTTCAATTCGAATTACACAAATTATGTTTTGAACATTATTTAAAAAAAAATCATATTTTCTACTATCCCAGGTTTTTTTTACCCGACTGCGCAATGCAAGCAACGAAGGGCATTGTGTTTATCAGTCTATGTATGTATGTATGTATGTAAGTTGCCAAAATTCAAGATGGCGGTCAACAGACGCCATTTTGTAAAGACAAAAAAAAAATAAAAAGTTGGTGAACTATATCAAAATGGGTATCATTCGACAGGTATTTTAAAACTCATTTTTAGATTTCTCTTATGATTTTTCATTTCGATGACCATTTAGGATATTTAACGATTCAAAATTGGTGCCAGTCGTGTTTTTGATTTTTTTGTATAAATACTTGTTTTGATTTCATTTTAATGGCTCAATTCGCAAAAAACAAATACCCTGACAAGAGAGATATCCGCTCAAATAGACTGTCAAGTATTGGAACTTTTACTGTATTTTAATTTATTTTAGTAGCTTTAGGGCTTTCGGACAGTTGAATGACCCTTTACAATCGGGTTGCAGCAAACAGAAACTTCAAATCAAGCCAACAAATCACATTTCATAATCAGATTTCACAAATTTAAAAGGTATTTGAGCATTGATATGAATGAACATCAAAGTCTGGCACTCAAAGACGTAACAACAAGCATTTTATCTACACTTTACATATTTGTTTAATGATTTTTATCAAATCGTGGTTACTTTGTGATAAAAGCGTATTTAAAAAAAAAAAAAAAAATTAGTAAAGAAATTGTTACGAAAATAATGAGATAAGGTCAGACGTGTCAAGAATTTTACGGAAAAGCATAATGTGAGCCGAATATATACATGTTTGTTAAACTAATACCAAAGAAATGCTGTCATTTTATAAAATAATGTCCTAAATATGTTTGTCAGGTATAACAATTTCGTAAAGTCTGATTCTACCTTCAGAGTAATTCATTTGTCTCTGATATTCTTTTGCAAATACAAACATACATACACATGTACATACATACATATATTTATTTTGCATGTGGTAAATAAAACCCACGCCCTTTTGCTGGTGCGTTTGTGTCTGTCCGTAAAATTTCTTTCCATAAAAGGAAGTTTCCTTGCATTCACCTCAACTTAAAATTCAATCCACAAAGAAATACTTTGACATGCACGTGTTGAAAATAAAATTTTTTTGAAACAGGTTTTATTGCTTTGATTGTAAATGGCGAGAGTAGGAGCATGAGAATATGAATTTGTGTGTGTGTGTGCATAGGAGAAGAATGTCTTTCGTCTTATTTTTATCTAAATCTCTACTTTTTTTTAGATTTGCATGGTTTTTATAGATTAAAAAGATTTAAATTTAAAATTTTATATAGAGTTCAAAATATAATCCGTGTACATACTTATTTATAGGGAGAGTTAGTTCTTTGCGTAAAATATAGATTTTTAAGAAATATGTATGTAAACTCTATTATATCTTTTAAGGATGCTTTATGAGTGCGCAAATATTGCAACTGTTTTAAATTTTCATTAAATACTCGTAATATAAATGAATGGATGATAGTATTTGCCAATTTCATTAATTTCTTTCCTAAATGTGTATTATTTATAAAAAATGGAATGAATATATATTAAACGTACTGTTCTGTTACGAATCAGCTGTTTAGTTTCTTTTCAGTTGAAAATCTATCTGCCCTGTTTTGTAATTGGGGTTTCGGTTTGAAATCGCACGATTTTAAAAACTTTTTTCGGTTTTATTTTAATTTTTCTTTTATATGCTGCCAAAAAAGATTAATCGAAAAAATTTTGAAATTATTTTTTTTTTACCAAAATCGATTACTTGTGATCGGTGATAATTGATTTTCGTAAAAAACGAGGCCCAAAAATGTGTCGGTGAAGCTTTCTTGGCGGTCATGAGCTGATATCGTTAAGAAAATTATCGTATATGATTCTCGTAAACAAGTCGGATGGACCATTATTAATTTTGGAAATCGTATGATTTAAAATCGATTTGATTTACAGAATAGGGACGTATATTTTGGGTTTGTGTTTCCTTTTGCTTTCTGTTCTGATGCGGACAAATCTGTAGAAATTATAATTTAACGTTAAGTGACAGCCAAAAAAGTGCGTATTAGTGTTAGTTTATTGTGGTATGAAAAATAGATTTTTTTTGTTAGAGTCTGGAAAAATTAGTTTTAATTAATTTTTTTTAAACTTATATATTTTTGTCAATAAAAAGAATGAAATATAAAAAGATTAACTAATTACAAGTCTGATAAATTCTACACGTTGCCAACTGAAATAACAAAAACAGAACTGCAACGAAAAGTAAAATTAGGCCTTGAGTCTAGAATATATTAATAAGAAGAGTTTTTGTTAGTTGTTATGGTAAAGCACGCATTTCGTTTCTGCGTAAGAACTTGTCGAATGATTTTTGAGACTTTTTAGGTTATTATGTTTATGGAAGTAATTCTCAATAATATTTTCAGAGTTTTTTTAAAAAATTTTTTAGTTCAACTCTATTGATGAGTTTCTTAAGCAGCACCGAAATTCATATTGACAAACAGGAATTTTTCATTTGAATTTTTTTAATATGTCTTGTAATATTTATTGATAATTTGCAACATCTGATTGCACCTTTAGGATATGATAAATTTGTGCAATTTTAACAAATCGTACAATAAAATTGTACATTTACGAACTGGTATCTTTCTATTGGTTGGAAAAAAGTTTTATATTAATAAAAGTTAAAAACTGCTTTGAATTATGATGACAAAAATGTTCGTTTTGATCAACATTTGGCCCGTCTGATCATATCTTTAGGAAGTGATAGATTTTAAATGCCGCAGTTTGAGATTATAAATTTTTTCGTTGATTTCAGTTACTTGGCAAATTTTTTAAACTGAAAAAAGTCCAAAGTTACCATAAATTAAAGTGACAAAATTAAATTTTCAGTTTGTTTTTATTTTTCTCTAGTTTCGTCTGGGTTGTTTTTATTAATATATTTTTATTATATTCATACATATAAAAAATAATTTATAAGAATATGTACTTATTAGCTGCTGTTTTTAGTTTAACTTGTTTATCAGCCATTTCTAGCATTTAGATAAAAATTAAATAAATAGCAGTGAGTGAGTGACATGTTTAAAGTTCTCCATCACATGCTTAATGCAGTATTAAAAAAAGAATAACAAGTAAAAAATTGCTTTCTTATTTATTATTTTATAGTACGAGTATTACACAAAAATAAGAAGAAAATTATTAAATTTTTTTGTAAGCATTCTAGCATATTTTTGGGGAAAATGACTAGCGTAATTTTCTTATTGGCGGTTATTTTTTAAATGGCGTCTCTCTTAAAATTTATCTTAAATGTTAATAACAACAATATATTTTTCCACTGAATGTATTAAATTTTAATAATTAAAATTTTTACTTGATACTTGTTTTGTTGAACGAATGGAATAAATAATTCTATTTTGTGCAAACTCTCTCTCTCTCACTCTCTCTCTCTCTCAATATCATCAAACATTGATTCTAATAAAAACAATTATTTATTTTATAAAAGCTCATTTAATGCAGAGATTTAATTCCATAAAATTTTTTATTTACACACATACATTATATGAGTATTGTGGTTGCATCTGATTACTGATAAATATAAAAATAAATAATACATCTATTTCTGATTTATTTTTCATAAATTTTTCTTATGTACATCTCTACATATGTATGTGTGTCATGCATAGCTTTGTTTGTTTAAAAATCTTTTATTTCCTGTGTTTCCTATAAGGAGTTCTGGCGGCCCTATTTATTTAAAAAATTAGCAAGCAATTTTTTTGTTACTCTTACATACATATGAATGTATGTATGTAATAATTATTTATGACAATATATCTTTTTTTCAAATTAAAATATATACATACATACTTATGTATGTACTTATGTATTATTGTCATCAAATAATAAATAATTTTTCGATTTCTGTGCATTATTTTTCTTCCACGTTTGCCTCCCTCTCTCATTCAAAAACTTTTGGGTCATGTGTTTTGGGGTTTTTATGGGTTTAACCGGTTTCAAAAATAACAATCAATTTGTAGAAAACAATAAAAGTGAAACGCCGCGATTTCGCCATGCGACTTTTTTCAAAATGCTGTGTTGCCAACATGTCTAAAAATAAGTTTTTTATGGCAACCCTATTCTTGTGCTACAAAATAAACACAGCTGACTAGAATAAACAAAATAAATTCGACATCAAAAATTCATTTGTTTAAAAAAAATTAATTATGTTTTAAAAATTGTGTTATTATGTCAAGAAAGAAAATTGTGATTTTTCTAAACAAAAAGTAAGTTTTATGTATGTATATTGTATTTGATTTATTTTGGTGCACTTTTCCTTGAGACAAACCGTGTTACACAAACCAAAATAAATTGTCAGTTGTTACCCAATAAGCAATTTTGCTTGAAATTAAGTGTAAAACAAGTGTTATTCAAGCCGCGCAATCAATTTTCAAGGGTTGAATTATGCTTGATTCACACTTTAATTCAATAGCATTCTCCAGTGAAAGGGAACTTGAATTCAATTCGAACATTTCAATTGTATTACAGTTCAATTCAAGCCTTGAATTATACTGTAATTCAACCTTGTATTACAATTGAATTCAAGTGTATTTCAAGCTGCAAAAACAAGGCTTTTAAAATGGAAAGAAAAATGCAATTCCTTTGTTTTCTGATAATTATTTTCTGCACATCTGTCTTCGCTATTGTTTTCGCGTTTTACTCACCTTTGTTTTCTAAATTCACTTTTATTTATTTGTTTTTGTTATTTTCACCACATTTTCAGTTTTAATAATAAATAAATTACATATTTGACAAGGTTTGAGCATATATGTATGTTGTTTGATTTTTTATTTAAAAATATTTCCAAACTTGAAAATTACTTGAAAAAATGCTTGAATTCAATTTTGTTTCCAGTTCAATTTCAAGTGCTTGAATTTTAATTTTTTGAGTGCTTATTGGGTACATTTTATAATAAAAATTGACAAATTGAGTCGACACAAAAAAGAAAAACGCTAATGTGTGTCGGTCCAGACTTGCAATTTTCGTTGCAGCAATTTTTTTAGTGCAAAAGAGCTAGAGAGGAATATAAAATGTATATATTTTTATTTCAACATTCTCTCTCTCACATATATTCAAGAATTTCTGCAACAAAAATTGCAAGTCTGGACCGGGAATATGTTAGCACAAGAAAAGGGTTGCAATACGAGTATATAATTTTATATGAAAAAATATCAATAAAAAATATTTTTAATACGTTAAGCTCTGGGCTAAAGAACAGCTCCCGTGTCATGGTAATTATTTCTTAGGTGCGGTCAGGCTTGTGTGTGTTGTTTGGCCCTCGAGAGTTTTTCGTCTCGCTCGCACTGGTTGAGTGATTTGTTGCCACGGATAACAGTATAGTCTTGCGGTTGTTATGGGAATTTCGCTGACAGCCACGTACGCATAAGTCGTGTATAGTCAATCAAAAAACATTTTTAAGAATACTGCTAATAACATCATGGGCTTATGGCCCAGTCACTTCGCCCATTTTTGTGCAACAATATTTTACAGATTTACTTTTTAAAGTATTTATGAAATAAATACATTTTTAATACTTTGGAAACGTAACAACATAACTTCCAATCACACTTATTCCAGTTGTAGACATCGACGTCAAATTAACACAATACCAAAAAATTGGTGGTTGTTTACTCGCCCTTGATGTCGACAACTGGAATAAGGGTGAATATTAGGAGCTTATTCATTCACCCTTATTTCAGTTGTCAAAATTGACGTCACGAAAATACAATACAAAAAATTGGGGCTTGTCTAACGGTTGTTGAAAACAACTCACTGCTATTGACAGGCTCATGCTGTTTTCTGGACTTTTGGGAACAGAAATATGCTGTCAATAGCATAAAATTGTTCTCGAATGCGGATAGATAAGTCCCAAGTTTTTGGTATTGTATTGACGCGCCGTCAACGTTGACAAGTGGAATAGTGGTGATTATGTTGCTATCGTTGTCAATATACTTAACTAGAGGCGACAACAGCCAACATCATTTGTAGTCATGTTGTTGTATAGCCTGCTGCTTCTTATGTGTTTAATGTATAAATACAATTAATTTAGCGCTGTTAATTAGCCGTGATATTACCATTTCATTAATTTGAAAAATGCTGAATAAATAGAGCACATATGTATAATATAGGACCATCGATGAAGATTAAGGTATACCTTTCGGAAAGCTAAATAATGAAAAAATTACCAACACACAAGATGCAGAAAATAAACCTGAGAAGTATACATACATATGTATGTATATGTATGTATGTATGTGTGTGCATAAAATTTAAATAAAAAAATTAATAGATAAACGCTCCCACAAATACGAGTATAAAGAATTTTTCATTGTTATTCATTTTGAGGTTTCGAACGTGACCGCAATGAGTCACATTTTCAGATTTATATACATAACTATAATAATAAGAAATCTTTGAAAGTTTTTATAAGCATTCTAAAATAATAGAAAACTAAATTAGATTGGGGTTTTGTTTGCACATTAATTTAATTATTATAGTGTTAAATCGTGCTGGCTTAAATACATACGTTTGTGCAAAAACATAGAAAATATTTATGTATAATTTTTTTGGCTTATAAAACTGATTTAAATTTTTGCATACTTTTACAGCTTACGAGTTTTACAACTGCCTATATTATACATATGTACATAAATATGTATGTATATTCATATGAGTATTAAAGTACTTTTGTAGTCTTCCGAAAATATTTATGTGATATACTACGTCATCTAAATGAATAAATGAATGAGTGAGTGAGTGAGTTTTTGTTAGCTGGTTGTGTCAACAATCATTTAAGCGAAGACTTTATACAAATATTTGCTGAAATGTTGTATTTCTATTTAATGGAATTACAATCAAATCAAGCAATTGAAATCAATCAAACTGTTGTCTAAATTATTAATTACTCACAATACACAATACGAATAAAAAATATACAATAATAGACAAAAATAAATCAATGCAAATTTAACAATAAATCAATTAAATAACAAGCAAATTGTGATATTAAATAATAATAATAATAATAATAATAATAATAATAATAAAAAAAAATCTAAAACTAAAACTATAAAATAACCATAAGCATATTAATAATAATAAAATAGTTTAATATAAACATACAAAAATTTATGTCTAGCAGATACATTCACGTGCATTTGGAAGCAATTAAAGCAGAAATTTATTTTCTTATTGTTGTTGTTTGTTGTTGTTGGCCATATGTTTTAATGGATGATTGCAATTTTGTTAAGTTTAATTTATTTGAAATTGTAACGGCTGCTTAGAACAATTCTCTCACGCCGTTTTATACGATCAAGTGAGGATATAATTTTGTTAATGATACTTGACGCAACACAAGGTAACCAGGAAGAAAGAAACCCTTAAAAATTCATAAAACTACACACGAGGAAATACTAATACACACACAAATACACACACACACACACACACACACATGCAAACGAGAGTTACAAATATTGTTTAAGAATAACGGGAACAAAACAAAAGAGTTGATTCAGACCATAAACGAGTATAGAAACAACAACAAATACAACAACAACACCAACAAAACAGAACAACAACATATTTAGTTCATAATGGGAAACACATCGTCACACACGCATGAACCTTTAGAACGGGGCTTTACGCGAGGAAAATTTGGTGATGTTAAAACTGGGGTAGGTTAGAAAAAAAAAATGCTTTCGTCTTATTAAATTCAAATACGTAATAACACTTGTTTCTCTTAAGCACGATGAAACTCTTTTTATTTTATTTATTTTCTTTTTAATAAAAACAAAGCCCCTATTAATCTCGCCTTTCCTACTCTTTGCTAATTTTTATTCCCCTCTAGAAATCAGCCTCATTTCGTTTTAGTAAAAAATCTCCGAAGAAAATGGATCGTTTGAGGCGATCCTTTCGTGATTCATTTAGACGCCGAAAGGATCGTGTACCCGAATCTTCCAAACCTCATCAATGGCAGGCCGATGAAGAGGCTGTACGTACCGCTACATGTTCATTTTCGGTAAAATATTTAGGTTGCGTTGAGGTATTCGAATCACGTGGTATGCAAGTTTGTGAGGAAGCCCTCAAGGTTTTACGGGTAAGTTTATTTGTCTATTTTTCTTTAATATTAACGAAAGTGGAAACAGGTTTTTTTGACTGCAAATATTTACTAAAATTTTTAAACACATTTATTTTCAAGAAATTCCCAGCATCTTCGAACAGTATAAAGAGTTAAAAAGCCAAAAGTCATACCAGATAAAATAATCAATTGAAATATGTACATAAGAGTACATAATTTCATTATAATAATTTCATGCATCAGCACTTATGCTTTTGTTTTATTGTATAAATTAAACGTCATGTTATTAATTATTTATGGGCATGAAAAAGGTCATGAGTGTGGAATTGGAGGCGTTGTTTCTACATCTTCAAAAGTAATTAAATCATGATAAAAGTATTTCTATAGGGTCTTGTATTAAACTTTTGCTATCTTTAAATTTAAATAAAACAACATGCAAAGCGAATTCAATGAAAAATGTATATGTATGTGTTAGCAAGGCAAATTCATATACGGCATACTCCGCCCAGTTCGCTTTGAAAAGTTTATACTTTTGATGTAAAAAAAATTTATTGAAAAATGTTTATTGACATTGAATTCAAATTAAAAGCGGCGAAAAAAGTATTCTAAGCAGCCGCGACCACATAATATGGATTCGCCTTGTGTGTTAGTGCCAAATTTCCTGCTGAAAAAAATGTATGAATACCAGAGAAACTACCAGCTGATTATCATCATCACCTGCCGAAATAAGATCATCTGGTATGAATTCGCCTTGTAAAAATGTGTGAGATATCATGATAGAATAAAAGCATCTATGCCATAATACAACATTAAAAATAATATCAGGCATTCAATGTTTGTATAAAAGGCGAATTTTAACGCATACAGTGTAAAAAAATAAATGTGTTTTTGTTTTTTTTTATCGTAAGTGCATTTTATGGCTGAATTCGAATTCGCCCCATTCGTCTATATATCCAGCTGGTAGTAAATTCAGCTTGAAAGGTCTAATGACTAACATCGTGCAAATGCCCGCTGCAGCTACGTTAGATAACGCACATCCAAAATGTCCAGTTCACATCACTTCCACGTGAGGTGACTAAACCCTCAATTCGCTCGTACAGTATGTCTAATGCGGCATGAGGTGTGTGGAACGTGTAGCGCCGTCCTGTTAAACTAGATATCGTCGGCTTCTACATCATCCAATTTTTGCCAAAAAAATATGGCTGTTCTTGCTCGAGCAGAACATGAATTTTGTTAAGATAATTTTATCATTTGCACTTGTTGTTGAACATGCTGAAAACAGACTGAATAAATTACTAGAACTCGACAGATGTATGTAGTCACAACAGTATGACCGCAATCAACCATCAAAATTTAGAAGTCTCTATTGCAAAACTCTTTAGTTAATTGTTGTATTAATTATTCGTAAATATTCATTGGTCTACATTGCACAAATACAGTGAGATAAAGTGAAAAAAGTTTGAAATCTCTAAGGAACTAATCTAAATGTGTTGTTTCCTTTTCAACGCCAAAAATGCTCAAGCGACATAATTTTCTAACTTTATTTTTTATTTTTACCAAAATCGATTATTTGCGATTGTAATAAATCGATTTCCGTCAAAACGACGAGCTCCAAAAATAAGTCTATTCCAGATGCATAACAAAACAGTCCGAACTTGTACAAAGTTATCCAAACGCAGTCCAGATAGCAATTTTTGTGCAATTTTGAAAGCGACTGAAAGTTCAATTATGAGAGAGTAATTTTCTTTTTACTACTCATTAGTCCGAACTTGTACGAAATCTTGTGGAACATTCCTAAAGTGTCGGTTAATCTTTTTTTGGCGGTTATGGCTCGATATAATGTTTAATGTGTTATAGTTTTCACTGTTAAAATCGTAATTTCGTCTGTCTGTTCGAAAACAATTATTTACAATTTGAAATTAATTTGTAAAAGATTATTCTTAATTAAATAAACAAAAAATATTTATGATTGTTCTCTTTTTGCATAAAAAAGTCTGTCTGATCAATTAAATATTCATTCATTAGAAATTTTAACCTTAAGTTCAGCCATTTCATTCCATTTATTTATTATTCTTATTTCATTTCTTTGTAGAACTCTCGTCGGCGTCCGGTAAGAGGTCTGCTACATGTCAGTGGCGATGGATTGCGCGTGGTAGATGACGAAACCAAAGGCCTTATTGTTGATCAAACTATAGAGAAGGTCAGTTTTTGTGCCCCTGATCGTAATCATGAGCGTGGTTTTAGTTACATTTGCCGCGATGGTACTACACGACGTTGGATGTGTCATGGATTTTTGGCTTGCAAGGATTCTGGAGAGCGGCTTTCACATGCAGTGGGCTGTGCCTTTGCGGTGTGTTTGGAGCGCAAGCAACGTCGCGACAAGGAATGTGGAGTAACAATGACATTCGATACCAAAAACAATACGTTCACACGTACTGGCTCATTCCGTCAGCAGACAATGACCGAACGTTTGGCCAACAACGAACGCGGCATTGATACACCCTCGGCTGCCATTACCCCGCAGCCGAAACCTTTTAATCCCTTCGCCATTGAACGGCCTCATGCTACACCTTCCATGTTAGAGCGTCAAGGCTCATTCCGTGCTTTCAGCACAATTGGTAGTCAGTCACCTTTTAAGCGTCAAATGTCGTTGCGCATTAATGATCTTCCGTCCAATGCTGAGCGTCAAAAGGCCTTCATGGCCGCAGCATCGGGCAATGCTTTAGCATTAACTACACCAAATCGTAGTGTTTCACCCATACCCGAAGTATCGCCTGCTAAAGTTGGCCTAGAAATAGAAAATGGTGCAGTAACCACGGCCGAAACTGTGAGTCAGCTGTGCCAAGAGCTCAGTCAGGGCCTTTCCTTGCTGTCTCAAACTGAAGCTGTACTGGCAGCATCACCAAACGGTGCAACCGATGATCTCAATTTCAACAATAACTTGAGCATTAATCAGAACATTATAGCTGCAGATAAGCAGTACCAGAAAGTAATCTCCTCGCCCACAAGTATCAGTAGCTTTGGAGTTGTGACACCCACAGCTCAAGTGACGCCCCGTATTGCCACCATTTCGCCGGCCATACTCAATACACCTCCTCAGACGCCCAGCAATACACCGACACTTTCCACAAGTGTGGAAAAAATAAGTCTCAAGGAAGTCGCACTGCCGAAAGCCGACCAATGGTTGGGTCAAATTGTAAAAAGTACCTCACCGGCGACCATTAAACGGGCACCACAGCTTGTGACTACCGGACGCACACAGTCCATGAGTTCAGTGCCCGGAACAAATGATCCTTTCGATGCCGAATGGGTGGCTGGTGTAACGAAACCCCTGTCACCCGAGTTGCCAGGCCTAACGGGAAATATAACTGCTATAACCACTCCAACAACATCGATCGCAACCACAACGCCGCTCCACAGTACTAATCCTTTCATATCGCCACCTAAAGCCCCAGCGCAATCATTCCAAGTGCAACTCTAAAAAACAGCACATTAAAAATTAATTATATTTAAGGAATAATCTAAACTAATGTAGTGTATACTAAAGTGGGTCTATAAGTAGTACAATGTGGGGGTAAAAGTGAAGTGTTGGACACGGCCACTTAAAAAAAATAACTATTAAGCGTTAAAAAAAAATAAACACTACTGCTGCCTCCTTCAAATTATGGCGGCGGCCTACTGATGAAAAATTAACAACAGTTTCAAAAAGGAATATTGGTCTGGCAAATCTTGTTACTTAAATAATCGCTAAATTGATGTTTCTTACATACAAATACATAAATACAAATACAAATCTAATTAAATACATACAAAATAAACTTGCAACATACACATAATTCTGAATGATGTCGACTTACATTTTTATTGTTTAGTTTTAAATTTAATGTTAACATACGACAAAAGACATTTAAAAAGACTTATAATTTCTCTAAGAAATTGTTCGTACGACCAGTCCCCACTGTACGGACATTCTGTACATTTACATATAACAATCATCACCACAGTTAAAAAAAACAAGAAATGAAATTACAACTTTATTAAATGCAAATTACAATTAATTTAAAATTCAATAACCGTCTTCTTTAACTGTATCTCTGTATTTAAAAATCTATCAATTGTTTACTTTGTACAAAATGTATTATATTAAATTAATTTTTTTTATAAACGTAATAATAATAATTACTTATAAATACTACATTATACATAAATTTCTTTATTTTATTTTTTATTTAAAGTTTTGTTATGTTGTATTGAAAATTTGCTAATAAAATTAAAGAAAGCTTTCCTCTTTAAAGCGGAACAAAGTAAGCTTAAATAAATTAAAAATAATATATCTACATATGCGTATAAATATATTCTTGCCTGTTCTGTAAATCGAGTCGATTTAAAAACGCTCGATTTGGAAAAATTAAATCTACTAATAGATAGCAATAGCCCAATTCACAATCTTGTGAATCGTTGTATGTGCAAAATGGTATAGTGTTTTGTTACTCACCACTTAACAATTCTTAGTGGTGAGTATCAGTGTGTATACTATACTATTTTGCACATGCAGCGATGCAAGACCATTTGCACAAGATTGTGAATTGGGCTAATATATTTTCAAACTTTTTTAAAATTTTCAATTCCCAGTTTACACTATGCAAGTCTTATTGGGAAGGGAAAAGAAACGAATACTCAGCTTCATGTACTGTCAATACGTTTTGCTTTCTCATTCGTAATCTTAAAATAAGCACACATGCATACACAAAACTGTGTATAAAAAATATGAGCTGAGGAATAAGACTTGCATTGTGTGAACGCCGATGAGAGTTCAAATAAGAAAAAGTGATAAGCTTAGCAATAAGACTTGACTAGTGTGAACTGGGACTTAGAGCTTAAAATATCATATCTGAAATTAATTTGCCTTATATGATTAAAACACACATCAACGGATGCATTTTTAATTTTTGTAAATTTTTGTGTTGATTATTTCCTTTTTGAGTTTCTAGCTTCAAAAATCGTAATTTAAATCTAGCCTTCGATAGATTATAGTTAAATTAATTAATTTAAAATCTTAAATACAATGAAAGGAATATACGAAAAAAATCTCCATACATGTAAATGCGACTTTTATTGTTTAAAAAGTTTTTTGTGTTAAAATAAATAAAACAATTTGTGGAAGAGAAATTATCAAAACTCGGTTCGCTTCTATCGAAAAATAAAATTTCGTTTTATTATTTAAATTTATCACTTAATAGTTAATCGAATTTAAAAGAGCAGCCGTTGTTATTTTTTTTTTATTGTAGTGTCAACTCTGGCAGACACAGTTGGTCTCGAAGGACCATTGACAATTTGCATGCATGAATTCATTTTGTTGTGGTTTTTTGGGCGGACTAGTGAGAAAATTTTGTAAGACAGACAAACTATTTATGTATATGTTTTGTATTCTTAGTGCCTTTTGGGTTGTATTTCTTTGAAACTAAAAAAAATTTGGATAAAAGTCTGCTACCAACGTTTTTTCTTTTAATTAGAACAATTTTAATCTAGTTTTAGCCAGTCGAATTTATAATTTTTCCAAACTGTCATACATATTTTCTATTAAGGGCGACAAATATGGCTCCATAAATTCGTTATATTCCTATGTGAAAAAGTTGGACATCTATTTAATTATTATACGCCCTGTACAGATAAAATTAAGACCTCTAAATTTGATTTTTAATTTTTTGTTTAATGCTCCGAGCTCAACTAAAAATTAAACAAACTTTATTTAAGAGCGGCGCTACTTGCTCAACGCAAAATCAATAGTATATCTCATGCTTTAATTTATTAATTCAAAAACTTTGGGATGATTGAGTAAAGAATATGAAAAATAGGAAATTTGCAATGGTTACAAATATAAACTTTTTGTTGGTTGTTTTAGTAAACTTTTCCATGGAACTCAGATGTCTTTTTGGTTCTAGTTTAGAAATGTATGGCCCAGACATTTTAATGGCCACTGAAAATGAATTTTGTATGTACATATCGCTCCCGTATTGCAACAGATGTATAATTCAAAATATAAAGTTTTAAGTTTGCAATTCAAAAACAACTCATGAACACAGAAAAACGTATTCACCAATTAGTATTTTCAATTAAGAATTTAATTGATTCAATTAAATTTTTAATTGTATTAATTAATTTTAGTGGAAAAACTTAATTGATATTATCAAACTGCTTAAAAGTGAAAATTTAATTAATTTTTTAATTGATATTACAAATATTTAATTGATATTACAAGATTATTATATTACTTTTTTGTGTTAAAATATAAAAATATTTCCTTTTATCAAGATGTGCTTGTAAATGCATTTGAAATTAACTTTTTTACATCAGATTAAATATGATATAAGAATTTTGTCTGCATTATAACTTAAAAAACTCATTTCTTGAAATATGTATGTCTATGTTGCAATAAAGGAGGGATACGTTTACGTTAAAATTTGCAGACAAATTCTTTAGCTTACAACGTTGAAAACGATATATTGGTAAGTCGTTGCAAGAAGTATGCAGGCCTCACAGTTGTTGAGTAAAGACGATTGAGAGAATTAACTTTCCTTTTATAATATAAAATTATTTTATTACAATCAAGTTTTCGTAAAATTTTATTAAATCTCATTTATTTCACCGTACCCTATATATTTTTTCATCATTCCATTTTGAATATTTATGGTTTCGATTGTTCGAAATGAATAATTATCAAATGATTACAAAGCATTTTTTCTTTAAATAAATAACTACGTGTTAATACTAAAATCAAATCTTTAAATAATACTTTACAAAAGAAAAAAATCATAAAGCAATTGACAAAATACTTTTTATAAACAACATAAATTAAACAAACTTTTGGGATAAATTTTTTTTGAAAAACTACTTGAAATATTCTATACAATGCACTCGATAAATGTTTGATTAAGAAATATACATTGCAAAAAATTACATTTAACAATATTCACTGCACAATGTACAATCTAAGATATAAACTAAAAATATGTTACAATATAAAAATAATAACTATGGCAAGTAATTGGAATATGAAGAGTATAAAAGTTAATTAAACTGCATATTAATCATTGAAAAGGAAAAACTTGAAATATACATTTTGTTGTGTGGTCATAAATACAATATACATATTTATAAATATCAATAAATTATTTAAAATTGAAAATTGAATTTTAATTCAAGCAATTCTCTCACCTACACATACATACATACATACACACAAGATATAATTATATGTATGTACATGTATGTATGTATTCATCTGTGCTTATGTATTAGTTAATAAAATTCTGTGATTAGTATAATAAAAAGAAAAATTAAAATACCAATAATGTAAACAAACAACTTTATCATTTCAATAAAATATATGTTAAGTTTCTTTTTGATTCTTTAGATCCAGCTAATCATTGTATCTGGAATTAATATTATGAGTTGAAAACTAATATATTAAAATATTCCTAAATAAATATTTATAAAATTATTGAAAGAAAATAATCCAATTTAAATAAAAATAATCAAAATTTGAAAACTTGCTGTTTCATTTTTCACGGGCAGCAAAAACAGCCTGATAGAAAATTTCATTTAGAAGTTCTCTTTAAAAATTACAATTTTTATTGTGTACAATTACCGCCAAAATTTTTATTTATTTTCAGTGCTACCAAATTTTTCAGCCCTTTGTATATAAAAAGGGTGATGATGTCAGCTACGATATATTAATTATGTTAAGGGCGAAGAGCATAACGCTAATAGAAGTCTGGAATCAATGAAGTAAAAGACGCGATTTTTGGCAGTGAATAACTAAATATTGTGAATAAAGGCAGGCAGGTGTTGCATAAAATCTCTAAATAACACTGTTGAGTAAATAAATCCTTCTAATTTAATTATGACTGTATCCGAATGACTTTTATATTACATATTTCATTTATTCGAATTTGAATGAATAATAAATTTTTAACAGATAAAACTTATTGTTATCTTGTTATTTTCGGGTAATACTGTTTCGTTTACCCTCGCACAATGATAATACAGGTAAGTAACAAACCATTATCGATTTTAAGATAATATCATAAAACTGATGAAACCGTTAGTTTCATGTCTATATGTTTTTTTTGTTCATTATAGGAAACCATTTTTTATGCACTTTAGGGTAATACCGCTTTATTTTTGATAATGTACTAAAACAGTTTCTTTGGAAAGCGGTAAATTTATTGTGGATTATATTTCCAGTTTAATGAGAACACTTTTTTTTTTAGCAGTGACACAAACCAAGGTTGTTTCTGGCACTAAGCAGAAAGTTTTAGCACAAAATCATTAATTGAATAGGATATTCTAAAAATGTAAAAAATAAAGGATAACACGTATTTTATTAAAGGTTAGATTTTGTAAATACAAACGCTTTTTTCGTTTTGAAAATTGTATGAATATTTTTTTTAAACTTATTTTAATACAAATTTAAGACGTTTAGAAACAAAATTTGTTACAAAATCTATCTATAAAGGCATTCGCTATATCGAAAAAATAGTTGAAGTGCATATTAATGAATTTAAAAAAGGTTGATTGTCATTGGTTAGGTACGTGTAGATGCATATACATAGTTGCTGCTTAAGCAACTCATCAGTAGATATCAAGCATAATTCAAAGAAGCTTTCAAAACCCATGTCAATAAATTATTGAGTAGCCATCTTCCAAAAAGAGAAAACAGTCTTTTATAGGAAAAAACAGATCAAGAAATTACCCCATGTTCGACACTAAATAATACAGCAACAAAAACAGTACGTGCTTTGTTGTTGTAAGCGATTATGACATTTGTCAATGGTGGGTGAATGTACTGTCAGAGTGTATGCACCTTAAAGGAAATGCCAACACATAGATATTTAAATGAAAATAATTAGCATACTTTTTAAGATTTAAAAAAAATTAATAATATGAACAAATATATTTATTTGTGCTTTACCACACTTTCATCTACTTGAGATTCTTAACTCTAAGCATGCAAAAGTTTTCAAAAGTCATAGAAAAGTATCCACAAAACTGTTGTTTGGGAAGGTCGTTTAGCTGGAAGGAATGCTTTTGTGATGCTGCAGATTAAATAAAAACTTTGCAAAAGTTTTTATTTCATTAATCTTAATTCGTTTTAAATATTTGAAGCATCTGATATTGAATAATGGTGTCACCACGATATACATATTGCAAAATTTGGAAGGAAAGCAGTAAGAAGAAATATAAAAATTCTCATCATACTGAAAATTAAAGCGATATGTCTGCTTAATATTATTATTTTTAAACAAAATTGCTCATACTCGTATGTCCAACAAGGCATATTGTTTTCTTTGCAACAAATCTTCTTACTCTCCCTTTCCTCTTTCCTTCTTTAATGATTTTGTGCTTCTGTGTAAATTTACCTTTTTTCAGCATTTGCTGAATTGGTAAGAGGCCAGCACTGTGACTGCTATAACACTGATTGAATTCATTTCCGTTTATTTATTTGTTAAATTATTGCCGTCACATCAAGCCAGGCAGGCAGCAGACATTATGAATTGTATTAAATTACTAAACGACATGTGTGACGTCTTGTTCTACGTACTCGTATATATGCTGCTTATGATGTGATGAAGATAACAGTTTCTAGAGTGACTATGACCATGTTGATGATGTCGATGCCAACGGAAATTTACCAAACAATTGTTATAATTCCCCCAGACACACTAATTTTTCAGTTTACCTTTTTTTATAACGAAAGTACGGACTTCACATGACTCGAAATGAAATAAGTTTGTTGTGTTGGGTGTAGGAAGTTATTTTTTCATAGAAAAAAGCATTTGGCCTTAAGCCAACTATGTTGTTTGGTGGCCCTGTTTGGCCTGTTATTTCCTCTTGTTATTTTATGGTTCTGCAAAAATTGTAACAATAATCACTCATACTTAAATGTTCATGTATTTATATTCGTAATTGAAGCTTTATGTAAAGAGTTCATTATGATTTGGTATTGACAAAGATTTGCTACTTTCCACGAACGAGTCTCTGGAGTAGTTTAAATAAAGAAAATATTAACTTGAATGTTTCGTAGCTTATTTTTTAAATCCAAATATATTTCTATTGTCTTTTTTAAGGTCGTACTGAGTGAGATTGATTCATTATGTGCTTTAAACTAATAATTTAAATTAATGATTTTGGGTCGTATTCAAAAAAAACTTAACAAAGCAATGTTAAGTAAAGTTGTATTCAAAAAAAATATTATATCAAAATTCTAAAGTAGGCACCTACGTTTGTTAAGGCTACTTTAAGTTGATATTTCCAAAATGTGTATTTTGTACCTCATGTTACATCTGAAAATGAAGCTAGAAGTGCTAGCTCTTATCTTTAATTTATTATATCTGTCATGTGATGGAAAATATCACTAAATTATCCAACTGATTCGAAATACATAGCAAAATCCATAAAAAAAATATTAAAATAAATACAGTTATACAAAAATGTTTTAGTGATGTACATTCAAACAAAACGAATCGAAAAAAGCTGGATATTCAAATACTCATTTCGTTCGAATAAAATAAATTGAGATAATTTTTCTATGTTCATCATATTTTTTTACTTTTACTTCATAAAAATGTTTATCTGTTTTGCTTCCATGTCAGAAGCTTATATTTTATAAATTAGGTTGCTTAACTTTAATAAAATAAAAAATTATTTGAATACTCGAATGAAATTGTATTCGATGTTGTACATCATAAGCTGTGAAATGGTAGTTGAACATGGTGGTGTTACCAGTATTTATTATTAAATCACAAAATAACTAAAGTTGTCTTTGGAATACAATTTCTTAACAAAGCAATGTTAGCCTTAAAGTGCTTGGTAGCTACTATGAACTTTAAAGCTCAAGTAAAATATTTTTTTGAATAAGGCTATTTATATTTTATCATAGTTTGAGAAATCTTTTCCACTCAAACTTTTTATTGAAAGCGTGTTCAGTAGTAAAATTTCTTATTAATATAATATAATTTACATATGATACGATTATAGCTTTCAACGTCAATGCTTAGCAAAAGGCAGACATTATCTTTCTTTCATATTATTCTACTCCAAATAGAAAGAATGTTTGAGTAAAAATTGTTTAACAGATTTTTGCATAGAGGCATGATTTTTATTTTAAAGGTAAATAAACTGATTACAGGTCAAAATTCACACAAAAATATTTCTCCAATCAACATTTTTAATTGAAAAAATAAAAAATTTAATAGAAAATTTAATTATATCGATTAAAGTTTTTAGCTAATTAAATTATTAATTAAAATTTTAATCAATTTAATTTTTAATTAAAATTTTAATCAATTAAATTTTTAAACAAAACCATATTTGACTAAAGGGTAGTTAAATTTTAAGGGCCGATGTTGAATGTGAACCACACCTAAACGTCAAGTTTTTTTCTGCATTTCATTTGACATTTCTCAATTTCAGACTAATTCAGTTTGAACCATGAAAAGATACACAATCGAGCAACGCGTTATAGTTATTCAGGCTTATTATGAAAATAGTCGTTCAAATCAGCAAAATTGCCGCATTTGGGTGAATGATAACCCAAGAGTGATTGTCGAAAAACAAATGCATCCACAAAGAGTGACTGTTTGGTGCGGTTTATGGGATGATGGCATCATTGGGCCGTATTTTTTCCATAATATGGCCGGTCAGGCAGTTACTGTGAATGGTGTTTGCTATCGTGAGATGATAACGAACTTTTTATGGCTGTAATTGGAAGATATGGATATGGACGATATGTGGTTTCAACAGGACGGTGCCACTTGCCACACAGCTAACGAAACAATGGCTCATTTGAGTGACAAATTCAATGGCCGTGTTATTTCACGTGGTGGCGATGTCAATTGGCCGCCAAGATAATATGATTTGACACCGTTGGACTTCTGTCTTTGGGGTTATTTGAAAGAAAAGGTATATGTCGGTATAATTCGGCACATTAACGGCATAGAACCTCAAGTCTGGCTCAGCGTCATCGTGGCGGCCATTTGGCCGATATTTTGTTCTAGACATAATTGAACAATACATATTATCATAATAAAAATAAAAGATAATAATTTCTTAAATAATATGCGTTTTATTCAAAATCAGCATCAGCCATTAAAATTTAACCACCCTTTATATTTAGTTTTTAATTGAACTTTCAATCAATTAAATTTTTAAACAAAAGTTGACTTGACTCAAGTAAATTTTCAATTAAATTTTGGATAAATCAAATTTTTAAATAAAATATTAGTTGGCTCAATTGCATTCATAATTAAACTTTTACGCCGATATTCATAAAATTTAAAATGAATTTAAAATGTATTTTATTTAACATTTTTCGTACAATATTTTCCTAATAGGGCATTTACATTACCTCAAAATTTAGCACTTACGAGATTTCGAGCTAAGTCTTGCTGCTTTTACTAGATTTTTCACACAAAACAAAATCTATTTTGTCAGTAGATTTATTGGAAATCTAATAAAAATCTAAAATTTTTTATAAAAAAAAGGTGAGTGAATTAGCTACGGTCTTCTTAAAAAGGTGTGTGACTTAGCCACATTCAGCGTTGTCAACTCGGTGCTTTTCGCACCGTTTTTAGTGCTTTTTGAAATGTTCGACGCGACAAATTTTGAAGTTAGTGCTCAGTGCTTTTTTAAATTAATTTTCGGTGCTTTTTGTTTCGAGGCGGTGGCACTAAGCCAAAAACTCAAAGGAAAATTTCCTTACCTATTTTTTTTTTCGAAGAAGTCTTTCATTCAAAAACGTAAGCTCTGAAGTTAAATGGAGCATCTCAAAAAAATCTACTAAAATTTTAAAAGGCTTGTTTTAATAAATACGTGTCATATTACCATCAAACCTTAACATTTTAATAATGTAAACAGTGTTTTGCCATACAACAAAGAAGACATAATTCAAGTATTTACTCAAATATAGTCTAATAGCGAAATTTTGTCTATTTTTTGTATAGACAATGGGTGGAGAAAGATTGATTCACTTAATGTAATGGGAAAAATATTGAGTCCACTATTGAGAGATTCAGTTGATATGAACTCGTTTGAATCATTATCAAAACTTGCATTCCCATCAAACTTCTGTTACTTCCATATTGAAACGCAGAAGTCACCATTTTTATTTCGATAAAAATTTATTATCTTTGTCACATATCAGCCGAGAGAATGTTTCCACAGAATGATTTAATAAAACCAAATTTTGTAAGCCTTGATTTTAAAATATTTTCAACTGCGAAGCCCATCGAGCTCAAAATGTACAAGTAATCGGCTCTTACCTCAGGAAGACTTGTGGATTACTGCCAATTTGACTAAACTCGAGAGATTTGTTTGTTCACTGACGGGAAAAATTAAAAATTTTTTATAATAATTTGAAAATGCTTCGTCTTATAAAAATAAAATGTTTTTCGGATGCCTCAAATTTGTACAATTTATGTACATGATGTTGGTTGGTTATTGGTTTGCGGCACAGTATATTCAAAATACATTATGTGTACAGCAAATCAATAACCAAACGATGTGTAAAATTTTTTAAATAATATAATAAAATTTTAAATTTAGTGCTTTTTTACTTAAATTACGCGCTTTTTTCTGGGTTTCGGTGCTTTTTGAAATTTAAAAGTTGACAACGCTGGCCACGTTGCAGTTATTTGGTTGTAGCTTTGGAATTTTTTTTACTGGTATAAATGTCCCATAAAATGGATTTCAAATTGATTTTATTTTTTTAGGCTAGCCATTTAAATTTTGAAAACTTGTTTTCAAAAACCTTTATAAAGCCTTAATAAGTTTTATAACTAAGGCTTTTAATTTATTACTTGTATTTTTTTAATTAAAGTTGTTAATTGCAGAAACATTTTTTCTTTGTGTACTTCTAATTTATTTAAAATATTATTTTATTGCTTAAGTCGTATATTTTAAATACAAAAAGATGATCTTAAACAAACTTTTGCGGAAATATATGTTCCCCTAAGCAAGATATTTTTTTTAAGTTCTTATTTTCAAAGTACTCTAAAAAAACTTGTTGCAAAAATAACTTCTCTTTATTACGAAACATTTGAAGCTCTTTTTAAAATGTTTTGAGTTAGTTTTATTATTTTTATACATAAAAATGAGAATTCTAAATAATTTTTGCATGTTAACTTTTAGTTTAGTGGATGTATAATTTGAATTTTACAATTATAACATCAATAACTTATTTGATTTTTTATTTTAACCTTCAAATCTGAGTTGTAGTTTAAGAGTAACTTTTTTTCCCAAGACCTGAAATAATAAGTTGCACACTTTTTATATTGCTCGTAATAATTGCGTCTATACAAGTGTCCGTTTTGAATAAAAAAACGTAGAAAAGAAAAGTTTTCACTGATGATTTTTAAGAATCAAATAATAAAAAGAAAAACTTGATATTAAAATGAATACAACTTTTTCTTGCCTGTTGTTTTGTGTTTTGTGAATTTTAACAGGTTTTTTTCCTCCTAATTTTTGTTATTTCCTTATGAATAGCAAGCAGCTAAGTCCAGTATAATAGAAATGAAGCATTTTAGATTTAGTTGAATGCATAAGAAAAAACAACAAATAAAAAAAGAAGAGGAATAAGAGAGAGAAATACAAATTTGTAATTGAAAATTTACTTTTATTTTATATTTTTACCTTATTTCGCTGATGAAGCTTTCGTTGTTATCAAATCTGAAAAAAAAACAACCGCTACAACAGCCACTACTCCTGTATCTCTACTTATCCTTCTATTTACTCTATCCGCCCAAAACATAAAGTATTTGAAGGCGATGTCAGGTAGACATCAAGGCAAGGCTATTGAAAGGATACATTTTAGAAAATATCCCGTAGTTGATCTGTTTTTTCCCGTTTTTTCTGCCAAAGTTTTCTTGCTTGTACTTCTCAGTTATAATGAAAAATAATGATACTTTTTTCCAGCGAATTCTGTTTTATTTTTTTTCTGCATTCGCTTCTTCTTGTAAAAAAAATACAGGATTGAAAGGAAAATTGTGAGAGCGGGAGTAGACATGATTTTTGCATTGTAGCAATATTTTGTTTTTGTTGTTGTCGTTGATGTTGTTGTTATTGATGTTCTCGTTTTGTAGATGGAGAAAGTTACTTTAAAATAATTGAAATGCATTTTTTTTATTATAAACAAGAAAACATAGACAAACATTAAATCCAAACGAAAGCCAAACTAAAACATCAATATCACAGTGAATGCATATATTTTTATTATATTTACAGATACATATACAGGCTTATATGTATTTATATACATATATTTATGTATTTTTCAAAGGAATTCAAAATATTATGGTCTTTTTTGTTCTTTATTCAAAATCCTTAAATTTTTATCAATAGCAAAGAATTTGTGGTTGCATGAGAATTTTTTAGGGATTTAAAATATTTGTGAAAATATTTTTTGTTTGTGAACATAATCTTTGTGTAGAAAAATTGTTTTTAAAACTTGAATTTGTGCATTTTTTATATACGAGGGCAGATACCGCCTTAAAAAATTCTCATGCAACCACAAATGTTTTTCTATTGATAAAAATTTAAAGATTTTGAATAAAGAACAAAAAAGACCATAATATTTTGAATTCCTTTGAAAAATACATAAATATATGTATATAAATACATATAAGCCTGTATATTTATCTGTAAATATAATAAAAATCTTAACTAGCCGATCCACCAAATAAAGAACTCACAACAAATTTGTCAGAAATTTGCTTTATATCTCAATATAATATAATTTTAGCTCGATACACACTCAGAAAAAAGATTGGTTGGAAAACGGTTAGTCCAATAAAATATCATTTGCATAAATTATATTTCAGTTCACGCTATCAATTTTCTGTTAATCCAAAAAACAATCCATGTTCATTGCCATAAGGTCATAATTGTAACAAATATATGATTGTGACAATACTTAAATTGATTGCATCAACCGGGCGTATGTTTTTGTCATGACTAATTAACTGATTGATTAAGCCAACCGAATAAAATATTACCAATTGAATTTTACTACCAACTTTTGGTATAAGCAACTAAAAAATTGTCGTTCTATATTAAAATTAAAATAAAAACTTTCAATCAGTTGCTGCAACTAACTAGAGGTTGAGTTTACTATCATAGTTTATAGCAGCAAATTAAAAAATTAACTTTTGTGACTTTCAAAGATATTATGATTTGTGAATTCTCAAATGGTTTTTGAAAGTCTGTGCATAAGATAACAGGTTTGTGGCTTTTCAAAATGTGTGGTTGAAGAAATGTATATAGACATGCTTCACCATTAGGAAATAAATTTCAGTTAAAATAAACTTATGACAATATGTCAAATAATAAATTTCTTAAATTGTGTGTTTTGATTTGTGTTTATTGTTTATTTTTATTTCAGCAAGGAAGACCAATTTTTCTTTTACAAGTACCAATTATGATATTGTTTTAATTATATTAACCAAATTTTCGGTAGAAAGAATAACATTTATTTCAAATTGCATACTGTCAACTAATTTTTTCTGTTGCTGCAACTATTGGGTTGAGGGTTATAGTTAAAATTTAGTGGTACCACAAGAAAACTTTAGTCGCTATAGCAGAATTTTATGATAGTTGCTGCAATCGCCAAAATTCAATTGGCAACAAATTCGGTTGTCACAACGAATCTGTTTTCTCTGTGTTGGTGCCAACTGTCAATGATCTAGGACCACAACTTACCGTTTTGCCCCAAAAATGTACGAAGGCATTCCACTATGCATTGTCTTGATGAAACACCAGTTTATTTTTCGCCAAATGAGGCTTTATTGCACTTAGTTTCATTACTTGAGCGCTGCAAAAGTTACCACAATATTCGTCATTTTGGTTGCTTTCCTTTTTTAAGAGAATCAATAAAAGTTATCCCACGTTCATTCCAAAAATCACACATTATGACTTTTACAGTATATTCAATTCTTATAAGTAGTCGAACGCACCTACATAATCACTTCTCTTTCTAATAGGTTTGTACATTTTTATACAATTTATGTAATATGTTAAAAGCAATTTATGTATGTAGAATAAAATTAATTGAGTCTTGTGTAAAACTTTCAGCGTACGTGTCTTTACTTGGAGCACTTCTGTGGCGACCATTTTTGCTGTGACTGTTCCTTTGTCTCAATTAGTGAAGTGGTGCAGCAATGTCTCATCCATGACTTTGAACCCAAGCAAGAACTAGGCTTAATTGCAGAGAAATATCGCCCAATTCTTTATTGAGACATCTTCATAGCACTATTTTTGTTCTATATTAGAGGCCTGCATAAAAAATCTTGAAATGTAAATGCGTCTTGATTTTTTAATATATTGTCGTATCATGTATTATACTAAACCAATAATTAATGATGTCGCTTAATAAGCGAAGCACGATGGATGTATTGATGCACGTGTAAATGAGTGTTTACAAGCGAACAAACACAAACACTCAAAAGAAGTAGTGTTGATGCGTGTACGCTTTTTATTTTGCATATTGTACGTTGGAGTGTTTATGTGTAAGATGTAGATTGTAAGCTTTTATGTGTGTTAAGGGTGTTTTTTTTTTAAAGCAAGCGCACACAACTAATCTCAATGTATGTATGCATTTGTATGTGCGCAGAAAAATAAAAGATCATTCACACAACGTGTGTGCATGACGTACGCCCATGCGTATGAAGAAGCAAGCATCACAAATTTTTCCATCACGAAGTATTTTATTCTTTAATCCAATACCTGTAATAACTGAAACAAATGTGTTGCCAACAGTATCGTTTAGCGTTTGCTGTAGTAAAACATTTGAAAAATCCCTCATGTCTTAAAAATTCTTGTAAGTGGTCTTTTGAAGGGGTATATTCTATATATTGGGCTCAGTTTTTTATCTTTAAATTTTCACTCAATATACGATGTATAGCACTTTTTAAACTGCCTATCATTTCAACCAGCAGCTCATGCACCTCCAGTTGACCATCATCCAATATCATTTTATGGATTTTCTTAACCCTTTTTGGCATGGACGGACACTTCAATTAATCGATCAATACGGTGTTCCTTTTGGCAGGTCGTACGGCCTCGTTTAAAATGTGTCACCCAATAATTTATAGTCACAAAAAAATATCAGACTTTCCCAGAGTAGAAGAGACCTATCAAATGGGAGTATTGAACTACATAGGGCTGAGCAATTTTCCCATGTTTACAAATTCACTACAATCTCTTATTTTTTGTGGTTCTAAAAATAAAACAAAATTAAAACATTGTTTTGTCAGAACCGTCCTCGTATTTATGAGTACTATCTATCATTTACTATATTTGCACGATTATTAAATTTATTTTCAAAGACTTTAAAAAATAACCTTTGTTGTCGAACTGAAGACTTTTTGCAAATTTTCATATACAGATGTATATACATATGTATGTATGTACACTAAGAGAAAAATGACGATCTAAATTTAAGAAAAAAATTCTTGAATTTAGATTGCAGAAATCTTAATATTTCAATCTTGAAATTTGGTCAATAAGATTGACGTTCGTTGGTTCAGCCTTGTGTCGTTTATGCTTGGAAGATGACGAGACGACGGCACACATTCTTTGTGAGTGTATCATATTATGTGACAGTAGAAGGCGTGTTTTTCATTCTGAGATTGGAACGATTTTATTTGGTGCGTAAAATCTTATATATATTTACAAAGCCAATCTCCATGTACCTACAGATATGTTTTTGCATGTATTTTTACACAGTTACGGTAAAAATATTAGCAGTTTAGATCTTGTTTTTATTTTTACTTAAGGTATATTTTTTAAACATATATTTTACGACTACGAACATGTGTGAGGCGACTACAGGCTACAATAGAATGTCTGTCCGTGTAATTATAAAGACAGTAGATAGTAGAAGCATGTGCATTTATTTAATTCCTTTTAGCGCCACTTTATGCCGATTATTTTATAAGATAAGGAAATTAAAAAACCATGATGTGATATTAAAGTGAAGGTATGTGGAAAAACTAACTAAAAAATATTAACCACAACTCTGTAAATAAATAAATGAACTTAAGATTTTTTTTAGTAAAATATTAAATCAAAACATACACTTTACATGCATACAAATAATCGACTAAGCAAAGCCAAGTATTGCATTTAAACGTTGAAATTTATGTATTTAAATTTTAGAATGTTTGCAAATCTGCTGGCTAAAGAAATGGAAAATTTTATAAGACTATGAAATTTCCTAATTACTAAATTGTTTGAATTACTAAATTAAATTAATTGCCAAATTGCTTTAATTACTAAATAGTCATCAGAACTGCCTGGTATTTATGAATGCATGCAAATATTTTTACTTGCTGGAACGAGCTTGTATTCGCATGAGAATACAAAAGAATTTCAGAAAAATAAAACACAATAGTTTATGCAGAGAGAAAGAACAACTGTCACAACATTGAACATCATTATTCAACTGTTTGCAAAAAGGTAAAAAATCCGTTAGCGTGCGTTCAGAGTTGCAAATGCAGTCAATTGCTCATACATACATACATACATGCATGCACTTGTACATACTCGTATGTATGTATGTATGTATGTATGTATGTGTAAGTATACATGTGTTTACATTTAGAATATTTTACATACATACGTGCTATTTGGTTGCCTTTATCATTTCGCTTGTTGTGGCAAATTGTTGTTTAAAGTTTTAAACAAATTTTTATTTCCTTTTTCCGCTTTTTGGCAGTTTTTGTGTCAGTTTTTGGTTTTACAAACCATTTGTTTAAAGGTTTTCTTTTCTTTTTATTTATATGCATATTATTGCATAACAAAACCATATGAAAAATTTCATTTGATATTTTTGTTATGTTTTTAAACATATTTTTTTTTCGTTTTTTTTCATTTCTAAATAAAATTTTATTTTATTGCTGTTTCCTTGAATTTAAAAAACAAATCGCTGTTTTTATGATTGAAAATTGGAAAATCAAATCAAGGTTTGAGTGGACTGTTTATGGCTCTATAAAATTTTATTTTAGTTTCTTCCAAAGACTTAGGGTCGTATTCAAAAAAACTTAACAACGCTTTGAAAAGCAATGTTAAGTAAATTTGTATTCAAAAAACATTATTATATCAAAATTCTAAAGTAGGCACCTACGTTTGTTAAAGCTACTTTAAGTTGATATTTCCAAAATGTGTGTTTTGTACCTCAAATACTTTTGTTAATATAGCACATATTGATTCATGTTAGATCTGAAAATGAAGCTAGAAGTGCTAGCTCTTATCTTAAATTTATTATTTCTGTCATGTGATGGAAAATATCACTAAATTTTCCAACTGATTCGAAATACATAGCAAAATCCATAAAAAAAATATTAAAATAAATACAGTTATACAAAAATGTTTTAGTGATGTACATTCAAACAAAACGAATCGAAAAAAGCTGGATATTCAAATACTCATTTCGTTTGAATAAAATAAATTTAGATAATTTTTCTATGTTCATCATATTTTTTTTACTTTTAGTTCATAAAAATGTTTATCTGTTTTGCTTCCATGTCAGAAGCTTATATTTTATAAATTAGGTTGCTTAACTTCAAGATAATAAAAATGTATTTAATAAAATAAAAAATTATTTGAATACTCGAATGAAATTGTATTCGATGTTGTACATCATAAGCTGTGAAATGGTAGTTGAACATGGTGGTGTTACCAGTATTTATTATTAAATCACAAAATAATTAAAGTTGTCTTTTGAATACAATTTCTTAACAAAGGAATGTTAGCCTTAAAGTGCTTGGTAGCTACTATGAACTTTAAAGCTCAAGTAAAATATTTTTTTGAATAAGGCTGTTTAAAGTTGTTTTTAGAATTTATTATTATTATTTATTTATTTATTTTCAACTAGTGGTGAAATGATGTCACTCCTTCATCTCTCTTTCTTGGGAATTACTTGATTAGTTGCAATACGAATCAATTGACAGCATAAGAGTATTTTGAAAGAGTTAAAAAATATTAAGTTTATGAAAATTAAATGTTATATTTCAACATTAAAGGCAAACTCACTTATTCATTTGTTCCAGACAAAATTTTTATACCAAAAAAAAAAAGTGTTTAAAAAATATGTATAGGAATAGGTATGTAAATTTAAAAAAAATTTTCGGAACAAAAATTTTGTCTGCAATAAGTTGCTTAATTCAGCTGAAATGTGAAATCTTCGATTTTTTTTATCGAGACAGTTGCAGGGATGGCTCCAAGCCTCTGACATGCCTAATCTAAGGATTTCTGTAGTATTGTTTATTTAAAATATTGTAAAATGCTCTAACTTTTGTACACATTTGCACTATGTAGCGTGTACAAGAAATGAAGAAACCCATAAAAAAATCAAATGATTCATGAATTGGAAAGAAGAAAAAGCATTGCTATAAATAAGTTTTTAACTTTTTTAAATTTTATTTAAAAATACCGTAGTATCCTTATAAGAAATAAGTGACCGAAAATAACAATAAACAAAATTTTTTAGTAACACATTTGTAAAAATTTTATATTGAACTGAACAGTGACAGTCAATTGACAGGTAATTTCAATGGTAGTGATTAGGGATATATTTACCAATTATATAGGGTGTTTTTTTAAGAGGTATAGAACTTTGAATTGAAATAAAACACAAGAAAATCGTTTTAATGTCCATCAATTTGGCTTTATTGGAAGGATAATTTTATGCCATTAATGCTTAAATATGATTTCGGGCATGTGGCCGCCGCGGCTGGCTCGAATAAAGCCAATTCTACAGGTCCAATTTTCAACCACTTTTTCGAGCATATGGGGCCGTATGTTGGCAATAACGCCACGAATGTTGGCTTCCAAGTCCCCTAACGTTTCTGGTTTATTGGCGTAGACGAGCGACTTCACATATCCCCAAAGAAAATAATCCAATGGTGTCAAATCACACGATCTTGGTGGCCAATTGACAGGTCCATTCCGCGAAATTATGCGCTCATCGAATGTTTCCTTCAATAAATCGATGTTGACGTGCGCTGTGTGGCATGTAGCGCCGTCTTGTTGGAACCACAACTCATCCACATTCATGCCATCCAATTCGGGAACAAAATAGTCGGTTAGTCGGCTCCAATTGCTGTGCACGGTGGCGAATCGATTCATTCGGGTCCTCTTCAACACTTTGCTCTACAGCGGCAATTGTTTCTTCGGTGCGCACTGTTCGACGTCTCTGCGGATACATATTATCACATAGAGTAAACGTAGTGCGAAAACGATCCATGGTTAACCGAATTAATTGCTCTGATGGACGATTATGTCGACCATAAAATGGACTGAGCTTGCGGTAAACTTCGCGAACTGAACCATTATTTTCGAAATAAATTTGCACGATTTGCAAGCGTTGTTCTTTTGTCAACCTGTTCATGATGAAATGGCAAACCAAACTAAATATTAATCACTTGACAGCTGACAAAATGGCCGCCAGCTAAAAAAGTTATGCCAACTTAAAGTTCTATACCTCAATAAAAAACACCCTTTAGCTCTTCCCTTCTAACTACGTATGTATGTATATGTGAAAGCGATTTGTCGGGACTGAGCATAAGATTATTTATTTTGGCTCACATTCAATTAACTTTTAGGTACTCATTAATGCCCTAATTCTGTTTGACGATTGTATCGTCTTGTCTATGGACGTAAAAAAGCCACAGTTGTGATTCTTCAAAACAATTATTATTTATTGCCTAGGCTAGAAGGTTCATGTATTTGCTTTATGATTTTGTTCCAAACATTATATCCAACACATTATTATTCATATATGACAGCGCATAGAGAAAGGGACCTAAGGGTAAAAAAATCAATTTTCCCTTTTTTATTTTGATGTGGACAACATCTGATCATCGAATGAGACCAATCCCATGCCCCAAAAGTGTTCCCTCCCAGAGATATGCGCGTTTTATGATGTGATGGTTCACCAAAGCTACACGTATTTAAATCTTTAAAATGGCTCTTCTGAACAAAACCGGGTTTTACCCTTAGTTCCCTTTCTATTTTGCGCGTCACATATATTTTTCAACCTATTGTACAATATTTTAATTTAATTTTTATGTTATAAAAACATGGCAATAATATTTTTATTTTTCATTATCAAAACCAACAACATTTTTTGAAGAATATAATTTATGAATTAGGGCATAAGGCTATATATAGCATATTACATCACCAAGACTCATGCGGCTAGATATATGTGTGTATACAATTGGATATCATCAGCGTATTTAAAAATAATAATCCAACATAGATAAAAAATGATTTCTAAAATTATTTATATAATAACAGCCTTAACTATAAAAATTATTAAGGCAGACTTTCATAATTTTTTTTTACTGAACCTTAATAATTTTTATAAAGAAGGCCTTTAGAGCGCAATGCATTTCTAGGCCAAGTTACGGCCAAAGCACGCAGTGTGTATATTTACAGGAAGCCATTCGAGCTGTTTTTACCCCCCTCATAACTTTGTTCCCCGCGGCCGTAAAATTATGAAATTTAAATCATAATTAGAATAAATTCATTTAACCTCATGTGCGAAGTTTTACAATGAAAGGTTCCGGAGATATGGAGGTGCAAAAAGTGCATATTTTAAGACATACTCACTGACTCACTGACTCACTGACCTACTGACTCACTCATCAATATTATGAAGCACTTCCGCTATAGCTAGAGATCTGAAATTTGGTACACGAGTAGATCTAGGTGGGAAGTGAACCAGAAAAATCTGAAAACCAGAAAATTTTAACCAAGGGGGCGGGGCTACGCCCATAAAAATTAAAATCTGCGCTAGTTAGCTGAAATTTGCTACAGAGCTAAGTCTAGGTGAGGAATAAACTAAAAAAGTTTTAAAATCTAAAAAATTTCGCCAGGAGGGCGGGGCTACGCCCATAAAGGCTAGAATTAAAAAATCAAATCTAAGGCGATTAATGGAAGCTATTTTATTGAAATTCGGCATACATACTTCAATAATGCAAGCCTAAAAATTTCTCATTAAAAAAGTGGGCGTTGACACGTCCATACAATTTCAACCTCATTTTCGTGTATTACGGGTCAGCATATATAAATATACTATTTCTGTATATACTATGATCCGTTTGCAACAGAACTTGACACGAATAATAAGCACTGGCCGAAAAAAAATCTGGAGTTTGGAAAAGTGGGCAGGGTTACGCCCATTAACATTAAATATTAAAAGTTGCGCTAAGGAGCTGAAATTTGTTTAGACGAGTAGGTATAGCTGAGAAAACAACAAGAAACACCCTGAAAACCCAGAAATTTTAGTCAGAGGGGCGGGGCTGCGCCCATAAAAATTAAAAGTTGCACTTGTGAGCTGAAATTTGATACACAAGTAGGTCTAGGTGAGAAACCAACTAGAAAAATCTTAAAAACCAAAAAAAATTCACCAGAATGGGCGCGGCCACGCTACTATTGTTTGAACATGAAAAGTTACAGCCTTATTTATAAAACTTATTAAGGCTTTTTAAGAAAAATTGTTTATGAAAATTTGTCTTAAAACCCCTTTATAAAGCCTTAAAAGTTATATAAATAAGGCTGTTAATATACAGCTTTTAACTTAAGCCATTTTAGTGAAACCTTGCATATATGTTACACGTAAACTATCACCTAAAAAAGTGGGCGTGATCAATCCCATAAAATTTTAGCCTTGTGTTTAATCTAATTCGGTCTATTATATTTTAGAAGAAAATTATCATGAATTATAAGCGCTTCTCACAGCAATATTGTGAGTTTAAAATAGTTGGAGGGGTAATGCTCATAAAATTATAAGGTATAATTTACGCTACAGAGGTGAAATTTTATGCACAAGTAAAAGAAGATGAGTAAGCCAATGGGAAAGTCTTAAAACAAAGAAGTTTCATCCGTTAAAACTCCAATTCGTACTAGAGAGCAGAAATTTGGTACACAAATTATCAATCTAGATCAGAGATCACTAAGAAAAATCTAAGAAACCAGAAGTTTCAATCAAGGGTTGGGAACAAGCGAAGTAAACTAAAAATTAAGTTCAATTTTATTGAAACTTTTCAAACAGATTGCACTATCCAAAGTAAAAATTTCCTGTTTGTAAAGTGGCCGTGACTACACCCATAAATCTTCGCTTTTTCTTTTATGTACTTCGGCCTAGCAGTTTTTAGTCTATTACTCATGTTTTTCTCAATAGCTTTTTCCTACAAAACTTTACATGAACTATAAGCACTAACAGATATAAAAGTCGGCGGGGCGTAATAAATAGTCTACAGATTATCTAGAAATTATATGACAACCTTACGAGTACAAACGTATATAATGCATAGCATATTTCAGTGATAGGTATTTTACCAAAGAAGAACTTGGTCAAAATTTATATCTCACTACTTTTAATGGCCGAAATTTTTGATAGGAGCTTGGCCTTTTTTCACATTTATGTTCTTGTGAGGATTTAATATTACAATAAATAACTTAAATTTTGCAGTTACCATAAAAAATAAATTTAATTTTCTTAAGCTCTCCACCCTTGAACTAAAATCTAAACAATATTTTCTTTATGTTTTTATTTACTCTAAAATATTGGAAATTCACATTTTCCAGCAGCAGTGTTTTCTGTTTTTTTTTACCTGTTCTTTTTTTTTTTTTTGCTGCAGCGACCGAAGTGTATTTATTTTCCAGTTGCTTGTGAAATTTCATTTCCGGTTCATCAGTGTGTCAATCACAATCGTGCCAAAGTGTATTTCCGTCTAATGTTGCATTTTGTGTTGATGTGTGTGAGTACTTTGTATGTGAAAATATACAAGCTGTTCTCTATTTATGTGGCCTTTTGTTGAGGTTTATTACAACAAGTATTTTGTATCTTCCACCCACCATGATTTCATGAATGTATAAAATTATGTTTTTTTTTTTGTTTGAAGCGGAAATGTTTTCATAAAAAAATAAAAGTCAATATCACATACATAAATAATTTTTAAATGCATAAAATCATATGGATTTCTACTTATATATTTTTTATTACAAAAAAAACGTATAAGCATAATAATCATTTTAAACAAAGTTTTATTTAAAGTTCTTTGAAGAAAGTTCACAGCACACACAGTGTTCACAGCAACTAAAATATAGTATTTATTTAAAGATACTAAGAAAGTAAATTTAAAGTTTCACCACTTTTGAACTATTGTGGGCCAACCACAACAAATGATAGTTCTGATAATAAACTAATTTGTTCCTAATTGCCTAAATTGAAATATTATTTATTTATCAAACTCAACTGTTCACGATTTAGTCAATATTGGTCGCAATAACAAGTAGTTAATCTGCGACCACAAAGTTTAAACCGCTTAAACACAGAAGCACATACTTTGTGGGTAGAGGAGACATCAAATAAGCAAACATTTTATTCGGTCAGTTTACTTAAACCTAAAAATGATTTAAGCTAATGCTGCAGTACAAATGATTTATTTTTATATCAGCTGAAACTATCAGGTTTCCAAGCTTAAGCCCCGTTCAGACTATTATACAAGTATTAATACTTTCATCACATTTTACGATACAGAAATCTAAATACATTCGTTGCGACTGTCAAAAAATTTAACGTAAAATCACACATTGTGTTCAGACTATCACACTTCAAATAAAATTTGTAATACAAGCACAAAACAAAATAGCTGTTCAATGAAAATTGTCTGTGCTATTCATTGACCAGCGGCTGCAAAGCGGTTTCATGTAGGCAGGGACGTGCCCGCACTTGAAAAAGTTCAGCAGTTAAAAATATTCTATGTAAATAACAGAAAAAATTTAAGAAAAGATATTACAAAAACGTTAAAAAATTACGTCAACGAAATATAATTCCATACGATTCACTTACTCAAAATTTTGAGCCGATATACGTATGACAAAACATTACATCAATGACGACACGCTATCGGCGGCGAAACAGCCGACTTGGAAATTTGGTTTGTATGAAAATGCAACCCTGATCTAATGAAATGTATTATCTATCTATATTTAGCTTCTCATTTGTTTAAATGAAAGCTTATAACATAATAGTTCTAGTTGTTCTAAGAAACTTTTGGTAAAGGTTCCCTGATGATCTGCATTAGCAACAGTGAAATGCACATGAATCCAGCTAAACCCCTCAATAATCAATTTCAATGTATTTTTAATATATAAAAATATTTTACTTAGGGCATGTGCCAAACGGTAAAAAAGTACTATGGTAAAAAAATATTTGCCTGTGGGGAAAAAATTTCATTTTTCTGCTGTGCCAAATGATATCTTTTTTGACAATGTAAAATTTTGACAAATTCGCTTGAGCATAGAAAGAAGCTGATGAAACAATTGCTGCGGCGGCGGCTTTGCTTCGCCTGACTACAAGCCGCCGGCTACCAACAAATTTTTAAGAGTACATTTTTATATGAAACAATATTCTTGTAGCAATAAATTATATAACATTTTTCGCAAACTAAAATAAGCAATGCAACTTTTTCACAGCCTAATTAAACTTAAAAGACGTAAAAATAGTTGTATTAGGCGACGGCTCGAAGCGACGGCGGTAGATTTAAATTTTATGATACCATGCTTTTAGCCCCCAGGGCTAGTGAAATTTTATTCACCTCAGAAGTGTCAAAAATTTACTTACACTGGTACTTTGCTGCCGTTTGGCACAGGCCCTTAATAAGTAAAATATTAATTTGGGATTATTAGTGCGTTTAAAAAATTTTAAACTTACATTTTAACAATTCCCATAAAAAATCACTAATTAAGAAATGTATTATCGTTTAGAAAATTTTCTAAAAACGAAAAATTCTTATGGGATCTCAGAATTTTCATCGTATTATTTGCCACTTTGATGACATTTTGCATTCAGACTATCACACTTGCACGTATTATTTGAATTTTTGACAAGTATTTATAAATACAAAGTATAATAGTTTGAACGCGGATTTAAGAATGATTTTTTTTTGGGTTTTTTTGTACACCCAGAAAAAAAATGTATGGTGTGTTGAAATGTTACACACCGTTGTTAAACACATTTTTTTTTGATAATCTGGGAAACATTTTTCTCTTCAATATGGCAAATTTAAAAAGTCATTTTAACTTTAAGTCATATATGAAATTTTTGCTGGTTTTTTGTTTAAGCATTGTCGACATGCATTTCATTCCTGCTTCAAGGAACTCGTCACTACAATTCAAATAAAAAGATTTAGAAGCAAGAACGATATGTAAATAGATAGATAATACTTACCCAAAATATAACAATAAAAATTTCAAATAAAATAAAGAATTTACGTGAAATAAATATACTTCGGTGTTTCTTTAAGTTATATATTTCATGACTCGACAAATCATCTTTAACTGAAATTACTTCGTTTCCCGGGAAATCCTAAGGTTTGAGAAATCTCAAACCCTGGCACACTCACACATACACACACACTGTGTTTACATGGTTGCTTACGAAAGGTGATTTGTGTTTGTTGCCTTGTGTTGCATTGTATTCTATTGTGTAGAGAGTGTTTGCCTTGTTAATGCTGCTTTTTAATGCACCTTCATATGATAAAGTGTACATTAACTGATTTCGGAACTTGGCTTATTTGGGCGCATAGGTTATGCTATTGTTGTTATTGTTGTTGTTTCTTTTTGCTTTGCTTTTTTTTAGAGTTAACAAACTTTAACTGGTGATGTCACACATTATACACGCTTAAGTGGTTTCAAAATGGTTGTGAATGCAAAAAGGAATAAACAATTAAATGAAGTTTTAATGTAAACCGCACACAAACAATCATTTTTTTATTTATGCTTGTTCATTTATTATTTCTCTATATGTGTGAGTGTGTGCATGTGTGCGTATGCGTAAGTGTGCATATATGTGTGTAACTACAATTAAAAAGGTAAGGCTTGTTTAACTGCAAAAGTGCAAAAAGCTTTGATCTGTCATAAACAAAACTAAAAGTATTTAAGCAGAAAATTATCCATTTGAAGCACAATGAAAACTTAACCTTTATAATTTACTAAACGGACGGAAGGCTTGAATATATGAAATAAATTCATAAGCAAGTCATATGTATCTGTTATAGTTGATTACAGAATTTTTATATTTTCTTATTTTAAAAATAGAAAATAAAGCTGCTCTTTAAAGTTCTAAGAGTGGAAAGGAACCCTATTGTTTTCTCTACGATGTTCGTCCGTCTGTCTATAACAGGCTGTTTTCTCGAACACCGTAAGAGCTACGAACCTGACATTTTCACAGAATATGTAAGACTTGGCCGCTACAACAATAAATATATGACAGTTAAAACTTACAGGGAGTTCTAAAGCGAGCTATGTATGTAAAATGTTGAAATCCTATAATGTAATATACAGACAATTACATATATACAAATATACACTTTTCACACTTTTCAAAGTTATACATAATTTACATTAAGCATTTTTTCATGAAATTTCATGAATTTTGTTGAACGAAACATTTTCTATTTGCTAACTGAAGCGCTAAAAAAGAAAATTTTATATAAAAAAGGACGTTGAATGAATTTCTGATGGATTTTTGGCAACTTTTTTGATATGAGTTGCTTCTCCAGGCCGCCTAACTGACAAATGAAAAATTTTCATGCAACTAATTTCATGCAGGAAATGCTTAATGTAAATCAGGTATTATATATATATATATATATATATATATGTATATATATTTAATCCATTTATTCCTAGGTGGAACATGAGGCCATTTTTATTTCGGTTTCATTAATCATTGAATAAAATTCAGAAGTACGATATATGCATTGTAAAAAAAAATTGGTAAAAATGAAAGAAATCGGCGAATCGAAAAAAATCGTTAAAGCTAAGAAATAACAGAAAAAAATCACTCAAAACTAAACAAATCGTTAAAACTAAAAAGCGCACAAAAGCTAAAAAATCGCTAAAATCAGAAAAGTGCCAAAGAAATTAATAAGCGAAAAATGGCTAAAACTAAAAAAAAACACCAAATCATTTTTTTTTAATTTCTGCACCAGGCAGGATATTCGATTATATAGAAACTCGTAGCGCCGGTCTTTACTGAATTTATTTATATTTGAGGCTATCAACGCAGAAGTGGTGTAACCCACATTCGTTTTTCGCTTGCTGTTCTGGTAATAAATATGTACATTATTTACATTACCAACTATCAAAAAAAGTAGAGTAAGCTACATTTTGGTATTCTAAAGAAAATGGAGCTGAAAAATCGTTTTTGCACAAATCATAATATTGCAAAGTAATTAAGCAATTAAATAATTAAAAAGAGCAGTTGTTAAAATAACTAGATGTGGGTTACGCCACTTTTGCGCTGATAGCCTCATTTATGCTATTGATTTGTTACTTTGAGTTAGAAGATGTAAAAATATAACTTAGTTTTTATATATGATTGTAAAACATGTGGATGAGAATACATAAATCAGATCCGTTTTGATAACATTGTACACAAAAACGCAAGGCTTATATATGTATAAAGAAGAGACCAAGAAATATATGCAAATATATCGCACATCCAGTTCAATAGTGTCAAAACTCAAAAAAACTAGTTTTGCAGAAAACAGGTTTAAAGTTTTCAATTTACATACAACACAATGAAGGCATGAACAAATAGTCTTCTCTGGAGAAGTAATAGTACAAGCTATTTATATGAAATTTTTATGCAAGATAAAATACGAAATGCATTATTATTCTGCATTATTAACGAATTTTTTGAGTTAGTCAATATTGAACTGAATGTGCGATATGTGCATCGCCATATGGAAAGCTAAGTGAGAAAACAAAAGAGCATTCCACCGATCCACCAAAATTACATTTTGTTTTCCATTCAGGTTATTAAAAATTCAAAACTTTAAATTCGTTTTTTTTTCTATTAAAGAAGTTTTTCGAAATATTTAAATTTTGAAAGTATACTAGAGTCAAAATAGATTTTGACTATGAATATGCGCCATAAATTTAAAAAATATATATTCCTAACAACACTAAATAAAACATATTATCTCTCATCCTTTAAAAATTCTTAAATGTCCTTTTAACTGAGTGCTTTTAAAATCTTAAAATTAGCATCCTTGCGGTATTTTAATATTTGCTCTTCCCTTTGTTGTGTGTATACAACTAATTAAGCCAGAATCTCATCGAATGACACTGCAATTATAATTGCCCTCATCGTCGTCAGCACTGTTATAGTTATTGTGTTTGTTGTAAAGTTAAATATTGTGTGTATTCTGTGCTAAATGGCGACATGCTTTTGCTTTTATTACCCTCCAACTTAGAGCTCCTTTAAGCCACCAGTATTATTATCATTATTATTATTATGGGGTAATCAGCCAGTTACTGAATTTAGATGAATAACTCTTTCATGATTGTATTGGTTTGCGTTTGCTTGCCATCTGTATGCTTCAAATTGTGTGTACAACTACGAGTATAGATAGCCGCCACGTACTCACTCCTGCCTTTGCGTCAGACGACGGCGATGTCTAGATAGACAGCAACAACAATTATTATTTTAAGGATAGCATTGAGACGACACAGTTAATTGCCAGTTTTGATTGCTAGCATTATTGTTGTTGTTGTTGTTATTGTTAAAAATAACCGCAAAGATACTTTAATAACAATAAATGAAAATATGTAATTGTGAATGTAGTAGTAAAATATTTTCCAGTTGGTTGTGTAAGGATGTGCGTTTGTACGTGAATATTGTTCAAGTGAGTGTATAAATATTTGAAAGGAGACATAAGGTCTTTTGTTGTTCTATTGTTGTATTGTTGCATCTATTGTCTCTGTTATCATCAACAAGTTAAACTTGTGTTTAAGTTTTTATGATTTCAACCGGGGAAAAGAGTCACACACACAGCCGAACGAACTTCTTTTAGCGTTTTCACTTGAAGTCGAGTCAATTTTAATTTCTTCTCTTGCCATAAAATGATCAAAATGTAGAATAAATGAAAAGTTAATTCCAAATGATCTTGAAATTGAAATTACAAAGCAAATAATTTATTTTTTTGCACATCATTTATCATCCTAAAAAAAGTGATAATGAGAAAAGCAATGTTTATTTTGTAAAGTTTGTAACGTGTATGCGCAAAAGTGACATCAATTATCTATTGCCGTTGAATTTGTAAAATTGCATGCAAGGGCTTAAACTCAGCAATAAACATATTGACTTCATATACTTTGACTTCACATATAACAACGCATCCCTTAGAAAAGGAAAAGAAAAATAAATTTATTTTTCTTGCTTTGCTACTGGTATCAGAGTTTACGATATTTTGATGGGAAAACAAAAAGGTCGCCACTAAATAAATGCAAACTTTAGAAAAATCTAGTCAACATTATGCACAAATAATAGTGTGTTGACTAGATTTTTCTAAGGTTTACTTTCTCCTTAATGGTTGTTGTTATTTTACATATTTCATTTTAGTTCAAATATATATATATATATTTTTTTTTTGTTATCATCATTTCATGCATCGTATTCCACATGCACGTTTTCGTAGTTTATTCATATTTCAACGTATGCAGATGTTGTAACGAGTTTTTTCCATACAATTCTTCTGCACAATACAATGATTTCCCTAAAGTTAAGTTTAAAGTTTTCTTCTCGCTTTTTGATACAGACAAAAGAGCACACATACATTTACATTTTATTTACATAATATAATATATTAACCACAAGATAAATCCCAGTGAACATACTTATTTGTTGATGATGGTCTTAGAGAGTGCAGGTTGAATCCTTGGCCACACTAAGGCATATCAACATAATAGATTTATATTAGATATTAGTCCTGCTATTAATTGCCTCAGGGTTACCTTCTCTTTAAAAAAAAGTTGTGACATCAGAAAAAAATCCAAGACCTTAGCAAACAACCTACCAAATTGTTTGAAATTCCCTCAGATATTTAAGCTTGTACTCATACTCATAGAATGTTCGCTGCATTTTCTGATGGACTTTGCAAATTTTGCACAGTGTCTGAGAGGGTTCCAGCCCAACTCGATAAGATTTGTTTGGTGGGATATTACAATACGCTGAATCTTAGCAACTGCAAATTATAGTACCAAAGTTGCTTCGCCTTGTGTTTCAAGCAAGATAAATCCAGTGTCTTAGGTGAAGGTGTATTACACCTGGTTATGCATATTTATATTTACTCAAATAACGTCATAACTCAAATTATCAAATTTTTTTATTAAAAATATCGTTATTCATATTGAGTAAAAATTTCATACAAATATCTTGTTTATTTAGATCGTGGGAGAAAAATACAATTTTCTTTCTCCAGAAAACTCGTTTTCTGGTGAACTATTTATTTTGAGTTATGACGTTTTTTGAGTAAATGAGCGATATGAGTGTATGTACATGTGTATGTGTTCGTGTGTGTGTCATATGCAATGTGTTAGAGAAATGTAAATATTTTCTTGATAAATTCACTTAAAAAATTATTATGAAAAGCTTTACTAAGAAGTCAATAAAATTGAAGTAAATCATATGTCAGTAAACTTAACTGAAAAATTTTTATGATTTATTAACAAAAATTTGATTTGGTCAATTAAAGTTTTACTTAAAACTCTCATTAATTAAAATTTTAATAAAATATTAAATTGTGACAGTTAAAATTTTGTTTAAAAATTTAACTGATCACAAGGTTTAATTGACAAAATTAAATTTTTAAGTAAATTATTAGGGTCCCGTACACCAAAGGTGAAAAAGAATCCTAGAATCTTAGTCACAGGCTATTTTCTCAAGAACCGTAAGAGCTACAGCCCTGAACAGAGTATGTAGAACTTTGGCCGTTACAGCAACAAACACACAAGATTTAAAAATTAAAGATTTGTTCCAAAACGAGCAACGAAAATTGTCAAAGTCGCATATAATATACGAGTAAACACAATTATATGTACATATACATATATACTCTTGAAATTTTTAGAGTTGGTGTATTTTTATACACACTATAACAATTAACACTAAAATTGAAAAAAAATAATAATCTAAATTAAAGGATAATCTAGCAGTTAATGTAATTTTGACTATGTAATTTTGACAACTTGCTGTATATTAGAAACCGTTAGAGGCAAACTCTTAAAATTTTCGAAACCAGTAAAAGTAAAAAATCCCAAAATCATAAAATCGCCAAAAACAGGGGAAATCGCCAAAATGAAAAAATCTACGAAATAAAAAAAATCAAAGATTAAAAAAATCGCCAAAATGAAAAAAACGACAAAAATCGCCAAAACCGAAAAAACGCCAAAAAGCGCAAAAACGCCTAAGCAAAAAATAAAAAATAAAAAATCCCAAAAACTAAAAATATGATAAAACTTTATATTATATAGGTTAAAGTTCGTATAGTATTACATATCTAGTGTCCGTATAAAACGCTCGAGTCAAAGTCGCACTTTACTGAATGTATTTAAAATTAAGTTGTTGATTGAAAAAATAGTTTTTCTGTGTACGGAGACCACAACACAAAAAAAGATAGAGAGAAGTAGCTATAATAAAAAGTGGCCTAATAGAAAGAGAGGATTTTATTGGGTCCTCCGAGCTTTGACAGTTGATAGCGGCCAAATCGTTTAAGCAACGTCTGTGAAATTGAGAGTCGTTCATTCAGCCTGTTTTGCTAAATCACCCTGGATGGATAAGGTGTTTTTCAAGATGTGTAAATGATTAAATTATTTGGGAGCATCGGCAAATTCGCGGTCGTCATAGTCGGTATACCGAGAGGACTATTCGCAATATTGTGGGTAATAGTTCAATGGTTTAATGGTTTAATGGTTTAGTAAACAAACAACCAACACATAAAATTTGATAAAAACATGGACGGTAACCGTGAGAGTGTACCGGAGATACGCGTTACTTATAAGAAGTCTACCATTCGCTGACCACTCTAGAGTACATCTGTACAAAATCTTAGTGACTCAGAAGCTAAAGGTAAACCACCTTAAACAAAGATGAGTGTTCGCTAAATGGGACCTGAACCAGGTGGAAGCAGAAGCCCATTTCTCGTCAAATTTGGGATGATACCAATCCACATGAGATTTTAGATTTGGAGCTAGTGAACTAGCGTAATAACTTTTTTTTTGGCTATAATTGGGTGATATGGACACCAACGGCATGTGAATTCAGTTCTATTCAAATAAGCCACATATCACACTATGGCCCTCAAACCCAACGTAGTTCATCGACAGATTGCAGTTTATTCATCGGAGTAATGGAAAATTTAACATTACAAATGCACGAAATACATACTGGCTTTAAATAAAAAAATTTAATTTGTACGGAGCGCTTTCTAAAACAGTATTTAAAAAAAATGTTTCATAGAAATTACTATTTACAAAAAGTAGACTCAGAGCACATTTCAAGGAAAAAGCTTTTTTTTAAATACGTGATTAATTTAAGAAAGGATCCTTAATAAAACAGTAAAACTTTCTTTTCGCGAAAGTAACTTTCGCCAAAAGTACGCTTTTATAAGAAAAGTGCCCCACACAAGAATCAAAACTTTAATTGGCTTTTGAGAAAAATAAATTTTGCGAAATATCCTCCGTTCCACCAAATTCTTTTAACAAAAGAGATAATTTTTAATCAGAAATAATTTTTAGTCAGGCTTAAGTTCAGTAATTTTAATTCTTTTTATTGAATGAAATATTTTATTAATTAATGTGAGTTTCTAAAGAAGAGAAGATAAATTAAATTAGACTTTTTAAGCTGGGGGAAATACCGATATTTTTCTGTGCAGTAACGAACTTCATCAGCACCCTAGTCTATCTACTTGAGTAGAGATTGTTATTATATTATATATATTGATGTTAATAACAATCTATACCCAAGTAGATAGACTAGGGTGCTGATGAAGTGCGTTGCTGCACAGAAAAATATCGGTATTTCCCCCAGCTTAAAAAGTCTAATTTAATTTTTCTTCTCTTCTTTAGAAACTCACATTAATTAATAAAATATTTCATTCAATAAAAAGAATTGAAATTACTGAACTTAAGCCTGACTAAAAATTATTTCTGATTAAAAATTCACTATAGTTCAATTAAAAATCTAAAAATGTCTCAAAAGAGATAATTTTATTAAATTTAATTCCTTAATATAAATTTCAGTTCAATCAGTGAATTTCTGAAGCTGCAGTTTTAAGTTTTACGTCCCTTTGATTAAAGTGTAGGAGTTTGTTGAAATACCGACTATTTGTTGTAACTAGTTGGTTTTGTTTGTCGTGTCATTTTTTATTTAAAGTTGGTAAATAAATACTTGCGAATTTTTTCAAACTTCTAATTTTTTTTCTACTTTTTGCAATGCATGATTTCCATTGTTGTTGTAGCGATTTTTTGGCGCCATAGAAAATTGGCGTCTCACAGTATTTTTCTTGCATTTTTCCCTTTTTTTTTGGTGCTTTTGTTACGGTAAATGCTGAAGGTAAATACTTGAATGTATTTTTTTTTGTTGGCTGAGTTTGTCTGAAGGTGTCACGCTACGTGTGTGCATGTGTGTGCATGTGTGAGTGTGTGTGTGTATGTGCGTGACGATTTCGCACTCAAAGGTAAAATGTTGATTTAACGGTTGAGTGTAAGAACAAGGAAATTGTAGAAAATCTTAAGTAGCTGAATTACATTTATTGCAATCATACAATTGCACACGTATGCACAATGGATGGTATAGTGTGACACATATTTAGACGTGTGTGTATGCGTATGTGTGTTTATGTTTGTGTGTGTGTTTGGGTTGTGAGTTTGAATTATATGCATTGTTGGCAGAGTGCAAAGTAGAGAGCGGCGTAAACAGTCTTGAAATGTAAAAACGTCATGATTTTTAAATGTATTCACGTCGAATGTATTATACTAAACCAATAATAAATGCTGTCGTACTATAAGCGAAGCACGATGGATGTATTGTATGTGTATGTGTACATCAGTTGTAACAAGCGATGTCGCCAAGACAGCTTGTTTGTAACAAACACTCAAAAGAAGTACTGTTGATTAGTGTATGCTTGTTATTTTTCATATTGTACGTTTGAGTGTGTGTGTGTAATATGTAGATGTTAAGCTATTAATTATGTGATTAACCGCATACAACTAATGTTAATGCATGTGTGTGCCTTACATGTGCGCAGAAAAATAAAAAAAGACATGCATGACGTTTGTACACGCGCTCATGCGTAGAAAGAAGCAAGTATCACAAATTCTTCCGTCACGAAGTGTTTTCTTCTTTAACGTTAACGTTTGTTTTATAAGATTTCGCTGTCGTAAAGCATTTGAAAAATCCCTCATGTCTTAAAAGTTCTTATAAGATATCTTGTGCAGGAGACTAGTGCAAAGTAACTACAAAATATTTATAATATTTGCCAATGTGACATTTAGTGGTTGAGTATTTAGGTTTTTTTTTTCAATTTAAGATTGAAATTTACACTCACACTCATTTAATCTCATTCTATGTTTGTATACATCCCAAAAAATATTATGTACTTGAACGTTTTTAGTAAATACACAAATACATTTTTCTATTTAGTGAATTACTGTGGGATTAAAGCCACAATATTATATTTGAAGAAGCTGTTACCTGATATAGTTAATAACTGGACTACAAAGCAAAAGACGGTCTTTGAGATCCTGATTTCAATCCATGGCCAGATTAAAGACTAGGATCTACTTTCTTACACAATTGTATGAATTTTGAAAATATAAAACCCTGGTATGATGGAATTTGGGTAAATTGTCAAAAGGCAATAACAATTTATTAGATAAGGGTTGTATTTTTGCAAAAGTCGTACGATTGTGTAGGATAGTGAATACATCATATTCATAGTCAAAACAAAACTGCTACATAGATTACAGTAATGCGCCTGCTTAACACCAGATGGCACTGCAATAAGAGTACAAAATCTAACAAAACGAACAAGAGCATAGTTGTATGACAAGTTAAGCTTAATAATTTCATACTTCAGTAGCTGTACTCGCTCTTCACTATCACTAGCCTAAAGAAGGTAACACACGAACACAAGTATTGCTGCTCTTAAAAATAAAACCTGCAATAAAGAGTTAAACTACTTTTGTTTTTTAAATTTTTATTTTTTTCTCTGTATTTATGCAAGTGTATTGTAATAACAAACGACCGAAGCTGATAATCTACCAAAAAAAAAAAACTCGACTGCTATAGCATAAAATAAATAATAAATACATGATATTGTCCCTACCATGTCAAACTATCCACTATACAAATTTGTACTTTTCAGAAGAGCGCAAACATCCGTCAATTGTGAATTGAGCTTGAGCTCAGCATATTCCTAATATGGCAGACTTAAAATATTTTTTATTGTGTTATCTATCATCTATGAGAATTTCAGCATTTTTGAAACGAGGCAAGTCATATAAATTATATGAATTTTGCATATTGGAAAGTTTGACGTGGTAGTTACGTTATACAAAAAAAGCATTCGAGAAGTATTGCTTAGCTTTTTTTATTTTAGCATTAAGATGGAACGATTAAAGCTATAGATATCAAATGTAGGTTAAGAATCTGGAACAAAAGTGGCTACATCGAGCAATAATAAAATTTTCTCAAATTTTAAATATTTTTAACTAAACAAAAAAAAAAGTTCAAATTGATTTTTTTTCTTTAATAAATTGGCAATACTTCACATCCAGGCAACTGCATGCATGGTTTTACATTTTTTACTTTTTCTTCAAACTATCTATAGGCCCTTATGGAGATGTTGTTTGATATTTAACTGTTAAACTATCAACGAGAATTGAAATTGTGTCAATTACCTTTACTTAAACTAAAACAGATTTCTATGCATAACATAAGATTTGGTCCAAGTAAACAAGTAAAATGTTTATAAAGAAAAATAAAATATATAATAAAAATTCTCCTTAAAAGAACAACAACAATATAATTCTCAACTTAAGACTCTGCTGCTGCACTCCGATTCCTTTTTCTCCTTTTGTACGCGTATTAAATACAAAAATAAAAAAATAAATGAATGAATGAGTGTAGTTTTCCTTTTGGTCTGCAAAATCGAGTCAATTAAAATGCAATGCTAAGCTTTTTTTTGGTTTTATTTTCTTTTATAATTCCTGGTCTTGCTAACGCTTCATGCTTCAAGCAGCAAGTGCTAAAAATTGTAAAGGAATGCCATGGTACGAGTATTTGCCGTGTGCGGTTAGAAATTTAATTGCATCTTGCTGATGCCTGTTTTGTGATAACAACTATAGCAACTTGAACTCAGATTACAAAAAAAAAAAAAAAAAAAAAAGTAAGAAAAGAAAAAGGCCAAGAAGAAAAACAAATATAAAAGCGCTTAAAGAAATTTATGTCTAGGGATTGAATTGTTTTATTTCGTTTTCTTTGCTCCATTTTAATTTTATTTTTTGGAGATATTTAATGAGTGTGATGCTGATTGTGTGTTAGTTATAATAATTTATATATAATTTTTTGTTTTTGCAAAAAATAGTGGCAGATTTTTTTTAGAGTTTCCTTATGCTGGCATTTAACCAGGGCAACAAAAGATTGTGCAAGATTAGAATTTTATGGTGTAAAAATACATATAATTAGGGCTAAATTTTAATTATGAGACAATGACTGCTTGTGCAAGTTGTATAAATTGTATAATGCAGCAATAAAGCAACGGAAATGTGCGAGTATGTATGCAAGTGGCAATAAAAAGAAAAATTTTAAACATTTCAAATTTATTTTCGCCAGTAGTATTCGTACAATTCTTATAAAAAGTTTCTATTACTTTTCGAAAATATTTTTAAAACTACATTACTCTAAAAGTAATAGCTGCTGCTTATACATACATTTATATAATGACTAAATGGCTACGCGAGTACACCATGTAGCAGCAAACAGCTGTGCCGCATAAAATGACAATTAGAATCAACCCAGTTTTGTGCAGCCAAAAAATAAACAAGTCACGTGTTTTTCCATTAGACTATTTTTCTAATACGAGTTTTATATACATTTTTTCTTCTTTGTCTCCATCTCTTTCACTAAAATAACAATAAAATAATGACTAAAATTGTTTTACTAAGTACTACAGAAATGGAATAAACATCAACATCAACAGCAACAGCAACAGCAACATCAACATCAGCATCAAAACCAGCTAAATGTTGGTGATGAATGCACATGTCGATTATTTTCAATGTTTGTATTTATTTAATTTCTTGCTGTGTTAAAACCAGCCCATTTTGTTTAAGGGAACAGTGGAACTAACTAAGCGATAACATTAAGCCTAGATAGATTTAAGGAATCTATTTTAAGAAACATCAGCTATTTAACAAAAATTATTTATGAAACGGAATATGAGAAATGAATATATTTTTTTAAAGAGAAGTAACACCCAGTAAATGAATGTCTTTTAGGAAAGAGATAGTGACAAATTGGACAGGTGGTGAAGGAAGCGATAGAGGAAAGTTTCATTCTTTTACAACTCTACCTTTTGCAAGTTTTTTTTTTAGTAATGCAGAGTTCCAGTGCCTCTGGTGTCAATGAGGAGCATTACATTTGTGAAGCTGTGCTTAGTAGCCATTTCATTGGTTATTTTATTTCGCCTATGATTTTGCTACATAATACCGACGATGGATGCTGCTTTGATGTTACATTAGGATTAGTATCTGCTGAAGTTGGTATAGCTCAGTGACCAGTGAATATGCCTGAACTTTTTCTACAACAACCGGGCTCAAACCCAGGACCTCCTGTTTTTAATCAACGTTTTTTGATCAAGCTTTAAAAAATTCTTTCTTGAGCTGCCAAAAAATTTACTGAAATGTGCGTCTTGAAATCTGATGGAGCTTCAAATTACAAGTGACGAAAACAATAACTAGGATCGCTAGTTTACCTCGTATGACACGTTTTGCCTTATACCATAGATATATTATTTGAAAATGTATACAAAGGCATATTCATATAAGGTACACTTGCCTCACTTCGCTTTGAAAAAAAATCAAAATTGGAATTTTCCAAAATTTTACTGAAACAAAAAATTTTGATATCTGAGAGCTTTTCCAATAACAAACAGCATAAGCAATCACATGGGCTGACTTATAGATTAAATAATAAAAAAGAAATTTATTTAAAACAGCTAAAAAAGCAGCATTAAAAATAAGAGTCAACAGTAAGTCTCTTTTTTTTTTTGAAAGTTATGCAAACAAAAATACAGTTGAACCCAGAGAAACAAGCCGTCTTAAAAAGTCGGTTCATAAGCAGGCTTGAGTCAGCTGACATTAACAGCTGCATTTTACAAGTTTTTCAAACACATTTCTATAAAAAAATTAAAACAACTTATGTCTTCCATATAATTTTTAAGATGTAGATATACAAAAAGCAATTAGCCGGCTCCAATTTTTAACCGAGGCTAGACGTATGCATCGGCAGCGGCAGCGAAGTCACATTGAAAGTCGGCGGCGGCTTTTGAGCTGACTGTGAGCCGATTGGCTTGTTTCTCTGGTTGAACCTCGACTATCCGGGTCGCACGCATAATCGAAAAACACGGTTAATAGAGGTTTTATAAAAGCATAAAATAGTACATATTATTATAAATAGAACATGAAATATGAATTTTGTCCAAACTAGTTTGAACACAATAAGTATATTTAATTTTCATATTTTTTTATATCAACTTTGAATTGATTATTATTATTATTACCCTTTTTGCAATTAAATGTCGAATTGATGTCGAATTGTAAAAATATCAATTGTCAACACTAATAATGTGCGCGACAAAAAGATACTTTTGTAACTTTATAAACGAATCGGTTATAAAATCAAACGTACGAGGACTTGTGTCAACCCTTTTGAAATTTAAATTTCTTACTTGGTTTTCTACCTTTGAACTTAAAACAACTTAATTGGAAATTGTACATAATAAATCATTAGAAAAAAATTTACTTACCTAGTGTCATCATTCCAAAAGGAAACTCAAGGTGAGCGTCAATCTCAACTAAACTCTATAAGATAAAATAAAAGTCACTAATTCGTTTCTTTTATTTTCCCTTATCCCCGGTAGTTATAATCATCTCCCTTCGAATGATTATAATTAAAAACACCCCTTTTTAAGTGCTCAAGGAAAATTATCATAGTTCCCCCTTCCCCTCAATCAACTACAGTGATATTTCTTAATAATAATCCCAAGATTATTCAAATTTAAAAAATATATTTTCAGTTAATTCAGCATGTCTAGGTGCATTTAGTTTCAGCTTGGCAACACTCAGTAGACTTAAACAGCCAAGGCAAATTCATACAAGGTCTACAGCAAATAAATTTTTTAAATTCGCATACGAATATATTCATTTTAACACACGTTAAATTAAAAATGAATTATTGAAATAAAACATTAAATTTTAGTTTGTTTTAAAACATAAAATCTTATTTTTGCATGAATAATAGAGATATAAAAAAAAATGAAAGCACTGATAAAATGTAGATGAAGAAACAAAGTATAAGCATTGCGGTTGATTCAGGTGCAGATAATCGAGGTTCAACTGTGTCATACAATTTTTCAAAATACAATTTATTAGTTCTGCAACACAGAATTAATAATATATACATAGTTTCAGTTTCAGTTTTAATTCTTAAGCTACGGTCACACTTGTCAAACATTTGCCCAAAAAAGCGTAACCAACAAACACTAATGAAAAAAGTTTTGATCCAGACTCTTGTTTATCACATTAAACAGTTTCGAGCACAACTAATAGATAATGTCATAGAATCCAACACTATTGGCCACTCTCTAACTTGACAAACTTTTCTCTGAATTGAAAGATTTTGCATTAGCATTTAGTGGTTACGCTTTTTTGGGCAAATGTTTGACAAGTGTGACCTTATCTTTAGGCTTTCATATTTTTTTATGAAAGCTTTCCAATGCAATAACCTTCAGTTCGAGATTATGGCATTAGATATCGATATATATTGTTCGGTAGCAAATACCATAAACTCAAACCGAAAAACGCTATCGAATCATTTCGTTATCGAAATCGACGATTAGACCTCTGAAGTAAAAAGTCTGAAATATTATTTTTGAATTATAAATTCCAATATTTATTGTTTGCTCCTAAAAGTATGCCCCACATATTTTGAAACTCTGCCCATAGTTGAATTTTTCCAAAATATTATTGCGCAAATATGCGTGAACTGACCTTATACAAATGTTTTCAATAAAAACATTTGACAACAATAAGAAATATACAGATATTACAAGCTGAACGTTGCCTGTAGTGCGATTCAGTAACTTTTAACGATCCGACAATCGTAATTGTTGTCTATACATTTTGTCGTTCAAAATAACGATTTTGTGATTCTGAAACTTCTTTCTAACGATAAAACTCAGCTGATATTTTCTGTTGATTTTTGTCGACAAAATTAACAACACATAAATTATTGTCGCTTAAATAACGATACAGCTGACATTAACCTGCAGCGAATATCGTTAAAAATGATACTGACTAGTAAATTCGATAAATGTTCGTTATAATTAATTTAACGATGTGATTATCATTAAAAAAAGTTAGTGAATCATACTACTGAACAAAACAGCGAGTACATGGAATTTGACAGATGCAGCATCAACAATATGGCCGCTATCAACTGATAAAGTTCGTAAGTCAAGTCTATATTGGAAGTCAGAAGCCAGAAAGCAGATGCACCAGTTTATTTCTAACGCAAAAATTATATTTTACAGTTACTTCAAATGGAAAAAGGCAATTCACCACTTTCGTCTGTCATAAAAAAAGCTTAGAGATGCAATTGAAAATATATGTTACGCAATATTCTATTGCGTTTGGAACATTTTGTAAGCTTCCACTGTTTGTGGCTTCGTTGCTTATTTATAGGCTGAAAGAATTTTTTCCATTTTATAAATTATTTCAACGTTAACTGTGCTCTCGTTGTAAGAGCAACAACGTCAATAACATTAGCTGCAGCAACAAAAACACCAATAACATAAGCTACAATAACAATGACAGCGATAACAATGCAACCGAATAGTTTTATGATGATTAACATTAGTGAAATTTCAACTAAAATGATGTTTGAGCCATGTTCTAAATCTATTTAAGTTTATTAGCGTAAGTTTGCTAGTGTGTTTGCGCATTTGTTTGCGGTTTGTCTAATGCACGTAGAGCATACGACAATAACAACAACAGCAACAGCAACAACATAAGCACTAGATACATAAATAGTTGGTTTGTTGAGCAGGTTTTGCAACTGGGTTGGTTGGGGTTTGGCTGGTTTGACATGTTTGAGTTTATTTGGCTTAATTTAAGATTTTTCAATTGCCATTAGTGAAATTAAAAATAACAATGAACATATACCAAATTGAAACAAAATAACAAACAAAACTAAAATAACGATTGTAAGAATCGTATTTAACATTAATTTGAAAGGCAAAAACAAAAACTAGACTAACAAAATAAACTACATGCATATTTGACAAAATTAAATTACATTAAAATGTTACTACGAGTAAGGATGTGACATTTTGTAAAATAGTTGTCACAAACATCTGTTTGGATTGCATTTAAAATTCAAGTAGAAGAAAATTAACTTTGACCACTAATGAAGAACAGATTAATGTTTCAAAAAAGCAGCGGGGAAAGCACACTTTCTAGAAGGCTTCTTGAACAGCCCTCGTATTATTACTTCACTGCAAATGTGTTTCGGAAGTAGATTAATTTATAGCCACAAACTATTTATGTATTCGTATAAAATAATTATCGGAAATTAAAGTTAAATAGAAACAACCATCGTAAAGTAATACATGTGTATGTTTTAATATTTGGTTAAATTTATTATTTTATAATTTAAAAGTTACATATTTAGCTAGAAACTCTAAAATTCAATGTAAAATGCTCTGGTATTGATGTTTAATTTCACATGAATAAAGATGAAATGAAATTAATATATTTGTTTATGTGTGTGAGTGCATAATGATGTTTTCAAATACAAATAATAATATAAAGTTATTTCAACATCTTTACCATTTTATAAGAGTGTTCAATTACTAATTTATGTAATTCAGTAAGTGTGTGCATGTGTGTGTGCTTACTTGTAAGAATATGCTTGTAAGTAAATGTTAAATACAATTTGTATTTCGGTAGTTGCCATCAGATTAGATTCTTGTCATGATGCTTTCTACTGCCATGAAATTAAATTAAACTTTGTTGATGCTGCTGCATGCAGCAAATAAGCTTTTTGCCGTTCCTTGTATACACAACTAATAATAATATGTATTTAGTATAAGACATACATAGATACATATTTATATGTGTCTTCAAGAACATTTTAAACTAACTTGGATTACGGCATAAGCGCAAGCAAGTGCAATAATCATTATCGTCGTCATCATTCTCATCATCATTTCTAATTCTTGTAAAATATAACCCTGATTTGCTTGTATAGTACATTCGTTCAATGATAATCTCATTTTAAAAACTTTTACATCCATCCTGACAAACAATAAGATTGTAAATTTTGCCTTATAAACATACACACATACTTGCATAATCTAATATGCAGGCAACTTAAGCAGGAAGGCTCACAAGAATTCAAAGAGACATTGAATTTTGCTTGTGCTGGAACGAATACGTCAGAGCGAATTCAATTTTTTCGTTCAATGCTTAGTTGTGTTTTATCTGAATAATTAAATTTGTTTTAAAAATGTTGAAATGTTGTTTATAATATTTAAACAAATTACTTGAGTTTCCTTGAGTGAATGGCAATGAATGAAAAACTACTCGTATTTGACTTTAATAAAGCAAAGAAGCTCTATGGCATTGAAATGATGAATTAGTATTAAAAACAGCGAACAAACTCATATGATTTGATTCTGTTATAAAATAAAACACAATTTGCGGCCACTGAAGTTTAGTTGGTATCTGGTTTTTCACTACATCGCCATCGGATAATTTTTATGTTATTATAATCAAATCTTTTTTAACTCCAAATAAAGTACGAGCCACAAATTTGATTTTTTTCTGCTTCTTAATTAAATATTGAAAGGTATACTGAATGAAAAAAAGATCTTGCAAAATCAACAACGCCTGTGGTCAATATAACAACCTCTGTTGTCACCTTTTTTTTAACAGCGACAGTTGTCACCTTCTACACGGACGTGTTCGAGCCGACAACTCTACGTTGTCAACTTTTGATTATTGACAACGCTGGTTGTTAACTTGTACGGTGTGAATATCACAAACGTTGTTGATACAGTTTTGAAAACGTGTGTATTCAGTTCAGTGTCTTCCCACACTTTTTATGCAGTGAAAGTTAATTAATTTATTAATTATTATAACCCGGCAAAAAAAAATTTGAAGTAGTTTAAATGGCTTGTTATTTTAAGGCTTTCTTTATAATTACAAGAAGTGAACTCATGTTTAAAGCTTTAACATGTCCTGGTTAAGACATATTCAGATCAAAGATTATGTATTGCTCCGATTAATTCGTTTTAATTCAAGAGTAATTTATTTAAATTCCAGCAAAAAGACTTCAATGACACTCTAATGTAAAAATTTTGAATGTTTCCCCCAAATCGAACCAGTTCATCATCATTTTCATTCATGATTCTGCCCCATTTTTTCATGGTTTTGGTATTTTGGCAAATCTTGATAAAAGTATGTACTATAAGCTTAAAAAACAAACTTAAAAAATGGCACAAAGTTGTAATTATTGGTGCATTTTAGGCTAGGACAAGTAAAATTGAAAAATAGAGGAAGTTCATTCTTATGTCCGTACGGCATGTTGTTGGCTTTACTTCCAAAAAAATGGTTAATTTCTCAAATTTATGTGTATCTGGAAAAAAGCCCGTTTAGAAATTGGTGGGAAGTTTGTTTTTTAACCGACTTCAAAAAACTGAGCAGTTATCAATTCGTCTGTATTTTTTTTTTTTTTTTTTGATATTGTTACTTTATAACTCAGCTAATATTAGAAAAATTGTAAAAATTTCATTCTCTAAGAGGCAATAGCTTCCTATTGGTCTAATAATAAAAAATGGGCGGAAACATACCCACAAATTTTTTAAATTGATTTTATGATATTCTTCTTATTTGCTTGCTGCGAAACCAACACCTTTGGTTGTTGTAATTACAGAATTTTAAGGTTGAAAAAATGGGCGTGGCTATGTCCATTAAAATTTATTATTATATTTCACGTGGTTCTACTCAACCGATTTTTACGAAACTTACCACACACCTTGAGCTCTTAAATATACACAATCTTACATTTTAAAAAAAATGGGCGGAGTCCATTAGAACCCATTAGAACTTCATATTTAATTTTAAATGGTTCTACTTTACCGATTTTTACAAATCTTAACACGCACCCTGAGCTCTGAAAAACACATAGACTTTTGTTTAAAAAAATAGGTGCACTCAAAAAAAAAGACATATACTATTATTAAGGAAAAAAATTTTCTAAATTAAAGTAAAAAAAATTTCTAAGTTTAAGTAATTTTTTCTAAGTTTAAGTAAATTCTTACAAAAATCTAGTAAAAATTACTTAATATGAGTAAAAAATAAAAAGTTCATATTGTCAAAAGTAGTTCATAAAAATACACACAAAAATTCTCACATTCAAGGTCAAGTTTACTGGTTTAAAGGAAATATTTACCAAAAATTGGAAAATGGTTTAAAAGTTTAGGGAAATTGTATCCTAAAAACTAGTCAATCTCGTTATAAATCAAAAAATAAATTTTAGGACATGACTTACTCCTAATTAGTTCATCAAATTTGACTAACTTGAAAGATATAAAAAGTTATTCCAAATTTTAGAAATATATTTACCAGTGTTAAGTACATTTTTCATATATCCGACGAATAGTTGAACTTGAAATAAATTTTTTTGAAAATAAAATAAAATTTTAAAACTCAAAAGTTTCAATGCTTATTTAGGCTGCCTGTTAGGCAATTGGTTAGAGTGCTTGCCTATCAGTCAGAAGGTTGTTGGTTCAATACTTGCCTCCTCTCAAGGAATTAATACGTATGTGTGGTGAATTAATTAAGAATATAATATGAAGATATAATAAAAAACATACCACGTGGTATAGAATTTAATTAAAAACAAAAAAGTACCAAAATTAAAGACAAAAAAAAACTTTTAAAAATTTACGAAATTTGAAATAAAAGATGAAAAACCTTTTTTGCAATTCTCCGAATTTTATGGAGAAATTTTCACTTAATTTTAGAAAAATTTTATTTAAATATAAAAATATAATTACTATAAACTAGTTCATTAATGAACAAAAATTTAGTAAATATTTTACTGGTTTCGAGTAAAAAACAGCTTTGGCGCCATACGACAACTTTTTTTTACTCAAATTTAGAAAATTTTCCAAAGTTTTAGTTAGTTTTTTTTGAGTGTGGAGGCACGCCCTTTAAAATTTAACTTCATATTTCACGTTGGTTAAGTACCAACAGATTTTAAAATTTGTTTTGCTTTGAAAAAGTTTACTTTCAGTTTGGTCCCAAAAATTTTTTGTCAAAAATGTTCTACAAAATCATTTCATTGAAGTCGGATTTTTTTGGCTGAATTATTTACTAAAAAAATTGAATTGAAATAAAAATGTTTAAATTGACTGTTTGTTTTTTTAATTTTGTACTCTTGTATTACAAAGAAAGATACTCGCAGCAGCGAGTAAGTGCGACATGGATTCATGTGTATACACTCAAAAAAAAAAAACTAACTAAAACTTTGGAAAATTTTCTAAATTTGATTAAAAAATAGTTGTCGTATGGCGCCAAAGCTGTTTTTTACTTGAAACCAGTAAAATATTAACTAAATTTGTAGTTCATTAATGAACTAGTTTATAGTAATTATATTTTTATATTTAAGTAAAATTTTTGTAAAATTAAGAAAAATTTTCCCATAAAATCCGGAGCTTTGCAAAAAATGTTTTTCATCTTTGATCTCAAATACAGCAAATTTTCGAAGTTTTTTTATTTTCTTAATTCTGGTACTTATTTTTATTTTTAGTTAAATTCTTACCACATGGTATGTTTTTTATTATATCTTCATATTATATTCTGAATTAATTCACCATACCATACATACTAATTTCTTAAGAGGAGGCAAGTATTGAACCAGCAACATTCTGACTGATAGGCAAGCACTCTAACCAATTGCCTAACAGGGCAGCCTGAATAAGCATTGAAATTTTTGAGTTTTAAAATTTCATTTTATTTTCAAAAAAATATATTTCAAGTTCAAATATTCTTCGAAAATATGAAAAACTTACTTAGATTTTTTGCTTAATGCAAACAAAAGATATATTCTATAATTTAAACAAAAAATACTTAAAACTGGTAAATGTTTTTCTAAAATTTAGAATACCTTTTTATATCTTTCAAGTAAGTAAAATTTGATGAACTAATTATGAGTGAGTCATTTCCTAAAATTTATTTTTTGATTTAAAACGAGATTGATTAGTTCTTAGAATACATTTTCCCTAATTTTTTAAACCATTTTCAAATTATTGGTAAATATTTCCTTTAAGTCAGTAAACGTGTCCTTGAATGTGGGAATTTTTGTGTGTATTTTTATGAACTATTTTTAAGGATATGAACTTCTTATTTTTTACTTATATTAAGTAATTTTTACTAGATTTTTGGAAAAATTTACTTAAACTTAGAAAAAATTACTTAAACTTAGAATTTTTTTTTACTTAAATTTAGAAACTTTTTTTGCTTAATAATAGTATATGTCTTTTTTTTTAATTCAACGGGTCTTTCAATAGAGATAATATATATCATGATTTCATTATTCATTAGGAATGGTTATAGCGTTAAAAAATGCGTGCAAATTATATAATTGCTTTATCAAAATATGTATTCTGTTTCGCAAATCTTCTACCATCTTACGGTCCCCATAATCATTCTAGTGAGATGACTATAGTGGATACATTTGAGTACACTAGTCCTTTAAACAATCAACGAACATCCGAAAGTCTGTAGAAGAATCAAAGACAGTCGATTTCGCATCACTTACAGGAACTCTGCTTCCAGCAGAATTTTGCGTCATGATTTAGGACGACATCTGTAAAAAATTCAACTGACCTAGAATTGAAATTAAATAATCGTAGACAACGATGTGTGATCTATGAAAGGGCCCTGGATCAGTTGGAACTGAACAGCGATGAAACCAATTTCTGGGAGAAAGCATATGTCAAAAAACAAATATTGTTGAATTTAAGACCCTGCCAATACACATGGGATAGAAAAATATATCAAAAAAAGGAAAAAATGAGAGATCTTTTTAAAATTGTTTGCTTTAATTTGGATTTTTTGTTTGAAAAAGATAATTTGTTCATAAAAGAGATACAAACGATGACAATGACTATAATCACTAATACATCTACAAGTCCCACAAATTAATGTTAAACCTTAACATTACCACTACATTTGCTCAAATGTTACGGCAAGGAAGAGAGTTGAACAGTTTTATTACTTTCTCTCCGGTATATTACACTGTAATTTAAAATATAAACAAACTGTTAATTCTACAGCTCTTAAGGTTGTTGTTTCATAACTGTGAAATTAGACTCTTAAGAGTAATTGTGTAATGTTATATTTTGTATATTTCGTTATTTTATTAAGAAAAGGAAAACAAAAACAACTAGAACTGTAACTTCAGAAGGCAAAGAATTGTATTAATTAAGATACCACGTATGATAGTTTTGTGTATGTTGTCCTTTTTCCCCATTTCTTTTACACGCAAATGTATTTAAGTAAGTGTTTCTTCAAGTTTCAATTAATTCCATATAGTTGTTATAAAGTTTAAGGTTTTATGTTGTAAAACTTGGATAAATAAAACAAATGTGAATAGAAGAAATAGTAAATAAATAAAAACTATTTCTTTGAAAAGAAAACTATGCATTAGATTCTCAAGTATGTATTTTATATACTGCACTTAGAATTCTTATGCTAAATAAAAGAAATCAAAAGCAAACAAATGCATAACACACATACACACAAACACACATACACATTGCAAAAAGGAGCAGCCACAAAAAGTATGCTTGAAAACATGTCAGTAGTATTTACAAGTAGCGTTGCATAAATTAAAAATACAAAAAGGATGTTTGTTGGCTTTGGAAGTTAACAAGCATGAAAGACAAAGGAATAGACAAACGAACAAGTAACACATATACATACATACATACATATATATGTAAGTATGTATGTATTACGATTTTAATGTAACAAATGCAAAGCAATAAATAGAAGCATGTGTGTCCATACATATCTCTGTATGTATACACGTAATTCCTTATCAAATAGAACGCTGTATGAGATATGTAGTTAACAGCTGCTTCAAGTCATTAAATTTGCTTGTCTTAGTGCTAAAAGCGATTGCGAAAAATCGTGGAAAATGTACAAAATATTTGCTGTACTCAGCAGTACAATTTTGGATTTCTCAATGAGCCTGGAAGCTTGAAAAAAAATGGAGTAATAAATAATGACATATAATTAAAACAGCAAGCAAATGCTTTATAGTTACACAATTTAATACTCGAAAAAATATTTCAGCCAATTTTTTTTTGCAAGTAATTCGACAATTTTACAAACACACTTTTTAGAGTCTCTAATTTAATTTTTGTGCTAAATGTTCTCTATGAGTGTGTGTGTGTGATAGTTTACAACACACATCCACATCTAGGGCAGTTGTTGTAAAACTTTGCAAAAACTGTCAACTAACCAATAAATGCAACAATAATAACAACACACAACAACCATATTTATCCAGCTAGAAGTTTAGCTTCGTTAGTGTCCACAGCACAAAATGTGACCAGAATAACTATTTTAAAAGTAAAATCAATAAGAAAAAAAGCAAATGCCATGACGTTCAGTACTGAAAGCAGAGGCAGCGGCAGACTTAAACCCTTTTCTTTAATAAACTTCAGACATTTATTTCTTTTCACATTTAATGCCCTTAAAATTGTTTAAATATTTATGGCTAAGAAAATATGTATTGAAAGATTTTTTCTTCTATATATATAAAAAATGAATCTATGCAAATACATGTCTAAGCACTTTGAGTACTGTTGCTTATGTGTGATTTAATATGTGCTTGAATTCCATTACGAATACCAAAAAAAATTCCATTTACTTGTCGAAGTCTCACGTTTTTCTGACTGCCAGGCTGCGGTGAAGTTAAAGTATGCAAACAGTTTTTTTTTCTAATAACATAAAAAGAAACTTAAAAAAGAAGCATATTCTTTCTTTCATATTAAAATCTGACCTGATATATAGTAGAAGAATGCCTAATGGTGTTAAAATGATATTATTGGTTGCTAGCAGGACTACGTGATAAGTGCGGAGTATTTTAAGATACCAAGAATTGTTTTTTTTTTTTTTTTTTTTTTTTGTTTGTTATTGTTTATTATGTAACATTTAAGTTTATAGCAAATTGAATAAAATTTGATTAATAGCTAAATTTAAATTAAGTCAAAAATGCAGTAGAAAGGAGCTAAGATAAAGTTAAAAGGTATCCAAAAAAAAAAAATTAATTTCAACTTCAATTGCTCTTTTGTCAAAATTTGTATGGAAATTTTGTTTTAACGTATACTTCAAGCTTAAATAATTTTTTTTTTTGATAAGGCCAATAAAGTTTAACTTAAACAAAAGAAGGTAAATTAGTAAAAAATAATTACAACGAAACGAAAAAGTCACAGTCACTGCACGATTGTGTTTCTAGTCAATTGTGAACAAACGTGGTGTCCGACTTTCTCACTCCCAAGTGATCTGTCAAAATTGAAACCACCTTATGTGAGATGACTATAGGTTCTGCAACATCTCGCACTTTCAATCTCTGATCGATCAACTTCAACTAGGCGTCAAACGTTCGGCATCTTTCGATCTTGTACAACCACAACAAAATGCAGTTAACCAGAATAGTATTTATCCATTTTCTTCTTAAATCACGTGACACTTTGCTGTCAATGTCAGTCATATACAAACTAAATGATGCAGCATGTTAAAATTTTGACAGGAGTCAACTAACAATTGACTGCAGATAGCAACAGTGTTGTGATTCCAGTTAAGAGGCAGGATACTCAAAAAATTACGGGCTTATTGCACCGCCCTCTTCAACACCAATTTAAAATAATTAAAATATTAATCCAAAACCGTATTTTAAATTAAACTTCACGCTTTAGTGTTGCCAGATATTTGTAACAGAATTCCAGGGCGAATACTTTTGTAGAATATTTTAATCCGCTATTAGGCTTTTGGAGAGATGCAAAAGACCTAAAAGTTGGAGTGTTGTTGTCCACAAAAATATTTTATATAAAATAACTGAAAACATCGTAGATCTGAATTTAAAAGTTTTATAATTTCCTTGTTTGAGAAGAGAGACTTCAACTACTTTTTAAATTAGACTCAACTCTGTTATTTTAGAAATTTTTTTGTTCTACTGTATACAATAACTTTTATCTAAATTTTTCTGTCAAAATTTTTTTATCCTACAAAACTTTAAAGAAAAAAAAGTTCAACGAAACCAAGTTGAAAAATCTTGACTTGTAATTTTGAGCTAGTAACAACAGCTAATATCTATTGGAAAATTTTCAAAGAAAAAAGAAAAATATGTTTTTAAAAGTGTTCTTTCTAGTGCAGTGATTGTCACTGATTTTATCGTTGTGTTAAGTTCCTACCAAATGTTGCATTGCAAACGTAACATACATTTCTGCTATACATTTGTAAAATTATACAAATAAAGAAATGATTTAGTTTATAAACTTTAACACTTGAAACAAAATTAAAATTTCCTTTGGTACAATTTATCGTATATATGAAGATTTCCCAAATTTCTCTTTTACTTTACAAGATTACACACACACAAGTTTCAAAATATAAAATTTTTTTCTTTCAAGCTTGAAACAACCCAATTGAAGTAAAGTTTTCGTTTCCCTGCCTTAATTTTCTTTTTTTGTTGTTGTTGCAGGTCTCAATAAAGCAGTCACGCTTTAATTCCTAAGTTACTTTTTTTAGTTTGTTTGACTTAGAGAAATAAAATTGAAAATACAAGTTTTTCTATGCAAAATAAGCAAGCATATGAAAAAGGAACAACAAAATCTACATGATTTTTCTGCGAATGCAGAATACACTGCTTCAAGCATTAGTTAATAAACCATGAACACGTTAAAAATATGTTTCTGGAACGCAAACGGCATTCGCCAACATAAAAATGAACTTGAGCACTTCCTCATGGAAAAAAATATTGATATAATGTTGGTTTCTGAGACTCATTTGACCTCAAGAAGCTTATTTAAAATAAATGGTTACACTTTATATGATACAAAAGACCCGAGAAGGAGAGCATGTGGTGGATCAGCAATTCTGATTAAGTCAAGACTCAAGCACTATGTCCTTGACAACGTTAGTGAAGAATATTTGCAAGCAACGAATATTTTCGTAGAAAATTTTTGTGCGAACTTCGTGATATCATCAATTTACTCACCTCCCAGATTTTCAGTTAGCGAAGATCAGTATGAGAAGTTCTACAAATCGCTTGGATCTTGTTTCGTGGCAGCTGGTGACTACAATGCAAAACATACGTGCTGGGGATCGCGTCTTGTTACACCTAGAGGTCGAGCCTTGTTCAATACAATTTCAAAAATGGGCTTAGATGTCATTTCGAGTGGGGAGCCTACTTACTGGCCTACTGACGTAAGAAAAATTCCAGATGTTATAGATTTTGCCGTCACGAAAAATATTCATAGGGACTTAATTCATGTAGAGGCCTCTCTAGATCTGTCCTCCGATCACTCTCCAACAATAGTTACAATTTTCAACCCACTAAGGAGTGATTTAACTAACTCATATGTGAAGATGATTAATGGAATCAACTGGCTGGTATTCAAAAAATATCTTAGTAGTCACTGCGTAGAAAACATTCAGCTTAGATCATGCGATGATATTGAATTTAACATTGCCAATCTTAACGAAAATATTAAACAGGCTGCTGAACACGCCACTACCTCCTATCCGCAGACCGGCTTTAACAGAATTTATTCTACGGAAATTGAACGTCTTGTATGTGAAAAAAGGAGAGCTAGAAGAGAATGGCAACAACACAGATCACCCCTAAATAAAATCAGACTTAAAGAATGTACTAAACGACTCAAAGAGCTGCTATCGTCGGAAAAAACTGCACTACTGGAAAAGTATTTAGAAGGTCTTGATGTAACGTCCGCATCTAATTACTCTTTATGGCGCGCTACTAGAAATCTTAAACGACCCGTTGATCTTAAATCACCATTGCGTACTGCGACCGGAGGCTGGGCAAGAAGTGATAGTGAGAAAGGTAACTTATTTTCTGAGCATTTAAAATCTGTATTCACTCCCAATTCATGTACGGGTGCTGCTGATTTACCGAGTGTAGTTTCTCTACCCCCTCGTCCCTTAAGGTTTAAGATGCGTGAAGTACAAAAAGTAATTGCTGAACTCAACCCGAAGAAAGCTCCAGGTATTGATGGCATTAGTAACAAAATGCTCATGAACTTGCCTCATATTGCAATAAGAATCCTGCTATTTACTTTTAATGCTATTTTAAGAATGCAGTATTTTCCACATAACTGGAAACTGGCCAAGATCAAAATGATTCCAAAGGCGGGCAAAGATCTTACCAAGACTGAGTCATATAGGCCTATAAGCTTACTATCTACAATCTCAAAGCTTTTCGAAAAGCTGCTCATGACTAAATTGTCCAAAATTTTAACTGATAATGGGTGCATCCCGGACCATCAATTTGGCTTTAGAAGTCAGCACAGCACGATTGAACAAACGCATAGACTGGTCCAAGTTGTAAGAAGAACATTTGAAGAAAAGAAGTATTGTTCTGCTCTCTTTATTGATGTTTCTCGGGCATTTGATAAAGTATGGCACGAAGGCCTAGTTTTAAAATTGAAGACATATCTGCCAATAAACATTCAAAAGCTTTTGGAAAGTTATATTATTGATAGGAAATTCACTGTTGTGGAAGGAGAGTTCACGAGTGTGCCCGAAACTATATCTTCTGGTGTGCCCCAGGGTAGTATTCTGGGTCCTGTCTTGTATTTAATATATACTTGTGATATGCCTGTGAGCAATAATATCCATATTTCTACTTTTGCCGATGATACAGCCTGTATGAGTGTGCACGAAAACCCTTATGAGGCATCCCGCAATCTCCAGGAACATATCACTCAGTTGGAAATATGGTTGAACTTATGGAGAATTAAAGTCAATGAACAAAAGTGTGTCCATATAACGTTCACCCTAAGAAGAGATACTTGCTCCCCCATTCGAATCAACAATCAAAATATTCCTCAACATTCCCAAGTGAAATACCTTGGTATACACCTTGATCGAAGACTTACATGGAAACATCATATTGACTCTAAATTAACTCAGATGAAACTTAAGTTAACTCAAATATATTGGTTGATTGGCAGAAACTCAACACTCAGCCTAGACTGCAAACTTTTATTATACAAGTCGCTTTTGAAGCCAATATGGCGCTACGGAATTCAGTTATGGGGCACTGCTTCAGCTTCCAATGTCGAGAGAATCCAACGAAGGCAAAACAAAATTTTACGGTTAATAACATCGGCTCCATGGTACATCCAAAATTCTATTATACATCGTGATTTAAATATGCCACTAGTGACTGAAGAAATTGCAAAATACGCAGGCAAATATTTAACAAAACTCGAATCACATCCTAATCCGCTTGCTCGTAATATTTTGAACTTTACTGGACACATCCGCTTAAAAAAGAGGGACACACGGGCTCTTATACCTAACACTCCAGATGGGACTACTTGAAAATACTTTCCCCCCCCCCCCTTTTTTGATTATCACTACTAATGTATTATTTATAACTACCACTAAGTTTATGTCCGACACTGGTCGGGCCTAATAATTTTTTTTTTTATAGATTTAAGATTTGAATACTTATTGTTAGTTCACATATGAAGATACAATAAATAAATACATGCATTAAAAAAAAAAAAAAATTTTCGTTATTAAATTAAAATTATTTGGCTACTTTAACCTATTTACAAAAATTTTGTTTTTTTTTCAACTTGAATTTCTTTTGATTGCTGAACGTAAACTAGACAAATTATCATTTCTTTAGGGTAACGACTGACAACCACTTCTGAGTATGTTTGGAATGTTGCACTTGCTGTGATAAATATGAATGTTGCAACTGAATGTAGAATAATCATTTCTAAATAGAATTTCAATATGAATTTTTGGCTTTGTGGGGGAAAATTAGAGGTGTAAAAAATGCAAAAGGAAGTGTTATTTAAGGTTTAGTTTTTGGTGAAATAAAATCTAATTATATATTTATTTTGCAAAAATGGGCACTGGCCTTAAGTCAGTTGTAAGCAATTTTTGCAAGCTTAAGTTGGTCATATCGTCGCTGTTTTAACTAACAATCCCAACTGAACATGTGTTGAAAAGTCGTAACCACAAAAATTCATGTATAACCAATCATAAAGGCTGCTCTCTATTACATTTTAAAAATGTTAGTTAGTCCAGTTACGCATTAAACACATTCAACATAATAGACTATACGAACATACGACTTCAAATGCAGCTAGCTGCATCTGTCGCCTTGTAGCCAGCTACTGATTTTTTTTTTGGAGACGGCAGCGGCGTCATAAACTCCTGATATTCAAGTATAAATATATATTTCAAATATTTAACAGTTATTAAATTAAAATTACTCTTTTAAAATGTACTTATAATACGTAAAAATTAATCAATTTATTTCTTAACATAAATTCTTGGATGTTATTTCTGTTAATTAATATGAAATTGTTGAAAGTTATCATTCATTGAACATTTTCTATTACATTTGCTCATTGTCGCCAAAAAAAAAATAGAAATTAGTTCAATTTGACTACAACGACAACAACCTGCCACCAACAACGTGTTGCCTTGCTGCCGTTAAAATAATCTTTATCATGTAAACATGTATTTATATTCTATTCTTCACATTTTGAAGTCGGTAGCTTGCTGTAGTGAATGTGTTTAATGCCTTAGTTAAAATAGCGACGAAATGTTGCAAAGTTCTATTAACAACATTAACAAATAGAGCATTAGAGAACTCTAACGAGAAACCAAAAAGTCAATTAAGACATTGTAGCTGGTTCCAAATTTTATTAGTTTATAAACTTATTTTCATTTCCTTATCAAATACATACAGATAAACAAGTAATATGAATGATTTTGTAATATTAATGAAAATATTTGTAATATCAATTAAAAAAGTAATTAAATTTTCACCTATAAACAATTTGATATTATCAATTAAGTTTTTTCACTCAAATTAATTAATAAAATTAAAAATTTAATTGCAACAATTAAATCCTTAGTTGAAAATATTAATTGGTGAATACTAAAAAAAATTTAAAATTTAATAATTAATTAAATTATTGAAAGTTTTAGTTATTCTTTCAAACATTAGCTGAAAGAAACATCGCAAAAGCTTTAGTATATTCAGATATGCCTACACGAGTATGTATATAAATTTAAATAAATAAATTTAACGGTTTTGTAGCTTTAAAACTTTTCAAAAATATCCCTGTATTAAAGCTTCTTTTTTCTTCGTTAAGAAAAACCTGAAATTATAAAGAGAGCCTCTTAGCAGCTTGTAGAGAATAACTGAAAGCTTACTTACAAAATTTACTCACTTATTCAACAACATTCTCACCACTGCGGTTTTAAGGCGCATAACTGTTTTTAACGTTCATTGGTTGGAAGTTTACGTCTAACAAATGATAAAAATTTGCCAATAGTGAGGCAGTTTAAACTCAACAGCGGGAATTGTTACATCTTTTTGGTAAAGAGACCGGAAGACAAGAGGGATATAAATGTAGGAAAATTTCCTTTTAGTATTATATTTTGATGCAAGGCATTAAAGTTATTCTTTGGAAAATTTGGCAAGAGTTGCAAGAATTTAGATTGTTCTTTTGTAGATTTTTTAATATTAAAAAAATTATAATATAATTTTTCAACCAATTTGTAAATAAAAAATTTATAGTTACATACATATGTACTAGTGATGAACGAATATTCGTATTCGTATTCGAACTGTCGAATATTTGGCCATTTTCAGGCGAATATGAATGTATTCGTATCGTTTCAAATATTCGTATTCGTATAAAGTAATTTTTCCAAACAAAAATTAAGGAAAATCAAAATTTATATATGAATTGATATTTAAATAGCATTGGTGAAATAAAAAAAAATAATAGGTCTGTTCATTTACTTTCCCAGTATAAACCATGATATAAATATAGAAGGTACTTCCATTTTCTCATTTTTTCTTGACATTCACCATCTGACAAGTATAAGTATTTTGAAGTTTCCGTATTAATTTAATATTTCCCCCTCTGTTTCCTGTTTGTTTGAAAATTTTATTCAAAAGTTATTTAAAAATTGTTTTTATAAAATACAGAATGTATAAATTAAACAATAATGCCCAAATTTTGTTCGACGATTGTATCGTCTTCTCTATGGACGAAAAAAAGCCGCAGTTATGATTCCTTAAAATATTATTTATTGTCTATGCTAGAAGGTTCGTGTATTTGCTTTATGATTTTGTTCTAAACATTATATCCAACACATATTTTTTCATATATTTTTCAAACTTTTGTATAATAATTTAATATTATTTTTATGTTTAAAAAACATGGTAATAATATTTTAATTTTTCGTTATGAAAGACAACAACCATTTTTGAAGAAAATAATTTAGAGAATTCAAAGACAAGAAAGTTATTTTCAAATAGAAAAACGTCCTAAATCTTCTTACTAAATTAGGGCATAAGTAAAGATATAAGAGTGCAGCATTTTTTTAATTTCCTTCATTTCCTGGTGTTCGCCAACAGTGGCTAAGAGCCTATAAGATCTGTGAAATAGACTTGCCAAAAGATCTGACCGGTTATTAAACCAATTTTTTTAGAAAAGGATCTTACAATCAACAAGAAACATATTATGTAGATTAAACAGAATGCAATATCAATTAATATTTGTTAAACTTAATGAAAATGCGTTGTCAAATAATCCAAATCATCAATCAATTTGGCTTCTCAATGCCAAATTTAGATAAAAATATAGTTAAAAGATTTGTATTAAGCAGAAAACTTAAAAATATGAGATAAGTTATTACATAATCACTTTTTAAACTTCACAGATATGTAGTTATCTATATAACTTTATTTATTCCCAAATTTTTGTTAAGATAATTACACATTTTTGTAAAAAAAATTTCTAGGGGAAGACTTAAATTTTTTATTATATGGGAAAATTTTTCTTTATTTCTCTCAAAAAACAAACTTTTCAAAAATACTTATTTTTAAAAACAAAGAGAGAATGGAAGTACCTTCTATATTTATATCATGGTAGAACAGGGAAGGAAAATGACTTCTTGGATTTTGTACCAACTATGAAAATAAAATGTACTTTTTAGACCATGACGGTACCAATTTTTAATATTTAATAATAAAAACAGAAACGTAAAAAAATTAGTATATAAATTCAGAAGTATACAATAAAAAAACAGAAACTTAACACAAATGTGTATAAATGTTCAGTATACAATAAAAAATAACAAAGAAATATTATATTTATATTACATTAATAAAGGTACATTCGTAGATTCGACTATTATATTAAAGATTAAAATAAAACACCAAAATACCAAGTAACTCGCAGTAGTACCACGGTACAAACAAGATCAAAAATGTACCATAAAAAGTACAATTGTACCATGATTTCCATTCGTGTGGTAGAAACTAGCAACGAGAGAGTAAGGCAGAAATTTACAAAATGAACACTTGTAAAAACTTGCAAAATTTAATTCATATCAGAACCATAGATGGAAATCATGATGCAAGTGTACTTTTTCTGATGTATTTTAATTGATAATATTTTATTTAGCAATTTTTTTTAGAAATTGACACTTAATATGAAATTCTTTACACAGTTTCATGTATTTTTACTACTTTTATGCATTTTTCATAATTTTTTAATTTTATTCCATTAACAAATACAAAAATGCGACTTTCCATCTCTGATCATATATGAGAAACAAACAAAATTATTTGCCATTAAAATTGAATTTATGTGGCTTAATGAAAGAAAAAAAAATAAATTAAGAAAACGTGCTTTCTTCTTTCATAGGTATAAATGTTTTTTTTTTACAAAGAAATACACATTTTTCACTTTTCCTTTTCAGATATTTTTGAAATAATTAATTTGACAACAAAATACACAACAGGTGGTTCGATAATTCTTGCAAGTAAAACTTTTACTAGTAATAATTGTAGGATTTTTTTTGTCTCTCAATTTTTTTCTCTCTTTTGACGCTCTCCCCTTGCAAACTTTTTGAGTTAATGAACACTTTCCAGTAAAAATTGTTACAAATTCGTATAAATTTTTGGCAAATGAACAAACCTAATAATAACAAAAAAAAAAAAAAATTTTTAATATTAACATATTTTATTACTCACTCTTTAAAATACTGATGTACTTACATTCGAATAAATATTCGAACATGAACTAAATGAGAATTCTATCATGCATATTTATATGCTACTGTCGGATGAATACGCTTGTTGTTTGCACATTTGGAAATGATATTGATTTTATTGAGAAGTAGAAAAATTCACTTAAAGACTCTTGAATCAATTCATGCATAGACTTCTTTTAGGTGAAACATTAATCTTCAATTCGCACTAGACCCAATATGTTGGCATGTTGTTTAAATTCCTTGCAATTATAATATTCAATGACAACTGTTTTCATTGCTGCAAAACAATATCATAAACAATTCTGCTTCAGCAATTAAACACCCTCTGGAGCATAATATTTACACAGAAATCCTTGAGAAAACACACAAAGGCATACAAACAAACTCACCAATAAATACATATACTCATTCATATCACTGTGATTTGAACATAACAATCAAATGTATAATCACTTCAATAATAAGGGAGAGTGTGTGTACAGAAAATAGACCCAGTAGATCTTAAAATGTCTTACAAATTAGAAATACTTTTACTTGCATGAAAATTATTTATACATTTTAAAATTGAGTAGACTTGTGAATAAACTATGATCTATATTTCCCTATTAAGATTTTTCATACTTTTAGGGTAAATTTTGCGGGGAAGCGATTCGGATAGTTAATCCTAACTTTGGGAAAATTTAAGAATAAAGTGACCATTAAACTTTTTCCATTATCACAACTGTACGATTACATAAATAATAAAATTTTTGTATTGTGGCAATATTGCTGGGGATACCGATCACTTTTCACTATTAAAAATACTTAGTGGTAACGCCCTGCTTCTATCCATTTGCTCAATTACAAAACCATTTATGATTTGATCAGGCTAAGGTTCGTATCGCCTTGTAAGCCAACCAAACCAAACCAAACCATTTTTGTCTATTCGCTTGTTTTTTTTATATAATGTATTGTATTTTGTGTTATATTTTGTTCACATTTTAGATAATCTAGTTAATAGTTTAATAGTTAATAGTTTAATAGTTTCCGTATATCTACAGCAGCATCAAATGCTCAAAGTTTGCTTTAAAATTTACCAGGGAAAATTTAAGTTAAGGGTTTAATTAGTGGCCTCAATGCAACTGAACTACTAGACTTTATCTGCTCAAACTTTGAGGTTGCTATTTCTTAGTTCCGAAACATACTCTAGAACTGCTGGGTAATAAGCACAAGCATACATAAAACACCACATGTGTGCTTGTATATTCCCAAATTTGAATTGTTCATTCAGTTAATATTTAATTATATTTGATTGATTTGAATTGCAGTTACAAACAATTTGAGAATTATGTTAATGAAGTTTTATTGTGCGTCTGTTGTTATTCATAAACACAGATCCACACACACGTACACACACATTATACATTCAATGATTGGGAGAGAAGCCACAGTAGATGAAAAGAAAGCTGTTTCAGGAGAAAGTATTTTAATGGAATTCTAGACAATGTAAACAAATTATCCCTACACAATACTACTTAGTATATCGAGCCTTATTTTCGATTTAATCGTGAGCGACAAAAATTTAATTTTTCAGGAGAAGGTTTTTTTTATAATATTCAAATTTGTTTTACTTGCGTTAATTGTCGCTTACGATAAAATTTTACAGCCCGTATCTTAAAAGTTATTAACAATTTTGGCATTTTAATTAGTGTTTTTTTGGGAATTGTTACAATTTAAGTTTAACATTTGTTAACGCACTAATAATCCCAAATTGTTATTTTACTTTTTCAGTAAAATAGTTTTTATTAAAAACATATTGAAATTGATTATTGAAACGTTTAGCTGGGTCCTATGCGCATTTCACTGTTGCTAATGCAGATCATCAGGGAATCTTTACTTTGATAATGTATGTGTAGGCCCATAATATTTTAATTAAAAAAAAAAGTCTACTTTCGATAACATTTCGTTTACGATAAAATCGAAAATAAGGCTCAATATACTTTGTTGGTTGGTCATTTTGCGCACCATACTATTCAATAAAGCCTGGTACTCGGTTCACAATTTGCCAAAATGCGAAATTCTGTCAAACTACATGTAAAAGTCTTTGATATGAAATATTTGCGAAATAAATTCGCAGAAGTGGTACTCTGTTCTTATTGCGAAAAACACGTAAAATCTATCTGGCAGCACGTTTTTCCATGCAAAATGACTCTGCCATCATTTTAGTTTCAGCTGCGAAACAACATGAGCAGTCCTTTTTTCGCACGAAATTTTAACAATGCTGCATACTTTCAAGCAATAAAACCGTTGCAAAGTATTTGAAAATAAAACCTGGCAAAAAGTTTTCTTAGAATATATGTAAAAGAAAAACAAAACATACACATATGTATGTACACGCGTGTTTAAGAAATTTAAAAATACATTTTTCGTGATCAGGCTTAAAAAATATACGTTTCGGAAGATATATTTCGAAAATTATTACACAAGACACAAAGCAACTGCAATAAAAGACGTCTGTTATAATAACAGCATACGTCTGTTAGGTCTGTTATCATAATAACATACCTCTGTTAGACATACAAATAGTGGAGGAAATAAAAAACTGGAGCTTGCAAAGGGGTCTATAGTTTCTGTAAAACAGGAACAATTTATTAAAAAAGTAAATCGAGAGTGTATTTTTCATATAAAAAAATAAATAAGTTTTTTCAAGAACATTTTCAAATTCCACGAGAAGAGGGATACATAGGTGGCTATAAATTTTTTTGAAGTAGACCATTAAAAGAGTACCACTACAAAATTTCGAAAAATTGTTGTTGGAATATTTTCCTATTTTCAGCCAAAAATATTAGATATGAGAAAACTACACATATACATATTTCATAAACTTATTTGAGTATCTTGCGCAGCAGTGAAAGTATTTTGTGGGGCATAACAAATTCTGGGCAGTGGGTCACATACAAATTTTTTTCATTTATTTATAACATCAGTACTTGTCCTAACTTGTGCTATAAAAACTAGAATATCATGAATGCAAGTAATTAAAAAAATATTTATTTCACTTACGACGCAGCACTAAAGCTATGTACAGACGGTTGTCAGATCTTACAATATTGCCAGTAAAATGTGCTCAAAATTTCTTACAACCGTGTGAACTGACAATTTTTGTCAGACGTCGTTGCCAGAAAAAGCATTGTCAGTCCATTGCAATACTAGCAGCTGACAAAAAATTGTCAGACATCTTACAATCATGTGAACACATTGTAAAATTATTGCCAGATATTTGTCATACATTTTAATATTGTCAGATGTGCGAAGTTTATGCATCTGACAATGGCGTCATTGTAAGAGAATTCTTTCTATGGGCAACACTGCACACGCTTGATATTAAAGAAAAAATTGATAATAAAATATATGCAGAAAAAATCATTGCAATTGCTTCTTTATGGTCCATAATAATTTATACTTTAAATTTCAACATTTAACACAAACACAAACGATAAATATTTAACACTTTCTAACAAATGATTTTAAGTCTGGCATCGCATAACAACAGATCTAACAATTTGTGCATATGACAACCGTGTGAACTGACAATTTTTCTACTGACGCTTTTGCAGATGATTTCATTGTCATACAACCGTCTGGCAATAAATTGTAAGATTTTCTGACAACCGTGTGAACTGACAAGGAATATTGTGCTGGCAATTTTCGATTGCCAGTACATTGTCAGCACATTGCCAGATCTGAAAATATTGTAAGATCTGACAATCGTCTGTACATAGCTTAAGCATTCAAAAATTTCATATGGATAAAATCCGAATTGCAAAAACAAAATGCATAAAATATTCTCGGCAATTAGCGCTGCACTTTAAACTATGACGCCCCATTAAAAAATATACACTATTGCTTTATTTTTGAAAAATTTAAAATAGAATTAAAGCCGGTTTGCAATGGCAATTAAATAACAAAATTGATATATAAACCCCTTATGAAAAAAATCAATTTGTACTTCAAGTGTGCTTTAGTCAAGATTTGTATGGTAATTTTATTGTAACATACACTTCAAGCTCACATTATTATTTTTTTTACACAAGGGGGGAAATCTTTAAGCCACATTATTAAGCCTTAATATAATTTTATACTCAGTTCTGCTTATTAATTAAATGTTAGCTGCAGGCCAAGCAGCTTTAAATTGCAATATATTTTCTATACAAATGCATCAAGATAAGAACACAAACGTAAAAACATCTGTATGCTTAGTAGTTACGCTTGTATTGATACTGGCTAATTAAGAAAATTTACTGCAGTACACTTGTACGGACATTCTTCGCATACCCAACTTCACAAATTAAACGAGCTACACAAGAACATACATACTTAGAAACGAATAAGTACGTAAGAAGTGTATCTATCATTCATACACTTTTTCCCATAAAACTACTCAACGTTTTATTGCTCTTATATCCAATTTGCCCGACTCTCTTATTAATATTAGCATTGATTTGCCCCGATGCTTGACTAAAATTAGAAAACATGGTAGCCAAGTTGCATTTACCCAGCATTTCCGCTGCACAGGCATACATAGTGTGCGTGTGTGTGTGTGTTAGTGTGTTTATGGGAGAGTTCAATTCTTAACCTGTTGCCAGTTAGTTCTGTTATTTTGTTTGCCACTAGATATAATTTTCTTAAAAACACATGAATACTAACAAAGAACACTTAATAAATTATGAAAAGTCTAAAGTAGCAAATATAAAATAGGAAATTTGCTTGGAGTATCTGCAGAAAACTGTTTGCTTGTTTCATAACTGCTGGGTATGTGTTTAGCTCGTGGTAATTACAGATTGCTTAATTGTAAGTAATTTGGAAAAATTGCTACAACAGCCAAAGGATATCATCAATATTTGTTTGATAACAAATTGATGCGGAGGCTACGGCAGAACACTCAAAGCAATAAATTGTGCATCCAAGGAAGTATAAATTTAAAATAAAGATAAAAAAACTAAAATTTAGTTTAAGGAAAATATACATATAAAGCACATTTTACATTTGAATATAATGCAATTGTTAAAAACTATTCTAAAAAAATATTCAGACTGGCTTAAATAAAAATCAACAAAAGAAAGAAATATGCTGAGATATTTTTATAACTATTTGCAGTAAATATTCATATCTATTCAATTTTATTTTATGGCAGGAAAATGCTAAAGCAAAAATCATCGAGCGCAAAAAAAACATTTTATGTGAAGGCAACTGGAAAATTATGCTTTCAATAAGCAAAAAAAAAAAAAAAAAAAAACCACAGCTGCAGAAAACGAAAATACTAAAAAGGAAGTTGTAGTGAAGCACGGCAGAAGATGCCGTTTCATTGCCATGACTTTTGTGGCAGCATCCACAAAAGATGTGATTACAAACGTGTGACGACGTTATTACGTCTTTTTTTTTTTTGGTCTGCATTTTTCTTTTCTTTCAGTATAAATCTTCACGGTGTTGACAGCACGATGATATAACACTTTTTCTTTTAGTGATCTGCTTTGAAGAAATAATAGATGTATGAAAATTTGAAAAATTTATATCGTCAATATTTCTAAAGTTTATGCAATTTTAAGCAAATTAGCAAAAACACTTGAACAACATCTTAACTCTAAAAATATTGTTTAAGAGAAAACAGATCTTAATGTTTAAATTTAAATTGTATTTAAATACGATTTTATGCTTTCCTTGGTCAATTAAAGTTCTCATTAAATAACGTTTAAAGTACGGCAGCACTAAAAAATTTCCAAATATTATGGAAAGCTTTCCAAGCCACAGCTGTTTAACACAAATAAAAGAGTTTGGTTATCAACGTCTAGAAAATTAAAATTGTATAAAAACATATTTTTAAAAACTAAAAGAGCACCAGAAAGCATTTTTTTTATTTATTTATTCGATGATATGAAACTATATAGTGTATATGTTATACCTATATAGTTATGAGAATTAAACGCAATTCTTTTTAATACAACCACATGATGTATTTGTACATGTTTTAAATAAACACATACAAGAGTAAAAACATATGGAATGCTCTTAAAATAGAATTTAAGTGCGCCTTTAAGTATGATTTAAATATTATTTAATTATGAACAGAATTTCGTACTTAAAAAAAACTTTAAAAAAATTAAAACTTAATTACCAAGTCAAAAATTGGCCATTAGGTTTTTAGTTTACACACAACTTAAAGGAAAACATGTTTTTCTCTTAAGAGTTGAGTATACAAGATATAATGATATGAGAAATAATTTTTTTAGAAGCCTTTTAAAAATTCTCTCAATCTAACGCTTGTTGAAAAAAGAAATTTACAACAAGTAAGAGTGCTATATTCGCCTGTGCCGAATCTTATATACCCTTTACCAAAGTGCGTTTATGTAGTATAGAGATACATACATAAGCACATAGTTACTTTTATGTACAAAGACAAAAATAATAATTTTCAAACCCTAGAATCATAATTTTAGATTTTTCTGATTACTTATACCAATCTAGTATTCTTAAAAAAATATAGAACGTGTGTTAGGTGAACAAAAGGAAATTCAAAAAAAAAATGTTTTATTTAATTACTTTAATGTCCAGAAAAAAGTCATAGAGCTGTGGTTTTATTTTTATAATTTTCTATACCAAACTTTTCTTTCCAAAACGTAAAATATATATAATTTATAAAGGAAAAGATAAAAATTAATTAGACTTAGTTACTTTTATATATCAATAAAGTGTAAGTGTCCCAACCGTGAACTCATCCTTTTTGATTTTCTGATTTCTTACACCAATCTCTTTCTTTTAAGAATTTAAGAAATGTTTAATTTATAAAAAAAGGAAAAATTTGTTTTAATAACTTACTTTTGTACAAAAAAAGTTAAAGTTTTCCAACCCTGGAATCGTCTTTTAATTTTTTTAATTGTTTTTTTTTTATTTGAAATACCAATTTTATTCTTTATCAAGCATAAAATAAGTTTATTTAATAAAAATAGATAAAAATTAGTTTTCGGTAGTTAATTTTTTATATCACAAACAGTGTAAGCTTCCCAACCATGGAATCCTCCTTTTTGATTTTTTTTATTTCTTACACCATCTTTTTTTTAAGAATATAAGATATGTTTAATTTATAGTAAAACAGAAAAAATTTGTTTTAGTAAGTTACTTTTGTATAAAAAATAAGGGTTTCCAACCCTGGAAACGTCGTTTTAATTTTTTTATTTTGAAATATCAAATTCATTCGTGCTGAAGTATAAAATAAGTTTATTTTATAAAAAAAAATAAAAATTAGTTTTCGGTAGCAAATTTTTTATATCACAAAAAGTGTGGGTTTTCCAACCCTGAAATCAAACTTTTTGATTTTTCTGATTTCTTATACTTATCTCTTTCTTTTAAGAATATAAGATATCTTTAATTTATAGAGAAAAAGGGAAAATTTGCTTTAGTAAGTTACTTTTCTATAAAAAGGGTAAGGTTTTCCAAACCCTGGAAACGTGTTTTAAACTTTTTTAAATTGAAATACCAATTTTATTCGTATTGAAGTATAAAATAATTTTATTTATTTAAAAAAAAATTAAAATTAGTTTTCGGTAGTTAATTTTTTATATCACAAAAAGAGTAAGTTTCCCAACCCTGGAATCATCCTTTTTAATTTTTCTGATTTCTTACACCAATCTATTTCTTTTAAGAATGTAATATATCTTCAATTTATAGAGAAAAAGGAAAAATTTGCTTTAGTAAGTTACTTTTGTATAAAAAAAGTTAAAGTTTTCCAACCCTGGAAACATCTTTTTAATTTTTTGAAGGTTAATTTTTAATTTTAAATACCAATTTTATTCGTACTAAAGTTCATTTAATAAAAAAAATAAAAATTAATTTTCGGTATTTAATTTTTTATATCACAAAAAGTTTCAGTTTCCCAACCCTGGAATCATCCTTTTTGATTTTTCTGATTTCTTACACCAATCTGTTTCTTTTAAGAATATAAGATATTTAAGTTTAATTTATAAAGAAAAGGAAAAATTTCTTTTAGTAAGTTACTTTTGTATAAGAAAAAAAGTTAAAGTTTTCCAACCCTGGAAACGTCTTTTTAAATTTTAAAAATTTTTTTTTATTTGAAATACCAATTTTATTCGTGGTGTAGTATAAAATAAGTTTATTTAATAAAAATAAATAAAAAATTAGTTTACGGTAGTTAATTGTATATATCACAAAAATCGTAGTTTTTGCAACCCCTGGAATCATCCTTTTTATTCTTCTGATTTCTAACATCAATTTCTTTCTTTTAAGAACATTAGATATGTTTAATTTATAGAAAAAAAGGAAAAATTTGTTTTAGTAAGTTACTTTTGTATAAGAAAAAAAGTTAAAGTTTTCCAACCCTGGAAACGTCTTTTTAATTTTTTTTAATTTTTTTTAATTTTTCTTTTTAGTTAGAAATACCAATTTTATTCATACTGAAGTATAAAATAAGTTTATTTAATAAAAAATTATTAAAAATTAGTTTTCGGTAGTTATTTTGTATGGCAAAATGAAGTTTAAGTCTCCCAGCTCTGAAACCGTCTGCTCGATTTTGCTGATTTTCAATACCAATCTTATTTCGACCATTTCTGACACACCAGTCTAAGAACGAAGTCTCTAGCTTTTCTGGGAGCTTCGGAAAACCGATTTCACGTACAGACAGACGGACAGACGGACATCGCTTATTCGTCTTCCCTATGCATAAGGATCCAGGATATATATACTTTATGGCTCGCTTATTAATATTCTGGAAATTACAAACGGAATGAAAAATCTATATATACCATTTTACCATTTTTTGGTAAAGGGTAGAAAAATTCCTTTTGCTACAAAAATTTGTTTCAAGATTATATTCTTAAAAATTTCAAACAATTAGTCTAAAGGGCTTATATATTATTATTATAATTTTTTTTAAATAAAGACTCAATTCTGTTGCAATAAATTTATCTTTGATTTTACTTCTCTACTTCTATCTTATTGTATCCTTGAATCCCCTCTATCAATTCAACTTAAAGTGTTTGATTTGTTAAAGCCAACAGCTTAAAACGTTTTTTTTTATATCTCTTACATGTGGCAAGAAATTAAGCTTAAACCGTATTACATGGCTGCCTATTGTGTCTTAATATTGACAGATAACAAGAAACCAAGCAGCCAACTAACTTTATTATCCTTTTACATACAAAAACACAAATAAGCAGTTGTCAAATTATTCAAGTTTATAATTCTATTGATTGGCTTTTTTCTATTCACATATATGTACATAAGTGAGAAAGCGGTTTTACACTTTATAAATATTTCCTAAATGTTTTTGTTCGATTTTTGTAGTTGAAAAGTTAAAAGAAAAATATATTTATTTCTCCATCTGTTGTTGGTTAATGGCACGTAGTGCAACACTTTTTCTTTTTAAAGACCAAATATCTTACATACACACTAAATACATGGCTGACATTTGTCCTAAGGCAGCAATAAATATACGTGTCAATTTATCATTTACGGACGTAGACATTTATTGTGAATCGTTGCTGCTGTACCTGGTGGTAAATAATGGAAGTGAAACACACACGTGTACATTTCTTTCATCGGTGTTAAAGGCAATTGCTTGGGCAGTAAATCAGCTCATTAGGTTAACCGCCCCATGGAGCTGGCAACTAAAAATAAGTGAAAAAGTGGTGTTTGCAATAATGGCAAAAATAGCAGCATATACTAAATACTGAGTAAAGCTATTCATGCAGATGTTAATATTTATATTAATACAGGACAACTAAGCTACACTGAAAGGAAAATGTAGTGAAAACGGTAAATGCTGAAGTTTCTGTTTTCAAAACACATTCGAGTATTACAAAGACATTAAAATTATTGACTTCCCGTAAAGGGCTCATTTTTCCTAGTGTGTATGTATGTATCTAATTGCAGTATATAATCTTTCAAATTTTATATCATATCATAATTTGAATGAAAAAGAAGGGCTTCGTTTTCCTCAAAAGTTTATTTGAAAGCATAAAATTCTTAGCAGCAATTAAAAAAAGTTATATCACTCAAATCAATAGCAGTCAATTGTTTTCGAAAGCGAGTAGATAACTCTGGATCAGAAGCTGCTACGAAGTTGGGAGTAATAAGACGCCTTCCTACTGTTTGCTCATGCGATAAATAAGCATCTGTATCGATGCTTTCTTCATTGATTCCTGGTGGTTTCGTGTAGTGTGGCTCAAACAACATCGCTAACTATATAAAACACAAGTTATTGAAATTATATTTAGGGTGCTCAGTTGCTGGTCGCTTTTCATATCGATCGAATATATTGGTACAGTAACCTGCTATTTGGCCAGCTTCATTAAACTTCAAGACTTTATATCTCTGCTCTGGTTTACGAGTATTGACAAAGACTGTTTTTCTCGAGCTGTCACGCTGTCACGCATACTTAAACGTATTCGCAAGCTGAAAGTTGACGTTGTCTTAAAATGCGCATGCATATTTTAAAATGCTTACGCGAGAGTCATTTTCTTCTCTTCTAATATGTTCAATAGCTCGAGTTACTTTACCATAGTCCGCTATTTTATGGTAGCGACTATATTATTCGTATTCTACTTGTCAAGCCCTTTCCTAAATTTGAGACAAGAATAAAACAAACGAGTTAAGCTAAATAAAACTTTTTTTTTTAAATAAACAGGGGTGCTGATGAAGTGCGTGGGTGGCTGCAGAGAAGAATGCCAGTATTTTCACAAGCTAAAAAGTGTAGTTTAGTTTTTCTGCTCTTCTTTAGAAAATCACATTAATTAATAAAAATATTTCATCCAATACGAATTGAATATTCAGAACTTAAGTCCGATTAAGAAATTATTCCTGATTAACGCCCTATTTCTACAATGCTATACAATTTGTATTTAAAGCACTAATTTTTTGAGTGATTTTCATACATGTGTCATCTGCCCGACTTACTATAATGAAAAATAATTTTTTAATAGAAATATGTCCACTTTGTATAATACAATTTTTCCGAGTGCACCTTTTAAAATATAAAAAGCCAAAAAGACTTTTCTGACTCACACGTCCTGTGACTGTGTACAAGGACATACAAACGTAAGCCACAGCATTAAGTGGAAATTTGAGAAGGTATGGAGGAAAGCTTTTATTAAGCTACATTTAATCAAAGAAACAAAAGTAAATTTGATGTTGTTTTTAAGTCTTTTTTTTGTTTTCTTATTGTTTGAAAAATTACCTGCACAAGGATCTATTAAGGCTTAAGAAAATGATGCCAAATGAATAATAATAAATCTTGCAGAATCATATATTATATATATATTATATATATATATATATATATATATATATATATTATAAATATTTTTCTTATTTACTACAGTTCTTGCGATAAAAGCTTAAAAGTCTTAAAACTTTTGAGCTGCTTAGTAAAAGTGTTTGATTAATATACTTAAGTAGATTCAGATAGATAATAGACAATTGTTTGGCTGGTAATAAAGTTGTTACTTGAAGCAAACACAAGGAAAAAAGATTATTTTTATATTCCAATAACAGGCAGCAGAAATAAGAATAAAAACCAATGACTGTGATATCTTAATTGGAATCTCGTTTGTGAGTCTCTTGTCCCAAAAAAGATTTTAAAATTTAGAAAATTGACAATGAAACAGTTTCAGTTTAATATTTATTTCTGTAGCCAGCTTGCAGGCAAATACGCAGCAGCAATAGTAGAAAATAAAGCCTCAAACTTGACTTTACTTGCAAATTATAAAGAGGCTATAATAGTGAAAACATATTTACTTGTTATAATTTTGGCAACTTTAAACAAAGTTGTTGATAATGACGTCTTCCAGCAAAGAGCTGGAAACCATAATTACTTTTGTTTAATTACTTTAGACTTGAGTGAGGTGAGATGTGTTGCGTTATAAAGCACTTTCTTGTTGCCCGCTCTTCATTTTAAGTGCCTTAAGTGGGTCTTGTGTACACGCCAAGTGTAGCCAATGTAATTTGATGCTACTTATGTTTATAAGTAGACCATTTGCCTAAAGGCAGGCTTTAAATTTTTGCTGCTTAAAACTTTTAACCATAATATTGTGTTTGCTGCGAGTTGTGGTGCCTTTTTTTTATTTTTTAGTTTGGCAAAGGAAATATGTTAATTTCTTGTTTCTTGGCAAAATATTTGTTTTATAGTTGTGTGTGTGTCTTTAAAGCAGATGTTTATTGGGGTTATAAAGATGATGATGAGCAAGAGAAGAGAAGCGAATAGAAAACAAAATGAACTTGTTATTACTTTAAGTAAATTTGCATAAAAATAATGAATTTTATTACAAGCTTAAAAAACTTTTGTCATTCTTAGATGACTTTGAATATGAACACATATTTCTCTATCTCTCTCTCTCTCTCTCTTTCTTTGTTTGCACCTTTAAAATAAAAATGAAAAATAGTAGTGGCCTTTAAACATTTTCTCTAGTGAATTTATGCATAAATCTAATGTTTTTATTTTAGCACTAGATAATAAAACATTTAGTTATTCATTAAAGCCTGAATGTATGCTTTATTATGTTTAAGTAAACTCCTCCTGACTATATGCAGCAATAGTTTTATTTTTTTTTTAATTTATATTTAATTTTTCTCTTGTATGGCAACAAAAAAAAATTATGTTAACATTTCCGAAACACTTAACATGCACAATTGGTTAAAGGCTTATCAAAAAAAAAAAAAAAAAAAAAAAAAAGAAGGACATGTGTATAATAAAAATGCCAAAGGAAATATTTGTGAGCTATTTTTGTAACCAAAGTAGAATAAAATAAAATTAATAAAAGTGTACTGAAGAAGCTATAAATATTTCAATGAAAAAAAGAAATTTAAAATTATGTGAGACACGTTCCGTTGGCGATGAATGCAGCAGGTGAGTTTTTGTGTAAAGAATTTAAGTAAAAATCTAAATTTAAACTACTTTTTATGACCTTAATTTTTAAGAATTATAAAACTGAACATCATTAAATGAACTTAATCCGAGTGAATTACAATTTAAAGCCTTGCAATAATATGTGCCCTTTAATTATGAAAGTGGTCTAATCATATGCATTTTTGCTTCGAAATATTGCATAAATCTTAAAAAATAAATTCAACAAATATTTAATAAAGACTAAATAAATTTATATAAATCCAGATAAAAACAACTTAAAACTAAAATTTTCCATAATTTAAAAATATTTTTTAATATGTTCAAATGTAATCTAGTAAATATCTCGAACAAAAAAATATATGACTTGGACCACTTTTATAATTAAGGGCACATATATATATGTACATATATGGCATATCCTATAGTTTCTACAAGTATTAAAGGTCCACTAAAAATTGTTTTCATGCAGTTCTGTTCCATGATAAATGCTTAATTTCCCTCCATTTTTGCTGGCTTTTAGATGTGTCGCACAGTGGGGCCAAACCCCCATTTTTCTCAGGTTAATTCATATCTCCACAACTATTATAGTAAGGGTCAAAAACACTTAGATTGTGGATAACTCTTAAAACAAAGTACATGTTCCAAAAAAATCTTGGTGGTATAGGAGCGGGAGTCGGATACCCCCATACATAGTGATTATTAATTAATTATTGTTAATGATTGTTTTTTAACCCCCGACTAGAAAAAAGGAGTATTATAAGTTTTTAGTGTGTGTCTGTGTATCTGTGTATCTGTGTGTCTGTCCGTGTCCACGTACAGGCCAAACGGCTGGACCGATTTTCATTTAGTTTTTTCTGTTTGAAAGATGACTTGATCGGGATGACTTGATCGGGTTCTTAGCTATGTTTGAAGAAAATCGATTCAGCCATTTAGAAGATGTAACATCTTTTCTGAAATAAGTCGGGGGTTTCTAAAATTTTTAATTTTTGTTAATATAGAAATCCAAAAAAAAAAGAAACGAAACGCAGGTGCTTTACCAACAAAACAAGCAAAAATTTATGAATGTTTTATTCATGACCGCTTCTGATGAATTACCTGCCATTGACTGATTTCGAATACGAATTATACAAAAATAGATTATTTAACAAGCCTAAGAAAGTTAGCTGATGTCACACATGTTATTTTTTATTTTATTATTTTATTATTTTATATAAATACTAACATAATCACGCGTGACTCATGCATAACTCACGCTTGACTAGTGCATGAGACATGCATGGCAAATAACAACATTTGCTGCTATAATAAAATATAATACAAATTTATAAAACAATGACAACAACAACAGCAACAATAAAAGTGCTAGCAGAAGTCGCTGATTTTGCTTAATTGAGCCCAATTTATGTCCACCTAAACTGAGAAAATCCATTTATTTTATTGCATTTCTAATATAATTAAAACAAAAGCACTTGCTCAAATATTTAATGTTACAAATTGAATCGAAACATATGAAAAAATACCTAAGCTTAATGTTTAGATTTAGTACTTTTTCAGAATTACTTGAATGAAATAAGATTTAAGGTCAATCCCACGATGTCGACAACTTTCAACTTGTCGCAAACGAACATTCAAAACAAAACCAAATTTTAATGTTTTGTTGTTGATTCAAATGTTAGTGTGCGACAAAGACGAACGTTGTCGACATCGCGGGATTGGCCCTTAATTACGCAACTCGTTTACTTTTTTTTTTTCTTATTTCACCAGTTTTATCTCACAATTTTCAATCAAGTCATTACAAAAGCACTGTTATAGTGTTTTCACACTGAGTTGGTTTTAAATAAAGTTGGTTTTAACGTTAAAACCAACTGTTAAAATTTGATTTTAGCGTACAAATTGTTTTTGTTAAAACCAATTCATTGCTGCTAAGTTAAAATTAACGGAAGCAGGTGATAATGTTTATGTCGGTGAATAACAATAGATATCGCTTGAAAGATTTTCAACTGAAAAATGGATGCAGCAGCAACAATAATCAAACAATTTTGAAAAAAAAAAGAATAAAAAAATACTTTCATTGACCTCTGGGAATTGAAAAAACACGATGTGACTGACATCGATCCGCCGATAGAAAATTTTATTTGTGATGTATTTGTGCATTTTTAATATAAAATAATTTGATTTCCAAGCACTTTTTGACTTTGTATAACTAATTCCATAATTTTAAAATATTTATTTAGAAAATATGAAATAATTTCCGTTTGACAACACATTGTAAAATTTCCGAGTTTTTAACAGAAAAAAAAATGCATTAACAAATACACACATTTCTGCAGGATATTTATTTTAACTTGTTTATCTAATTTTTCGACCTTTTTTATATGTTCAATGAAACTATTTTTTAAGCTTTAGGTCAGTAAATTTTATATATTTTTAGTTTTATATCGATATTTCGTTAACCTTTGGTTAACTTCTTCAGGATTATATTTATTTTATTTTTTGGTAATTAGTTTTTGTCTTTTTTCCTTTTAATCAGTGTGAAAACACTTGTACCTATATGACATTAATTTTTCGTGTAGTGATGTAGAAACTTTTGTGCACTTTAGTAATTTCAGTTTTCACGGTACTTAAAATTTTTTTTTCAATTAGTCCGCCTTTGGTCCATATGTGCATGCAGTTCAAGTTGGCTCCTCCATGTGTGTAGCGGGTGTGCTCTTTTTCTTGTTCCAATAGACCAATATTTCGGATTGGTTATTTCTATCTGCACTGGTCTTTGAATGGTTTTATAACAGAACAGTGTGTTCGGTAATAGCTGAAGTCGAAAAACTCCTCAGAATTCATCGTAAGTATTGGTTTATGAACAACTTGCATATCATGTGTCAGCACATTCTACGTCTCCCTTGCATACGGAAACAGTTTTGTTTCCGTGTTAAGAGTGAATACGTTTAATTGCGAATTGCTGCCAATTGTTTTTTACTCCAGTTAATAAAAAAAAACATTATAGTCCACAAGCAATCACCAGTTTGCATATTGTAATTTAGTAAGATCCACAGCGAATTACTTCGAGAGAGAGAGAAAGAACACTATGAATTTTTCTTATCAATTTTATTCACCTGCTTAATACGCCTTAAATTGTATTAAAAGCAAACGCCTTATTATATGCTACAATTTTTTTGCAGCATTTTATACGCAGTATATCCTTACAGCATATTAACACGACAGCTTTGCAAGGCAAGGAAATAGAAAAGAGAGTGAGAAAAGAAAATTGTACTTTGATGTCATTCAAACGAAATGAAAACAACATTAACACAATTTTCTCACCTTTTTTCCACATAATTTTTTATTTATTTATTTTTTGCTATTTTCAATGTTTTTTTTTTTGTTGCAACACCTTTAAGATTCCAATTCTTGTTAAGTGCTGATGGATAGTAAAATTATTCGTTTTATTTTGCACTTGTATTTATATGAATGTGTGATATTTAGTTTAAGTTTTCTTCTTTGTTTTTCTCTATTAAAACATTTAAGAAGCAAAGACAACCGCATAGCTATGGCCTTTTGGAAAAATAATATATATATATATATATATATATATATATATATATATTTAAAGCCACAGTATTGCCCTAGTCAGCACGTAAAAGTAACAGACAACGTCAAGCCAACATGCAGCATCGAAGAAATTTCCTTTTTGTTGTTGCTGTTGTTGTGCTGCATGGTTTTGTTTTAGCACAGTTACGTGCTGGCTGTCTGTAGATGTTAAAAGGCGAAGACTACTCGCAGTCTTTAACACATGATAAAGTCAAGACTTATCTTTATCTTTGGGTTTCAGCTTAAATAAAAAGTAAAAGAAAATGTTTTAAAATTTCTTTGCACTTTACCTCATCCGACAAACACATGCGTTACCTTAAAACATTTTGTGTTATTTTCAGTGATTTTAAGTTGGAATTTAAATTTCTAGCATTTCTTTATTTTAACAGCCAAAACAGCCAAAAACTATTAACCAAAAGAAGGGTGCATGAATACAAGAAAGAATAAGTTAAAAAAAGCGAAAATAAAGTTTTATTTGGCAACAGAGGTGTTAAGTAGGTGAAAACTTTTTTTCTTTAAGCATTTGTTGTTGTTCACTCTTTTTTTTTTTTTTTTTTTTTTGTTTTGTTTTAAATGCGAGCTGAGCATATCTTTTGTTCTCTATTAAACTTTATTCCCTGCACATGTGCTTAGAAGAAACAATGAAATAGTTGTTGCACAGACTTACCTGCTCCTTTATGTACTTCATGGTACTTTTGTTGTTTGTGTCTTCAAAGGTGTTGTGCTAATGTGGCAACTGGAAAATATTCCCAGTTAGTGGCAAGCCACCACATACATCATCATGTGCCGTCTGAAGGCATATTGCTTTCAGGTTTTTTATTTTTGCTTTGAATTTTGGTTCAAGTCTTCTTTTCATTTGCCCTTTACTTTGTTTCTGTTTTAAATTGTTTAAGCCTCTAGGTGGTTTTTCTTATTAAATAATAGAGCTTTCAAAGAAAAGTAATGCATTTTCGTAATAAAAAAATAAATTAAAAAATAAAAATAAAATAGAGTAGAAACAAAACTTTCTTTTCATTTATTTCTAGCTCCAAGTGTAGAAAGTATTCAAAATTCTTGATCTTGAATTAAAGGTTTTAATAAAAAGACTTTTAGCACAGAATTTTTGGCAATAATAAAAAGGGATTTTCAATATTTGTTTTTATTTCCAATACAAATAAAAAGACGATAATCCTTTATAAACTGGCAGTTCACTTTGTACACTTTATATATATATATATATATATATATATATATATATATATATATATATATATATATATATATATATATATATATATATGTACAAAGTGAACTGCCAGTTTATAAAGGATTATCGTCTTTTTATTTGTATTGGAAATAAAAACAAATTTGAGTGCTTTGTTTTTGGTTGCAATGTAATAAGACGAGAATTTTTGCTTATCTTCTATAAACTGGCAGCAAGTTGTAACGAACCGACCTATTAAGGCTCGTATTATTTAGAAGTTGTGCTACCTGTAACTCCGACCGTGCTCAGGGAAAATTTGGGATGGATTCTTCTTCTATATAACACCATTTAGATTCGACACATAAACCTAAAAAAATTAGGTAGCTAATTCCCGAATCGACAACAAACAAAAAAAAAAAAAAAAATAGTAAACAAATATATGATGGAACATAGAGGTTAAGATGTTGTTACGTCCCTAAATCTTTACCCTCCCTTCCATGCTATTTTTTTTTAACCTCGATAGCCCACTTAATGTACCCCGACTTACAACATTTAGCTTTTCATGAAATTAATAAATTGAATTAACAATCCATATTTAAAATTGGAACATATAGAAATGTTTATTTAAAAAAAAAATTATATATAGGTATATAGTTAGGTATTCATGTTTTAATTTATATGATTAAAATATTAAGATTTTGCAATTATTATGTTTTTTTAAGGGTTGTTTTATTTTAAGAGTGAAATTTATAATTAAAAAAAAAAATCAAAACTCACCATTCAAATTCCACGATGACATCAGGCCTGAAGTTTGCGGATTATTGAGCTATTTAATTTTTTTATTTTTTTATAATGTTCACTCAAATTATATTTTATAGTGCAATAAGTGTAAGTCAAAAAAAATTTAATAATTGACTAATTGGATAAAATTCGTGTTTTTAAGTAAATTTTGCAAAAAATATTAATTATGTTAATTAAAAGCATAGAACTTTTTTTTTTTTTTTTTTTTTAATTAAATTAATGATGATATTATGGTAACAGTAATAGTATGCGCTAATCGAAAAAATAGCTCGAATCAAATAATTGTAACAAATCGATTGGTTGCTGTAGTATCACGTATATGTTTATTTTCAAACCAGTTTTGATTGTAGTAAGCATAGTTTAAGAGACGTCACTAATGGTTGATGCTCGTTTTCTTTAAATGTTTAAAACCCAGAAATTTAAACTGCCATCCGTTGTTCCTAGTGGGAACAAGGGCATGTTAGGAAAATAATTTTTAATCCCTTTTTGAGAGAAGAAAATAAATCTGTTTTAGAAATCTTTGAATTAATGAAAACTAAATAATAATCACCTTTGAAGTTATGCACGCAAAAGGTATCTTGAATCTTGCCACAGTAGAATAAATTAATTGAAATCAACAGAATTTTCGTTAAAAAAATTTTTAGGAAATTTAATTTAAAACTATTAAATACATATATATATATATATATATATATATATAATTATATTATATATTATATATTAAATACTATTTGTTTTTATTTGTATGCACAACACAACTTTTTATTTCAGAATGAAAAATTTTCAATATTCTTTACATTTTCAAAAACAAGGTTTAAATAAATCATTTTTCTTTTTATAGTTACAGTGATATTGATTCAAAGTACAAAAAAAAAAACAAATCTACTTATACTAGCCTCACAAAGTATAATTTTCTTCTGTTCTTTAACATACACACACATTAATTAATCAAAATATTTTATTGTATAAAATTTTAAAATACTGAATGAACTTAAGCCCGAGTAAGAAAATGTTCTTGAATATAAATATATCAGATCTTTTTATAAGATCCTGGAATGCTTCCAGTAAGCCACAGTCTGTATGAAATTCGAACTAAGTAACTAAAACTAAAACGGAAAATTCTTTTTATATCACTAGAAAAGAAAATTCCAAGAAGCAACGCAGTTCGAAGGACCATGAACATTATACGTGCCGTATTTCGTTCTTTAGTTTTCATTATAATCTGAGTAACGTGACAACTTTGGAAAAATAAAAATCGCATAATAAAAAATCTGGCTCAACTTGCTGTTACAACTTCGGATCACAGGTAATTTGTATTTCGAGTTCCTGTATTTACTATAATTATACACAGGCAGATTTGCTTTGGCATTTTTGTGAATTTGTAAAAATTCATGTGCAATATTCCAACATCTGTTTAGAAATCACTTCATTCATTTCATATGAATCATTTCTTATTCAATGCAATTTATTAATTTTTTCCTTTCAAGCGTTTAAAGAATTAAATTGTAGTTTTATATTTTAAATTCAAATCAAATAGCAAATAAATTAAAAAAAAAAAAAAGAAAACAATTGTCACTATTTTTCCAGTGTTCTTATCTTTTTCTTATTATCTACAATCAGCGAAAGGACAATAAAGATTTAATTTATTCTTAGAATTTGTGTCAGATGTCGACACATTGTGTTTGTTTTTTAAACTTATTTTACTGATATTTTGCTTAATATTATTTTTATTTATTTATTCTATTATTGCAGTTTTAATTTTTCTATGAAATCAATTACGTGAAACTTTTTTATTTATAACATCGAAATCTCTGTCCAATTTTCGAGTATGTGTTAGAGTATTGGAATAGAAATCTATGCTTTTTGTTTTCCTCTCTCGCTCGCTTGTACTAAAAAAAAATAAAAAGTTATTGTAACATAAACTGCAAGTCTGGACCGGGACTTCTCACTTCATTTTAATAAATCAATTTATAAATGGAAGTTAAAGATATATTCAAGACACTGTGTATATGTATCTAATTAATTTTTTTTTTTTTTAATAATTCAAACTTTCAATTTCTGAAATGTCTTAAATGTAAAGAAACTAGAAACAGTGCCTTAAAACAATAAAAGCTTTTACTATCCAATATTTTCTTTCAACGACAGACTTAAAACACTTTGAAACTAAATGTCTCTTATACTTATATGAGTATATTAAATTTTATGATGCCTGAAGTGTTAATGTGATGATATGATTGACATTTATTTCAATCGTATTAGTGTCACTCATATTTCATAATTTTTCCCATGAACAATATGACTAATAAAACCTATGCATATATTTACATGTAAATATACAACATTTATATATATTTTTTATCCATTTCGAAAACAACAGAGTACCTGTAACTACGAATATTATTCATATGTACGTATTAGAGCGTGGCACAAGCCTTAAAAAAATGCTTACAAGCACTATCATTAATTTCAAAATGTGTGTGTATATTACTCCGTTATTTTAAAACAAAACTTTCAAAAGAGATGTGGTTTGCTTTACGAAAAAACACTGCAGTACAGAACAAAACTGCAATAGAACAATGTTGAAGTAAAACCAAGCCTTTCAAAACAAAAATGAAATAGAACATCAAAATTCGCACAGAACATTCAAAACATGTTTGAATGTTTTGATAGCTAAGAAACATTGAGCTTCGTTAGGAATATGAAAGCTGAAAAGAGGTTTTACAGGGTGGGCCAAAAGAAACCAAGGGGTGTAAAAGCTTAATAACTTTTTTGTTTATTAATTTTTTTATATTTTTTCTTTCAGATTATATAGACAACACTTGGAGAATTTATAATGGAGAGGTTCACAACTGAACAGAGAACCAGAACAATAGAATTTTATTATTTAAACCAGAGATCAATTATTTCAAGCTCATTTTCATTTGAATGGCTTTGGTAATAAGCAGAACTGTAGGTTCTGGGGTTCTCAAAATCCAAGAGCCATTCATCAACGCCAATTGCACCCCATCAGGTGTACAGTATGGTGTGGGATCACATCTGAAAATGTCATTGGGCCCTACTTCTTCGAGAATGAAGATGGAAGTGCTGTAACCGTAAATGGAGAGCGGTATCGGTTTATGATAGAAAATTTTTTACGTCCTGCTCTTGAAAACAGACCTGGTATGTGGTTTCAGCAGGACGGAGCCACTGCCCATACTTCCCGAGACACAATGGCACTTTTAAGTCAAATTTTTGGAGAGCGAATAATTTCTTGAAATTCGGAAATTATTTGGCCAGCGCGATCGCCAGATTTGACAGCACCCGACTATTTTCTTTGGGGTTTTTTGAAGGAGCGAGTGTATGTGAACAAGCCAGAGACAATCCTTGAACTGAAGGCAAACATTGTTGCAGAAATTCGAACGCTACAGCCACAAGTTTTGAAAAATGCTCTAAAAAGAGCCCATCAGTGCGAAGCTGAAAACGGTGGTCATTTAAGAGACATCATTTTTCATACTTAGTGTAAAAAAATTTCCATTTTGTATATTATATAATCTGAAAGAAAAAATAAAAAAAGTTAATAAACAAAAAAGTTATTAAACTTTTACACCCCTTGGTTTCTTTTGGCCCACCCTGTATTTGCTATGAAATAATATCATACATACTTATATAAATTTATATATAATAATTTGTTAATTTTTATTTTCAATATACATATGTATGTATACATATATACATACATACATATGCTCGTGTTCTAGTGTACTCGATGTTTCTGCTATAATTTACTGTTATTTTGTTTCATTCTCGCTTGTCGTTTTGATGTTCTACTTGTTTTGAGAACACAAGCACTAACAAAACTGCAGAGAAAAACTATTCGAATGATGCTTGATTGATTTTAGTGAGAGTCATGTTTTGTTAGTTTTGTTTTGTTATTTATGTTTGCACTAAAACAGACTGCTTGGCAGTAGTGTGAAATAGAATACAAAACTTTTAGAACGATTTACGCAGCCCTTTAGTACGTATACGTGTGGGAGATGCGGCTTCCGCAATGAGAGTATTGACGACGTATTGTATTTCCGGTATTAAGCCAAACATGTCAACATAAGCACTGTGAGCATAAGTATATTCATTGCTGTATTATTCAAGAGCGATGGTTGTCTGTGAAGTCCAAGACATTTTGGATGATTTTTTAGTTCAACCATAATAAATTTTTAATTAAGGATAAATTTCTTAATCGCGCTCAAGTTCTGTATATTTCAGTTATTTTTATGGAATGAAATATGTTTTTAATCCATGTGATTTTCTTAAGAAGACAAGCAAATTTAAATTAGATCAGTTGGGAAAAATGAGTATTGTAGTGTATACATAGTATGACATATGCATGAACCCCACCAAACAGTCACAGCAACATGATATTCATAATAAATAATAATATTCAAGAGTATGTTAACAAATTAAACTAACTTAAAGCCTCCTTGAGATTTTTAATTGCAAACTCACTTAATAATAAACGCTGGAATTTCGGCAATATACTATCTTTATATAAAGAGAAATGACATTGAACTTCAAATATACAAAAAACATGCACACAGCCTGGTACAATGTATAAAAAATGTAATTCGAAATGTATAAATGTATGAACGTATGTTTATTAGAATAAGTAAAAATAAGAAAAACGAACTTCTCGTTGTTAGTATATAAACTGAAAAAATTGTCAAATAAATAATCAATATACTTTGAGTGATCACAGAACTCGCTTGTGCATTTTAAATTAATAAAGCAATTACAGCATTTTTCCGTGACACCACTCACTCGATCAGCTCCCATCTCTACCTACTTAGGCATGAGCTATTTACCGTGTATGTGAGAAATAGTTTTTATTGCACACAAAATTATTGATGTAACATCATCATTTATAGCATCAGCGCGAAAGTGGTAGAACCCACATTTTTTTATTGGTTGCTGTTCTGGTATTATATACATTACATATACTTCCAAGTATCAACCCAAATGAAGCGAAAAATATATTTTTGTACCAGAACATTATATTACAAAGTAATAGAGCAATTAAACAATTAAATAGTTAAGGGTTACACCACTTTTACTTTACGTTTTAATTTTTTAAAAACTTTAAACTCTAGTTTCGCAAATTTTGCAATTAAATTTAAAATCATTAATGTACAATTCTTATCAAATCATAACACTTTCTTTTCCCAACACTGATATAAACAGCTTTTAAAACATGCAATGTTAAACAATTTACTGCTAGAATACCATGATGTTAACTTCGCGTGGTCTCTTAACTAGTGCATCGCTCTTTCAATAACATTAGGCTTATAATTAGAAGAGTGTTAACAACATCCAGAAAGTCTTACGATTACGAAATTAGTTTGTGTCACAGTTCGAGATAGCGACGATAACACATGCGTAGCGGGTGTATTAAATTCTTTACAGAGTTGTACTGAAAGAAATAAAAAATGGTATGCAAAAAATATTCTATGATCACCAATGATTTTTGCGACATTCAATGTGTTTAATCTTACGAATGCAAAGATTTTAAGAAAACAAATCAGTTTGTATTAACATAAATTTTTTTAGAGCTGCTTCACTAAAATACATTTTCTACTAAAACTTTAAAGACCAAGAACTCGGGAAACATGAATCGCAGCCAATTTTTTATATATATTTTTCTAATTTTGAATTTTCTTTAAGATAAGCTTTTTAAAAATACTTTTTTTGAGATTCTTTATAGCTTCCTATGAAAAGTTTAGAGTTGCATAAATTCGGAAAATATGGGTCGCCGCCAATTTCTTTATTTTTTTTTTTTTTAGAATTTCTATCACATACGCTCCTTTCTATTTTTTTTTTTTGGAACTGCTTCACTAGACTGCATTTACGTCCTTTTTATATATATATATATATATATTTAAGCTTTTATGTTAGCTACGTTCCTTGCACTAAAAAAAGATGCATTCGTTATTACGTCCGTTTGAATTTCTTTAATAAAGTCCTCATTTTTGATCGCAGACGTTTAAATATTTGAGTGAACTTGTAACGGGTGTTTTTTAGAGGTATAGAACTTTGAATTGAAATAAAACACAAGAAAATCATTTTAATGTCCATCAATTTGGCTTTATTGGAAGGATAATTTTATGCCATTAATGTTTAAATATGATTTCGGGCATGTGGCCGCCGCGGCTGGCTCGAATAAAGCCAATTCTACAGGTCCAATTTTCAACCACTTTTTCGAGCATATGGGGCCGTATGTTGGCAATAAAGCCACGAATGTTGGCTTCCAAGTCCCCTAACGTTTCTGGTTTGTTGGCGTAGACGAGCGACTTCACATATCCCCAAAGAAAATAATCCAATGGTGTCAAATCACACGATCTTGGTGGCCAATTGACAGGTCCATTCCGCGAAATTATGCGCTCATCGAATGTTTCCTTCAATAAATCGATTGTGACGTGCGCTGTGTGGCATGTAGCGCCGTCTTGTTGGAACCACAACTCATCCACATTCATGCCATCCAATTCGGGAACAAAATAGTCGGTTATCATGGCTCTATACCGGTCTCCATTAACGGTAACTGACTCTCCAGCATTATTTCGGAAGAAGTATGGCCCAATGACTCCACCAGCCCATAGAGCACACCAAACAGTCAGTTTTTGTGGATGTAATGGCGTCTCAAGGGTCTCATGTGGATTCTCTTCACTCCAAATGTGGCAATTTTGCTTGTTGACGTAGCCATTCAACCAAAAATGAGCCTCATCACTGAACAAAATTTTGCGATGAAAATCAGCATCGAGATCAATCTCATTTTCGGCCCATACACCAAAATCACGACGCATTGCATGGTCTCGCGGCTTTAATTCTTGCACAAGCTGGATCTTGTAAGGTCGCAAGCCAAGATCTTTGCGCAAAATCTTCCATAAAGTTGATGGACAAAGCTCCAATTGCAATTGCTGTGCACGGTGGCGAATCGATTCATTCGGGTCCTCTTCAACACTTTGCTCTACAGCGGCAATTGTTTCTTCGGTGCGCACTGTTCGACGTCTCTGCGGATGCGTATTACCACGTAGAGTAAATTTAATTTACTTAATTGCTCTGATGGACGATTATGTCGACCATAAAATGGACGGAGCTTGCGGTAAACTTCGCGAACTGAACCATTATTTTTGAAATAAATTTGAACGATTTGCAAGCGTTGTTCTTTTGTCAACCTGTTCATGATAAAATGGCAAACCAAACTAAATATTAATCACTTAACAGCTGACAAAATGGCCGCCAGTTAAAAAAGTGATGCCAACTTAAAGTTCTATACCTCAATAAAAAACACCCTTTACACAGAAAAAACTAAATTTCGTTTTCAGTAACCAAATTCATTGAATCAGTAAATATTTTGTGTGAATGCGGACCTATAAAGAAATTTGTAGATTCTGATAACAATTTTGTAAAAATTTAACTGGAAAAAAAAAATTTTATTTTTAGTTAAATTATTATGGCATTAGAGAAAAAAGTTAACTGAAACTCAAAATATTTTCAGTCAAATGTATTAATAGGAACAGAAAAACATTTTTGCAGATTTTTTTGTATTATTCAGCAATTTTTTTTTTATAATTTACAAACACATTCACTAAAATTTTTCATATTATCAGAAAATAAATTAACTGAATCGATAACAATTCTTAAATTTTTTTTTTTAATTAGTAAAAGTTTTATCTGAAAAAAAAAATAACTGAATCAAATGAAAGGTTCAATTATTTTTTTTTTACTTTCAAAAATTGGCTTGTTTTTATGGTTAAGCATTTCGTTACCGCTTTTGGAACTCGTCAGTAGACTTCAACCCAAAAAATTTTTCAATTTAGCTAACAAACTCCGTATGTATATAGTAAGACTCTTAATACTATATTGAGCATCCCAATATACAAACATAATAAGTTTGAAAAACGCAAACAAAAATCTTTAAAAAAAAATAAAATGTTTTTTAAAATTAAAAAAAAAATCAGTTAAATTTTTTTACAGTATATAAAAATAAATTTAACTGAGAAAATTAAAAAAAATCAGACAAATTTTTTTACAGTATATAAAAATAAGTTTAACTGAAAATAACAAATTTAAATAAAAAGAAATAAATCTAAAATTTTTTTTTTTACAAATTTTACTTTATATAGATAATTTTCATTCTATACAGTTTTTTTACATAAAATAAAATTGGAACAAATAATTTACTGGAACAGTAAAAAATATTTACTGAAACTAAATTAAATATATTTCAAAACACACGTTTGTTTGAAAATTTTTTGGGAATAATTTTTTCTGTGTAGTTTAATAAATTGAACCGTAATCAATCAAAAACTCGATTTTGAATTTTTGAGTAGTTACGTCCGTTTGCATTTAAAGTGACGATATACTCGTACAACTATAATTTTATTTTTGACAGCACTGGTGTAGAAGCATTACAGGTGTCGTTATTTCTGTCTGGCGTCTGCCTTGACTTGTGTGTTTGTGTGGTTGTATATTTTTTTAATAAGCAGAAGTTTAGCTAATAATATCTTCATCATGCTTATCATTGACAAGAGTTTTTTGGAACACTTTTATATTCGACCCGTTCACGTGTTGTGGTGTAACATTATTAAATTCTGATTTTCCATTTATGTTCAGGTTAAGACGAATTTGTACTGGACTATCTAAGCTTGTTAAACTATTTTTTGTTTATCTTTTTTTTTATTATTTTTATTATTATTTATTATTTTTAAATTTAAGTGAATTTGTTACAATTTAAGTGATATTCTATATATACCAAATGATATGAGAGAATAATTATATATTAAACTTCTGCTAACTTGACACACACTCCTCGCAGTATTATGCTGTCAAATGTTGATATTTTATTGTATTTTAGCTAAAAATCATTCAAACATGTGTCAGTTGTCAGTTAGAAAATATTTGTATATAAACACTCAACATAAGAATATGAAATTGTATTTGACTTTTTATTGAAATAACACATACATATAGAGCAAATTGACAAAGCAGGAAGCATATTAAAAATAAGGGAGCAGGAGTATCCTTGGCTATATGTACTTACGAGTATGTATGTGAGCAACTTTTTGTATGAAAATATTTTTTGGTATGCCAATATACATATATATATATATATATATATATATATATATATATATATATATATATATATATATATATATATATTAATACAGTCTGATGACAAGAGTTTTAACGAAGATAAAATTTCTTATAAACATACTACATATTTCCAGTTACTTTGCAAGCTTACATACATATATAAAAGTGTGTATACATCACACACACACATACCAGCATACTTTATAGAAAGTTGTTTAACAACATCCTTTTATTATGTTTCTTTTATTGTTCGAATTTAGATTTTGCTTAGATTAAGTATAAAATGTATTATTTGCCAATGCCTTGTATTTAAAAGTATATATCAAAGGCAAAACCATAACATTTATATATTTGAAAGAATAAAGAAATTTATTTAAATGTGAAAAAATTTACGCCTAAAGTAACATTAACAAAAGTCAACAAGCTCTTTTAAAAGAATATTTTACTGAAACAAAGATTTAAATCAGATTTCTTGATAGTTTAAAGGATACATTTGTAGGTTTTTTTTTGGCAATTCTTATATTATGTCTATTAGCACTTTTATTTATGAGCTTAATTTATATAAAGCAATGTTCGAAAGCTTGTGATAATATCCCAGTCATAGGCGTAGCTAGGCCTTTCTTGATTTTGCCCCCCCCCCCTAGGATTTATTACAAATTCTTTTTAAAACATATTCTTTTGCCTGTAATATTAAAAAAATCTATTTTTTATTTATTTTAAAATTACTCATGAAAATCACCAGTAATTTTTATACAAACTTTTCGAATAATCGCTAAATATGCATACTTTTATTAGATAACAAATACCCAAAAAACTATAAGTTTACAGCACTTCAAAACATCACAAATAGTAAACTCCATGTGAATTTATAATGCATGTGTGTAGATATGTATGTGTGTATGTAGCTTTCAACAAATTCTTAATAAAATTGTATTAGTGTACGTATGTAGTTAGTAGCAAGACAAGTTGTTTTAAGGTGTTCTTAAGATTTTCTACTGTCAAATTGTTTGAACAATAGCCACCAATTTTTATTTAGAGTAAAATTAAAAAAATAGCGAAAAATTATGATCTGCAAATACCTTGTATATATTCATATACTATTGCGGTATTCACAAGGGTGTCTTAAGTGTCATAATGTCTTAACATTTTAACATAGTTTAAAAAAATTGTTGTTGTGGCTCAAACAAAACGGTCATAAAGTAATAAGACTTTTTCAACTATGTTTATTGTTTGTCATAACAGCATGTAGAAATGCGTGAGAGTTTACCAAAGGAATTGAGAGAGAGAGTAAAAAATGTACAAGGTGTTAAAACCAAAATACAAATAAGTACAATATTTATAATTGTAAATTATAAGGGGTTGCTCACAGCAGTCATATATTTTCGTTTTATAACCTTAAGGGCCATTATTACAACTTAAATATAGTTAAAAGTAGGATTTTATAGGACGTATAAAAAGCTTTCCATTATTGCAAATTGGATTTAACTTACCAGGTAGGATAAACTTGCCTATAATTTATCGCTCACTTTAGGTTAAAGTAAAATTTTGCAAACGATAAGTCTTTTATACGTCCGATAAAATACTACTTTTAACTAACTTTAAGTTGTAATAATGGCCCTAAAACGTGTTAATTTATGAGTACCATTTGAATACATCGTATACACACATGTATGTATGTATGTATGCATATTTATGGTTCAATCGAGGGCTGCCAGATAAAATGATGGAAAAATCACCGAAATCCCGATAAAATATAAAATAATCGTCATTTCATGTCCGAAAAATCGTCAGAAAATCGAACAAATCAAAATTTCCTCTTTAAACATGTATACATATGTTTTATTTTTATTAGAAAACAAAACAAAACAAAACAGTTCATGTTTATATACAACTTTGTTAGACTATTGGAAAACCTGTGAAAAATATTCCTAGGTCCAAATTTTGGTATCATTACTTTTGATGACCGAAGTTTTTGATAGGATATCAACTTACACAGGTCAATATATCGTTGGTCTCAAATGGAAAGGCCCTAACACAAATAATTGTAACTTTACAGGAGAAGGTAAAACATAATAGAAAGTGTAATATTCAAAATGTAACTTTTTTTGTACAACTGCTTGTAAAAGCGCTATTTTTTACACTATTGCAATAAATTTTTGTGATGAGGTGTATTAGTGTGAAATTTATTGAAATCACTGAAAAACTCAACTATCGATATGTATGCATGTATATATATGCACATACAATTTTTTTCAATTGAACACGTATACATACATACTTGCATACATATGTTTCTACTTATTTACATATGTATGTATGTTCATTCATCGCAACAATATAGTATTGATTCAGAACTTCAATAATGGAAGGGTAACTAAATAAAAAATGGCAATTTTCTATTTTTATTTATGCACCAACAGATAAATTTTTTTTAAATTAAATAATAAATTATTAAGAAATGAAATCATGAATGATGAATGAAATCATTTCTTGCTTGTATCTTTTCAAAATATTGTATTCAAATATAGTATATACATAAATAATTTTTCCATATGAACATATAAACTTGTTGGAAACGAATATTAATTTTATTATTATTTAGTTTATTATAATTAGATTATTATTATTATTATTATTTAGTTTTTTTCTAAGACATACTTTACTTTTTGTCTATATATTGTTTTTGTTTTGAATGTTTTGTTTTTCTAGTTTTAATTATAACTTAATTTTTGTTATTGAAACTGGACTGTTAATTTATGTTTTAACTTAAATAAAAAAAAAATGTTAAATAAACAAAATCTGTATAAAATTTTTTAAACGCACTAATAATCCCAAACCAATATTTTACTTATTAATATTTTACTTATTAAGTAAAATATATTTTTTTTAATTTACAATTTCAATCTATTTTTAATAAAAAATATATATTTAACTTAATAAGTAAAATATTAATTTGGGATTATTAGTGCGTTTAAAAAATTTTAAGCTTAAATTTTAACAATTCCCATAAAAAACACTAATTAAAAAAAATTGTCTTTGCCCCCCCCCCCCCCCCGAAAAAATGTCTAGCTACGCCAATGATTCCAGTAGAAAAAGAGCTTTGAAGAAAGTCAATCTGAACTTGCGGTCCGGATGTAATGCAGCTTTGTCATTGCAAGGAGTTCTCTTCTTTGATGTTGTTGTTCTTTTTTTTTCTTTTCCTAAATTTCTTTTAACCCAATATAGTTTTTATAAATAAAATTCTAATAATTACTTCATTAAATGGACTTCATTTTCCCAAACAATCAAGACATACCGCAAGTATTTTCGAAAACTATAAATGATCTCTAATTTTGCAGAAGTAAAATTGGTTCTTAATTAATTTTGTGGATGTTGTTTAATAATCGATTCCTGATATGTCAAATATACACACTTATTGTTAATTTCGAAAAAGAGAAAAATTAGTTCCTCAATAATTACTTCCAATTATTATTATCGATCCGATAAATCGGTTAAATATGTTTCTGTTCTTGTGCCATCGCTTTCACTTTACTCCGGATCTTCTTAATGGCGGCTATTTTTTGCGTGAAGCTGTCGATTGCCCTGTGAGTTCCACTCTATGGCATTACCTGTTATGTTGCTTTGGGGCCTTCTAAAGGCCATTTACCCTTTCTTTAGCTAATTCAGTAGCTAAGGATTGCTTGTATACAGCCCTTGGCCAGAATTTTCTTAAAATTCTGGGGAGACTTTGATTTTTAAGGACTTTCGACTCTTATGTATGTCTCTAAGTGCAGCGTCTCGTATTCATAGAGAAGAGCAGATCTTGCAATTGCCTTAAATATAATTATTTTTACGCGCTGGAAAGGAGGACACGAGATCGCCAGATGCGGCAATTTCTCACTAAACGTGGAAGTTTTTTAATATGTTTGATAAATAAAATAAAAAAATTTTGCTGGCAATTTTTCAAAATCAAAAACTTTTGTAATCCAGGAAAGGAGTAGATTCTAAAATGAATCCCACCAAAACTCGTCTGGAAAATATTGCAACACTGTGATTTGAATTTGGATTAGAAAAATTTACAAGAAATAATTTTTGGCGATTTCATTTCTACTTTTGGCGACTATTTTTGCAACATTTTTTTATGAAAAATTTGTATTAAAAATCTTGTTACATAAAATCAAATTTGTTTTGGAGACTTCTCAAATCAAATTGGAAAAATATGTCGAAAAAAATCTTTTAACCCTGAAACCTAAAGGCGCTGATAGTTTTTGTTTTGCCAAATTAATTTTCAAGCGTGCTGCCACTGATATTGATTAAAGAAACTTCTCTACAACCAAAACATTTTAAACAAATTACGCTTTAAATATTGATACCAAATTTACTCTTTATTCAACTTATTTAAACTAAAATTGCGTTAAAAAATTTCTCACAAATAATTCAAACTCGCTGCTGGCATTTATTTCATCGCAAGTTCTTAACTCTTGTACTAAATTTATAGCAACAATATTTTAAAGCGTGCACAAAAAAAAAAAAGTTGCCAAAAATGTTCGTTATTAAATTTTAACACTTTCTCCAACAAATTGCGGAGCCATTGACCACTTAGGAACTTTCTTTTTGCTAAAGAGCACAAGTTTCTTGCTAGTTTTTATTTATATACATATACATATATATTTTTTTCTTCTAGTGTAGGAAGAAATAAAGTGTTCAAGTTGTTGTCTGTTATTGTGGAAATAAAGTTTTTGACGCATTTCACGTGAAAGTTGCTGCTGCAACCCTCTTATTTTCTTTTCCGAACTCCGTGACTATTATTGGAAATTTTGTAGCCATAAACAATTTCTTTATCTGCATCACTAGCATTATCATCATCCAATTATACGTGTGTGCGAGTGTGCAGTTGCTAAAGTATTCAATTTTCTTATGTTTTTGTGAATAAAAATTTTTCTTTGATAATATTGTTGTCGGAAAATTATATGGCGCTTGAATGGAAAGTTTTATTCTCTTTATTGAATTTCGTTGGTACGAGCATTGTTGGGCAAGAAATATTTTTGAACAATTGAGCAACTTGGCAACGATATATTTATGCATGTATGTACATATAAATGTGTATATTCCCTACCTTGCACTGAGAGGTATACTACGTTAATTGGACTTTTGGAAACAAATAAGTATTCCTATTTTTTCGTAGTAACTACTCGTAACTTACAAGTACCTTTGCAAAGACACTTTTAAAACAAGTGTTTTTAAAAATTAACATTTGCAAAAGTACACAGAAAAAAATTGACAAGAATTATTTTCAATAAAACCATGTTATTGAATAAAATTTTAGTTTAAATAATATTTGTCATTAACTTGAATATTGTATTTATCAATTCCGCACATTTTTAAATATCATTTATTTGTGTTGGTGTTTTCCTTGCTTGTTGATTCACTAAACCTGGTCACGTTCTGATGTTGTTTATTTTTATTGTTGTTGTTGTATTCGTGTGCATTCGGACAAGAAGACGAAAAACGTTGTGGCTTGTTTTTTTCCCAAACAAAGTTATTTTTAGATTAGAAGAAACAAAAGAAATCATGTTTTGCGTGTATTCATTATTTGCGTATCCAAAACCGATTTGCTCTTTAGCTGAATGGTAAGTACGTTAGTTTATTAGTCAAGAGATTGCCGGTTCGACTCATCCCAAACCAAACAACCAAACACATTTAGTTTTAGTAGCAGCCAAGCAAAAGCAAACAAAAAGGGGTTGAAAAATGTGACATTCATCCACACACACAACACAATAACAATTATCACTGAAAATAAAATTTCAGTCAACAATTTTTTCTTTGATTCATTAAATTTCTTTATTGGCTGAAAAAAATATATTCAATAAACATGCATACAATTTTATTTATCAGTAATGCAAAAATCGTCATCACAGAAAATTCGAAAATTTTTAAATATAAAACACCTGTTAAGAAAGTATCAATTAATATATGTAAGTACCTAATAAAAGGTACCTTTTAAAAAATTTCCCTTTAAAAATTTACCCTTCAAAAAAGTACCTTTTAGAACAAGTACAGTACAAACTCTCTAATCCGGACACTCGCTGATTCGCACTATTCAGTAATCCGGACATTTGAATTTTTCGGACAGTTTAGTAATTTTTCCTGTATAGTCCGGACAAGTGTTTTTTCACAGTAAAATTTGTTCGTTATTTTACCGCTAGACAAAATAAGTATGTATTTCTGTGTATGAAGACTACCTACCACTTGTTAAATTAAAAGCCAGAGATCCACTGTGTCAGGATATGAATAGCATTTATTCTACATTAACTACTCTTAACCCGTCCGCTGATTTCTGGGCAAGGGGTGAAATTTGAATTTGGATGAAGATATAGTTCAATCAGTAATTACATACCAAAATATTGGAGAGCTTGATAGTTCTTTGGAGCCTAAGAATGCTCGAAACACAATCTCAAAAAATGATGCAAGCGAACTATTTTCAAAAGCTATTTTATGCGCTGAGCAAACCAAAGCGACGGAAGAGGAAATTTTATTTTTAAAAGAATTTATAAATAGAGCACATAAATTATATAATCCTATGTGTATTCAAACAAAAATAAATTCTTATTTTTAAAAATTAATATTTTTGACCACTTTAAGTATTTTTCTTTATGTCTTCTGTAAATTAATTAAACACAAATGAATTCTTATGTGTAGTTTTTCTTCATTTCGGTAATAAAAGTAATTTATATAGATGTACATAAACGTATTACGATTAAATTTTTATTTTACCTGTAGTCCGGACGATCCAATAACCCGGACAGTAGCTGAAACTATATCTGTCCGGATTAGAGAGTTTATACTGTACCTTTTAAAAAAGTACTTTTTAAAAAGGCAGTTTTTAAAAAAGTACATTTTAAAAAGTACCTTTTAAGAAAGTACCTTTTAAAAAAGAACTTATTAATATAGCGCAATTTTAAAAACTCGATTTCAAAAAATTCCTTTTAAGAATGTTCATTAAAAAAATATACTTTTTAAAAAAGTACCTTTTAAAATAGTATGTACCATTTAAAAAAGTAATTTTTGAATAAATTCCTTTAGAAAAATATTATTGAATAAGTATATATGTATGTATGTATGTATTTATTAAGAAAATTGCAAAAGTACAATTTAAAAATTTTTGTTGTAAAAAAGTACGTTTTAAATAATTTTCTTTGGGGAAAGTAATTTTTTTATTGGTACGTATCTTTTTAAAAAAATACATTAAAAACGGACTTTTTGAAAAAGTACCGTATAAAGAAGAACTTTTCAAAAAGAAATGCTCCCGAAAAGTATGTTCCAAAACAGTCATTGTTATAAACTACTATAAAAAATAAAAAGTACCTGTTGAAAAGTTAACTTTCAAAAAAGTACCTCTTAATGAATTACTTTTTCCAATTGCATCTGTCAGAATTTTTTTTTAAGTAGAAAAATTACTTTTTACAATGTTTTTTTTTTGGCTCTTTAGCTTAGATAATTTAATTTTTTTATTGATTCAAAGCAAGATAATAAATAAATTTCATAATAAAGTTACATACATGTAATTTAATACAATATTAAGCAAAAACATTTTGGTTTCTAGTATATTAGAGTGCGTAAGCTGGTACATGGCTTGGCTTTCAATATTTTTCCTGAATTATATGGGTTCTGTTAAAGCGAATACAAGTCGTTATTCATTAAAAGATTTTTGTTTTATTTAAATCGCTTTTTCAATTTAATAATAAAATTTATTTCCACACTTTCTTGTTCAAATATTTTTATTTTATTTCAATTTTCAAGTATCAACATTGAATCTTATTTTTATATTATTAATTTCACTTGTTATTTCCAGTTTCATTGTTTAAGTTGCAAACATCTGTTCAAACTTTGCAACTGCAACTCATGCAAGTTTTACTATTACGGAAGTAATAAAGAATTCCGACAAACAATCACTTCTTTATGCAAGACTTTTATAGCTGTTACTCAAACACACAGTCCCATAAGCACAAACACACACACACTCACACACACTCACACACACTCACACACACACACACAATATGAGGCAATGCAAGCATGTGCATGTGTGCCGTACTCACACTCTTATATTCTCACACAAGTATTTCCTGTTACCTGTTCACACACATTCCTTGCGAGTCTGTGTTTGTGTGGGTGTAAATTTTTGTTGAACATTAACCTTAACATTTTTGACGCGTGTTTTGCGGCATGTTGTTGTGGTTGTGTGGTTGAACGCAACACAACACAGGACAAACAACAACTACAACCAACCCATCTCATCATCGTCATCATTATGATTTCAACATAGTGATTCTATGTCTATTCGTTTTGTCCGTCGGTCTGCCAACACAACAGCATCAACAACATTAACTAGTTCATTCAAAACCTCAACGAACTCGTTCTCTCTCTCGTCAAACTTCGTTTTTAAATGGCAACATGCATGTTTATTTTCTGTTCGTTGTTTACCAAAAACGAAACTTATTTTACATTCGTTTCATTTCAGGGTTCGCATTCAAATGAAAATCTATACAAGAACTTCACACAACCAGACACACATTTATAATGTTTTACTGTTACTGTTTGTTGTCTATGACCGATGCATGCTGTGTTAAATTAGTCACCTTAAAGAACCTGCTGGCAACGGTTGTGCTTTCAAGCTTTTTCTGTGAAAAAAATAACAGATTCTAATCGAAAAACGAAATATTTTGCTTATAAAAAAACAAATTAAACGGCAAAGTGTTGTTAATATCGAAATGAAAAAATACAATTTGTAAACAAGATATCAGAAAACCATAAATGTTTTGATAATTGAAGCTACTCAATGATCTTTATTTGTGAAGAAATAGAAAGTGATCGTGTTTATAATTTTAAGGGAAATTCATATAAAAATTTACGAGTGAATAACAATATGCCATAAAATTGTTAAAGAATATTTGTTTTCGAAAAAAGTAATGAAAAATTTTCAATTTTTAAAATTTTAACGAAAAATGTAAGTAATTTTCAGTTGCTTTACATTTCAGGACTTTTGCAAATTACACGTTATAGTCAACCATAATTTATCAGATCATACTAAGGTGCTTTTTTTTGTAATGAATGTAATAAATTGCATTTATGAATAATTAAGAAGTTTTTAATTATTTCAAAATATCTTTGAATTTCAAATAATTCAAAAGGATGCACAAAGGAATCTATGGCTGGCACTGCTCTAAGTGTTTTTTTATTATTATTTATGTATATCGGCCTGAAAAACTATAAAACAAAATCCTACAGAATCCATGTATTGAAAGTTAGCCTAGATCGGCAAATCGATTCGCCATTGCAAGTCATATCAACATCATAAATTTTTCTATCACAAAGATGTTTCATTTTGATTTGTTAAGTGAAATCGCCACAGCTACGCTTTATTTTCAAGAAATTTTCCATTACTAATTCCTCAATAGCTTTATGAATCCCACCTTCAACCGATTGCGAGTCAATTGCATTAACTTTATCTCTTACGTAACCCCCAAAAAATCTAAAAGTGTTAGAGGCAATCACAATTGACCACCGTGGTTTTGTGTTATCGTGCTCAATTGTGAGAAATCACACGATCAGGAAACTTTTCACGCAAATTGGCATGGTAGCGTTACTTCTGTGGCACATAGTACCGTTGACATAAATGCCTTCAGATTCCGGCAAAAAAAAATAAAAATTAATCCTTGTTACAGTTTCATTTTTCAAAAAGTAAGGTCCAATGATCCGCTAGAACGCGTGTACGAGTTCGATTTTCACATCACTTACTTTTCCCAATAGCTCATATTTTTTAACGAATTTCACCACTGATAGCCGAGACGGCGATTCACAACAATCGAAAAATGATTTCATTTTACAAATTGTGTTCACGGTCACAGTTTTTATTATTTCTGTAGTGAAGCTTAAAAGTTTTAATACGTTGTTGATGCACGTATGATGTACATATGTTGTTAATGACGTAAATTTTACTTGTCATCTGTCAACTAGCTGCAGTTTAAACATGTGGCAACTGTTAACATGCGTGATATTGAAAATGAAACCGCCCATTGGTACACCCTATACACAAATGAATAACATTGTATCCTCTTTTGTCGTTATACAGAAACAGATGGATAGCGAAATGAAATATAAAGTAATGCACCTACTTAACACCAGAGGCGCTGCAATGATGAAAAAAATATATAAAAAAAGTAAACGCAGACGAGAAGGATTGTACGTCGAATTAAATTTAATTAATTTATACTTCAGCATGTATACCTTCTTCACGATCTCTTTACAAGGAGAGTCTGAAGTACATGCATATCGTTACCTTAATATAAAAAAGCCCTCAATCATTATTTTTTGAAATTGAGTTTTTTGCATTTTTGGATACAATAGATGTCCTTCTATCGAAATATACAAAAAACCCCAATTTAAAAAAAATGAGTAAGGGCCTTTCTGTATTCAGGTAACGATATGTATATTGGTTGCTTGATTGCTCCAGTACTACTTTTGAAAGGGTTATATGTATCTCGAGTTGTCCGGATAGTTTCAAACCAAGAAATGGGTAGAATAGTTATAGAACATTCTTGCACTTAGTTAACCAATTTTGTAATTTATTTTGAAAGAAAATGACATCAAATCGTTGACAAAATGTTTGTTAATTTAGTTGCTAATACGAGTTTTATGTGGTAAAGGCATTATTGCTCAATGTTTAAGTTTGTTTAAATAATAACATTTTAAGACAAAAGTAAATAACATTCCCTTTTAATAAGAGATTCACTATCGCTTAAATATTAAAATCTTCGTAATAAGATTTGCCCTGGATGCAGCATAATTTTGCGCAAAAATAACCGAGAATTGATATTGAGTGTAAGAATCTGAACAGGTGTGGGTTGATGACTGCTGAATGTATGCTTTTGAAGAAGGTTATTAAAGGCTCTAGATTTTTTTTAGCTTTTATGCTTTTCCCGCTAGTGCAAAAAATGCTTTAAGCAACTGTCAAAGTTAGAAAGCTATACAAGCTGGGTTGTGCAAAGCTGCTCCAAAGTACTGATTTATACATAAGGTGCAAAGATGATGAATCTCTCATCTCTCTTACCTCACATTTCGCTCATTTACTTAAACAACGTCATAACTTAAAAAAATTTGTTTTACAGAAAATGAGTTTAAAATTTTTAATTCATACACAAATTAATATATAATTTAATTTTTTTCTCCAAAGTTTAGTGCAGTTAGTGGGAAATATATTTAATCGATGCAAATAACGAAATGATTACACAAAAATCAAATTTTTTGAGTTATGAGTTTGTTCAAGTAAATGAGCGATTTGTTCGAATAGTTTCATTGAAACTACAGCACATTTGTGATATATTAAATAAAAAATTCTTAGTAAAACCGAAAACTTCGAACAAATTACGGCATTCGGTAGCGATCGAAATATCAAAATGTCTCAATAAAGTTTATATGGAAATATTTTACAGTTTCCATCAATATCGAACTGTTTATGCAACAGTTGTTCACTAGAATGAAAGAAAGACAACTTCCCATTAGTTTGGTTTACACCCAGCGTATGCTATAATTCTACAAAACAAATTATTTTTAAAGAGTACCGCAAGGTCGCAATTGTCCAGTTATGGTACATTTTTGTCCCCCTGAAGAAAAAAAACAGATTTTTTTTATTAATAGATTAATATTAATAATATTGTTTACAAAAATATTTTTGTAAAAAAAAGTACCGAAAATTGGAATCAAGGCGTTAGGCAGGGTCGGCCAACTTGTAAGTTCAAGTTTGCAAAAAAAAAAATTCTAAAATCCATTTTTAATCTTTTTAGAAGGATTAGAGTTCCATTTAATTTTTCTTTCGGCCGTTTAACCCCTTATAAGTACAAGTACAAACATAAAAAAGTACCACACTGCTGTTCATATTGAATTAAGTAGGATTTTCGGTGCTATCTTTACTAGCTTTTAAGATGCAGAGACAAAGTTTTTAACCATTTCTCCACACTTTAAATTCATATTTTCCGAAAACCTTTATAAGGAAAGTTAAATAACGGGAAAGGTGATTACATACAGAATTTCAGGATATAAAAATTTTCAAATGATCAAAATTGGAAATATTAAAAAATCAGCTTCACAAATAGAACGAATGCACCTAATGTAATATATATGGTATACAAAATCAACTACAGAAAAATTTATGTCAAATGAAACCAGTTTGGATCATATTTGTTGAAGAGTTTTAGGGCCATTATTACAACTTAATGTTAGTTAAAAGAAGGATATTATCGTACGTATAAAATGTTGTTCATTATTATAAATTTAATTTAACTTACCAGGAAGGATAAACTTGCCTTTAACAAAGTAAAATAGTACTAATGAACAACTTTTTATACGTATATAAAATCCTACATTTAACTAAATTTAGGTTGTAATAATGGCCATCGAAGTATGTTTTTATTCTATATAAAAGTACACAACTTTTTCCGTAATCTATAATTTAAATTACTTTCTTGAACAAAATTATCGTAAAAGTAAAAGTAAATCCTATGTTTAACGATTTGCAATTGGTAGTGTCCAGTTATTTTTCAATTTCACAAAAATACACGTATTCAATTTCAAATAATTGTGATTTTATTGAGTTTTATATTTAATTGCAATGTAATATCGTAATGCAAATCTTCATGAAACTAAAACATTTCCCAATTAAAAGAACATGATTGCACACGAAAATGTAAACTAGTTAAATCGAAATTAGTGGAACTTGTTACATAAATTAAATACCTTCACCACACACATGCATACGCAGTGTTATAACAGCGTATTAGTTGATACCAAATATTCCTTCGTTATATAACACACACTCACACAAACATACATTCGAATAAAATTCATTTTAAATATTTCATTAAAATCCGTTAGTCACCAATATGATTTGCATGCAGTTCTGAGCAGGGCATTCAAATATTTGCTTTGTTTTTGTTAATGGGAAGTCACTTTTAATCCGTATTAAAACGAAGGTTCCCAAATAGGAATTTATAGGTAAAGTACGAACAACTTTGTTTCTATTTTAGACTTAAGGAAAAAAATTTATGCTTACTCTTAGGGCCATTATTACAACTTATATATAGTTAAAAGTAGGATTTTATCGGACGTATAAAAACTTTATCATTTGCAGAATTTTACTTTAGCCTTAAGTGTGCGATAAATTACAGGCAAGTTTATCCTACCTACCTGATAAATTAAATCCAATTTGCAATAGTGGAAAGGTTTTTATACGTCCGATAAAATTCTACTTTTAACTATTTTTAAGTTGTAATAATGGCCCTTAATGAAAGAAAACAAAATTCATCAGGGAATTATGTTGGAATAGTGAACGATTACTTTCACTAATAAAAATTTTCACTGCTTGGGAATCTCTGCTATAAAGCACTAACAAGTACATGTAACAACCGCATTTATTACAACATTAAGCAGCTACACAAATACTTAAATGCTAATACCGGCACTTTAATGCACATTGGGGTAACTCAGTGCGCACCAGTGCACATTTAAATATCCACCATGGCACAACAAAAACAAAAGTGAAATACAACGAAATGAAAAATTAAAAAAAAATGCAGCATGAAATGGTAATAATGATGCAGGCTATCATTATGATTTTACAACACAACAAAAAGAACATCAAAATAGAAAGGACATTTAATGCAAATTTACGTTTTATGCCTGAAAATTCAGTATTTATTTACTAAATACAGACACCGAATGCAAACAGTGAGTAACAGCTACAAATAAAATAATACAAATATTATTGTCCATCTGAACTCAAAGTAAGTTTTGCATTTTCGCGAACGTTTCTGTTTGAATATGTTAAACTCGGGCTGAAATTTAATTACAGGCTTTTAAATATATTTCACTAAAATAAGCAACTAATTTTGGGGCAAATTCTATTTTAAAGATATACTTTTTTAATATTTCAGGAACAAAATAACAGTCCAATAAAAACAGAGACATTTATTTTCCACCAAAATAGACAAAACAAACATCAACATCGCTCTCAGACAGCCCCTGTGACTAGCCTATCAGTCCAAATGCCGTAAGTTCGATTCCCGCCATAGACCCTGAGTATTTTCCGAGTTGAATGCTGAGAGACGCATGTGAGACATCTCGTAACAAAAATGTGCATGAGTGCCTGCCGATTTGACGTCGAATTGAGTCGGAGTCGGTTCAATTGAATTGATCGATTAAATTGATTAATTAAGTACATTTTGACTTGATGGATTAGATTTATAAAGTTCCTGTTTACAGTAACCACACAAGAAAACAATTTGCTGCAGTTATATCTGGGGAAAGATCAGTTCGCCAAAATTTTGAGTTTTTGGAAATAATTTTATTTCAAAATTTTGCGTCCCTTTTCGTTGAACTGCACAGATTGTTTTTGGCGCAGTACTCTGGGTATTTTTATATTTGTGATCATGGTCACTGTTTAATTTCTTTACTACTGTTCTTATTAGTATTTCTCAAAATAACACAACTGCTACAAACAAAATACTGATAATCTGTGATCACAGTAACAGTTTAAATGAACAGCGATTTAGAAATCACGTCCACTAGGAACAAAATTATTAAAAAATCACGGGACCGCTAATCCCTAGAAGTGACAAGGCATAGTTTTGTCCTCTTCCACCATTTGCAAAACTTTTTGGCAAATTTCCAAGCGAATAGATAAATGCGCGAGATTTAATTTGCTTGTGATTTGAAGCAAATACTAACGACTGATACCAATCAGAGCAGATATATTTCTTGATAAAACGCTTAAAATTATCCGAATGGCAGCTGGAGTACAGCAGTAATTGTTTATTGTATCCTAATTGTGAGATTTCTATTGTAAGGCTTTCGAGCAACTGTGCTCAGTTTACCAACCTCATTATTTTCCACATGCTGTGAGCATGTGTGCATTTTTACTAATTTCAGATGATGATCTAAAACTTAAAAAAAATTAACTGATAGCTTACTAAAGGGTAGATTTTGTATATACATACATACATACAAACAATTTTTTCGCTTTAAAATTTGTATGGAAAAAACCCCCGAATATTTCTAGAAAATATGTAATATCTTCTTAGCGCCTAGAGCGATTTTATTAAAACATAGCTAAGAACCTTCTCGATCAAGTCACCTTTCAAACAGAAAAAACTAAATCAAAATCGGTCCAGCCGTTTGGTCTGTACGTGTACATGTACACACATGATACACATATGCACAGACACATCCTACAAACTTATAACACCCCTTTTTTTAGTCGAGGGTTAAAAACGAATTTTCATAATTTTTTTAAACGTTCAGAAACTAAATTTTTTTATTTTTTTTTATTTTTGGTAGCAAGTTTCACTAGCCTTCCTGTATTCTTTTTTGTGTATAACATAGTTTTAACATAATTTTCTAAGCACTATTGAGTATTTTATTGCTATTATTATTGTCGTTTTGGTCCACACTATTCACAAATTAAATAATTTTCACTAAGTAATTTAAAATATAAAAAGTAAACATTACTTTTTGATTGATTGTACAATGTTGTCAACACATTAAAAAATATCGGCCTTATGTATAAGAAAAAATTAACAAGAAGTTAGCATAAATAACAAGATATAATATGATCTTAGCTAGTTTTTCCATACAATTTTACATTAAAAATCACGCTAGGATTTGAGAGTGGGTTAAAACTACATTATGTGCCAATTTTTAATGTCAAATTATATGGAGCAACTCGTTAGGAACTAAATTCAATGTCGTCACTTATGCTAACTTCATGCCATTTTTTAGCTTATACATAAGGCCGTATTTCTTTAAAACGACCTTAATTTATTTGCTGAACTTGAGTAAATGTCGTATTAGTAATATTTTATATTTAAATTAATCATACGCTAGTATCACCTAAACAACATTTTATCTCTTTTATCTCTTTGATGGTTATTTTAGTTAATTATTCATCTAAAAAGCGTATCTATCGCACACTAAATCATAAACAGTCACAACTAAAAATCATTAAAATAATTTTGTTTTTTCATTAACCAGTTCACTGAACAAATCTCTAATGGCCGCAAAAATTTATTTTGCAACTTCTTATTGAACCAAATAGATACGAGTATAATACCGTTAAGCCTGTTTTTACCCGACTGCGCAACGCAAGGAAAGGTATTGTGTTTACCAGCCTATGTATGTATGTATGTATGCCTGTGTGTTCCTTTACCGCACTATACATATAAACCGAACGTTTGGACCTATTTTGATGATTCTTACGTCAATCGATTTGTCTTAATCGCGGGAGTGTCACTAAAGATATATTAGTTGTCAAAATTCAATATGGCGGTCAACAGACGCCATTTTGTAAATACGAAAAAATAAAAAGTCGGCGATCTCTTATGATTTTTTCATTTCGAATGACCCTTTAGGATATTTAATGGTTCAAAATGGGTCGCAGTCGGGTTTTTTGATTTTTATTCTATAAATAGTTGTTACATTATATACTTGATTAACTTGTACAGTATCAACAATTGTTTGCCACTTCTGAAAATTTGGGATTTTTTTATGATTTAGTGTGCGATATCATTTGTTATGCTAAAGCTTAAATTCAGCCAAACTTTATTTAAAAAAAATCTTCATGATTTTTTAAGATTAAAGTTAAATTTACGTGTCTACATAAAAATATCACAAAAATTTAAAATTTTTTCACCCACCTAAAAATAAAATGATAAACAGAACTTAATTTTTGGTTGTTTTCATTATTATTCCTGTTTTATTTTTATGTCATTGTAACACAAACTATCAATTATTAGTACATATTCACTACTTCCCATCGATCTTTATTGACACTTGTACTCGTATCGAATTGTTATTTAATGACATATTTTTGCATGTGTGTGTGTGTGTTTGTGTGTGTCTGTATGTGTTTGTTTTGAGAACTCTTTGCAATGGCAATACTTCTGCAAGAACAAACTTGTTAGTCGCTACAAAGAAACAAAATTCATGTGGTTTTATTTTCCATTTAATTTTTATTATTTATTTTTATATTCAACTCAGATGGCGGAAAAGTTTTGCAGGACGCAACCCTGCAGAAAATTTGGTGACAATTGATCCAAACGTACTCGTCCTATGACTTGAAAAAATGAGAGTGTTACCAACAGTAGGGAGTAGTGTATGGTGATAAAAAAGACATATCCCATAAACGTTTACATTTTCGTGATGTATCGTATTGATCTTGAGCCAATTTAATTGGTACTCGGTCTATTATTGTAGTAAATGGCACTGGACATGTTCGATGTGGTTGAATACATGGACTCATCAAATAGTGCCAACGTAATGTCAATTGCCCCTTTCAATGTGACTCTGGCACCAGTCCCGTAACTATAGTTAGATATAAGACCAAGCTTATCTGGTATTTATACTTTTGAAATATGAGTGGTCCTGTGGTTGAGGGGGTAGTGTGCAAGCCTGTCATGCGCGAGATTGTCGGCTCGAATCTCAAAAAATTTTCAGATTCAAAATAAAATTTCATTGCATTTTTAGCAATAAAAAAAGGTTTATAAATGTTCATTGTTACAGTTAAATGTCGGAATGACATTTATATATAACTTATATTATTCTACACCGAATAGCTCCCTATGGGGTAGTTCAGTGAGAAGTCACAAGGTGCATACAAGGTATCAATTAACCCCAACCTAGGACATTCCCATGTAAAAGTGACTTGTCCGCTTCATAGGAAGTGTTAGAACTCGGACTGGTTTTCTGCTTGCCAGTGCAGGCAGGCTTATTTTAGTTTATTGGTGAGAAGAAGTCAGACACTTGGGGGGTGAAACAAAAAAAGGCACGAAATGAAAATTCGAGGGGATTCCTAAGCGTGTATATAAATGCCAAAAAGGCATGATTAAAAAGGCTTAATGTAAATGTGAGTGACTTTTTGCGGGAGGCCTAAAATGAAATTTTCAATACAAGGCAGGCTAAAAAGGTATAGTGTGCAATGGCTCTGGCACACTTCCTTATTAATTTTGTTTGTGGCCATATAAGACATTTTTTTCAAATCTAATGACAAGAATTTTACCAAATACTTTTATAATTTTAAAAAGTAAAATTTTAGTTTCATGGGCCTTGCTTAAATAAGCAGTGAACACCATATTTTTTCAGCGAGTAATTGTCAACAAAGTCAGACTAGGCATTTGGTGAAGCAACTGGTAATGTCAATCACTATTACAGATTCGTGAGAGGCACGAATGTGAACTTAAATGTCAAGCAGCAGTGAGTTGTAGGTAATGAATATGAGCATCTAGAAAAACAAATTTTAGTACTGAAATGCACTCAATGACATGTTTTCGTTTCCGTGTATTTGTCCCGTCGTAGCGTTACATATCATTTTTTTTTATAGAGAGAAAGTGAACAAATAGGAAATGCTAAATATGTATGTGTGTATATATTTTTTCGTTCGTCTATACAAACTTGGTTTTGTTTGTTGATTTTGCTTGTGGTTGTTGTTTTTTTGTTGTTGTTGCTGTTTCATGCATAATAATGGCATAAGGTTGCAGGACTACGAGTATATAGTAAATGCCGGTCGGAGTATTTATTAGCCGTGGAGCTGTGGCAGTTGTTGATTTTTGAAATGGTTTCATGCGGTGGAGCAGTCATAGTGTGTCAAGTTTAAGTACAAATGTAAAATACCCTCACAGATACATATGCATGCAGAGACATGTTTTTGCATGTATGCAAATGATGTTGTGTATGTTTTGTTTTCTAGCATGAGTCCTTTTCGTATCAGTGGCATATTGTGCTCTGGCTGCTATTGAAATTTGTTATATGGAATAGCAAATGTAGTGGCACTCATGCTGGCATATACATATATATGTATGTTTGCTTAATATTTTGTTTATGATTTACATTTTGTAATGCTATCATAAGTAACGTCTGTATTTTTACAGCTTTGTATATATATTAGTTATGAAGATATACAAATGCAACATGCACTTAAACATTTTTAGCAGAGAGCTTTTACATTAATTGTTCAGGTTATTAAGTGAAATGGAAAAGTAAAATACTCTTTTATGACTAGAATTTACTGTAATTTTATTTGCTTTAAGATAAAAAAATTAAATATGTTTTAGTTATTGTTTTAATGCTTTCGACTACTGGTACTTTATTTACAAGCTCAGGTGTGTTGCCTTTTAAAGGATTTTAAAGTATCCTTACTTACTGACTCATACAGATTTTGATAAAATAATACAGAATTTATACAAAACGCCAAGCGTTGATAAATTTTAAATGTATTTTGTTTTTGTAATTTATTTTTTTTTTCATGTAAAATTTTTCAATGCTTAGTGTGGCGCTTTACAAAACCAGGCTTTAACTGTCTAATTATACATATTGTTACCTAAAATGCAAAACGCCTTGTTTAACAAATAATTCCAAACGGATTTTCTTTTTTTTTTTAAATTGTGTGGAATTTCATCAAAGTAATCTTGAAAAATCCAGGCTCTTAATTCCATCTACAAAACAAATTTTAAAACGTATTTTTAGGGAACTGTACAATTCAAACATTAAGGGCCAATTTCACCAACTCTTTATAAATATCAATTCATATTTAAATGTCGATTTTCATTAATTTTTGTAAGAAAAATTACTTTCAAATATGAATTGATATTAGCTGTTGTTGTTATTTACATTTATTTTCTTTACACTCTTTTTACAATTGCAATTAGAGCTGAAAAAAAGTTGGCCAAGTAAGAAAATAAAAAAAACATCTTGATTATTGAGTTCTTGTTTAAAATTTGTTATTTGCTGAGCTCTAGTTGTACTAAGAAATTTTTGTGTAAAGGTTCCCTCATGATCTGCATTAGCAACAGTGAAATTGGCATAGAATCTAGATAAACACATTAATAATCAATTTCAATGTATTTTTAAGGAAAAAAAATATTGTACTCAATAAGTAAAATGATAATTTGGGATTATTAGTGAGTTAATAAATTTTAAATTTAAATTGTAACAATTCCCATAAAAAAATTAATAATTAACTTGACTGCACCCGGTCAAAAAAAATGCTTGTGTGGCAACACTCTATTCTTGAATAGTTGTTGTTGTTATTTACATTTAACACTGAATATATTTAAACACATTTACATTTAACACTAAAGATAATTAAATAAGTTGGTGAAATTGGTCCTAAGATTAATTTCTCAAGTCGAAAAAATTTTAAATCAAAGCAATTGAAATAATTAATTAATCACAAAATTATTTGTTAAATATCTGAAATTTGTTCAACTTTAATTGAAAAAAAAAGTTTTTTTTTAAATCTTCAACATATTTTTTAACTTTTTATTTGATTATAAATAACGCAACAATTCAGATGAACTGGAACAAAAAGAAAACATTCTATATTAATTTTATCCATCTCCTTCTTAAAACCAAAAAGAAGTAAGAAAAATAAAACTGAGAATAATTATAAAACCATAACTTAAAAATGTTGACAAATAAAATTTATGACCTTATTTTGTCGAAAAATTCCACCTCATATTGAGTTTTATTTTTCCTTCTTTTTTTAATTTGTTTTCTTTAAAGGAAAATTTCTTGTTAAAGCAAAAGCACAAGCGACAAAAGACAGACCACTTAACAATTATTTTCTTACCTAGACAACCGTATTTATTGTTTGACGTTAGAGAAAATGAGTACTGTGGCTCTATAATGGCTCGCCCACCTTTAATATATTGCCTTAAGGAATGGTTTTTCTATTGCTTAAGTGAGAATTCAACAAATATACTTTTGCTTATTAAGATGCTGACACAAAGTGAGAGCTTAAAGCCAAAAAAAAAATAATAATAATAAAAAACCTAAACATACAAACAAATGGGCGACCAAAACGAAAACAGTAGACAAAAACACAAAGCGTAAATGCCTGACAGATGTTTTCAATTGTCGCTATTTGGCTTTATATGTATTTGTTTTGTTGTTCGTTTGTTTTTTGATACAAAATTTTCAATGTTATTTTAGTCTAGATGCGACTACCATAGTGATGAAGATGGTCGGTCGCTCTTTATTTTCTATAATCTCATGTAGTTAAATGCTCGAATGTGTGCTTGAAATGTTAAGTAGCGTATTTCCAATAACAGTTTCAAGTCCTGCTAATGAAGATGTTTTTTGTTGGCTTTGTGCACATTTAATAATTTTTTTTTTCTATTTCTCTTTCGAAGGCCTCGTATTGTCATGACAACATTAAACAGTTAGATCTTGCTCTAAATCTTTATTGTGGTTCACCTAAATTTGATTTCATTTTACAGTTGCGTAAAGCATGTTGTAAATATATGTTTGTATATGTGTACCTACGATGTCTGCATGCAAGTTACGTATATAAACCCTGATAGCATTGATAAATTTATTGAAGAAATTATTAAAGTCTAAAAGTGTTGAATAAACAAATTTTGATAAACACTAAGTCAAAGAACTTTGTAAATTTAAATGCATTTCCGTTCACACGAAAAATTGTTTTTTATATAAACTGCAACATTGCAAGTTATTAAAATTAAATGTAACACAATATCTGAAATTTATTAAAATTAAAAGTAATACAATATACATAAAAATATTATTAATGCAGACTTAGCCATTTCGCAATTATAAGTTTGGCCAATCAGAAATTAGGTGGTTGCTAAGAATAAGGTAAACGTTAAGAAATAAAAATATTGTAAGTTTAGTTTTAGTTCCAACCTCAAACAATAAAGTTTCTTTTAATAAAATAAATCGTTCAATTAATTATAAAATAAAAGTTGTTTTTTTTTATTAAATAAAAGCAACCGAAAACAAAAGTGGCGCAGTCGGTAGTCCTTCCTTATAAAAGAGAGGATAGTGATACGTTTAAAAATCCTGCGAATCCAGGACAATAAAAGAAACGATAATAAAAAACAGTGGTAGCGAAAATAAAAAATAAAATCAATAAAATAAAAGTTTTTTATTTAAAATCACCCACAAAAATCGATCAAAATTAATTTGGCAGTGTAGTGGACTCAAAGATCCTTTGCAGACACCACCCAAGGATTGATCAAAAATAATAGAAAATTCAAACCATCAAAATTAAATCCAGAAGAAACAAAGAGTTTGACAAGAGAAGGATGGAACAAGCTCAAGGAGTAGATACGTCAGTATTAGAGCAACTAGCAAGACGAGAACAACAGCTGGAACAGTTGAGAGGAGCATATATAGAATTGCAGCAGAGGCAAATTCAAGTAAACAACCAAAATATGGAAAGAATCATAAGCAGCGTGAGCCATCTTCCAATATTCACTGGGCATGGCGACATTACGATAAATTCGTTTTTAAGCAGCACGGAATATTTGCTTTCAACATTGGAGAATGACGACCAGCGAAAAGAGGTTACAAGGGCAATTTATTACCGTACCATACAGGGAGAAGCTAAGGACACAATTATTAACTTACCACAACCAGACAATTGGGAACAAATTAAACAGGCCTTGAAGCTGAGGTATAAGCCAGATGTGGAGCCACACCAACTATACAGAAGAATCAACAACCTAAGGGCAAATACTGTAAGTGATTTAGCATTACAAATTCAAAAAATTAAACATAAAGCAGATGAGTTAATGGTATACTATAGAGAAGATATAGGTATTGATTTAACAAATATAAATAGTCTATTGACAAATACAATAAAAGAAATTACACAAGGTGTCTTATTAGATAAAATTTATGAAGAACATAATCTAGACACAATAATAAATATTATGACACGCAGAAGGTATGAAGATAGTTGTATCAGACATGAATTTAAAAAGAATAGACCAGTCTCACCAAACGTATTTAAACCACCAAATAGATACCAAAATAAGAATAGATTTTATGACAATAATTTACCGGACCGAAACTACAATCAAAATAATGAATATAGAGGAAATTATTCCGGACAATTTAAGGTAAATCAACCAAATTATAACAATACGCATTACCAGAATCAAGATAAAGAAAAATTTTCGAGCCAATTTAGACGAAATCAACAAAATTTTAATACACGTAATATACAATATCAGAATCAAAGTAGGGAAAATTATTCTAATCAGATCAGACGAAATCAACAATATTTTAATAAAGGTTATCAAAACAACAGGTCAGGACAATTTAGAAGAAATCAGGAGGAACCCATGGAAGTGGACAATATTGAAGTAGATTATAATAGGTCTCAACGAGCAGGAAACCCTAATCGACACCACAGCCAAGATAGCTGGAATCAGATTAGGCAAGGCCAGGGAGAGCTAAATGAAGATTTGGAAGAAATAAATAATACAGTTTTTTTTATGAAACAGCCTCAGAGGGATTACCCAGAATAAATATTACAATAAATAAGAAAAAATATGTAGCACTTATAGATACAGGAGCGTCGTTCAGTCTTATAAATAATAAAATAAATGATTTTGCAAAACACAAATTGAATAGACCTTTAATATTTAGAACATTGACTAACAAAGACACTAAGATTAAGATATAGACCAGAGGTTGAACCCCACCAAATCTACAGAAAGATCAACGAGATACGAGTAAATAATGTAAGTGAATTGGCAATAGAATTACAAAACATTAAGTATAAAAGTGATGAACTAAGTATTTACTATAGGGACGATCCATATATAGATTTATCTAATGTGAATAGCTTACTAACTAATATAGCAAAAGAAATGACACAGGGTATATTATTAGATAAAATATATGAAGAAAGAGGTATAGGGACTATAATAGACATAATGACAAAGAGAAGGTACGAAGACAGTTGCATTAGGCAAGAATTTAGGAAATTCAAAGGAACTTTTCAGAATATAGCTAAACAAATGAATAAAAATAATAATTATAATTACAACCGAAATTATCAGAATAAAGGACAAGCTAATTATAGCAATAATAATCAGAATAATTATTACAATAGATACAATAATTATAATAACAATTCAGGACGCTATAAGGTCCAACACAACAATAATATGTCGGGAAATTTCCAGAGGCCCGTACAGGTAGGAAACTCTAGGCCAAATTCTGGACAATATCGCTGGAATCAACCTAGACAAGACCGAACCGAGCCAATGGAAATAGACAATATAGAATTAAATGAGTTTCATAGATTCCCGCAGGTAGGACACCCCAGGCCAAATGTCAGCCAAGATAGCTTGACTCAACTTGGGCAAGACCGAACGGAATCAATAAAATATAATAAAGAAAGAAATAAATAATGGAAATAATAGATTTAACCAAATCCAAGATTATGAGATTGAGTATTTAAAAGCAAAAGAAAACAAAGTGGCTGATTTTCTTGGTAGGTTGGAAAATAATGAATAAATCGAGAATATGGAGGAAGATACATTTTCAAAAAACATGGAGGATAACACTTCTGATATAAACATAATATGTAATATTGAAGAAGAAAGCGATCGTAATGCCACAATACACTCCGCCGAAGAAAATTTGAATGATCAGTTTTACATTAAGGATGAGATAGTAAACGAACATAAAACACAAATAATATTGACAAATAATAAAATTGAAGAAATGAAGAATTTACACAATAAACGAATAATATTTTTAGCAGAAAGTGACTTTGATAATATGGGGGAGATATTTAGAAAATATCTAACGAAAGGATTGGTAGGTATATATTCGGAATTGTCAATGCATAAGTATAATATAGTACAACAAAAATTGATTCAGATGTTTTCCAATGACAGAAATATAAAATTTATAAAATGTACCAAAAGAGCACAGGATATTGAAACCGAAGTCGAAGCAGTAAAACAGATATCGCTTTACCATGTAAAAGAAAGTATGCACTCAGGTATACAAGAAACCTATAATCAAATAAAAGATAAAATTTATTTTCCAAAATTGATGGAACTTGTTCATTTGGTAATTAACCAATGCGATGTATGTAAAGAAATTAAATATGACAGAAACCCAATTAGAAAAAAACACGAACTGACAGAAACACCGACAGATAAAAATCAAATAATTCATATAGATACTTTTGTTATAAAAAACTTTCGCTTTTTAACGATAATAGACAAATTCTCAAAATTTGGAGCGGCTTACTCACTAAACGATAGAAATCCTATTACAATAATTGAGCAATTAGAAGATCATTTTGCAAAAATTGGGAAACCAATTAAAATTATAGCTGATAATGAATTTAAGGCAGCACGAATTCAGGAGTTCCTGAGCCAAGAAGGAATTCAACTGCATTTAACAAAACCCAATAGTCATACGGGTAACGCAGACATAGAAAGGATGCACAACACACTTACAGAAAAGTTTAGGATAATATATAAATTAGAAAAAAGTTTACCAATAAAACAAATTATACAGAAAGCAATACGCAATTACAATAGCAGGTATCATTCTACAATCAAAAGTACTCCTTTAGATGTTCAAAACGGTAAGACAGATATAGTGCAAATTAAGCAAAATATTGAAGAAAAAAAGAAGAAAATTATAGACAAACTAAACATAAATAGAGAAGATTACAGCGAAAATAGAAAAGAAGGGTTTGTTAGAAACTATAAAGCGACTAGACATAAAGAACTACCAAAATTCAGGAAACTAAATCTAGACAATATACATCCATGTAATATTAAGCGACCTCAAAAATTTTCAGACATTGTGGATCGTTCTGTCAATAATGATGTGGACACCGCTTAACAACGCATATTTCAATATGACGGAAATAAAGGATCAAATGGGTTTTGTGGACTTTCAAACAAGACATCAGGAAATAGTAAAAGACACAGACATAGTTATACATATGATCAATATTGAACAAATTGAAGAAATTATAAATGACATGACCGATAATATTATTTTAATGAAAATAAAGAATAAAGACATTCTTCAGAGGGAACTACTAGACGTAAGAAATAAGCTATTAACACTAATACCAAGAAAAAACAGACACAAACGCGGACTGATAAATGCAATAGGTAGTATGTCAAACTGGTTATTTGGTACGATGGACGATACTGACAGACAGGACATACAGAATCATCTACTTAAAACGGACGGAAATATTAGTCAACAAATTCAAGTAAATTATTATTTTAATACAGCATTAGAACAACTTCAAGATATTGTCAAAAGTGATAGAAAAAATATAGAGAATGCAATAAATAGCATTTATAAATTTAATGAAAAAGAAAGAGAACAAAATACATATTTAGAACAGTTATCAAAAATACAAATGTTAAGAGATAAAATTGAACATATTCAAGATAATATAGTGTCAGCAAAATATGGAATAATTCATCCTAATATTTTAACAAGTAAAGAAATAATAAAATATGAGATAGATTATAACAAACTGAAATATTTACAATTAGGAACAGCAGTTTTTAATGATACATACTTAATATTTGGTATAAAGGTACCAAAAACATTTATATACGTAAATATTAGATTTCTCATACCTATACCAAATAAAGAAAATAACGAAATAGAAGAAAAAATATTTAAAATATTTAACTATGAAAACAAAACATATGAATATAAAGAAAATAAACATTTAAGAGAATTAAAAACCACTAACCATTGCGTTATGAAATCAAATTGTAAACTTATAAAAAATACAGAGTTTGAAATAATTCCAATTAGTGTAAAAACTATTATTATTAAGAATGCTATTAACTTACCAATTAATCAAACTTGCACTAAAAATGAGACGATTGTTAATGGAAACTACCTAATCCAATACAGTAATTGTTCTATTAAAATTAAAGATTACTATTTTTCAAATCTTATTGAAATTGCAGAAGAAAATATTAACATCTTAAAAATAAAATATGATAACATTCAGAATTTTACAAAAAAGATAACTTTTGAGGAAATTATAGAAAATAATAAAGTAAATAGTGAAAATATTTTTAATTTAAAATACCACAGTAAATTCACTTACGGATGCAATTTGTTAATAATTATTTTGATAGTAATTTTATGTTGCATTTTTTGTATTAAACATAAATATATAAAAATAAAACTAAACAATAGAATTCAGGAGAATTCTAATCAAAAGGGGAGAGTAGTTACGTATATAAACCCTGATAGCATTGATAAATTTATTGAAGAAATTATTAAAGTCTAAAAGTGTTGAATAAACAAATTTTGATAAACACTAAGTCAAAGAACTTTGTAAATTTAAATGCATTTCCGTTCACACGAAAAATTGTTTTTTATATAAACTGCAACATTGCAAGTTATTAAAATTAAATGTAACACAATATCTGAAATTTATTAAAATTAAAAGTAATACAATATACATAAAAATATTATTAATGCAGACTTAGCCATTTCGCAATTATAAGTTTGGCCAATCAGAAATTAGGTGGTTGCTAAGAATAAGGTAAACGTTAAGAAATAAAAATATTGTAAGTTTAGTTTTAGTTCCAACCTCAAACAATAAAGTTTCTTTTAATAAAATAAATCGTTCAATTAATTATAAAATAAAAGTTGTTTTTTTTTATTAAATAAAAGCAACCGAAAACAAAAGTGGCGCAGTCGGTAGTCCTTCCTTATAAAAGAGAGGATAGTGATACGTTTAAAAATCCTGCGAATCCAGGACAATAAAAGAAACGATAATAAAAAACAGTGGTAGCGAAAATAAAAAATAAAATCAATAAAATAAAAGTTTTTTATTTAAAATCACCCACAAAAATCGATCAAAATTAATTTGGCAGTGTAGTGGACTCAAAGATCCTTTGCAGACACCACCCAAGGATTGATCAAAAATAATAGAAAATTCAAACCATCAAAATTAAATCCAGAAGAAACAAAGAGTTTGACAAGAGAAGGATGGAACAAGCTCAAGGAGTAGATACGTCAGTATTAGAGCAACTAGCAAGACGAGAACAACAGCTGGAACAGTTGAGAGGAGCATATATAGAATTGCAGCAGAGGCAAATTCAAGTAAACAACCAAAATATGGAAAGAATCATAAGCAGCGTGAGCCATCTTCCAATATTCACTGGGCATGGCGACATTACGATAAATTCGTTTTTAAGCAGCACGGAATATTTGCTTTCAACATTGGAGAATGACGACCAGCGAAAAGAGGTTACAAGGGCAATTTATTACCGTACCATACAGGGAGAAGCTAAGGACACAATTATTAACTTACCACAACCAGACAATTGGGAACAAATTAAACAGGCCTTGAAGCTGAGGTATAAGCCAGATGTGGAGCCACACCAACTATACAGAAGAATCAACAACCTAAGGGCAAATACTGTAAGTGATTTAGCATTACAAATTCAAAAAATTAAACATAAAGCAGATGAGTTAATGGTATACTATAGAGAAGATATAGGTATTGATTTAACAAATATAAATAGTCTATTGACAAATACAATAAAAGAAATTACACAAGGTGTCTTATTAGATAAAATTTATGAAGAACATAATCTAGACACAATAATAAATATTATGACACGCAGAAGGTATGAAGATAGTTGTATCAGACATGAATTTAAAAAGAATAGACCAGTCTCACCAAACGTATTTAAACCACCAAATAGATACCAAAATAAGAATAGATTTTATGACAATAATTTACCGGACCGAAACTACAATCAAAATAATGAATATAGAGGAAATTATTCCGGACAATTTAAGGTAAATCAACCAAATTATAACAATACGCATTACCAGAATCAAGATAAAGAAAAATTTTCGAGCCAATTTAGACGAAATCAACAAAATTTTAATACACGTAATATACAATATCAGAATCAAAGTAGGGAAAATTATTCTAATCAGATCAGACGAAATCAACAATATTTTAATAAAGGTTATCAAAACAACAGGTCAGGACAATTTAGAAGAAATCAGGAGGAACCCATGGAAGTGGACAATATTGAAGTAGATTATAATAGGTCTCAACGAGCAGGAAACCCTAATCGACACCACAGCCAAGATAGCTGGAATCAGATTAGGCAAGGCCAGGGAGAGCTAAATGAAGATTTGGAAGAAATAAATAATACAGTTTTTTTTATGAAACAGCCTCAGAGGGATTACCCAGAATAAATATTACAATAAATAAGAAAAAATATGTAGCACTTATAGATACAGGAGCGTCGTTCAGTCTTATAAATAATAAAATAAATGATTTTGCAAAACACAAATTGAATAGACCTTTAATATTTAGAACATTGACTAACAAAGACACTAAGATTAAGATATAGACCAGAGGTTGAACCCCACCAAATCTACAGAAAGATCAACGAGATACGAGTAAATAATGTAAGTGAATTGGCAATAGAATTACAAAACATTAAGTATAAAAGTGATGAACTAAGTATTTACTATAGGGACGATCCATATATAGATTTATCTAATGTGAATAGCTTACTAACTAATATAGCAAAAGAAATGACACAGGGTATATTATTAGATAAAATATATGAAGAAAGAGGTATAGGGACTATAATAGACATAATGACAAAGAGAAGGTACGAAGACAGTTGCATTAGGCAAGAATTTAGGAAATTCAAAGGAACTTTTCAGAATATAGCTAAACAAATGAATAAAAATAATAATTATAATTACAACCGAAATTATCAGAATAAAGGACAAGCTAATTATAGCAATAATAATCAGAATAATTATTACAATAGATACAATAATTATAATAACAATTCAGGACGCTATAAGGTCCAACACAACAATAATATGTCGGGAAATTTCCAGAGGCCCGTACAGGTAGGAAACTCTAGGCCAAATTCTGGACAATATCGCTGGAATCAACCTAGACAAGACCGAACCGAGCCAATGGAAATAGACAATATAGAATTAAATGAGTTTCATAGATTCCCGCAGGTAGGACACCCCAGGCCAAATGTCAGCCAAGATAGCTTGACTCAACTTGGGCAAGACCGAACGGAATCAATAAAATATAATAAAGAAAGAAATAAATAATGGAAATAATAGATTTAACCAAATCCAAGATTATGAGATTGAGTATTTAAAAGCAAAAGAAAACAAAGTGGCTGATTTTCTTGGTAGGTTGGAAAATAATGAATAAATCGAGAATATGGAGGAAGATACATTTTCAAAAAACATGGAGGATAACACTTCTGATATAAACATAATATGTAATATTGAAGAAGAAAGCGATCGTAATGCCACAATACACTCCGCCGAAGAAAATTTGAATGATCAGTTTTACATTAAGGATGAGATAGTAAACGAACATAAAACACAAATAATATTGACAAATAATAAAATTGAAGAAATGAAGAATTTACACAATAAACGAATAATATTTTTAGCAGAAAGTGACTTTGATAATATGGGGGAGATATTTAGAAAATATCTAACGAAAGGATTGGTAGGTATATATTCGGAATTGTCAATGCATAAGTATAATATAGTACAACAAAAATTGATTCAGATGTTTTCCAATGACAGAAATATAAAATTTATAAAATGTACCAAAAGAGCACAGGATATTGAAACCGAAGTCGAAGCAGTAAAACAGATATCGCTTTACCATGTAAAAGAAAGTATGCACTCAGGTATACAAGAAACCTATAATCAAATAAAAGATAAAATTTATTTTCCAAAATTGATGGAACTTGTTCATTTGGTAATTAACCAATGCGATGTATGTAAAGAAATTAAATATGACAGAAACCCAATTAGAAAAAAACACGAACTGACAGAAACACCGACAGATAAAAATCAAATAATTCATATAGATACTTTTGTTATAAAAAACTTTCGCTTTTTAACGATAATAGACAAATTCTCAAAATTTGGAGCGGCTTACTCACTAAACGATAGAAATCCTATTACAATAATTGAGCAATTAGAAGATCATTTTGCAAAAATTGGGAAACCAATTAAAATTATAGCTGATAATGAATTTAAGGCAGCACGAATTCAGGAGTTCCTGAGCCAAGAAGGAATTCAACTGCATTTAACAAAACCCAATAGTCATACGGGTAACGCAGACATAGAAAGGATGCACAACACACTTACAGAAAAGTTTAGGATAATATATAAATTAGAAAAAAGTTTACCAATAAAACAAATTATACAGAAAGCAATACGCAATTACAATAGCAGGTATCATTCTACAATCAAAAGTACTCCTTTAGATGTTCAAAACGGTAAGACAGATATAGTGCAAATTAAGCAAAATATTGAAGAAAAAAAGAAGAAAATTATAGACAAACTAAACATAAATAGAGAAGATTACAGCGAAAATAGAAAAGAAGGGTTTGTTAGAAACTATAAAGCGACTAGACATAAAGAACTACCAAAATTCAGGAAACTAAATCTAGACAATATACATCCATGTAATATTAAGCGACCTCAAAAATTTTCAGACATTGTGGATCGTTCTGTCAATAATGATGTGGACACCGCTTAACAACGCATATTTCAATATGACGGAAATAAAGGATCAAATGGGTTTTGTGGACTTTCAAACAAGACATCAGGAAATAGTAAAAGACACAGACATAGTTATACATATGATCAATATTGAACAAATTGAAGAAATTATAAATGACATGACCGATAATATTATTTTAATGAAAATAAAGAATAAAGACATTCTTCAGAGGGAACTACTAGACGTAAGAAATAAGCTATTAACACTAATACCAAGAAAAAACAGACACAAACGCGGACTGATAAATGCAATAGGTAGTATGTCAAACTGGTTATTTGGTACGATGGACGATACTGACAGACAGGACATACAGAATCATCTACTTAAAACGGACGGAAATATTAGTCAACAAATTCAAGTAAATTATTATTTTAATACAGCATTAGAACAACTTCAAGATATTGTCAAAAGTGATAGAAAAAATATAGAGAATGCAATAAATAGCATTTATAAATTTAATGAAAAAGAAAGAGAACAAAATACATATTTAGAACAGTTATCAAAAATACAAATGTTAAGAGATAAAATTGAACATATTCAAGATAATATAGTGTCAGCAAAATATGGAATAATTCATCCTAATATTTTAACAAGTAAAGAAATAATAAAATATGAGATAGATTATAACAAACTGAAATATTTACAATTAGGAACAGCAGTTTTTAATGATACATACTTAATATTTGGTATAAAGGTACCAAAAACATTTATATACGTAAATATTAGATTTCTCATACCTATACCAAATAAAGAAAATAACGAAATAGAAGAAAAAATATTTAAAATATTTAACTATGAAAACAAAACATATGAATATAAAGAAAATAAACATTTAAGAGAATTAAAAACCACTAACCATTGCGTTATGAAATCAAATTGTAAACTTATAAAAAATACAGAGTTTGAAATAATTCCAATTAGTGTAAAAACTATTATTATTAAGAATGCTATTAACTTACCAATTAATCAAACTTGCACTAAAAATGAGACGATTGTTAATGGAAACTACCTAATCCAATACAGTAATTGTTCTATTAAAATTAAAGATTACTATTTTTCAAATCTTATTGAAATTGCAGAAGAAAATATTAACATCTTAAAAATAAAATATGATAACATTCAGAATTTTACAAAAAAGATAACTTTTGAGGAAATTATAGAAAATAATAAAGTAAATAGTGAAAATATTTTTAATTTAAAATACCACAGTAAATTCACTTACGGATGCAATTTGTTAATAATTATTTTGATAGTAATTTTATGTTGCATTTTTTGTATTAAACATAAATATATAAAAATAAAACTAAACAATAGAATTCAGGAGAATTCTAATCAAAAGGGGAGAGTAGTTACGTATATAAACCCTGATAGCATTGATAAATTTATTGAAGAAATTATTAAAGTCTAAAAGTGTTGAATAAACAAATTTTGATAAACACTAAGTCAAAGAACTTTGTAAATTTAAATGCATTTCCGTTCACACGAAAAATTGTTTTTTATATAAACTGCAACATTGCAAGTTATTAAAATTAAATGTAACACAATATCTGAAATTTATTAAAATTAAAAGTAATACAATATACATAAAAATATTATTAATGCAGACTTAGCCATTTCGCAATTATAAGTTTGGCCAATCAGAAATTAGGTGGTTGCTAAGAATAAGGTAAACGTTAAGAAATAAAAATATTGTAAGTTTAGTTTTAGTTCCAACCTCAAACAATAAAGTTTCTTTTAATAAAATAAATCGTTCAATTAATTATAAAATAAAAGTTGTTTTTTTTTATTAAATAAAAGCAACCGAAAACAAAAGTTGCATGTATGTGTGCATGTACATTTAAAGCATACAATAGTCCGCACCTTGTTTCCTCTTGTTAACCAGACCCACTTAGTTACTTCATAGTTGTTTAAATGTACTGAAAAGAATATAATATTCTCTGTTTTCTACGCTTTCTATTATATTTTTTTGCACGTCTCGTGCACTTAAGCCGCAAAAACACTCTTACTTCCATTTGTTAGTTACAAAATTAATTTGTAGCCTCATTTTGAAATTCTTTTAATTAGTCCGTAAAAGTTAGACACTTACTACCCTCTTGTAGTTATATGCCGAATAAATAAAAAAACCCTGCAATAATTGAACTTTAAGAATTGTATTTTCGAGATAAAAAATATTTCGTTTTAAATAAAAATAAAATTATCTATAAAACTTAAAAAGTCTTTATAAAGGTTTTATAAACGAAATTTTCATACAAAATTTTCCTTAAAAAGCCTTTAAAAGCCTTTTTAAGTTTTATAAACAAGGCTGTTAATAAATAGTTCTATCAGGTATAAAATTATTCTCAGAAAACATTTCCTTTTCAGTTATTAAATATTTAATCCAATAGTTTGCTGTTCAAGTTGGGATTTTTTCCAAAATTAGATTTTACGAGCAGCAATTTTTTAACGGCACTCAAATAAAAAAAACTTTTTTTCAATATAAAGCCTTTTTGCAAAGTTGTTATTTCCAATATATATTTCATTCTTTCAAGAAGTATGTTTTTCTAAAAAGTACTTTTATTATAAAAGTGCCTATTTCCTAAAAACGTACTTTTTCCAAAAGAAATTTTTTCTAAGAGACAATTTTTTTTGAAAGGTAACTTTCTCAAAAGGCACTTTTATATATCCATATATAATTTTTTATGTACTTACAAATTATTCATTTGTATTCAAAAGTATGTCTTCAAAATAACTAATAAATGCAGTAAAGTGCGACTCTGACTCGCGCACGAAGGGTTCCGTACGAACACTAGATATGTAATTTAATACAAACTTCATCCTATATAATATATAGTTTTGGAATTTTTTTTAAGATTTGGCTCTTTTTTTAGTTTTGACACTTTATTTTCTTGTTTTGGCGATTTTTTCGGTTTTTGGCGTTTTTTCATTTTGGCAATTTTTTTTTATTTCTGGCGATTTTTTTCATTTTTGCGTTTTTTTTTTATTTAAATTTTTTTTAGTTTTGGCGACATTTTCGAGTTTTGGCGATTTTTTTAGATTTTTAGCGTTTTTTTCCTTTTGGCGTTTTTTTTCATTTTGGCGATTTTTTCGAATTTGGCGATTTATTTTAGTGTTAGAATTTTTTTTAATTTTGGCGATTTTTGTCGTTTTGGTGATTTTTTTTAATTTTTGGCGATTTTTTTTTTATTTTTGGAGATTTTTTTTTTTTTTTTTTTGGTTAGGCGATTTTATAATTTTCGGTTTTTTTTAGTTTTACCGTTTTTGAAAATTTCAAGTGTTTGCCTCTTACGGTTTCCAAGATATAGCAAATTGTTAAAATTACATAGTCAAAATTGCATTAACTGATGAACGGACCATCCAAAAATTCACTAATTTTACAAATTTCAAGTTTCAATATACATATGTTCATACAATTGTATGTATATTACATGGGATATAAACATTTTTCGTTGCTCGTTTTGGAAGACCCTTTAATTTTTAATTCTCATGTATTTGTTGTTGTAGTGGCCAAGGTTCTACATACTGTGTCCAAATTTCAGGTCCGTAGCTCTTACGGTTCCTGAGAAAATACCGAGTGACGGACAGACGGACAGCGTACCGAAAACAATAGGGTTCCTTTTCACCTTTGGTGTACGGAACCCTAAAAACGGCAATTTGTATGCTTTAAAGGTTTAAAAATTTTGCGCCCTCATTCATATTTTTTTATTTTTTTATTTATGAAACCTTTCATTGAAAAGCAATTTCTATGCAAAATTATTTTTATAAAACCTTTTATAAACCAAAAATACGTTTTACGAACAAAGCTACACAGAAAAATTTTTCTTCAATAAGACCTTCAATTAAAAAAAAAATACAAATAATCACTTAAAAATTTAATTGAGTCAATCAAACTTTTGTTTAGAAATTTAATTAATTAAGAGTCGGATTATGAATTAAATAGATTCATTTAAATTTTTGTTTAAAAATTTTTATTAAATAAAAATTTTAATTCGCACAATTGGGATAGATGATAGCAGCCATATTATTGAAAGTACGTCAGCAGAATTGGATGTCAGTTAGTTAGTCTATTTTGCTTAAACGCCATTGCTTAAACAATATGTGTGTGCTGTCCAGAAAACTTTCCGCCATTTTGCGGTCGCTACAGTACTCGTAGTCCTACTGAGAGGGCAATAAATAAATTTGAGACCACTGTCTTAGTAAACAAACAAGGAACACTACGTCTCCGTCCCTGGAAGTGTTTAGGATACTCCGATGCAGAAAATTTAGCTTCACTTACAAGAACTATGCCTTTCTTAGACCTCATCTTAACTAGAACCCGAAGTTAAACAACCATCGACATCAGCGTGTGTTGGCTAAATGGACCTGGAGCGGTTGGAACCTCACCATAATTTTCATCGAAAAATCATCTTTAAGTTTGGGGCCTATTGAGGATTCCGTGTGTCAGAACACAAAATTTAAGAGTTTGTGACTATATCAATCCATGTGAGATCCCACAGCCTCTAATGCATCTCGAAAAGATCATTGTTTATTGTGGACTTTGTCCAGTCCATCACTGGACAGGTTGGTAATGCTGTATGATCGATTTCACCTCATTTGACTTTTTCTTGTGGGGTTTTCTTAAGACGCAGGTTTGAATCGGTTCTAACTATTTTCTCGATAATGTTCGTATAGATGTGTGTTTCTGTATGTATGTGTATTTGTGTATGTATGTGTGCTCGTGTATGTGTCTCTGTAGATGTATCTTAATATTTCAGAACTAAAAATATGTCAAAGGATTGGAAGCAAATTTTCTGTACTAAAAAGATTTTGAAGTCACACAAATGTCGTAAGATGGTGAATCGATTGGATTCAGTAAATTTCGAAAATTTTCGAAAATAAAATATTCCCAAAACATTTTTTTAACAAATTTTAAGACTCTACTACTAATTTAATCAAGTTAAAAATCTAATCACTCAAAAAGACTCGTCACTTGCTGCCAATTCGACTAAACTTGGGTGATTCTTTGGAGAGATCTCGTTGACGAAAATTTTCGAGAAAATTTATATATTCTTCAGCAGATACTAATCCTTATGGAACATCAGAACGCCCTCCTTCATTGTGTAGCAGAATCATTGGCGAAGTAAGATAACCGATAAAATGACTACTAACCAAAGCTTCGAAAAAGGTCAACCGCATTAAAAAAAAAGACATATACTATTATTAAGGGAAAAAAGTTTCTAATTTAAGTAAAAAAAAATTCTAAATTCAAGTAATTTTTTCTAAGTTTAAGTAAATTTTTCCAAAAATCTAGTAAAAATTACGTAATATAATTAAAAATAAAAAGTCATATTCTTAAAAATAGTTCATAAAAATACACACGAAAATTCTCACATTCAAGGACAAGCTTACTGACTTAAAGGAAATATTTACCAAAAATTGGAAAATGGTTTAAAAGTTTAGGGAAAATGTATCCATAGAACTAGCCAATCTCGTTTTAAATCAAAAAATAAATTTTAGCAATTGACCTACTGCTGATTAGCTCATTACTTGGAAGATATAAAAAGTGATTCTAAATTTGAGAAAAATATTTACCAGTTTTAAGTTTTTTTTTTTTAATTACAGAGTATATTTTTTATTTGCATTAAGCAAAAAATTTAAGTACATGTTTCATATTTCCAAGAAATATTTGAACTTGAAATATATTTGTTTGTAAATGAAATAAAATTTTAAAACTCAAAAGTTTCAATGCTTATTCAGGCTGCCGTGTTAGGCAATTGGTTAGAGTGCTTGCCTATCAGTCAGAAGGTTGCTGGTTAAATACTTGTCACCTCTCAAAGAATTAATATGTATGCATGGTTATTTAAGTAAGAATAAAATATGAAGATATAATAAAAAACATACCATGTTGTATATCATTTAATTAAAAATAAAAATAAGTACCGGAATTTAAACACAAAAAAACTCCTCCGAATTTTATGGGAAAATTTTACTTAATTTTAGAAAAAAATTTACTTTAATATAAAAATATAATTACTATATATATACTATAGTTCATTAATGAACTAGAAATTTAGTAAATGTTTTACTGGTTTCAAGTAAAAAACAGCTTTGGCGCCATACGATACTTGTTTTTACTAAAATCTAAACATTTTTCCAAAGTTTTAGTTAGTTTTTTTTAGTGCGAGTCTCAAATTTTTTTTATACATTTTATTCTTTTGTACGTTTTTTCAAGTGTACTTGAAATTTCAACACTGAATTCGATCCAATTTTACTTCTTGCTTCCCCTAAAGGTTCAAAATTTGTAACTTATTATTTGTAAATAGCAAATATGCGTTACTGCAACAATTCCGGGAAAATGTTTGAGTCATAGTCAGTGGCTTTGCGTACGAGAGTGTAAATGTATGTTTGTGGTTAACCGGGTATGGTTTGTGGGTTGTTTTCTTGCTTGCTGGTTTGTTGATCCTGTTACGGTAACTGTTGTTGCTTCTGGTTCGGCTTACAAACAAAGAGCCTACATTCACATTTCTATATGTAAATAGTTTGTGTGTGTGTGTGTGTGTGTGTATGTGTGTGTATGCGAATCGAAATGAGTGGCTTTACTGTTTCGCAAATGTAATGAAATTGAAACTAGTGTCCGAACTTAAGTACGCTTATAGCATTTTTAATGCCATCATCATCCTTTTTTTTATCATCAAGCATGAAGTTGTAAATATTTCTCTCTATCTTTTTTATTTTATTTATTTATATGAATATGTTAGTTTGCATGCAACAGTCCAGAGTGAGTATGTGTGCATTTGTGTGTGTGTGCGTGTGTGTGTGTGTGTGTGTGAGTGTGTGGCATTGTAAGACTTGCACATTTCCTCTTGCTAAAAGCCCTTTTACAGTTAGCGACTGTATCCTTTCAGTTTTATAGTTGTTGCTATATTTTCCTGTTCGGTGGCGACCTCAGGCTCCGTCAGACTATAAAACAATACATAATGGCAATCCAGCCATACGTTTCTATTTGTTCGCTTGTCGATCTCTTGCTTGACTGCCTTTACGTCGAAATTAATATTATTAAATTAAAAATTGACAGCATACACATCGTAATTGAATTGAGCAAAAAAAAAGTCATAAGGGACCTTATTTTGTGTTTGCCACAAGCCAACGAAGTGACCAATAGGACTATTGCTATCTAGGGAGAGAATTTGTAAGGCTCTGCATTTGCTTGGAGTTCTAAGTAAGTCTGAGGAATTTGAAATGTGTGTGATTTTAATTTTGAAATAAATAAGACATGTAAGTGATATTTGCCCATTATTTGATTTTTATAACAAGTTAATTTATATTTGGTAATTAAAGTTCAAGGTAAGAACTATAGATCATTTTTAAAGCAACTAAACCAAGTTTATTTTTATTAGTTCGAAAATGTTCACTTCACATTATGTATATAAATTCCTAAAGTTCTGACATTTTCAAAATATGTAGTAAGATTTTTTAACCAAACTTGAATTTATAATTTCAAAAAAACGTTTTCACTGCGTTTTTAGAAATGAAATCAGTTTGGAATAAATAAGGTGTAGTGCTTTGGACAAAAAATTTAATATAAAACTTTTTTGTACTAAAAACTTTTATTAATTAAAAGCATTTTAATAATTATATCATAAAATAATCGTTTTGAAGCTTCAATTTGTTTAATTTTGTGCTAAGTACTAAAAAATTTTAGTATTAAAAATTTTGGTACCAAAAGCTTTACCGCCTAATTTTAACTGTAAATATTTCAATGCTCGAATATCAGAACTAAATTTCGAGTAGCAAAAACTCTAGTACTAAAAAATATATGTTAATAAAAGTTTAGTGTTGATTGGGAACTAAAACCGTTTGTACTAAAAACTTGTATTGCTTAAAAGCATTTTAATGCTTGTGCTTGAGCTTCAAATTATTGTATTTTGTGTTTAGTACTAAGTATATTGGTACTAAAATTTTTGTACTAAAAACTATACCTCATAAATTTTAACTGTTAAAATTTCAATGCTAAAATCTCAGCACCAAATTTCCAGTAGTAAAATTGTAGTACTAAAAAAGTTATGTAAATAAAAGCTTGATTTGTGTATTACTATCATAGATTGCCAGAAATATTATTTGCCTATTTTACATTGTGCTCAAATTTTGATAACAAAATAACTTATTTTTGTTCATGTTCACTTTAAAAGCTAGGAAACCAAGAAGTTAGCTAGCATAACTTTAGTACAAGTACTGCATGTTGAAGCCCAAAATAGTAAAAAAAAAATTTATGAAATTGGTGCAATTTAAGAAATTGTTGAATGAATATTCCTGTAGTGTCTTTATTTAATTGTTAATTATGAATAAATGACACAAATTAGCCCAAATCTTTTAGTACTTAATCATAACCAGCACATGTGTATATATGTATAATGTGTGTTTATCTGAACAATCACATTATTTGTATATATATAATGACACATTAACTTTATACAGCAAACTAAAACAAACAATTTCAACTCGGTCCCTTGATGACACCTAAACAAACACAACAGCAACAAAAAGTTAAAGCAAAAGTTTTGCAATTAATTTCCATAATTTAAATATAATTTAATTGCTTTCATTTTGCATAAATAAGTGAGTTTTTGCCAAAAGAAACAAACTCTTTTAAGCGAAGTCAAACTACTAAAAAAACATACACCTCAAAATGTTCAATTTAAATAAACAAACAACAAAGAGAGACACATAAGAAACGCATTCGAGCATACATACATACATATATATATATATATATATATATATATATATATATATACCTACATACGCACATTGGCTTTGGGGAAAATATTAATGTATGTAGCTCACACAACAACTTATTTAATACTGTATACGAAATCTTCAACAAAACCATAAAAAAAGTTGAAGAAAATTAAAGAAAGAGTTTTAAGATAAAATCAAAACTTATTTGAAAAGCCACTAAAAAAACAGAATATAACAAAAAAACAAAAACGATTTAAAGGTAGAAAAATCATCAACAAATGGTAGAATACTTTTAAGTATTTGTGTTGCGTTCCACTAATGAGGTTTGGATTTACAGTGAGTGTCATTTCAATAGGCACTCAGCGCCAACTGGGATTTTATCGTGGGCAAGTTAATTTTGAGGCAAAGCAAATAACATCGTTTGACATTGTAACTAGTCTTCGCAATTAGGAAAAGTAGAATTCCAACCAGTTGATCGGTATACCAGTTGACAGTCGAACCCCACCTTTGGTCAACTCATCATCCACTTTATTATTTCCAAGTACAGTTCCTATTTCCGCTACCGAGATTAACTCTTGTTTAAAATATATAACCATTAAGAGACATTCGGCATTCATAAACCAAAATAGATATTGTGTGTACAACTGATAGATATTTACTGTCAGTAGTTGAGCCGGATCCAACTGGTTCAATCGTTTACTTTTTACACCCAACCCTATAATCAAATCCATGTAATTTAAATGGATTTTATCATAACATTGTTTATTCTTTATTCTAAGAAATTTAATCGTGCTTTTTATTGCTGAGATTTCAGCCTGATTTATGATTATCTCAGTTTAAAAATTATCGCCCGATCAAACGTGAACTGATAAGAGAATTTCATCTAAGTCCAAGAATTATTCCTCGCGAAATGCTTAAAATGGGCTGCAGTCCTACAAACTAACTTTGTGCTATCATCTTGGCTAGACTGTCGGCCTCGTTGTCTTCAACATGGCCTTCATGGTCAATGTTGCCAGAATTTATAAGGATAAAATCTGCAAAATTTAACAATTTTTTGCGAAAAAATCTTCAAAATCTGCATTTTATTTTTAAAATCTTCAAAAAATCTTGAAAGCAATTTATAAAACAACTTGTTTTATATTTTATTCAAAAAATTAACATAAACATGTGTAATATAAATATTTCTTTATTAATCCATATTCATAAAATTTAAAAGTAGGCTTAAAATCTATTTTATGCAAATTTTGTAGAAAATTTAGTTATTTTCGTAAAATAACTTACAAGCACATTTTATTTTTTTATGCTCGTTTCTGCTTAAGAAACTAATCAGCAGACTTCAACCAAAAAATGTTTGAAATAAGGTAAAAAGTTTCATATGTCTATTGAAGGACTATCAATATGTTATTAAGAATCAGGTACACAAACATAATAGATAATGGGCTTTATTACGAGTGCCCTATTACGACTTTGACTACGACGATTTTTTAATAGAGTAAAAGCATTGCAATATTTTTTCTTCGATCTAAGTTAAAATGAACTAGTCGAAGTTGTAATACGATACTCGTAATAAGGGCCGTTATTCATAAAAATAATTTTGGAGTACAAAACGTTTCACACAAACTTCCATATAAAGTTTGTTTTGTAAACCTTTTGTAAACCAAAACTATTTTTATAAATGCGGCAGGATAAGCTTAAAAGCTTCAAGCAAAAATCTTTGATTTTGCACCCATTGTTATTTTCTCATTAGCTTTTTACAATTAGCTGCCAATTTGGTTGAAGTCTCCTAATGAGTTTGGCGGCTTTTCCATACGCGAAGTTTACTTTGCAAAATCTTTAGTTTGTTGAAGAAAAAAGAATATTGAATAAGATATCTTTTCTTTTCTATCCTACAAACTCAAGACTTTGCAAATTAAACTTTGCATGTGGAAATCCCGTCTTTCTTTAGGAGAAACGAAATACATATGACCAACAAAAACATAAAAATTCTTTATAGTTATGTGCAAATAATATAAAATGAATGAGAAAAGAAATCGGATATATGAAATATTATACAAAAAGTCATTTAATTTGTTGCATTAATATCCAAAGGACATCGAAGTTTTGTTTTATTCAAGTTCACTTGACTAAAAATTCTTTCGACATTTGCAAATGAATGTGCTAAAGGCATTACATTTTGAATTAGCTTAGGGCTGCAAAATCGTTACCAGAATAAGCTCGTTTTATATCAGATATTTGTTTTCAGAAACGTGCCGAAGTTACTTCTTCTTTTTCTCTAATGATGTCTTCTAAGTTCAAAAATTATAACTCTCTAAACTATGAGTCGTTTACACATAAAAAACCAAGAAGTAGTAGCAGTATTATGAAATATATGAACAATTTGGAGTTGAAAAATCTGCGTTTTTAGGCCAAAAAATCTTCAAATCTGCATTTCGTCTTTTTGCAGGGTAAAAATCTGCAAAATCCAGATAAATCTGCATTTCTGGCAACCGTGTTCATGGTAAGGCACTCATTTTATTTTGAGCATCAAGTTCAGTTAAAGATACAAAACAGTCCCTGACAGCACCAGACTTTTCGGTCGGTGCAGCTGTTGCTGAATTGACAATCTTTGACCGAATTGTGTTCGGGTCGCTCCAAAGCTTATATGAAATTATTATGGGAATAATTTCTTGCCACAGCATCCTAACCACCATTTCCTAAATCAGTAACCCTTGAAAAGGCTCTCACGATATTGCACACTAATTCAATTTTCCGAACAGACTTAGCTTTCTAATACCAGTTGATTTATGGCACAGACCGATTGAAATGATTTCACTTCTTAATCTCATTTTATAACCAAGTGACTCAAATAATAGTAATAATTATCCACCTTAGATTTGCGGGGAAGAACAATCGGATATATTCGTAGCGAATCCGTTGCAACAACAACATCCGACCATATCTCGGAAGAAAACAAATCCTTCTGTAATTATTTAATTTTTTACTCGGGAGCAAATTGAAACTTCCACATTTAAGTTTAAAAGCTCACTAATTTACCAAATAATTTAACGCATAGTGGGCAAATTACAGCAGTCGATATCGTATAAATGTTCAAACAATTTTAATTAGATTTGTATGAACATTTCGACCGATATCGAATATCGAATACTGTAATTTGCCTTGTGTAAATAAATTTCATCCTTTTAAATTAATAAATATAACAACTGTACTGTTAAGAAAAATAACAACTGTATATTTTTCAATATTCATATCTTTTGCTTTCTTACTGTATGTCTTTCTGTATGTAATTGCACTACCAAACTCAAACATAAATATGCATATTTTCCTAGCAAAAATTATAAGAAAATACAATTTTGAGTAAGAGAAAAAAAAACAGAAGCAACACAAACTTTTCTCCTAATCTTTAAAAGTTTATTTAATAAAAACCTTATAATAAAACCAAGACACCAAAATATATTTCAACAAATAAAACTTGAAATAAAACTGTTAAAGAAAAGGAAAAAAACACAAACAAAAAGTTTCAAAAGAAGAGATAAATTCGAGCCGGCAAAATACACTTACACAACAAAAATAATTAAACTAAAAAAAAACAAGAAACATTGAAATTAATTGCACTCCAAAAACAAACACACTTATAATTGTCAATGAGTGCATGTGTGTATGTGTATATAATTTGAAAGAAAATTTGAATATAAAGTTGCGTTATTATAACACACGGTACACATATGCAGCCTACAAACTCATTAAAGAACAAAACACATCAGAAAGATCATACAGATACTCATAAAAAAATATGCATACATATGTACAGACATATATTTATATGTATGTATGAGTGCACATACTTATTTATCCAGCAATTGAAGTTTTTCTTAAGAAAAGGAATATAGATACGAGGGCAGTCATTCATGTATGGGATTATATTTTTACTCTAGCCAACTGAAATTTTGTTTCAAGGTATTTTTGATGCGTTCAAAAATAACAATTGGGCACTTGACGTACAATTTTCCGCACCGCACAGTGGGACAGATTCATAAATTTTTAGGCAAAAATTATAAGCGATTGGTCTAAGGTAACTTAACTAATTTAAGAGGGCATTTCCACCGTAGTTCAGCCACAGATAGCAATGAAAACAGGGCATGCAGGAAGGACAATGAGACAATGGATTACTTTGTCTTGATTTCACTTAAAAGATATTGGCGGGAAAAGATTTGGGAACTACTTGAGTAGTACTGAATTTATATGAAACTGGGTGTCCACCTAGCTAACTTCGGACTATATGTATGTCATTCAAATATACGTAATGACTCATCTCGTTTCGTCAACCTAACCTAACTTAAACTATTTTTCAACCATCATTTCTTTGATTACATCATCATATTTCAAATTCTATTTGGATGACTCAGGTCTTAAAGTGGTTACAAAAGGGTCTGTTGAAACCCGTAGGCGACGGAAAAGGTCAGAAATGTGAATTGTATTTCCTAGAAAAATTTTACATTCGGAAATTTTAGAAAGAGACATTTACAAATTTAATTTTATTGCAAGAACAGCTTGGAAAAAATTATGGATACATAGCTTTTCTATTAAAAATCAAAAACTATTACTTTTTAGAGGTGTCTTTTTAATAGTTTATAAAATTCCCATATTTTATTTATTTTTGTATTTATAGAGAAATGCTGTTTTTTTAAATTTATTGTTACATACATTTCTTGATTTGTACCCTTGCATGAACCTTATTTCAATTTTTAAAAAATTAAATTAATAACAAATGACAGAATTATAACAAATGACAATTTTTATATTTTAAGCAATGTAAAAAATGTCATTTATTATAATTTTTATTTTGTCACAGTGTTTAGAATACGGAGATAAATGTTTTCAAAAAACCAAAAATTAAACATTAAACATTTCCCTACCAAACTGCATCATTTCAATTTTGAAAATGAGTAGTTGGGAAATGGGGGTTTGGGCACCAAAATACCACTGTGCCTCATATGTCCTGTATTGCACACAGAATTTTTTGTGTAACTATCCAAAATAGCAAAATACTTATATAAATACGTTAATACATTGTATGCAGTTTGTCGATTCTTCAGCCTTAAAATAAAAATTGCAATTTGTGTGTCGATTATCAACCATACTTTGTTCTCGAAATAATTTATTTTCAATGATCATATTTTTCAAGGATCCGCGAATTGCTACAAGTTTATGTATTTCACCTTTTTAAATTTATAATTATTTGGTTTTCAGGAACTCGTTTAATTGTCAGGCTTTTATCTTGGCAATTTGGTTCTTATAGCCTTTGGTCAAAATTTGTCATATTATTCCGATTAATACTTGTATCGGAAGATGTCTGTGTACTCACAATGAAACAAATAATTAGAGGTAAAGGTAATCAAATGACCACTTGACTTCAGTCTTGTATTATTTTCTTCCTATTAAATAAAAACAATGAATTTAATAAACAGCTTCTTAAAAACCTTTTAAGTTCACCCTCCTTTTATTTCAAACTAGCAGTAGGCATTGTTCGCCAAAGTAAATATGCTTTCAGTAGCACTGCCGCTCGTTCGCTCGCACATGCTTTAATCATAATGTGTGGCAAATGATGATGACGATGCTGATGGCGCAGGCAGGCAGCAAGAATGAATTTGGCATAATAAAAGCATTTAAAAAATATATTGCAGCATATGCGGAGAATAGTCAACACACTGATGTCTGTATTTGTTTTATGCCGAACGCAAGAACTTTTAATGCCATCATACAGATGTTTTAATTTGTATTTTTTTCTTCTTCTACTTCTACTATTTTCATACGCACTTGCACACTCACTCACATGCAGTACAAGTAGTAACTTCAAAATGCGAAAATGAAAAAAAACTTCCTTTATTATTATTTTAAATCTCATCAGAATGTGAGTGATACGAGCAGTAATAAAATTTATCTTTTAAAATAAAGAGAGAATTAAATTGAGTTTTAATTGGCAACATATTGAAACAACAATCATTTTTACTGATTGAGTAAAGATTTGTTGAACAATTGAATAAATCATTTTTATATCAAATATAAAAAATTATGAAAACTTTTCAGAAATTTATTGAATTATCAAAAGGAGAATAATGCCACATAACTTAACTTAAAGGCAAATGCACTTTTGTTTTCTTTTTCTCGCCTAATTTTGTAGAAAGCTATCGAAAATTCCCGAATTTTAATTTTTTTATCATTCAGGACACAAAAAAAAGTAAGAAAAAGTTGCAATAAACAAAAAAATAAATTTAAAAATTAGTAAGTTTGTAACCAATCATGGATTGTAGTCGTAACTCAATTTTTTGTAAATGAACTTAGTTTATTAACTAAAAATTTAATTGATTTTTAATAAAGATTCAATTAAAATTTATCTGAGACCACAAAATTGCAACACAAAAAATGCCAGGTGTATACTCAGCATAAGCTTTCTGTTTGCAAATTTTCAATAAAAGCATAAAAATGTTCAGATATCCTTTTAAATATTATGCCAATCTTTTGTACAAGCAGTTAGCTCACCTGTAATTGTAATAGAGATTAAAAATTTTATTTAACGTTATTACTCATTTAAAATATTTAACATTTATGCACAGATTTTTATTCCTGAGAAATAAATTGAATATGCAATTATTTTCTTTTTTATATTCTATTCAAATTCAAAATTATTTCAGTTTATGGCATCAGCTGGTCGAACTTTACAACGTTAGCAGTTTATCATTTTATGTTTTATTAAATTTGTCAATTCCTGGTATTTTAATGCATTTAGATGATACTCACGCCTTCTCTCCAATGCAATTGTTATATCCTTTCAAGATAAAGATGCAAATGTTTTCAGTAAATATGTATGACAAATCTACAAAACTTTATCTTTGTTTTCTTAAGTTCAACTTTTAAAAACAAACGAGTAAATATTTTTCCACAGCAACAACAAATAAAACGAACAAATTATAGAAATAGCAAGAGAGAAGAAAAAAACAAAATTACTATTTTACCATAACAGCAACAAATCTGGAATTGTTGTTGGAGAAGCCAACAACATCAAGCATGTGTGCATATATTTTCTTGGGGATTTCTGGGAATGAACATTATTGAATTTGAAGCAACAGCAACAACGACAATGCCAATAGCAAAATGCTCCCAAAACTATTGTTAAGAGAGTAAAAGTAGTTTTGTTATAGAAACACGTACTTTAATAAGCCTCCAAGGGCTACAGCAAGCACAGGATTGGCAAGGACTTACCCCAACTTGAGGTAAAAACATGCACAATGCACGTTTGCTTTTATAGATGAGTTGCTGTGGCTGTATGTGTGTGTATGTGTTCGTGCGTATTTGTGTGCTGAACAATGAAATTTGTGGTCGCACACAAACAATTCGAGATAAATTGGAATTTGTTAGAGATAAAAACTTGTTAAATTATGGTTGATATAAAATTTGCAGAATTTATGAAATGATTGTGTATGAAACTAACCCGAAAGTAGTTGCTTTAATTTATGTGTAGTTTTTTGCAGCAACGAATTCTGAAGTTTCCAAAAATTTATGTACTTTCGTTGTTTTTTATTTTTTATTATTTTTTTTTGGTCGTGTGTGAAAAGTGTTTAATGCAAAACTAAATAAATGACATTATGTCTGCCAAGCAATGAATTAAAATAAAACCGAATTGGAGCTACTAAATATTTTCCGTTTGAAGTTTTACATTTGTATTGATTTTTCTTTGGCGCTGGCGTACGAAAATAATGTTGTTGTTGCAGAATTGCAACATTTATGGTGGCACACGGTTGTTTGCATTCGTCAATATCGAAAACATACAACAAGAACAAAAACAGCAACAGCTGCAAAAACAGAAGCAACAGCAGCCTCAGCAGCAGCAACAGCAGCAAAAAGTGTTGTTGAGTTGATGGGGCCCTGGTACATAATTGGGGCCCTCCTACTGCTGTCGGCAAGAGCGGGGGACTCCACAAACAAAATCATAATACCGCATCAAATTGGCAGCAGCATTGTCAATACAAATGCCGCCAACGGCATGCATCATCATTCAGCAAAAACCTCTGTTACAACGAACGGCAACAAGGGCACCGTTCTCAGTGGCCATGGGGTCATAGTGGCAGGAGGTTCACTGCACGGTTCAATGGGACCATCATCCTCATTAAACAGTAAGTACACAATTTGTATACTTTTTTGCTTATATCCTTTTTCCAAATGTGTTGATGTGTTTGCGCGGAAGATCAATGTCTGTCTATCTTTCGCTGGCTCTGCGTGTGTGTATTTGTTTTATGTTCAGGAAAATATTTCGCGTTTATGTTTATATTTACAGCCATTATTTGCGGTTATAGGGGTGTATAACCTTGCTGGACGTAAAAGTGACATTTATGTAAATTTCATAGACATGCCACAAAAAAAAAATTAAATAAGAATGGGCATAAAATTGAAATCGAACAAAAAGTGTAAAGCTCATCCTTCGCATCTTTGAAAATATGAAAATAATGAAGGATACATATTGCTGAAAATTGTTATTTTATTGTGCATATTTTTCAACTTTTATTTTAATTTTATATCCTTTGTGTGTAAAAAAAAGAAGTGATGGGAAAAATATCAACAGATGTTGAAAAATGTACACTGATATGTCGCATATGGTTGGCTGGTCAATTATTCACTACTCTCACATGTTTATTTTGCATAAAATAAAAAACAAAAACTTTTAAATATTATTTTTGTTTGCATATCAATAAAATTGCCTAAAGCACTATGGAATCTATAAGCCAGGCAGAATCATCAGCTAAAATCTGATTTTGTTAAGAAAACTTAATTTGAAAAGACTTAAATTTATAAACCAGAAATGTTCTTTAATCCTTCCCACACAATTTGCTTTGTATTTATAAAAATAGCCTCAAAGTATGCTGCGAATAATTATTTATAACTTTCTCACACACACACACACTGACACACTGATAGCCAAAAGCCCCAGAGAAATTCAAATAAAACTAAAAATTCAAACTGACAACAACTAAAAGTCTTGTGTAAGCAAAAGTATTTAACTTTGTGAGCAAATAAACACAAACACATGTGAGTGCATGTGTGTGCAACTCTGTATGTGCTTAATACAAAGGATATTGTAAAGGATATGCCTACGCACAACTAATGACAAATGTCATCTGTGCTACACAACACTCACTGTATCTATTTTCATATTTAAATTAGCTTCTACTGCAACTGAGACATGTGTATGCATATTCCTTAATTTTTTCTCTCTTCACCTCTTTCCCGTTATCTATTGTCCCTGACTTGTGTTGCTATTTCTTAAAATTTAATTTTGAGAGTTGACTTTTCAAAGGAATGATACTAATTTAGAATGAAAGCTTTAAGATTTGATTTGTTTACGAAACAGGACAACACATCCTTACAAGAGTTGGCTTTCAAGTTAAGCTTTCCATGTGTGTGTGTGTGTGTTTATGTGAGTGCTTGTGTTGCACATGATCGAAGAGTAAAGATAATTTAGAATTTTTATTAAAAACTCTTAGTATAATTCAATAAATTCTACTGCAATGTTTAGGCAGTGAGTAATTAAAGTCCAAACTTGTTATGACAGACACACAAAATTAAATACTCATGGATAGATATGTAGGTAGTGCATTAATTTGTGTTTCTGGAGATGTATGCCTGTGTATGCACATGTTTCTACATACATAAATACATAGTTAAGTGTTATGGTTAGATATTTCTATTTGTATTCAAAAATTGTCCTTTATCATTTGTTTTAAAGTTGCAAAAGATATCGCTCATTTACTACAACTATGACATAAAGTAATGTAGAGTTAATCTTTATATCGTTATTGATATTGTGTAAAAGTTAAATACAAATATATTGCTTTTTCAGTTTTTAGTTTTCCATTAAGTTGTGTGTTGCTGTAGGAAATGTTCGATATGTAAAAAAATACAAATAAACAAATACTATATTATCATAACTTGAAAAACTAGCTGTGCGGTAAATGAGTTTAAACTTTTCAAAATAAAAATATTTTTTCCTCAGGATGTAAAACGTTTGATGAAACATTTTATAATGTATATATATAAATATGTATGTATATATCGAGTCATAACCGTACAGAAAGCTTAAGTAACAAAAACAAAACTTTACAGGAGAAGGTTTTTTTTTTAATTATCTTCGCTGTTATTTCAGTTAATTCATTGAATTTTGGTATTTAGGTGTTATTATTATTTTTTTTTTATAAAGAGAAGTAACACTCAGGCAATTAATGTCTACTACTATTACTAGGTGTTACCTTATTTTAGGAAAGGGATAGTGATAGAAGACAGGTGGTGAAATAATAGATAGAAGAAAGCTTCATTCTTTTTACAACTCTGCTATTTGCACGCATTTTTTTGTAATAATGCAGTGTTGTATCGCCTTCTGGTCTCAAATTAGGCGTATTAAATTTTGAAGCTGTGTTTAGTAGCCATTTTAATGGTTATTTTACTTCGCCGATGATTTTGCTACACAATACCGACGAAGGAGGGCGCTCTGATGTTACATTAAGATTAGCATCTGCTGAAATCGGTATAGTTCAGTGACCAGTGACTATGCCTTCATCACTTGAACTTTCCTACAACAACTGATGCAAGGGACTCTAATGCGCATCAGAAAAATGCGTGGTGTTGTTATTTTGATGACTGTCGGATACAGGGATTGAACCCAAGATCTTTAGTTTTGTAGTCAACGTGCTAACTACTTCAGCCAACGCCACCCTCACGCCTATGCTAAATATAAGTAACGCAACGAATTTTAACTAAATATTACTATGATAACCGTATTTTTTGTCCCTTAAGCTGTTTTTGCTGTCTCCCTGACAACCTAATGTGTATATTTTTGTGTTGGTTAAGCTAAAAAAAAACATCTTTTAAGAAATAAATATAATTTTTTTTACGAAAATTTGTCTCCAAATTGCTTAATTATTGGCGTCTTGATCGGCTCCATGTAGTGAATCTTCTACAGACTTATGACTTTTCAAATTAAAGAGTTGGCTAATAAATTTTTTGTGTATAGTTTTACTGATGGAAAGAATTTTCAAGTTCATATACTCTGTGAATAATTTTTTAATAAATTGCTACGTACCTAAACTGAACTGGCGACTATCTCAGTTTTTTTTTTTTTGCCTGGATCGCGTTATCAAATTTAAATCATAATAAACTGTTTCAGAGTTATCAAAACAACCATATTTAAGACTTATGGATGATTTTTCTTTTCAAGTTGGGAAACATAGCCTTTAAACTTTATGTCAACGGCAACATACCTGGGTATGTTTTTAGTTTTGAAAACGCTGTAGCTCTAAACTGGATAACCGGATCGACTTGAAATTTCTTGATATCCTAGTCAAAACTGTTTTACGCAATAGTTCTAAGTTTGGTTAGGATTAGATCATCCGTTCGGAAGATAAAGCCCATTTACAAAGTTGCACCCTTAAGTCAACAGAATACATACCTGGGTATGTATAGTAAAACGCATGCAAATATGATAATATAATATAAAAGTATAGTTTATTTTGAGCTAAGTTTTGTAATTATTTTTTTATTATTATTATATAATGTCAGTTTTAATTATTTTTGCTTAAAATTATTGAAATTCAAATACATCTATCGCATTGAGGTGAGTCTTTGGAATGCTCTGCGTACACTGGTTTGTTGCATAATGTGCATGCTTTACGAGTAGGGCGTCGTTTCGAGCAGATGTAGCAATTCCCCTTTACTTTTAGCCGGCCCGTACTATCACGTTCCTCCGATGCATGTGCCTCAGCATCCACAACTCCGATGGGCCCACCTTTCATGGCTTCGATGGCGTTGCGCGTTGAAAAATCTCTGGATATTCTGCTGTTATTCACCCTTCTTTCCATTTCTGGCTACAATTGCTCGCTAAGCTGATGGAGAAACATCCTACGGCGGCTTGTAGATGTCTTCAGGTGAGTGTTGTTGTCAATGTATATTACGTATGCAGCAAACGCGGCAACGTCCACAATATTATAAAAGAAAGCCAGAGGCCATCTATTTGTGCGCCACTTCGTACTAAATTCGGACAAGCACTTGTCCATGTTATCAACGCCACCTTTGGTTTTGTTGTAGTCCAATATAAGCAATGGCTTCTTCTTAGGACCGGTCGTTTCTGTTGTATAATGAGTAGTGGACAACATTACAACTGCCTTGTTTTTCTTGGGAACGTACGAGCACATCGTAACGTGATTACAGAACCCAGAACCCTCACGTCGTTTCGGGTTGGCAAATGCTGCTGGCACGAATGTACGCCTTTTGTTGCAAGTACCCAATATAGATAAATTGTTGTCTAACATCAAAGTTTTTGCCAAGTTGTAGCTAGTGAAAAAGTTGTCACATACAATATTTCTTCCACTTCCAGCAAAAAGGTTGACACATAAATCCTTTACTACTCTTTCGCCAATGTTTCTTTCACGTTCACCAGACGGTGCCATTCCTGCATAGATTTGTCCCTGCATTGAAAAATTATATTCAATTTAGTTATTTAGATTTTCAACAATTTTCAACAATATTCATTGTACCTGCAATGGATAGGAAGAAATGGAGTCGCACACCCACCACACTTTTATTCCATATTTGGCAGGTTTTGATGGTATGCATAGCGTGAAGCCAGTTCCACCACGATAAGCATACAATTGTTCATCTACGGTGACGTTGGCTCCAGCCACGTAATATCTACGAAGACAGCTGTTAAGCATCAAAAAAACGTCCGATATTGCTGCTGCTTTGTCAGTTTGTTTTCGTTGCTGGCGTGTGTTTCCATTATCAAAACGTATGAAGCGGCTTATTTCCCAAAATCGTCGTACACTCATTGCGGCACGATATAGTGGATGTGAAGTAGTTTTCCACAAATCTTTCGTATGCACGTAACCAGAATGTGTAACGCCACTTAGCAAAAGTAGGCCCAAATATGCATCAAATTCACTTTTTGTTATGGGAATCCATGATCTCGGTTCTCTTGTTGGATGTTTTGCGTTGTTAATATCATAAAATTGCCTTGCCTTTCGATTTGATTCACGAATAATTATGTCGCATATTTCGTTTGACATTATCAATTGGAACGTTTCTGCAATGGTCAAACCCTGCGTTGCCCGTACTGGTCCAGATTCTGCAATTCTTAGAATGTTGTGCGTACGGAATCTTACAGGTTATGGTTGTATCGAGGACCAAACATTACCATCTCTGGCAGTAAAAACTTCGCCAGTTTCAATTGGTGCATCTTCAAGATCTTCATCAGAATCACTGTCGCCCTCTGGGTCATATTCTGGTAACATGGGTTCTTCAACGTCTGAGTCATCTCCACCAATATCACCTAAAGCCTCGTCACCAACTATTGAATCGTGGTCACTTGTTTCTTCTTGGCTCTCTTCAAGCGCTTGCCGAATATATGCTTGTTGTTCTTTGTACGAAAGTGCGCTTAGTTGTCGCGGAGTAAGCCATTCACCATCAGCCATTTCACTTTTAATATTTTTTTATTTCCACAAAATAAACAGAAACGTCTTTTCACTTCGAATCACAAATGTAAACTAAATTTTCTGACGATACTACAAATAATGAAATTTCCGCAAAAATAAATGTTTCTACCTGCCTATATTATATATTTATTATATACGTATGTCGTCTACCTATACAACCACTTTTTTCAACAAACAATGACTGTGAGGATGAAATTGGTTATCATAAAATTTTGTAGCCTTTTGTCCATTTCTAACAAACTAAAAAAATAATTCGGAAATTCCAACAAACCAGGTAGATACGTAATTAGCATTTTTATGCTAACGACGTACCATTCCCCATACAAAACGTATGTACATACCCAGGTATGCTGCTGTGGACGTGCGTAAAGCATTTCTGCTGTTGACATAAAGGTTAAAACAATGGTAACTCACTGCAATACAATCATATTTTTTGGATTAGGTGTAGAGTTAAATAATGGGCTTTATCGTGATTTGCGTATTTTGACTTCGACTAAAAAAAGTTGGTCCTAAATTAAAAAATATTTTATTTATTTACTTTTATTTTTTGTAGAAAGAATTCTAATGATATGTTCGTGGATTTACATAATATTTGTATACAAGTATATTTTTTTGCACGAAAATATGGTTTCCTCTATCGTCTATATATACACATCTTACCTTATAATATAATGAAAACGAATAATAATTATCGCTATCCAATTGTTAGCGAGAGCCGTTGAAAAAAGTCTGGCCGAAAAAACTTAGTTTCATCCCATTAAAGGACTATGATAGGCCATATTTAGGGGAAAATTATGTAGAAGAAAAACATTGCGGTATTTGTTCTAAACAAAAATGGTTTTAAAAAATTTTACGAAAATCGCCGCATTTAAAAGTTATGGTGCCAAAAGTGTTTATAGCCAGGATGCTAGGTTATTTTTTAGTTGAAAAGTGCAATGCGCATGAACGGTAGGTATGCGAGGTATCAGTCTATCAGAAACTGCCGGTGGAGCGAATAATATAAATACTTTGGGCAATTTGGGTGGTCTAATGTGTATTCAAGTTTTTTAGATGTGGGTGTGTGTGCTATCAGAATAGGCTGTTCCATGTTGAAGTCGTCTGTAGTTAGTTAATTAATTAATTAAAAATAGATAAATATTAACAATGCAAAAAATGCTAAATAAATTATTGAACTATTGCTAATATCGAAAATAAAATATATACATCAAGTTGGTTAGTCGAAAAATTGCAATAGACCAAAAAATAAGTAAACTAGTTTTCTTTTACAAAACAAATATGCATGTAACTATTTAACAATGTATGTATGCATGTACGTCGTCCGATGTCGGTGAAGGGTATATAATATTCGGCTTTATTTTCAAAAGGAAATTTTGCTGTTACAAAAACTGTAAACAAAAAATAATGTGAACTTAAGCTTAAATTGTTTTTGCTATAATATTGAAACGGTATATCCTATGGTTGTAAAATTTTGACATATCATAGCAATGATAATAAGTTAATGATTTTTATAGAAAAAATTTATGATTTATGATTTTTATAAAAAAAACTCATTTCGAAAATCATGTTGGTTAAGCTTATTTGGCGGTAATGGCTCGATATAGTATAAATATGTATGCTCAGAGTTGGAGTTGATGTTATAAAAAACATATGTGGCCAGATTGTTGGCAGCGCTGGTATGCTGGCGTATGCACTGGGTTAGGCTAGGGCTCGCCGTTTTGGTGGGGTTCTTGCCATCCAATCTGGGTTCCGACTGCGACCTACATATAAATAATAATATAAAAAATATCATACCAGCATTTGATATCTTACGTGAGAGATTATATATAAAAACTTTTGGGACCCTCAGTGAACATTACCTAAAAAATAACTGGTTTTAAATTGACCCAAGATGTCAATTCATCGCTTTTCATCCAATATGTATGCATTTGTATATCAGTCGACAGATATTACACGACTCTGGCTGCTCTCCCCATCGGGATCAAATAAACTCCTTCCATGGCAACCTGCCTTGTCAAATTTTTGTTCAGGTTGTCCCAAATCCAGTTTTCATTTACTTACCATTTCTTCATAAAAATGAAGATGGAAAATAATTTAATAATTTAAAGAATAAATAAATTAAATTTTTCGCAGTAAATAAATTCAACTGATGCAATTGAATAGTTTAATTGATGCAATTAATGGCGTTTTCTTTTCTGATCAATATGCTGCATTTATGTTGCCTTTTACATTTCTTTGTGTTCTTTTCTAAAAAGTATGTATTATTTTAAAAGTTGAACGCGTTCTTTTCCCATGATCTTACCCTTAAAAAGAAGAAAAATGCTACATGTTCAACACTCATTTTCATTAAATGGGCATGAGTGGAGAATTATATTAACAGCTGTTTTTGTTATTGTCTGTGAAAAAAATAAATTGTTTTCTAGTTCGCGATTGTTTTATGCCGAAACTTGTTGGAAAATTGTTCTTTTGTAAACGTAAAATATGCAACACTTTTTAAAAATCAGGTGAGCATTTAAAAATGTTGCCAAATCACATGTAACATATATGTTACACTTTTCTTTTAGAAAAGAAAACACAAATGATAAAAATAAGAAATTAAGTGATGCAATAAATGATTTAATTGATGCAACAAATGATTTAACTGATACTATAGCATCTGAAACTAAAACTTTCGTAACGAAAATAATAAGTAAAATTTAATTATATTAATAAGAAAAATTATATATTAAATAAATAATAAATTAAATTTGTATCAGTTAATGGACGCAAATAAAAATGTATTTGATGCAATTGAAAATTTTAGGCTATATGCGCCTACAAGGAGCCAAATTTAATTAATGCACTTAAAAATTTAATTTATGCAATCAAAAATTTATTTGAGCAAAATATCAAACTTTTAAATGAAAATAAATATATATATATATATATATATATATATATATATATATATATATAATTAGTGATGACTTTTTATGATTAATGAAACTACAAAAACCAAACAAAGATAGCGCAACGCAAGGCTGCTAATTATTTATATGACTGTATGACTAGGCTTGTTGTACTCCTGCATATTTATGATCAACGCCAGGTTAGAGCTAGTTCTAAAAAAAATTTCGAATCGTTTGTTGCAAAAGTAAGCCTTAAATTAACGCGTAAAAGCAATAATATTCATGTTTGATATTTAAGCCACATAACATATACATACACACATACATATGCATATATAGGCCTTTTCTATGTAATTTTGTAATTCTTCAAATGGCCACTAGCAACAACGTAGAACTATTGGCCAGACATGTTTTATTAGACTAGAAACATGTTAAAAGAAAAAAGAAAATATGAAGAAAAAACTCCAACAACTTTACTAAGCTCAAAAGGGATTAAACAACACAAATGATTTCAAATGCCAAACACGTTTTTTTACTGGCTTTCTAGACAATCATTTCAACAACGACCCTTTAAACATGGCCTCCTCTAAAAATCCATTAAGCAACTTGTAAAAAATTTTAAGAATTATGGCATCTATGTGCAGCAAAAAACAAAAAATTTATATATGAGTGTTATTTATAAAAAAATAAAACAGAATCAGACAAGTCTAAACATGTCCAGTCGTGGTTGAACTAGTGGAATTATATTTGTTTTCTTGTGAACACTTTTTATACCTTTAACCCAAAATACAATTATGTATGACATTTATGGAGGCAATTTTTTGCATGCCTGTGCAATGATAAATAATGTCTGCAATCGAATTCAATTGAACCGGACAAATATTGTCACAACAAAATAAAAATGGACGACAATATACAGCACATATTAATTTTATTGTTGAGAAACGATTTAATTTAAAGTTTAAGTTATTAAGTTAAGTATTTATTATGAAAGATTTTGTGGACTTACAAATTTCTTCTTAAATTATGTAAAATATTAATGTATATATATACATATACATTTATATATTGGGGCGGGTCGATTTGTATGGAGGCAAAAAAATCGCTCAAATTACAAGGAAAATCGAATGTTAGCGATCAAAATAAGAAACTTTGCCGAAGGAACCATACCTCTAAAAGGTATTTTGAAGTCCCGACTTTTGATTTGAAAAGTCACTCACTCACTCTGACCCATTTAGAGTTCCCCAATCGAGTCAAAATGTATGACCGACCTCCACTAATTTTGGAGGGCCTACCCACCTATGTCAGTGGCACACCCCCTGGAATCACCCTTGAGGGGTTCCCCATACACACATTTCAAAAAATCACAATTTTTAGCACTTTACAAGAAAAAATCAGCGAAATGGCTATGTTTTTTAATTTTTGGAGTTTATTTTTCTCTTTATCAATTTATTTAGTCAGAAAGAAATGAAAAAGTAGTGCATATGCGTACCTGATTTTAGGCATGCTCTTTACTGCATACAGCTATATATTGTAAACACATGGAAGATATATTTTATTACCTAGCTATCAGGGATTACCAGTATTTAACCCAAAAATAACACACAGTTCTTGTGTATATATATTTCTATATAAAAATTGACAAAATAATACTTGAAGTTCAAATTAATTTTTTTTTTGTATACGGCCCTATTAATGTATTTTTAGCGCTCAACTAATTTCTTTAAATTCCTAAAAAACATTGACCCGGAGTTTAAATTTAATACTCACATTAATGACTACTAAATAAGATAATTTAGCATAAATATGTACGTATACATATAAATAAATATGTATGGATGTTGTTATTGCAAAGGTAATCGCATACAATTGCAAACATACACACATACATTAATATTTAAATAAATATAAATACACATGTGCATACAAATTGCGTAAAGTCAAACGCTAAAATCGTCTACGTGATAAGAGTAATATTAATCATGGTAGTGTGTACATGCGTACGTGTGTATGTGTTCAGTTAATGGCAGCCCTCTAGTCAGCCTAGAACCATATGTCTCTATGTCAATACTCTTTCTCCAGCGACAATTGCACTAGTTAAAATGACGACAACTTTCCTTTTATGCGCGAGTAGAGATACGTTAGAGACAACAGTTCTAGTGTATTTCTGGTGATATTGTCAATGAACGCGTCAATAGTTTGTTTTTCTTTTTTATTGTGCTATGCAATAATATTAAATAAACATACATATCTAGACGAGGGTCACTAAAATCTACTAGTGAATCCTTGGTTCAAATATCTAAATATGGTCGTAAAAGAACTACCTTCTCAATAGTGCTAAAGTCTAGTGGTATATTTTCAATGACAACCCTATGTTATATGTCAATAGACGATTACATTGGCTAGGGTACATCTAATCAGTAGCACTATTGACTATGTCACTAGAAAATCACTATAATTTTACTACTGACAACGAGCGAGAAAATATCCATTTTGTATACTAGAGCCCCTAAAATTTACTAGTAAATCTCTGGTGCCAATGTCTCCATGTGGTCCCAAAAGAACTACTTAGTCAGTAGTGCTACAGTCTAGTGGTGGATTTTCAATGACAAGCTAATGTTAAATGTCAATAGATAATACCATTGACTGGGGTACACCTGGTCAGTAGTACTACAGACTAGTGACGTTCACTAGTAAATCATCACAATTTCACTATTCACACTTTCTGCAGGGAAGTAAACCGGGCTTGAAGCCAATACAACACAATTAAAACGTACCGAGATAAACATATATAGAACAAAAAATCATCGCTTGGTGTGTTTGTGTGTGTGAATGGTAAAATAAATGTGTGTGCGGCATCGTGATTTGACCACCATTTTATTGAATTCAGGTGAAATGGCACTTTACATGTTGTTTTCTTTTTAATTTTATTACTTTAATTGCATTTGTTTCATTGGTGACAGATTATCAAGATAAATGCGTTTTTTTTTTATTATAACTTATGCAGATACAGAACACATTCACAGGCATATGCACTCGTACAAAAAAACTGTTGTTAATGTTGCAAAATTCACTTCGTTAAAATAATTAATAATTAATAATAAAAAAAAACTCGTTACTATAATAAGAAAAAATAGCTCAAAAATTCAGGGGACTAAATTCAATTTAATTCAACCTTATGAGGTCTCATAAAAAATTGATTTAATTCATATTTTGTAGAGAAAAATTTCCCTGATATGCAATTATTTTTAAATACAAATTAATTTATGCAGGTCCTCAAATTGGAGCATTGAAATTTTTATATTTTTTTGAGCTAGTTTGCTTGAAAAGTAAATGGTACTTTTTCAAAAAGTATTTTTTTTTTAAGTTACTATTTAAAAGATCTTGTTTAAACTTTTTCAGAAGGTAATTTTTCAATACACAATTTTTTAAAAAGTACTATTTTGTGGTACTCTTTTTAAATGTACTTTTTAAGGTACCGTACACCAAGGATTAAAAGGAACCCTATTGCTTTCACTACGATGTCCGTCCGTTCGAAAGTTCGTCTGTCTGACGAACACAGACTGTTTTCCCAAGAACCGTATGGCCCTGACATTTTTACAGAATATATAAATGTTCTAAAGCGAGCAACGAAAAATGTTGAAATTCTAATGTAATATATCGACACTTAAAATTTTCAGACTAAACCAATTAACAAAGAAATATAATAAATCAAATTTAAAGGCTATTTATTTATCAGGTAATGATATTTTGATTTTGTAATTTTGACAACTGGAATAATCTTGGAAATCGCAAAAAACAAACTCTTGAAATTTTCACAAACGCTATAAGTAAAAAGTCCCAAAATTAAAAAAAAAATCCCCAAAATGAAAAATCTAATATACAGATTTTTTAATACAGGGTGGGCCAAAAGAAACCAAGGGGTGTAAAAGTTTAATAACTTTTTTGTTTATTAACTTTTTTTATTTTTTCTTTCAGATTATATAATATACAAAATGGAAATCTTTTTACACTAAGTACGAAAAATGATGTCTCTTAAATGACCACCGTTTTCAGCTTCTAAATTTTGCAGTTAAATTTCAAGAGTTGGCCAGAAATGAAATCAACTTTATTGAAAATTTGATTATGAGTGATGAAGCTCATTTTCATTTGAATGGCTTTGTTAATAAGCAGAACTGTAGGTTCTGGGGTTCTCAAAATCCAAGAGCCATTCATCAACGCCAATTGCACCCCATCAGGTGTACAGTATGGTGTGGGATCACATCTGAAAATGTCATTGGGCCCTACTTCTTCGAGAATGAAGATGGAAGTGCTGTAACCGTAAATGGAGAGCGGTATCGGTTTATGATAGACAATTTTTTACGTCCTGCTCTTGAAAACAGACCTGGTATGTGGTTTCAGCAGGACGGAGCCACTGCCCATACTGCCCGAGACACAATGGCACTTTTAAGTCAAATTTTTGGAGAGCGAATAATTTCTCGAAATTCGGAAATTATTTGGCCAGCGCGATCGCCAGATTTGACAGTACCCGACTATTTTCTTTGGGGTTGTTTGAAGAATCGAGTGTATGTGAACAAGCCAGAGACAATCCTTAAACTCAAGGCAAACATTGTTGCAGAAATTCGAACGCTACAGCCACAAGTTTTGAAAGATGTTATGGAAAATGCTCTAAAAAGAGCCCATCAGTGCGAAGCTCAAAACGATGGTCATTTAAGAGACATCATTTTTCATACTTAGTGTAAAAAAATTTCCATTTTGTATATTATATAATCTGAAAGAAAAAATAAAAAAAAGTTAATAAACAAAAAAGTTATTAAACTTTTACACCCCTTGGTTTCTTTTGACCCACCCTGTACAAATAGAATACATGATTTTATTCGATGCATATCATCACAATGTATTGAAAGCTTATTTAATAAAAGCTCGGATTTACCATGACTAATTTACAATAGTCTTGCCAATGTTATTTTTTTATATTAATCCTGTATTGCCAAATTTTTGTTTTAAATTTTCTTTATTTAAAAATAAAGAAACGCACTTTAAGTCTTAATTTCAATGTAATTACTTTTTCAAGCCAAAATAAAATAAGTAGTAAATGTGTACTTCCCTTATTAAGCACTTTAGGAGTATGTCATTCAGCGCAGTAGGTACGTGTTAGTTTCAATTGTCAAAATTGTTGGCAATATTCGATGTTTGGTGCAAATGGTAATGGTCAAGTGCCAATGCAAATTATCGTAGCATTTCTTTGGACTAATTGTGTATTTTGTTGTTGAATTTTAAAGAAAAGCTACGATATTATACAATTACACCTAAGCAAGACTATTTTGCATCAAACATCGAATACCGCCATTATGTTTCGGCAGCTTGAATTTTTTTATATTCTTTATTACAACATAATAAAGCGTAATAATTCTACTGAGTCTAGGACGAAAACTCTATAGGCCATTTCAATTCATCCTTAACTTAAAAAATAAAAAATTAAAACTCTTACCTCTGTCCGCCATCCCACAAATCATCGTTACACATGCTGTGCAGAATGTTGGTGTTAAAAAAATAAATGAATTTTCATTAAAAAATAAATATTCATCAGATCTGAAACAAAAAGAATTTATAAAAAGAAATTGAAAAATAGCTTGTAAAATATAATAAATAGCATTCTTCTTAAAAATATATGTATGTTTTTTACACACAAATGCATACTGATTGTGTGATTGTGTAAGAGTCTGCGTGTTTGTGTGCGTGTGCATAAAATATTTTATGTATTAAAGCATATTTAACAGCGAGTATAACAATTTATACATCTTAAAATATTTACATGGAAAGCCTTTAAATTTAATACGGCTTCAATTTTTAAAAGGGATAAATTAAATACCTCAAGAGACATGAAGTTGAAATGGTATTTGCGTTGAAATGGAAAAATATATGCAAACCGCGCAGTCAGCAGTAAAAGTCAAATTCTGGTATGTCATTGAGAATGCAACGTAAAATAAAAATTATTAATAATATACAATAATATCAATATAATATAAACAGTTTGTTAATATTCATAAAGTTTTATCCCTAAATTAATTTATGCACTCGAAAATTGAATTGTTTCAATTGAAAATTTTAATTGGTGCTTCGCTTATTAAATGAGATCATTTAGTTTTGGCTTAATCTAATACATGCTACGACAATACATTTATTTACATTTCAAAATTGTTTACGCAGCCCTTTAATACGAGAATATTTGTGTCTTTAACAGTCTTATTTATAAAAATTATTAAGGCCTTATAAAGGCTTTTTAAAAAAATTTTGTATTAAAATTTGCTCTAAAAACCTTTATAAAGCCTTAACAATTTTCTATAAAAAAAAATAGCAAATACTTTTTTTATTCGTGGTATGAATGTCTTTCGAATAGTAAAAATTTGGTTGTAATCTCAGTGAACGAAGCCGATCGGCTAGGAGTCGGCTAGCAATCGCCACCGGCAATGTTTTAATAGTTTCAGCCATCTCCACGCCTACCTTCCTCTGCTGTTGATTTTCGGAAGGACAAGTAATTTTTTTACACAATTTTCCCCTTTTAGTTAAGTCAACGGAATAGTATGTGTCCGCTTCTGACATGAGTGGTAGTTAAGAGATTAAGATTTAGATTTATTAGACTTTTAGCTGACATACACTAGCATCCGATGGATTTATTTGTCGGCAGAGCAATTTGACTTTTATACACCACCGTAGATATTTTTTAGTCAGCCGCCAAGGCCAACAAAACAGTATCGGCTTCGTTCTCTACCCATTCTCAAGTGATGAGCGACTTACATACACTCATACACACACATCCATATAAGCATTATCGTAAAAATAGTCAAAACGTATTATGATCTCAATTAGGGTTTGCAAAAAACCGTGGAAATTAGAAAACCGCAGTTTCCGGTTCTAAGCCACTAAAACCGGTCGGTTTCGGTTCGACTTCGGTTTTAAAAATCTGCATGTAAATATATAAATGCTGGAAAGACAAATGATTATTTAAAAATAATCATCCCTATCGTGAAAAACAAATGGAATTTTTCTTAATGTGAAATTTTCATTCCCCACGAAGAGAAAAATGCTATCTTGAATATCCTGTGATATTCCGTGAACGTTAAAAAGGAAGAATTTTTGTAAAGCTTAAAAATTAATCGAAAATCGCAAAAATTTATGTTTAATAAAAAAGTAACAAACATTTTAGGTTTTAAATGAAGTTTATTTAATTTAAAGTTATACTCATGGAGGCGCTTCCGTTGATTTAGCTATTTTTTCATTAAGTATACCACCGTGGTGCACTACAATAAAATTTACTGTTTGTGAACCAAAGAGATTCATACTCTATGAAAAAAATTGTTGTGGGGAATTATTGTTAACAATCGTAAGCATTACATACTAATCTTGTCCCAAAAATGAATAGTTTTAACTTTTAAATGTAAAATAAAGGAAAAGTGAATAAATTCACGTGAAAAATATATATAAGAAGACAGATTTTTTTTAATCTATTGCCAAACAGTCGTAGTCGTATTTGAAATACGCCAACCACGATAAGGCAGATTATTCATGATAAGGGTAACCAAAAAAAGGGAAAATATTTCTGGGAAACATTTTCCGAGAGAAAAAATTGTTAGTATAGGGGTGGTAGAGTTTCTCTGGTTTGTATTCAATTCAATATATTAGAAAAGGAACATTTAGTAATGATTATATGTATAAAAAGCTTAAGAATAAAAGATTTATATTTAATTATCCAAGTAATAAAATTTCAGAAACGTTAAAGCGATCAATGTAGAGTAGTTTAAACGAAATCTTATTTTTGTGCAGAGGTTACCAGCGACAGAAAACACTCTTTCGCTTTCAGTTGAAGATGGCTTTAATGTATTATTGCCTTGTGAAGCAATAATATGTTGGTTGTTTTCTTGTTCGTTTTTTTATAAAGTACAAATTCTTGCCGAAGAACGTTAAAATTATCATCTTTTTGCTTTACATCTGCTAGAGATTTTTTGATAACAGATTACAATTCTTCCAGCAAAGAATTGTTATAATTTTCTTAAAATTTTACAATTTTCTTAACTTTCATTGTTATAGAATGTTTAGTAATGCATAAAAATCTTTAATGTAAAGTACATTTGCTGTATTTATTTTTAAACAAGATAATAATGTTAAAGTAAAATTTAAGAACCGACGCTTTTTTTGTCGGTTTCGGTTTCGGTTTTTATGGGTTAAAAACCGCAGTTACCGTTTCGGTTAAAACCGAATGGCAATCCCTAATCTCAATGTATTCTGACCTGTCGTACGATCTAGTAACTTTTAACGATCCGACAATCGTAATTTGTGTCTATACATTTTGTCGCTTACAAGAACGATTGTGTGATTATGAAACTTCTTTTTAACGCAGCTAATAAAGGGTTGTTAAATTTTAAGGGCCGCTGTTGATATTGAATAAAACACAAATTATTTAGAAAATAATTTTTCATTTCTTTTTATTATGATAACACGGTATGGTTCAATTATGTATGGAACAAAATATCGGCCAACCTCGACGGCACACCCCTGTCCGGTAGTCCGAATTTTCGATGATGCTGAGGCATAATTGAGGTTCTATGCCGTTGATGTGCCGAATTATCTTATCCTTTAGCTCTTCAATTGTTGATGGCTTATTGACGTATACATTTTTTTTTCAAATAACCCCAATTAAAGAATTCCAACGGTGTCAAATCACTTGATATTGGCGGCCAATTGACATCGCCACCACGTGAGATAACATGGCCATTGAATTTGTCGCCCAAAAGAGCCATTGTTTCATTAGCTGTGTGGCAAGTGGCAAAAAGTTCGTTATCATCTCACGATAGCGAAAACCATTCACAGTAACTGTCTGACCGGCCTCATTTTGAAAAAAAAATACGGATGTGGGTGCATCATCTTGGGTTATCATTCACCCAAATGCGGCAATTCTGCTTATTGACGAATCCACTGAGGTGAAAATGTGCCTCATCGCTGAAGATGATTTTCTTCGATATACATTTTGATTTGAACGCCCATTTTCATAATAAGCCTGAATAACTTTAACGCGTTGCTCGATTGCGTATCTTTCCATGGTTCAAATTCAGTTTGTCTGAAATTGAGAAATGTTAACTGAAATGCAGAAAAAAACTTGACGTTTAGGTGTGGTTCACATTCAACATCGGCCCTTAAAATTTAACCACACAGAAAAAACTAAATTTCATTTTCAGTAACCAAATTCGTTGAATCAGTAAATATTTTATTTGAATGCGGTCCTACAAATAATTTTGTAAATTCTGATAAAAATTTTGTAAAAATTTAAATCAATCACAGTTCGGCTGAGAGAAAATGTGATTTCAGTGTGTTGGTGTTTATATTGCTTGTTGATAGGAACAATGTGCTGTTGAGCGGTTGTTTTTGTTTAGTTGTTGTTTATTATGATTGATCGCGTTGTATACATGTAAATGCCGAAAAGTAGCCGACAAACGTCGTGGCCAGTTTCTTCTCTATACAGTGTTTTGGTACAAATTAATTTAGTGAAACAGTACAGAATATTTACTGAAACTAAGTTTGATTTCAAACAAATATTTGTTTAAAAATTTTTTCGGAATAATTTTTTCTGTGCACCCCTTATTTTCTGTTGTTTTTTGTCGATAAAATTAAAAGCACATAAATTATTGTGGCTTAAGTAGCGACACAGCTGACATTAACCTGCAGCAAATATCGTTAAAAATGTTACTGAATAGCAAATTCGATCAATTTTCGTTATAATTATTTTAACGATTTGATTATCGTTAAAAAAAAAAATTAGCGAATCGCACTACTGAAGTAAAAATCTGATAAACCGTCGCTTTGCCAATTTTTTTTTTTGTAAAATCAGCAACTTCTTTTACTTTTATTATTTAACACTAAATAATAATTTAATTGTATAGTATTATACAAAATTTTAAACAATGAAATTTCAAATAACAATAATCTGATAAGAGCGCAACTGCTCTTCCACTTGACCTCAAAATCGATTCATATTGAAAGAGAATAATTGCCATTGTTCATACTTTTCTAAATTGACGAATTCAATTTCAATCATTCATGCTTAACACGTGTATGTAGTTCTTACAAAGACTTGTTGATGTTGTTTGTATTGCGGAAATCACAAAACACATACATTCGTATTGAACTCTCTGCCTCCCATTCCAAATGAACTATAGATGTAGCAATAAACAACAGTATAATAATAATGTTGTTAATGATTAGATGAATGTGAGTGCTAACAAAGGCATGAAGGCAAGAAAATTTATATATATGTGTGTGTGTATGTGTATTTTGATGAAGGAGTGGGGAAACTAACGCGCGTGAGTACCTTAGTGTTCGTTTCGATTAAAACGTTTAACAACATCGTTTACATATCATTAGGTTTGTCAAGCACATACAAACAAACATATACAAGTAAATGTGCCTGTAACATTTGCGTGAGAGTGTGTGTGTGTGTGTGCTGTGAATACTTTGCGTGTTTTGAGAAGTGAAAAAGAGGGAAATGGAAGTACACAAATTTAAATGTGTACATGTGTTTATTTGTTCATCTAATATGTTTAATATGTACATCCATGTAATTCATATAAATATGCATACGCTGCTATGAGCAACTACATACATACGAAGTCATACGAAGAAGTCACATTAAACTTATATAAATAAAATTTAGTAAATATTAAATAAAATTTAGTAAATATTGGGTGTTTTTTATTGAGGTATAGAACTTTAAGTTGGCATCACTTTTTTAACTGGCGGCCATTTTGTCAGCTGTCAAGTGATTAATATTTAGTTTGGTTTGCCATTTCATCATGAACAGGTTGAGAAAAGAACAACGTTTGCAAATCGTGCAAATTTATTTCGAAAATAATGGTTCAGTTCGCGAAGTTTACCGCAAGCTCCGTCCATTTTATGGTCGACATAATCGTCCATCAGAGCAATTAATTCGGTTAACCATGGATCGTTTTCGCACTACGTTTACTCTATGTGATAATACGCATCCGCAGAGACGTCGAACAGTGCGCACCGAAGAAACAATTGCCGCTTTAGAGCAAAGTGTTGAAGAGGACCCGAATGAATCGATTCGCCACCGTGCACAGCAATTGGAGCTTTGTCCATCAACTTTATGGAAGATTTTGCGCAAAGATCTTGGCTTGCGACCTTACAAGATCCAGCTTGTGCAAGAATTAAAGCCGCGAGACCATGCAATGCGTCGTGATTTTGGTGTATGGGCCGAAAATGAGATTGATCTCGATGCTGATTTTCATCGCAAAATTTTGTTCAGTGATGAGGCTCATTTTTGGTTGAATGGCTACGTCAACAAGCAAAATTGCCGCATTTGGAGTGAAGAGAATCCACATGAGACCCTTGAGACGCCATTACATCCACAAAAACTGACTGTTTGGTGTGCTCTATGGGCTGGTGGAGTCATTGGGCCATACTTCTTCCGAAATAATGCTGGAGAGTCAGTTACCGTTAATGGAGACCGGTATAGAGCCATGATAACCGACTATTTTGTTCCCGAATTGGATGGCATGAATGTGGATGAGTTGTGGTTCCAACAAGACGGCGCTACATGCCACACAGCGCACGTCACAATCGATTTATTGAAGGAAACATTCGATGAGCGCATAATTTCGCGGAATGGACCTGTCAATTGGCCACCAAGATCGTGTGATTTGACACCATTGGATTATTTTCTTTGGAGATATGTGAAGTCGCTCGTCTACGCCAACAAACCAGAAACATTAGGGGACTTGGAAGCCAACATTCGTGGCGTTATTGCCAACATACGGCCCCATATGCTCGAAAAAGTGGTTGAAAATTGGACCTGTAGAATTGGCTTTATTCGAGCCAGCCGCGGCGGCCACATGCCCGAAATCATATTTAAACATTAATGGCATAAAATTATCCTTCCAATAAAGCCAAATTGATGGACATTTAAACGATTTTCTTGTGTTTTATTTCAATTCGAAGTTCTATACCTCTAAAAAAACACCCGTTATTATTTAGTAAATATTCGTGTTTCTAGAACCGAAAATTTTATTCTAATACAAAAAATAAACATATAAAAATTTAAATCATTAAACCTAACAATAATATTAATGAAATATCGTGGCGCATATTCATAGTCAAACTAAAGAATACTTTGCACTCTAAAAAATTTGAAACCATTATAAACTTACAAAATGCTAATTTTAAACTATTACAGCCTTACTTTAAAAAGTTATTAAGGTTTTTTAAAACAAATTTTCATACAAAATTTTTCTTAAAAAGCCTTTATTAAGCCTTAATAACTTTTATAAATCAGGCAGTTAAATTATATTTTGTTTCGACTATGAATATGCGCTCATAGCTCTTTTTATTTATTTTTAAGGTTATAAAAGTTTAATTTTGTATTTTTCTATTTTATACATATATAAATTATTATTTTTTTTTGCTGGCTAACCTACCATTTACTGACATGACACTAATTGCAACAGAGTAGCAATACAATAAAAATTTTTTACTACCACACTCACATTGTTTTTAATTTCCAGTCAGATTTTTCAACGATTTTTTCAAGAAAGTAAAATGAGAAAAGGTTAACAGTGTTACCCCCTTTAAAGATTTGTACAAATATACAGGATTATGAGAAATAGTTATAATAAATTATCCTTATTTTGTATAAAAATTTAAATAATTATAGTATCTTGCGTTCAAATGTACATCAAGAAAACAATTCATGCCTTCTTAAAACAATAATATTATTAAAATATTAATAATAATACTTATTCCCTATTAATTGCCATATAAATTTGTGTAGGTGATTTTTTGGGTAACTCTAGTTAAGAAGTGAACAAGACATTTTCTTCCACTTTACTTTTGGACGACATTTTTAAAATGAACTTTCACTTTCCTATGAAAATTACCAAGAAATTTTCATGAAAGTCATTTATTTCAAGAAAGTACTTTCATGTGTAAATGTAGCGTAAGTAACAAGAAAACTTTTAAGTCTTCCCTCCAATGTCTGTACCCTTTTGTATGACCGAATTGCTGTTGCTGCTGTCGATGTTTGTAGTGGTAAACATTTAATGTTTATTGCCAGTTAATTTATTAGTACAATAATTGAAATTTGATTGAAATTAATTACAAAACTATATATTATCTTACATACAATTAGAGCAATAACAACAACAACACAACAAAAATTATTACTAAATACGCTGGCACATATTAAATAACCATAAAACTTATCCTTATCGTTTTCAAATGGAATACTGATATTTTCGAAATTGCAAATGATTTAAATTTGGCAAACTTTGCTGCTTAAATTTATTGAATTATAATATGATTGATTTTTAATGATTTCTTTGTGTTTTATCTCCCACAGCACTTGTTGAAGAACCCGAATTTACTGAATACATTGAAAATGTTACTGTACCTGCAGGACGTAATATTAAATTGGCCTGTTCTGTAAAAAATCTTGGATCTTATAAGGTAAGCACTATTATAAGTATTTTTTTAAATTTTCAGTTCAGATTTTATGTTATAATTGCTCCCCAAATAATTAAAAACTATCTAGAAACTGAATATTGTTTAACATTTCTAAAGACCCGAATTTATGGAAATTTTTAACACCAGAAAAAAACTAAAATTTTATATGACCATAGACCATACAGGAGCCAAGTTACAACGTTCGATATTGATTGTATCGATTCATGCAGACACAATTAAAATTATTATTATAGAAATTTGCTTGATATCGACTGCCGTAACTTGCCCCAGTTTGATTTCTAAATGCAGAATCAGTTTTTACTTTATTTTTTGTTACAAATCAGCTGGCTCACTTTTATTTATAAAAATTGTCGTTAGTTTTTTTCTGTTCCACTCTGATCTCATTCGGTTCAATCTGAGAAAATTAAAAACTTATGTAATTGTAAGTGACGGAAAAATAAATTAAAATATTTTGAAAAAATGTGATTGTAAAAAATTTAATTTTTTCAAGATTTTATAAAATGGAAAACATATAATAGGTCATTTACATTAGCACAAAATTTAGCAGATTTTCATTAAAATCTTTATGAAAATCTATACCGTTTAGACCAACTTTTTTTGACATTTATCAAGATTTTTTATCCAAAACAAAACCCATTAACTGAAATATTTCTAAAACTACAACCAAATAACTGCAATGTAACTAAGTTACACACCTTTTTAAGCAGGACGTAGCTAATTCACTCATCTTTTTTATAAATATATATTGTACAGCGTAGTACAAAATAAATAAAAATATTAGATTTTATTAGATTTCCTACAAATCTACTGACAAAATAGATTTTGTTTTGTATGGGAAATCTAGTAAAAAGCAGCAAGATTTAAATCGAAATCTCGTAAGTACTAGATTTTGAGGTAATGTAAATGCCGTATAACAAAAATTAAAAATTTTAATAACACCCGAACATACCTTTCAAATAGTAAAAACTAAATCAAAATCGGTTCAGCCGCTTGGTCTGTACGTTGACTTGTACAGATACACACTACAAACTTATAACACCCCTTTTTTTAGTCGAGGGTTAAAAATGATATTGAAGCATTGCAATGGACGACTCATAATTTGTAATTTTTTTCTTTATTCGTCAGAAACAGCTGATAAGTTATTACAGAAAAAGGAACTCAAAATTTAAAAACAGAACTTCACAGCACAGAAGAGCATTACAATAAAGGCCTTAAGATTTTTTTATTAACATACTTCATATATTATTTTCCATTGCACTTTACTTTTAACTGTTGAAAATAAATTCCACATTTTTCAAACTTTCATTGACATAATTAATTTGAAAACATTTCATTTATGTATTTATTGATTTTGTTTTTTTTTTTTTTTTTTTTTGTAAAATAAGCCATCGCAAAAATGCATTTCATTTGTAATTATTAAAGCATGATGGATGACTGAGCGTTAAATTTTGCATAAGCCTTCATACATTCATTTGACTCTCATGATTTTAAATGTTGATTAAAATTTTTCATATTATAGGCATTAATTGCTCAAATTATACAGGGTGAAACTTTGCGAGAGACATTTTTCTGCAAACACATTTGTTTTAACAAATTCAAATGGAAGAATTCTGTTAGGCAAAGCTTGATTTTTTAGAATTTCGAGAAAACTTAGGGTCTGTACACTTACAACAAAATACTGAAATTTGTTTTCGTTTTGAATGCAAGTGTGCAACGAGTCGAACGTGGGATAGGCCCTTAGAACTAATAAATATTACGATAAAAAGCTTTCTAAAAGCTTTTTTATTATGCAGCTGTTGACCCACTGCTAAGCCATATTTAAATATTTAATCACTTCGCACGTTTGACCATATGAAAGTATTAAATATAATGGCATAAATAAGAAAAATAAACTTAATATATATATATATAATATTTTTATTAAATATCAATGTCACACAGCCAACCAATAAATGATATAATTTTCACTCACTTACACCCAAACACGCACACATTGCATTATTAAAATTACCGTCAACGTCGCGGTACAAATGGCTGTCACTCTCCATTCATACATACGTTTCTTCGTTTATTCATGCTTTTGCAAACAAATTAATTTTACACTTCAATGATGAACATTAATGTGATGATGAGATTCATAAAAAAGTATATGCAAAAAAAAATTTAAGAAAGAAATTAATAGTATCAGTTACCTTTGCTCAATATGTTTGAATATATGCACGTATGTATGTACATATGTATGCCAACAGCCACACTACTACTACTAAACCTACATACATACATATACACAAATATTTACAGTTACTGGCATGACTGAGTTTACAGACAATTAATCCAGCATTTCTTCAAACCAGCGTTGTCAACTTTTAAATTTCAAAAAGCACCGAAACCAGGAAAAAGACGCGTAATTTAAGTAAAAAAGCACTAAATAAAAATTTTTTTTATAAAAAAAATATAGAAATCGGTTGACCTTGCATTTAAACTTCAAACGTGAAGCATCTGATACACATTTTGATTGTATGAGAATCAGTGAATTCTAAAATCAATTTGACGAAACCTTTTTAAGTTATTATAAAAAATTTAATTTTGTTCGTCAACGAAGAAACAAATCACCTGAAATTAGTCAAATTAGCAGCAATTGGCAAGTCTTTTTGACTTGCTGATTAGATTTTGAACTCGATGGGAGTAGTAGTTAATTTTTTTAAAATCAAGACTTTCAAAATTTAATTTTTATTAAACAATGCTGTGGAAACATTCTTTCACATCAAGCGCAATCTTAATAACAGCAGTTTTTTTCAATCTTATTATAATATAATATAATTATAAATGTTAGACTTCTTCAAAAAAATATACATACATATTATATAAGGCAAATTCTTTTTGAAATTTTGGTTTAGTGCCACCGCCAAGAAATAAAAACCACCAAAAATTTGTTTAAAAAGGCACCGAGTACTAACTTCAAAATATTTCGCGTCGAAAATTTCCAAAAGCACTAAAAACGGTGCGAAAAGCACCGAGTTGACAACGCTGCTTCAAACCCCCCTGTCTCTCACACACTCTCTCTCTCTCTCTATATATATATATATATATATATATATCACTCTTAAACGGTTGCGCTTGAAATTATTTGGTTAAATAATTTAAAATTTCAATGAAACATAAAAATAATAAAAGCAACCACAAAAGAGCGTATGAGAGACAATTATGTGTGAGTGAGTGTGTTTGTTTTATTTATTAAAAAACAATTACAAATTTCTGCCATCACAAGACCAAACAAACATGCATACACACACTCATACATATACACATTCAAACATATACACTCATATATACATTTATTCATTTATTCACACACTTTTTCTTCTGTATTTTTTTTTTTATATTTCCTTCCAGCTTTTGGTGGCATTAAAACAATGCCACATTTAAAGGATGCACTAGAGAATTCAACAGGATTCATCAGTGCATTCATCATTACAATTTTTTGTTTTGCAGCACACTGCCAACGAATCGGATAGACAGACAAGTAAGACACAAAAGGAAGAGTGCATAAAATGAAGGCAATGAAATTTAAGCCACATTTAACACTAGCAACAAGCAACACAAGAAATTAAATCCGAGTGTTTATCCTCAAACTCTGTTGTATGAATAAGGGATAACGAATAAAAAAAGAAATATTGGTTTAATTCGGCAGTGCCGAATTTTATATACCCTGCACCAACACACCCGAGTGTTAGACGTTAGACACAAATATGAAATTGATGTAAGAAATGTAAAACTAATGAAGTTAAAGTTTGCTTTAGTGATCAGACCTCAACAGAATTTACGGATTTAAGTGTATGATTCTATGAATCTTATAGACATCAAAAACTTGACTTTACTTAAAATTTTTTTTCTTTTTTTAACTTTATTTTATGAATAAAAATTTTTATGTTTGAAAATATTTTTTTTGAAAATATTGCCAGAGATATTTTTTTGGCTTACATGCAGGTCCACTAGCAACAGGTTTTTTTTAAAGAGAAGTTACACTCAGGCAATGAATGCTTACTACTATTACTAGGTGTTACCTTCTTTAGGAAAGGGATAGTGTTAGATAAGGCAGGTGGTGAAGGGAGAGATAGAGGAAAGCTTCATTCTTTTACAAGTATGCTTCTTGCATGTTTTTAATTATATAGTGTAGCAGCGCCTCTGGTGTTAATGAGGCATACTAAATTTTTGAAGCTTTGTACTAAACAATTGGTCATTTATTGGTCATTTTACATTGCCGATAATTTTGCTATACAATACCAACGAAGGAGAGCGCTCCGATGTTATATTAGGATTAGTATCCACTAAAGCCGGAGTAGTTCAGTGACCAGTGTCTATGTCTTCACTACTTGAACTTTCCTACAACAACTGATGCAAATGAACACTACTTCGCATCAGAAAAATGCATGCTGCTGCTATTTAATGGCTGTCGGATACCGGTCTCAAACCCAGGACCTTCGGTTTTGTAGTCAACGTGCTAACTACTTTAGCCAACGCCACGCTCACGATTTATTACAAACCTTAATACAATAATTGATGGGTTGACGGAAAATCGGGCCAGTTCTATATCTAAAAGCTAGAATATAAATACATTTACTTTGCAGATTAATTACGAACGTAGCGACGAAACTTCCTTGCCAGTCGGGAAGGATATAAGAAAGTTTAGGCACATACGATTATACTTTTCGTCACACAGTTAAAACAAGTGAAATGATATTCCAGCCAACAATCACTGCCTTTATGCGTTAATACAACAAAATACTCATAAAGCTTGTATAACATACTACAAATAAATACATGGGAAATAAAAAGACATATTTAAACGGATATAAAATATAAATAAAAATGTTTATTTTTTGTGTCTTTTTCTCACTTATGCAGTAAATACAAATGGCATGTTCTTGCAGTTTGTCTTTGATGCTTGGTATTTTTGTTCCATAAGATACATTTGACACAAAGGACTCAAGCTGGATTTATTTAAATTTATTTAGATTTGCAATAGTGAACTAGTTTTTGCTTGATGCCCGTCACAGGGTGTTTTCTCGAGAACCGTAGCAACTACGGACCTGAAATTTTTACAGAATATGTACAACTTTAACCGCTGCAATAACTAATATATGACAGTTAATAATTAATGTAATATACGTACATACAATTATATCGTGCCATAACCGCCAAAATAGCTTAAGCGACATAATTTTCGAACCTCAATTTTTGACCAAAATCGATTATTTGCGATCATAAATGGTAGATTTTCGTCAAAAAAACGTAGTCCAAAAAATGTGTCGCTTAAGTTATTTTAGCTTTTAGTGGTTATGGCTCGATATATAGATGCCTAAAATTTGCAAAGTTAGTTATTTTTATACAGACAATGACAACTAATCCTATACTTGATATATTTTTATCATGACAAAAGTACAATTTTATATTGAAAAATATTTTTTTATGTCAGCTGTTTTTCTTGTATGGAATGTGACATTTATCACGACAAAAATATATCAGGTATTAACATTAAAATTTAAAAGAATTAAAATTAAAGGGTAATTAATGTAATATTAACTTTGTAATTTTCTAAAAAAAAATCGCCAAAAACGAAAAAAGCGCTAAACTAAAAAAAATTCCAAAACTAAAATAGATCACAAAAAACCGAAAAAATCTCCAAATTAAAAAAATCGCCAAAATGAATGGAGTGCAAAAAAACGAAAAAAATCTCCAAGTTTAAAAAAACCGCCAAAATCCTAAAAAATAGCCCAAATAAAAAAAGAGCCATATTAAAAAAATTTCTATAAACTAAAATAAATCACCAAAAACAGAAAAAAAAGAATCATCAAAACAAAAAAAAATCTCTTAAACTAAAATAAATATTTGTTTAATACCTGATTTACATTAAGCATTTTTTCATAAAATTTCATGAGTTTTCTATTTGCTAATTGCAGCGCTATAAAAGAGAATGTTATATCAAAAAGGACATAGAATGAATCTGTGATGCATTTTTGACAACTTTTTTTTGATATAAGTTGCTCCACCAGGCCTCCTACTGACAAATAAAAAATTTGCAAGCAACTAATTTCATGAAAAAAATGTAAATTAGGTATAAGTTTATTCGATCTTTTGGTTTTTAATTTTGTTTTTATATTTATTAAGCTTGAGATCTTGTTTTTTATAAAAAGAATTAATTAATTTTATTTTTATTCCAACGAAATCGTTGCCACAAATGGTAACTTCATCAGGGAATATATTTCTATATAAAATTAAATTATATAAACATATATTCCCTAAAAAAGTTACCCATTGTGGCAACGAAATATTGGAACAAAACTAAAAGAAATCGCGAAAAACAGAAAAAAACACCAAAACGAAAAAAGCGCCAAACTAAAAAAATCTCTAAAATTAAAACAAATCGCAAAACCGAAAAACCACACAAAACGCAAAAAAACGCCATAATTAAAAAAACGCCAAAAATCTAAAAAATCACAAAACCTAAAAAAAAATGCAAAAACTATATATTATATAGGCTTATATATTGTTATATATCTAGTGTCCGTACTGAACCTTTCGTGCACGAGCTAAAGTCGTATTTTTCTGTATTTATTAACTTTATGATATCACTAAAAAAAATTAGTGTCTTCATTATACGCTTTCCTTAATAAATTTTATATTAGTGCCGCTCGCAAGATATTTTTTAGAATACTTTAAAAAGACATAATTATTTCAGAGGTATTTTATGATTTTTTTCAATCAAGAATAATATCTTATTCGGGCTCAAGTTCGGTGTCTTTCAATTCTTATAAAATTAAATATTTTTATTAATAAATGTGATTTAATAAAGAAGAGAAGAAAAATTACACTAGACTTTTTGTAAATATACTTGTTCAACAGAAATTACAGCCTGTCCCATGATTTCAACAGAATTCATTCTATCGATTACTTATATGGAAAAGAGAAAAATATATTTTTGCTGATTTTAATTCGAGATGTCGATCTTACTTTTTCTGTCGATATCGTGGAACAGTACATTAGTTTTTTTAAAATTTCAGGTATCTTTTGTTCTTTGTAAAATTATTTTAACATGACATGCGCCATTTGCTTTTCAAGTTTTTTTTTATAAATTGGCACACATTTCACAGTAAAGCAGTGTTTCCTTAAAACTTATTGTCAACAGTTCTTGCATTTTATATTTTCAGTGTTAAAAAAAACATCTGGAAAAAAACAATGAAAATTGTTTACAGCTGAGCTGCAATTTGTTGGAAGTGTTGTGTTTTATTTTATTGCAAAAGCTACAGCCATAAAAATGTTTTTTAACTATTATTTAAAGGAAAATAGCAAAATATTTTGACATATAGAAGAGTTGTTTTTAATTGTTTTGTGATGTGATGATTTGGAGATTAAGATTTACTTAAGCGAAAATTAAAGTTGAAATAATTTTATTTTCAATGCATAAATTAAACTCGATAAATTTCTTGTTAAGGAAAGTATAAAAAATTCATGTAATACCACAGTTTTTCAAGAGCTCAACAAAACTATAGATACATGTTTATGGCAACGCACTAACAAACTCACACTCTCTTCTTAATCCTTGTATATCCTGTTTATTAATCGATGCCCTTTGAGTGTGAATAATTGAGTATATTTTCTTTGTTTGCAAAAGATGAAACAACAAAAACGATTTTTAATATGCTTTATTGTGCCAGGATAAACAAAAGTAAATATTCCACACACACACACACAAACACACACACACAGGGATCAAAAATCAACAAAATTGAATGTGTTTTGTAAACGAAACGTTGTTGTGAAACATTTCATTGTCATCGCCATCATCATCAATATTAACAAAAGTGTGAAACAAAAGGGATTTCAATCAAATAAAAGGGTGTAGAAATATGTTGTGTGCATGTGTGTGTGTGTGTGTGTGTGTGTGGCAAAGCCTCACTTGAAATCCAGCCGGCATTTTAATTTGATCATTGCATCTACTAAATGGCCAGCAAACAAACAACTTACGACTTTTGTTATACAATATGTTACATTTATGCTCTGTCCCTCTTGTGACTGACTCTGAAAAAAAATATGTTGAATTATTAAATTCAAATAAAACAACAACAAAAATTGGCTTCTAAGTCGTGTAGGAAAAACAATTTGCTACACTTAATATTACAAAAGTTTTGCACTGTTTTTTTTTTTAATTTTGGCAGCGATAAAGTTCAATATGCAAATGAAAAATTAAAACGGCACAAACTAATTGAATAACAATATTTGTTTTGTTTTTTTCCATTGCTTGTTTGCCAAGCGGCCAAGTGAACTTGTTTTTACAAATTAAAGCAAATGGCTGAAGTCTGTCAAAATAAGAACCGGAAGTAACTGTTGTTTAGGACATCTGCAGGTAAAATATAAGACATTTGATACAACTTCATTTCAAAAATAAATTAAAGTTGTAATATATTCTTACGGAATACTTAACATAAAAGGGACAGGGAGGTATCATTTGGCCTTTTTATCAAAATAAAGTAGAAAATCAATTTTATTATAAGACCTTTGTATAAAAAATTTAATACAAAAATATACAATAAAAACTAAAAATAATATAAATGCTAAATCGTTTAAGTTCATTTTAAACATTAATTCTGTAAAAAGCATTTATATGGTAGAGGAAAAAAACTCTCTCCGAAACAAAACCCAGCAAAATTATAAAAAATTATAAAAAGTTTAATATAAAATTAACCAACTTTGTGTGTACTACTTCAGGTAATATGTTTTACCTGGTATTGCTGTAAAAAAAATGCCAACCGGAAGGGAACATGAAGGAGGAAATGCCTTGTCTTCTTATGAGCAACATTTCATTGTTTAAGTATACACAGCGTACAATTTGATAAATGACTATGCGAGCAGCAAAATGTCACTACATTTCCTTTACAGACACACAAACAACCGCCACCTTTTAGTTTTTACACAAAACTGTATTTATTACTACACCTGCAGTCGAGGACGGCCTGACTGCTCGACTGTCGTCAAGAAACAGTAGACCATATAAGCACATCGCTTTTTCTTGATGCCAGCACTTGCAAAAAAAAACCTTATCAAATATGCAAATAGCGTCTTTTTTTAATTTTGTAATACAATACCAAATAGCAAAAGTAGAAAAGCCAAACAAAAAAAAAATACATAAAATGACACTAGTAAGTTTAATATATTAGTTTGAATGTAATAGCAACAATATAATGTTTTTTCATCAAATGTGGTAAACGATACGTAATTTAAGCAATTTGTCAAAATGAACAACAACAACATTTGTGTGCTAAAGTTGTAAAGACAGCATTTTTTTTTCTAAACAAACAATGCAAACCAATAAACTACTTTAAGAGAAGTACTTTAAAAAAAAATTAAAAAGTTTCGCTGCTTTTTTTTGATAAACTAAACGCATCTAGATGTGCTTAAGCTACAAAAAAAAAAATAAATAAATCCATATACATTTTGTCATGCGTTATATAAATATAAGAACTTTAAAAAAATTATTAGGGACTGTGTCATAATGCCGGCAACGCTAGACTTGTTGATGAAAAAAAAAATTTAATTTTAATTCAAAATTTCTATTCGCAGAAGACTATAATTGAATTACATTTCAGTGATGTTCATACACATTTTCTAGACGAGACTCCTGCTGAGTTGTGGAAATCATTTTTAAACAAAATTGAATTTTTTCTCAAAGAAAAACTTTTTTCTCCATTTACAGTTTCAAAAATGCACTTTGCCTTTTTTATGCACATACATATTTTCAATCCATAATTTTCTGTCAAAATGCTTTTTTTTGGAAGAAAGTACGAAACGGTGCTTTTTTCACAGGAGACAGTTTTTGCAGAAGATCCTTTGCTCCGATATAACTTTTCAAAAAAGTACTTTTTTCCAACGCTACTTTTTTCCGTAAGATATTTCTTTCCAAAAGGTTTTTTTCAAAAGGTGCTTTTATGGAAGCAAAGGAACTTTTTTCCAAAGGTAGTTTTTTGCAAAAGGTAGTTTTTTCAAACAGACACTTTTTCCAAATGAATCTTTTTCAAAAATACACTTTTTCCAAAACGGTACTTTTTTCCAAAGGGTACTTTTTCCAAAAAAATTTTTTCTAAAAGGTACTTTTTTTCAAACCGTACTGTTTTTTCAAAATGTATTTATTCCAGAAGGTACTTTTTCTAATAGGTATTTATTCCAGAAGCTACTTTTTGCAGAAGTTACTTTTTTCCAAAAGGTACTTTCTTTGAAATGTACTTATTTCCAACAGGTATTTATTTTAAGAGGTACTTTTTCCACAAGATACTTTTGCCAGAAGGTACTTATTGCCAGAAGGTACATTTTTAGAAGATACGTTTTTCCAAAAGCTTTTTTCTTCTAAAAGATACTTTCTCCAGATGGTACTTTTTTCCAAAGGATATTTTCAAAATCGTATTCTATTCCAAAAACATAATTTTAAAGTTCTTTTTTAAAGCTTAGTTTTAAGGTAAGTTTTTTAAAAGTACTTATCTTAACAAATGGTCCTTTTTTAACAACAGTTTTTCCATAGTCCCATTTTTTAAAACTTTTTCAAAAGGTGCCTTTTTCAAAAGCTTTTTTAGTACGTACTTTTCGCAAATGTTAGTTTTTTAAACGTTATTATACAAAGAGACTTGCTCGAACATACTTTATTGGAAGGATAATTTTCTCAAAAGGTGTTTTGCTGGAATATAATTTTTCCAAAACGTATTTTTTTCCAAAACTTACTACTTTCTCTACAAGCCTCTATTCTGAAAATGTTTTTGTTCCGAAGTATAGTTTATAAAAAAAATACTTTTTTCAAGAGATACGTACTTTTTTCCAAAATTTACTTTTTTGCAGGAGATATTTCTTCCCAGACATTCTTTTTAAAAAGGTGCTTTTTTAAAGGTAACTGTGCTCTAATATATAATTTTTACAGATGGTGAATTTGTCCAAAAAGATTCTTTTTTAAAACGGATCTTTCTAAAACGGATATTTTTTCGAAAGGCACTTTTTACCAAAATATAATATTTAACAAAAAGTATTTTTATCCAAAAGTAATTTTTTAAAAAAAAAGCACTTTTTACTATAAATTAATTTTTTTAATGTACATTTTCCCAACTGTATTTTTTTTTACGATCAAGTTATCAAATAAAACTTTTATAAATTTGTTAAAAATATATTTTTTTCAGAATGTATTTATTTTTTCAAAAAAAGTATGTTGTTGGGAATATGTATTTATAACTATAATGCTTAAGTGGTTCCGTGCGATTTAATTTCAAGGTACAGAAAATTCCCGGTAATTTTTTCAAACATTTTTATTTAAAAAAAACTGTTTCAAGGCAAAATGATCGAAAATAATGTTTTTATGCAAACAATTTTTTTAAGTACTTTTCTAAATAAAAGAACCATAGATACCTTTGGAAGTTATTGCTTAAACTTGCTAGAATATAATGAAGAATTTTTTTATTTTCAAAGCGAAATTAAAAAAAGTTATTGTTTTTAAAATCATCAACACCCTTGTCAGCCCCGTCATCATAGTCTTGCCTTTTTTAACTTCAATTCTATCAAGCAACATGATACAGCATATTATGAAATAATTTTAAACGACACTCATACAAGCAACCACAAATTGAATATGGCAAATTTATGCTTTCAAAGGCATCCCTTCTCTTTGTCATGCTGTTGCCATAATTTTTTTATATGTAAATAAAACAATTTTTTTTTTGTTCTTATTGTTGTTGTTCATCTTTTATACAGTCTGTTTATTTTTATTTTTTTGTAAGTGTGAATTTTATTTGTATTTTGTCATCTTATAATACATTTTACATTTAATATGAACATGCATATTTTCCAGACACAGAGCATTTATAATAAACATTCAGTTAATATAGAAAAAAAAATAGAATGACAGCAAGAGTTTGAAGGGGAAAAAATTTACATATTGTCAAGTTAGTCATTTACTTTAAATGTTTGATTTGTCATTTATCATTTTGTCTACTTTTTCCCTTGAATACGATCTCAAAAAATTGGGGCGTGAGATTATCTATGTATGTATAAGAAAAAGTAGTAATAAAATTTGCTGTTCAACAAACGATAATAAAATGTTATAAATTTTGTAATATAGGGTGCGCCATCTAACATTTTTTTTCAACTAGTGCTTATTTCGTGAATGGTAACACTTAGCTCATGTCTGATTTGACAGATAATTAGTTTTATCCTTCCGCTGAACGAATATGGTTGCGTATACGCTTGATCAACGCTGGGAAAGTGGGCCTGTGATCGACTTACAGAAGATGCCGATTTTGCCAAAAAAAAAAAAAAATCATCTTTTCAGATGAAGCTCATTTTGATCTTGACGGGTATGTAAACAAGCAAAATTTTCGCATTTGGGGCACAGAAAACCCGCACGCACTTATTAAAAAGCCGACGCACCCAAAACGGTCACTTTATGGTGCGGATTTTGGTCCAGAGGCATAATTGGGCCATTGAGCAAGGAGTGGCCGTTACAGTCAATGGCGATCGTTATCGGGCCATGTTTAACGAATTTTTGTTCACAAAAATTGAAGAGGAGGATATTGGCAACATTTGGTTTCAACAGGACGGCGCTACGAGCCACACAGCCGAATATGCACTCGATGTTTTGCGCCCTGTTTTCAAAAAAAAAGTTATCAAAGTTATACTTTGTACGATAATAAAATTAAAATATACTCAAGATTCATTTGTTCATCGAAGGCTTGAAGCAAAATTATCGCAAGTGTAATTTCTTTAATAAATTATTTTTTTGCAAAATATAATCTAATAATTTTTGCTTTGCTTATTCAATTTTTCTGTTCTCAAGATACTCCAAAAATTTAGTTATGGCATTTATGACAATTTTGCAATAAGATAGTGTTATATGAGCGTAACAAACAAATGATTTTAACATATGTTGCCGAGTTTCTTTTAAGATTTACATATTTTTTTTTCTTTTTTACAAAAACCACCATCTTAAGTCGTTTGTGGGAAAAATATTAAATAAATTTTGGCTATCAAGTTAATGACAATGAGTGTCATTGGCCAACATTCTTGTCATTTGAAGGCGAATAGTATTTTTATATAAATTTTTAAAAATAAATCATACGCCACCTGCTTCATTTACTTAATTTTATTTCATATCACTCATACGCCAAAGAGTTTAATAATAAAATGTGGCAGATAGAAACGAACGAACGAACGGACGAACGACAAATTTCGACCATCGCGTCTAATTCGTCATTATGAATTCGCTCTGAAAACTCGTTTTATGAAACACAATAGTGACTAGTGTTTGTGCAAGGAAGGAAAAACATTGGTCTGTTCGTTGTTTGGCGACATAAGAAATAGACATAAATCTATGTCAGATTAATCCGCGTATAGTTGTTTGTATTTTTAGGGTTCCCTACACCAAAGGTGAAAAGGAAAACTATTGTTTTCTGTCAACTACAACATATGACAAAGCGAACAACGTAACATGTTGAAATCCTAATGTAATATACACACAATTGTATTTAGACACTTGAAATTTTCAAAGTTAACGCCTGTCCCACGATATCGACAACTTTCGACTTGTCGCACACTTACTTTCAAAATAAAAACAAGTCGAACATTGTCGACATCGTGGGACAGGTCCTTAATGCATTTTTGTGCAGACTACACAAATTAACACTGAAATTTAAAAAAATTAAAGTTAAAGGGTATTCTATCAGTTAATGTAATTTTAAGAACTTGTTGTATCTTGGAAACCGTGAAAGACAAGCTCTTAAAACTAAAAAAAACTTACACTTAAAAATTTAAAAATGAAAAAAAAAAACCGCCGAAACAAAAAATCGGTAAAATTTAAGAAGCGCTTAACTGAAAAATATCACCAAAAAATAAAATAAATCGCTTGAATATAAAAAAAATCCTCAAAAGTTTAAAGATTGGCAAAAAGTGAAAAAATCACCAAAACAAGAAAAAAATCACCAAAAACGGCAAAATCGCCAAAACTAAAAGATCGTTGAAAGTAAAAAACAACCGAATAAAATCGCCAAAAAAAACAAAGTAAAACTCCAAAACTAAAAAATCGCTATAGTTAAGAAAATTGCCACAACAAACAAAAAACGTCAAAACTAAAAGTATCACTTAAACTGAAAAAAAAATCGCCAAAAAATAAAAAAAATCGTTTAAAAGAAGGCAAACGCTAATACTTAAAAATTCTAAAATTAAAAAATACTGAAACGAAATATCGCTAAAAATTTAAAAAGTACTCAACTGGAAACCAAAAATAAAATAACTCGCTAAAAAAAATATAAAAAAACTACTATAAGTTAAAAAGTCGCCAAAAGCCGAGAAAAATCGCCAAAACGAAAAAAATCGTTAAAACTAAAAGCAACCGAATAAAACCGAAAAAAACTAAATAAAACGACAAACTAAAAAAACGCTATAATTAAAAAAATCGCCAAAACGAACAAAAAATGCCAAACCTAAAAACATCGCTTTAACTGAAAAAAAATCGCTAGAAACTGAAAAAATTGGCAAAACGAAGACAAACGATAATACTTACAAAATTAAAAAAAATGCTGAAAGGAAAGGTCGCTTAAATTAGAAAAACGCTTAACTGAAAAATATAACCAAAAATAATATAAATCGCTAAAATAAGAAAAAAATCACCAAAACGAAAAAATCACCCAGAACAGAGAAAGCACCAAAACTAAAAAATAACCGAGAAAAATCGCCAAAACAAAAGAAAATAAAACGCCAAAACTAAAAAATCGCTAGAGCTAAAAAGCGCCAAACAAAAAAACCTCTAAACTAAAAATATCGCTGAAGCTGAAAAAAATCGCTAAAAACTGAAAAAGTCAGCAGAACGAAGAAAAGCGCCAACACTTAAAAAACGCAATAAAAAATATTTTATACACAATACCTTCATCAGGTAAAGATTAGTAAAATTTGTATAATAATTCATACGGAACTATTTGTATGCGAGTCAAAGCCTCACTTTACCGAATTCATTATTCGTGGCGTCAGATAACAGCGGCAAGGTATTCATTCTTTGACACAGTTGTGTTCTTTACACTTGGTGAAGATTAGAATAATATATTTTGTAGTTAACAATTTGTCATGTATTGAAACCACTACAAGTTAAAAATATTTAAATTTTGTTTAATTAAAAATATTTTTATTATTTTTGACCACGACACTAAATATTCTTATTATTAACAGGTATAGTGAAATAAGTGAAATATTTAACCACTAGAAAAAGTTGAAGCTTAAACTAAACTAAAAGGAATACGAGCATATTTGCAAAACACATTATTTCTTTTCCTTATTTGAAAACATCAGCGAACCGGAAATGAGCCATCGAGTATAAAACAAAATAAAATCTATTCCAACTACTGAGAACATACGAGTACACGACTAAACAAGGTTTCATGAATATTTAAGTTGATACAAAATGAAATAGAAACTCACGCCTGAATTAAAATAAATATCGAAATGACGACGAGTTTCAAACAAATAGAAAAAAAATAAAGCAGAAGAAAATGAAACGTAGCAGAAGTAAATAAGAAGAAATATAAAAATGAATAAATTCTTTTTTAATGTAAAAAAATAAAAAAAAATCTTGAAGATGAAATGAAAAAGTCAACACTCGAGGGAAATAATTGACTGAAGGTATAAGTACAGCAAATAAAAGTTCGCAAGTAAGAAACTCGTCGATAAAAGAAAAAGTAACATGCATGAAAATATGTAAAAGAAATATATTATACTAGTAGAATATAGAAATATTTCTTTTGAATTTCCATGAACAGCACCACAAACTACTAGCATAGACTCAGTCCAACAACCATTTCCGCACACATGAACATTTAACCAGACATTTGTTGCCATAACACAAGTATAAATTCAAATTTTATTTATAAACATATTTGTTTATAACAATGTGTTATGTTGGTACTCGTAGATTTGCTCTCACACACATACTTCAATTATTTTTCTGCTTTTACTGTTATTAAACAAAAAACGAATAATAATACGAGTACCAAATAACACGTCTGCTTATTCAAACTGAAATTTATATCCCCGAAAAGCCAAACCGTAGAAAAAATAATAATAAACCCCAAAAATATGCAAAAGTATGGCAAAAGTAATAAATGTGTGAGAAAAAAAAACAAACATACACATGCACATGTTTTTGATACACACTCTTCTATATGTGTTTGTGTAAAGTTGCTTTCAACATTTTAATAAAAAAATATTTGGTAGTCTTTGGTTGTGTGATAATGTTAAGAAATGACTGTGAATGCTGTTGTTGTTTGATCACTGTCACTCAGAGAGTGAAATTGCATCCTAAATCTGATATGTATGTACATCATCATTGTAAAAATTTCTTAAATGTGTCTTACATGGTTTGTGCGAGGATGTTTAAGGAAATTTGCTTATAATATTTAAAAAAATTTCTAGGCTAATGAATCAATTTTTTCCATCAATTGGAATTGAAAATAATTTGTTTGGAATCGAAAAATAAAATGAGAATAATGGAACCATTGTATCTTAAACAGGAAAACTTTTTACTGTTCATCACCAGGCAGCAATAAAATTTATTTATTTTACAAATTTGCGGCCGTATGTATAATGAACAACTAGCATGAAGTTAGTAAAAGTGGCAGAATTGAACATGGTCTTAAAGAGTTTTGCCATACAATTTTACATAACGCAACGCATAATGTAATTTTAACCCACTATTAAATCCTGGCTTGGTTTATAATGTAAAATTGTGTGGCAAAACTCGTTGAGATCATGTTCAATTTTGCCACTTTTGCTAAATTCATGCTAGTTTTTCATTATGCATAGGGCCGTTGAAGTTTTTTTTTCTTTGTTTTCTAAAAAAATTACTGAGTTTTTTCCGAAGCTATAATAACATATTTTGAAAATCAAGCTGCCCCTTTTTTACCCGACTGCGCAAAGCAAAAAATGGTATTGTTACGTTTTTCTCTCTAAAAAAACGCTTTTCCGTGGACCCGAAGATTTGCAAATGAATACAAGAGCCGAGTGTAGTAATTAGGGTTAAGAATGATACAAGTTTTATTTACAAATACACTTATACTAAATTACTCAAGAGCTTAAATACACTAATACAACTTAAACTAATAAATTACACACAAATATTCACAACTGGTTACCACTACGCCTTCCTCGCTGTAGTTTACGCACGTCTCTTAGGTGGCTGCGCAAGTAATCACGTGACACCTCTTTGTCTGCTGCTCGTCACACACGGCACTCACTCTGCCGACACTCACAGTTGATACACCAATAAAGACTCACTGGCTTTACTTACACTCTTACACACGTCTATTCGCTGCGCTGTTTCCTTTACTCCAGTCGACACGATAGACTCCACAATAATCCCAATTCCACGACAGACTTTGCTGTCACTATAGACTGTCCTATAGTTTCTCCTTTTCCTAACTCACGTGTAAAGCACAGACTGCTCTTAACTATCAACTCACTACTGTATCGCAGACTATTATTAATTCACAACTTAATTATCAACTGACTTGTTCACTCGCAACTGACTAACTTGTTCGTAACTGCAACTCGTTCACAACACAACAATAACAGACTCGCAACTAACTAACTCATTGGATGCGTCACTTCTTTTTATATTTCACACAAATACCACTAGAAGTTTCAAGCAATGTCTAGACGATCATTATCATCTTATATGGTGCTTAATTAAGTTCATGTGGTAACTATGTACATACATGTGTATATGCACACGTGTGTACATCATTAACTAAGCAATACATGGTGGTTGCTTATCTTTTGCTTTTCGTTTGAATTGGCATGTATGTATGTGTGTAAATATGTGTATCTTCTTTAGACTTGGGTCGAACTCGTTCACTAGTTCATTTTTGCCACAAACCAATGATCAAACCCATGTAATTTAAATGGGTTTGATCATTGGTTTGTGGCAAATATGAACTAGTGAACGAGTTCGACCCAAGTCTAATCTTCTTAATAAGCAGATGCTTTTTGTTGTTGCTTTTGCTTGTTTACGTTTAATGCTGCGCATGCTTATTTAGTTGTTGGCTATTATTTTAGACTATTCTTTGCTTTGAGCCTGTAGAAATATTTTTGTGTAATATTGCTTAACCTTGTCGACGGCCATTTTCGTAACAGTATTGTGTTTATCTATTTGTCTATATCTAGGGAGTGTCACTAAAGATATCGTCCCTACCACGTCAAACTATCTAATACGCAAAATTGGGTTTTTAGATTCGTCACCTTGGCACCTTAATTTTAACGATATGCCTCGTTAAAAAATGCTGAAATGGACGATTGGTAACTCAATAAGAAATATTTTAAGCCTGGCACTTTTAGAAGTGCGAAGACTTTAAATTCATAATTGACGGGTCTTCGTGCTCTTCTGAAAAGTTCAAATTTGCATATTGGATAGTTTGACGTGGTAGCGACGATATGTTAGTTGTCAAAATTCAATATGGCGGCCAACAGACGCCATTTTGTAAATACAAAAAAATAAAAAGTCGATGAACTGCATCAAAATGGATATCATTCATCTTCAGGTTTCTCCTATGACTTTTCATTTGGAATGACCATTTAGGATATTTAATGGTTCCAAGTTGGTCTCAGTCGGGGTTTTTTTTTAAATACTTTTTATCTTAAATCATTGATTAAAAATAAAGGTCTTCCTACTTCCCAACTTTAACATAGTCATTGCCATAACCACAAATATATTTGCTTCATCTATTAGTGCTGCCATAACTATAAACAAGTGTTATTGTTTCAATTTTTTAAATTATTTCAAAAATGTAACAACAAATATGTCTAATCAAAAAAAAATCAAAATTCTATTGGTTTCTATGGTTATGTTTATGGCTATGGCGACATGGCGGGTCACCTTTAATCAAATACAGTGCTGCAAATAAGTTTGGTTCAAAGAGCTGTTTGTATGGTTATGCTTATGGTTATGGTTATGGCACGTTTAATTGAAACTTTAGCCCAGGTAAAAAGTCAAATGAACTATCTTACTGCAACCACCTTGGACATTTATTATCAGCATACTCTAACAAATTATCATGAATAATGAGCGTTGGAATTTCACTATCAAATTATACAGAGAACTTCATGTAGCTTAGCGTGTTGTTTAATAACTAAAATTGCCGCACATGTAGTGAAATCAATTCACAACAGACCCTAAAGGCTTTCTAGCATCCACACAAAAAATTAATCATTTGGGGCGCTTTAAATACTGGTGTTCGTAATGGACATTCTTGCTTTAAAATGGAAGCTGGAGCTTGCCTTATAGTAAATGAGGATCGTTAACGCACCATTACCAATGACTTGTTGTCTTAAAATAAGAATGACTTGATCCATATTAAAATTAATTAATTTTTAATTATTAATTAATAATGTACTTGTAAATCAAATTCATTTTTTAGTTGAACCAAAAGATCAGCAATAAAATGTTTATGACAAAATCAAAATAATTTTATAATTTAAAATTTTTAAAATTTTTTTTTTAATATTTTGTTAAATATTTAATATTTAATATTTTCTTAAAATTTTTTTAATTTTTTCCGACTAACTTTAAACTGTATAACCTGCTGAGTGTGCCTTGATTTTAAGGCAAATACAAATGAATTCAAATTTTGTTTATGTTTTCTTTTTGATGCTTTTTACTCGTATAGTTGACCCATTTATCAGGCAATCCAAAATCTTAGTTTCGTCGTATAATGATACTACATTAGTTCTGGTAATTTTGTTATTCACTGTTATCATTTTCTGTAACAAAACTAAAAATATTTTAAGTTATATTAGTTATGCTGTTGATTTATCATAAATCTCATTACTGAATTTTGCGATTAGATTCGAGTACAAATTTCCCGTAATCAAAAAAAAAAAAAAAAAAACGGTTGCAATTATTACTCCGTGTTACATCGAAATCGCACAAATGAAGTACCGCGTAAATCAGAAATAATTTGTTAATCTAACTCGAGTTCATTATTTTCAATTGCTGTACAATGAATAAGATTTCTTAAAAAAGACAAGAAAAATTAAACTAGACTTTAGCTGGGACAAAATCTGGCATTTTTCTGTGCAGCCACACACTTTTTCAGTGCCCAAGTCCACCTACTTGGACGGAGATTAATTGTTAACATTACCTATTTAACAAGAATTTTCAATTAAAAAATACGGCAAAATAGAAAGGAAAAAGTTAAATAGAAATGGTTTCAATAGGATGTCACTACATGCCATAGGACGGCCGCAATCAAAGACTTATTGGGGCTAATTACGGGTGTCAAATTTCTACTTCAAATATGACTACTTTGTAATTACTAGACTAAAGAGCATGGCAATATTTTTTTTTAATCTAGTACAAAATAGTCGTACTCGAACTCGTAATTAGACCCATTGAAATGGGAATTTAGAAAAATTAGTTCTGAACCTAACAATGCGTCCAAGGAATTGACTTCTCACACAACCCACTGCTTTAGAGCACTCACTCATCATAAATCCAGAAAAAAACTACTAATAACAAATTGTAGCTACGCTATAAGTATGTGAGGATTTTTTGCTGAAAGTATTTTGTATTTATAATGAAACCAAATCAACTTGGGAAATTTGCTTCTTTACATGTGCAGCTACGAAAGCCTCAAGTAGTGTGGCACAAACCACAGATAAGAAGAGTCGCTGCAAACAGTCAAAATGATAGAGAAATAAAACAGAAACAAACGGAAGTCTACATTTAAAATAGATGCAAGCATTTGTCCAAAGACATTTTTTCTGAAATACATATATTTTTGACAAGTAAATTTTGTTAGAAAGAAGCCAAAGAAGAAAAAAAAACAAGTAACATGGTGCACATTACACACTTGTCTCTAGCAAACGAGCACTTATCCTTCATCCTAGATTTTAGTTTGAAAAAGAATTTTCATTTATAATTTGAATTTTATCTTTGAGTTTGGATACCTTTCAACTTGAGCCACACACACACACACCCACACACACACACACACCCACACACACACACACACACACACACCCACACTCACACATGAACATCAATAATTTTAGTTGTTGGCTTAGTTAACAGCATTTGCTGAAGAATTTCTTTGAGATTGTCTACAGGAAAAAAATTAACTTTTAAGTTGAAAGAAATAAAATAAGCCTTGTGCATATTAAATAAGAAGGGTAAAGGAATTTTTGGTGAATCCTTAAGGACACACGTGGTTAAAAGAAAATGCTGAAAATAGTCCTATATTAGAAATGCTTGATTTTTTAACCCCCGACTAAAAATAGGGGTGTTATAAGTTTGTAGCGTGTCTGTGTGTCTGTGTATTCATTATTTTACAATTCCGCTTTGTTGCAGTGCATATAGTGTCAATGAGGCGTATTAAATTTTTAAAGCTGTGTTTAGAAGCCATTTTATTGGTTATTTTACTTTGCCGATGATTTTGGTACCCAGTAACGATGAAGGAGGGTGCTATGATATTATATTAAGATTAGTATCTGCTGTAGTGGGTATAGTTCAGTGACCAGTGGCTATGCCTTCATCACTTATACTTCGCTACAACACCTGATACAAAGGGACACTAATGCAAGCAGAAAAATGTGTGGTGTTATTATTTAATAGCTGTCAGAGACCGTTTGTAGTTGACGTGCTTCAACTAAGTTTAGCCAACGCTGGTTAAGCAAAGCCTTTATGCATTAGTACCTGCTTAGAGAATTCATTGTTAAACGATTCTCTAAAAAGAAAACTTAATGGAATTTCTGAAATAGTTTTGGAACTTTCGAAAAATTAAATATTAATTCGAAAAAAGTCATATTTTTAGCAATTTTTTGGAGATAAGTCGTCACTGTGGAAAAAGTGAGAGTTCTACATGTATCCCACTACATACAAATTGTGTTCCTTATGTTTCTCTAAGCCGAAACCGAGGCGTATCAATGGCCACATTTCTAAAATAATTTTGGAACTTTCGAAAAATTATTTTGAAAAAAATGTTTGAACATTATTTTTTACTGCGGAAAATAGTAGAGTTCAACCCTAAAGAGGAAATAATATAAAAAACTTTGTATGTTTATAGCAAGAGTCTTAATTTGTTGTTGAGAATCACAATATACAAATATATATTGGAAAAAAGTTTATGGAACATAAACTTGAATTTTAATGGGCGTGCCTCCGCCCATTTTTTAAATACAAGATTTTGTGTTTTTCAGAACTCACAGTGTGTGTTAAGTTTGATAAAAATCGGTGCAGCAGAACCACTTAAAATGAAATATTAAATTTTAATGGGCGTGGCTCCGCTCATTTTTTCAAATAGAAGATTGTGTCTATTTTTAAGATCAAGGTATGTGGTGAGTTTCATAAAAATCGGTTAAAAAGAACCACGTGAATTATAATAATGGATTTTAATGGGCGTAGCCCCGCCCATTTTTTAACTTAAAAACTGTGTACTCACAAAAACCAAAAAAAGTGTTTGCTAGGTTTCGCAGCAATCAAATAAGTAGAATGTCACAAAATTATATAAAAAGATGTGTGGGCATGTCGCTCTCAGACAATAAAAAAATTTGCAATTGGTCTAATATGAACCGAGTTAAGAAGTAAAATTGATAAAAAAAATGGAGACGAATTGATAAGCTCCTTCTTTTTTGAAGTCTATTAAAAAAGGGAAAAATCATCTGTTGAATAATGAGGAATGAATGCATGTAGACGTTGCTTAATCAAAAACAAAATAGCCAAGAATGACTAAAACATTAAAGACGGAATGTGAAATACTCGTATATATTTAATATTTCGGTTATATATTTCAATATTTCTTTGTGAAAATTTCAAAACTTTGTATAATTTAGTAAACTTCAAGATGAAATTGCGTCGTATACTTAATTTAAATAAAAAAAGCTTTTGTGGCAGAAAACTTTTAACACTTACAAAATATTTCAATTTATATTTTAATAAGAAGCCATTTTAGTTTTAAAGACATTCTAAACTTAATTAAACAAAAATCAGTTTTGTTTTTCTACACGAAATTGTATTTAGGATCCCAAAATGCTCATTAGTATTCGATATTGTATGTTTTCTTTTAATTTTGCTTAAAGCATTAAAGAAATACACATACACATACACATACACACACAATCGCACACACACATGCACACACACACACACACACACACAATGACAAACAGCTATAAACTGCACATAGTTTTATTATAAATTGAGAACAATAGCAACAAGAAAAGAAAACAAAAAACCTGATAACATTTCCTAATAGTACTAGGCACAGTGGGCCGCAGCTCTCGAGCAAGGAGATGGAAATTTATTAAAAGATTTTAAATTTTTAAACATAAACTATGTTTTGCTTGGACTTAACTTCAATACTTGTGACATATTTTACGTTATTATTTGCATTAATTTTAAAATTATTTAAGTTAGTTTAGGAAGGGTGGTGCTATAAAGCACCTCCACTCGGAGACCCAGTTGTGTTCATTGTGATCACGCATTTAAATTACTAAAAATACAATTTTATGATCCAAATGTTCTTTTGTAATATTTATGTACTTGTTATTTTTTGCGGTTTCGGCACTGAAATAAATACTTTCCCATTTTATGTGAAATTATGATTTTACAAATTTACTCCAAAAAATTTTTTTGCTTCCAAAGAAAAATTTTGTAATCCTCAAAAATTGATTTATCCGCCAAATGAAATGAAACCAAGTACTTGCATGCCCATTGTTGAAAACCAATAAGGTGTAGAAAAATGTTTAGAAATTCATAAAGGAAACACAAATAGCAGCAGCCACCGCCAGAGCCACTAATGGGAAAACAAAACCCAAACTATACAATAACATCATCAGCATCAGGAACAAAAATAAAATAATAACAAGAGAAGACTGCAGCAAGCTAAAATATAAAAAAATGTATATATAACAAACAAAAACAAAAAGCTCAAAAAGAACTGCATAAGAAAATAAGCATACTAAGCAATTCACATAACGTGCAATTTGTTGCTGCTGTTTTAATATTTCTCTTTCTTGCTTTCAATATTTGCTCGAATTTTATTATGTTTTAAATACCTTTTTTTCGCACAAATACAAGCACATACGAATTAAAAAAGAAAGGCAAAAAACACTCACACCAAACAAAGGTGTTATTGCTCGATGTTGATTGTATTAAATACAACAGCAGCAGTTGCAAAAATTCAATACTTTTACTTTATGCTTTAAAGTTAAAATTTAGAGATAAAAATTTTCTTTTAGAAAAAATTCAATTAAAGAAAATACGCGATTTTGAACGAATAAATAAAGAATTTATACACATAGTATACACTGTGGCAGAGAAAGAGAAAGGGAAAAAGAATCCGTTAAGCACTTTTCCCTCAAAGCTTGCGAAAGTGTGGGAGTATTTCAATGGGGCTTTTAGAATAAGCTAAATGCAGGTAACCCTCGATTTACGCCATCTGTTGGGACCGCACAATTTACGTGCAAATCAAATTCGCGTAAAATAGAGTTCAATATTGTTACGAAGTTTTTTTTTTTTTTTGGACCAAGAATTTAGAATTTCGCATAAATCGAAATGAAATAAGAACCATGTTATATCAAGAACACATAAAGTTATTAACTTTTTTCTTATTTTATTTGTATTTTTCAATTGCTCCACAACTTACTATGTATGTATGTTTTTGCTTGTTTCTATTTAAAGATTTGTTAAGAAACATTTTAACATCCATTTTTAAAATGTATGATAACAATTTAACTTGAACTTTAACTGCAAGTTCTTCATATAAAACTTGCCGTTAAAGTCCCTGTTATCCTTTAATTGTACATTGTCAAAAGGGCCGTTAATCTTTTTGTTATATTTTTATAAAATACTAGCTGAGCCCGGCAAACATTGAATTACCCTCAGTTATGTTGTATATTTTTCAACTACAAATTACTCCACACAGTGGTCACTTGTTGAGTCAGAAACAAAACAAAAACCTATCGGCTATTGACCCGAAACTGTCCCACAGCACTTATATTTCCAGGGATCATGCGTTAGGAACAAATACAAACTACGATTTTATATATATATAGATTGGTATTAAAACATGACAAGTCAAATACTTTAGGCATTTCAAACAAGACATATTCACTTCCAGCAGCAACTAAAAAAACATCATGGCTTCTTAATTGAATTCAAACGTCAACAAGACAACAATAGAATTTGTATAACAAAATAAAAATAATTCTACTTAATAAAATTTGCAAAGTTAAGAAATTTTCACAATTTTTCAATACTTTTTTTTCATATTTAAATAGAAGCTAGAACCCCACAAAGAAGCGTCCTTGGACCAATTTTATATAATTTATACACCAATGATTTGCGGACAAAAGAAAATGTAACAGTCGCTACTTATGCCGACGATACAGCATTCTTATGTTGTAGTGAATCCCCTACAGAGGCTTCTAGAATTTTGCAGATGCCGCTAAATAGTCTTTATGATTGGTTTACAAAATGCAACATTGTTGTTAACACCCAAAAATCAAGGCACACCACTTTTATTACAAGAAGAGAAAATTGCCCAGCTGTGTTCCTCAATAGCAATTTAATCCCTAGTGTTAATACTGTCAAATACTTAGGCTTACATTTAGACAGAAGGTTTACATGGAAAGCACATATTAGCGCGAAAAGAAAGCAACTTGACATCAAATTTAAGCAAATTCTGGGCCGTAAATTCCAACTTTCTATGGAAAATAAGGTCCTGCTTTCTAAAACTATTTTAAAACCTATATAGACTTATGGCGTAGAATTATGGGGCACTGCTTGTAATTCCACCAATATAGAAATATTACAAAGATTTCAGTCCAAAGCTTTGCGCTCTATGACAAACGCTCCATTTTATATAACGAACAAAGCTCTACACAATGACCTGAAAGTACCTTTTGTCAAATCCGAAACTAGAAGATTCAGCTCCAATTACTTAGAAAGGCTTAGCAATCATATAAACATACTAAAAATTACGCTTTTAGATGAAGTTAGAAGGCTTAAACGAAATCATATCCTAGATCTCCCTTATAGTTAAGTATAAAGGGTGTTTTTTATTGAGGTATAGAACTTTAAGTTGGCATCACTTTTTTAACTGGCGGCCATTTTGTCAGCTGTGAAGTGATTAATATTTAGTTTGGTTTGCCATTTCATCATGAACAGGTTGACAAAAGAACAACGCTTGCAAATCGTGCAAATTTATTTCGAAAATAATGGTTCAGTTCGCGAAGTTTACCGCAAGCTCCGTCCATTTTATGGTCGACATAATCGTCCATTAGAGCAATTAATTCGGTTAACCATGGATCGTTTTCGCACTACGTTTACTCTATGTGATAATACGCATCCGCAGAGAAGTCGAACAGTGCGCACCGAAGAAACAATTGCCGCTGTAGAGCAAAGTGTTGAAGAGGACCCGAATGAATCGATTCGCCACCGTGCACAGCAATTGGAGCCGAGTAACCGACTATTTTGTTCCCGAATTGGATGGCATGAATGTGGATGAGTTGTGGTTCCAACAAGACGGCGCTACATGCCACACAGCGCACGTCACAATCGATTTATTGAAGGAAACATTCGATGAGCGCATAATTTCGCGGAATGGACCTGTCAATTGGCCACCAAGATCGTGTGATTTGACAACATTGGATTATTTTCTTTGGGGATATGTGAAGTCACTCGTCTACGCCAACAAACCAGAAACGTTAGGGGACTTGGAAGCCAACATTCGTGGCGTTATTGCCAACATACGGCCCCATATGCTCGAAAAAGTGGTTGAAAATTGGACCTGTAGAATTGGCTTTATTCGAGCCAGCCGCGGCGGCCACATGCCCGAAATCATATTTAAACATTAATGGCATAAAATTATCCTTCCAATAAAGCCAAATTAATGGACATTAAAACGATTTTCTTGTGTTTTATTTCAATTCGAGGTTCTATACCTCTAAAAAAACACCCTTTACATGTATTTATAATTTGAACAGGCTAAAGTTCGTATCGCTTTTTAAGCCAAATTACATGTGATAATTATTAATGAACAAATAACACCAAAGTTAGTTGTAAATATTCTGACAACACATAGTTGAACGGAACAGTTTATCTTACTTAAGTAGAACAAAAATAAGCAAATTAACTAACATGTGTATAATTATTAAAAAACAAACTACAATGGTAAGACTGTTGTAAATATAGAGATGGTAAAATTGAGCTTTCATTACAAAACAGCTTTCAGCAAATTGAAATAAGATGAATCAAAACAATTCACACATTCCATTTGCAATAATGCTAAGTATATAAAGCAGAAATCTACATCTACTGACACCACACACAGTGGACCAAACACAAAAGAACGCTGATGATGAAGGTTTAGTGGCCTTCGAAAACGGCTGGCTGTTCCGTTCAACTATGTGTTGTTAGTCAGAATATTTACAACTAACTCTGGTGTTATTTGTTCATTAATAATTATCACATGTAATCTGGCTTAAAAAGCGATACGAACTTTAGCCTCTTCAAATTATAAATATAGAAACAAATGGAGTTCGAATAATAACAATTAAATTAACATAAATACATGTACATATATATATAAAATGTTTATAATCGTATTTCCTAATTTATTGTTTATAATATTAAATATTTAATTTAACTCTATATATGAAAATATTATTTTCATATATAACTTAAGTTTTTGTTTTCAGTTGAAAGCAATCAGATATGTTATTTTCTAAACTTAACTAATTTGCTTATTATCGTAAGATAGATTGCAAATAAATATGTAATCATAATAAAAAAATATTTTAAATTTGTTTACAATGATTTTTTTTAATAAAATATTTTTCATGTTAAATTTTCTCAATATTTTTTTAATTTCTGACTAAAGTGTTATATTAAATTGATGTAAAGAAAATTGCGTAATTCAAAAAACTGTTGCTATTATTCATCTGTATTATAGCGAAAATGCGTAATTGAAGTACCGCGTAAATCGAGGGTTAGCAGTATAAGCACAATTTACTAAAATACCAGCAGGGATGTCAATAGATCCACTGAACATTGATGAGTGATGATCCATAACCCTAAGATTATCTATATTACAGTATTTCTATGGTTATCAAGTCCTTAAATACCAGAATATGCAGGAATATTATGATTTTGGTTCTTTTGAAAATTTTATATATTTTCACTCTTCATGCACAGTTTTTCCAATTCTTGAGCTGAATTCTCAGCTGATTCTCATATGCTGCCATGAGTTTTAAAGGCAACCAAATCTTCAGCCACTTGCTACATTTACTGACATGCTTTCTCACTTAAAAATTTTTTGTTAAAGCAAAAAACACATTCTCTCTATTTTCTATTACATATAATACTAAAATTACATTTGTTTTATAAATGTCTATATGAACGTATATGTACGCAAAAGAATTTGAAACAGCGACTTACATTTCGCACACCTACTACTTCCTAAACGATAGTGTTCTATCTCTATGTTTGATGTTATGAATATAAAATTTTACTTCTATTTGCTCTCTCCACCTTTCTTCATAAAGAATAAATTTGTAGTTGATTTTTTATTTTTTTATTTTAAAGAAATATGAATGTATTTAAACATACGCTTACATTCACTTGCACATGTTGAGCGTGTAAGACACACACACATGCACACGTTTATATTTACTTGCGAAAGTGTAACAACAAAACTAATGCTTATGAACGAGAGTGTGAGTGAGTGTGTGTATGTGTGCTTATAGTTATCTACATATAAACACTTTATTATATTTGTTACAGAAAGAAGAAGTTTAAAAAGAAATTTTCCTGTGTTCATACTTATAGTCATATGGGTGTATTTGTGTGTGCGTGCGTGCGTGTGTGCAAGGATGAGGGTGTTAAGCCACATTAAAATGCAGCCACTGATGTCACGCATTTTTTTGGTTTTGCTTTTTTATTTATATCCTATCTTAAGTTAAGCCCGCAACAGTTTTTCTTTGGCGTTTTTAGTATATTTTTTTTTTTATTTATATTTTACCCATATAAATTTCTAGTAAATTTAATCATAAATAAAGCAAGTGTAAACGAAATTCATTTTTATAATTACACACGTCCTAGGCAGCCGAGATCCCACTATCGGCACAATGTACCGATTTTCGTCGGCTTACTGAAATAAAATTATAAGTAAAGCGGCAAAATAGCTTTATTTCGCAACTAATTGAAAAATAAGGATGCGATTGCACTTCGCAGCAGTAGTAATAAAGTCATATATAGCTTTATTTAAGAATTAATTGGGAAATAAATCCGTTTTGGTTCATTCCTTATGACTTGATCACAGTGGGCCAACGAAAATCGGTACATGTGCGGATAGTGGGATCTCGGCTTAAGACGTGTGTCTATTTTCATTCATAGCACTCAAACTTGTTATTAGTAAAATTTACAATACATATGCACAAATAATTTAGAGAACTTTACCTCAAATTTTATGAAATTCAATTTAAACACAAAAAATTATAACTATAAAAAATTAATTACATGGGAAATTACTATTTCACTAAATTAGAAATTTCACTGATTTTTTCAATCAGTATTAGCGTCTAAGGATAATAGGAATTTGATTAGCAGAGACACAAACCATTTCTCACCTTGAACTAACTAAAGTGAAACTGCTTTTCTTTAGTACCACAATTTTCTACGACCCTTTCTCTTAAACAAAATTTCTTTCAGCGTTATTTTCCTTTTTCCCACAAAACTGCTCTAAGCATTTTTGGATAATTATGCTTTGTTGCAATAGCTTTTCTTTTTTCTTTTTGCTGGCAAATAAGCGAACTGTTCTTTGAATTTATTTACTTTTATTTTCACTTATTCTAAACCAGCATGATGAATACATTCAGCTTGTCTTTCAAACAAAAAGCGTATACCAACAATACGAACTAACTGTTGATTTACTTTTGTAAAATGAACGACAGGTAGCAAGTTTGTATAAAAAAATTAAAGAAATTCCACAAAAGAACCGCAAGATTATACGGTTATCCATGGCAGATCACTCAACCAGTGCGAGTGAGACTAAAAAATCTCGAAGACCAAACAACACACACCAGCCTGAACGCACTTAAGAAATAATTACGATAACGCGAGAGCTGTTCTTTAACTCAGAGCTGCTTAATGACTGAATTTGATGGCCAAAGTAGCCAATGCCCATACATATAAATTTAGTCTTAGAATGGGTTCTTTAGATTAAATAAATGAATAATAATCATAATAAATTTTTTGTAGTCGCTTTGCTCCTGAAGGAAATGCTTAGCTTTACTGAGTGCTTAGCACTAGCAGCCTTAAGCATGCCAAAAAACGGATATGAAATTAGTATAATTGAACATGGTTAAGTCTATAGACTTGATATAAGTCCAACCAAATGAGAATTCTTTCATACATTACAACATACAGTGGAAGCAGTAAGCAACAGCAAGCCTGCTTTGTACTTTTGCGAGAGAATAAAAATTTATTTTAAATTGATATTCCTATATTAATTTTACTACGAACCAAGTGAGAATTATATTAAATACTGGTATTATTAAATACAGTGAGAGCAATAAGCAGGCTTTTGGACACTTTAAAGAAATAAAAAAAATTTGACTAAATTACCAATATTTATTCCGGTGAAGGTTGCACAAGATACGGCATAGCTTGTTATTGTTACTCTTTTCTATTTTATAACTTCCTTAACTTTTTGTTTGTTATCTTGGTTTGTTTCCCTCAATTCTTTTTTTTTTTTTTTTGCAGTAATTGTTAACGTTTTAACTCATTCGCCCTTTCTGAGAGGAATGTTTTAGTAACTCAGCCTAAAGCTATAAAATATGTACAAAAGAAATAAATTGAAACGAGAAATATTAAAGAGGAAACATATTTTCAACTCTCTAACTCTTATAATTTTTTTTTAAACGAATTTTTTACTGCGCCTAAGTTTATGTGTTGTTCTAAGTATTGCTGCGGCCGAAGTGCAAAAGTATGATAAAAATTCTAGGCACTAGATTGATTACTCTATACTTTGCATCTTACTTGTATCAAATAATTTTCTTAACTCTTGTTTAAGTACGCTTTAATTGAAAGAAGAAGTTCTCTTTTTTATATATCTTTAAAATTGTAAAAATATCTAAAAATTTTGTTATCCTGCCTCGTATGCCCGCCAGGCTGGTAATAAATACAAATAATCTTTTGAAGAGAAACCGAAAAAAGCAACAACAACAACAACAACAACAAAACACAAACTCTAAACTGACTGTAACAATTGGCAGTTATGGGTTTTGTGAACAAATAGCAAGCCCATCAGTAGCATAATAACAATTTCTAAAATTCAAAAAGAAAAATTTTTTTTGTGTGTTTTTACTCGCATTTGGCTGCCAATAAAAAATTTATAAAGTTATTTTCTCCAGCATTGCTATCAAAGTATGTTTAGCAAATTGTTGTGTGTGTTTGTGTGTGATATCATTGCTTTTTATAATTCTTTTTTTAATTTCAGTATTTTTTTTTTTTTTTTGTACATAATCATAATCAAGACTGGGAAAAAAGGCAAATCCTTTGGGAAATTCTTTAGATTTACATGATTCCTTGCAGATTAATTTGAAAAAAAAAATAAACTCTTGCAATTCTTTAAGCCTAAAACAGTAACAAATAAAAAGCTTTTATAAAAAAAATTAAGTTAAAAGGGAAAAAGAAACTACATACCAGTAACCCATAAATTGCAGCATAAAAGGTATCGCTACAGTGAAAACAAAAAATATTTCCGGAATCAACACTTTGAGTAAAAAAGACCAATTAAAAAATGTAATAAGTCAATTAAACTATTCAATTGCTGAATTCTTTAAACAAAAGTTTAACTGGCCTTAGTATTTTTTTAATTAAACTTTTAATCAATTAAATTTTTACACAAATGTTTAATTAACTCAATTAAAATTTTAATTGATTTTTTTAATTTTTTTTAAATTGCAGGTGTTAATTTGAGAAAGTTTTTTTCAGTGTACTTGTGTGATTTGGAAATATATTACCTACAATTAAAATAGTAGCTTTGCTTGCTTTCCCCCAATAACTCTTTATCTATTTCTATCGATATCTCTTCCTTCTCTAAGTTTTATATGAGCGCTCTTCACTCACTTTGTTTATTGTACTTTTTTTGTTTTCCCTAAATTAGCTCATCAAAGCAAACCATAACTTTTTCTTCAGTCCTTCTCCCTTTTCCTTCTGTTCATGTATGACATGTCCTTGGCCGTGGGGGAAAATCGTATTGGAATCCTTTTAGCTAAACCACTGCAATTGTTTCATTTTATCTGGTTTTGTGGAGTGTTAATGCTGCCTTAAAAATCAGTACGTGCAATAGTTTAAGCGACAATAAAGTACTTGAGTCACGTCCACATAAGTTTCTTGGGTATTTTCTATAATTTACAGCAGAGGAGTTTGAGGTTCGTTGGTTATGTTTATTGGCTATTTAGATCAAATGTCCGTCAGTTAAGGTTGTTTGTTTTTTTTTTTTTTTTTTTTTTTGTAAATGAGTCAAAATAAGCAATAAATTTTTGTACAAACCGACTGAATGAGAAATGCTATAGGTACTTTGTTATTAGAAAGCTGTTATTAAATTTTTATTCTTTTTAATAATAAATAAAGTTATTTATTATGTTTAATCTAACAACTAATGCTTATATTTTGTCAAAGGGGGAAGCAATCAACTTAAATTAATGTATTATGGATTAGACTTACGCTCTTATAACGCTTCGAGAAATTTAACTCAACGTATTTGTCTTCTTCGAACCTTCGTAAGTCTGAGAGTTATGAGTTGTATCCAATACAAAATGTTATTAATTATTTTAATTAAACCACCAGTTCTTCGGACTGAACTGATAGTATGTACTATAGGCCAGCGTAAATAGTCTTGAAATGTAAATATGTCTTGTTTTTTAAATGTATTCTCGTAACATGTGTTATACTAAACCAATAATAAATGCTGTCGTTTAATAAACGAAGCATCATGGATGTATTGATGTTCGCGTATATGAGTGCTTACAAACGATGTCGCGAAGACTTCTTGTTCGTAACAAAAAATCAAAAGAAGTAGTGTATGCTTGCTATTTTGCATTTTGTACGTTTGAGTGTGTGTGTAAGATGTAGGTTGTAAGCTATTATGTGTTTAGGGTTGTTTTTTCAAGCAAGCACATACAACTAATCTCAATGCATGTGTGCGTTTATATGTATGCAGAAAAATAAAAGCTCATGCACACAACGTGTGTGCATATGTACATGCACGACAGTTGTATACGCATCCATACCTATGAAGAAGAAACTATCACATTTAAAAATCCTTCATGTCTTAAAAGTTCTTGTAAGTTATTTTGTGCAGGACTTTAGTATGTACAGCGGTTTGTGATGCGAAGTTGTTAAGGACTCTACATTGATTTAATATTTTGACCGTGTTTTATTCAATATTCTAAATGCGAATCGATCATTTTCGCTACGAGTCTTTTCTTATCCCTTCACTCTGTTTTAACAGCCGATAGGTATTTGCTTTTACACAAAATTTCTTTTTTATAGACCTGGATATGAATTTAAGATTTTCAAAATATTTTTCGACGTATTTTAGCTTTAGCTTGTGTTGCACTGAATTTCCTTAATCTTGCGATTTTTTGAGAGACTTAAAATTTTTCAAACAATATTTTGTAGCGTTTTTGTCGCAGAGTTTCTTTTAGCGTTTTGATAAGCATCACTCTACAGCGTTTATTAGCAACGTTTTTCCACAACGTTTTAACGCAGTTCTCTGCAGAATTGCTCGGCGTTAGTTCTCCGTGGCATTTTCCGCAGCAGTTTTCTCTAGTAGATTTCTTTGTGATTTTCCATAGCGCTTCGAAGCGATTTTCTTTAGCCAAAGGGCTTTCTTAGCAAAATAATAATCAACACGACACTTGCACAAATGCTGTTTTTTTTTTCTTCGAATATACTCATATTCAAAACGTCAAAAACTATGTTCTTTCACATAAATCAATTTTATAAAAATAATGTATAAAAATGTTTTCTAAAGAAATTTTATCCTAAAAGAACTTATTCAGGAATTAATTTCTACCTTAGAAGATTTAATACAAAAAATTTTTTGTATAAGAGTATTTACAAAAGTGTTTTCTATAGAATATTTTATAAAGATATTTTCTATAGGAACTTTTTTGATTTTTTATTAAAACAAACTTTTTTGCAACATTATTTCTAAAAAAAAAAAAATTCTGTATAAGAGTAGTTTATTTAGAAAATATGTATAAGAGTTATACAATTTTTTTTTCAACTAGTGTTCTACATAAAAACATTTTCTGCAGAAAAAATTCTTTCTAAGATACGAGTAATTTTCTCTTGATAATTTCTGTACAAAAACTTTTCCTTATATAATTTTCTATACAAAACTGCAAATTTTCTTATAAAATTATATTTTTTTTAAGAAATATTTTGCACAATATAAATTTTTTTAATAAATTTTAGATACGTATATAAAAATTTAGATAGTCTAAGGGTCAATTTCACCAACTCTATTTAAATATCAATTCATATTTAAATATCGATTTTCGTAAATTTTTGTATGGAAAAATTACATTTAAATATGAACTGATATTTAAATAAGTTGGTGAAATTGGCCCTAAATATCAAAACATTCTTTTCGAAAAATTTCTCTACAAAAGTATTGTCTATAGAAAATACAAATAATTTTTCTATCTGTGCAAGATATTATTCTTTAGAAAAAAGTTACATATAGACAATTTTCCGTAATAAAATTCTTTTATAGAATATTATATACATACATGAAGCATATTTCTGCATACCATTACCTTAATACAAAAACATCCTAACTGATTTTATTTTTAAAATCGAGTTTTTTGTATATTTCAACAGAAGAACATTTAATGTATCGAAAAATGCAAACATTTAGATTTCAGAAAAAAAAATAATGAGCTAGGGCGTTTCTATATTAAGACAACGATATACAAATAAGATATATGTGTATATTTATATTATATTTCTCATAATTTATATAAAAAATAATAAAAAGAAGTAACACTCAGGCAATGAATGCCCGCTACTATTTCTAATAGTTACCTTCTTTACGAAATGGATAGTGATAGAGAAGATATGTGGTGAAATAAGAAATAGAGGAAAGATTTTGAGGCAGTGTTGCAGCGCCTCTGGTGTCAATGAGGCAGTTGCCGTTTTATTGGTTATTTTACTTCGACGATGAGGGCGCTTTATTGCTACGTTAGGATTAGCATCTGCATCGGTATAGTTCAGTGACCAGTAATTTGAACTTTTCTACAACAACTTGTACAAAAAGGACACTAAATACGTGGTGTTATTATTTAATGACTGTCGTAGACCGGGCTCGAACCCAGGACCTTCGGTTTTGTAGTCGACGTGCTAATTACTTCAGCCACACGTCTTTATTTTTACTTAGGACTTATTATCTAACTTTCTCATATATGTTCTTATTTTTATCTTTGAAGTGGTCGGTAATTATAAACATATCTACCGGAATTGCTTATAAATATGAGTGTGGTTTTATGTGCTTTTTTTTTTTTTTTGTCTTTTAATGGTCATCAGTATTTGTGTTTTATGTCTCGTTTTTTTAATATTCTTTCATTTCATGCTTTCTATTTTAACTCCAATTCTTCTTTCCTACTATTAGCGTTCATTAGTACGATTGTCATGCCGCACTGCGGTACTTTTCATTTAGAAATTAACTCCCTGATTTTGTGCACATAATTTCCTTCCGCAGCCTATCTTTAGCAAGCGGTAATAATAACAATAATAAAAGGGAAGCAAGGCATATGATTTTGATTTAATAAAACATTTCTACGGCGTATGTCTTGCTTATTTACAAAGACAATAAAACCAAGTATTTAGTTTCTTTTTTTTTTTGTTTTTTGCTGATTATGGCAAAGCAAAAATGTCCTGCTGTGTCTTTTTATAAACATGTTTATAAAACGAGCACTTTTATATACTTAATAGCCGACAATAATTCGTGAGAAAAATATTGAATTATTATTAATGATAATAAATTTGAGGGCAGTAAAATCCAAGTAAAATATTATAGCAACAATATGAATATAAAGTTTTAAATAAATATATTGACATGACACTAATAAAATACTAGATACTTTTAAGAATATTAAGCGAATGTATAGAGTTATTGGATATCAAAGATTAAGTCAGAGGAAAGTTAGAAATTATTTTTTGAAAAAAATATAAAAAAAATTTGTATCATTAATTTCTGTTTAAAAAAATCTTATTGCTTTTTGGGCAATACGACTCTTATCTACTTATTTAAAGCTTTAATTTTAGCAATTTTTTTTAATATTAAACAATCTCTTTGTTTTATATTCACATGTTTTTATTTGCACCTAAAATGCATGTGTGTCTTTATAAGAAAACGTGTGAATGTTCGGTAATACTTCCAAGAAAATCCTGGAGAAAAACACATAAACTAATAGTAATAAGTAATAAAAGCAAATAAACAAACATGAAGTAATTTTACTAACAAACATGACAAGACTAGACGTTTTTAGCAAACTTGTTTTTTTTTAGTTGTTATCACTCTATAACTGCAGAAGAATGTCTGCGTTAACAGATCAGAGTATTACACATCGCCTTTAAGTGCACGTATCTTAAACAAAAAAAAAAAAAAAACTCTTGTTAGTCAGGAGCAAAACCAATCTTAAGGACACAAACTATGAAATAGTTTAAGAAAATAGCTGTGGTGGTAAAAATAGCAGTTCATATCGCTTTTCAAGACTGATATATTTTCACTGGAAATATCTTTAATGTAAAACATTAATTTCTTAGCCGAAAGCAATAAATTTTTTCCTGGCAATATTTAAAAAAATTGCTTTACACATGTTGACTACAAGAATGAAGGTCCTGTGTTCGAGACCGACTTCCAATAGTCATTAAACAATAACATCAGGCATTTTTCTGATGTTCATTAGTGGCCAGTTGTAGCAGTTGTTGTAGGAAAATTTAAATGATGAAGACATAGACACTAGTCACTGAACTACACCGGCTTCAGCGGATACTTGTCCTAATGTAACAACCGGGCGCCCTTCATCGGTATTGTGTAGCAGAAGCAGCAGCAAAGTAAAATAACCAATAAAATAAAATTACTACTAAGCACACCTTTGAAAATTTAATAAGCCTCATTTACACCAGAGGCGCTGCAACACTGCCTTATTAGAAACGTGCAAAAATCAGAGTTGTAAAATAATGAAGCTTTCCTCTATTTCTCCCTTCATCAGCTGTCTTCTCTATAACTATCCCTTTTCTAAAGAAGGCAACACCTTGTAATGGTTGTAGGCATTCATAGCCTGGGTGTTACTTTTCTTTACAAAAAAATAAAAAATAAATTAAATTTATAAATACTTAATTAAATATTTAGCTCTGTCTTTTGTTGTAACACAGAAAAAAAAATGATTTGTAAAAATACAATTAATTTTTTTGTTATATCAATTAAATAGTTAATTGATTTTGAACCTACAACGATTTTTGTAAATACAATTAACGAAATTGTAAGTTAAAGCAAAATCTGAAAAATATTTTCAATTAAATATATCAACAAATAGTTTGTTGAAATCTATTTATTTTTTCAACATTTATTTTTGTTAGATTTCAAAGTTACTTCAATTAAAGTTATTGTTATATTAACAATGTGAATTCTTGAATTTCCGTATGATAATTGTTATATTAACAATGCTTTTTTTATACACAATCATAATCTTCGAAACGATTTTTGCTTATCAGCGAAAAACACTAAATGTCTTTGAGCGGAGTTGAACCGGAGTTGAACCTTACGACTAATAAACTAACTCACTTACCTCTCAGCTAAGGAGTAACACTTCATTGAATACGCAAATGATGAACACATACAAAACATGATTTCTTGTTTCTTCTACATGTGCGCATTCCGTTATGATATAATTTAACAAATAATTTTGTTGAGTAGTTTAATTGACTGCAAAAATTTAAATTTGTTATATCAACAGAGATCAGTGTTAATAATTAAATTAAATGTTAACTATTTGTTTTGTTGATTGCATTTCAATGATATTTTTTTCTGTGTAATATAAACGAAAAATAAAAAGCTTCTCTTGTTTTTATTATATTATATTTTTTTAAGTTTTAATTATGAAAATTTAGATCAGTGGTGGGCGCAGTTATTGAATTGAGGATGTGTTTGAAATATAATGCTGCATTTTTAATTAAAACTAATTGGCATGTGGAAATTTTCAAAGTACTAGTTAAAATATTAATTGAATATAAAACTTTTTCTAAGTAAACTCTCTCATCGACGACACAACTATATTATGAAATGCCCTTGTCTACTTCAGATGCTAATTTGTACAACACACAACCCTGCAAATATTTCGTAAAGCAATGTGTCTTCAAAAACTTCTTTTTAATATATAACATAAGCACAAGTTTTATTGGCGCTGTAGCAGCACAGTGTTATTAGAGAAAATGTGGCTGGGTTTGTGACAGCGCACAATGTTCTGACAGGAACAGATGATAATCTGTATGGCAACACAAGTTTTTTATAGAAAAGATGGCTGACTTATGGCACCCCACTATTTTTATGGAATTAATTGCTGACCGTATGGCATTCCACTGTTCTTTTAGAAAAGATGACTGACTGTATGACAGCCCACTGTTCTTATAGAAAAATGGCTGACTATATGGCTTCACACTGTTCCTATAGAAAAGAAGGTTGAATTGTGTGAAAAAATTTCGCTGACTATGTGAAAGCACAGTGTTTTTATAGAAAATACTTCCGACTGTATGTCAGTTGCATTGGTTGTTTTTGCAGTCAAGCCCTAAGACTTTGAAATTTTGTTCACATATTAGACTCCTGCACAAGACCACTTACAATAACTTTTAAGCAATGAGGGATTTTTAAAATACTTTACTACAGCGAAATATTTTAAAACAGACGTTAAACAACACTGTTTACAAGAAATTTATTTCAGCTATTGCAGGTATGGATTAAAAAAGAAAATACTTCGTGACTGAAGAATTTGTGATGCTTGCGTATACAAGCGTCATGCATACGCATACACGTTGTGAGCATGATCTTTTATTTTTCTGCATACCTACAAATGTACACACACATGCATTGACATTAGCTGTGTGCGCTTACTTTAAAAACCACCCTTAAACACATAATAGCTTACATGCATCAACACTACTTCTTTTGAGTTTTTGTTACGAACAAGAAGTCTTAGCGACATATTTAGTTTTTAAGCACTCATATACACGAACATTAATACATCCCTAGTGCTTCGCTTATTAAACGACATCATTTATTATTGGTTTAATATAATGCAAACTACGACAATACATTTAAAAAACAAGATGTATTAACATTTCATGACTATTTAAGCAGCCCTTTATTAAATATTAAATGATATTTAAGCTTGGTTTTAGATTAGCAACCATGAGAGACTACAAAGAAATGGATTAAATTAACAAAAATGTGTTTGCAATGCAGTTTGTTTAAATGAAGATAAGCTCATGTGCTTTTAAGTGCGTGTTAATATATTTGCACATTTTCAATGTCTAGTTTAATACTTCGTTAACAAAATGTGTCTGCAGATTTCTCGTCATTTTTCAATAATTTTGTTATCTTAAACACACACTTCCTCATGATTTTTGGTAATCTTAAACGATATTAGACACTTATTGCCTTCTTGGTACGTTCTTAAGTAGATTTGCCACAAAAGCACAAAAAACATTAGAAGGACAAAAACTACATAACGACTCGAATTTTTTTTATTTGATCAATTTAAATTTCTTTCAATTACTATAAATTACTTAAAATATTTACTTTTATTTTTTTAATTTTTTACCTTTTATTTTCAATCATATTTTGTTAACTTTAAAGTTAAAGTAAAACTTTTTGTTTTAAAGTAAATTTTTTTTATATCATAAAAGTAGCAGAGAAATAAAAATATTATTTTTTTATGCTTTTTTAAGTCTCCTTAAGTGTGTTTAACTTTACTTTCATATTTTTGTAGAAAGAAAAACTTTGCACAGGAACTTAATAATCAATGACAAGAAAATATGTTGGCACCACTGTGAGCGCATGTGTGTGTGTGTGTGTGTGTGTGTGTGTATTAGTGTGTGAGCGAGAGTATTTTAAATATTGAAAAGTAAGTTGCAAAGTCTACCGGAAATACTCGTAACATCCTTCAATGGGTAACGTAGAGAAAAACTCAGCTAAAGTAAAAAACTGTAAAGGAAATCAAAAACACCTCAAAAATATTTGTCTTTGATTTGGTAACGGAAGCAAAAAAAGAAAATTAAATAATTGACAAAATTAAACATTTTAACGAAATGAGCAAAACATATAAAAAATATATATTTTTTCTTTATTGAGAATCGTCAATAAATATGCAAAAAAAACAAATTAAAATTCTCTGTAAACGACTGATCTTTAGTATATTAAATTAATAAAAAAGTAATAATATTATAACTTCTGTAGACATAAAAAAATAAAACAAAATTTAACATATGTATGCGCAAATTTAATCTTTAAATTTCATAATTCTAGACACAAACCGCAGTGTTTAACAGAGATCTGTTAATAAAGAAACAGACCTCTGTTAAGTAATAAAAATTAGCTTTTTCTCACAAAATGAACTCGATATTCAATTTTTTAAGCAAATTTGGCTACAAAATAAAAGCCGATTTTCTTATCTATGCCTCATTTATGCAGATATAATATTTAATACTTCCAAGTACACGGAAATTCCGTATCTGAACACACATTCATAAAAAAATGTTGATATTTTTTCAGTATTCTTAGACAAGATAAGAAGAATACTAACATTGTAAAATAAATTGTAAATTCATAAATAGAAATTTGTTAATTTTTTTAAATTTAACGTCTAGTGTCCAATAATAAAATGCCATTATTGTAAAAATTACAACCGAATTTCAAATATTCAAGTTAAAAAACGGCATTGGTATTTTTTTCTTATTGTAGGAGCTAGCGAAAAATAATTTTGGTCGAGACTTCTGGACATCTTTTAACTAATTTCTAATAGTAAAGAGTTATAACATCCTAGTTTTCTAGAAATTACAAGACAATTAAAAAAAAATTAAGTTTAAAATGGACTCTGGGGATTTTTTTAACTGTAGGAGATGAGTAGAAAAAGTATGTTGAAGGAGACTCCTCGACATCTCTATATTAATGTCTCATAGTCGATCATACTGCTGACAACGAAGAAAGCTAAGGATAATTAAAAACACTACCTGTTTAAACATTATAATTTTATAAGTAATACACAGAAAAAAGTTTTTTGAAATAAACACGTTTAATTGAAAAAAAAAACCCAAAATCAATTAAAAATTTTATTGAGTCAATTAATTAACCTTTAGTTAAATTAAATTTTTAAACAAAAGTATAATTGACTAAATTATATTTTTAATTGGTTTTTGGTTTTTCTCCATGTTTATCGCAGGAAATTTTTTCTGTATACCGATTTAATTTTTACCAAGCAAATGAACCAAAATGTCATTAAGAGAGGCTGCAAACTTTTTCTTTAATCAAAATAATGAGATACTCGTATGTACTTGTAAATATATAAGATTATACATACATATATACCAACTTATACAAGTGCACACATTATGAAATTTTATTTGTATTTTTGCAAAAACCTTAACTCAACAGCATTTTGTTTCCTTTATTTGATTGCAGGTGGCTTGGATGCACTTCGAGCAGTCTGCCATATTGACGGTGCACAATCATGTGATAACACGCAATCCGCGCATCAGTGTGACACATGACAAACACGATCGCCATCGCACCTGGTATTTACACATAAACAATGTGCAGGAAGAGGACAAAGGACGTTATATGTGTCAAATCAATACAGTGACAGCAAAGACACAATTTGGCTATTTAAATGTTGTAGGTAAGTAATCAAACATGCATATGCATATACTCCAAGCATGCCTAAACATGTTTTAAATATATTAAAAGCTCTTTAGTGTAGAAAGATATTTAGCAAATCACATTTATGCCAAAGCCAACATATAAAAGTCATTTATTTCCCTTAACAATATTTTAATAAATGACAAAATGAAATTGATTTACTTTTGTTGCATGTTTTAAGCATAAATAAATTAAAAGTAAATTTATTCGTTGAGGCGTTCCTTGAAAATTTTATACATGCATATACATAAATTTTTTTCTCCTTCTGCGAAAGCTCCTACTCTTTCCTGCTTCTATGCGTTCTTCAACAAAATTGTAAATCAAGACAAACGTCTTTGGGGACAAGTATATGGAAAAAGAAACAACAGCAGAGGCAACAACAAATATCAGTTAAGATTAAGATTATTTAAGCTTTAAATTTATGCTTTAATAAAACTGCAACTATTTTTGGGAAAGTAGAATGAGTCACAGCGAATCACCCATCATTTATGTTTTTATAACAATATTATTATTATTGTTATTATCTGCTAAAATCGATAGTCTATGTCAAATGTTGTTTTATTATGCTTTAGTTTTCTCTCAAATAACTTAGCACAAAGGATGTGAATTTAGTATTTTATAAGTGACAGGCCAGTCAGCTAAATAGTCAAGGGTGTAAAACATAGACCGTGTGAAAGCAGCTTTAACAAGTATAGGGTGCTTTTTAAGAGGTATTGAACTTTGAAATGGAATAACACAAAGATGAATTTTTTAAACTGACATAAAATTTACTTTATTCGAAAGATAATCTGATGGCGTTAAAATTTAAATATGACTTCTAGCATATGACCGCCACTAGTATCTCAGACGTAGTCTAATCTAAAGCTTCAATTTTCGATGACTTTTTCCAACATTTGTGGCCGTATTTTGACAATAAAGTGGCGAATGTTGTCCTCCAAGTGGTCAATCATTTCAGGCTTATTACCATGTACTAGTGACTGCTCATATACCCACAGAAAATAATCCAGCTGCGTTAAATCGCACGATCTTGGCGGCCAATTTGCGGGTCTGAAACGTGAAGCTATGCGGTTACCACACGTTTTCCTCCATAAATAATTTGTGTCACGAGGTATGTGACATTCTGTGCCGTCTTGTTGAAACCACAGCTCCTGCACATCATGGTCTTTCAGTTCTGTGGCAATAAGGAAAAAGTTCTTAAGTCATATTTTACTGTTTTGCAGGAGAACACTTTTGAGATTTCAATTGAATTTTCAGAAATTTATTTATTTACAGTCATTAGTTAATTATTAGTAAACTAAAATGATAACTATTGTTTAACTAATATTTAATATTCACAGTACATAGTTTAACTAAAGTTCTTAATATGATAACCCTATCAAAAAATTAAGTTTCACTATTGGCAGCTCTGCTATAGCATATGGTTTTTGTTTACATTTGCTATATTTTTTCATAAAAATGGATAAAACAGTGCTCGCTCGTCCAACTTTACCGTGAAAGATATTGAACTAGTGCTGAAATTGGTTCGGAAAAACTGAAATATAATAGAAAATAAAATAAAAAGAATGGCTTATAGTTAAATACAAAGAATATGCTTGACAACGTATTTGTGAAATGTGTATAAAATTGTACTAATGAAGCTTATAACGAATCAGCTGTTGTCTAACTATTTGTTAGCCAATGACATTTGGCGGTTTAACTAATGGTAAACAAAGAGCTGTGAATCCAATATTATTGGTTAAACTATTGCTATTAGTTAACTAATGACTGTGAACTTGGGCCTTACAGTTACATTGAGAAATTCTGTGTTAGCCTTTATTTTTTCAAGCAGACATCGTTCTAAACACTATAAACATTACATTTAAGTTGAAATGTACCAAAATATAATCTCAATTAAGCTATTATTCCAAATGAGATTAGAAGTCGCAAGTCATAGTGGCATAACTTTCTGAAAACTCACACAAATTTGTTGATATTTTGACCAGGGCTACTTTCAAGTATGCAGATCACGGAGGTACCATTAACTCAAAATCAGCTTATCTCGACTCTCGGCCACTTTTTCCTTTTTACCATAGAATTGATGAATGCAAAAGTCAGTAATCATGGCTCTATAGCGGCGGATAGACTGATTCGGACCTTCCTCTACGCTGCGGTCTACAGCAGCAATGACTTCTTCTGTACGCACTGTACGACGTCTTTGCCAATGGATGATTATGTTGACCGTAAAATGGACGTAATGCGTGATACGATATTTTGAACAAAACCATGATTTTAAAAATAAATTTGCACAATTTGAAAGTTGTTCAAGCTTTCGTCTATTCATGTTTAAATGCTAAACCAAACTAAACAAAAATCACTTGACAACTGACAAAATGGCCGCCAGTTAAAAAAGTGTTGCCAACTTAAAGTTTTATACGCGTATAAAAAACAGCCTTTACAAATGAAAATGTTGCCTGTTTGGGGAAAGAATTACTTTAACACTTGCCTTGATTCTGAAACAAACTTCCTCAATCAAAAGAGTATCGGTGAAATGCATTTCACACTTTCGAAACACTTTAATCTTTTCATTTCATAGAAAGTAAATCAGACTTATTCCTCTAAAATGTTTTCTAATAAAAACTAAGACAACAACTTCATTAATAACTTACTTATAAAACTAAAACTTTTCGAGTTTGAAGAAAGTGAAATTATTAAAAAATAAACTCATTTTCATCATTATTTGCCTCCTCACAGCTCAAATTAATTAACTCGTTATTCTCATTGGAAGTAAAACTCTTTAAAAAAACTCAATATAAAACAATATTTTGCAGCAGCTGTAATTGAAAATTAAAAGTTTTTGTTAAAGGTTAAGGGAGTTAAGACAAGTCGAATACTTTTGACGTTTGTGGGCTGTTGCAAGATGTGGCTGTTGCAAATAAATACTCGTAAATTTAAATTACGAAAGATTTAATCATTTATTTGTAAATATTATAATAATTAATTGGACCTTTATACCTAAAGCTTGAATAAGATTTTTATATAAAAATTTATTTGTTTAAGGAGCAACATTTAGTTACAAACGTGTTGAGGTGTTTTGAGTCAGTTCAAATCCACGAGGGCACACTGTCAACTACGCGAAAAGTTGTCGAACGTAACTTTCAACTGGTTACAATATGAATTGTGTCTTAGCAAAGAAGTATTGGAAATATCAGAAGCTTCTGAAATGTCTGAGTCGGTTTTGCATCCACCTTAAACATTGTGACAGTCAAATGTATTTGTCTGCATTGAAACTCCTAAGCCTTTTTTCTTCTTTTTCTTTTCCTCTACTATAATTTTCATCGTTCTTCAAATATAATAAGTATGAAATAAAGCCATGATTTTTTATCTTCTACTCCTTGATATCAGCTTCATTATAGTCATAAACAACAGCAGTGTCACAAGTTTTAAGATAATTTTATCTGTAGTGTTTTAGTTTGTAAATAAATGAGTCAGTCAGTAAGTCATTTTCTTCTAAAGTCACTCATTTATCTATTGTATTAGTTTTCTGCTTCTATTTTGTATTTTGATGTATGTATAGTTTGTAAGGCATGACGAGAGTAAGTGGCAGGATAACAAGTCAAAAACTCATTTAGCCTCTTGGCCAAATAAGTAAATAAGCAAGTGTTTCTTTCATTTAGGTTTTTCAACCACAGAAATTTTCTTAACATTTTCTTCGTATGAACAAACTTAAGGAAAGATACAAGCATATTACACAAGAGTATGTTTGTTATAAATTTATAGCATATCCAACATCATCATCCTCATCATCGTCTTCATCAACAACTTGTTTATTTTTTAAAACAAACCAAACAAGTGGAAGGTAACTTCAGCTCTCAACTCAGCGCCGTCAGTAGCATTAAGACTTAAGTTTATTTAAAATAAATAAACAAGAGAAAAAAAAGCACTTTATTACCTCCTTAGGAAAACATCAAGAGTGATAGAAATTCATCTCAAGAGTCAACAATAATCACACATAATTCTTTTAGTAAAATAGCAACAGAATAAATAAAGAAAATAAAATCAAGTATCTATAGAAAATAATGTTGCAATAAGCCAAGCAGGACCATACAAACTACCTCTCCTTACTCCCCTCATGGAGTAGATTAGAAAACATGCATGAAAAGGAATAAAGCAACATCACTTGTACATGAGTAAATTTTAGGTGTCTCTTGAGGAAGCATTCAACTTGTAAATATGTCTTGTTGTTGTACAAAGATGCAACATTATTTATTTTCTGGTAATTTAATGAAACTAATTCTTTTCGTATCCTCATTTTTTGATTTTGCAGTTCCACCCAACATAGACGACTCGTTGAGTTCAAGTGATGTAATTGTTAGAGAAGGTTCAAATGTTTCATTACGCTGTCGTGCCAGTGGCAGTCCCAAGCCAACCATAAAATGGAAACGGGATGATAATTCAAGGATAACAATTAGCAAAACTCATATTGGTAAGTTGATAAAAAATCTTTGTTAAGCACTACAAAGAAAAAAATCTATAGCATTTTAAATACAGGGTATTCCAATAAGAAGTTTAATTTTCCAAAGCGCAATATTTTAACAGTTGTGAGGATTTTAAAGCTGTAACTAACTTCTTGACACATGAAAATAAATTTTACTAAAAATTATATTTTTTAAAATTGATTCTTTCAGTTTTCAAAATTATTTAAAAAAGGAGACCAATTGGTTCACATTTAGGACCCTTAAGTGTACTACAACTAGTATATAGAATAGTACTGGTGCTCTTCCATATTTTACCAAGGAAATTATGTTTTCTTTAATATTTTCTTTATTTGCTCTACCAGATAAAATACCTTTTACACGAAATAAAATGAATGTAATCTGTATTGTTCCATTTACAAGAATTTGGAATTCTAATATATATAACGTTTACGGTAAAATAGTTAACAGTGCTCTGTTATGTTGTTAAAATGCAATGTTAAAAATTTTGGTTTCTGTCTCTGCTAGTCAAATTCGAATTTCTTTTTATACACATAGAAAACTTAATGATGGAAGCACAGATTTCTATAAAAAAATATATTTATTTTGTTCGTGAGAACAAAAGCTATTTCTTATCGATTTTAAATCAGAAAATAATGCAAACCTGGCTCAAAGAACTACTTCCAGGAAAGGAGTAAATTTTCAGGGATGTTTAATTTTTTTTTTTTTTAATTTTATTTATTATTATTATTTATTTATTACTATTTATTTTAATTTTATTTTATTTTATTTAAAATAATTTACTTTAATTTAATATTATTTAATTTAATTTAGGGCGAGCTGACAGCCCCGGCAGCTACACTCGATAAAATTTTTGATTTAATCTTAGAATTTATTTTATAGCATTAAAATAATAAATAAATAATATAAAAATAAATAAATAATTTAATTTAATTTAATTTAATTTAATTTAATTTAATTTAATTTAATTTAATTTAATTTAATTTAATTTAATTTAATTTAATTTAATTTAATTTAATTTAATTTAATTTAATTTAATTTAATTTAATTTAATTTAATTTAATTTAATTTAATTTAATTTAATTTAATTTAATTTAATTTAATTTAATTTAATTTAATTTAATTTAATTTAATTTAATTTAATTTAATTTAATTTAATTTAATTTAATTTAATTTAATTTAATTTAATTTGATTTAATTTAATTTAATTTAATTTAATTTAATTTAATTTAATTTAATTTAATTTAATTTAATTTAATTTAATTTAATTTAATTTAATTTAATTTAATTTAATTTAATTTAATTTAATTTAATTTAATTTAATTTAATTTAATTTAATTTAATTTAATTTAATTTAATTTAATTTAATTTAATTTGATTTAATTTAATTTAATTTAATTTAATTTCATTTAATTTAATTTAATTTAACTTAATTTAATTTAATTTAATTTTCTTTATTTATTTATTTCCATTTAATATACAACAAAATAATATGTATGATAATTTATTTATTTATTTATTTATTATAATAAACTAATACAAAGCACTAGCTACTATGGGCTTTCGGCTTATAAGATCATATATTTATAGTATAGGAACATTTTATGCTTAGAAAAATATTTACAAGGCCCATGAAGTTTACTTGCGGTTGTAGTGTAGTGAGCTGCAATCCTGCTCGAAGGACTATAAAAAATTTAATTGATATTTTTTTTGATAACTGTGGTATTTTCTGGATAGCAGTAGTATATATGAAAAATTAAGCAAAAAATTACACAACTTATATTATACTTTACAATTTATTTTCAGTAAATGAATGGGATGGTGATACTTTAGAAATAACGAGAATATCACGCTTAGATATGGGTGCGTATCTGTGCATCGCAACAAATGGAGTACCACCAACAGTTTCAAAACGCATCAAAGTTAGTGTAGACTGTAAGTATAACTTTAAAGTTAAACTATTTTTTTTATCAAACTTATGGTTTCTAAAAAAAATAAGGCTAAAATTTTAAGCACTTCTAAAGAGGAAAAATAAATAAATTGCTGAATCAGTATAAAAAGCAAATTTATTAAAAGCGAATGCTTAAGAACTTACATACGAATCACATTTAAAACTTATATGTTCAAAATCTTAGATCATTAATCTTAAAGCTTAAGATAATGTCACACAAGAACTTACCACAATATTACACGCAAAGAAAACAATGGTTGAGGCAAACATATTATGTTTGCATTTTGTGGTTGCCGTCAAATCATATTATTGTGAATATAAAGCCAAATAACTTAAGAAAATATCACTATACCATACCATATTATGATTGAATTTATATGATAGCAGTCAAATCATATAATTACACAGTGCAACAGGAAAAACTGTAATTGAATTTCAATACTTTTTGAATGCAAATCAAATATTATATTTAACTACAACCCTAATTTGATCAATTTAATATACCTTGATTTCATTCATGATAAAAACCATATACGGACACAAATACGTGATAAAAGATCAAAAAAGAAAGACCCATGTCTCCCAGTTTTGCCACAAGTCATCTACTTTTTTATGGTACCCCAAAGATTTGGGGCCTCAGTGTTATTCTTGCATTTTCTCAGGCTCATATCTTGCAAACCGTTCGGAGTTAGGGTTTATTCTTTGAAGCAAAGTTGTAGCTATTGTCATAGAAAACAAAAATTGTGAACGTATAAAATCAAAAAAACTGCATCTTCAAATCGCAAAAAAATTTAAAAAATTTGATTTCATCACCTTAACCAGCCCTAGAGTGCTCCTAGAGGAGTCAATTATATGACCTAATACTTTTGTTACCCCAGTAATTGTTCAGAACACACCTAGCTTCCATTTTCAATCATTAGGTTGTCCCCATACAAAAATTTTTAATTTCTAAAAAAATGATTAGGAATAGAAAAACATCTCTTAATAATTAAATAATGTTGGCTTTTTAAGCCAAATTACATGTGATAATTATTAATTAACAAATAACACCAAAGTTAGTTGTAAATATTCTGACAGCACATAGTTGAACGGAACAGCTAGCCGTTTTCGAAGGATTTCGAAAAAGTTTGTCTTAAGTAGAACAAAAATAAGCAAATTAACTAACATGTGTATAATTAGTATAGAACAAACGACAATGGTAAGACTGTTGTAAATTTAGAGACGGTAAGGTGAGCTTTTCATTACAAAACATCTTTCAGCAAATTGAAATACGATGAATCAAAACAATTCACATATTCCATTTGCAGAAAAAGTTTCGTATATAAAGTAGAAATCTGCATCTACTGACACCACACACAGTGGACCAAACACAGAAGAATGCTGATGATGAAGGTTTAGTGGCCTTCGAAAACGGCTGGCTGTTCAGTTCAACTTAAAAAGCAATACGAACCTTAGCCCGTTCAAATCATAAATATAGAAACAAATGAAGTTCGAAAAATAATAATTAAATTAACTAATTCATTTTTATTATTCAAAGTTATTGACATATATTTTACGGCGATATTTGAAGAAATTTTATATATCACATATCACATCTTTTTGTAAAGATAATAATGTAATTATTAAATGCAAATACTGTTTACTTTGTTCATCGTAATGCACCTAATGTTTTAATTATTTTAAACTAACAACAACTAGTTTTCAGCGGCCATACATTTATTTCATTGAACATAATATTGTTGTTAAAACACTATCACAACTATATCCTTTTCTTTAAAAGGTAGAAAAAAACTTGCTGTACTTAAAAAAACGTACGTACGCCATTTGATTTCACAATTTGAATTTTAAAATTTTAAATATTTTTGCATGTCCTTAACAATTCTGCTTTTGGATTCAAACAAAAAAAAACTTGTTGCATTTTTTTGAGACGAAAACGCCATTAGATTTTACAATTTGTTGTTTCTTTTTTATTAGAAATATCTTTGCACCTGTGTGCCCTCTTAAATCCTTAGTAACAAACAAAAAGCTTGCAGTAATATTTCGAAGGCCTAGTGGAAGAATAGTCATTTTATTCTTTTCAGCCAATGCTTGCATACCTGTGTGAATAAAAACACGATGCTATTTTTTATTAGAAAAAGAAAATAAAATACAACAACTCGCTAGACAAAGAAAGGCGATCATAAACCGGTAATGAAAACAATTCTCAGCAGTCATGAAAAGAAATGGAATCATAAGCAAAAGCAAATTTCATGCAGGCTACAAAAAATTTACAATATGTAAATAAAAAACTTCAAGCAGAAATAGATTTTTGCATTCTTTGCAAAAAGAAAAATATGAAACTTTGTAGTTTTTACAAAAATCCTTAAATCAAACACTATAAAACAGAGAAGCAAAAAAAGCGTTGTTGAAGCATTTTGCATACGGCCGCTCTAGTTTCAAGTGGACATGACTGGAAGTTTGTGTTGCAAACAAACCAACCATCCATGCCAAACTAGGCAATTTATTAAAATCCTAACAAACACAATTTCTGCATGCACCAAAGTTAGAAAATTAAACAAGTAGACACATACGGGTAATAACTAAAATTGTTAAAAGTTCTGTATGAGCGATTAATCGGCTTAGTAGGACCATCAAGGGTTATAAATTTTGTGCTTTAGATGACACTACGCTAATTAAGGCATTGGAAAGGTCGATGATTAAAAAGACTTAAAAAACTATAAATTAATTTTAACTTAATTGTTAATACTAATGAATTGTATTTTTGCTTTAAAATTCAGCTCTCAGTTTAGCATTTTGTAACGTTGTATGGATTTATTCAAGCAAAAACCTAAATAAAGCAAAATATATAATTTACTATATACATGATTAGCTTGAAAATACAATTTCATCTTGTGAATATGCATGCAACAATATGCATGCAACAAATTTAAAACGAAATCCTTTGACAATGTCTTATTTTATCCTGCAGTCATTGTCATGTTGACAACTAATTAGTCAACACAATTTCATAATCCCTAATATTTTCTTTTGATCATCAAAAAGAATGTGTCAGTTACTCTATTGCAATTTCTTATTTAAGGCCACAAAATATTATAAAATAATACAAAAAGATTTCAAACATATAACAGTCATTTCAGCACTTTGTGTTTCCTACTCTACTTAACTGTTTGTGTATGTATGTATGTGTGTGTGTGTAAGTGTGCGTTACTTGTAAATTGTATCTTCAATAAAAATCCGTAACATTTTATTTAAAAAATACACACGCACACACACACACATCCATATTTGTGTTATTTGCTCCATATTTATGATTATTTTGCTTTTGGCATTCTTGCTAATATTCCATTACAAAAAACGAAAAAAAAAATGTTTAGAGTAAAAGAAAACATTCACACAAACATAAATATGTATGAGACACATCAACACATACATTCACATTAGTGCCACAATTCGTTAAACAAGATGTGACAGCTGTTGCAACATGTCCTTTTAACTGACCACGTTGGTATGCTTCATTTTTATGGAGAGCATGCTGATATCGCTTTGTTTTAGCTTTTCATTTTTCGTTTATTTGTATCTTTATTTTTAAAAATTTAACCAAAATAGAACAAAAAATAAGAAATATTGAGCAAATTAAATTAAAAAAAACAACCAAGCAACCAACCAACATATTTTTGTTTTGCTAAAAGCGACATCTGTGTTTTGTTTCATACAAAGTTTTTCTTTATTTTTATTTTTCCCTACAAGAAGTACGTGCATTTTTTAACAAGCAAACGAATACATATAAAAATCCTTTTGAAAATTATACAAATGTTTGTTTGTTTAGTTGCTTGCTTGTCGCATAGAGAAAAGAGTGTAGAATGTGACATTTAATACATGTTGAACAAATGCATGTATGTGATCCTGATGGCTTGTTAGATTGCATACTGATTTGTTGCTTTTGTGCAACAAACTGACGACACATGTTATTTGCTAACTCAACATACAAATAGACACATGCACACACACACACACACACACACAAATAGACTAACGTAAGCACGCCAAACCGGATGTATAGACACATACATTGACAAATAAAAACAAAACAGGCCATTTGATTTTTGTATGTATGTACACATACATACATACATTCATATGTTACACATACATACATACATTCATATGTTGTATGTATGTGTGTTGAAGTCTCCCTCTATACCTCGCGCATTATTTCTTTCATTCATTCATTCTTTCTGTCTGTCTGTCTGTCTGCCTCTCGCTGTGCATTCACACACACAATGCTAATGTTGGTGGCGTGCTTTGCTTGTTTGTAAATGTCAGTTCAAATGTATCTGCTGTTGTATTGTCAAGCTAATGCTGCTCTATTACTCTAAAAGTCGTTTTGTATTCACATGGCATTTGCGTTGTATTTTTGTATATTTTTTTATTTTTTGCCCAAAATTTTATTTATAGTTCTTTGTTGTTTTAATATATTTAGTTTTTCCATTAAAAATAACCACAAGACAGGTTGTATTGCACATTTATTGATTAGAGGATTACAACAGCAACAAAAAATAGAGCTAGAAACTAAGCTCAGCTGAGAGATGCATACATATGTGCACATATTTAGTATATTATATAAAAAATTTATGGGAAATGGTTGACAGTGTATTCCATCCCTGGAACTTCCTTCAAATAGCTGGAAAATCCATAGAATATTGTAGTTATACATTTTTTTTTAATTTTATTTAATCTATTTAGATTAAGTTTATGGTATTCCATGCAATATCTCAAATCCGAAAAGTAATTGAGTAAATGAATTAATCGATTTGACAAGATATTTTGAAGTTATGAACATAAAGCACTTTTTTCGAAATTTTTCGTCAAAAAAGTTCACGAACGAATCAATCGATTTTAATCAAATTCAGAGCAGTCGACTTTTTTTTTAATTTTAGAGCTATAGTGCGATTCACTAATTTTTTTAACGATAATCGCATCGTTAAAATAATTATAACGAAAATTTATCGAATTTTCTATTCAGTAATATTTTTAACGATATTCGCTGTATGTTAATGTCAGCTGTGTCGTTATTTAAGCGACAATAATTTATGTGCTCTTAATTTTAACGACAAAAGTCAACAGAAAATATCAGCTGGGTACTATTGTTAAAAAGAAGTTACGGAATCGCACAATCTTTATTGCAAGCGAAAGAAATGTATAGACAAAAATTACGATTATCGGATTGCTAAAAGTTACTGAATCGCACTACTGATTAAGTTTTCGATTAGCATTTTAAAGTTTATATGAAAAAAAATAAAAAATTTAATGAAAAAAAAAATGTTCGAAAATTCTCAAATCATCAAGTAGGTCTTAAAAATTAAGTAAGGTCATTGGCTTTATAATGACGTAAATTTGGTTCCGATAGCTAAAGCGATTACTAAGCTATCCACACATATACAATCACACATGCACATACATACATAAGTGTATTCATACTTGAATACGTACATTATCGTAAACAGAATAAATTCCCTAGACGTCAATACTTTGAGATCTGATAGAAACTCAACTTTCCAATATCGGGGTGAAATCAGTAACCTTCTCTTTGATTCATAAAGGGAAGCTAAAAATATAATATTTTAAGAAAAATCTTTACATAAGATAGCAGAACTTTGTTAAAGTCTCTGAACTTTTTTATGTTTAAATTTAAATATAACCACGTGTCCGCAAAATATCATCGCAAGTTTTCATTCATTTGAAAAAAAAAGCGGTGAGCACTGATTCTGGAACCTATTTTAGATCAGCTCTACATGAGGTCGTCCAACGAGGTACTGTCGATTTGAAAACAAATTTCACTAGTGTTCATATCATACAATTCTGACCAAAAAACTTATTAACCATCTACCGAAGCACTCAGCGTTGAGGGTAAACGCTTTACTAACGTCGTTCTCGTCATTCTCAAAGAAATATAGACCGATGATGCCTGCCACCAGCCCAAACCGAACGCCAAGTAGTTATGCATTAGACGCTCTTGGATCCCATGTGGTTTGATATTGTCCCAAATTAAACAATTAGGTTGTTGGCGTATGTCGCTACACACAGAGTAAAATTTCAACCTAGAATCTAGGTAAACAAGTTTAATTCAACATTTTTCGTTAATGATTTTGCTTCATATGTGTTTCATCTTAATCTAACATGATTTATAGTAACTTTTAAAGAATTTTTTTTTATTTTGAAATAACTTTACTTCACGTTGATTTAATATTTACATACTGTTAAAATCAAAATGAAGAATCGTGTTGAATCAAAGTTATTTCAAGTTGGAACAACATGAATTTAATTTAATGTAGTAATTGTATTTGATTAGTTATTTAACATACTGATACAGGCATCAGAGAAATGTTTTTCTGCCCAAGATTTGAACTCAAAAACTATTGCGTAATAGTCAATACGCTTATTTCTGCAGCCACAACAACTTAAAAATATTCTTTAGATACACACTAAATATAAACCATCATGAATAAAATTTTAATTCATACATACAATTTATTTGAAAAGCTTTAGTTTGACTTCTCTCCAGAATTTGAATCTGTAGCCCTCTGACCAGACAGCAAATAAACGTAAAAAAACACAACTAATCACAAAAGTGCTTTGCAGCTATGAACAAAGCAAATAAAAAACCAACACTCTTAAACAACATATTATTTCTTGTAAATCTAAATCAACATTTTTGCATGGTGATTTTACATTGGTATTTTTTTCTATGTGTATTCATCCAGAAATTGGCATCACCGCAGGAGATGATGTTTCAGCTTCCAAATGTTCCAAAAACTGTTCAACAAACTAGCGTCATTATCTATAGTCATTTACCTTCAGTTCTTGGGTCAGTTTCATTTTATACGAATACAGGCTCAAGTTACGAAGCAAAATTCGAAAGGCAAGGTTCATGTGAACGATGCAAAATCGACTGCGTCAAATTCTTCCACACACTCTCACAGATAAGAGCAATTTTTTAAAGTAGCATGCGTTTCATAGAAGTACTGATACTACTGTATACTGATACTGATTGTATACTGAGCCAGTGAATTCAAATTTATACAGCACCACAAAGAATAGACTTCTCTATACGATGATTATAATCAAAAGTTGCTCGAAATCGATCGCTCCTGATTTTCCTGCCATTTTCACGAATAGTGGCGATATTTCAGAACAAGTGGACTTAAAACTATTCGTCATACTGTAAAAAGTTCTGTGGGTAGGACGATTATGGCGACGACAAAGATAAACGTTGAACCGCTTTTGATAAAAAAATTTTATCATTTGCACATTTCGTGGAATATGCTATATGTCATACCCTCCGTGGTAATTTGGTAAAACAGATTATATACATAAATAATAGCCAATTTGACAGATCTAGCTTCACCATTAGTTAGAAGCTCTTTTTAGAAGAACGTTTACCTTCAATTAAAATGAATGTATATAAAAGTATAATCAATAAAAGCATAATTAGTGCAACTCTTATTTCTTTGTCTACCTTTGTAAAAGGAAAATCAAAAAAGAGAATCAACTTCATTTTGTTTGACGAAAAAAAAGATATAAAAAAATTGCTTCATTAATTCCCTTTAGTCCCTTACAAATTAGCCAAAGGAAATTTCTTTAGCAAATACTTATACTTCATCATTCACTGCAAATACTCTCTCTAATAATCACTCCATTACGACAATTTCAATATTTAAGTGCGAGACGAGCGTAACAATGAATTGTTAAAAAAACAAACAAAAAAAAAGGACGTGTAATTTGTAGACAAATACCTCCAACGCAACGACACTGACACATTCTACAAAAGGGCAAACAAACGAAACGTTAACGAAACGAGGAAATGACAGTGTCAATTGTTAAAATGGTCATGTGCCATTGGAGGGAGACCAAAAAAAAAAAAAAGGAAGAATGAAGTGATGTTAATAAAAATGCCTTAAGTAGAAACTTATTTAACCCTTTACTTTGAAAAAAAATCTTTTTGCTTTGAGAGGTCTTAGTACGGGTATATGCAAGTAGAAATTAGAGGACAACAATTTATAATTTCTCCTTGTTATTAATACTCAGCCAATATTCCAATTCGGTCTAGTTTTAGTGTGACTATAGATGTACTAGTAAGAAAATTTCTTAAGCCATTACTCTTGCAACTCCAGTTTTTTTGATTTATTTTTTTATGACAGGTAACACTCAGGCAATTAGAATGGCTACCAAAAAGCATTAAAATACTAAGTTTAGCTCGTTTTATCACTCTGCTATTGAGCACTTTATTAATTACTATAACATCGTTGCAGCGCCTCTGGTGTTAAGTAGGTGCATTACTTAGTAAAGTAATGAGAAAAAATGGAAAACAGAAATGAATAGTTATACTCTACTTTTCTCATATTCCATTTCAATAAAAAATCATCTTAAATAAAAATTAAAATCTCCGCTAGCAAAATTTCGAGATAAAACATCGGATCAGTTTCCAACAGCTCTAGAGCCTAATAGGCAAAAACAGGACGTATATGATGGTCTCGTGGCTTTAATTGCTGAACCAGCTTGTTCTCAACCGGGTGTATGCCAAGTTTTGTGCAAAATTTTCCAAGTAGTGAACAGACAAAGCGACCGAAGACGAATCGATAGATTTTCATCTTCTTCCATACTTTTTTTTACAGCGGCGATATTCTCTTCGGGATGCCCATTCTTTTATCATCATGGTGTTATTGCATTATTAAGAGAATTTGAGGTATAAAATCTATCTGCAGTTTTACCAATGCCCTGTTCACATGGACAATTATGTGCCCAAAACGAATCAGAAAGTCGTACATAAGCTGCGCAAATGGATAATTTATTTTCAAAGTAAATCTGCATAATTTAGTAGTGTTGTTCAAGCTTTAATCTATTCACGATAATTTTCTAGAGTATATTAATCATAAATACCAAAACCAGTACGACAGTTCCTAGTTTCTATCAGTCTTAAGACAGCACTGTTCCAATAATAAATATTTGAATAGAATATAAGATGCTGTTCAGATCTCGTGCTGTTCAGATCTCGTCTAATATTTATTGTACTACAGAAACAAAGATTGCAGTCTTTAAGTTGCTCAGTACACCTATTTAAATATAAAATGGGAACCAGGCCTATTTTCATTTAGATCTTCAAGTTCTTCTTGTGTTTATACTATTGTCACCAGAAACTATGTAAAGCCTTTACAGGGTTAAATAATAAAATTTTTCAACACCTTTTTAAATGAAAGCAAGTCCTTACTCCTACTTATTGCACTATAATACTTTACTTATTTATTTTATTTATTTCTTTTTTTCCTATTTGAGCTCTTTTCACTAAAGATTCAATTGTAATTTAAATCAACGTTTAAGTGGTTTTCTACAGCTTGACAAGGCGAGCAAATGGTCATTGTGTTTAACAAAAAAAAAAAGAGCAAAATAAAATAAAGCAGGCAGCTAAAGTATTCTTATTTAAAAAGGACATTTAGCTAAGAAAAACATTCAAATCCTGCAATCCTTAAGGATATGGAATATTATTTTCTTAAACACTCAAGTAGTTATCTTTTGTTCGCACAAGAGCTTAAGACTTTGATTTCAATACTTATAAAGTTTAAAAATCATAGATAAAATATAAGATGTATTTTATTTATGATTTGTAAAATATTTAGAAAATTTATTTATTTATTCTTCTGTTGTTGCACATGAGTTTTAGTTTATTTTCAGTTTTTTTTTTTTCTTCTTTTTTTGTAATAAAGCAAAAGAAGCAATGAGATTTCTACAAAACAATCACTCAACCATAAACAAATTGATTTTCAACAGATTTTACTTGTTGTACAATAAAAAAAAAACTATTTAATATATTGGACTAATGTACAAACACACACGCACACATTTAGGCACTCAGTAACCAATACCAACATAAGCATACAGACATATGCAAATGTGTGTTTTGATTTATGCAGAAAGAACTCCATTCTATAATAAACAACTGCTTAACATATCCTGACTGACATACACACACACACATACATACAAACATACAAACAAACATGTGCTGGCATTAGAATTTAAATATTTGCTGGAGTGATGGAGTATGGGTCTGTGTGTTGATTTACAAGAACCCAACTAACACAAACTTTAGCGTTAAAAGTGCGTAGTAGGAATCAGTAACTTTTTCCAATCGAAAATCGTAATTTTTATCCATATATTTATTCTTTTTTGGTAACGATAATGGGTGCATTCATAAGACGTAGCTGTTGCGCAACCGTTGAGCGTTTGTCTTAGAAACGCCTAGTTGAGTAATTCCGCTCCACTCAACAGTTGAGTAATTTTCCATCATAAAATTTTTTCGCTACCTATAGTCAACGTGTTGTGCTCAGCCTAAACAGCTGCTCGAATAGAGTTATGCCTGTTATATGCTTTGTTAGGTGGAAGGAGCAAGTATTTGTTAAATTTTATATTACAAATGCGATAAAGTAACGAAATAAAGATATAAAATTAAATTATATTCATCAAGCCGTTTCTAAGACGTAATTTTTGGGGCCAACAGTTGCCAACAGTTTCACAACTGTTGTGCTCAACTGCTACGTCTTATGAATGCGCCCAATATCATTCTATAATTTTTTTTTCTACGACAGTTGTATTTTAAAGCCCACATATATATCTATAACATGTGGCATCTCTGCATATGAAATGTCAAAATAATCGAAAAGCGCAAAGAAGAAAAATACAAAATTAAATGAATTTAAGCTTAAGATTTTACTTCTTTTACTTTAACCCACAACGAATATCGTTAATATATATTGCTAAATAGCAAAGTCGATAAATTTTCGTTACATTTATTATAACGATACGATTATAATCGTTAATAATCGATAATTATCGTAACAAAAGTTGCTGATTTCAAATACTGATTTTTATTTTTAACAAGCATTAATCTTAAATGCTTTTCTAAAAATTTATACTAAAATTCAGGTCCATTTGAGAATAAGTTTGAGTTCTCACTTATATCAATTGTTACTTTCACATTGCTCTCGAACTTTTTTCCATTCAGGGCCTGTACCAAACGGTAGCAAAGTACTTGTGTAAGTAAATTTTTGACACTTCTGAGGTGAATAAAATTTCACTAGCCCTGGGGGGCTAGTAGAATTTTTGACACAACAGATAAATTTTTGACAAGCAGCAACTAAGAAACATTATATCATAAAATTTAAAACCACCGCCGTCGCTTTAAGCCGTCGCTTTGAGCCGTCGCTCAATGCATAGATTTTTACGTTCTTTAAATGTAATTAGACTGTGAAAAAATCATTATTTATTTTAATTTGCGAAAAATGGGGCATCCTACAACAATATTGTTTTATATAAAAATGTCCTTTTAAAACTTTGTCGGTAGCCGGCGGCTTGTAGTCGAAGGTTTTGCTTCGCCGCCGCAGCAATTTTTTCATCAGCTACTTTCTATGCCAAAGCAAATTTGTCAAAATTTTACATTTTCAAAAAAGATATCATTTGGCACAGCAGAAAAAGGAACTTTTTTCCCCACAGGCAAATATTTTCTTATCATAGTACTTTTCTACCGTTTGACACATACCCTAAGACCTAAAATTCTGTATAATTAGAGTATAATAATATTTTTATTTAGTTTCCCGAATTAAAGTCAAATCCCTCTGAAACGTTTCAAAACTTGTGCGTCTGCTGGGCATGTGGCCTGTGTGATAATGATGTGTTGAAATGTTATCTAATATGTTGCATACTTACACACACACATACATACATGCTTAGTTATATAAAGGACCCTTATACAAAAATGTTTATATGTGTAAACATAAATATACTGCATGGTTGTAGTCTTTGCAAGACTACATTGTAAATATACCACATTACATATGCATTACATTCATCACTTTATAAAAGACGTACATTCGTACACAAGCACACTCTCAAGAACACACACATAAAATACACTCATACATACATACATACACACATTCTTGTTAATGCTTAAGCATTTCAACTTTAATAAGAGCAGATAAGTTTCCACACAAAATCGTTTCATATTGGTACGTAAATAACAATGAGAGAAAATATAATTCAAACTTCCTGCAAAATTTAATAGAAATTTATTTCCTACACTAAATTATTATTTAGTTCAATAAAATTATTTAAGTTACACTATATTTAAAAAAAAAACTTTATGTACTGGCTCTTCCTATATGGACGTAAAAACAGTGACACTTGATAGCAGTCGTATTGTTAAAGATAAATCTGTCAAATTGGCATGTCACTTACTCAGTCTGCTTGGCCAAATCACCATGGACGGATATTACGTTCTACAGTACGTGCAAAGGATAAAATTGTTTTATCAATGTAGAAATTCTGTTCTTTCAATCTTCGGCGCATTTTTCTCATTTTTTAGTAGCAATAATCATCCTACAGAGATGAGTATATGCTGAAGGGTGGGAAAATTTGAGTTCTATTGTTCAACCAACAACCGTATCCCGGAGAAATTCAAGATCTGCCGAAAACATTATCGCAGACAGGAGATAGTTGATTTTGCATCACTCACAAGAATTTATCTTTCGCAGACTACAAATTGGTGATTTTGGTTTCGTAACTTAGGCTCCCATCTCCAAAAAGTTCAACCGATCTAGGAGCTGCAGGTAAACTACCATAGACAACGACGTGTGTTCGCTGAATGGGCCTCGAAGCAGTTGGAAACTGCTGATTCCCATTTCTGGACTAGTGAATAGACTAGTGACTAGTACTAGTTACATTACTAACAGGAAATTGTCACATAGGCCAGATGATTAAATCTTCCATGTAATGACTTCGGTAGGAGTTACATAGAAGAGGAAGGAACGATTGAACACTTACTCTGTCACTACCCCGTTCTTGCTAATAAATGAGCGACTACAGTTCGCATTCTATTTTTGCAGGATTTTGCAAAGATATCGGAATACGACATTAGAAGGAAACATTAAAGGAAACAACTATAAAAAGCTTAAGAGCTGACAGAATAAACAACTTTCCAACTATTTGCATCAACAACAATATAGTAACACACCCGAGTGACGTTGCCGACAGTTTTGCAGTGTTTTGGAGCTCAGTTACTTCAGACCAAACGATTGAGCCTGAAATAATAAAAAATTCTTAGACATTTTTAAACACTGACGCTGTACCGAACCTTCTCACTCTGCCAGGCAGAACAACTGTACCAATCAGCACCCAAATGAGCCGGTCTTTCATAAAATTGGCAGCCTGTGGAACCTAACCTAAAGTCTCTTGGCCATTATTGCATGGTGCGACATTGGAGGTTCTTTACGGGCAATTTGAAGGGCTGGTCAGCTTACATGGAGGTGATGTAAGGTGGCCACCGAGACAGTACGATTTGACATCGTTACACTTTTTCTTGTCAGATTTTCTTAAGTCGCAAGCTTTTGCCAATAAAATACATACAACAGCGGCTCTCAAAGTCAACATAACCCATACCATAGATCAAATTCAGAGTCATGTAAAATTAAACATTTTTGATGCGGACATTTGCACGATGTTACATTTTAAACATAATGGCATCAATAGGCCTTTGAAATGAGTACAAAGTTACGATGACATCCAACACATAAAATAAAAGTCATTCATACGGTTAGCTGAGAAGCAAAATCACGTAGCTACCTTTCTTAAATTTTATAAGTAAGAGAAAAACTTAACAAAAAATATTCAAGTGACAGAAGTAAAGTATATTTATTTTCATTTCTAATTTAGCTGATAAAAGTTTGAAAATTTGTAGGGTCATGTGCTTTGATGTAATATCCAATAATTAATTTAAAATGAAATTTGCCATTTTTTGTTAATTAAGTGGTGCTGAGAATATATAGATATATATTAAAAACACATCACAAGAATTAGTATAGAAATACTCTGGCTATTAATCGGCTATACATGCGTATATACAGGGCTAATTTATCTACACACACACACACACATATATATAACATATTTTCAAACAGCCAAACACCCACAAATTTTCCATTCCATTTTATGTACAAGAATGTATGTAATGTATGTATATGGTGGCGAATGATGAATAAATATCCATAGTATCATTCGTATATTTTTTTTTCGATTAAATATCCATAGCCTGAATGTAAGCATACTCAGACTACACGTATGAGAGAGAGAATCAATTAGCTTAATATGCATTTGCCATTTTTTAGTTGTACTCGTAGTTGTAGAGTATTTTAGTTTTACGCATAAGCGAAGTAGTGATACTATTGCATATGGGAATACGCTTAAGTCATAGCTTGAGAGAAAATGTGTGATTATAATTATATGCAGTTACTAAAATTAAGACTATTTACTTATGTATACTTTCTTGGGTACTCTTTGTCATTGTCTTGTAGTGACCAGCTTCTTTCTCAATAAATAACTTTGGATCCAACTATTGGACAGAATTTTATACTCAGTATATTTTTTCTAATAATTTTATTAATTGCATGAAAACTTATTTTTCCCACTGTTGAAACTTACACTCTTTTTTTTTAATCAAATAACTTTCAAGCATATATGAATTTGTATTTATGGTTAGTAGTATATTATCATGTTTTGCTACACTTTTCTTCAAACGCTCTATGCAACTACAGCAATAATAAAATGAAAACAAAAAACAACACTAACAATAAGTAGATAAGCAAACAAATAAACAATTGCTGTTTGTTGTTGCTGTTGCTGTTGTCCTTATTGTTGTTGATCTATAGTCGAATCCAATACAATGCAAATATAAACAATAACCACCCGGACAAAAGTCAAATAGGATGAAAGCAGAAGAAGGGACAGGGAAAGGAAGAGTACAAAAATAAACACAAATCAAAGTCATTGAAGCAAATACGAGTACTAACAGCCAAAAATTTCTTGTAGACACATTAACAAAACTACACACACACACACATGTGCTGCAGTCACACGTACGTACGTACACACACACACACACACACACACAAAGAATAAAGAGCTCCCCAGAAGATGCTTCGAATTTTTAATGCGAAGAAAAAACAGCATCAACTAAAATTAGCAAAAAGGAAAGAAAATAAAAGTAAAGAAAAGCAAGTAAATAGCAGATATTAAATGACAGAAATTCTTTTTTACACTCTTAATACAACAAAATTAAAGTCGAGTTGGAACTGCGAGCTATAACATCTTATATCACAGTAGTGCATATACGAAGGCACTCAAACTTTAAAATTCCAAGAAACAATACCATATTTAAGTTTAAATTAGAATAACATATTTTTTTATTCTAGAATTTCATTTGTCTGTTTCATTTGGGTTTGATTCTAGGACCATAACTAGATGAACAATCAATTCTGCCCAACTCGACGAATTCCTCGTTATAAATTCACTGTGGAAGTTCGTCGTATGAAGCAGCGATGCCAACTTAGTGCTTTTGGCACTATTTTAAGTACTTTTTGAAGACTCAAAACGTCAAATTTGGAGCGTTAGTGCCAAATTAAGAAAAAGCACTAAATTTGTGTATTTCTTAAAATTATTTCTAAAAAACTTGGTATATTTATTTTTTCAGTGTAAAGCATACCTTTTTCGTCTGATATATTTCACTAAATAGAGAATAGCTTAGAAAATATTAAACATTATCAAACTTCACTCGTTTGGATCTTCACTCATTTCATTTCAGGTTAGTTCTTTTTACGCTTTTTATATCTCAAAAATAAGCTTTTCAGTGTTTTTTTTAAAATTTGATGTGCTTTTAAGGCCAAAATAGTTGGCATCACTGGTATGAAGCACAATAAAGCTTATAGTAGACGTGCCATAGCCAATACGGAGGTTTCATAATTCTCAATTATCTCGCCGCTCTTATTAACTTCTGTCTATAGGATTCTTCTCTAAAGGTACAATTAGACGTGTCATATCCATAATGCCATGGCAATAACCAAACCAAAATTCAATTAGTTTCTATGGCAGTGGCTATGGCGTTATGGCGAGCCACCTATAATCAAATACAGTGTTGCCCATAACTTCAACACCTCAATTGAAATGTTTAACAAAACAAGTCAATGTATGGGAAAACATCTAAAAATCGTCGTGTTTAAGCTATAAAATACAAATGAGACGTTAAACACGTACATATGTAAGTGTGAACATGGTATAACAGTTGTTTCAGTCGATCCAGTTGTTTAGTGTTTGTGCAAAGTAAAAAAAAAGTTTGAATATAAATTACATAAATTAAGGAATCTAAAATTATATTAAACAAAATAATGGGTAAAATTAATAAAAAAAAGGCATTTGCTTGTTACTTAAAAATTTGTTTTAAAAACTAATGTATGTATGTGTTTTTTGTTTTTTTTAACAAATTTTTAAGTAAAAGCAAATGCTTTTTCTTATTCGCTTTACCCAGTAAAGCAAGTGCTATTAAATAAAAATTAAAAAAATTGTTAGTGTTAAAAATAACTCTATTTATGAACACAATTGAAAACTTAAACTGAACTTGATCACTGATTTGTTCGTCGTTCGGCGGCATAAAACGGTGTAAGTCCAATCAAAGTGCTGTATTCTGCCAAAAGCTTTCGGACATTTAAACAATATTTTCCTTCTCCCTACCACTTTGCTGTAATCAGCGGAATATGGGCAGCACCTCACATCATGCTTACATACCAAACAAAAATACTTTAGTTTCTGTAATACAATTCGATGTAAAATGCACCGTGTTAAATAAAAACATTAAATCCCTATTTAAAGATTAGTCTCCTGCATAAGACATCTTATAAGAACTTTCAAGACATGAGGGATTTTTCAAATGCTTTACTACAGCGAATTCTTATAAAACAAACGTTAACAACACTGTTTGCAAGAAATTTGTTTGAGTATTGTAGGTATAAGAGTAAAGAAGAAAACACTTCGTGACGGAAGAATTTGTGATACTTGCGTCTTTCTACGCATGAGCGCGTGTACAAACGTCATGCATGTATGTGTTTATGATTTTTTATTTTTCTGCGCACATGCCTTTACACACACACACTCAAACGTACAATATGAAAAATAACAAGCATACACTAATCAACAGTACTTCTTTTGAGTGTTTGTTATAAACAAGCTGTCTTGCGACATCGCTTATTAACACTGATATACACGTACACCAATACATCCATCATGCTTCGCTTATAGTACGACAGCATTTATTATTGATTTAGTATAACACATGCGAATTGAATACATTTAAAAATCATGACGTATTTACATTTAAAGGCCTTTTACGCAGTTCTATATTAAAGATTGAAACAAAATGTTGTATTTTTAATGCTATTCCATTTCAAATGACAATAATTTCAGCATTATTTTATACTACTCATATACTACATTTTTAAATAATAAATTTGTATTTTTTTTAGAATTCTGCTGAAAAGTCTCCCAAGGTTTTAATCGTACATTGTAATGTATAAAAAATGCACTCACATACTCCAACAGACCCATTTTATTAAGTAAATAATCCGCCTTCATTGATTACACAGCATTTTAATATTAATAAAATTATGAAATAATAAACATGACTTTACCTGGCGAAAAGGATAATTCACAAGAAAAAAATTAAACATTACTTAAACCCACTTAACAATACATTTATAATTTAGAGCAAAAAATAATCAACAAAAAATATATAAACCCTTTTTTTAACATTGTTATCACGAGGACAGTGCTTGAACATCGCCGCACTCTGTGGTAATTAGAAAAATGTTGAAAGCAGAAAAATAAAGAAAAACCCAAAGTTTCATTGGACATTATCATTGCGAGAATTCACCATTATTATCCTTTTTCCGCGTTAGTATTAGTACATAATTATTACTGTCAAACCATTTTCAAGCAGGTAATAAAGTTAATGACAAAAAAATCTCACAAACTAATAAGAGAAAAGGGAAAATCATAAAAGATTCACAGAAAATAACTCGCAATAAACAAAAGTATTTTTACAAAAAACTTGAGGCAGAATAAAAAAAAGCAAGCGCAAATAATATCATTTCAGTTTTTTTTTGCAACCATTCGTTAATATTTTATGGTTAAATATAACAAAAAAAAAAAAAAAAAAAAAGGTTGATTGTGGCAACTTTTTGTATTTTCCTTGCCTCTTAAAATATTGTAGAAGGATGTCGTTGTTTTGTTCACATTTGCAGGTGACAAATTAATTTTTTAATTAAGAATCATATGGCGCAGATACATCACACTTTTTCAATTTTTTTTTAAATCGTGAATACATACTTAAGTTGAATATAAATATGATAATTATCACCGTAGCATTTCTCAAGTAAAAAACAAATAAACAAAAAAACACAATTCTTACTCTAGTTTTTAAGAACTTTTTGCAAAGAAAATTTTCATTTATACGAGTATCTATGCATAAGAGGCATAAGAACTGAATCAAATAACCCTTTATAAGCAAAAATTAATTTTATAACAAACTTGTTAAATCTAAAGCACAAATTGCATTGTGCCATAAGAATTATAATAGAATGGTACCAACTTCACGAAAAGCTCCCCCTTTAAAAAAATTTAAGTTTTTCGTTTAAGGAAGTTCTATTATACAAACAATTAAAATTGGTGTTTGTAAAAAATATTTTTAAAAGGTATTTCTTCAAAAAGGTACTTTCTTCAAAAAGGTACTTTCCTCAAAAGGTATTTATTTTAAAAGGTATTTTCTTTAAAAAGGTACTTCTTCTAAAAAGTACTTTTTTCAAAGGGTACTTTTTACAAAAAAGTATTTTTATCAAAAGGTACTTTTTTCAAAATGTACTTTTAAAAACAAACGCTTTTTTAACAAAATGTACTTTTTTTTAAAGGTGCTCTTCGGTACTTTTTGTAAGAAGGTACTTTTTTAAAAAAAAATGAACGTTTTTATAAAGGTATGTTTTTAAGTTACTTTTTTTAAAGCACCTTTTAGAAGATTGAACTATCTTTGCAAATTAACCCTTTTTAAAAAAGGTAATTCTTTTAAAAAGGTATTTTTTATGTACTATTTTTAAGGATGCACTTTTATAAAAAGTTTGTTTTTAATTTACTTTTGTTAAAAATTTAATTTTTTAACTGATATGTCTTCTAAAAGGTACTTTATTTGAAATGAACTTTTTAAAAAGTATTTTTGAACTCATTTTTAAAAAGATACTTATCTTAAACGGCACTTTTTTATAGTGTACTTTTTTAAATATATACTTTTTTTTAAAAGATACATTTGAAAAAGATCTTTTTGTATTTATTATTACTCAAAATTCTATTCCATTAAATAAAAAAAATTATTTGTTGAACAAATCCAAATTTAAAAAGGTACTTTCTTAAATAACTATTTTTGGAAGGTGCTTTTTTTAAATTTACTTCTTTTTAACAAGGTACTCTTTTTGAAAATGTATTTGTTAAAAAAGAAATTTTTTTTAAAAGGTACTTTTTTTTAACAAGGTGCTATTTTTAAAAGGTACTTTTTGTAAAAGGTACTTTTTTTAAAAGATAATTTTTAAAAGCCACTCTATTTTAAAAGGTACTTTTTTAAAAGATACTTTATTAAAAGATACTTTTATTAAAAAGATATATTTCTAAAAAAGGTAGTTGTTTTGAAAAGGTTCTTTTTAAAAAGGAACTTTTATGAAAGGTACTTTCTAAAAATTAACTTTTTTAAAAAAGTACTTTTTAATAGGGTACTTTTTTTAAAGCTACTTTTTTAAAACCTTACTTTTTGGAAAAAGGTACTTTATTAAGGAATATAAATTTTTTTGTAAGCTACTACTTAAAAAAAAAAAACCTTAATTGAAAAGGAACTTTGAATAAATGCTTTAAATGATGCTTAAAAACGTCCGGATTTGAAAACTTTTATATATGAATATAAAATAGTTATAGTAATTTGTATCGATAATGGAGTGGTTATATACATACAACTTGGCTAGTATCCAATCGATATATATGAAATTAAAACCATTGGCGCATAGTCATAGTCAAAACAACGTATACTTTATGAGTTTAAAACCAATATTTTGTATGGCAATACCGGTTTTAAACTCTTAAAGTGTACTTTGTTTATGACTATGACTATGCGCCATTGGTATTGGTATTGGTATTGGTATTGGTATTGGTATTGGTATTAGCATCTAAAAGACGACACGAGCTTCAAATATTTTTTAAGCCTGGCCCAAGAGGGGTCCATAGGAAAATTTCTAGCTCTTCAAAACTATCCAAACAATTTTGAGGAAACTTTATATATGGATACATCTGCCTCTAAAAGAAGACCCAAAGTTTATTTATTTTTTAAATCAATACAATAATGAAGATAGTAAGTAGATTTTCTATTTTCAATTAGTCAAAAACTAATTCCGAGCGGCTAACGCGGGTATAGCTAATTTCTGTATAAAAACTACTTTCGGGGCATAATTTTTCGTACTTTTATTCTTGTCGAAATTCTCTCAGATAATCATTATTTCCCCCACCCCCCCCCCCCCCCCCAAAGGATTAACTCTTACTTGTATCCCTTTCCAACTACTTATCATAATTTTAATAATTCCCCCACAAGTCACGGACTTAACAAAAGCAAACAAAAAACTAAAAACAAACTTAAAAAATGAACTAAAGAAATAAGGCTAAGACTTACTTATGAATTATTATAAGAAAGGGAAATATTTGTTTTGTAGCTTTCCGCAAAGTAGTGTTTTGTCTTCCTAGAATTCATTTTGTAAATCAACATAAGCAAAAGAGCAAAAGAGTTGCAGGATGTTAGTTGACGTAAAGGGTGTTTTTTATTGAGGTATAGAACTTTAAGTTGGCATCACTTTTTTAACTGGCGGCCATTTTGTCAGCTGTCAAGTGATTAATATTTAGTTTGGTTTGCCATTTTATCATGAACAGGTTGACAAAAGAACAACGCTTGCAAATCGTGCAAATTTATTTCGAAAATAATGGTTCAGTTCGCGAAGTTTACCGCAAGCTCCGTCCATTTTATGGTCGACATAATCGTCCATCAGAGCAATTAATTCGGTTAACCATGGATCGTTTTCGCACTACGTTTACTCTATGTGATAATACGCATCCGCAGAGACGTCGAACAGTGCGCACCGAAGAAACAATTGCCGCTGTAGAGCAAAGTGTTGAAGAGGACCCGAATGAATCGATTCGCCACCGTGCACAGCAATTGGAGCCGACTAACCGACTATTTTGTTCCCGAATTGGATGGCATGAATGTGGATGAGTTGTGGTTCCAACAAGACGGCGCTACATGCCACACAGCGCACGTCACAATCGATTTATTGAAGGAAACATTCGATGAGCGCATAATTTCGCGGAATGGACCTGTCAATTGGCCACCAAGATCGTGTGATTTGACACCATTGGATTATTTTCTTTGGGGATATGTGAAGTCGCTCGTCTACGCCAACAAACCAGAAACGTTAGGGGACTTGGAAGCCAACATTCGTGGCGTTATTGCCAACATACGGCCCCATATGCTCGAAAAAGTGGTTGAAAATTGGACCTGTAGAATTGGCTTTATTCGAGCCAGCCGCGGCGGCCACATGCCCGAAATCATATTTAAACATTAATGGCATAAAATTATCCTTCCAATAAAGCCAAATTGATGGACATTAAAACGATTTTCTTGTGTTTTATTTCAATTCGAAGTTCTATACCTCTGAAAAAAACACCCTATATAAGTGTGAGCAGATGTAGTATTAATATAATACTATTCACTGTATGTGAAAAGAATCATGTTGAAAAATCAAGGCGCTTATTTATATGAAACATTTCTTTTAAAACTTTAAAGCATGAAAAAAAGTTATTCCCCACTCGCATAGTTGTAGAAAAACTAAAGATTCATTCGTATTCTATAAAACTTAGTTGTTTTTTCACTTTTTTTTATTTTATGAATTTTAAGAAAACTTTTGCCCTTCTTTTGCGGGAATTTTATTCAAATCTTTCTTTATGTGAATAAGAAAATATGGAATGACATATTTTTTTTTCATTTAGAAGGTGCGGAAATGTTGCAAATAAATTTTAAGCAGCTTTTAAATGTAATTTCCATAATGGATTCCACAGATTTTTGTCACGATTAAAAAAGAAGAGAAAATAAAAATATTAGAAAACTTTTTTTCATATTAAAAATTTTCCCATGAAATATGCGGTAGTTTATTTTTTCTATAAGATAAAGATAAAGTTTTATTTTTTATTTTTCTCGAGGTATTCTTTTTAATTTAACTAAACAAATTAATTTAATTTAATTATTTATGTTAATGTCAACTCAATAGAAATATTAATTATATGTAGCTGAGATTTTCGTTTAATATTTTTGTTTATTTTTTGCTTAAAAAATTCTTGAATTTTTTTTTACAGTTCCTCCCATGCTATTGATACCACATCAATTGGTGGGCGCTCCCGAAGGTTTCAATGTGACAATCGAATGTTTCACAGAAGCTCATCCGACTTCACTGAATTACTGGACCAGAGGCGAAGGTCCCATAATACATGATTCAAGTAAATACAAGTAAGTATTTTTGCGTACGTGTGTGAAAATATATTTCGTAATTTAGAAAACAAAACGCAAACCAAATGCATTAACAGAGTGTTGCAGTGTTGCCAGAAAATGGTAATGAGAGAATGCTAAATCGGTCAAAAGATTCTGCTAAAATGTTCTACAGAAGAAAAGTATAATGCCAGATTTAAATGTAGAAAAAAATATTGAAATAGCTTTGAGCATCACGTTTATGCAAACTTTATTAGTACTTACAGGTATTCTTATAGCACATACAAACATAAAATAGTTAATAATTGATGTTATTTGGAAATGTTACAATAACGTTTAAGATTTTTAACGCACTAATAATACCAAATTATTATTTTGCTTGTTCAGTAAAATATTTTTTTATTAAAAATACATTGAAATTGATTATTGAGGGGTTAGCTGGATCCTATGCTCATTTCACTGTTGCTAATGCAGATCATTAGGGAAACTTTACCCTGCAATACCTGTAAATTTATGAGAAAATATCTGCTATAAAGAAGAATTCTTTTCACAAATTAAAATTTGTTGTTTTCAACAAATTCTGCCAGAAAGCATTTGGCAGAATTTTTTGAAAGTTTAATGCTTTTTAACTAATGAAAATGCCAGATCTAGCAGCGAAAATGCCAAACTGGCAACAATGGAGTGTTGTGATAACCTGACAACATGGCTCTCTTAGTTAGATATGAAAATCCTAGAAGTATACATATATTTTAAATGCAGTTTCCACCATATTTTTTTTAATTAAAAAGATTCAACCTTTTCGTTACTCCTTTCTCATATATTTTTTTTTTTTTGTTTTGCGTTAATACAAACAATATAAAATATGCTACATGTTACAGTTTTTTGTTTGAACTCTGCTCGAATTCCATTTGAAACATATGTATACCTCCAGAATTTTTATGTCTGACAGAGCTATCCCAGCAAAAAATTTCATAAAAGGCAATCGAGTTTGGAATAAGCATTTTTGGTGGAAGCTGCTCCTTACTGGATTACCAACTTAATGATTTTAAGAAAGCGTGTGACTAAAATAATAATCTATTCTTACTGAAACTTACTTATTGAACTACTTATACTGAAATAAAACTTTCCAAAACTTAAGTTCTTATTTTTTAGTTTAAAATAAATAAGTGTAAAATTTAGAAATGTATTTAATTTATCTAAGATAATTACATATTTTGGCAATATTTTCACGTCATCTTTTAAAACCCAAACAATATGTTCAACTTCTGCTTCCTATTTTTAATATTTTACGTAATGTAATTTGTACGCGAGTACTTCAATTCAAGTAAGTCATTATATCGTGCCATAACCGCCAAAATAGCTTAAGCGACATAATTTTCGAACTTCAATTTTTGTCCAAAATCGGTTATTTGCGATCGTAAATAGTAGATTTTCGTCAAAAAAAAAACGAAGTCCAAAAAATGTGTCGCTTAAGCTATTTTAGTGGTTATGGCTCGATATGGCAAGTAGTTCAGATGATAATGTCTAATTTTTTGCTGGGATGCATTTCACTGCTAGTGCATTTGGTTTATGTCTAGGGTTATAAATTTTTATATTTATCTTAGCACTGGTTTTTGTTTTTGTTTTTTTTTTGCTTAATCAATTAATTAAATTAAAATTAAAAGAACTAAAACTTAAAGGCCTAATTTATAAAAAATATTTGTGATTTATAAGAGGTTCATAAAAGAGTTTGTAATACAAAATTTGTTTTATAAAAACCTTATAAACAAAATAAAGGAAATAAATTTGGCTTGTTTTCTTTTCCAGAGTTGAATCAAACATTGGTGTGCCTGTTTATAAAACTCATATGAAATTAACTATTTTAAATGTGGGCAGTGGTGATGATGGCATTTACAAATGTGTGGCGAAAAATCCGCGCGGTGAAACTGATGGCATAATAAGACTTTATGGTAAGAGAATTGATTACTTGTTGCCAATAATAATTATTTGTAGTGTGAAGTGAGAAACTATCATAATCCTGATTATATATTTTTCCCTTCACGTTTATATTAACAATTATTGCTTCCTTTATTCATTAATATCTTAAGTAGTTTTAAATGGTTTAACATGCAATCGGCTATTAAAATTTCTTATAAATTTAATGGAACCAGATGAAAAATAGGCTTGAAAATTTACAACAAGAGAGAGTTTACATGCAAAAAATAAGAGAGCTTCAAATAATTATTATTTTAAATATTCATAATATATTTATTGCATCAAGATATTTTTAGAAATTATTTTTGGCTTCTTGAAAAATAGACTCAGGATGAAAAATTTTTGAAATTTACACCGAAAATGGTCCCAAAATTTTTATTATTTTTTTTTAATTTTCATAAACATTTCGGGACCATTTTCACTTGTTTTTGTGGTAATTTTTCATTGGTAATTAGTATTTTTTTCTGGTTGAACAAAACTGTGCCCAAGCTAAAAAAAAAAAAAAATTCCCCAAAATTTTCAAAATTAAAAAATGTTGCTTTTTTTTAAACAAAAAAGAAAAGTATCACTCTCGGGCAATGAATGCCTACTATTATCACTAGACAGGTGGTGAAGGAAGAGATGGTGAAAGCTTCATTATTTTACAACTATGATGTATTTTGCACGTTTTTTTAATAATGCAGTATTGCAGCGCCTGTGGTGTCAATGAGCCGTACTAAATTTCTAAATCTGTATTTAGTAGCCATTTTATTGGTTATTTTACTTCGCCGATGATTCTGCTACTCTATACCGACGAAGGAGAGCGGTCTGATGTTACATTAGGATTAGTCTTCACTGAAGCTAGTGTAGTCAGTGATCAGTGTGTATTTTTAGTTTGAAAAAATCACCGCAATAAACTAAATATTACGCCTCTCTCCGAAATTTGTGTTGTTCTTTCAAATAGAAAACTTTGGAGCCATTTTTAATTTTTTATTTGAGGTCATTTTTTCATGCAGCCTTATTTCTGACAGAAGTTTTCCTCTCTTTCGGTTCAGTTCACGGGCATACTACAAATAGTAAATCATATTTGTTTTATTTCTCATTGATTGTTTCAATATCTCTTACTTTTTTCTATTTTCAAATATTAACAGTCTAATTCATAAAAAATATTTTAGGTTTATTACAGGTTTATTTGACAAAGTTTCCATAGAAATATGTCAAATAAGCGCTTAAGCCGCGTTCAGACTATTATACTTTGTATTTATACTTGTCAAAAATTTAAATAATACGTGCAAGTGTGATAGCCTGAACGCAAAATGTCCTCAAAGTGGCAAATAATAATTACGATAAAAATTTTGACATCCCACAAGACTTTTTCGTTTTTAGAAAATTTTCTAAACGATAATACTTTTCATTAGATCAGGGTTGCATTTTCACACAAACCAAACTTCCAAGTCGGCTGTTTCGCCGCCGATAGCGTGTCGTCATTGATGTAATGTTTTGTCATATGTATATCGGCTCAAAATTTTGAATAAGTGAATCGTATGGAAGTATATTTCGTTGACGTAATTTTTAACGTTTTTGTAATATCTTTTCTTAAATTTTTTCTTTTATTTACATAGAATATTTTTAACTGCTGAATTTTTTCAAGTGTCGGCACGTCCCCGCCTGCATGAAACCATTTTGCCGCCGCTAGTAAATGAATAGCACAGACATTTTCATTGAACAGCTGTTTTGTTTTCTACTTGTATTACACATTTGATTTGAAGTGTGATGGTCTGAACACAATATATGATTTTACGTTAGATTTTTTTGACAGTCGCAACGAATGTATTTAGATTTCTGTATCGTAAAATGTGATGAAAGTATTAATACTTGTATAATAGTCTGAACGGGGCTTTAATACACCTGAAGTATTTTTTATGAATAAGGCAGTAAGAACATAAGGAAAAATATTTTTTTCTGTGCAAACTTTTATAAAATAGTTACAATTTTTTATATAAATTGCCGTTAATTTTTTTAAGAAACTTTGAACTTGTTTAGAGTCTGTTACTTTTACTCAAATTAAAGCAAATTAAATTATTTTTAAAAATAATTTCTTTCAGTCACAACTACACATTCTGTTAATGTATGGAAACTGGGGCTGAAAATATTCCTGTAATTATGAACGTGATCTAAGTCGTATAAATTGTTGATACGAAAAATAAATAAAATAAAATAATAAATATATTATTAATATAAAATATTTGACCTGAGGCTTAAGATAATAGTTTAATTTAACATATTATTAATATATTTTGATTAATTTAAATTTGATCCACCAAATATCTCAAAATAGAAATATACTGCTCATTCACCACAACAAGATTGAAACTAAAAACTGAAAATGAGTTTAAAATTTCCAGAATTTTTATCTATATTCATTTAGTCTACTGAAGAGTTTCTTAAGCAGAAACTAAACGCTTAATGAGCAACAAAAAAAATTCGTCATGTTAAAACATTACAGACTTAACGCCAAATAAATATACTTCAGCATACAAGCTATTTGCATGAAACTTTACCCACACAGAAAAAAAATATTCCTGGAATAAACAACTTTAATTGAAAATAAAACCAAAAATCAATTAAAAATGCACTTAAGTCAATTAAACTATTGTTTAAAAATTTAATTAATTACAATTAATTAATTACTCAACTATATTTTTAATTGATGTTTTATTTTATTTCTAACTGAAGTTGTTTATTGCAGGAATATTTTTTCTGTGTAATATTAATGACGGTGTGAGTTTAAATTCTGCATTATTATTAATTCAAAAATCCAATATCTTGAGTTATGGCATTGTTGTAGTAAATGACCGATATGACCTTATTGGGGGATCAACTATCAATTTGTATTGTATCATGAAAGAGCACTTACATATTTAAATTAATAAAGTCTTTTCAAGCACAAAGCTTAGTCCCAGATTATATGATGCAACTTTTCTTGCAGCAGTTTTTTATTCCTTAGTATTTGCATCTGATTTTGTACAACGAAATTTTTCTTGCGGAATTTTTTTATATTAATGAAAGAGAGAACAAAATGAATTTCAAGTTCATTCCTCTCTTCCCTCTTTTCCACAAAGTAAGAATTTTTGCAGGAAAATATGTGTCTTTTACTCATATATTTTTTTGTAAAAATTTTCTTCTTTGATAATTATAATTGATCCTGAGTCTTCTCAATTCACATGAATTGACTTTTCATTGAAAAAAATAAAATTATTTCGAGAACAACTGTGAAATTGTAAGGGAATATTTATTTTATTGTATGCTTGTATTTATATGGATTTATAGAACTCATAAAACTCACATGCAGTATGTTGGCACAAAGTGCTTTAAAATGCAAAATGAGCAATAAAACCTTGCAGTCATACGAGTAGTAGCGGAATTTCAATGTTTTGTAACCTGAAGGCACAAACAAATGATTGTGTAGAGCTTGAGCAGGAAAGGGCAACAATACGAAACTAGAAGTATATCAGCAAATATAGACAGCTAGACACTCTGACAGATAAATTAAGGGAAAGGAATAAAATGCAATTGAAGTTGAAACCGTTTGAAATAAATAAATGTAGTCGTACTATATTCAAGAATTTGCAGCCAAACAAGTTTGCATATGCAGCCACACTCACACACAAACACACGCACACGCAAGACCAGAAATATTTGCCTTGAGGGGTAAGTGAAAATATCCAAAAATATTTCCACATGTTGGTCGCGTTTTGTGGATTTTAATGAAATTCATAAAATTGTTGCCATAAATAATTAAATTGAGCAGTTGCTTACAAAAGAGCACACACAAACAGGCTTCCTTACAAACACAAACAAATCAACAGACATGCATATGCATGTTTTTAATATACATAAATACATATGTACGTTAATAAAAGGACTCAAATCAGTCAAAGCAGAGTAGAGGTCTTATATAAAATTCAACATACATAGCTGACGTTTAAATTGAAAATCATTGACTAAATGTGCTTCACTGATCTCTTGCCTGAAGGCTGCATCTTAATGTAAGAAAATGCATATTTATAAGCTCGAAGGTTATTAACTATTATTTTAGATTATAATGCTGATGCTACTTCAGATGCCGCTTGTGCGGAAGTTTTTACATTTCCAGTGGTTGTGTGTAATCTTAAAACTTTCAATAGGATTGTGTCCTATATGAGCAAATAACAAAAACAAACGAATGAAAACTCACAAAAATATGAAAACGACTTAACATTCATTTGCCTACTCCGAAAATAAATTTATAAAATTGAATTTCCAACTCATATCCCTTTGTCTGTGTTTTTGTCTATCTGCTTGTGCTTATCTGACTGTCTATCATCAGTCTATATGTGTATCGTTTTTAAATTTTTTTCTCCCCACATATCGTATAAGGCTTTCGTAGGAGCATCAGTGTGCAACATGTTGGTTTTAATGGATATCGTAATTGTGTTTTAAATGCAATTTACTAAATCTGCAAACTTTTTTTATGCAAAGTTTTTTAATTCAAGCACGAGTGCAAGCAAAAAAAAAAACAACACGAAAAACTAGCAAAGTTAATACTACTTATGTGTATAATTTTAATAACAACGCAAATAACAAGAAAATTTTAATATGTAAAAAATTTTTATTTATTACTTTTTGTAGGGATCGCAAAAGCGAAAAATTTTATTTATTTCCAGAGTATAAGAACTGCTTGAGTAACAACTAATTGCCATTTTTGGAAAGGTGCCTTTCCACCGAATGATTTATTGGTCCAAAAATGGCTCGGAGAATATATGAAAAAAATTATTTTGATAAACATTTATTTATAAAAAAAAAAAACTATTTGTGAAGCAGAAACTATTGTTAAAATAAGGGTTACCCAGCAAACATATTTTTGAAGATTTGCGACATTTCACAAGTTATGCGTTTTAAGTAAACTTTAATTCAAATAAGCCATACCAAAACTAAGATTTAAAAAACCTCACATGAAATATAGATTTTTAAATTAATTTTTGGAGAAAAACGACTTTAAAGTTAATTCTTTTTTTTCCTTTTTTTTATTCTAATTTATGACAAAAAAAAATACAGTTAGTTACATTAAAAAGAAAGTGTTGTCTACTATAAGAATCGCCAGAAAAAGTAAAAATCGTTTTTTTCGACCTGTAGGTCCCTTTTAACTATCTCTGTCACATATGTATATTCTTTTTAAACACTCGCAGAAAATACCTTTGAAATAAAAAATTTATAAAGGGTGCACTTTTGACAAGTACCATTTAAAAAAGGACCTTTAAAAAAGTACCCCCTTTGAAAAAATTATATATCAAAAAGTACTATTTAAATACAACCTTTTGGATAAGACAGTTTTTTAGGTACATTTGGAACAAAGTACGGTTTTAAAAATTACATTTTTAACAAACAGCTTTTGAAAAAATTAATTTTCGACAATAGTACTTTTCGAAAAAGTATCTTTCTAAATTAAATTTTGAAAAAATTTGAAAAATTTTTTTTGAAAATGCATCCCCCAAGAAGTGCCCTTATAAGAAGTACAATTTGAAAAATGTCTTTTTGGTAAAGAAACTTTCGAAAAAGTACCATTTCAAAAAAATTACCTTTTAGAAAATTACCCTTTGAAAAAGGAATCCTCTTAAAAAGTACATATTAAAAGGAACTTTTCTCGAAAAATACTATTTTCTCGAAAAGTACCTTTTCTCAAAAAGTACCTTTTGTGAAAAAGCATGTTTTCTCCAAGAATAACCTTTTCCCAAAAAGTACGTTTTCTTAAAGAGTACCTTTTATTGAAAAGTACCTTTTCTCGATAAGTACCTATTTTAAAAGGTACCTTTTCTCAAAAAGTACTTTGTGGAAAATAAAAAATTTTCGAACAAAGTACCTTTTGAAAAAATCTTTTTGGAGAAAATCCGTTTTAGACGGTAAGTCGAGGGAAAAGTACCCGTTGAAAAATTAACGTTCAAAAAATACGTTTTGAAAATATTACTGTTTGAAAAAGTACCTTTCAAAATAGTACCTTTCGAAAAAGAATTTTTTTAAAAAGCTTCTTTTTAAAAATTTGGAAGGTACTTTTTTACAAAGTACTTTTTGAAAAAGTATTTTTATGAAAAAATCCCTTTTGAAAAAGAGCCATTTAAAAAAGTACATTTTGGGAAACTCCTTTTCGAAAAGGCCCTTTTGGGAAAGTACCTTTCGCAAAAACTCTATTTTGAAAAAGTATTTTGGAAAAAATAAACCTTTTGGAATCTTATAACAACTGCCTTTTAAAAAAAAGTTCTTTAAATAACTTAAAAAAACTGCTTTTTAAAAAGTACCTTTTTAAATTTGGTATTTTTTACAAGCAAATTAAATAAATATATTATTTCCAAACGGTATATTTTAGGGTCGTTCTTTTTCAAAAACAGAAATATATTTAAAAAAATTCCTATTAAAAAATTGGCTTTAAAAAATGCCACCTTATCGTAGTTGGCGTATTTCGACTTCGACTACGATCTTTTTGTAATTGATTAAAGAATACCGCAACATTTTGTATTTAGTTTATTAAAAAAAGGCCTTAGTCGAAGTCGAAATACACCAACCACGATAAGGCCCAGTAATTTGTTCATATAAGCGTCTCTTAAGAAAAGTTTCTTTATTGAGGTAATTTTTGTTTGATTTGCAAGGCATTCTTCTTCTAACAACACTTTTTAAAAATACGCTCCTTAACATAAAAAACTATACTATACTATACAAAATAACCATGTGAAAAACTGTTTCACATGACTTTATTAATTAAAGTTTTATTGAAAAAGTAATACATTTCCCACTAGTCTAATACATAGAAATCGTATCAATGTCACTGTTGCCCACAACTTTTTGAATGTTCATAAATAAACAAAATAGTTAAGTGGAGCTGGTCTAAAGCGACGTTTCTATGTTAGAAGCTTGTGTGTTTGTTTAAGTCTAACTGTGCTAAACTGACACTCTTTTTAAGTAGTTAGAGCACCATAGTCAACACTCTATTACGGTTAAACACAGCGGTCGTCTGGCCAGGTGATTAACAACCAAACGTAACCATGGAAAGTAAACAGAAATAAACAGCAACAAATTTGCTACATAATCTAACAGACTTGTTGTGAACAGCGCAGCGTACAGTTTTAAACAAAAGTACACATGCATCCTGCTGTGCAAAAATTCAAATTCACTTAATTATCTGAAGCCCGCACACACACACACACGCATCTAGATGTGCAAATGCAGGGAGTTTATTTGTATCGCACAGCCGGAATGATTGTCTGGTTATTTAATAGACAAAACAACAAATATTGGTTGTATGAGTCATGAGAGCAGGAGTAAGTGAGTCCGTTTACATTCGTCTATGGTTCATTGTTGCTGTTGTTAACGTTGCTATTGCTTTTGTTGTCCGTTCTGTTGCAGCAATAGTTAAACCATTTTCATTTCATTTCTTTATTATTATTGTTGTTGTTGCTGTTGATGCCTAAGGCAAGTTTTTAATGCTACAAAGAGTTTACATTTCTTTCTAAGCTGGAGCCCGTGTTATTGTGTGCGTGCTTGTATGTGTGTGCTTGTGTGTTTGCTTGTGTGTGTGTGTTGCATTATATCCAGGTCTATGCAGTTTTGATTATGAATACTTCTGCCCTTAAATGGGTTTGTTATTTTCAATATGAGTCTTGCCACTCAGCAGTTGTAGCAGCAAACAGTTGGTCGGAAACGGAAAGTAGCCATTTAATCTATTGCTTAAATGCTGTAAGTCATCAGCTGCTCTATAATTAAGAATTTATTCTACGAGTACTGTTCTAACAGCAGGTTATTAGATTTATTTTGTCTCTCTTTCTATTTGAGATTAACACTAATTAGTTATTGTTTAAATATAAATCAAAAGTACGGAAGAAAGGTTTGCTGTACTGCATTTGAAAACTAAACAATTTGTATAAATTATTGCTGTAGTGTGTTTTTAATTGTTACTTTCCTCTCTTTGTCCTCTTTAATTTAATTACACGCAAAGAAAAGATATGGTTGTAGAATGGTTGAGAAAACAATATTATGTTCTCTGAAACAAATGTGTGGTCGTTGAAAACTAGTTATTGTTATTTTAAACATTTATTTCGTTACGATAAACAGAGTAATGTTTGAATTTAATAATTACATTATCACATCCATAAAAAAGTGGGATATGGTTAGAGTTTAACAATACAGTTGTTAAAAATTTATGACTAAAACATAATTTGTATTATTATTTAAAAATAATATGATGTAAATAACAATATAATGTTATCCAAAACCATACTATTTTAAGTTTTAAAAAAAATTTCAGAAACATCTGTCAATCTGTCAGTTCAGGATTTTGTTTGTAAGCTATCGGTAGTGCAAGGGTGGTGTTAAAGAAATTAATAGATAAATAAAGTATAAACAAAAGGGTTGGCCAATAAAAATATATAAACATTTGTGTATCTCTTTATACAGACATGTCTGTATGTCGTGTAAGTATGCAGTTCTATATATACATTTTATTTCAATAATATTAATTTATTTTTATTTCGAACTTAACGCACAGCTGTTTCTACAATAAAAATATGATTAAAAAACAAAATAGTATTATTACATTAAATAATACTGTGGTCTATTTAACAATATTAATATAATATTAGATTATGGTATGGTGAGTCTCAATTATATTTTAGTCACATCTTACAATAGTGTTGTCATATTAACAATAATAAGATTAAATACAAAAAAGTCAATTGTTCTTGTAGATAATATTATTATTAACTCAGATAATAATATTATTTAAAGTTTGCTTTTCTATTAACAAATAATATGATTTGACTGCAACCATATAATTCAATCATAGTATTTTGCTGTTTGATTGTGGTTGCCTCAATCATATTTTTTCTTTGCGTGTATGAGGCCAATTTTTACAAAATAAATAACTATGTTGTTCTTTATATATGTTTTTCTATTATAAACTTTAATAAAACTTTCAATAAAAGGTACACGTAATAAATAAATTATTTCAAGTCCCAGAAGTTACTTTTTTAGAAGCTATAACAATCAGATTGACTTATGCCCAAATTCTGTTCGACGGTTGTCTTGTCTTGTCTATCGACGGAAATAAGGCACAGTTGTGATTCTTTAAAGCTATTATTGTTTATTGTCTATGCTGGAAGGTACCTTTCGCAAAACCTCTATTTTGAAAAAGTATTTTGGAAAAAATAAACCTTTTGGAATCTTATAACAACTGCCTTTTAAGAAAAAGTTCTTTAAATATTTATGCTCTTGTTCCAAACCATTATATCCAACACATAATGGTTTGGTTTCATAAATTTTTCAAAATATTGTATAATAATTTAATTTAATTTTTATGTTTGAAAAACATGATATGTAATAAAATTTTTATTTTTCATTATCAAAGACAGGAACGAAGGCGAATACATACTAGGTGACCGCAAGGGCTCAGGCGACTATTTTCGCCGCTTGTAATTTGAATATACGTTGGATGTCAACACACAATTTTCAGTAAATTTTTCTGACACTTCAAGTATAAATTTTCTTAAAGCCAATTGATCTGAGTATACCTTATATGAATTTGCCTTGACAGCAACTATTTTTGAAGAAAATTAATTATGCATATTGCATTTACATTGTCTCGAAATCTAGCAGATTTGATTTGAAATCTTTATCGAAATCTATATCGTTTACACTAAACTTTTTTGAAATTTTTCAATATTTCGTATCCTATGTCTAAAATTTGTAACCCGAAAAATGCCTACTTAGCTCATTCACACACCTTCCATAGAAAATTTTATAGAGTGAAGCTAATTCACTCACCTTTTATATAAACTATGTTGTACAGTAGGTGTACACACAAGCATAACAACACATTACTTTCTTTTTTATTTATTTCGCAAGTGTTTTTTATATACGAGTATAATAGCAATTATTTTGAATTTGTACAAATCTTGCTACGCCATCAGCGTTTTAATTGTCTATTATTATGTTTATTATTTCCATATGGTACCTTTTTCCTTTTCAAAGGTAAAAGCAAACAGCCAGCTCGTATCTGTTATCTTAGGCGGTGTCAAAAGTTATTGTTGTAAATAAAATAAGGTACTCATGTCCTATGCTAAAAACTCTTACTGATGCTGTAATGCCTGAGGAGATTTTTGTGTTTTTGGCAATTTATAGAATAATATAACTTTATTTACATCTAAGTCTGCTTTTTAAAAAATTTTAATAGCAGCGAAGAACTGATAAAATTTAAAATCAGGGAATAAGAACAGAACAACTATAAAAACATTAAAATATCCATATCTAACAGAGTATGATAAAAGCAGGATAAGCAGGATACATTAGATTTTTAAACTTTATGGGTCGTATGCAAAAAAACTTAACAAAGCTTTGCCAAGCAATATTAAGTAAAGTTGTATTCAAAAAAATTATTATATCAAAATTCTAAAGAAGGCACCCACGTTTGTTAAGACTACTTTAAGTTGATATTTCCAAAATGTGTATTTTGTACCTTAAAAAGTTTTGTTAATATAGCACATATTGATTCATGTTACATCTGAAAATGAAGATAGAAGTGCTAGCTTTTAGCTTCAATTTATTATTTCTCTCATGTAATGGAAAACATCACCAAATTATCCAACTGATTCGAAACACATAGCAAATTCCATAAAAAAAATATTGAAATAAATTCAAATATACAAAAATGTTTTAGTGATGTACATACAATCAAAACGAATTGAAAAAAGCGTGATATTCGAGTACTCATTTCATTCGAATAAAAGAAGTTGGGATAATTCTTCTTTGTTCATCATATTTTTTTGTTTTTACCTCATAGAAATGTTTATCTGTTTTCCTACCATGTCAGAAGCTCATATTTTTTAAATTAGGTTAATTTACTTCAAGATCATAAGAAGTTATTTAATAAAATAAAATAAAAAAATTTTTTGAATAATCGAATAAAATTGTATTTGATTTTGTACATCATAAGCTATGAAGTGGTTGTTGAACACGGTGGTGTTACCAGTATTCATTATTAAATCATAAAATAATTAAAGTTGTCGTTTGCATATGATTTCTTAACAAAGCTATGTTAGCCTTAAAGTGCTTGGCAACTACTATGTATGAACTTTAAGGCTAAAGTAAAATATTTTTTTGCATAAGGCCGTATGACTTTGACTTAAGTTTTTTTGTGAAATCTTGTGCTACATGCACATATTTCCATGCTTATCACTTTTCTATTACTTTAAAATTCCTTTAGGATATTTCCAATTTAGCTAACAACGTTTCAAAATTGTTATCACGCACACGTGCATGTACAAGCATACATTCAACCCGTGTGTGTGTGAAAATAATTCAGTATAAAATTCATGTGTACTCGTAGCAGCAATTCAAGTAACAACCGTATGTACTTTATGACTTTGTTTGGGGGGTTACCTTTTCATTCAAATGGCATCAGCTCCCCGTTGATTTTTTTTTCTTTAGCGTTATCGCTTTTAAGATAAATGAGTTTAGAATTCTTTTTTTTATTTTTTTTAATACATTTATTGCTTTTTACACTAGGAAAATGATAAGATATTAAATTTTATTTAAAATTTATATTTTGCCTCAACTTTGAGAACCAAAATTTGATTATAAATATTTAATATAAATTATATTGCATGTAAGTCAAGCAAATGTTGCAAAGTGCTATTTACAAGGACATTGAAAATATATTTCAAATACAAAATTATTTATTTGATTTAAGCATTTCTGAGGCATTTGTGCATTTACTAAAATTTTGTTAAAAGTTTTTCTTTTTTTTTTTTCTTCTTTTAATAAATGATGCACGTTTGCTGATTTTCAAAACCAACAAGTTCATCTTTTATTGCACAATGCAAACAAATCAAAGTTAGCCAATGTCTCAAAATTTCATTTTCAAACACTGAAGACTGCAGTTTATTTTACGTTAGTTTAGCGTAAGTTGGTTTCAGCTGCAGTTTTTATTTTTATTTTTGTGGAAATATTTTCTTTCTTTCTTTGATTTAAAGTTACAAAAAACTTAAGTTGGTCACGTAATTACATAGTGGTACGTGATATTAACTTTATCCGTTTTCGTATTATTTCGGTTTCAACTTAAGCTTACGACAAGTTCAAGCAACTCTTGTATTCTGGATGAACTACCATCTATTCTCAATATTAGACAAATTAAGCAATCTTTTGGTAAAAGAAACAGTCTTGTGCATATGAAAAGCACATGGAAATTAACTAAAATTAGCCTTGAAGAATTTTTATAATGCAGGCATATGTATAAAATATATTCAGAGAAGAATATAAGAATAAAGTGAAATGAATGAGAGTAAAGCAAGATAGAGTAGAATATGGTATAGTAAATAAGAGGAGAGTATAATAAAGTTGAGTAAAGTAGAGAAGAGTAGACTAAAGTAAGATAGAGTAGAGTAAAATAAAGTAGAGTATAATAGCGTAGAGTTGAATATAGTTGAGTAGGATAGAAAATAGTAGTAGAATAGGCTAGACTAAAGTAGAGTAGAGTAGACCAGATGGAGTAGTATAAAGTAGAATAGAGTAGAGAGGAGTAGAGTAGAGTAGAAGTCAATTGAGTAGACAAGAATAAAGTAGATAAAATTAAAGTAGACAAAAATAAAGTAGAGTAGAATACAATTGAGCAGTCTAGAGAAGAGTAGAGTACAGTAGAGTAAGTCTATAGTATAGTAAGTTGAAGAGAGTAGAGTAGAATACAATTGAGTGGACTATAGTAGAATAGTGGAGAGTGGAATACAATTGAGTAGACTAGAATAGAGTAGAGTAGAGGAGAGTATAATATATACAAAAGAGTAGAGTTGAGTGCAGTAGAGGAGTTGAGTAGAGTAGAGCAGCGCAGAGAAGCGTAGAGTAGATCAGAGTAGAGTTGAGTAGATTTTAAGAGAATATATTAGAGTAGATTATAGTAGAGTAGAGTAGAGTAGAGTAGAGTAGAGTATAATACAATAGAGTAGACTAGGAAAAGTAGGGTAGACTATAATAGGGTAGACTAGAGAATAGTTGAGTACAGTAGAGTAGATAAGAGTAAACTAGAGTATAGTAGACTAGAGTAGAGTAGAGAAGAGTAGATTACACTGTAATAGGGTAGACTTGAGTAGAGTTGAGTAGAATAGAATATAGTAGACTTGAACAAAGTAGAGTAAATTAGAACTGAGTTAAGCAGAGTACAGTAAAGTAAAGTGGAATAGAATAAAGTAGAGCGAAAAAAAATAAAGTACAGAAGTACAGAGTAGAGCACAATAAAGTAGGGAAGAGTAAATTAAACTAAAGTAAGAGTAAAGTAGAGTAAGGTAAGGAAAAGAATAAGAAACCTCTGATGTACAGTCAAAAATTCAATGTAAGCAAAATTCTAGCCTTGTCCATTTAAATAATCTGCTTCATTCATTCCGCAACACACACAAATACACATATACACATACCTTCACTCACATGCCATTTAAACAAGTTTTGATTTAGTACTTCCCTACTAAATCCAACGTAAACTAAAAGCAGAAAAACTTCTAAATTAAAATTTTTGTCCCAAAATTTTTACGTGTCTTTTATTTTCCTGTGGTCCCTGTTAGAGAAAAGTTTATTTTTGCTTTTGTTTATTTGGGCACGATTCAAAAAGTTGGGAAAATACAAAGAAGAATACGTACCATGGTCTTAACAGTTGGAGATTAAGCACGTGACTTATCAAAAAAAAAAAAAAAAAAAATTACTCTAATATAACTCAAAGTCTACACAGTCACTATTCAAGCTATTCAACTAACAAAAACGAGGGTTGCTCCCAAAATACTTTCATTTATACCAGGAAAAACTATGTCTCATAATATTTTCTGCTTTTCACAAAATAAACTTCCAATGAAGATTTTAGCTGAATATAATACGTACACCCAGAAAAAAGATTGGTTGGAAAACGGTTAGTACAATAAAATATCATTTGCATTAACTATATTTCAGTTCACGCTATCAATTTTCTGTTAATCCAAAAAACAATCCATGTTCATTGCCATAAGGGCATAATTGTAACAAAGATATGATTGTGACAATACTTAAATTGATTGCATCAACCGAGCGTATGCTTTTGTCATGACTAATTAACTAATTGGTTAACCCAACCGAATAAAATATTACGAATTGGATTTTACTACCTATATCTATATTAAAATTAAAATAAAAACTTTCAATCAGTTGCTGCAACTAACTACAGGTTGAGTTTACTATGATAGTTTATAGCAGCAAATTAAAAAATTAACTTTTGTGACTTTCAAAGATATTATGACTTGTGAATTCCCAAATGGTTTTTGAAAGTCTGTGCATAAGATAACAGATTTGTGGCTTTTCAAAATGTGTGGTTGAAGAAATTTATATAGACATGCTTCACCATTAGGAAATAAATTTCAATTAAAATATGACAATATGTCAAATAATAAATTTCTTAAATTGTGTATTTTTATTTGCGTTTATTGTTTATTTTTATTTCAGCAAGGAAGGCCAATTTTTCTTTTACAGGTACCAATTATGATATTGTTTTAATTATATTAACCAAATTTTCGGTAGCAAGAATATTATTTATTTTAAATTCCATACTGTCAACCAAGTTTTTCTGTTGCTGCAACTATTGGGTTGAGGGTTATAATTAAAATATAGTGGTACCACAAGAAAATTTCAGTCGCTATAGCAGAATTCTATGATAGTTGCTGCAACCGTCAAAATTCAATTGGCAACAAATTCGATTGTCACAACGAATCTGTTTTCTCTGTGTATACAGGTGTCCAATTAAGACATTATCGATTGCCATTGAATGAATGTAGAATTTGAGAAAGAAAACAAATAAGCCAAAGATAAATTTATGTCATTGTATTTCCAACCATACAAACGTTCATCACAAAATTCTGCAATCAAATTCTACAAAAAAAAAAAAAGAATGAAACTTTCATTTATAGTTGGGGGTTATTTTCAAGTTAGTTTATGACATTTATTGCCATTCATAGATGTGAGCGAGTGTGCTGTCGAATACAATTGAAGTGGGTTAAATACACATTGTTTGTGGCAAATAACAAACATATTTATGATGAATGCAAGTTAATTGAGTTTTGCGAGTATAAAGGAGTTATTTTTTTTTTTTTTTGATTTAATAAAAGCGATAAATTAAAAGATTGTTGCCAAACAAAAAAGAAAAACAAACATTTATGGAAACAATTTAATACAAAAGCTATTTAGCTAGATAGAAAAGTTATCTATGTACATACACATCGGTAAGCATTATTTTTTTCATGTCGAGTTTTTTGCATATTTATATAAATGAGCCTCTAATATGAAATATGCAAAAAACTTGATTAAAAAAATAATGAGTTAGTATGTTTCTTTAATAAAGTAATGATATACTCTTTCAGATAGTCGTTTATATCACAAATATATTTAGAAGAACTTTTACTGTGATTAACTTTTTCAAAACACCTTTTAAAAAAATATATGCTTTTAAACAAAATCTAAAAGATTTATTTTATTTAAATAGACCTTAAGCCAAATGGGGGCATTCAATATCGAACGAAATTAATAAAATTCTGATAGAATTTAAAACAAAATTTATTGAAATTTCATTCGATATCAAACGCCGTAATTTTAAAAACAAATATATATGTATATATATGTATATATTCTGAATTTAGCTGTCAAAATTGTGCCAAAAATAATATTACATCCATACGAGTATTATATGCACTTTTCCAAATGAACAAGCAGATTTAATAGCTGCATCTACATATTTTCAATTTTAAAGCAATTAAATGAGCTCAATGCCATTGAAAACTCAATGCAACACCGAAAATGCACATCCATCCTTTCATTTAAATAAGAACTCCCACCACGCTACCCTCACTTTCCAATGAAGCGCATAATGCAGCAAAAAACTGCATAGCAAATATTTGTATAATAATTTCAAATATTTTCATAAAATATCCATTAATGTTTCAATAAGCAAGCACATAGAATAATTGTGTGCTTCTTTCGTTATATCTCTAACATTTTATCGTTCTCTCGCTTTATCTCTCTGAACTTCCCTTACTTCAGTTACTTGACATATTATTTCATATTTATTCATTTTTATTTTAGTTTGCAAATAAAATGAAAATGTCACAAAATAACTAATTAGTTATAACTGATAATATGAATTTTATTTAGCGTAAAAGGAAAACATGTTTAGACATGTTATTCACATTGGGACAGATGCTAATTTTAAGCTGCCAAATCTTATTATTTTTGTTATATTAATTTATAATTATGTAAATGGATACGTATGTAATTATTAGTGATGCACGAATATTCGTATTCGTATTCAAATTGTCGAATATTCGGCAATTTTCAGGCGAATACGAATACGAATATTTTTCTAAAGAAATTAAATAAATAAATGCATAAATCCTAAACGAAATTTAAATAAATGACTAAAAATTTTAGTTTGCACAAATACATTAATTTGTTATAGAAATTTGTGCTTTGTATCATTTTCAAATATTATTTAATGACGATCATTAAAATTTTGGGTACTTTTTATTAACTTTAAAGTACTCCAACAAGAGTGTGAAGTCCTTTTTTATAACAATTTTTTAATATTTCATATTGCATATAATATTCGTATTTGCATTCGTATTCGTATTCGCGAATATCGTTTCAAATATTCGGATTCGTATTCGTATTCGCGAATATCAAAAATTGACATTCGTTACATCACTAGTATGTATATTATATTTCCCAACAAGCACTTGGAATTAAACTGGAAACAAAGTTGTATTCAAGCATTTTTTCAAGTTTGAAAATATTTTTATATAAAAAATCAAACAACATATATGTATATTAGAGTATGCTCAAACCAGAGCTGTTAAATTTCGATTACGAGTAGGAATCAATTAGATTACATTTTTAAAAGAATTTTACTGATTATATAATTCCCTTTTAAAGAATTTCTAATAAACAATTGATTACAATTACTAATTACTGAGTAATCTCTGAAAGCAGTTGGATTATGTTTTGATTACTTTTAATTCTTTTTGATTATTTTATTGTAATTTCAAATAATTTCGATTACTTTTACATTATTAGTAATCGTGCGAAACTGTATATAATCGTAATTTAATCATCACTTCAGCTTTCAAAAAGAAGTAATCAAATTAGTAATCAGTACGAGTACTAATAATTACTTAACAGCTATGGTTCAAGCCTTATCAAATACATAACTTATTTATTATTAAAATTGAAATTGTGCTGAAAATATAAAAAATAAATAAATAAAAGTGAATTTGGAAAACAAAGCTGAGTAAAATCGTGAAAAGAATTGCGAAGGTAGATGAGCAGAAAATTGTTATTAGAAAACAAAATAAATGCATTTTTCTTTCTATTTTAAAAGCGTTCCCAGCAAAAAAAAATCAAAAAAGGTATTCGAGCTTGGAATTAAGCATTTTTGGTGGAAGCACTTCCCTACTGGATTACCAACTTAATGATTTTAACAAGGCGTGAGACTAAAATAATCGATTCTTGAGAAGTACTTACTTTTTCTATTTGTCAACATATTCACGTAATCTTTTAAATCTAAAATAATAATTCTCCTCATTTAGCAACTTGTACATAATATTTTTAAAATTTTAGGTAATATGATTTGTAAGCGAGTAATGAAATTTGGTAATCAGAAAAGTAAGTCATTACATGGCAAGTAGTTCTGATGGTAATGTGTAATTTTTTGCTGGGTTGCTTTTGAAGCTTGAAATGGAATTGAATCAAATTGTAATACAAGGCTTAATTGTAGTATAATTCAAGGCTTGAATTACACTGTACTACAACTGAAGTGTTCGCATTGAATTCAAATTTCCTTTTCACTGGATAATGCTATTGCATTAAAGTGTAAATCAAGCATAATTCAAACCTTGACAATTGATTGTGTGACTTGAATAACACTTGTTTTACACTTGATTTCAAACAGAATTTGCTTATTGGGTTAAATATTTATGTAAAAAATGGAATGTGTGCTTGTTTAGTTGTCTATTTGTAGCTTATAGGAGACCAGACCTCTGGACCGATCTTCCTAAAACTTTCACAACAATATTTAACTGGGACTCTTGAATGAATTATAGGCTACTTTTTTTCAACCACGCCCACTATTTTAAATTATGTTACTCCTTCCACATGGTTTTATATAGATTTTATAATATAAACGAGCATAACTTTGCCATTTTATGGACCAATTTTCAAAATTCTTTTTGCATATGAAAAGGTATAATAATTTTTTGTTTTTTTTTTGGAAATTGGAAATGGGGGAGGGTGTCGCAAATTACCCACTCCAATAATTGATTATTAAAAAAACTTCGTCATTTGTCGACCAATTTTCAAAATGCTCTTTGCATATGGAAGAGGTCCATTCAATTGTTTTGTGGGTGGGGGGTGAAATGTGGCCGTCAAAAACATGCACTATCAAATTACTTTGTCGTTTTCCATATAGAAAAGGTAACTATATTTTTTTTTTTTTTTTTTTTTTTTTTTTGAAGCCAAGTGACCTTTCGAAAAATTTATTATCAAATAACTTTGTTATTTTTGGACCCATGCTTATGGAAGAGGTTCACTAGATTGTTTTTGTTTATTGGGGTGGGGGTAGTAAAGCATAACGGGTTAATAGAATATATTGTTTTATATTTAACAATGTCGAGAGAATCCAACGAAGGCAAAACAAAATTTTACGGTTAATAACATCGGCTCCATGGTACATCCAAAATTCTATTATACATCGTGATTTAAATATGCCACTAGTGACTGAAGAAATTGCAAAATACGCAGGGAAATATTTAACAAAACTCTAATCACATCCTAATCCGCTTGCTCGTAATATTTTGAACTTTACTGGACACATCCGCTTAAAAAAGAGGGACACACGGGCTCTTATACCTAACACTCCAGATGGGACTACTTGAAAATACTTCCCCCCCCCCCCTTTTTTTTGATTATCACTACTAATGTATTATTTATAACTACTACTAAGTTTATGTCCGACACTGGTCGGGCCTAATAATTTTTTTTTTATAGATTTAAGATTTGAATACTTATTGTTAGTTCACATATGAAGATACAATAAATAAATACATGCAAAAAAAAAATATTTAACTTCTTCGGAAATTATTTTTATTCATTTGTTTTTTTATTAATATTAATATTATAGGTAAATACAATAACAATATAAGAGGGCTAGAAGCACTACCTACTAAAGCCATCGGCTAAAGTTAGTTTTTTTTCTAATTATGTATATTATTTTTCCTTAATACTACGTTTTGATAATCAGTGTATTAAAAATAACAAAATGAATTTTCACACCCAAACACGTGCGAAGAGAGAGTTAAAGCAACATTTTCATATTGCTCAAATAAAGTATATTTCAAATAAATATACTTTGGTTTTTTTATTGGCAAAATATTAAACCGTTCAATACGATAATTAATAATTATTAATGGGAAAGGCTAAAGTTATTATTAATTATTAAATACAAAGAAACTCCCACACACACACGCAGTATCGGCCACATGATGACTTTCGAACACAAATTTTTCTTTATGGATTCCCAGCAAACAAATTCAAGCGTTTAAAATTAAGTTTCTTTTAACTTTTAATTGCCTACTAAATGATTAGACTAATGCTTGTCAAAAAAATTTTAAATCTATCAAATCTATTTCTCAAGTAGATAAGATGCCGGCTTTCTAGCGAATTTCTTGAAAAAAATTTAAGACGCAACATTAGAGAGTGGAATGTATTCCTCAATTTAGAATAATTAAAAATTTCGTATTATTATTTTTTTTTTTAAATTAATCATGAAAATCACTCTCTCCAGTTCTCGTTTGTTTGCTGTGTTGTTGATTGCACATGAAAAGTAAACATTGTCGTTTTCAATTTCATTCGCTCAAATTCAATTAATTATTTATTTTCTTGAAATTACTAACAACGTTCATTGTATGACATGTTTTTTTTTCTCTTTCAGTTTCATACCCGCCCACCACAGCTTCCACTGGGAATTACCTGACTGATTCTAGTAGATGGGAAAACAATTATAAATCTGATTTATCACATAAAAATAATCATCATGCTGCTGAAAAAAGTAAGTTGTTAAATTATGCAAATTATTTGCAATAAAAGCCTTTAAAAAAAAAGCTCTCATCCAAAAAACATGATGATTTATTTATTTGGAAAATATTAATTTCTTTTAAAAATCACTGAACAAAGAATCACATTTTCCTGCTTAATAAATGTGTTGTTGCCTTTTGCCATCATATCTATACATAAAACACTCATGTGTAGTTCCTCGTTATCAAATAAATCCTAATGAAATCATTTAATCTAAACAAAAATTCCTCCTCATAGATAAAACCGGCGGCGGCGGAAATGATGTCTTTGGCCTACCCGGTCAGGGTGGAGAGCTTTCCAGCAGAGCTGTTCGCTTAGCAACTATTTTCTACAAACAATCTGGACTGTTAAATATGCTGCTTGTCACTCTATTATTGCTGCAAATGGTTTGAAATTTTCTATATACAAAAATTTAAACATAGGAGTGATTAGCGTAAAAATAATTGATAATAAGTAGTGTAAATTATTAAAATATACAAGCTGACCCACTCGCCCGCCCCAAAGGCTTAGTCTTATGCTTATGTTGTTGTAAATGACATCTGAAGAAATATGATGGAATATGAGAGTTTTATTTTAAATTAGTATCAAAGAGATTTCTTTAATATTTCAAGGAAAGCTTCATCGACTTTTTCCACTACCAAGCGAGCTAATGAAATACAAGCATTTTAAAGAGCTTTGGAAGTTAAGATATTTGATTTAGAAAAATAGCTTTTACCCGTAAGTAGAAGTACTTTTTTGGGAAGATTACTTTTCAAAAAGCTACACAGAAAAAAAAATTCTGCAATAAACAACTTTAATTAAAATTTAAACCAAAAATTAATTAAAAACGTATTTAAGTTAATTAAAATTTTGTTAAAAAATAAAATACTCCAGCAATAAACAACAATAATCCAATAAATATGTTATTGAGTCAATTAAACTTTGTAATTAATTAAATTTTTAAACAAAAGTTTAATTGACTTAAAACCATTTTTAATTGATTTTTGGTTTTATTTTCAATTTAAATGATTCAACTACATTTTTAATTGATTTTGGTTTTTTTTTTTTTAAATAAAGTTGTTAATTGCAGGAATATTTTTTTTGTATTTATTTCAAAAGGTTTTTTTAAAGCCTCTTTCTTTTTTTTTTTTTTTTTTTTTTTTTTGAAGAGGCACTATTTTTTTAAAGTTATTTTTTGTAAAGGGTCTTCTTTCAAAAAGGTACTTTTACAAAAATTAATTTTTTTGTACAGGTTCTTGCTCTAAAAAAAATTCTTCTAAATTATATATTTTATTTTTCTTTGAATCCAAATCTTTTTAAAAATGTTTTTAAAGTAAATTTAAAAATTACATTCTCTTAAAAATTTACTTTTTTGAAAGCTATATTATTTAAAAGTAATTTTCATCAGAGATACTTTTTTAAACAGACACTTTTGTAGGAATTACTTTTTGAGAAAGGTACTGTTTTAGAAAGGACATTTTTAAAAAGCTACTTTTTAGTCGGTACTTTTGTAAAATGTACTTTTTTTAATAGGTAGTTTTTTTAAAACATACGTTTCTTATAAATTAATTTTTTAAAGATACTTTTCTAAAAGGTGCTTTTTTCAAAAGATACTTTTTTTTAAAGATACGTTTTTTATAAATTATTTTTTTTAAAGGTACTATTTTAAAAGGTACTTTTTCAGAAAGCACTTTTTTAAAGGTCCTTTATGAAAGATACTGTTTTTAAAAGGTAATTTTTTATAAGGTATTTTTTTAAATGAATTTATTCTACAAAGTACTTTTTTAATTTTCTATTTTAAGAAGTCCTTATTTTAAAAGGTAGTTTCCTTAAAAGGCACTTTTTTCGAGGTAGTGTTTAAAAGGTACCTTTTTTTAAAGAAAATTTTTTAAATGTACTTTTTTACAAGGTACTTTTTTAATTTTTTTTTTCTAAAAGGTACGTTTTAGAAAAGGTACTGTTTTAAAAGGTACTTTTTTTAAAATACACCTTTCTTAAATTGAACTTTTTAAAAAGTTACTTTTTTAAAAGGTACTTTTTCTAAAAGGTACTTTTTCTAAAAGGTACTTTTTTAAAAGGTACTAATTAAAACGTTCTTTTTTTAAAATGTACTTTTTTGAAAAGTTACGTGTTTTAAAGGTCTTTCTTTAAACGATACTTTTATTAAAAGGTCCTTTTTAAAAGGTACTTTTTTAAAATGCACTTTTTTCTAATAAACTTTTTTAAAAGGTATTTTTGTTAGAAACTACTTTTTTTTAAAGGTACTTTTTTAAGAGGTACTTTAATTAAAAGGTACTTTTTTTAAAATGTACTTTTTTGAAAAGTTACGTTTTTTAAAGGTCTTTTTCAAAGGTTTTTTCTTAGAGGTCTTCTTTCAAGAGCGTACTAATATCTTACGAAATAGTTGAATAGCCAGTTGAAAAAATGTATATAAATTTTTTTAACAAGAGTACTTTTTCTGAAATAAATTCTTTATGTAACTAGATTTGTTTAGTATTTCTAACTGATTCAACAAGCTTTAAAAAGCTATAAAATAGTTGATAGAAGTAAAACGTTTCGGTACCGGAATATGTATGTATATGTAATTATATGTTGCTTTAAGCTTATAATAAATCTGATTTCCTTATTTTAATTCCACAACAAATAATATGGAAAGAAAATTAGAATATAACTAAAAACGATAGACATAGATATTTAGTTGATTAGAACTTAAAATAAAATTGTAAGAAATCGACTATATAGTAGTTATTAAAATAAACATGAATGACTCTATTTAAACAAATCGGATTAAGAACAAAAGTATCTTTGAAATTTAAAAAATAAAAATACATAAAATTTTTGCTTGAAAGTATTTAAATAAATTTTAAACACATCTGAACCTTCTCAAAGTCCATTTACTTTTGTTTTTAATCCTATTAGAAGAAAAGAAAAAATAATTATAATAATTCTCATGTAATATACAGATATCTACGTGAATAACTATTCAAATATAGATTAGCTAAATATAAAATATTAAAACACAAAAAAACACTATTTTATAATGAAGCAAATACTAAATATAAATGAAACAAAATCCAAATATTCATGCAACTACATTTCTTTAACGATGGCGTTACAAACCAGGACGGCTCAAAAAAATATGCTTTAATTCAGAATTCATGTCTAGCTAAATTTTCAATTCTTCCGATTTAATTATTTGTGTACCTACAAATGTCAAATAAGTTATTTTATTCTTCTGAAAATTTTTTAAAATATTACACAGGTTGGTTTGCATTTATTGCGACGATATGTAGATGCACTCATACATAAGTATTTTATCGTATATTTTTTGTTTGTTTTTAAACTAAATGAAATACGTAAAATGCATAAATATCATTTAATTATTTAAAAACATAATAATAATGAATAATAATTTAAAATATTTTTATATACAAAAGCAGCCAAGCACTAAATGGCTTGGAGAGTTTAAATTGACAAGAACGAGGTGATAAAAATAATTAATTTTATTGCTTTCGAATGAAACATTGGAATTTCTCGAAACAGGGAAATACTATTGCTAACCTATTTTGATATTTTAAAGAAAATTTGGTTTTTTTTTAATGATTTTGTTAAGTTCAAAGTGTTCATATGCACTAACTTCAACTAAACAAAAGAAAAGTGAAACACTAGAGCTTTAAGAAAAGGCACAGTAGAACTCCAGTTCAGTCATTCTTGTCAAACTATTTAACTTGCTCATGATAGCGAAAAATCTATCATATTGCAAAAAAAAATTTGTCACAAGTTAAAACAACAAAAAAGAAAGAGGTTTTCTATAAATAAAATATGATTACTTTAAATCTGTTATTTAGTTTGTGTTAAATTTATTATGTTTTCCAATAATGTTGCATATAAATAATTCTTAGAAAAAAATAGTAATAAGAAAAGCAGAGTTAATAAACATGCAGGGTTCATATTATAAAATTAAATACAACTTAATAGAAAAGGAAAACATTAAATATATATATTAAATAAAAAATAAAGTATTATACATAAAAAGTTATTTATTTAAATGCATAAATAAATATTAGCAATACGAATTAATAACTTATATAAATACTGCTATAAATAATTTACTCGTATGTTAGAGAAAGGATAAAATTCATTTAGAGCAAATATATCAGGACATACACAAACAAACAAAACAAAAAACAAGAAATATATTTGTGCAATGAAAGTCATCAAAAAAAAAAAAAATTGCCAATAATGGCATACATAAAAAATTTAATAAATTAATCTGTTTAAAAATCAATTGCCATTTAAATCTATACAACAACAACCAGACTGCAGCTTTAAGCACGTTGCATACAAGATAATCAAGAATTACAAATATTTAAACACAGGGACACACGAACACACATACGCATGCAAGTATGACAGAGCTGCCCACAGAGAGAAACTCGAGAGAAATGTATAAGCGTATGTGTATTCATTTGTATAAAAGGCCGATTGATGTTCGGCACTCTGGCGCTTCTCTGGGCAGCTATGAAGTATGAACGAACACACACAAAAGAACAGTCAATTTAATTAGAAATTAATTAATCAATGAAAATGACAAGTAATTAATGAAAAAGTCTAAACTCAAGGTAATAAAATTACAAGCATGTCCGCCGCATTATATTTTACAAATCAAATTAGAAGTAATTTTATAGTTTCGAATTTAAATATTTAAATATTGAATTTCACAGTCACTGAAGATTAAAGTTAAATCACATTGATATGTTAAACAAGACTTTAATTTGGCTTGGGTCAAGAACCTGAAATTAAGAACAGCAGATTAGAAAATTTTGGATTATTAGTGGATTAAGAATCAGGACGGTCTTAATATAAGCCGACCTCACAAAGGAAATGTAAGTAGTTTTGGAAATTTTTTCTTTATATCTCTTCATTTAGACCGATACACTTTTCCAAGCGATAATCAGTAGTCTCAGTACCCTGATTATAGCAAGAACTCTCTATCCACCGACGGCTATCACCATCTTCTTCATTGTTGGCAAATCTTTTATAATCAAGCCATTTTTTCAATTTGGGAGAAAAAAAAATATTCCAAGAAAGCCAAATCTCGCGAACAATATGGCTGGCTGCTGAAGCAATTCAAACTTAAATTCATTGATTTCTACAATCGCAATAGTGAATGTGTGAACTGGATTCTTGGTGAAACAACACTTATTTTTTCACACAAAAAAACCGCAAATAGGCAATTATATATTTTTTTCTTATGTGACGTATTAATGCGGAGATAAGATATTTAAGAACTTTTTATAAATTTTGGCAGTGATTTGTTAGTGCATATTTTTGCATATTTCAGTCTTATATAAATATTTTGAGCAGTCTTACATAAATTTTGGCAGTGATTTGTTAGTGCATATTTTTGCATATTTCAGTCTTACATAAATATTTTGAGCATATTTGATGCCCTTAGAGCATATTTTCATACCTTATGTAATATGTTTTTATTTTAATTTGTTGTTTCGTCAAATATATTCGTCCAACTTTTTATTTTTATTTTTCTTCGACTAAATCTGATTTCTAATCTTCTATGCATGTATTTCATGGTGTATACATTTCTCTTATTTAATACTCCATACTATATAAGTTTTTAATAAACACACTTGCTTTGAATAAGACCAAACACTCCATGAAAAAATATAACGATATACGGACACCACTACGTGATAAAAGACCAAAACAATAAAAAGCCGTGTCTCCCAGTTTTGCTGCAAGTCATGCACTTTTTGAACACGATTCTCCCTTTCCATTCCACTGCTTTGTTTCAGATGTGAAGTGGTGGAATAGCTAAATATCTTCACAACGGTATATTTCTTCTGTTGTTAGCAAACTCAGCACTCCTCTGGCGATCACCTTTAATGAGATACAAAGCACTTTTCGATTTAGACGATTCTATCTTTTTCCTCTAAATTTAGCCAATATAATAATCAGAACCAACTTTGATTGATCAAGGACCACTCTTTATAGTTTTAGTTTAAAAATGTATGAACCCAGCAAAAAATGTTCACATTACCATTAGAACTACTTGCCATATAATGACTTACTTTTCTGATTGCCAATTTTCATTACTCGCTTACAAATCACATTACCTAAAATTACAAAAAATGACGTGCAAGTTGCTGAATGAAGACAATGATTTTTTTAGACGAAATAGATTACGTGAAATGTTGACAAATAAAAAAATGTAAATACTTCTCAAGAATCGATTATTTTAATCTCACGCCTTGTTAAAATCATTAAGTTGGTAATCCAGTAGGGAAGTGCTTCCACCAAAAATGCTTAATTCCAAACTCGATTACCTTTTTTGAAATTTTTTGCTGGGAAGCCATCCCACTGTGTTTTATAGGTGCAGTAAGCAAGCGTAGCTTCCTTAACTTTGTGTGTGCATATTTTGTTTCCATGAGAACTTGGAATTCATAATTATCCCCTGCACTTCCCGATAGTCTAAGTATATGAAAATGACTCTGTAATGTGGTTAATATATATATATTTTTTTTCTTTTTTTTTTTGTAAAATAAAAGCTTAAGCCAACATTTTGAATTGGACCTCACTCAAGAGTTAAATAAAGTAAGAACTTCCATAAGCAAAATACAAAAAATAATAATAAACATTTTGAATTTTTATAGAATGAATTTTTTTCAAAAAAAAAGTGTATTTTTTTTAAGACAAAAAAACTAAACTAGACTTTAGTTTTCGGGGGGTGCGAGGGAATTGACATTTCCTGTGCCTCCATGCATTTCACTAGAAACCATGTTCATTTATCAGCTATTTAACATGAATTTTAAATGAAATGGAATATGAGAAGTGGTTATATGTATTGGTTATACTGATTTACCACTGGTGAAAAATGGAGACAACAGACTTCTTTAAAAAATTACATTAATTAAAAAAAATATTTTATTCTGCAAGGATTGAAAATGCTAAATTTGTACCCCGTTTCCACAAGCTAGGCAAGCGACTCGTCTAAAAAATATTTCTGAAAATTACTCAAAAATTAATGCTTTTCATATAAATGTCCTACCCAAGTTGAACGTCGGTGTTTTGGAAAAAGGAGCTTAAGGCCGATTAAGAAATCATTGCTGATTAAAATTCATTCTAGTTCAATTATATTTACATATGTATCAAATACTAAATATATTCATAAACATTTACATATACACATACATAAAACATATAATCCAATGCATATCGGCCCACATTAGCAAATAATTATAAAAAAATATAAATATATAAAATTTAACAAAAAAATTGTTATTTAATAAAAACCATGAAATATAACTTAACAAAACATTGAATATATCATTTGTTTCAAATATCAAATATAATTATGTATTAAAACATTAAAACAAATAACAAATAAAATAATAAACAGAAATGAACTAAAAAAGCATTAAATTATATAAAATCCCTATTAAAATTGTATAACTTGAAATAAAATAAAAATCAAACCAACCCTAAAAGAGTTAATGCAAAAAAAAAAAGAAATGTTTGTAAAAAATTAAAAAAAAAATATTTATAATAAAAAAAAATTAATAAAATAAAATTACCAATAACAAAAACCATGCAGCACGTTTCACTAACAAATTGTTTTATTCAATTAGCCAGAGAGTGACTTTTAATGAGTTCAAGGCTTGTGCTTCCACAATTTTATCTCTCCCTCCCCCTGCTTCATCTGACATTCAGTGGATTATTCATTTATTTATATATATTTTTTCTCCTTATATAATTGTTAATGTAAACGCAAATAGTATTAATAAATAATGCACACAAAGTCACAAAGTCACACACACACGCACACATACGACTGCACACAAATACATATTTGTGTTTGTGAATAAAAATATTTGCAAGTGGGAGCGTTAAGTACAACAACATTTACTTACATTTGTACTCGTTTTGCCATTATTCAATATTTATTTAATATTAATGAATATTCAATTAATAAACATTTTTAAATGTTGATATTTGTTTGGTTTCTTTCTGCCGTGTGTGTCATTTACATAATTAGTGGTCGCCATTCAGTGGTCAATTTAATAATTTTAAAAGACTTTCACCACAATTCCTATTAGTTTGTTAAATTTCAACTAAATAACCTTTTAATCCTTTTTAAAATAAATTAATTTACGAAAAAAGCATAATAGTTTGTAATGAAGTTTTAGTTTTTAGCTGAGTTAAACGCAATATATGTATCGGGGTTCGTCAAAGTTCTATTTCCTTTAAAACGTTGCCTATCACTCTGCAGTCCTATATACTCACTAAGGTCAATTTCACTCTGAAAAATCCATATCAGACGTGCCATACCATAATGTTATGACATAACCCTAACTGTAACCATATATGTATATGTTTGCTTCACCAATTGGTGCTGCCATAGCGGCTTATGTTATCGTTTGTTCATTTATTTCTAATAATTTCAGTAAAGTGCGACTTTAACACGCACACGAAGGGTTCCGTACAGATACTAGATATGTAACACTAAACGAACTTTAGCCTATATAATACATTTTGGAATTTTTTTTTTTTTTTTTGGTTTTGGCATTTTTCGGTTTTTGGCGTTTTTCGGTTTTTGGCGTTTTTTAGTTTTGGAGTTTTTTTTTCGGTTTTGGCGATTTATACAGGGTGGGCCAAAAGAAACCAAGGGGTGTAAAAGTTTAATAACTTTTTTGTTTATTAACTTTTTTTTATTTTTTCTTTCAGATTATATAATATACAAAATGGAAATTTTTTTACGCTAAGTATGAAAAATGATGTCTCTTAAATAACCACCGTTTTCAGCTTCGCACTGATGGGCTCTTTTTAGAGCATTTTCCATAACATCTTTCAAAACTTGTGGCTGTAGCGTTCGAATTTCTGCAACAATGTTTGCCTTGAGTTCAAGGATTGTCTCTGGCTTGTTCACATACACTCGCTCCTTCAAAAAAACCCAAAGAAAATAGTTGGGTGCTGTCAAATCTGGCGATCACGCTGGCCAAATAATTTCCGAATTTCGAGAAATTATTCGCTCTCCAAAAATTTGACTTAAAAGTGCCATTGTGTCTCGGGCAGTATGGGCAGTGGCTCCGTCCTGCTGAAACCACATACCAGGTCTGTTTTCAAGAGCAGGACGTAAAAAATTTTCTATCATAAACCGATACCGCTCTCCATTTACGGTTACAGCACTTCCATCTTCATTCTCGAAGAAGTAGGGCCCAATGACATTTTCAGATGTGATCCCACACCATACTGTACACGTGATGGGGTGCAATTGGCGTTGATGAATGGCTCTTGGATTTTGAGAACCCCAGAACCTACAGTTCTGCTTATTAACAAAGACATTCAAATGAAAATGAGCTTCATCACTCATAATCAAATTTTCATTTCTGGTTTAAATAATAAAATTCTATTGTTCTGGTTCTCTGTTCAGTTGTGAACCCCTCCATTATAAATTCTCCAAGTGTTGTCTATATAATCTGAAAGAAAAAATAAAAAAAAATTAATAAACAAAAAAGTTATTAAACTTTTACACCCCTTGGTTTCTTTTGGCCCACCCTGTATTAGCTTTAGAGATTTTTTTAGTTTTGGCGATCTTTTTCAGTTTTTGGCATTTTTTCATTTTGGCGACATTTTCGCGTTTTGGCGATTTTTTTCGATTTTTGGCCTTTTTTTATTTTGGCGTTTTTTTCATTTTGGCAATTTTTTCGAATTTGGCGATTTATTTTAGTGTTAGAAATTTTTTTTTTTAATTTTGGCGATTTTTTTTCGATTTGGCGATTTTTTTAATTTTTGGCGTTTTTTTTTTGGTTTGGCGATTTTATCATTTTCGGTTTTTTAGTTTTAATGTTTTTGAAAATTTCAAGTGTTTGCCTCTTACGGTTTCCAAGATATAGCAAATTGTCAAAATTGCATAGTCAAAATTGCATTAACTGATGGACCACCCAAAAATTCACTAATTTTACAAATTTCAAGTTTCAATATACATACATATGTTCATACAATTGTATGTATATTACATGGGATTTTAACATTTTTCGTAGCTCGTTTTGGAACTCCCTTTAATTTTTAATTCTCATGTATTTGCTGTTGTAGCGGCCAAGGTTCTACATACTCTGTCCAAATTTCAGGTCCGTAGCTCTTACGGTTCCTGAGAAAATACCGTGTGACGGACAGACGGACAGCGTAGCGAAAACAATAGGGTTCCTTTTCACCTTTGGTGTACGGAACCCTAAAAAGCAAGACTTCTCCAAGTTTTACGTCATCCATTTTATTATCTACAAAATTTTAAATACACAATTTTAATCCAGAAATAATGTAAGATAAGTAAAAAACAATGAATGCTTACTACTATTACTAGGTGTTAACTTCTTTAGGAAAGGAATAGTGATAGAGAAGACAGGTGGTGAAGGAAGAGATAGAGGAAAGCTTCATTCTTTTACAACTCTGCTTTTTGTGCATGTTTTTTAATAATGCAGTGTTGCAGCGCCTCTGGTGTCGATGAAGCGTACTAAATTTATTTGAAACAACATCAGTAACTATTTTATTTATTATTTTACTTCGCTGATGATTCTGCTACACAATACCGATGTCTTTCTGTCATTCTGATGTCACATTAGGAGTAGTATCTGCTGAAATCGGTATAATTCAGCGACCAATGACTATGCCTTCATCACTTGAACTTTCCTACAACAACTAATAATACAAAGGGACACTAATGCACATCTGACAAATGCATTGAGTTATTATTTAATGATGGTCAAAGACCGGAATCGAATCCAGAGTCTTCTGTTTTTTAGTCAACGTGCCAACTACTTCAGCCAACGCCACCCCAAAAACTTACCAATCAAATCCAGTAAATGAAAAAAGTAAAAGCACAGAAAAACTAATCCAAAAAACTTTCTTACTTCAAGCCTTATTAGATGCTATTCCTATCTAAATGCTAAGCAATGTCTTATAGGAAGCTTCAATTCCACATTTCCTTGCATGAGAAGGAAGAAAAGAAGGGCTAAAATTTGTTATTTTGTTCTTTTTTTGCATAAGCAGTACTTTTACGTAAAAAAAAGGAGTTCAGAAACATTCTACAGCCCTGCCTGTTTCTGCTGGATTGTCGATGTTTTCACGATGAATTTGCTTAGCAATAGGCTTAGTGTCTTTCAAGGCTATGAGGGAAAGGCAGCGGACACGAAATGTTTTATTTTAGTTCAAACACTTTTATTTACATGGCTATTTCTCAGGAAGGATTCAAATGATACTAAAATATAAACCTTATATTGTTGATTGGTACTGTTTCCTATGAAAACAAGATTATTTTAAAATAGTTCGGCAATGAAACTCATTGCTTTGTATTTCAAGTTAATTCAATATGATTTACAGTAATCTTCAAAGAAAATGTTTCCTTTTGAAATAACTTTATTTCATGTTGATTAAACATTCAATCTATGTTAAATCAAAATGAAGAATTATGCGGAATCAAAGCTATTTCAAGTTGAAATGACGTTAATCAAAGTTATTTAATTTTTAAAGATAATTTTTACAATTAAAGTTTAACATTTATTATTATTTTACTTATTCAGTAAATAATAATGTTTTTAAATACATTGAAATTGATTATTGAGGGGTTCACACTTTAAATACAAAAAATCGACTTCAATGCAAAGATATGATAGAAAATTTTCGAAAAAAAATCTATGGGACCAAACAATTTTTTTTTTTTTAAATCTGTTAAGGAGACGTATGTGATATATAAAATTAAATTTTAATAGAAGCGCCTTCGCCAATTTTTTAATGCAAGATTCTGTATTTTTCAGAGCTCAGAGTGTGTGTTAAATTTTGTAAGAATCGGTAAAGTAAACTCACTAAAAATAAAATATTAAATTTTATTGGGGTGACTCTGCCCATTTTTTTTTTAAATCGAAGATTATGTCTATCTTAGAGCTAGAGTTATGTGGCAAGTTTCATAAAAATCTTTTAAGTAGAACCGAGTGAAATATAATAATAATTTTTAATGTGCGTAACCCCGCCCACTTTTGTTTAACTTTAAAATTGTGTAATTACAAGAAGAACAAAAAATGTTTGCTAGATTTCGCAGCAATCAAATAAGTAAAGGGTGTTTTTTATTGAGGTATAGAACTTTAAGTTGGCATCACTTTTTTAACTGGCGGCCATTTTGTCAGTTGTCAAGTGATTAATATTTAGTTTGGTTTGCCATTTTATCATGAACAGGTTGACAAAAGAACAACGCTTGCAAATCGTGCAAATTTATTTCGAAAATAATGGTTCAGTTCGCGAAGTTTACCGCAAGCTCCGTCCATTTTATGGTCGACATAATCGTCCATCAGAGCAATTAATTCGGTTAACCATGGATCGTTTTCGCACTACGTTTACTCTATGTGATAATACGCATCCGCAGAGACGTCGAACAGTGCGCACCGAAGAAACAATTGCCGCTGTAGAGCAAAGTGTTGAAGAGGACCCGAATGAATCGATTCGCCACCGTGCACAGCAATTGGAGCCGACTAACCGACTATTTTGTTCCCGAATTGGATGGCATGAATGTGGATGAGTTGTGGTTCCAACAAGACGGCGCTACATGCCACACAGCGCACGTCACAATCGATTTATTGAAGGAAACATTCGATGAGCGCATAATTTCGCGGAATGGACCTGTCAATTGGCCACCAAGATCGTGTGATTTGACACCATTGGATTATTTTCTTTGGGGATATGTGAAGTCGCTCGTCTACGCCAACAAACCAGAAACGTTAGGGGACTTGGAAGCCAACATTCGTGGCGTTATTGCCAACATACTTCCCCATATGCTCGAAAAAGTGGTTGAAAATTGGACCTGTAGAATTGGCTTTATTCGAGCCAGCCGCGGCGGCCACATGCCTAAAATCATTATTAAACATTAATGGCATAAAATTATCCTTCCAATAAAGCCAAATTGATGGACATTAAAACGGTTTTCTTGTGTTTTTTTTTCAATTCGAAGTTCTATACCTCTGAAAAAAACACCCTATATAACATCATAAAAACAAATAAAAAAAATTGTGGAAGTGTCTCTGCCCACTTTTTTCACAATGGTACCAATTGAAAGTTTTGCAATAGGTCCAAAATATACTGAGTTATGAAGTAACAATGTCAAAAATATACAGACGAGTTGATAACCTCCTCCCTTTTTTTATGAAGTCGGTTAAAAATAAATCTTTCTTATATTCTATAATTTTTATTTTATCAATACAATTCTTAATTAGTTTTTTGAAAAATACTGCAATATTTCCTCTTCAAAAATAACTACTAAAATCTGCTAGATAGATTACAATAATAAATATCCTTATGATAATATCCTTTTGCTGGTACATAACGATACCTTTTCATTTTGACATTCAACTAAATTTAATTTTTTTTTTACAAATTTTGTTTATTTTTTTGTTTGTCAATATATTCTTAATACGAAATACGATTAAAATTTTTCCATTCTAATTCCTTCTTGAACTTTTTCTTCGCCGTTGATTACTAATGATTTGTATTCAACGTTTGGCAGAAAGTTCACAACAACAAAAAGCACAACGGAAATTAAATTGCAAATGAAAACTAAAATGCAAAAAAAAAAAATCACGGAACACTGAAGAAGAAATTTTTAACACACAAACAAAATTTTTAGTGGAAAAAAATTTTTTTGTTGCTACAAATGCTAATGAAAGAAAGCCAGGATTTTTTAGGTTTTTTTCTTCTTACATGTTGAGGAATAATACGACAAGAAAAATGTCAATATCATTAAAAATGTAGAGTTAAAAAAAACAAAATTGAGGAACAATATGTTACAATACAAAGTCACAAGCACACATACAGACATGCATATATGTATATTTACATATATACATGTGCACGAGTGGAAGACAAATCAAAATTAGATTAAAATCAACTGTAAAGGATATTTATACAAGAGAAGTTTGTTTTTTTGTTATGCTAATGTCCTGTTGGTTGTTTTAGTTTATTTTTCAAGCTGATTGGTTGATGATGAATGACTGAATTTTAAAAGCAAACAAAAAGGTTTATTAATAATAAAAAAAAACGAAGCACTGCAAAGGAAGGCATGTTTAGTTCATAAAGGAGTGAATGAAACTAATGAAACAATTAAGCCTCGTATGGGGCGGATATATTCGCTCTCCATTTAACTGATGTCCAGTAAAAAGATTTACGTCCTTTAGAGATTCAAAATGTGGCTTTAAGGATCAAACAAGCATAGAGAAAGACAGAGCGAGCAACATCCCGCATTCGATAGAGCGCATAAGCTCTCAGTTCACTCTATTGAAAACTAATTCTCAAAATGATGGCTGGTGGGCGCTACAAAAATATTTCGTCAAAGAAAGTCCAAACCATTCCATCAAAATTTTTTTTATATACTAAATGTTACAAATACGATTACAAACTATATAATAACTTATTTTGATAGCATCTATGGTAATATTTTCATCTGTTGTAGTGAAACATACCAGTAGGGTCTGCGATGGGATTTGAACGCACTACCCCCGCACTGATAATTTAGTCTATCAAATATTTTAAAGATTTTTCAGTAGAAAAGAAAAATTATTTAACAAATAAACACACTAATAAAATCGAAGTTTTTAACCACAACAGTAGGAAATTGCAAGACGGTGAATTTTTGTCTTATCAACCAAGGACTAATATAATAAATAGTTATTAATTTGTCCGCAAGGGAAGAGGTTTGCATTTTTTGTAACATTTTGGAAATGTGTATAAGAGGACTGGCAGGACCTTAAAAAGAGTATAGTTACCGTGAGTATGAAAATGGAAAATACCACAAAATTTCCGAAGCATCCAAGCGAAACCAATTGCAAGAACAAGGAATAAAATCACAATTCCCTAAACATAAAATATAAATGCAAAAAGGTAAAGTATATTTTCACTGTTTAGACGATATCAAAATTATTATCACAGAAATAGGAATATCATATTCAAAACAATTTTCTTGTTAACTTGAGCAATTCTTGAACGGCACTCGCAAAACACGAATTGTTTGTTGGTTTTTTTAGTTTTCGGTTTCCTTTTGCAAGTAAATTTTATAAACTTTTAAACAAAATACAATTTTCAAATTATACAAAAATATTATTTATGCATTTAGTTTGCAAAAAAAAAACGTAAAACTTGATCAGGAAAATAAAAACTTAAACAAATATGTATGTATGTCCAGCTGTAAAGAAAGCAAACGAAAAAATATCTTTTAAAAGACTTAACAAAAAGTTGTTGATGCCACCTCATCAGAGCCTCATTGTACGGGCTAGATTTCTAGTCAACAGAGCTGCTTCATATATGCTAGAAGATTAGAAAGGTTCAGCGTTGTATCAGGAGATAATAACTGACTATATCTAAAACAACGAGGAGTGTTTTCTAGAATTTTAGAAATGCTACAGGCAACTATGATCTATAATGAAATATCTGAAAACTTGGCAGCACTTTCCAAAACAAACAGCAATTATATATAACAAAAACCAGTCAGCTGGTAAATGTTTCTTAATTTTATTCTTTTTTTTTTTTAACTGTCAATATATGTGCATGTTTGACTTTTTAGGAAGTGATTATTAACAACATCCACAGAATTAATTAAGACATTAGTTAAGAAGCTATTTCTTGCTTTTTTAAGGCAAAGGCAGTCCATGCCATGAAGTATTATATTTTTATTTATAAAAAATATACTTATTTAAAAGAACTTTATGAAAAACAAAAGATTTACATGAAATTAAAAAAAATGTAGACAAATATAAAATAATAATTATTATTTTTTACTCTTGGTAGTAATCCACAAATCGGAACATGCTGTTTCCTCATGAACACGGAAATGTTTATTTCATCTCAAGCTCTTTAGAGAAATACAGCAGGCACCCATCACTTGCAAGTTTAATATCCATAATATAATGATTTTTCTGGCTTTTTCATGGATAGTGGTATTTTTTTTTTTAATTCTATAATATTTAGTTATGAAAAATTATTTACTCTGTATTTATTAGAAAAAATATAAAAAATATCAGATTTGCATAACATCATGTAAATGACTTCAGATTCACTGAATAGTTATCATAAAAAAAAAATTTTTTTGCATTAATAATCGTTTTAAAAGTCCTTAGAAAATGATTCCGATTTGTACTACTCTCAGATCACAAGCTTGGGATCTTATTGACTTCCTTGTAAACTATTCTCTTACCCAATTCCTTATTCATTCATTGAAATAAAAAAAACCATATATGAGATCATAAAGAAAAATTCCAATAATTTTAGATAACACCCAGAATATAATATACTCAAAACAAATCGCTTCAAATAGATTTAGCGATAAGAAATTTTTTACAAGTGCAAACAAACAATATTGACAACTAAACCCTAACTAAAAACTTAAAGAAAAGTAAAGGCTTACTGTCAAAAATCCTAAGTGGATACAATGCAACTATTCTTCAATAGATTTTAAAACTATGCTTAAAAAAGTTTTAGATCACATATTAAAATAGTTATGCACTTTAAACAAGCTTGAAGTGTTGATTAAATTACATACTACGGACATTATAAAACTGCATACCAAAATTGTGTAAAATATATATATTTTTTTTAAACAACCCAAAAACGAGAAAACATAAGGTCCTTCCTGCCACTACAACTGTAATAAAAAAAACAAGTTGGTAAACTACTCGCATTCAGCTGTACAAGTTATAAAATGCAAATACAGACAAATTATATTCATGAGACTTTTTCAGAGTTTAAAAAATAAAATAAAAAAAATTCAAGAAATGAACTTAACTAAACTTAAGTAAAAGAAATAACTTAAACTTAAATAAGAAAATGCAATAAGGGGAGACACAAACATATTTCAACGTAGTACAATGAAAGTGAAGAAGTAAAAAAATATTAAATAAATTTTAATTTATTAAGCTACAGGTATAAGTTAGTATATACATAAATTTTATAATTCTTTTTTATAAATATTTTTTAATGTTTAGTCTTGTTTGAGAGCCACATTTGTGATAGACAAGTTTCTTTTTATTTTTATTTTTTATTTTTTTTAATGCATGTTAATACGCCCCTGTAAATCAAATGTAATGCAAATTTCTTGTTACCAATTAAAAAGTTTGTGATATTTTTAAGTAACAAGTTTTTAATGTGCAACGACTACGAGTACAAATGTTTTGCGGCAGACTACAAACAAATTAAATAACACTTAAATGTATAAAATTTTTATTATGCATTACTATTTTTTTTTTTTTTTTTTTGCTACAGATTATTTAAGTAAATAATAGTTACGTTTACTGATAAAATTTCTAGCCAAACATTGAAAAAAAAACTACATTGAAAAAAAACTACATATACACATATTAAACTCAATAACTTACATTACATTACAGCAAGAGCAGAAGTAAAATTAGTGCAGAGGTAAATAAATAAGCAAAAAGCTGCTCATGCGATATTATCAGTAAACAGGCAATCTTTTCCTTTCGTACTATCTCTATTAGAGAGTAAAAGGCCACAATATGGATCTATAGATATTGTTTTAAGTTTGGAATCAGTTCAAAATCAGTTCTGATTAATAATTGCTAATAAGCCGAGAAAATTCATGAATTAAATTTTGAACTATCTCACAAATATAACAAGCATTATATTAAGGATCTATGAAATAATTCCCAATAAAATAATCTTTAATTTAATTTTGCCTTATTTAATTTTCTTATTTGGGAGTTATATCCATGGGGCTTATTTCATAGCGTCTTATATTAAAGGATTGCTAAAATGTTTATATTTTTTTAACAAGAGTATGAACAATATCCACAATGATTTAATTAAATATAGCTCATACGCCATAGTTTACGTTAAAAATTGTTGCATACTTTTGTCAGTTATAGGAGATAGAATCATAAATTACTGCGAATGAGTAATATTTAAATTTACTTAACAAACCAAATGTGCAACAATTTATATCATTCTTTTTAGAACCTTTTTGGGAAAAAAATATGAAATCAAATGCTCTGCAGCTTATTGCATTAAGTGAAAAGTTCCTTTATTGCAATTCTCTTAGCGAGTGGAAGAAATATTTATTCAATTAATTTTTTACATTCTTATGTTAGTAAAGCTCGAGGTCGTTTTTATAATATTGAAAATATATCAAAAATCAATTAAAATGTTATAAAAACGATCTCTAGCTTAAAAAACATAAGAAAATCAACTAAAAGGGTCATTAAAATATTTAAAAGAAATTTTATTATTCAAATAAAACTTGTCAAGATTTATCTCGTTCTGAAAATAATAAAGCTAGCTTTGTAATGCTGTGCATGTATATTTATAAACAATGCTATAGTAATTTAAGAACCTTATTACAAAATGTTTTAATTTTTTTAAAGAATAATTCCACATACATTATATAAGTTAATGAACCTCATGTCAGCAAAAAAAAATAGTTTAATGTCAATAAATTTTAAAGCCAATGAAAATATTATTATGAGAAAATATTATTTGCACATTCAGCAAGAATGTTTACCACCGGAAATTAATTTTTGTATATATGCTGCCACTTTGTTAACAAAATTTAGAATTAATTTGACTATCAAAATATTTTTTTATTTAATCTCAAAAAGGGTATTTCGATGCTCGATGAAATATGGCAGGAGTAGGATGGTAAAATTTTTATATTTTTTTTTAACAAGAGTATGAACAATATCCAAAATGATGTAATTAAATATCGCTCATACGCCATAGTTTACGCTAAAAAATGTTGCATACTTTTGTCAGTTGCAAGAAATAACTAGAAGCGTAAATCACTGCGAATGATGATGTACTTTACAAACCAAACGTGCAATAATTTATATCATTATTTTTAAAACTTTTTTGGGGAAAAAAATATGAAATCAAATGCTTAGCAGCTAATTGCACTGACTGCAAAGTTCCTAATGGCAATTCTCTTAGCGAGGGGAAAAATTAAAATTCAATTCAAATAAGGGCATTTCCTCAAGAAAATCCACTTTTTTGTCGCGTGCGACTGAAAGCAATTAAGTTTGTATTTCAGAACGATGTGACTTGATTTTTCTTAAAATTTTACCCAATGTTGATCTGCAGACGGCCTATACAAATATATAGAGAAGTAAAAAAATAACAAGCATATTTTTTTCGGTGTCGCACGCTACAAAAAGTTTACCTTCTTGTGGAAATGCTGTGAGAATATGTACTATGGGAAATTCATTTTTGTATAGAATATTTTAGTATATAAGCTCCCACGTTTGTCAATAAAACTTAAAATTAATTTGACTATCAAAATATGTTCCTTGATTTATTCTCAAAAAGAGCATTTGGATGCTCGATGAGATATAGCAGAAGTGGTCAGTAAATATTCAAGGCCATCTAATTCCATTAACGTAATCAGCAGATGAAAATACACAACGATTAGTTGTTTTAATTTGAAAAAATTTTAATTAAAAACATTTGTGATGCCTAAACAAAAGTACACGAAAAGTCCTTGTAATAACAGTAGGATATTCTAATATAGTTCTACTCAAATGAAATAGACTTTTATGTAGGATTAATTATTTATAAAGTATTTAAATATTTGGAGGACCATTCGTGAAATATTAAGCGAATAATACAAAAAGTGTTGCAAATTATGCAAATGCTAATTAATACTAAATTTTTAAAACTATAGCCTAGAGCTGAAATATGTAAATATCTGCTATTTTTATTTAAAAAACAAGACTACTGTTCCACTGTGTTATCTATCACTAAGAAAAGCGCAGAAATTAGCGCAGAAATATTTTTGTCAAATAATCAAATCACTTGTACAACAGAAAATAATTTTTAAAGTTTTCTTAAATTAGGCTCAGAATATGCACACCTGAACTAAAATATTTTCTAATGAATAAAATTAAAACAATAAATTTTAATTGTAATCCTTTAGTTTCTTCTTTTTGTTTGAGATTATTTTCAAAGGAAATATTTAATTAAATTATTGAATTCCCTCCTTGCGTAATGAATTTATACACAAAAACCAAAGTTATACGATTACATACATATGAGAATAAAATATCCACCCACATCCTTCAATTTTCTTTAGTTTTTCTTTGACAAACTAAAATGTTTGTTTTAATTAAAAGTTAAAGAAAGTTAAGCGGATTAGTTACTTGGAAACTCTTGCTGAAGTCAATTAACACTGACATAATTCTTCTACTTTAGTTCATTAAATAAAACCAACTTCATTTGAAATATGTTTAAAAAAATATTAAACTAAAAATTTACAAATTAGACAATAGAGTACATTTAAACTGATTAGTAACACAATACAATTACTAACATCAAAATCTTAACAATAAAATATAAATGAAATAAGCAAAAAAAATATATAATAAATATTTAAATAAGCAATTGATTGCTAGGGAGAAGAGAAAAAAAGTAAAATCAAGTAAAGGAATCTTGTCTTACGAACGATTTATTTCTTGAGATAAAATATGCAAATTTCTTTTTCTCAATAATATTAATTCATGTTGTGTGTTGTATTTGCTAAGACTCTGACTCTCAGAGTCTTGTCTTTCGTTTTTATTATTGTAAAGTATTTATCCACGAAATTGCTCATTTATCAGTAACAACCCATCGAAACGCTTTATTTTTCTTTAAAAAGAAAGCAAAAACAAAAAAACTTGAAATATTTTTCGTTTTAGATTTGCTTGTCGAGATGTTAATCGGATCTGCTTTTTTTCTTCCTTAATATTTATTTTTTGTTATTGTTGTTTAAGGACAAGCCTTAAAATATTCACATGCGAGCATCCTTGCTCTGAGAATTTATAAGATTTTTTTGTTAGAAAACGTAGCAAAGATAAGCATATTGTGGTATTAAAATTCTCAATAGAAAAGACAAGAAAATAAAAAACAAGTAAGAGTGCTATATTCGGCTGTGCCGAATCTTATATACCCTTTACCAAAGTGCGTTTATGTAGTATAGAGATACATACTCAAGCACATACTTACTTTTATATACAAAGAAAAAAATAATAATTTTCAAACCCTAGAATCATAATTTTAGATTTTTCTGATTACTTATACCAATCTAGTAGTTCTTAAAAAAATATAGAAAGTGTGTTAAGTGAAAAAAAGGAAATTCAAAAAAAAAATGTTTCAATTAGTTACTTTAATGTCTAGAAAAAAAATCATAGTCTCCAGCTCTGGAGCTGTGGCTTTTATTTTTATAATTTTCTATACCAAACTTTTCTTTCCAAAGCGTAAAATATATATAATTTATAAAGGAAAAGATAAAAATTAATTAGACTTAGTTACTTTTATATATCAAAAAAGTGTAAGTGTCCCAACCCTGAACTCATCTTTTTTGATTTTTCTGATTTCTTACACCAATCTCTTTCTTTTAAGAATTTAAGAAATGTTTAATTTATAGAGAAAAAGGAAAAATTTGTTTTAGTAACTTATTTTTGTAGAAAAAGTTAAAGTTTTCCAACCCTGGAATCGTCTTTTTAATTTTTTTAATTGTTTTTTTTTTATTTGAAATACCAATTTTATTCGTTATCAAGCATAAAATAATTTTATTTAATAAAAATAGATAAAAAAATTAGTTTTCGGTAGTTAATTTTTTATATCACAAAGAATCCTCCTTTTTGGTTTTTTTTTTTGATTTCTTACACCATCTTTTTTTAAGAACATAAGATATGTTTAATTTATAGTAAAAAAGATAAAATTTGTTTTAGTAAGTTACTTTTGTATAAAAAATAAGATTTTCCAACCCTGGAAACGTCGTTTTAATTTTTTAAATTTTTTTTATTTTGAAATACTGAAGTATAAAATAAGTTTATTTTATAAAAAAAAATTAGTTTTCGGTAGCTAATTTTTTATATCACAAAAAGTGTGGATTTTCCAACCCTGAAATCAAACTTTTTAATTTTTCTGATTTCTTATACTAATCTATTTCTTTTAAGAATATAAGATATCTTTAATTTATAGAGAAAAAGGAAAATTTTGCTTTAGTAAGTTACTTTTGTATAAAAAAAGTTAAAGTTTTCCAACCCTGGAAACATCTTTTTAATTTTTTGAAGTTTAATTTTTCATTTGAAATACCAATTTTATTCGTGGTGAAGTATAAAATAAGTTTATTTAATAAAAATTATTAAAAAATTAGTTTACGGTAGTTAATTGTATATATCACAAAAATCGTAGGTTTTCCAATCCTGGAATCATCCTTTTTGTTTTTCTGATTTCTTATATCAATCTCCTTCTGTCAAGAACATTCCATATGTTTAGTTTATAGAAAAAAAGGAAAAATTTGTTTTAGTAAGTTACTTTTGCATAACAAAAAAAGTTAAGGTTTTTCAACCCTGGAAACGTATTTTTAATTTTTTTTCAGTAAGAAATACCAATTTTATTCATACTGAAGTATAAAATAAGTTTATTTAATAAAAAATTATTAAAAACTAGTTTTCGGTAGTTATTTTGTATGGCAAAATGAAGCTTAAGTCTCCCAGCTCTGAAACCGTCTGCTCGATTTTGATGATTTTCAATACCAATCTTATCTCGACAATTTCTGATCCATCAGTCCAAGAACGAAGTCTCTAGCTTTTCTGGGAGCTTCGGAAAACCGATTTCACCTACAGACAGACGGACAGACGGACAGACGGACATCGCTTATTCGTATTCCCTATACATAAGGATCCGGAATATATATACTTTATAGCTCGCTTATTAATATTCTAGAAATTACAAACGGAATGACAAACCTATATATACCCTTTTACCATTTTTGGTAAAGGGTATAAAAAGTTAAAATCCAAAACACAAAAATTTACAACAGATTCTTATTAAGCGTATTTAGTCATAAAATTTCTTTAAAATATTATTTTTATTAAGTATATTTTTTAAATAACAGAAATTGCCTGCAATTTTAAGAACTTTAAAATGAAAGTGGTTATAGAATTATTGTTTTGGAACTTACTGCAATTAACAATGAAATCTTATTCCGCAACAGCAATGATTTGATTTCAAAAGCTGACTCTTTACAATTATTTAAAGCAGCTACGTCCAAACACACATACTATCATATTTGCATTTAAGGTAAACAGCTTTGCAAGCTCTTAAATTTGTTCTTGTTTCTTTGCAAAATAAGAGCAAGCATTGTTGACTGTTGTATTGTTGTTGTTGTGGATGTTGTACTCTCGTCGGAGTGAAAGTACAAAAGCTCTTTTGTAAAAGTTTGCTTATTGTGCATATGGCTTGGACGTAGTTGATTTAAAGGATTGATTTGCTACATCTGCCGTACCACATTGCTGATAGTTTTTATAGACAAGAATGATAATTTGTTTAGCAATTCTCATTTAGTTCATTTTAAAATTATTACAAGTAATTGTCTACAGCAAAGGCTTAAAGCCAATTCAACCGTTATAATTTAATATGAATTCATATTTAAATACAATTTATGAAATAGGTTTTTAAAGTTAATAAATTTTTTCATTAAATGATATTGTAAATTTTGTTAAAATACTTTTGTGTTCTCTAATACAATAGCATATTATCGTGACAAATTTTTCATGGTTTCTAATGTAAAGTACTTCCTGCAAATACAAGCCCTTCTTAATGGTACTGTAAATGATCTACACTCACATTACTGCTGGTTTATACGAATAATATTTGGATGTTATGGAGTAATTTTTATTTATTTCATTTTTGTGTTCTGTTTTATCTACTTTAGTTACTAAAAGTAACACCTCCAAGAGCAAAAAAAGTAAGTAAAATTTTCGATAAACTTCTTTAAAGATATATGTAAATTGAGCTTTAATTTGTCTTATAGTTGCTTGCATAAGGGCAGCAAATAAGTAACCAATTCATCAATCAAATAAGAATACGAGAATTATTATTGTTCCTCTTTGGTGAATTTTACTTATAAAAAAATGGTACATATCAAAAAGAAATATTTATTTCAATATTTTATTTTTATTTAAATAAATAAGAACTTAAAAAAAATTTTATTGTTGGTTTAGCAAGTCTAAAAAAAAATTCAAAAAATAGACTCTGTATTACAAAGATAAAATATAAAGCATGGTTACAGAATGTAAATAGGATTCACTTTTTTTGAAATTTTGTCAGAATATGCTGCTACATGATAGCTCAAAATTAAAGGGTGTTCCGAAACGAGCAACGAAACATTTTAAAATCCCATATAATATACACACAATTATTTATAGACACTTGAAATTTGCAAAGTTAGTGTATTTAAAATTTAAAAAATAAAAATTAAAGAGAATTTTATCAGTTAATGTAATTTGATGTATCTTGGAAACTCTTGAAATTTTCAAAAACGCTAAAACTAAAAAATTCCAAAATTATTAAATCGCCAAGCCGAAAAAAAAAAATCGCCAAAACAAAAAAAAACCAAATTAAAAAAAAACTCTTTAAAACTAAAATAAATCCCCGAAAATCCAAAAAATCGTCAAAACGAAAAAAATCACCGAAAATCGGATAAATCGCCGAAACGAAAAAAATGCCAAAACTAAAAAATTTCATAACTAAAATAAATCACCAAAACAGAATAAGCACCACAAATTCAAAAAAACGAAAAAATTAAAAAACACCAAAACTAAAAAAATTCAAAAAACCAAAAAAATCCCAAAAACGAAAAGAATTACGAGTAGCATTAAATATCTAGTATCCGTACAAGACAATTCGTGTACGAGTTAAAGTCTCACTTTAGTGAAATTATTTAATAAAAGCCTGTAAATATTTTGAATTCCATAATACGAGTATGGTGAAATTTATATCAATGTCAAATATTTCAAACATATCTTTAGAAACACAATAAAATTGATTATTAAACGAAGCCTCTTAAACAAAATATAACCGACTCATACATATTTTTAAACAGAAGCAGCTGCAGCAGACAATTTGGAAGGAATTCAAAAATTTCATCAAATGTTTTTCAATGTCTTCGAAATTCCTCAAAAGGCAAAACACACAAAAAAAACTGATGTAAACAGTGAAAAAAAAATCAAATATAAATCCATAAAGACAGCATTCAGTCAATAAGATTATATTGATGTTGAGCCATCAACCAATAAAATGATATCAATCGATTTAAAAAAAAAAGAAAAAAAGAAAGCATGAGTATTTTATAGTAATGCCAACAGTTTGAAAGCCAACACAACTTTAAAGATATCACAACAAATCAACAATAAGCCACGCTAAATGGTTGTATATCCATCCAAGTGTTTATGTGTCTGTGTGTATGTGCTTACAAGGACTATTTCCCGGTCATTATATGCCGCAACAACGGGAATGAAAGCAAGAAGCTTTAAGCTGATATTTTTAAGATTATAACAACAGCAGCAGCAGCCAAAACAATAACCAAAGAAATTTGTTTTGTTTGCAATAATTTTCAATGTCCCTTTTAGCCATCTTACATCCTCCCTAATGGTGTAATATAACATGCTGATGACGATGATGGCGTTTGTGGTTGGGGGATGGCAGGATAAGTGTTCATTTCTTGTGGTTGGTGGTGTTTCTATGGTTTAAATGTTTTTTTTTGTATTGTAAACTAAATGCTTGTCAAGTCTGCTGTAATGATTTTGATTTTATAACTTCAAAAATAACTTGACTGTTTGTGTTTTTTTATGTTTTTTATTGGCAGTACGAGTATTACTGTATATCAATTCTACTTAAGAGTTTTTTTTTTCTTTCATTGCTGGAATTTTTTTATATTTTATTTTCTTTTAAACAGTTTGATTGCTTGTTTTCTATTACTATTGTTATAGTAATTGTTGTTGTTATTGAAGAAATATTCTTTATTGATAAATTATTTTTTACTGGTAGATTTTTATTGTATTGCTCTTTGAATTACTGTGATTTCATTGAAATATAAATGATTCAATTACAATAAAATTATTAAACATTCAAATAATTTCTATTGCATACTTTTCAATAAAGTGATAGAAGAGAAATTCAAGCATACTTACCGGCGTATTGAATAGTAAGTAGTTTCGATCTGGAAATGGAAAAAAGAGTTTCTTATGAAAATAGGTTTTTTAAAGTTTTAATTTTGATTAACTTAAACATGAAGTTATTGTGTATAGTGAAATATGTAATAGGGTATTTGCATTATCTCAAAATCTAGTGCTTAAGAAATTTCGAGCTAAATCTTGCTGTATTTTCTTAGATTTCCCATATAAATTTAAATCTATTTTGTCAGCAGAATTGTAGGAAATCTACTCAAAATCTTATATTTTTATCTATTTTTTACTACCCTGCGCAACAGATTTATAAAAAAAATATGACTAAATTAGCTCCGGTCTTCCTAAAAAAGGTGTGTGTGTGTGAATTGGCGAAATTGCAGTTATTTAGTTGTAGTTTTGCACATTTTTCAGATAATGGGCTTTGTTTAGGATTTAATTAAAATTAAGAAATACAGGCTCTGAGGTTAAGCGCACTACCAGGTCTACTAGTAAATACTAGGGTTAATAATATTGTAACTGAGAGAGACTGAAACATACATACATGCAAACGCACACTGACACGGACAAAATACGGAAAGTGTGTGTGGATTGTGAAGGATAAGATTTATATAACAGTTTTCAGTCGTTAAGCTGTGAACACCTAATTATTTTATATAAACATTTTTAGCAAAATAAAACTGCATAGAGCCGATAGCCCTGGCAGCTAGCTAGAATTAATTCGTAAGACTAAGTCAGATAAATAAATAAATAATAAAAATGCGTAGTGTAGGTAAAGAAGCATCTTGGACTCAATCTTATCCTTCTGATCCATTATGCTAGCATTAAAACTCTGCTTCAGAGAAGTCTACCGCCAAATCAACTAGACCTCAATAGTTTCATATTTCTTAAAATCAAGGACGCATTATTATGTGGGTGAGTACATAAGTCTTTTGAACTGCATAATCAGTCATTTCTTGTGACCCGCCTTCTATTTTTTTCTTTAGTCTTCTGCCTAAGTCTGAGTATGACTAATCCCACAATTCGTGCAAGCTTATCAGGATTACTATAGTTTCTCCAAAAGACTTCTTGGCCAGCGATCCAGACAATTCAAATATTAAGCTTGTTCCGATGGCATACAGGACCTTTACATACGTTTATGAAATAGAGCAGGGAGAGTTTTGTCTATCCTCCAAGCTTCGGGATCCACCACAGAGAAATGCAGCGAAGATGGACTGCAGAGACTGTTGATATCTCTTTGCCTAGTAAGACTTATGAGAGCAGGTGTAGAAGCATACCCAATGCATACATAGCGCTACCGAGAGTAGCGCGGTTGCACATATAGAAACGTGTTTTGCTTTCGGAAAGGCCTACACAAGTTGACCCTATACATAATATTTGGACCTATTATGGGATTATAGAAAAAGTATGGGATTTTTGGGGGCGAAACTCAAACTTTTTCAATGGATTTCTTGTAGAGATAAAGTGAACTTGTTGCTTTATTGCCCTCTCTTGAATATTTATCTTCAAACTCAAAATAGACAAGCAAATCTTGATAATTAAGAAATATCATCACATAAAATGTCCTTAAGAGGGGAAGAGGAATCTTACTCTTACAACTATTTCCATATCATCAGCATTAGCAACAAGTTTGCACCTATGCGTTTATAAAGAGAACAACACAAGAGTTAGAACCAGATTCCACAGTGTACCCCCATTTACAGAACGGTTCATACCAGAACCAAAATTATTCTACTATAAGTTACTAGATTTTGAGTCCACTTGCAGATTCCTGGATTCGATTAGGTACCAATTTCGGTGTCTTAGAAATATTGCTAAAAGATTTATTCGCTCATAGCAAGTGATTTCTCTATTATAGAGTCCAGCTTGTGCGGAGTAGACTTGTATCGAACTCTTTCAGTAGTTCGTTTTAGATACAAATCTATAATCAAACCTGTGTGATTTAAATGGGTTTATAATCATAGATTTGTGTCTAGTGAAAGAGTTCGATACAAGTCTATTGAATAGCCGATTCGTTCGACTTTGCCTTGTAATATGTTTGCTGTTGTAGTGGAAAGCAGACTTGGGGATATGGTGATCAACCATTCATTGTAATGTTTTTGGTCTGAATTACTTCTGCATATACTAGAAATATGTCTCAGTCTAAGACATGGATATGCTCAGTAGCCTTTCTGTAATTCGGTCGGTATAATACCGTGGGGTCCTGAAGTTTTATAAGACTCAAAGCTTTTCAAAACCAATATCAAGGTCTGTGTATTAACGATTCTGGTTCTGTGATAATGTGAAATGAAAAAAAAACTTTTCATTTTCATTTTCACAACCATTTTTCATAATACTTTTCACAATTACATAAAATGTGATTCTCGTTGCTATTATGAAAACATTGTTTTATTCCGTTGTGCCTATGAAACTTTTGTTTTTATGCTACTGAAATATGTCATGTAAATAAATAATATTTTTTCGTATTGTGTTAAAGTGACGTCGATGTCGACAACTGGAATAAGGGTGATTATTTTTGATTATGTACTTAAATTTCGGACTTGTTGTTAATAATTCCGACATCCTCTAAATAATTTACAACCAAAAAAATTTGATTTTCGCTGTTGCGCGTGTTTTTCAAGCTTCTCTACTGTTTTCACGTAAATATTTTTTGTGTAAAATAATTTTTCATATGAAAAGTTTTTTAAGTTTTTTTTTCACAGTTACACTAAACGAGAATTGACAGAGTTATGTACGTTTTGTTCCATTCCCCTTTTTTTCATAGTGCAAATGTATTTAAATTCTTTTCATTTTTCACTGAACGGGAATGAGAAATGCTATGAAATCGTGAAAAAAAACTTTTCATTTCATACTTTCACAGAACGAGAATCGACCCCCAGATATGTTTTATGATACCCATTGAATATTGATCAGATGTTCAAGTCTCAGTCTGAAAATTATCCGAGAAGTGAGTGTTGAATAGAACATTAAAGGACTCCTCAGTAGATGTAGTTCATGTCAATTTGGGACCATTCAAGTAACCCAAAATCTAAAATCACTATTTTTTTTATTAAAGAATTGAGCAGCTTTATTAATAAAGCCTCAATAAAATTTATAAATAAGGCTGTAAATTTATAAAATCTGTTCAAAAACTGTGGATTAGAAACCACAAAAAAGGTAAAGCCAAAAAAGGATAATGCAGGGAATTTTAATTCGTTCCGCCCAAAGGGAAGTTATTTTAAAAACCACAAAAATTAAAACATAAATTATGTCGATATAAAAAAAGCAGAGCAAATTTTAAAATCATTTTTTTTTTGTTAATCCTAACTTTCCCTCTCACTGTCGTTGCTTAATTATATTTATCAATGCTTATTCCTGGCCTCTTTTCTCATCCCATACCAATTTTATAAGGCTTACAAAAGTGTACTTAATAAATTGGGATTTCATACCCTGAGGAATTTTAAGTAATTTAACGCCAGCCTTATACAAAAACTTTCTTTTTGCTCTTCATTTCTTTGCTTTATCTTTTAACATTTTCGGCCAAATGAAAGCAAACGAAATCATGGAAAAGAAACACATTTACCTTTAGGCCAAATAAGAATAACTTGTTTTTTTTTTTGGAATTTAGGTTTGTGGCGAAAAGTTTTTTTTTTTTTTTTTTTTTTTGAAAAACTTTAATTTTAGTAACAATAGCATTTTATAAGTCTTACGATTCATTTTCATACGCCGCATTTGCTGTTGCTCGCCACAATACTCGTTGGTGAAAATTGTTTAAGGTCCTTTGTAAAGTTGTTGCTTTTTTCTAGAGTATGTACTAGAGATGGGTGAGTGTCGAATTTTTCCAACATGACACGAAAACGAATACCAAGATGCTCAACACGAGAGAAACACGCACGCAAAAATTTTTATCAACACGATACTGCACAATACGCACGAAATATTATTGGTATGGTATTGAAGATCAGAAAATTTAATTAATTTTTTTCAAGAGCCTCTTTTCAAAATAATGGGTGTTTTTATTGAGGTATAGAACTTTAAGTTGGCATCACTTTTTTAACTGGCGGCCATTTTGTCAGCTGTCAAGTGATTAATATTTAGTTTGGTTTGTCATTTCATCATAAACAAGCTTGCAAATCGTGCAAATTTATTTCGAAAATAATGGTTCAGTTCGCGAAGTTTACCGCAAGCTCCGTCCATTTTATGGTCGACATAATCGTCCATCAGAGCAATTAATTCGGTTAACCATGGATCGTTTTCGCACAACGTTTACCTATGTGATAATACGCATCCGCAGAGACGTCGAACAGTGCGCACCGAAGAAACAATTGCCGCTGTAGAGCAAAGTGTTGAAGAGGACCCGAATGAATCGATTCGCCACCGTGCACAGCAATTGGAGCTTTGTCCATCAACTTTATGGAAGATTTTGCGCAAAGATCTTGGCTTGCAACCTTACAAGATCCAGCTTGTGCAAGAATTAAAGCCGCGAGACCATGCAATGCGTCGTGATTTTGGTGTATGGGCCGAAAATGAGATTGATCTCGATGCTGATTTTCATCGCAAAATTTTGTTCAGTAATGCGGCTGATTTTTGGTTGAATGGCTACGTCAACAAGCAAAATTGCCGCATTTGGAGTGAAGAGAATCCACATGAGACCCTTGAGACGCCATTACATCCACAAAAACTGACTGTTTGGTGTCCTCTATGGGCTGGTGGAGTCATTGGGCCATACTTCTTCTGAAATAATGCTGGAGAGTCAGTTACCGTTAATGGAGACCGGTATAGAGCCATGATAACCGACTATTTTGTTCCCGAATTGGATGGCATGAATGTGGATGAGTTGTGGTTCCAACAAGACGGCGCTACATGCCACACAGCGCACGTCACAATCGATTTATTGAAGGAAACATTCGATGAGCGCATAATTTCGCGGAATGGACCTGTCAATTGGCCACCAAGATCGTGTGATTTGACACCATTGGATTATTTTCTTTGGGGATATGTGAAGTCGCTTGTCTACGCCAACAAACCAGAAACGTTAGGGGACTTGGAAGCCAACATTCGTGGCGTTATTGCCAACATACGGCCCCATATGCTCGAAAAAGTGGTTGAAAATTGGACCTGTAGAATTAGCTTTATTCGAGCCAGCCGCGGCGGCCACATGCCCGAAATCATATTTAAACATTAATGGCATAAAATTATCCTTCCAACAAAGCCAAATTGATGGACATTAAAACGATTTTCTTGTGTTTTATTTCAATTCGAAGTTCTATACCTCTAAAAAAAACACCCGTTATGTCACCGAGTTGGCACTGCCAGTTGATACTACCTGCCAGTACAGCTGATACTATCGATTTACGTACAGAACTTTAAGCTTCAGAGGCCCATACAATATCAACATACATACAAACGAGTATATGCTGGTGTTGTGTGATTGACGATAAAAAATATTAAATTTTTTCTCTACCGGTAATTCATTCATACATATTTTACATCTAAAATCGCTTCGTGTTTTACGTGTCAATTTTTCTCAATACAAAAGGACCCGAACACGCACAAAATCCGATATTTTGTCACGAACATTTCGTTCAGAGTCATGCATGTTCGTGTCACGAAAAAAACACGACACGCGCCCATCTCTAGTATGTACTATGAAAATTTGTAAGAACAAAAAATTAGGCTCATAAATACAAATTTCGAAATTACCACCATAGTTTTGCTTAAAAGATTATGCAGTCTATTTCTTTGGCAAATAAAAGGTTGCCAATAAAAGAAAAACTTATAAATATACATTTAGATTTAAGAGCAACAACTGGTCTATTTAAGCCATTATGAATGCGAAATTTCTTGCACAATGTTTGTGAGTGCGGAATGTGAAAGAAAGTAAAATTCATATTTTTCTTAACTCAAATAAAACTTTTTCATTTACTGCTGCTCAAATCTTTTTGTATGTATGCATGAGGATTTGCCTGCGAATTTTTTGGAAGTCTTAAATCTTTCGTTTAACCAGTTTAATGATGATGTAAGTGGTCTACAGATGTCAGTGAGTTATAAAGATGGCTTTTTTATATACTCACTCGCTCTTTCATACTTAAATAATATGTCTTTAGGTCATATGGACAAAAAATTACTTCTTTAACACGTAATAAAAAAAATTAGTATGGGATTAAAGGTTAAAAAGGACGCATTGCATGTAAAGGATTTTATTGACAAATTTCTTAAACAAAATAAATCGTTAGTGAAAATTTCAATGTCGATATCTTTTCTTTAGTCTAAAAGAAATTTTATTCTATTCACACACAAACAGTATTCTTGCTCTAGTTCAGTGCTGTCCACCGAGGGAAATGTATTCATGTATGTGTGTTCATTTGTATAAGAAGCCGATTGAACTTCGGCACTCTGGTGCCACTTTAGCCGGCTATTCTCTTGTTCTTAGTTTATTTGAGAGCTACGAGAAAAAATACCTATTGTTTGTATGCTTGCTTTTTAGGGTTTCTTACACACAAGGTGAAAAGTAACCCTATTGTTTTCGCTGCGATGTCCGTCTGTTCGTTACAGGCTCAGGCTGTTTTCTCAAGAACCGTAAGAGATACGGACGGAAAAAAATCGCCGAAAACCGAAAAAACCGCCAAAACTAAATAAAAAGGCGCCAAATTAAAAAAAAAGTAAAATAAATCGCCAAAAACGAAAGAAACGCCAAAACTAAAGAAAAAGGCGCCAAATTAAAAAAAAGTAAAATAAATCGCCAAAAACGAAAGAAACGCCAAAACTAAAGAAAACTTAAAAAACGTCAAAACCAAGAACTAGCATCAAAGCTAAAAAAAACACCAAAATTTTAAATATCGCTAAAACTAAAATAAATCGCCAAAAACTAAAAATTTTCAAATTTTAAAAAACGTCAAAACTTAAAAAAAAACTCCAGAAGCCGAAAAAAGTCCCAAACACGAAAAAAGCGCCAAAACCAAGAACATGCACCAAAACTAAAAAAAAACGCCAAAACCAAAAATATCGCTAAAACTAAAATAAATCGCCAAAAACGAAAATAAACTCTAAGACGAAAAATTTTCAAAACTTAAAAAAAGTCAAAACTTAAAAAAAAACTCCAGAAGGCGAAAAAATTCGAAATACGAAAAAAACGCCAAAACTAAAAAATCGCTATAGCGAAAATAAAACCAAAATTAAAAAAATCGTCAAAACTAAAAACTTGCCGAAAGCCCAAAAATAGCCAAAACGAAAAAAACGCTAAAACTAAAAAAAATCACTAAAACTAAAATAAATCGCCAAAAATAAAAAAAAGGTAAAACTAAAAAAACTTCAAACTTAAAAACCGCCAAAATCCCAAAAACCAAAAAAAAATTACGGGGACTTAATTGTTAGTTTTTAATGTCTACATCAGGTAAAATATTCGATTATATAGGCTAAAGTTTGTATAATTACATATCGATGGTCTCAAGTATATTGTACGAAATTGAGTTTTTTAGTGATTCCAATACATTTCACACATATACACATTGTCACAAAAATTTATTGCAAAAGTGTAAAAAATAACGCTTTTACAAACAGTTGTGCAAAAAAAGTTACATACTGAATATTACACTTTCTATTATGTTTTCACCTTCTCCTCTGTAAAGTTGCAATTATTTCTAATTGAGACCAACGATATGTTTGCATGCAGCGTCCGTACGGAACCCTTCGTGAGCAAGTCAAAGTCACACTTCATTTAATTTGTTCTTGGTCAATACTGAATTTAAAATTGAGCCAGAACCAGTTTAAAATATACTTCCATTAAAATAATAAGTTTCTAAATATTAAAAACTGCTCTGCATTTAACCAAAAGATTTAAAAAAGCCTTAACCTTCTTTCATACTTTTAAAATTTTTATATTTTAGCTAATTGCCATAGTTTTCCATCAGATTACTTGATACTGGTATCATGTTCGGATTAATATGTTAATATTACACTACGAGTTATAATATTGATTACCTGTAGTATGAATGTTTGTATATTAAACTTGCAGGATCAACACTTTTTTTCGCGCCCACACACACACAGACAGACAGACATCGACAAATTACTTTATTATAGACTTTATCTTCAATATATTACAAACCGATGGCTCGCCATCTTCCACCCCCCCCCCCCCCCCCCCCCGCCCACCCGAACCATGTCTCTCTTACTTGCATTAACATAAATAAACACTAAACTGTCAAAGAATATGCGTCAGCCAACTATTTGCCTTTTGCGGTTCTTAAAAAGTCAGCGAACTTTCTTTAGACCCTACTTGTTATTCCGCCATTATTCAGCAGTTAGTTAAAGGAAAACATCTTTTACTAAGCTCTCCCGTTCTTTACATTCGTCCATCCATCAAAATCTGTCACCTTACATCGTAAGACAATGGCAAGGCAGTTAAAACTCATTAGACAAGATATTAAATGGTAATTTGAGTCTTTCCTTTATGAATTTTATTTTTCTTTTTATATTCGTGTGTGTGCCTCAAGGAAGCGATTGCGTCAAGTATGTTGGTAATTTATTATGATGGTTGTTGATGGTGGTTTCAAATAATATTTAACAATAAGAATGGAAGCGTTTTAAAATCAAAACAAATTGCCAAAATAAACAAAAAAAACGTTTAGAGATTTTCATGACATCATTTCCCTATGAACTGAAATATGAATGAGAGATAATTTTTTATAAATTTAATTTTTTTTTCAATATCTTTTTATGGCAGAAAAGAAATTGCTTATAGCCATACGGTCTAATTCATATAAATTCCTTATTTCAGCTTTAATCTGTACATTACTTATGAAACAGATTTTGCTTTATTAAGCTCTAATAAAAATTTGTATTCATAACTGATTAATATCAGTGAATTAACTATTAAATGATTTTGCTTCTTTTGTAATTTTATGTTGGCAACATTATGCTACTTTCGCTCATTTTATGTTTAGTGATGCATACAACGAAGAATCGATTATCTAGGTAGTCTGTTTGAGTCGAAAAAAAAGTAAATCATTACGCATAATGTTATTAAAAAATAACTTAAGAAGTAGGCGTTTCACTTTTTATTAATAAATAAACCCAAAAAAAAAAAAAATTTATATGTATGTTGCAAAAAATTGTATTTAAACACATTTATATTCGGCTGAGTACAGAGGTAGGCAAATACCCATTTTATAGCGGTCGATTATGCATCACTATTTTGTTTTAATTTTAAAATGTTATTGTACATACATACATACATATGTAAGCATGCAGTACCATACAAACATACGTATGCTTGTACTTACATATGCCCTTATGTTTATAATTCTATTTTTCTTTTTGCCAATGAATGGGATTTCTTTAATCTTCAACGATGTTTATTTGTATGTATTTTTAATTTTGTACAATTAAGCATATATACATATGTACATGTATTGACTTACATAAATTAATACACTTGTCCAAGAACATTATTCAGGAGACATGCATAAGAATAAACAAGAAACATAAAAGTGAGAAACCACAGAAAATCTCACATAAGGGATAAAAAAATCAAGAAAATATTATTTATAATTGCTTATCAAACGCTTAAAGAAGCATGGAGGCTACATTAAAAATCTCTGAGTTATGAAACGTTTATTAAACGTCTAATAGGCTATTAATCATTTATGAATACACATTTAGCGATTTTTGACTATTAATGTGTTATTGCACTGTTAATAATCATTTATGAATTAGACCGATAGAATTTAAAGAGTTATCTCGTAACTGTGACTTCACGACTTTAAATATTACGCTGTGTGATAAAGAAAAAATACTTTTAAAAATACCAATCATTGATTGCGGGCGTGGTTGAGTAGATTATTTTGTTATGTCTAGAAATTCGATTGAACTCTTAAAATCGGGAATTATTAACCCTTATTCTAGTCCTCAACATCGACGTCACGTCAATACAATATTAAAGGATTATTAGTCTACTTCTATTCCCCAAGGTCTAGAAAAAAGCACAACTGCATGGGCAACAGTCAGTTGTTTTCAACAATGACTAGATAGGATCCAATTTTCGGCATTGCATTGACGTGACGTGGATGTTGACAACTAAAATAAGGGTCGTTGATAACATACAACTTTTGGGTCCCTTACTTTTGCTCTGACTTGGAAGTGCCAAATGTTTTTGGATAAGGGAAGGGAATAATTTGAATTGCACTTAAACAAATGTTTACGGGTCAATTTTCTTAACTGTATGAGCCTTAACAGGTGCTGGAGCGTGTTATCTATACCTGCTCTCCTGACAAATCTCAAAATTGCCATTGGTTTTAGTGTTGGCAGTTCCCAATCTTCAAACAAATGGTTGCTCAATTGGCCATATCTTCTGTGGCATTAAACTTAACTGTACTCCAGCATGAGCTCTAGAGTTTCATCGTCATAATCAGAGGCTATGCACCGGCTCTACACTATTAATGACAAGTCGGTTAAGGCATTTTCTCATCTTGCAATGGCCTGTGAGCAAGTCGGTGAAAATTCTTAAATTATTTTATTTAAGGATATGAGAACTTTAAAATAATTTTGGTTATAGGTTCCAATCATTAGATTTGCAGCTTCAATGCAAGAAAGTTGAAATGAGATTGATTTGAACAACTGTGGGTTTCATTGCTAGTATTCTTGATCTCCATCAACATATCTTCTCTGGTTCTATTCGATTCATGTCCTTAAATGGTTTGGGCACGACTATAAACTTGCCAGCACTACCACTGGCCAATTTGTCTAGCTTTTTGTTTCCTTCTACTCCGACGTGTCCGGGAACCCAGCACAGTGTTAATTTATCCGGCTGAACTCATGCGCCATTCCAAAGCTAACTTAGACTATTAGACCATCTGTATACCATCTGATGGCGCTACGTTTAAAGGTGTCGTTTCCCTCTATCCATACTCCCAGGTGAGTCTATTTATAGACTAGGGGTGTGGCAATCCCGGGGCCCCAGCTAGGGTAATGTAGCTTTTTCCGCTGACGGACCTTTGGGTCATTACCCGTAAAACTTATGTGTTATTGCCCAATCTCTGAACATAAACAGAGCAAAGGATGTGCACATATTTATAAAAGGAAAACAAATATTGTACGCCAGTTGTTGTCAGTTCGGTGCATCGTCACCTAGAACTGCCCCTGAGTTCAAAAGCAATCAGCCTCTGCCTATACTAGAGAGAGTATCCACTACTATGCCTAAGATATTCTTTCGAGCTCGGGCAGTAAAAAGGGTTTTGTCGGAACTCAACATAAACAAGTCTCCTGGGCCGGATGGCATTCCAGCACTGGTCTTGAAACAGTGCTCTTCGACGCTAGCACGTCCATTAGCTAATCTCTTCAGCACGTTGTACCATGTTGGTGAGTTCCCAGTGTGTTGGAAGATTGCTAACTTTACGCCAATCCCTAAAAAAGGAGAAGCTACTAACCCTGAAAATTATCGCCCAATCGCAATATGCTCTGCACTTTCCAAAGTGATGGAAAGTATGTTAAATTTCCATCTTGTAAGGTATTTGGAGTCCAACAGCTTACTCAACGACCGGCAGTATGGATTTCGTAGAGGCCGCTCTACGGGAGACCTACCAGCCCTCCTCTCGGAGAAATGGTGTAATTCAGTCCACCATTTTGGCGAAAGTAAGGTGGTGGCTCTAGATATCTCCAAGGCGTTTGATAGAGTGTGGCATGGTGCACTTTTGTCAAAATGTATTGCCATTGGTGTCGGTGATAATTTCTCTCGTTTCTTATCGAGTTTCCTCAGGGATCGCACTATAAGAGTTGTTATAGATGGGATCTCATCAAATGAGTTCAAGTTAAATTCAGGGGTACCGCAAGGTTCCGTTCTTTCGCCAACTCTATTCCTTATCTTCATAAACGACCTTCTATGTAAAACTTTCAACCCTATCTACTCTTTCGCGGACGACAGCAGCATTTGCCATTTTTTCTCATTCAGCAATAGACCTAGTCTGCCGCAGGTTGAGGCCATGCGTCAAATAATGAATGAGACTTTAAACTATGATTTAGAAAAAATTTCTGAATGGGGCCATGTGAACAGGGTCGACTTTAACGCCCGTAAGACCCAATGTTGCATGGTTACACACAGACGTATGACCGAAAATGCTGTTGCCTCTGTAACTATGGGGGGTATAAATATTAAGGAATCAGATGCTCTTGATGTTCTTGGCATGAAAATACAGTGTGATGTTCGTTGGACTGAACACATTTTTCAAATTGCAAAAAAAGCATTCAAGTGCCTCGGCTTTTTGAAACGGTGCAAACAATATTTCACCCCATCTGACCTCCTTACTATTTATACCACCTATATCCGTCCGAAAATGGAATACAACTCTCATGTATGGGCCGGCGCTTCAAAGTCTATTTTGGGGCTGCTCGACCGCGTACAGGAGAGGGCGAAAAAGCTCATCGGTGACAGTAGGGTATCCAACTCTATTGATTCATTGGAGCATCGACGCAATGTGGGGTGCATTTCATTGTTCTATCGTTACTACAACGGAATGTGTTCTAATGAAATTAGGGAACTTGTTCCTGAAACCCGCACATATGTACGTACAACACGTGCCTCATTTAGAGCACATCCTTTTGTGGTCGATTGGCCAAAGCATCGCACTACGCATTACAGAGAAAATTCCTTTTTTAGCCGCACTGTTCGTATGTGGAATCAACTGCCTGCGGAGGTCTTTCCTGTCACTACCAGCGTGGGAAGATTTAAATCAAATGTACACAGACACTACTCCCTCTATCCTCCTTCCCTATAACCTATTTTCCTAGTTCTAGCACAATGCACTGCATGAGTAGGGGTTACCCCTGAGTGCTGGTCCTATTTAAAAAAAAAAAAAAAAAAAAAAAAAGAGGTGAAGCCCTTGTGGTGGAACTTCGAGGTCTAACCAGAGGCTACTTCTGGTACCACGTGTGCCGGTTGCCCAACAGCTGGGCTGCTTAGAGATAAATGCATTGCGGTTGTCAAAAATTTCTGGTCCAAAATGGCTTTTGTCCTGGATACGACCCCAGGACTCTTTCACTTTTTAGCTCCTGTTATACACAAATATACTGGCCTCCGCAATTTTTCCAATAGATTCCTGGTAGTAGCCAAGCTAAAATATAAATTCTTCACAATCGTTCAGTAGACTTAACGTTAACAATTATACCTTGGCCCTCTTACATAATTTTGTTTTTTAAATTTTTGACACATTTTGCCTTAAATCTATGCAGGTATTATTACACTAACAAAAATGTAGATAAATTCAATTATATCCTCATGAAAATGAAGACTGAAAAACAAGTTATTATTTTGATTGCAGGGATTTGTGTAACAATGTTAATAATTTCTCCTGCACTAAGTTGCACATGCAGACAAATATTGTTGCCATGTTTCTAGTAAATTTTCTAAAACTCCTGCTCTGTCTGTCCATCCCATCGAAGACTACAACAACAAATATTTAATCATCATATTTGGTTCAAACAATTGCATCTATAAATACAAGTCTAAAGCAAATTATCCACGTACGCATCCTGTTACAATATTTGTGTATGTTCACACCCAGCAAACATTCTTCCAGGCAGTAATATCCTAGCAACAAGAAAAAATTTAGGCGCTTCAACTGACGTTGCATTAACAAAGATATACATATAAACATTAGCATTATCAAAATAATGTTTATATTTTATTTTATAATTCTTTCGTCTATTAAATATAAATAATAACAAAATATTCTATATCTGATTTGATCAGGCTAAAGTTCATATCGCTTTGTAAGCCAAATTACATGTGATAATTACTGATGAACAAATAACACCAAAGTTAATTGTAAAAAAAAAATATTAAGTCTCGGCGAAACCAAAAATGCGGAATAGCATTTTTTTGTTAAGATGCGATATCTTTGCAAAAATACTCTTTTTGTTTTTTTTACATTTGTTATCTTTATTACTTGGGACTGGTTAAAATTATTCTAGTACAACGCTACCTTAAACTAGTTATTACTTATCTTTATCTTAATTTGTTAAACGTTTGACCAGTCTTGAACTTTAACGCCACCAACAATTAACAACAACCAACAATTTATTTTTTTTTAAGATTTAAGGTCTTATTCATAAAAACTATTTTTGATTTATTAAGAGGCATATAAAACAATTTTTCATACAACATTTGTTTTATAAACCCTTTAAAAGACAATATTATTTTTTTTATCAATAAGGCAGCAAATTAATATTTGTTCGTTATCATGGTTGACACTTTGAATTGAATTATAATCGCATTTGTCAAGATTAAGATAATCCAAATGCAGCAGGTAGATAACGGCAGATCTCTTATGCTTTTTTCACACAATTATTATTTTATTGTAAAAAGATATTTATTATCATTAAAAATTTTTCAAATAATTCTGCCAAAAAAATGACTTAAATGCAAAGATCTGATAGAACATTTTCGAAAAAAAATTATGGGGCCAAACTGGAAGTAAACTCTTTGCAACAACAAATAAATTCAGTAAAGTGCGACTCTGACTCGCGAACGAAGGGTTCCGTACGAAGACTAGATATGTAATTTAATACAAACTTCATCCTATATAATATATAGTTTTGGCATTTTTTTCGTTTTTGGGGTCTTTTCGTTTTTTTTTTTTTTTTTGTTTTTGGCGGTTTTTGCGTTTTTTCGGTTTAGGCGATTTTTTAAGTTTTGGCTCTTTTTTTAGTTTTGACACTTTATTTTCTTGTTTTGGCGATTTTTTTCGGTTTTTGGCGTTTTTTTCATTTTGGCAATTTTTTTTATTTTTGGAAATTTTTTTATTTTTGCGATTTTTTTTATATAAAATTTTTTTAGTTTTGGCGACATTTTCGCGTTTGGCGTTTTTTTTCATTTTGACGATTTTTTCGAATTTGGTGATTTATGTTAGTGTTAGAAATTTTTTTTTTTAATTTTGGCGATTTTTTTCGTTTTGGCGTTTTTTTAATTTTTGGCGATTTATTTTTTTGGTTTGGCGATTTTATAATTTTCGTTTTTTTTAGTTTTACCGTTTTTAAAAATTTCAAGTTTTTGGCGATTATTTTAAGTTTTGGCTCCTTTTTTAGTTTTGACACTTTATTTTCTTGTTTTGGCGATTTTTTCTTTATTTTTGGAGATTTTTTTAATTTTTGCGATTTTTTTTTTATTTAAATTTTTTTAGTTTTGGCGACATTTTCGCGTTTTGGCGACTTAAAAATTTTTTTTTTAATTTTGGCGATTTTTTTCGTTTTGGCGAATTTTTTTTTAATTTTTGGCGATTTTTTTTTTTTGTTTTGGCGATTTTATAATTTTCGTTTTTTTAGTTTTACCGTTTTTGAAAATTTCAAGTTTTTGCCTCTTACGGTTTCCAAGATATAGCAAATTGTCAAAATTACATAGTCAAAATTGCATTAACTGATGGACCACCCTTTAATTTTAATTTTTTTTTTGAAATTTTAGTGTTAATTGTTGTAGTCTGTATAAAAATACACTAATTTTAGAAATTTCAAGTTTCAATATACATATGTTCATACAATTGTATGTACATATATTACATGGGATTTTAAAATTTTTCGTTGCTCGTTTTGGAACACCCCTTAATTTTTAATTCTCATGTATTTGTTGTTGTAGCGGCCAAGGTTCTATATACTGTGTCGAAATTTCAGGTCCGTAGCTCTTACGGTTCCTGAGAAAATACGGTGTGACGGACAGACGGACAGACGGCCAGACGGACAACGTAGCGAAAACAATAGGGTTCCTTTTCACCTTTGGTGTACGGAACCCTAAAAATTAAGATATGTTGGCTCAGAAGAAGTACGAGAAATATAAAATTAAATTAAATTTAATGGGCATACCTTTGCCTATTTTTTAAATGGAAGATAATGTGCTTTTTAGAGCACAGGGTGTGTTAAGTTTTGTACAAATCGGTAAATTAGAACCACTTTAAATAAAATATTAAATTTTACTAGGAGTGACTCCAACCATTTTTTTATCTATTTTAGAGCTCAAGGTGAGTAACAAGTTTCGTGAAAATCGCTTAAGTAGAACCGAGTGAAATATAATAAAAATTTTTAATGGGCGTAACCCCGACCACTTTGTTTCTACTTTCAAATTGTGTAATTGCAACAACCAAAAGTGTTTTATAGGTTTCGCAGCAATGCAATCAAATAATTCTACTTATCATAAAATAAAATTAAATAAATTGTGAGCACGTGCCCGCCCACTTTTTTATAATGGGACGAATTTGAAGCTATACCCTCTCAGACAAAAAAAATATTACAATTGGTGTAAAATGTACCGAGATATGACATAACAATGTCAAAAAAAAAACATACGAATTGATAATCTCCTCCATTTTTTTAAGGCGGTTAAACATAAAGCAAACAAAATAAATTTTATTTCCATTTCTTGTACAGACTGAAATATTTTTATTAATAGGCAGATTTGGTAAAAAATTTCGTTTTTAAAGCTATGTACAGACGATTGTCAGATCTTACAATATTGTCAGATCTGGCAATGTGCTGACAATGTACTGGCAATCGAAAATTGCCAGCACAATATTTCTTGTCAGTTCACACGGATGTCAGAAAATCTTACAATTTATTGCCAGACGGTTGTATGACAATAAATTCATCTGACAAAATCGTCAGTAGAAAAATTGTCAGTTCACACGGTTGTCATATGCACAAATTGTTCGATCTGTTGTTATGCGTTGCCAGACTTAAACCATTTGTTGGCCATTGTTAAATATTTATCGTTTGTGTTTGTGTTAAATGTAAAGAGTGAAAGTATAAATAATTATGGACCATAAAGAAGCAATTGCAATGATTTTGTCTGTATATATTTTATTATAAACTTTTTCTTTAAAATCAAGCGTGTGCGGTGTTGCCCATAGAAAGAATTATCTTACAATGACACCATTGTCAGATGCATGAACTTCGCACATCTGACAATATCAAAATGTCTGACAAATATCTGTCAATAATTTTACAATGTGTTCACACGATTGTAAGATGTCTGACAATATGTTGTCAGTTGTCGTCTGACAAAAATTGCCAGTTCACACGGTTGTAAGAAATTTTTAGCACATTTTACTGGCAATATTGTAAGATCTGACAACCGTCTGTACATAGCTTAAGCGTTTCAAATTTGTGTGAAAAAAAAACGAAAATTCGCTTCGAAAAATATTTTTTCCAGACAAAATTTCAAAATGAATAAATCGTTTGTATTTTGTGATATTCTATTTAAATTTTATTTTTGAAAATATTTATATATGTCTCCAATTTTTTTCTTTCCGTAAGCTTTCTATTATAACATCTGAGCGTAAGTAAAATGGAGAAAAACTTCTATAAACAATATGGCAAAACCGGCACGTGAGAGATGATACCGGAAATGGGGAAAAATAACGCTTCAGCACAAAAAATGCTTTCCACAATCGCCGAACGGAACGAATAATGAAACCGAATATATTTGAATTACAATAACTGAGTTTTCAATTTTCCTAAATTTAATGATAGTTAAAGGTCAAAAAACATTCTTTTCACATCTACTAGATTTAACTGCCCGTTAGAAAGTTGTAAGTACAATGCCGGCTAAATTCTCAGGAGATTCCTGCAGGCAACCCAATCAAAATATGCGTGTTTGTTTCAAAAAGAATATATATAATAATAAAGTAAATAACTTCTGTTGCTGGCTTTTCGTTTTACAAAAACTACCACAAGGTAATCGCAAAATTAATTTATCAGCAATATTTACAAGATATGAGTACGTTTTTATTTATCAAATAACTTTTTTATAGCTTTACAACAACAATAAAACGAATGAAAACTATATAAATGTTAGACCACCGAACAAGAATTTTAGTTGTTATTTTTATATTCAATGTGAAGCAACATGAAACTCTTATTAGCTTTCATTTTGGTTTTGACAACTACTTCAGCTTTCGATTTAAGAGGCGTGGAGATGCCAGAAGGACGCATCTTTAACGGACAGACTGCTGTTATTGGCCAATTTCCCTATCAGGTGGGCATTCGCATAAAACATACAGGATCAGCTACTGCTTGGTGCGGAGCTGTTTTAATCAGTCAGGAATGGATATTGACTGCTGCTCACTGTTTGGAAAATATAATTAAGGTTACAGTGTATTTGGGTACCATAGTCCGTCATGAATCTAACGTGAAATATACCGTCGACGGAGACAACATAATCGTCCATCCCGAGTGGTCGAAAGAAAGAAAACTCAACGATATTGCATTAATAAGAATTCCACCCACGGAATTATCTGTTGCCATTCAGCCCATTAAGCTGCCCAGCCCTGCAGATTCCATATACGATTATGATGGTGAAAGGGTTATCGTTTCCGGCTGGGGTCGTACTACTGACCTTAGTAGCCAACTTCCCACATATTTACAGTGGGGTGAAATGAAAGTCCTTGCGAATGATGTATGCAAATCTCTTTACAAGTTTTTTAAAAGTACCAATATTTGCATCGGCCCCATTAATGGTGTTTCTACATGCAAAGGTGATTCCGGTGGTCCTTTGGTTTCGGAAAATCGCAAAGTTCTAGTGGGTTTGGATTCCTTCAGTGCATCTGAAGGGTGTCAAAAAGGCTTGCCTACTGTGTTTACCCGAATCACAAGATATTTAGAATGGATTGAAGCTGAAACTAATATTTTTTAATAAAGTAAACACAATTACTCATTTCTATATATATAAAACGATAAATTTACATAATTTTTAAGAATTTTTTTAAATTATTTTTGTAACCAAAAAAGTGTTTAAGATTCGTAAAGGAGAGTTATGTGACTCTGAAATAGAAAAGAAATGTTCATTGTGCATGTAAAAGAGATTTAACATGTGTGTTCTAGTTTTTGGGTGGGTGTTAATGGAACAACAACTGTTTGCATAAAGTCCACTTAGCTGTATTACGAGTACCATGTGTAAATGTGGGTGTGTGTGTGTGCATGTGTGTGCATAAAAGTGTTTGCTTTAATACCGTTATAAAACCCAAGTTCAAGTTATTATATTTTGTTACCTGCTACCAACTAGATTATATCCGCTTGCTAAGACTTTACCACAATAGAAATTAATAAAGTTTCTGTTGGCGATATTTTTTTGCTCGAACACTTGCATGTATACATATGAATAGCAATCTTGTAAAGGTGCACAAGTGTGAACAAAAAAAGAGGAAGCAAAACAGAAGAACGATAATCAAAATTTGTTTGAAATTTTAATCCTTATCTTAGCACACATCCTTGAAAACAAATTTCCTTAACTGATGCCCTTGCACAAATTGGATAGTCTTTATTATCGCTACAAAACTGAATGGTTTGCTAAAGCATGAATATCTTTTACGCCTGCTATCAAAATCATATCAAGTTTCTTTGTTATTATAAACCATAAATGCTTTAGTTTAGTTGTAAAGTTTTAAATAACTACTAATCAAATTAGGTACACAGAGAAAACATACTCGTTGTGACAACCGAATTTGTTGCCAATTGAATTTTGACGGTTGCAGCAACTATCATAGAATTCTTCTATAGCGACTGAAATTTTCTTGTGGTACCACAATATTTTAATTATAAACCTCAACCCAATAGTTGCAGCAACAGAAAAAATTAGTTGACAGTATGGAATTTGAAATAAATGTTATTCTTGCTACCGAAAATTTGGTTAATATAATTAAAACAATATCATAATTGGCACCTGTAAAAGAAAAATTGGCCTTCCTTGCTGAAATAAAAATAAACAACAAACGCAAATGAAAATACACATTTTAAGAAATTTATTATTTGAAATATTGTCATATTTTAATTGAAATTTATTTCCTAATGGTGAAGCATGTCTATATAAATTTCTTCAACCACACATTTTGAAAAGCCACAAACCTGTTATCTTATGCACAGACTTTCAAAAACCATTTGAGAATTCAAAAATCATAATATCTTTGAAAGTCACAAAAGTTAATTTTTTAATTTGCTGCTATAAACTATCATAGTAAACTCAACCTCTAGTTAGTTGCAGCAACTGATTGAAAGTTTTTATTTTAATTTTAATATAGAACGACAATTTTTTAGTTGCTAATACCAAAAGTTGGTAGTAAAATCCAATTCGTAATATTTTATTCGGTTGGGTTAACCAATCAGTTAATTAGTCAAGACAAAAACATACGCCCGGTTGATGCAATCAATTTAAGTATTGTCACAATCATAACTTTGTTACAATTATGCTCTTATGGCAATGAACATGGATTGTTTTTTGGATTAACAGAAAATTGATAGCGTGAACTGAAATATAGTTAAGGCAAATGACATTTTATTGGACTAACCGTTTTCCAACCAATCTTTTTTCTGGGTGTATGGGAAAAAGATAATGAAAGGCCGACCTTATATAAAATTTTTAATTGGGGTTAAGAGAACTTTTTTTCAACTACGAACTTTTTTTCAACTAGCGGTCTCCACTAGCCATGAACTTGGTATGGGCATCTTCTCGGACATCGCAAATGGCTAATGGAGACCGCTCATGTCTATGTTTCGTCCATGTTCTGACATGGATGCCCGAACATATGTCTGAGCAACAATGCTCGCCATGAGATTCGCCGCCCGCAAACCATTTGCAAGCAAAAGAAAAGAGACAGAACAAATTTGGTAAATATTCCATCTCTATTGCACTAACGCAAATTACTTTGATATTCCTGAACATGGACATCGCACGTATTCACCACAACAAAGAAGTTGATGAATTTTTCACAATTGCTCTGCCAGCGTCATGTCCATGTCATGTCCAAGTCGATGGCTAGTGGGGACGTAGGGTAAACATCATAGAACTGTGAATTGCAGAATGGCAGTGCAAGTGCTTGCTCTTTGTTGTAGAATTTTTCTCGAGAAGCAAACATTTTCGTAATGTTTTGTTCATATCATCATTTCAATCTGAAAGATTCTTTAGTTATGGAGATTATTTTAATGGTTGCTATGCTAAATAACTTATCCAGTGCTGGATTTTTTTAAGGTGGAACGCCTTAAATTTAAAAGACGCAATTTACACTGTGCCTTTTCTGCTTGCCTGTGCAGGCAGGCTTTTTTAGTTTATTGGTGAGAGGGGCTGAGAAGCTTGAGGTGTAGAACAAAAGACACAAAATGAAAATTCGAGGGGATTTATGACATTTCTCTTTGCCTTTTTCGTATTCTCAGCATTAAACGTGTATATAAATGCCAAAAAGGCATGAATAAAAAAGGCTTAATGTAAATGTGCGTGACTTTTCGTAGGGGGTTCAAAAGAAAATTGTCAATACAAGGCAGGCTAAAAAGGCATAATGTGAATAGCGACAAAGTTGTCTGACAAACCTAAAAAAAATTTTTTTAAATTTGCCTGTCGACGTACAAATTCGAAAGCATTTATTTTGTTTCAACATACAGAGCATGCCCTTTTTACTTAGGGTTCCGTACACTAAAGGTTTTTCACCCTTTTGTTTTCGCTAAGCTGTCCATCTCTCTGTCTGTCTGTCTGTCTGTCAGTCTGTTTTCTCGAGATCCGTGAGAGCTACGGACAGAGTGTATACAACTTTGGCCGCTACAACAACAAATACATGAGAGTTAAAAATTAAAGGGTGCTCCAAAACGAGCAACGAAAAATTTTAAAATCCCATGTAATATAATATAATCGTATTTACTTATGTATATTGACACTTGAAATTTGTAAAGTAATTAATACTAAAATTGAAAAAAATTTAAATTAAAGGGATTCTATCAGTCAATGTAATTTTGACTATGTAATATACAGCAATTATTGGAAACCGTAAGAAACAAACTCTTGAAATTTTCAAAAACGGTAAAACTAAAAAATCCAAAAATTATACAATCGCCAAACCAAAAAAAAAGCAAAAACTAAAAAAAAATCGCCAAAACGTAAAAAAGCACCAAATTAAAAAAAAAATTCTAACACCATCTAATCGCCAAAACCGGAAAAATGGCAAGAGTGAAAAAAAATCACCAAAATTAAAAAAAAGTCAAAAATCTAAAAAAGTCGCCAAAGCGAAAAGAAATCGCCAAAATTAAAAAGAAAATCCAAAATTAAAAAAAAACGTCAAAATGAAAAAAATTGCAAAACAAGAAAAAACGCCAAAAAAAACAAAAAAACGCCAAAATTAAAAAAAAATCGTCAAAACCAAAAAAAAAAACCGAAAAATCGCCTAAACTAACAAAACGCTAAAAACTCAAAACCCCAAAAACGGGGAAAAAAATGCCAAAAATATATTTAATAGGAAGTTCGTATTGTATTACATATCTGCGGCCCTATGTATAATTAAAAATTGACATGAAGTTGGCATAAGTGGCAAAATTGAACATGATCTTGACGTGTTTTGCCAAATAATTTTCCATTAAAGATCATGCTAAGATATAATCGAGTGTTAAAACTACATCATGTGGTGATTTTTAATGTAAAATTGTATAGAGGAACTCGTCAACACGTAGTTCAATTTTGTGACTTGTGCTAACTTCATGCCAAATTTCGATTATACATAGGGCTGTTAGTGTCCGTACGGAACCCTTCGTGCGCGAGTCAAAGTTGCACTTCACTGAATTTATTCTAATTAATTAAAAATTTTAATCGTATTCATTTTAAATAGATTGAAACAATTATCACTTATTATTCATAACTAAATGTCACGTGAAATTAACACCAAAACACAGAGACCGGAAAAGAGTCTTGCCACTTTACAGTTTTCAATTCCCAAAAGACAAAACAACCCATGAATACTACTTGCACATGTAATAATTTACACATTTTGTGTTGATTTATATTTTTTTATTGTAACATCTATCTTTTGGCTGGCTGCCTTTTGTAACTTTTTACTTTTTTTTCTGTCTGGTTTTGTTTGTTGTGCTGTACAAATTATTATTTCATATTCTTATTGTTGTTTATTTCCTCATTTTTTTTTCTCTCTCCCCAGCGCCAGTAAGTGTGAAATGATAAATGTTCTTGACAAATAGGTTTATAATTGTTTTGTCTAAGCCATGAATGAGTTTGTAAAAGTTGATTTAACTCTGTTGCTTGCCATTGTTTTTGTTGTTGTCTGTGTTATCCAAGCAAGTTTGGTTTAGTTTCTACATGTGGGTATTTACACCCACACACACACACACACAGACAAATATAATTTAGTTTTAGTTTCATTTGGTATATTTGATCATGATTATGCCAACACTAATGGTTGCTTAAAATGCCGTATAGTCATAGGCCTAGAAAAACTATTCTGGGAGGTGTATTGCCCCCAATGATTGCGCTTCCACCCGCCTGTAATTATTAAAAAGTGCATGAAATTATTTATTTAAATTTTACTCCTGAAAATCGGCAGTCATAATGACCCTCCAAAGTAGAGCTGCAAAACTATCGATGGTACTATCGATAGTATCGATAGTTTTATTTTAAGTGGACTATCGATATTTTTTTTCGATAGCGATACTATCGACAAAAACGCTACTAAAAGAGAAACAATCAAAGTCAATAAAAACGGAATGATGGCGACTGTGTAATAAAAAATGCAACATTCAAATTTCGCCGCCTGTAAACCTTTATAATAATGGTTATCATTACATATATAAATGTGAAAACAAATAAATTAGTTTTGATTTGACATAAGATGTTAGTTTTTATCTACTAGATGCAAGTTGCATAAAAATACAATTAAACGGCTTTGATACATGAAGAAATTTGACGGCGGCTAAATTTGACGACTACTTGGACTGTCTCCGCTCTTTCCTTTTAAATAAAAGGTGACGCTAAATCACCTTCTGTTAAACTAATACTTTTTAGCTAACTGCAATATTTTAAGTAATAATGAAAGATGTTTTTTTTATTTTATTCCTCTTTAATTTATTTTCTATTGATCCATCTATCTATCTGTTTGCTTTTTCGTTTATTTTTTTATAGAACTGTGTATATATGTTTGTTGAATATGTGTATTAAAAACATTGGAACTAAAAGTTTTAAAAAAATCAACTTTTTTTCTTTATGGAATGATTAAAAAATTCAAGATTTTATATTAGAAAAATACACAATTGATAAGTTTCTAAGAATCAAAAACTATCGATAGTATCGATGGCATCAAAAAATACTATCGAAACTATCGAATGGAGCCACTATCGATAGTTTTGCAGCTCTACTCCAATGTGCCAGTGCACTTAATACATAAATGGAAAATTTTTAAATTAAAATCTGGCGTTGAATAAAAATTTTGAGAGCTGTGCGGTGGGTTAAGAATTCTTAAAGCAATTAATACAGAGAATTGGAATGCAAGCTGTTATACGTACATATAAGTAAATCCTGCTCCTAGTATTATAAAATTTAAAAACTTGTCTCTTATCAAACAATAAGTAAACTCTGACATACAGTAGCGAACTCCATAAAGTAACTCCTGGCAGACGGGCTTTAATACAAATTTGATATTTATTTTACAACCAAAATATGAAAAAGTACCAACAACAACATCGACACAATAAAATTACAAAAATGTTGCAATTGTAACATTGAGATTTATGAGTTGAAAAATTAAATTTTATTCTAATGTTAAGAAGAAGAAAAAAGTTCACAAAAGAGAATTTCTGGCAAAGTCAAACAAATATTAATTTTCATTTTAATATGAATACAGACGTTGCATGTATGTATGTACATATGTATAGTAACTAGAGATGGGATTGTGGGTGACTTCTTAATCATGATTATGTACGCTCAAAACTAGTCATGCATCTACAATCATGTGACAATTCTTTTTTAACTCACTTTTATATACGCTCATGTCACTGGAAAAAAATTAATAAGAATCCTGAAAATTAATACTGGCGAGAAAGGCGCGAAAAAATGCAGAGCCAGTAGACAAATTTTACTTTACCATTAGATTTTAAGAAAAATATGATAAAAAATACATTATATCCACATGCAAATCATAAAAATTTGGAATAAAATGTTTGAGTTAATTGAAAAAAATTATAAACAGCTGATTAAAATAAATATTGTGTGCTGATACTTTTTACTAACACACGGAAAATAATACCAATGTACGATCAAAATCACGTTGCAAAAATTTTGATAAGAAATCATAATAAACTTATTGGAAATAATTACATGTTGTGTAAGTATGTTGGTATTTATTTGCTTTGTTCATGCCCTATCGGAAATTCGTTAACTTTAAACTAACTTTAAGCTAACTATTTCGCAACTAGTCGTGACTGACACTTGGATTACTTTTCAATGAAAACAACTAACTATTTTAACATTACGATGTCCTAGGCGGTAGTCACTTGTCTCACTCTGCATTACTTTTCAACTAACTTAAGGTTGATTTTATTTAACTCACCTGGTGGTCAGTATATTTAAAAATTTTACTGTGGTTCGAACATGTATCATCACACGTTGTGTACTCAACGCACTACTACCCAGCTAAGATACCATCTAATATAATAACAGCGAAATGTTAATATAAAACTGAAATGAGTTTCAAAGTAGCTGAGAATAAATTTGTTGGCTCTCACCAAATTTGGTAACGTACTCAGTTTAAGAATTAATTTTGGATTTGTTCTGGATGACATTGGAGTTAGCTTTTAGTCAGTCTAAGAAAAATTAACTATAAGTTAATTATTTTTGTAGTCAACCACACATTCTCCGACAGGGTAACTGCAATACACTGTTATGCTCAGTTGTGTGTACATGCTCCCTAATTATTTTGTTGTTTGTTTTGACGTTTGTAAATAGCCGAAAAACTTCACATTGTCAGCAAAAACTTCCTGCTGCTGACTAGTAGGCAGCGTACTAGTTTTATAATCGGAGAGTAGCAGGTTTGAATTCTGCAAACAAGCCAAATAAGCTGCGAAGTTTATATGTTTTTTTTAATATAACTTTAACTTCAAATAAATTCTATATTAAATGATCAAGTAAATTATAATGAATTAAAATTGAATTCATGATAGTTTTTTATTTATTGTGTATCTAAATGTATACAGCGGTAAGCGCCTTGACTACCACGTGATGAGTTCGAGTTTAAATCTTGGCCGCGGACGCCAACTTATATACACATTTTCCTGATGCCTGTGCCAAGACACACAATCACATAAGTTAATAAATTAAATAAATAATATGACCACATTAAATTCATGTTGTTTCAACTTGAAATAACTTTGATTCAACACGGTTCCGCACAATATTACAGTATCAAATTTACGTTGTTCCAACATAAAATAAAGGAAAAAAATTTTAAGATTACTTTCAATCATGTTGAACTAACATGAAACACATGTGCCCTTAATTATGAAAGTGGTCTAAGTCATATATTTCTTTCGTCGAGATATTTAGTAGATTATATTTGAACAAATCGAAAAATACTTTTATATTGTGCAACATTTTAATTTAGAGTTGTACTAGTCTCGATTAATATAAATTTACTTAACATTTATTAAATATTTATTGAAGATTTTTTAAGATTTATTTGATATTTTGAAGAAAAATGCACATGACTGAGACCACTTTAATAATTAAGGGCACACATATGAAGCAAAATCATTGCTGAAAAATGTTGAATTGACCTTGTTTTTACAGATTTTAATATGAAATTTTTGTGTATGTAGGGCTTTCTTAAAGGCTTTTCTATACTAAGCCAGTGAAATGTATTAATTTTGAAATTAAAACAATTGGGAATTCAAATAAACAACTTTGAAATGAACATGGAAAATTATGCAACAAAATATTTCTATTATTTATTTAGTAGAGTTGTTGATATACAATTAATTGTCAAAAAAAAATTATAAACGGATGATAATTTCTATTGTGAATACGAGTATTTTAAGGTTAAGTGATTTATAAAAAAAAATGCAAGTTTACAAATTTTTTTAATAACAAATTGTGAATTTTTAGGAATAAAAAAAGAAAAAGAAATCAAAATTAAGGTTTAAAAACCTGTTATGAGTTCAGATACGCTGAATCAGAACAATTCTCGCATATTATTTCGTTTGCAAGTTTTAATATTTACACACACATTTACATTTTTATTTTTATTTTTTCAATAAAAATAAGCAACACTCTGTAATTAATGCCTGTAACCAGTTTTAGGAAAGGGGTAGTGATATAAAAGACAGGTGGTGAAGGAAGAAATATGAACAGCAAAGCTCTTTTTAGCTCTTTCAGGTAGGTTAGGAAAGGTAGTGTTTTACCGCACCACCACTCGGAGACCGAATTGAGTCCATTGTGATTTTTTCTTTCAGATAAGTTCTGAAGTCCTGTAAGGTCACGTAAGCCTGTATAGACACTTGTACTAGCTTAATTTAAAACAATGTTTTTCTGACCGTATATTAAACAGAAAAGAACAAAGTACTACAATTATAAAATTAACGAAATTCACAAATTCTATGCAATGCTCACTCACGGCGGATTTTGATTTGCTCACGCTAATGCTTGCAAACGTTGAAATATGAAATTGAAAAATCGTTGTAAATCAATGCAAACCCCACCGGAAGAAATATACATCACATGGAAAGCTATATCATCATCATCATCGTGCTTCATCACTTGAGCACTGCTCATCTCTAATTTGTAGCAATTAGTCGTATATTAAAAAACAAAATACTTGAGCGTATGAATATTAAGAAATAATAATTAAATAACAAACATACGCATCTATGCTAAGACACAATATAAAATAATTATGTCAAAAATTCATAGGAAATTTATGGGTTTTACACAAATATTTAACATAGTTTCAAAATAATTCTAAGATAAAAATCAAAACAATATGATCAGTAGTAAGTCACAGTTGCCTTGACACAATGAACGTAAAATGAATAAAAGGTATTAGAGTATTTAATGTTTGGTTAGCTTTAATTTGGAATGATTTTCCTTCACCATACGTTAACTTTGGTTGACAAGCATACAGCTTTAAGTTATGCGCCACCTTCAGTGTCCTCTTAACTTTTCAATTATTCTTAAAGATTACTTCGGAAAGCTAAAATATTCTTCGACTTTAAAGGCATCAAGAAATTGCTTACAAATTTATCATATAAAGCCTTTACATGAACAAGGAAAGTAATGAGACTTTGTAATCCATTTCAGTAACTATATTTACGACTAAAGTCCTGCTGCTAAGTGAAAAATGTTTCAACAGCATTTTTTTCAAGCATTGGAAGTTATAAAAATTAAAAAAAATACTATTTGGAGAGGACTTGGAAGGCGAAAAATTTAATTATGTAATTGGGATTAAAAACCTGACTAATGATAAAGTTAATTGTGGCAATCCAAGTTTTTATTGATGCTGATTTTTAGCTAATAGTCTGTTCTTGGTAGCAATGCATTCCTCTCAGTTCAAAGGTCGCAGGTACGACTCTCGCCCTAGACCCTGGGCATTTTCTGCAGACAAGCTAATCGCTTCGTTGGTTTTGTTTGTTTCAAAAAAAAAAAAATTAATAAATAAAACAATTAGAAATGTTAAAAGCAAATATTAACAATTTTACTTTGCTATTATTAAGTTCAATTAATAAATAAACTTACATCATTAGGGAAAAAATTCAAACTCATTTATTTAGATATTCTATTATCAGTTGAAATAATAAACCTCTTTAACAAGAATAAATGAACAATTTTTTTGTAACTTTTCTTTAACTTTTGGACTTGTAAAAAAAATACATAAGTGGTTAATTTTTTATTTGTAGTTTTTCTGACTTTCGCAGCAAAAGAAAAAAAAGGGGGAAATATCGAAACAAATCTTATTCACGGTCTCCATGTAAAAAGTTTTGATTTTATATGTATTTTACGTGCTAACGAAAGAATGTAAAAGCTTAAACGCGTTCTGTGTTAACTCTGCTTTACACTTTCGAATATTTAAACATTTGCAAAGCAAAATAATGGAAAATAAAAACAGAAATAGCAACAACAACAACGGCAGCGAATTTGAAACAACAAATGCAAATAAAGCAAAAATCATTATCTTGAAAAATAATCTAGTTTACGTTGCTGAGTAAAAATTATTTACAAGTGTTTCCCTATTCACAAACATGTTTCTGGATGTGGGTGTGTGGGTGTGTGTGTGTGTGTATTTTTGTGTGTAACACATATACTCTAGCCATGACGCTTAAAATATGCTGAAACTTGAACACACTCCACGCTTAATTGTGTGTTTGTGTATGTGTGGGAATGTAAACACATACATATCAAGTCTCTGGAGAATAATCTTTAAAAAAAAAAATTATAAAAATGTTTATCAGTTCCGGCATCGAATTCCAAGTACAGCTATGAGGAAACCTTAGAGAGAAATTTAGTTCTTCGAGAACTATTATTTAGTCTACAACAGCAAATAGAACAACTGAGAATATTGCCATTGTAACTCATAGTGTTGAGGAAGACTCAAGTTTTTCCAGTTCTCGTCGATCTTTGGCATTGGTCATTCCACAAACGATATTACAGCTCATTTTGTAGAAAGACTTAGATCTTAAGGCAAATGACCACAAATATTTTTAAGAAATTTTACCAAAAAAAAAATCATACAAACAGAAAAATTTCTATTTAAATTCTACATAATGATTTTGCTTCGTGTTAGTTCAATATGATTTATAGAAATCTTCAAAGAAATTTTTTCTTTTTGAAATAACTTTATTGTGTGTTGATTTAACATTCCAGTAGTGTTAAATCAAAATAAAGAATCATATTGAATAAAAGTTATTTCAAGTTGAAACAACAACGGAAATAACATGAAGAACATTGTTGAATCAGAGTTAATTCAAGTTGAAACAACATGAATTTAATTTACTGCATTCACATACAAACTGCAAGACTACAATAATAGTACACTACCCACCAGCCAGCAGCAGGAAGTTTTCGTTGGCAATGCGAAGTTTTTCGGCTATTTACGAACTTCAAAATAAACAATTTAATATGAATTACAATCTAAGTTTTTGCAAGGTGATTTTACATTGTTATTTTTTTCTGTGTGTATATTCCAAAATTATTTCAGAAAAGTTACTAATTTGATCACATTTAGAGTTCTTAAGACTAATCTACTCGTACCTTTATAGTGCAGGACGTGTGCAATTAAATTTTTGGCCAAAATGAACACCAAACTTTTCAAGGAAATATTTTTTTTTTAATTTTATTTCTTGAATCTAGTGTCTATAAAATAATTTTTTCAATTTCCAAGTTTAAGGACTCCTAATCCCTTTGACAACTGCTGTTAAGTCATTAACAATGATGTGTTGTGTGCAAAACAAGTTATGTTCGAAATTCTGGTTTGTGTCCCTGCTAATTGAGCTACACTACAATTATTTTTTGTTGTATTTTTTAATCTGAAAGATAATTTATCAGGTCTTTAAAAGGTTTTCGCTCACACCTGCACGAAGGACCTGAACTTAAATCGCTCTCTTATGGAAATTAATACACCTACACAAATGCATTCCTCTCGTTGAGCTGCACTACTTTAAAATCATTATGAAGAGTGTATGTAATGTCTATACAACCATCTCATATGAGTTGTACTATTTCAAATCATGTGATTTGATTGTTAAGATGGTAGTCAAAAATAAAATCTAGCACTATAGAAAGAATCTAAAAAAACACTAGAGCAAATTTTCACACATATTTTCGTAAATAAAAATATAAAAAAAAACATGCAGGTGCAAAACTGTGGAAAGTTGTTACTCGTACAACTGCAGCAGCTACTGTTGAAATGTTAAACATGCTTTTAGTTTAATCTTCTTCAGGTTTTTTTTTTCTTGGTTATTATTATTCTGGAATATGTTGTGCTGGTTGGAGAAGAGGAATTATTTTTTCTGGCTAAAGGAAAGAGACGTAAAGGGGTATAGAGAGGCAAGTCGCATAGCAATTTGACTTCCGTTGTATGTAAATTTAAGTGGCAGTAGAAGAATGAACTAGAAATGCTCGTAAACAAATAAGCGAAAGTGGCAATGTGGCTTTTTGCAGTTATTTTTAGGTTGGTTGTTAAGGCAATAGACAATCAGCGTTAAAAGCGAGTATGTGTTCTTACTTCCACACACACAGTCTAAAAATAATAAATAATAAATAATTTGTTTTACTTCTTGTTGCCACTCGGCAGTTAGTTAGAAAAATATTCCGCAGCAGACATTATTATTTTTACGAAAGTAAGAGATTGCAAAAATATACTCTCATGTAAGAGGAGCGCGAATAAAAACAGATTCAGTTTTACACTCTATTGCTAGTTGTTCTTTTTTTTTTTTTTTGTTTTTTTTCTTGCTTCATGCCCTTCAAGTTTAAGGACGTAGTTTTTTTTCTACACTTCTTGTTTACAAATATTTCAAATATTAAAGTGTCATTTAGTAGTTTATTTTTTCCCCATTTACTATTATGGTTTATTTCAGTTGTGAAAGTGTTAACAAAAAACAAACTATTGGCTACTACCTTTTTGTTTTTTTTTCGTCTTCTACACCCGCTCTAAAACCACTTTTTAAAGGAATTTTATTTCCATAAAAATTTACAGCCACAGAAAGAAACTTTTTTTAATGCATTTTACTTTGTTAATCATGATAAAATTTAAATTTATGACCATTTTGGTTACACTCAAGACTTTAAGGAGCATAAAAAAATGCCAACGAAATAAACTCTGTCCACTTTCTCTTTGCAGGCAGTCAGCGGTAGTAGCAAGTGTGCAAGGATTTGTTTCATATACGTTCATATATTTGAAACTCATTGTTCATTTTATATTGTTTACGAAAGTGTATTTTGTTGCATATTTTATGGCTTTTTGGTTTGCTATTCTTTTGCGTTTAAGCGAAAATTGTATTTAAAAAAAAATTAAGCATAAATAAATTTCTTAAAAAAAAAGAAAAAATTTAAATTAAATGGGTTTGTGAGAAAAAAGTTTTTAATTTCATTTCATACTTTAGCATCTGTTCCATTTCAAATAATATTAGGATAAAATTTTCAATTTCTTCCAACATTGTTTAAAAACTTATTTCTCACTTAATGAGAATGAAAGCCTACTACTATAACTCGATGTTACCTACTTGCAAATAAATTCAATGAAGTGCGACTTTGACCCACGCACGAAGGGTTCCGTACGGACACTAGATATGTAATTCAATACGAACTTTAGCCTATATAAAATATAGTTTTTAAATTTTCTTTCGTTTTTAGGGTTCCGTACACCAAAGGTGAAAAGGAACCCTATTGTTTTCGCTACGCTGTCCGTCTGTCCTTCACACGGTATTTTCTCAGGAACCGTAAGAGCTACGGACCTGAAATTTGGACAGAGTATGTAGAATCTTGGCCGCTACAACAACAAATACATGAGAATTAAAAATTAAAGGGTGTTCCAAAACGAGCAACGAAAAATGTTAAAATCCCATGTAATATACATACAATTGTATGAACATATTTATATTGAAACTTGAAATTTGTATAATTAGTGTATTTTTATACAGACTACAACAATTAACACTAAAATTTAAAAAATTTAAATTAAAGGGTGGTCCATCAGTTAATGCAATTTTGACTATGTAATTTTGACAATTTGCTATATCTTGGAAACCGTAAGAGGCAAACACTTGAAATTTTCAAAAACGGTAAAACTAAAAAAAGCGAAAATTATAAAATCGTCAAACCAAAAAAAAAAAAATCGTCAAAAATTAAAAAAAATCGCCAAAATTAAAAAAAAAATTCTAACTAAAATAAATCCCCAAATTCGAAAAAATCGCCAAAATGAAAAAAAACGCCAAAATGAAAAAAAAAACCCAAAAAAATGAAAAAAATCGCCGAAACGCGAAAATGTCGCCAAAACTAAAAAAAAAATTTAAATAAACAAAAAATCGCAAAAATTAAAAAAAATCGCCAAAAATAAAAAGAAAACGCCAAAATGAAAAAACGCCAAAAAATCGCCAAAACAAGAAAATAAAGTGTCTAAACTAAAAAAGAGCCAAAACTTAAAAAAATCGCCAAAACCGAAAAAAAACGCAAAAAACGACAAAACAAAAAAACCGAAAAGACCCCAAAAACGAAAAAAATGCCAAAACTATATATTATATAGGATGAAGTTTGTATTAAATTACATATCTAAAGTTCTTACGGAACCCTATGTGCGCGAGTCATAGTCGCAATTTACTGAATTTATTTTGTTTTTTGACGTTTTTTCATTTTGGCGATTTTTTTTTCATATAAACAAGTTTTTTTAGTTTTGGTGCCTTTTTCGCGTTTCCGCGATTTTTTTCGGTTTTTGGCGTTTTTTTCATTTTGGGCGATTTTTTCGAATTTGGCGATTTATTTTAGCGTTAGAATTTTTTCTTTAATTTTCACGAATTTTTTCGTTTTGGCGATTTTTTAAAATTTTGGGCGATTTTTTTTCGGTTTGGCGATTTTATAATATTCGGATTTTTTAGTTTTACCTAGTTTAGAGTTTGCCTCTTACCGTTTCCAAGATACAGCAAGTTGTCAAAATTACATAGTCAAAATTGCATTAACTGATAGAACACCCTTTAATTTAAATTTTTTTTAATTTTAATTTTTTTTAATTTGCTCGTTTTGGAACTCCCTTTAATTTTTAACTCGCATGCATTTGTTGTTGTAGCGGCCAAGGTTCTATATACTCTGCTCAAATTTCAGGTCCGTAGCTGTTACGGTTCCTGAGCAAATAGCCTGTGACGGACAGACGGACAGCGTAGCGAAAACAATAGCGTTTCTTTTCCCCTTTGGTGTACGGAACCAAAAAAGGGGATAGTGATAGAGAAGACAGGTGGTGAAGGAAGAGATAGTGGAAAGCTTTATTCTTTTACAACTCTGCTTTTTGCATTGTTTTAATAATAAACTGTCTGAGCCGTATTCAATTTTCAAAGGTGATGATTCTGCTACACAATACCGACGAAAGGGGGCGCTCTGATGTTACATTTGGATTACTATCCGCTGAATTCGGTATAGTTCAGTGACCAGTGTCCTATGCCTTCATCACTTATCCGCTTGGCTGGCTTTCTTTCAAAGATTTAATTTTATTCGCAAAAAAAACTTTCATTGATTTCCAGAGTATATATGTAGCTTAATAAAACTTCTCATACCACCCTCCATTTTAAGTTTATTTTGTTTTCAAAAATCGTATTAAAAACTCTATTATTCTGCTTGTTTTTTTACCTTAAAAACATTTTAATGTAAACATCAACCAAATACTTGGCATTCACTCTGATTTTTGGCTAAAAAGACAAGTTAATAACGCGAAAAAGACACGAAAACAAACAAACAACAGCAATAATAAGTGAGTAAATAATGGCAACTAATAACAACAAGAAAGAAGAAGAGTGCCAAAACATTTATTTTTCTTTTTTGTTTCAATATTGTAACTTTTTCCTGTGTTCCGCTTGATTTGTTTCTTGTTATTTTTGCTACTTTTGTTTATGGGAACTAATCAGACATTCAAAATGCATAAAATATTGAGAATATTGTAGGAAAAAAAACATATTCAAGTGAAATAAGGACAAAGGAAATGCAGCAATAACAAATGAAAAGAAGGAAATAAAAATTTTTAAAATTAACTGTAAGGAAAGAAAAGAAATGTATTGTATGGGAATGTAATTGGAAATAAGATAACAAATAGAAAAGATGAACTTAATTATATCATGTGAAGAGTACACTCGAAGGTTTTCAGCTATTTTTGCTGATGGAAATCTCACTTAATTTAAGCAGGAGTAATTGTATTATTTTTGTTTTTCTTTCCAAACAAAATGCGGTAAAGCATAGCGGAAGCTTAAAAATTTTGTAATATTTTCTATTTACATTGACTTAATAATATAATGCACAAATTGACAATAAATATAACTTTGGGAAACATAAAACGTTACACGAATATTTAGATACCAGCACATATTTTATTAAATATTTCCTTTTTAATAAAAAATAAACATTTACATCTTTAGCATTTTATAGCAAATCATAATGAAATATCAATTTTGTAAAGAAACGTAACATAAAATTCAAATTGATACAGCAAAAAGTAATAAAACTTAATTGAAATACCCTTGAGCATTTAAAAATCTGTCATTTAATTTACCCAATAAATGCAAAATATTATTTTTTTTTTTAAGAGAAGTAACACTCAGGCAATTAATGCCTACTACTATTACTAGGTGTTACCTTTTTTCGGAAAGAGATAGTGATAGAAGACAGGTGGTGAAGGAAGAGGCAGAAGAAAGCTTCGTTCTTTTACAACTCTACTTTTTGCACGCTTTTTTGTAATAATGCAGTGTTGCAGTGCCTTCTGGTGTCAAATGAGGCGTATTAAATTTTGAAGTTGTGTTTAGTAGCCATTTTATTGGTTATTTTACTTCGCCGATGATTCTGCTACACAATACCGACGAAGGAGGGCGCTCTGATGTTATATTAGGATTAGCATTTGCTGACGTCGGTATAGTTCAATGACCAGTGACATTGTAAAAATTTTAAATGTCATGATGGTATAAATAATTGAACTTTTATCAATAGTCTTCACCAAAAGAAAAGTTCTAGTCAAAATTGTTCTATATTATAAATTTGAAATTTATTTGCTGGTGTTTCAGCGTTGTCTATATACATTTCATTGTTGCTGTAACAAATCATCAGTAGACGTCAACCACACATCTTATGCACAGACTTTCAAGAACTATTTGAGAATTCACAAATAATAATATTTTTGAAAATCACAAAAGAAAAATAAACGTAGTAGGCTTAGGGCGACTTTTTGGGTTCGAGATTAAGATTAGTTTATTTATATAATTAGGTAATCCGAAAATTAATTTAATCTCAAATTAATTAGTTTGATATTTTTGAGTGGTAGTTTAAACTTCTTATTATGTGCAGTATTACCATACTGAGGAACAAAATAGTGGCAACATTTTCTATGTAAAAGTCATACATGTTATCAACACACTTTGATTTTTTGTGGAAAAAAGAAGAAACTGACATGTTTTATTATTTACAAATAAAATATTGCGCGTGTTAAAGGCAATGGATAAATAATATAAAATATATATATTTATTTATGTGTTTTTAAATTATTTTATAATATAATTTTTACAAAAAGTTATAAGTTTCACAAGTGTATGTTGTCAATATTAACGTATGATTAAACCACCACGATTGCCCGCTTAAACAAGCAAGTAAAACCATATAATCGACTACCCAAAAATCACGAATGAAGATTAAGGTTAATTTAATCTCTACTAATCTTGAACTCAAAAAGTCGCCCTTAGAAACTAATAGAAAAAACCCAGCATATAATTTATATTCGATTTGAATCTATTTTATTTTTCTACACCACCAGCAAATAAATTTCAAATTAAAATAAACTTCTGACAATATGTAGAATAATAAATTTCTTAAATCTATATTATAAATAAATAAATAACAGCTTTATTTATAAAAATTATTAAGGCTTTACAAAGACTTTTTAAGAACAATTTTGTATGAAAATATGTTTTAAAAAGCCTTTATACAGCCTTAATAGGTTTTATAAATAAGGCTGTACATTTTTAAATTCATACTGATAATTTTTATAATATTGTTACGCAAAAATATTCGAACAGAGCTAAGGTTAATGTTTTTATAAATAAAATATTTGGTAAACAAAAAGAATTATCCAGAATTGTTTAGCTGGAGCACTAAATGCACATGAGTACGCACCTACTAGCGTGATTATACAAACATAAAAACTACAGTAACAAGACTAATGAAACAGCTTCTGGAAGCCTTGTGTGAAGTTTATCGTAAAGTCAGTCTGAAGCTCAGTTGTTTATTGTAAAGAGTTGTCTACTAAGAGTTCAGTTCATTATTGTGAAGAAAGATTAACGCCTGTCCCACGATGTCACCAGAAATCGTTCGGTAAAATACTTATATTGAAAACAACAACAAATTTTCTAATGTTGTTGTTGTTGTTTGCAATAAAAGTTGCCGATTGATCGATTTCTCAGTTGAAAGCAATTAAGACTCGTAGTCATACATAAGTGTGTAAAAGTAAAGTTAGGCCCAATAATCGACTTCTCAATTAAGTGTCATTTAGCTAATAGCCACTTAATTTTAAGTTGCACTTAATTGCATAGTAAATACTATGAAAGTGTGGCAGCACTGTGAATTTGTTGATAGTTCTAAAAGAAAACAGATGTTTAATGTAAATAAGAAAGTAAGGTTATCAACATGTAGAAAATTAAAACTGCATAAAAACACATTTTATGAAACCAAAAGAGCATCAGAACGCATTTTTCTATTTATTTATTCCATGATATGATACTATGCATTGTATATGTTATATATTTATGAAAATTAAACGAAATTATTTTTAATACGACCACATGATGTTCACACACAAGCAAAATAACATATGGTATGCTCGTAAGATTTAAGTGTGATTTAAATAGACAAGGTTGGGCATTTAAATGGCTCTCAATTTTATACTGAAAAAATGAATTCGGTATTTAAGAGACACTTAAAGATAAATGACACATAATTGAGAAGTCAATTATTGGGCCTTAGTGAGTTTTAATTGTTGTACAAACAGTGATCGTCGATAGAGTGAGTCCTGTGTGAAGAACAAAAGAGAGGAGATCAGCGATGCCAATTTAGCGCGTTTCGCTCTAGATTTAACGCGTTTTAACTATGCCAAACGCGCTTTTTTTCGTCTTAGCGTGCTTAATAAAAAAAGCGCTAAATTAGCGCGTTTTGAATAAAATCAATAATATCATTTCAGTTCAATATTTTTTTTAACTTTTTTGTATAAATTTAACAATTTTCTAATGTTTTGGACACTCCGATAAAAATTTTTAAATTAGTTAATGATTCAACTGTCGCAAATAAAATTCGCTTGACTGTGGTTAGAATAAAAAACGCATTTTATTACTGTAATGACAAATATTTTGAAATTTCACAAATAAAAATATGTACTACATACAATGATCCAAAAAATGTACATAACTTACAAAGCATCTATTATAGCTGAAGTACAAAATGCATATGAATCGCAAAACTGTTCGACAATTTATATGTTGTGTTACAAAGTTTTAGAAATAAAATAAAAGTAAAAACTAAGCATTTCGATTATTTGTAAGGCGATTCTGATTCTGTATTAAATGAGTTTAGTTAATTAAAACATAATGTCAAGGAAGCAATATTGCAAAATCTAAAAAATTAATTGTATATACGAGTACTAATACATACATACATCAAATTTTATTGAAATTTAATTTAGCGCGTAGAAAATAGCGCGTTTTTGCTATAAATATTTGACAATGCTGTAACTTAGCGCGTTCTAGCGCGTTTTGAGAAGGTTAGTAGCGCGTTTGGGTTATAAATAGTTGGCATCGCTGGAGGGGATATTGCTTCAACACCACCGCAGTCACTTTGAAGAGACGTATATATAAAGGGTGTTTTTTATTGAGGTATAGAACTTTAAGTTGGCATCACTTTTTTAACTGGCGGCCATTTTGTCAGCTGTCAAGTGATTAATATTTAGTTTGGTTTGCCATTTCATCATGAACAGGTTGACAAAAGAACAACGCTTGCAAATCGTGCAAATTTATTTCGAAAATAATGGTTCAGTTCGCGAAGTTTACCGCCAGCTCCGTCCATTTTATGGTCGACATAATCGTCCATCAGAGCAATTAATTCGGTTAACCATGGATCGTTTTCGCACTACGTTTACTCTATGTGATAATACGCATCCGCAGAGACGTCGAACAGTGCGCACCGAAGAAACAATTGCCGCTGTAGAGCAAAGTGTTGAAGAGGACCCGAATGAATCGATTCGCCACCGTGCACAGCAATTGGAGCCGACTAACCGACTATTTTGTTCCCGAATTGGATGGCATGAATGTGGGTGAGTTGTGGTTCCAACAAGACGGCGCTACATGCCACACAGAGCACGTCACAATCGATTTATTGAAGGAAACATTCGATGAGCGCATAATTTCGCGGAATGGACCTGTCAATTGGCCACCAAGATCGTGTGATTTGACACCATTGGATTATTTTCTTTGAGGATATGTGAAGTCGCTCGTCTACGCCAACAAACCAGAAACGTTAGGGGACTTGGAAGCCAACATTCGTGGCGTTATTGCCAACATACGGCCCCATATGCTCGAAAAAGTGGTTGAAAATTGGACCTGTAGAATTAGCTTTATTCGAGCCAGCCGCGGCGGCCACATGCCTAAAATCATATTTAAACATTAATGGCATAAAATTATCCTTCCAATAAAGCCAAATTGATGGACATTAAAACGATTTTCTTGTGTTTTATTTCAATTTAAAGTTTTATACCTCTTAAAAAACACCTTATACAAAAAAGACAAAAGCAATGCTGTTTGGCAGTGGTAGTTGTAGCCAATTTTCTGTAACTATCAGTAAGGAGTCTGTTGAATTTGTTGATAAGCTCACTTGCCTAGGTTTAGTACTGGATTCGAAATTAATCTTTGAGGGGCATATTAACACACTAGTATCTAGAATAAACTATATTTTACGAAAATTATATAGTCTGGATGTGATACTACCCTTTCATGTTAAGAAAAGAGTTGTTTATGGTATAATTATGCCTATTCTATTATATGGCTTGGAAGTTTATTCTGGTACTTTTGGTTATGTATTGAGGAAGTTAAAGTTAATTTTTAATAGAGTTGTTAGGTACATGTACTCTCTCCGAATATGGGAGCATGTGTCACCTTACATTGTAAGATTTTTGGGAGTTTCTTTTGCAGATTATATAAAGTTCCGTAATTTATATCACTTTTATAAGTCATATAGATTGCAAGCACCAAGCTATTTGATTGAGTTATTTGAGTTTAGTAGATCCACTAGAAATAAACAGTTGATTATACCAAGACTGAGTGGAGGATTGGAACGTTCTTATTGTGTAAGGGTTGCACGAGCATACAATGTTTTGCCTAATTTTTTGAAAACTTTTAATTTCTCACCGTTCACGTATAAGAAAAAACTATTTCTAGAACTCTCTAGTAATAATTTGTAGTATTGATTGATAATGTATAAATAACTATTTTGCAAGTTAGCCATTGTTGGCAATTTCTCACTTCTCTTTTTATAAAATTTTTATTTTTTTTCTCTGTTTTTTTCACTGATATTACATTTTGACTAATTGGGATGATTCTATTGTTCTTACAAATTTTCCTAATTGCTAAACTTTGTTTTTATTGCATATATTTTATTGTTTTTATATTGTATAAGTTATATTTTTACATACTAATTTAAAATAATATTATTATTGTAGAAATTTGTAACCGTTTATGGCCTGCATTGGCTAGGTTATTGGTAATAAATAAATAAATAAATAAATAAATAAAATAAAATAATTTAAGTTGTGTGTGTGTATTTAAGCTCTTGATTTTATTAGATAAATGTAATTATAAAATAAAGTGTAATTTTTAACCCTAATTAGTATATTGGGGGTCTTTGATTCATTTGCAAATCTTCGAGTCCACAGAAAAACGATTTTAAAGGGTATAAACGTAACATATATATAAAATTTACACAACTAAACATTTAGAAATAAACATCAAAACTATATGTAAATAATTCATATAAACTTATAATTCGAAATTTGACTCTTTGATCTTGTACCGTGTTAAGGCTCTCATACACAAGCATTTGTTCACTTTTGAATATGAATGAATGAATAATCTCTTATCCAACAGACATATATGAATATACACTTGCATTGGTATTAATATTAAATAATATCTAATTGCTACTGTGAAATTACGACATAAACGAAAAATAACAGACAGTTATTGTCATTTAATGCCACCAAGTTTTGAAGTTGTACTCTATTAATGGCTAAAGGAAGAATATACATAAATTAGCGCCACAATGCACAAATAGTCGCATTAAACTAAAACAAAATATAGACAGCAATGATAAGGAAGTTTGGAGGCAGATGTAAAAGTCATTTTCAATCATATCAAATTGAACACTAAGCAATTAAACAAGGCGATATTTTAATTTGAGGTAAACAGCTTTGAAAGCTCTTAAATTTGTTGTTTCTTTGCAAAGTGAGAGCAAGTATTGTTGTCGCCGAGATCAGATTGGCTGTTGTGCTTTCGTCAGTGTGAAAGCACAAAATTTTTTTTGTAAAAGTTCGCACATTGTGCATATGGCTTGGATGTAGCTGTTTAAAACCACTTTGCTTTTCTTTCAAATTTCAAAATAACTTTTGAGATTGTCATCGCTTTTATTTGCAACGGTTATAACAGCACCTCAACTCTACTAATACGCATAAATTCAAGCACTCAACAATTTTGCATTGACAATTGCAACGAAAGTCTACTCTGCGGTAAACAACAGCTGTCAAATATTATTATGGCGGCTTATGCTATTGCCACATGGATTCATATAGATATTCTCATGTGTACACACACACACATACATATTTCCATAAATATATAAATAATGCACTGCTCTGTACATCGTACATCTGAGGCTGAATAATAAATAAGTTAATGGAAATTTAACAAAGCTTTAATATGATTTTAAAGTGTGATTCAATAGTTTGAGACTTGCAGAATTTTTTTTTAAGAATTCCAGATAAAACACACATGTCTCCCTTCTTCATTAAAACATAGACACATCTCAAAAAAAAAAAAAAAAAAAAAAATGGTGCTTTGAAGTTAATAGTATAGAAAAATTCATTGTAGCATATTTAATCTTGTTTAAACATTTTGTACAAAAGGTTTTTACACTCAGGTGTCGAGAGAATTACATTTTTTTATATTATCATTAAGAAATTGAAAATTTTATACTTATTTTCAGCAAAACTAATTTTCTTTCAAATCATGACTATGTTGCAATAAAGGAGCGATGTGTCCTTGAAGTTTTTAATATCAAATAATCATATTGTAATTTAATTTTCTTCCCGTAGCCACGAAAAATATTACAATTGACATATTGACAGCAGCTTTGAAAGTGCCGCAGGAGGTAGTAAGTACTTGTTTTTGTTGGAGACAGCACGCTGTGACACTTGACACCAGCTGCATGAGGACTAGAAAATAATAATCAAAAGCTTAGTGAATCAATGATAAATGCTTGCAAATACACAAAAAAAGAGTAAAATTATAACTTATAAACATTTAATTCTCAAGGAAATACATAAAGGATATTTATTGAAAAAAAAATAGAACTGATTGGCTTTCACTAGAAATCTGAAAAGTAATTTGATTTAACAACAACAACACACACTAAAAGCTTTAGTTCTTCCTATATTCGCAATAAGCAAAGTTTGCTTTTCTTCACAGTAAAGCATGGGCAGGACTTGAAAAGGAATTAAAAATATGGCAAAGTTGAAAAGACATTTTATATTGCATCACCCAGTAAACACTTATTTAATATTATGCAAAGTAAATTTGCATAATATGGTGTTACACAAATATGGGCGGAGTAACTACACCATATGCGTAAGATGTTATTAACAGTATTTTAAAAAGTTTTGTGACCTATGCCTTCACATAGAAAGTAGCACCGTGGTTGTTAAAGAAATTCCACACAAAAACCACAAGATTATACGGTTATCCGTGGCAGATCAGTCAACCAAACTCTCGAAGGCCAAAGAACACACACAAGCCTGACCGCACTTAAGAAATAATTACGATGACGCGAGACGCTGTTCTTCAACCCAGGACCCACTAAACACTTTTATCGATATTGATAATCTCATAAGCATGACAGACATGACATAACAGACAACCCGGAGTTGACATTTAGCAGACTAGTCGTTGGATGCTTTGCAACACGGGGGAAATAAATTTAATTTTTGAATATAAATTTGTAAAGCTGGATTCACCCATTGTTTCCGAACAAAATTTTTGTCCAGACAAAAATTTTTTTATTGAGAGTTTTCTGCAGCACGATTCATCCATTTCGAACATTTTGTCTGGAAAATCGAAGTTGCCATATGAAATACGTGTGTAAACGATGCGTATCAATTTTATAAATGGCTGCACATTGGCAAATGATTACAATTCGCTGTGTCTTTTTAATTGTTCAATGCAATTCTTTCGTTCAACTCCATATGTATATGTTTTATTTTACAATTTTGCTTTATTCCTATTGTAATTAATACAAATATATTCTGTGCGTTTATTATTCATATAACATGATGTGGCAGCTCAGTTCAACTTTGGCTTAAAATTTAAAATACTTGGCAGCTCAGTTCGATTTTGTCCGGACAAAATATACAATTAAAGGCTCAGTTAGCCTACTGTAACGTAATGTAACTGCAACAGTAAGAAACAGCTGAGCGATTTTGTTATGTGAAAAGTACTTTCCATATAAAAACATCAATCAGCTGCTTTCTACGTTACATTTACATTACATTACAGTCGGCTAAAGGCTCGGTTAGCTAAGTGAGCTAACTGAGCCTTAACTGAGCCTTAAACCAATTCAAACTGAGAGTTTTTCGTAAAAAATATTTTCTCTCTCTCAAGAAGAGAGAAGTCAAACTACATAGAAAAAAAAAGCAATGTGAGTCCGATCACAGAGGAGATGTGTAAACACCTAGGAATGAAATTTTTTTTAAGTTGGAAGTTCCTATGCTTTTAGTATCTTTTTTTAAATTAATTAATCAAAAGTATCAAAACTTTCAGTATTGTAAATACATATTAATTTGTTGGTTTTTGTTTGTCTTATTAAACTTATTTGGTTAGTAAATGGGCACACTGCAGTATATGTATATGTACTGCATTCAAAATTGCAGTAAGCAGTAAATTTACTGATTACTAAAAAAATTCAGTAAATTTTTACTGCTAATGAAATTTAATTTGCATTACTAGTAAAATCGTAGGGCCGTAGCAAGTGGCAAAGTTTTTTCATTCAAATTTTGAAACTTTTGTATGAAAAACATTTAGCCACTTCGTAGAATTTCATTATGAATACGGGCATTACTGATTACTGAAAATTCAATGCACCTCATCATATAACAAATCATTTAGGAAATTTATAAAAATTGTAGAAAAAAATTTTAGTAATCAGTAAAAATTTACTTGTTAAACATTTTTTATTGTTTTTACTGAAACTTTAGTGGTACTGCAGTGCTCATCTATGGCAAATGCCTTTACTTTTACTTTTTAATTTTTAATTCCTGTTGTTCATCGTTTAGTTGTTGCTGTTCTTGTTGTTGTGTACGCATTGCAATTAAAATAAATTCAGTAAAGTGCGTTTTTTTTCTCTTTTTGGGTTTTTTTTAATTTTCGCATTTTTTTCATTTTGGCGATTTTTTCATTTTGGCGATTTTTTTCTGTTTTTTTTTGGGTTTTTTTTCATTTTGCCGATTTTTTTCTGTTTTTGGGGTTTTTTTATTTAGGCGATTTTTTCATTTTGACGATTTTTTCACATTGGCGATTTTTTTGTTTAAGGATTTTTTTTAATTTTTGGCGATTTTTGCGGTTTTTCGCGATTTATTTTAGTAGTAGAGATTTTTTTTAATTTGGTGCTTTTTTTCGTTTTGGCGATTTTTTATATTTGGCGATTTTATATATTTTTGATTTTTTAGTTTTACCGTTTTTGAAAATTTCAAGAGTTTTACTCTTACGGTTTCCAAGATACAGCAAGTTGTCAAAATTACAAAGTCAAAATTGCATTAACTGATGGAACACCCATTGATTTAAATTTTTTTAAATTTAGTGTTAATTGTTGTAGTCTGTATAAAAATACACTAACTTTTAAAATTTCAAGTGTATATATGTACATACAATTGTATGTATATTACATGGGATTTTAAAATTTTTCGTTGCTCGTTTTGGAACACCCTTTAGTTTTTAACTCTCATGTATTTGTTGTTGTAGTGGCCAAATGTCTAAATATTGTGTCCAAATTTCAAGTCCGTAGCTCTTACGGTTCATTTTCACCTTTGATGTACGGAAATATACAGAAAAATAACCGGCGGCGGCGCACCGTCGGCTTCGAGCCGGTCGACTTGTTTCTCTGCTTGGTATTGCTTCTTTCAAATACTAATACACTCATACATAGCGCACACCGATTTGACAATGCAAAGCAAAAGCAAAAAGCAAAGAAATCTCAGCAAAGAAATCTCAGCAAAGAGATCAAGGTCAAAAGATTTTTAACCCCCCCCCCTCCCCTAGCGTATAGATGTTTACACATCAAAAAAATTTTGTCCGAACAAAAATTTTGTTCGGTAATAATGGTGAATCCAGCTTAAGAATCTGGCACTTTTTGATTCAACTATTTTTCATTTACTTAAAAAATTATTTTTGTTTAGGATCATACTCGTAGCTTCCATTAGAGGTATATATAGTGCTCCAAAATATATTCTCAAGAGTCCAGCGTTACACAGTAATTAGAAAATTGTATGTTGGATTACTTTATTTCCTTATTGTATTTATTTTTATTTTTGCAACTAGGAATGCACGACTGAAATTTAATATAAAAAAAGACAAGGAGTCTAGAGTATGTATGCTGTATTAAAGCTTGTTTTAAAAAAATTAAATAAAAATGATATGCTGTAGCAATACAAGTAGATTTTTTTTATTTTTTTTTTTTACTGAAAGTTTTTCTTTCTTTCGTGCGAGTATCTAGTAGTGGAGTGAGTTATAGTAGTATGTCATTTAATTAAACTCTTGTATGAGAGCAGCATGCACGTTTGGCATATTTAAAGCTGATACTATATAGTTTTGCACATACAGTTACAACAAAATATATTCGGGCAGAAGAGAAAATTAAAACAAAAACTCGTTTGACTTGCAAGGTAATCTATGATTTATAATATTATTCTGCACAGCTTTTAAATTTTTTCAAAGATTTTAGGAATTACTCAATATAATTTTTTTAGTCACTCAAATTAATTATTTATTGAATATTCAATTTTAAATTGAACTAACAATAAGTATTCAAATCTTAAATCTAAAGCTGGTATAGGGCGTTTACACCTGCACAAAATCTAGCAGATTTTAGTTAAAATCTTTATGAAAATCTATGTATACTGTTTACACCAACAAGATTTTTTATCCAAAACAAAACCCATTATTTAAAAAATTTCCAAAACTACCACCAAACAACTAAAATGTAGCCAATTCACACACCTTTTTAAGCTAATTCCTCATCTTTTTTTAAAATATGGTGTATATTAGATTTTGATTAGATTTTCTACAAATATACTATCAAAATAGATTTCATTTTATATGAGAAATGTAGCAAAAGGCTGCGAGATTTAGCTCGTAATTACTAGATTTCGAGATAATGTAAATGCCCTGTCCAGCCGAAGCTAGACAAAAATGTACTTGCCAATGTTATTTCTTTAAATGTTTTACATCTCTTGTGATCGGCTGAGAGCAAGAATGTGTCCTCTATAATTTATAATGTTATGCAGGATTCTAGTCGAACTTAATCTGATATATTTCTCTAACATCTCAATGCGATATTCTGCTGAAGTAAGCATATTAAACTGAAGCAGCATACAGCATTATTGCTAAGAATATCGGCGGCCAACATTTTTTTTTTACATTTAACTGTACAACAGTCATCCCCACAACACCACTTCACTTAATAACAGTTCTCTATTTAAATTATAATTCCTTAGGAATTTGAGAGCTAGTGTGAGAGTTTGAGGTAAAAATATTATCTAGATTGCTAATATGTACACAAAAAAATTATTCCCAAAAAATTTTCAAACAAACGTGTGTTTTGAAATATAATTTAGTTTCAGTAAATATTTTTTACTGTTCCAGTAAATTATTTGTTCCAATTTTATTTTATGTAAAAAAGCTGCATAGAATGAAAATTATCGATATAAAGTAAAATTTGTAAAAAAAAATTTAGATTTAGTTTTTTATATTTAAATTTGTTATTTTCAGTTAAATTTGTTTTTATATACTGTAAAAAAATTTTTCTGATTTTTTTTAATTTTTTCTACTAATTATTTTATAGATATGATATAAAAAACATTTTATTTTTTTTAAAGATTTTTGTCTGCGGTTTTCAAACTTATTATGTTTGTATATTGTGATTCTCAATATATTATTAAGAGTCTTACTATGAAGATACGAAGTTTGTTAACTAAATTAAAAAATTTTTGGGTTGAGTTCCAAAAGCGGGAACGAAATGCTTAACCATAAAAACAAGCCAACAAAGTAAAAGAAATAGTTGAACCTTTTATTTGATTCAGTTATTTTTTTCAAATAAGACTTTTACTAATTTTTTTTAGAAAAATTGGTAAGAATTGTTATTGATTCAGTTAACTTGTTTTCTGATAATACGAAAAATTTTAGTGAATGTGTTTGTAAATTATAAAAAAAATTTGCTGAATAATACAAAAAAATCTGCAAAAATGTTTTTCTGTTCCTATTAATACATTTGACTGAAAATATTTTGAGTTTCAGTTAACTTTTTTCTCTAATGCCATAATAAGTTAACTAAAAAAACACAACAATATTTTGAGTGGCTACACAGCACAGTGCAAGTTAAAATGTCGTCAACAAGTAAAGTTCTAGATAACAGCTTTGCTTCAACTTTTAGTGCAGTGTTGCCAAGAAGTCAATATTGAACTTTAATTGCATTGTTAATATATTTCATTTAATAAAACATAAAATTTATGTTCAAACTTAGCTCTAAAATGAGTCTATGCCATTTCTCAATATCCTTTTTATATAAAAAAAAAAATTAGCTATAATACTAACCAAATTAATGAAATAACTCTCTACTCGGCAACACTGTTTTTCGTTTTGTCAGTTTACTTGCGACAAGTGTGAAAATTTACTTGCTTCAAAATTTCATTGCAAGCTGACTCGCAAGTGGCAAAAGTGTGACTGTGTTAGTAAAAAAATGTGAGTGTATTGAGTTTTTTTCACTTGCACTTGCATGTGGCAACGGAGGGTAAATATAAAATTTTTTTTTCAGTTAAATTTTTACAAAATTGTTATCAGAATCTACAAATTTCTTTGTAGGTCCGCATTCACACAAAAAATTTACTGATTCAATGAATTTGGTTACCGAAAACGAAATTTAGTTTTTTCTGTGCACACACTAATGATGTCCGACTACTTTTGGTTTACACTGTATGCATTTATGCGTCTCATAAAACTCCAAAACTACCTTTCATATCCAAAATAATAATAATAACACACACACAAACAAAAATGATAAATGGCTAACTTTCAGTTTGATTGACGCAAATGCATCAATGTTTTCTAAAACAACACGTACATGTACGTGCACGTGTACACGCGCACACACACAAACACACACACACACACTCAAACAGCAACATACTCGTACAAACAGACTAATTTACCTTTGAACTGAATCCTTATTGTTTGTATCTATATAAACTTGTCACAGGGTCCTGCTGGGAAAATGCAAAGAATGTTGATGTTCTACAAAGATGGATTTTGTACGGATTTTTCGAAAGAACGCAATAATTAATGTTAACTGAAGTCAGAAAAAAAAGTATGTTATTTGCTTTAGTTATCTTTAAGGGAAAACTTTTTGGCTAAATTACATAGCTTTAAAAACTATTAATAGCAATTAAAATTATTTTATGTTTTTTTTTTTTGGAAATGATGCAGAATAATACTGCATTTTGTATTTTTTTTTTTTTAATTATTAATACAAATACATTTGCCTTTTGAGGGAAGAATGACTTTTTTGTATGTTCATAGAGTTGTATTTAAATTGAAAGCTTTAAGCTCGTTTTCTGTAAAATACGTTTTTTGAATTATGACTTTGTTTGAGAATATAAGTGATATATAGTCAATATCTTCTTCTTTCAGAATATAAAATATTTCAATAAACTTTACAGAATATAGGAAAACATATTACAAATTCTCTTCAGTACTTTTCAAGCAATTACTTACATGCATTATGACCAGCGTATAAAAATAATGAGAAAGTTTTAGGGCCATTATCACAACTTAAAGATAGTTAAAAGTAGGATTTTATTGGACGTATAAAAAGCTTTCCATTATTGCAAATTGGATTTAAATTACCATGTAGGATAAACTTGCCTATAATTTATCGCTCACTTTAGGTTAAAGTAAAATTTTGCAAATGATAAAGTTTTTATACGTCCGATAAAACCCTACTTTTAACTATCTTTAAGTTATAATAATGGCCCTTAGAAACATTTCGTGTGAAGATGGAAATAAGCAAATACCTTTCCAATGACAATAGCTCTACATATATATATATACGGCCAGGTCAATTAGTCCGTAAATTTTTTAATGAAATACAAGTTTAAAAAATAATAATAATATTTTCACTTGTCATAGGGCGGATGAGAAAACATTTCGTAACTCAATTCATTAATGTTTGCCATGGAAACTGCTCATGTGTAAACAAAAATTTATTCAGGCCAAATGCGTTCTCTTTTTATTAAATCGACCCAATAAGTTAGCATAATAATATTCGACACTGACTGTTTTACCTATTTGCATCCCAAAAATCTGTCGCCATAACTTTATTGACTGGCAAACCCACCTTGCCCTTCTTTGACGCCGATTCGCCACGAAAAACTTGCTGTATTGACTGCTGTTGGGTCTCTGTTGTATTCTGGTGGATCCACTATAAAAAACGGTTGAACAATGTAAATTACTTCTTCTCAAATCACGCGATAGTCTGCTATCAATGGCTGTCAAACACAAGCTAAATAACGCAGTCTGTTCAAGTTTTGACAGGAGTCAGCTGACAGTTGCCTGCTTGCCGGACTTTATTTACTACAGTGAAAAAATCATCCAGCAATCTGCTCAAATTGCACAAACGATTTTTACTCCACCACAGAAAAATTTTTAACTTACCTTCCTGATTAGTTAATAAATTCAGTAAAGTGTGATTTGGATTGGCACAGGAAGGATTACGTATGGAGCTTGTTTCGCTTAGACGATTTTTTCGGTTTTTGGAGATTTTTTTATTATTGACGGTTTGTTTAGTTTTGGTGTTTTTTTTGGAAATTTTTGACTTAAGCGGATTTTTTTGGTTTTGATGCTTTTTAGCTTTGGCGTTTTTTCATTTCTGCGACCTTTTGGATTTCGGCGATGTTTTTAGTATCGACGCTTTTCTTAGTTTTGGAATTTTTATGCGTTTTGGAGATTTTTTCGAATTTGACGATTTTTTAGTATTGACCCTTTTTAGTTTCAGCGTTTTGTTCGTTTCGGCGATATTTTTCGGTTCTTTTAGTATTGAGGCTTTTTGTAGTTATTGCGTTTTTTCGTTTTGGAGATGTTTTCGATTTTGGAGATTTTTAGTATTGGCGCTTTTTAGTTTCAGCGTTTTTTCGTTTCGGCGATTTTTTCGATTTTGGCGTTTTTTTAGTATCGACGCTTTTCTTAGTTTTGGAATTTTTATCCGTTTTGGAGATTTTCTCGAATTTGGCGATTTTTTTAGTATTGACCCTTTTTAGTTTCAGCGTTTTTTTCGTTTCGGCGATTTTTTCGGTTCTTTTAGTATTGCCGCATTTTGTAGTTACATTGCGTGTTTTTCGTTTTGGATATGTTTTCGATTTCGGCGACTTTTTTGTATTGACGCTTTTTTTAGTTTCGGCGTTTTTTAGTTTCTTTGTGATTTTTTTTTCTTTCGGTGATTATTTTTTGCATCTAAGCGATTTATTTTTGTTGATATTTTTCATTAAAGCGCTCTTTTAATTTCGTCCATTTTTAGTGTTTTTGAAAATTTTAAGAGTTTGCCTCTTACGGTTTCCAACCAAGTTATCAAAATTAAATTAACTGATAGAGTACCCCTTAATTTTGATTTTTTTTTTAGATTTCAATGTGCATAAAAATACACTAACTTTGAAAATTTCAATTCTATACATACATACATATGTATATAATATATTACATTAGAATTTCAACATTCTCCGTTGCTCGCTTTATAAAACGTTGAATGTTTTACATATTCTGTGAAAGTTTAAGGTCCGTAGCTCTTACGGCTGTTGAGAAAACAGCTTGTGATAGACAGACGGACGAACATTGTAGCGAAAACTATGAAAAATTAATACTTTAAAAATTAGAGGGAAAGACGCTATTGCTAGATACCCAAATTTTAAATTTTAATATAGAAATTGTATGTATACTTTTCTTATTAAACATGAGTAAATAATTACTTCTACTTTTTTCTCAATAATTGAAAGATTTATTTAAAACCTATAATCGAACACTCAGATTTATCCAAATCATTAAATTTTCTTACTCTACCGTCTACTCAACACACAGCAAAATCTTGCATCATAATGCAACTTAAAAGCAAATCTTAATTAATCGATTCATTTGCAGTAGATCGAAAGCACAAAGTTTCAAAGAAACTAATTGCCACTGCATTAAACCAAAATACATACTCGTATACAAATATTTTAATTAGTCTTTTAAACAGAAAATTAAACCAAATTCTGTTTATTCAAAATGCTTCATGACATTTTGTTTTACTAAAACTTTAACAACATCAAAACAAATATGCAAGACAGCATTATGACGGAGCTAGAGGAAAAAGTAGCAGCTGGATTACACAAATTCTTGTTGCAATTTTCACACAGTTGAGTCGTATAGGCACTATTTTTGGGACTCAAATTGCAGGGATTCAAGCCAACATTTACACAACCGCGTACAGCAAATACAACATTATGTCCTTGAAGCAAAAAAAAAAAATAATGTCTTATTTTTCTCTATCCATCAATTAAACTTACTTAACTTGTAAATGATTTTCGTGCATTCGAACTTTTCATTTAATAAATTTGCAACATGTGTAAAGTGTGTTGACAGTACTGAACGCATTTCATCGGCTGCTTTTTGGTCACAAGTCACAGTTGCAGGACGCCGACAAGATTCGGGAGTATAGCAAGTAAAACATTTGGTAACATTTTGTTTTGCAGGACGAAGTGGTAAAAGATCTGACTCATTTCCTTGTGCTTAAGGAAAAATATTTAATTATGTAAATTTTTTGGTTTTAAAGCGGCGCTGACACAACTTACCCAATTTCATGGTCATTAGAGCTAAGAACGCAATAAAGATTAAACATTTTCTAAACATTTTTAAATATTAATTTTCATCTATTAAAATAAAAGACTTTGTATAGCCTGCTTGCGTTGAGCTACTGACTGTATTTAAATATTTTTTAAGATGCGGGCGGGTTCAGTACTTGTGTTTGGATTTTTTTTTATCGTTTTTTACAAATGAATCAATGAGACACAGAAATAGTAATACTCGTATATGCCGTGGTTAATTATTACACATTCATATTACACTTACATATATTTTTTTTAACTAAGAAACGATGTAAATGTATCTACAATTACGAATATGTATCGTATATTTACATTTAGTAAGAATTACTCATGGACATTTTCTTATTTATTTAGTTTATAAATAAAATTGTTAAAAAAACTTTTTCCAAGACTATTTTTGAAAAAAAAATTAAAAACTAAAGTTTAAAAATTAATTAAATAATTAACAAATTTCATAAAAACACTAATTAATAACTAAAAATTAAAAATTGTTTGGTGAGAACACACTTTTACAGCCTGGCTCACCACAATGTCGACAGAAAATATTCGATCAATTGCTTATATTGAAAACAAAATAAAAATTTATTTTATTATTGTGTTCAATAAAAGTTGTCAATCGAACGTTTTTTATCGATATCATATGGGCCAGGCCTTTAGCAAAGTAATTATTTTTTAAAATTTACTTATTATTAAATAATTTTTAAAAAGGGGAATTTGTTCAAAGTTAAATGAAAATAGAAGATTTCGTCATTTTTAATTCATTAATTATTTTTTCAAATTGCGATTTCAAAAAATATATAAAAAGCTATTTTTTTTTTATTTTTCAATAAATTACTGCCTTATGAGGTAATTTTTTATGAAAAATGTAATTTCCTAAAACGGACTTTATTTAAGGTATTGTTTATGTGTACTTTTTTTAAAAGTACTTTTTTAAAATAACTTTTTTTTTGAAATACGCACACATGCATACTTTTTTTTAATTACTTCTCTTAAAAACTTTTTTAAAAGGAAATTGTAAAAAGAACTTTATTAAAGGTATTTTTTAAGGAAATTTTTAAAAAGGTACTTTTCTAAAAGCTAAAAGTTATTATATTAACAAGCATTTTTTTAAAAGTTAATTTTTCCAAGTACATACTTGACTTCTTTTAAGTTACATTTTTCATAAGTACTTTTTGAGAGGTACTTTTTTAAAAGGTACTTTTTTAAAAGGTACTTTTTTAAAAGATACTTTTTTAAAAGATACTTTTTTAAAAGGTACTTTTTACAAGGTACTTTTTACAAGGTACTTTTTTAAACAGGTCTTTTTTAAGGTAATTTTTTAAAATTTACTTTTTTATAAAGTAAATTTTTTAAGCTAGCTTTTTTAAAAGGTGCTTTCTTAAAAGGTATTTTTTTAACAGGTCCTTTTTTTGAGGTACAGTTTTGAAAGTATACTTTTTTAAAAGGTACTTTTTTAAAATTTAATTTTTTAGAAGCAAATTTTTTTAAAAGGTACTTTTTTAATTTTTAAAAAGTGCTTTTTTAAATTACTTTTTTAAAATTTACTTTTTTAAAGGTACTTTTCTGAAAAGATACTGTATTCAAAAGATACTTTAAAAAGTACTTTTTAAAAAGTACTTTTTTAAAAGTGCTTATTTTTAAAAGGTGCTTTTTAAATGTACTTTTTTAAAAGGTCCTTTTTTAAGGTTAATTTTTTAAAAGGTTCTTTTTTAAGGTACTTTTTAAAAGGGTACTTTTTTGAAAAGGTAATTTTTTTAAAACGTACTTTTCTTAAAAGGTACTTTTTTTTAAATGTACTTTTTTTAAAAGATACTTTTTTTAAAAAGTACTTTTTTAAAAGGTATACGTTTTTTTAAATAGTACTTTTTAAAATGTCTTTTGTAAGGTTTTCTAAATATGTACATATGTATGTATGTATATTTAAAACATAATTATTTTAATAAATTTTTTTAAAGTACCGTTTTTAAGATATTTTTAAAATTAACTTTTGTTTTTAAGGGTCCTCTTTTGAAAATCATTGTTTTTAAAAATATTGTTTTTAAGCTATTCTATTCAAAAGATACCTTATTAAAAAGTACTTTTTTAAAGTTTATTTTCCTTTTCTAAAAAGTAGTTTTCTTAAATGTACTTTTCTATAAGCCACGAGTATTTACTTTTTTCTTAAATGTTCTTTCTTTAAAAATCAGTTTTTGCCTGACTTTTTTAAAAGGTTTTTGTCTTAAAAGCAACCATTTTTAAAGATTATTGTTTAAAACTTCTTTTTACTTAAGAGGAACTGTTTAAAAGTGCGTTTTTAGAAGGGTACTTTTTTAAAATACTTTTTCTTAAAGGTACTTTTTTCCGTACCTACTGTTTTAGATTCCCTTTCAAATTAAAGTCGATTTTATGCGTAAATTTAAATAAAACTATTTTTTAAGCTTTAGGTCTGTAAATTTTATATATTTTTAGTTTTATATCGATATTTCGTTAACCTTTGGTTAACTTCTTCAAATTTTTTTCTGATTAAAAAGAAAAAAGACAAAAACTAATTACCAAAAAATAAAATAAGAATAATCTGGAAGAAGTTAACCAAAGGTTAACGAAATATCGATATAAAACTAAAAATATATAAAATTTACTGACCTAAAGCTTAAAAAAATTGTTTCATTGAACATATAAAAAAGGTCGAAAAATTAGATAAACAATTTAGTGAGTTTAAATATTAAGTATCAACATCTATGAAACTGTTGGTAGCAACAAGACCTGGTGGGTAGGACTAATAATTTTTTTTTTTTAATTTAACTAGATTGGTCAAAAGCTGGTGCGCTGCTTCTGACAGTCTAGGGTAGTCAAAATACTCGAACCACAATAACGGCCATTAAAACAAGCCGGCTTAGATTTGTTAGCCATGTTGCCATCCATCACAGCAAAGAAGTTGTAGAAAAACCATGCTCCGGGTAGAAATTGGTTTTGCTTTTCTTAGGCAGGTTATTGAACTTTTTGCCAAAATTGTCTCCCAACTTTTTTTAGTCAAGGAAGTGCGTAGGAATTTTACTTAATGCAAATAATTTAAAATAACATGTACAGAAATAAATAAATATATGATACATATTTATACGAAACCAAGAGGAAATGATACGTGATAATATAATATAGGGATATACATATGTATGTTTATATGTATACATGTACAGCTGTAGTACTGGCAGGATATAAAAATATGCTGTGACATGTACGAAAATAGAAAAAAAAACGAAGGTATAACTTTTAAGCGAAAAAAAACGGATCATAAGTATAAATTTATACAAACATTGAAATATGAAACTGTTTGATAGAAGAGAAATGCCTGAGAAAGTGAGTGGCACAAAAAAAATAAACGCAAATTGTATCCAGCCAAGAAAAATGGTTATGGTACGTACGTATGCAAATATTTGTTTTGCATACCGAATCCTGTATTCAATACAAATAATACAAGTCATCAGGCTGGCATACACACACTTACATATTTACAGGAGAAAAACATTTACCAAGGCTTCACATGCATATTGTTAAGATCAAACGCCAGGATAAGCATTATGTATCATAAAAAAGGGAAGCCATGAATTCATACGCCAAATAGTAAAATGTAAAGCAACACTTCTTGCTGATAAACATGCAACAAAAGCAACGAAATATGCTGCTGGTATGTGACTAGTTTCTTGTCCAAATATGTGATCATGTAATACGCTGTAGTTTTTTTTTTTTCTTCTATTTCATTTATATTTGTTAACATTCATTTCAGTCTTCTCTTCTTTTTTTTGTCTTTTGGCTTTTTTTTTTGAATTTTTGTTTAAGAAAAAAACTCCATTGTTTCCAACAGTTGCAGTAGTACTGGAATATATTTAATTTTCCAATCACGTATACTTTTTAATCCTGACAAGAATATTATTTCCATTAAATCCGCAAGATGAAATGTATATAGAGATGGAAGGAAACCATTACCAAGCAATAGCAATTTTAAACATGTCAAGGCTTATTTTGATATTTGATGTCTTCTTCGGCTGTTCTTTAGGTTGAGTACAGCCGAACAAAGCTTCGGTGGCAAAATCAAGGTACGGTGAGAAGAATGTTTTGCTGGGAAATTGTTTTTTAATTTTAATTTTCTTATGCTTCTGTACATTGATTTTGTTCTTTTTTTTAACCCCCGACTAAAAAAAGGGGTGTTATAAGTTTGTAGTGTGTGTCTGTGTGTCTGTGTATCTGTGTATCTGTGTGTCTGTCTGTGTCCACGTACAGGCCAAACGGCTGGACCGATTTTCATTTAGTTTTTTCTGTTTGAAAGATGACTTGATCGAGAGGGTTCTTAGCTATGTTTGAAGAAGATCGGTCCAGCCGTTTAGAAGATATAACATCTTTTTTGAAAAAAGTCGGGGGTTTTTTAAAATTTTTAATTTTTGTTATAGATTATTTGGAATTTATGTTTAAGGAAATCGATATTTTCTTTAAACTTGACAAAACGCAATTAAATGTTCGATTCACAATTTCAAACTTGAGACAATGAAACAATTAATCAAAAGTGTATTCAAAGTAAGCACAGCTAGTTGTATTATGACTTTAATTGAAGAATATTAGAACCATACAATTCCCAATACTGGGAAAAGTTTATATTATTCTACTCCAGCCCTATCCCCCCTTAAAACTATATATAAAGGATGGTTACATTTTAAGGGCCGATGACAAGTTTTTTTCTGCATTTTATTCGGCATTTCTCAATTTCAGACTAACCCAATTCCAACCATGGCAAGATACACCATTGAGCAATGCGTTAAAGTTATTCAGGCTTATTATGAAAATGCATATCGAAGAAAATCATCTTCAGCGATGAGGCACATTTTCACCTCATTGGATTCGTCAATAAGTAGAATTGCCGAATAATAATCGAAGAGTGATTGTCGAAAAACAAATGCACTCACAAAGAGTGACTGTTTGGTGCGGTTTAAGGGCTGGCGGAATCATCGGGCCGTGTTTTTTTCCAAAATGAGACCGGTCAGGCAGTTACTGTGAATGGTGTTCGCTATCGTGGGATGATATCGACTTTTTTATGGCCAGAATCTGAAGATATGGATTTGGATGATATATGGTGCCACTTGCCACACAGCTAACAAAACAACAGCCCAATTCACAATCTTGTGCAAATGGTCTTGCACCGTTGCATGTGCAAAGTGGTATAGTATATTGATACTCACCACTAAGAATTGTTAAGTAGTTAATATTAATATGCTATACTATTTTGCACATGCAACGATGCAAGACCATTTGCACAATATTGTGAATTGGGCTAATGGCTATTTTGTGCGACAAATTCAATGGCTGTATTATCTCACGTGGTGGCTATGTCAATTGGCCGCCAAGATCATGTGATTTGACACCGTTGGACTTCTTTCTTTGGGGTTATTTGAAAGAAAGGATGTACGTCGATAAGCCAACAACAATTCAAGAGCTAAAGGATGAGATAATTCGGCACATTAACGGCATAGAACCTCAATTATGAATCAGCGTCATTGAAAATTTGGAACATCGGATAGAGGTATGCTATTTGGCCTATATTTTGTTCCACACATAATTGAACCATACCATATTATCATAATAAAAAGAATTGACAATAATTTCCTAAATAATTTGTGTTTTTAACCCCCGACTAAAAAAAGGGGTGTTATAAGTTTGTAGTGTGTGTCTGTGTGTCTGTGTATCTGTGTGTCTGTCCGTGTCCACGTACAGGCCAAACGTCTGGACCGATTTTCATTTAGTTTTTTCTGTTTGAAAGATAACTTGATCGAGAGGGTTCTTAGCTATGTTTGAAGAAAATCGGTCCAGCCGCTTAGAAGATATATTTTTATAAATACACTATGATATAAATCATATTGTATTGTAAAATATGTATAAAAAATTGCAAAAATTAAAGAAAATTAAAAAAACCTTTTTAGTGGAAGATCATAGTTACTCTTCACCGGGTTTGATGGCTACATCACCCTTATCATTTACGGTCAGTTCGTATGGAAATAAAAATGATGACATCAGCGCCGCTAGCGGACGTTTCTTAACTGTACCCGGCAGCACAAAGTCTGCAAAAAGTCTTGTCGTGCCCAATGGTAAAAACACAAAAAATTTTTCAACATCTGTTTTATTTTGCAGTAAATTGTTGAAATTTAAGATATTGTATATTTTTTCTGTTGGTTCTTTGTAAATTTTACGTTTGTTTGCCGTAATAGTTTGAATATTGTGAATACGTTGAAAATTCCAATTGGTTGAGTAAATTGATATGATATATGAAATATGAAAACTCTTCTTCAAAAGCATGATCTGAGGTATTATTTTTCATACATCTTATAACATCTTTTCTGAAAAAAGTCGGCGGTTTTTAAAATTTTTAATTTTTGTTATATTCAAAATCAACATCGGCCCTTAAAATTTAATTTAAAATATACATACATATATTTCTATAAATGTATAGTCTAGTGCTATAGAAACTGATCGGTCATGCCCTTCTGCTGTTTAAATAGTCTTATTTATCTTGAATTTGGTGGCTAAAATATAAAAAAGAAAAATTTAACAACTTTCTATTTAATTTTTTTTTACGTATTCGGCTTGTCAGCTTGTGTCGCTCATTACGTGCAACGACAGCTGAAATTTTCCACAACTTCGTTGTCATTGAATTTTTTACAGGTCAACCAAAAGAAAAATAACTAAGTTCATTCCTCAATACCCGAACAGAAATATTACAAAATCTTTTACATGCAGCATATTTGTTAGTCGTATTTAAATTTTTCCCAGTTTATCTTGATTTTTCTTTTGTCCACGTTTGATGAAATAGTAAAAAGAGCTTAGAGCTGAAACTTTACTTGGATTTACAAACAATTTACAAATAGAATATAAAATACTTCTATAAATGTACACAAGTATTTGGAACCTTATAAAACCTACACTTAAGTAAATCATAATACCAGTACGAGAGGAATTTTCGGCCAAAAAATATTTATAAAATAATAACACATGCATACATGTTTATCTGAAGTCCATAGTTAGAAGCAAGAATATGTTGCGAAAAAACTTCAATGTATGCAAATGACAAATTAAATACAAACTGATGGCTTTGTAGAGGATTTCGATGTATTTTTTCGTTTTCTTATACATATTAATTCTGTAAAGAATAACTGACTACAGAAAATAGTTTTAAATATGAGCTTTTTACATCTTTGGTGTTACGAATGATGTAATTTTTCCAAAACCGAATTAATAATTGATAAAGAAAAACTAGCATACCTTAACAACTGAAAAAACAATTTCAAAAATTGTTCTACAATTAAAATTTAAGCACAAAAACAACTAAATACTTCACAAACAAGCAACTGCCTAAACATCAAAAAAGTTTATATGTACATACATATAGTATTTATGTATGTTTGTATGACCTCTCCAGCCCATAATGTAATCCATGGATTTATTTAAGGCATGCCCAATTTAAGGGCACATATTCACTCAGACGACTCATACAATCGTAAATAATTCAATACAGTAATTTTGACTTACCTGCACAATCAACTTTGCACGACTTTTTGTGCAGATAAGTCAAAAATGCTGTTATCTTAAATGCACTTACTGCCTAAATGTCCAGGTATACAATTTTTGACTTCAGTTTTTAACCCCCGACTAAAAAAGGGGTGTTATAAGTTTGTAGAGTGTGTCTGTGTGTCTGTGTATCTGTGTGTCTGTCCGTGTCCACGTACAGGCCAAACGGCTGGACCGATTTTCATTTAGTTTTTTCTGTTTGAAAGATGACTTGATCGAGAGGTTTCTTAGCTATGTTTGAAGAAACTCGGTCCAGCTGTTTAGAAGATATAACATCTTTTCTGAAAAAAGTCGAGGGTTTTTAAAATTTTTAATTTTTGTTATATACACATACATGGTTGCATACTTATGTAGCAACATTTATTTAATGTGTGCAGCTAACTTAAAATTTTTATATGAGAAAAATTTAAAACTGCCAAAAAATATGTTAAATGCGCTTAAAAAAGGACTTTGAACAATAATTACAGAATAAATATATTTTGTGCAGTTAGGTCAATGTGCAGCTAACGTTGATTTTTTGTATGAAAATCTTTTAAAATTACCAAAATTTTAGGGCACTTATCTTAAATGTGCAGGTATAGAAAGTGCACTTAAAAAACGAATTTGTATGGGATTTTAAATAATAGTGACAAAAATTTAACAGTTTGTCCCTATTTACACTATGCAAGTCTTATTGCTAAGCTGATTAGTTTATTAGGAGAGAGAGAGCCGGGGGAAAAGAAACGTTGCTGTTCCCCTCGTCTCTCTCTCTCTCCCTCTCCCTGAAACTAATCAGCTTAGCAATAAGACTTGCACAGTGTGATTTGGGACTTTAGGCAGTTAAGTCCAAAGTGCACTTAAACAAAAGGCAGCTAAATCAAAACTACTGTATATGCATTGTCTGTATGTATGTTTATATGCATAGAGATGTTTATTAGTGTCCTGCACAATAGTATTTATAAGACTTTTCAAGACATGAGAGATTTTTTCAAATGCTTTACTACAGCGAAATATTCTAAAAGAATCGCTAAACAACACTGTTGGCAAGACAAACCACCGAAAAAGATTACTTGCCAACAGTGTTGCTTAGCGATTCTTTTAGAATATTTCGTTGTAGTAAAGCATTTGAAAAAATGTCTCATGTCTTGAAAGGTCTTATAAATAGTCTTGTGCAGGACACTAATGTTTATATCACCATTTATTTGCATTCGAGGGTCAGCCTTAAAGTTACCGAAGCAACAACAAAAATATTAATTTTTACTTTTATTTGCTGATTTAATAAGGTCTTCATTTGCACACAAAGCTGGTTTTGTAAGCCTTTTGCAAAACAAAATAATATTTTATGAATACGGCAGTTATTTTACTTTATAAAGATGTTTTACAAAATTAGTATGCAATATATGGCTGCACAAAAATGATCGGAGTAACCAAAACCATACACACATATCCCTGCATTTAGAAAGCAAAACCACTGCAAAACTATACAAGTTGGTTGTGGCAACGATAAGCACGCACGACGGCAAAAAAATTATTATTGGAAATAACTTCGTTGCTTTTTCAAGTAATATATTAGCTTGAACTTGAAAGTAGATTTCCACTTTGATTTACGCTCAATACGATGTTTTATTTAAATGGGAAAGTTATCATTTCTACATGTCACTTTGCACAAAATTCATATTATAAACCTTTGCAAAGCAAAAAGTTTTTAAAAATATCAAAAAACATACATTATTTGTGAAGAGACCTTAAGACGAAATAATGATAAAAGCAAATCTTATAAATCAAAAAACCTTATAAATCAAATGCCCGTTTTGGGTACGTGTGGCAGTCTTGCGGTATCTCAAAATATCAAGGGCGACCCTCGTACAACTCAAGGACTGTGCGACATTTGTATTTGAAAATTTAAACAAATCTGAAAATCTAGTGGCTTTATACACGTATCACTCTGGAATGGAGTGGTATTTTGTGCTTGTTGCAGCCAGCTCTCCTTACGCTTGACCAAACACAAATAACACGTATCGCCTGCAGCAAAATGGTCATCATGTTATTTTTCAAAAATTCACTTAAATATCAACAACATACACATGCACTTTCATGAAGTATGCATATGTATGTACATACAGACACATTTCTACAAATACACCAACTTTTTTTTAATGTATATATGCATTTAAATGTGACTCCACTAGAATTTTTTACGTTTACAAAAAAGCGACATTAGTGAAGTGGTTAAGATTCGGCTTTTATTTTAATAATTTTTCACAGATATGTATACATATATGTTTACTTAAAACCTTGTTTCAGTGTTGCTAAAACTAAAACTAAAAAAATATAATATTAAAATACAAGCAAAGGCCGCATACAAAAAACAACACTACATACTCTGGAAAAAAAAATAAGTAATATCAACAGTTTTACCGTATTTTCACCAGGATATTTTTTATGAAATCTTATAAGATTTGTTGCAAGAAACTTTGCTATTTGCCAACAAGCTCAAGCTAGACAAGAAAGTGACTTGAATAAAAATTGCGCACCATTAATTTCTGAAGCATCTTGGAGAACTTGTTTGATCTGACTTGCCTCATCTCGCCTCGTATTGACAACCATAAAAAGCTTCATATTGTAAATTCAGTAATATGTATTTAAAACTTAGCAACTAAATCTAATTGGAATCTTCTTTCGGGAAATACCATACAATTTTCAGTTCGAAGTTTCAAAAATGTTTATCAGGACTACTCACTTGTTACTAGAAGGTTTCTAGCTGTATTTAAGAATTTTCAGTAATTCCAATGTTAAACAAAAATGTCTGATATGTAGTGAAAGTTGTATTAAAAAATTTCTGCAAAACCAGATTTCTCTTTTGCATATAATTACATATGTATATGTACATACATACATATCTTTGTATGTATGTATGTATGTATGTACATATGTATGTAATATGTATTCAAAAAATAAAAAAAACGTCTAATTGTATAATAAACATGAAACGCACATTCAGTTATTAAAAACAGGGCTAATCATATATTCGATTTACGCAATCCAGAAACGGAAGTCAAGTCTTAAAAGAATTTTAAATCGGAAATAAAAAACAGGAACTTTAACTTACTTGCAAAAGCTATCTGCTGTGAAATTCCATATGACAAAAAAACTGTCGCAACATACGTACTTTTGTATACATTGCAGAATGGCTAACAACATACACACTCCACAAAAATGAACAAATGGGTAGAATATGCTTAAAACCCATTTTATCTTTATTTTAAAACACTTATTAACTTTCATAAAGCAATGCAGACATCTACATTTTATATTTTATAATTGCCACAGTTCATATGCTTGCACTTTACATATTTTCATTTTGAATCGACACAACAATAATTTACATTGAATTGCAACACACATGCACCGCTACCACCGGTGCTATATTAATTTTACCAGTAACCGATTCTTTTTATTTTCTTTAATTTAAATGCAATAAGCTTTACTTAAGTAAGCTTCTTAACTGATATTGGACAAAAACACTCACTTTACTACAATAATTATTAATTTATTCTTATTAGATCTTAACGAGCACTAAAACTAAACTCAAGCCAAAAATTACCGCCAATAAACTAAATGTCAGAATGAAGAAAGTCAATGAAACACAACAAGAAAAACAGAGTTGCATTTTATTGCTATTTTAGAGAATGAGATTTGGTGTATAAAACTGTTAAATCCATATCATAATGATCCTTAGAATTCAGTTTTTTAAAATTAACATCACAATTATATTATTTTATGTAAAATTATCATTAATTTATGTTTTTATTACTAATATATCATATTTTAAGACTCTGGCAGCACTCTTAATAGTTGGCATGTCATACCACTGACCTTTCATATGTATCCAGCTTGTGCCACTGCTATGAAAAAAAAAATAAGTAGAGAATCAAAAAGAGAAAAACACCAATAGAATAATTGTAGTAAAGTTATTTGTCTTATTTACATAACTACAATTATTAAATAAGAAAATTTTGGATTTAAATAAAATATCGAAACATTTTTGTAAAGAAATGGAAAGTTGTCTTTTACAAAGTTCACATTAGTAAAGAAAATATTTCCCAAAAATATTATCTACAAAATCACAAACGTTGAAAAAAAAAGAAAGTTGATTAACAAAAAAGGCTGTCAAAGCAAGTAGAAGAAATTATTGAAATAGAAAAAGAAGTGGTAAAACAAGATCTGTCTTGCGACACAGATTAGAAAAAAGAATTCTAAATTTTAATTCTAATTTATATGCGAAAAGCTTATAAAGAGTAAACATTTAAATAATTAAATGAAAACTATGCTGGGTTTGGAAATGATTTGTTGAATTTTCCCAAGACAAATTCTTAAGGGAAAAGCCGAAATAAATAAAGGTCCACAGCAGACAAAAGATTTGCTGAAATCGAATTGTAAACGTAGCGTATAGAAATCGTATTGATAAAAAAAAGTTGTATATAATACAAAAGTTTTAACGTGTGTGTACGTATATATGTTGCTGGCGTGAATGCAGCAAGTTGCGAAACAACAGCACACAAAGAAGTGGCACAAGAAACAATATACTGTAGATAGAGCTTAGCTGTTCCCGTTTAATTCCCAATTGTTGGCTAGCTGGCTGACAGTAAATAACAGTTTGTAGTTGGTGGTGTAACAAAAAGACAATAGAAGGGGTCCCACGATCATTTTACACACCTAGCGTTTTTCTCTTTACCTCTTTGGAGAACACTAACAACACAAATAGCATTCTGTTGTAAGTGTTATTTGTGTATGCATAGAGTTATAGCTGCTGCTACTACAGTTGCTGCTGATGTTTGCGGAAGTAGACTTAGTGGATCATTGGTATTTCAGTTAACTGCAAGATCGAAAAAACCGGAAGAGGAAGCCAAATATTAAAGTCGACTATAAAGATTATCGTTGCAACGATTGCAGGACAGTTTTCCCCAGCGCTACCGCTTCCATCATCTGCCTGTCACCAACACCATCATGTCTTGGACAGAGGTGAGTTTTTTTTCCTTTACATACAGCTAACATTCGTGTTACTTGCTGGAACACGTAGAGCAGCTGATCTTGCTAATACAGTTTTTTAATTATACTTTTTATTACACATTTTTTGCTTCGAATGGTAATTGTATTTGTTAATGATAAGGGCTGCCTACCGTTCGTTTGCTCCCAGCACTCCCCAAAAAAATAAATAAAAAATGAGATCATCGATTACTATTTATTTTATTGTATTTTATACTTTATCGCATATTATATTTGCTTTTTAACCACATTCTTATGAATTAAGTTTTTTACTTGTTTCATAAACATATGAACATCTTACCAACAAATACATGTTGAACTTTATACAGTTGGAAAGTTAAAACAGTTCCATGATATAAAAAATAATATCAAAGTTTTATTTATGATTGCTTTGAGGATCTGAATAGTTTTGAAAGAAGTTCATATATTCTTGTGATTTAGTTTATATTAATATGCTTAGTATTATTGAATATGGAATCCACAAAGAATAAAATATCCGGCTTAAGATGTGGCAATCAATTAAGCTTCAGTTCTAGTTTGCATATCCAAAATAGATGATACGTCCGTGGTGTTGTAAAAAATTACACTTTCTGAAATACGTATGTATAATGAAATTAAAAATATAAGCTTAAGTAGACTTAGGGCCGTTTTCACAACTTGCCTTTAGTTAAAGGTAGAATTTTGTCTGTCCGATAAATATCTTTGCATCATTATAACTTTAATTTGTTCTTGTTAATATTATCAATAATAATAACATTTAATGGATAAATAAATAATAAATGAAGTTTTTATACTGCAAAGCCTACAAAATCCTACCTTTAACTAAAGACAAATTGTGAAAATGGCCCTTAATGAAATTTAGTTTTATTATCCAGTAGGTATTATCCCAGCAAAAAACTTGGCTTACTGGAATGCAAAAGCAATTTGACTGAATAACCCATTATTTTTGTTTGAGAAGTTCAGAAAGTATGCGGTACCCTATCCTTTTTGCCAACAAGCATCCAAAAGTTAATACATTACCGATTGCCTAAAATTTTATTGATTACTTTTTGCCTAAAATTATTCAAAAGTTGATTTGGCATTTTTTGTTCGAATAAAAATAAATAGAATTTTATAAAACTTTTACCTTTTTTGGCATTTTTAAAAATCATAATTTTACAAAGAAAATATATTATATTGAAGAATATGCGAAAATACTTAAATGTTGTAATAAAAATTATAGTGAAATTACATTTTTCTCTAAGAAAGTACTACAATAAGTACTTTCACGTAATGATATAAATAAGTTTTTATTTTATTCATTACAGGATAGTCATAAAATAATTAGACAAATAAGTATTACTCATTACTTTGTAAGTCATTGAATGAACACTACCCATTACGAAATTTCGAAATTTTTTTGCTGGGTTGTTCCAGTTGGAATTTTCAGTGGTTAATATGCTACATGTGGAAAAAAATTATTATTATTATTAGTGTCTTAGAGGTAGCGCCAGAACTTTCGAAAAACACTGCATTTCTATTATTCCACATTGCCATTGATATATTGGCTGATAAAATGAATATACTTTTAACACGAGACAAACAAAACTTGCATGGTTGTCTTCTTTGAGAACATTGCAACTCATCAGTAGGAAGTGTCAACAGTAGAACAGTACTGGCTTTGTCGCCAGTACTGCTGGCTGGCGAATTCTACCGCCACATTGATAACATTCATGCGGTTCAAAAGAGTGGAGAAGGTATCCCGCCTTCATTGAAACAACACAGGAATAACTCAAAAAAGGAAGCTTTCCAAAAAATAACTTACATACAAGTGTTATTAACCCCGACTAAAAAAGGGGTGTTATAAATTTGTAGTCCACGTACAGACCAAACGGCTAGACCGATTTTGATTTTTTTTTCTGTTTGAAAAATGACTTGATCGAGAGGGTTCTAAGCTATTTTTTAAGAAAAACGGTCCAGCCGTTTAGAAGATATCACATCTTTTCCAAATATATTCAGTTTTTTTTTTAATTTTTAATTTCTTAAAAATTACATTTATGACGCTTTTCACAATCTACAGTTAAAAGATAACAGAGACTTTAACGGCAGGTTTTGTATGAAGAACTTACAGTTAAAGTTCATGTTAACTCTTAACTACACATTGTGAAAAGGGATGTTAAATAATTATTTCTTGGGTTTTATTGTTCTTTAAGAAAATACAATTTATTTTTTGAGTTTTATTTATTCCTCAGAAAATAAAGTTATTTCTTGATTTTTATTTTTTCCTTAAGTAATAAAAGTTTTATTTTGTTTTTTTTTCTTAAATAATAAAAGTTATATTTTTAGTTTTATTATATGCTTAAGAAATGAAAGTTATATTTAGAGCCGCTCACGTAAAAAAAAACATCGATTTTTTTCTCATTCGGTTCATTATTAATTCACATCGATGTTATTCGATGTATCGATTTAAAAAACATCGATGTTTACGATGGATCGTAGTGATTAATTGGAACCAAGAAAATTTATTAACTAAATAAAAGTCGATTTTAAAATTTCATAAGAATTAAGAAAAGCATGCGTGCCAGGCACGGTATGTGCTTCTTTTTTCAAAAGCCAGTTCTACAGCTTTGCAAATCGGACCAAATGTCAGTTGTCACAGTAATATTTTCCATTGTGTATAATTTAATTTTCAATGTTCCCTGACAAATCGTCATATTTTTTATCAACCCAACGAATCACAATAGCTCTACTTGGAACTTTAAAATGCGGTGATATAACTTTCACCATCTGCAACAGTAATTTTAAGCCAAATATATAATTGATTTTTACATCAAATATGGAAAAAGAACTTACATTGCTGATTATTACCATACAATACCAAGAAAATTTTGACAATTTTTTTACAATAAAAATATATGGAACATATATAAAATATTGGAACAAACTAAATCAATATCGGGCCAGCCGTTTGATATGTACGTAGACTATAACAGAAACACAAATACACAGATCCACAGACACACACTACAAACTTATAACACCCTTTTTTTAGTCGGGTGTTAAAAATTAATACATACATACATACATACTTCTAAATTTAGTCCATATAACAAGGATTATCTCGGTGTATTCCTTCTGCACGTAGCACTTCTTTTAGTTTTATTATTTTTAGTTTAAATTTGTTTGAAATTTATACAAAATATTATATAAGATAGAACAATCTTTTCTCCATACTATTTGAATTGTTGCAATAAATGCGCGATATCATTAAAATCAATTATTTATTTAGCTCCAAACAATATGACCGCTATCAACTGTCAAAGTTTAGAAGTCTCTATTGGAAGACACTTTATTTGGAATACATATTCGATTCTGTTCGCTAAGCTTCGGCATGAATAATTGTAGCTAATATTTTATTGCCGACTTGTTTATCTTTATTGATACACACCTATTACAAAATAAATAACCTTATTATGTTCCTAATTTAATACGCTATTTTGATTTGCATTATAAAAAAAAGGTTTAAAAATAGATAAGGTTGATAAGAATGTTTCTTGTTTTGTGTTTCCATTTGTTATCTATTGCGATGTGGAACAAAACAAAAAATAATGTACATATCGCACACTCAGTCATAAACAGTAAAAATTAAAAAAATTCCAGATGCAAGGAAATGACGCAAGTTTGTAATATAAAAGCAGACATAACTGTAATTTAGATTGTTCAAAAAATTTGCGAACGTTAGAGATTTGTTCAGTCAACTGATTTGTGAAAAAATAAAACCATTTTGATAATTTTGAGTTGTGTTGTTGAGTTGCTTATGATTTAGAATCCGATGTGTTCCAACAAATGGATTGTTTTTTTTTTGTATTTTTTAGTTAATGAAATGAAAATATTTTATTTACATATTTTCTTTCTAAACAGCAAAAAGTCGATCCGGAGCTAATCTTCACAAAGCAGGAACGAATTGGCAAAGGATCCTTTGGCGAAGTTTTCAAAGGAATTGATAATCGTACACAACAAGTGAGTTAAAATAATTTTGTTATATGTATTACAAATTCGTATTAATACATATACATATACATATGTATATTGTGCACTTTACAGGTGGTAGCGATCAAAATAATTGATTTGGAAGAAGCTGAAGATGAAATTGAAGATATTCAACAGGAAATTATGGTGTTGTCGCAGTGCGATTCCCCATTCGTTACAAAATACTATGGATCCTTTCTCAAGGGTACTAAACTATGGATTATTATGGAGTATTTAGGTGGCGGCTCAGCACTGGATCTAATGAAAGCTGGTTCCTTCGAAGAAATGCACATTGCCATTATATTGCGCGAAGTCCTAAAAGGTTTGGACTATTTGCATTCGGAAAGGAAACTGCATCGCGATATTAAGGCGGCCAATGTTTTACTTAGTGAAATGGGTGATGTAAAATTGGCCGATTTTGGTGTGGCCGGCCAGTTGACAAACACAACTTCTAAACGTAATACATTTGTGGGCACACCATTCTGGATGGCGCCCGAAGTAATTAAACAGTCCATGTATGATTCCAAAGCCGATATATGGTCGCTGGGTATAACGGCTATTGAATTGGCGAAAGGTGAACCACCGAATTCTGAACTGCATCCCATGCGTGTCTTATTTCTTATACCCAAAAATAATCCGCCACAATTGACGGGAAATTATACAAAGTCCTTTAAAGACTTTGTTGAAGCGTGCCTTAACAAGGATCCCGAGAATGTATAATGTTACTAAAATAAAAAATAACATAAAAATTAATTAATAATAATCTCTTCTATTTAGCGTCCCACAGCAAAAGAATTGCTCAAGTATCCTTTTATTAAAAAAGCCAAGAAGAACTCGTACCTTATTGATTTGATCGATCGCTACAAAAAATGGAAATTACAAAAAGGCGATGAAAGTGAAACAGAATCCGAAAACTCTGATTCGTAAGTATATGTTGCTATTCCAAATTGCATAAAAAAAATTGTTCGTGCTCTAATGCTTTTTGCAAAACAGTGACGATTCGAAGCCGGGCTGCAATACCGATGAACCCTGGATAATGACGGTCAAGGGATTACATGTAAATAATGATGCACATAAAATGAGCTCTAATCACTTCAATAGGCTTGAAGAGCAAGAACTAAAAATGGACAAACTAGCACAGGGAGTGGCTGAGACTGCAACTTCAGCTCCACATTTAAGTAGCAGTAAGCATCAGCAACAAAGCAGTAACGCTACCAATATGGGTAGCGCTCTATCAAATTCTCAAAAACGTGACAGCAGCCTTACACCGAATTCTTCAGCCACAACAACTTCATCGTCAGCATCGTCTTCATCAGCATCCTCTTCCTCTACGCCGATGGTGCCATCATCCGTCACAACTGTTGCGTCCTCAAATGCCTCACCCAGCTCCCGGGAATCTAATCACCATCATTACCATCAACAGCAGCAGCATCCACAACCACAACTTTCACACCAATTAACCTCCTCCTCGTCCTCGTCCTCGTCCTCCTCCCAGCATCATCAACATCAACAACAACAACCACAACAGCAGCAACAAAAACATGCACATACTTCGTCGACTGGCAACTCAGAAAGCTCCACAAAAATGGGTGGCATGGGAGCTTTGCAGTCCTCTTCATCTAGTTCCAACTACAAAGAACAACAAAAAGTTAACCTAAGACCCACACGCACCACATCCATGGATGCAGACATCGAGAGACGTTCATCGGTAAAGCTCTTTTTTAAATTTCCAAATCATTTGAGATTATAGTCACTAACACAACTATAACAATTTTTTTTGCATGAGGATTTCAAGTACCGCAAAAAAATGGCGAAGGCTTATTAGAAAATTAACACAAATTTTTTAAAATTCATATTTCTTCTGTACTAAGTACAAAATTTGTATTTGTTATGTTAATCATTTCTAATTTGTTCTAAACAAAAAAAAAAAAAGCATACGCGTGCATTGGCTGCAATTTTATGCACAAATAAACATTAACTTTTAGTTGTTAGTCTTCTTTCCAGTTGAGTGCGCCAACAATCCTTGACGAACGTTTGTAGGTTATTTTATTTTCAAATAACTTTCATATAATTTGTACATTTTATTATTCCCTTCGCAAAGAATATGAGAAAATATACCTTCTAATTTGATCTAAAATAACCGATAACTATCATTATGTCTATTCAAATAAATATTTTTATTTTTGAACACATGTACTGATGCGTTACACTGAACACTTTAGAACACCGCAAGATAATGATTTAGTATTTATTTATGTACCCTTAGTAAATCTGGTAATGGGTAGGTATATCCAATTTTTTATTAAAGAAAATAATTATGGTCCTTAAAAGGAGATTAATAGAATACATATGTACAAGTTTTTAGAAACTGATTTTTAAAATTCACCTGAAGATCAATCGATCGATGTTTAAAAAGTAAAAAGGGATAATAATACGTGAAGTTTAAAATGAAGCTTGTTGATAGTTTTATAAAAAAAATATGAAAAAAATAAAAAGTCGAAATTTTAAAAATATTGTCTAAATCAAAATTTTATAGAAATAGTTAAAGTAACAAAAATTCAACAATATTCTTGAAATAATCATAAATCGAATGCTAAAACTCACAAAAAAAATGTTTCTTTTTTTTAGCAAGAAACTCTGTAACAGAAAAGCACATTTTCAAATCGCTCAAGTCACAAAAGTGAGACAGAAGCATTATCAGTATTTTATTTTGTTGTGTTTCTGCTTCCTTTTATAACGAATTATTAATTAAAATTCTCTTAACATTTGCAGTTACAATTGTTGGAGCACAGTAAACGTGAAGAAGAAGAAGAAAGGTCCCTGCGACGCAGTACTATGGCAGCTTCACATTCTTCAGTTGCGTCATCCTGTAATGCAGGAAGCAGCTCTGGTGGTCATTTGCTAGCAACTAGTAGCAGTATGGGCAATGTATACAATGGCAATACACATGCCAATAGAGACTTTTTAAATCATGAGACCCTGACAACAGCTGCTCTATCTCCCACTTCGTCCAATAGCAATCATAAAAATCTAGGCAGCAGTGGTAGCAGCAGCAGTGGGATGGGTAATCGTATTATTACCACAAGCAGTCCTTGTCTGAACAACTTTCTATTTCCCATACTTTCTGATGTAAGTAAAATTTAGAAGAAATGTTAAAAAAATGTTTTCATATTGAAACTGTTTTGTTTTTTTATTTCAAATATATGTACATAGATACAACGTAAATATAGCAATAGTTCCAGCAAAAATGTAAATGTTTTGGATATAGCTGATTTAAAATCGGTATTTGAATTGGCCGAACGCAGTCGCCCTGGCGTAAGTGATTTGTTTCTCAAAGAAATTATACACAAACTGGTACCAGGTTATTCAGAAACGCGTATTAATAACATTATGGATAGAGCAATTAGGTAATTATCTCAATTGAAAGTAATCTTTGTATGCATACATATACATATGTACATATATGTACAAAAAAAATGCGAGAAAACGTTCTCTGTTCCCTCTTATTTTAAATAACATAATAACACTTACATACATATTTATAAAGCTTATCAACATTTTTGTTTTTATAACTTTCTTTTCAGAAACAAAAAGTAAATTTAACGTCTCAAGTCTCTGGCTTAGTTGTGGATTTTTATGTTATTCCTTCTTTTCGTTTTATACATATATAAATAATATTTTTTCTGTTAGTTTTTCACTCATGTTATTATGTTAAATTATACAAAAAAGAAATTTCCTATCACTTCGGCGCAATTTCCGTGCTAAAAACGTTGAAATTATAAAAATAGGACAAAATTTCCCTGACCGTCAAAAGATCCCAAGAAAGAAAATAACGTGCAAATTGCTGCAGTAAAAGAGCAACAAAAAAAAATAGACAAAAATAAATAAAGTAATAAAGCACTTTAAATAAAAAATCTCATATTGAATTATTTCCCCCGTAAAGCAAAAGTAAAATAAAAAAATTATCGTTATGACACCAACTCCCACATATTATGAACAACTTTTCAAATATTTATTAATAGATACCAACAGATGAAAGTGTAAATTAAAAATAATAAATTAATACTAAATAAAGCAAAGTTTAATCGTTTATTAAGCAGAGGATCATTTTTTTAAATATGAATTGTAATGTAGTTAATTATTGAATAATAAAACCATAAAATTAAACTATCCTCAAAACAGCACATATTACACATGCTATTAGACTTAAAATAACAAACAAAAAATAATAATAAAACACATACTACATACATACATCCATGCATACGTATACATTAAAAATCAAGCAGAAAATAAAATAAATATATGCAGACTTATATACATATAAATATTAAACGAAACATTTTTACTGCAAGGAATCACTTTTAAAAGATATTTTCAGTTAATTTTTTTTTATAAATGAAATCTTGTTGCTTAATTATGAGAAGAATAGAAAAAAAGTGTACCCTCTCCAAATGATGTGGCCAGTATAAAAATTATATATAGATCCGAAATTAATTGAAAACCTTTTGTTGCGATTTTGAATTAGTGTAGAAGTATTTTGTATATCGCTATATATATATATATATATATATATATATATATATATATATATATATATTTAGTGATTCTCAATCAATTTTGCAAGGAAATGCATTTAGGCAATCTGAGCAAACAAGCATAGGTTAGAAATTGTGTTGTTATACCACACCACAACTCGGGGACCCGTTTTGGCCCATTGTAATAGGTTAAGTTAGGAAGGCTGGTAAGCAAGCATAAATTCTTCATAAAATCAATCAAGTTTGTTATTTTCTTTTTTCCATTTTTTTATTTGTTAATTTTTAAAGCGAACATTTTTAAAACCTAACATTAAAATTTTTTTAAAAACAAACGGAAAATTATTTTATCTAAGAATTAATATTTGGTTCCGTGCACGTATTTTAGATAGTATTTCATTGCAATTGCGAAGTCGATGTTTGTACCCTCCATAATTCTACTTCTCAGAAAAAGTAGTTTAGATTATTTTATCTAAGATTAAGTTTACATCTGGCATTTTTATGTGCCATGTGCTCAAAAAAAAAACGTAACCACTAATTACTAATGAAAAATTGTTTGATTCAAACATCTATTTATTGATATAAACTTTTTCCAATCATGTTGGATTCTATAAAATTGTGTATGAAACTGTTTAACTTAATAAATACGTAACTTAATCAAATAATTTTTCATTAGTGATTACGCTATTTTGACGCATATGTGGCATATGGCACACAGATGTAAACCTGGCCTTTAGCCGGTTTTGGTATTGAATTCGAATCAAAGAAATGCAGTACTAACAACGGCTTGTCCCACAAACATGATGGGCTTACGTTCTGTTCCAAAACTTTTCGAAATACATTCATAAACGTACATACTTATGTACATTTTAACGTGCAATTTTTTAGCACACAAATATAATAAATTTCACCAGTATTATGAAAATAGCTTTATTTCAAAATTCTTGATTAATTTTTGTAAACACTATTTGTACAAAATGCATTAAAATATACTTATGCTTGATTTGAACTTAAACCAAAAGTCTCTCAATTTCCTGTTGAATTGAAGTAATCTGCGATTTTAATTGAGACCCTTCATTGGTGGTAACTGAACAGGCCACAACAGGGCGGGAAACACCACATGCACGACCTAAAGCCTGCTTGGAGCGAACGAAAATGTAGGGAACATTTTTGTCTTCACACAGCAAAGGTAAGTGCAATAGAATCTCTATGGGTTCAGTATCTGCAGCCATTACAATAATGTCAGCCAAACCACGATTTAAAGTTTTGGTTGCTTCGTTGGCACCCTTGCGCAATTGACTGTAGTTCAATGCTTGTTGTATAAGATTCATAATCTTAGCAGTCAACTGGGCATCAGCCAAGGGGAATGCTTTCGAGTTGACTTCCTCGGTCTACAAGAATGAACAATATGTATTACTAAACACCATACGCCAATCATATGCATATTTCAATAACTTACCATGATTACAAATTAACAGGATTTATTTATTTATTTTATTTATTATATTCTTTTAATTTAAATTTATAGAGAAACCTCTCGGCAGGTCGCTTCACTGAGGATCTTTTTGGAAAAAAGCACAAGAAAAAAGCAACAACTGCTGTATAAGCACACGTGTTTCCAAGGAATATATAAGCTAGGCAGCACTTTTACAAGACCTATACAAAGTCTACTTTTTATAAAAGTTCTAAATAACATAAATACATCTCAGTATCTAGAAGGGTTGTATTTCTGGTGGTAGAACATTTGAAAGAGGAATCAATGATAAAGTTATTGGCATAAAAGAAAGAAGGAAAACTTTTCATCGTTTTTCTTTTCAGTTTTCTGTCTGTATTCCGAAGCTTGAGATGTCGTAACGGGTTCGCGGATTTGCAAAGTGCAATATTTTCCAACTAAAAATTTAAGAAAAATATAATTAGAATTAACAATACAAGAAATAATATAAACTAGAAGAAAAACTATTGTATTTAATTTTAAGTTCCAATAAAAATCGCACATGATTTTATATTTATAATTCGGCGAAATCTAAAAAATTGTAACGAAAGGAAAAAGGTTCGTACAAAATTGGAATAATTTGGCTCTAATTGGATTAATGTGGAATTTATCCTAAACGAGTAATGTAAAGAGAAGCCATCAAGCTATACCAAAAAATCGATTATTCAATAGCAAATTGAAATAACTGCAAAGAACGTAATAAAATATTAATTTTCAAAGATTGCCAAGTATGTTAATACAAAAATTTTGCAAACAAAGTTTTTCACAAAGAAAATCCAGTGCAGAATAAAAAAATCGAGGCTAAATTTGTTGAAAAATGTGTACATAGCGAAAATATAATGAACAAAAAAGATAATCGTGCACACACTCAAACAAACGTACATGCATGCATACACACAAACTTTTCTCACGCAGCCATTCGTATTGAAAAATCTTAAAACGAGTACGAACAATACGAGTGAAGAAGCAACAGCCGCAAATTAATAAAATAATAGAAATCATACTTGTAAATTAGAAAATTAATTAACTCTGCAAATCTCCCAAACAGGTGTTAAGGGAGATGCATTGTAAGTGTAGGAAAAAACAAAATATTAACTGCAAAGAAATATTTGTGCAAAATTCTTAAAGGTGGATAATTGTAATAGTAATTTAAGTACCTATATCAAACAAACAACAAATAATATATTTATGAACATACCGATGTATGTAATGCTGCTGTTTCTAAACCTAAAGAAATTGCACTAAATTTTAGCGTTTAATTGTTCCAAGTTGCATTTAAAGCACGCCAAAAATGAACAATTTGGCGCAATTAAAAAGGAATAACTGTTCCCTTTTTTTATTTAATCAGCTGTTGTGTATAATTTTCCTGCCCCAAAAATCGATGAAATAAAAAAAAAAACTAATGATCACCGTAGTAAAATAAGTGCAAAAGCGATGACCGCTAAATAGGATGATAAACAATTTCTAAAAATTGCATAGTATGCAGTGTTGCCATGATAAATTATTTTTTGTAAAAGAAAGTATCTCACCTGCACTAAAAATAGTTGTTATATTGTCAACCTAAACCACCTGTTGTTTTCAAAGATTTGTAACATAAAATATTTCCAATGTAATATGAAAATAGAAATGTATTAAACGGAAAAAAGAAGACATTAAAATCTCGCATTGTGTATGGTGAACTAAAACACGTCTTGGAATTTGTCATAATAAATAAATAAATAAATAAAAATAAATAAATAAAAATAAATAAATAAATAAATAAATAATTTGAAAAGATTATCATTGATGTATTAGGAATGCTTGCTTGTTCTTTGTTTAAAGAACTCGTCAGCAGACTTCTACTTTAAAATTTTTTGAAACGAGAAATTTTTAATATAAACATGTATCTCAATTTTTTTTAGTGAAGCAACCGCAAACAAAATAAAAAGTAATCTACGTACGTGACAGAAAAATAAGAAAAAAAAATATTAAATAAAAAAGTAGGCGGTTACGCACATTTTCCGAGTTATGGGTCTCTGAACCTTCCATAGGAAACTGCGAAAATAAACTAAATAGCTTATATGATAGAAAATTGAAGAAATAAGAAAAAAAAATCAAAAATCAAAAAAAGCCAAAAAAAAATTGGCTCCGGAAATTATTTCTAGAAGTATAGGCCTTTAAAACAGATTGTGATATCTCTGCATTTATGAATGTGACGGGTCAATATTTGAATTAATTAAAAGCTGTGCAGAGAATCTTTAGAAAGCAGCAATGATTTGGGAAACATCATGGTGGAGGAAAACGTTATTAGGCAGGAAAACGTTGAAAGGCAAAAAAAATTTTTATTATGCTGCGTCGAGTCGGGAAACATGGAAAAAATTTTTAAGCCCGGCCTAAGGCCGGCAGTGCAGAAAAACGTTATTAGCCAGGAAAACGTTTCAATACAGAGAATCTTTAGTAAGCAGCGTGGTTTCGTTTTGAATTTTCCATCCCACTTCACAATTTTCTGTAAAAACTTCACACGCTAGTAACTCGAGAAATAAGGTTGGGAGCCCATTTTTCTACTTAATTTTTTGCTTATTTTTTAAATTTCCTATCAGATAAGCCATCTAAAATTTTGAGATTTTTCGCTGTATCATATGGAAAGTTCAGAGCCCCATAACTCGAAAAACATGCGTCGCTGCCAACTTTTTTATTTAAGTTTTTTTTTATTTTTAAGTTTTCTAACATATAGGCTATTTTTTGCTTTGGAGCTGCTTCAGTAAACTGCATTTGTTCAATTTTTTTCAAAGTGCGATTGTGTAGGATAGTGATTATATTTTTTCAACATGTTGGCAACACTTCATAAAATGATTGAATAAATGTGTGTATGAGTGTGTCGCAGCAAAGTTCATGTGCATGCACGTGCGCTTGGGTGTGTGCAAGTGTATGCAAAAACAAAAACAAAATAAACACTTGTTCCATCCACAAAAAACTAGAAAACATTCATAATTGGAATCTGCTATTGCATTAAATTTCTTATTGGAACAAGAAGAATAATAAAGATGATGAAAGATAAAATGAAAAAAATGTCTTCTGATCTCTTATTCTGTTTTGCTTTCTTTCAGTATGAGATTTAGAGTGTTGAAAATAAATTAGATAAGATAAAAAGTGTTTAGAAAATTATGAAATTATAATAAACACAAGAAATTAAATAAGTAAATCTTCCTTCAAAATAATAAAAAGATAGTAACGAGAGAATATTTAAAAAGTTAAGCAAGCAGCGATTCTCCTTGGTCACCTGCGGAAAAAAGTATCAAAGTAAACGAGAAAAAAGCATTTTGTTTGTGTCTTCAGGTTTTTTAAAAAATTTCCAAAATTGCGAAACATATTTTAAGCTTTTTAAAAAAGAAAAAAACTCCTCACAACTCTAGTGCAGTGGGCGGGGACAACAAGAGCACACAGCATCAGGAGTCCACACAACTATCTAAGCAGCTTGAGCCAAGCAGTCCCGGCGCGTCGTCTAGCAAGTCGTCGCCGTCGTTGACAACAAATAAATTGGACTCTGTCACTGCTCGAACGCAGGCGTCGTCCACATCGCCTTCGCAGTCTTCATCGTCGTTGCAGCATACCGTTGCCGGAGCGCAAAAAAGCAGCAAGATAACTCCGCCTATCGGTCCACACTCGTCCTCGACTTCGTCACCCACCGCACAGGCAACAGCTGCAGCGGCCTCCAGCGATAGTTCGGACGCTCAAGTATCTACTACAGCAACTTTTCGTCTATCAGCGCTTACCGGAACCATCTCGAAAATGGGTAATAACGCTACAACATCCAACAAGAAAGTTGATTCAGCCGAAACTGTCAAGGAGTTTCTTGAACAGGCAAAAGAGGAGTTTGAAGACAAATGGAGGCGCAATCCTACAAACACCGCCTGTCTTGATGACTTTGAACGCATTAAGACATTGGGCACGGGCTCCTTTGGACGTGTTATGATAGTGCAACACAAGCCGACAAAAGACTACTATGCTATGAAAATACTTGACAAACAAAAGGTTGTCAAACTGAAGCAGGTCGAACACACACTCAACGAGAAGCGTATTCTGCAGGCAATTTCTTTTCCTTTCTTGGTTTCCTTACGATATCACTTTAAGGACAACTCCAACCTGTACATGGTGCTGGAGTATGTGCCTGGTGGTGAGATGTTCTCGCACCTACGCAAAGTAGGACGCTTCTCGGAACCACACTCACGCTTCTACGCTGCCCAGATCGTACTGGCGTTTGAGTATTTGCATTTCCTCGACTTGATATATCGGGACTTGAAACCAGAAAATCTGTTAATTGACTCACAAGGCTACCTAAAGGTAACCGACTTTGGTTTTGCCAAACGTGTAAAAGGCCGCACTTGGACTCTCTGCGGTACACCCGAATACCTCGCCCCTGAGATTATCCTTTCAAAGGGCTACAACAAGGCCGTCGACTGGTGGGCCCTTGGCGTGCTCGTCTATGAAATGGCCGCCGGCTACCCACCCTTTTTTGCCGACCAACCCATACAGATCTACGAGAAAATCGTATCGGGCAAAGTGCGTTTTCCGTCCCACTTTGGCTCGGATTTGAAAGATTTGTTGCGTAACCTGCTGCAAGTCGATTTAACTAAACGCTACGGTAATCTAAAAGCCGGTGTTAACGATATTAAAAATCAGAAATGGTTTGCATCTACAGACTGGATTGCGATCTTCCAGAAGAAAATCGAGGCTCCATTTGTGCCACGCTGTAAAGGACCTGGTGATACAAGTAATTTCGATGATTATGAGGAAGAGGCGCTGCGGATCTCAAGCACCGAAAAGTGCGCCAAAGAGTTTGCTGAATTCTAATTGTATTTTTTAATTTTTATTGTTTCCTTACTAAAAAAAAACAAAAGCAAAGAACAATAACAAACCAAATCATCATTCGTTCAATCGTTTAATCGTCCACTCGCCCGCTCGTTCGTTCGTATCTTCGTGCACTTTCACCTGGTTGTTCACTCGCTAGCTCGTTCGATCGTCCGCCGTCGAAGTTATATGGTATTTTTTGTATAATTAAATGCTTTGGTTCGTCACATTAAAATGAAACTGAAAATAAAAAACAGCTTAAATTGTGTATAAGCGAAAAAATAAAAGTTTGAGAAAAATATTTTCCGTTCTCGCGGTCCGGTAAATTTAAAAATAAAAGTGTTGAAAGTATTTTACTCCTGAAGTGGTATTTTGTTTAATGATAATAACAAGATAACAGAATAATAAATTATGAATAAAAAATTACAAAAATAAAGAATCTACAAGCAAATTCATCACAACTGATTCAAACGATTGATTCTACCCCATATTGGATTAACTCTCTACAATCATCAATATCATCTCTGTCAAAGTCATCTTTGTCGTCATTGTAGTCATCAGTATATAACTATATGGTAAGTGTTTTTCAATTCAATTTGTATAAGATTGCTTTACCAAATACATATTCTATTGTTCTCATAAGCAAATGCATGATCATTTTTTAAACAAAGGCATAATAAATAAATAATTTTCATTATTTAATTATTTACACTGGAATTGTTTTTTGTTTATAAGATTTTTTCGTTTTCTTGTAAATAGTTTTTATACCTAACTGTTTTTAATAACTTTAATAATTACATATATAATTTAACCAATTAATAACTTTCATATTCTCTTACCTTCATATTACACGTTCGTTATCTTAAAATACTCATTATTTATTTATTTATGATTTGAAATGCTTCATTTCTGTGTAAATACTGTGGGTTACTTAGATTATTTTTTTATTGGAATATATTTTTGTAGGATATTTAAGAATGATGCATACATATATATCGTCACCTTAAATGCAAAATACGTAAAATACTTTTTTTCTTGTTGTCCTTATAAAAGTTAAAGAAATTCTTTTTGTTTATTAGTATTGTCAACATAATATGCAAAGGTAAAAAACACAAAAAAATTTTTCAATTATTAATAAAAATTATCACCCCTATCGTGAACAGTTTTTCCCTCGAAATATTTTCCTGTTCGCCAAATTGCAATCGTGAAAAATTTTTCCCCTGAAATGTGTTCCCTTTCTTGATTCCCCTTATCGTGAATAATATTTTTCACGTGGATTTTTTCACTTTTCCCTTCGTTTTGTTCACTTTATTTTTGCAGGCGAACTGAATTAATACACTGCGTAATTTCAATACTAGCAATTATATATTAAAACTTATAAATCATTATTTTTACGGCAAGATCAATAAATAAATGTCCACGATTAATAACAATAATTCCTTGGAACACCTTTTTTCATTGAACATGAATCTCTTTGGTTCACATGCCGTAAATTTTATGGCTGTGGTATGCTAAAGAATTTTTTTTTGCACGGCGCCTAAAACAATTAAAAACACGACTTTACACTCTATAACATTTCATTTGAAACCCAAAATATGTGTATTTCTTATTATTAAACTTAATTTTTTGGATTTTCAATTAATTTTGAAGCTTTACAAGTCTTCTTCCCGTTTTTTATATTCACTACACATTAGTAGCGGGAACAAACGTTCCCATGAAATTCACGATTGCAAATTTTCCTTCATGGGGAATGAAAATTTCATGGGAACAAAAATTTCACATTTTATTCACGATAGGGGTGTATAATTTTATTTTAGTTTTCTTTTTTCTTTGTTGATATACATATTAAAGGTTTGCATTTGTATACTCGTTTTTTATAGCCAAAACAAATATACCATGGTATGTACCATATAATTGTAGTGTGATCGACAGAACTAGTATAAGAGTTATTGTGCGTGCGTGCTTTTCCAAATTAAAATACAATTAAAACAAATAACAATTGTTTATTGTATTGCTGCTGAGCAACTGTTTGATCTGTTTTTGCCCAAAAATACATATTGTAATACAAACATATGAAAAAAACCATTGTTGAAACAAATACATGATGGACAGATGTATGTGCGGACTTTCGTTATGTTATTTTGTGGCGCAGCCAAGTATACAGAGAGAGAGAGAGACAATTTTGCTCTGAGAATAATTACCAGCGTTGTCAACTTTGAAATTTCAAAACGCACCAAAGTGGAAAAAAAAACGCGCCATTTGCAAAAAAAGCACCAATCTTAGAATCTCTTTTTTTAGTTTAAAATGTTTACTGAATTAATTTTGCATAAATGTCCATAATTTTTTGTGTTAAAAATTTAAGACTAAAACAGGATTTTACATTTCAGGGTTAAAAAAAAATAAAACCTAAAAAACTTAGCAAATTTGTTTATACATATTCATTTGAATTACATAGATAATAATTTTTTTTAATTTCATAAATACTGTACAAAACTTTTTAAAGAGATCAACGATTAATAGAAAGGATTCAAAACTAATAAAAGTTCTTTATTTATCATTTTATTCATATATTTTTAAATTTTTTTTATTCGAAGCTTAATATATCCACATTAAAAACTTAACAATAAAAATAAACATCCTTTTACAATATATGTACATAATTAAAAAAATAATAATAAAAAAACTAAAAAAATTCGTACATACATAGTGTACATATGAAAGTGGTCTAGGTCATAAAATTTTTGATTCGATATAGTACATTTTGATTGACTCTAAATTAAACTGTTGTATAACAAAAAAAAATTATTTTTGGATTTGTTCCAATGTAATCTACTAAATATCTCGACCAAAGAAATATAAGACTTATATAACTTTCATAATTAAGGGCACATACATATCTTTGCATTCATTTATACAACATGATACATTTTTGTATATTAATTTTATAAATTCGTTTTAAAACTTTCTAAAAAGATACCAAAAATTAATTATTCCAAACAACTAAAGGTAATATTTTCATCATTATCATCGGGCCATAAGAGATTTCTTTTCAAATTGTGATATTTTCTAAACATCATTAGTATTAATATGGTAATTAACGCTATCAGGAAGTTGGTAAGTTTCACAACAAGAATTTTCCGGTTTTAACCCATTGTTGTGTTAAATTTACGTTGGCGCCACCAAAAATTAAAAAACGCACCAAAATTTAAAAAAAAGCGCACCACGCACCAACTAAGGAATTTTTCGCACAAAAAAATTCAGAAAGCACCCAAAATGGTGCGGAACGCACCAAGTCGACAATGCTGGTAATTACACATGCATGTGTTTCATGTACATGTATCATTTACTTACATGTGTATGTGAAATTTTGCTTTCATTCATCAACCATGGATTTTTTTTTTCAACACACCATGTGGTACTTATGTTAAAACCAGTTTTATGTATCTTATTTGTTATAGAAAAACAAATACACACAAACGTGTTTTTCTCATTTGGTCATTGACCAACCATACAATAACTGCTTAAAAAAATCAACACTTACAACTAGTAAACGAAACGCTAAATAACATATTTTTTCATACAAGAACCAAAAAACACGCAAAACTGGTGCAAACAGATGTATCTGTGCAATGCTATAATACATATGTAGTTTAGAAAGTTTATGAAACGTTATTTTGTTTCAGAAAATCACAATTCAAAATAACATAAGACACATAACACTAAGCTTGATTTTATAAACGGATAATTTTTATCCAAAATGAATTTCTTGTTTCATTTAAGCCATGATTTAAACATTTTGACTTAATATCTCTAATAGTTTCCATTTTAGGCAGTTTTTTGCTTTTCCTGTAAACATATGAAAAGTGATGTTACGTTATTTTGTATTTTAGATGACGATATGTTTGTACTAAAAATGTTATTAATGACAAAATGTCTAATTTTTTTTAGAAGGCCTATAAAATTAATTACTCAGAAACTTTTCTATCTTGCGTCGTTTCTAATTTGAATACATACATACATATATGTATAAGTATATGTATCTTAGTATGTGTAAATATATACACATGCATATGAATTCTGTATTTTATATAAAGTCGGCTCTCGAAAATTTAAAATTCAAAATACGAGAGAAAATATTAACATTTTGGAGAGATGGAATTAATAATTATCAAAAGAAAATAGAAAACAATCAAATTAACGTCCTGTTTGCACAATCCAGACTGTCGACTTGAGTAGAAAATTTATATGAAATGCACAGACCTTTTTGAGTGATTTTTATAGAAATTTTCTAGACAAGTCGTCTGCCTGAGTGAGTTGTCGAAACAGGGTCCAACTGCCAGTTTATAGAAGTCATGTATAAATTCTCGTCAATATAAAAAGACAAGCGAGAATTTTTACATGGCTTCTATAAACTGGCAGTAAATTTAATTAAAACTTCTGATTTTTTTAAACTTGTTGCATTCAGCATTTAAAAGCAGATAATATTAAATTATGAAAAAATTTTTGAATAATTACACTTCCAGCTTGAAAACAAGTTCGTCATTGATACGTGTATTTTCCAAGTACGTTTTTTTTATTTTCCGAAAACGTACTAATTTTGCTCATTAATAGTTATTGGTTAATAAATAATAATTATCCAAATCCAAAACCGATTAAAAAGTATTTTTAAAATTTTCGGTTTCTTTACTTGCCAGTTAAAATTCTTTATACACATGTACACATGTACATACACCTAAAAAAAAGTTTCAAGTGTAGTTTCCATAATGCAAGAAAGCAATTTGTCTACAAAACTTGTATAGGAAACACTCAAAAATTTGAGTGCTTTTCATATATATTTTTTAGACAAGTCGCTTGCTTGCTTTGTGGAATCTAAACATTGAAATCTAGGAAAAACAAAACTTTTATGAAATAGAACTTACACCTTGTTTCTACAACCCGGACGGACGAGTTGAGCATAAAATTATATAGAAAATACTCATATTTTTGAGTGATTTTCATTCAAGTGTTCTAGACGAGTCGTCTGCCTGACTTGTAGAAACTACACATTAGTTTGTTTAATTTTTAAAATAAAAGTGAATGTTGCTGTTTTTTTAAAACTGCTTCGCAGCATTTTTAAAACGAGAACCTAAAATGCTTGATTTAAGAATGCTTTTTTGATTGAGTGTAGTCGCTTGCGTTTTCAAAATATGTGTTTTATAAAGAGAAGTTATAACATTTAAACAGCTGGTGACAGATTTATAAGACTATTAATCATTAAATATATTTTAAAATGCAATTTAAAAAAGTTAATATGTAGTTTGAGCTAGAAGTTCTTTATTTCTTCACACCATATTTATAATATTTTACTTTATTTTTAAGTTTTGTGTGTATGTATTTTGTTTTGTTCCACGTCAGTGAAACAACTCGTATTTTAATCAATATAATCATTTTTGTTGCTCTTTGTTTTTCAGTTAAATTATTTGCTGTCTATAATTTTTGTTGTTGTATATAATTATCGACTTTTTGTTTTTGTTTTATGTTTACGCTATATAAAAGAACGCGTTTAGAATTTGTTATTAATTACAAAATAATTTTTTTGCCTTTTTGGATTTTTTTTATTTCATTTTGTTTTTTTTTTATTATTGTTGTTTAATGTTTTTAAATTTTCGTACTTCTAAGTTTATTTGAGGGCACTATTACAAGGCTCTTAATTTTATAGTTGTTGTTATTGTTTGCTTTTTTGTACCTACTTACTATTGTTTTTCAATTTGGAAGCACAAGACCAAAAAAAAAATGCTTAAACAAAATTTAATAAGTCCGTGAGTGCTTTTGTTGGTTTTATGAGATTCAAAACAATTGATTTTTTTTCTGCCAGTTTATAAAGGGTCCGCCATCTAACGTTTTTTTTCAACTAGTGCATATTTCGTGAATGGTAACACTTAGATCATGTCTGATTTGACAGATAATTAGTTTTATCCTTCCGCTGAACGAGCCAACTGACCATCCAATGCGTTTTCGCTTCGCTAAGTGGGCCTGCGATCGACTTACAGAAGATGCCGATTTTGCCACAAAAAAAAATCATCTTTTCAGATGAAGCTCATTTTGATCTTGGAGGGTATGTAAACAAGCGAAATTATCGCATTTGGGGCACAGAAAACCCGCACGCATACATTGAAAAGCCGACGCACCCAAAACGAGTCACTGTTTGGTGCGGATTTTGGTCCAGAGGCATAATTGGGCCATTGAGCAAGGAGTGGCCGTTACAGTCAATGGCGATCGTTACCTGCCACACAGCCGAAGCTTCAGTATTTTTTTATAGCATTTTCAAAAAAAAAAGTTATCTGGCGGACCCTTTAGAAGACCAGTAAAAATTCTTGTATGCCAATTTAAATTGAAAAATCAAAAACAAAGCACTCAAATTTGTTTTCGTTTTCAATATAAAAAGACACGAGAATTTTTACTTGTTTTCTATAAACTGGCAGTTAAAGTATAATAAATAAATACTATGAAATCTTAATACGTTAAGTTCTTTGATAAATGCTTTTTCATTTAGCATTTTAATGTTTCACACAATTTAAAATTTTTATGAAAATACCTAAACATTGAATGCATAAAAAAGCAAAATTTCTAAATGCGGTGGGCGTTTAAATGAAATATCCCTTGGCAATTAATCATGACCAGACTCACGTAGGGGCAACGAATACCCTGAGAGAACCTAATTTATAATTTGGCGATTAATTCTAGGCCTGGCGGAACTACCCACAATTTCTTTTTTTTTTAATAATAGTGAGCAATAATCTTTCTAAATAGTTGTTTCATTGACAACATATTGTAGTTTGTTGTTGAGTACATGCAAACAAAGGCGATTAAAGTTCTATTTTTATTTTCTCTATTATTATTATTAAATTTTCTGCCAGTATATCATTACTATCAATTTAATAGCAGGTAGTTTATTATTAAGTTTTTCGAATGTATTGGCTTTATTAAAGTGTGGGCAAGCAAATTTAAGGTTAGGAAGTAAATTGGCTTAAAAACACACTCTCTTTCTGATAAATTCAGTTTTATTGCTACCAATGTAAAGTAGAAATATGGCAATTGATAATGGAGTATGATGTCGGGTAAATACCCACCTCCAGCACGTCGGCAGACGTCCGCTCTCTTCACACAACTTTGAACCAGATTTTGCAATAAAGCATCGATTATCTCGCCAATGCAGAATTCATCTTTCAGAGCGTCAGTTGTTTCTGGTTTGTTCACGTAAACCCCGTCTTTCAAATTAAAATTCACTAATTTCACAAGTATGACTTACAATGAAACCGGCGAGCGTTGAGCATCTAAAAATCTAAATAAAACACCTTTTATGTATATTATTGAACCCAAACCCAAACCTCATTTCAAATTCCTTCATAATATCTACTCGTTCAGAAAAATTGATCCATGAAAGCGTTAGTAATATCGGTAAGTGTAAACTGGAGGATATCAGGGGCTTCATCATGGGAATTCGTTGACTTAATAGCAGATAATAAGGGGACTTTAAGATTAGGTTCAAGTTTTCTACCAGTACCAGAAACTCTCTAACAAATCTATGTGTAAATCCAAGTCTCAAACATTTTGATATGCATGGATTATTGCAAATAATGTCTTAATTGTCTTTCTCTTCAACGTCCGTCGAGGATGTATTTGAAATATTTAATTTCTTTTTATATTCATCTTTTCTCCTTGAGAATTTTTTTTTTTTTTTTAATAAAGCTCTCCAAATACTTAAACATATTCATTACATACATATATACATATAGACATATATATGTATGTAGAAGTATAAAAAAGAACATTAAAATTTTTCCTAAGATAAACAAACATTTCACTATCGATCATTCGCTAAATTTTAAAAAAGTTCACCAAACTAAAATAGCAATGTAATTAAAAAAAACAAGTATTAAATACTAAAAAATGAATATGTACAATTTAAGAATTTAGAGAATAAACAAAAGTTTCAACAATTAAGTTGAAATTTTTTTTTTTGTATTACATAAGAACAAATAAATAAATAAATAAAATGAATATAGATGAAGAGGGCTTGTATAAGGCATTATTTAGCATGTAATCGTCTCTGTGATAAATAATTCTTAAGCACTTTTGCTTACCAATTTTCATATTTGAGCATTTTTTATTACATTTTATAGCTTCGTTTGCATCACATATTTTCAGTTTTCAATATGTCATAATCATAATTTCGACAACCTTCAGGCAACTGGAGAAAGCAACTGTATTAAATACATACTAAGGGTCTGCCCCCCCCCCCCCCCCCCGCCAGATGTTGACAAGGTTCGACTTGTCGCACACATACATTCAAAACAAAACCAAATTTTAAAATTATAGCCCAATTCACAATCTTGTGCAAATGGTCTTGCATCGTTGCATGTGCAAAGTGGTATAGTATATTGATACTCACCACTAAGAATTGTTAAGTGGTGAATATGAATATGCTATACTATTTTGCACATGCAACGATGGTAAGATCATTTGCACAAGATTGTGAATTGGGCTTATGTTTTTGTATCAAATGCAAGTGTGCGACAAGTTGAACGCTGTCGACATCGTTTGATAGCCATAATTTTAATTTCAGCTGCGTTGCCACGTTGTAACGAAACTGATGTTAAGTTGCCATCCTCAATCGAGATATGAAATTTTTAAGCAACATTCATTAGTCTGGAACAGGGACCGGAATTCTTACGAATTTTATAATAAAAGTCAAAAGATAAAAAATAACTATCATTCTGCTTACAAATATAAAAATTAACAGCCTTATTTCTAAAACTTATTATTTATAAAGAGTTTTTTAAACAAATTTTCCTTAAAAACCCTTCATAAACCCTTAATAATATATATATAAATAAGGTTGTAAATATAAATATAACAAATATTTATTATATTTGGTTAAAAAATAAAAATCGAAAATTTTAAAATCATTCGAGTTTCGAAAAATTTAGCTGTCCGTCCGATGTTTCCTTGTAAATAAAGGGTGTTTTTTATTGAGGTATAGAACTTTAAGTTGGCATCACTTTTATAACTGGCGGCCATTTTGTCAGCTGTCAAGTGATTAATATTTAGTTTGGTTTGCCATTTCATCATGAACAGGTTGACAAAAGAACAACGCTTGCAAATCGTGCAAATTTATTTCGAAAATAATGGTTCAGTTCGCGAAGTTTACCGCAAGCTCCGTCCATTTTATGGTCGACATAATCGTCCATCAGAGCAATTAATTCGGTTAACCATGGATCGTTTTCGCACTACGTTTACTCTATGTGATAATACGCATCCGCAGAGACGTCGAACAGTGCGCACCGAAGAAACAATTGCCGCTGTAGAGCAAAGTGTTGAAGAAGACCCGAATGAATCGATTTGCCACCGTGCACAGCAATTGGAGCCGACTAACCGACTATTTTGTTCCCGAATTGGATGGCATGAATGTGGATGAGTTGTGGTTCCAACAAGACGGCGCTACATGCCACACAGCGCACGTCACAATCGATTTATTGAAGGAAACATTCGATGAGCGCATAATTTCGCGGAATGGACCTGTCAATTGGCCACCAAGATAGTGTGATTTGACACCATTGGATTATTTTCTTTGGGGATATGTGAAGTCGCTCGTCTACGCCAACAAACCAGAAACGTTATGGAAGCCAACATTCGTGGCGTTATTGCCAACATACGGCCCCATATGCTCGAAAAAGTGGTTGAAAATTGGACCTGTAGAATTGGCTTTATTCGAGCCAGCCGCGGCGGCCACATGCCCGAATTCATATTTAAACATTAATGGCATAAAATTATCCTTCCAATAAAGCCAAATTGATGGACATTAAAACGATTTTCTTGTGTTTTATTTCAATTCAAAGTTCTATACCTCTAAAAAAAACACCCTATACTTGATTTTTTTCTTTAAAAGTTCAAGAATAACTTTTTTCGGTCCCTGGTCTGAAATCATTCCATTTTTTGTTTTAAATATAAAAAGAAACTTCCGAAACGTTGCAGCTAGAATGAGTCCAAATATCTTTTTATTTATTTATTTTTGTTGTTGTTGTACGTTATTATTTTTAATTTGCATGTAAATATTTTCTTTGATTAATTCAACATCAAGTCATCCGTGAAATGTTGCAACCAACTTCTCAAAAATAAAGTATACATATGGGTCCTCTATAACGTGAAGCTAGACTTAATAAATTCAGTAAAGTGCAACTGTGACTCGCACACTAAGGTTTTCCGAAAAAAAAAAAATATAATATTAAGTGTTCGGTAAGCTTTTTTCGGGTTTTAGACAATTTTTCTAGTTTTGACGGTTTTTCTTATTTTTGGCGTTTATTTTTGTTTATGGGATTTTTTTTTTCGTTTTTTTTTTGGCGTTTTTTTTTAGTTTTGGTATATTTTCTTATTTCGGCGATTTTTTTGGGATTTTGGTGATTTTTTTTCTTAGTTTTAGAGATTTTTTTTAATTTGGCGCTTTTTTTCGTTTTGGCGACTTTTTTCGGTTTTAGGCTATTTTTTCGGCTTGGCAATTTTTTAATTTTGGGATTAACGGCCCTTTTCACAATGTACAATTAAAAGCTAACAGGGACTTTAACGGCAAGTTTTGTATGGAGAACTGTCAGTTAAAGTTTACGTTAACTCTTAATAATACATTGTCAAAAGGGACGTAAAAGAGTTTACCTCTTACGGTTACCAAAATACAGCAAGTTGTCAAAAATATATAATCAAAATTATTACTTTAACTGATACAATACCCTTTAATTTTTATTTTTTTAATTTTAGTGTTAATTGTTGTAGTGTGTATAAAAAAAATACACTAACTTTGCAAATTTCAAGTATCTATATACATACATATGCATATGTATGTACATACATATGTACATAAATATGATTTTTCTTTTCTCGTTTTGGAACACCCTTTAATTTTTAACTGTCATATATTTGTTTTTGTAGCGGTCAAAGTTCATATTATATCAAAATTTCAGGTCTGTAGCTGGTGCGAGAAAACAGACTGACAGACGGACAGCGTAGTGGAAACAATAGGGTTCCTTTTCACCATTGGTGCAAAATTTGTTCATGTACCCCTTTTTATAGCTTAGTAGGTAAATAACTAAAATGCCATCAAAATGAGAGGCAACTAACTATCAAATAAATACTTCGAAATACGTTGATATCTGTCGACAACACTACATAGAATTGATTTGTCTCGAGGCTAAATAGTATAGTTTTTATATTTACGAGCAGCTAGTGAGTAAAATGTAAAAATAATAAAATTTGGATGAGTGCTGACGAAGAGGAGGTATTGGAGAACAAAACTTGCAATATATGTTAAAGAAAGGCTTAAAAAAGGGGTGAGGGAGGGGGGGGGTGTTAAATTGTAAACGGGTTTGCGCATAAATATTTTTTCTGTTCTCAGCTGTTTTACAAATTTCTGTTTTGCTTTAATTTTCTATTCTTTTATTTTCTCGTATCGATAAAAAAAAACAATTGTATTGATAAAATAAATTTTTTATTGTGTGATTTTTTTTTTGGGTGATTTTATTGGAAATGTAAATATAGACAGACATCGTACCAATTTATGGTCCCTTTTTTTAGTATTTTTGAACTTCATTTTGTTTTGTTTTCAATTTTTTTATAATACTTTGGCTTTAGCTTATTTTGTGTGTAAACATTATTTTTTATTCGCTTATTTGTTTGTATATTTTACTCTTAAAATAAAATTTGCTTGCTGGTCACCATAAAAATTCGAAATATCTTGTACATAGTAAAAGAAAACATTCATTTAATTGATTTTTGATTCTTTTAAAATATGCACAACGTCAGTGGTTCGTTTGTTTTTGTTTTAACTTGATGATGGAATTTTAATTTAATTATTTTTGGTGTGTGTTTGTTGTTGGTCTTTGCTTTTTTATAATTTACAAATTTTATTTAAAATTTAATAAACCCAAAAGAAATGTCATTGCGTGTAGGTCATACGAAATTAAATATTTATAAATAAAAACTACAATTGTTGTTGCAATTTTTTCGTTATTAATTTACTTTTTATTATATTCATGGTATGCGTGGGATTTATTTTGCAGCTCTACTTTTAATGAATTTATAATGCTTTTATTTGATTATACTTTTTTTTTAATGAAATTTATTTATGACCAAATAGAAGCCATTAAACTTTTGTAAGATTAGATAGCAAAGGCCGTAAGTTTGTGTAGCATCAGATAGATAGATAAACATGATATGATAACGATAAAAATAAGAGTTCTCTTCTAAAAGCAATGCATTACACTAATAACATTTATAAAAAAAAAATTTTTGAATGGAAAATCACTTACGAATTATTCAATTGAGACAAACAATTTCAAGGCCAAGTTCCTTTCCAAAATTTCGGCCATCAAAAGTAGTGAGATTAAAATGTTGACCAAGTTCTTGTTTGTCACTTGTTGCTAACTTGACAACATTTTTCTTAAATTGAAAAAGTAAATAGATATTCGTTATTATCTTCTGTATTCAAACTTCTGGGTTTTAAGTTTTTTTCAATTGGCTCACTCATCTACACCTACTTGAGTATAAAATTTCAGCACTTTAGCACTAATTCCAGCATTAAATTTTATGGGCGTTACACCGCCCACTATTTTAAACTCTAGATTTTATTATTTATTTTTTATAGTAGACGGCTGATATAAAATTCGTAAATAATAGATTTAAATCTGCTAAAACTCTTTTCAATAAAATAACTTGAGTTGAAAGCTGTATATTAAGTTTTGAATTCCGAGCAATACTAGCGTGGCCCCGCCTACCCTAATAAAAAAATACTTGTGTATTGAATTTCAGCTCATTAGCAATAATTTTGATATTTAATATTTATAGGCGTAACCCTAGCCCTGGCTAACATACTCGGGTTTTCAAAATTTTAGAGTTGGTTTCTCATCTAGACCTACTTGTGTATAAAATTTGGGCTCATTTGCGCAATTTTCAATTTTTAATTTTTATGGGCGTAATCCCGTCCCACTTTTTCAAACAGTGTTATTCATTCGTGTCAAGTTTCGCTGGGAATGGGTAATAATAACTACATAAAAGTATATTTAAATGTACTGAGCCGAAGTACACGAAATCGGAGTCTTAAATTTTATGGGCGTATTAACACCCACTTCTTTAACGAAAATTTATAGCATTGCAATATCGCAACATGTTTGCGAAATTTCAATAAAATCGCTTTTGTTAAACCCTTTATATTTGCTTTTTTAATTATGAGCTCCATAGGCGTATCCCCGCCTACCTAGCTACCTATAGACCTACTTGTGTATAAAATTTTAGCTCACTAGCTGAAATTGTAATTTTTTTTTGAACCCCCGTTTCAATTTACGGGTTTTCAGATTTTTCTAGTTAATTGCTCACCTTGATCTACTCGTGTACTAAATTTCAGCTCTCTAGCTATAGCGGAAGGGCTTCATCAATTTGATGAGTGAGTCAGTTAGTATGTCTTAAAATATGCACTTTTTGCACCTCCAAATCTCAGAAAGCTTTCATTTCATCGCATATTAATTAATTATAATTATGGTTTAAATTTTAGAATTTTATGATTGTGGGGAACATAGTTATGAGGGAGGTAAAACAGGTTGAGTGGCTTCGTGTAAATATGCACACTGTATGCAGAGACTGGAACTTGGCCTACCGCCAATAAGCTTAAGCCACATAATTTTCGAACTTAATTTTTTGACCAAAATCCATCGTAAATAATCGATTTTAGTTAAAAAACCAAACTCGAAAAATATGTCGCTCGATATGATTTTATATTTATAAAATCCTGGGTGATTAGTTTTTTAATATTTTCGTCTTCCAAAACTTTTTAAAATTAGTTTGCATTTTCATTCATTAAAGTTGAAGGCTTCATACACATACATACATACTCTGTATATACTCACATACATATGTAGATAAATAAGAATTATTAAAACAATTTTAATTTTTTCTATCATTTTGCCAGACACATACCACTTATATTTTGCAAATAAATACACTTAAATAATTATAGAAAAAAATGTGTATGTATGTATATATATTTAATGTTGTGTTCCCCTTCAACATTTTTGGCAGATGTTTAAAAGCACTCAAATACTATTTTGTTTGAATTATTTTTAAACTTGTCGCAGATAATTAATAATTTGTATATTTTTCTTTGCTACATTTGTGAAAACAGCTTTTTTCAGTTATAATTTAAATGAATTATGTAATTATTATTATTTGCTTCAAAAGACCGAAAAGAAAAACAACGGAAGTAAAATAAATATGTGTGAATGTATGTACGAAAAATATGCTTGAAAAGCAATTATTTTTTCTTCTTTAAACAATAGTTTATAGATAATGAAAATTGTGTCGCAGAATTTTACCCAGAATTAAAAGATAACTTGTTCTAGAAAGGCTTGTATATGCAAAGAAAATAAAATTAAATTACAAGTTTAAAACTTCAAGCAAAATGTTATCCTTACGGATGACAGAAAGATATTTTCAAATGAGAGTGGGGTTTGCGCGATAGACCAAGCGATAGAAACTTTCTTGCCGAAATCTTGGGGCATGCTGAAGATTTTTTAGATATAATATTTGAATGACCTGAGAATTCTGTAAAAAACACATTAATTTTATTTATTTTTATCTATATTGTAAATATGCTTTAATATTTTTGCTTGTGCTTATCCTAAAAATATGCAACATTTATTTTAATTTTTCTTAATAACCATGTCTTGCTTAATTATTAATCGATTACTTGCTGTTACAAAATTATTGTACTGTGTGAAATTTTGTTTTAAGTTTTTTTGTGTGTGTTTTTTTTGTGTTTTATAACAAAAGTGTATAATTTCAAATTTTTTTCAGTTAACATTTATATTAATTTTGGTGTTTGTGCGCTTTCTTTAACAAATCAACATTCATAACTAAAAAACATTATTATTAACATTATATTCAACAATTTAAAAACAAGTGCACATAATCATTTTAACACCCCTCCTCCTGCTTTCAAAAGGTAAAAAAACACTTGTCATTTATAAAAAAACTAGCAAAGTAAAAAAAAAATTAAACATGTAAATGGACTCTTCACGTATTTTATTTCCATTTCCTTTCTTTTTTTTCTTCTTTTTTTACAGTAAACACCAAAGCAATATTTAAACAAACAACAAAGAAAAAAATTAAAGGTTTTTTTGATACTTTGCTACCGAAACATAAAATAACGGCAATATTAAGGGACCCGTCCGATCTTATGGGATTTATTTAACAAACAAAAAATATATAATTGTAAATTAAAAAAATAAATCAAGCGCTCTACAAAAAGATAATATCAACAAATAGAAATTGAAGAAAAAGAAGAAAAATAATAAGAAGAAGAAGCAAGGGAAGCAGCAGAGAAGAGAAAAGCAGAGAAAATTCAAACAACAACTTACCAACATCATCCCCAAAAAATAAAAAAATAAAAAAAACAATTGCAAAATAAAGGATCGTGTGCGGATTATACGGGTTAATCATATTTAGCGAATTAATAAATAATAAAAAAAAAATACAAATAAAATAATAAAACTATAAAATATTATTCTTAAAAATATTATAATATTTTTTTTTGATTTTAGATTTTTTACAAGAAAGTTCTTTATTTACAAATATTTTTGTTAGTTATACTTTATTTTGTAGAATAATTCTTTAAATATATCTAATATCAATTAATAATAAAAATTAAAAAAAAATGTGCCGATTCCGAAAAAAAATTAAATTGATTTAGCAAATACAAATAAATACATACATATGTATGTATATCGCTGCTTTATGTACATATATATAAATTTATATATATATGTTCATACATATATATATTTAGTAAAGCACTACCCCATTTACACAAACAACTTTTCAACTATTTATTTGTTTATGTACTATATTATATATAATAAAGCAAAACTTTGAAATAAAAGCTACAAAAAAAAAGAAAAGAAAAGAAAATCACATGCCACACACCGACATTTGTTTATAAAACACTTTACAGAAAAATAAAAAATAAAAACTTTTTATCACAAGACTATTCAGGTGTAAAAAATATACATATGTACGTACATATGTATATAGTAATGAGTATATAGAACGAATAAAGAGAAAGGAAAAACTAAACTTCTAAAGAAAAGCAAAAAAAAAAAAAAACAAAATTAAGAGAAAACTCAAGAGACATGTAAACGCTTTATTTTAACTAGATGCATATGTATGTATGTACATATATACATACACATGCATATGTATGTGCATTTGTATGTATGTATGTATGTAGTATATAAATATAAAAAAAACTGTATGAAACAACTTATGACGTTTACTACTGTTAAAGAAACAATTGCTTCCTTCCTCCCTGCATCTCTCCCCATGACCAGGAATAACAAACCGAAATTTTTGGTTACGCAGAAAACTTGTACATCTTACATTTGATTGTTTAGTTTCACCTCTTTTCCACACGCAAATTTTACTTTGCAAAGTCTCAATTCAGCTGGGAGAAAGATAGAAAGAGATTGCACTTGTACGTCTGTCTTTCACCCAGCTGAATTAAGACTTTGCAAAGTAAACTTTTCGTGTGGAAAAGGGCTTTTCTTTATTGTATAAAACAAAATTTCCCTTTTAATTGTAAAACTTTTGAAAACTTTTGTTGATGAATTCGTAATTCAGCTGTAAGAAAGACGGAGACATTTGTATTTCCGTCGCCGTTCTTCTTACAGCTGAATTGCGAGTTGAACCGGGACTAATTTCGAGTTGATTTTTATAACTTCAAATATATTTGTGTACGCATTATAAAGATAGAACTAAAATACAAAAAAGGTAAAATATGTAACTTCAATCTACATAGATACAGACGTTATAAAAAATTCATTAACTTTATCATCAGAGAAATAAAATTGTAAAACAAAACAAACAAAAAATGAAACTTTTTGGTGTCACGTGTTAGAAAAATTTACTTATCCAAATAATAAAAAAAACAAACAATAATTAAAGGGGAAATCGAATTTGAAAATACAAAAAAAAAAAAGAAAACCACGATTTCGAAAAAATAAAATATGAAAAATGTAACAATATGTATATTGTTAGACTAGAAAATACATGATTTTTATTTTTCTAAATATTCATTACAACAATTAATTCTTACCAAAGGACATTATGCCATGCAACTATGCATTCAATTTAAGGTGAAATACTGTCCGCTTTTATGGGTTGAATGTGATTTCTTAAAAAAATATGTTGTATATTTTGTATATTTTAAGTTTCTTTCTTAAACTGAATATTATGCTTTTGTCTTGCTTATTGCAAAATTGAAGTGATATTTTTAGTTCTTCTTGATGCAATTCACCCGATAACGCGTAATTCCACATCCTGGGGATGTAATATGTAGCAGATTTTCATAATCGAAAAGGAAGCCATGTATAGTTAATAATGGTTTGGCAAATTATCTTTTTGTCAGATTTTTTTTTTATTCATCATGGTGGGTTAACGACCTCCATTAGCCGTAAAGCGAGCTGGATCTTAATTTTTTAAAAAATAAGTTCCAATGATCCCACCAGTGTTAACGATCTCCATTAGCCGTAAAGCGAGCTGGAGCTTAATTTTTTTAAAAATAAGTTCCAATGATGTGTAATTCGCACCGCAGTGATTTTTTTTTTTTTTTTTTTTTTTTTTGATGTGTGAGTCTGTAGGGACGTTTGTGGATTGGTTTCACTATTTTGTTTGTTAACAAACCCATTATGTAGTTGGATTATGTAACTTTCTGCGAACCGAAAATCGTAATATTTATCTATATATTTGTTTGTGTGCAGAAACGGTAATGTGATTCTGTAATTTATTTTTTACGATTGTGTACATGTGTGTCTAATTCACTATTTAATTGTGTATCATGTGGCATCTCTGTATACAAAATGTCAAAATAACTCATGTTTTAGACTCGGCAGTTTTTGTTGAAGCAAGTCTGAGTTTATAGGAGAGAGAGGAAAGAAGAAAGAAGAGGGGTACTGACTTGCTTGTACAGAAAAGTTACTTCAATTCTCTTTTGTTATTTCATTCGCAGCATTGAAACAATAGGAAAATTGAACAAGAAACCGTCTGAGTGTAAACAAACGAGCAGTTTTAAAAGAGAATTGAAAATAACTGCTTCAAGAAAAACTGCCAAGTCTAAAACAAGACTAAGCGAAAAGCACAAAGAAGAATAAAAGAAAAACTAAATGAATTTGAGCTTGTGATTTTACTTTTTTTCTACTTAAACCGACAGCGAATATCGTTAAAATACTTTGCTGGATAGCAAATTCGATTAATGTTCGTTATATTTACTATAGCGTTACGATTATCCTAATAAAAGTTACTGAATGCAGGTACAGATGGCTGGATCACAAAAAAGAAAATAGTTTAAACTTATTCAATTCACTACTGATTGAAATGTTTAGCGTGATATATGTACATACTTATTAGGCCTTATGCATAGAAAATTAGTTTGGTTTACAAACTTCCATACAAAATTTATCTTGTAAACCTTTTGTAGTTTGTATTTTTTTTTCATTTATATATATGTATACTTTTATTTTGCTAAATAACAAAAAGCGTTTGGATTTCTTAAATATAGAAATCATATTCTGGCATCTCTGTTCCATAACTGTATTTTATAAAATATGTAACAAGGCCGTAACAAAGTTTTTCCACACTACGACTACAACTACTACTGCTCTAAGTAACAGAAAACAAAAATTAACTCGCGAATGAGTCGCTTACAAAGCAAGAGTTTAACAAATAACATTTAGAAACACACGTCCATACAAGGCGAATTTATTTAGGTGAACTTATTTTAATATGAAATGCAGCACTGCAGCAAAATGTATGTTTGTGTAAGAACTGCTTCACACAAGTCAATATTTCTTGCTCAAGTTTTGAAGTATATGTATGTATGTATATACAAAAGGTATACATATTTGAATTTCTTTTCTCTCCCAAGCAAAAAGAAAACTTCTGAAAGAGTGTGGAACCAGGTCTTAGTGTAAAATTGATTGATTTTGACACCAGAGAAATTTCCATGATCTGAAATGAGGTCACGTGGCATGAATTCGCCTTGCGTCCATACGTACATACATACATACAAATACCACATACCACATACCACACTACTACCAATAAGACAATTAAGAATGAGCGTAACAACTATGACGAGCAGAAACCTTAAAAAATCATTAAAAGTAAAGGAAATTTACAAAAGAAAATAAAAAAATAAATTTAAAAAAAAGGAAAAGAGTTAATAAACATAAACACAACTTGTAATTAAAATTAGTTTTTTTTAGAATAAATGTATGTTAAATTGCAACAACTTTAAACCAATATTAGTATTTAAGGTAAAAAGCAACCAAGAAACAAGTAAAATTAAGAAAAGCAAAAAACGCAACTAATAAAAAATCATAGTAAAAAGCTGGTGTGTGTGTGTAAGTTTAAGGACATTATTAATTAATAAAAAAAGAAACCAAAATAGATAAAAAATAAGAATTTTTTTTGGCTTATACAATAAATAATAAATATTATAATAAAAAGAAACATAATCATACAGTTCATATATAAAAGAAACCTACTGCATACACACATACATACACGTCCCCACTGGTATATATGCATACATACGTACATATGTACATATGTATATGTATGTGTGCATATACAGTACTTTACAAAAAATAGTATTTAAATTGTTCTCTTTTTATTGGGATCGATTTAAAGGACAAATAAAATGATTAAAATTTTTAGAATCTTTTTTTTTGTGTTATTATGTATTGTTAAATTGTTTTTACTCGTTAATTTAATGGCCTTATTTTATTTAGTCTTAAAAGGAATTTAACTAATTTCTCTATGAAACAGTCTTTTGAAGAAATGTCTTTGTGTAGCATAATTTAGCACCAGGAAAATTTCAAGAACTTAACTTTTAAACACAAACACAAATCGCTGATTTATTTCAACAAATTCATAACTCAGAAACATCTGCATACAATTATAAATTTTGAAGTTTTCACTTTATATACAACTTACGCCCCTTTTCACAATGAATGATTAAGAGTTAACGTGAACTTTAACTGAAAGTTTTTCATACAAAACTTGTCGCTAAACTACCTGTTCGCTTTTAATTGTACATTGTGAAAAGGGCCGTTAATGGCAAAAATAAAATTTTATTTTTCTTTAAAGATATATTTTGTATGAAATTTTTAACAGCGAAATGAGGATTAACAGCCTGTTTTTAGAAAACATAAGCAATTTCGTTTTTATGTTTCGTTTATGAACGATAACGTTTAAAATTTGATTTTTATAAAATTCAAATTTAAATTAAATTAAATTTAATTAAAATTAAAATTTTTAATATTCAAAAGCTTTCGTTTTCACATAAAAAGAGCTTTTTATGTATAACCAAAAGTTTACACTCAAAAAATTATTACAGTGAAGCAATACAAAAAAATAATATCTATTAAAAAATTTTCTATAAAAACTTTTTAATAAAATTCATTTCAAATTAATTTTAAATTTTATCAATAAGGGGGTAAGCAATTTAACTTTCAATTGATTTAAGCATTCAATTGGAAATCCATGTACACATTAAAACAGATTTCCATTGCATTTCGTATTTTCCGTTGTTTATGAGAACTAAGTTTTTTTTCCTATAACCTATACTCTATTTTGACTCAACACTTGAATTTTTTGTGATTTGTTTGACAGCTAAATTGTAGAAAATAAAGCAAAAGTTATTTGTTTATACCGAATTTGGTGTTGATTCTTTCACAGAAAAATTATAGAAGCAAGGGAAACGTCTTTGATTTGTACCGAAATCAAGATTAGTTCTTGTGAAAGTTAAATCAATCCGCTTATAGAAAATGCCATTTAGATTTTTTTCGTTTATTAAATTTTATGTAATTTATAGTAAAAAAAATAAAAGGAAAAAATAGTTTTTCACTGTTTTAAGTCAGTTCACATTCTAATATTAAAAATTAAATAACATTCTCCTTAAAGTCAAATGAAAAAATGTAGACTAATTTTTAATTAATTTTACAAAAAAAAAAATTTTATGAGTGTGAAAAACTGATAGCTCTTTTGTTTTCACACACATGAAAATAAATAAATGTTTTAAAAACGAAAACATGGTTTCATTCGTTATTTTAAAGAACGTATACACTTATTCATTTTCGAAAAGCAGGCTGTAATTCTGCACTTAAAAATCGAACTTAAGCGACATAATTTTCGAACTTCATTGTTTGACGAAAATCGATTACTAGCGATCGTAAATAATCGATTATAGTAAAAATATTATGTTCCAAAATAATGTCACTTAAGCTTTTTTTTGCAGTTATGGCACATTATTATCCAAGTAAATGTGCCATATGACTGTCATTAGAGAGTTGTAATAAATTGTTTTTTAAAGTCGCGTGCATTAGGACTGACATGATTAACATTTCGGCTGGAGCAAGATTACAAAACCCGCTTTAAATAAATCACAAAATATTTTTAATAAATGGCTGTTTTATACAGGACGGGGCAAAAGTAATCACCCGATGGTCTTTGAATGTTTTTTTTTTTTTTGTTAAATAAATAAGAAACAGTATGCGCCATTGCTTCATTTTATTGGAACCTCATGTTCCCCAGTCGAAATTTAAATTTGTCCAGTTGAGCATGACATGTTTTCGAAAAAAAAAAAAAATATCCCACCATACCATACAGCAACTTTGAGCGACTGTAATTGCTCTTCGAGATTTTTGGTGAGCCAGAAGCGATAATTCAGCTTGTTAATGCATCCACAGAGATGAAAATGATGTTATCAGCTCATGATAATTTTCGTTGAAACGTTGCAAAAAATCGACACATCGATTCATATGTATGTTATTGACGTACATTTACAAAAATTTTAGCATCTTCCGATATAGTGCTTAATTTTGCCTCACTCTGTAGTTGCCAAACAAGAGGAAAAATGCCCGTTGGCCTAAATTATCTCAACAGATGAATTATTTATACTTTGCACAAGCCTATCGTTCCTCGACCAGCAGCGTTACGTTCTTGAAATAACTTTAATGCTTTAAGGCTCAATTAGCCAAACGTAATGGAATGTAACTGCAACGGTTAGAAACTGCTCATCGGTATTTGTTATGTGGAAACGATACATTACATCTCTGTAACCGTTTTCATTACTTGTCGCATAACAATATTGATCAGCTGTTTCCTACCGTTGCAGTTACATTCCATTACAGTCGGATAACTGAGTCTGTATACCCTTTATTTCTAGCCATATATATCTATTAGTGTACAGCTATTTATCGTGTAAGTTAAATTGTTTAAGACAAATTCGTAGGTAAAAACCTTAGGTAAATTAACTGTTTGTAGAAATAACGGGCATTAATCCAGCTACGTTCAATTGCACATGCTATGGTACTTTCATTTGAGGTAAACAGCTCAGAAAGCTCTCGCAATTTGTTCTGTGCAAAGTAAGCAGCAAACATTGCTTTCGCCGAGATCTGATTGGCTGTTGTGTTCCCGTCGGTTTGAAAGCACAAAGCTTTTTCTGTGCTCTAACCAAACAAGCACAATCGTTACAAACAGCAATGCATGCTGATTCCCTGCAAATAATATTGAAGTACGTGGTCCAATCTAGATGAAACAGACTAGTTACATTATGGTCCCATGTAATGCAGTCATGGATCATGTCATTTTCATACAAGCATGCAATGCTGCACGATAAGTGTTCGTGTTTAAACGATTATAATCGTTCTTCTTAGGCACTTACAAATTGTATGCGAGTAGTCTATAACTATTCCATATGGGCTAGTTTTAGGGTTAGTCTGATGTAATGCAAAGTTGGCCATGTGGTCCAACCCTAGGACATCGCAATGTTAAATCGGCCACCTTTTCTTCATATATTTGGAGTAGTTTTGGAGTACTCCTACTCCTCTTTGGACTAGTCCTTACATGCATGTATGTCGCATTATCTGCAGGGTTGAAGTCTTGCCATCAAAAGTGGCATTTCAAGAGCAGCTAAGATTTGTTTCAATTTAAAAGTTCTTCAAAAATTCTTAACAGAAAGAAATTAAAAAAAAAATTTTTTTAAGAAAATTTCAACATAAAAATTATTTTATTAAAAAACAATTTTAATATAAAAAAATTTTAAATCATGAAACATAAATTAAAACCCTTTTGAAAATTGTGAAAAGTTCTTAATGTTGAAAATTTTGTTAGTGGTAACCGAAGTGGAGAAATTTTTTCAATAATGTGAATAATTTTTATTTCCAATTTGTTAAACAAATTCAACTTTTTGACACTTGAACCTGGAAATGAATGTGCCTTGGTAAAATAATGTTGTTAGTTGTATGGTGTATGTGTTTGACTAATGAAATGATAAACCTCCCACTTATGAAGAATGTGGTAGCAGGTTTTAGACTGAAAAACATTTATAGAAAATTTCATTTAATCGGGGTTTTGCTTTAATCGGTTAATCGCTCGATTAATTAATCGAGGTTTTGGCTTAATCGGTTAATAGTCGGTTAATTTCGATATTAACCGGTTAACCGATTAATAAAGTTTTTTCATTAATCCAGTAATTTGAACAAGTAAAAGTGCATAATTTATTTATTGATTTGAGTTTATTAGTAAAAAAAAAAAAAAAAAAAATACAAATAGGAATTCTAAATCAAGCAAAAAAAATCATATATATGCTAATATACTTCAATAGTTTAAAGAGATTTTCTAACACAATTTTTCAGAAAAATAATTTGGTTTAATTGTTAAGGACTTAAGCGAATTAGTTTTGATAAAACTTGACATGGAAAAACCGTTTCATTTATCGTAGACGTTGAGGAAATTGAAAGCAATCCAGAATACAGAATATATCTATTTTCTCAGACCTTCTCTTGGATTTCTCTAAACATATAAAATCCTTCATTATGCCAATACAGTCCTGTTTTTTGTTTTTTTTTTTCAAATTCTGTTAATTTCTTTTTATCAATATTTTTTTCTGTTGGCCTGTCCTCATCTGACTCAGCGACGAACATTCTGCGGAAAAGTTTATTTCTGAATTTCTTTGTTTTCATTTTTGTACTTTAAAACACTGTTGCTAGAAGAAAATATTTCAGAGAGTAGGTATAACATAATTGAATTCGTCTCATATTAAATCTAATCATTAACTAAATCGTTGGCAACATTACTATTAGCATTGAACTTTTATTTAATTATTAAAAACAAAGTTCAATTAGAGTAGCAGAGTCTTTAGTAAACCCTTTTATAGCCACGTCCAAAGTTTTTGAATTTTTCTTAAGTTAGAATCACTGAATATACTTCTTTGTTTGTATGAAAAATAATTTCTAAACCCTTACCTTTTGTATATGAGACGAAACAAATAATTAAACACACAAAAACTACGTTGTATAGTACAAAATTTTAAAAAATTTGTTACTTCGGTTAATCGGCTGAAATTAACCGGTTTAACCGTTAATCGAAAAAAGGCAATTTTTAATTAATCGGGTAGTAATTAACCGGTTAACCGATTAACGGTTAACCGATTGAATACCCTAATACATACATATGTACATGTACATATGTATGTACATGTGTGTTTTACGTATGTATGTTCTAAACCACAAAACCAAACAAAAAAGCATAATTTAAATAATTAATTACTTATGTATTTCACATCACATATTAAAATTGGTTTGTTTTTCAAGTATAAAAAATGAAACATCAACAATTTTTATACATACATATATATTTTTAGATTTCTTGTATACAATTTTATTTTAAATATATAGAATTAATTTCCTTTAGGAAAAATGCTTTACTTTATCTACGTATTTATTCTTTAAATATTAAAGTTTAAGAGAAGGCAACATTTGACAGAAATTGTGTAGAGAGAACAAACAAAATACATAAAAGTATAGTTTTATTTTATATGCTAATAAATTAATATAAAAATTAAAATAAAAATTACAAAAAAATTAAAAAAAACTGCAGTATCCCAAGGGTATACTTGTTCAGTTTTAACCTTTTTTTAGTCATATAAATAATACAAGATTTGTCTGTACTGTCTTTCTTTATAAACGTATTTGTTTTACAAACATACCTACATACATATTTCTTATTGTTTTAATATTTGTTAATATAATTTAAAATAAATTTGTTTATTTATCTATCTATCTATTCTATTTTTTTTTAAATTAAACTTTTTATTGCAATTAAAATTTTTGTTTTAGTCAAGTTTAGCAATTTAATTATTAACAACAACAAACAAAAAAGAACAACCTATTCGAAAATATTATTAATATATTAATTAAAGTATAATAAATAATTATTAAAAGAGAAAAATAAAATTTAAATGAAAAAAAAGAAGAAATAAACAGAGAATCTTAAAACTGATCCCCATAACAACAATCGAATTTTTATTTATTGTAGAATTTGGCGGGTTACGCAGAGAAAAGCAAGAAATAAAATTATACATAACATCTTTTTTGTGGGTGAAATGCGTGCGATCTTTCAGAGTATGCCTGCTGTGTTATAAAATTACATTCCTTCCCTCTGAAATTATTTGTTTATTACATAGCGTCTATACCTGATATAATATCAAATATATTTCTATCAGCAAACGTCAATATTAGTATTATATTAATATTATATCAGATATTATAATATTGTTTTCATAATATATATTTACTGCCTTATTCATAAAAAATATTTCAGGTTTATTAAGCGTTTATTTGACATATTTCTATGGGAAATTTGTCAAATAAACCTGTAATAAACCGAAAATATTTTTTATGAATTAGACCGTTAGAAAACAATAATTATGATAGCAAGTGTCAAAAAACGCACACATACATAGATACGTGAAGAGAATTTTGTGTATTAAAGTGAAAATGAATATTTTTTGATAAAAAAAATGCGGAAATGTTTTAATTATGCACGATGTATTAGGGAAATACCAAAATTTTTATGAAACACACATTACTATTACAATAAACGAAGATGTTTACTGCACGGCTGCCTGATATTTATGAAATATTATGATATTTACAAGAGTACGTTTTCCCCTACATAGATATTAATATCAATATTAATATATTTTTCTTCTTATTCTGCCGACGTTTTCTCTCACATTATATCAGAGTTAATATCAGGTATAGACGCTATGTTAGATAATGAAATGGTATCAGAGATTTTCAGTAGCAAACTGTATATACGTTACCTTAATATAGAAAACCCGAACTCATTTTTTTTAAATCGAGATCGAGATAGCTGTTCCTCTATCGAAATACACAAAGAACTCGATTTTAGACAAATAATGAGCTAGGGCCTTTCTATATTAAGGTAACGAACGATACATATGTATGTATAAAAACTTTTTTTTATTGAAAAACATGGGAAACCATTTTTCAAATTGAAAACCGTGACGTTGGCAAACGGGTGCTTTCCCAGTCGCACAATTTTTGTACGGTTTGCAATTTCTGCCTGGATAGTTTTAGTTGTAAGTATGTCAAATTTGTTTAAATATATTTATATTTCTATCCTTCGTGTATGCCTGCAAATTTCAATTATTTTTCTTTTTTTACTGAGAATTTTCTCTTTAGTGTCTCCCGGTTTTCTATTTAAGTCTATATTGGCGGTATTCGGTGTTTAATGCAAATGGTCTTGCGTAAGTGCAAATTTAAAAGATCGTAGATTTTCTTAAAAAAAAAATTCACACATAATCCAAAAAAAAAGTTACAATCACCCTTATTCCAGTTGTCGACATCGACGTCACTTTAACACAATCAGCCCAATTATGAACAAAAATTCAGCGTGAGTTTTTTCACTTTTCCCTTTTCTCCTATTATGAATATGTTTTTCCCATCTTTTTACCAAATGCGGGAATAAAAAAAACTCCCGGGGGAAAAAGTAGGTATTATGAACGCAATTGAATTTGCTCTTTTCACTAAAAATCTTTCCCTGGCACAACAGAAGGGAGTTTACATAAAAACATATTTAATACTCAAAACAAAATGTTTATACATAAACTTGTATTTTATAGTTCTTTTATTTGGGATAACAGAAATAATCTCCAAACAAATCGTTTATAAATTTATTTTTACTTATTTTTTCAAATTGGTGAATTTTAATAATTTTGTTTACTCTCTCACTCAAAAAAAGGGAGAAGAAAAATTTCAAGAAACAAGCAAAACAACGAGCTTAATAATGCGATGATGCTACTAAAAATCTATTTGCGTTTCCTCAGGGCTACAAAATATTATAAACCTGCCAACAGGAGTAAGTAGTTTTCGACAACACGTACACAAGCCCCAATTTTTTGGTATTGTGTTAAAGTGACGTACGTCGATGTCGACAACTGAAATAAGTTTGAATATTTTGTATTTGCACTTACGCCTGTGTTTTGGATTAATCTATAAAATAGTTTGATGGCAAATATTTTTTATTGGATTGATTTTATATTTTTTTTTTATAAAAATCATGTATTTTGGATTTTGTATCATTAAAAGCAGATTATTTAAGAATTAGAAATTCATTGCACTTATAACAATTTTAGTGTGGAACACAAACAAAATTCCAATCGAAAATTTGTTTAGCATTTTTTTAAAGAATAAATAGAGAAGCTTATAGACTTAAAGGCCGAATAAACTAAACCAAAACGTTGATAATTAAGAAATGTGATCACTTTCACTTTCGTTCATACTCTCTGAAAACTTCTACTTTAAGCTTTAAGCTGACATTAAGAAATACAAAAATGTCTAAACAATATCGGAAATAAAAACTGATTAAAGAATTGTAAATTTTTAAGAAAATCTATTTTTTGCACTTAAAGAAAAATTTAAAAACATTTTATTTGTGGCGAGTGCAATTGAGCAAATATAGAAATTTTTTAACTTATTGTATGTACATCACGGTAAAAAAACACAATATATTTTTGTTTGCAGAAAATTTATGTTTGTACACTCTATTTGAATAATTTAAAATGGCAGAGAAAATTTACTTCTTTCAATATTAATTTTCATGTATTTGTTAGATATGTAATTTATTTTAAGTATTTAAATTTAACATTTTCACAAAAGTTACTTGTGTTACCCACACATAATCATAATCATCAATATCAAAATAAATGTGAACAAATTTAATTATTTTATTTACAAAACAAATTTTTGAATACTAATACGCATATATGTATAAGAAAAATTCTAAAATAAATTTAAATAACATTAGATACAAGCAAGCTACATACATACATACATACATACTGTGTTAATATTAGAAATTTTTGGATGTCAAATAACAAATCGATTAGAAAAATAATTGTACACACAATTACTGCAAAATAAACAAAAACTCCCCTGGTACATATTAAAATATGATATATCGTTTTAAGCTCATTAATAAGTATGTACGTAATAAATTTCAAATTCTAAAAGAAAATTAAGCAAAATATTAAGAAAAAAAAAAGAAAAAATTCAAACAAACACCAATACTAAAATAAGTAAACACTTAATTAAAAAAAGAAGAAGAAAAGTAATAAATAATATTAAACAATTTATAAAACAAAATACGTCGTCGTCGTCGTCGTCGTCATTACCCGTTGTGTCATAGCGCCTCTATAAATTGTCGTCTTGAAAACAAAAAACAAAAATATTATTTATATAAATAAAAACATATTTAGAACAAAAAGTTTTAACACGAACCTAGAAAAGATAAATAAATAATCATTTATAAAAAGAGAAACAAGTACATGTACTACCCTAATAATAAAAAATTAAGAAAGACTATTTGAGTAACAAACTCAAACGAAATTATCATAATAACAATAAAATAAAAAAACCAACATTCACAACAGACATTATAACTAGTTAATATAATCGACATCAAAACAATTTAAATAATAACAACTCTATTCAGCATAAAATGATTAAAGCGCAAAAAAAATGTTTAAAACAAATTATACAAAAAAAAAAAATTAAAAACATTTGTATGTACATATGTACGAGTATTAGTTACGTTAATTTTTTTAAATAGGCTAACAACAGTTTTATAAGTTAAAAAAAAAACTTAATTATTTGCTCTTCCGTAGGTGTGTTTATTTGCTGAATTTATTAATTTTGTACTTTAGAACTTTTGGAATTAAAATAAATTATCTCTCTTAAACAATTCAGTGCAAAGGTCCAAAAATTTATAGACACACATACATACATACATATGTACATATTTTGGATATATAAATATGTGGCCGACTAATGAAATACCCGCAGCAGTCAGTATATTGGGTTTTTACAATATACGGGTGTGTCACAGTAGATCAAGAAGATTTTTAAAAACTAAAAAAAAAAAATTGTGACGCGCTCATTACTTTCTTTATGTTTGCATTTTTAAATAGTTGTAGTTAATATTCTTTAGAAAAGTTTTCTAAATTATTTGCTTGTATGTATACTGACAGTCGACAAATTGATTCTTTTTGGAATAGAAACGTTCGCAATTCATCCATTACATCATTCCATAACTAACGGACAGAAAATGTTCGATCGACAACTTGTATTAAAAACAACAATAAAGTACGAATGTTTTCTGTCGACATTGTGGAACAGGAAGTAAACGTTTTTAAAACGCGTTTGACTGTCACTGCAAATACCCTGCAAATAATATTGGAGTACGTGGTCCAATCTAGATGAAACAGCATGGTGCCATTCAATGCAGTCATGGATCATGTCATTTTCATACAAGCATGCAATGCTGCACGATAAGTGTTCGTGTTTAAACGATTATAATCGTTCTTCTTAGGCACTTACAAATTGTATACGAATAGTCTATAACTATTCCATATGGGGTAGTTTTAGGGTTAGTCTGATGTAATGCAAAGTTGGCCATGTGGTCCAACCCTAGGACATCGCAATGTTAAATCGGCCACCTTTTCTTCATATATTTGGAGTAGTTTTGGAGTACTCCTATTCCTCTTACATGCATGTATGGACTAGTCGCATTATCTGCAGGGTACCCGTGACCTTGAAATTACTTATTTGTTAAATAAATACGAGTATAATAAATTAGAAATAATGTTTTGTGCATACTTTTGGGAGTGACTAATAATTATTTGTTCCATTAGCTTGCTGTGTTAAAAGAAAATTTAAATGGCGCTTTAAGGCATGCAAAGTTTTTTCGATACAACAAAAATGTTGTCTTAATGCTATATGTCTTTAAATATATTTACTGGGTATATATATTTTTTTAAATATATGTATGTAAATACATATGTACTTAATATTCGAAACCAGGCAAAAGTTTGAAAAGAAAAAAAAATTAAAAAAAATTTATAGTTGTTTTCATTGTTTTATACAAATTGAGAAAATTAATGTAAATTAAGAAAAATAATAGTAAGTCTAAACTGTGTCCTGTTCAGTATTTTTCTCTTTGTTTTTGTTTCGATTAGGCTGAAGGTCATATCCCACTGTAAGCCTAAATACATGTGTAAGGGCAGATTTGTAAATGTCAACAATTTTCGACTTCTTGCACACTTACATTCAAAATAAAAACAAATTTTAAAATTTTGTTTTTATTTCAAATGTAAGTGAGCAGCTACAAGTCGAACGTTGTCGACATTGACAAACCGTCCCTAAATTATTCTAACGAAACTCTTAAGCTAAAGATAAGTTGTGAAAATGGCCCTTACAGTAACAAAAATTGGAATTAATTTTTAAGGAACTACATTTTCATTACTTCCAAAGAATCGATATTTTTAATATGCAGATAATTCGCAAGAAAAAAGAAAGTAAAAATATATTTTAGTCTTAAAAAAGTTTGTAATTCATTTACAGCTCTAGAAAATACTTATCAAGCTAACGAAGTAATTCTGGTCTAAAAATGAATAGTTATTTAGTGAAATTTGCATGAAAATAATTTTCTCTTCTTAAATTCGTATAAAAAGAAAAATAAATTTCCGAAAAGGATATTTTCACTCTTTTCTTCACTAAGGAAAATATTATTGAAGAAGGCCAAAAAGGAAATTTTTCTTAGGACAATCCTATATAAAAATCATTAGAAATGATGCAATGATCCAGTAGTTCCGAATGGCAAACTATGTTTTCATGACATTTTTGGCGTGTCTTTTTGTACTGGGTTGTGTTAAAATATAAGCAAATTGTTTTTAAATATTTAAGGCAGATCTATAGATCTTTGCTGGATTCAATTTAAATTTTAAAAGTTAATTGCATCTTGGATGAAGCAGTTTGGATTAAATCCGACACCGGCATTCATGGAAAACACTTAGACGCCGCTGACATGACCAATTTTTACGTGATACTTTTAGATTATTTTAAAAATAAAAGCTTTTTTTACATATGCTTCAGCAGACTGCGATCCCCATAGTTTTTGGCAACCTCCATGCATCCTCGCTCAGCATTATTGGGTTCAAATTATATTTGAAGCAAATAAAAATAAAAAATAAATTAATTTTGTTTTGTAACCAACTAAACAGTTGGAATATGAAATCGATACGTTTTTTATCACATCTAATCAGCCCTGTTGCGGGGGCAAATTACGGCACTCGTTATTGAACGAAATTCGGAAATATTTCAATAAAGTTTATACGGAAATATTCCGTAATTTCGTTCTATAACGAGTGCCATAATTTTCCCCCTGTAAATCGAATCTATTCGAAATCGTACGTACGGTTTTCAAAGTTAATAATCGGGACCTGTTTCGTTTTCTTTCAAATATAATATTTAAGATTATAAGGTTATAAATATAATATTTAAGGTTATATAATAGAGAAATTAAAAAAAGTGAAACAATTTCAGAGTTAGTTTTCTAAAATCGTGAGATTCCAAGTCGACTCAATTTACAGAGCAGGGCTGTCTTCAAGCTTAGGATTTCATTTAAAATCCAACCGATTTCCATTACATGATAATTTTAGAATAAAGTAGCGATTTTTGGTAGCCATTGAACTTTTTTATCAACTTGAGATCACACCGATATGCTTGCTGAGTTACTACATGTTTATAATTTGCCAAAGCTATATAGAAACATACATACATACATATATACATATGTACATAAAATTTTTTCTAAATTAATATTAGAAACACTTTTCATGAATCTTTTCTTTACAAACATACGAGTACATACTAAAGGGTTGCATTTGTATACTCGTTTGTATAGCCAAAACAAATATACCATGGTATGTACCATATAATTGTAGTGTGAGCGACAGAACTAGTATAAGAGTTATTGTGTGTGCGTGCTTTTCCAAATTAAAATACAATTGAAAACAAATAACAATTGCTTATTGTATTGCTGCTGAGCAACTGTTTGATCTGTTTTTGCTCAAAAAATACGTATTGTAATACAAATATATGAAAAAAACGACTATTGAAACAAATACATGATGTGCAGATGTATGTGCGGACGTTCGTTATGTTATTTTGTGGCGATGTGGTGGTGCAATTTTGCTTTCATTCATTCATTCATCAGTCAATTACATTTTTTCTCAACACATCATAAGGCACTTATGGTAAAAGCAGTTTTATGTATCTTATTTGCCTTAGAAAAACAAAAAAATAAATAAATGTGTTGTTTTCATTTGCTAATTGGCCGGCCAACCATACAATAATTGCTTAAAAAATCAACATTTACAACTAGTAACAGAAAACGATAAATAACATATTTGTTCATACCAGAACCAAAAAACACGCAAAACTAGTGCAAACAGATGTATCTGTGCAATGCTATAGTACATACACAGTTACATACTTACATATGTACATACATATGTATGTATGTATGTAGAAAAGAAAAAAGTAATTTTCTTATAATTTCATATTTGATTGAAAATAAATATTTGCATAATAGTCTTAAGAAAATCAACTCAAATACATATGCACTCATGCATACACGCCAACTCCCAACAGTAACCAAAGAGAAATAATGCAAACAATCTCAATTGATATTGAGAGCAAATATAAATACTAACTAACGGTATTCCATGAAAATACTGCAAAACACGGAAACGCATCAGATCCGCCAGGCGTTCATCAAAGCAGTTAATAATAAAAACTTATAAACTATTACTGATGCAAACTTATCAATAGCAGGTTCAAGGTCAGACGTGACAATTATTTGTTAAGAATAATGGCGTTTTTTTTTTTCTGGAAAAAGTGTAACATTTTTTAACTTTTTATTAAAAAAAATACAATTTAGCGTTCGTTTAAAGAAAAAATTTAAGTTGACAAGGGATGATACAATAATTCCTAATAAAATGTTTATTTCAGAAAATCATTTTATTGCGAATTTTCATTGAAAAGTGTAATAAGTGTAACATATTTTTCCAGAAAAGAAAATGCCATAAGTGATTACAACTTGTATCACATGTATTCGGGCAAAAATTTGTCACATCTGACCGCGCCTTGTGATGACTTGCTCTTGTTTGTGTGAGTGTTGTAAAACAAACAAACAAAAAAACCACATTATGTAATGACAAATCTAAAATAAAACTTTCATTATCTACTACATATTGTATTTGTAACAAATGAAAAACAAAACTAAAGAAAAAACAACAAAAAATAAAAGGAACCATTTAAACTTAATAATCTATGAGAAAAATAAATCTTGAAAATACATATACATAAATGTAAAATTAGTAGCAAAACAGAAAGAGAAAAACAAATTAAAAAAAAGCTAAAATATTATAGTATGTAAACTTAATATTGAAAACAAAAAATAAAGCAAAATCATCATATATAAATACGCATTAAAATAATACTTCAAGACAAGAAGAAAAATCTATAAATATATAAAAATTAAAAAAAAAAACAAAATAAAAAATCAACTAAAAATAAACTAAATAAAAACCAGAGAAAAAATTCTAATACAAAATATATACCAACGAATGTTTGTTTTTATTTAATAGCAAAAAAAAAAAAAATATATATAATAGGAATATTTGTGGTATTGTGGAGGTTCGCACTGAAATCAAATTAAAAAAATTTAGTCTGTGAATTATAATTATTATTATTATATTAATACAAATTGTTAGCATTCATTTAGCATTATTAGCATCATCAGATACGAGAGGTATACTGTCAACGGCAATACCACTTGGGTCCTTTGATTTTGTCAGTGGCTGATATTCAAATTTTTAGCATTCAATTATCATTATTAGAATTATTAGATACGAATTATTTGAGGTATACTGGCAACGGAAACACCAGTTATGTCCTTTGATTTTGTCAGTGGCTATTGTTCAAATTTTTTTTTTGCATTCAATTAGCATTATTAGAAACGAATTACTTGAATTATTAGCATCATCAGATACGAATTACTTAAGGTATCCTGGCAACTGCAATACCAGTTATGTCCTTCGATTTTGTCAGTGGCTGATATACAAATTGCTAGCATTCAATTAGCATTATTAGCATCATTAGATACGAATTACTTAAATTTTGTCAGTAGCTGAGATTCAAATTATTAGCACTCAATTAGCATCATTAGATTCTAATTACTTAAAGTATCCTGGCAACTGCAATAGTAGTTAAGTCCTTCGATTTTGTCAGTGGTTAATATTCAAATTTTTAGCATTCAGATAGCATTATTATATACAAATAACTTCTGATATCCTGGCGACGGCAATACCCAAACCTGGATTCAGCAACTTTTATTATGATAACCGTATTGCTATATAGATATAACGAATATTTATCGACTTTGCTATTCAGTAACATATTTTAACAATACTCGCTGTCGGTTGGAGAAAAAAAAAATTAAGTCACAAGATCAAATTCATTGAGCAACACCAGTTATGAGGCATACGATCATGCAACGATTGACAACAATTGTGTTCAATAGTTCTCGAGAACAAAATCTGGGTAAAAAGATATTTCAGACTTACTGAATGAGATAAAATCTAAATTTCCGTGTGTCTCACAAGAATAAATTGTTATTTGTAGATTGATATATTATATGCGGATATTTTCATACAAACATACATACATACAGCCTTATGTATAACGAAAAATTGACACGAAGTTATCATGAATGTAATAGTATACAGATGTACGTAGCAGCATTTTAAATTTTTTTTTGATTTTAATTCATTTTTAAACTTAACACTTCTCATTTTAAGCAATAATAAAATGGTTTCTTTTTTGCATTGAAATTTCAAATTTATTGAATTTCATTCCAAAAAAGCAAAAAGTACCTTGACACTAGAACAGTTTGAAGGTTAAGGGCAATTTACATTAAAAATAAAATATTTTTAATATGTTTGAACCAGTTTTACCCGCCGCTTAGTTGATCCATAAAATGTAGACATTTCGAAACCGCTTTTTTATTAAGAATTTTTTCTCCTCATTTTTGTAATAAATAAATAGCAACAACAAAAATTAGAATGTTTATAAAAATAAGAATAAAAAAAATATATAATAATAAAACGAACAACAAAATAAGCAACAAAACATAATTATTATTCATCACTTGTTTGTAATTGGCGTAATGATGACAATTTATTTTCTCAATTTTTTGTAAAGGCAGTAAAGTGCTGTAACCGGTGTGTTGTTCTATGTATAAGTTTATGTGCGTGTGTGTGTGTGTGTTTTCTTTTTTGACATAGAAGGAATACAAAATGTTAGTTAGTTCAGGTATTTTTTTTGGGTTCGAGATTAAACTTAAGGCCAATCTCACGATGTCGACAACGTTCGATTTGTCGCACACTTACATTTGAAATAAGAATAAAATGTTAAAATTTGTTTTTGTTTGGAATGTTACCCCCTGTTTGTGTAAGACGTTTGAGTTAGAAATCTAAGCGTTTCTGTAATATATAGATTAAAGAAAAGTTGCACGAGTTTCCTTTAGTCTATTACAAAAACGCCAAGATTTTTAACTCAAACGTTTTACACAAACAGGGGGTAAGTCTGCGACAAGTCGAACGTTGTCGAGATCGTGGGATTGGCCCTTAGTTTCTTTTAGACTTGTATCGAACTCATTAAGTAGCTCGTTTTTGACACAAACCTATGATCATTGGTTTGTGCCAAAAACGAGCTATTGAATGAGTTCGATAGCAGTCTAATTTTTTTTCTGTATTAGTTAATCCGATCGATTTAATTTCACGTGGAATATAGACCATACCGGAAATATATTTCTGACATCAAACTTTAATAAATGTTATTTTATTTATAGTTTAATTAATATATTTTTTTTAGTAATTTTACATTTTCAGCAAAAAGTAAAAAAATTTTGTTTCTCTTCTTTGTTTACATTTAGAAACATAAAACTAAAGTTTCACTGAATTCTACTGGCAAGAATTAGTCCAGTAAGAATTTGCATTTACTCATACAATGAACAGTAATTTTTTTCTGTCAATTCTCCTCATTTATTGGATTATGTGTACACGAACTAGTAGTCTAGTAGAATTCAGTAATAACAAAAATTAAAAATTTTAAAAACCCCCGACTTTTTTCAGAAAAGATGTTATATCTTCTAAACGGCTGGACCGATTTTTTTCAAACATAGCTAAGAACCCTCTCGATCAAGTCATCTTTCAAACAAAAAAAAAAACTAAATGAAAATCGGTCCAGACGTTTGGCCTGTACGTGGACACAGACAGACACACAGATACACAGACACACAGACACACACTACAAACTTATAACACCCCTTTTTTTTAGTCGGGGGTTAAAAACTAGTAAATAATTTTAAAAATTTTTGATTACTCGAACGCAGTTAATGTGAGTGGCACTTGCTTCTCATGGAGTTTACAACAATGAAAGTGTAGCATAGTTTCGAGGACTTGTTAATCTTATTTACATACCAAATTTTTCATACGAAATGAAGAATGTTGTTCAACATTTTTCACAAATTTAAACAGAGGCCTAAAGTCTGTCGACTGACAGCACAAAAACAAAATTAAAATGAGTTCAGTGCTCTTAAAATGCATGTGATATTGACAGCAAAAAATCTAACTCAAAATGAATCCTTGACGGGTCATTCAGCATGTTTATATCAAAACATACCACTAACGTAATGCTTGACAGCAAGCATTTTAATCGTGTCTAGGTCTTTTTCATAATAGTTCTCCTATTATACTTACATACAATTTCTGCGCAAAACTGAGAATTGTAAGAGTATGAGGAGACGTTGCTTGATCTGAAGCCCAACTCGAATTCATACCAGGTAACCTAAGGTGTTAGCAGTTCCCAGCAAAAATGACTGCTTCGGCTTAAGCAGATTTATAAGGGAATGTCAAGCTTACGTACGAGTATTGCATGATTTTTTTGTGATGTCCCGCTTTGGAAAATTTCGTTTTAAGTGCTTTACAATTCAATTAAAAAATGAAATATTAAATCACGATGTAAAAATCTCATTCGCATCAAATGCGAATTTCAGTGTTCAAAATTTTTCACTGGAAAAAATGCGGTGAATTGTGAACACTTCCAAACTCATCAGTGCGGAATCCGGCTCAAAGTAAGCAAGAGGGGATTCACTATAAAAAAATTTGACTATTTGAGTATAAAAAGTCAACCAACTTCGTAGTGTTTATGTAAAATTTTGTCATTCGCTTACGTTAATGCATCGTCGTTAGGCAGAGGGGAGGTATGCACTGTCTGCTTTTCCGCATCTCCGAACCGCTTCTTATTTTTATCTTAGTGCTTACTTGTACCAAATTTATTTTTTTTTGGTTTGTTGCTAGTTCCCCTTGTGCCAAAATCCAATAAAACTTTCGCAGTGTTGCATTTCATATTAAAACAAGTTCAGCTTATTGAATTCGCCTTATGGAAACTTATGGTAAATGCATTCCTGATACATTTATTGTAATTTTTTTTTTGTATAAAATATATCACTCTACAGTTTCAAACTTTTAAGTTGCCAAGACATGCTTTAAAATAAAAACTAATACTAATTCTTTCACAAAATCAATTTAATTAAGAAAATATGTATCTGTAAGTATATGTACATACAATATATATTTTTAAATTCTTTTTTTTATAGACTCTCGGCTCTGTGAAAATTAATGTTGTCTACTTTACTGTCATTTAGTGCTTATTAAGCCTCCATCCAGTCTTGTTATACATACGATACTTACATACATACATATATTATACTTCAGAAAATTAAATGTGTATATCTGAATGTCCGTCCGTATGTCCGTCCGCCTGCCGTTTATTTTTTTATTTTTTATTTTTATCACAAACTAACAACATACGCGACTTAAGTTGCCATACATAATGTTAAATTGTAGAGCAATAGAGAGATAGAGAAAACAAGAATAATTTCTGAATATTTACAACAACAAATTTCAATCTACATGATATAAAAATTGACCTTGTAACATATTTTTTCTTGTTTGAATTTATATATTTACTCATTTTTGTTATACTACTCGTACTATGAGTAGTTGTTGCTGTTCAGTTGTGGCTTAAATTAAATTTGTTTATGCATCGTTCAACATTTGAATGTCGGTAGAGCAACAAACAGACCAACAACAAAAAAAAAAAAAGAACGAACAACAACAGGTTGCATTTAATCGATTTACATGAACATATGTATTTGTTGCACTCATCCCTTACGTGATAGAACATTTTAAATTTACGCTCACACACACACACACACGTGTAGTACAAAAAGTGGGGAAAGGCTTACTGGGTTGGACCAGTACTTTTTGGTTTTAATAAATTTAAATTAATTAATGTTCACATGCGTGAAACCGGTAGTCGAGCGAGCTAATTGTCATCTGTTTTTTTTTTTATTCTAGTAAAACACAAATTTATCAGTTAAACAAATATGTAACTGGGAAATCCAAAGCTTAAATTTTGTGACGCTTTAGACATTTTTGAATATCTTTGGCAGAGGAAATTTAATTCAACTGAAATAGTAAATGACAAAAATTAAAGGAAACAAATTTTTAATATTATAAGAGGGCAAGTGCTTACTGGGGAAAAAATAGTATATTACCCAATTATGAGTTGACTATAGACCAATGATGACCACCGAGAGAAATGTATTCGTATATGATTTGTACCAGAAGCCGATTGAAGTTCGATACTCTGGTGCCACTTTGGCCAACTATGCTATAGACTGTCCTGTCTTGTCAAACAACTAATTCACTGATGTTAGAGCAACCTAAGAAATATGATTTATTTCATGCAACATCTTGCAACAGCCACCAGGGCATTAGAGACCATTCCTTATGTCCAACCTATAGACATTTGTTTTAGATACGAAAGAGCCCTTGCTAAAACAAAACGTCCACAAGTGATGGGGGAATGGATTGGACAAGACAACATACCATAACATCAGAAAGTGTGGACATCATTGGACGGATGCGACCAGACATTGGAAATGCTCGAACGGACACTTGAGAGTAGGATTATAATTGAATGCGAGACATTGATACTGGAAAGGCACTCTTGGGTCAATCGAACCCTAGAACAAATACCTGTCAGAGTTTGCTGCTGCACGGATGGCTCGCAGCTAGGGAAAATAACGGGCCTAGGTTTCTTCATAAAAGAACCGGAGACCGAAATTTACTTCCGCTTATCGAACCTTAATACAGTCTTCCCGACGGAATTTCATGCGATCACGGAGGTTTTAAAACGGTTCAGTGTGAATATTAAGGCCACAGATGTCAATTTTTTCTCGTATGGGTGCCGGCCCACTACGGCGTATTCTCAAATTAACGTGGAAATGGACTGGAGAAAAAGGCCTGAACGTTACAGACAGTAACTCCAATTAATGCAAGGCGTCGAAGATTGAGTTACAAAATTGGGCGAAGTTAGCCCAGAGGACATGATGGCATATTGATACTGTGGGTAAACTAACCAAGATTCTATGGGGAGACCCGGAATAAGGCAAAAAAAGACTGCTATTGAATCTAAATAAGCCCGAGCTAGGAAAGTTGGAGCGATTATGCCTTTGTACCGGATCGGTGCCACCGATAACAATGAATGCAGGGAATGACGATGTCGAGACAATGGAGCACTCTCTTTGTCATTGTCCAGCTTTCGCCCCGCCGATATTTCGTTATTTTGGGGATGACACCTTACCGCATATTACCCACCTTAGAGGTCTTGACTGAAAAACTTTGAGGGACTGCGTAGTTCTGATACTGAGTTCCTATAAAGGTGGGTTTGTCCCTGCATATGAGCGTAATGTCTCCTCTCTTCAACCTTACCTAACCTAACCTAATGCAACATTTACATGGCAAGTTTTTGATGTACGCCAACAACAAGGAATAATATTCGGTTGACAGATCTCATGAGCTTTTGATTTGCCTCAATACCATATTTCCTGAAATCATCTACATTCTGCTGGTACAAAATCATTAGACTTGGATCGAACTCTTTTAGTAGCTCCTTTTTAATCAAACTCGTTTAAACTATATGGGTTTGAACATTGGTTTGTGTCGAAAACGATCTATTGAAAGTGTTCCATCAAAGTCCAAAAATCATCAGAGTTTCATTCACAAGATAGAAGTAAGGGAAAATTTGAAAACCTTCCATTATCAAGAAAAAAAACCGAGAGCAATTTTTCAATTAACGAATTGCGTCGATCATCGGCATCAAAGTTTTCCTTTGCAAAAAGTTTTCTGAAAAAAAAAATTAATTTTGAAAAATATTTTTAATGGATATTCTTTTGTTTAATTGAAATTTTATGTCGGAAATTAATTTTCGAAATTTTTTTGTTAACTTCTCTCAAGTTCTAAAGATTAAAAATGATCTTCTAAATTTTCCTTGTGATCACGAATGCTGCAAACCCAAAATTTCTCTCCCATCTGTTTCTATTCCATTGATTGCCTCGTGAAACAAACCTACAACTTACTAAAAAATTCTCTTGGTGAACTTGTCTTCTATCAAAATCCTTCCTTCCGCCGTGTTCTCAGCAAAAGCAATTGTAGCGTACTTTGGCCGCTATCAATGCTAAAATATTTTTCCTAAAGATGATTGTAAACCGCAAAATTGTGTTGTGATGATTCGTTTATTTGTATGTTTTCTCATTATTTTCAGAAAATTATGGTTTGTAAAACGGAAATTGAAATGTGTTTTTTTTTTATTTCAACGAACGAACGAAAAACAGATTTAATAAATAGTAAAATGTTAACGATGGAATTTTTTCAATACAGATTTTCTAAAGCAGTATCAGTAGATAATAATACTATTGTACTCTAACGTGTTTATTGATTTATTAAATGTTGTAGCGGATATAACAAGTATATATTTTTTTTGCTAGATGATGATTTAAGAATATATATGTAATAAAAAATTTATTTAAATTTTTATATAGTAATTTTTGCCAAAGTGACTTCCGAAATTTGACAGTTGATAGCTACATCTGTCGAATGGACTGTCATCAGCGTTGCCACTTTCTGTGTAATAGTGCAAAATTTGTACTATTTCAAATTCCTTGTACTATTTTTGCACCATAAATTGTTTGTGTAATTTTGCACTATTTGACTTTAACGGCATTTATATTTCTGTGTTTAAAATAGATAACAGCATAAGATGACCTAGGAAAAATTCGAGTTATATATGGTTCAAAATTCTGCAAACGAAACTTCATACTTGCGTGAAACCCCAATGTCTCTAACGAAGTTTATTATAAAGATACATAAAAACAAAACAATTTTGACTTCCATAAGTTTAAAATCAATCAAATTTGTAATAAGGGCCAAATTATACCAAAAATATTTAGAAGATTTGCTAAGAAATATTGGATTCCATTTCAACCTCAGTTGTTTTAAGGCAATGCAAACTATATAAGATTAAAAGTTTTTGAAGATCTTTCAATAGTCAATGCTTTCTGCATTGGATGTAAAATCTGCAAAATGTCATTTGGTGCTCATTTCATATTCGCTTTAACTTATAACTAATATTAATTTAATTAAAGTATAGTTACATAAAAGTTGATTTTTTAAACAAAATTTGTTATTTTTGGTTCACAATAAAAACGAGAAACTTTTTCTGCAGAAAAATTAAATTTATTGTAGTAGATCCAAAATTTGCACAATCATTGAGCTAGATTATCAAAAATTAGACAATGAGTTAAGTTAGGTTAGGTTGAAAGAGGGACAGTAAAAATTTGCCGAATCTCTTTCGGACTACACCTACCTATGCTATTATAGCATGTTGAGCGCGCTTGATAAGAAATATTGAGTAGATACCCAATAAAAACTACACTGTGTGTAATATTTTAAGTCATTGAAATATAATTACATAGAAGACCTGGTCTCCCAGTGTTGCCCCAAGTCATGTATTTTTTTATAGGCCTCCAAAGACTTGGGGCCTCGGTGTCATTTTTGCATTTTCTCAGGCTCATATCTTCCAGACCAATATCGCAATAAATTTAAAAAAATTCGATTTTGTGTACCTTTTTTCCCCTGTTAAGGTCCATAGGTAGCAAACCGTTCAAAATTTAAGGAAACAAGCCGCTACAAAAATGTACCTAAGAACTCAATAAACATCTTTCTTTCTTTCTTTCCTAGAAATGATTCTTAACACCGTTAGGTAACGCTTAGGTAGCCGCAAAAGTGAAAAATTACCAAACAAATGAAATTAAAAAAAATTCGAGAAATTTTTAGGTTGAGGACTTTCTTCTCAAACGCCTAGTTTAAATAAATATTTTATGAAATTTTACACGATATAAATATGTATATACATATTTACCTGACTATTTTTGAATTAGTAAAAAATTATCTCCTTTTATATTTCAACTTAAAATGTAAAGATTACAAAAAAATAATAAAAAAATATATACTTAAATTTTTTGCACTGTTTTATTAGGTTTTGCACTATTTTAGACTTGCACCTGTGTAACTTCTTGTTCCACTGGTGGCAACGCTGACTGTCCAAGGCTAGAACGAATATAGCGTTTTATAAAAACGGGTGCCGCACTTCATCAATTATACTGTCGCCATAATTCCTCCTCAGAGGGATCTCTTAAAAGATTACGGGTGGCTTTTTACCCATAAAACTTTCTATTGCTATCCAATCTGGGGAATGACAGAGACCTGGTATTGCCCTGAGTTCAAAATATGATATAGGGGAAACCTTCGGTTGGAATGTCGAGGTCTGACCATTGCCATCCCAAATAGTAGCGCGGGTACCGGTGGCTTGGTCTTCTATTAAAAAGTAGACATCGTCTAACTCTACGGGATTAAAAAGATAAAGTTCACCAGTTGAAGTACGTGGTGGATTGTGTTTGATGCGGGCATTCGTCTGGCTCCAATATAAGTGATAATTTTGTGAAGATAATTGGTGAGGAATTCTCTTGGAGACTCTGGGAGAATAGTCTTGGTCCCCCAGTGTCAAATGAATGTTAGTGATTAGTGTAACGCGATCAACCAGACACTATTCTAGCTGCTGCTCGATCTTAGTACGAGTAGTAAGAGTATAGATAGCTCAAAGTATCTCAGCAAGGTAGATTTCACGCTGTTTAGACCAACATGAGATTAGGCCGTCGCCAATTATCCTTCTACTGAGAAGAGTATTCTTAGTAAAGTGAATATATTTGAGTCCATTGCTTTAGTAAACAATCTACTAATAACGTATCTTCGAAATGCCGAAGAAAACATTGTTGCTGTACGGTTTCGCGTCGCTCACAAGAACTCAGCCCTTGGCAGAACACAAACTGCCGAATTACTTTTTTTGAAAAGAGAATTAACACCCATGCAATGAATGTATACTACTATTACTAGGTGTTACCTTATTTAGGAAAGGCATAATCATAGAGAAGACACGTGGTGAAATAAGAGTTACAAGGCAGTGTTGCAGCGCCTCTGGTGTCAATGAGGCGTATTAAACTTCCGAAGCTGTGTTCAGTAGCCATTTCATTGGTTATTCTACTTTGCCGATAATTCTGCTACACAATATTGAAGAAGTAGGGCACTCTGGTCTTACATTAGGATTAGTATGTGCTGAAGCCGGTGTAGTTCAGTGACCAGTGACTATAACTTCGTCACTTGAACTTTCCTACAACAACTGATACAAAAAGACACTAATACACATACGATAAATGTGTGGTGTAGTTATTTTAGCGACTGACGGAGACCGGGCTCGAACCCAAGACCTTCGGTGTTGTAGTCAACGTCCGTACTACCTTAGCCAACGCCAGTGCCGTATGTTCGCAGAATGGGCTATGAAACAGTTTAAAACTCAACCAAATTTTCATAAAAAATATCTTCAGCGATGAGGCCCATTTCTAGATAAATGGATACGTTAACAAAAAAAAAATTGCCTAATTGAGGCATTCATTGCCTGAGTATTACTTTTCTTAAAAAAAAAAGCGTCCAATATATCCCAAAAACTTCACTCTTTGGCGACCTCATCGATACATATTTTTTTGAGAAAGACATGGGTTTGATTTCCACTAAAGACTTGTCTGTTTCACTACAAATTCGATAAAAATAGATGATTTTTCCGGTAGAGAGAAATTTCTGAGGAAACATTTTGGAAAAGCTCTTTATTTTGACAAAATGACCAAATTCCTTGTTCAATCGAATTCCTCAGTTTTTTCAAATTTTTGTTCGTGAAAAATAGCGCTGAATGTTGCGAATGTGATAACAGATTTAGATCACATTTGCAACAGTTTGAGAGCTTCCTTATCAAACAATATATGAGCTATCAGCGCAAAATTGGTGCAACCCCAAACAATTTAATTACACTGTCGAACACAAAAACAAAAATTTCAATAATGTGCCAACTAATTTTTGTAAAGAAGACTACAAAAAGATACGATATACATACGTGTATCGGCGTTTTAGAAGTTTACATCTAAAACTCATTTCACGGCCTATTTAAAGTTGCACACTTGTGCAGTAAAAAATTTAGAAAATCGTTTCATACTTAGGTTTTTTTGATAAAGCTTGTCCGGATAATTTTTATTCGAAACATTTAAAGCAACATTTTGTTGATACACATTAACCCTCAAACTCTTCTGCAAATGGGTCTTTTTTAATTTTTTTTTTTAACGAAACAGGGATGAAGGTGGTTGAAATATTCTACGAAAATGTTTGTCATAAAATTCTACTATTGATCTCAGAACACAAGTTTAATACCCGAAATAAGCAAAAATTTAAAAGATGGTTTAGGGTTAATATTGTTAAAGTGAGTGTTGGCAACAAAAAAAAAAAAAAAAAACAATTCGAACAATTATATACGGCTTTTCCACGATGTCACCAGCAATCGTTCGATCGAATACTTATTTTGAGAACAACAAAAAATTTTCTGATGTTCTTGTTTTTTGCAATGCAAGTTGTCGATCGAACGATTTCTGGTGACATCGTGGGGCAGGCCGATAATTATTTTTTTATGTTTGCTTATTTTTGGCATTAAAGTTGAATTTTCGACTTAACTGTGTTCTGAGTTGGTAGAATATTGTTATTATGTTATAAAAAAAAAATCGTTTTTTGTTGTTGTACAGTGCTATTTGAAGATCTGTGCGAAAACGATTTTTCAGCTCCGTCTCCTTTTGAATACCAAACGGTGGCTTATTCTACTTTTTTTTGATAGTTGATGGCCTCACATCTATTCGATTTTTCAGTTCATTTGATAGATCTAAATCGGTGAAATCGTTTACGAGTTTTCGATATCAATCACATTTCGAATTATTTTTTTAAATACTCAGCGGTAAGTTTCAGGGTGGTCCTTCAGGCCATGTTTTTTTTACCTAGAAAACCAAGGTATGTGTAGAGAAACACTATAAATTTTTGGTTATTTTTTTTACTTTTTTGCACCACAGTACAGGGTTATAAGTTTACTTGCAGTTATGTAAGTATGTAAGTATATCGAGCTATAACCGCACAAAAAGCTTAAGTAACAAAAACAAAATTTTACAGGAGAAGGTTTTTTTTAATTATCTTCGATCTTATTTAAGTTAATTCATTGAATTTTAGTATTTAGGTGTTATAGTGCTAAATATAAGTAACGCATCGAATTGTAACGAAATATTAGCATAATAACGGTATTTTTTGCCCCTTAAGTTTTTTTTTTGCTGTCTCCCTGAGAACCTCCTGTGTATATTTTTGTGTTGGTTAAGCTAAAAAAAATTTTTAGGAAAAAGTAAATATCAGTTTTCTTTTATCTAAACTTGTCTCCAAATTGCTAAATTATTGTCTTCTTGATCGGCGCCATGTAGTGAATCTTCTACAGACTTATTACTTTTCGAATTAAAAAGTTCGCTATTAAATTTGTTGTGTATAGTTTTACCGACGGAAAGTATTTCCAAGTCCGTATACTTTTGTGAAGACATTTTTAATAAATTGCTACGTACCGGAACTGAACTGGCGACTATCTCAATTTTTCGCCAGGACCGCGTAATCAAATTCAAATCATAATAAATTGTTGCAGAGTTATCCAAATAACCATATTTAAGATTTAAAGGTGATTTTTTTCAAGTTGGAGAACATAGCCTTTAAAACAGTGGTAACTCACTTCAATACAATCATATTTTTTTGATTCGGCGTAGAATTGAATTGAATGAGCCTTATCGTGATTCGCATATTTTGACTTAAACTAGATTAAAAATACTGTATTTATTTATTTATTTTTGTTGGAAGAATTCTAATGATTTGTTCGTGAAGTTACATAATATATACAAGATTTTTTATGCGAAAATATGTTTTCGTCTATCGTCTAAATTTGTGTGTACTTTTGTTGAGATATACTCAGTGGGTCACGATCTGTAGGATAATTTCCAAATAATAAACTGGTTTGCGATGTTTCATTCTTGATGATACATATTTGCTCCAAATGTAATGAGGCTTTATACAGGGTGGTCCAGAAAGACCGAAGTGGTGTGAATTCCTTATAACTTTTTATTTAAGACATATTTTTTTAATTTTTTGTTTTTTAAATACAGTAAATTTATGGGGAATATTTTTAGATTGGTTATTAAAAATGATATCCCGCAAGTGGTGGCCATTTTCTGCTTCGCACAAATGTGCTCTTTCCAACACATTTTCCATGATCTTTCGCAAAACTTCCGGTGTTATGTTGTTAATTTCGTCTCGAATATTGGTTTTTAATTTCTCAATAGTCCTAGGCTTATTAACATAAACTTTCCCTTTTAAATAACCCCAAAGGCAACAGTCTGGAGCGGTTAAATCCGGGGAACGCGGAGACCAATTAAAATTGCTTCTACGCGAAATTATTCTTTCACTGGTAATCTGTCGGTTTCAATTCTTGGAGAAGTTGAATTTTGTATGGAAACATTGTTATGGTATGCAAAATTCGCTGCAGCGACCCTCTTGAGAGGCCAAGTTGTGTCGAACGTCTCCTGGTTGATGTTTCTGGATCCTCCCGAATACTCTCCTGTACCACTTGAATATTGTCAAACTTGTGGACAGTTCGTAGTCTGCCGGAACCAGGAAGGTTCCTTACTGCTCCTTGTTGTCGAAAATTTGCAACCAGACGGTTTATTGTTGACTGAGAGGGTGCAACCCGCACATTAAATTGACGACGGTATGCACGCTGAGTCAACACAATGGACCGTTGATTTGAAAAGTAAATTTCAACGATTTGGGCACGTTGTTCAGTTGTGTATTGCTCCATTATAAATTGTCCAAGTCTTCTTTACAAAATACTGAAAAGAAAAAAAAATTATAATAAAAAAAGTTATAAGGAATTCACACCACTTCGGCCTTTCTGAGCCACCCTGTAGTATACAGATCTTACCTTATAAAATTATAAAAACGAATTATAATTATCACTACCCATTTTTTAGCGCAAGCCGTTGAAAAAAGTATTTCCAAAAAAATTAGTGTCATAACATAGTTTCATCCCATTAAAGGGCCATGATAGGTCATTTTTATGGGAAAATTATGTAGAGGAAAGATGTTGTGGTATTTATTCTAAACAAAAATGGATACAAAACTTTTTTTTTCCCAAAAAACGTCGCATTTAAGAGTTATGCTGCCAAAAGTGTTTATATCCAAGATAGGTTATTTTTTAGGTGAAAAATGCAATGCGCATGATCGGTATGCACGCTATTAGTGCAATTTTTACACATATGTGATTTTTATGGCCGGTCTATCAGAAACTACTGGTGGAGCGAATAAAATAAATACTTTCCGCAATTTGTATGGTCTAATAATGTGCATTAAAATTTTTTATATGTGGGTGAATAGATTGCTATCAGAAAAGGCTGATCTAGTTAATTATTTTAAAAATAGATCATGTATGTAATATTGTATGTATGCATATACTTCATACGAAGTCCATTAGCCGTATTATATACGTCTAATCCGAATATTATATCATACTTGCTTTATTTTCAAAAGGAAATTTTAGCTTAAGTAACATGTTGCTGTTACAAAAACTGTAAACGAAAAATAGTTTGTACTTAAGCTTAAATTGTTTTTGCTATAAAATTGAAACGGTATATCCTATGGTCATAAAATTTTGACAGATAATGCCAATGATAACAAGTTAATGCTTTTTATAAAAAAACGCATTTCGAAAATCATGTTGGTTAAGCTTCTTTGGCGGTAATGGCTCGATATGTTTTTTTAATATTGTTGTTCTTGAAAAATTCCATTTAAAAGAAGAAGGAAAAAAATTAGAAAACAAATTGTTTAACATCTTGTTACTGGGTGTCAAAAGGGGACTGAGAATAAGGTTTGGGAAATAAGTACTTTTTTATATTTATTATGGGAACTACTGTACATATGTACATAACTTTATTGGAAAAAGTCTCTTTTATGACTTGTGGACGCAAAATGGTTTTCAAAAGAAGAAGAACTAAATTGAATTGAATAAATTGAATCAAATAATAACAATAAAAGAAAAATAATAGTTGTCTGAGTTATTACATAATGAAATTTATTAAGTAATAAAAATGGCAGCAAGAAAATATACATATGTGCGAGTATAGACAGTATATAAATTTATTTATATGCATGCATGTATGTATATGTACATATATGTATACATATGTATGTCTTTATGTACATATATGTATGTGTATGAATGTTTAAACATTTTATGAGAAAACATTACATCTTTTAAATGAAGCTGTTGAAAATTAATTGAAAGAAATTGATTTTTATTTTTTACTTCAATTTCATAGAAATAAGAAATAAGCTGTTTGAAATAGAATGAAGAAGGGAGGAAAAGACAAGAGGGTAGGTAGCATGATAGCAAGCAAGAGTGGAAGGAAAGTGGAAGCTTTTTTTTTATAAAGAAAATGCTTAATACACATACTCGAAAATAACGATATGTATTTTAGACTTGATTAACTAATAACTATTTACTATCAGATAGTAACAAGTGAATAATGAAAATTGTATGCTCAGCATTATCGAAGGAATGAAAATTCTTTACTATGTATTACAGTAAAATTCAAAATAAACATTAACTTTGAAGCTACTTCTTATTTTCTTTTTCAAAATTTGCCTTAATTTTCCAACCCCGAATTTTCAGCATATTTTGACGTTTTGAGGTACTGTGAGTCGATTCGGACTATTTTCGTGATAATCAGCGTTGTCAACTTTTAAATTTCAAAACGCACCGAAATGGAGAAAAAAACGCACCAAGCTTAGAATTTTATTTGTTAGTTTAAAATGTTTATTGAATTAATTTTGCATAAAAAGTACATATTTTTGTGTTAAAAATTTAACACTAAAACAGGCTTTTACAGTTCAGGGTTAAAGAAATAAAACCTAAAAAAACTTAGCAAATTTTTTTACCATGTATTCATTTGTATTACATAGATAATAATTTTTTTTTTAATTCCATAAATTCTGTACAAAACTTTTCATAGAGATCAACGATTAATAGAAAGGATTCAAAACCAATAAAAGTTCATTATAACTATATCATTTTATTCAAATATTTTTAAATTTTTTTCATCAGAAACTTAATATATCCATATTAAATATATAACAATAAAAACAAATTGCCTTTTACAATATACTTACATGTATGTACATGTGCTCTTAATTATGAAAGTGGTCTAAGTCATACGCATTTTTATTCGATATAGTGAAATAATATATATTAATCGAGACTAGTACAACTGTAAATTTAACTGTTGCATAACAAAAGTATTTTTGGATTTTTTCCAATGTAATCTACTAAATATTTCGACCAAAAAATATATGACTTATACAATTTTCATAGTTAAGGGCACCTTGCATTCATTTGTACAATATGATATATTTTTGTACATTAATTTTATAAATTCGTCTTAAAACTTTTTAAAAAGAGACCAAAAATTAATTATTCCAAATTATTAAAGTTAATATTTTCATCATTATTGTTATCATTGGGCCATAAAACAGATTTCATTTCAAATTCTGATATTTCTTAAACATCATTACTATTAATATGGTAATTAACACTTATCAGGAAGTTGGTAAGTTTCACAACAAGAATTTTCCAGTTTAAACCCATTGTTGTGTTAAATTTGCGTTGGTGCCACCAAAAATTAAAAAACGCACCGAAATTTAATAAAAAGCGCACCACGCACCAACTAAGGAATTTTTCGCACAAAAATTTTCTAAAAGCACCCAAAATGTTGCGAAACGCACCAAGTTGACAACGCTGGTGATAATGTCCGTATGGATGTATGAGTGTGTATGCGCGTGTTTGAGTGTATTTGTATATGGCTGTAAACATCTTATACAACTTAAGAACGAGTCCACAGATCGGAAGCGAATTTGCCGCATTCGAAAGATGTTACGATTACGATCTTACGATTTTCGGTTCTGTAGATTTCGAAAATAAATCATTCACAAAACGGTTTTTTAAACAAATTGAAAACTAATTAGCCGATAAAATTCGATTTGATTCAAATCGTATGTTTCACTAGAGATATTGTAGACAAAAAATTTCGAACAAATGAATTTTTTTTTTTTTAATATATATCGAATCGATTTTAGATATTCACTTATTTTTATAAACTTGAAAAATGTATCGGCTCACACTGTCAAATTGTTTGCGAGATATTCACCCTTACTCCAGTTGTCGACATCGATGTCACTTTAACACAATACCAAAAAATTGGGGCTTGTTTACTCGCTCTCAAGAACAATTTTGTGCAACTGGCAATATATTTCCCTTCCTTAAGGTCTAGAAAATAGCATAAACCTGCCAAAAGGAGTCAGATGTTTTCGACAATGGGTGCACAAGTCCCAATTTTTTGGTATTGTGTTGACGTGACGTCGATGCCGACAACTGGAATTGTTGTCGAAAATTCGCCAAAAAAAAAACCTTGTAACTTCTTTATTACTCAGTAATTTCTTTCTAGAATCGTTTTACGTTGCATATAAATTATTTTGGATTTAAGAACTGGGCGGGAAATTTTAGGGATGGCTTCCACTATGAACCGATTCCCATATTATTTTTTATTATACTAGGGTGGGTCATTAACTCCGTGTTTTAAAAAAAGAAAACGCAGGTTTTTATGTAAAAAGTTATTTTATTTTTCAACATATCCTTTGATTTCTATAAACTCCAATTTTTTATCTCTTCCGAAAAATATGATATGTCGAGGTCATCAAAATAAACATTTGTTTTGTGAGACGATTCGTTGTTGGAGTCAAATCTCTTTCTGCGGAGCTATTTCGTCAAATTCGGCTACAAGAAATAGTCACTCTGGGCTAATTCTGGTGAATAGGAGGAATGAGGGAGCAATTCGTTGTCCAATTCTCACGGCTAATACCATGTGGTGATTTTTTTCAATTGGTTCGGATGTAAAGACCTTAAATTGGTGTCCATAAAGTTCGGCCTTTAGGGCCACAACGAAATTCAGTAAACCACTTTTTTACCACTGAAGTTGATAGCGAAGAAGAGTCCTCATAGTATTTATAAAGTTTAGCCTTGGTTGGAGTGTTGGGATTTTCCGCAAAAATAAGGCTAAATGAGCTAATTAATTTTTAAAAATTTTTTTTTCTGAAAACGCGTGGTCCACGACTGATAAACACAAACTAAATAACGCAGCTTGTTCAAATTTAGACAAAGGTCAACTAACAGTGTTGCCACTTCAATTAATAGGTGGGAAATTCAAAGAGACACTGAGCTAATGACCTGCCCTCGTAACAAATAAAGTGCGAAGATATTTTGGCTTGTCTGCTGAAACATCCAGATTCTCCGTCTGGAGTCGAAATACCAAAAGTACTGCTATACCCCAAGAGGGTGGCACTTATTTGAAAGATGTAGCGAGTATTAACATGATATCAGATTTTAGTTCGAATTACAGGTGCAGCATTACTTAAAAGAGGTGTGCAAAGAAATATAGATTTTTTCATTTAAATAACAGACCTGATGTAGAAATTGCAAACGATTTGATCTATCCCGTTCAAATGCAGAAGAGGAAGTTTTTTTGTTTTGCTTTGCACCACTTCTTTCTGAAAATAGTTCTATAAAAAATCAATTGGAAGTTGGGGGAAAATTTTTGAAAAAACTTACCCAGAATGTATAAGGCTCTGTTAATTTGTTCACAGAGATGAAATAAACTCGTTGGTTTGTGTCTAGGGTTAAGATTCAATCAGACCATACTTCCATATCCCTAACCATTGCCAAACCAATAAATATATTTGCTTCACCTATTAATGCTGACATAACCATAAACAGCTGTTTATGTTTTCAAATTCAACTGGTTTCTATGGTTGTTGCTATGACGTTATGGCGAGTCAAATATAATCAAATACAGTGTTGCCCGTTAGTTTGGTGCGAACAGCTGTTTTGTCACGTTTAATTGAAACTTTATACACGATGGCTGATAAATTTTGCTGCATTAAGAAACATTAACTCTGAAAAAATCATAATCATAAAAAAAATTTATTGATTGCAAACTGTTACGGAATTATGATAATAATATTACAAAAATTTACTTGAAAGTCATGTGAGGCCTAACTAGGGGCCCTGAAAAGATTTGTTTTTACATATTTCCTACCAAATTTTCATTACTTTTAGCAGCAGTAAAAATAAGATAAGATTATTGACTTAAAATAGTTTTGAAGGAGAAATGAATTAGTTAAATGGGTTAAGTTGGTTGTTTTCGTTGTTGTTGTTGGTGTTGTTGTTGCTGTTGCTGTTGTAAAAAAGATTGTCAAATAAACATAAATTCCACTGCAAACGGAAGTGGTAGACTACCACAACTGTATTATAAAAGAAGTACTGCACGAGTACATACATATATACATAACTGTATATGGGCATTTCCACAGAAAAGCCCAATTTTTGTCACGTTGATGTTTTTCAATGAAAAACGTATGTTTGAAATAATTTTATGCATATGAGCTTAGGACGAAATTAGCTCCAATTTAGTAAGAGATAAGAAAAAATTTAGCAGCTTAAATGCTTAATGTGGCGTGATGTGATGCGACTTAAAGGTGGACTTTTCCGTGGAAATGCCAATATACATACATACAAGTGTGTGTGTGTGTGTGTGTGTGCATGCATGCGTGTATATTAATTACCCTGTCGGAGAATGTGTGGTTGACTACAAAAATACTTAACTTATAGTTAACTTTTCTTAGACTGACTAAAAGCTAGCTGCAAAGTCATCCAGAACAAACCCAAAATTAATTCTAAAGTTGAGTACGTAATCGAATTTGGTGAGAGCCAACAAATTTATTCTCAGCTACTTTAAAACTCATTTCAGTTTTATATTAACATTTTGCTGTTGTTATTTTAGATGACAGCTTAGCCGAGTGGTAGCGCGTTGAGTACACAACGTGTGATGTTACATGTTCGAGCCACAGAAATTGTTTTTTTAATTTACTGACTACCAGGTGATTTAAAAAAGTCAACTTTAAGTTAGCTTAAAGTAGTGCCTAGTGAGACAATTGACTACCGCCTAGGACATCGCAATGTTAAAATAGTCAGTTGATTACATTGCAAAGTAATCCAAGTGTAGTCAGTACTAGTTGCGAAATAGTTAGCTTAAAGTTAGTCTAAAGTTAGCCAAATTTCCGATAGGGTACCAAAACACCTCTTTAATGTTAACATACAATACATACCTGTCTATATATTTTTATTATATACAAACAAATTTGTATACATATGTACATACATACACATGTATTACTTCTATATATACTATCGATTACAAAACGTTTATCAGTTTTGGCAGTTGCTGTTGGTTGTGTTTGTTTTAATAACGTTAAATAAACACTACACACTACTTTCTGGTTTCCATTCGCATAAACTGTCTGAAGTGTTTTTTTTTATCTAATCTGAAATGTTTAATTTGAATTGAAATAGTTTTGCCTGGAAAATTTAATAGTACGAGTCCAAAAATGGATGTAAAATATTTTGTATTGTAAATGAAATAATTTTTGCTAATTCAAATATGTACATTAACTGAAATATCTATAGATTGTATTTTTATTGAACATAAATTCTATTATTTATGTTTGAATGCTAGCCGTTCTCTTTCTTACATAACAATCTAATGAAATCTTGAGTGTTTTTATCAAGTCAAATCTAGAAGAAAAAGTTATGAGCTCTATCTAATTACTATTCAGACTTTGTGGCGTGTCGTAAAGTCTGGTTGAAACCACATGTCGAGCAGATCAAGATCATCTAATTGAGTTTGGGAGAAGCCACTTCTTTTTTTTTGTAATTTTTTCCCTTTGCTTGTGGCTTTATTTTTTATTAAGCCTGAAGGTAGCAAGGTGAATTTTATTCTTAAAAATATAATTCCCTGTGAACTATTAACCGGGGAGAAATTTTAGGAATTCTGTGATTTTATTTGACAATACTTTGACGGCCCTTTTCATAATGTACAATTAAAAGTTAACAGGGACTTTAACTTCAAGTTTTGTATGAAGAACTTGCAGTTAAAGTTCATGTTAAGTCTTAATCATACATTGTGAAAAGGGACGTAAATGCCTTACCTTGCCAATACAGCTACATACGAGTACATATGCTAGCCGTCAATATTTTTTTGAAATTCAAAAGAAAAACAAATTATTCGTTTTATTTTACAACTGTTAGATTTGTGCAAGTTTCTCATGAAATTTGTTTTTGATAGGAAGAATTTTGTAAAAACTTTTAAATTCTTTTCAATTCTAATATAAAATACAGTAACATTATTTTCTTAAAATCACTTATAATAGGTTTGTTCATTCACTAAATTTTTTTTACAAATTTGTAAAATTGTTACTGGAAAGTATTCATTAAATCAAAAAGTTTGCAAGGAGATAGCGTCAAAAGAGAGAAAAAAAATTGAGAGACAAACAAATTCCTACAAATTATTACTAGTAAAATTTTTACTTGCAAAAATTGTCCAACCTCCAGTTATGTGTTTTGTTGTCAGATTAATTATTTCAAAAATATCTGAAAAGGAAAAGTGAAAAATTAGTATTTCTTTGTTAAGAAACATGTATACGTATGTATGTAAAAGGAAATTATGTTTTTTGAATTTGTTGTTTTTCTTTCATTAAGCCACATAAATTCAATTTTAATGGCAAATAATTTTGTTTGTATAAAAATAGTAAAAATACATGAAACTGTGTAAAGAATTTCATATTAAATGTCAATTAAAAAAAAAAAAAATTCCAGTTTAAAATATTATCAAACAAAATACATACATCAGAATAAGTACAATTGTATCATGATTTCCATCCATGGTTCTGATAATAATAAAATTTGCTTGCAAAGTTTTTACAAGTAAAGCGTTCATTTACTGTTTCATATTTAGGAGAGTAATTTTGTAAATTTCTGCCTTACTCTCTCGTAGCTAGAAAGTAAATGAACAGACCTAATATGTTTCAACTTCAGTTGAGAATTAAATACAATTATGACGTGATTGATGCAATTAAGAGTTTAATCACTGCCTTTTTTTGTGTTTGATTTTCTTTGTCGTTGTGTTCAATCGCTTTTTTGTTTTCACTTGAAGCTGTTTTTGTTGCACCATCTGTTTCACATTCGGCTGAGCCAGCCGCAAAAATAACAAAAATTTATAAATTAAAATCAAACACACTGACTGACTTGACTGGGCTGGTGGGTATTATGGTACTTGCTGCTGATATTTAAGGCTGATTGGTGACTGTTTGTCCGCTAGTTCGAAGAAGAAGAACAAACATTATGGGAAAACAACAAATATTCATGTATGTATGTACATGACTAAGTGACTGGCACTGTACGAATAAGTGAGTGAGTGGGCTGTGGAGTGCTCACACTAAATTTAATTTAATAAAGAATTTTAACAAAAAAAAATTTAAATAAGTAATAAACAAACGAGAAATTATTTTATGAAAAAAAAAATACTCTAAATATAGGCGCACAACTTGCAAATATTTGGCGGCTTGACCAGTACTTTTGCAAAATTTATGTATTGCACTTTTTAGGAACGCCTTCGTATACCTTACCCCCTGTTTGTGTAAAACGTTTGAGTTAAAAATCTTGGCGTTTTTGTAATAGACTAAAGGAAACTTGTACAACTTTTCTTTAATCTATTACAGAAACGCCTAGTTTTCTAACTCAAACGTCTTACACAAACAGTGGGTTAGAGTGGCCGTTAGTTGTATGGAGATTTTATTTGTGTGATTTTTATATCCTCTCCCCCAAATAGGTTTAGTTTTATGTTAAAAAAAATACAAAAAAAGTTCATAGCGATAAGTTGTATTTTAGGGGGTGCCTAAAATATCCCATAAAATGCCCATATCGTCACCTAAAATCCTAAAGGCCGTACCAACCAAAAAGTTCAAAATATACTTTTTGATTGATTATGATGTGATAAGCCAAAATACATATTTTCCTAAAATTTTACTCACATATGTTCAAAAATACCGATTTTATTCCTTATTCAATTTGGCACCTAACATATAAATAGTAACTATTAAATTTATGAAGTTTTTTGCTTCTCCTGTAAAATAGTAAAAAGTGTACGTACGTACTGCCTTTCGGATTTTAGGTGACGATATATTCAATGTAAAATACATTGTTTGCTTCTTGTATAGTTTTCTTTTGACTATATGTACACCTATCCCTCGATTTACACGATAGATACGTTCCTGAGAAAGTCGCGTAAATCGAAATTTTAAATTTTTGTATGAAAAATCGTGTAAATCGAAAATAAAGGCAGAATTGCTTAAAAAATTGATTTTATTAAGAAATTATATATGTATTTCAACTTAGTTTTTAAAATATCAGAAGCGTTTACTCAAAACACATAAAAATAAACCTTTATTCATTAAACAAAATAAATGCTATTCGTAAACACAAACAAAAATTAAAAATATCAGAAGAGTTTGCTCAAAACACATAAAAAATCGTGTAAATCAAGGTATTTCATAAATCTCTCAATTTACACGAAGACCAAAATAATCGTGTAAAAAAAGTATCGTGTAAATCGAGGGAAAAGTGTATGTGTATGAAATAATTTAATAGACATAAGCTCTTATTGTAAATGCTTATTAATATAAATAAATTCCATATAAATATAATTTTGTTAGATAAAATTTTTGGTATTTTGTTGGTTATTTTCAATGAAACTATTTTTTAAGCTTTAGGTCAGTAATTATTATTATTATTATTATTATTTTATAAAATATTAATTTTAGTCAAAAACTTTCTTTGAGACTAATCTTGTTGACTAGAAGATCTAAAATATTTTGCCAGATATCATATTCTTGTAAAATGATTTTTTTAAAAGATAGTCGTGTGCAAAAAAAAATACATTGAAAAATGGGCTTGAAGGCCAACAAAAAAAAACACAACTCATTGATTTGGAATTTTTTTGTATTTTTATTTTTTTACGTAAAACTGAACTGATTTGTGCGGAGAGAACATAAGAAATAAAAAAAAAAAAAATAACGGCCACTCTGGTATGCACACATATCGTTAGCTAAAATGTAAAAAGGCGTAACTAACAAAAAATTCAAAATCGAGTTTTTGATTGATTATTATGAATTTTGTCATATCTTGACAAAAATTTACACTTCTGCGATCAAAAATTGCGCGTCTATTAATAAAAAAAGAACAAGAGGACTTAAGTACGAGTTTGTTTAGTTTTTTGCTTCTCCTGTCAAATTATATTTTTTTGTTAGTTACTTCATTTTGCATTTTAGCTAACGACATGTTCACATACATATGTATGTACTCGGACATTTATGTATGTGCATATTTCTTTAAGTTATAATTTTTTTAATTCGTTAAATATTTGCACTTAATGCTTTCAATGATGACGGCTTATCTTGCTATTTGTATTTGAGTTAAAAATTAAGAAAACTGTGACATTTGAATTTTCGAAATAGCAACAAAAATATTAAAACTCTGTGCTGATTGTTATCTGTGAATTTCTTTTTGCGTGGAGCGTGTTGCCTCATTATTCGTATTTGTGTTGTTATTGATTTAGCAAAAGCTTTAAATATACAAAGCCTTAATATCAATTATTATTTATTTTTGTTATTTCTATTTGAAAGTTTGATTATAAATGCTTGTGGTTGTATACGAGTATGTATGTATTTATACAGCAGCTATTTTAATACTCAAACATTTTGTTTGTGAGTGTGTGGGAGTTACTTTATACAAGGTGTGAAATTCTCTAATTATGTGAAAGGTAATACAATTATTTGGTTTAATTACGTAGAACTTGTTGAAAGCCACATGATCGATTTCTGTTTTTTATTTGAATATTTTTTTTATTATTATTGAAATTTAAATCTTGTATATCTTGTGAGATTTTATCGTTAGTCTAACTTATATTTTGCTTCAAAACAATGGATCGTTAATTAATTATAAATGATCACAAACAGCAGCTCAGCTAAAGTATTGCATACTAATCACATAATGTAGCACTGATATAAATTCACGAACAGGTCCAATATTGTTCAGAAACTCGACATAAAAGGGAACTAACTACAGTTTACAAAAAAAAAAAAAAAAAAATTAAAAAGAAACAAAAATCTTTAAACATTTTGGCAACACTCCTCCCAGCTGATCAGAGTCTCATCGGGCATAACGGAAACTGGAAATTGACCAGATTGCTCCGCAAGTTTTTTACGTCAACGATGTCACTTGACAGATTTTAAAGTTTTTTCTTAATGCCGAGGCCGTTGGCATTTTATTTTATATTTAATAGATTTTTTGAATATTATCTTTTTAACCCCCGGCCAAAAAAAGGGCTGTTTGTAGTTTGTAGTGTGTATCTGTGTGTATGTACGAGCCCACATTAGAGATGGGCGCGTGTCGAATTTTTCCAACACGACACGCACGAACACGAATACCATGATATTAAACACGTACGAAACACGCACGCCAAAAATTTTCCCAACACGAAACTGCACAACATATACGAAATCAAATACAATAACAAAAAATCGTTTTTAATTAGTGTTTTTTTATGGGAATTGTTACAATTTAAGTTTAAAACTTTTTTTAAACGCACTAATAATCCCAAATTAATATTTTACTTATTAAGTAAAATATTTTTTTTTTTTATTAAAAATACATTGAAATTGATTATTGAGGGGTTTAGCAGGGTCCTATACGAAACTTTAACCAAGGCACATTTATTTCCAGGTAATATCAGGATTACAAGAACAATGAAAAAATACAACAATGAAAAAAACAACATGGCTTTTAGTTGATCCAAAATATCAAAAATAGAATTTGTTGTAAAATAATAATAATGAAAATTATTCACATAAATTTGAAAAAATTTCTTCACGGCAGCTACCACTAACAAAATTTGCAACGTTTAGGCACTTTTCACAATTTTTTAATAGTTGTTTCATATTTTTAAATTTGTTTCAAAAGAATTTTTTTAATAAAATATTTTTCACATTGAAAATTTTTTAAATTTTTTTTTTTAATTTCTCTTTCGTAAACAATTTTTGAAGCTTCGAATGAACTATAATTTAAAGAAAAAAATAGCTCAGCTGCGTTTCCGATACTACCTGGTGAATGTGCCTTGCCTTTAACCTTAAAGGTGCCATACCATGGCTGGTGCTTGCGTGTTTGACGATACAAAATAGGCATTAAATTTTTTTTGCAGGAAATTCATGCATACATATTTTGCACGTAAAATCGTTTCGTGTTTTTCGTGTCAATGTTGCTGAACACGATACGAAACAAACACGTATGAAATCAGATTTTCTGACACGAACACTGCGTGTTGAATCGTGAGTTTTCGTGTCACGAAAAAAAACACGACACGCGCCCATCTCTAGTCCACATACAGACCAAACGGCTGGACCTATCTCGATTTTACTGTTGATCGATTTTGTTATGTGAAAAGTAATGAAAATGGTTATAGAGGTATAATTTAACGCCACCTACTTTTCATATAAAAATATCGATCAGCTGTTTCCTACGTTGCAGTTACATTACATTACAGTCGGCTAACTGAACCTCAAATCATTTTCCTATTCTATGTCTACAGCATACCGGTAGAAAACTTTTTAGCTGACTTATTGCCTTGATAATTTAAATTCCCATTGGCTGATATTAAGCTCTTTTAAAAATTATCTAAATGTCAATAGAAAGTATATGCATGTATACATATTTATTTTGCTGTTCTTTTCAACATGCAATCCCAATATTAATAATTTATAAATTTATATTTTTACGACTGAAAATGAAAAGGCAAAATTATTAAAATATGTAAATAAAATTGAAAGCAACCCAAAGAAAATCGAATTTTTAACATGCCACCATAAAAATGTAAGTGGATTGTTTGTTATGCCAGCAAACACAAAATAAAAATTAAATAAAAATAAATAAGCGATTAAACAAATGATTCGTATGTCTGTCTGCCTGTCCGTCTGTTAAGTCTGACGGAATGATTAAGTAAATATATTTTTGACACTAAAAACAATGTAATTAATTAAAACAATTAGTTTTAGCAAATATTTAGGCAACAGTAATATTTACCAATAAATACGTCTGAACATACTGGCAAAATGCGCGTGTATACATATAAAATGATGGCTGTAATTGAAAATTATTTGAACATGCAAGTAAATACATAGATGAATAAATATGTATCGCATCATGAAATTCATTATGGCAAGGCATTGCTATTATAGGAGGAAATAACATAAAAGAAAGGTGATGTATTGAAATTATTTCACTGTTGATATCTTGTGTTTACTGTAATTTAGAAATACAATAATAAGGTTATTTTTTTATAAATATTAAAATAACTGCCCACCCTGTATAATCCAGACTTAATAATGTAGATTTTGCACAATTTGAATTTTAAATATGTTTTAGGATTTTAAGTTACGAAAATTGCCTAGAGCAGACCTGCTAAATGCAAATGTTTTCATAAAAACAAATATGTACTTGGTAACAAAAAGAATTATCCAGCCCCCGTATTCTGTAACTCGCTAAAGCTAAATCTTTATCGCTAAAAATCTAAAAAGTCAATTTATCGATTTTCGGTTACGAATGCAACTTTCAAACTAATATTGCTAAATCAGGCAATGGCTCAAAAACTTATTGCACCGAAATTTTAGTGATTTATGTCGTCGCCAAAAATTTTTAATTTTCTATTTGTTCAGCATTTTAGCGATCGAATTAAGCTTTAGCTTTAGCGAGTTACAGAATACAGGGGCAGGATTATTTAGCTAGAGAACTAAATACACATGCGTAAGCACATACAAGCAGCGTGATGAAATAAACATAAAAAAAACTCTAGCAACAGCAATAACGGAATAGCTTTAGCTTGTTAAGCAGATACACCTAATAAAACACACACACACATTCATATAAAATAAAAATAAATAAAAGGATTTGCTGGTAAACACCCTTTAGTCAACCTAGAACCATATGTCTCTATGTCACAAAAATCTACTAGTAAATCCTTGGTTCAAATATTTCCATATGGTCGTAAAAAAACTACCTTCTCAATAGTGCTAAAGTCTACTGGTAGATTTTGAATGACAACCCTATGTTATTTGTCAATAGGCATTTACATTGGCTGGGGTGCACCTAGTTAGTAGCACTATTGACAATGTCACTAAAAAATCACTATAAGTTTACTATTGACAACGAGAGAGGATATATCGATATTGTAGACTAGAGCCCCTAAAATTTACTAGTAAATCTTTGGTGTCAATGTCTCCATGTGGTCCCAAAAGAACTACTTAGTCAGTAGTGCTACAGTCTAGTGGTGTATTTTCAATGACAAGTTAATGTTAAATGTCAATATATGATACCATTGGCTGGGGTACACCTTGTCAGTAGTGCTACTGACAACGTCACTAGTAAATCACCACAATTTCACTATTCGCACTTTCTGCAGGGCAACTTCCATAATTGCTATACGCACATATGTATGTTAATATAGTTAATACATGCAGTAATGAGGAGACCGAAAGCAAGTGTTGGAGATGCTGCTGAGATCAGCGTGACCGTTTGACCGACTAAAGTGGCAATTTGCCACTTTTTCGACTGCGTTTTCCCTTTTTCAACTGCCTTGCCACTTTTTGACCCCCTTTATTTATATGAAAATACATTAAAAATAAAAAGTTTAGTGCAGTTTTCTCGTTTTTTTTTAGTTTTGCCCCTTTTTTTTGATAAATCCCCTATTTGGTGCCACTTTTTGAAAAATGTAATCGGTCACCCTGGCTGAGATTGTTTAGACGTTGCTGTCACATTCTGGAAACGTTGTGTGAAGTATGAAAAGGACGACACATCTGCTGGCATTGCAGTGTTGCCAGAAAATTATAATGAGAGAATGCTAAATCGGTCAAAAAATTCTGCTAAAATGTTCTACAGAAGAAAAGTATAATGCCAGATTTAAATGTAGAAAAAAATATTGAAATAGTTTTGAATTTCATATTTATACAAACTTATTAGTATTTACATATAAACATAAAATAGTTAATAATTGGTTTTTTTGATATGTTACAATTACGTTTAAAATTTTTTTTAACGCACTAATAATCCCAAATTATTATTTTGCTTATTCAGAAAAATATTTTTTTTATTAAAAATATATTGAAATTGATTATTGAGGGGTTAGCTGGATGCTATACTCATTTCACTGTTGCGAGTACGTCATTAGGGAAACTTTACCCTGCAATACATGTACACATATGAGAAAAATCCTATGTACTGAAGAAATTAAAATGTTTTATTTTCAACAAATTCTGCCAAAAAGCATTTAGCAGGATTTTTAGAAAGTTGAATGCTTTTTAACTAATGAAAATGGCAGATCTAGCAGTGAAAATGCTAAACTGGCAACAATGTGGCATTGCAGTCTATCATAAAGTCAGTCTAAATCTCAGTCACAGAAAACATAGAAGTGAAGAACGTGACAGGTAAAAAAAGCTCCAATCAGGTTTTTGTTAAAACTCGTGGAAAAAAAGAGATAAGCATAGTGTATTTGATACTGTACTGTAGTACTGTAGTGTACTACTTACCAATTAACACAGCTAATAAAAATTTATTGCACTAGAAAGACGTAGCAAAACAAAAACGACGACAAAATTTGAAGGAAAACGAGACAAACAGAAAAATACCCGTATCTTCCGTCTCGTGACACTTCTGTGTGTTTTGTGTCTCAGTTGTTTATTTTAAAGAGTTGTCTATGAAGAGTTCATTCAGTTCATTATTGTGATGAAACACTAAAACTCAGTTTAAAGCATTTCATAGTCGTGCAATAGTATGTAATGCATTAAACACATTCACCACAGCAAGCTACCGACTACCAAATGTCAAGGATAGAATACACATGTTTATATGAAAATTATTCTCTTGAAGACAGCAAGGCAACATGGCGACAGGTTGTTGTCTATGCTGATCTTGTCGTTGTAGTCCAATTAAAATAATTTCTATTTCTTTGGCTACAATGAGAAAATTCAGTGTTGCCAGCACAATACAAAATGTTGAATGAGTGATTTTGCACAATTATTTCATATTATTTAACAGAAATAATATCTAAAAATTGATGTAAGGAATAAATTGATTAATTTTTGTAATTTTACGTGAAATAGGTATATTTTAAAAGAGTGATTAATTTTTATAAATGCAAAATATATAAAAGTGGCAATACTGAACAATGTATCAGCTGCAGATGGTGCTGCTGCCGTCTCCAAAATAATTAAGTAGCAGGCTACGAGGCGACAAATGCTGCTTGCGGCATTTGAAGTCGTGTGTTCGTGTAGCCTGCTGTGGTGAATGTGTTTATTGCATAAAGATAAATTCAGTGAGTAATTTTTGTTGTTCAAACAGTGAGCTTCGGCAATGTGAGTCTTGTGTGAAAAACAGCAGGGAGAGGGTATTGCTTCAAGACCAGCCCAGCCAGTTATGAATCATTTATGTAATTTAGGCGAATACGAATATAATATATGAAATTTATAGATATTAAATTGATGTTCTATTTACGTCTGCAATATGAAATATTAAAAAATTTTTATGAAAAAGGATTTAATACTACTAAAGTTAATAAAAACTACCCAAAATTTTAATGATCGTCAGTAAATATTATTTGAAAATGATAAAAAGCACAAATTTCTATAAAAAAAATTAATTTAATAAAAAATTTAATTTAGTTTAGGATTTATGCATTTATTTATATAATTTTTTTTTTTTTGGAAAAATATTCGTATTCGTATTCGCCTGGATTTGACGAATAAGAATGCATCGTATTCGCATTAAAAATGATCGAATATTCGGCAATTCGAATACGAATACGTGCATCACTCTTCATTTTATTAGATTAGTGTAATTAGTAAATTCTTAACCCTAATTAGTACACTGGGGTCTTTTATTCATTTGCAAATCTTCGAGTCTACAGAAAAAGCAACAATAGTACAGACTACGATAGATTTTTTACTGTCAACGTCATTCATATTATCTTTACCGAAAAGTCACGGAAAATTTAACATTTCGGATGCTCGCATCCTAGCAAAGCAGTGATGGACATTTTAACGGTATTATATTCCTATATAATAGCAGCGATAGGCCTTTCAATTAAGTAAAAAATTTGATCTATTTAAATTTAAAGATAGGAAACACTTAATAAAAGTCCTTTTAAATGCTGGAAATATAAATCCTGAATGCAATTGAACAGAAAAAGTTTACAAACTCGATATAAAAACAATGATTACAAAATCCTTTTACGTACGTACATATTTTCATGTAATAAAAAGTCAGCATCAAATAATTAGCATTCTTGCGAAAATTATAAATTATTAAAAGCCCAAAACCTTAATTTCAAAACTCTAAAAGCTGTTCGAGTGTTTCATAATTTAACTACAGATAATCTCTTAATAAAAATTTACAGCAAAAATAAAGTGTGCCGTTCACTAACACCACACACAAAGAAAAGATATGGTTGTAGAATGGTTGAGAAAACAATATTATGTTCTCTGAAACAAATGCATGGTCGTCGAAAACTAGTTCTTGTTATTTTAAACATTTATTTCGTTACGATAAACAGAGTAATGTTTGAATTTAATAATTACATTATCACATCCATAAAAAAGTGTGATATGGCTAGAGTTTAACAATACAGTTTTTTTTTTAATTTATGACTACAACATAATTTGTATTATTATTTAAAAATAATATGATGTAAATAACAATGTTATGTTATTCAAAACCATACTATGTTAAGTTTTTAAAAAAGTCTTTTTCAGAAACATCTGTCAGTTCAGTATTTCGTTTGTAAGCTATCGGTATTGCACGGGTGGTATTAAATAAATAAATAAAGAATAAACAAAAGGGTAGACCAATAAAAATATATAAACATTTGTGTATCTCTTTATACAGACATGTCAGTATGTCGTGTAAGTACATTTCTATATATACATTTTATTTCAACAATATTAAATTATTTTTATTTAGATTTTGACGCACAGCTGTTTCTACAACAAATATATGATTAAAAAATAAAATAGTATTATTATATTAAATAATACTGTGGTCGTATTTAACAATATTAATATAATATTGGAACATGGTATGGTGAGTCTCAACTATATTTTAGTCACATCTAACAATAGTGTTGTCATATTTACAATACTAAGATTATAATATAATTAACTCAGATAATATTATAATTAACTCAGATAATAATATTGTTAAAGTTTTTTTTTCTATTAACAATAATATGATTTGACTGCAACCATATAATTCAATCATAGTATGTTGCTGTTTGATTATGGTTACCTCAACCATATTTTTTCTTTGCGTACAGGCTTTGTTGTAACTTTTCTTCCTTTTCTCATTCACAATTTTGTTTTCAATATTTTTATTTTGCCAATGCCAGTCATGTTGCTCATCTATAATAGAGCCTGCGTCATTAAATATTCAATAACTGAACACTTTGTCCATAGTTAACAACATAAATATTTATGGTTGGCCGTGCAAAAGGCTGCACTCACAATAAGTGTAACTGCAACAAAAGCCATATTCCACCGCAAATTGTTTCAGCTGCAATATTAATAATAAAATAATAATAATAATTGCGGCAGGAGCAGAGGATCATTTGAAGTTCGAAAATTATGGCATAGAAAATAACGTTCGTTCATTCATTTATGTAACAATGAAATATTGAAGGTAAAACACTATCGTAAGCAAACACTTCAACGGAAGTGTTTATAATTAGCCAAAGGACAGTGAGATGCAAAAGTCACTAACTAGCAGGATTTGTTTATTTTTCATTTTTATTTAGGGAAATACATATTTTTTTTACACAGATACAAAATCGATTTGCTACAAAAAAAAACTCTCTAGTAGAGTCTCTTGTTGGGAAGCGGATCTTCAATTTTTGGCTTAAATCCCGTATAAAAGAAAACGTGGTTAGTGAAATTTTCATAAATTCGGAACACATGCTGCATATTTGGTTGTTGTAAATCACAAATTTTTTTTAGAATAAAAAAGCCAAATTAAATTATTATATTTAGCCGATGACCTTGGCAGCCAGTGCTATCAATATTAATATTAATGTTATATTTTATATAATTTTAATATCAAGTAAATAAATAAAATAAATAAATCATTATACTTAATTACTATGATAAAATATTACATTGGCCTTCGAAACTCATTATTTCTTGCAATTATTTTATTTGTCTCAATAAAACTTACCAACTTCTTGGTTAAACTAACAGATTTACTCAGTTAAATGAATTAATAAAGTATGTTAGTTTGAAAAATTTCAACTGTTAATTTTACCATTAATAAAAGTTAATTCAGCAATTCACTTAATTTATCTGATTAAGTAGTTATTTTAATTAATTTGGGTGATTGATGCAGTGCAAATTTTCCATTGCACTATGTGTCCAAAAGCCGAATTTACCGCAAAAATTATTTTCAAATGAGCAGACCCCTATTGATAAAATAAGCATTTTAAAAAAGTTAGCAATAACCTCCACCCCCTTTAGTAACATTTTGGTAAAATTTTAAATTTAACTAGTTTAAAAAAAAATCACTTTTTTCTTATTGCAATTTTTTAACACTCAAAAGTTTGAAACAGAGTTGCCAACTAGCATAAATTTTTGAAATTTATGCCACGAAGTGTTGGGAATTGAATGGAGATTTTTTCCAAAAGCAAAAATTTAAAATTTGAGTTTTTCGGCGCTTAGATTGGACACATAGTGCATTGTGACGGGTGTGACTATGATACTCACATTTTTAGTTAAAATTTCAAAGAACAAAACTTATAAGAAAAAAAACCGTGCGGTTAATCTTAAAGACATTTAATAACAAGTAGACACTGAAAAAACATGATATCCGCTCAGAATGGCTATCAGAAACCGGTGACAGGTGTGACCTTAACATATTAGCTTTTGCAGAATAATTAGTTTTAGTATATAATCTATATTAAGTACTTCCTGGCTGGAAAAAGAATAAAATCTTCCTTAAAAGAACGTTTCGAAAATGTGACGGGTATGACCTAGTATGAAAATTCGGAAAGAAAAAAATTAATCTAATTACTTAACTAACGGGCACATAATAAGAAATTAAAATATGTCCATACCAGTGATCTGCATGATTAGGAATGAAATCTTTTAAAATGAATATTGTGACCTAGCACTTAATATTAAAATAATAAATGATGCTATTGCATGATAAATGCATGCCACTGCTTGCAATCTCTATTCATACATATGATTCACTAAAGCAATGAATCTGTATGATTGTTTTGAGTACTTCTTAAAACCACTTCTGACAAATATAGTTTTATGTAATATTATAAAATAAAATAGCTGGCCCCATTTTATTTTATAAATTGTTTTAATACGAGAAAAACTACTAGTTAATACGCCACTTAAGACTTCATCTAGTCAACATGTTTTTGTGAGTTATTTGATTGCTATACAAAACAATCAAATAACAGTAAGAATTTTTATGGATTTTTAATAACAGCACCAAAAAAAAGAGTGTCAGTTATTAGAGAGGTCGCTCTGCAAGCAATATCATTTACATATTGATGTTAAGAAACAAAACAAAAGCATTGTAAAAGTGAGTGGACAGCGAAAGTGAATCAACTCATGCAGTTCTCTGGTTCATACAAGCGTATGTTTTAAAATAATTTTCTTTAATGAACGCCATGATTTAAAACTATTCAAAACGCTCAAAATTTGAATTTTATTCTTTTGCGGTTGTCGACTCCTTCGTTTTCTTTCTTAATCACATTTTTCTTGTTACCATAGTTTTATAATCATTTCTTCTTTTTTATTGATCCTTTCGCTCTCTAAAGCCAAATGCAGTTCATAGATTTCTTTATATTTTTTTAAGTTCCATCACACTCAACATCACATACATTGAGAAAACAATACTTCAGCATTGGGGAGACGGGTGTGACGAAATATTTCTTATAACTAATTATTAGAATATTAAAATGCAGTTTCAAAAAATGTTGTTATATTATTAATTACGTTTCCTTTTTTATTGTTGTAAAGTATTTAGAGTAGTGACGGGTGTGACTGGAAATATATTTAAATTTAGTCCACAAAACTTAGTTTAGTTAGTTAGTTGTTTAGTTTTCCACGAGTGAGTAAATTGCATATAACTTTTTCTGAAACTCTACTAGAGTCACTTTTGCTAAAATTTTACATCACAAATAAATACCAACTATGTACTGTGATTAAGCATTTCGGGCTGGACTGTTTGTGGAGCTGCATGAAAGTGTGTGTGGGTGTTTCTGTGTGTGTGTGTGTGTGTGTGTGTGTGTGTGTGTGTGTGTGTGTGTGTGTGCTTGTGTATAGCAAAATTACAATGAACTAATAATGAATGACGTCAATAGGGGTCACAGGCAAATGCAGTTTGCAATATGAGAAGAATTGTTACAACTCGATGGGAAATAATGGCGTCAATAGCTGTTAATTGTAAATTTTACAAACACCACAATTTACTTTTATAGAAATCAGCAACATTGCAATACTCAAACAGTAAATATTGTACTTATATCCTCAAAATATCCTTCACACACACACACACACACACACACACCCACGACAAGACACAAATAAATTTGAAGCATGTTGCAACAGGCAGCAACAACATTTAATGGCAAAATCGATGATTACAATGGCCATAATTAGAATGTTGTCGCTGGTGTTGCAAATCCTGTTGTTGATGGTGGAGGTGTTCAATGTACAATAGCAACATTACCATCTGCACTTTTAGCAGCTGTAATGTCTGCATTGGCTTTTGCTGAATAGGCATACTCCAACCACGTTTTTTTTATTTTAAATAAACGGCTTCTATTATTGTTGGCATTGTGTGAGTGTCCGTGTGTGTGTGTGTGTGTGTGTCAATGATACTTTGTGTTGTGTTAGCCCTTCCTTTTTTCAAGGTTATTTCTGCTTGCATGTAATCTACAAGTGTTTTTGTAACAAACAAATGCGACTGAATACTCATCAAAAAAAAAAAAAAATAGAAAACAAAAATCTTTCTTTATTAAAAAAAAAAGAAAGAAAGAAAGAAGAGGTAAAAATGTGTAACTGCTGTTAGCCAGCATCCATCCATACAGCAACAGCAAACAGAACCACACAAACTCTGACCCAGTAAATTGAGGGTGTGTGTGTGTGTGTGACAAGAACATTTTCAGAAGTGGTTACAAATCTGGGCAACGCAGTCCTCATTATTGTTCTTGCACAACCACTACAACGGCAACAACCCAAAAACAAACAAAAAATATGCTTCAAGCAATTTTTAGTTCTTCATTTTAGTGAAAAGAAATTTTACAAAAAAAAAAAAAAAAAATTTACCTTAAACAAAGCACCAACGAACGACTGGCTGTTTGCATAAGTTTGTCTTCTTTTTTTTATTTTTCGTTGGTTACATGAATACATTATGGATTTTTTCAATGTCATTTGTTTAACACACTCGTGTTTTGAACAAAAAAAAAAAAATAAATAAATAAAAGTAAAGAAAGAAACATCGTACTCGTAATTTCAGGTTTGTTTGCATGCTGTTTGTTTAGCATTCGAAATGATTTTGCATACAACAGATTGTCGGATTGAATTGGAATTCTTGCACAACAGTTTCATGTTGCTCATACGCCCTGTAACTCTTACGAACAAATGTTGTTTGTGTTGTAATTGTTGGAGTTTTTGCTTTGTGTTCTCTTTTGCTTTAAATTTCATAGAAAAATCAGAAAATCTATTTTAAGATACAAATAATTTAAAATGCATTTTAATAAGCTGAATTGTCATATGCTCGTTGTGGATATTTCTGATTTGCTTCTTTCTACGTCTACTATACATAGCAGCACATAAAAAAGTTATTAAACTAACTAATGCTGTATTATTTGAGAGAACTCATGGCTCCTGAAAGGTTTTAATACGTTTAAGAAAGGTGAGTTAGTTTGGTGTTCCAGACCAAGAACGGTAAAAAGGCCGAATATGTATAAAGTATTATTGGTAATGGTCATGAATCAAATAAATAAGTTTTAGCATTTCGCTGGTCTGTTAGTTTTGTTACTATCAATCAGCTGTTTGTGTGACGTCGACAAAGACTTTTGTGCCTATTTTTTTTAAAGTAAAATAAATACTTAACCGAGATACAGACTATTATCACATCTCACAATATTGTCCCCCCAGGGGAGTCTATTTTTGACAACGGGTGTGGCAACCCCGGGGCCCCAGCTGGGGTGATGTTGCTTTTTCCATTGACGTACTTTTGGTACATTACCCATAGAACTTATGTGTTACTACCCGATCTCTGGCAACAGAGCAAAGGTGTGCACATATTTATAAAAGGAAGGCAGGTCCTGTTGATGTCAGTTAGGTGCAGCGTCACCTAGAACTGCCCCTGAGTTCAAAAGACGATAGAGGTGAAGCCCTTGTGGTGGAACTTCGAGGTCTTACCAGAGGCTACTTCTGGTGCCACGGGTGCCAGTTGCCCGACAGTCGAGCTGCTTGGAGTTGAGTGTATTGCGGTCATCAGAGTATTGTGCTGAAGTAATAAGTCGACTTCGTCCCACCCTACGGGGTTAAAGGGATGATGCTGACTGGAGTAGGCACTAATATCTGGCGGCAAGCTTGCATTCTTCTCGGAAGAGTGGCCGCACTGTGCCGGCAATGTTTGAGGAATTCTCTTGGGGACCTCGCTATAGGTGTATACACAACACCTTAGCGTGGAAGCCGGAGAATTATCGTGGTGGCTGTGGTTGCTACCAAAAAACGCTGGGAGAATAGTCTTGGCTTCCCAGTGTTAAATCAATGCTAGTGGTTGGTCTGACGCCGTCAGCCAGACACTATTCTAGGTGCTGTTGCCATTCAACAGAAGCTGCTATGGGCACGGACATAGCAGCAGAGTTTAGATAGCTCAAATTACCTCAGCAAGGTTGCAACCTATGTGCCTTGAAGAGTGGGCCTTAGGTTAATTGTGCTGAAAATTATTTACAACCGTATGAACTGGCAATTTTTGTCCAACAACGTTGCCAGAAAAATAATTACGAAGTCATGGTAAGATGCTCAGTTGACAGCAATTTGTTAGATATATGACAATCGTGACAACACATTATTGTCAGATATTTGTGAAGCATTTTATTATTGTCAGGCGTTTAAAGTTTATGCATCTGGCAATGACATCATTGTAAGGGAATTCTTTCTATGGGCAACACTGTACACATTTGATGACAATAAAAAGGATAGTAAAGTAATAAATATAATAGCCCAGTTTACAAACTTGTGCAAATGGTTGTGAACCGTAGCATGAGTAAAATGGTTAGTATATTGATACTCACCACTTAACAATTCTTAGTGGTGAGTATCAATATACTACACCATTTTTCACATGTTACGATGCAAGACCATTTGTACAAGACTGTGAATTGGGCTAATAAAATACATATGCGGAGTCGCAGAACAAAACGTGCCTTTTTGATAATTTCAAAATGTTGCAAAATCAAAGATTATTTTTTTCACCCGATTATTTTATAGCATGAACCCAGAATATATAACAAGTTCCTTCCTTATTATAAAATGCATCAGACCACAATAAGTCGCAACAATAAATGTTAAGGATGTACGAAATTAAAGGACTTTTAATATGCAAATAGCATATTAAATAAAATAAAACAAACAAAAAAGTATGTTTTGTTTCAAATAAATAGCAAACAGAACATTTTGGTATTCATATTTTCGATATGAAAATATTGTACATTCGAAAATACGAGTATATTTACACTTTTAAAACAAAATCTTTAATAATAACTCGATATACGATATCGATATTTACCGCTGTTGAGTTTATTTTTGATTTATGTTTCTTTCGTCTTCCAGTATTTATCTTCCATCTTTAAACCATATTTTTAGGCTCTATATTATATTAAATAACTTTTCAATGCCAGACAACAATCAAATTATTGATTATATTATTATTGTTTATATGAAATGATACATTCCGCGAAAATACTGCGAGAGTGATTTTTTTTCGCCTCCTGATCACGCACGCTCACTCAAGCGACAATCATGCGTGATTCAAGAAAATCAAGACATATTCCCATCTCTAATTATAATGAAACAAAATTAAATAAGTTGTTATAAAAAACTACGTTTTGTTAAAATTAAGGGGGAAAAAGCACGTTTTGCTCTGCATCAATTTTTAAAGACCAAATATTTCTCTTAAAAAGGTAAGAAATATTATGCAAATAAGTTTTTTTCACATAGAACTTAACCAAATTAATGCAAATACATCAAAAACCATTTTCTAAAAAAATGAAAAAAGCACGTTTTGTTCAGCGACTCCTCATATGTGCAGCAAAAATCATTGCAATAGCTTCTTATTCTTTTTTGAAAAATTTTGCAGATGACAAACGTCGGAATTGACAATTTTTCGACAGAAAATTTTTTAGATGAATTTATTGTCATACATTTGTCTGGCAAGCAATTGTAAGATCTCCTGACAAATTTGATATAACCGTGTAAACTGGCAATTTTTAGTAGTCAGTACATTGCCAGCCCAATCTGACAATATTGTATGATCCGACAACCGTCTGTACATAGCTTACCCCCCGTTGTCACATGCCAGTAGTTACTTGCAAGTAGTGTATATGTATATATTACTAACGAAAATCAGGAGAAATGTAAAAAACACAACAATTTTTTGAGTGGCTACACAGCACAGTGCAAGTTAAAATGTCGTCAACAAGTAAAGTTCTAGATAACAGCTTTGCTTCAACTTTTAGTGCAGTGTTGCCAAGAAGTCAATATTGAACTTTAATTGCATTGTTAATATATTTCATTTAATAAAACATAAAATTTATGTTCAAACTTAGCTCTAAAATGAGTCTATGCCATTTCTCAATATCCTTTTTATATAAAAAAAAATTAGCTATAATACTAACCAAATTAATGAAATAACTCTCTACTCGGCAACACTGTTTTTCGTTTTGTCAGTTTACTTGCGACAAGTGTGAAAATTTACTTGCTTCAAAATTTCATTGCAAGCTGACTCGCAAGTGGCAAAAGTGTGACTGTGTTAGTAAAAAAATGTGAGTGTATTGAGTTTTTTTCACTTGCACTTGCATGTGGCAACGGAGGGTTAAGCTCGTTCTTAAATCAAATGTGAAAACATATACATGTAGTAAAAGAAATAATTAAAATAAAATATAAATTTTTAGATTTTTAATTGAACTATAGTGAATTTTGAATCAGAAATAATTTTTAGTCAGACTTAAATTCAGTAATTTCAATTCTTTTATTGAATGAAATATTTTTATTAAGTAATGTAAGTTTCTAAAGAAGAGAAGAAAAATTAAATTAGACTTTTAAGCTGGGGGAAATACCGATATTTTTCTGTGCAGCAAACGCACTTCATCAGCACCCTAGTCTATCTACTTGGGTAGAGATTGTTATTAACATCAGCTATTTAACGTAAATTCTAATGAAACGGAATGTGAGAAATGATTGTTGTGTACAATTATTGATTTACCTTTGGTAAATACATATGTAAGTATCACTATTTATTTCCCCTGTTTTTCCATTTTTTATATTTTTTTTTCATTTTTCTATTTAGGTTAGCACGAAGTTATATTACTCTACCTACGTATGTTTAACTATTCTTGCTTATCTTTTACGATCATCACATTAATTATTTTTACTTATTCGATGTACCGTCGGTACATACATATAAGTATTATAGTAGTGGATATTAATCTAATTTAATTTTTCTTCTCTTCTTTAGAAACTCACATTAATTAATAAAATATTTCATTCAATAAAAAGAATTGAAATTACTGAACTTAAGCCTGACTAAAAATTATTTCTGATAAAATATAAATTAAAAATCAAAAAAGGGTGTGCAATGAAAAAATTCTAACAATTACAATAAAGTAAAATAGTGCGCAATAAACAGGTTTTTAACTTTTACCGGATCCTAGAATGGAAAAACCTTTGTGTAGAAATATTCAAACTTGCTCAACTTGAATTTAAATATCGAGTAAAGTCGTATATTCTTGAAAGAAACGAAGATAACATATAAGATGTTGGAAATGTTAAAAACTCGTATGATCCGTATCATATAATAAACATGTTGATGCTTATTGAATATGTATTGGCAACCTCGTAGAAAATTCAAAAAAGTCTCTATCTTCCTCTCTCTTTTTGGAAAGGTTGTTTTAAGGTTCAATCAGACGTGCCATAACCATAACCGTAGAAAATAGCTGCTAGAACCAAACTTATGGACAACACTGTATTTGATTGTAGGTGACTCGCCATAACGCCATAGCCAATATCATAGAAACCAATTGAATTTTGGTTTGGTTATGGATATGGCACGTCTAATTTAAGCATAAGACCACGTCAAACTTGGCGATTTGTTTGATTTTGTGACATGGCGATTTTTATGCCGATAAATAAATTTGCTCGCGATTTTATTTTTGCTTTTGGCGATTTTCTGCTAAATTTTTATACGATTATTTTATAAAAATTTATGTTAAAAAAAGTGTTGCATAAAAAAAATTATTATCAAATATATGTTTATTAAGAAAAACCACATAAAATTGATTCTTGCGAAATTTGGCGCTTTTTGAAATGAATTTAACGAAATAGGTCGGAAAATTTGTTTGATTTGGTGACATGGCGATTTTTCTGCCAATAAATAAATTTGTTGGCGGTTTTATTTTTGCTTTTGGTGATTTTCTGCTTAATTGATTCTTGCCAAATTTGGCGCTTTTTGAAATGAATTTAACAAAAAAAAAAAAAAAAAAAAAAAAAAAAAAAAAAAAAAAAAAAAAAAAAAAAAAACCGACAACAATGTTTCAGAAAATCCTTCCTTGATTCTAATTTCTGCTTATGTGCTGTCTCTTTTTTGATTTAATTGAGCCAAAGTTATTATTTTAGGCATAAATAAGACCAAAGAAAAATTTTAAATATTCTGACGAAAAACTAGCAGAATGTAACAACATGCTGTTTTCGAAGGCCACTACTATTTTATCTTGTGTTTGCTCCACTGTGTTTGATGTCAATTGTTGCAAATATCAGTCTCATACATATTTTTTAGAGCAAAGGGAATTTGAGAATTGATTTCATTCACCGTTGAAAGATTTTTTGTAATAGAAACTCAAATGTGCAATATTTAATTGGCAATAGTCTTGCTATTGTTAATTTTTCTGTATTAAATATGCATATGGTTGTTCTTATTTTAGTTTTTTTTCCATTGTTTATTGGATTACAAGGCATTGTCATTTCTTTTTTGATTTGATAACGTCGGTTCGTTCTTTTTTTGACAACGTAGTTTTATTCTAACGCTCTCTAGCTGATAAAGTTTTTATTTTATATTTGAGAAAAAAAGTTGAAAAAGGATTAAAAACGTTGATAATACTAGAACATCTTCTATATCCCTCCTTGCAAGAGTATCGAGTCCATACTAAGTGTTGTCAAGAAAAGTTAAAGATGAAAAATACAATTCATTGAGTCATTAACAAGGACAACAGTTGCAGGCAGCCATACTTTTGAATGAAACTGATTAATTTGCAATTTGTGTCTTTTTTTATTCTATTTCCTTCCCATATGTTATTTTAATAGCGATAATTAAAGTTTGGCCAGCAGTTAATGTGAACTGAATGTGATGGTAATGTCCATTACTTTAACCATTTAAACTTTTTCCATCTTCAGAATTGCGTATATTAAAATGTGTGTTTTTCTCTTTTGCTCATTCTACAGTGTTCATTGCTACACGCAATGGGCTTGTTGGTAGGCTCTCTCACGCTCTCAAATATGATGTTTGTTAGTTATAAACTTTTTTTATATTAAATTAAGGCATAAAACACAACCAGCAACAGCTGCAAAAGGAGCGTTTGATTTGCATTTTATTTTTTATTATCGACCTAAGGCGAAGCCAAAGTTTTTTTTTTATAAAACGAGTATTTCAAATGCATAAACAAATGTGCTGAATAATGTCATAATATTTATGAATCTCTTGGAATTGTTTTGAAATTTTTATTACTTGCTTTACCTAGAAACCGTTTGTTTCAAAATCATTCTAAAAACTCATACCATAAATTTTACTGTCGTTTGCCAAATACTCAAAATCCATTCATAACACGACACGGTACAATAAAATCTAACTTAATAAAAAAATTTCTGAGAATTGCTAGATGGAGATACGTGGTCCATCCCAAAATTAGCGGAGTTGATGTATTGACGGCCGCAGTGCTTTTAAAATAAAAGATATGTTTATATGTTAAAACTAAAAAATCTCAAAATTGAAAAAATTACCAAACGAAAAATTGCCAAAATGAAAAAGCGCTTAAATAAAAAATATCACCAAAAATAAAAGAAATTGGTCAAATGCACAAAAATCACCAAAAATTAAAAAAGTCGCCTAAAAACTAAAAAATCGCCGAAACTAAAAAGTCGCTAAAACTGAAATAAATGTCCAAAACCCGAAAAAATCCCCCTCCTGTGCGAGTCAAAGTCGCAATTTACTAAATTGATTATATATATCCTGTGTTGCACAGTGTAATTTGCTCACAACTATACAAATTATGCTAAGGGCTGGTGTTCTATCTTATTTTATATGATTTCGTTGGAAAAACTTTTCTCCATGTCATTTTAAATAGAGATTTAATTATAGTTAAATATTGTTTTAATTCCCTTATTCATGAAATTTCAAAAAACCCAATGCCGCAAAGTATGCTACAAACATGTGCTTTTGCTTTAACTTTACACAATCACACATACACAAATAAATTCCACCCATTAGTGTGTGTGTGTGTGCGTGTGTGTTGGGAAAATTATTTGAAAATATTTATAGACAATAAATAAATGTCCTCGAAAGTTTTTTTTAAATAATATTATCACACTCTCTGATGGTTTTTTTTTTTTTTAAATAAAAAGGAGTGTCCTCTTTTGTCATTACAAAAATGATAAAAAAAAATGGAAGTCAATGGAAATAATAAAATAAAATGGCTACAAGTAGGTGAGGTTAAGATTAATGAAATTATTTGTATTCTAACAATTAGAAAGTGAGTTAAATTAAAAGTTATAAATATTCGATGAATTCGTAATGCGTGCAAAGTTAAATTTGTAAACTTTTAACCCTTGACACAAACCTTAGGCTACAACGCAGCTCTCTTGACATGTTAACATGGCTGTGTTACGGCATAAAAATTTAAGTGATGCATTTAAAATGGACTTTTCCAATGAAGGAGACAAACGAGCCGCAAAAAAGTTGCCGATTTGGGATTTAATAAGCTATGAGTACATTTTGTTTGGGACCAGTGTTACCATATGTGCAGATTTATCTTATTTTTGAAGTTTTTAGACATGTTAAAACGGCAAAAAAGATTTCTTATCTAAAAATAAGATTCTGAAGTATATTTATTTGACATAATGTCTTTATTTAATTTCAAAAATTGGCTTGTTTTTATGGTTACACAGAAAAAAATGATTTGTAAATACAATTAAGTTTTTTGTTATATCAATTAAATAATTGATAATTGATTTTGAACCTACAACGATTTTTGTAAATATAATTAACGAAATTGTAAGTTGAAGGAAAATCTGAAAAATATTTTCAATTAAAATTATTTATTTTTTTCAACATTTATTTTTGTTAGATTTCAAAGTTATTTCAATTAAATTTATTGTTATATTAACAATGTGAATTGTTGATTTTATGTATCATAATTGTTTTATTAACAAGGTTTTTATACACAATCACAATCCTCTAAACGATTTTTTGCTTGTCTGCGAAAAACACTCAATGTCTTTGGGCAGAGTTGAACCGGCAACATCAACACCAGCGTTGTCAACTTGGTGCGTTTCGCACCATTTTGGGTGCTTTTTGAAATTTTTTGTGCGAAAAAATCCTTAGTTGGTGCGTGGTGCGCTTTTTTTAAAATTTCGGTGCGTTTTTTAATTTTTGGTGGCACCAATGCAAATTCAACACAACAATGGATTAAAACCGGAAAATTCTTGTTGTGAAACTTGCCAATTTCCTAATAGTGTTAATTACCAATAACAATAATGATGAAAATATTAGCTTTATTAATTTGGAATAATTGATTTTTGATCTCTTTTTAAAAAGTTTTAAACAGAATTTATAAAATTAATGTACAAAAATATATCATCTTTTACAAATGAACATACTTATGTAATGGCCCTTAATTATGAAAGTTGTATAAGTCATATATTTCCTTGGTCGATATATTTAGTAGACTACATATGAACAAATAATAATATATATATCTCAACGTAATGCCTGTAATAATACAACTGAAAACATTGTTGCTATTGATGTTAGTGATTTCAATGTGCATTTTTAGCATATAGCTGTTTCTATGCAGGTCTCGGAAAACAGCAGCCCAAATAATAGTAAGTCGATTGATATTGAACCGTTGATTTACAAAAAACTGGATGGAAATATGAGATCCAACGTTGTTTATGGAAATAATGAGGATTTTAGTCTCGAAGTTGCGGAAAAAATGGGTGCACATTTTATCGTTCAAGACATCAGTTAGTGAGGAGCAGATTATATCGTATATTAGGGAGAAATTGGATATTTGCAGATCAGATATATCTTGCTACAAATTAGTCAATAAAGAGACATTAATAGAAAACCTAAAGTTTGTTAACTTAAAGGTCGGTATTGAAATTATTATTAAATAAATACATAAATAAATCCAAAAATATGTTTTATTATGCAACCGTTTAATTTAGTTGTAGAGTTGTACTAGTCTCGATTAATATAACTTTATTTTACTATATCGAGTCGAAAATGCGTATGACTTAGACTAGACCACTTTCATAATTACGAGTACATGTATACTATGTATGTACAAATTTGTTTAGTTTTTTGTATTAAGTTTTCTAATTATGTACATATGTATATTGTAAAAGGCTGTTTGTTCTTGTTGTTATATTTTTAATAAAATGATAAACACTTAACTTTTATTAGTTTTGAATCCTTACTTTTAATCGTTGATCTCTTTAAAAAGTTTTTTACTGAATTTATGAAATTAAAAAAATATTTTTATCTATATAATAGAAATGAATATAAACAAATTTGTAAAGTTTTTATATGTTTTTTTTAACCTGAACTGTAAAAGCCTGTTTAACGGCCCTTTTCACAATGTACAATTAAAAGCTAACAGTATGAAGAACTGTCAGTTAAAGTTCACGTTAACTCTTAATCATACATTGTGAAGAAGACGTAAGTGTTAAATTTTTTAATACAAACAAAAAATTTATTATACTTTTTATGCAAAATTAATTTAATTTTAAACTAAAAAAAGAAATTCTAAGCTTGGTGCATTTTTTTTTTGTAAATGGCGCGTTTTTTCTCCATTTTGGTGCGATTTGCAATTTCAAAGTTGACAACGCTGATCAACACTAATAAACTGACTCACTTACCTCTCAGCTAAAGACCAACACTTTATTTAATACGCAAATGATGAATACACACAAAATATGATTTCTTGTTTCTTCTAAATGTGCGCATTCCATTACGATATATGTAATTTAACAAATAATTTTGTTGAGTAATTTAATTGACTACAAAAATTAAAATTTGTTATATCAACAATGATGATTGTTAATTTTTAAATTAAATTTTAACAATTTGTTTTGTTGGTTGCATTTCGATGATATTTTTTTCTGTGTAAGCAATTGTCTATATGCATTTCGTTCCCGCTTGTGGAATTCGTCAGTAGACTTCAACCCAAAAAAAAATACATATTTTATTTTTCTTTTTGCTTTTTATTGTTGCACAATGTGTCAGCTAATGGTAAAAAGGTGGTGGAAAATAAAATAGATGCACAGTTGAATAAAGATGCTTGCTTTGTAAAGATTTTTGTTTGCGGGTTTCAAACTTATTATGTTTGTATATTGTGATTCTCAATATAGTATTAAGAGTCTTACTATAAACATACGGAGTTTGTTAACTGAATTAAAAATTTTTTTGGGTTGAAGTCTACTGACGAGTTCCACAAGCGGGAACGAAATGCATATAGACAATTGCTTAACCATAAAAACAAGAAAATTTTTGAAATTAAAAATAAGATTTTTAAATATTTTAGTTTTAGTACTTTTAATATATTATTGAGGGATTTTTTGACTAAACACTTAAAAATCTACTGATTTGCTTCCTAATGATCTTACACATATTCTATACAGTAAATATTTTGTGTTATTTGGGTTTACTTTTAATAGTTCAGAAGAAACCAAATAAATTTAAACTCATTTTCATTCAATAAAATAACAAAAAAGATTTTTTTGCTCGACTTGAAGATTTTTGAAAAATAAATATGGCAACACGGTTTGGGACAGAGTTCACAGGAGTGGTCATGCATCAGAGCTCAGGCATAGCTTTAAAGGCGTGCATACTCAGAAATAGAATGAGTTGTTTTTTTTTTTTTTTTTTGGAAAACTTTGACATTTACTAGGGTGTGATCCATTGTTTTTGGAAAGGAAATGATTTGCACGAACAGAGATGGTCATGAATCAAGGATTAGGTAGTCCTCTAAAGTCCTGCATCTTCAGAATTTCTGAAAGTTTGGATTTCAACGCGTTTTTGAAAAACTTTAACATTTACAAAAGTGCGACATATTTTTATTTGGCAAGGAGCAGGGAAGGAAAATGACTTCTTGGATTTTGTACCAACTATGAAAATAAAATGTACTTTTTAGACCATGACGGTACCAATTTTTAATAATTATTAATAAAAACAGAAACGTAAAATAATTTATAAAAATACAGAAGTTTAAAATAAAAAACAGAAACTTAACACACAAAAACATTAAATATTACATTCGTAGATTCGAGATTAAAATAAAACACACACAAAAAATTAAAAAGAACATAGGCTAAATTAATGTTACTATATAGTGAAACATTGACATTTTTAAATTGTACCAAGTAACTTGGGATAGTACCACGGTACCAACAAGGTCAAAAATGTACCATAAAAAGTACAATTGTACCATGATTTCCATCCGTGGCAAGGAGTCAACGCGGTTGGACAAAGATATTCATGAATTAATGATTAAGTTATCCTCTAAAATTGTGCCTACTCCGAATTTCAGAAAGTTCGAACTCGAATTACATTTTCGAAAAGCTTTAACATTTACTAAAGTGTGACATATTTTTATTTAACAAGAACTCAACACGAGTGGACAAAGACATTCATAAATTAATAATTAAGTTTTAGAAAGTTCGAATTCGAGCAACATTTTCGATAAACTTTGATATTCATTAAAGTGTGACCAATTTTTTAGGGACGTGGATTGACAAGGGTGGTCACATCTTACTAAATAAGCAATTTCAAAGTTGTTCGAATAACTCGTTCGAGTTTGAACTCTTCGAAATTCTGTGTATGTCCGTTTTTAGAGGTCTACTTTATTTTTGTTCATTAATTACTTTGATAATTCGGATGCCTTTTTCTCGATTTAAAATCTCCATGTTAAACTCATTGCTGTTTGCTAAATACACATACTTTGCAATACGAGTATCACATATTTCAATTATATTCAATTCACATTTAAACTTCTGTTGTTACATAATGTGTATAAGATTTATTGTTTTTCAAAATTCTGTTTGTTTTTGTCATTTCATTTTTTTTTGTAACACAAGCGAAATCTATAAACTACATTTCTCATTGTTAAGCACTTGCTGCTGCTTCAAATTTCTTAAGTGTGATTCTTTTTTCATTTTCTTTTCAATAAGAGGGCAGTGGAATAGTTTCTTTGCAGCTTGAGTTTCCTTTTGGTAGCAAGTTTTGTTGTTGTGTCTTAAACTAACCTCCATTTCACCTACAGAAGAAAAAAACGGGAAATGGAAAACACTTTACAACAGTTGTGCGAAAATTGTGTTTGTGAAGGTGTGGGAGGGAGCATGAATGCGTCTGCATGCACATGCACAGGCAAGGAGGCAAATTTAAGTTTTTCAATTTGTTTTTTTTTTTTTAGTTACTTACAGCAGCACAGCAAATCAATAAAATAAAATAAAATCTAAGCGTGCCAAGAGAAACAACAAGTTTTTTGCCATTATTTTCTTTTGTTTGAAAGTTTGTTGTAAATTTTTCCAAAATCAGGGTACTTTTAATGTCAATTGAGAAGTTAATGCTTGGAATGAATGTATGGAAATATGTGTGACATGATCCGATTTCAGAATGATTTGTGGAAAAAATTACCAGAGAACTTAATTAACCTTTTAAATGTGATAGATTTTTATAATTGTTAAAATAAATTTAAAAATTTATCACCCTTGACAGAAACCTTCTGCTTTCACAGAGCTCCTCTGTTGGCGTTTTAAAATGACTGTGAAAAAAGTGATGCCAACTGTCAAAGAGAATAAAATTAATTTCTATTATATATGTATGAAAATTACGTCGAATATAAAACAAAATTAAACAAAAAAAAAAAAAAAAAAAAAAAAAAAAAAATGGCTCAAAAACATAAATGAAAAAGAAAAGGATCCTCTTTAACTTGGCAAGGCAGCTTCAAACATTTTCCATGCATGCATAAATCCTTATGCAAGGACTGAGTGTCATTTTCATAAGCAACAGCCTTATCATCGTCATCACTGTCATTCATTGCTGTGGTATTAATTTAGATTATGAAAATTATTTGGTGCGGAAATTGTTAGTTCATTCTTATATGGAAGGCAGTGAGTGCTGTTTTCAAAATATGGTACATATGTATGTATATGTAAGTGGACCTATGCAAGTTTATGTGTGTAGGTGTGTGCATGTGCATGTTTATTTTTGTAAAAGGTATCAGGTATTTTATGGCTAAAGTGCTTAAATAGCAGCTCCATTTTACCAGCATTTTACTTGCAACTCAGTTGACACATCAGCCCCAAACCGCCCCCAAAAAACACAAACAACTAACTACAATGAAGACAGGCAACATTCTTCCATATTCTATTTGTGTGTATTTTGCTACAGACTAGCTGTTATACGCTTTAGCTTAAGTACGCATATCTGCCGTTGACATATGCAGCCATGTTTCTTTGTTGAAAAAACAATCAGTCGAGTGAAAATTTATTGATTTACTTACTAAAGCAAAAAAAAATATAATAAGAATTTAAATATAAATATAACAAATAACCCCATTTCAAAAATGTTGACAAGAGCTGGAGCGTCACTAAGTTCGCATATTTTATATTGTCTTTAATCTATTGGTTTTTTTTTTTTGTTTGAGAAGAAAACTTTCCATACGAGTTAAATTTAGTATTTATAACCACGAAGTTTTCTTTGTTTAAAGCTAATCGTCTCAAAAAGAAGAGTTTTGCTTTAAACTTAGGAATGTGGAGAGCATTTTGCAACCTCTCACGATAATGCTTATTTTCGAATAGGCCAAACATAAATAAGCAAATATATTTCTTAATATAAAAGTTTAATTTATTTTTGTTGGTTTATTATGTCTAGATGCATTTCGTCGCAGCTAAGCAACACTTTACTAGTGTTCAACCACAATGCTGCAAAAGCTTAATGCTTAAAGAAAAACTCTAAAAAGATTATTGAGAATAACAAAACAACAATCAAAATAGGCCAAGAAACTTTTTCAAAAAGCTACAAATAATATTATTCAGCATGGCTTGCTTAGCTGTAACGAAATGCATCTAGACTGGCTGTTTAAGTCGAATTTCTATTTTATTTACTGTATATAATTTTAAATGCATGTTGGCTGGTTTGGTTATTTAACTCCCTTTCGGAGACATAGATTTTGCTCCTTAAGCTTACAACTTTGTGCCTTCGGAGTAACTATTTATATTACAACGAGTAAACCGCTAACGGAACGCTTAAACGTTGCTTTCGTCAGCTTACCGACGAACACATTTTTTCTTTTTCGTTATCTAAGAGCCTTGGACTGCGAACACACAAACTCCATATTGGAATAAATAAAAATCTATTAAATTTAAATATTGAAAATATTCGTCTTTTTTTTATTCACAAACAATCTAAAAGATAATCGGCCCTGTTCTGTAAACCGAATCGATTTGAAATCGAACGATTTTACAAAACTAACTCCGTTAAGAGAAATATTTTTTCAGACTTTTTGTAATTTTTCCATTATATAGATTCTCAAATATCATATCTGAAAGAAAATTATCGTGTATGATTTTCAACACGTCTGCAGGACCCTTATTAATATTTTGAAAACGAGAAATTTACTCGGATTCGGTTTACAGAACAGGGCCGAATATTCACCATGCTATAATTATAGAAGGTACTTCCATTCTCTCTTTGTTTTAAAAAAATAAGTATTTTTGAAGTTTGTTTTTTGAGAGAAATAAAAAAAAAATGTTCCCATATCGTAAAAAATATAAGTCTTCCCCTATAAATTTTTTTACATAAATGTGTAATTTTCCTAACAAAAATTTTAAAATAAATAAAGTGACATACATGACTAAATATATGTGAAATTTAAAAAGTGTTTATGTAATAACTTGGCGCATCTTTTTAAATTGTCTGCTAAAATAAGTGTTTTAACTATATTTTCATCCAAATTGATTGATGATTTTGAGTATTTGACAATGAATTTTCATTAAGTTTAACAAATATTGATTGATATTACATCTTGTTTAATCTATATAATTCGCTTTTTGTTGATTGTAACATGTTTTTCTAAAAAAATTTCTTAGATACCCGATCAGATAATTTTGGTAAGTCTATTTCACAGATTTTGCAGGCTCTTAGACACTGTTGGAGAACACCAGAATGCTATATTCATATTTTTACAATGATACTTTGAACGTCTACAGTTTGTTATGTGCAGCTCATTTTCTCTTTCTTTAACACAATGAAATGCATTCATTGCTTTTCAAGATAATAAAACATTTATAATCACAATTTTTTTTTTTGAATTTATAAAAAAAACTTCTGAAATAATTTTTCAATAAAATTTTCAAGCAAACAGGAAACAGAGGGGAAATATTAAATTAATACGGTAGCACGATTTTAGTGGAAACTTCATAATACCTATCCTTGTCAGAAGCTGAATGTCAATAAAAAATGAGAGAATGGAAGTACCTTCTATATTTATATCATGATATTCACTATTTATTTCAAATTTGTGTATATTTGACATTTTCCCTCTTTGCACGCAAACACTTGCTAAACCAACAAAAAATTAAATTTTTAAATTCGTATTTATTTTGACACACTTTAATATAAATTGTTCTTAATTTTTCATCGAAATTCAATGGATTTTAATTCCGTATCATCAATTCCAATAAAATTAGAAACTTATATACAAATTTCCACTTCCAACAGACAAATCTTTGTGAATGATTTTCTTCATAAATTGTCAAAATATTTTGCAATCGTATCAAATTTTGTGATACCAATTGTTCATACATTCGGAGATTTCCATGTGAAATTTTATTTATGATAAGCCTGGTAATTTGCATTTATTATTTATTCTGACGGAAATATCTTTTGAAATTTTTTTTTTTTTTGAAACAAATATGTAACAGATTTCTCATATTTTTCATATTTCTTATTTATACCAAAAAGGAACACCAAAAATATTTTTTGGGTGCAGATATAATAAATATTTTGTCCCTTCAACAAAACATTAGAAAATAGAACAAACTCAAGAAAAGTATACATTTATTTTCATACATATTTCCAGAGAATACTTTGTTAACCTTGACATGTTTACAAATTCCAGGAATCTCATAAATATAAAAACTTTTTAAGTGCCAAAAAAAGAAGTACAAAAATTAAACACTAAAGAAGACACAGAAACTAAAACTACAGAGCAATCAAGGTAAATCTGTTACAAAAGAGACATATTAACAATTTCTTCACGCAGTAAAGCATATGTAAAAAACTTTTGGCGAACACAACAAGAATAATAAGAAAAAAAATTGGTGTGTTTCAGAGATGGAATCGTGAGAGCAAACACAGAGTTCGCCGCGGTAGTGAAAAACTTATTCAGATTTTTTTTTAATCCCTTATATTTATCTTAATCGTTCGCTTCTTCTACTCAATTAAAAATAAACTCACTAAAGTGAGACTTTGACTCGTACACAAACTTGTAGTTAAGTCCCCTTGTTTTTTGTTAATAAAAGCGTCATTTCTTATCGTAGAAGTGTAAAATTTTGTCAAGACATGTAGTTTAATGCCAGTCATAATAATCAGTCAAAAACTCGATTTTGAATTTTTTTGTTAGTTACACCTTTTTGCACTTTAGCTAACGATATGTAATACTATGCGAACTTTAGCCTATATAATCGAATACTTTCCTGCTGCAGACATTTCAAAAAAAAAAAAAAAAAAAGTACCAAATAAACTTTTTTCGGGTTTTGGCGATTTTTTTTTAGTTTTGGCGCTTTTTCTTAGTTTTGTCGCTTTTTTCCATTTTGGGATTTTTTGTTTGTTTTTGGGGTTTTTGATTTTAGTTTTAGCGTCTTTTTCGTTTACACGATTTTTTCGGTTCTTGGCGATTTATTTGTGACGCCTTTTTCCTTTTTTCGATTTTTTCTGTTTTCGGCGATTTATTTAAACTCTAGCGATTTTTTATATTTATGGCGCTTTTTTCGATTTTTTTGGGTTTTCGGAAATTTTTTTTGGGTTTCGACAATTTTTTTTTATTTTTGCGATTTTTTCGTTTTATGTGGTTTTTTAGGCTTTAGACTACTTTTTTTTTATTTTTGGCAACCTTTTTATTTCTAGTGATTTTGTTTCATTTAAGCGCTTTTTTAAATTTGTCGATTTTTTTTGGTTTTAGGCGATTTTTTTTATTGTTTTGGTGATTTTTTTTACATCTTAGCAATTTATTTTAATTTTCATTTCAGCGCTTTTTAAATTTTGGCGATTTTTCGTTTTGGCATTTTTTTAATTTTGGAATTTTTTAGTTCTAACGTTTTTGAAAAATTCCTCTTATGGTTTCCAAGATACGACAACTTGCGTAGTCAAAATTACATTAACTGATAAAATACCCTTTAATTTAGATTTTTATATTTTAGCGATGTTTTTCTGCACTAAAATACATTAAAATTTCAAACGTCTGTATATTATATTAGTATTTCAACATTTTTCATTACTCGCTTTGTAATAGCCTTTCATTTTTATCTCTCATACTAGTTGTTGTTGTAGTAACCTAAGTTTTACACATTCTGTAAAAGTTCTAGGTTCGTAGCTCTTATGGCTCTCGAGAAGAGAGCCTGTGACAGGCGTACAGACTGTCAAAATAAAAAACAATATGGGTCCTTTTCACCTTCGGTATATGGAACCCTGAAAATCATGTGCCATTTTAATATTCTATTAACTATATCAAATATATGTATATATGCATATATCTAATTTGAATTTAAAGTATAACTTGTTAATCTCTATGAATGATTAAGACTTATTTATGGTCCTTCGAACCAAATTTTTCACTTATGATAATTAGAAAAGTTTTCAACGTTTGTCTTTCTTTATAAGTATTCGAGACATGCTTCATACATATGTACTGTGTGATTGTGTAACGCTAAAATTTATTTTTGTCACATATCTTAATTGTGTATCTTAATTGAACAAAAACTTAATTAACACTGTTCCAAAATTAGCTAGCAAACGTGTGTCTCAATTTCAAAGTTTAAAATTTTCTTTCTCACAACTCAAAAATTATAAATTTAGAAAATTTATCAACACGTTTTGCATGCACACAGTTATTTTTTCATTTTTGTTTTCCTTTTGCCATTTAAGCTGACTGTGTGCATACTGTGTAATTTTTTGCCTAACGAACGTCGTCTTCTTGTTCTCAATAGTCCTTCTATTTGAAATAACTCAAATTAAGATGAAGAAAAACAATTTCCATAATAGAAATACATATGTATGTATTTATATATTAGTAAGTGTACATATATTCCCTGAAGGAAATGTCGATGGTGAAAATGTACTGAGTCGCTTTGGACTTTGTCACCAGTACTACTCTACAATTATTCCCCATACAATACTTTGTGCTATAGACATTTAGCATGTGCTTGTCATTGAAAATCTACTAGTAACACTAAAACAATTGACTAGATAGTGAATTCATAGTTCTTATGGGAACATGGATACATACCAACCAGAAATTTACTGGTACATTTCTATACCTTAATGTATGTATATTGACAAGTTGTTGCAAAATCCACCAGAAATACACCACATCTGTTTTCTCTCTTTATTTTATACTGACGAATAAAAGAGAAATTGTAGACAATGTAACTACTACTAGAGTTTTAGTGTTGACATAGAGACACTTGGCCCCAGTCTGACTGCAGGGTTTAGATACACACATACATATGTGAATGTTACACATAAATGCAAAGTAAAAAAGTATTTTCAAAAATGAAACAGTGGTGGCTGTAGAAATAGCAAACCGTATTAAATAATGTGGAAAACATTATACAATAATAGGAGTAATAGTGCGGTTAACGCAAAACTGTCAAAAATATATATATACAGTTGGCGCAAAAATAACCTTCCGATGTTGTTATTTGGCTGTGATTTAAAAAAAAAAATGAAAAACTTTGATTCTTCTTGTGGATTATTTTTATTTGGTCTTTTAATTTTTTTACATCAAGTCGAGAATATGATGTCATGTAAATGGCCGCCGCCACAGTTGATTATCATTTGAGCCCTTTTTATGGCATTTTCCATCACTTTGGCCAAAACTTCCGGCGATAGGTCCTCACATTCTTGACGGATATTGTCTTTAAGAGCTGCAAAAGTCTGAGGCTTGTTGACATAAACCCGCGACTTCAAAAAGCCCCACAAAAAGTAGGCGTTGGACGGCCAGGAAATCTGCGACGAAATTCACGTAGTGCCAAAGTCACCGACCGATTATTGGTCAAATAAATAGTCACCAATATTCCGCGTTCTGGACCAGTGTAGCGTAACATTGTTTATTAACGTGTATTTCGCATGTGTTTACTATACAAATGTCAAAACAGAACTGCCATTAGGCGCCAATCGCAAAATTTATAGCATTTTCTGATAGAAGGATTACTTTTGCGCCACCTTGTACAGTCTGTCCCACGATGTCGAAAGAAAACATGCATGGATGATATTTCTATCTTCGAACTATATAGTAAGGAGTAAAGACTTATACGAGTACCAAATCAAAAGAATTTTTTAACATCTGAAAGTTTCTGAATGTTTTCAGCAGTCTCGCGCAGTCTGTTATGGAATATGAAAAGGGTAATGGTGTCCACTAAGTTAGTCACTTAGTGTGTTAAGGGCGATGTAGCGCACATCGAAGTCAGTCTTTTCTTAAGAGCACTGAAGTAAATAGTTTAATACTGTGAACGCTCTTAATAACATTGTGGGGTAAACAAAAGTCTGTTATGGTTAGCAATATGCCAAAAAATGTACTTTTTAATTTTAAAGCTATAAATGCCGAATGATTTTTAATGCTTCGGGGGTAGAGTCAGCTAGCTTCCTTAATTGGTAATTAGAGTTTCCCTCACTTGTCCTAAAACGGAAATTTAGGGTGTCCATTAAAACTTGGACTTTTTAACTTTTTATGAATTTGAAGCGTAAAAAAGCGTTACCACTAATTACTAATCAAAAACTTTTAGATTCAGACATGTATTTATTAAGTTAAATAGTTTCATACATAACTAATAGATAATTTTATAGAATCCAGCATGATTGCAAACTGTTTAAATCAATAAATATACACCCAGAAAAAAGATTGGTTGGAAAACGGTTAGTCCAATAAAATATCATTTGCATTAACTATATTTCAGTTCACGCTATCAATTTTCTGTTAATCCAAAAAACAATCCATGTTCATTGCCATAAGGGCATAATTGTAACAAATATATGATTGTGACAATACTTAAATTGATTGCATCAACCGAGCGTATGCTTTTGTCATGGCTAATTAACTAATTGGTTAACCCAACCGAATAAAATATTACGAATTGGATTTTACTACCAACTTTTGGTGTTAGCAACTAAAAAATTGTCGTTCTATATTAAAATTAAAATAAAAACTTTCAATCAGTTGCTGCAACTAACTAGAGGTTGAGTTTGCTATCATAGTTTATAGCAGCAAATTAAAAAATTAACTTTTGTGACTTTCAAAGATATTATGACTTGTGAATTCCCAAATGGGTTTTGAAAGTCTGTGCATAAGATAACAGGTTTGTGGCTTTTCAAAATGTGTGGTTGAAGAAATGTATATAGACATGCTTCACCATTAGGAAATAAATTTCAATTAAAATGACAATATGTCAAATAATAAATTTCTTAAATTGTGTATTTTGATTTGCGTTTATTGTTTGTTTTTATTTCAGCAATGAAGGCCAATTTTTCTTTTACAGGTACCAATTATGATATTGTTTTAATTATATTAACCAAATTTTCGGTAGCAAGAATAACATTTATTTCAAATTCCATACTGTCAACCAATTTTTTTTGTTGCTGCAACTATTAGGTTGAGGGTTATAATTAAAATATAGTGGTACCACAAGAAAATTTCAGTCGCTATAGCAGAATTCTATGCTAGTTGCTGCAACCGCCAAAATTCAATTGGCAACAAATTCAGTTGTCACAACGAATATGTTTTCTCTGTGTACCTATTTCTGAATCAAACAGTTTTTCATTAGTAATTAGTTGGTTACGCTTTTTTGGGCAAATGACACACAAGTTTGTGGCAAAAATGAACTAGTGAACGAGTTCGACCCAAGTCTAAATCTTCCATTTACGGATATCGTTGCAACGATACACTGAGCAAAAAAAATATGGCAACAATAAAACTTGGAAGCAAGAAAATACTACTGTTAACATTTAACGCGGCACAACTTGGGCTCAATATTATGTCTTGCCATTCAACACAGTTGTTAAGTCCCAATTTACACTATGCAAGTCTTATTGCTAAGCTGATTAGTTTGTTAGGCTAGAGAGACGGGGGGAAAAGAAACGTTGCTGTTCCCCTCGTCTCTCTCTCCCTGAAACGAATCAGCTTAGCAATAAGACTTGCATAGTGAAAATTGGGTTGGGGCCCACTGTGCGGTGGTTAGACTCCTGAATACAGTGAAAAGCAATCAAATATCACGCTGCTATTTTAGTGCACATGTTGGCAAGTGCTTTAGTTAATATTTGTGTGATTCGGGAGTGCTGGTTGTTGCAACTTTTTTTGCATAAGTCATGTTGAAAATAGGAAAAACTTTATTCACACCACACCTCGAAATGCATGTGAACGCAGCGTGAGCACATTTATGTTTCTAAGTATGTATGAGTAATTTTCATATTAAATTGATTCCAAGAAACTTAAGTATTCACATTAAAATGAGAATTTGTTATTTTTAGTAATCTGTTGACTTATGTGAGCATGTGTGTGCATGTCAAAGGATGTGCTATAATACATGTGAAAGTTGGCCGTTTGCTTAGAAGCAGAGTAAGTCGTTTTATATACATTCATTCACCTTTAAAAACACGTCTGAACATATATTAAAACTTAGCCTGGAAATGTATGAGTATGTAAGTCTTTTATTTTTGTGTTTGCTGAGGCCACTTTGAGTCTTTGTTATTTTTAAGCAAGAAAATTTTCAAATCATTAACATATACATTAGAGTGGTTCGAAAAAAAATTGTGCCAGTCACCCCCTAGGATTAAAGATAATGTAAAAACAATTCCAAACATATTTTTTTATTTTTTTGCCACGCCTACAAATACCGCCCTTTTAGTATTTTGTTTACTGTGTCGCCATTTTTAGTCCGATCATAACGTTTTGTATATCGGTGTTCATGGCTCTGAAACGGCTACATTTCTGTATTTAATAAGTTTTTACTACCAGGTCATATATATTTTTGAACGAAAGTCGTGGCTAGAATATGACGTGGTAGTAAAAATCTATTCAAGATAGAAATGTAGCCCTTACAGAGCCATGAACATATACAAAACGTTATGATCGGACTAAAAATGGCGACACAGTAAACAAAATACTAAAAGGGCGGTATTTGTAGGCGTGGCAAAAAAATAAAAATAAATATTTTTGGAATTGTTTTTACATTATCTTTAATCCTAGGGGGTGACTGGCACAATTTTTTTTTTGTATGGAAGGCGAACCACTCTAATATACATACATACATATGTACATGTAGGTATGTCTACAAGTAATAAAGCATTAAGTGTGTTGCACCTTTGTCAGCACAATCGTGTGTGGTTGCAATGTCAAATTCAAATTTATCCGTTTCCTGACAATTTTCTAGAAACCAATCATTTTCCAGCAGTTTACTCTTCATTAAACTTAAAAGGGTTGTAAACATAGTTGTTACTCTGATCAATGTGCTGCAAAAATAAAAAATAAAAATAAACAAAAATAAAAATAAAATACTTCTAGAAGCCAGTAAGTAACAAGCAAGTATAATAACAATATTGAGAACTCTCAAGTCATTTTCCATTTATAAATATTTTATTTTATTATTCTTGGCAAATTCTAGTGGGGCGCCATAGTTATTTTTATAAAAATGTAAACGAAAAAAGTAAATAAACTAACCTGTATGTAAGAACTCACAAAACTAATGTGCAGTAGTGGGCGTTTATTTGAAAGTTTTTCAAGATATATGAATACATGCATGCATATGTATGTATGTGTGTATGTATGTAAGTATGTGTTTGTGTAAATTTGTGGTAAAGAGTGAAAATAAACAATCGATTTGCATAAATCCATATGTATGTATGTGCGTTTAAGTGTCTGTCTATTAAATCTGTATGTCTCTTATGGACTCTATGCTTCCAATTTTAACGACTCATTGAGCAATAACTAATTTGGTATGAATAATGTTTCTATATATGTTTTGTTTGTTAATTTTATCTTGGCATCGCTTAATCTTCAAATCGCTGGTGGGTGGTCGGCTTTCCAAAGGTTTCTCTTTAATTGGTTTAGTTGCACTGCGGTTACGTGCTCAAGTTGAGGATTATATATTTTATCTTCAGTCTTCGATATTAAGCGAATTACATATTCAATGGAATCTTTTCCCTCAAACTGGAAATTTTTTGTAAAGGATTTAAGATACGAGTATACATAAGGTCAATTTAAAGTTTATGAAAATTATTTTTGCATCTCATCTCAAACTAAAGTTCAACGTTCCCAAAAAAAAGGCTTTACAAAAAGCACTTAGTTTACAGAAATACTGTCTTGGAACAAAGTACATTGAACTTTTCTGAGTTAGTTTGGCTCAAAATATAACGAAATATGTACACACACATAAACACACATAAATTTATTCTAGCACACATTTATTAATCAAGTCTATTAGATGAGCCTAAAATCTTTTAATGGCACTTGTAGCTGCTTATTGCAATAACGAATGTGTAGTGTTGCGTTGATTGTTTATTATAAAACCTTGGCATGCTTTTTGGGTCATAGCTTTAGCATTAAGCTTTTGGAAAAGCTCTTGCTGTGGAAGAAGAAATAATAGGGTTGTGAATTGGATAAATTGGTTTGGAAATAAACTATGTTACAAACTGTTATACACATTCTTTATAATTAAAAAATAAGTGTGAAATTCTATTGTAACCTTGCTGCTACACGTTCATAAAATTGATTTAAATTTTTTCACACGTATGGTTTGTCAAAATTTGCTAAAATAGAAGTTGTGACGTAGGTTGCAAGCAATTCGATTACCAATTTTATGTTCAAAGTGCCGTCGTCGAGGAAACAATCAAAAATTTTCGCCTAAATATTTTATTTCAGCAAAGAAAATGACTTCTGTCTTAAATTGTTTACAAACACAAAAACTATTTTAAAACAGTTGTTAAATTGGTATTCAATTCCCAAATAAATGAGTGTGGTAGTAAAAAAGTGTGAATGTATTGAACTTTGAAACAAAAATTGAAGAAAAAATTTAACGTGTAGCCTCGAAGTAAAGCAGCTGTGGGCTGAAGTACACTTTTCGTGTCATTGTAGTTATTTCTTATGAGTGTTTAGGCTTGTGTTTGTTGTTTAGACTTCGAGAATGTTGCTTGATTTGCTATAAATAACTTTATAGTTTTGTGGTTTTGATCCACGGCCGTAAATAACTGCGACTGTAAATAACTCTTTCCCTAGACTTGCAGTCGCCATTTTTTGCGTTGTTGTTGTTGTTTCGGTCACACAAAATCTTATGTGAAATGCCCAAGTCCAAAGTTGCAAGCGAAATGGACAAACCGAGGATTTCCTCAACACTATGGGCTACAACAGCAATATTTTCAGTTGTGTTCACCAGCTTCACAACTACTGACCGATCAAGTGCTCCACGACAAACCAAAAGCGCTTTAGTTTTACAAATAACCGCGAAATTTTCACATTTTTTATAGTAAATTTCAATAATTTCAATAAGTTGAAGCGTACGTACACTAAAAGAAAAAATATTCACTCAGGCAATGAAGAGCATCATACAAAATTTTTCATTGTATGAAATAAACTCAACTAATTATTCTTCATCAGTAAAAAAAATCATTAATCCAATCATTGGTCCAATGCAGAATTTTCTTTCAGTGTATGTATATGATTTACTTTTTATTAATGGGGAAGTTTTTACTTGTCACCTGCCAAGTAGTTACAATTTGAGTTATGGCAACTGTTAAAATTATCGTTATTATTGTCGATTTGCTCTAGACTATTCAATAAGTTGTACAATATTAAAAAATATATGACACACTTTTTCTTGCGATACAAGTTTGTAGGACTAAATAAAATTTACAAACTTGAATAATATTTATAATAATGGCACAATAATTTTGGTGGTGAAAATGATTATTGTACAATGCTATGAATACAAAATATTACTATTTGCGCAATATAAATAAAAAGACATACGATTTTATTTAATATAATATATACACAGGCAATTTTATTGTATATTATAAAAGCAATTTTATTGTGCAATATCAATTATTGCACAATAGTATTGCAAAATATTCCTTTTTGCACAATATACATAAATCAAAAGACATACGATGTTATTCAATATAATAAACACACAAGCAAGTTTATTGTATATTATATTGCACAATGATATTGAAAATTTCTATACAAAATATTCCTTTTTTCACAAAAAATATCAAAAACCCTTTTATTTTATCCATGCAATTTTATTGTACAACCTCAATTATTGGACAATATAATACATGAGCAATTTTATTGTAGAATCTCAATTATTGCTCAATAATGTTGAAAATATTTATACAAAATACAAATCACAAGCAATTTTATTGTACAATCTGAATTATTGCTCAATAATGTTGAAAATATCTATACAAAATATTCCTTTTTGCGCAAAAAATATAAAAAAACATTTTATCCAATATAATATACACACAAACAATTTTATTGCACAATATAAACTATTACACAATAATATTACAAAGGTCTGTACAAAATATTCGTTTTTGCGCAATATAAATCAAAAGACATTTCACTTTATCCAATGTAATGTACACATAAGCAATAATTGATATTACACAATAATATTGCAAATGTCTATATAAAATATTCCTTTTTGATTTTATTTAATTTAATGCACATACAAGCAATTTTATTACACAATATAAATTATTGTACAATAATATTGCAAATGTCTATTGAAAATTTATATTCAAAATATTCCTTTTTGCACAATAAAAATAAAAAATATTTGATTTTATCCAATAGAATATACATGCAAGCGATTTGTGCAATGTCAATTATTGCACAATAATATTGAAAATGTGCAATATAAATTATTGTACAAAAATATTGAAAATGTCTATGCAAAATATTCCTTTTTGCGCCACATAAAGCAAAAAACATTTGGTGCTATTCAATAAAGTGCACACAAAAGCAATTTTATTGTGCAATATAAATTATTGCTCAATAATATTGCAAATGTCTATAAAAAATATTAATTTTTCCGTATTTTAAAACAAAAAACATTTCCTTTTTGTAGAATATAAATAAAAAAAATATTTCATTTTATTCAATATAATATACACACAAGCAAAGACAACGCTGACAGTCAACTTTGAAATTTCAAAAGGCACCAAAATGGAAAAAAACACGCCATTTGTAAAAAAAAAAACGCACCAAGCTTAGAATTTTTTTTTTTAGTTTAAAATGTTTATTAAATTAATTTTGCATAAAAAGTAAATTTTTTTGCGTTAAAAATTTAACACTAAAACAGACTTTTACAGTTCAGGGTTAAAAAAATAAAACCTAAAAAGACGGCAAATTTTTTACCATAAATTCATTTATTTGTACTACATAGATAATATTTTTTTTTTAATTTCATAAAATCTCTACAAAACTTTTTTAAAGAGATCAACGATTAATAGAAAGGATTCAAAACTAATAAAAGTTCATTATTTATCATTCTAATCAAATATTTTAAAAAAAAATTTTATCAGAAACTTAATATATCCATATTAATAACAAAAATTTAAAATTTTGTGTGATGTCTTCTAAGCGGCTGGACCGATTTTATTAAAACATAGCTAAAAACCTTATCGATCAAGTCACCTTTCAAACAGAAAAAACTAAATCAAAATCAGTCCAGCCGTTTGGCCTGTACGTGGATTCGTCCAGGCACACAGATACACATTACAAACTTATAACACCCCTTTTTTTGGTCGGAGGTTAAAAATATAACAATAAAAACAAACAGCCTTTCACAATATGTGGACATAATTAAAAAAAGAACTTAACCAAAAAAATTTAAGAAATTCATTATTCGACATATTGTCATAAGTATATTTAGTAATTTGAAATTTATTTGCTGTTGGTTCAGCTTTGTCTATATGCATTTCATTGTTGCTGTAACAAATCATCACTAGACTTCAGTCCGAATAAGAAATTATTTCTGATTAAAATTCACTGCAGTTCAACTAAATCTAAAAAAGCTAATCTTTTCATCATTATTGTTATTCTACAACAGATTTCATTTCAAATTGTGATATTTTGTAAACTTCATTACTATTAATATGGTAATTAACACTATCAGGAAGTTAGTAAGTTTCACAACAAAAATTTTCCAGTTTTAACCCATTGTTGTGTTAAATTTGCATTGATGCCACCAAAAATAAAAAAACGTACCAAAATTTAAAAAAAAAGCGCACCACGCACCAACTAAGGAATTTTTCGCACAAAAAAATTTCAAAAAGCACCCAAAATGGTGCGAATCGCACCAAGTTGATAACGCTGGCAATTGTATTGTGCAATATCAATTTAAGGACGCTTTTTCTTTCTATGTAAAGGCATTCAGTCACAAAGAAATTTACAAAAATACTGTTAATAACATCTTGGGTAAGTGGGCTTAGCCACCCCGCTGTCATATTCTGCAAATTCACTTTGTAAAGTATGTTTTGAAGCAAGAAATAAATAAATAGTGTAAAGTTGTTTCAAAACCAAGCAGACAAGATGAATAAATTCAGTAAAGTGCGACTCTGACTCGCGCACGAGGGGTTCCGTACGAACACTAGATATGTAATTTAATACAAACTTCATCCTATATAATATATAGTTTTGGCATTTTTTTTCGTTTTTGGGATCTTTTCGGTTTTTTGTTTTGGCGTTTTTTGCGTTTTTTCGGTTTGGCGATTTTTTTAAGTTTTGGCTCCTTTTTAGTTTTGACACTTTATTTTCTTGTTTGGCGATTTTTTTCGGTTTTTGGCGTTTTTTCATTTTGGCGATTTTTTTTTATTTAAAATTTTGTTTTAGTTTTGGCGACATTTTCGCGTTTTGGCGATTTTTTTATTTTTGGCGTTTTTTTCATTTTGGCGTTTTTTTTCATTTTGGCGATTTTTTCGAATTTGGCGATTTATTTTAGTGTTAGAATTTTTTTTTTTAATTTTGGCGATTTTTTTTCGTTTTGGCGATTTTTTTTAATTTTTGGCGATTTTTTTTTTTTGGTTTGGCGATTTTATAATTTTCGTTTTTTTTTAGTTTTACCGTTTTTGAAAATTTCAAGTGTTTGCCTCTTACGGTTTCCAAGATATAGCAAATTATCAAAATTACATAGTCAAAATTGCATTAACTGATGGACCACCCTTTAATTTTAATTTTTTTTAAATTTTAGTGTTAATTGTTGTAGTCTGTATAAAAATACACTAATTTTACAAATTTCAAGTTTCAATATACATACATATGTTCATACAATTGTATGTATATTACATGGGATTTTAACATTTTTCGTTGCTCGTTTTGGAACACCCTTTAATTTTTAATTCTCATGTATTTGTTGTTGTAGCGGCCAAGGTTCTACATACTGTGTCCAAATTTTAGGTCCGTAGCTCTTACGGTTCCTGAGAAAATACCGTGTGACGGACAGATGGACAGACGGACAGCGTAGCGAAAACAATAGGGTTCCTTTTCACCTTTGGTGTACGGAACCCGAAAAAGCCACTTAATAAAAATATATTAAAAGAGAGCAACTGAATTTCCTTTAAGAAAGAAGAGAAATTTCTGCTATTTGATTGCATAAGCTTGCAATAGCAATATACATATATTAAAAATTATGGTCTTGCTTCCGCGTAAATTCGTCCGGCACTTTATTTTTTTTTTTGTTGCTAATTTTATATTTATTTATAACAAAAGGTACAAAATTCAAAAATCATTTTTTTCCAATTACATATACACACAAATACATATACAAAACTCAACCAAATATTTAGCTAATTAAATGGCAATTGATTTACATATTTCTCTAAAATTAAGAGTCCATTTCATCGGAATCATCATCGTCCCAGTCCCAGCCATTAAATTGAAAATCCTGTAATTATAAAAATCATAAAACTAAGATCTATTCTGCATACTCGTGTGTTATTACACTTACATAATCATCCATGTCTATATCCTCCACAGCGTCCGTGCTGGGCGAACAGGCAATATACGATACACCTGTATTGTGACCAGAACACTCGCATGTTTGAGTGGGTGCTGGCAACGCACTCTTTGCCACACGTTTCGCAAAAATGGTGGCAAATCGTTTGATGGGATATTTGAATTTGGGCATCAGTTTGCGGGCACTGAACACCGAACCATTGGTCTCCAAAGCCAAAGGAGTGCAAATGCCCAAATTGCTTTTGGGAATACGCAGTTGAGCTCTTGTGGCATTGTCTCCCTCGGGGAAGCGTTTCGAATAGACCATGTCTAGGTCCAGACCAAAGAAATGCCTCAATTTACGTGTTTTCTCAAATTCGAATTCAGTGTCTGCTAAAATGTGCAAAACAACACCTTCCTCGCGCATATACTGCAGTATGGAACTGTAGTCGAAACGCATATCGCGGGCGGCACAATCGCTGCAGGACAGTAGTATGAAGGTTTTCGAGACCCCGGGACGGAAATTCAAGCGCGAGGCAGTGGAAATTGCCTGCAGAATATCACTGTTGGTGCCATTGGTGGTGTCTATGTGAGCGAAATACTTTGCAAGATTTCTAAAGTCGTAAGTGAAAACTGAGTTTTCATAGTAAATGCTGCGTGGCTGGTCGAATGGGGCTACACCACCGAAAGTAACAACAGCATAGCTGTGAGCAAAAAAAAAAAAAAAAATTAACAAAGACTTGAGTTATTGCTGCAAGCGAGAAAACTTACCGGTTGTTGGAGATTTTGTGGGCTAAAAACTGTTCTTGTAAAGTGGCCAGAACGGCCATAACGTTCTTATTCGCTGTAATATTAGTATTGCAGGGCTTGGCTTCTATTATGAAAACTACATCGCTGCTGTGAGGCACAGCATTACCACTCAATTCCACAAAGGTGCCCTCTTGTACATAAGATCCATTGGAAAGTTGGCAGCTGGAATAAATGTAATAATATCGTTACCTTAATATCTAAAGGTCCTAACGCTCAGGCAATGAATGCCTACTACTACTACTAGGTGTTACCTTCTTTAGGAAAGGGATAGTGATAGGGAAGACAGTTGGTAAAGGAAGAGATAGAGGAAAGCTTAATTTTTTACAACTATTTTTTCACATTTTTAATAATGCAGTGTTGCAGCGCCTCTGGTGTCAATAAGGCGTATTAAATTTGGTTGGTTGTTTTACTTCGCCGATGATTTTTGCTACACAATACCGACGAAGGAGAGCGCTCTGATGTTACATTAGGATTAGTATTCGCTGAAGTTGTAATAGTTCAGATACCAGTGACTATGCCTTCATCACTTGAAGTTTCCTACAACAACTGGCACTAATGGGACACTAATGCACATCAGAAAAATGTGTGATGTTCTTATTAAATGACTGTCAAAGACCTGTCAAAGACCAGGGCCTTGGATTTAAAGTCAACGAGCTAACTACTTCAGCCAATGCCAACGAGTTTTTTTGTATATTTCGATAGAAGAACAGGTATCGAAAAATGCAAAAATCTCGATTTAAAAAAATCATGAGTTAAGGTAACCATAAATAAAATTAAATAAACTTTCAAATGAACTCACTAAACACATTGGTCCGGCACCCTCATGGGAATTTTTGCACTTGAGCAGGCCTCTATATACGCCAAAGCGGCCGTACAGGCGCCTTTGTTGGCTGGATGTCCTGGACGTATAGAATTGGAATTGCTGCCCAAATCTAAACAGATGTCATAGAACGGCTGCATCTCCACGGTATCCGCACAGGCTGATAACATGCCCGACCTGAAGTAGTGATCACACACTTTGCTAACATTCTCCGGTACAGAGGGTTTCAGCGTATTGGCTTTCATTTTTTGCTTGCAGTCCTGAACACTCCAGGAGTCAGTGAACTCGGTGGGATTTTTGGTAATTTTATTTTTGGAAGTGGTGAATTCGTCAAAGATTTCATTGTTCATGGTGCCCAAGACGCCGGCTGTTTTACCGAAATACCAACCACTGACTTCGAACCAACATAAATCAAATTGAACATTGCAACTCAAACTGAACTCGGTATCGGAAGTTATCGACAAAATATCTAGATCTCGGGCAATGGTAACATCATGTAATTTTAAAGGCAGCAAAGACTTTTTATCGCCATTTATGGTTATAAGCTGTAAATTTAATTATTAATTTGAATATTAATGAAATGGAGGAAGTTTGGTCTTACATCACTGCCCAAATCTATTTCTATTAATTCACCATTAGCTATAAAGTTAAGTTTTCTCATAGCCATGGCATCACTATTAGCTGAACTGGTCTAGAAATGTTAAAAGAAAATAATAATTTAAAAGTAAGTATTATATTATGGTATAGTTAAGCAACAAGCTTTTACCGAAGGCTCTAGCATTAGGGTAAAATTGCCTTCGAAGAATTCGTGAGTCAAAAGATATGAACACTGTCTATTGCGTTGGCTGCCCGACATTTGCTCGAAATGCAAATTCAAGCCCACAAATCGTTTGTCGAATGTCATATAATGGCGGGAATCAATCAATAAAGCTCGTGCTAAAAGAAAGAAATATTATTGTGTTGTAACACTTTGTCAAAAGTTGCTTCAACTTACAGTAGAAGGGCGGTAACCAGGTCTTGGGATCCAAATGCTGTCTCATATTGTAGATGCTGCGTATCATCGAAGAGTTTGTGGTGACCAAGAGATTTTGAGCTTTGGCTAAAAGTTTATATTCTGGTATCTCTTCAAATTTCGGGGTCTCATTGAAAGCATGCCAAGACATTGGCAATTTCTGTTCCAAGTCCATAACACCAACATCCGGATCAAAAATGAACTTTGTTTTTGCTTCTCTGTACATATCGGCTGTTTCAAGAGCATTGGTGGCATAGTTGCGCAACTTATTGGCTATCAAAGCATACAATTCGCGTATCCTGGCTTCGAACTGCAACTCCTCAGCTACCCATTCAATTTTAGCCACTACTTCCCGGTACTTTTGTAAAACTATCTCCACCTGTTCGATCTTTTGCAACTCCTTTATCTCCTCCCATATCTCCGTTACCACTTCATTGAGCTCTACTCCGAATGGCACCAATTTGAAATATTTCTCTTTGACGAAATTCCAAGCAATCAAAGAATATTTCTTTATATTGGTAATGGCATCGTGGGACTTAATATCCTTGTATAAGCGATCCACATCTTGGGTAAAGCTGGAGACTTTGTTAAAATAAGGGGACTCAGCTAACTCATTGGTTCGCTTGTAAATGAAATCGAACAACTCTTTGCTTAAGTCCCACAAAGCAGATTCGATATAGCTGACTAGTTTAAAAATATGCGGCTCCAAACGTTTCAAAACACCCCGCCAATAATTCGTCATCATTGTCCAGAATTTGTTCCACAAGTTTTCCACATATTTTATAAAGGAAATGTGCAAATCCTTAATAAATTTATCATATTTATGCACGGCCTTTTCTAAAAGTCCCGACAAATATTTAAGCGAATTGCCGTGAAAGAAGCGGCTGATGGCCTCCAAAATATTATTATAAGTTTTCTTAATCGTTTCTATTAGCCAAACAATACTATTGCGCAAAGCCTTGCCGGATTCTCCCATGGCCTGCCACACTTCTGAGAATATTTTGGGCAAGGACTCAATGTGATCTCTAATGGCCAACTCATCTATGATGGTGAGAGTAAAGTTGACAACTGTTTTAATGTAAAAATCATTGGCCTCATACGACTGATTGACGAACAACCGCAAGTCATTTAAGTCTTCCTCCAGAACACTTAGCTGACCAATATCGTCGAAAAACTTCTGATTGTAGTCCCTAGAAGTTTCCCAAACAACGTCCAAAGCTTCTATTGCCTCACTGTACAAGGACTGTATCCAAAAGTCTATACCATCCGAGAAAGAACTGTAAATCGAAGAGCCTATGGCATGGAATTTGTCTCTTAGCTCCTGCTGGATATTTGGACGCCAGTGGAAACGTCCGGTAATCAAACGCGAATGATTCATTTTTAAATAGGAACTTATATCTACAACACGAATTTCTTCATAGTTTCTCCAGATATCCAAGAAACCACTGCGTGCATCAGGTATAGAGCCCACCAGCTGTAGATTTTGGCTGGCATCTTCAGTAAGATTGACCTCAGCTCGTGCATATTTCTTCAGAATATCCACCACAATGTAGCCAGTGTTATTGGTATCAGGAGTATCCCAAATTGTAGCATTCATACCGTATACCGGATAGTTAAGAGTTGGTATGAGCCAAAGTCTTACCGAACGATAAGGAGTGTTGCGCTAAATAATAAAGTATTAATAAAAGTAATTTATGGTATAAAAAAACTCTCTTACAATATACTCAATCTCCTTGCGATTAACATCTAAGAGGGCCAAAAATTTGCCATTTTTATCGGGATAATAAGAACGCTTGTAGCATCCATTTGATTTGGTCCTGTAATAAGAGGATTTGGCTGCCACAGAACCATTCAACTGCACATCTATTAAGGATGCCACATGATGGGCAAAGAACTTAAAGGTATAGTTGGTGTGACCATATTCTTGGTACAAATCACTTAGCACAGCCTTTAAAACAATATCGTGATCATCATCATCTGAGTAGTCAATAATCAAATCCGTTCTTAACAAGTCGACATTGCCACGATAGTAATTGGCCCTCAGTGTTACGTTTTTATCTAAATAGGGATGATCAAGTATTATCAGCAAAGACTGATGGTCTTTATCTCCTCTACCCAAAGGTTCATCTTGCCACAACACAGAAGTACGAATTACACTGGGCACATTATCATAAGATTCGGGATTGGTCCATTTGAATTTAACGTCAGAGAAAAATTTCTGATCGGTATAATAATACCAACACTCAGTAGACAAGTTTCGCTTTGGATAAAAAAGATCAATAGCGAACTTTTGCGAGTCGTTGCCAACCTATTAAGATAATTTATTTTTAAATTTATTAAAGCAAATTTCAGGAGTTTAATCATCGCTTTCGATAATGAGCTGATTCGACCACGTTTTTTCAGTTTGAGATAATGGCACTCGATATCGAGGAATGTAATGCCATAATCTCAAATTGAAAAACTTGATCAATCGTTATCGAAAGCGGCGACTAGATCCCAGCTTTTACTTACCGCTGTGTGGTTAGTCAACTCTATATTATAACCGATCCAGACTGTTTTTGACAATTCTATTTTACTCCAATGTTTGACATTCTTTTCATACTCTTCTTCATAGCTGGTAGTTAAAATGACCGTGCGGTTGGGATGTATGATGACTATTTTAAACTCCTCGCCGCCAGACTTGTAAGTTGTATACAATTCTCCTGTCAAATTAAAGTTAATCGCATTTCTCAATTCAAAAATTTCTATATGCTTGAAGTCTACTGGTTTATTTTTCTCCCTTTTATTAACATAATGAATTCCCAAAGGCTTCATTTCATTCTCCACCGTTATATCTGTAGTAGTAATGTAAACAGGTTCATATTGGTTCATACATTTGTATTTACTATCAAGTATTTGGTTGTCATTATAATTAATTTTGAGATAGCCATTATCCAAATAAGGCTTTTCATTTAGGCCATATTTAATATTAGCACGATGACGAGTAGCTAGAGGAATTTCCATGTCTATGTTGCCCGTAAGGTTACGCTCAAAATTAGCAACATTTTCATAGAAACTATGAAGCTTGAAGTAGGAGCTGTCAGAAGGCCAAGTTCCTCTTACGTAGCGATAGGTTTCAGGACTGAGAAATAATGTCTTGCTATTTGATAAATTAAAACATATAAACTTACAAACACTTACCGCTTTGTGGTAAAATTAAAGTCTGCCTTAAGCCAAGTAATATTTAAGAAAGGTGTGGTGCTGTTAACAAAGCCATACATATTGGAAATTTCCTTAAATGCCACATCTAGATCTGCTATTTGTGTAGAAGCGGGATAGTCGACAGTGCATCTTTTTTTTTTTTTGAAAGATAGAAAAAATATATGAATTGATAAAATATACGTAGTTAGTACTTACGCCAAAGTGTGATATGCATCATCTCTCAGATCGTATTTGCCCTTCATAAAGAAGGTGTCTTGTTCCGTAAACTTGGGAGTAATGAGCTTGGCATAGAACTCACGTTTGGCCTGGTTCTTACGCAGCATTTGAAAATCTGCTTCCACTGTTGATGTATTTGTGTCAAAACCCCATTCTATGTGACCCATACCTTGTAAATATGTGGCATTTCTGTAGGATAAACGACCCACATACTTGCGCTTTTCTTCCTCTGAATGATATTTGCCCTCCAGAAACACTTCTGGTTGGGCGCCTTGCCTGCTAACCAAATTCCCTCTATATCTTAAACCAAAATTGTGCTTATCACCAACAGGCAGCGGTAGTACAGCACATATATCAGCTTGCAAGTCATCAGATGAGCGATAACTCATGGAACCATTGACATCTAATTTCCACTTGGCATCCATATCCAATGTGGCTCCAGTGACAAGACGTAAGAAATTTTTGTCGGGATTTATGTACTTGGCACTGGCATGCACAATTCTGGGACTGCCTTCAGGACGTTCCATATAACTGTCTAAGGTGAGCTGCATATTTTCAGTCCAAATCAAAGTCCAAACACAGTTGCCTCGTCCAATATGAGGTCCTATATGATATTCTCCCTCTACCTTACCACTATCCTTACGCAAAGCTATCTCTGAATGTAATTTAAAAGAATCGATACCCAATTCCTTCCAAGGCGTTTCTAAAGCTATGTCAGCAATAAAATGACCGCGCTCTACTGGCATTAATTTTCCATTGAAATTTATGCGTTTTATTTCAGGCAGGGTCGACTGCACTAGAACCGAAAAGTCAGCGCCGGTGTCATCTGCTAAGGAATAACCACCAGATACTTGGCACATACTGCCATCTTCAATAGCACTGAATTGGAAGTTAAAGCCTTTTTGACTTCCAGCAGCTTCCGTGACACTGAATTCAATTACTCCGTCGCGTCCCCCAGACTGAGGCTGTACTCTTAAGCGAGCTTCAGCTGGATAAGTATCTGCCATTGTGATGATACCGCTGAGAGCATACGTTACCAGATTGCGGTAAAGGTTGCCATTAATGTGATATTCACTTGGATTATTGGGATTATGCACCATCGAGCCATGCATGGAAATATTGCGGAAGTTCTCTATGGGTGTCCAGATTTCTACATTGAATATATCATTCTTCTTACTGGCCCTTGAGCCATATTCGATGCGTTGACCAGTTCGGCTTATGAAACACAAATCAAAACTGAGCTGTGGATTGGAGCTTCTGGTTATCTCAAAACTGGTTTCCACTAGTTTCAACGGGAGCATACTTGTCCTTAGCCTGCCATCCATGTTTACAAAATGTGTAGGATCTTCGTGCCAGAAAGTTTCTATTTGCAATTCGCTGACCACATCACCATCAATTACAACAAACTGTATTTCCACCATGTTGTCAACGTTCGAAAAGTCCTTCTTAAAGTACGCTCTACAAGCATAATGAGGCACCACGTTGGTATCAAGCAAAATACCCACTGAAGTTTCCAGGAAGTTGTCTTCTATCTAGAGTGAAAGTAATTAATATATATCAGGGGTCTAATTGTCGCTTTCGATTACGAGCTGATTCGATCACGTTTTTTCAGCTGAAGATTATGATATTCGCTATCGAGTGAATGCCATAATCTCAAACTGAAAAACGTGATCGAATCAGCTCGTTATCGAAAACGATGATTAGACCCCAGAATTATCTACTAGAAAAAGTAAACATACCTCTACAGAGCCATCCAACGACAGGAAGGAATTGGCAGTGCGAGATGAAATATTTCCTTTGTAAATATTGTCCATTTCCACTTCAAATCTACCCCATATATTTAAGTTGGGCAAAGCATCAAATGGAGTTTTTATATTAATTTTAAAATTATGCTCCTTAGGCTTAACCGTATCATCAATCTTTGTATAGTTTAGCTCAAGACCAGTTATTGCTGGTCGATCCACTCCGTTACCAACAATAAATTGAATTTTGTCGTACAAGAAATTAAAGTCCAAGTCCACATGATATTCTACTATAGACTTGATTTCTCTAGCAATTGAAAATGGTGTACTTATGGTGAGCACATTGAGCACATTTATATAGTCCGGATAGTATAAACGATCCTTGATATCTATGCGTCCTTGTGTCAACTGAATATTGCCCACAATTAAATAATAATCCATTATCTCTTGCACATCAACAAAACCATCCACAGTTGGCCAAACTAAAGTATCCACCTCAAATTCCACAAAATAGGACAAAAACTCATCATAGTCTATATCGTCAATGTCATAGTCTTCGGACTCAATTTTGGGTGGCTGAAAATCTTCATCATACAAAAGTTCCAGTTCTATCTTATTGCTGCCCAGTTGAGTTAGAAGTTTCGATTTGGGATGCCCATCAATCATGAATCCCAACTTATATTTGGACAGTTTGCCATGCAGGTAGAGTATGAAAACATCTTTTCTTATAAACTTGGCTATAAATCCATTTTCTTCGAAGCCCGGCAAAGGAGTAAATACTTTAAAGGAATATTCAAAGTCATGCAGATTATATGTGCGATCCACTGCAATAAAACCTAGTATAGCATTATTCCATATGCCTCTTAAGTCTACGGTATAGGAATTTATTTTAGCAAACAAAGCCGCCTGCTGAAAGCCTTCTATGGGTGTGGCAATGCTTAATTTAACATCGAAGTTCATTAGGGATAAGACATCGAAAAGTACTTCGGCTCCGAGTGCTGATGTTGGTGTTCTTACTTCAGCCACAGCATGATGTTGCTTTTCATTCAAACCAAAACGCCCATTTATTGTGCGGAATTTTTCCAAAGGCGTAGTAATATTAATTGTCAACATATTATCCGAGAATTTTCTAACATAACCATCTATGGCCAAAGTGAACTCACGAATTTCAAAGTCCAATGATGCAGCACCTTGAATTTCACTTTTTTCATTCAACATAAATTTGGCGGCAAGGCCTCCTTTGCGGTAGCCCTCAAATGGACTGATCAAGAATACAGTTCCGGTAACATTTTGATATCTTGAGTCTTGCGTCAACTCCCATAATGATTTTATGCTATAAACACTTATTGTTTCGTTGGGGCCAGTGTAACGTAAATTCAAAAGACTGTCAAACTTTTTCATATCCTGCCAGTGCTTAAGCTTAACATTCACAATAGGTATCTCCTTGACGGTACTGTTAACGCCAAAGTATATATCAAATCTTACTAGAGGCTCATCAATTTCATAGTCACTCTTATAGCCCAATTCCAAAATCTGATCATTAGCCCATGCCAGAGAGGTGTTGGCCAAAATAAGATTTCCCGAGTTATAGACACCAGCAGTGAAACTATTTTTGCGCCAGCCTTCGAAAGGTGTGGTCAGCTCCATTTGTATCCAATTATGGATCTGTTTGCCAGGCATAACTCCCATATTATAGCTAAAAGCAATCATATCATTAATGCTCCAACTGGCCCTAGCAGAGCCATAATACTGAGGTCCCCCCGTAAAAGCATCAAAACCGCAACTGATGGTTCGTTCGGGATATGTAATCATGGCACTGCCTTCATAAAGTTTATTGCCAGCATTATTAAATTCAGCCAAGAGACCCAACCGTTGCGACGGATCACGATTGGCATCCCACTTTAATTCAAGTGACAGCTCCCTTCTCGGCCTTATGGATAGCAGGCCAAGTTTAATGTGTATATCACGCAATTTATCCAAGTGAATTTCTACTTGAACCATTTTAGGCTGTTCCGATAGAAGTTTGGCATTTAACCAATAGTTCTTTTTTTGAATTTTTAGTCGTATTTCGGCATTGGTATTCTTATCCATATCATTTTTGTTATATTGTACGGTTAGTCCATACGGATCGTTGCCATAGCGAGTTTGTATATCTGCAAAGAGAACCATTTGATTGCGCCTATACAAAACATTAAGCGTAGTGACTTGGAACGAAGGACTTTCCACAATCAACTTCATGTGATGTAAACTTTGTACGCGTGAGCTTTTGTCCTTGTAATTGCCTTTGATGGAAGCCGAGTGACCAGTAAACCAGGAGCCATTTAGATATATCTGGAAAAGATGGAAATCATACTTTTATACTTAGAGTGGTGTTTTATATCAACCTACCATATAATTTTTACTAGTAACTTCCGTTAGCTTAAGTCTCACGGTACAGGAATTAAACTCTGGCACTGTTACATTGACATATGCATCTATGGCGAACAGACTTTTTCTTGGCAAATGTACGGAAAATAGGCCTGTAACTTCTTTTTCTGCAGCATAACGCAAGCCCAGCAGAACATTGTGCTCTGTACCATTTTTGCTGCGTTCTTCATGTCTGCAAAGACAATAATTAGTAGTTCTTTGCTTTTTTGTTTTTATTTGTTTTATAATATGTACTTACTTCAAGGAAACCCTGAAATCAACTTTGGATCTGGGTACTTTAACCTCGAAACTGGCTCTGGTATGCGAGCCTTCCATTAACAGGTCTGCCGAGTAGGAGCGAGCAAATATCAAGCGAACTGAGCTGGTATGCTCTGGATTAACGTAAAATGGATTATTGTTGTAGGTCACCGTGCCCTCTGTGTGACCTTGCAAGCTAAGCCAGGTGGCATTGGAAACAAAATTTAGCTTGGGATAGGCTGAAGTTATGAGCTTCACATTACCCCGATACTCTGTTTTAGATTTGTCGCCCATGTTTACCAATTTCCCCTCAAAATTGATGTTTTCTATTCTATTGGCCTGGAATCTATAGTTAATAGTAATATTTGTTGAGGTTGTGATTTCAGTTTGCACATAGTTGCCTTTAAGCATGGCCTGCAGCTTCTTGGTTTCAAATGAAATTTCAAAATCGTTCTGCTTTATGCCATTTTTCTCGTTAACCCTAATCGTACCAATGAGCCCGGTAATATTGACACCATTTATGGTCAACAACATTTTGGGCTTGTACACCCATGCGGTACGGTCCTGCCAGCGCCGCAGCTCCATGTTTAAATCAAAACTTCGATTGCCATTTGTGTCAAGGAACACATCTAGCCGGCGATCGTCGGGGTTGCCTTTATAGTTACAGCCAGCTGAAACCTTAGTGTCGGCATTAACAAACGATACCGAAGCATTAAAAACATCAACGGTGGAAGTTATATTCGTAACTAGCAAACGTTTGGCTACCGATCCAGGAGTGTGGAATACTAAGGAGAAGTTGGAGTTATTGAGCACCTGATTCCAATTGTATTCAAATACATATTTTTTGGCCGTTAGATCGGATTTCTTTAAAATAACGCTGAAATTTGTGGGACCACTCAGTAATAGACTGGGATAGACCCTGTTCGAAGAATTTGAGAGATCAGGCACACTGAAATAAGAGCATAACTGCAATCCTATAGCTTGATCCAAAACCGGCCAAGTGCAAGTGTTATTAGAACGACGTTTCTCTATGCCGGTTTGGGAAATTTCCTTGTTTTCCTTAAATACCAACAGTTCGGAACGAGCACTAAATATTTCGTTTGTATCCTGGGGCAAATCAAACGAGAATGACACCAAGTTTTTGCCTCTCACCTTAAGTTTGGCTTCGATTTCCGAGTTTGAGTACAAATTGCTCTTTACCTTAATACCCGAGGTGGCATAAAACATATCAGCCTGCATTGTGGTTAAAACATCTACTGATACAGAAGGTTTGAATTTGCCTTCCAAATCAAAATGCCAATCTGTGACAGGCTGAGGGCGATCCAAATTCCCGGATATACGAAAATCAACGGAAGAAGCACCAAAAGCGGTAATGGATAATGGAAGACCTGTGGCCATAGGAACACTGTAGGAGGCATCAAGTAGAACACTAGACTTAGTGTAGGTGATTTCTTGGCCTGATAATATTTTGGTAAGCTGTTCAAAGGGATCAAATTCTCTGGCTAATGCCATGAACTCGAGGTCACTCTCTAGAGAATAGTGACGCAGATCGTTACCAAATACACGCAAACCTATTTGAGCCTTGGGGTTGTTATAGTTGTAGCCCAATTTGTAGCCCATGTCACGCACTTGTTTTTTTATTCCCTCCTTGCGTGACTGAGTTTCCGCTGTTGTAGAGCGTTTTGCACGACTTAAATCTTCCTCGAAGTCATAGTCTTCATCAAAGTTCTCTTCACTATTGGAGGAGGCATCACGTTTAAACCTCAACGAATCCAGATTTAGCAAATTTTCCAGGGTATCTGCAAGCATAAAACATATTTATTATGAGTAGTCGAAGTAAGATAAAATATTAAAATACAAGTACCATCATCCTCAGAACTTTCGTTTCCCAGCAGACGGTTGAAAAATGAGAACTTTTTGCGAAAGAATTCCCGATTTAAGGGACCTTTTGGACCAAATACGGTGGACACCGTTTCCTCAAAACCCTCAGCTCTTGCTGATACTTCCCAAAAGTTTACTGCTTGACCAAAAAGTTCAGTTGTAAAATTTAACGTGGCCATTCGAGGCAAATACGAGTCAGTGGCAAAAAGTAGATTCAATTCAGTTGTAGTGCCTGTAAGAAAATGCTTTAGTCTTGGAAGTACTTTGCAGGATTTATGCTTCTCGATTTCAAACTTACCAAAATTGTACTCATCAAAGAACAAGGAATGCTCGTAGTTACGCGAAAATTTACGTATATCTAGTTTAAATTTATCCGACAGATCATCGTTAAGCAACAAACCTTGAGCTTCAATACGTATAGGCGAAGAAGACTTGGCCAAATTCTTTAAATGCGACCAAACAAATGAACCGACTTGATTGACTTTTTCGTCTTCTAAAATATTTTTGATGCGCCCAACTGTTAAATAGTCTGGACAACGCATGGCCTGCAAGTAGCTGAATGTTCTTATTTCTGAATTTAATGTATAGTTGCTATACGACGCCATGAAAAAATCACGATACATCATACAGTCCACCCGTCTAAAGGCCATTACAGCCTGCAATCTTATTTCTATGCAAGTCAAATCTTGCACAATAATTTCCTGAAGTTGGGCAGCAAAAGGTGGCGACATGACCCCAATATTACCTAGACCTTTCAAAATAACAACCATTCGCTCACGGGTACGTCTTTCGCCACGATACATATTAAATAGGCTGAGGAATTCAGTCTCCAAAAGGTTAACAATACGCTGGACCTTAAGATTCTCGGAACACTTTTCATTAAATCTACAGTAGCTGTGTATTACGGCCGATGCACCCAGAGTATACTCGGGATCCATTTTTTTACGTGAAAACTCCAATATGGTATAGAAGGTCTCTAAAGTTTCTTCGTCAGGACGTTGTATAAAGGACAGTGAAGTTATCCAGCTATGAGCTAGTCTTTTGGGTATAGCATTGCTTATGATTTGATCTCGCATCAATTGGTATGAAGCCGTACTGCCTATATAAGGCAAAGATTCCAAGACATGATTTCTATTGAAGAGAATTTTTAAAAATTTGAACAAGAAAATGTGGGAACGTTAAACTTACTTGCCATTTTCGCAAATGCCAGCTGAACGAGCCAGCAACTGGGTCAAAGCCTTGTAGTCTAGATACTTTGTAGTGTGCAGAAAAGTGGTAAAAACATCTATAAATTCCCTTTGAATTTTGGGATAACCCAAAGTACACATTTCCTTTAGCAAATCCCTGGAGGCCTTGATCTCCCCATGAGTGGGCTTAACAGCAGGAGTATGATCAAACAAAAGACCAGATCTTTTTGGAACCAATTCGTCGGCTAGTAGAAAATTAAACCCATAAATAAGAAAGCGCTTAAAAGGAATTCTTCCCAACACTTACTTTCGGCTAAAAATTCGCCTACACTAAAAGTCTCTTCTCCCTTAAATTCCAATTTATGACTGCTGGTGGTAACAGCGCCTGTACTGGCATTAGAAAACGGTATCAGCTGATGTCGTTCAAAGCAACTAATGTCACGATAAATGCTATTGTCAATGGTGAACTTCAAAGGGTGAAATCAATAGATAAAAAACACGTTTAACAAAAGCTTCTGGTTCATTTATTTTTTTACTTACATTACAATAACTTTGTGAATCTAAAATTGGCCAAATGGTTTTATCATCACGGAAAGTATACGGTGTAGTTTGTAATATTGAATGTGTGAAATAACGATTGCGGCAACTTCTCACATCCTTTTCTTTTCGTATGGTAACAAACACATTGTCAGTGGCTTGCAGAGTGTAGTGAACGTTACATGTGCCGGAAACATCCGTTTCCGTGGTATTGAAATCAACATCAAAACGCATCATGGTATTTTGTAAAGTAGACAAAATGCCCTTTTTAAAGTTCAACACCCAAGTGGGTTCCCCCAAACTGGGACACACTTCACTTATCAAACCATCGTGGAAGGCGAAACGCAAGAGATACTTTTTCAAATCAAATTCCAATTCCCTACGTTTGGGATGCTCATTTGCAGAAGCGTCATCATTCTCAGTTGAGCCCAAATCCGTTTCAGACTCTCGTTCCAAATCGCCATAATAGTCATAGACAATATTGTTGCCAGCACTCGAATCGCTTGTTTTGTCGTTGACGTCTTCTATTTTATCCCACAATCTTACCTCATTGATGCGCAAGTAACCCTCACAGGGCTTGGGGAAAAATATATCTAAATTGGCCTTCAAATATAAATCGGAAGTGTTTTCGCCAGTGCCGGAGAACTGAGCTCTTAGTTGCACGCTGTAGTCGTATTTAAAAATATTTTCGTTGTACTTAAATTTACCATTTTCGATGTCACATTGGGGACGGCCACAAATTTTTGGATCCTTGAGGGGATCTATGAATGAAAATGAAATGAATTCTAACAAAACCAAAGAGCAAATATATTTTCATTTATTCTCATACTCTTTCGAACTGCTGCAGTTGCGTGAAATATTGATAGCAATATTACGCACAAATAAATTCCATCGGCCCTTAGAAGCCTTAAAAGCTCCATTTTGAACTCTACTCAATTGCAGTTTTGATTTTTAGGTTCTTTTCTAATCAAAATTCCATCAGACTTGCTAGTTAATTTTTTAATATAATTTATGTTGATCTATCTAAAAAGAAAAGAAATAAGCAATTAATGCAGTGCAATGAATACAATTGCATTTTAATTAAATATAAATCTCATAAAATCTGCAAATATTTATGGGAAAAAATAGAAAAGAAAACAATAACGACAAATGCACAAACTCTTTTTTCTTTCACCCACAATCTCACACAAATGAAATTAAATCAATGTCTCTTTGTTATTCAAATAAATAAATGTTAGTCTTGAAAATTTTATGTATGGACACGCACACACACAAGCAAAAATACAGACAAAAAAATTTTAAATTTTAATCATACTCGTACAAGCTTAAAATAAATTCAGTTAAGTGCGACTCTGACTCGCGCACGAAGGGTTCCGTACGAACACTAGATATGTAATTTAATACAAACTTCATCCTATATAATATGTCGTTTTGGCATTTTTCTTCGTTTTTGGGGTCTTTTCGGTTTTTTTGTTTTGGCGTTTTTTGCGTTTTTTCGGTTCTGGCGATTTTTTAAAGTTTTGGCTCTTTTTAGTTTTGGCACTTTATTTTCTTGTTTTGGCGATTTTTTTCGGTTTTTGGCATTTTTCTTCATTTTGGCGTTTTTTTTTCATTTTTGCGATTTTTTCGAATTTGGCGATTTATTTCAGTGTTAGAATTTTTTTTTATTTTGGCGATTTTTTTCGTTTTGGCGATTTTTTTTATTTTTTGGCGATTTTTTTTTTTTTTTTTGGTTTGGCGATTTTATAATTTTCGGTTGTTTTAGTTTTACCGTTTTTGAAAATTTAAAGCGTTTGCCTCTTACGGTTTCCAAGATATAGCAAATTGTCAAAATTACATAGTCAAAATTGCATTAACTGATAGACCACCCTTTAATTTAATTTTTTTTTTAATTTTAGTGTTAATTGTTGTAGTCTGTATAAAAATACACTAATTTTACAAATTTCAAGTTTCAATATACATATGTTCATACAATTGTATGTATATTACATGGGATTTTATCATTTTTCGTTGCTCGTTTTGGAACACCCTTTAATTTTTAATTCTCATGTATTTGCTGTTGTAGCGGCCAAGGTTCTTTATACTCTGTCCAAATTTCAGGTCCGTAGCTCTTACGGTTCCTGAGAAAATACCGTATGACTGACAGACGGACAGCGTAGCGAAAACAATAGGGTTCCTTTTCACCTTTGGTGTACGGAACCCTAAAAAGGAGGTATGTGGACGCCCTTTAGACTTGTATCGAACTCATTCAGTAGCTCGTTTTTGACACAAACTAATGCTGAAATCCATGTAATTTTAATAGGTTTGATCATAGATTTGTGGCAAAAACGAACTACTAAAGGAGTTCGAACTCTTTGTTGTGGATGTACAAGGCCCTCAAAGTCAACAAAGCCTATGCCATTGGTCAATTTCAGCCAAATTTATGCGCCAGAGTCATGGAAAATGTAATAATTGGGATGCGCGCCGCTCAGCCCAAGGTGTACGATTTTACATTTTATACCTAATGACATCGATAAGTATTTCTAATAAATAAAAAATTTCAATGATATCTCACTCGCATTTTGTTTTATTTAAATTTAAAAATAAAGAAACAGCATTTATAAATCGTTGTTATAAATATTCTCATTTCTGCTTACAGAATTTGTATGATTTACACATGTACAATACAATTTTCTTATTTACTTTGAGGTTTTTATATTTATTATATTATTTACAAATAAAATTTATCTCTTTGTGTGCACGTGTAGTACAAAATTCTGCTACTGCAATACCGCCAATTATATATTTTTTTTATTATTTTTTCCTTACTCTTTGTGTTGCACATTTATGGGTTTAATTGAAATTTTATATGGGTTTACTCTTGTATTGTTACACACTGTTTTTGCACTTTCATATTTTATATTTTTGCCAATGCCAACAATAATTTGGCACAGCTATTTGTTGTATTCACCGATTCACTTTTAACGCTTTTTGATCTTTTAAAACAAACAGAATTTTTTTTGAGCCCTCAAAGAATACAAATACATATACATAAATTTTTTTTTGTATAAACTTTCACATTTTAAGCATACAAACAGTTGCAAATGTATGTGTGAGTGTGCCAGTTCATACAACACAACCCACACGCACTTACACACAGACACACACACACACACACACACACACACACACACAAATGTGCGAACCGTCAATTAAACACAAAGAGGAATTTTTTAAAGGGAAGTTTTTATTTAAACACCAACAAACATACATTAGCAACTGTTAATCTATTGTATGATAAAATCAGTGTTGCCAAATTGGCTGTAATTTAAATTCTAGCTTAATTGTCAGTATTAAAAAAAATATATATAAAAATATAAATATAAAATATATATATACATATATATATATAACAAAATAAATAATTAATAAAGCATCTCTTTAATATTGAGATATTTTGAAAATTATTCTCTTGACACAAATGCGTATATCGTTAGCTAAAATGCAAAAAAAAACTAAACATAAATATTCCACTGACTAAAGTAGAGTTTCTTTAATTAATTTTTTTATTTTATTTTTTTATTATGTTAAAAATAAAAGGTAATTTTTTTAGCAACACCGTGATTGTTTTTTCGTGTATCATATTACTGTTATACATGTTCAGTTTATTCTATAATCTAAACATGAATCGAATTACAAATGAAGAACACTTGCAGATTATTAAATTTTATTATCAAAATTCATGGAACTATGCTCAAACTTATGGATAATTAAAGTAAACGAGCAAAATTGTGTTCTGGTAACATTTAACCTGCGAAGAGATACTTGTTCCTCAATTCGAATCAACAATCAAGTTGTTCCTCAACATTCAAATGTAAAATACCTTGGTATACACCTTGATCGACGGTTTACATAGAAACCCCATATTGACTCAAAGCTAACTCAAATGAAACTTAAGTTAACTCAAATACATTGATTGATTGGTAGAAATTCAACACTCAGTCTAGATTGTAATCTTTTACTGCCTGTTTATAGAAGCCATGTAAAAATTCTCGGCTGTCTATTTATAATGAAAACAAAAACAAATTTTGAGTGCTTTGTTTTTATTTTCAATATAAATAGCCAGACGAGAATTTCCACATGGCTTCTATGAACTGGCAGTTAATATACAAGTCAATTTTGAAACCAATATGGTGCTACGGAATTTAGCTATGGGGCACTGCTTCAGCTTCAAATATAAAGAGAATCCAACGAAGGCAAAACAAAATTTTACGTTTGATAACATCGGCTCCATGGTATGTACATCAAAAATTCAAATATACATCGTAATTTAAATATGCCACTAGTGACTAAAGAAATTGCAAAATACGCAGGCAAATACTTAACAAAACTCGAGTCCCATCCTAATCCGCTTGCTCGTAACATCTTGAATTTTACTGGACACATCCGCTTAAAAAAGAGGAACACTACGGCTATAATACTCAACACTCCAGATGAAACTGCTTGAAAATATTTTTGTGCTTAATACTACATTTATGTATTATTGATTACTTTCACTAAGTTTATGCCTGACACTGGTTGGGCCTAATTATTATATTTAGATTTCAGATTTGAATACTTATTGCTAGTTCATTTTTGAAGATACAATAAATAAATACATATATGCATGCAAAAAAAAATCATGCTCGGTTAAGAAAGTGCATCGTCCACTCCATTTGATGGTCAACTTGAGCGACCTTCTGAGGCGGCTATTCGGAATGTTGTGATTAAATTTCACACCAAAATTACATTATTGAACATTAAACCATCAACACGCATACGTAGAGTGCAGACAAAGGAAAATATCGCAGCTGTATCCACCAGTATTTTTGATGACCATTCTCAACAATTGGGCCTCTGTTACATGGAAGAGCTGGACTTGGCTGACATGTGGTTTCAGCAATATGGTGCCACATGCCACACATCACGCGAAACAATGGCCCAATTGAGAGTTGAGTTAGGTGAACAGTTTATTTCATATTTGGGGCCGTTCCATCGGCCACATAGATCGTGCGATTTAACGCCCATGTTAAGGCTCATGTCTATAGGGACAATTTCGCAACGGTTGACGCACTGAAGGACAATATTGAATAACTTATTCGTGAGATACCGGCGATATGATGGAGAAATTATGCCAAAAATTGGACAACGCGTATGAACCAATTTAAGCGCAGCTGCGGTCAAAATTTATATAAAATCGTCTTTAAATATTGAATTATATAGATTGTTTTACAAACTCACATAAAAATTTATGAAACATTTCTTCAAATTTTATGTGTTTTTTTTAAATAAAATCCGAAAGCTTTTAATTAAAATTGCAAATTATATTGCAACTTATTTTGGTCAAAGTAAAAAAAGACCTTAACCCGTTGTAATGAAACAGACCAGTCTTTGGTAGGAATCGAACCCCCGACCCCCTCACTTATAGCCAAGCACACTATCCATTAGGCTACCGGAATACAGTGGAATCTTTCTTGGGCGGACACCGAAGGGACCATTAAAATGTGTCCGCACAAGGGGACTGTCCGCTCAAGAGAAAGAAATGCTTTTCTTATGGAGCGCTGCCGGGACCTGTCAAAAGTGTCCGCTACAGGAAGTGTCCGTTAAGGGAGATTCCACCCGAATCCCATTTTTAATATGGTTCATTGCTACGACAAATGTTTGAGAATTTATTGATATTGATATTTATTTTTTTGTTAGTTTCGTTATCTTACATTTCAGCAGACGATATATATGTATGTATATCTGTATTTATAAAGGGTGTCCCAACAAGAACGCAAGATTTAAATTTGGCGCCATTCGAAGTGTCATTGTTTGACATTTGAACAATTGTTATTGTTTGCTAGTAGAAGGTACGAGGTTAGTAAAAATGGAGCGCTACACGAATGAACAACGCATTCTCATTGTGAAATTGTTTTACCAAAATAGTGAAAGTTTTGCGGCTACAGTTCGCAAATTTGCGATCAATTTGGGGTCACAATAATGCTCCAAAAGAGTCAACTGTAAAGACATTAATGGATAAATTTGCCGAAACTGGGTCTGTTAGTGATGGAAAGACAACAACGCGCCTTCGACCAAGTCGATTGACCGAAAATGTTGCAGCTGTACGTGATGATGTCGCTCAAACGCAGGTCAAGTGCAAACAGTCAATGGTGTTCGGTATCGGGAAATGATAACCTAGAATTGAAGAAATGAATGTGGAGGGCATGTGGTTTCAACAAGACGCCGCCACATGTCATACAGCCAGAGAAACAATTCAATTGCTACATCAGTCATTTCCCGGTCGTGTTGTTTCGCGTTTTGGAGACCAGAATTGGCCGCCTAGATCGTGCGATTTAACACCATTAGACTTTTTCCTTTGGGGTTTTTTGAAGTCGATGGTTTACACGAATAAGCCAACGACGACTCAAGCTTTAAAAGAAGAAATTGGACGCTGCATTAATGAAATACCGCAGCATTTATGCAAAATGGCCATTGAAAATTTCATTAAAAGATCGCGTGTGTGCCAGCAAAACCGCGGCGGCCATCTGCCCGATTTGTTGTTCCACACATAACCTCATTTTGTCTGCTTTACGATATAATAAAGTTTCACGATTTTTTTTTAAATATCTATGTTTTGTTTAAAATTTAAATCTTGCGTTCTTGTTGGGACACCCTTTATATGTATTCGTTTCTGTGTATATATTTAGCTTAAGTCTTACTGCAGTGTTTATGAAAAATTTTGGAATTTAAAAAAGTTTATTACACAAGTTCTGTATAATAAACTTGTCGACAGAAAATATTCGATCGATTGGTTGTATTAACTAGAAACAAAATCTAATTTTCTGATTTTATTGTTACAATACAATGCAAATTGTTGGTCAAACAATTTCTGTAGACAACGTGATCTAGCCATATTTTTTTTTATATATAAGGCCTTTATATAAGATCAGAGCGTTGAAAAAAAGAATATCTTAGATATTATATTTACATTAAAATGAATTTAAATTAGATAATTTTTTTTCCAATTTTTAAATAAATTTTAATTTTATGCAATGAAATATTAAGTTTAGAATAAAAGCGATTTATATAAAATAATTCTGGAAATCTGTTGTGGCAACGCTGATGGAAATTAATTTTAAATGCTTTTTCCGACACACATACAACACACACGCGCGCACACACGCGCACATATACATCTTAATATACACTTTGACTTAATATCCCTTTTAAAACTTGTATGTGAATCCATTTTTTTTTTATTGTAGGTTCCATTCAGGTTTTAGTATCGCAAAAAAAATATTTAAAAGCTTTCAAATTAAAAGCAAATTCGGAGCAACTAATGGCAATAATTTAATTAAAACTAAATAGAAATTTACTTTTCACTTTATAGATAATAACAATCCTTATCTGTTCACAAAATTCGTTTGGCAAATAAGCCGTTTCTGGCAACCGCACACGAGTATTGAAATTTTATAACTGACAGTCCTCTTAGAAGAATTCTAAGATTAAATCTTGAATATTTGAAATACCAGTACATCTCTTTATTTTCCCATAAATACATATCATCGGCTTAGAGTGTAAACCTGCTAACTCACTTCCAGCAAATTTTACAGGAGAGACAAAATACTGTTAACAGTTTCTATACAAAGCTTAATAAATTACCCTAGTTAATATATTAAATTTTTTCGACATATAGAACTTCAAATTAAAGTAAATGTTAAGCAAGTCGATGAGCCGTCTCTTTCTCTTTCGAACGGCATCAAAATGTCATATGTTATAAAAAGTAGATTTAGCAGGTTTACACTCCAAGCCGACGATATGAATTTTTTTCAAATCTAATGATAAGGCTTTTCAAATAATTGTTGGTGGTCTTCCTCTCTAGGCAGCGATTACAATTAATTTGTAAACGAAGGTTGCAAGAGAGATTTGTGGGTAAATAAATGACGATGGATAGTATCTATCAATTTTAGTGTGAGTTGTAAGTTGAAATTAATTATAATTATAATATTCTCCTTTTTTTTCGAAACATAGTCCACTTTTAGGTGGATTATTTCCAAATTTTCCAGATGACAGAAGCGATTCGATATAACCTTAACTAATCTATCGACTATTAATACAAATTTTAGAAGCATCAAATCAGCACAAGCTTGCATTCACGCATTATTTTGAAGGAAGATAATTTTTTTTTCCTTTTTTTGCTAAACGGAGGCCTTGCCTAATTAGCTTATATATTTTACATTGACTATTTTTCTTTTTTATTTAATGAATGAGATAACTATTAAAACAAATTCTCCTTTGAATATTCTTACTTGTCCTTTCGTAATTTAGTTGGCCAAATAAAACAAAACTAATTAATAAAATGATAAATTCTCTTGGAAATTATTATTAATAGAATTTATTATGAATATCACGGGCTTACACATGTGCCAGTAAATCTATTTAGAGACTTTCAAATAATTTTCAACAATAAATACTCTACACACAAGACCAGCATGGACATTTCAACAATTAAAAAAAAAAAAAAAAAACAGAGCGCAGTTAGAGAACTAGTGATAGATAATACGTGTAATAATTGTAGGCATTATCTGCAAATAGAATCGAATACAAATGCAGACATAATGATGACCCTTGTCATACCCGGGGTTACCACAGCAACTGATAACACTTGTGAGAAATATTCTAACATAGAGAGACTAAACACTTCATACGACTTAAGTAATAACCCAACAAGCACATTGCTTTGAAAATTATTGGTAAGCTAAGTCTTGTAGAGTGTGTGATTGCACACTAGGGATGTAACGAATGTTCGCATTCACTTTCGCATTCGCAAATTATTCGCTTACTTTTGCTATTTGCATTCGCTTTTGCATTCGCTAAAATATGCGAATATTTCAAGCGAATACTAAAGAAAAACAAATTTTGTACTTTTATGAAAATAGTTTGCGATTAACAAACGTCAAAAACACGAAAAATATCTTAAGCCAGCATGAAAAAGATACATGAACTTACAAGTAAAGCATTCTAGTCAAAGCTTTAAAATTTTAGCGGAAAACTGATCTATCAATAAGCTCTCATAAGTATCAAATTGAAACCAAAATCCAACGATGTTTGGAAATATTTTTCAGTTTTTAAAAAAGAAAAGGTAGTGTTTGATTTGCGCGAAATTATTTTCTACTTAAGACTAGTATGTTCAAACTTTTGAAAACTGTTGAACACCATTAATTTCTTCGTAAAAAAAAATTTGAAATGCAAACAATATTAACTAGTCATTGTTTGTTGTAAATTCCACGCGAAACAAGTGCCACTCTCATTAAAATCGCATGAAACTTAAAATTTTAAAGATACATACATACATATATTTTATTTGTTTTTCCCAAGATGAACAGAGTACTACTTTTGCAACATTTTTGCATGAACAATTCTTCTTAATATGACAGCATTTCACATGAAATGTTGAACAGAGTACTACGCTTTAGGAAAGTACGAATGGGTTGATTGATTGTTGATTGATTTTAATTATTTTTTATACTTATTAACCCCCGACCAAAAAAAGTGGTGCTAAAAGTTTGTAGTGTGTGTCTGTACAAGTCCACTTACAGACCAAACGGCTGGACCGATTTTGATTTAGTTTTTTCTGTTTGGAAGATGACTTAGTCGATAGTTTTCTTAACTATGTTTAAAAAAAAGAAGTCTAGCCGTTTAGAAGATATCACATCTTTTCTATATATATATTCGCGGGTTTTTTAAATATTTAATTTTTGTTATTTTAATATAATTTCATATATCTTTCTGTTTCAAGAATTTGTATTTTTAATAAATAATTAAATATTTGCTCAGTTAAAGACTAAATTTAAATAAAATGTTATATGTAGTACATCTATGCACATAATACAACTTTATGTTCTTATATAAATTTATTTTCATATGATTTTTTAAAGTATTGCAATTTTTGCATTCGCTTTCGCAGAAATTAAAATGTATTATTCGCTTTCGCATTCGCATTCGCTAAACTGGTATTCGTTACATCCCTATTGCACACTGTTGATAAGGAAAACCTTATTGAATGCATAATAGCACACTAATGCCATCATTGAAAACATGGTTGATTTTATGACAGCTTACTAATATTATAGAAAAAATGGCTGATTGTGTGGCAGCACATTGTTCGTGTAGAAAGGATGGTCGACTGTGCACCAGAGCAGTGTTCTTAGACTCTGTGACAGCCCACTATTCTTATAGAAAATATAGCTGACTGTATGACGCTCCACTCTTCTTATAGAAAATATAGTCGAATGTGTGACAGCACACTGATCTTACACACAGAAGATAGTTGTTTGTGTAACAGCACGGTGATTTAATAGAAATGATGGCTCATTGTGTAAGATCATAATATTCACTGTTCCTGTGTGACATTTTACTCTTATTATAGAAAAGATAAATGGATGTGTGACAGCTAGTGCTGGGATACTATCGATACTATCGATACTATCGATATTACTATCAATTGAACGTTTGTACCTGAGGTTACAGTTAGTTTTTTTATCCCTTTATTGAAAGTATATAGTCTTATGTTTATTTTAATATATATGTATGTATCTACGAACGTTATTTTAGGTGACAGTTTTTGAACAATTTGCTGTCAGTTAAAATTTTTTATACACATTATATAAATGTAACAAAATGTCATATTGTGTACTCGACATATCAATGTTTGTTTCTGCAATGAAACAAAAATTCTTCTTCTTCTCAAAAAATTTCAATATTTTTATATGCAACTCAAACTTATTAATAAAATTTAAAATTTCATATAAAATATAATATATGACATGTAATATTTTTTCAAACTTGTGATCTTGTGTTTGCTGGGATATATTTAAATGCTCTAATATTGTAAATGTTACTGCTTGTGTATGTATTTATTTTGACTCAGTTCAGTGCAAGAAATTTTGTTAAACAAATTTTGTTGTTATTTTGAAAATTGTTTCCCAAAAAAATATAAAACTCGTAGAATACTTATTTTTGCAACAACTTTTAATGCTGATAAAAAGATGAGCAAACTTTTTAATTTAACACACAAAAGCAGATGCAGGTCTTTAGAATATTTTTAATATTTCATATTTAAAGAAGTTGAGGTAGCAAAATATATTCAGGCAGGTGACAAAATATTTATTATAATTTAATCAAGTTTATAAATTTTTTTAAATAAAATATTTTTGTGTGTGATTTTAATGGAAAATTCTTAGATTTCTTTGATAAATGACACAAACATATATTAGATATCTTTAACAGGACTTGAAATAGGAATTAAGTTATATAAATTGAGAATTCTTACTTCTCAGAAATATTTTTGTTTTGTAAAATTATAGTTTATGTTTAATAACATTAATATTAATTTGTGAAAAATATGACGCTCGAACACTTTTTTATTACATTCGTATAAATGTAGAGGAAAACAAATCAGTTTCCTTTTTTTTATTATTATTACAAACTATGTATTATTGTGTATTCGGGCAGTTGTTTTGTGTGTGTGAGAGTGCTTGGCTACTTAAGGTATCCTTTTATACTTTCATAATAACTTCTACGAAACTGTAAATATAGTGAAAGAGTAAATCCTGTAAAGCATTAAAAATAAGCTTCACCAACTGTTTCTATTAAATACAGGGTGTTTCGAGAATCAGGCCCACACGTTTAGGGCACACTGAAAGTAATCAAAATATTACATTTGCACAGTTTCTTCTCAATAAATGACAATAGCGCATCCATATGCTGCTTTCTAAGTTTTCATATGTTTCTGCTGGAAATAATGGACAAATAAGAAATGAAATAAAATCCCCCAACAAATTAAATGAGGTCTGAGAGAAAATTTAAGGAAAAAAACTCAATAAAAATTAAATAAAAACCAATATTTAAGAAATTTATTATTCGACATATTGTCATAAGTATATTTATTTATTTGAAATTTATTTGCTGCTGGTTCAGCTTTGTCTATATGCATTTCATTATTGCTGTAACAAATCATCAGTAGACTTCAACCATACATTTTGAAGAGTCACAAACCTATTATCTTATGCACAGACTTTCAAGAACTATTTGAGAATTCGCAAATAAAAAAGTCTGTGCATAAGATAAGAGGTTTGTGACTCTTCAAAATGTATGTATGTATGAAGTCTACTGATGATTTGTTACAGCAACAATGAAATGCATATAGACAAAGCTGAACCACCAGAAAATAAATTTCTAATTAATAATTAAAAACCAATTAAAAACGCCCAATAATAATTAAAACCAACCAAATTCAATATGAAATAAAGTCGAAAAAGAAATGAAATTAGGTCCTATCAAAAATTTATTAGTTTTATTGGGCCTTATTAGATTTTCTTATTTACGCGTTATTTCTTTGGGAACTATTTTATAGCGCCTGAGATTGCCTTATTGCATGAAACTTTTCGAAATTAATTTAAATATCTTGTAAACATTGTGATAAGCTTTGAGTCCAGACTTTTTTTTTAATAAAGAAGCCGAGCCAGAACTTCTTAAAAAAATTGTATGAGTCAGCTGGTGATAATTAGAAAGCAGTGTCATGAAAAACAAAAATCTTATGAAAATAGAAATGAAAAAATTTGACAGAGATATAAAGAATTTTTGTTTGTTGTTAATCATGTTTATCTATGTCAAGACTTTTTAGCTTTTTTTTTTATTTGTTTTGGTCGATTTTTTTTATTATTATTGAAGCTTGTTTTAGTTTTGGAATTTTTTCTTTTTGGCGATTTTTGTTTGCTTTTTTTGAGGTTTTTGTTTGCTTTTTTCACAAAATACATTTTTAGTCGGCGTTTTTATCGTTTTGGCGTTTTTTTCGATTTTTAAAGTTATGGCGTTTGTTTTTTCTTTTAAGCGATTTTTTCGATATTCGGCGTTTTTTTTCCACAATAAATATATTGAGTTTTATAGCGTTTTTTAGTTTTGGCGCTTTTTTGAGTTTTTAACCTTTTTTTTATTTCTTTGTCGACCTTTTTACTTTTGGTGATTTTTTTGCATTTTAGCGATTTATTTTATTTTTGGTGATATTATTTATTTAAGCGTTTTTTTCATTTAGGCGATTTTACGTCTTGACATTTTTTTAATTCCGGATTTTTTTAGTTTTACGGCCTGTCCCACGATGTCACCAGAAATCCTTCGATCGAATACTTATATTGACAACAACAACAAAATTTCTAATGTTATTGTTGTTTGCAATGCAAGTTGTCGATCGAACGATTTGTGGTGACATCGTGGGACGGGCGTTTAGAGTGGCGGACTTCGTAGCGAAAACAATAGGAGTTCTTTTCACCTTTGCTGTACCGAAGAACCCTAAACCGCCTCAAACAAAAGTTTTAAATTCAAAACAAATATTTTTACATGGTTTTGAATTTGTTTTTGTTATTCCACAAGATTTTTATTTAAATAAATTGTTTGCATACTTTCAGTTGAGAAAAAAAATGTATGGTCCTTGAATTTTTTAGCTTTAAAGTGGCGCCTTAAGATATTAAAAATTCTCCGACTGCGTATTTTGTTTTCTTAAAAGTATGGAAATAGATTACAAAGCGGAACATATAGATTTCGACCAGACTAAAAATCAGTCTGTTTTTGTGTTGTACAGTGCTTGTGCTCGTTCATATCACGAAACTTTCTTAAGTTATCTTTGTAGCTGAATTCTTTTAAATGCACTAAAATTTTTGTTCAGAATTTTAAGTTCAGTTCTTCTAGTTTGTTTTTTGCTTTGCAAATTCTTTCATCGACAAACTCGGAAGTATTGCTGTAAATAGGAAATATTTATGTGGACAATGACATATTAGAGAAGTCTGAACTTGCCAAAATAAATTATAAGTGGATCATTGAACTACAAGTTCAATAAAAAAATTTTACTTAATGAGGGATCGCCAACAAAAAATTTTATTTAATAAAGGCTCACCCACCCTGATTACTCGCCAATTGACCTAATTCGAAGCACAACTAATTTTTTGTCATAATTGCAACACTAACTCATGATATTTGTTGCAACATTTCACTAAAGCCATAAAGCAGCTTATATGATGAATATAACTAAATAACATTTTCGTCTCTTAAATTTATAAACGTTTCCGCTTTTTTTTACTTTTTTCGGCAAACAGTTAAACATCTTCTTAATTTCATATATATTTTTTGTGTGTAACTCACATCATGTGGAAGTGAGCATTCGAGTGACTGTTTGAATTAAATTTTTTGCTTTTTTGCTTTTTTTTAAGGTTATGCTACACGTTTAGCTTAAGATGACAGGGATACATATCAAAGGATAGCAAAAAAAAAAAATCAAATAAAAATCTAATAATACATGTGAGTAAAGTAGAGTAGAGTACTTGAGAATAGCAGCAGCAGCAGCAGCAGCAGCAGCAGCAGCTCAAGGGAAAATGTAGTATGTATTTACTTTGTGTTGTAATATGAATATTTTCGTTTATTAAATTTGCATGCGTTCCACATCGTCGTTATTATCATAATCATGTTTAACTTTATCGTTATTATCATCATTATTACGATAACAAATGTTGCCGTCTGCTTGTTGTTTACTTTTTTTACGTTAACACGCCTGCCAGACTTCATAAGAACTCACGCGGTATTTTCTATATCCCAGCAAAAATTAAAATAGGAAATTAATTTTTTAAAGTATATTACTAGTTTTAAAAAGGTCTTAAGAGAGCGGGTCAATAAGTGTGCTATAGGTTTGCTAAAGGTCTGTTCAGACTATTATACTTTGTATTAATACATGTCAAACATTGAAATAATAAGTGCGATTGCGGTATTGCGAATGCAAAATGTCATGCGATAAAAATTTGACATCCCACAAGACAGGGACATTTTTTAAAAATTTTCTAAACGATAAGACTTCTGATCTGATCAGAGTTGCATTATTAGAAAATCAAGTCATGAGTCAATACAATTATTTGTCGGAACTTTTCAACTTTTCCTTAAATTATAATATCATTAAGCACAAAATTATTGTTTTTCTTAATTTATAAGTTATAACTTTTATTTTTTTATATAACATATGTTATGCAATCTAATTTTAAGTATTTTACTATTATTCTTTAAGGATTATATCCATTGACTAAATAAATAAATATACCGGAAAATTTTGAATTTTGATTATTAAACAAACTGAAGACAACTCGTCTGGTTTGACGCCGATGCTATGCAGCCGTTTATGGATATTTCTTTGCTTTACCAGCTCCAAATATTGTATGGAAATATATTTGGTAAAGCGATTAGGGTATTCTTCTTTTCTTTATCTTATTTAAATTAACTACTTTAACCTCCCATCTATTTTTGAAGGCCGGCACGACCACACCTTGCATGAAACTGCTCTGCCGCCGGAAGTCAACGGTTAATGTAGGCATGCTAATTCTCAACAGCTGTTTGCTACTCAACAGCTGTTTGTCACTCTACGCTAGATTTTTTGATAGTCGAAACAAATGTCTTTAGATTTCTTTCTCTGATTATTTATAGATTTTATATATTTTCTTTGCCTTTTGTGACATGTAATTAGGGTGATCGATTATTCGACTTTTTGCAGAAACCGGTTTTCGAATAGTTCGAATATTTGAAATTATGAAAAACCCGGTTTCGGTTTTTACAATTCAGGAAAAACCGGTCAACCGGTTTTTTTAAGTAAGAAAATTATTACACAAAAGTTTTGATTTTAAATTGCTTTATTAAAAAAAAGAGTTAACAGTTCATGTAAATACTATAAAACAATACAAAAATTAAAGGTAAAGCATAAAATTTGACTTCATATACTTATGTATGTATAGTACATAAATATGTATGTATATATAATATATAGTTGTGGAAAAAACTCTACATAAAACCATAATTTTTAGGGTTTGTGGAAATTTGGGAAGAAATTCAAAAAATTAATTATGGCAATATTTAAGGTGCTAATAAATATGTTTATACAAAAAATAAGAAAAATAATTATAATAACACCTACAGTAGCAAAAATATTCAAAATACATAGAAAAAAAGTATACATACAGGCATAAAATACATGAAAAAATACGTGCAATATGTTTGATGTTGTCAACTTGTTTGAAAATTCTGTGATTTCTGGTACCAAGCCACCAACAAATGGCATCCAAATATGGTCTAATATGTTATTGTTATTATAATTATTTTTGAATTTTTTATTTTTTGTATAAACATATTTATTAGCACCTTAAATATTGACATAATTAATTTTTTTAATTTCTTCCCAAGTTTCCTCAAACCCCAAAAACGATGGGTGTATGTAGAGTTTATTCCTTAATGGTATATGTATATGTACATATGAATGTATGGACAAGATGGATATCTATATAAAATATGAATCAAAATGTCAACAAAACTAAAAAACACTTTTTGCAACTGTATTTTGATATCAATTGCACACCATAAGGCCAATTAAATTCGCCTCTGCTATTAACTCATAAAGTAATTTCTCTTAAATTTCAATGTCGCCATGCTCAAAAAAAGCTTAGAGCTTTTACACTAAAAAAAACTTACGAAAATCAACATAACACGCAAAATATACAAATCGAAAAGTATTCGACTCAGCCGGTTTTTAAATTGTAAAAAAACCGGACTATTCGACATTCGAAAAATCAACATTTTGAAAAAACCGACAACCGTATTGGGTGTTTTTTTAGAGGTATAGAACTTCGAATTGAAATAAAACACAAGAAAATCGTTTTAATGTCCATCAATTTGGCTTTATTGGAAGGATAATTTTATGCCATTAATGTTTAAATATGATTTTGGGCATGTGGCCGCCGCGGCTGGCTCGAATAAAGCCAATTCTACAGGTCCAATTTTAAACCACTTTTTCGAGCATATGGGGCCGTATGTTGGCAATAACGCCACGAATGTTGGCTTCCAAGTCCCCTAACGTTTCTGGTTTGTTGGCGTAGACGAGCGACTTCACATATCCCCAAAGAAAATAATCCAATGGTGTCAAATCACACGATCTTGGTGGCCAATTGACAGGTCCATTCCGCGAAATTTTGCGCTCATCGAATGTTTCCTTCAATAAATCGATTGTGACGTGCGCTGTGTGGCATGTAGCGCCGTCTTGTTGGAACCACAACTCATCCACATTCATGCCATCCAATTCGGGAACAAAATAGTCGGTTATCATGGCTCTATACCGGTCTCCATTAACGGTAACTGACTCTCCAGCATTATTTCGGAAGAAGTATGGCCCAATGACTCCACCAGCCCATAGAGCACACCAAACAGTCAGTTTTTGTGGATGTAATGGCGTCTCAAGGGTCTCATGTGGATTCTCTTCACTCCAAATGCGGCAATTTTGCTTGTTGACGTAGCCATTCAACCAAAAATGAGCCTCATTACTGAACAAAATTTTGCGATGAAAATCAGCATCGAGATCAATCTCATTTTCGGCCCATACACCAAAATCACGACGCATTGCATGGTCTCGCGGCTTTAATTCTTGCACAAGCTGGATCTTGTAAGGTCGCAAGCCAAGATCTTTGCGCAAAATCTTCCATAAAATTGCTGTGCACGGTGGCGAATCGATTCATTCGGGTCCTCTTCAACACTTTGCTCTACAGCGGCAATTGTTTCTTCGGTGCGCACTGTTCGACGTCTCTGCGGATGCGTATTATCACATAGAGTAAACGTAGTGCGAAAACGATCCATGGTTAACCGAATTAATTGCTCTGATGAACGATTATGTCGACCATAAAATGGACGGAGCTTGCGGTAAACTTCGCGAACTGAACCATTATTTTCGAAATAAATTTGCACGATTTGCAAGCGTTGTTCTATTGTCAACCTGTTCATGATGAAATGGCAAACCAAACTAAATATTAATCACTTGACAGCTGACAAAATGGCCGCCAGTTAAAAAAGTGATGCCAACTTAAAGTTCTATACCTCAATAAAAAACACCCAATATAAAAAGAAAAATTTTTTATATAGTGTTAAATTGGCTGTTGGGGTGCTTTCCATCCCTGCATCAGCAACATTGTTAAACCATTGAATTACAAATTCTTATACATACTTTTAGACTATTTTAAATGTTCCTCTATTGCTGGGATTCATAACGTAAAGGTACAGCTGTTTAATGCTGCTGTTGCTGTTGCTGCTGCTGCTGCTGATAATAATGCAACAACTTTAAACATGTTAGCAGCAGTTTGGCGAGGAACAACAAATATACCAAAATTAGCATTAAGTACCCGTAGCAATAAGCATTTCCAGTCACTGGCGTAATTGCATTTGGTGAATTTATGTTTTTTTACATTTGCCAGTTAAATATACAATATATATATATGTATATATATTTTTTTTTTAATTTGCAAAAACACGTTTCTTCTTGTTATTCACATCCAGGCTATAATTCTTTTCCTTTCCTTTTTTGTTTTCCTGCCTTCCGCTTTCCCAGCATCGTTAACGGTATTTCTTTTGCAGGCGGCAGAAAGAATGTATGTTTACGTTTTTGTTTTTGTTACGAGTACTTCAAACGAAAGCGTTGCAAGAAAAGGTAATTTAAATATGTTTAAAAAAAATGTTGGCCCGGTTAAGAACGAGTTATATTTGAAAATCGACAAAATTAAATCAAGTAGCAGAGATTCATGCATTTCCATTTCCCTTTCTCTTAGTTTGTTTGAGAAGGTGTTGGAAAATGTCCAATATAAATTTTCACTTTGAGAGCTACATATACTAAATTAATGTTAATTTTTCTTTTCTCGAATGAAAGTGTGTATTTTATATTATCGAAATTCAGCTGCGAATAATAGAGCTTAAGGATAAAATTACAAATGTCTGTTGCATTCCAATGCAAATGAATATTTTGTTGCAAAAAGTACGTGATTTTATTTTCGCATTTATCGCCTGCTACAAGTTGTGCGTGAAAGAACGTTTATTTGAAACATAAAATTTATTTTTAATTACAGTTTAAATTACGCTAGTAATATATACATATCGTTACCTTAATATAGAAAGGCCTCAACTCATTATTTTTTTTGCAATCTTCTATCGAAATACAAAAAAAACCTATTTAAAAAAATAATGAGTTAGGGCCTTTCTATATTAACGTAACAGTATGAATGTATAAATATAACGAAAAAAATTTATAAAAAATTACTTCTTTGAAACACATACAAATCTTTTCAACGGATAATGTTGCGATCTACAAAATACGGCCCACAATTTTTTGGAAAGAAAATTTTCACTGCTAACAAAATAATGAAGTTTTAAAAATCTTCCCCAGGGACAGCGTAAAATGTTTAACTGTCCTCACTACATATGATCCTTTTCAATTGGAATTAATTCCTTAAAATAAAAAAACAAATTATAAATATTTTTTTTTTAAATATCAACAATGTGTCTATCAGAGAATGACAATGAGTACTGAAAAAATATACATAAGGAAATAGTCTTAGTTTTAGTAGCTGATTATATGCAGCGCTAACAATTAGTACGCTCTTATATTTTCTCTCAAGCAAACCATGACTATAGCCGATACCTGCAGACAAGAGCATCTCTACTGCGTTTATGCGAACAACTAAAATATGCTACAACTAAAAATAAAAAGGCACATGCATATCAAGCGCATTGATTTTCTCTCTCTCTCTCTCTGTCTCTCTATCACACTGAGTAGGCTTAAACTCAGGCTATGAATATTTAATCGGACAAAAAATATATACGCATGATACTCGGGATACTCATCAGTCCCCACCGTATACATACATTAGTGTATATGAAATGGAATGGAAAATGTCTGGGTGTGTGTGTGTGTGTGTGTGTGTGTGTGTGACTGTTTGAATTATGCTTTATGTGTGCGTGTAAATAAAATATCCCTGTACATACGCATGTGTAGCCGATTATTAGTCAGAGTATTTTTATACTCATGCATGTGATTGAAGCTCATACAGTCTTTAAATTTTAGTTATAGTTGTTTTGTTGTTTTTGCTCTGTTATTTAAAAAATGTGTATAAACATAGTTGTTGTATGTTTATAGTTATACGTATTCGGTTTAAAACTAATGCGTATATTTTCATATGAATGTATTTTTTTTATATTATTAGTTACATGCATTCAATACTCAAAGAAAACGATACTTTTGTCATTCTCTGGTATCTATGCAAATGCAAGTTTATATAGCCCTTGGCGATTCAAATCTATGGCAAGCTTAAAGTAATGCGCCTACTGAACACCAGCGGCGCTGCAATGATGTTATAAAAATAAATAGAACTCAAAATAGCAGAATTGTAAGCTTCTCTTCTCTCTATATATGTGTATAAATGTCACTTCACCATGTGTGTTCGTTCTTCTCAGCAAACTCTCAACCTAAACTAGCCTATGTTGTTGAAAATCGTACAAACACCGTAAGAAGTACTGTGTTTTTAAATAAAAATGTTATTTAAACTAAAAATATAAAAGAAAATCCTTCCAATTAAGCAAATTGCTTAATTACATCTCACACATTCGTCGATCAATATTTAAAAAGATTTTACTAAAAGAATTTAAAGCAAGATAATGAAAAATAAGCTCTGGCTGGTAAAAAGAAATAAATCGTTTAAATCTTTAAAGAATTTGTTTCTTTAGGAATATTTTGAAGCAAATGTAATTCTAAAGCTTTTTCTAAGCCCACAGGTTGATGTTTTTTCTTTCATGCTTTATCTTCTTTGGGTTTGGGATTCGTAGAGTTTTTATTATAATTTCCTTAATAGGGTTTTTATTTTAAGGAGCAAACAAAAAAAATCCTTCTTTTTTTTCTTTACTTCAAGGATACAAAGAAGCAAATGTTGCAAGATTTTCGTTAAAAAGAATTATGTCTTTATTTCCATCAGTATATTAAAAAGTGAAGGGAAACTAAATACAACAGTTTATGAGACAGAGACTGAGAAAAATGAAATTGTTGTAGGCAGCAAAATTTCAAATACATATTAATTTTAATAATCAATAGATGATCTTAAATTTTATATTTATGGCATTGTGCCTTCTAAATAAATACATTTGATAGTTCTATTCTAAAATTCTAAAAACAATTTTGCATTTCATTAATTTAATGGTACATTTTTTAAGCAAGATTTACCTCGAAATCTCATAAGTACTATATTTCGTGACAGTGTAAATACCCTGTTTTCAGGTATTTAAATAAAGTATAGTATACAGTATGCGCGTGTTTTAAAATAAAATTATTAATTCTATTCCTTACTTTTTTTTAATACCTCAAACAAAGTAATTTTTCTCTTTCAATCATACTATTGTAAAATTATCTTTTAGGAAATATCAGAAGGTATCTCGTTACTTAGTTGTCTTGCTATAAATTTGAAATTTAATTCGTTCTTTAATATAGTGTTTCAGCCCTTAAAGCTATTCACAACCTGTGTACGAGTATCGCAGTGCAGCAGTAGGAAAAATCTGTTAAATCATTTAGTTGGTATGTTCGTATGCTCGCATTAGAGGGCTGCGTAAAAAGTCTTGAAATGTAAATACGTCTTGTTTTTTAAATCTATTCTCGTCGCATGTATAATACTATATCAATAATAAATGATGTCGTCTAATAAGCGAAAAACAATGGATGTATTGATGTTTGTGCATATTTAAGCATTTTTAAGCGATGTCGCAAAGACTTCTTGTTCGTAGAAAGACTTCTTGTTCAAAAGAAGTAGTGTTGATGCGTGTATGCTTGCTATTTTGCATATTTTACGTGTGAGTGTGTGTGTAAGATAAAGATGGTAAGCTATTATGTGTTTAAGGGTGGGCTATTAAAGCAAGCGCACACAACTAATGTCAATGCATGTGTGCGTTTGTATGTGCGCAGAAAAATAAAAGATCATACACACAACGTGTGTGCGTATGTACATACAGGACCTTTGCAAACGAGCCCATGCGTATAAAGAAGCAAGCATCACAAATTTTTTCGTCATGAAGTATTTTCTTGTTTACTCCTATAACTGCAATAACTGAAACAAATGTCTTGCTAAACAGTGTTTATTTAGCGATTGTTTTAGAAGATTTCGGTGTACAAAGAAAAAAGTATTCACCAATTAGTATTTTCAATTAAGAGTTTAATTGATTCAATTAAATTTTTAATTGTATTAATTAATTTGGGTGGAAAAACTTAATCGATATTATCAAATTGTTTATAGTTGAAAATTTAATTAATTTTTGAATTGATATTACAAATATATTACAAATTTGGCTGATTAGAAACAATATTTTGAAATTTTTAATATTCATTTTTAAACCCTCGTTTTTATTTTCTCTAATTTTTTTTTTTGTTTATTTGACTCCAATATCATATTTACGTGTTGTTTTCAATTCTACATTATTTAAAATCTTCAATTTTAATTACATCATGTACACTACAATTTTTGTTTCTATTAGCATTCATTGCGCTTATTAAAATTCGATTTAATGGCATTTAACGGTAATGAACGTGGAAGTTCCAAAGACATAACAATGAATATGGTCAGGATCCTTGCTAAGTATAAAAAAGGTCTTAAAGTTGTGCATATAATTGCGCAAAGCATTAATAATAAAGTCGACGAATTTAAATTTATTTTTGAGAAATATGGCTTTTAGAATCAACACCTGATAGATTGATATGTCCACAAGGTTTTAAAGCTTTTAGATGTGATAGGGGAAGCCATGGTGGCGGTGTTGCCATATTCGTAAGAAATACTATTTTGTGCAAAATATGCTGCAAATCATCTCTTGTGCTTAATTCAAATGAACTAAGAATTGAGTATATCTTAATTGAAATTTTATCATTTGGGAAAAAACTGTTAGTGGGTTGTATATATCGTCCTAATAAAAGAATACCATTTTTGCCTTTGTATTCTTCACTTGAAACTCTTGCCTCACAATATGATGATATTATCATTACTGGTGACTTTAATTCCAAGATATTAATGGAGACGAATCTTGCTGACAATATGTTGTCATTTGGACTTTTTCCCGTAAATACTACATATCCGATACATCATACATCCACAACTAGTACACTCATTGACCTTTACTTCGTGTCTAGTACCGCGAACATAAATTTATATGATCAGATATCTGCGTCATGTTTTTCCAAACATGACCTTATATTTTTAAGTTATAACTTTATCGTTCATGATGTTGAGCACAGCTTCAGTTACCGTGATTTTAATAGCCTTGATTTTTATAATTTATGTGAATATTCATCAAACATTGCTTGGGATCTATTTCATGCCAAATATTGATGAGCAGGCCTATTTCTTAGAACGCAACATTCAATACCTTTTTGATTTAACAGTACCGATCAAATATAAAAAGATATCACCTAAACATAAACAATGGTTCTCAAACACTATAAAAAAGAAGCCATACATCAAAGGGACTTGGCATATGCCAGGTGGAAAAGGTATAAAACTTTTGATATGAAATTGCTATACACAGCTGCTAGAAACAACGTTAATAAACATATAAGACTTGCTAAAACCGAATATTATTCCACACGATTCACTACTGCAGTTGATTCTCGACAAAGCTGGAATACTATTCGCGAATGCTATTTTGGCAAGCAGTTGAACAACATAGACATAAATGTAGATGCAAACATGCAAACATAAAACGTTCACTAAAGCTCCTGTGATCCAAGCAAATCCGTTGTTTTATAATTTTTCCTCATCCGCCACAAATACAGATAATGATGTAAACGGCAATTATTTTCGATTTTCATGTATATCACAATTTGACGTCATGTCTACGTGCTCACTAATAAAATCAAACGCAGTGGGAACTGACAACTTACATCCTAAATTTATGAGAATACTTATGCCTCTAATTCTCCCATACGTCACTCACTTTTTAAACAATATTATTACGTCTTCTACGTTTCCTTCAAATTGGAAACATGCAAAAATTATTCCTTTACCCAAAGAAAATGGTGAATATAGACCAATAGCCCATCTTATGCTTTCTTTCGAAAATACTGGAAAAAATTTTGTATACGCAAATGATTTCATATATAAATATCAACAACATGCTTTCTGGTAAACAATCTGGTTTCCGCGAAAGTCATAGCTGCGTTACGGCTCTTGTTGAAGTAGGTGAACACATACGGCAGGGTTTGGAGAACGGGGACATAAATTTCTTGGTACCTCTTGACCACTCCAAGGCATTTGACACGGTAGACCATGCCACATTAATTAACAAATTAAAACACTTTTTCAGATTTTCAGCTACATCAGTTAAACTTATTTCATCATACCTTTCAAATCGAACACAATCGGTTCTTGCAAACAATATTTGGTCAGACAAATTTACCCTTGAAAGGGGAGTGCCTCAGGGCTCCATCTTAGGTCCACTTTTATTTTCAATATATGCAAATGACTTGCCAAAAATACTTTCAAAGTGTAATATCCATCTTTATGCAGATGACATATATACAACTTACTTTAAGTATCGCAGCTGAAAACATTGCCACAGGCATCTCACACTTAAATCATGAATTAAATCAAATTTATATCTGGGCTAATGCAAATGGACTCTGTTTGAACCCTAAAAAATCTAAATGTATTGTTATCTGTAAAAAAAACTATAGATCCTTGTATTTCTGGGGATATCGTTTTAAATGGTGAGAAAATTGAAATAGTTAAGAGAGCAAAAAATTTAGGAATAGTTTTTAATAACCATTTGACTTGGAGAGATCATGTAAACTCACTGGTTGGTCAATCATATTTTAAGTTACGAACTCTCTGGTCTACACAATACTTTGCACCCATCAGATTTAGAATATTGCTTGCCAAGACATATTTGGTTCCTTCGTTATTGTATGCGTGTGAATTATTCGCAAACTGCGACTCTGTTAGTCGAAGAAAATTAAATGTTTTATTTAACAATATTATACGGTATGTGTATGGATTGAGAAGATTTGATCATGTTTCGTCTGTTTCTAAAAACCTTTATGGAGTAAGCTTCGATAGCCTGTTAAAAATCCGCACTCTAGTTTTTCTGCATAAAATAATTCACACTCAAACTCCCAAATACATTTTTGAAAATATACGTTTTTGTCAATCGCCACGAAACCGAAACATTATAATACCTCGACATCAATACCTAGTCTCCGAATGGCAATTTTATGTGCATGCCGCTAGACCTTGGAATAATCTTCTACTATGTCAGCAATTGAACAGCAACGCTAATAGTTTCAAAAGATTTGTAGTTAATTCCTTTAAATAAGAATGTGTAGGTAATTGTTTTATATTATATTATGTGCAATCTTTTAATATACATACATACATATATATTTATTTTTTAATTATATTTTTTATATATTATTATTAATTAACATCTAATTAAAATTTTTTATTTTTTTAACTAAATCCGTTTCTGTACTGTAAATATAAGATTAACGCTTGTTGTACAGGAAATAAACCAATAAACCAATATACAATACCATACAATACAATATTTTAATTAATACTACAAAATCGTTCATATTGCGTTTTTGTGTGTAGTAAGCATTTGAAAAATCTCTCATGTCTTAAAAGTTCTTGTAAGTGGTCTTGTGCAGGGGTCTAGTTCGTATACGTTCCCTGTAAGTATTACAATTTCTAAACGAGCGAATATTTCTTATTTTGCCAAAAGGTGATCAGCTTATGGTTGCCAAAGCATTTTACTCTCATATTCGTTCTACGTGACATTGCACTAGTTGTTCTCTGTTTAACTTCTCGTATGCTTCACATGTATGTATGTATGTGCATGGAATGTTAGTAAGTTTGTGAATGAATAATGAAGAGTATTTGTGTGTGTGTGTGTGTGTGTGTGTGTGTGTGTGTGTGTGTGTGCGCCAGTTAAGTTCATTATATGTAACGTTTGAGAGACATCCTCAAAATAATATGAAATGGGTGACACATCAGGGACTCACATATGTACTTGCGGGCGTATGTGAATTATTTGTTGTTCTTTTTGTTAACTTTTTTCCCTTTTTTATTTTGTAGATTATTTTTTTTTTGTCCTTTTCTTAACTATTATGTTTTTTTTCCAAAGTAAATTTGAGATTTTGTTCCTGTTGTTGTTGTTGTGCAAATCCTTAAGTTTAAACTATTTATGTGTTTTTCCAAATAAAGAAAAAGAAAGTAAAAGGGAAAAAATATGAAAGAAAAAATAGAAAAAGGAAACTATTATGTGATTTCTCAAGGTATTTAAAACATCTACACAGATTGTTATGGTCATAAAAGAAGAATAAAAGCAACAACAACAATATATAATCATCTAGAAGTTACTCGTATTTGTTATAGAATTTCTTTGGGGAAAGTAGATTTTCTGGAGTTCATATTTTTATTCACTTGGTGGGAGTAAGTGGCTTTTATGAGTCTATGAATTGAAAATTAAATGATGTAAGACTACGACAGACATCAAAGGAAAGTTATGCCTCATGCAACTTTATTTACAAAATAATAATGTTGTGTTTGCCACATTTTGGCTTACAACAATTTTATGATGTGGGTTTTAAGCTTTGGATTTATCCAATAAGTATTCAACAAGGAAGTAGGCTAAAGGATGGGGAATGCCTTTAGATGACATTTTATATATGTACATCTTATTCAAAAAAAGCCCCTCTGCCCAAAATTTTCTTTTCAAAATTTTTAAAACCTTTAGGAAACTATTTTCTGGTATATTTGTCACGAAAGTAAAAGTTTTTGTTTGCACACTTATTTATTCTCTTTTTTTTTATAAAATTATTACATTTGTTTTCATAGTTCTTTTTTTTTTTTTTTTTTTTTGTATGAAATTTTTTCTGTAGAAGAAAATGTATTTTGTATTTTAATCAATCACTTTAAAATAAATCCGCCTTTCGAAGAATACATTAAATATTAAATTTTGTTTTTACAAGAAATGTGTCGCTCTGAGCCTTTAAAACACACTGAAACAGATAAAAAAAAAAGATTGACTAAAGGTTCAATTCGACGTGCCATAGCACCAAACCAAAATTCAATTGGTTTTTAGGGCTATGGCATTATGGCTATTGTTATGTCACGTCTGATTGCACCTTAAAGTGTAAATTCAAAACCATTCACGTATTCATTACTTTAATATAAATTTATTTTAAAATTGCTGATTAAATTCTACACACTGCGTGCATTGGCCGGAACTTGGCCTGGCGCACTACCGTGCGCCTAGATTCAATCTCTATCTAACATTAATTACATGAATTATATTTCACTTTGTTTTAACTCCATTGAAAACAGCACAACAAATAAATGTGTGTGCATTTTTTTTTTTTTTTTTTTTTTTTTTTTTTTTTTTTGAAATCAAATGTTTTATTCATTGCAAAATTATTATAAATTTTGAAGACACACAGAGAGAGAGAGAGAGAGAGCGAGAGATAAAAAGGTTTTTTTTTAGCAAACGTGTTAAGGTGTAATTGGAATTTTTTACATGTTCATATGTGTCAGTACATTGTGTATACAAAGCTTTAGAATGTTGAAAAGTTTAGTCTCCTTGAAACGTACATATGTAAAAGAAATTCGCCGGTATTTTCAAATCCAATTGCAAATAACTAAATATCTCCTGGGTTTCATCTCTTCCAGTCTATGTGTATGTGTGTGGTGCTGAGCGAACCAACCAACCAACACACAGTCAAACATTTAGAACAGTGATGGCCAAACATGCATAATCGAATTGTAATTATTTGTTTGTGTAAAAAGATCTAACGCGACTTTTACATATAATGCACGTGTGGTGATGGTAAAAAACACCCTACATTCCCTGACAAAGGTAATCTGGCTATCAGTGATTTACAGTGTCTTCCGCACCAGTACCCGCGCGCTCTCAGCAAGGGCGTAGCTCTCAAATTTGCTTTACACCAGTGTCCCGCAAAATAAAATGTGTCTGTATTGGTGAGAAAAATGAGAGTAAAATAAACTTGCACTTGCAGAAAAGTTTTGTAATATAAAATACATGATGTGGTTATTAGTTGTTTATAATTTTTTTCTAAATAAGCAATTTAATAAAAACTTAAGTAAAAACTAAAAATTTAATAACCATTCAACAATTTAGTGTATAAATTCAAAATTAAATTTATTCAGAGCTCTGTGGATACTATTAAAATGCCTTTTTAGACTACTTTCCCTATTATTTTTCAATGTTTCATAACATAAAATGCGAAAAGCATTTTTCATCACGAAATATTTCTTAGCTTCCATAATTATGTTATCAATTTTTTGTCTGTAGAAATTTATTAAATTTTAACTTTAATTTCGTTCCGTGTGCTCAAAAAAACTAAACCAAAAACCAGGAAAAAATTAATACATGCGTGCATAACTTAATTCGTCGCTTGCTCAGTGACGACTAAATGAAAGAGCATAAGCATGTATGTGATTTTCATCTGCACAATTGTGCTATGGCTTGCGGGTTACTGCTTTACACATAAAATTAGGAACTGCTCTCTTGCTGAGAGTCCGATGCACAGTGCTTTGTTCCCATCAGGGTGACCGATGACATTTTTCAAAAAGTGGCACTAAATAGGGGATTTATCACAAAAAGGGGGCAAAATTAAAAAAAAGCGAGAAAACTGCACTAAACTTTTTATTTTTAATGTATTTTCATATAACTCACCCTAAATAAAGGGAGTCAAAAAGTGGCAAGGCAGTTGAAAAAGGGGAAACGCAGTCGAAAAAGTGGCAAATTGCCACTTTAGTCGGTCAAACGGTCACGCTGGTTCCCATATAGTGAAGCAGCATACCTAGAGTAGTTATCTTAGAGAGATGAAATTTTATAAACATACTAACACTTAAGGGTTAAGCTAAGACAAATTTTAAATCTAAAAAAACGGTGGCTAACTCCCATACATCTTGTAAAATTTTGGTTTTAGCTACAGTTGTAATCAAATTATAGCTAAAATTGGTATATAGCTCTGAGGGTTAGCATTTAAGTGATGTTTTAAATTTTACTTTATTCAGTGCAAAAACAGGACTATTTCCCATATATCATTTTTCAGAAAAACTAATTTTAGCTTCATTTATGATGAAAATGCACTAAAAAATTAATTATATTTTTAAAATTATGCCTTTGATCTCTGTTATAAATTTTGCTTTATACAGTGCAATGAAAGGACAACCTCCCATATATCCTTTTTCACAAAAACGAAATTTTAGTCCAAATTTATTAATATAATGCACTAAAAATCAATAAATATTTCTAAAATTATGCCTTTTAGCTGTGTTGTAAGTTTTGTTTCATTCCTGCAAGGACACGGCTAACTCCCATATATCCTTTTTAACTCAAAACTAAATTTTAGCTGCAATTATGATTATAATGCATTAAAAATTAATAAATTTATCTACAATTAAGTACTTTAACTCTGTTATAGATTTCTTTTTCATGCAAGGACACGAGTACTTCCCATATATCCTTTTTCATAAAAATTAAATTATAGCTCCATTTATGTTTAGAATGCACTAAAAATCAATAACTGTTTCTGAAATAAAGCGTTTTAACTGTGTTGGAAATTTTGTTTCATTCGACACAAGGACATGACTACATCCCATATACCCTTTTTGACAAAAACTAAACCTAAGCTCCATGATTATGATTGGAATGCACTAAAGATCAGGGAATATTTATTAAATTGTGCCATTAAGCTATTCTGTAAATTTTGTTACATTCAGCACAAGGACATGAGTACCTCCCATATATCCTTTTTCACAAAAATCTAATTTTAAATGAATTTATGATTAGAATGCACTTAAACTCAATAAATGCTTCTTAAATTATTAGTTTTAGCTCTGTTGTAAGTTTTTTTTCCAAGGACATGAAAACTTACCATGTGTCCTTTTTTCATAAGAACTAAATTGTAGCTCTATTTATGATTAGAATGCATTAAAAACCAATAATTATTTCTTAAATTATTCGATTTAGCTTAGTCTCTAATTTTATTTTATTCGATAAAAGGATATGACTACATCCCATGTATCCTTTTTCATAAAAACGCACTCAAAATCAATAAATATTTTTTAAACTATGCATTCTAAATCCGCTGCAATTTTTTTTAATCCGCTGCAAGGATACGGCTACTTCCCATATATCCTTCTTTTTGCACAAAAACACAATTTTAACTGAATTTATTATTAAAATGTACTAAAAATCAATAAATGTTTTCAAAATTATGCACTTTGGCAAAGTTGTAAGTTTTTGTTTCATTCGATGCAAGGACATGACTACCCTTCATATATCCTTTTTCACAAAAATTAAATTTTAACTGTATTTATTATTTAAATGCGCTAAAAATCAATAAATAACTCTCAAATTATGCGTTATAGATTTGCTGTAATTTGTTTTCAATTCGGTGCAAGGACACGGCTACTTCCCGTATATCCTTTTTCACAAAAACAAAATTTTAGCTATAGTTATGATTGCAATGCACTTAAAATCAATAACTATTTCGAAAATTATGTCTTTAAACTGCGCTATAAATTGTTTTTCATTCGGGGAAAGGCCTCGACTGCTTCCCATATATCCTTTTTTCACAAAAAATTATAGTTATAATGCACTAAAAATCAATAAATGTTTATGAAACTATACGTTTTAACAGTGTTGAAAATTTTGTTTCATGCGGTACAAGGATCTGTCTATCTCCCATATATCCTTTTTCTTTAAAACTAAATTTAACCTTGATCTATTTATAATAAGAATAAATTATTAACCTATATATTGCTTAGCTCAGTGGCAAATTTTGTTTCATTTGTACAAGGACATTGCTGCCTGCCTTACGAATTTTTTTATTGCATAAATATTCACAAACAAATTTTCTTTGTTCCATAAAAGATTTTTAAAACAGATTTTTAATGTGAAATCTCCTTTTTAACGAGTAAGGTAGTTAATACGAAATTACGACAGGTTCATAACTTTTTTTCTTCTAAATTTGCTCAATAAATCCAATAATTTATTTGAATTGTAATTTTTTATGATGATAATGATTTTAAGAAACAGATTGGTGGCTTAAAATAATTCTCAGCATAAGTATTTGCCATGTTAATAATGTTTAAGAATAACATTAGCATAAATTCATTTCATATTTTGTTTTGATACAAGCCAGATTTTTCAAATTATTTTTTGTTAATTTTGTTCAAATGTTAAAGATTTGGAAAATCGTTTAATATAAAAATTTTCCTAATTTAACTTTCATTTCGCATGTTTGCTGGGATATATCGAATATGTTAAGGCAAATAAACATGTCTTATCATACGTTTGTATATCCATTTACATTTCGCTTATACTGGCAGCCCAAACCCTTACAAAAAACACATCTAAGCACAAACTTTTACATTTGTAATTTTCCATTTAAATCAACTCATTTGTGTAACACATTTAGCGTTTTAACATGAATTTTGATCTGTGTCACTATGCCTTTGTGTTGCAATTTATTCCAAAATGTTGCAAGTAGTGAAATGATCTCTGGGCTGTTTGAGTAATTGTGTAGCACCACTTCTAAATATTAAAGTTTTCCTTAAAAACAAATTTTATGTGGAGGAGTGTATGTGTCTGTTTGTGTGTGTGTGTGTGTGTGTGTGTGACAGATTATATGGCAGAATGTTTCGTGTAAAAAAATTATTTTGTAGTGCGTTTGTGTGATATTTTTCTGTTGAACACATGCATGGCGTTCACATCCTTGAACACGATGTCAACATTTGTTTTGATGTCATGTTGCATTCTTACATGATCACTACATTCAAATTTATGCTATATTTACTTTTTCAGAGCATTTGTAAAATTTCGTAGCGAAAATCGTAGACAAGCAAATTACGCTTCTCCAAGACTTTTGATAAAAAGTTTTAAACATAATTAAATAAACATTAATTCTATTATTTATTTTGATTAATATTTATAATTAAAAACTCCTTGGCGCATATTCATTGTCATAACAAAGTATACTTTAAAAATTTAAAACCAATATTATCATACAAAATACTGGGCTTAAACTCTTACGGGCTGTCCCATGATGTCTCCAAAAATCGTTCGATCGATAACTTGTATTGCAAACAACAATTAGATTAGAAAGTGTGTTGTTGTTTTCAAATGTAACTATTCAATCGAACGATTTCTAGTGACTTCATGGAACATGCCGTTTAAAGTATACTTTGTTTTGACTATGTATATGCGCCATTGCCTTTGCAAGAAACAACATATTCATGTCTATCATGCTGCCTCAATATATGCTTTTGTTTTTTTTTTTGCGATAATGATGATAAACTTTTATGTTGCATCACTTGGATGCCTATTCATGTTTGTATATGAAGAGATGGGTTTTTACAGAAATACATGTGAATTTGTGTAAAACCAAAACCAAGAAGACAACATGAAGAATTTCTGTAATATCCTCCCTCACCCATCCGACCATACAAACGTGCAGTTAAACAAAAATACACGCGCATTATTACATTTAACACAATATGCAATATGTCAACACTCTGCACTGCACTGCACACACACACACGCACACACACTAATACACACAAATATCCATTCATTCATTCCGTCACTTACAATCCAATAGCAACAAAAAAAAAAACGAATGAAAGCAACACTCTCACGTGCACGCAATAAGGAAAAGATACTATCGCAACAATGGATATTGTGTGTTAAAACTCTTAAATGCAAAATAAGATGGTTGTGAATGAATGTATCTCTCTATTGTATTAATGCAAAGTTGTTTTCTTTGTTTGTGTTTGTGTGTTGGCTCCATACAAATACTGGGCGGTTACACAGGAGCACGGGATTAACGAAACATCACTAAGTGCAGCTTAATGCTGATACACACAGACTGGACAGAGTATAAATACTACCAAAGGGTAGTAAGTAAAACGCTATACTCAGTTTGGCGACCATTTTTTTTATGAGCCTCCAAAGATTTCGAAAATCAGCGCGCCCTCAAAAAATGGTATCTTCAGCCTTTGGCCAACATCTTATTCAGATAGCTTTAAACTATTTATAGCAATATTGTAGCTAAGAGTCTATCAAACAAATTTTGTTCATATATTGTGCCAAAAAAAATAATATCTTCGTGCACTTTTTTTCCAAAAATTAAGAAAATTTTTTCATATTTTCTTCAGAATAACTTCCAGGAACTGCTAATTTTTTGCCATCAATGTTTGGCAGAGTTGTAGCTACATAAGAGTTGAACAACTGTTGTCAACATATCAATATAATGTGAACGTATCTAGGCACCCTAAATACTTCATTAAGACCACCTTGTACTTTAAAAATTTTTGTTTATTATTTGAATAAACAAACATTCAGTGTTCGTTATAACTGTAACTTTCTGTATAAGCAACCGCATTTTGCTTAAACGGCAAAATAATGTAGCATACTTATGGGCAATAAAAAAAAAACTAAAAATTCCACAAAATAATTAGATTCAAATAATACTCTACTTAACAAATTTTGCCAGCGAAACAATCATTGTGGCTCATTACTTTTCACATATTCCAAACTTTTTTGTTTAAACTTTCATTTAAAACATTTTAACAAAATTCTGTGTTCCCACACGCACACACACACACACACACACCCACACACCCACACACCCACCACAAACAAACACATTTTTCCCCCCGAAATAAATGTATTTTGCATTTGAATTTGTATGCAATAGAATATTGTCATGTTTATTTACCTAAAAACACATCTTAACATTTTTCAATACAATACAATCCTGTCAGTCAGTCGTTTGTCATGCTCAACAAATGTTCGTAGGACAAGTGTTTTCTCCTTTTGGCGTTTTATTTCTTGCTAGAGTGTGTGCATTTACTAGTGTATTCCCTCTAAAGTTTCTTCTTGATGTATTAAAGTTAAAGAAATGTCAGTATGCAATACGCCCCGAAAACAATTACACACAAATAAAGGAAATAAATGAATGAATGAAATATCCTGCTGGTATAAGACAAATACGAAATATACGTTGAACTGTTGGGCGAGGGAAGTGACATAAGAAATGGATAGATTTGCTGAGCTGAAATTCAGTTTTTTCCTTTATAATTTTGTTTTATTTTTTACTTAATATGTGGAAATTAGAGTTTGCTCAATCTAATACACTGACTGCACTTAGTTATGTATGGCTGGGTGTCAGCACACTTATTTTCTTTTCAGAAGTCAGTAAGTCATACATATACTTTATGATGTTGATGTAAGTGTCTATGGAAGTGCACTTAGAATGATGTATTCATTTGTAAGTATGTATGTATGTTGGCAGTAAAGGATAGAAAAATAGCACAATTTGTCCGCACATACAACCATAAAAACACACACACACACACAAAGTAATAGTGTTTTCACACTGCCATGTCAACAACTGTTGAAACCATACAACATAATTTTGTTAAAAGCAATTTTAAACCTTTTTTGATTTGTACTAAATTCAGTGCTGCCAAGTTAAAATGGCTGGAAGCAGCTGATAATGTTTATACTTATGAATAAGAACAAAAAAATAAAGTGTGTTTCAAGTGTACATTAAAACCGGCTTTTGTATGGAAATTTTGTTTTAACGTACACTCCAAGCTCACGTTATTTTTTTTTTTAACTTTGGGGTTAAAAATTTAAAAAGAACCTTTTAGACGAAAAAAAACTCAAAGATTTTCATCGGCCTCTCGGAGGAGAAAATGGACGTCATGACGTCAAGGAACTCTGTTTTCGCTACGATGTCCGTCTGTCCGTCACAGGCTGTTTTCTCGAGAATATACGACAGTTACAAATTAAAGGGTGTTCTAAAGCGAGCAATGAAAAATGTTGAAATACCAATATATCGAAATTTGAAATTTTCAAAGTTAGTGAATTTTTAAGCAGAATGCACCAACTGACACTGAAATTTAAAAAATCGAAATTAAAGGATATTCTATCAGTTATTGTAATTTTTGACTATGTCATTTTCACTGCGTCTTGGATACCGTAAGAGGCAAACTCTTGAAATTTTCAAAAACGCTAAACTTAAAAATCCCGAAATAAAAAACGACAAAACGAAAAAAATCTTCAAAACCCAAAAAATTGCCAAAACGAAAAAAATCGCCAAAACTTAAATAAACAGCCTAAAACTGGAAAAATCGCCAAAACGAAAGAGAGTGCTAAAACTAAAAAAGTCAAAACTCTAAAAAATCCCAAAAAGAAAAAAACGACAAAACGAAAATATCGCCAAAAACCCAAAAAATCGCCGAAACGAAAAAGAGGGCCAAAACTAAAATAAATCGCTAAAACTAAACTAAATAGCAAAAAACCGGGTAAAAACGAAAAAACTAAAAAAGTGACAAAAACCGAAAAATTCCAAAAACGAAAAAAGCACCAAAGCTAAAAAAAAATCGCCAAAACTAAAAAGAATCGCGAAAAACTGAAAAAAGTTTAACGTGTACTAAATTTTTTTCTTAAATAATGTCTACATGAGGTACGATTTTCGATTATATAGGCTGAAGTTCTTATAATATTATATATCGTGCCATAACCGCCAAAATAGCTTAAGCGACATAATTTTCAAACTTCAATTTTTGACCAAAATCGATTATTTGCGATCGTAAATAGTCGATTTTCGTCTAAAAAAAACGAAGTCCGAAAAATGTGTCGCTTAAGCTATTTTAGCGGTTATGGCTCGATATGTAGTGTCCGTACGGAACCTTTTGTGCGCGAGTCACAGTCGCACTCTACTGAATTTATTGTATATAACAACTTGATTTCCAAGCACTTTTTCACTTTGTATAAGTACTCGTAGTTCCTTAATATTAAAAATGTTCACTAACAAAATATAAAATTTTAGTGTGCATGGTAAAATTTCTGACTTTATTTTGAACACATTTTTTATGCAGCCTGTGTGTTAAAACCGGAATTTAGGAAACTTGTAGTGTGAACTCAAAATCAGCTGTTTGTGGTTTTAATGTTAAAACCTGGAGTTTTAAGTTTAAGTGTGAAAATACTATAATATGCAGCTAATAAAACCCCAAGCGTCAAATTATATTATCAGTCGGCTTTCTAATGCTTAACTGTTTCTAGCTCGTTGCTATAGGCAGAGTAAACAATCAATTTAAAGTTCAAATTGCACCGACGAACGTGGTGACAGATAGATTTTATGATATTTATCTGTTAATAATGATTAATTTGAATTTAATCAATTAAATTTTTTAAACTGCATCGGCTGAGCTGATATGAATCTAAAACAGCTTCCAGGTAACCGAAAATATTGCAATTTTTTTTTTTTTTTTTTTTTTGAACCACTCATTATTTAAACGCCGCTGTAAATCTAGTTAAAGGCTTTCTTTTAATATATTAAATATTAGAATTTATGACAAGAGTTCTTGCAAAAATTTACATGCATTCATATGCAATGTAACCTTAATATGTATAGATATGTATTTTACCATAATTATGAATAGAATGAAAGCAAAACAAAAAGCCCTTTTTAAAAATATATTTTTTCAGCAAGGAAACTTGTTCAATATAATATACATATCTATAATCTCATTCAAATACTAAAATAATAAGAGATATTTATTTTCATTATTATAATTATTATTTTGTTTTATTTTGTTGTGATTTCTTTATTTTGTCATCTGTACAAATATTGTTCAAGTTGAGAGACACTTCCGCCACGATAAGCGAGTTTGGAAAAATATTTCATTTATAATAATATACATATTTACTGATAATAATAAAATTTTCATTGATTAATTCACATGGCATCATTTTAAAAATGCTTAAGTAGACACTAACACTATCTACTGCACTCACTCACTGGACTTGGATGATGAGAGCGGGTATTTATTTCAACACAAGTTTGTTTTCTATTAACTTTGATTACAGAAACAAAGTTTTTTTTGCCTCTAAAGCTTTTTACTCGTTCGTTATACAATTATTATGCGTTTTGAAAATTAACACGTTTGATTATGACTTCCGTTTTAAATTAACTACCGTTACATACGGTTACAGCAATAGAATGAAGCTGAGCACACATTTAACAATATTTTATCAACACTTACACACACACACACACACACACACACAAGGCGGCATATACGAACTTTTGTAAATGTAGTAGTTACTGTTGTTCGTTGTCACCGACCGACCGTATAATCAATGTCCGTTGCGTACGAAGGCAAAAGAACGAATGAATAAAAATGTTCTGTAGCAGCAAGCAGCTGGCAAGCAATTCCTTTTGTCTGCGTTCGATGGCTGGCTGCTGGATGAGTCTTCTTGTTTGATAGTGGTTGTAAGTTGGCTTAACCCAGCAAAGAAGTGGACTTGACTGCAAATTGAGAATGATTGCAAATCGAACTATTCCTCGGACATCGCATACTTGCGAAAAACTTGAGAACAACTTGAATTTTTTGTACCCTTCACCTAAAACGATAAAGATATTGGCGGTTTGTCACTTTGCTTGCAATTTTTACAATATTCATATGTGACTCTATAAACTATAAATATGTTCTTGTTTCTTATGAATGCGATAGTCAAATCAGCTGTGTTTGATTTTCCGTAGCCCCCACACATGCTAGAGAATTCATTGTTTGACTACTGTGTCAGAATTTGTCTGAGGTCGGTTGGTATTAAAAATCAGCAAAATCAATCAATCATTGTTTTATTGCAAACCAGAGCTGGAAAATGTATTTTTTTTTTGGTATATACAACATTTTCAAATAATATATTTGTGACCCCGGATTACTAAAAAAAATTTTTGCTATTTATTAATTAAATATGACTGTCGCTGCTTCTTTATAACTTCACAAGTAAACGAATAATTTTGAAAAAGAAGCGATAAAAATTTTAAAATTGAAAATTACAATTCTCAAAAAGCCACAAATTAATTATCGATTTTTTTTCTCATACGAATTTTAAGTAAATTTGACACACAAAAAAAAGTTAATTTATTTCTCTTGATTAACAAACGTTGCATTTATTTATTAAAAATACTTGACTGTCTTGAGAGAAAATATTTCAGCCATTAAATGAATGAGTGTTGGGTAAGTTATGTATGAGAGTGTGCAACTGTATACGTTTACAAGTCTATTCTGAACTATTTTTTATGGAGTTTATGTTATTGTTGTAGAAAGAAAATCCGCACATTTTATTGTCGGCTTTCATTTACAAGTGTTGGTTCTAACAGTAATTTACTTATAACATTTTGTACTACATACAAGCTGAATTCAGAAAGTTTTTAAAATTTTTTTAAAATTGACTACTTTTATAAAAAACTGCCTGATAAAAGCAAGGCTTTAAAATAAATATCCAAGCAATTGCTTATGGATATTTTTGCTCTCAAAAAGTTCACATTAAAGTTTTAAAAAAGGACCTTTAAGTAAATATAGGTTTTGAAAAAGCACCCTCTAAGAATAAGTATGTATAAATAAAATATGTAGTTTTCAAAAGTACATTTTAAAAAAGTTCAATTTAAAAAAAGGATTTCAAAAAAGTATTAATAAAAACACCTTTAAATAAGTTCTTTTTAAAAAATTACCTTTTACAAAAAGTACCATTTAGAAAAACTACTTTTTGGAAAATGTAGCTTCTGAAAAAAGTGCCTTCTGAGAAAACTACCTTTTGAGAAGAGTACCTTTTGCAAAAAATACTTTTTTAAAAAAGTATGTTTTGAAAAAAAGTTACTTCTAAAAAAAATATATTTTGAAAAATGTACATCTTTAAAAAAATGCGCCTTTGGAAAAAAGTACAATTTAAAAAAAATTATCTTTTAACAAAAAGAATCTTTTGAGAAAAAGTGCCTTTTAAAAAAAGTACCTATTGAAAAATTGCCTTAAGAAATAAGATTCTTTTGAAAAAAGAAGCATTTGAAAAAAGTAGCATTTGAAAAAGTACCTTCCGAAAAAAGTACATTTTTTAAAAGAACTTGTGAAAAAAATACCTTTGAAAAAAGTACGTTCTAAAAAAATGCCTTTGTAAAAAATATCTTTTGAAAAAAGTACCTATTGAAAAAAGTATTTTTGGAAAAAAGTACCTTTTGAAAAAAAAAACCTTTCGAAAAAAAGTACCATTGAAAAAATTATCTTTTGAATACATAAGAACCTTTTGATAAAAGTAGCATTTGGAAAAGGTACCTATTTCTAAAAGGAACTTGTGAAAAAAGTACATTCTAAAAAAACACCTTTAAAAAAATCTTTTGAAAAAAGTACCGATTGAAAAAAGTACCTTTGGAAAAGAGTACCTTTTAAGTTAAATACTTTCTCAAAAAAAAATTTAATTTTTTTTAGCCCGTGTCAAAATGAATACGAGTCTAAAAATTTATTTCTTATTGATTTGGCTCGTCTATATGCATTTCTTTGCTGCTAGCTGAGAAACACTGAAACGAAACGAAATGCATCCAGACGGGACAAACCAATACACGACTCGAAACTAATATCAAACATTTTGATCGTGTCATTTCTCTTAAAGAAGTACTCAACTAACTTGTTATAAACATATTCATACATACATACATACATACATACATATGTATATCCTCGAAGAAAACTTGGCGAAAAGGGACCTTTTTAAAGAAGTAACATATTTTAAGGCGGTAGAAATACTTAAGAGAAATATTTTTAAAAAGGCCAATTTTTTGTGTGTGTGAAAAACTTACGTAAAAAGAAGTGGCTTTGGAGAATAAATTTTTTAAAGTTTCTTAACGACGCAAACAAATTCTACTTCATAAGAATAAGATTTTTTTATAAGAAAAGTGATTTTAAAGAGATGGCGTCTTACTGCCTCTAAATGACTTTTCGAACAGCTCTCAAGCTTTTATTATCATTAGATGGGTGTGTGTGTGTGTGTGTGTGTGTACAAATAAACAATTTTGAGAGTTTTTTTGTTTGTAAAAATATGTTGATGATGGGTCCACTATCAGTATTATTTGTTCATTTTTTTATAAATAGATATATACACATCTATACATACAAATATTTTTTCCATATGCACTGCAAATTCATTTTGAACGTAAGGACAAGTTTAAGTTGAATTAATACATAATAAAATCATATAAGGACAAAACGTAGTTACTTTTTTTTATCGTTTTTTATATTTATAATGGAACTTTTAGTAGTTTATTTTTTTTAAGTAAAAGCACTTTTTTACATATTGCTTTGCTCAACATATTTTTTATTATTAAATTTAAAATAAAAAATAGCAATAAAATATATTTTTTTCCAAAATTAATGTGGCAAAATTTTCTGATACTAAATGTTCTACTGACATGACTTGTGAAAATAAAATTAGTATAAAGCATTAAACACATAGACTACAGTAGGCTACCGACCACAATCTTTCAAAAATATATTACATATTGTTACAAAAAAATATTCGAACGGAGTCAATGCAAATGATTTATAAAGAAAATGTTTTACGAAGAAAACATTTGGTAAACAAAACGAACTATTCAGAATTGGTTTTATTAAAGAACTAAATTCACATGCGTAGCACATACATGCATATACGCAACTTCTGTTTCTTCCCTGCAGAAAGTGCGAATAGTGAAATTGTGGTGATTTACTAGTGACGTTGTCAGTAGCACTAGTGACCAAGTGTACCCCAGCCAATGGTATCATCTATTGACATTTAACATTAGCTTGTCATTGAAAATCCACCACTAGACTATATCACTACTAACTTAGTAGTTCTTTCGGGACCACATGGAGACATTGGCACCAAAGATTCACTAGTAAATTTTAGGGGCTCTAGTCTACAATATCGATATATCCAAGCTCGTTGTCAATAGTAAACTTATAGTGATTTTCTAGTGACATTGTCAATAGTGCTACTGACTAGGTGTACCCCAGCCAATGCAAATGCCTGTTGACAAATAACATAGGGTTGTTATTGAAAATCTATCAGTAGACTTTAGCACTGTTGAGAAGGTAGTTCTTTTACGACCATATGGAGATATTTGAACCGAAGATTCACTCGCAAATTTTAGTGACCCTCGTCTACATATGTGACAGCGCATAGAGAAAGGGACCTAAGGGTAAAAAAAAATCAATTTTCACTTTTTTTTTTTTTTTTTGATGTGGACAACATCTGAGCATCGAATGAGACCGATCCCATGCCCCAAAAGTGTTCCCTCCCAGAGATATGCGCGTTTTATGGTGTGATGGTACACCAAAGATACACGTATTTAAATCTTTAAAATGGCTCTCCTGAACAAAACCGGTTTTTACCCTTTCTATTTTGAGCGGCACATATATTTATTTAATATTATTGCACAACATAATAAAAAAGAAAAACAAACTATTGACGCGTTCATTGACAATATCACCAGAAATACACTAGAACTGTCGTCTCTAACGTATCTCTACTCGCGCATAAAAGGAAAGTTGTCGACATTTTAACTAGTGCAATTGTCGCTGGAGAAAGAGTATTGACATAGGGACATATGGTTCTAGGTTGACTACAGGGTTAAGAAGATACACATACATATGTACATCCATTCATGATAATTCAAACGAAAAACAAAAAAAAAGTAAACAACTATTACAAATATGCATATACACACACGAATGTACGTAGTTAACCTATGAACTAATTGCGCTATTAGTAAACAAGCATTGAAAATGCTGCTGAGATTGTCTAGAAGTTCCTGCCACATTCTGGAAGGATTGTCTGAATTATAAAAAGGGCGACGCACCTGCTGGCAGATTAGTCTATGTTTTACGATAAGTCAGTAACAGTCTATCATTGAGTTTATTGCGAAGTCTTGTTGTATTGAGTGGGAAGTAAAGTGAACAATGCAGCTGATAGTCGTGCATAAGTGCCCTGCAGAAAATTTGGTGACAATTGATCCAAACGTACCCGTCCTATGACTTAAGAAAATGCGATTGTTATCAAAATTACGGAGTAGTGTATGGTGGAAAAAAGGCATATCGTGTAAATGGTTGAATATTCACCACTTTTGTTATGTATCGTCTTGATCTTGAGGCAATTCAATTTGGACTCGCCTTAGTATTGCAGTAAACGGCACTGAACATGTTCGATGTGGTTGAATACATGGACCTATCAAATAGTGTAAACATAATGTTAATTGCTCCCTCTAATTTGACTCAGAAACCAGTCCCATAACTATACTTAAATATTAAACTAAGTTTTATTGTTATTTATACTTTTCAAATATGAGTGGCCCTGTGGTTGAGTGGTTAGTGTGCAAGCCTGTCATGCACGAGGTTGTCGGTTCGAATGTTCAGATTCAAAATAAAATTTCATTGCATTTGTAGAAATAAAAAAAAGCTTATAAGTGTTCATTGTTACAGTTAAATGTCGGAATGGCATTTATATATAATTTATATTATTCTACACCGAATAGGTCCCTATGGGAAAGTTCAGTGACAAATCACAAGGTGCATACAAAGTATCAATTTACCCCATTCTAGGCCATCCCCATGCAAAAGTGACTGGTCGGCTTTATAAGGAAGTATTAGAACTCGGACTGGTCCCTATCACTTGGGCACCGGTCAACAGCAGAGAGAAGGGGTATTTCTTGAATACCAGCGCAGTCAGTTTACGAGACGTGCGTATTAGAGGCCTGCGTAAACAGTTTTGAAATGTAAAAACGTCATGATTTTTAAATGTATTCACGTCTCATGTATTATACTAAACCAATAATAAATGCTGTCGTACTATAAGCGAAGCACGATGGATGTATTGGTGTATGTGTATACCAGTGTTAACAAGCGATGACGTCAAGACAGCTTGTCTATAACAAACACTCAAAAGAAGTACTGTTGATTAGTGTATGCTTGTTATTTTTCATATTGTACGTTTGAGTGTGTGTGTAATATGTAGATGGTAAGCTCCCAGTCGGAGAATGTGTGGTTGACTACAAAAATACTTAACTTATAAATAGTTAACTTTTCTTAAACTGACCAAACCGTAGCTGCAAAGTCATCTAGAACAAACCCAAAATTAATTCTAAAGTTGAGCACGTAATGGAATTTGTTGAGAGCCAATAAATATATTCTCAGCTACTTTAAAACTCATTTCAGTTTTATATTAACATTTGGCTGTTGTTATTTTGTATGGTAGCTTAGCAGAGTGGTAGTGCATTGAGTACACAACGTGCGATGTTACATGTTCGAGCACCAGAAAATTTTTTTAATTTACTGACTGCCAAGTGATTTAAAAAAGTCAACCTTAAGCTAGCTTAAAGTAGTGCATAGTGAGACAATTGACTACCGCCTAGGACATCGCAATGTTAAAATAGTCAGTTGATTACATTGCAAAGTAATCCAAGTGTGGTCAGTACTGGTTGCGAAATAGTTAGCTTAAAGTTAGTTTAAAGTTAGCCAAATTTCCGATAGGGCTATTATGTGATTAACCGCATACAACTAATGTTAATGCATTTGTGTGCCTTTGCATGTGCGCAGAAAAATAAAAGATCATACACACATACATGCATGACGTTTGTACACGCGCTTATGCGTAGAAAGAAGCTAGTATCGCAAATTCTTCCGTCACGAAGTGTTTTCTTCTTTACTCTTATACCTACAATACTCAAAAAAAATTCTTGCAAACAGTGTTGTTCACGTTTGCTTTATAAGATTTCGCTGTAGCAAAGCATTTGAAAAATCCCTCATGTCTTAAAAGTTCTTATAAGATATCTTGTGCAGGAGACTAGTGCGTATACAACAGCGGGGACAGTGTTGTCAGTTTAGGGGATTTGTCCCCAAACTATGGATTTTTTTTCGAGATTGGGGATGAAAATATTGTGTTTTGGGGATCTGGGGATTTGTTGGGGATGATAAACAAAATTAAGAGGATTGTTTGGGATTTTATTTATAACTGATGGTAACAAGAATGATCTTTGAGCAAAGAAATGTGTGTCTGGCAGATCTAAACAGGTGTGTTTCTATTCATAGTGAATGAATTCTTTAGGTAATAAAGAAGAAGTATCAAGGCAGATTAACCAATATAATGAACACTGCCAAAACAAGAATATGTAACAAAATGAAATATGACTTGTTGGAAGCACTTCTTAGAATAAACACACTTTGAAAATAACTTCATTTGTTGTGTCAAATTAATCCTTCTGCTGAAATGCTAAAGTACTATGTGCAACAATATTTCTGAGGCTGATGAATCGGAAGAATTCTATTCTGAAATGTTTGAAATGGTAAACTTTGGTTAACAATTTTTTATACTTGTGTAAATTAAACTATGTGTTATTTTTTCTTTGACTGCCCTATGTTCCTCCTAGGAATAAATGAATTAAATATATACATATATATATATTTATATATATATTTATATATTATTTTTATATATTATTTTTTCTTTGCAAGTTTTATAAGTACAAATTAAATTAATGTGAATGTAAATATAGCTATCGATATAAATGAATTTTATTGAATAAATATGTTATTTTTGTCATTATTTTTTAAATAAAATTAAAAAAAAATTTATCTTTTGCACAAAACAAAAAATTTTAATAAAAAAACCCAATTTGGGGATTTTCGAGGATGACAAATCAAAAATTCGGGATAAGCTCTAGAAAAAATAAATGGCAACACTGAGTGGGAAAGACTTAGGGCCAATTTCACCAACTCTATTTAAGTATCAATTCATATTTAAATGTTGATTTTCATTAATTTTTGTATGGAAAAATTATTTTTAAATATGAATTGATATTTAAATAAGTTGGTGAAATTGGCCCTTAGTGGTAACTAGTTGTGAAAAATTAAATAAATTAATTTGTGTGAGTGTATTTAAGATCTTGATTAGTATAGGTGTATTTATTTGTAATTAAAATAGTGTCATTCTTAACCCTAAGTACCACACTGGGGTCTTTTATTCATTTGCAAATCTTCGGGTCCACGTTATTTAATTGCTTTCTTCTTTGAGACAAATCTAGACTTATTTCACTGGTCATAATCCTTTAAAGTGTGCGTATATTGTTCTATTATATTCATCATTTTCTTCGCCTTTCTTTGTAAACATGGTTCTATATATGTATGTGTGTGCATGTGTATGTGTGTGTGTTTTTCTGTTTGTGTTTGTACTATTAAATAAATAGGAGAGTATTATGATAACAACTAAGTACAAGTATTAAAATAGCAGTCTATCTATCATAAACTTGTCTCATCTCAAATATCCAACGAAATAAATATGAGTTTCCACCAAGTAGAGCAAGACCAACAAGAATATTTTTATCTCTAGAAAGATTATTTGGTTTATTTATTAGTTTACTTTGCATGTTGTGGCAAATTTATTATTGCATCTTAAATACTTGCCACAAACTAATAAACCATGCAGTAGATTAAAAAAGAAACAAAAAAGTTATTAGTTTAGCAATAATGTCATTAAGTAAAAAAAAAGATTTTTTAAGTAAATTAGTATACTCGAAGAGAAATTTCAGAGAGTTGTGTGAAAAAATAATGAAGATTTTGTATAACAAAAACGCAAGCATGATTAAAATTAATTTAACTACGAGTATCCAGAATATGAATTTCTATTTTAAATGAAACTATTTAATATATTCTAAAGTAAATAAAATTAATAACTTTTGTATTTTGTTTCTCTTTTACTTTCAGCTAATTTTAACGCGAGCATTTGCTTTCCCACATCATGATCAAGGGTAAGTGGTTTTTGAAGAAATATATTTTGTTTTATATGTTTGTTGGGACCACGGATGGAAATTATAGCATTGCACAGATACATCTGTTTGCACTAGTTTTGCGTTTTTTTTTTTTGGTTCTGGTATGAACAAATATGTTATTTATCGTCTTCTGTTACTAGTTGTAAATGTTGATTTTTTAAGCAATTTTTGTATGGTTGGGCAATGAGCAAATGAAAACAACACATTTATTTTTTTCTTTTTTCTAAGGCAAATATAATACATCAAACTGCTTTTACCATAAGTGCCTTATGATGTGTTGAGAAAAAATGTAATTGGCTGATGAATGAATGAATGAAAGCAAAATTGCACATACATATGTAAGTAAATGATACATGTACATGAAACACATGCATTTGTAATTACTCTCAGAGAAAAATTGTCTCTTTCTCTCTCTCTCTATACTTTGGCTGCGCCCACGGTTGCCAGAAATGCAGATTTATCTGGATTTTGCAGATTTTTACTCTCCGAAAAGACGAAATGCAGATTTGAATATTTTTGGCCAATCATAGTGCAGTTTTTTACATTTTTCCTAATACTGCTACTACTTCTTGTTTCTTTTAGTTTAGAGAGTTATAATTTTTGAACTTAGAACACATCATTAAGTAACTTTGGCAAGCTTCTGGAAACGAATATCTGATATAAAACGAGCTTATTCTGATTACGATTTTGCATTACTAATTTATTCAAAATGTAATGTCTTTACTACATTCATTTGCAAATGTCGAAAAGATTTTCAGTCAAGTGAACTTGAATAAAACAAAATTCTGAAGTCCTTTGAATATTTATGCAACAAATTAAATGACTTTGTATAATTTTTTATATATCCGGTTTTTTATCTCATTCATTTTATATTATTTGCACATAACTATAAAGAATTTTTATTTGTTTGCTGGTTATGTGTGCCCTTAATTATGAAAGTGGTCTAAGTCATATTTTTCTTTGGTCGAGATATTTCGTAGATTGCGATTGAACAAATTAAAAAATATTTTTATTTCATGCATAATTTTTATTTAGAGTTGTACTAGTATCGATTAATATAAATATACATATATAATATTTATTAAGGATTTATTGAAGTTTTTATGAGATTTATTTGGTATTTGGCAAAAATACATATGGCTTAGACCACTTTCATAATTAAGGGCACATACATACATATGTATTTCGTTTCTCCTAAGAAAAGATGAAAGTCTTCAGTTTGTAATAGAGAACAGAAAATAGATCTTATTCTGTATTCCTTTTTCTTCAACAAACTCAAGACTTTGCAAATTAAACTTTGAGTGTGGTAAAGCCACCAAACTCATCAGTAGACTTCAACCAATGTGGCACCTAATTTTAAAAGGGTAACGAAAAAATAACAGTGGATTCAAAACCGAAGATGTTAGCTTGTAAAGACTTTTTCCTTTAAACTTTTAAGCTTAGTTTAACGTATTCAAACGTTTTGAAACCCATAATAATTTTTATGAATATTAAGTTTGTGTACGTAGTTCTTAATAACATATTGATAGACGTTCTTTAAATATATGATGTTGTTACCTTGTTTCAATCATTTTTGGTTTCAAAGCAGAAACGAAATGAAAATTCTTCACACATTAAAGGCTTATATTCATAAAAAAAATAAAATGCTTAAAAGTTAGTTTTAAAAAAAATTTGTCTACAAAATTTAAATAAAATACATTTTAAGACGAGTTTAAATTTTATGAATATGGGTTAAAAAAATATTTATATTACACATGTCCATCCATATTTATGTAAACTTTTTGAATAAAATATAAAAAAATTGTTTTAAAAATTGCTTTAAATATTTTTTTGAAGATTTCAAAAATAAAATGCAGATTTTGAAGGTTTTTTAGTGCAAAATTGTTAAATTTTGCAGATTTTATACTTAGAAATTCTGGCAACACTGGCTGCGCCACAAAATAACATAACGAACGTCCGCACATACATCTGCACATCATGTATTTGTTTCAATAGTGGTTTTTTCATATATTTGTATTACAATATGTATTTTTTGAGCAAAAACAGATCAAACAGCTGCTCAGCAGCAATACAATAAGCAATTGTTATTTGTTTTCAATTGTATTTTAATTTGGAAAAGCACGCACACACAATAACTCTTATACTAGTTCTGTCGCTCACACTACAATTATATGGTACGTCAATGCTGCCCACAGAGAGAAAGCCGAGAGAATGTATAAGCGTATGTGCATTCATTTGTATTTACAAAAAGCCGATTGATGTTCGCCACTCTAGCGCTTCTCTGGCCAGCAGTGTGGTACATACCATGGTATATTTGTTTTGGCTATACAAATGCAACCCTTTAATGGAAATCATGGTAAAATTGTACTTTTTATGGTACAATTTAAAAATGTCAATGTTTCACTACATAGTAACATTAATTTTGCCTATGTTCTCTTTAATTTTTTTGTGTGTGTTTTATTTTAATCTCTAATATAATAGTCGAATCTACGAATGTACCTTTTTGATTGTAATATTTAATGTTTTTTTGTGTTAAGTTTCTGTTTTTTATTGTAAACTTCTGTATTTTTACACTAATTTTTTTTACGTTTCTGTTTTTATTAATTAATATTAAAAATTGGTACCGTCATGGTGTAAAAAGTACATTTTATTTTCATAGTTGGTACAAAATCCAAGAAGTCATTTTCCTTCCCTGGTTGGGACAGTATTCTATATTTTTACGAAACCTTAAGCCGCGTTCAGACTATTATACTTTGTATTTATACTTGTCAAAAATTCAAATAAAACGTGCAAGTGTGATAGTCTGAACGCAAAATGTCATCAAAGTGGCAAATAATACGATAAAATTTTTGACATCCCATAAGACTTTTTCGTTTTTAGAAAATTTTCTAAACGATAATACTTTTCATTAGATCAGGGTTGCATTTTCACACAAACCAAATTTCCAAGTCGGCTGTTTTGCCGCCGATAGCGTGTCGTCATTGATGTAATGTTTTGTCATATGTATATCTGCTTAAAATTTTGAATAATTGAATCGTATGGAAGTATATTTCGTTGGCGTAATTTTTTAACGTTTTTGTAATATCTTTTCTTATCTTTCTTATCGTTTCTAGTCAATAAATAGCACAGACATTTTCAGTGAACAGCTGTTTTGTTTTCTACTTGTATTACACATTTGATTTGAAGTGTGATGGTCTGAACACAATATTTGATTTTACGTTAGATTTTTTGACAGTCGCAACGAATATATTTAGATTTCTGTATCGTAAAACGTGATGAAAGTATTAATACTTCTATAATAGTCTGAACGGTGCTTTAGCAAATAAAAAAAGGTTTCGTTCAACAAATTTCATAAAAAAAAATCAGATTTTAGTTCCGCTGCAGACTTTCAATTTTTTACTGCAGCAGCTTTTATTATTATTTTCGCCACGATGTCCGTCTGTCTCTCCGTCTGTCTGCCTGTCTGTCTTACGGTTCGTAAGAGCTACGGACCTGAAACTTCCACTGCATGTATAAATGTCATTTAAAAATTAAAGGGTGTTCTAAAGTGAGCAATCGAAAAATATCGAAATCCGGATGTAGTATACCGACATATATAGACACTTGAAATTTTAAAAGTTAGTGTATTTCTATGAAGACAGCTCCAGTTGAGACTAAAATTAAAAAAAACCAGAATTAAAGGGTATTCTATCAAATAATGTAATTTTGACCATTGTTATTTTGACAACTCTTAAAAATTTAAAAACGCTTAAACTAAAAAATCCCAAAATTAAAAAAAGCCAAAAACGAAAACCACCAAAAAAAAATCGCCTAAAACAAAAAAAAAACTCGACAAAATGGAAAAAGACCTTAAATGAAAAATATAACCAAAAATAAAATAAATCATTTAAATGCAAAAAAACCGAAAAAATCGCTAAAAACCGTCAAAACGACAAAATGGAAAAGAAAAACCCCAAAACGAAAAAAGCACCAAAGAAAAAACAAATCCGCTAAAACTAAACTAAATGTATTAAAAAAAAAACGTGTGCTAGTCAAAGTTGCACACAATTGAATTTATTATATTTTTGGTGAAAAATAAACCAGAGAGTAATACAAATCTCCTAAAACTGCCAAAGCGAAAACCGCTCAAAAACTAAAAAAAACGCTAACACAAAAATAATTGTATTATTCAAAAACGTATGCGAGTGAAAGTCGCACTTAACTGAATTTATTATTTTTTTTATACAGGAGAAAGAAAGAAGAGAGGGAGATAGAGAGAGTATATAAATATTTCTGTTTCAACACTCCCCAACATGATCAAACATTGCAAGTCTGGACCGGGACTTTGTTGAAAAATATTCAGTTTTGAAAATTAAAAAAATTACAATTTTGTAGGAGAGCATTTTTAAACTTTCAAGTCGGGTTTTTTCAGATATTTGTTTCTTTTGCAGCTAGATTGGGAAATTCCGTGTTTTTTTTATAAAAACATCCTTTTAAGCAATATAAATAATACGTTTAATTTAAAATACATGTAACTAAGTATATATAAGCTACACGCAAAGAAAAAATATGGTTGAGGTAACCATAATCAAACAGCAACATACTATGATTGAATTTTATGGTTGCAGTCAAATCATATTATTTGTTAATAGAAAAGCAAACTTTAAATAATATTATTATCTGAGTTAATAATAATATTATCTACAAAAACAATAAACTTTGTTACAACTAATCTTAGTATTGTAAATATGACAACACTATTGTTAGATGTGACTAAAATATAATTGAGACTCACCATACCATGATCTAATATTATATTAATATTGTTAAATACGACCACAGTATTATTTAATATAATAATACCATTTTGTTTTTTAATCATATATTTATTGTAGAAACAGCTGTGCATTAAATTCGAAATAAAAATAAATTCATATTGTTGAAATAAAATGTATATATAGAAATGTATACTTACACGAAATACAGACATGTCTGTATAAAGAGATACACAAATACTTATACATTTTTATTGGTCTAACCTTTTGTTTATACTTTATTTTTTTATTAATTTATTTAACACCACGTGTGCGCTACCGATAGCTTACAAACGAAATACAAACGAAAAACTTTACATACTATGGTTTTGGATAACATTATATTGTTATTTGCATCATATTATTTTTAAATAATAATACAAATTATGTTGTAGTCATAAATTTTTAACAAAACTGCATTGTTAAACTCTAATCATATCACACTTTTTTATGGATGTAATAGTGTAATTATTAAATTCAAACATTACTCTGTTTATCGTAACGAAATAAATGTTTAAAATAACAATAACTAGTTTTCGACGACCACACATTTGTTTCAGAGAACATAATATTGTTTTCTCAACCATTCTACAACCATATATTTTCTTTGCGTGTAAGTTAAGCCATTAGTACATATGAAATTATGAGACGAAAAGGATAAGCTGCTAGTCATTGCCTTATAACTTCCTGAAAAATTGTGCAAAATAATTGAGAGTTTGCTTAAGGATACTTTTGCATGTGACGATTACAGAAATGCCACTAACTCAAAATTAGGTTATCGCGACTTAAGCAGTTTTTCCTCTTCGCCACAGATATGTATACTTATGTGATAGATCTCTCAAGAGGCATAAATCCACAGCAAATAAATAATTGAATTTTATATTTCTGTTCTTGATGGGCCTTTCCGAATATGAAATATTTAATATAAAAATTTTGACATTTTGCCTTAAAATCTCAAAGCTGGCATTTCTTTTCCAAAACGTCAAATTTGCCTTTGACCAATTGTGAACGTTGTGTGCAAAATTTTTGAAAATTTCTCGTTTTGGTTTTGTTTCCGAGATTTCCACAAGCAAATCTTAGTATTCATTTCTTGCTTGGTACTTAAGAAATAAAATTTTTCTAATAAAAACTTTTTTCCCTCTCAAATCGCTATTGATTGTTGACAAATTCTGTCAAGTTGTTTTTTTTTCTTGCTGTTACGATGGCATTATATTTTTCAAGCATTTTCCTTGCAGTTTTTGTTTTTAGCTCAATGTATGATGATGATGCTGCTGCTTGACGACGTTCTCAAACGATTTAAAATTGATTAAAAAAAAATTGTAAAATAAAGCGAGAAAAAGCCAACCTAAACTCAAGTAAATAAATATTTGGAGCATAAAAACAAGTCGTACGTCAAAAACAGCAAATGGCGAATGCATCATTAGCAAATAAACTTTTTACTCTACGATATTTGACTTACAGTTGGAGTTGGTTGACCTGTTGTTGTTGTTGTAGTTGTTGTTGTTATTTGCATACGAACTGTATAATTCTCTTTAGAATATCAACTATTTATCAGACTGTCAGTCCATCATTTGCAAGTCGCATTTGGAGTCGAATTGTGTAGGAAAGTGATTTCAATGTGTATTTGTTTTATCACTTTCTTTATTTATGCTTCTTGAGTTTTTGTTTATTGATGTTGGAAAAAAATAAATAAAATTTATTTCATTTCAATTTCCGTTTTTTTTTTTTTGCAAAGAATATCAGTTAGAAAGTCAGTAGTTGTTGCACACGAAAAAATTTGCAAAAATTTAATCGTGAATGAAAGAAAAGAAATCTGCTGGATTTTTGCCATGTTGTTAATGCGTTGTCCCTGCTGCTTTTATTTCGCTATACAATTTGTAATTTATTCAACATTTGCATTTCGATCATGAGAAGAAAGAAGATTGTGATGAAAATAGTGGCAATGACGATACTGCTGCTGCTGCTGATGATGAAATTCGTGTTGCAGATGATGGTGCTGATGACGATAATAATGGAAATAAAATAAATAAACTTATTCCAATTGTTGCTGTCCATCGTTCGTTTTTGTTGTTGTGAGTTTTTTGCTTTTTCGTTTTCCTTACTCAGTTTCTCCCCCCAAAAAAATATTTTTGTAGTTGTCGTTGTTGTTGTTGGATTGTATATTGAATGTAGCGGCACAACGTGGCGTATGATTAATAAATTGTCACAAATTTTTTAAAGCAATACAAAAAAATACTTTTCAACTGTGATTTTTAGGGTTCCGTACATCAAAGGTGAAAAGGAACCCTATTGTTTTCGCTATGCTGTCCGTCTGTCTGTCACAGGCTATTTTCTCAGGAACCGTAAGAGCTACGGACCTGAAGTTTGGACACAGTATGTAGAACCTTGGTCGCTACAACAACAAATACATGAGAATTAAAAATTAAAGGGTGTTCCAAAACGAGCAACGAAAAATACAATTGTATACATATATATTGGCACTTGAAATTTGTAAAATTGGTGTATTTTTATACAGACTACAAAAATTAACACTAAAATTCAAAAACAATTTAAATTAAAGGGTGTGCTATCACTTAATGCAATTTTGACTATGTAATTTTGACAACTTGTTGTATCTTGGGAACCGTAAGAGGCAAACTCTTGAAATTTTCAAAAACGGTAAAACTAAAAAAAAAATCGAAAATTATAAAATCGCCAAAAACACAAAAAGAAACGCCAAAACGAAAAAAAGCATAAAATTAAAAAAATTTCTAACACTAAAATAAGTCGGAAAAACCGAAAAAATCGCCAAAATAAAAAAATAAAAAATACTAAGAACCGGAAAAAAAATCCCCAAAACGCGAAAAGGCAGCAAACTAAAAAAAATCGCCTAAATGAAAAAAATCGCCAAAATGAAAAAACACCAAAAAACCGAAAAAATCGCCAAAACGAGAAAAAAAGTGTCAAAACTAAAAAAGCGCCAAAAAATTAAAAAAAATCTTAAAACCGAAAAAACGCAAAACACGCCAAAACTAAAGTGGTATTGAATTACATTTATAGTGTCTATACGGAACCCTTCGTGCGCGGGTCAAAGTCGCACTTCGTTGAATTTATTTTTATTGGAGTTTGATGCTTTTGACAGTGTCTTATAACGTGGCTTAATTTCAATTATTAATTATGTTTTTTCTATCATGCAATAAAGAAGTTTTTTTTTTGTTCAAATGCATGTCCTTTTAGAATTTTATTTCCCTTTCTAAGCTAAACGATCAATATCTGTAGAAGTTGTCATCAATATATCACAACTATTGATTACCCGAGGTGTCCTTGGCAAAAATAATTTCGTCATCTTTTCACTCGACTCCAAAAAAGGAGGAAATTTTCAACACGTCTTCATAACTTCGTAATTTTTCGATCGATTTTACAAATTCTATTGTTTTAGTCTTTTTTTGGGGGGGGGAGGGGGACAGGTCGATTAAATTTCTTCCTTTGGTTTTATATATTTCTCCTTATTTAAATTTCTACGAAACTTGGAGCACACTTTGAACTCTCGTAATGACAGAATTCCAAACTTAAGAAAGTGGGCGGAGCCACACCTATTGAAATTTAATATTAAAGATCAGTTGTTTTTACTAAAACGATTCATACGACACTCGATACATATTATGCAATCTGAAAGTGACACGATCTTGCATATGAAAAAAGCGGGCAAGGCTCACGACCATTAAAGTTTTGCATAAAATTATATCTTAGTCTATCGTAATGAAACAATCTCGATCTTAATAAAATAGGTATAGCCATGCCCATTAAAATTTAATCTAAGATTTCACATGCTTCTATTTAACCAATGATGATGAAACTTGGCACACCATTTAAGCTCTTAAAGTGACACCATCTTGCTTTTGAAAATGTGGGCGGGTTACGCCCACTAAAACTTTGTATAATATTATATGTACTTTTACTCATTCGTTTCTTACGAATTTTTTGCTTTAAAAAATGGGCAGGGCGGAGCGGGTTCACGTTCATTTTCATCTAATCGGAAAATATTAATTATTGATTATAAATTAAAATTATAGATTATTTCTCAAGAATCCACACAAGATTTAAATTTCAATTTCATTCGTAATGTTCGCTGTTTCGTGGCTTAAAAGCAAACTTTAAAAGTTACATGGTGTGTTTGCTTTAGAAGCCTGAAAAAAATCACCCTATCTTATCCTCATTGTAATTGTATGTACATATGTAGTCATAGTTGCTGCTATCACTATTGATATAAAATCATGCAATGAATGGCAATGAAATTATATTTAACATGAACTGAAAATTTGTTGCAAATAAAACAAGGTGGGGATTTCATCAATATGAAGGTAAATCTCTGATTGATACGATTTTATTTTTCACATAAATTTTTGCTTTTGAGAGATAACAACGACAAAGGTTTCAAATTATTTTTTTTTTCATTCTCATATGAAAGATTTAAGTTTTAAATTTAAAATACTACAATGGAAAATCATCAATATTTGGGTTATATTTTTAAAGTTAAAGAAGTAAAGAAAAGTTTTTTAATGTTCACAAAATATATCTTTAAAGCAATTGAAAAGTAAATTAAAAAACCTTAATTAAATTGAATAAAAAAGACTTGTGAACAGCTCTCGAGATAAACAAAGTCCTTTTTCCTACAAATTCAAGGAAATTACTTTACAAAAAATAGGGAACTCCTTGCCTTTAAAATTTTTTTCCACTCCATCGAATTAAAGGAAATATGGCCGTTTAAGCGGAAAAAGGTCGGAATTTGTATTCCGAGGTCGGAAAGAGGTCGAAATATAATACTATAGTTGCAACAACTATAATTTTACTTTCAAGAGAAAAAAAAACTCAGGCCATGATAATGTAGTCGTTGCTGCAACTTTATTATTGTTGCTGCAGCTATATTATAGTGGCTGCAACTATAGTATGGTTGCAATTACTACATATGTATGTATAGTACAAGTAAAAAATTTTAGCTTCAATTATAATATGTATATTGCAACATAAATGACTCTTAAAGCTGAAATTATATAAAATTTTGAATTTTTAAAGAAAGTCATTCCAAATATATTATTATTTGTTACGAAGAGCAAGCTTAGCAGCCAGAAACCGGCTAAAATGGATATAATGCTTCTTCGTGTCTCTCAAAAGTTTTTCTAATATAAATAGATCTCTAGCGATGTATATTCTGCATATTTTATTTGTCACCTTTTTTGGGTTTGCTTGAAGTCTGCAACAACTGCAAATATTAACTTGCAATAAAAGCTTACAAGTAAGAATTAAATACTGATTGTTTTATTTCATTCTTACAAAAAACATGTTAGAATAATTTTAATGTTAAAGTAAAAATAACTTCTTTAATATCTTGTTTTCAAAGAGTTTAACTCATAAATTTTTTTTAAGTCTAAGAATTCTTTTACTTGAACTTTTTCTTGTGTCTTGTCGTTTTTCTAACATGTATGAATAAATAAATGTTTTAGTTTCTCGATTTCAATTTCTTCCCCTTCAAAGAATAATATCTAAATTTTTAGAACTCAAACTTGCTTCCATTTTTTATTGCCTTTGTTCATCATCATCATCATCATCATTATCAGCATGAGCAGCAGCCCAGGGAGAAACACAAGAAGAAAACATATTTTTTAAGACTTGTGACACTAAGAAATATATACTTACATATCGTTAGCTAAAATGCAAAAAAGTACAAGTAACAAAAGTATAATTTCACAAGAAAAACAAAAATCATTAAACAAACTCGTAATAAAGTCCCCTTGTTTTTTTTTTTTTTTTTTTTGTTAATAAAAGCGTCAGTTTAGATCGCAAAAGTGTAAAATTTTGTCAAGACATATACTCCTAGTTTAATGGCATTCATAATAATCTATCAAAAATTCGATTTTGAATTTTTTTTATTGTTACACCCTTTTGCATTTTAGCTAACGTTATGTAAATGTGTTACTTTGTCCTAAAACGAATAGAAAGCACACTGCCTTTAACTTTTACTTTATTTGCGCATTTTTAATTGTATTTTGACTAAACAATTGTCTAAATGTGACAACAGAGATTTCAAGAGCTGCACAACTTGTTAAACTTCTTTTATTTTTCTTCTTGCAGCGTCTTTACAACAATATGTTGCAGTTATAAAGAAGGCAACAAAGATTTGGATACGAGTATGTAAGTGTTGTATGCCACTGTAGGGCATAATAGTGTTGTCCTTTCTTCTTGTAAAGTTGCTAAGAAAATATTCATCATGATCATTACAGATTTATGAATTTAAGAATATGTTACATTTGAGAGGATTGTTTTGAAAGTTTATGTACTTGGAATACTTGGAAAGCTCGTAATTTTATGGAGACAAAAAATTTAGAAATAGTTGCCATATGCTTAAGGGCCAATTTCGTAATTATTCAAATTAACATTAAACAGTTTTATGTAAAATATTTTGAGAAAGATGAGGGATCTAAATGTCGCCTTTGATAACGAGCTCATTCGATCACGTTTTTCAGTTTGAGATTATGGCATTGGCTATCGAGCAATGTAATAATATGGTTCGATATTGAATGTCATAATTTCAAACTGAAAAAACGTGATCGAATCAGCTCGTTATGGAAAGCGACGACGATTAGACCCCAGCTTTGACTTTTTCATTTGAAGTAAACAGCTTTGAAAGTTCTTACAATTTGTACTTGTTTCTCCGCAAATTAAGCAGCAAATGTTGTTGTCATCGAGATCTGATTGGCCGTTGTGCTCACGTCGGTGTGAAAGCACAAAGCTCTTTTTGCTTGGACGTAGTTGCTCTAGATTTATATATAATTCACTGCTGTTGGAAGCACTATAAGAGACAATAAGAGCTGATTTTACAAAAAATTAAAAAAATGTATACATTATGACAAATTTGTATTCAGGCGAACTAATTGCTTTCGCTACTTGTAATTTGTATCTCCGTTAGATGTCAGCACACATTTTTCAGTACAAACTTTGTCACCCCAAGAATATATTTAGAAAATGTTGAAATTAAAAGAAAAATATTGTGGGCCGGTCGGTCATACACTTGAATGAATGTTAGGTGTCACTTTTAGTAGTGATCGGGAAAAACTTTATAAAATTGTCCTTTTGCTTGAAATAACATGGACTCCTTAGGCATAAGTGATAGAGGCTGGGTATATCTGGAAAAATATAAATAAAGGACGGGTAATGCCAGAAAATGACAAAAGTATAGTTTTCAGTAATCTGAGTATTGGCCGCCAAACAACTATAAATACGTAAAGCTTAAGTTAATGAAAAAAAAAACACTTTCATATGCAAATACACGCATTAATTTTATACCAACTACATATAACTATAAAAATCCAACAACTCATACAAAAGTACTCTGACTATTATGCGCATATATTTACATGCCTATATACAGGACTATTTTATTCAAACAGGTACATACACACACACACACACACACATTTTGTGCATTTTTGATAAAACATTCTTATTTCTCACCATTTACTTCTCACCGGGATTACAACATATTCAATCTTTATTTTTAATACAATATCAGTCCACTCTTTGATAATAATTATAATTTAGTATTATTTCTTTTTATAATTGAAATTTATTTGCTGGTGGTCAAGCATATCTATATACGTATTTCAGTGGCGCTTCAACCAAATCATCAGTAGACTTCAACCACAAATTCTAAACAGCCACAAACCTCTTGTCTTATGCACAAAATTTCAAAAACTATTTGAGAATTCACAAATAAAAATATTTTTGAAAATAACAAACGAAAAACTAAGCTTAGTAGGCTTTGAAACTAATACAAAACCCATCAAATAATTTATATTCAGTTGATCTCCTTTTTTTCTTTTAATATGCTGGCTTAAACACAACTAGACTCAAAAGTTAATTTTCGATTTGCAGGTAAGACAATTCAATGATGCTCTGAATTATCTTAAACTTTAGCGACCACCCTCCTCTAAGTGACATCGCACACACACTTGTGAATAAAAGTATTGCTGCAGTTCAACTAATTTTACCGCTGGGTTCAAGCAAAACTTTAACTTTATTTGCATTTTAAATTTGACAGTACACATACATACACACATGCATGCAGGCAACCTGATTTTGTAAATATACATATCCTTACATTCAAATGCACAGCACAAACACAGATATATTTATCAAATACTTAACACCCTTACACACACACACACACACGTATACTCACACACCGAGCAGAGAAGAAGAGAGAAGCAGAAGAAATGATTTTCTCTCATCCCACTACGACCGCATCGAATTTAGTTTACTCTGCTCCATTTGGCAGTTTGTGGTTTAACACAAAATGCAAATTTTTTTCCAAACCAAATTATTTTCAAAACCATCACTAAATTTTTCTTTTTCAAATAAATAAAAATCCTTAAGCAAGAATTTTCATGTCGAAGAAGTAGAAGAGATTTTCCTAATACTGGTCATAATGTTGCAAACATTTCGATAAGCAGCAACTTCCAGGAATTTTATATCTATGTATGCTTGTGTACTTTTTGTTTTATGGCCACTTCGAGTGGATGAATGAATGAATAAATGCTGTTGTTCATCTTTGATGCAATGGGTCTGAAAAGTTATAGCAAATAGTATTTTTTTTTGTAGCTAAATTTATTTTTTTTTTTGTTTTCATTATAAATATTTTAGTTGTTATATATTTTACAACCCTTAAGAGCTTCACTATGGACCATCATTAGGTTCACCTCACAATACCAAAATATGAACATACACAGAAAAAATCCATATAAGAATAGTATCAGTCAATTGACCAGTCATTTGATGGGAACTCATGCAGGATGTATTCATCATTGCTTAGAACAAAGTTTCTATCACATCATTAAAGGCAAAATGAAAAATGTGATGGAAACTTTTGTGTACGTGTGATGTTGCATCTCACTATAACTAATAAATATAATATATAGTCGAACTGCTCACTCCAGTGCTTTTTTACTAATCAATGATAGCATTTATATTAATCCAATTTTACTGATCATAAATGACTAATATATCCCCCACAACTAAGCAATCATACATCATGGATATACTGACGAAAATATAATTTTTATTATTTTAATTTTTTTTTTTTTAAGTCACTTCAAAATATACAAGTAAATAAAATATTTAAAATGAAAGATAGAAATAAGCAAAAACAGAATAACCTAGGCGGTATAGGCGGTAGTCTTGTCAGCACCAACACATCTTGCTTTTTACAAATATCTAAAATTTTGAAAAGAAACAAATATTAAACTAAATTTTGTAAATTTCTTTTATTCACTATTATTCATATTATTCATATCTTTTTAACACTTATAAATTTTGATAGTCTTGTGTAGTTTATGAACGAACTAGTTCAAATGAACGATTCAGTACTTTGAACTAAGTGAACTAGTTCAATTGTTTTACGCTCACTAGTTCAATTTTTGAACTAGTTCATTCTCTGAACTAAGAACTAAGACACAAAATGAACTAAATGTTTTCAACGTTTTGCTTTACTTCTTTCTGTTTGTGTGCTTTGCTTCTATACTCATTCATATGTATGTATGCATATATGTATGTATATTTAGTTCTTGTTCATTGCTGGCTACTACCACAAATGCAATAAACAAGCAAACACTTATACTAACCTATTCACAAAAATATTTTGGATTTATGAGATTTTTAAAAATGATTTTCACACTAAATTTGTTTTATAAACCCTTTATAAAGCAAATTTATTAATTAATTAATTTTAGCTTTCGTAAAGTTTTTTAATCACAGATCTGTGTTTTTAATACTGTCAAAAACCACAATATATCTACATACAAACATATGCATGCAGATGTAAAATCATTGAACTAAACAGACCTAACTAGTTCATTGAACTAAAAAGAGCGATTGAACTAAATGAACGAACTAGTTCATTTATAAATAATGAACTAAAATGACCGGTCACTGAAATGAACTAAATGGCACAACTCTAAATTTTGACTTTCACAGACAGAATGTATTGTATTTTTTTTTTTAAATAAAACTCGATGTACATTAGATGCTCCACTCTAACATATATGCTATAATTAATTAATAAATAATTAATAAATAAATCCACCATTAGTCAATTAAATTACTCCCGGTTCAACTCCGCCCAAAGACGTTTAGTGTTTTTCGCATACAAGTAAAAGATCGTTTCGAGGATTGTGATTGTGTATAAAAAAAAATTTTTGTTATTATAACAATTATGATAATCAAAATTTGTACGGAAATTCAACAATTCGCAATGTTAATATAACAATAACTTTAATTAAAATTTATTTATTTATTTATTTATTTATTATTTGTCTATAGAATTACTTTGAAATATAACAAAAATAATAAATGTTGAAAAAGTAAATAGATTTCAACAATCTATTTGTTGATATATTTAATTGAAAATATTTTGCAGATTTACCTTTAACTTACAATTTCGCTAATTGTATTTACAAAAATCGTTGTAGGTTCAATATCAGTTAATTATTTAATTGATATAACAAAAAACTTAATTGTATTTACAAATCTTTTTTTCTGTGTACATGCATACGCATTAGACCCCTGCACAAGACCACTTACAAGAACTTTTAAGACATGAGGGACTTTTCAAATGCTTTACCACAGTGAAATCTTCTAAAACAAACGCTAAACAACGCTGCTTGCAAGAAATTTGTTTCGCTTATTGCAGGTATAGGAGTAAAGAAGAAATTACTTCATGACGGAAAAATTTGTGATGCTTGGTTCTTCACAGGCATGTGTGCTTATACAAACGTCATACATGTAAAAGCGTACACATGCATTGACATTAGTTGTGTACGCTTGCTTTAAAAAACCACCCTTAAACACATAATAGCCTATCATCTACATCTTACACACACAATCAAACGTACAATATGCAAAATAATAAGCATATACGCATCAACACTGCTTCTTTTGATTGTTTGTTATGAAAAAGAAGTTTTCGGACATCGCACAGTGAGGTGAATGATAGAGAAAGTGGCTTTTGTGACTTTCATAGAAGTCGTAATTTTAAAGTGTTGTTATTTTTTATTGATGAATATTAATAAATACATAAAAAACCAGCATTTAAAAAAAAATGTTTGAAAAAAAATTTTCAACCTTTTATGGACTTTTTCGTATTTTGAAGGAAATGGTTTTGTTTCACTATTTTTGCTGTAACTTCGGAATGAAAAAAGATAAATTACTAAATTAAATTGTAAATTAGAGCATACTTTATGTGCCTTTTTCACATTGATTTTTAGCAACTGGAACTTTCTCACAAAAACCTTCATAACTCAAAAATCGCACAAATGCGCAAATAGGTATTCTGGGATTTATTAGCTAAAATCTTATATTTTAAGAGCATAAAAGCATTTTTCCCTGCACTCATCCGCAAAGTTGTTGAACTCAATGTATATATCAAAAATACCACATATTTAGAGCAATTTAATTTTTGTTTTTAATATTTCTAAAACATTTATCTAAACAAAAAATAATATTTTAAATGCTCATATACCTGAAGATGTCGGTTCCACTATAAAACTTTTATTTATAGAAGTCTTAAGTAAAACTATAATCACTTGAAATATCAAAATTTTATCTTTTAATCAATGCGCGTTAAAATAACTAAAATTATTGAACTTTGAATACACACTGCAAATAAAGTAAACTACCAAGAACTTTTATTTTTGCAATTAGTGATGTAGAATTTTATCTAATTTCATATGGCACCAAATACGGTTGTGAAAGTTAAAGTTCATCTTTTGAATTAATCGAAACTTGTGAAGGCTTTCACCCCACAGTGCATCTCTTGTAAACACTCATATACACAAACCTTAATACATCCATTATGCTTCGCTTATTAAACGACATCATTTACTATTGCTTTAGTATAATACATGCCACGAGAATACATTTAAAAAACAAGACGTATTTACATTTCAATACAGTTTACGCAGCCCTCTAATACGCATAAATACGAAAACAACTTTTTTTATTGTTGTTTAAAATTTCTTGTTATTCTGATTAACTTTTTTGCTCCTGTTGTAGATAATTTTATGCTGCTGTTGTATTGTGTGCGTTTGTATAGGTGCGTGTGCGTGTGTGTGGGTTTGGATGTTTAAAAAGCTTCTCTTATGGTCCTTTAATTATGCTTCAATTATACAACAACAACAACAACAACAACAACAACAACAACAACAACAACAGCAGCAGCAACAACAAGTACAGTGAATTAATAGCTGCTAAGTAAATAACGCACAACACTACATTTCATTATCGCTTCTTTGTTTTTCCCTTTTAGTAAGTGTTGGGTGTCGTGTGTTAAGCAGGAGTTTTTAATTAATTTTGAAGGATATTTAAAACAATAACCTTCCTTTTTATTTTATAAAATATTTTTTCTATACATACATATATATAATACATAATTACCCTGCAGGAGAACGAACTGGTGTCCAACTAGTATTTTAGTAGTACAGAAATCACCACCACTAGTTCCCAACTGTAAACCTTCCTATACTATCTTAATGCTCAAATTAGCATTGAGTGTGTTTAGAAAAACTACTAGTACCATTGGTACTAGTTTAGGACTAGTTTATTACCAGTTCTCTTGTAAAGAAAAATTCTATAAAATTGTAAGTTTTATTCCTTTGTTACCCAGCGACAACGCTAGTTAAAATTTGCAATTATTTATCAAAATTCAGAAATAAAAAAGGGTAATTATAATTATTTAATTATAACTATTTTTAGATCAAGCTAAAATTTTAGTAATTATATGATACCAATTTTCATACAGTGCAAGAGCTATGTTAGACAGTTAAAATTTATTTTGCAATGCGGTGCCTTGGAACTACTTCATATACTAGTACTCATCAGCACTAGTAATTTTACACAACAACTTTAACCCATTTTGCACTAGTTCGTGCTATTCTAGTAATTATACTAGTAGCTTTTAGACAATTATCACCTATTCTCCTGCAGGGTATGTACACACACATATGTATGTATATAATTATTCTTTACATGTGTATGAAAGTACCGATTTTTATCATGTTTTGTGTGGGCTAATGAATGGCTTTGCAACTATGTTCTGGTATGATGGATCAATTATTTACTTATACAACTTCTTGACAGAGTTATCAAATAAGAGAGTTTACTAAAAAGACTACGAACAATAAGTTGTCAACATTCTGAATCCAATATGGCGGATGCCCCAAATAAGTTTACTTTCTATTTGTTTTATTACAATATTTTTTAAGGCAACTTACTTCAGTTGCCTAAAAGCTATCTAAAATATGCTTACTCATGCTAGGTACTCAAAGAAAAATTGTTAAGTAAAAGTGCTTAAAAGATTACTCACAAATTATTTTTCGTCTATTATGCGGCACTTGAGGGATAATGCAAATCCTTTAACAGCTGTCATTTCAAAGTTGCCACACGTAATAATGAATTTAGCTACTGGCAACGCGATTGCCATTCACAATCAATCAGTTAAATCTAAATCTTGCATCATATGGACTATTACTAAGCTCTCAGTTATGAAGCAGTTTTAATTTCACAAAAAATTCGCCATACATTGAAATTTACTTTAACCTTAGAACGTCCTTTATATGAAAATTTTCAAAGTTCAACTCGCAGGTGTGCTTATAAACATTCAAGTGTTTTGTTCTCTTTTGTGTCTTAATTACATTTATAAAATTTATCTATGTACTTCGCACAATTAACAACACCTAGAAACAGAATGCAGTCCTCTTGATTGACGACTAAAAAAAAAAAAATTAAAAGAAACTTGTAAAACCAAACAGCCAAAGAGCAATTCATCAACTCGAACTGACTCCCTAGACATCAGCACTGCTCCGCAACGAGTCCTCAGTTGTATGTCTGGTCGCTGACTTTAATAAACAACTATTTCTTTCAGCACAGCCGAGCAAAAGCCACGGGGCAGCTAAAACTAAAACTTTAGTTGAACTATTTGCCACCATCTTTTCATCAAGTTGTTGATGTTGGTATTGTTGTTGTTGTTGTTGTTGTTGTTGTCGTTAGTTGTTTTCTACTTGCATTGTTTTTTAGGTTTTATATTTTTTACACTTTTAAAGTGTAATAAACATCAATAACAGGCAATCGACCCATTTAACCTGTTACATACTTTTATGAACATAGAAGAAGAGCGAACAAAATTTAGTCTCGAGAGAGCAGCATATAAAATTTACTGATTAAAAATATTAAAAATTATTTAAAACGAATTCTTATAACGAAACTGCAAATCGGGCAACAACAATGTGCGCGATTAGTTGGGGCCCAATTCACAATCTTGTGCAAATGCTCTTGCATCGTAGCATGTGCAAAATGGTATAGTATATTGATACTCACCACTTAATAGTTATTAGTGGTGAGTATCAATATGCTATACCATTTTGCACATGCTACGATGCAAGAGCATTTGCACAAGATTGTGAATTGGGCTATTGTGTAAAAATTTCACAGAAATATCTTGTCTATTCACCTCTTGACGGTAAAATAAAATTTTATTTTTCCATTAAGTTTTTTTTTTTGGGCGATATATCGTCACCTTAAATTCAAACGGACGTAACTACACAAAAATTCGAAATCGAGTTTTTGATTGATTATGCTTCATTTTATCAAACTACATGGTCACAAATATTTAGTAGTCTACTTTTTACTATGTAAGTATTAAACCACATCGCTTGGCCGCTTAAACTAGCAGCAAGCAAAACCATATAATCGATTACTCAAAAACCACAAATAAAGATTAAACGTAATTTAATCTTTAATCTTGAACTCAAAAAGTGGCCCTTAGATTTTCAAATGCCATCATAAATCATGAAATAGTTGTTTTTGAAAGTGAAAAGATTATAAAAACTAAAGGCGTAAGTAATACTATCAAAATTTGTTCCCAAACGTAATAATAAAAAAAAACCCAAGATAAATTTATTTATGTTTTCAATCTTATCTTAGCTTTTCAATAAAATCGAAATAAGTGTTGCATATCAAATCGCACCAGCATTGGGTTCATTTCATATTCGTGCCCACAATTATGAAAGTTGTTAAGGTTATATATACTTTTTGCATAGAAATATCTAATGGATTATATTTAAATAAATTAATTTAGAATCATGAGGCCACAAACAAATGCAAATGGCGCATTCCACTTTGCAAAATAATTTTCTATTGCTCGTGACGTCATCAAAGAGCACAACTGCTTGTATGTTTTGGAAACTGTATGAATTATAGGTTTTTTTTAAGTAACACTCAGTCAATGAATGGTTACTACTATTTGTAGGGGCTACCTTCTTTAGGAATGCAATAGTGATAGAGAAGACAGGTGGTAAAGGAAGAGGTAGAGAAAATCTTAATTTTTTTACATTTCAGCTTTTGCATTATTGCAGCGCCTCTGGTGTCAATGAGCCGTATTAATTTTTGGAAGCTGCTGTCAGTAGCAATTTTATTGGTTATTTTACTTTGCCGATAATTCTGTTACACAATACCGACGAAGGAGGTGGTGTTCTGATGTTTCGTTAGTTTCTATCCATTTATCACTTGAACTTTCCTACAACAACTGATACTTATTTGTGATATTGCTTTTTAATGGATGTCAGAGATCTGTTTGAAGTCCAGGACCTTCGCCTCGGTCACACTATTTTACTATGCAGCCATTTTATTAATTATTTTACTATACCAACGATTTATTGCTATTGAGCACGGAAGGAGAACTAACACTGACACATATCAGAAAAATCCATAATGTTGATATGACTCGATGCGGCTAGGGATTGAACTCTATGTTGCACAGTTTTTCTTTGTGCAGGCATCGATAGTCTGCTCCGCCCTAAGACAAATAGTCAACTCAAGACTATGTTGGCAATTTTTTGTCCTCTGTGCAATATTAGAAAGATTGTCTTTGAATTTATGACCGGAAAATTTTCTAAAACCTCATATTTGTATGTCTGTCAAGCTTGGCTCGACTGGTACTTCGCCATAAAAATGTTACAGCACGAACTGATACACTTTGAACAAATATTACAGGCTGCTAGCTAGAGAGAGAGTTTTCCGAATTTTCTTGTTGTGGAGTGTCATTGTTTTCCAAATTTCCACCACCTGATATTTTATCATCGTTTCATGCAAGAATATACGACTCTAGTTGATATTCAAGCTCAAGTTGATCTCTGTTTGGAAGCCAAACTAAAATAATTAAAACTATAATGAAGATCATCTTTCTGATCAACTCTCTCTCTCTCTGGTTTGAAACGTTCCCTACAGAATTAAAACATCTTTAGTTTTATTTTACTAATGCAGCCACAACAAGATTTCCATTCTAGGATCCAACGGAAAGTTAAAAACGCTTAATGGGGCACGGCCCTGTCTTATTGGTATTATTATTGCAATTTATCCTTGCACATCTAATTTTATTTTTTAATTAATTTTCTACTATGTATTTGCTTTCACTTTCACAGAAAAAAAAATATTTGCAAATGCAATTAATTTTTTTTTTTTTGCTATATCAATTAAATAATTAATTGATTTTGGACCTACAACGATTTTTGTAAATACAATTAACGAAATTATAAATTAAGGGAAAATTAGAAAAATATTTTCAATTAAATATATCAACAAATAGTTTGTGAAAAATAATTTTTTTGCAACTTTTTTTAGATTTGAAAGTAATTTATATTGAAGCTGTTGTTATATTAACAATATGAATTGTTGAATTTCCGGCAAAATTTTCATTATCATAATTGTTATATTAACAATATTTTTTATACGCAATCACAACTCTCGAAACGATTTGTTGCTTGTCTAGAAATAATTCGAAATGCCTTTGGGCAGAGTCAAACCGGCAACCTCTGGACTAATAAAGTAACGTACCCACAACTCAGCTAAAGAGCGATTCGTTAATATACACACAAAACATGATTTCTTATGTTTCTTCTACATGTGCACATTTCGTTTTTTAATATAATTTAACAAATATTTTTTGTTGAGTAATTAAATTGACTAGAAAAATTTAAATTTGTTATATCAACGCTGATGGTTGTTAATTTTTAAATTAAATGTTAACAATTTATTTTGTAGGTTGCATTTTGATGGCATTTTTTTCTGTGTTTGACATAAGAAATTAGTATTTTGCATCAAAATAAAACAAATAGAATTTGCTTTCGACAATTCCCAAAAAATTTTCGGAAAATCCCAAAAATTGGATTTTTTCTGAATTTTTGCTGTCTTCTTCTTCAGCTGGGCGCAAATAATATTTTTGGAAATTTTTAAAAACATATCTTGTCTTAAGGTGGCATAGTAAATTTTTTGCTTCCAGCTTTGGAATTTGAAAAAAATTCCTTAAATTCGATATTTATAAGAAACATATGTCTACTTCGAAACGATCTAATAGTATAACCTATGGTAATAGTATAATATTTTTGTATAGTATATAGTATAGTATTTTTGCAAAATTTTTTTCATTATAGCGAAATAATTAACCCATTTTTTTTCTGAAAAACAACAGCGAAAATCGACTCTTTTCAATATTTGAATTTAAATTGCGTATAACTTTTGACTTAATTGTATTTTGGATACCAATCTTTTTTTCTAAATGTTGAAAATTTTATTTTTAATTCATAATAAGCTTCCTTTCTTCAAATTGAACAAAATTTGACTTCTCCATTAGCAGAACAGTGGATCAAGGTTGGTAAAAAAGCCAAAATTTTAATTTATTTTTCTCGAATATTTCCCTTGGATAGAGATAAAAAAAAAACAAAACATCAGCTTGGCATCAGTTTTAATTTGTCATTAACCCAAGGTTGCCCCGTTTAGGGCTTTGTGGATCCACCCCCCTTTAGAGACTTAAGCTGTGTGATATCTCCTCAAGTGCTGTATGAAATTTCATAAGATTTAGACGTTTAGAAACTGCAGAATTAAACAAAATTTCCCACTGTGTATCGGGTACTTTAGGCGCCATCCCACTAGGCACCAGAAGGCACCCTCAAAGAATACCAAATTTATGACAGCGCATTTATTAAGAATTAAAAACAAAAAACCCCAAACAAGCTGCGACCAGTCTAATGTACATATTAGACATAATTTATGGCCTTTCTTAAAGGCTTTTTAAGTACGCAAAAACTATTTTTTTTTTATTACAATAGTTATACGAATTACTTGCGTAAGCAAATCTTATCTCTAATATTGTAATGGCCAATCAATTTTATTTTAATTTTTTTTTATCGCCATAAAACCTGGTAAAAACAATTGCTATATAAAGCAATACTCCGCCTAAAGAAAGTACCAGTCGTTTTATACACTTTCTACAGCAACATGAAAATTTTAATAATTTTCGCCTTGGCTTTGGCCACCGTTTCCGCATTTACTCTTACACCAGACAATATTGTCCCACGTAATATTGTAGTGCCTGTGGAAGGACCAGAGGGACGTATAACCAATGGCCAGGATGCTGTAGAGGGTGAATTTCCCTACCAGGTTGGTCTTTCCTTGAAACTCAATTCCTTTCAATCTATTTGGTGTGGTGGTTCTTTAATTGGCGACGAATGGGTCTTGACGGCAGCCCACTGTACCGATAGTATTGAATCTGTTACTGTATATTTAGGCGCCACTGTTCGCACATCCGCTGAAGTAACATACACGGTAGACAAAAAGGACATTATCATTCATTCTGGTTGGAATAGGTCTAATTTAAGGAACGACATTTCCTTGATTAGAATCCCAACGACTAAATTTTCCCGCAACATTCAACCTGTCAAATTGCCTGCTATTGCCAACTCCTACTCCAGTTATGCCGGTGACAGTGCTATCGCTTCCGGTTGGGGCCGAGTGTCGGATTATGCCCTCGGCGTAGCCACTAACTTGCAATGGGCTCGCATGAATGTCATCAGCAATTTCCGCTGTAACAGAACTTTCAATATCATTACTCATTCCCACGTTTGCATTGATACATCTGATAGAACTTCTACATGCAACGGTGATTCTGGCGGTCCCTTGGTCCTGGAATCTAGTGGCGTGCAAATTGGTCTGACATCTTTCGGCTCCAGTGCTGGTTGCGAAAAGGGTTACCCTGCTGTCTTCACTCGCATCACTAGTTTCTTGGAATGGATCCGGGACAATACCGGCATTTCGCATTAAACAAAATATGTACATATATTGTGATTAATAAAAAAAACTCTACGGCATTTTAATTCAAACTTTTGGTACTGTATTCATAGTTTACATAATAAGGTCGACTAATTTTATAGTTTTCATTTTGTCACAAACTTCAGAAGAGTTTATTTAATACTAATTTAATATTAAAAAAAAAATGCAAGTCTGGACCGGGACTACTAACCTAATTTTTTTGGTATGAATGGCTCAAAAAACTCGAATTTTTTTTTAATTTTTTTTTTAAAAAAAGTTTGTTGAACGTGCTAAAAAAAAATTAACATGTTTGATCATTTAATAATGAGATGATGTTAATAACAATTTCTACCCAAGTAGATAGACTAGGGTGCTGATGAAGTGCGTTGCTGCACAGAAAAATATCGGTATTTCCCCCAGCTTAATTTTTCTTCTCTTCTTTAGAAACTCACATTAATTAATAAAAAATATTTCATTCAATAAGAAACGAAATTACTGAACTTAAGCCCGAATAAGAAATTATTTCTGACTATCATTCAATAATAAAAAATATTTTTGATTACTAAATTTCCACACAAAAATTGTTTAATTAATAATTAATTAATTTAATTGTAGCTGTAAATGTAAAAATAAAAAGGCTTTCAGTTACAATTATTGCATCAAAACATTATTAATTACAAGAGATTTTTGAACTATCTGACCTTTCAAACTTCAAATAAAACAGAAAATTTGCAAAAGTGAATAAAATACTTATTAGAGGCGCTAAACAAATGCCTTATATTTACATATCAATGTTGTCCCATACTACGCCTTATGTGGTCCATCCGTGAAATCTACTTTTGGTATACTTTTCCCAACAGCTTGGCCCGTATCTCACCAAAGACATCTGTAATGCTGTCTTCCAGGGCTTGAATTGTCCTTTTACATGAAAGACTTTACAAAAACTATTTAAATGGGGATAAATCATATGATCTTGGCTGGCAATGCACAGTGGGTACTTTGAACCGATTAAAAATGTATCAAAGCGAATAAGTGCATATTTGGTTTTTGTAAAAAACAAATAGCAGCTGATTTATGGACAGTCGAAGTTGACATTTGCTAGAAACGTGCTTAGTGCAGCTTGAAAAGTGTAATTTTGATATGAATTAAAAGGCTTTTTTATATCAACAAAAAAATTATTTTTCCAACTGATATTTCGTAAAGAAGTTCGAGTGTGATTATCATTTAAAAGTCAGCCCTTTGCCCTATCTACGTACAGAGTGTGATTCCTTTAAATATTTTCTACACTAAACTTTTATTATCATCACTGTAACTTCCACAAAGTAATGTCAGTTTCATAAGTTTTAAACATTTTCCCACATATTGATAAAAAAAAAATAATATGAATTTGAAATCTATTTTAGGAAAAAATTTTATGAAAAATTTTATATAAAATACATTTCAAATTCATTTTAAATTTTAGAAATATGGGGGTTTGAGTTTAAGGTTTTGCGTAAAAATATTTCAAATTTACTAGATTCTTATCTTCTTAATTTTATCTGAAACTAAAATGATCGGCTAGAATTGGGGGTTTTCACACAAGCAAGATAAAAATAATATTAATTCATGTGGTTATGAAATTCTTTTAAGGTGGCCACGAAATTTTACTTTTAAATAAATTCCATTTCATAGAACTTTTAACCCATGATGATTGCATAATTGAAAGCACTTTCTGAGACAAAAATACTTTTCATGCTGCCTTAGCAAACTCGCAAAGTTTATGTTTAAATATTTAAGTTGAATGTTTTTGTGAGATTTCCTCGATGCGTATGATTACTAATTTTAATATGCTGATGTGCATGTGTGCTGCCAAGATAACAAATTGTAAAACAAATACATATGGTGGTCATTGATATGAACCGATTATCTATGTATTTAATGCAGAAAAAAAGATTCACAAACTTTTCGCTCGCATAACCTGTCGAAAATCAAAATACTTCAAAAAATTATTTTTCCTAGACTTAGAACATATGATAAGTAGATCCGGTTTAAATTCGTACATGGTCCTACGAGCCGACTTTTGTGATTGCAAAATTTTTATAATGCAATATGAAGAATTAGGAAGTATTCAAAGATTTCACAATTGAAAGGGGGCCGTAATGAAACCCTGAATAGTTGTCAACAAACTTATTTTGGACTGCTCCACTCTCGCAGGTATAAATATTGTATGCCAATTAAAGTTGATTGAAAGTTAAACTTTAACACTACCATGTGGCCCTTGCAAGGGGTCGTTATAAAACATTTTGGAATTCATAAAGTTATACAAACATGATGATGCTGACAACTTCTGTCAGACCATATAATTATGGATAGTGCACAAATATTTACAAAATTTACATATCGTTAAATTAATATGGAAAGGACCTAACTCATTTATTTATTTTTTTTTTTTTTGAAATCGAGATTTTTGCATTTTTCGATACATTGGATGTTCTTCTATCGAAATATACAAAAATCTTGATTTCAAAAAAATAATGATTTAAGGCCTTTTTACATTAAGGTAGCAATTATGTGCGTAACTGAGCTTACTCGGATATTCAAATGCAAATAAGCATGCATCTCTTTCCTGGACTTACACACACACACACACACGTGTGCTTAATCACAGATGCGTAGATGAATATACAAGTCCACGTGTGCTTAACAACATATTGCAAACCTATTATAGTAATAAATTTAAGATAAGGGGGAATGATTTGTATTTGCTGTTGAAATCGATTATTTAACAATATCATATTGAAGTAAATGGCTGCTTTTCCTCAATGACTACAAATGCAATCTGATGTAAATGAATATTTAGTAAAGCAAACGCATTTCACATATTGTTTTGTTATTACACATAAATATTTATTTATATGTAAGAATAATTATGTATGTGTGTGTGTGTGCATTCATTTATAAACGTTTGCCAATATGTAATTTGTTGGTCCAATACCGCCCCCATCGGTTAGTGATGATTTAAAGGAGCTTTACATTGACGTAATTTAAATATCTTTATTTGCATTCATAAATATTTTTCACTTCTAGAAAAAACTTATTTGTTTGTTATAATATTAAAAATTTTGTTTTATAACAAAATTGTTTCCTAAGAAAACTGAGTTGTGTGAAGATAAATTTATCAAATTAAATATTTTTTTTTCTTCAAAAATATCGCATGGGATATATTTCTTTATCTTTCATATCGTACGCATTTCATACTGAAATAAAGGATTTTTTTATAAGAATATTCACTGTGGCCAAACCCTTCTTCCACAGTGAATCAAATTTAGTGGAAAATCAAGTTTAGATATCATACTATTGAACTACATTTATAATAAATCTAAATTGCATTTTTGAAATTTTTTAGAAACTCTTGAAAATATATAACTTAGTGAAAAAATTTTATTTGGAGTTCTATGAGGGAGAAAGCCACTGTGGCCAAACTCGTCTACACCAGTGAATCAAACGTAATGGAAAATAAAAACAATAAATGAAACTAATAAATTGCATTTTTAATATATCTGAACTGCAATTCGGAAAGTTGTGAAAAAATCTTCAAAAATACAACTTATTGAAAAAAGTTTACTTAGAGATCTATAAAGAAAATACCCACTGTGGCCAAACCCTTCTCCCTCAGCAAATCTTACCTGGTGGAAAATAAAAGCAACAAGTTTTTCTATTAAATTGCATTCACAGTTTGTTCAAATTATGCTTCTGAATTTCTTCAGAAAAAATATAACTTAGTAAAAAAAATTTTACTTGGAGTTCTATGAAGAAAATACCCACTGTGGCCGAACCGTTTGTTCCTTGCGAATCAAACTTAGTGAAAAATAAAGTTTAGGAAATAAACTATTAAATTGCATTTACAAGATATCTAAATTGAACTTTTGAAATTTTTGAGAAACTCTTGAAAAATATAACTTATTGAAAAATCTTACTTCGAGTTCTATTAGAAAAATGCCCACTGTGGCCAAAGCTTTCTTTCTCAGCAAAGCATTGGTAGTGAAAAATAAAAACAACAAATTGTAATATTAAACTGCATTTACAATATATCTTAATTGTAATTAAAAATTTTTTTAAGAAAATCTTGAAAAAATATAACTTAGTGAAAAAATCTTATTTCGAGTTCTATGAGAGAAATGCCCAATGTGGCGAAAAGAAAAATAAAGGCAATTAATGTATGATTGTGTTGCCTTGACTTTGTTATAGATAAACTTTTAATGAATTATTAAGTCGGCCAAGCAACATATGCTGAATAGTTTTGTTTGCTGGTTTTTGAAAAAGTTCCTTGGCCAACTAGGGTTTGTAGTTTTGTAATTCTCAATAATTTGTTGGGAGTTTATGTATAAGGATCTGAGTTTTATAGTTAAGCTTTTTCTAAAGAGCTTCCCATTTTGTTTCCTTTTTTTTGGGAAACGTTTTATTAAATATGTTTTTTATAATAATAATGAGATAGATGTATTTTATTTTTTATGCAAATTTTATTAATTTTATATTCTTAGAAAAATACTCTAGTAGGTAAAGAAATTCTCGCTTTTTTTAGTTTTAAGCTAATATTAATTGTATGCTGCTTTGGAAATAATAAAACTAAAATCTGAAGGTTTTTTGAATTTTAGTCAGTGTTGCCATATTTATTTTTCAAAAATCTGCAAGTCGAGCAAAAAAATCTTTTTTTTGTTACCAAAAAGCTTTTTTGTTATTTTATTGAATGAAAATGTAAGTAAGGCCAAATAACACAAATGGTAACACTGATTGTAGTTAAAGTCTACTGATTAGTTGCTTGAGCAGTAACGAAATGCATCTAGATGGTACTTAATCAACAACAAATAAATTTTTTTATATAAAAACTACTCGCAATAAGAATATTAAGCGATTATTTCCTAAGTTGTAATCAAAATTGTACCAAAGTTCATTGTTGGAAACAACACTATTAATAATTAAGGAGCTAATCAGTTAATGATTTTTTTATATTTTTTTTTGTGGACTCTGCAAGTACACATCTATGAAGTCACGAGTTATTTTCATTCAAAATCAGTTGGATTCTATCTTAAAAAAATAACGAAAACTGACGTTTCTCTGCTAGTCTCTATCTAGGTAGTTCAGTAATTTGCATGTCCTGACTAGTCTAGTTTCGTACGCCAGCTCCTCAATTATTAATACGAGTATAATAGACAAAGTAAATGCTCAGTTTGAATTCTTCTACTAATATTTATTTCAATTAAATTCAATTTGTATCACTAGGTATAGACAATTATTAGGTATTTATGTTTGCTTGCATTGAAATACATGCATGCATGTTACAAAAAGAACAACAACTTTAAATATTCAAGCTACAAACAATTTGTCATCCTTAATACTTTGTTAACTTTTCCAAGCAATAACATCTTTTGACCAGTGTGACTAAGAAGAAGAGAAATGAAATGGAAAAATATGTTCACAAACAAAAAAAAATTTAATTAACCTTATGGTGTACCTTAAAAGGATTAAAAGAGAAAATGAATCGAAATCGACATGAAAAAGGACCAACATTGGCAAAAGATTAATAATAAAACACAAAAAGAATGTGACATACAAATTGATATGTTTTTGCAGGTCTTGCTGCCTGCCAGCCCAGCTGTACGAAGCTGACATGCTGTTGCAGAAAAAAATAAAAAAATATATATACGAGTACATCCATAAAAAGGATAAAAAAAGGTTTGAAAATAACGAACTTCCAATGCCCTTTAGAACGAAATTTTATTTGATGAACTTGGCAGTTAATTTTCAATTAGAGAAAATAATTTTAAAATTTTAATTAATTCTTTGGTTTCCCTCCCTCCCTCTGGCCCTCCTATCTATCACTCTCTCGCTCTGTCTCTCTATCTCTCTCTCTCTCTCTCTCTCTCTCTCTCTCTCTCTCTCTCTCTCTCTGTTATATGCTTTAATTGTGAAAACATATTTAAATATTTGGATTATATTTTTGTTTGTTTTATCTTAAAAATTCGTTTTACTCCACAGCTGTAAACTTTTAAATTGTGGTAAAAACAATTTTTGAGTGCAACAGCATTTCAAATAGTTGAAAATAATTTGTTTTTACAACTAAAAAAAGAGTAACCACAGAGTTTGAACAGCAACATTGTTGCTGTTCCTGTTATTGTTGTTGTTGTTGTTGTTCAAAAATGTTGGTTTACATATTGTTGTTGCATTTTGTATGCTTTGAAAACCATTCAATTGTTGTAGGAAATCTTTTGAAAAAAAAACAACATGTAATAAATAAAAAGAAAAACACATAAAAATTACTCATACGTAGCGTTGCACCCGCATATGTTCACTTCCACGTAATCAATTCACTCACACATACATATACATCAGCTTGCTTTACACATGTGCACATGCCAACCAAGCAAACATTTTCAATTGCAGTAGTTCCATAACACAAAAAGAAAATTGGTTTAAGGTTCTTCCTCCGACTGAATGTTGTTAGTTTCAATGCTTGCAAAGGTTATCGCTTTCAATCTGTTAAATTAAAATATTATTTCTTGTTCTCGTATAGCAATATTGTTATTTTATGTACTTTTCTCTCTTTTGCAGTCAGGGTTTGTTAGATTTTTTCTGACTTATTTCGCCAAATTAATTTTAAAATACGCCAAAAATAAGCAAAGTCAATTTTATGTAGATTTTGATAATATACATTTGCTAATAAATTTGTTTTTATACAACACTTTCTTTAAATATAAGTTTTTATAAAATAATTGTATAAAAATTTAGCACAAAATCGCCAAAAAGAAGAGGACAGCCGGCTATAAGTCTCAATCAGACGTGACATAACCATAGCCATAGAAAACAGCCGCGCGAACCAAACTAAAGGTGACTCGCCATAACGTCATAACTCTCACCATAGAAACCAACTGATTTTTGGTTTGGTTGTGGATATGGCGTTATGGCTATGTCACGTCTGATTTAAGCTATAGCTTTGCTGCTAAGTTATATAAAACAAATTTCATGTGTGAAATAACAAACCAATAAAATTATACTATATGATGATGTCAAATTCTCTGCAAATATTTAAAAACGTTTCCACTTAAATATATCCCAATATTTTCTTTTCTAGCGGCGTACGATTAAATTAATGTATTGTCTGTAGCCGGTGACGGCTGTTAGCCGGCTTACAGCCGATTGGCTGTGTTCTCTGGATTGTGCTCATTTGCAAAAACAAATTGAAATCAAAACAAAAATAAATTTATAGCTGTAATAGTGTCGATTACTTTTCTTTCACGTCCTAACTCCTGTATCGCGTCATAAAGAGCATAGATCCAACAATCATGAATAAATAAAATTATAAAGTGATAAATAAATATCTTTGCAAACTTTGTTGGCTTCTTCACAGATAAATTATACCCGTCGAAATTAAAATATTAAGTGAGTGGTTTTAACATTTGAGTTCGTATTCTTGATAGTCTTGTCGACGTACCTTTACTGTATTTCATATGAAACACTTACGATTTCTTGCGATTTGCCGCTGAAATAAATCGTCGTTGTTGATGAAGTCAAATCAATTTTCATTCTCTTAGGACGCAAAAGAACGCCTAGTTTCGATATCGTTGAACAGGCTGTTAATATTCATAAAATATAATTTATATTTTATTCTTATTTGTAAAAGAAAATAAATTCTCTGCAAATATTTGCATGTGTGGACATTTCGCATATGTAAACGAAGACTTAGAGCGCCCCTGTTTAATAAAAAATTTTATTAGTAAGTCACCTTCTTACGAACAGAGAAAAAATAAAGAAAATGAAAACTAGAACTGTGTCCGGAATAAAGAGCATAGCTCTTAAAATAATAATATTCGGCGGTTATTATTTTCTAGTAAATGCAAGAGTTTCAAAAAATACCGATATATCTTTGTCGCTTATTGCTTTCATCAGAGAATTCCAAACAGGATTTGAAAAGTAACCATGTAGTCCAAAGAAATGATAAATGAAGATTAACTAAAGTTTTATTGTCAAATGTTAAAAAATATTTCAAAAATTTTTTACGTAATTATATTTTGTATGCCAGTGGGGGTGGCCGATTTCGATGAATCTCAGCATACATTTTATTTCTATTCTAGAGAGAGACACCTGCTTAAATAGAAAAAATATAATGCGAAAATATCGCCTTGGTTTACATGGAAGGTGGGAGTGGGCCTGGTTGATTTTTATGACGGTTAGGTTAGGTTAGCTGGCTGCTGGTAAGGAAGGTGAAATTTAATGTCCAGCTCACTTGGGTCCCATACAATGATCCCTTTGTGATACCTGTGTGTTGAAGATAAGTTAGTGAGAGAGGATGGAGGGGGACAGGATAGTGATAGTGAAGTATGAAGATGAAGGAAGGGAGAGAGGAAAGCTTCATTCTTTTACAACTCTGACTTTTTGCACGCTTTTTGGTGTCAAATGAGGCGTATTAAATTTTGAAGCTGTGTTAAGTAGCCATTGGTTATTTTACTTTGCCGATGACTCTGCTACACAACGAAGGAGGGCGCTCTGATGTTACATTAGGATTAGCATATGCTGAAGCCAGTATAGTTTTAGTGACCCAGTGTCTTATGCCTGCATTCTTGAACTTTTCCCACAACAACTGATACAAAGGACATTAATGCACATCAGAAAAATGCCTGGTGTTGTTATTTTAATGACTGTCGGACACCGGGCTCGAAGCCAGGACCTTAGGTTTTATAGTCAACATGCTAACTACTTCAGCCAACGCCACCCTCTGATTTTTATGAAACTCTATATACATCTCTTTTTCATTCTAGAAAGTATAGGAAAAAATTTTGAAGACTTTTGCTTATATAGGAAGCGTTTTATGCAAAAAATAAATAAAATCGATTTTGATTACACAAACGATAAGCGGTGGGCATGGCCGAAGTAAAATAGTCAATAAAATTTCTACTAAACAGATCTTGGAAAATTTAATGCTCCTCATTGACTTCCGAGGCGCTGCTACACCGCCTTAAAAAGTAAAAAAGTGCAAAAAAATCTGAGTTATAAAATAATGAAGCTTTATTCTCTCTCTACCCCTACCTTCACCCCCTGACACCAGCATCACTATATCTTTCCTTCATTTCACACACACACACATTCTATTGATGATTTATCAAAGCACCAATAAAATGCATTAACAAAGTAAAAAAAAATTAATTATGCTCATTGCCAATTTTCATTGATTTTTGATCACTCCGTATCGTTTTTGTACAAAAAAGTGCGAAGCCCTCAGTCTCAAATGCCTTGTAAATAACAATTCTTGTTTCATTGGGAAGGCGTGTAATCGTAGTTATGAATAGAATATGTTTGGGAGGTTGTGGCCATTGCTGTTATTGCTGACGATGAAGATGATGATGATGATGATGATGATGTTCCTGTTGACTATTATTTCATTGCTGCTTTTACCACAAACATTCGACGAATATTTACGTTTTGACCCTTGTAGTTTTGCTCTCGCATCTAAAAGTTTTTTATTTTCGTATATTTGCCGGATACACTACATACTGCCAATGCTATTGTTAATATTGCTGATGATGGTCATGAAATAACCTCTGACGTTATATGTTCGAGGCATCGATGTATCAATATATTTCAAAAAGCTGCTTGATATAGTTTTTCTTTCTTTTGCTTCTCTCATTGCTCTACTCTGTGTAAAATTGCTACACAGCAAATAAAAAGTAAAATAAAAATATATATACATATATAAATATGTGTATCAAAAGAATTAATCCCAAAAAAGTGTGTCAATAGAGTGTTTGCTCGATACGAAAATATACTCCTACTCACACAAAAAAAAAAAAAAAAAATACTTGGCAACAAAAAATACACGTACCACTGCAAAAGTCCTAAGTACGAATATGTGTATGTTCTTATATAAAATTCACTTATGCGACTGCTGAGCTGGAAGACATGGCACTTAAATATTTTATTATTTTATGAACACACAAGCTTAAACATTTTGTGTCGGTGTATTGAAGTGCTCAGCAACATCATCATCAGCTAATGGCAGCAGTACTTGCAGCAGAAGTTGAAAAGAACTGTTTCCTGCCTTCCGGTTGTAGATAATTTGCCAAATAAACGGTTAAAAGGTCGAATATATTTTATGTTATAAGAAAGAGGAAAAGAGAGAGAAGAAGAGAAAGAGAAATAATAAGACTTGTAGGATGAATGCTAGGACTTTAATTGCAACTTTAATCTTAAGCATTTAAAATTTATATGCCCTGCAATTATTTATATATGCATTTGTGGCATGATGTATCCATAAAGGATTTTGCAGATTGCAAATTAATTTTATTATTTTCCAATACATAGTCTGCAGATAAATCTGAACAGCTGGACTGTAATACATTCATTAATTTTTCATGTGTAGCATTTTCTCAGCAAGTGACCAAAGAGTTTCAAATTGTAGAATTAACTCACAGGTCTGGCATACCAGTAGTTTTTCCGAGTGCTAGTCTCTCAAAATGGAGGCGTTGTATATCCCCTCTTTCTCGGCTACTCATGCTCATAGAATATAATGCTAATATTTCGGTTTATTTTTTTATTTTTGCTCATCATTTACATTTCATTTGATATTGTAGTATGTATGTAAATTAATTTGTTGTTCTCATTTGTAACACAACAAAATTTATTTAACTCATCTCCCAAATGATTTGTGATTGTTTGGGTTTTTATTACATGAAAATAAGAATTTTACAAAGTTAAGCATTTTATTTTATTTTTTCTCCCGGCTACGAAACAGCTATAAAAGTAAAAGTTTGTTATAAAAAATATAAATAAAATAGTCTGAAATAAAGAAGAGTATCACAAATATTCATAAATATATTAAACCAGCAGTAACCCGCTGAACTTCGACAGGGTTATCATCAAGAAAGTTCAAGTAAGCTATTTATACATCCATACTAATATTATAAATGTGAAAGTAACTCTGTCTGTCTGTCTGTCTGTCTGTCTGTCTGTTACCTTTTCACGCCTAAACCGCTGGACCGATTTCAATGAAATTTGGTATATGGATACCTTGAGATCCGAGAACGGACATAGGATAGTTTTTATTTTCGAATTTGCCCTATAAGGGGGAAAAGGGGGTATTTTCATAGGGCATACCAATTTTTTATATGAAGTTAGGAAACGAGGTTGCAATTTTGTACGGAAAGATAAGTTTTTAAGTGTAAAAACTGTTGGGTTTTAAATAAATATGGAGCTAATTTTACTTAAATATAGTTAGTTACACATTCATGCACTTCTTTATAGATTGAATTAAAAAATCCGCTGATTGACCATTACTACACTGGCAATTATTTTCATAGCTAAAATTTAGAATTTTTTATTTACTTGAAGTGTATTTATTTTAAGTCTAGCAGTCAATTTGAACTGTTTATCCTCCGCGGGCAAAGTCGCGGGTACAAAGCTAGTATATAATATAATGTTGTTTATTTTAATTTTAAGATAATATCTGCCAAACTTTTCTTCTAAGAATTAACATTAGTTTAATTTTAAAAATAATCGAATTGTTGTCAGCATTTATTTTTTTGTTCTCTTCATGTTGGCATATTCTTAAAACTAGAGTGCAAAATGTATTTTTATTATTATTGCTATGCTACTAATTGCGTGATACAGGAGTTAGGACGTGATTTTCGTAAAAAAATAATCTACACCATTAGTTATAATGGGTTTAATAAAATTTATTCTACAGACATTGAACGTCTCGTACGTGAAAAAAGAAGAGCTAGAAGGGAATGGCAACAGCACAGATCACCACAAAATAAAATCAGATTTAAAGAGTGCACTAAACGACTCCAAGAGTTGCTTGCATCTGAAAAAACTGCATCTCTTCAAAATTATCTGGAAGGTCTTGATGTCACACCAGCGTCTAATTACTCTTTGTGGCGCGCTGCTAGAAAGCTTAAAACACCCATAGAGTATAAGGCACCTCTACGCACATCTACCGGAAGTTGGGCAAGAAGCGATACTGAAAAAGGTAACATATTTGCTGAGCACTTAAAATCCGTTTTTACGCCAAACATATGTACTGGTGTTGCTGATTTGCCGAATGTAGTCGCTCTACCCCCTCAACACATAAAGTTTAAGACGCGTGATTTACAAAAATTAATTGCCGAACTCAATCCGAAGAAAGCTCCGGGTATTGATGGAATTAGTAACCAGATGCTGATGAACTTGCCTTGTATTGCAATGAGAATCCTATTATTCATATTTAATGCCATTTTACGACTGGAGTATTATCCACACAGCTGGAAGCTTGCCAAGGTTAAAATGATTCCAAAGCCAGGCAAAGATTTAACCAAGGCTGAGTCATATAGGCCAATAAGTCTACTATCAACTATGTCAAAGCTTTTCGAAAAACTGCTCAAAACAAAATTGTCCCCAATTTTAATTAGTAGTGGGTGCATACCAGACCATCAATTTGGTTTTAGAAGTCGCATAGCACCATTGAACAAACTCACAGATTGGTTCAATTTATAAGAAGAACTTTTGAGGAAAAAAGTATTGTTCTGCGCTCTTTATTGACGTTTCCCAGGCATTTGATAAAGTGTGGCATGAAGGCCTAATTTTAAAGTTGAAGACTTACTTACCAATAAACATTTTAAATCTTTTGGAAAGTTACATTATTTCCCGTAAGTTCACTGTTGTGGAAGGAGACTTTACGAGTAGGCCTGAAACTATTTCATCCGGTGTGCCACAGGGGAGCATACTGGGACCATTTTTATATTTGATTTATACTTGTGATATGCCTGTGAGCAGTAGTATCCATACTTCCACATTTGCCGACGATGCAGCCCGCCTTAGTATGCACGAAAACCCTGATGAGGCATCCCGCAAACTTCAGGAACACATTAGCCAGATGGAGCTTTGGTTAAACTTATGGAGAATTAAAGTCAATGAACAAAAGTGTGTCCATATAACGTTCACCCTAAGAAGAGATACTTGCTCCCCCATTCGAATCAACAATCAAAATATTCCTCAACATTCCCAAGTGAAATACCTTGGTATACACCTTGATCGAAGACTTACATGGAAACATCATATTGACTCTAAGTTAACTCAGATGAAACTTAAGTTAACTCAAATATATTGGTTGATTGGCAGAAACTCAACACTCAGCCTAGACTGCAAACTTTTACTGTACAAGTCGCTTTTGAAGCCAATATGGTGCTACGGAATTCAGTTATGGGGCACTGCTTCAGCTTCCAATGTCGAGAGAATCCAACGAAGGCAAAACAAAATTTTACGGTTGATAACATCGGCTCCATGGTACATCCAAAATTACATCGTGATTTAAATATGCCACTAGTGACTGAAGAAATTGCAAAATACGCAGGCAAATATTTAACAAAACTCGAATCACATCCTAATCCGCTTGCTCGTAATATTTTGAACTTTACTGGACACATCCGCTTAAAGAAGAGGGACACACGGGCTCTTATACCTAACACTCCAGATGGGACTACTTGAAAATACTTCCCCCCCCCCCCCCCCCTTCTTTGATTATCACTTCTAATGTATTATTTATAACTACCACTAAGTTTATGTCCGACACTGGTCGGGCCTAATAATTTTTTTTTTTTTTATAGATTTAAGATTTGAATACTTATTGTTAGTTGAAGATACAATAAATAAATACATGCATTACAAAAAAAAAAAAAATTTATCATTTTTTTAACGCGCTTACTTTTTGTGTCTTCTTGGGAGGACAGTGGGGCATGCTACCTTCAGGTTCTCATAGCCTACCATTTGTTTTCTTTAAGAAGAATTCGCTTTGCCTGCTTCCCAAGTATCTGATATTTGGGAAAGATTTTGAATTTTCTAGTTTTAAGACAAAACCGAATTATTCGCTGGGATAGAAAAAAAAATTTATAAAATTTAATTTATATGTATTCCTTATTTTTAAATAAACCAAAAATTGTTAAACAAATACGATTATTATGTTACACATTTATTATGAAAATATTTTTCTAAACGTTTATTTTTAAATAATTTTTAGTAATTTTTTTTATATTTTCAACAGAAAATAGTTGAAATATTTTTGTCTCAACCTTTTTATGTGTGATTGTTTTCATTGGGAAAATAGATTTGATACATTAAAGTACATTTACGTGACTGTAATGTCCAGTTATGCACATGTGTGTGTGTGTGTTTTTTGATAGATACTCAAATAAAACACACACACATGATCTTATATAAAAAAAAGTGCTACAAAATACTTTTCCATTGGCATGACTTAAGTACCACAAATTAACTGGATTCGTTTTTGTTTGTGTTTCTTTCTTGTACACTCTCGTATTGTTTTGATTTAAACTCCCCACCCAACGTTTGAACAGGACAGCATGGAATCAACTGACCAACAACACAGTCATCACTCATCTAAACATTATAACAGTTTCACAATAAACATACACACTCACACACACATGCATTCATGCATATACTCCCAAACGTATCCGCTCTCACAGTTAACAATAATATCAAAATCAACTGTAGAAAATTGCTGTAGGGATTAACCCGTTACCAGGAAACATTAAATTGAATAAAATAAAACTAGAAAATCGTTTTTATGTTTGGAATCAAAATTGTTGTATAGTTTTGTTAATCAGCATATCTGTTGATTGCATTTAATACGTTGAAGTCTGTTTAGTCATATACGAAATTAAATATACAATTATGTTACATATAGGGTGTTTTTTTTTAGAGGTATAGAACTTTGAATTGAAATAGAATACAAAAAAATCGTTTTAATGTCCATTAATTTGGCTTTATTGGAAGGATAATTTTATGCCATTAATGTTTAAATATGATTTCGGGCATGTGACCGCCGCGGCTGGCTCGAATAAAGCCAATTCTACAGGTCCAATTTTCAACCACTTTTTCGAGCATATGGGGCCGTATGTTGGCAATAACGCCACGAATGTTGGCTTCCAAGTCCCCTAACGTTTCTGGTTTGTTGGCGTAGACGAGCGACTTCACATATCCCCAAAGAAAATAATCCAATGGTGTCAAATCACACGATCTTGGTGGCCAATTGACAGGTCCATTCCGCGAAATTATGCGCTCATCGAATGTTTCCTTCAATAAATCGATTGTGACGTGCGCTGTGTGGCATGTAGCGCCGTCTTGTTGGAACCACAACTCATCCACATTCATGCCATCCAATTCGGGAACAAAATAGTCGGTTAGTCGGCTCCAATTGCTGTGCACGGTGGCGAATCGATTCATTCGGGTCCTCTTCAACACTTTGCTCTGCAGCGGCAATTGTTTCTTCGGTGCGCACTGTTCGACGTCTCTGCGGATGCGTATTATCACATAGAGTAAACGTAAACGATCCATGGTTAACCGAATTAATTGCTCTGATGGATCACTTGACAGCTGACAAAATGGCCGCCAGTTAAAAAAGTGATGCCAACTTAAAGTTCTATACCTCAATAAAAAACACCCTTTACTTTTAGGGATTTGTATTATATTAAAGCAAATTGCACACACATACACAGAAAAATTACCTTTTAAATAAATTTCAATTTTATTAAAATAAAAAAAAATTTAATATAAAATATATATTATACTGCAAAAAAAAATCACTTACGAAGAAATACAGGGTGGGCCGAAAGAAACCAAGGGGTGTAAAAGTTTAATAACTTTTTTGTTTATTAACTTTTTTTTATTTTTTCTTTCAGATTATATAATATACAAAATGGAAAATTTTTTACACTAAGTATGAAAATTGATGTCTCTTAAATGACCACCGTTTTCAGCTTCGCACTGATGGGCTCTTTTTAGAGCATTTTCCATAAAATCTTTCAAAACTTGTGGCTGTAGCGTTCGAATTTCTGCAACAATGTTTGCCTTGAGTTCAAGGATTGTCTCTGGCTTGTTCACATACACTCGCTCCTTCGAAAAACCCCAAAGAAAATAGTCGGGTGCTGTCAAATCTGGCGATCGCGCTGGCCAAATAATTTCCGAATTTCGAGAAATTATTCGCTCTCCAAAAATTTGACTTAAAAGTGCCATTGTGTCTCGGGCAGTATGGGCAGTGGCTCCGTCCTGCTGAAACCACATACCAGGTCTGTTTTCAAGAGCAGGACGTAAAAAATTTTCTATCATAAACCGATACCGCTCTCCATTTACGGTTACAGCACTTCCATCTTCATTCTCGAAGAAGTAGGGCCCAATGACATTTTCAGATGTGATCCCACACCATACTGTACACCTGATGGGGTGCAATTGGCGTTGATGAATGGCTCTTGGATTTTGAGAACCCCAGAACCTACAGTTCTGCTTATTAACAAAGCCATTCAAATGAAAATGAGCTTCATCACTCATAATCAAATTTTCAATAAAGTTGATTTCATTTCTGGCCAACTGTTGAAATTTAACTGCAAAATTTAGACGTTGCCGATGATCTGCGGATTTTAATTCTTGGACCAATTGCACCTTATATGGGTATAACTGTAAATCTTTTTTTAAAATGCGCCGTAGTGACGTACGAGACATTTCTAGCTGAGCAGAACGCCTTCTGCCAGATGTTTCTGGTGCTTCGTTAACACTTTGCTGTACTCGTTCAATATTTTCCGCAGTGCGACTTAAACGTGGTCTACCGGTTCGAGGCAAATCTCTTACGCTGCCATGTTGGTGATAACGATTAACTAAGCAACGAATCATCGCTTCAGAGGGCGAAATTCTGACGTTAAAATGTCGACGATATGCTCTTTGCGTTAAAATAATTGATCTCTGGTTTAAATAATAAAATTCTATTGTTCTGGTTCTACGTTCAGTTGTGAACCTCTCCATTATAAATTCTCTAAGTGTTGTCTATATAATCTGAAAGAAAAAATAAAAAAAAAATTAATAAACAAAAAAGTTATTAAACTTTTACACCCCTTGGTTTCTTTTGGCCCACCCTGTAGTTTGGTTATAGAAAGATAATAATATTCCTTAAGGGAAGTGGGTGTATTAATATATCACATTTTAATTTATAACTTTTATTTTGATTCGAATTTTCCTCCAATTCTAAATCTTCTGTTTTTTTTTATTACATTGCTACTCAATTGCATGTCCTTTAAGGGGTTAAGTATTTGTGAAAAAAAAAATCCAATATCAACAACCGCACTATTACTAATGCAACTCTAACAATATCAAACATTGCCAACGCCGCCACAACTTTGACACTTGAAATTTTATGTGATCACAACCATGTATTTAAAAAAAAAGTTTTGAAAAAGTTTTTGCTTACTTTTCCCTTCACTCCCACGAACAGCTCAGCTCTTCTTGTTTTGTTGTCCTGCAACGTCGTGTTACAAAACGTGTGTATGTATAGTTTTTACTTGATAAAACTGTTTTTTATTTTCTATTTTATTTTATTACTTTATTTGCTGCTGTTCTTATATGAAATCGCTGCTGTTGTTTCGAGTTGGCCACACACACACACACACACACACACATCCATTGCATGGAGAAAACAAATTGTAATAACATTTTGATGGGACTTTAAATTACAGCTTTTATGATGCAGTTTTTATTTCTATTTTGCAATTTTTTGGTCTGATTCTTTTTCTATTGCACTTCATTATTTTATTTCTTGTATAGAACAAGTTTAATTGAAAAAAAAAGCAATTTGCTACTGGGAAATGAAATATATATTGCCAGCCAATGGTGTACGAATACAGAATTAATCAGCTAAAAAATATTCAATTTCGTTTTAATTAAAAATTATTGAAACGTTTCTACAACGAATTACATACATAGTGAAATTTAAATGAAAGTGGAAATTTTAAAGTAGATTAAATTAGAAATTTAGAATGTAAAGCCAAGGCCTTGGTAAAATCTTTCGCCACATATAAAAGAGTGGATGGAAAGATTTGACCGCCAAACTATATTTAGAAAGTTCTTCATAATTCGCATGTATGTTTATTATTACAAATAGTGTAAAATTGCCTGCTGTCAGAAAATTTCCGAACGTTTAATTTTGATTTGAGACCAGAGAAATTAACAGCTGATCAGCTGCTGAATTGACATCACCTGGTATGAATTCACCTTTGTTTACTACGCTGTACAACATATTTATATAAAAGGTGAGTGAATTAGCTACGCTCTACAAAATTCTATTCAAGGTAAGTGAATGAGCTAAGTCGGCACCCTTTAAGTTAAAGTTTAACACAAAATTTTGGATAAAGTATTTTGTCTTGGATACAAAATCTAGAAAAATTTTAAAAAAGCTTAGTGTAAATTGCATAGATTTCGGTACAGTGTTAATGCAGTACAAAAAAATTTAAAATAAAATAGATACACAATTTTCTTATTATACCCTTTACCAAAAAATGGTAAAAGGGTATATATAGGTTTGTCATTCCGTTTGTAATTTCTAGAATATTAATACGCGAGCCATAAAGTGTATATATTCTGGATCATTATGCATAGGGAAGACGAATAAGCGATGTCCGTCTGTCTGTGCGTGAAATCGGTTTTCCGAAGCTCCCAGAAAAGCTAGAGACTTCGTTCTTGGACTGGTGTGTCAGAAATGGTCGAAATAAGATTGGTATTGAAAATCAGCAAAATCGAGCAGACGTTTCAGAATTGAGAAGCTTAAACTTCATTTTGCCATACAAAATAACTACCGAAAACTAGTTATTATTATTTTTTTTATTAAATAAACTTATTTTATACTTCAGAATGAATAAAATTAATATTTCTTAATAAAAAATAAATAAAAAAAAATTAAAAAAATTAAATAGACGTTTCCAGGGTTGGAAAACTTTAACTTTTTTATACAAAATTATACAAAATTAATTTACTAAAAGAAATTTTTCCTTTTTTCTATAAATTAAATATATCTTATATTCTAAGAAGAAAGAGATTGGGTTTAAAAATCAGAAAAATCAAAAAGGATAATTCCAGGGTTGGAAAACATAAAATTTTTGTGATATAAAAAATTAACTACCGTAAAGTAATTTTTATATATTATTTATTAAATTAACTTATTTTATACTTCAGTACAAATAAAATTGGTATTTCAAATTAAAAAAGAAAATTAAAAAAATTAAAAAGACGTTTCCGTGGTTGGAAAACTTAATTTTTTTTTCATATACAAAAGTAACTTACTAAAACAAATTTTTTTCTTTTTCTCTATAAATTAAACATATCTTAGACTCTTAAAAGAAAGAGATTGGTGTAACAAATCAGAAAAATCAAAAAGGACGATTCCAGGGTTGGGAAACTTACACTTTTTGTAATATATAAAAGTAACTAGGTCTTACTATTTTTTTTATTTTTTTATTAAATTAACTTATTTTATACTGCAGTATACATTAAATTGATATTAAAAATTAAAAAGAAGTTTAATACATGAAAAAGACATTTCCAGGGTTGGAAAACTTTAACTTTTTTCTTATACAAGAGTAACTTACTAAAACAAATTTTTCCTTTTTTTACAAATTAAACAAATCTAATCTTCTTAAAAGAAAGAGATTGATGTAGAAATCTGAAAAATCAAAAAGAACGGTTCCAGGGCTGGAAAACTTACACTTTTTGTGATATATAAAATTAACTACCGAAAACTAATTTTTATTTTTTTATAAAATAAACTTATTTTATACTTCAGTACGAATGAATTTGGTATTTCAAATAAAAAAAAAATTAAAACGAAGTTTCCAAGTTCCCTTATTTTTTATACAAAAGTAATTTAGTAAAACAAATTTTTCCATTTTTTATATAAATTAAACATATCTTACATTCTTAAAAAAAGATTGTTTTTAAGAATACAGAAAAATCAAAAAGGGGCATTCCAAGGCTGGGAAACTTACACTCTTTGTGATATAAAAAATTAACTACCGAAAATAAATTTTTATTTTTTTTTATTAAATATAGTTATTTTATGCTTGAGTACGAAAAAAATTGGTATTTAAAATAAAAAAAAAAAATTAAAAAAATTAAAAAGACGATTCCAGAGTTGGAAAACTTTATCTTTTTTCTACAAAAGTAACTTACTAAAACAAATTTTTCCTTTTTTCTATAAATTAAACATATCTTAAATTCTTAAAAGAAAGAGGTTGGTGTAAGAAATCAGAAAAATCAAAAAGGATGAGTTCACGGTTGGGACACTTACACTTTTTTGATATATAAAAGTAACTAAGTCTAATTAATTTTTATCTTTTCCTTTATAAATTATATATATTTTACGTTTTGGAAAGAAAAGTTTGGTATAGAAAATTATAAAAATAAAAACCACAGCTCCAGAGCTGGAAACTATGATGTTTTTTCTGGACATAAAGTAACTAAATAAAACATTTTTTTTTTAATTTCCTTTTTTTTCACTTAACACACTTTCTATATTTTTTTAAGAACTACTAGATTGGTATAAGTAATCAGAAAAATCTAAAATTATGATTCTAGGGTTTGAAAATTATTATTTTTTTCTTTGTACATAAAAGTAACTATGTGCTTATGTATGTATCTCTATACTACATAAAAATACTTTGGTAAAGGGTATATAAGATTCGGCATAGTTTTTATTTGAATTTTGTGTCATGTAATTATTTTAAATTAATGCCTTTCATAAGTGTTTGACTTGATGTTCAGTTTGAAGTGCATAACTACATTACAGGATGATATTTTTCTACCCAAAAAGACTTTCTTTTGATTACCCAGAATTTTACATATGCTGCTGATTGATTTCTTGTTGCATTAACCTTGTTAGTTTTATTAAGTCATGACTCATGACTACTTTTCTAATAAATATTTGCTTGTAAGTCTCTCATGCTTACATGACTAACTTGTGATTCACTCCCAAACACAAACGCATCATAAAAGTGTTACTCTATATTTATTATTTTTTTTAGAAGTTTTTGTCTAGAATGATGTATCACTTTGCTCACACGCGCTGCTACTGCTGCTGCTGGTACATTTTTAACTTGTCATGCATCCGTATGTGCAGGAAAATTTGAAATTCATCTTCTTCAAATGTAGCAACTTTTGTGTTGGGAAAACTTTAAAACGCACATACACACTAATGCATGGACGTCATATAAATCTGCTGCTCTTACTTTGCAAAACAAACAAACAAACAAAGACACAACCACAAGCAGAAGTTAGAGGACGTATGCATGTGTGTGCGTGTGTGTGTGTGGGTGGATGGAAATGTTTGCTTTAGTATCCTTGCAATTTTGGTTGCGGTTGAATTAGAAAATAAAACTATTAAGAAGACAAGAGAATCTATTTGCAACTTGTGCTAGTAAATGTTGGAACTCTATAAAAAATTGAGATGTTCTTCCTTGTTAATAATAAAATTGTGCTTGCCACGACATGCCTTAATATGGGTGACTCATTCCAGCAAAAAAATAAATAAATAAAAAACAAAATTATAAAAATTATATTTGAACTGTTTCCAAAGTATGATTAGTAAAGCTATGTATTCACGTTCTCTAGAAGTGACAGACTAAAAATTTATTTCCTGTGAAAATTTTTATTTTGTTTAGTGAATTGCTCTAACTTTAATACATTCTTACTTTTATAACCTAGTGTAATAAATAATTTTTTTTTAACAAATTAGATATATCTCGCTTCTTTAACACGCCCAGAAAAAACAATAACACCCCGAGAATTCAATTACTATTAATTTAAAGTTTTACATAATACAGCCGCCACCTTTTAAAATACTAACACTTCAACAATAACAACAATAACAACAAAATAATTTCAATCCACAAGAGCAATTCAAAGTTTTCTATAATACGTAAAACTTTTCTTATCTAAATATTAAAGTATAATTTAATTTTGTGTAAAGTTTTTCAACAGAGCTAAAGCAGAAGTTGTTTGGAAATTAGACATTATATCAATTTATAGTTTGTGTGGCTTGGGAATGTAATAAATATTCAATTACTTCTTAAATATTTATATAGATCTGGTCATTTATCCATAGATACTACTAACTCTTTTTGTTTTTTTTTTTTTTGTTCATAAAATTCAATGAACATGCAGCTTATTTTATTTTTACTTTGCCTGGCACAGTGTTGTCAACTTATATGCAAGAAGGGATTTGTTTAAGAGTACTTTTTGCTTAAATAAATTCTTTATGCTTAATTTTATTTCTTCTTGTCATAAAAACTTATTTCTTTAAATAATTTTTTTTTTGTTTTAAGAAAAGACATTACTATCTACAAATAGAAATTGTTATAAAGGGTCCGCCAGATAACTTTTTTTTTTTGAAAATGCTATAAAAAAAACTAGTGAAGCCTCGGCTGTGTGGCACGTAGCGCCGTCCTGTTGAAACCAAATGTTGCCAATATCCTCCTCTTCAATTGTTGTGAACAAAAATTCGTTCAACATGGCCCGATAACGATCGCCATTGACTGTAACGGCCACTCCTTGCTCAATGGCCCAATTATGCCTCTGGACCAAAATCCGCACCAAACAGTGACTCGTTTTGGGTGCGTCGGTTTTTCAATGTATGCGTGCGGGTTTTCTGTGCCCCAAATGCGACAATTGCTTGTTTACATACCCGCCAAGATCAAAATGAGCTTCATCTGAAAAGATGATTTTTTTTTTTGGCAAAATCGGCATCTTCTGTAAGTCGATCGCAGGCCCACTTAGCGAAGCGAAAACGCATTGGATGGTCAGTTGGCTCGTTCAGCGGAAGGATAAAACTAATTATCTGTCAAATCAGACATGAGCTAAGTGTTACCATTCACGAAATAAGCACTAGTTGAAAAAAAAACGTTAGATGGCGGACACTTTACAAAAGAAAATTTTTCCAAAAAGTAAAAATTTATTAAAAAAAAGTACATAATCCTAATTTTTGATTTAAAATACTTTTCTTTAAAATTTGACGCATTTTGACGAGTTAATTTTTGTTTTTTTTAACTTATAAAAATACCTATTTTTAAAAAATTAAATTTTCATAAAAAATATATTTTTTCATGCCACCTCTTTTTTAGAGGACAATCATCTATTTTAACTCGCTTTCATATATAAGATTTGCGTCCTCTTTTTATAATCTTTTTTATTATCAGTCATCTTTTGTCATGTTAAATATTAAAAAAATGATTTATATTTGTTTTTATCGATGAAACAATTTTGCATCACTTTCATTTGCATTCTCTAACTATCAAGCAAGCTCCACATATAAATTTTGTTTATTTATTTTAGTTTTATATGGAAGTTGACAGTTGAAATAAACAGCTGCCTTATGGGCTTAAATGGCTTGAGTGTACCCTGGTAAGCTTCATGTGTACAGGGCTGTGATATTGCAAATATTTTTTTATTTTATATTATATTTTATATTATGTTTGGCTACAGCATCAACTGCTTTGGGGGTTTTTAAAATCTTTAATTTTTGTTATTGAACAAATTTTACATACATGTACTTATGTACATATATGAGTATATTTTTTTTTTTTTTTGAAGTATGTAAAGAATGTAGAAATTGAAACCAAATAAATTTTTTACTATTTTTGTTGATGTCATATTTTTCTTTCTCCAAAATCTGGCCACCTATAATTTATTAAAAGTATAATTTTTTTTTTAATTTTCCTAAGTAGTAAAATTTCATTAAAAAAATACATACCTATTTTTAAATATTTAATTTTTCAAAAAAGTACATTTCTTAAAAAATGAACTTTTTTGAAATCTTAAAAATACCATTTTTCAAAGGTAGTTTTTTCCAAATGTGTTCTATTTTCAAAAGTACACTTTATTAAAAGTATAATTTTTGAACCTTTTCTAAATAGTAAAATTTATAAAAGTTTTATAAAAGTACCTAACCTTAAATATTTTTTTTTCCAAAAAAGTACTTTGCTTTAAAAAAAAGTGCCTTTTTCCAAAAAGTAAAATTTTGTGAAAAAAGTTCCTAATCTTGAATATTTTGCTTTCTTTCTTCAAAAAACTAAACTCCTTAAGTAGCTTTTTGATGAGTGAATTTTTTTTTTTAAATTTCTTTTTAAAAAGTACCTGTTTTTAAAATTATCTTTTCTTAAAAAGTATATTTTTTCAATCGTGCCATTTATTGAAAGTATAATTTTTTTAAAGTTTATTTTTCAAGGTACCATTTTTTTTAAAAAATACATTTTTTAAAGGTCCTTTTCTAAAAAGGAAGTACCTTTTTTCAAGAGTACCACATTATGCCATATCGACATTATTTCAGACTGAATTTTTTATCGATCATTTGCGATCGTAAATAATCAATTTTCATCAAAAAACGAGGTAAAATAATGTGTCGCTTAAGCTTTTTTTGGCGGTTATGGCTCGATATATTAAATAAAAATTTTTGTTAAGTACATATGTATATATTTTAAAATATCAATAAAAACATTTTTTCAAAAAGAACCCTTTTACAACAGAATAAATTAAAAATAATTAAACTATAATTTTTTCGCTGGGGGAAATACCGGCACTTCATCAGGATGGGTCCTACTGGGGCAGAGCTTTTTTATTAACATCAGCTATTTAACCTGAATTTTTAATGAAAGGGAATATGAGAAATGATTATATTATGTATATAATTAATGATTTACCTTTGGTAAATGCAATTGGAATTGAAAATACTGAGCCTAAGCCCGATTAAGAAATTAATCCTGATTAAAATTTATTCTAGTTCAATTAAATTTAATATGTCTCACTTTTGTACTCAAAAAGTACACTTATCAAAAGGTACTTTTTTCAAAAATGGTTTATTAAGAAATAGCTTCTACAAATTTTACCAGGGATTGGCGCCAGCAAGCTGAAAGTAATAGAAATGCATTTTCATTGAAAATGAAGCACTAAATAAGCACTTCAAGTGCACAAGCACACATTGACACTATCCTGCACACACACACACACACACACACACACACACACACACACTATTATAAATCTGCATTTGTATGAGTTTATAACTTCAAGAGTATTTGAGTTAAGAAACTTTAACAATTTGTTATTGTTTTCATTTCTTAGGTTTATTTCATTTTCCTACTTTGCGATGTTTTGGCAAAAGTAAAAGTTTTCACTCTGCCGCCGCTGCCTCCTGAAGTTGACTTTGTTTCTACGACTGGCGGTGGCACGGTGGCACGGTGGCATTTTCACAGTCATTTGGCTGCAATAGTGCATGAATAAAGTATATTTTGCACTAAGAAAACGTAAGTTATCGTTGAAATAAAACTATAAGCAAAAGAATTTATTTTTTATCTCGTTTCTTGCCATCTTTACTTAAGTTTCTATATGTGTGTGTGTGTGTGTGTGTGTGGGTGTATTTGTCTAACTTCCGTTCTGAAAGACATTTAAAAGTGGTGAAAACGATTAAAAGTCTTTTAATTTTATTTGCATTTGTTTTCATTCACTGTTCTTTTTCAGAGTTTTATTTGTATCTATTGTTGCAAGACGGACGGCTGGTTGTTGTAGCAAATAAGTGACTTACAATAAATAAATGTGAATAAAGGCAAGATAAAATAAGAAAAAGAAAAAAAAGCAAACGGATGTGTAGTCAAATCCATTTTCTATATAAATAAACCAAACAATTAAATCCTATTTTTTCAAGGAAACCATTTTGCGATAATGGGAATTTAATTTTATGTAGAGAGTTTTAATTTAATTCTTTTTCTATCTGCAGCCATACTGCCTGTCTATGATGGTGTTTAGGTAGAACGTTTGTTCATTTTAATATATTTTAGTGTGTTTGTTTTAGAAAAATAAAAAATAAAAAACACCAGAGGATTTAATTAAATTTAACAGCTGCATTTTAATTAAATTTGTGGGTTTTCACATTTTTTGGTAATGTTTTTTTTTTCTTAATTGTAAATATATGCGAGATTTTGTTTTAAAAAGACATTTTAGGTGACAATAGTGCTACTGCAAACCTTACAGATACTCGTAGCAATTATCACAATGTTGAGATTTAAATCATTGGAGAGTTAATTTATCCACTCGCTTATTGTTTTCGCTTTCATTGTCGTTGCTCTTCCACTCATGTACAGATTGATGTTTGTCATTGTTGCCATTTTAGCATTTTCACTGCCAGATCTGGCATTTTCATTAGTTAAAACGCAGTCAACTTTTGAAAAATTCTTCTAAATGCTTTCTGGCAGAATTTGTTGACAATAAAAAATTTTAATTTTTCAAAAATATTCTTCTGTTGATAGGATTTTTCTCATAAATATATATGCATTGCAGGGTAAAGGTTCCCTGATGATCTTCACTAGCAACAGTGAAATGCGCATAGGATCCAGCTAAACCCCTCAATAACCAATTTCAATGTATTTTAAATAAAAAATATTTTACTGAATAAGTAAAATAATATTTTGAGATTATTAGTGCGTTAAAAAAATTTTGAACGTAATTTAACATATCCAAAAATTACCAATTATTAACTATTTTATGTTTGTATGTGCTATAAAAATACCTGTAAATACTAATAATTTTGTTTAAACATGAAATTCAGAGCCATTTCAATAATTTTCTTCATTTAAATCTGGCATTATACTTTTGTTCTGTAGAACATTTTAGCAGAATTTTTTGACTAATTTAGCATTCTCTCATCATCATTTTCTGGCAACACTGATGTTTGTTGATAATGTTCGTTGTTATTGCTAGCGTGGGAATTGAAGTACAAAAGTTTTCCGACATCTAAGATATATAACTCTTTACAACTGAGCAAGGAAAGAACAATCATCAAAGAAGTTTATAACATACAGACAGAACGTATGGTTCAAAAGTAGTGCGACTTTAAATTCCATTGAGTAAACGTATTGTGGCAATATCTTGCCTATAGTTAGCTGAAATGAAAAATCACATAACAAGACATTTTTAAATTGTATATGAGAGCGAAGGCCAAATTTGGTATCGCGTTGTAAGTCAAATTAACAAGAACAAATAACACCAAAGTTAATTGTTAATATTCTGACAGACTCGTAGTAGAACGGAGCAACCAGCTGTTTTCAAAGGCCACTGCACCTTCATCATCAGCGTTCTTTGTGTGGTATCAGTTGATGTAGATTTCTGCTTTACATATACGCAACTTTTATTGAGAATGGAATATGTGAATTCTTTTGATTCATCATATTTCAATTTGCTGAAAGCTTTTTTGTAATTAAGGCTAAATTTACAACAATCTTGCCATTGTCGTTTGTTCTATTACTAATTATGCACATGTTGGTTAATTTGCTTATTTTTATTCTACTCAAGACAAACTTTTTTGGTTATTAGTAAATTAAGTATATTTATTTAATTTTTGCCACAGAACCATGCCTATTAATTTTAGTTAATTTAATTATTATTATTCGAACTTCATTTGTTTCTATATTTATAATTTGAACAGACTAAAGTTCGTATCGGTTTGTAAGCCAAATTACATGTGATAATTATTAGTGAACAAATAACACCGAATTTAATTGTAAATAATCTGACAAACATCTTTCTTTATTATCTCTATTTTTGTAGATATGTTTTTTTCTATATAATACCCAATAATTAATTAAAAATGCAATTTTGATTTTTTTTTTTTTTTTGTTAGTTAAATTTAAATTTTATTTAAATCGATATTTTTCACTTTTCGATACATTAGTTGTTTCTCTAGCAAAACTCGATTTCAAAAAATAATGAGTTAGGGCCTTTTTATATTGAGGCAACACCCACATGTCTAATCCCGACCTCTGTTTTGTATGACTACGTCTTATCTACACAAAACTTAAAGCTTTTTGCTTTATTACTCGTACCTCCAAAGATATTCCAAAATGAAAGCAAATTTATGTGAGTGGTGCCATGCCCACTTATTTTATTCCCACGATTTTCTTTAAAACAAATTATATTATATAAATTAATTCGTGCAAAGTCCCACATAATTTACCGCATTAGTTTTTAAAATATTTCAAAATAAATGTGTAATATATAAGGGAGGTGCCACGCCCACTATTACTTTCTCTTAAGAAGTATTAAAAGAAGAGTTACGGGCACAAAATCTCAAGTCCTTAGCTGCATTAGTTCCATAAATATTCTAAATAAAATATTTCCTCCACAGGGAATGTTTCACGCCCACTTAAAATTTAAAAAACAAAATCATAGCAATTAGTTATTTCCCAAGTCATCGGCAAGGCATTGTGAAATGCTCAGCAAAATGTGTTTATTTCAAACATATAGACATACATATGTGCAGTTTCCAAAAGTCAGGCAGACGACTCGTCTACAAAATTTGTATGAAAATAACTCAAAAAAACTTATTTTTTTCCATATAAATTTTATACTCTAGTCGACCGTCTGGGTTGTAAAAACAGGGTGATAGACAAACAGACATTCAAGAAGGCTAATAGCATCAATTCGCTTTAAATATTAATTCACACTTAAAAAAAAGTAAAAGTAGTTTTTCATTGAAGAATAAAAATAAAATATATGAAAAACAACTTTTAAATATGAATTGATATTTAAACAGAATTAGAAAAATTGGCCCTATATATGTTATTTATAAAAACATTGGTTCTTGTGCTTTTGAAAAATTAGAATATTATATCTTTATTTTAAGTGTCTTTATTATTATGGCCTGCACTGTACGGTTATCTTTTATAAAAAAAAGTTTTTTTTTTAATGTTAACTAACAACATCATCATCATAATTACAGTCAACCTACATACAACTTGTTTTCCATTCACATAATTTTTCTTCATAAGCAATCAATTGCCTAAAGCAACGTTTGGTAAAATATTCATGAAACATTAAATTTGTTGTGTGTGTTGTCAAATAACAACATAAATAACAATTGTTGTACATATAATAATAAGAAATTTGTATGTTTTAACTAAATAAAATGGAAATAACTTGCAGCTGTATAAAAAAGTAAATATTTAAGCAAAAATTTAAAAGACAAATTAAGTTGGCATGTCATATTACTATAAAAATGTCTGCCAAATTTCAGTTATGACTGCTATTTTATTAATTATACTTTAAAGTGATAAAGAAAAAATTTCTATTAAATAAATACTTAATGTCTTATTTATAAAAATCTTACGGCTTTGTAAAAGTTTGATAAGAAAAATTTTGCAGGAAAATCTGTTTTATGAACCCTTTATTAAGCATTAATAATTTTTTTTAAACAAGACAGTTAAATTCTTTTAAAAAATTCAATATTCAAAGAACCAGAAGTTTTTTTTTAGTATTTAAAAAAATACATTACTTTTATTTTAAATAATATCGATTTGTAACAGAAACTCTTATTCAACTTGGCTGCACTTTTTTAAGCGCATGTCATCTACAGTTGTATTTTTGTAAACAAATACAGCTGGCAGTGTGTGTAAACTACGTTACACTAGAGGGCGTGTCATTTCCTTATTTGTTTACATTAAGGTGCAATTTCCACATTACAAATAGCCAATTTGTGTGAGAGATTTATACAGAAATAATTAAAAAAATTAAGTAAGGACTGGTTCTTATATGAAAACTATCAGGGCTATCATGAATAAAATTCCGCGATAGCCTTGTATATCTAAATGAACAGATATAAGACTCGAAGTACTTTCCTCATTGAAGGCTAGAAAATCTGCAAAATATTAACACTCGTATCATAAAAACTTTCTCTACATGCTGACTACATTTGTACGAGAATGTGGAAGCTTGAACTTAAAATTATATTTATCCAGCAAAAAAGTAGGCATTACCATCGGAACTAGATACTTGCCATATACAGCAGTTTTCCGATTTAACGAACCATCGGTTTAACGAATTCGGGATTTAACGAACTCATAAAAATTTTGCATTGAGTACCTTATATTACGAGCACCATGACTTTGTACCGTAATTTTGTACTCGATATAGCGAACAAATACAAAATTAGAGTCTTAAGTATAGAATGAGATGCAAATACAAAGATTTCCGCAAACAATATGCAAAAGCAATAGACATATAGAGAAAGGGGATTTCCCCAACGATGTTCTGGCTGTGTTTTCTGTGCTTACTTTTGGATTTTTTAGCATTCTTTGTGGTGTAAACATTAGAAAACATGGAAAGCAGAAAAATATTGTTATTAAAAGAAAAATTAAATATAGTGGATGACTATAAAAAAGGTGAATGCGTGAGTGCATTGTGTGTTAAATATGGATTGGCCAAGTCCACTATATCCACAATTTTAAAATCAAAGGAAAATCTGTTAAAAAATGCGGAGATGACTACAAGTTCCTAAAATACAAACAAAAATTAAAAATTTTTTCCGTTGAAGCCATTTAAAATAGATTTGTAAATATTAGTAGTAGTTCTCAAAAAAATAAGCTTGAAAAATTATTGTTTTTTTGTTAGATTAAAAATGAATTTTTTGTTTAGTTATTCTTTGTTAACACGATTCTGATGCAAGATCTTAATACAAATTCAAATGAATTGCATTTATTTTATTTATTACTCTGTTTATAATTAAAATGATAATAAAGGCATACTCCAAAAATTTTAGAGTTGTTATTTCCATAGTTTTTGAGTAAACAAACTTTGTCATAAATAGTACTCGGTTTAACGAATTTTTCAATTTAACGAACAGGGCTGACATTATATAGTTCGTTAAATCGAAAAACAACTGTAATTACTTACTTCTCATTCCCAAATTTAATTACTCGCTTATAAATCACATTATATAAAAAAAAAAAATTATGTAGAATTTGAATGATTGTGTTAAATTGCTAAATTGCACCTTAATTTAAATAAATAATAAACCGTCAACTTGTGTAGGAGATTTATACAGAAATCATTTAACCCTAGAAAGTTACTCTTCATTTTAGTACACTAAGGTTACTCTTCGTCGAATCGGCGAACTATTTTTTATAAAAATTCTAGAAGAACACTTTTTAAATTTAAAAATAAACAAAACATTTTTTTGGTGACATATTTTATTAAAAAATAAAGAAAAAAACAAGTTACAAAAATAAATAGTCTTTTTCTCTCTTAAAACTCGATACGAATTTGAACTCTTTTTTTTTGGCCTTTTAAAAATAAATAACTTTTTAAAACAACAAGGACTTAACAAATAAAAATAAACATGGCTTGTTTCATTCACAACTTTTGCAGAAAATCGATCAAATAATATAATAGATAAAAATAATTTTACTTAATAAACTTATTTACACATGAGACACTTAGTTCAAGTTTGTGTTCACAGATGCTTTTCATGCATATATAACATGAATCTTTTGTCATTCTTCGTTGGCTACTCGGACAGAGGTTGACAAATTTTACATGTTTTTAGTCCTTTATCAACGTTGTCAACTCCTACCTGTGGATTATGTATTATATTTTGAATGTTTTCCTTAATTGAGGTCTGCAAGGTAGGTGTCTCAAGTATGCCTCTTAAAAAGGGAGCCATTAGAGATTCATGAAGATCTTTCAGGTACTGTCTCTGGTTTTTAATTTCTAAGGAATATATTATGGGTATATATGACGTAGCTGTTTAGAAAAGTGTGTTTGAAAAGTCAATTATATTCGTTCTTGAGCGAAGGATATTGAGCGAAATCTCATCTTCATCTGAAGGTGCTTCATCGGAAAACTCACACGACAGTGGTACGTTATATCCAGCGACTGGTGCCTGCTCTGCTTCTAAGTCACTGTTTTCAACGCCTTCGTCATCTTCTTCCTCTGAAGTATCCAAGAAATTGAAATCGTTGTCCTCAAAATTTTGCAAAATCTTTCGATATCAGCGTCTGATAGTAATTTCTTAGAGCTCATTTTTTACTCTTAAAAACAATTTTAATGTGTATATTTAACATAAAAATGATAAATTGTTTGAAATTAAATATTTTTTTTAATAATACTAATACAAAACAATTAAACAAAACCGCAAAATAAAACAACAAATTTATTACACTGTTAACGCAAAAAGTCACACTAAAGTTACTCTTCGACGTTACGACGAGTACACACCTGTGAATTTCAACTTAAACAAAATAAGTATGCATCATACGCCCACTCACTTCAAGCTTTAGTAATTAACTGACATTGTTTACAAAAAGAGCATAATTAGAACACATATGAAAAAGTTATGCAGAAAAGAGCAAATGAGACTCGTCGATTAAACGAACAGTAACCATCCAGGGTTAAAAAAAAATTAAGTAAGGACTGTTTTTTATATGAAAACTATATCTAAATGAGCAGATATTAGACTTGAAGTACTTTCCACATGAAAAACAATGAATTTGTCTTATAAATTTATATAGAAATTGTTTCAAATATTACTATCATATAAATTTGATCAAATCTTGCCATAACCGCAAAAAAAAAAAAAAAAAAAAAAAAAAAAAAAAGCTTAAGAGACATAATATTCGAACTTAAATTTTTGAACAAAAGCGAGAATTTGCGATTTTCTCAACAAAAAAAAAAAAAAAAAAAACGAGGTTCATAAACTTTTTTTGACGGTTCCGACTCGGAAGAATTAGTCGTCAAACATAAAAATAAAGCAAATCAACTAACATATGCATAATTAGCAGGCCTGTTATTTTCCTGCACTATAAAATCTAAGTTATGCGCATAAAAAATGCGCAATAAATCCTAAAATATGCATTAAAAATATGTACTAAAATTTAAAGTAAATCAAAAGAAATCCTAACTGTTCATACTTGTTTTAAACACATTAGATAAGTGAATTCATAACTAATACAACTACAAGATATTATTCTGTTCAATTCTCGCTCCATATTAAAGGAACAAAATTAATGTTGTTATTATTTTCAGTGTTTTTATATAGTGTTTGGTGATTGGGCAGAAATCTGCTGGACTACACAGACAGTAGTGCAACCACTTGCATTAGCAAGATCCGCTTTGTGCATTTTTATGCTTTCTCTGTTTTTAGTTTTAAACATGGTTGCCATATTGAGAAATTTATTTTTAGTTTAATTGATTGGAGGCTTTGCAAACTATTTCTCGCAAAGTGATTTTACTTAACTACACTGCAAAAAAATTTAAAATAACAAATTAATTTAAAAAATCAAAAAGACGCGACTAGCTAAAAATAACTGTAAACACAAAAAAAAAATTCAGAAGTGCGAAACATAGTGACTTTTAAAGTCGGAAGCAGATTGGAAGATTCGATTTTTAATGCTTCCTGACTGTAAAAGTCACTATGTTCCGCACTACCGGATTTATTTTTTTCCTTTTCAGTTATTTTTAGCTAGTCGGGTTTTTAATTTTTTAAATTAATTTGTTATTTTAAACTTTTTAGTGTCCCGGCATTTCTTATTTTGATACCCCCACTCGATAGGTTTCTTAAATTTTTTTGAATAACATAATTTAATTTGAAGTCTCAGCCAGTTATCCAGAAATTTAAAATTTTTTATTCCTAATTAAATTTCAACATAACTTATATACATTTTAGTAATCCCCTTTTCATTTCCTGTATTTTGATACCCCACTCGATAGGTTTGGTTAAAAAAAAATTTATGTGTTGCTCTTTTGCGCGAAAAATCCGCCATTTTTTTGTTTTTGAACACCTGTCTAAGAACACTTGGGTGTTTATAAAGAAATTTACAAACATACATGTACACAAGAAAGGCCCGAACAATACAACCCTTCTTGACAGTCGGGTAATAAGTGAAATACAAAATAGAATAGTTTTCATTTATATTGAAAAATACAAAACAAATAAGTTATATAAAAAATATGCATCTTAAATATGTATTTATTATAAAATATGCAAAAATATGTAGTTATTAAAAAAATATGCACTAGCAAATCGATGTCATTTTTTTGCAAATTCTTCAATCCGGAAAACTAAATTATCCAGATTAGTTTTGATTTGATGACTACAAATATGCATTTGCATGAAAGTATTAGCCCTGATAATTAGTAAAGAACAAACGACAATGGCAAGACTGTTGTAAATTTAGGGATTCTAAAATTAAGCTTCTATTACAAAAAAAAAAGCTTTCAGCAAATTGAAATACGATGAATCAAAACAATTCACATATTCCATTTGCAATAAAAAACTGAGTATATAGGTAAAGCAGAAATCTAAATCAACTGGCACCACACACAGTGAACCAAACACAAAGGACTCTGATGATGAAGGTGTAGTTAACTTCGGAAACAGCTCCTTGTTCCGTTCTACTACGTATTTGTCAGAATATTTACAATTAACTTTGGTGTTATTTGTTCATTAATAATTATCACATGTAATTTGGCTTACAAAGCGATACGAACTTTAGCCTAATCAAATCAAATACATTTAGAGAAACAAATGAAGTTCGAACAATAAATAAATAAACAAAACTAAGATCTTTGTGTTTTTCACAAACTATTTGCGGCAACACGTGCGTATAACCGAAAATGGTCTTTTATCACGTAGTGGTGTCCGTGTATGGTTATATTTTTCCTGTTGTACTGTATTATCAATTCGCAACAAAACTGGAACAAAAAACTTTATAGTTTTTTTTTTATAAATTTTGTTCACAAAGTCTTAGCAAAAAAAAAAAAAAAACACTCACACTGATTTAAATTGTTATTTTGGGAGTTCTGTTTATCTTTTTGGGCATTACTGAGTTTCTTACAAAAAATGTCTTTTATTCTCTTTAACATTAATCAATAAATTTGTACATATATATTTTGCACCAAAATTTGTATTTTTTGTTAATTACCACATGAAATAAAAAAATGTCCATTTGTTCAAAAAATATTTTGTTTATTTTTATATATATAAAATTTTTTTCTAAAAAAACTTTTTTTTTATTTGTTTGTTTTATATATAATAATTTCTTCACACCCTAAAATTAAGTCAAGAAACTGAAATATGAATAAATCATAAAATAACATTAAAAAAAATAATAAAATGATAATGCAAGTGTAAATTTAATAAATTTTACCAAATTCCTAAAATAAAAAAAAAACTATCAATTTACCAAAGTAAACTTAACCAAAAAAAAAAAAAAAAAAAAGAAAAGAAAAAACATTACAACAAAAAACTTTGTCTTTTTACAAAATCTAGCAACAAGTATCCAAAAAAAAAAAAACGAATCATTAATTTAGTTATTTTAAAAATTAAGAAAATAAACCTAACCAAAACTACAGCCATAATATTTTTTTAATATTAAAAAATCATTAAAAGTATTTCCTCAAACAAAAAAAAAAAACAAGGTTTAGTTAGAGAAGAAGTCTTAAGAGCCAAAACTTAAAGTAGCCAACAACTTAAAGTAAAACTAGTAAAGATTTGCAGAAAATCTAACAAGGAAGAACAGGAATCGTTTTTTTTATTTATTTATTTTTTTTTTTTTTTTTTTGTTAATAACCAGTCTCTGGTTCTTGTTTCAAGGCCATGCGATACGAGTCACCATCGTGCATGGTGTTGAGCATGTAACTGGAGGAAGTGGGTGTGATGGTGGTGGGGGGCAAGTTTGGCGGTATGCTGGTCAAGGCTTCAGAGGATCTTATTTTTAAAGGTGTTCTTCGCAGCATTTCATCAGCTGAAGCGTCGCCACTGCGATTGTATTCATTCAAGGTCATTTCTACGGGATTGCGCAAGACCGTTGCGTTGTTATTGCTGTTGTTGTTGTTATTGTTGTTCGAGGGATCTGAAGGATTATCGGATCTTTGGTAGGGATGATTGCGATTGGAGTTGTGGGAATGCGTAATTGTTCCCCCGGCCTGATTTAGTGAAGAGTTTTGATTGAGTGGCGAGTGAGGGGATTGTTGAGGTGTTATGCTAGACTGATGCATGTGGCTCAGCAGGGAGGTGTTGTTTAAGGAATTGCCATTTGATCTGCCATTGCCATAGTTGTCCATATAATTGCCTTGTCCATTCTGTTCATCAATCACCAAACGATCATTGTCATTAAGTAGAGGAGAACCGTCATCACGGCTCATTTGCTGATTGTGCTGGCCTGCAGCTGCGTTCACATTGTGCGTACGTGTAGACATCGGAGGACCGCACAAGTTAAAGTGGCCATTAACTGAAGAGCCATCGAGTAACGGTGGTATTAATTGGGCATCTAAACTATTATCCATACAACTGGACATGGCATCGTGCGTCATGTGATGTGTGCTGGAGGGAGATGACAGAACATCCAGCGAAGAAGTGACTTGACTAACATCCAAGCCGTGAGCGCCATAGTTGTTCATATTGGGTGGTGTCAGGGGAGTATTATTGTCGGCAAGTTCACCTTTAAGAAGTACAAAACACCAGCAGGCAATTAAAACAATTTTATTTAATTATTATTAGCTAAAAGTCTTACCTCCTAATAACATTTCTTGCAACAAAGAATCAATATGGGCCACTCCGAAAATCTTGGCAAATTGTATTTGTTCGATCATTTGCATGGTTATCGACTGCAGTACGGGCAAAATAAGTAAAATTTCGCCGAAACGGCCTCTTGATTCATATTGGCGATCGGATACATAGTCCTCTAAATTATTGAGAATTTGATGGCGCAGTGTCTTGATGCGCTGAGGTTCATTTAAGCCACGAGCATCTGCAAAAAAACAACAATTAATAAGTGTGGGTTTAGTTTAATAAAATTTGGGGGGGAACATACTGGGATCGAAGAACACCAAGGCCTTGATGCAGGCCAATTCGGTGTCATCTATATTAACATCTTTCAGGCCCATTACCAGTTCATCGATTATGCGTGCCCCAATGCGTGATATGTCCAGGTTTGGCGATACCCGCGGATCTACTTAATATCAAAGGAAACATTTCATTAGTATCGCTGTAGGAATTTCTTGTTCAGTAGAGACCTACCCGGACAATGTTTTGTAATTACAAAATTATTGCTTAGCAATAGAACATCTTTCAAATGCATTGAACGTCTGGACAAGCCCAAGAGTAAATGTTCACCAGCATGAGCCCTTAAAAGGGCGACCTGATCATCCAATTGCAGCTCATTAAAAGCCGGTATATGTTTGGCCCATTCCACCAATGTCAGCAGTTGCTGTTTCATTGACTCACAGACATCGTTGATGCTGGCGAATTGTTTTGTAGAGAGATCTTCATTGGCATTAGTTTCCATGGCAGCACCGGCTTTGGATTGACGGCTTTCCAATTCGGCCTTGACTAAAGAGATCACTGATAGGCCGTTACCCGGATCAGGATCATCGTTGGAAGTTCTGCGACAGCTAATGCGATCTCGTTCGTTTTGCACGGCCTCCTTCTTCATGCCGGCCTTGAAGCATTTGCGCAAACGGCAATAGCGGCATTGATTACGTTTATCCTTGTCCACCACACAATTGCGGGAGAATCTGTAATTTTTTTGTTTAATTCAATTTAACAATTTCTAAGATTTTAAAAGTCTTGACCCACCTGCAGGTGTACTGATGATTTTTTCGTACGCTGCGCCGAAAGAATCCCTTGCAGCCGTCACAACTGGAAGCACCATAATGCTTTCCGGTGGCACGATCGCCACATATTGCACACACTGTTGATGACTGTTGGCTAGTGTTGTTGTTGTTGCTGTTGCTGATATTTGAAAACGGTGCAGCGCCCACCGTTTGAGTATTATTGCCAATACTGCCGGTGCTTAAGGGGGAGTTGGCATTACTTTGGTTGCTATTGCTGTTGTGTCCCAAAGCCGCCAAAGGACTCAAGGCCTGGCCCACAGGACTGTGTACGGTTGTATTGGTGGCCGAGGATAAGGCATCTGAGTGCATCATATGATTTTCAGCTTCTACAAAAAACAGAAAAAATAAAAAAATATAGACAAGCTTTAATTATTGATATACAAAAATATTATTCTCTACAGTTTACAACTTTCAAGAAACTGGTTTCTGTTCATTTAATGCTCCTTTAATTATAAACACGATAAAAAAGAAAAAAGTCCCCTAAATCGTATTTGCGTCTGCTTTAATTATTGAAATTATTTATTTTTGTAATAAGTTCTTTTGAATACGATTTTATGACGAATACTTTTAAGTTTCTTATTTAATTGCTTTAATTAAAAGCAATTTATAGACTCATTCCTTTACATTCGCTCTATTAGAGAAGAAACAAATCACGGTGCTATGAAAAGACGAAAGACGATTCAAGTCGACTGTAGTTCAGGCCACTCACAGACATTTATGTATTTCAAATAAAATACATAAAAACAAATAGTTTTAGCATTTATTTTAGTTTTAGTTTTTATGTGTGTGCAGATAGCTCCGTCAGTTAGCCTCGTTCTTAGCATACCTGTGTTGCGTTACAATGTAAAGTAACACAGGTATGCTAAGTTTACATACATGCATATCTCTCGCTCAGAGACTGTGAGTTAATAAAACAACTCTCGCTTGATCTTAACAGAGTACATATTTTATAACATGTCTATATGTATGTCTATACCTGAAAAACTGTATGGTTTTTGAATACAATCTGTGTCACTCTGAAATATATAAAGCCTTAGGTTTTGACGCCAATCGACCGTACGACTTCATCCACCATTTCGATTTTGGCCGATATTTTAACCACCAAAAAGAGTTCCCATTAGTGTTGTCATACGAACAAAAAGTGTTCGAATATTCGAAAAACTTTTTATCATTTTTGTTCGAACTAACAAAAATATTCAATTTAGAATCATTTTTGTCGAATATTCGAATATTCGAACAATTTCCTTAACTACTTTATATAAAAAGTATTTTACATTCCATTACTTTTTAATTTGTTAACAATATGATATTAAGTAATCAAATTACTACAAATTATAAATACTTGTGTAAGCTTGTTTGTATGTACATATATAAACATACATATGTTCGCTAAACTCATCTTTTTTCTTTCTGGGGAAAGGTAATGCTTCTTTCATGGAATTAAAAGGTGTCTTATAGTTTCTGATAAAGAGATTAGAAAAAACTGATTTTCTTTAATCAAAAGCGTTAAAAATCGAATTATTGAACGACGTAAAAAAGCATTAAATACCAACTTTTTAAAATACGTCACAAAAAGAGAAAAAAATTTATAAGTTTGTAGTGCGCGTCTGTGTATCTGTTTGTTTTTACGAGTCCACGTATAGACCAAACGGCTGGACTGATTCTGATTTAGTTATTTCTGTTTGAAAGGTCACCTGATCGAAAGTGTTCTTAGCTATGTTTGAAGAAAATCAGTCCAGCCGCTTAGAAGGTATCACATCATTTTTAGATATATTCTGTTAGATCTGCGTGTCTTTGAACGCCGTAGCTCCCGAACGGCTTGACCGATTTTAATTTGCTTTGTTTTCGTTTGAAAGGTGACATGATCATATATCTTCTAATTTATACTTGAAGAAAATCGGTTTAGTCGATTGGAAGTTATCTTAAATTTTCTATATATTAATTTACTCTCTTCTTTTTTGCGATTCTGCTACTTCAATATTATTAGTGGAACATAGAGTTCTTAACTTATACTACAGCGTAAACTGCGACAAAGGTTCTTAAAATTTTTAATTTTTGTTATTAATATTTCTAAATCTGTTATTGAAATCATTTCTTTAGTTACTAAAAAAAATTAAACTAATACACATACGTGTCGTTTTTTGCAAACTTTTTTAAGATTATTCGAATATATTTTTTTATTCTTTGTTCGTTCAAATATTCGAACAAAAGTTCACAATTATTCGTCTGTTCGAACAAGAAAAAAATCATGAAATTTTATTCGAACAAATATAAAAGACGAATAATTAACAACACTAGTTCCCATATACTTATGAAAATATTTTATTACTGATATTACCCCAATTTTTGAAAATCGATTTTCCAACATATTTCAACGTTTTGAGGTACCGGGATTCATCCGTGTGTATAATATATATTGAACATTTGGAACATTTCATTCAATGTTTCTTGGAGCAATTAACCGAGCAAATTAATAATGCGGGAGCAACTAAGCGGAAACTACTGTATAACAAGAAGAGATGCAACTGTATTTTTTTTTGCGAAAGAGTAAAGAAATAAAGTAAAATTTCTTGAAAAAATTTAAAATTTGCTAAATTCTGAATTGACGCCTTTCAGAGCAACAACTGCGATTTTTTTTTAAAGAAAGCTCCCAACCAGTGCTGCCAGAAAAACTTTGCCTCTTGTCCCCAATTTAAATCATCATGCTCCCAAAAATCCCCATTTCAAAAGGAATATCCTAACTTTTGTCCTCAAAAATATTTTGTCAATATTGTTGTTTGATATCATTTTAAAATAATGCTATAACTCAATACATTTCTTCAAAACTCTTTGCACAGCTTTTCTTATGATAACCATCTAGTGTTTGATAATAGTACAACTTTGTCAAATTTATGTATTTGAGTCCACACCTAAATTGGTTAAATCGAATACAGTCAAATCCCTATAATTCGTTATCGCAAGGGACTGGCCATTTCTTACGAATTATAGGGGGTTAAAATAAAATAAATGCGAATTAACGATACTAAAACGATAAAAAAAAAACATAAAAAACTGTTGCTAAAAATAAAATACAAAATAAAAATTTGTTGTTTTTGTAACACCGACAGAGTTTTATGCGTGAGCTTTGACATTTTTCTTTATTCATTAAAAAACTGATCTTAAGAAAATAAACACACACAAGCAAAAGCAAAAACCCACTCAAAAAATAGCGGTAGACAATAAATCATTTTTTCCATATTTATGTTGTTTCTATTATGAATTATAAGTGGTAGGTAGTCAGCAAACAATTACGATTTATAAGAGGTAAAGGAAATTTTATTTGAAAAAAAAAAATTACGAATTATTAGCGAGGGGACCAAAATGTCTAAATTTTACGAACTAACGAAATTTTTTCAAGGGACTGACAGTTTATTACGAATTATCGGGAATTACGATTTGCCGGGGTACGAATAATCGGGATTTGACTGTATTTATTTGTACTTAAGCGTTCGCAACGGAGAGTGCGAGAAATTCTACAGAATTGGGAATCGATTTTGCTACTTGTGAGTTGCAAAAGTTCAGTGAATGGCAAACACATTTAACCATTTTGATGGAATTATTTTAATTTTTTAACAAAGTACAAGTTAAGTCATTAGAACTTATACATTAAACACATAGGCCACAGCAGGCTACACGACTACAAGTGCCACTGGCAAAAAGTGATGCCTGGATACAAATTACGGCAACCGATACGACTCGTAATTTAAAAATATTTCAATAGAGTTGATATGGAAATATTTTTTGAATTACGAGTCGTATCGAATGCCGTAATTTGCCCCCTGGTAGCCAGCTACTTAATTATTTTAAAAACGATAGTAATACCATACGATCCTGATATTGAAGTATATGTAAATATATATTTCAGTGATGCCGCTTTCAAATATTTCATATATATAAAAATAAAAGTGTTTATTCAAAAGTATAAAAAGAAATTTAAGAAATTTATCATTCGACATATTGTCAGAAGTTTATTTTAATTTGTCATTTTCAAAAATATTATTATTTGTGAATTCTCAAATAGTTCTTGAAAGTCTGTGCATAAGATAAGAGGTTTGTGACTATTCAAAATGTGTGGTTGAAGTCTACTGATGATTTGTTACAGCAACAATGAACCACCAGTAAATAAATTTCAAATTAGTATAAAAAGAAATAATTTTCTTTTATATTTTTTTTGCGAATTTTACTATTTACATAGTAGTAATTAGCTTACTAATTTCTTTAATACATTTAGTACATTTTTTTTCGCGTTTTTACCAAAAATTTTTATTTTTAATGGCTTTGGCGATTTTTAATCAACTTCTCGCGAATTTTTGCAAACTTTTTTGCTTTTATTTTTTAATAATTTTGGACTTTATTATCATCCCGCTGTTAGTAAAATTTTCCGAATTTTCGTACATTTTTGGCAGACCTTACAGTTTTAGCGATTTTTAATCAATATTATGGCTTTTTTTTTGTAAATTTTTTAACTTTTAGCGAATTTCCATTTTTTCTATTTTAAAATAATCTGTACAATTAGAAGAAACCCCATAAAACGTAAATATTGTATTCAGATAAAATACTCTTATAAGAAAAAGTGATGTTAGAGCTCTAAATGAAAAGTCCCCAAATCCCTTCCCACGAAATTCTGTCCCCAAATGAGAAGCGAAATCCCCATTTTGGCGACAAATCCCCTAATCTGGTGGCACTGCTCCCAACTGTCTATTCGTCTTTTTTCTTAATAAAAACTCTCGCTTAATCACAGTAGATCGATCGCCCAAAGATTGTCCGTAAATGATTAAACAGAATACCGGCTTCAACACATTTTCCATACAAATTGACACAAAAAAACAGCCGCAGAAACCAGGTGTGAGATAGAATCTATTCTATTTTGAGAGCGTTTTTTCTTATGCTCTCACATATAAATACTTATTCTCGCAAAAATGTTACCATACTTTCAATAAATTTCATACATTTTGTAAACAAAACTGCAAAGAAAAATAAGCACAAAAGAAAATAAAACAAAAATTAGAGAGCATTTGAAGTTACTGCCGTCGATGTTATTATGGGATTGATTAATTTGTCAGCGATTTTCCTGAAGTTGCAGACTTTATTCTGTTTCTACATTAATTCTGATTAAAAAATATCGATTTAAATGAAAGTCTGTGTGTGTGTGTGTGTTTTTTTGTTTCTGTGTTTGCAAAAAGATAAAATAAAAATCGCTTCATCACGATGACAATACGAGTATATTTTGAAAACAAAATAATACAAAACAAAATAATTTCTTTAAGCACAAATGCACACAATCATACAAAGATACACATCTAAATACCCAGTCATCATATTTTGCAGATATCTGTTATATTATTCTCCTCAGATTTTATCACTTGGGTGATTGAAAAAGGATTCACTTATGATTCATCTATATGATCAAGTATTGATTCCTTGAAAATAGAGGAACAAAATGCAAACAAACCGCAAAAAGGTGATTTAATGATATAATACTGCCGGAGAATTGCTCAAAAATTAATCAGCAAATCGTATCATAAATTATACTTTGGTATGCTTCATCTGTAGGGTAACATTTTCTCACAACGCGAGTATTATTTATAATAAAAAAATTAGCTCATATGTCGTTATTTATTCCATCAAGCTCATTCGGAAAAGATTCGATTATGATATAAAATGCTAGCTGGGTACATACACAAAAGTGTACCCATAAACATATTTACATGCACCAACAATTAAGAAGAGAGTTGAATTGAAATTCATTCGGTTGGCTGTTAACTTTGTTTACGAAATATATTAAAAACCAGATTTATTCATAAAACAAGATACATATAAAACAACAAAATAAAATAGGAACACAGATTAACTTGTATATTATCTAATGATTATAATATACATAATTAGTTGTAAGCCTACAGGGGTGGTACAAGTTAGGAAGGACGGCTGAAATAATTAATTTTAATAATTTAATTAAAATTAAAATTTTAATAAATCACGATCGATATTTTATTCCTTTGAAAGTTCAATCGATGCCATTATACATATATATGAAGAATATAAAAACGTCCATCATTTCTGGGTAGTGGTCATCGGAAATATCCAATTTGTGATGACTTTGGCGCATAATCGAGGTTTAATTTCACCGATGGTATATATATGGTATATTAATTAACTTTAAGGGCCGCTGTAGCTTACGACTTATTCGCAAAGACCTGCGACTTAAAAAATACCACAAATCACACGAGCTCGATGGCAAATTCATATTACCTGCCACGTCAAGCGACCAAACCCAGAAATCGCTCATTCAAAATTTCCAATATGACATGAGCTGTGTGGCATGAGTCACTGCACTTTTGGAATGCAAAGCCGACAAATTTTATAAAAAGTATGTACAAATATTCCACAAGCTGAATTCTGCATGAGCAATGAAATTAAATTTCGGCGAATACAGGAGAATGGCAGAGTTCTATCATATCGCCATTGCTTATTGACTGCGCTACAAATATTTTTCCAAAGAAATTAAATAAATAATTGCATAAATCCTAAACGAAATTTAAATAAATGACTAAAAATTTTAGTTTGTACAAATACATTAATTTTTTATAGAAATTTGTGCTTTGTATCATTTTCAAATATTATTTAATGACGAACATTAAAATTTTGGGTACTTTTTATTAACTTTAAAGTACGCCAACAAGAGTGTGAAGTCCTTTTTCATAACAATTTTTTAATATTTCATATATTGCATATAATATTCGTATTCGTATTCGCGAATATCAAAAATTTACATTCGTTACATCACTAGTGTGGACACTATGTAAGGCAACACTACAATACGGATGTGAAACGTGAAATGGGACACTATGAGATCAACAAAATTCCATCTTTATTCTGGTACACAACAATAAACAATTTTATATTTTGGGAAGAGATAGCACAAAGACACATGGGCACAAAAATTTGCAAACGCAAGTGGTGTTTGATTGGATTGATTGCTGCACAAATTGTCAGATGATAATGCCAAACATGCCATAGACTGGAGCCCTCAGAGTAGTCGTCGTATTGGCCCGATCAGCACATAATTGCTTGGAAGCGTCAAATTTTCAAGAAATTACTCAAATTAGGCCTGCGATGGAATGAAGTCAGACATCGAGCGTAAGATCGAAGGCTGTAAGTGCAAAAATGTTGCAACCCACATTTTTTTTTTTTTTTTTTTTTTTTTTTTTTGTTCCCGTCTCACATACATTTATTTCTATACCAGCAACTATCAATACAAAAGTAGGGTAAGCCACCTTCTGGTGCTCAAAAGAAGATGATGCTAAAAAATTATTTTTGCACAGAACATAATATAACCAAGTAATAGAGCAATGGTATAATTAAATAGTTTGGGGTTACACCACATTTGCGTTGATAGCCTAGGGATCGTATTACATATATTATTTGCTTAGTACTCAATGCATACTGAAATGTTTGTTACTAGAGTCTAATCCCCGCTTACGATAACCAGCTGATACGAGTTTGAATTCGATAGCGAATGTCATCAAGGTGTATCGATATTGAATTCCACAATTTCAAAATTAAAAAAACATGATCGAATCTACTTGTTATCGAAAGACCCCTGCTCCTACGTTTTCTTTATAATAGCTTTTTTGCAATGCAAAAGAGGACTTTAAATAAATTAATTAAATTTTCTTAGTATATCTATCTTCTTTTCGACCTTATTTGATATTTATATGTTTTTGTTTAATATTCGAGCTTGAGATCACTTTTTAATAATTATTTATTTAATAATTATTTATTTTTAAAAATAAATAATTATTAAAAAGTAACCTCAAGCTCGAATGTTAAACAAAAACATATTAAATTTTCTTCATAAATATTATTATTATTTATTTAGTTGGTACAAATAAGAAAAAGTTACATACATATATTATATATTCTAGCTTCTGTATAAATATATATAAATATATATGTATATATATGCATCAAAATTGTAAATTTAGTGGGATCCCAGCCTACTTTTATGTATTCTATTTCTAGCACCAAGACTTGTTTGCACAAAAGTCAGATTTACTTCCATTTATATGAAGTTGTGCAATCCCTTTTGTTTATCCAAATTCAATTTCATAGTTCTGGTAACAGCATTATGCATTTCACATAAAATCAAAACATTAGGAATTTACAAAGAGTTTCTATTTTCGGAATAATTTCATACCAAAATAATCCACCTAACTAATAATATTAGTAAATATTAATATTGATAAAACTTTTGAAAACAAACGGCGTCATAATTAAAAGTTCAGCACTTGTCTCTGCCACAGAAAGATAATTTTGCAGAGCGGACAAAACATTGGGCCTTATCGTGGTTGGCGTATTTCGACTTCGACTAAGACAGTTTCATCCTAAACTAAAGAAAAAATGTTGCCGTGTTCTTTAATCAGTTACAAAAACTTATCGTAAAGGGGGATTATTTTTATTTAACGTAGATTTTTATATAGCGATTCGTTTTCTTTCTTGGTATTTTATTGGTTTCTTTGTGTGTCTTCCTTATGACTATTTTATTTAAAATTCCGTCTATATTGCGTCAGTTGCATAAATTTCCATACGTTTTTAACCAGACTAGGCTTTTAATTTATTTCTTACAGTCTAATTCACTGGATACTTCAGCTGAATTAAGAGCTAGCTGCTCTTAAAAAAAAACCTACGATAAGACTATTTGACTTCTAATATAATTTATAAATATTTACAAATCAAAACGTGCCAGTTTATTCTTATAATCATAATTATTGAAAATAAATAAAATAAACTAAAAAAAAATTTGTTATAAACAAAAATATTTTTTTTTTAATTTTACTAAACGAAATTTTTTCAAGGAATGACTGAGATGAAAATTTAAAAAGTCAGCGACATAACTTTTATTACTAAACGCAATTTGGGCGATTATGGACTGTGTGGCAACAGTGGTCACATAAAGTTGGTATACAGTAGTACCCGCTTAAATGCGCATAATAAAATCCAATTGAAATAAATATCGGCTAAATGCATAATTACACAAATAGCGCATTGAAAAATTGCAGAAAAAATTTATTGATTCACTATTGAAACATTATGGCATAAAATGTATTTTTGTTAGTTATATTTCTCTAAATAAGATAATTATTTTGGAATGAAAAATATTTGTATAAGATATCTTTATTGCCAATAGCTTTTTTACTCGACCCTTTTGTAGAAGTAGCGAAATATTGCTGTTAATTACTGTTATAATAAAATATTATTTTGTTAACAGAGAAACAAGCCGTCCTAAAAAGTCGGCGGCGGCTCATAAGCCGGCTTTAACTGGCTGACATTGACAGCCGCAACTTATCAGTTTTTTTTAACACATTTCTATAAAAAAAATTAAACACCTGATGTCTTCCATATAATTTGTAAGATGTCGTACAAATTTGCAACTACAAAAAAACAATTAGCCGGCTTCAATTTCGAGCCGAGGCAAGCAGCATGCATCGGCGGCGGCTTGAAGTTGCAGTAAAAGTCGGCTGTTTCTCTGATTGCATTTTTTATACAAAATTTTCTTCGTGTTCAATTAATTAAAATATATGTATAAAAAATTTTCCTATAAATATTTTCTATGTGATAAATTACCATTTCCAGAAAATAACTTCAATACAGTCATGCTAAAATAATATTTTGTAGTGAATTTAGTTATGGAATCATATTGTGCCATAACCGCAAAAAAGCTTAGGCGACATAATTTTCGAACGTAATTTTTTTTACCAAAATCGTTTTTTTGCAATCGGAAAAAATGTATTTTAGACAAAAAACGGAGTTAAAAAATATGTCGCTTAAGCTTTTTTTGCGATTATGACTCGATATGTTTAGGACATATTTTCAAAACGTTTTCCTGTCTTCTTTTGCTTTAGAAATTATTGTAATACAATTTTTGTCTAAAATCATATTACAATTATCTTTATTCCAGTTGTCAGGCACAATTTTTTAATATTGTATTAACGTGGCGACGATATTGACAATTGGCAATATTTAAAAATATTTTTCTTTCCCGAGTCGCAATTTTTGTCTGCTTTTTTTTAGCCTCAAATCGGGTGTAATTTACATATTTTAGCTATTTTATAATTGTAAACAGTCTACTTGTGCCATTTTCAGAATTACCGTCGCATTAATTTTTTTTATATTTTTTTTAAATTCTACATTCAATACATACATATCGCTATCTAATATGCAAAACGTGCTATTCAACAAAAAAAAAAAGGCGATATCTCCTTTTTTCAAAAAGCTGTTTACTTTATCAAACAATTGCTTTTACTCTCCTGTAAAATTTTCAAAATGTTTAATAGGGCCGTTAGCATTTTGTGTACCGATACGTTTCTGCACATACGATTTATATGTTTGCATATTGTGACTGCGTGTGCGTGTTTGTGTGTGTGTGTGTGTGTGAGCATGTTTTAATCACTTTTTATTTGTCAGGTCTCAAATTATTTCTTGTATAAAATTAAACGAAATTAAATAATATGAATAAAGATTAAAATAAAATTTTAAGCCAACATACACAACATTTAAGCAATATGCATGAGTCTTATCAGTTGTTATCGTTAGAAGTTGTATATTAGAATTTTATTTGGAACTTTTAGTTGTTGTTTCTCTTACAAAACAAAATCTCTTTCAATACTCACACACACACACACACCCACACACACACAAACATACAACAAAGCAACTTTGCCAGTAATTTAATACAGTTTTAGTTTATTTTTAGGTAAAAATGCCCTAACTACAAACATAACATCTTTAACCCTAGAAAGATAATCTGCGTAAAATTTGCGCATACCCTTTCAATATATTGTTATTTCTCTTTATTTACAATGAATTCGCATTTGTACTCTTTAGACATCTCAGTCGTTAATGATACCTTTAATGAGACCCAAACGTCGTGGCGGTTAGTATTTCAATTTTTGAAATATAAGGGGTATGTGAGTCAAAATTACGCATGATTATCTTTAGAGTGACTCAAGTTTATTACTTTTATGTTGTTTGTTTTTTTGATAACCACTTATTGTGCATAAATTGTTATATTTTATGTAGAAGCTTTTAATTTGTCGATAGCCTGACTATAAAAAAATAAACAAAACACACAGGTGCACCTGAGGTCGTGGGTTCGATTCCCACCATAGACCCTGGGTGTTTTTCGCAGACAAGCTAATCGCTTTGCGGGTTGTGTTTATGTGTTTAAAAAAAAATTGGAAAGGCGAGTACATACACGAAGTTAACATACAGCAACCAGCTTCTTCATCAGCATCTCTCTGTCACAGAGATCTAAAAGAGGAAATAATAAACATTGTTGGTTGACACCAAAATCACGTAGACGCGGTCGAGTGCCAGCATTTAATATTTTGTTAGATCTCAAAGGGATGCTACACGAATGTGTTGCAATCTGCATGATCCCTTTTCATCCTTAAATAAGTTTTTGGTTGATGATATAATTACGAATATCGTAAAATGGACTAATGCCGAAATATCTTTGAAAAGACGTAAGTCTACGACCAGCGCTGTATTTCGGGATACGTGCGAAATTGAAATTTGTGCTTTAATTGGGATTTTGGTAATGACAGCAGTGGGAAAGGTCTTGATAATATTGACATCTGCCCAAGTCGTATCTGACTAATTTTAAAAAATCTTTATACATATATTTTATAAAAACTAATTTGTTTATTTAGTATATTCATTGAAATTAATGACTATAAATCCAAAAACGGGTGATAAGTTTTCAAAGATATATGATCTCTAAATTTTTTAAATTACTGAAGTTGTTCTTTTGTTTTTGTTTTTTCTGATAATAAAAATACATTTACATATTTAAAACTCGGCTATTTGTACTGCAGTTATATAGAAAAACGTAATCAACATTAGGTTATTTTAAATTAATCAACAAAATGCTACAATTTAGCTTTCCAAAAAGTATGCTTAAATTTTACGCATGATTATCTTTAACGTATGTCAGAATATGATTATCTATCTAGGGTTAAGAATGACCTCGGCTGACCGACTCAAAAGGTCAGTTCGGATATATTGAATTGTATAATTTATTTAAATTAAAAAACTCCCAGACCCTGGCAAAGACAAAAATGTGTCAGTAAAGTGCTTGGACAAAATTCGAACCGTGCAGGATACTTTTCCTTTCTTAGTTTTCTATCCTCAAGGTGATTATTTAAATTTTTAATAAGTACTTTTTTGCTTCAAAGGAACTTTTTTAAAATGCATTAAAAAAAATTCTTTTTGCAAAGATAAATTCTTGAAATGAACTTCTTCAAGAGGTACTTTCCTAAAAAGTACTTGTTAAAAAAGTACTGTTTTAAATATACTTTCTTAAAAGGTATCTTATAAAATTTACTTTTTAAAATGCGCTTTCTGAAAAAGAAACTTTTAAAAGAGTACTTTTTTTGAAATATCTTTTACAAAAGATACTTATTGGAAAAGTACTTGTTCCAAAGGTACTTTTTCATAAGGTATTTTTTAAAAAGATACATTTTTAAAGGTACATTTTTGAAATGTATTTTTTCAAAACGTACTATTTTAAAGGGTACTTAATTTAAAGGTACTTTTTCATAAGGTATTTTTTAAAGAGATAAATTTCTAAAGGTACATTTTTAAGTTAAAAGGTACTTTTTCAAAACGTACTTTTTTAAAAGGTACTTATTTTTAAGGTACTTTTTTAAATGGAACTTTTTTGAAATCTACTTTTTTAAAAGGTACATTTTTAATTGATACTTTTCTAAAAGGTACTTTTATAAAAGGTACTTTTTAAAAGGTACTTTTTTAAAAGGTTTTTTAAAAGGTACTTTTTTCAAAGGATACTTTTTAAAAGGTACTTTCGTAAAAGGTACTTTGTCAAAAGAAGTACTTTTTTAAAAGGACCTTTTCAAAAGGTGCCTTTTAAAAGATAATTTTTTAAAAAATTTTATTTTTAGAGGTTATTTTTAAAAGGTATTTTTTTGAAAAAGTACTTTTTTCAGAGAGGTACTTTTTTGCAAGAAGTACTATTTTAAAAGGTGGTTTTTTTAATTACTTCTTTAAAATGTACTTTCTTACAAGTTACGTTTTTAAAAGGTACCTGAATTTACTGGAATTTACCTGTCTGTACTTTTGCAGAAAGGGATTTTTAAAAAGTACTTTTTAAAAGGGCGTATTTAGAAAGTGTTATGTATTCTGAAAAATATACTTTTTTAAAGTGTATTTTTTATTATGAGTTTCTTTTTTTTTTTGAAAATTACTTTTTTTAAGAGGTACTTTTTCGAAAGTACTTTTGAAAACATACTGCTTAAAATCTCATAAAACCATATTTTAAATAAAAATTTAAGAATCACTTTTTCAAACAAAAATTCATATTTTTTTAAGAAACATTTCAAATTAATTTTTCTAAAGTCCTTTCTTTTAATATAACATTAGAATCCCCCAGTTTCGCACAATGACTACTAATATTTCTAATAGATTACCTTTATTAAAATTAAATTTCTCCATTATTTATATTATTTATGATATTTTTGCTATATTCCGTTGATATTCATAATTTCATTAATCATATCGGGTAACAGCCAAAAAAGCTTAAGAGACATATATTTTTAACTTCGTTTTTTTGATGAATATAGATTATCTGCGGTCGTTAAAATCAACATTCGTAAAAAAAATTAAGTACGAAAGTTTTGTCGCTTGAGCTTTTTTGACGGTTATGGCCGTTGTATGGGACTATTAAGTGTTTCTATTAACTATTCCCTATTCATAGGTTTCTCAACCAAAATAAAATTATTAATTCTACTATAACTAAATATAGCTAAATGGTTAACAGTGCAATTTTAACTGCAAAATGGGCTGTGCTCAATATTTTGATTTTTGTTATCACTCGTTAAATTTAATTGAATGTTAATAATCAATTTATTTCATAAATATTTTTACAAAGTAAAAATGGGCGGAGTTGCCAGACCACAAACCACAAATATTTGTGCGATACACAATACCTTTTTTGAAAAGCTACTTTTTTAATTGTAATTTTTTAAGGTAATTTTTTGAAAATATACTTTATCTAAAAGCGTACTTTTTTCCAAAATCTAATTTGTAAAAGGTACTTTTGCAAAATGCAATTTTTCAAAGGTAATTTTTCTATTTTTTTTTTTTTATGAAAAGGTACTACATTGTACATATGTATATTCAAAAGGGTACTATTCTTAAGAATCTAATTTTTCAAAGGTACTTAAAAAAATTTTTTTTGGTAGATTATTTTTTTTTTAATTTCTTGCTTGTGCGTTGTGTCCAATAAATATAAAATCATGTATAAAATTTTGTGATTGACTGCATTTGTTATTCGTTTTGATTTTAAATTTACAACATTTTCCTTCACAAACAACTACACATCGTTAAAATATGCGTGTCAAAGATCAAATTCATCGTTAAAATGCTTTATTTTTATTTTATTTTTTTATTTTTTTTCTTCATAGAAAAACGAATTAAAATAAAGCAAATTAAATGAAAAATAAATTTAAATAGTGAATAATTACAAGCAGAAAAAACGAAATAAAAAATGGGTTTTAAAGCTGCTTTAGAAATTGTTATACACATGCATACACACATGCATACACACATACATACACACATATAAATACATACTTTTATGTAGAGGATTAGTTACAAGTGTTTTGTAAATAGTATTGAATAATAATGTTGATATTGAATGTTATTAGAATATGATTTTTTTTTCGTTATTTAATGGAAAAATAAAATTCATACAAACATACATATGTATATCCGATTATTATTATTATTAGTTCATGTGTGTGAAGTTAGATTCGAATTTATTATAGCAGCGACACAAACCAGAATTTCTAACATAACATATTTTGCACATAACAGTTGCTTAACGGTAACAGTTGCTCAATAGATTAGAAGTTCGAAAACCATGAGGTATTTAATAAAATTATAATATTAGGATGTCAAAAATATGACTGTTATTATATTTAAGACAAAAAATAAAATTTCCTTGAGAAGAATTGTGCTCATTTTGTTGAAATATGGACTTTACAGGTGCTTAAATATGTATGTAGGTGAGGCAGTTTTAAGGGTCCTAATGGAACCCAATTTATTTTATTTTTTTTTTTGTCAAATAATTTTGGCAATCGAAATAAATAATTTTTATTTTATATATTTAATCAAGCTTAAGGTCTTTCTAATTTTTCTGTTTTACTTCGCTACCCTCTCGAAGCTACTAACCAAAGGCTAGCGAAATATCCAAATAGAAAATTTTAAAATTAGATACCTTAAGCTTGATTAAAAACATTGTTTTACTACATAAATTATGTCTGGGGAATTTCTACGGTATGAAAAATAATAACTAAATCATTCATTGTGAGTGTCTGTGAGCATGTAATATATGAGTGATAGAGGCAGGGAGTGCTGTGAACGATGACGGCATATAAAAATAACAAAACACCAACTATTTATTGTTTCAAATTTATTATAATTTATATCTATATTAATTGTTTTAAAATATATAAAATTTTAATAATTACATACTTTGCATTGGGGTGGCGGGGGGGAAGGGGGGGGTGTGTGCCCCTTCCCATGGTACTTTTCTATCAATATTTTTTATATTTTTTAAAAGTAACACTCAGGCAATGAACGCCTACTACTATTACTTGGTGTTACCTTCGTTAGGGAAGGAAGGGATAGAGGATAGCTTCATTATTTTAGAACTCTGCTTTTTACACTTTTTTTTTTTTTTTTTTTTTTTTTTTTGGTAATGCAGCATTGCGGCGTCTCTGGTGTCAATGGGACGTTTTAAATTTTGGAAGCTGTGTTTAGTAGCCATTTCATTGGTTATTTTACTTCGCCGATGATTCTGCTACACAATAACGACGAAATAGGGTGGTGCTCTGATGTTAGTATCTGTTGAAGCCGGTATAGTTCAGTGACCAGTCACTATGCCTTCATCACTTGAACTTTCCTACAACAACTGATACAAAAGGACACTAATGCACATTAAAAAAACGAATGTTGCTGTTATTTAAATGACTGTTGGATACAGGGCTCGAAACCAGGACCTTCGGTTTTGTAGACAACGTGCTAAGTACTTCAGCCAACACCACAATCAGTTAATTAATTTTGTATTATTTCATACTCTTGCTATTAAAGCTCTCAGGATATAAGATTATTAATAATTACTTTGTATGAGAGGTGCCCCTTTTCGAGGTCCTATTCTAACAATAATTTGAATTACTTCGCACCTCGGTCTCAAAAAATTCAATACCAAATTTGAATACTGTGACTCCTAAGCTTTCAAGATATAAGATATGTCTTTCGTATGGGCGTGACACAGACCTACCGAATACATATACAAAATTTCATAAAAATCGACCAAGTCATTTTACAAGAGTTTAATTACAAACACCGTGACACGAGAATTGTATAAATATACTAGCTGAGCGCGGCAAACGTTGTGTTACGGCCCCGCATGAATGCATATACAAAAATTCATTCAAGTCGATCCATCAGTTTAATTGCAGTATAGATTAGAGATGGCCGCGTGTTGAATTTGTCCAACATGACACGACACGAACACAAATTCCAAGACACTCAACACGTATTGAAGATCAGAACATTTAATTGATTTTTTTCAAGAGTCGCTTTTCAAAATATTGCACCCAGTTGGCACTGCCATCTAATACTATCTGCCACCACAGCTGATACATCGGTTTACGTATAGAACTTTAAGCTTCAGAGGCCCATACAATATCAACAAATTTACTGGTGTTGTTTTTTTCACGATACAAAATATAAAATTTTTTCTCTACTGGAAATTCATTCATACATATTTTACATCTAAAATCATTTCGTGTTCTTCGTGTCAATGTTGCTCAACACAATACGACCCGAACACGCACGAGATTCGATTTTTTGTCACGAACATTTCGTGTTGAGTCGTGCGTGTCCAGAGTCATGAAAAAAACCACGACACGCTTAAAAAATCATCCAGGGCGCCACCTAAACGCATACAAAAAAATTAATTCAAAATATTGAAATATATTTTATTTTTAATGAAATTTCTTGAGTAGATTGCTGTTAGTTAATTTTGGTCAAATATGGAACTCCAAAGATTGAGATTCTTAGTCCATTTGTGTACTGCTGTAAAATAACTAACAGTACTCTGTTATGTGAACCAGATATTATTATTATTAGAAATTCTGGTTTGTGTCTCTACTAGCCAATTCGATTTCTTTTGGTTGTGTGCCAAGGATTTGATTTCTTTGTAAATATAAATGCTTTAAATGATTATTTAGCGCATGCTATTTAATTGATCACTGCTGTATTTAGCAATACTATTTATTGTTGGCATATATGATAAATAGATATATGAAATATAATTTGTATACGAGTTTAAGTCCATGTTGACCGCCAGTTCAATTAAATATCAATTACGTATGTAGCATTTGGAGTCATTGTGTACCACTTTTTAGCTTGATTGTAACATAAATTTGCTTAAAACATCTTTTTTTTACATTTATTCTTATTCTTTCAAAATCTAAATTGTTTTTAATACGAGTATAAAGTAATAAAACAACAAGAAAATAGAAGAAAAAAATGGTTAACACATGCTCACTTGACTTAATATTTTCTACTCTAAGTGTTTGTTAATAATTAACTTTTTTTTAAGGTGCTAGTTTTGTTGTTTTTATAGTTTTGTGCATATTATGAATATAATAATCAGTCAAATCTGACCGTCTGTCTGCCAGTCATTACATTAGTGTGTGTGTGTGTGTTTGTTTTAAATACTGTGCAATTAAAGAATTTTCCTTGAACTACACACAGCGTGGCAAATAGCCCGCATCGTTTGTTCTATGCTGCTCGTATTAATTAAAAGCGCAAGTTTAATTATCAAATCTTTATTTTCATTAACCTGCTGCTTGAATTTTTGCATACATATACCACCAGTGCTTATCTGCAGATTTTTTTTTTAATCTATTTTAGAACCACTGCTTTGTTTAAACTTGACAGATAGACATGATTTTTATTTACTCGGAAAATAATAAAATAATTATCATAATTTATAATGAAAAAATATAAAAAACCAAAATTGTATTATAAGACACTGTTTTATTTTTATTAGCTTCTTAATTCTACTTGGTTTTAGGAATTTTTTAGTTGTTGTTTCTTTTTTTAAATAAATAATAAGTAAAGTTAATAAGTTCAGATTGTGTGTTTAATGTTTTTTCTCAGTTTTTGCGCATTAGTTGTTTTGACATCTTGCCAAAAAGGGTTAAGTTTGTTTTTAACATAATTATGGCACAATGTATCAATTAGCATTGTAGTTAACTTAATTATTCTGATAATAGTTTAAGCGTAAGAGATCAGGCCTTGAGCCAACTGCCAACGGCAAATAGCCTTGAAGGTGTTGTTTACTCTTTATGAAATTGATTCAAATCGCTTAGGGAAGGAAGTATAAATTATTTTGAAATACTGTTATGTCGAATAATAAATGTTTTTTATTTATAAAACTCTTATTTAATAGTACGAGTATTCGGGATATTTAATTCCTGTTGACTTTAAAATTTAATTTTGCTCGAAGGTTAAGTTTGGCTTGTTAGCTGAAGTAGTTATTATTTTGACTTTGAAAATCGAAGGTCTTCGGTCGGCGACCGGTCACCGACAAGGTAATTAAATAAAAAATACCACGCATTTTTCTCATGTGCATTAGCGTTTCATTAGTGTCACTTGTTGCAGGAAAGTTACACTGATGAAGGCGTAGTCGCTGGCTACTGATCTATACCGACTTCAGTAGACACTCTTAATGCAAGATCATAGTGCCCTACTTTGTCGATATTGTGCAGTAGAAACATCGGAGAAGTAAATTAGCCAATCAAATGGCTGCTTAATACAGCTAAGAAAATTTAATGCATCTCATTGACGCCAGAGGCGCTGCAACACTGCCTTAAAGATAAAAATCCTGCAAAAAGCAGAGTTGTAAAAGTATGAAGCTTTCCTCTCTCGCTCTTCCTTTACCACTTGTCTTCCCTTTCAATATGCCTTTGCTAAAGAAGGTAACATCTAGTAGTAGTAACAAGCATTTATTGCCTCAGTATTACTTCTCAAAAAAAAAAAAATTTTTTTGACAAAAAGTCTTAGGGTCTTATGCAAAAAAACTTAATAAAGCTTTGCCAAGCAATGTTAAGTAAAGTTGTATTCTAAAAAAATTATTGTATAAAAATTCTAAAGTAGGCACCCACGTTTGTTAAGACTACTTTAAGTTGATATTTCCAAAATGTGTATTTTGTACCTCAAATATTTTTACTAATATAGCACATACTGTTTTATGTTACATCTGAAAATGAAGCTAGAAGTGCCTGCTCTTATCTTAAATTTATTATTTCTGTCATGTAATGGGAAATATCACCAAATAATCCAACTGCTTCGAAATACATAACAAAATCCATAAAAAAAAATATTAAAATAAATACAATTATACAAAAATGTTTTAGTGATGTACATACAATCAAAACAAATCGAAAAAAGCTGGATATTCAAATACTTGTTTCATTCGAATAAAACAAATTGTGATAATTTTTCACTTTTTTTTACTTTTACTTCATGGTTGTGTTTATCTGTTTTCCTATTAAGTCAGAAGCTCATTTTTTTTAAATTAGGTTGCTTTACTTCAAGATAATAAAAATTTATTTAATAAAATAAAAAAAATATTTGAATACCCGAATGAAATTGTATTCAATTTTGTACATCATAAGCTGTGAAGTGGTTGTTGAACACGGTGGTCTTACCAGTATTTATTATTAAATCACAAAATATTTAAAGTTGTCTTTTGCATATGATTTTTTAATAAAGCTATGTTAGCCTTAAAGTGCTCATCAACTACTATGAACTTTAAAGCTAAAGCAAAATATTTTTTTGCATAAGGGGGTTAATTTTTAAGACAGTTTAACAAAGAGTTTATTATGGAAACTCAAGTCAGTTGTATTTCTATTTACAATTTGTTTTTAGTTTTTTTGCACTTATTGCTCCTTCATTTTTTAAACGATTTAGAAACATGACTTTTTTTCGCTGGAAAGTGAGCGAACGGAGCCATGATTATTAAACATTTGTGTTTTGCTGTATCTTTATAAAAGTAGGCTGGCCACGCCTATTGAAATGATGCAAATTTTTAATACTTCTTGCACTTAAGTAGAATTTTCGGGCTCCGTTTTGATAGGTGAAATAATTTTGATCAGGAGCCATCAGCCTTAATGCTCCAATCTTTTAGTTTAGAGTTAATTTTGACACTTTGCATACATCTCAAGCTCTGCGAATGTCTAAATATTTCATTGCGAAAAAAAGGCCGGCACGCTTGTTAACATTTATCATTATAATTCATACCAATAGATATCTGCGAAACGTTATTTACATCTAGAGCTTTTTTACTGGCACAATCTTGCTTTTAAAAAAGAGGGCGTAACAATGCTTATTATCATTTAATATGTATAGCATTTCATGTAATCCTCCCATATCTATTCGCAAAGTATTTTTTACACACCTTGGCCTCTTATAGATAGTGATATTGGCTGAAGTATTAGTAAATCGAATATAAACGACAGTATTCAAGACACAGTCATGTCAACATCATAGCTTTTTCTATGCCCTTCTTCATCGATATTTGTAGCAGTAATTATTGTAAAGTAAAGCATTTAATAAAATGGTTGCATAGCTTAAAGCAGCTACGTCCACGTCATATGCACAATTTGCAAGCTTTTACAAAAGAGCTTTTGTGCTTTCATACCAACGAGAGTACAACAGTAAATCAGATCTTGGCGACAACAATGCTCTTACTTTGTAAGGAAACAAGCTCAAATTTAAGAGCTTTCAAAGAGCGGTTTTCTTCAAATGTAAATATCAAAGTGTGTGTGCTTAGGCGTACATAGCTGGCTCAAAGTAGTGCACCTATTTAACACCAGAGGCGCTGCAACAATACGATACAAAAACGTTTAAGAGTTATAGAGTTATAGAATAAAAAAAAATATTAATTGAGCTCCTTTTCTCTATATTTGTCTGTCACTTCGCCATCTGTAGTTGCACCAGTGTTGCCATTTTTTTTAAACTTCAAGTCGACAAAAAAATTTCTGTTTTCATTAAAAATCGTTTTCTTGTGATCTTACTCGAATTGTATTAATATGCTTTAAATTGTTTATCTAATTTTTTGAGCTATTATATATATTCAATGAAACTATTTTTTAAAGTTTTATGTATGTAAATTTTTTATATTTCTAGCTTTATATCGACATTTAGTTAACTTCTTCAGAATAATCCTGAAAATATCACAAAAACCAAAGAGAATATTTATCCTGAAGAAGTTAAGCGAAGGTTAACGAAATACTGAACTAATAACATCAAAATATAAACTGACCTGAAGCTCAAAAAAAGGTCGAAAAATTAGATAAAAATATTTTTATTTATTTTTTTAATTATTATTGCGTGTACAAATCTAAAGCAAAATCTAGTACTAACGAGATTTCGGGTGAAATCTAGTACATTTTCCATGTTAAACTAAATCTATTTCGTCACTAAATTTTGTCAAAATCTATTTAAAATTTATAGAAATTACTGATGCAACTATGTTTTTTTTAATTTGTACTAAAAAGCACATGCTGACTTTTTACATAACATGTGAGTACATAAAAAGGTTTGTGACTTGGCTACATTGCAGTTGTTTGGTTGCAGTTTTGGAAAATCTTCTGTTAATGGGTTTTTCTTTGGATAAAAATATCGATACATGTCAAAAAAAAAAAAAAACTTGGTGTGAATGGTATAGATTTCCATAAAGATTTCGATGGGAATCTGTTCGATTTTGTGCAGGTGTAAAAAATGTGCTATAAAACAAAATGATTTTAAATTTTTGAAGCAGTTTAAATATAAAAGTAAATTATATTTTACGTACGACAGATTTAAGAAAATAAATATTTATTTAAATTGTTTTAATCAAATGCATAACGACTAAATTTAAGAAATTAAGATATTTAATAACTATTTGATAGGTTGGTTGTCAGTTCTGGTTTTTTCCAGTCTTATATTACTTCAAATAATATTTTTGGTTTTTTTTTTGTGATTTCTAATTGCCATTTAATTCACTTGCGCTTGTTAATAGAGAACGCCAAGGAAAGAAGAAAAAAAATATATGATAATAATCATAATAGATTAGGGGCTATATTTAAATGTGATTAAAACGAATACTATTAACGATTGTTAATTGATTGTGTTGTCGTAACGTTCTAGATTTTTTTGTTTGTGTTTTTCGTTCAATCTAACAAAGATAATTGGTCCTGCTAATAGATTTCATATTGAAATGGTCCAGTTTTTTTTTTTTTTTTTTTTTTTTTTTGTAATTAAAAAGTGTGCATTATTGCAATTATTTACAGCATTTAATCAAAATTTCAAGGGTGATTTTGTAAATATTTCTGCAGTGTTTTGTCTCAGTAATTGCGGTATACAATCATGGTATTTGTTTGTAACAAAACCCGGTCATTGAATCAATTATATGTCGAGCAAATCCTTCCCTACACAAAATTAGTCTACTACACACAGAAAAAATTATTCCCAAAAAATTTTCAAACAAACGTGTATTTTGAAATATAATTTAGTTTCAGTAAATATTTTTAACTGTTCCAGTAAATTATTTGTTCCAATTTTATTTTATGTAAACAAACTGTATAGAATGAAAATTATCTATATAAAGTAAAATTTGTAAAAAAAAATTTAGATTTATATATTTTTATATTTAAATTTGTTATTTTCAGTTAAATTTATTTTTATATACTGTAAAAAAATTTGTCTGATTTTTTTTTAATTATTTCAGTTAAATCTATTTTTATATACTGTAAAAAAATGTGTCTGATTTTTTTTTTAATTTTTTTTACAAATTATTTTATAGATATAAAAAGACATTTTTTTAAAGATTTTTGTTTGCGGTTTTCAAACTTATTATGTTTGCATATTGTGATTCTCAATATAGTATTAAGAGTCTTACTATAAACATACGGAGTTAGCTAAATTAAAAAATTTTTTGGGTTGAAGTCTACTCACGAGTTCCAAAAACGGGAACGAAATGCTTAACCATAAAAACAATCCAATTTTTGAAAGTAAAAAAATAGTTAAACCTTTCATTTGATTCAGTTAGTTTTTTCAGATAAAACTTTTACTAATTTAAAAAAAAAAGTTTTAAGAATTGTTATTTAGTTTATTTTCTGATAATACGAAAAATTTTAGTGAATGTGTTTGTAAATTATAAAAAAAAAATTGCTGAATAATACAAAAAAAATCTGCAAAAAAGTTTTTCTGTTCCTATTAATAAATTTGACTGAAAATATTTTGAGTTTCAGTTAACTTTTTTCTCTAATGCCATAATAAGTTAACTAAAAATAAAAATTTTATTTGCAGTTAAATTTTTACAAAATTGTTATCAGAATCTACAAATTTATTTGTAGGTCCGCATTCACACAAAAAATTTAAAAACATATTTACTTCAAGAAGAAGCCGTATTCTGATCTTTTTAGTACGATGATATTCACTCTACAGGAACTTTTCCAGTTATTTAAAAAAAAAACACAGTCAGATTTTTTATTTGCTTCTGAATATTTGTCACTTTCTTGGCTACAATTATTTTTGCATAACTTATGCTTATGCGAACATATCGAGCCACAACCTCCAAAAAAGCTGAACCGACTTATTTATTTATTAACTTAGTTTTTGCTTACCAAAAATGGTTTATTTACGATCGAAAATAATAGATTTTGTTAAAAAAAATTAAGTACGAAAACTATGTTGCTTAAGCTTTTTTTCGATTATGGCACGATATATGTAGTAGAGGCCTGCATAAACAGCCTTGAAATGTAAGTAAATCTTGTTTTTTCAATAAAACTATTTGTAATCTAGTTTGTACATTTTTGCTACTACCCTCGTATTCATGCATTATATTCGTGTTATCAACTGATAAGACATGCAAAATAAAACTGCGCCAAAAAATTACACAAAAAAGTGTTAAAAAAATAAATCATTTACTGTTTCTTAATTTTTTTATTTTTATTGGCTTTATTTTCGTTGGAAAGGAGAAATAGTATTTTATGAATTTATCTCTAACATTTGTTGAACATTTTTTTCCGTATGTTTTATCGTTATAAAAAAAAAAAACAAAAATGCATTACACGCCGAGTCTAAAGTTACAACATCGGAATAAGAAATACATGTGTGACGCAGTGAACTACAGTGATTCATTGGTCAGTGGACTTCTTGTAAATGATTAAATAATTCTTTTTTGCCATATTGTGCATAGAGTTTCTTATTTATAAAATAACCAAAAAGGCTTAAAGAAGTGATTTTAATTTATTATTGTTAATATCACTTTATATAGCGGATATTTTTGAAGGACCGATAACTTTTGCCAAATCGGCGTGTCTTAGTGAGACGACCTTATCGGATATTGTATTTTTTAGTGATGAATCATACTTTTTTACAAAACCAGCTGGATCGGTTGATTGCCTTGCTTTGTCTACACTCATAAACCATTAAACGTCAACATATTGCGCATACTGAGCAACAAAATTATATTCACACACAGAAAACGCAAGCTCCCAACAAACTCGTGTGTGGCTGTGTATCTTAATATATAAAACTTGGGTGTTCTTTGAGATCCATATCTAAATATATTTTAGGATTATATCAAAATCGGTTGGATAGTTTCGAAGAGGCAGAAATTGCCCCTCTGTCCCAGTTTTAAAAATACACATAGCCTTACGTCCTTATAAACGCATGCACATCAAATGATTCGTCGATATTACAAAAATTTTATAAATAGTGGTTAGATAGTTTTGGAGTAGCAGAAATTGCCCCTCTTGTTTCTACGGGTCCTAGTTTTAAAAAAATTTATGGTCTGTGTTTTTTTAGATGCAGATGTATCTATATTTTGTACTTTATAAAAATAACTTGCATATATTCAGAAGGGAAGAAATTCCCCCAGTACCCCTTTGATCCTAGTTTTTAAAAAGTATAAATGCACCCTTTGTGTCCTTCAATAATCAAGTGTACATACCTGTCTTTGAATTTCTCCCCTGGTCCCCTTTTAGATCTTTATAGATTTCTGCTTAAACAATAATAAATATTTTCTTGATATATAGGCGGCTTACCGCCCCATAATAAATAAAAGGATATTATTTAACCGGACAGTATATGGTCTGTGATCCTTGGGAGGTTCAATTCTATATTTTGCTCAAAGAATTTCAGCAATAGGACTCGGTGTTCCGAAGATCACCTTTAACAAACATGCAAACTTTATCACTCCTTGTTATATTATTATTATGTTATTATACCTGCCACTTATTCAAAAAGAAAACTCGCATAAAACTCTATTTTTCTCTTATCGCTTTCAATGCACTTAAAATTCTTAAAAAAAAGCAAGTATGAACATATTCTGCTATTATTTCAAGTACGAAGATTATGACGCAAATCTTTTAAAAGCTCCACAAATTTAGAAAGAATAACACAGCGATTGCGAATTTTATAGCTTTCTGCAAAAAGCAGTAGATATGAAAAATAAATACCCATGAATGTTTTTAAGGAATTAAAACTATAATAGAATAATTTTTGTTTCAAAGAAATCATAAAATAAAAACTTTAAGAAAAAATTATTATTTTGCTAAAAAAAAGCAAGAAACACTTTTAAATTTTTTTCGAATTTATATGTATTTTGCTATCAAGTTTCATATTCAGAGACATTTTATTGCAGTTAGTCTTTAGTTTAGACTATTATAACTTAGGACGGGTTTCCATCTGTGTGTCATGTGCCACACAAGCGTAAAGAAAGCGTAACCACTAAGTACTAATGAAAAACAGTTTGATTCAGACACGTATTTATTAGTTAAACAGTTTTATACATAACTAATAGACAATTTTATAGAATCCAACATAACTGGAAACAATTTAAATCAATAAATACATGCCTGAATCAAACAGTTTTTCATTAGTAATTAGTTGGTTGCTTTTTTCGGGCAAATGACACACAAGAAATGCCAGATGTAAACTCAGCCTTAGTTAAATATATTAAATAGGTTTTACTATCTTATTAAAAGTTAAGCTCAACATCGTTATTATTCAGTATTTTTTAAAACTAGAGATGTGGTGGTGCGATAAGCGAAAGGGAAAGGAACACAATGAAATTTTGGTGTCGAAACCCCATTTTTCGGCTACTAATATATAAAATCGAATCATGTATGTATACGTCCAAATAAAATGTTAGGAAAAAAATTTATTTGGATTGCATGGGCGATGGGAGTGGCAGATTTTGATGAAACTCGGCATGATTTTTTTGAATCTAGAAAGTGTATTAACCAAATTTGAAGACTTCTATTTGGATAGGCAACATTTTATGCGAAAAAAAGAATCGATTTGGATTGCATGGGCGGTGGAGTGCGGTTGACGTGATCGATTTTGATTAAATTCCATTTTTTTCTTCTTAATTTATAATGTTCGGTGCCAACTTTGAATGAATGAAATGTATGTAGGAACAGCAGAGCTTGGATGATACCCCTCCCGCTTTTAATGACAGTTTCATTGTTCATGAAAATATATTTTTCTCGTGAACACGTTCGCTGATGTTATAAGAATACATTCAATTGTGCGTTAAGAACAAACAGAAAAAATTTAAAACTCATTCTATAAAGCAAAAAAGGTTGCGCTATATCATATTTAATAATTTGTATAGAAAAGTGAAAAAATCTGCAGGCAGATCTTGTCAATACTTTCCTACATCTGTAAACTATTTTGATTTACTGCTGAAAGCAGTAGAAATGCAACCATCAGCGCAAAAGTGTGTTACAACCAGATAATATTAAATATTTAATTACACTAATACTTTGCCATTATATGTTCTGTGCAAAAATAATTTTTCAACTCCATCTTCTTATGAACACCAGATGGTGGCTTTTACTCTACTTTTGTATTGAAAATTGATAGTGTAAAATATATGTATCACCAGAGGTAGCAATAAAAAAAATGTGGGGTACACCACTTTTGCACTGATGGCTTTAAATTTGTGCAGAGCAAAGCCTTCTTTCAATTTTAATGTTAATTCCTTATTCACTTTTTTAACTTCAATAGTTTTAATGTTGAGTTTTGAATTTCTTTCTTTGCGCAAAACTGCACAAATTAAAAATGTTCACAGTTCAGTAAACCAAAAGCAAACCCTATTAGTGTGGGAATGGATCCTCTGGTTTTCAATCGGTTAAAAAAAGTTGTTAATAAAATTTGGTAAAAGTTGAGCAAAAAAACTAGATTAATCTTTTCATAAGCACTCTCATATCTTACACTTAAGTTTTCGCAATGGTCGCAAAAATTTATTTACAATCTCGTGAGCCATAAAAAAACAAGGTCGTAGTGTATGAGCAACTATTTTTTGTTGATTCCTTTGCTTGTGTGTGACGTTAAATACTCAAGATTTTTTCTTTCATTTCAATTAATGCTTCTAATTATTTTTATCTTTTAACATAAATAAATAAATATTTGCGACATTTCAAGGCTTCTGGTGTTGGGCACAAAACAAGCGAATACAGTCTGTATTATTAAAATTTATTTCAAATTGGAAGTGGTCGATTTCCATACAAGAAAAGTTTTATTTCCGCCACTGCCACCATTTAAGCTCCATTAAAAAAAAAAGTTTAAAATAACGTTGTTAATGGGGTTTGGATTTAGCTTGAGTTTTGTCCCAGATGGTTTAACAAACGTATGAAAAATTATAAATACGGCTTCTGATATCCATAATAAACGAGGCTAATTTTTTGTTTAAAAACTATATTAATAAACAAAATTAACAGCTATGAAGTAAAACCAATACGCAACACACCCTACAGACTACATTACATCAAGAAAAATTTTCCTTTTAGACCAGAAAATTACAAAATTATCGTTTTAAGTACTTGTACATTACCTTTTTGCATTAATTTTAAACCGAATATATATAACTACGAATATTAAACAACTATGTTTATACACATTTTTTTTTTAATTAAACGACAACTACTAAAGTTAATAGACGTGAGTATAAAAATACTCTGACTACTAATCGGCTACACGTGCGTATATAAAAGGCTATTTTATTTACACACACGTATACGTATAAAGCATGTTTTCAAACGGCCCCCACACATTTTGCATTCCATTTCAAACATACAAATGTATATATACAGTGGCGAATAATTAACAAATATCCCGAGTATCAGCCTTTTATTTTTTGTCCGATTAAATATCCACAGGCTGAGTATAAGCATTCTCAGACTATAAGTATGACAGTTAGTCAATGCCCTTGATACACATTAGCCTTTTTATGTTTACTTATAGCGTATTGATGTTGGGATTGGCTGTAGTCATATTTGCTTGAGAGAAAATATGTGAACGTAGGAATTGCTTGCACTACAATTATGATTAGACATATTTATACTAAAATTAAGACTATTTACTTATGTATATTTTTTTTAGTACTCATTGTCATTCTCTGGTTTGAACATCCAGAATGCCCATCGTCAAGAACACTCGCAAAGACCTTCAATGGCCCGAAATGAAATCATTTTTAAAACTTAATGTTATTCATGTATTAATATTTTGAATAAAAGTTCTTATGCAGTGTGTTATTTTTTACAATTTAAAGTTCTGTCGGTCTTAAATTGTTTCCACTACTAAAAGATCTATAAATTGTTTTTGCAATTTTCAAAATTTACTAAATGTATAAATTGTTTTTGCAATTTTCAAAATAACAATTTCACATACGATTGGCGAAATTAATAAATGGTTTTAGTAAATACGAGAATCAAGCCACACATTAACTTTTCGCTGCCTCTGTCAAGGTTGACTGTTCCCGACTGAGTTGAAATAAATTGAATAAATAAAGAGTTTTTATGTTTAAAAAACGATTAGCAAACCAGCAATATAATTATTTTTTATTTTTTTTTTATTTAAATAAATATCTTATTTGTCTTGTTTAGGTTTTAGTTTTATTATGATGAAGTAGAAAGACAATAATGAAATTTTGTTTGTAGAATAAAATAATAAAATACTGCGATTTATCTGTAATAAAAATTATAATTCGCGTAGAAGAAGATTTTTTATTTTCTAACTAATAAAATAAAACGCTTTTAACATAAATGTGGCTTGCAGGTTTTCAAAAAAATTTTAACAAAATATTTCTTTAACCCCTTAAAAACAATACAAATTACGTTATAATATTCTCTAATTTTATTGAACGAAATATCGAAATATTAACAAAGAATTTTTCAATATAAAATCCAAAGAACTTAAGCTTAACAAAATTAGAGAATATTAAAGCTCAATAAATTAGACGAATTATCAAATTATGTTATATTAAAAAGTTTTATATTTGAGCTAAATTTCAACAGGAAATTCTTATTTCTTTCCGAATTTCGAACTAACTAAAAGGAGGTCAATAAATTGAAGAATTAACAAATTATATTGTATTACAAAAGTTTTATATTTGAGCTAAATTTCAACTGGGAATTATTTTTTCTTTTCGAAATTGGAACATATTTGTCTGATCTATTATTGATATACTCTTAACTTTTCTGCTATTTCTGTTCCATCAGCTGAAAATATGATATAATTATAAATTTAATTGAATCAATTAAACTTTTGCTTAAAACTTTTGTTGATTAAAAAGTTTAATTGACACAGTGAAATCTTCAATTGCTTTCTGTTTTAAAATTAAAGGTATTTAGGGGAAAAATTTTTTCTGTACAATCAGTCTGCAAAATAATTTCATTTATAAATAAAAAATTATTATCAATCTTACAAACGCAATAAGAATTTTTATACTTAGAAGAAAAATATGAAATAATTTTTGCACTAAAAGAAATATATTTTCGTTAAAAAAAAATAATAACTCGGAGAAAAGTATAAAAAAACGAATACCAATAAAAAGAACAGACGCGAGGTTAAATAAATTCAAAATATATTTGAGGTGATCTTAAGCTAAAAGCAACAAAAATTTGATAACAGAATTATCTTTGTACGTATGTATGTACGTGAAGGCGAATAATATAATTTCAAGGCCATTTTATCTTTGTGTCATAATAAAATTATGGATGGACATCATGTTACCATCTTCAAGGTTGGCAAATAAACTCTTTTTTTTAAGAAAATTACTTTTCTTTTAACAAAAACTAGATTAAATATTAATATAGATATTACGAAATTTCTTCAACCATTTTCTTAACACTGAAACTTTGATAGGATTCAACTGACAGTTGGCATTTCAATTAAAAATGGGGAAATTTTAAAAATCACTTATTAGCCCGCCCTCGTACATACTATGTGCATGCAAATGTTTAATGAAGTGAAATTGAGTTAAGTTAAAATAAAATAAATTAATTTAAAAAATAACGAAACAAATAAAGTAAAATTATGTGAAATTAAATTAATTAAAATAAAATAAATTAAACGAAGTAAAATATAATAAATTAATCAGGAATAATATATTGAATATGCATCACATAAAAAATATAAAATTATTGAAAGAAAATAAAATGAATTAAAGAAAATTATATAAAATAAATGAAATAAAATTAAATGAAATGAAATAAAATATAATAAAATAAAATAAAATATAATAAAATATAATAAAATAAAATAAAAAATAAAATAAAGTAAAATTATATAAAATAAAATAAAATGAATTAAAGAAAATTATAGAAAATAAATGAAATAAAATTAAATGAAATAAAATAAAATAAAATTAAATTAAATTAAATTAAATTAAATTAAATTAAATTAAATTAAATAAAGCAAAATAAAAAAATTAAATGAAATAAAATAAAGTAAAATGAAATAAAATACATTAAATTAATTTAAATAAAATTAATTAAAAAAAAAATTCAAATAAAATATACTAGAATAAAATGAAATTAAATATATTAAAATATCAACGATTGTTTTATTTCAATTTATTTTATTCTATCTTAATGCATTAAATTTTATTAACCCCCGACTAAAAAAAGGGGTGTTATGAGTTTGTAGTGTGTGTCTGTGTGTCTGTGTATCTGTGTATCTGTGTGTCTGTCCGTGTCCACGCACAGGCCAAACGACTGGACCGATTTTCATTTAGTTTTTTCTGTTTGAAAGATGACTTGATCGAGAGGGTTCTTAGCTATGTTTGAAGATATAACATCTTTTCTGAAAAAAGTCGGGGGTTTTTAAAATTTTTAATTTTTGTTATTTTAAAATAAAATCAAGTTTAATAAAATACATTGAATAAAAGTAATAAATTAAAATATAAAAAAATCAAATTATATTAATTTAAATTAAATTGCTTTCAATCAAAGAAAGCCATGTCAAAAGCTAATTTTTACATTTCAAAAATAGAAAAAACGTTTGACGCCCAGGAAAAAAATTTTTCGGCCGTAATTTGAAAAAAAATGCTCTAAATTCATGGTAATAGTTTCATCTAAAAAAAGATGTGATTGAAAAATATGTACATATATTATTTATTTACCTATCATGTGTAACAAATGATCCTCAAACATATATGAATCATCAAAGCCATTCCCTGATATAATTTCTGTTTTCATTGTGAGCATATTTGGCAACATTGGCCAGCAGTTTCCAAAAATATTAAATTAATTTGAAGGCAGTCTTTTTTATTCATATAAATAAATATTGTTTATCAGCGACGTTTTTAATTTAACTAATCATTTATTTTTTATTATTTGTATTAGCTTTAGTTGCTGAGAGGTTTTTTCGTTGTGATACGAATGTAATTTGAATGCATTTATATTTGAATTTTGAAATTTTTCGTTTAATATATGATTAGAAATCTGCTTATCACATACAGCCTTTTTCTTAATACACGTAGAACAACTTTAATCACTGGATACAAGGAGATGACATTCGGTTAATTTGTACAGAGGGAAGATTAACAACTTTTTTTTTTAAATATTTTTTATTGCTTTAGAGCAAATATACTCGTACTTCACATACATTTATTCAACAGGCGCGCACTTAAAATATTGCAAACAAATATTTGTTTATATTTTATAGTTTTAATTTATTCATTTTTTATTTATGGTAATTTTTATTTTCTGTTTCTGTATATAATTTTTTTTCGTTTACGTATTTGTCAATATTGGACAGTTGGGCAGCACATAAAATGTTTATCTACGAATGTGCACACTATTGATGCCAGCTGTGTTGAGAAGTGGGTGCTTTTCCGAGGAGAGACATGTTTCCTTTATACCTATTTTGTTTTTTTTTTCTAAAGGATTTTTATTGCAATTAATTTCAATTGTCTAAAAGTATTTATTCTTTCACTAAAATTATTTACATATATCGTTTCTGTTGTAGCATATTATTATATTTAATAAAGAATAAAACTGTGTATTATACGTGTGTAAATATATTAATCTCAGCTATATTTTCAACAAGTGTTTGTTATTTATTAATAAAAAAAAAACAACTTAAATAAACATTTGCATTTAAAAGATGCGAAATTGTAGCAACAACCGCACCTGAAATTTAAAAAATTCTATAACACGATCGTTATGTTCTAACGCAAAATACCGACTAAATCTATAGAAATTTTGTAGACACATACTAAACTGTTTATTATTGTGACTTAATGATATTTTATTTTTTTTTATTTTTTTTTTAATAATTGCTGTTGTTTGTTGATACATGTTTATTTGTATGATAGTAAAATAAATGAATTGGTCGCCAGAGTTGGCAAAAAGTAAATATATGTACATACATATATACAAGAAAAGAAAAAAAAATAACAGACCAACAAAAATTGTTAACATACGTGCGATTACAACTGCTTTTGGGAGGCAGAAGGGCGGGCAACTTTGTATACAACGTCTTCGGCTACAACGACTATTAATTTCTACAACGCAACTGTCAATACCGGCAGCAACAACAACAAAATCTAAGATCGCCGGCCCCGTAAACAAAAGTGAGAGAAAATAAAATAAGAATTTTAATTCAAATACACACAGACACATACACACATGTATGTCATACATACATACATACATATGTCTGTAAGCATGTATGTATATACAGTGTATATTATACACAGATACTAGAAGCCAAGCGCTGCTCTCTTATAAAACAAAGCGCACAAGAATTAAAATTAATGAAGAAAGCAACAACAGACAGACGGACGGACGGACGGCCAATTGGTAATGTTGATATGTATTTGTTGTTGTTGCTGATGATAATGTTGCTGTTGTTGTTATTATTCACTTATGCATAATAATAAATAGCTTTAGAACTTAATAAAAATAAAATAAAAATCAAAAAGATATGTCTTATCAAAATAAATGTCCCAACATGCACACACACACAAACACTCATGCAAACAGTATATAAAATATGAGTATGAATGGTTATGTGTTTAGGTACCCTATAGGAACTCAAACCCATTTGTAAGTAACTTCAAACTGGTTTTTTAATAACCACATCTGGTTGATTCAGTGACTTTTTTCCTTGTTAGTCCCAAATCACACTGTGTAAGTCTTATTGATAAGCTGATTAGTTTCAGGGAGAGAGAGAGACGAGGGGAACAGCAACGTTTCTTTTCCCCCCGTCTCTCTCTCCTAATAAACTAATCAGCTTAGCAATAAGACTTGCATAGTGTAAATAGGGACTAACCGACTCACTATTTTAACATAGGCATGTCATAGGCGGTAGTCAATTGGCCATCTCTGCATGACTTTTTAATTGACTACTAACTACTTATTTTCCAACCAATTTGTAGCTAATTAATATTATAGCAAAAGAAAGATAAACATATGTATATTTATATGATATACATATATTATATACTATACAGATATATGTATGTATATATTCATATATATCTATATAAATATATGTACAATGTACATATATATATATATATATATATATATATATATATATATATATATATATATATATATATATATATATATATATATATAAATATTTATTTTTATTATGTTCACTAAAAATAAAAAATACGTACATACATACATACATCCATACATACGAACCGATCATTGAAAATATTATACATATTAAGGGCCAAATTCACCAACTCTATTTAAATATCAATTCATATTTAAATATCGATTTTTATTAATTTTTGTATGGAAAAATTACTTTTAAATATGAATTGATATTTAAATAAGTTGGTGAAATTGACCATAAGTATTGAAAAATATTAGTTTTTTTTCAACATTTGACATTTGATTTCATGACATGCTTGCTTCTTTGGTTTTTTTATTTCCTTTTCATTTACTTATTTTGCTTTTATTTATTTCTTACGTGTGCTTTTATTCAATATGTTTGGTTGATATCTGCATGAGATTTAAACCAATTTGTAGTCACTTGCAAAATAATTAATTTATAAACTAGTGTTTTTTGTCAACTGATTATTTTATTTACTACTGGGTAGTAATAAACAACATGCAAGTACATATGCATACATCTTTACATACATATATGTATGTATACTAACCTTATTCTAGGTATTTAGTACTGTTGTTGTCCATAAAAACACCAATATAATAAACACGTATGCATATTCATGCATATGTATGTATAAGCGTACGTTTATAATACATATGTATATATATATATATAAATATTAATATTCCCATGAGGAAAATGTCCCTCCAAACATTTTGTATTACGGAAGTCACTTTCAAGAAAGATCAGACTTTATGATTAAAAACCATTTTCGGTAGATGTCTTATTGTGGTATTGTGGTATTAAAATACATATTTTTTCGAAGACTATACTTCATATATTGAATAATGCAGTTTTCTAAAGAAATCTTGTAATATGAAATATGCGTTTATGTATGTATGTTTTTTTTTTAGAAAAATTTGCATATTTTTATAAACGATTTAAGTAAAGTACATTGTTGCTTTTGCAAGATCTCACTTATATTTTCAATCAATTAAGTGGTCACATTATATAAAATTAGAAACCATCACCACCATCACCAAAATAAATGTAGACCCACTTTTTCTAAAATTGTTCTTTTAATAGAATGAAAGCTGTGAATATCTTCTTTCTATTAAATTAAAAAAAAATTGTTCTCGGAACCGGATAAAACTATAAATGTCTGGTAAAAGTCGGTTAAGTTCTTTTAATATTTTTGCAAAAATCTGTTGCATACTTTTAGGGCAGGCGTTTATTGAATATTGAATATACCAACAATTTATTAACGATTGCACTGTGGGTAAAAAGTAGGATTTTTTGACATAAAGTCAATTTTGTTTGGATTCATATTTTCAAAATTAACTGATTTCCTTAATCTAGATACCCATATTAGAAAAAAAAATTATTAAATATAAATTTGGGTGGCAACCCTTTTTTGCTGGCATGCGTTTAAAGTCAGCTGATTAAATATCACTTTGTTTTGGTACAACTGGCGGTAAACATCAGCTGAGTTCGAGTGCTTGTGAAAGTTGAAGTTGAATAAAATTAAAAAGTGTTGTTATGGAAAATATTAGTGGAGGTATGTAAAATTATTACCTGCTACCAATTTGGTCATTATTATAGCCCAATTCACAATCTTGTGCAAATGGTCTTGCATCGTTGCATGTGCAATGTTGTATAGTATATTGATACTCACCACTAAGAATTGTTAAGTGGTGAGTATCAATATACTATACCATTTTGCACATGCAACGATGCAAGACCATTTGCACAAGATTGTGAATTGGGCTTATGTGTTGTTGTCCAATTGTGCAATGTTTTATTTATGTATAATATTAGATTGAACATAATATTTATATTTGTGTTTCGTGGATTATAGTTTTTGAAGAGCAAACCAGTGCAAAAACTTACAAATGGCAACTTATTAATTAAATTGTGTAGATTAATGAATAACTCACCATTATTGTTCCAATTTGCTAAATTTAAAAATAATCGCTTTTTAAGGTAAATATTCCTTTGCTCATGCAGAAGACCTTATTGATATTTGGAGCAGACTAATTTATTTTCAGAATCAAGATAATCGGTAGTCTAACACAAACGATATAAACAGCAGAAATTATATATGTACATATACAATTATATAAATATATAATCATATACATTTGAAATTTAAATAATTAACACCAAAAATACCGCTTTCTTGCCAAGACGAACGTATTGTTTTAAGGAGGATTTTCCGCCTCGATCCAATTAAAAAAAACCAAAATTATATTTTGGTGTTGCCTAAGTATGTGCAAAGTTTTAAGTCTCTATTTTTAAAATTACAATTAATGCCAAAAATATAAAAAAAAATTTCCCACAGTGAATTCGAGCGAGAAGGTGTATACAGATACACAGCGTGTATCTGCGTATGAGATTTTAGTTTTCATAATTTTCATATTTGTATAATTATAAAAATTAACTTGTTTTTACAAGCTTTTATGTATGTCTGTAATCAAATCTTGCAAATTCAATTTGATCCACTTCCCGGTTTCCGATTGAGCTGAAATTTCGCATGCATGTATAAATCGGATGACAATGCAATATTATTATGACATAGAGCTGATCTGATGATGGCGGATAATTTTTTTTAATAATTTTAATATCATAAAATGTCCGTTTAGTTTGATACGTTAAAAGTTTGTTTTTTAAAAAAGGTTTTTTTAATTACTACTTGTTTTATTTATTTGAAGAAATGTGTAAAGAAATAATTATTTTCAAGGGGAAATTAAATAATTAAAAACATTCATAAAAGTCAAAAATTTGAAACTTCCTTTAGATCAAGTTGAAGATGTTCAAAAATACATTTCATCCAAACAAAGTAAATACAGTTTCCTGCCGCATGATAAACTAAATTTAAAAAAGGAAAATCTTATTTATATATATGCGCCTTTTTTTCTAAAAGCTGTCCCAGTAAAAATAAATTTGGTCTAAGTAAGCACTAAGACAAAAAAACAAGCGCTTTAAAGACGCGAAAAAGCACACAGTACATCCCCTCTGCCTTACGAGGACGCAATACGGTAAGCGAATGACGAAATTTTACACAAATAATACGAAATTATTGGGTTGTTTATTCTCCTCTCTCGTTTAGCTGAATACAACTTTTGATGCGAATGAGATTTTTACTTTAATATGTATACAAGTAGTCTCTTATGCTTGGATAGGAAAAATTGTAGAGGATAAAATAGAATTTTATTGCATAATCGGTGGACCTGGCTGATTTGGATAAAATTTCAATTTCTTCTTAATTTAGTCAAAAATTTGTAGATATTTGTATATATATATTTATGTAACGTATGGACTCCAAAACGGCTGGCTGGTGACACTGTGAAGTCTGATTTTTGAATTTGGGTCCGCGGGCGGAGGGGCGTGCCATATATACATATATATTTATTTATTTATTTTTTGCTTTTTTTATTTTATCTTTTTTGAAAGCTGTTGTCATGTTTTTCAAAACGAGATATCAAACTCTTAAATCGGTTATGTAGTTCCGAAGATATTTACAAAAAACCTATGTTAATAATGATCCAATATCAAAATTTTAAAACTTTCGAAATGTTGCATTAAAAAATCCGATGTTTTGGTTTATTTACAAAATATTTACATCATTCGATAACACGATGGGCGTAGCGAAGCACACCGAGTGTAGCTGGTACATTATATTTATTTATTGAATGATAGAATGCAAGTTATATATAAAGTTAACTGAGCCCTTTGGTTGTTAGATTAGGTCATGTAAGACCAGCAATGACAAGCGCATAAGTCCACAAATGATTTGGTCACACCTTTAAAGGAATGTATACGATAGTATTTTCATACATGCATTACAAAAAACAGCTTTTATCCCTCATATTAATATGAGAAGATTTGTTAATTTTGAATTAAAGTTTGATATAAAGTTCGTCCTACTGCAGACGAGTTTTTATAATTCAAATTCTTTAGCATGTTTAACGAAAGTTCGAATTTTTAATACACATAGCAAGTGTGTTTTTTTAATAAGCATTAATTGTTGCAATACTTTGCTCGAAAAAAATAATTTTTTTCGAATTTCGAAATTAAGTTCGAATTTTCGAACATACTAACACTTAATCATTTATCTCTTTTGCATATAAAATACTTCTATCTTAGTTAAAAAAAAAATACAAATTATGAAATTTCGAACACACTCATCCAAGGATTTTTCTTCGCACACAGAAATAAATGTAACAGTAACATATAGTTAAAACGAAAGATCCCAAATGCTATATATTTATGTTAATACATATCTATGTCTGGATATACATACATATGCATGTAAACATTTACATATGTGCCCAAACATACATGAGTTCGTTTCTATTTTTATTATTTTTTTTTTTTGCTTAATTATTTTTCATTTCTCACACTTTAAAGTCGTACGATTTTATCAACTTTTAACGCACGTAAGATTAGTTTACAATTTTAATGAGCAGGGAAATGTAACTTCAAAAAAAGAAAAATAAATAAATATAAAAAAGATGAATAAATATAAAGTATGAATCATAATTTTTTAAAAATATATATATAAAAAACGAGAAAAACAAATGTTTTTTTTTTGTTTGTAATTTTAAGAAATACCAGCAAGTATGAACGTGCATACCTACATACAAACATATGTGCTTACTTTGCAGCACATGTGTATTTGACTTTATTTCTTGGCGAATTATTGCCTGGCTCCACTTACAAAACTACTCGTGCACCCACCCCACCACCCCTTTGCAAAACAGAAAATGCAGTTTTTGTTTAATGAAACAAAAAAAAGGGAAAATAATTGCTGAACAATAATAAATGTTGTCATCAGAAAACACATTTGTACTCGCAGCAAACAAAATGCAAAAATCAAACAGAAAACAGGGTGTATTTCAAAGTTCGGTTTTTAAATAAAAAATTTTGGGAAAAATAAAGCATCTTGCTTACACTAAATTTTTTATTTTTTAATTAACCATATTTGTGTTTGTTTGTATGTATTTGCCATTAAAATTATTTGTTCCAAATTTCGAACTTAAATTAAAATTTTCGAACTTAAAAAATTTTTAAAATTTGTTGTTTTTATATAAAAATATTACTTTCGAATGTTGAAATTTCCAGATTAGTTTTTTTTTAATTAATGATTTTGTTTGGACATTAAAATAATTTTTTCTTTATTTTTATTTTTCGAACATAAAAAAAAATTTATATTAAAGTAATATGAGTTTAGCTATATTTCAAGCTTAAGTTCTAATTTTCGAACTTAAAAAAAATTTTAAAATTTTAATTTTTGTGTAAAAATGTTGAATTAAAATGTCGAAATTTCCATACTATAAACATATACTAAAACATTCATATATGTATTCACCCCTATATCAGTTGTCAACATCGACGTCACTAGTGATATTTTTCTATTCACTCCAGAGAACAATTTTGTATTATTGAAAGACTATTTTTGTTCCCTAAGGTCTAGAAATTAGCATGAGCCTGTCAATAGCAGTCAGTTCTTTTCGACGACATTTAGATAAGACACAATTATTTGTTATTATGTATATTGACGTGACGTCGATGTTGACAACTGGAATAAGGGTGATTGATCATATTATTGTTTGGTTTTGTTTGGCCTTTAAAACAATTTCTTTAACATTTTGAACTTATGTTCGAATTTTCGAACTAAAATTCGAGTTTTCGATCTAAAATTCGCATTTTCGAAAATTTAAAAATATTACTTTAGAATATCGAATATCGTTTGTACATAAATAACAACATCGTTGTAAATTTTGTTATGCAAAATACCCCTTAATATTTTATACTGAAAGATGAAATCCGAAAAAAATTATAGGATACTAAGCTCCTAGGCCTCGAAATCGAATTCGAGTTTTCGCATATTTCAATTCGAAGAAAAAACTGTTCGAATTTGTATGATATTATTTTAAAATTTAAAAACATTTCCATTCGATTGTGACTATTTGCTAAGCCTGCAGAATTGCAGAATTGCAGAATTTTGAGCGTTTCTACTTTAACTAAGTATAAATCCGAATCAATAACTCCTCTTTCGTACAATAAAGCATTTTTTTTTTTGTATTTAAAGACCTCACCTCTAAAAAAATTACCTTGTATTTTTTCCAAATGCTTGTCATGTTCATGAAAAAAAAACGTGCCTTGACTGGCTGACTACGTAAGGGCTTCCAATGAAGGGATTTGATATCACTCACATATTTTTTATTTTATTTAATTTTTTTTTTAAATCATGTACATAATTCTTTGTAATAAATCTCTAGGACAGTGAAGAGCAAAATGTATTCTATATGTATGTTTTTAAATTACGACATTTAAATTCGTTTTCTTGTCTAGTAAAAGTTGCAGGTTATTTAAGTTCAAAAAGCCGGCAGTGTTATTTGCTTCCAAACATAAATTATTCTATTTTGTTTTTGTAATAAAAAAATAATCACCTGGAAAAATACTTACAATTCTGAATAAAATTAATGAATTGCTTATATTATTTCGTAAACAGACTACGAGTATAATTCTTAGGTTTTTAGTTGTTTTTTTTACATATTTACACTCTGGGCCAAGAGTCGAGGCCATACATATTTATATGCAAAGGCCAAATTAGTTAATGTTATTGGATTTTCAAACGTTAAAAAAGCAAATCCATAATCGTATAACCCAACATTATGAAATATTTTTTTACTTTACTTTTTACTTTTACTTCTGTGTAATACGTTCTCTGTCTGCTACACTACGAAAAATAACGAAAATTACAAACGTTGCCGCTAGTACACACTATTGCTATGTCACATAGTGCCGTAGCATTCATCTACTAACCAGGTCAATCAGACGTGCCACAAACACAACCATAGAAAGCAGCTGTTCCAACCAAACTTATGGCCAACACTGTATTTGATTACAGGAGATTCGCCAATACGCCATAGCCATTACCATAGAAACCAATTGAATTTTGGTTTGGTTCTGGCTATGGCATTCTGACTATGGCACGTCTAATTTAAGCTTTACTTCTCCTCAGCGTTACCATATTTGAGGATTTATCTTATTATCGAAGTTCTTCGGGATGTTAAAGGGACTAAAAGATTTCTTTGCCAAAAATAAGATTTTTAAGAATATGATATTTATCACATATTTATCTTAGGCCGAGTTTCTATCTGTGTGCAATGTGCCACACAAGCGTAAAAAAGCGTAACCACTAATTACTAATGAAAAACAGTTTGATTCAGACACGTATTTATTAAGTTAAACAGTTTCATACATAACTAATAGACAATTTTATAGAATCCAACATGATTGGAAAATGTTTAAATCAAGAAATACATCTCTGAATCATTAGTAATTAGTTGGTTACGCTTTTTTGGGCAAATGACACACAAGAAATGTCAGATCTAAACTCAGCCTTATACATGTTCCAATCAGTAAATATTTCGCGTTGTTTATCTTTACGTTTGTTAGTTCATTTGAAATAAATTTTTACTGAATTTCAATTCAGTAAAATCAATGCATATTAATATATTTTGAATAAAATCACTAAAAAAATATTTTTAATGAGAAAAAAAAAGATTTTTTTATTCTACGTGAAGGTTTTTGATGAAGAGAGAGTGGAAAACCTTGTCTGTATTTGCTCCGCTGCTGTTCGCAACGTATTGACAAACGTTGCCACTAGTACACAATATTGCGATGTCACAAAATACCATAATGTTTAATCAGCATCCTTGTCCAACTGTTATATTAGACGGATAAACTCATTCATCCCTTCGTGGGGTTGTTTCAGCACTGAACCGAATGGTTGAACATGGAAGAGGTTAATGCCTCTTCACGTCTTTATTTCAGGTAACAGAAATGTGGGACCAACTACGGGCTAAATGGTTGTGACTTTCACACCCTCAATTTAAACTTGACCTATATTCACGTCTTATATTGACAAATGAAAAAAATTAATTCATAAAAACTCTCATAATGTAAATTTAGTCTTCTTATAGTCAGGATATTCATTTATATTCCCGTTATACATTTTTTTATTTTCATTTTTGAAAATTAGTTCTTCGATCTCAGTTACAGTTTTCAGATCTCAGTCAGTTTAGACTGACTAAACAAAACCAAAAGATTAAATTTCACTTATTTTTTTCATTCGCAATGCATAGTTGCTCAACTTTTAGGCCTGACCTCGTATGCTACCTAGTAAGATAATAACATTAGTTATTAATAACTAGTTTGCAAAAATATATTTAAAAAAAATGTTAGCAATGGCTTTCACGCTATTGTTGCTTGTCACTGTTATAATGCCTGCATGCAAAACCTCACCCTTCCACACGTGATTACATTTGTTTTCCAATGAAGAACACTAAACTCACATTGTTAAGTAATAAATGTTTTTTTCAACATCCTGCGTTAAGGATTAATGAGTTACAACGTACATGCATTAAAGCATTTACATACAACATGTTTGACATGCTTCATTCAGCCTTATGCTGCTGCACAGTCTTTCCATAAAAAAAATATTCCGAACCTTGAATAGGGTATTAAAAATTCCGCTAGGCTCTCTTGTTTGTTTTTTCTAATACGAGTATGCAGAAAAAGTTAATAACCACACAACGAAAAAGAAAAATAAGAAAATTGTTAATTTTTGCACATGTTGGTGTTTGAGTATGTCACTCAAAGCCATGGCTGGCCCTGCCTGCTATCTTTTTGGATTTTTCTTTTATCTTTTATTTCTTTTTTATGGTTAGTGGGGGTAATCCATTCACATATAGCAACATGTAGTCGACAGCAAGTCATTCGGTGCAGCGTTTTTCAAAAGAATTATGGAAATTAGTCACATCAGTTTATACAAAAAAAAAACGAAACGTAGGAAAATGCACAACCAAACAAAAAACATTTAAACTAGCATTTTGCCACTTTTGTTTCATTTATTTATTTATCATTTTATTTATTTATTAAAATATTTTCATGTTTGCATGTTTTATGAGGCGGCGTTACACGTGATTTTAACCAGTTAGTTATTAGTAATTGTACAATAATTATTATATTGTTTTATAATATTTTCTTATTGATCGCAGTTGAAGAGAACTGTGTCAGTTCAAGTTATAATTTACAAGTCATTTACTTAGCAAAATGTTATAATTAAAACGAGATTTTGTTGTCAAGTAAATAAAGGCAGTCAGCTTGGTTAATTTAACCATAAGTTTGTAATTGTCTAATATATTTAGAACTTGTGAAAAAAGCAATGAAACCTCTATAAATAAAGCAATTTGCAAGGAACATTTAGCGAAATAGCTGCCTTTAAAAAAATAGTTCTGAAGGATTATACAGAAATTATGTTACAGAATTTTAATTGGAAATTTTGTAAAGTGAATCAAAGAATTAATTCAATTTGTCTTGACTCAAGTTTTATATTCTAATTAATTGACGTAATTAAAATATTAATTGAAAACTACCGAAGTATATTTGTTTGAACTTAAACCTGTTACACAGAAAAAAAAAGTTCCCTGCGACAAGCACTTTTAGTTGAAAAAATACAAAAACTCTATTAAAAATGTTATTGATTCAATTAAACTTGTTTAAAAATTAAAATTTAATTAAAAGTTTAGTTGGTCACGTCAATAAAATATCAAATAATTGGTACTTGTCTACCCGCCCTTAATGTAATTTTGAAAACTAGTTGTGTCTTGATATTTTCAGAAACCCTAAAATTAAAAAATTCCAAAATTAAAGAAATGCCGAAACGGAAAATCACCAAAATAAAAAAAAGCGCTTCAATGAAAAATATCACTAAAAATAAAAATAAAAAAAAATCTATTAAATGCAAAAAATCACTAGAAGCAAAAATGTATCCGAAAAAATCGCCGAAACCGAAAAAATCGCCAAAAAGAAAAACGTCATAACTAAAAAATCGCTAAAACTAAAAATATCACTAACATGAAAAAAATCACCAAAAGTAAAAAGGTCGCTAAAAAAAGCTAAAAAAAAAATCGCCAAGACAAAAAACGCCAAAATTAAAAAAACGTTAAATTAAAAAAAACGCCAAAACTCTAAAAAATCCAAAACCGCTAAAAGAAAAAAATTCAAAATAAAAAAAATTGTCAAAGAGAAAAAAATCGCCAAAAACCGAAAACAAATCGTTGTAATGAAAAAAGCGGCAAAGCTAAAAAATGCAAAAAAACTCTAGAAAGTCCGAAAAAAGGGAACAGCACGCAAAAACCAAGAAAAAGCACCAAATATAAAAAAAAAAACATCGCCAAAACTAAAAATATGTATTCGAAAAAAACGGCAAAACTAAAAACGCGTCAATACTAAAAAATCGACAAAAAAAAAGCGCCAAAGCTAAAAAAAACACTAAAACTAAAATAAAACCAACAAAAATTTCAAAAATGGAAACAAAGTGCCATAACATAGAAAAATCACTTAAACTAAATAACAGCTAAAACTAAAAATATGTATTCTAAAAAAATAAACAATTGCCAAAACCCGCAAAAAATTGCCAATACGAAAAAAAAGCGTCAAAACTAAAAAAGTGTCAATACTAAACAAACGCCCAAAAGATACAAGAGCCATACTCAACCCTTCGTGTGCGAGTCGCACTTTACTGAATTTCTTTAATTTTTTTTAGCAGAAGAAAACTTAAAAAAGGTTCTGATCTTTTAGAAATACTTGTTTCATTAGTCCGTATTTACACTATGCAAGTCTTATTGCTAAGCTGATTAGTTTATTAGGAGAGAGAGACGGGGGGAAAAGAAACGTTGCTGTTCCCTTCGTCTCTCTCTCCATGAAACTAATCAGCTTAGTAATAAGACTTGCACAGTGTGATTTGGGACTTACTGTGTATGTATGCATGTAGGTACTTCTTGTGGAATAATCCCCACCTTAAGCCGTCCTCAGGAGGCGAGCCTCTCGCATGCAACTTTTTTTAAGTGTCTAGAATTTTGTGATAAGGATTCGATTTACGATTTAAATGATTTTCAGTCTACACATTAGTCTTCTTGTTTATGAATTTATATATGTATGTATGTATTTATTAGTGTTTCTATAAATTTAAATAATTATACAAGTATGTTGTGATTTTTATATGTAAGACAAATGCACATGACGGACTCATTAGCTTAATGAAACTGATATGAATGATCTGCTGTGAATGTGTGTGATCTAGGTTATCAAGCAGACGTACGGCACATGCATCCATACATACATGTGTATATAACCACTGCTGGCCAGAGAAGCACCAGAGTGCCGAACATCAATCGGCTTTTTGTACAAATGAATGCACATAGGCTTATACATTACTCTCGGTTTTCTCTCTGTGGGCAGCATTGATATATACGTATGTACGTATGTATGTATGTATGTATGTATGTATGTACATGTCTTTACCGTAGTTCAATGCAAGGCCCATTAATTAAAATACTAATTAATTATGCTCATTTATTCAAATTCTTATTAAAGTAGAGATTATATAAATGCACATCTAATCGTTGGCAGGAAAAAAAAACTCCCAAAAAAAATTTGAATGGACTTACCATTTTCCTCTGGATTTTCGTTAACATTGTCCATTATGGTATCTGGCTTATTAAGACAATTCAACTGTTCATTTGTAGTCAATTCTTCCTCTGCGCCTTTCATTATAACCAAAAAGGCACTTCACTGCATATCACCACAACGATCTTATCACAAATAAAGCTGAGTCCGTCTGCGCCCTGTTAACACCTGAAGCAAAAAAAAAAAAGGAAACAAAAACAAATACCTATAGACATCTGTATATTATTTTCTTCTAATAAATGTGTATTTTTCTAATTGTGCTTGTAATTAATACATATATGCACGTATCATTATTAAAATGTTGAAAGAAAAAAAAAAGAAAAAAAAATTAAAAATATTTATGATAAGCAATTAAAAGTGATTATAAAATATTAATAATTGTTTAAAAGGCAACATGCAACTGGAGCTTTCTTAGACGTTTTTATTTTGTAATTGAAACTGTTCTAGTACTTGCAAAAAAAAAAAAAAAAAAAACAATGACACTTACAAAAAACACTATGTCCCTATTTACACTATGCAAGTCTTATTGCTAAGCTGATTAGTTTATTAGGAGAGAGAGACGGGGGAAAAGAAACGTTGCTGTTCCCCTCGTCTCTCTCTCTCCCTGAAACTAATCAGCTTAGCAATAAGACTTGCATAGTGTGATTTGGGACTATTCTGTTGTCCATTTCAATAAATTTAAATGTGTGTGCCTGCCTGTATTTGCATATATATATATATATATGTGTGTGTGTGTGTGTGTACGTGTATGTAAATCTTTTGTATTTATGTATGTGTGAGTGTACAGTCATGAAAAACGTTGATAAGAAATTAATAAATCCTTATTAGACACTTAAAAGAATTAATTCAGCAGCTTAATAACAATTTAGCGTTAAATGTAAGTATAAATAAACAATAATTATAACTTATAAATATTAGACTTATTATTAATATTCGATATATGTATGTATGTGTGGAAAACCTGTTGCGATATGATCTATTAAAAACTGGTTCCATTTTGCTAATGAAAGAACTTGGGTATAAATGACGTCACTGTTACGTATTGAAAACAAGTATTTGCTAGTAAAACAATAGAACATATATGAAAAAATAAAAATAATATAATGTAAAGCCCAACGGAAGTAGACTTAAGTATAAGTTAAGCAAAACAATTAATAATTTTCAATTTTTTATTTTATTTATTTAACAATTTTTAAGTCATTAATCACTACAATGCTGCTATTTTAAATAATTGTTATTTATTATTTATATTTCTGTTCTAGTGATTTACTGTTGTTCTACTTCAGTGTCATGTTCTGTATTGATTAGGGTGATCGATTATTCGACTTTTACCAGAAACCGGTTTTCGAATAGTTCGAATATTTGAAATTATGAAAAACCCGGTTTCGGTTTTTACAATTCAGGAAAAACCGGTCAACCGGTTTTTTTAAGTAAGAAAATTATTATACCAGTTTTGATTTTATGTTGCTTTATTGAAAAAAACAGTTCATGTAAATATTATAAAACAATACAAAAGTTAAAGGTAAAACATAAAAATTAACTTTATGTACTTATGTATAGTACATAAATATGTATATATAATATACAGTTAAGGAATAAACTCTACATACAATCATCATTTTTAGGGTTTGTAGAAACTTGGGAAGAAATTCAAAAAATTAATTATGCCAATAATATAATAACACCTACAGTGGCAAAAATATTCAAAATACATAGGAAAAAAGTCTACATACAGGCATAAAATACATGAAAAATACGTCCAAAATGTTTGAGGCCGTCAACTTGTTTGAAAATTCTGTGATTTCCGGTAGCAAGCCGTCAAAAAATGGCATCCAAATATGGGGTTATATGTTGTTGTTATTATAATTATTTTTTAATTTTTGTATAAGCATATATATTAGCACCCTAAATATTGGCATAATTAATTTTTTGAATTTCTTCCCAAGTTTCCTCAAACTCCAAAAATGATGTGTTAATGTAGAGTTTATTCCTTAATGGCATATACATATGAATGTATGGACAATATGGATATCTACCTCCCAAATATGAAGCAAAATGTCAACAAAACTAAAAAACATTTAATTCGCCTCTGGTATCACCTCATAAAATAATTTCGCTTAAATTGCCTGTTTCAGTAAATGTTTCCATGCTATAGAAATGCTCAGAACTTTTATACTGGAAAAAAATACTTAGGAAAATCAGCAGAACACGTTGGTCTAAGTTTTAACATAGTAAAAACTAATTTTATGACAAAATGTACAAATCGAAAAGTATTCAACTAAGCCGGTTTTTAAATCGTAAAAAAACCGGACTATTCGACATTCGAAAAATCAACTTTTTTGAAAAAAACCGACAACCGTATTGTGAAAAAACCGGGTTTTAAAACCGGTTGAAAAACCGAGTCGATCACCCTAGTATTGATGTATTACTTCACAACAGTGCATATGCCGTAGTTTAAAGCTTTTGAATTCATGCAGTGCTTGTTTTGTTGCAAACGAGCATAGAGAAGTAGTGCAGTGTGTGTGAAGGAGGAGCTTGTCTGCAGAAAACACCCCCGGTCTATGGCGGGAATCGAAGCCACGACCTTTAGACTGAGAGGCTAGCATCGCTATCACTCAGCCACAGGGGCACCCTATAACTTACAGACGAGCTTGTGCAGCTTTGATACTAACTAATAAATTTTTTGCGGAACGATACATTGTATGTACACATTGCATTTTTAACTTTCCGCTATTGAAAGTTTTTTTTTATCACATATTTCAAAAATCGAGTTTTCATCATATTTACTTTAGTTAAGGTTTTAGGTCCGCGAAATAGATTTCGCGATGATGTCCTTATGGATGCATGTATGCATGTGAGTGTATGGGGATGATTCAACGGATCGGAAGCAAATTTGCAACAATCGAAAGTTGTTGACCTCACTTACTAGATGTTGTAAGGTAGTGAATCAATTCGGTTCGGTAGATTTTGAAAGTGTTCGAAAAAAAATTCATAAATTTATTTTTTCTTAAAAAAAATTTTAGACTACTAACGTCCCTTTTCACAATGTATGATTAAAAGTTAACGTGAATTTTAACTGAAAGTTCTTTCTACAAAACTTGTCGTTAAAGTCCCTGTTAACTTATAATTGTTTATTGCCAAAAGGGCCGTAAGGCTCTAATTCTAGTCTTCAGTTAACTATTGAAGGTGATTTAACCAATGAAATTGATAAGAAAAATCGTTAGTTAAGCAACGAACGTTAATTACCAATAGACTGTGATTTTGGACCTAAGCCGACCAAGTTCAAAAACTAAACAGCTCTTAACATATCGATTCCTGTCAATTTGACTAAAATCGTTGAGAAAAATATTTGAAAAACAAAAATTTCTATTTCATTAAAAGTCTTCGTGAAATTGATTTTATATATTCACCGATTTTTGTGGAAGTAAATTTGACCGAAATCTTAGCGGGAAGTTTCAGGGATGACCTGCAAGGTCAACCTATACCCCTATTATTTTTATAAAATTTTTGTGACATTTATTTTAATACAAATACAAAAGAAACTTATTACAATTAAAGTGATTTTCGCTTGTGACATTTATTTTAATACAAATACAAAAGAAACTTATTACAATTAAAGTGATTTTCGCTTGTTCGCTAAATTTTAATTATCTTTTCTCCAGAGAAAGTGTTATACAGCTCTTGATTGTAAAATCTGGGGTCTACTCTTTAACTCGAAATGAAAGAAAATAGTTTTGAACTTGCATGAAGAAATAACGAAAGAAAGCGTTTTCTTTCGTTTCGAATTCATGGTAGACTCCCTTTTAAAGAAAAAACAAAATTATATTTTCAGTAAAAAAAAAAATTCATTAAATTCATTAAATATTTTGTATAAATGCGCTCATAAAAATAATTTTGTAAACTCTGATAACAATTTTGTAAAAATTTAAATTTAGCAGAGTTCGGCTGACAGAATTTGTAATTTAAGTGTGTTGGTGTTAGTCTTGCTTGTCGATACTCTGTCGGAGAATGTGTGGTTGACTACAAAAATAGTTAACTTATAATTAACTTTTCTTAGACTGACTAAAAGCTAACTGCAATGCCATCCAGAACAAATCAAAAATTAATTCTTAAGTTGAATACCTAATCGAATTTGATGAGAGCCAACAAATTTAGTCTCAGCTACTTTGAAACTCATTTCAGTTTTATATTAACATTTTGCTGTTGTTATTTTATATGGCAGCTTAGCCGAGTGGTAGCGCGTTGAGTACACAACGTCTGATGATACATGTTTGAACCTCAGAAATTTGTTTTTTAATTTAATTTTAAGTTAGCTGAAAATAATGCAGAGTGAGTCAATTGACTGACTACCGCCTAGAACATCGCAATGTTAAAATATTCATTTGATTACATTGAAAAGTAATCCAAGTGTCAGTCACTACTAGTTGCGAAATAGTTAGCTTAAAGTTAGTTTAAAGCATGGGTGAACATCATGTAGCAAATTTTTGCAAATCGAATTCACACGTATTCTTATTCTCTTTTATTTAGTCTTATCTGAGATAAATTTTTGCTTATCTTTTTACTCATTTTTCTAAAACGCATTGCGAGAAATTTATTATGTATGCTGTTTATGTTAAAAAATGCTTTTGCTTACATGAAAATTAAAAATTATTTTCTCTTACGAATTGGTTTTTAGTCAGAATTAAAGTGAATAATAATGTTTATTTATTACTTTTTGTTGAAACGGTTTTCTAAAAAAAAAAATTCTTTCATAAAAAAAAATCATATAAGAATTACTTTTATTAATTGTTTCTGCCTGTGTGTTTATCTTTTTCGCTCACTTACACAACAAATTTATCTTGGTCACCCATGGTTTAAAGTCAACGTAATTTCCGACAGGGTAGGTACAACGAGCTGTTGTGTTCTTGTAGTTGTTTATTTTTATTGATCATGTTGCATACATGTAAATGCCGAAAAATAGCCGACAAACGTCGTGATCTGTTTCTTCTCTATACAATTTTTTTGCAACAAACAATTTACTGGAAGAGTACAAAGTATTTAATGAAACTAAGTTTTATTTCAAACAAACATTTATTTAAAATTTTTTTTGGAAATAATTTTTTTCTGTGTATGAGATTTGAAAAAATTTTGAAATTCATTTATGATTTTTGGTAGACAAGAGAATGAGGAAAGCTTAATTATTTCTTACAAATCTGATTTTTGTACGTTTTTTAGGGCAGTGTTGATGATGAGCTGATGAGCATTAAGTTCTTTAAGCTGTGTTTAGTAGACATTTTATGGAAAACTCCTCTCGCTTATGATTCTGCTGCTCAATAGCACGATCTGATATCACATTAGGATTAGTATACGTATTTTACGTCACTTTTCTATCTTTCAGAAACATGACACAACAAAAAACAACAACAAAATTTGTAATTAAAAAAAAAAAAAGATTTCATACCCTTATACTTCTGTTACTATCATGCATTGACTGCAACAAAGACTATAACAATTTTAAATCAATTGTAACTAAAACTGTCCAGTCATAATTTTAATAAATATTTTTTACAATAAATAAAAGAAAACAAAAACATTAACGGACTTTGTTCCAATTGTTGATGAAATGCAAAATTTATTTGCAAACCGAATTTCTGAAAAGAAGCAACACTTTCCCATCTCTGCTCCTTTATGACTAATAAAAATAACTGGCCTCTAGACAAGGAAGTGTTACAGAAATCTTTTTTTACGTTTTATTCAAAGCTGCATTTTGGTTGAGATGATCTAAACTTTAGTAATCTAAAGTAATCTGGTATATTCCGTATTTCACGTGAAATTAATACAGAACATAACCAAACACAGAAGAACGCTGATGATGAAGGTTTAGTGGCCTTCGAAAACGGTTAGCTGTTCCGTTCAACTATGTGTTGTCAGAATATTTACAACTAACTTTGGTGTTATTTGTTCATTAATAATTATCACATGGAATTTGGCTTAAAAAGTGATACGAACTTTAGCCTGTTCAAATCATAAATAACCAAATATTGTTTTTTAAAAGTTTTCTGCATACATATAAGCAAATAAATGCTGATAAAAGATAAAATCTGTGGCAACATTTACTCTGGTAAAATTTTTCGGGAGCAACAGCTTTTTGTAACATCTTGTTATGAATATAAAAAGTCCTAATACATAATAGACCCCTGCACAAGAACACTTGCAATAACTTTTAAGATATGAGGAATTTTTCAAATGCTTTACTACAGCGAAATCTTCTAAAACAAATGCTAAACAATATTATTGTCAAATAATTTGTTTCACTTAATGCAGGCATAGGAGTAAAGAAAAATATACTTCGTGACAGAAGAATTTGTGATGCTTGCTTTTTCATACGCATGGGCGCTTACGTTTGTACGTCATGCATGTACATAAGCACACAATAAAAATTGTTGATCGAACGTTTTCGGTCGAGAGCTTGGACTAGGCCGTTAGTAAAGTTGTATGACAAATATTCGCTTTAAACCTTTTAAACCGTTATATAAAGGAGGAGCTGGCAAACAAAATCAGACTAGTCCCGTTAACTGTTTTTTGCAGGGCAGGCAAATTACTGAACTTTTTACATAGGGACAAGCAAGGAAAAGTCAGTTTTTGTTACTTCTTAGAAAAAGGAAAAAAAGGCCCATAGAGGGAAAAGTTGGGCTAGTTAAGTTTTTGCTCACTTGGGTCCAAATAACAGATCCCTTTTTTGTTACCTGAGAGTAAGAAAGGGATAAAACAATAAACATGGTAAAGTGACAGATAGATAGAGAGAAAAAGCCCTTAATTCATGTTTTCTTTTTCATAACGCTGCTATTGTGCGTTTGCAGCGCCTCTGGCCTTAAGTAGACGCATTATTTTAAATCTTTTGGCCATTTTATTAGTTATTTTACTTCGCCAACGACCCATTACTACAAAAATCGACCAACGAGGGATGATAAACACTAAAGCATATGATAATATCCTATAAAGTTGATATGACTTGGTCCGGCTATGGATTGAGCTTACGAAGAATGTGATTTGGTTTTTTAATTGATTCATGGTTTTCTATGCCGCCCTCAAGAATTTTCTACTCTGAAGTACGTATCCAAGACGAAATTCGCTTTCCAAAGCATTTCTGGATTTCTGGCCTTAAGAACTTGCTTTAAAGTATGTTTAACACCGGCTTCGCTTTCTTAAGCTTTTATGTATTACTGGTGCTGGGCCGAGATCAAGAATTTCCTCTTCTGAAGTATGTTCAAGACCAGCTTCACTTTCCAAAGGATTTTTGAATACGCGGCCTCAAGGATTTTCTGCTCCGAGGAATGTCGAACACGGACTACGCTTGCCAAAGAATTTCAAGAATTTCTGCATGAGAGCACTGTGGGCGGGGCTAAAGGATTTTCCTGTCTATAGTATGTCCAGAACAATGAAATGAAAGAAAATTAATGACAAAGGTATCTTTGAGTATTATCCGTCAAACAACTATAAATACTGCAGTTAAAAATAAAAAACGCTTTTATGCAAGGTCACGCATTAATTTGAAACCGAATACGCTTAACTATAAATAACCAATAACTATGTTTGTACACATTTTTTAAAATTATGCAGCACAAACGACCACAACTAAAGTATAAGTATTACCTAATTTACATTAAGCATTTTTTTCATGAAATTAGTTGCATGAAAATTTTTTATTTGTCAATAGGCGGCCTCGAAGAGCACTTATATCAAAAAAGTTGTCAAAAATGCATCAGAGATTCAATCTACGCCCTTTTTTAATATAAAATTATCTTTTATAGCGCTGCAATTAGCAAATATAAAAAGCTGCGTGCAACAATATTCATGAAATTTCATAAAAAAACGCTTAATGTAAATCAGGTATGTCATAAGTACCAAAATACTCTGGCTACTAATCGGTTACACATGCATATTACACATGACTATTTAGTTTGCACACACACATAAAGCATATTTTCAAATATCCACACACACATACACACACCCACACATCTTCCATTCCATTTTATATATGTATAAGGTGGCGCATGATGAGTTAATACCCCGAGTATTATGAGTGTATTTTTTTGTCCGATTAAATATCCATAGCCTGAGTATAAACATACTCAACTCAGACTGTAAGTATGAGAGAGAGAGAGAGAGTCAATTATTTTGATACGTATTTCTTATTTTTAGTTGTAGAGTATTTTAGTTTTTCCCATAAACGAAGTAGAGATGCTTTTTTATGTTGAGATCAACGTCGATTATCAAAGGATTTCTGTATTGTCAGGCTCCGGCCTCATGGATTTTCTTCTGAGTTGGAACTAATTTCATATTGTTTGCATATTATTTAATTGATAGTTAATTCATTTCCTCCCTTAATATTCGCAACGTATTTCAGTTTTGGGAACAATTTAATTTTGTTGAGACGTATTGAATTTTTTAGGTCCAATTTCATTGGATGTGTAAACATCTATACGCTAGGGGGTAAAAATCTTTTGACTTTGATTTCTTTGCTGAGCAACGAAAAATGTTAAAATCCCATGTAATATACATACAATTGTATGTACATATATACACTTGAAATTTTAAAATTTAGTGTATTTTTATACAGACTACAACAATTAACACTAAATTTAAAAAATTTAAATCAATCAATCAATCCATCAGTTAATGCAATTTTGACTTTGTAATTTTGACAACTTGCTGTATCTTGGAGTAAAACTCTTGAAATTTTCAAAAACGGTAAAACTAAAAAATTAAAAAAATATAAAATCGCCAAATATAAAAAAATCGCCAAAACGAAAAAAAGCACCAAATTAAAAAAAATCTCTTGGACTAAAATAAATCGCGAAAAACCGCAAAAATCGCCAAAATTAAAAAAAATCCTTAAACAAAAAAATCGCCAATATGAAAAAATCGCCTAAATAAAAAAACCCCAAAAAACAGAAAAAAATCGCCAAAATGAAAAAAACCCCAAAAAAACAGAAAAAAAATCGCCAAAATGAAAAAAACGCCAAAACGAGAAAAAAGCGATAAAACTGAAAAAAAATCGTTTAAACTGAAAAAAGTTAAAAAATTAAGAAAGCTAAATCAAAAAAAATGATCAAAACCGAATGTGCGCGAGTCAAAGTCGCACTTTACTGAATTTATTTTAATTGCAATGCGTACACAACAACAAGAACAGCAACAACTAAACGATGAACAACAGGAATTAAAAATTAAAAAGTAAAAGTGAAGGCATTTACCATAGATAAGCACTGCAGTACCACTAAAGTTTCAGTAAAAACAAAAAAAATTTTACTGATTACTAAAATTGTTTTCTACAATTTTTATAAATTGCCTAAATGATTTGTTATATGATGAGGTGCATTGAATTTTCAGTAATCAGTAATGCCCCTATTCATAATGAAATTCTACGAAGTGGCTAAATGTTTTTCATACAAAAGTTTCAAAATTTGAATGAAAAAACTTTGCCACTTGCTACGGCCCTACGATTTTACTAGTAGTGCAAATTCAATTTCATCAGCAGTAAAAATTTACTGAATTTTTTCAGTAATTAGTAAATTTACTGCTTACTGCAATTTTTACTGCAGTACATACATATATACTGCATTGTGCCCATTTACTAACCAAATAAGTTTAATAAAACAAACAAAAACCAACAAATTCATATGTATTTGCAATATTGAAAGTTTTGATACTTTTAATTAATTAATTTAAAAAAAGATACTAAAAGCATAAGTACTTCCAACTTAAAAAAAAAAATTCATTACTAGATGTTTACACATCTCTTCGGTGATCGGACTCACATTGCTTTTTTTTTCTTTCAAATTGTATGCCAAATCTAAGCGCATTCCAAAAAATAAAATAAAAAAGTTAACTAGTCCAAGTAATTACTTGCAGTTAGATTACACTATCAAAGCACTTGAAATTATTTTCTTTAAAATTTATCAAATCAATTGGTCATAAAATAGTCATCAGTTCTCGATAATCTTTTTGATTAGAAACGCCATAAAATTTTTATGATCTCAGATAACGTACTTTACTAACTTTAAAGAGTGCATTAATATATATTTATCCATGGGCTATATACATATGTATGTACATACACTCAAAAAAAAAAAAAGACATATACTATTATTAAGGAAAACATTTTTCTAAATTAAAGTAAAAAAAAATTTCTAAGTTTAAGTAATTTTTTCTAAGTTTAAGTAAATTTTTACACAAATCTAGTAAAAATTGCTTAATATGAGTAAAAAATAAAAAGTTCATATTCTCAAAAGTAGTTCATAAAAATACACACAAAAATTCTCACATTGAAGGTCAAGTTTACTGGTTTAAAGGAAATATTTACCAAAAATTGGAAAATGGTTTAAAAGTTTAGGAAAATTGTATCCTAAAAACTAGTCAATCTCGTTATAAATCAAAAAATAAATTTTAGGACATGACTTACTCCTAATTAGTTCATCAAATTTGACTAACTTGAAAGATATAAAAAGTTATTCTAAATTTTAGAAATATATTTACCAGTTTTAAGTATTTTTTCTTTAAATTATAGAATATATTTTTTATTTGCATTAAGCAAAAAATTCAAGTACATTTTTCATATATCCGACGAATATTTGAACTTAAAATAAATTTTTTTAAAAATAAAATATAATTTTAAAACACAAAAATTTCAATGCTTATTCAGACTGCCTGTTAGGCAATTGGTTAGAGTGCTTGCCTATCAGTCAGAAGGTTGTTGGTTCAATACTTGCCCCCTCTCAAGGAATTAATACGTATGTATGGTGAATTAATTAAGAATATAATATGAAGATATAATAAAAAACATACCACGTGGTATAGAATTTAATTAAAAACAAAAAAGTACCAAAATTAAAGACAAAAAAAAAACTTTGAAAAATTTACTAAATTTGAAATAAAAGATGAAAAACCTTTTTTGCAATTCTCCGAATTTTATGGAGAAATTTTACTTAATTTTAGAAAAATTTTATTTAAATATAAAAATATAATTACTATAAACTAGTTCATTAATGAACTAAAAATTTAGTAAATATTTTACTGGTTTCGAGTAAAAAACAGCTTTGGCACCATACGACAACTTTTTTTTACTCAAATTTAGAAAATTTTCCAAAGTTTTAGTTAGTTTTTTTTTTTTGAGTGTATGTGTGTTTATATGGTGTACATATCGTTCGACTAGCGAAGAATTAAAAATCGAACGTTTGCTAACAATATAATAAAAATAACCTAAACATTGTGTGGTGGCTGCAATTTTAATATATTAAATGCTTTTTTTAACTCTTACACAAAGGGGCCTGTTATTTGGATCCAAGCGAGTAGAAAACTGGCGTTCACATCTCAGCAACCTGCTAACTTAACCTATAATTCTTCCTTACTCTTTTTTTGGGGTTGAGATTCAGTAATAGTTGCTCTGTATTACTGCAAAGCAACATGCCTTCACAAGGTCTGTCATTTATACATAACATCAACTTTTATAAACCAGAGCATTACATGCTAACAGCCTTATTACGAAATTTTTATAGAAAAAAACTTAAAATTACCTAAAAAGTGAAAATTCTATATGAAAAAAAAAAATTCAAGATACTGAAAGTAATTTTTTTTTTTCGTAGGGCAAACACTATTAATGAATGTGTTATCAATAAAAACATTACTTAAGAGATAAAAATCACCAACTTTCGATTATTGCCCTGTTTATTAAGGGCCAATTTCACCAACTTATTTAAATATCAATTCATATTTAAAAGTAATTTTTCCCTACAAAAATTAATGAAAATCAACATTTAAATATGAATTGATATTTAAATAGAGTTGGTGAAATAGGCCCTAAACATTTAAAATTATTTTTTAATGCATAAAATCAACCAAAAACTTTTTATTTAATCACACCATGAAAAAGGTACGAGTATAAAAATATATATTCGATAAGATTTATTATTTATTTTATTTACTTCAAATTTTATCAGTCGTAAAACCTTAAAAACGATATTGTTGTTTTATAAATTTTTTCATTTTAACTGCAGAAACAAAAGTTTTAACAGAGATAATGTCAAGCAAATTTATAGTACGCACATGAATAGATTTTAATATATATATAAAATTTTAAAATTAAACTAAAAATAAATAGATATGGATAATGGAATTGTCAAACATTGTAAACGAGGGCGGAGCAGTAAGTCCGTGACTTTTTGAATGAAACGCAGTTTTTTTTTGCAAAAGAAAAATTTATTTTTCAACATAATCTCCTTTTAACTCAATACACTTAGTCCAACGTTTCTCCAGTTTTTGTATCCCTTCCCCAAAAAAATAGGATATTTCAATGTCCTTCAAATAGGCATTTGTTTGGTCGCTGGAGCTAAATCTTTTTCCACCGAGACATTTCTTTAGGTTTGGAAATAGGAAGTAGTCACTAAGGGCTACATCCGGAGAATATCGCGGATGGGGTACCAATTCGTAACCCAATTCAAAGAGTTTTGCCATTGCGACTGCACACGTGTGCATCTTGCATTATCTTGATGAAAAAGAAGTTTTTCTTTGTCATATGGGGTTGTTTTCTTTTTTAATCCTCATTAATTCTCATTCGCCGTTTAAGGCATTTCCCTTTTGAAGGTAATCGATGAGGATTATCCCGTGTGCATCCCAAAAAACTGTTGCCATCAACTTATTTAGCCTGCTGCTTGGTCTCCGGAGTACAGTAATGGATCCATGCCATCCACAGTTACAAAACGCCGCAAAAACTCATTTGGATTGCGCTTAGACAACTCCAAACAATCCTTTGAAGTTGTTACACATTTACGTTTATGGTCAATTGAGAGCAAACGCGGCACACAACTTTCTTAAACCCAGCTGATCATTTAAAATCGAGACCACACTGCCATATAAAATGCCTATGGCATCAACAATCTCTCGCCCCATAGTATTTATCGAGCTTTTCCTTGGTTTGATTGACAGTATTTTTTTCGCAAAAATAATGTTTAATAAGCGCACGAAATTTACTTTTTTCCATTTTTAGAAAAATACACGAGGTTGCATGGTTTGAACAGCTGTTAAACACAATTGCTCAAAATTTGACAGTACTGTATTAACAGGTGGAACAGTTTTGCATTTCATATAACTACGAGACAAGTTCGAAAAGTCACGGACTTATTGATCCACCCTTGTAAATAAATACATACAGCAATGGTATGAGAAAATTAAATGGTTAATTTGAGTTTGCTTTACAAAAAAAAAAAGCTTTCAGTAAATTATATTACGAATAAAAAAAAGAGAACTCACGTATTCTATTTGCATTAAAAAAAATTTAAATATTTGCTGGAATTTTTCATAATCATAAATTAAGGCAAAATAATGTACTTGTAAATTGAGTATCATTTATCTTTAAATGCCATTTAAGTTCCGAATTAATTTTGTCAGTACAAAGTTGAAAGACATTTGAATGAAACTTATGGAAGTATCATGGAAAAAGAAATAGAAAAATGCGTGCTGATGCTCTTTCTGTTTCATAAAATGTGTTTTATGCAATTTTACATTTTTGTATTTTGATAACCTAACTTTCTTATTTATAATAAACAAATGCTGTTTGAAAAGCCTTCCATAATACTGGGAAATTTTATAGTGCTGCCGTACTTTCAATGTAATTTAATAAGCAAAATTTAAACTACATTTAAGTGCAATTAAAATTTAAGTGGCCATTAGTTAAATGCCATAAAATTGAGAAGTTAATTATTGTGCTAGAGGCTTATTCAACTTTTTAAGAAAAAAATAACAAATAAATTCGAACAATAATTAAAAACTAGAGCATTTGTAAATTAATAAAATATTTCATTAGTTAAATTTTCACTTGTAAAACTATTTACAAATAAAATAATAACAAAACTTAAAAATTTTAAAAACCCCCGACTTTTTTCAGAAAAGATGTTATATCTTCTAAACGGCTGGACCGATTTTCTTCGAACATAGCTAGGAACCCTCTCGATCAAGTCATCTTTCAAACAGAAAAAACTAAATGAAAATCGGTAGAAAATCGGAGATGGTAAAATAGAGCTTACAATACAAAAAAAGCTTTCAGCAAATTGAAATACGATGAATCAAAACAATTCACATATTCCATTTGCAATAATGCTAAGTATATAAAGCAGAAATCTACATCAACTGACACCACACACAGTGGACCAAACACAAAAGAACGCTGATGATGAAGGTTTAGTGGCCTTCGAAAACGGCTGGCTGTTCCGTTCAACTATGTGTTGTTAGTCAGAATATTTACAACAGACTTTGGTGTTATTTGTTCATTAATAATTATCACATGTAATTTGGCTTAAAAAGCGATACGAACTTTAGCCTGTTAAAATCGTAAATATAGAAACAAATGGAGTTCGAATAATAATTAAAATTAACTAAAATCGGTTCAGCCGTTTGGCCTGTACGTGGACACAAACAGATACACAGACACACAGACACACACTACAAACTTATAACACCCCTTTTTTAATCGGGGGTTAAAAATAAATTCGAACAAGAATTAAAAACTAGAGCAGTTATAAATTAATAAAATATTTCTATAGTTAATTTGTAAAACTATTTACAAATTATTTTGTTCAAGTGCTTTCAGTACGACGGTTAATATACAATATATTTTTTATTGAAGATTATAAATTACTAAAAAAAAAAAAAAATCTTATCATTTTGTCGACTGCCGTACTTTCTTGCATTACAACATTTCTCATTTAACCCAAAACGATCACTAGGGGTACAATTGGAAAAATTTGGGGTGGTTTTTAAGCACCAAAAATTATCAGGCGTCATAAGTTTTCCAGATGTTTGCTTGGTCAATTTTTTTTTTTTAATATACCATTGTTAGTTTCCCGGATATCAAAAATGCGTATCTATTATTAAAAAAAATTATATTATCAAAAAAAATATATTTACATATGCATGTACATATGTATGTATATGAACTAGAGAGCTGCTTAAACAGTCTTGAAATGTAAAAACGTCATGATTTTTAAATGTATTCACGTCGCATGTATTATACTAAACCAATGATGTCAGTTTCATGGCACAATTGTGCAAACTAAAATCACACACATTCTTATTCTCTTCCATTTAGTCGTCAATGAAACAGCGACGAAAACACATGCGCAGCGGGTGTATTAAATTCTTTATATGTAGATACAATGAAAGAAAAAAAGTGGTATGCGAAAAATATTTTATGATCAGTAATGCTTTTTGCGACATTCAATGTATTTTATGTTGCAAAACTTTTAAGGAAATAAATGAATATATATTAAAAACACGTTTTGGTTTTTTTGTAGCAGATTCACTAAACTGCATTTTAAATCAAAACTTAAAAGACCATTAACTCGGGAAATATTGGTCACAGTCAATTTTTTTGTTAAATTTTTTCTTCTTATTTTTCACGTTTCTATCAGATAAGATATTTAAAAATTTATTTTTAAAAATTCTTCATAGTTTCATACGAAAAGTTCACAGCCCCGTAACTGAGAAAATATGGGCCGCCCCAAAATTTTTTATTTAATTTTTATTCTTTATTTTTTAGTTTTCTATCATATAGACTCCTTTTTATATGTTATGACCTGCTTCACTAAACTGCATTTGTTGCAAATATTTATTTTTTTTCGATGTACTTCAGAGACGAGTAAGACAATTTTTCTCACACATACAACCATAGTTTTATTTTTGACACCACTGTACTAAACCAATAATAAATGCTGTCGTACTATAAGCGAAGCACGATGGATGTATTGGTGTATGTGTATACCAGTGTTAACAAGCGATGACGTCAAGACAGCTTGTCTATAACAAACACTCAAAAGAAGTACTGTTGATTAGTGTATGCTTGTTATTTTTCATATTGTACGTTTGAGTGTGTGTGTGTGTGTTTAATATGTGGATGGTAAGCTATTATGTGGTTAACCGCATACAACTAATGTTAATGCATGTGTGTGCCTTTGCATGTGCGCAGAAAAATAAAAAATCATACACACATACATGCATGACGTTTGTACACGCGCTCATTGGTAGAAAGAAGCAAGTATCACAAATTCTTCCGTCACGAAGTGTTTTCTTCTTTACTCTTATACCTACAATACTCAAAAAAATTTCTTGCAAACAGTGTTGTTAACGTTTGTTTTATAAGATTTCGCTGTAGTAGAACATTTGAAAAATCCCTCATGTCTTGAAAGTTCTTATAAGATGTCTTATGCAGGAGACTAATATGAACCATTAAATTGCTTAAAAATATAGAAGTATATTCTTTGCCTATATTTAGAAAATTAAATTTTTCTCAAAAACCATAAATGCACATTTCATATTTAAACACTTCCCTACACAATTGAATCGTTCGATTTTTAAAATTGGATTAAGCAAAAGTATGCTTTTTGACACCAAAATCCCACTGTGCATTGTGCTGCCACCTGGTTAAATATACTTAGAACGGAAGTTACTCTAAACGATGTGGCCAATTTAAATTTTCCGCCGCCAAAACAAACACCTTGCGCTATAACAATAATATAGAAAGTTATTTTAATTTTAGTTATTTCTTTAAATGACACACCTCCAAGATGTCACTAAAAAAGACTTGTCTCGTAAATAATGCTTCGTTCATTAGTTCTTTGTTGGTAAAAAACAAATAAACAAGTTTGTTTTGGTTGTGAACTCACCTTATACATTTACATATACACATACATACATATATACATACACAAATATGTATGCACGTACAAAAAAATATTATGTATTATTTTAATTGCCTAAAGATTCAATTTATGTCGCCTTCCTTCGCCTGTTCATTCATTAAGAATTTGCAATAAAATTCTTTTTTGCATAACAATTACAATGAAGAGGAGAGTATTTATTAGTTTTTTATCTTTTTAATTTTTTTATTAAACACTTTTTTTTTTGAGCAACACTTGTTGTTTTTATACTTGGTTTATCAATTTTACTTTAAAAAATTATTTATTAAACTTACAAATTTTATAAAAAATTATCGTTTTTTTAACAATCTCTATAATATTTTATTTGTGTTATTGCTGTTGTTTTGTTTCAAAATTTTATGGTTTTATTTAATTTTGTTGTTGTTGTTTAATAAAATTAAACTTCACTGCTCTAACACAATTACACACTATCAATGATGATAATCAATGTGCAGTCTGGTGAAATGAACCACATACATATTCACATTAAATTAATTTACTCTCACTTAAAGGCACTGCCAGTCTCACATACATATGTGTATATGTATGAATGTGTGTGTATCTGTGTGCATGTATGTATATCTTATAATTTTTTTAATAATTTCTATATGCATTAGAGATGTGCAAATGTCGTGATTTTAGCGTGTCACGCGTGAGTCACGCGTGATTCACGTGATTCGTGATCAAATATTATAACTAATCACGCGTGAGTGCGTGAGCGTGACTGAAAAAAAATTTAATCGTGCGTGATCGTGCGTGAGCTTTTTTTAATAATCACGCACGAATTCTCACGCTCTCACGAGATAACATTCCTGCATTTATTAGTATTTTATAATAATAAATGCATACATGTATAGTAATATGTATGGTAGTATGAGCTTACAAACATAATGAATACCCCCCAAACAAAATGTTTCTAATTTTTCTGAAGTCAGACTTGTCGTACCGAATTCGTTAAGACATTTCGGTAGTTTCTCTGAACAATTTGTTTTAAACATTAACCCCCATATTTATAAAAAAAATAAAATAAATTTGAAATTCATTTTAAGAAAATTTTGTATGGAAAATTTGAAATAAAATACATTTCAAATTCGTTTAAAATTTTATGAATATGGCGGTAAAACTTTGATTTTTGAGTACATTAGTAAAAGTATGTGAACATTTTTTTTTAAATAAATATGTATATGTTGATAAAAAAAAGAAAGGATTATAACAAATATTAAAAAACGTGAGTATGTGCAAATTATTTCGACAATAGCAGCAACATAACGGTGAAGCGGTACTCTGCTGTAAAAGCAAAAAAAAAAAAAAAATCGTGTCTACATGTCGTTACGAATTCGTACCGACTTATCGTAATGAATTCGTACCGACATTTCGTTACGAAGTCGTGTCAACCATTTCATACAAAAATTGTTACGATTTCGGTAATACTTCGGTACCGAAATCGAGAGATTTTGTCGACCAATCGTTACGAATTCTTTACGAATTCGGAGCATTTTGTTTGATGGGTACCCAGTGGGAATTTGAGTTAACTCAGAGTTATTGAATTATCAGCCAAAAATTAGTCAGAGGTGGTTAAAATCAGCGCTCATTTTGCATGTTAAAAGTGATCAGATTTAACATTGACTGGCCGCAGGACGAGTGCATCAGTTTTGAACTAACCATGAATTAGCTCATTATGAGTTGGCTTGTGCCAAATAAAAAAAAGAAAAAAGAAAGTGTTTTACATATTTAGTTAATTATGATTTAATTTAGCTCATTATTTATTAACATTTTTTAGTCAGATTAAAGTTTAAAGAATTTTAAATTATTTTTTTTAGAAACGAAAACGTGTATCGAACCGTGATCAATTTGTTTGTCAGCCATCATACTTAACACTTTGCCATCGCGCCATATAAAATATAAACGGCACAGAGTTATTATAAACATGCATTTTATGCTGACATCTTCTCTCTGAACTTTGACTGTATCAGGTTTGAGTTAACTAAAAGTTTGCTCAAAACTTATCGAAGAAGTTAGTTGTACAAAAACAACTCACTAATCTCTGCATCAGTTTTGTGTTAGCTTAAAGTTAGTTCAATACTTATCGGGAAGAAGACAGTTGTGCAAAAAACAACGGACTCACATCTGTATCATTTATGAATTAGTTCAGAATCTAGTCGTAAATGAGTTATCAAAAAGTCACCCATATTTTGAGCTAGCTAATAAAAATCAGACTGGGTACATACAGCTTTGTAAGTATATATGTATGTATGTTTCTTAGATACCCTGTAGGAAGTATCAATTGAGAAATACTACTGATTCAACAGTGCCTTTGTCAACAATACTACTGACGAATTGTACCGCAGAAAATGTTTTTTGCTTTAGGGGCCGTCCATATATTACGTAACGCTGTAGGGGGACGGGTGGGGTTCGAGTTTTGTTATGATTTGTTATGGCGGGGGTAGGGTGAAAATGTTGCGTAACAGAAAAATTTTAGAAATTTTTATTTTTTCTCATATAATATGCTTTTCTCATTTATTTGATATCATTTATTTAATTGATCATACGTCTTACCTTCACATTTATATTATGTATGTATACATACATACATGTGCGGAATGTCAATTTTTGATATACGAGAATTCGAATTCGAATATTTAAAATGATATCCGCGAATACGAATATTTAAAACGATATTAAATTAACTTTGCTTTATTTTAATTTACATTGTAAATTTTACAAGAACACGAGCATACATATATAAATACATAGATATGTACATATGTATATGTAAGAACCTATTTTTCAACCCAAAAAACATGCAAATTATATTATAAATATATTTTTTTGTGAGCGTGCATGATCGTGATAAGTTTTAAACCACTCGTGCGTGATTAAAAATATTTTATTCGTGAGCGTGTGTGATCGTGAAAATGTTCAAAATCATTCGTGCGTGAAAGTGCGTGAGTAAAATATTTTTCTACGTGAGCGTGCGCGTCGTGAGTCAGAAAATACTCACGTGCACATCTCTAATATGCATATCTGCACACACATAACGACTTATTTACCATATACTCATACACTTATTTAATTTTATTTTCTTTTTTTTTATATGAAAATGCAAGTGTATGGGATACATAAATGTTTTTTATTTGTTAATGGTTTTCCTTTCTTGTTTTTTTTTTTTTTTTTTTTTTTTTTTTTTTTTTTTTTTTACTGAAAAGAACGATCTTGTAACCTGCGCTGATGTAGTTTGACTAGCTCTCACTCACTATTAAAGCAGTTAAAGTAAAGATAAATTTGTTTGATTTTTTCACTTAAAAAAAAAGACTCTATCACTTCTAAACAGTGTTGCCATCGTGACCAAAATGTTCTAAGATATCTTGCAGATAGTGTATACTTTTATTGTAAAAATTTTTTGTTTAATTTCTATACCTGTATATCGTCACCTTAAATGCAAACGGACGTAACTACAAAAAAAAAAAACTATCAAATCATTAGTAATAAAGTGTTCTTGAAAATTTTATTTCGAAATTTACTTGTAGTATGGATACTTGTATTTTTTTTAACCATTTATTTTCTTTTTATATTTTTTATTTTTTATTTTATTTGCGTGAACATGAGTTTGATAAAATGAACTTTAACAACTGTCTACAACATTTTTGCGCACGGATCATACATACCTAATTTTTATTCCTTTTATACCTAGAAATAAGAAAAAAAAAACAAAGACTAGTTCTGAATTTGCTTTTAGGTGTGAAAAATGGAAAATTCGAATAAATGAAAACACATAAAAAAATGGACTCACAGATTATTTATTAAAAGATACCGAACATTCATTTATGATTTATTCTTAAAATAGAAGTTTTAAAATAAAGTCCAAACGTTTAAAAATGAACGGTTTTACATTTTCTGTCATGTTCAGTAGAACTTTCTCTTATTAACCCCCAAATATAGTCCCCCATCATCAGTGTGACCAGATTTTAAAATAACGTTACGTTCCAAAAAGAGCTAAAAATAAGCTAAAAACTAAAATTTTAAGCCATAAAATAAAGCTAAACTTTTTTCGGCTTCTTCCACGTTGCAATAGTTTATTATTGCTAAAATAACGTTAAATATATAAATACATAAACAGATTTCTCTATTATTTGAAATAAAAAATATTCAATAATTTTCAATTAACTTATTTATGCATTATTATATTTGAGTTATAAAGAAAAATAAAACAAAAACTTCCCAAAAATGTAAAAACATTTATAGCAAAATACGAAAACTTTTTTTAATTAATTAGTCTTATTAACAGAAAATCTATTTCTAATTTTTGTTTTAAACTCAACTCAAAGAAAATCTTTAAAAGTCTTATAGGCCATATTAATTTAACTTTTGCCATTGTAACTCCAAAAGTGCAATCAATGTCACTTATTTTTAAATTTGTCATTTTTCCTATAAATGCGCAATTTACATTTTTTTATTTTTAAATTATTTTTCAATGAAAAAATTTTATATATTTGAATGTTAAGAAATTATAATTTTTAACCTTCCTTCATCCAAAAAAGGGTGTTATAAGTTTGTAGTGTGTACAGACCAAAGTGCTGCATTGATTTTGAATTAGTTTATTTTTTGTTCGCAAGGTGACTTGGCCGAGGGTGTTCTTAGCTTTGTTTGAAGAAAATCTGTCCAGATGTTCAGATCGTTCACATCTTTTCTAGATATATTTAGTTGAATCTGTGTGTCTTTGACGCCGTATCTCCCAAACGGCTAGACCGATTTTAATTTTGTTTTTGTCGTTTGAAAAGTGACTTGATCTCGCCTATAATTGAAGAAAATCAATTCAGCCATTTAGTCAGTACACTTAAAATTTTTAATTTTTGTCATTATAACTTTTTTATGTCTTTAACATATTTTTTGAGAACATGCAATTTAGATTAAAAAACGGCTAACAAAGCTAAATGAGTTTTTAAAAAAAAAGCTAAAAGATAAGCTAAGAGCTAAATGGAAAATTTGCAACTAAATCCCAAAAAAATAAGCTAAATTTAGCTCAAAATAAGCTAATTTGGTCACGCTGCCCATCATACTTTCGGTATACTGGCCTTGGTAAAGTCTCTCAAATTCCATTATATCTTGATGGAAGCGATTATAATCAATCAAAATCTCGATTTCGATTTTTTGTGTAGTTACGTCCGTTTGTATTTAAAGTGACGATATGTAGGTACGTATGTATGTATGGATGTGTAGTGAGTATATTATCTGAAAGTGAAAGTTTTTTTTTTGTGGAAAATTACCAACTATCTATGCCAATCATTAATTGTTAAAATATACGCTGTGGATTAGTAGTGAAAAATTAGATTTATTGAAATTTTTATAGCTATTCCAAATTTGTTATTAACCGAAAAAAAATTCAAATTCAAGTGAAGCTTCTACTCAATTTTACAATAATTCAGTCGGCTATCTCTATAAAAAGTGTCCATCCATCCTGCTTTCGATGCTGATTTTAAAAAGATTTTCAAATTGGTTTGTACTTTTTTTTCAATTTATTTTTATGTTTGCTATATTAACCGCTTTTTAAAACACCTAAAATAGGAGTATACACGCCCACTAATTGTGTAGTAGTATGTTTTTTTATATTTTTCTATGAAACTGATTCTTACAAAACTCTATGCAGACCTTGGGCCCTTTTAGGGTACCAACTCACGTTTAGAAAAGTAGGCTGGGGCCACACCCATGACAAGTTGGCATAAACTCACAATATTGTAGTTACTTTTGACAGATGTCTATTACAACTTTGCAGGCCAAATTTCAACCAGTATCGTGCTAAAGTTACAATGACTTAAACAAAAATGTTGAGTAGTTGCCGAAAAAAAAATTTCAAGATGAAAAAAAGAGATAAAGTACCAACCGGTTAAAAAGATGGAGTGTTAATTGGGAACTGAGAAGAAAGTCCCATTTTTTGAGCAACTTTCGAACCAAATATTCATTTGGTATTATGACGCACATTTGACAAATTTTTTTTAGTCCTTTAAACACTAGATATAGTTAAAATCGACAAAATAGCCTACAATTCGTATTCGACTGCACGAAAACATATAAAAAATATCCTTAACACTTATATTCTTAATATTTTTTATATTGAACTACTGCGTTACACAAAAAATTTGTTGCCCAACTAAATTTTCAATGGTGCTGCCAGCTCATATTACAAATATGATATGTAATAGCCAGCAAAGATCGAAAATAGTATGCAACAATAAGGTTCAAAATCTTTGTTTGCATAACAATTTGTATATAAAATAAATGGCTTGGTTATAGATGCTAAGTAAACTTTAGTTGCGTTGCCAGTTGGCAACTAACAGGTATTAATTTAATGGTAATAACATTGGCAGCCACAAGTTTTTAGTTGCTGCATTGTTTTTAAAGCAACAAGGCGGTAATATTAAAATAAAAAATTGAATTCAATTAATTATGTGTTCCTCCCTTGGGAAGCCGAAAATATGCTTTACAGCTAAAAGATAAAAATTATTTTAAGCAATAACTTTTATTCACAGTAGAACCGGTAATTCTAAAGGATTTGTATTGTCTTTTAAGACCGTCTGATGGATTCATAATTTTGTATGATATTTCCTTCTCTTTTTTGAAAAATAACTCCTCATTGAACTAATCATTTTTATGATAAGCACTTTTGTATTAATTTTTTACTTAATAATTTTCTTTTTAGAATTTATATTTTGAAACTTTACTTATTTTACTTTCAGTTGCCAATCTGTCATTGTCATATTTTTGGTAACTTTTTTGGCAATGCGAGAAAATTGTCATACATAATTCTATTTTCAATTCCAGTTAAGAACTTTTAAGACATGGGGGATTTTTCAAATGCTATACTACAGCGAATTCTTCTAAAAGAAACGCTTAACAACACTGTTGGCAACACATTTGTTTCAGTTATTGCAGGTATAAGAGTAAAGAAGAAAATTGTGACGGAAGAATTTGTGATGCTTGCTTCTTCATACGCATGGGCGCGTATACAAACGTCACTCATGTAAATACACACACACACTCAAACATACAATATGCAAAGTAACAAGCATACACGCATCAGCACTACTTCTCTTGATTGTTTGTTATGAACTTATGAACAAGAAACTTCCCTCTAGTCAGCTTAGAACCAGCCGACAACTTTCCTTTTATGTGCTAGTAAAGATACGTTAGACAACAGTTCTAGTGTATTTCTAATGATATTGTCAATGAACGCGTCAGTAGATTTTTTTCTTTTTATTATGCTGTGCAATAATATTAAATAAATATATGTAGACGAGGGTCACTAAAATCTACTGGTGAATCTTTGGTTCAAATATCTCCACATGATCATAAAGGAAATACCTTCTCAATAGTGCTAAAGTCTACTGGTAGATTTTCAATGACAACCCTATGTTATTTGTCAATAGGAATTTGCATTGGCTGGGGTACACCTAGTCAGTAGCACTATTGACACTATTCACTAGAAAATTACTATAATTTTACTATTGACATCGAGCGAGGAAATATCGATATTTTAGACTAGAGCCCCTAAAATGTACTAGTGAATCTTTGGTGTCAATGTCTCCATGTGGTCCCAAAAGAACTACTTAGTCAGTAGTGCTACAGTCTAGTGGTGGATTTTTAATGACAAGTTAATGTTAAATGTCAATAGATGATACCATTCGCTGGGGTACACCTGGTCAGTAGAACTACTGACAATGTCACTAGTAAGTCATTACAATTTCACTATTTGCACTTTCTGCATGGTTTCGCGACATCGCTTGTTAACACTCATATTCACGAACACCAATGCATCCATCTTGCTTCGCTTATTATTGATTTAGTATAATACATGCGACGAGAATAGATTTAAAAAACAAGACGTATTTACATTTCAAGACTGTTTACGCAGGCCTCTACAATAGAGACACTACTCCATAATTTTTTATGTGCGTACCATCCACGTAAGTAACAATACGGGAAATTTCCTTTTGTTAAAAATTTAAATTTAGAATAGGACATCCCTTTATCTATAATATCCAACTTTATAAAAAGTGGGCAAATGACTCTTTCCAATACATCAAGTGTATCTTCCAATATCCATGGGTCGTAATAATTCTAGACTAAAATCAATCCCAATACTTGAGCCTAAATGAAACTTGAGCGTATCTCACTCTACTTTTTCATAGTGAAAGTGCTGCGACTTTTTTCTATACTATTTTTGCCAGCTAAGCCAAATATCTAATTTTATAAAGCAAGTAATTTGGCAATAAAAATTGTCTTAGATTAAACGAAATAACTTTAATACAGACACCAAGGACGTAACAATCTAAATTTTTATTACAAGAATTTTTTCGCCTTTAAAATAATTAAGTTTCCGTTACCTACAGTGTGCTGGCCCAACTATACTATATTCTTTCTATTATCTACTATCTATTACTTACGGTCGATATCTCTGGGAACATAGAAATGTTGTTAGCACTTTACAACTTATGATTAAATGACAGAATTTTTTAATGATACTTTTTTAATATTTTATAAAATATTAACAGCCGTACTTAATTTTTTTTATTGTATAAAAAATTATTAAGGCTTTATAAAGGGTTTTTAAAACAAATTTTCACAAAAAAATTTTCTTAAAAATCCTTCATAAAGCCTTAATAAGTTTTATAAATAAGGCTGAAAAGCTTTTAATTTTTAAATAAATTTTTTTAATCTTCTGCGATTTTGTGTTGATATTTAAAAATTGAGTTGACAATCAGCGTTGCCGCTTTGGTTACTTTTAACCAAAATTGGTTACTTTTTTTCCATTTTGGTTACTTTTCTTCAACACAAAAATAACCATGTTTATATGGTATATAAATTTGAATATAACTAACTATGGAGATAAACTATCACGTGATTAAAAGATTTTTCGTGGCTAAAAAAATATGGATGTGATTTTCAAACAGATGGTAAATATTGTATCCCAATAGAAATTGCTCAGATGTTCTAAATTGGAAATAAGAAGTTAAATTTTGGGACAAAGTTTCAAAACATACAAATGAATTCAACGAAAATTTTTTTGGTGACTTTATTGAATTTTGTTTTTAGTTTAATGCCATTTTCACACACTTCGGGGTCTTCTGAAAGAATATTTTCCCAGCTAGGTTTAGTCAGAATTAAATTCAGGAATAAGATTGATTTCAATACCAACTCTGTAATACATATGTATGTATATTTTAATAGTTTATCTATTCAGTCATGTGTTTGGATAACGAATATAACACTGTGTTTTTTTTAAGTCATGGAAATATAATCATATACGAACACCACTGCATGATAAAAGGCAAAAAAAAAGACCGGTGTCTTGCCCCAGGTCATGCACATTTTTGTTTGGCCAAAGATTTGGGGCCTCGGTGTCATTTTTGCATTTTCTCCGGTTCATATCGTTCGGAATTTTGATTTACTCTTTGAGGCAAAGTTGTAGCTCTTGTCATACAACAAAAATTGTGAATATATAAAATTAAAAAAATATTACCTTCAAGATCAAAATCGCAAAAAATTTTAAAAAATTTTGAGTTTTATACCTTTTCCCTTGTTCAGGTACATAGGTAGCAAGCGGTTCAATATCAAGGATAAAAATGTACCTAAGATCTCAATAAACAACTTTCTACAACATATGAACTTCCTAGGAATGATTCTTAACACCGTTTGGGTAGCGCTTAGGCAGCCACAAAAGTAAAAAATTTCAAAGCAAATGAAATTAAAAAAACAGTGTTAAGAATCGTTCCTAGGATCGATTGATTGGTGGTTGATTGTTTCCTTGAATATTCACCGGTTTGCTACCTATGGACCTGAACAGGAGAAAAAATGTGAAAAAATCGAATTTTTTAAATTTGCCACAGATACATATATTTCTTAACGGAAGTACAAATAAAACAGTACATATGTACATATATTAAATATATAGAGATTTTGGTTACTTTTTGTCTCGTTTGGTTACTTTTTTTTCCATATTTTGGTTACAAAAATATTTTGGTTGTGGCAACGCTGTTGCAATACTGCCGTACATGTTCGTTTCGCTCTCTTCTCTCCTTCTACTGTTAACCAGTGTGCACACTTGATTTTTTTCAAATTCGGTAGAATCGTCAAAAAAAAAATCGGTAGATTTGAATGAAATTCGGTAGAAATTTTTTTTATTCAGATAAACTTAAAAAATAACAATTCAAAGAAACATAAAAAAATAACAAAATATATGTACTTATATATAAAGGGTAAGTGCAAGGAGTATCAAACTAAACAGGTTCCAAAAGCGCATTTACAACTTCACATGTGATTGGAAATTAAACTGCCATAAACAATGAAGCATTTTCAATAAAAAAAGTGTCATCCCCAGTTATTTGCTCTTACCCTTTATATATAGATATGCTATACATACATAAAATAATATACATACATAACAGGAATTCAGTTTTTGTACATAGGTTTTATAAAGCTACTAAAATAACTTTTATTTGACAAACATTTGTAGCTACAAAGATTATATCTAAGATCAATTTATGAATTTAAACTTTTATGCAAAAATTATTAAATCATTGGTAGGAATAAATATTCTTTGGCAAATATTGGGTTACTTATAGTTTAAATTTTTAACCGATTTCTTTGTTCTGTTTTAATGATTTTCATGACAGAAAATGACCGCTCTGCGGCCGCACTGAAATGTGGCAAAGTAGGCAATTTACACATATATCGACTCAAATTACTAAATAACAATATTCGGTAGATTTTAGGCCTTGTTCGGTAGAATTGGTAGATTGTTAAATTCACAAACATATTCGGTAGAATCTACCGAATATCGGTAGAAGTGTGCACACTGCTGTTAACGGTTAGTTATGTTTAACACAAATGTTAGTGTTACGAGTTCTGCTAACTTACATTTAGCATTTTCATGTTAGATTTTTTAATAATTTTTATTTAATATTTTAAATTTTGTTCATAATTTTTAAAAGAAAATTGATAATTATTAACTTATACATTTTATTATAATTTTAATTCCAATATCGAATCAAAGGGCGCTAATAAAAAACGAGTAGAGTGCTGAGTTTTTTTTTAAAGAGACATACATATATAAGTAAAACTTTTATTTCACTACTCGTATCTTGTCGGTTTGAAAGTAAAGAAAATTTCAATGCAGTAGTTGGCTATAGTTGACTGAACTCTGTGGTAGACAGTGTGACCAGATCCTAGAAATTTTTGCGGCTAAATTGACTTCAAAATAAAGCTAAAATATGCTAAAAAAAATTATTAAAGTGCTAAAACATACTGCTAAAACTTAATATTTACCTTTTTTAATCCAATTGTTTCTTTTAAAGTTGTTATTTTTGTAATTTCTGCTTACATCGCCTTACTAATATTAAATAAAATGTATTTCCTTTGAATGAAACAGATTTTTTTTTAATTACAAATTATTTCTTGAACCTAAACTGCATTATGTATAATGAAAAACTGGCATGAAGTTAGCATAAGTGGCAAAATCAAACATACGCTTAACGATTTTTGGCCCATAATATTCACCCTTATTCTATTTGGCGTCGGCAACATAACACGACGTCGTTTTTAATGTTTTTTATCAAATCGGTATTCCCGTAGATAGTATTGCCATTTATCGATGACTGTCAGCATATGTTTGGTATTCTGAAAGAAACATTGATGTTGGTTGATGTTGCCGTTCATTTTGTCGTCAGTGTTTTTGATGTCGTGTTCTGTTGTGTGCATGCCTCAACGAATTTGAAAAATAAATAGATATAAATAGATATAAAAATGTACATATTTATTTGAAAAAAGTTCTTAAAAAAAGTGAAAAATATAATATGGACAAAATTAAAATTACCAACCCCAACCAATTTGAAAAGCTTGTGGAAGAGTTGGAAAAGTCCTTCTTTTGCTAGAGGATTCCTCAGAGGTAGTGTTCCTAATAATTTCAAGGTGCAGTGGGAAAGTGAGACTGCATTAAATTCCCTCGGTCCACCAATTAGAACTAGTGGTGGATGGCAAAATGTAAGGTAAATAGTGGTTGGTAAAGTATACTGTATGATAAAATTTTTTTACAGGTCATTTTCCTAAATGATGTTTTGTTCAGCCGAAAATATTTGTAAAATATTAAAAGGATGAACATTACCCATTACTTATCACTTACTTTTCCTTGGGTAACTGGCAAATGCATGACTTTTGTCTGAGAAATCTTATTTTCACTATTAATTTTTTTTTCGTCGTCTCAAATAGGAAAGAAAAACATTTTATTTTAATTTATTTACAAATCTTTTACTTATTCAAAAATACTTTTACCAAAAATAGTAAACAAAATGAACCAGCTGACTGAAATATTGGATATGTGTATTGTATTTATCGATAAACAGGCAACGTCGTCATAACACTGTTAGGGAATACAAAGTTAGCATTGATGTTGTGTTATATTGATGTTGTTTCAAAATTGATGATGATGTTGCCGACGCCAAATAGAATAAGGGTGATTATTACATTAAAAATCACGCTAGGATTTAATATTGGGTAAAAAGTACATCATGCGCCGACTTTTAATGACAAGTTTTATGGAGGAACTCGTGTATAATAATAATGTTTTTTTAGACTGCCGGCCTTTGGCCGGGGTTAAGGACTTTCTGCACCAAGGTATTTCCTGAAACTGCGGAGCATAATAAAGATTTCTGTCTTTGCAAAGTTTTCCTGCTTAAAAACGTTTTCTAGACTGCTAGAAAATTTAACTTATTTAAATTTCGTCACTTCCCAGAAAAAATAGTGATTTGGAAGCAATAACAACAACAAGCACTAACGTAAGGCGGACTCTCTAGCAAAATAGAAAGTTATCACAAAAAATTTTGCAAGCCAGTAATTTTTGCATCTGAGTATTATTTCTTTGAAGCACTTTAGTAAGCTAAATGTGTTGATTCTAACTGGCTCATATCGAACAAAAAAATTCCTTATTCATGCGCAACATCAAGTGATTCTGTAACATTGTATCCCTCACAAATATGCTTCGGGAAAGCAATAATTTTTGCTGGGTTATGCTAAGTAAATACTAGTTTGTCACTATACATAAAGTATTTAAAGCAAACCAAAAATATTAATTCACGGACGGTTCTTCGAGAAGAATTCGTTTCTCACTTACGTTTCGTTTATAAACAACGTTTAAAAATCGGTTTTTGTAAAATATTCTAAAGTTTTCGTCTATTCAATTTTAACGTAAAAAGTGCAAAGTTTGTACAGTCTTAGGATACGGTATTTATAACGTGCACAGATCCAAAGTTGCGAAACATTGTAACCATGAGCACCAACTTTGCAACCGATGCGCTGATTGATTGTTTGCGGTGTTCTAAATACTTGTCAACGACGTTTTGAAAGGGTATGCATTGTCAATGTTTTGTTCTGCAGTGTTGGAAGGCAGTTGACGTTTTGAAAGTCAGCCTCTTTTACGTATAACAGATATTGTTAAAAGTTATGTAGATTAATATGAAAAAATGCTAGGAAATGCTAAATAAAAAATTGAAAAATGCTAACGAAAATGCTAACTGCTAAATCGAAAGTTTTGCAGCTAAATCAACAAAAAAATGCTAAATTTAGCTGTAAAAATGCTAAAATGGTCACGCTGGTAGTAGAGTATATTTGCTACTTACGTACATATCTGTGTATGTATGTTTATAATATATAAACTTTATATGCATGTGTGTACAAATCTAGAGACGTACTCTTCCAAGCATTTTTTGTTGAGACTTACTTGTATTGTTATTGTTTCTATCTGTTAAAACAAACCATTATTACACATTCGCAAGTACGTGGTAAAACTAAAAAGTTTTCGATTTCAAGCGGCATCATTCAAAATATTTAATAACTTAAGCTGAATATACAGTTGGCATTTCTTTTGCTGTCGTTTTGGGGAGTCATTGTAAATGTGTGGCAATACCCTTCACAAATATTGAAAATGACAAACTTTGCCACTACAACACACTGCACTAAGACAAAAAACATTCATTCAGTTAATGAAGTAGTATCATTAATAATTCTTCATTGTACACGTAAAGAAAATATATGGTTGAGGTAACCATAATCAAACAGCAACATACTATGATTGAATTATATGGTTGCAGTCAAATCATATTATTGTTAATAGAAAAGCAAACTTTAAATAATATTATTATCTGAGTTAATAATAATATTATCTACAAAAACAATAAACTTTGTTACAACTAATCTTAGTATTGTAAATATGACAACACTATTGTTAGATGTGACTAAAATATAATTGAGACTCACCATACCATGATCTAATATTACATTAATATTGTTAAATACGACCACAGTTTTATTTAATATAATAATACTATTTTGTTTTTTAATCATATATTTATTGTAGAAACAGCTGTGCATTAAATTCGAAATAAAAATAAATTCATATTGTTGAAATAAAATGTATATATAGATATGTATACTTACACGAAATACAGACATGTCTGTATAAAGAGATACACAAATATTTATATATTTTTATTGGTCTAACCTTTTGTTTATACTTTATTTATTTATTAATTTATTTAATACCACGTGTGCGCTACCGATAGCTTACAAACGAAATACTGAACTGACAGATGTTTTTGAAAAAGATTTTTTTTTTAACTCAACATAGTATGGTTTTGGATAGCATTATATCGCTATTTACATCACATTATTTTTAAATAATAATACAAATTATGTAGTTGTCATAAATTTTTAACAAAACTTTATTGTTAAATTCTAACCATATCCCACTTTTTTATGGATGTGATAATGTAATTATTAAATTCAAACATTACTCTGTTTATCGTAACGAAATAAATGTTTAAAATAACAATAATTAGTTTTCAACGACCACACATTTGTTTCAGAGAACATAATGTTGTTTTCTCAACCATTCTACAACCATATCTTTTCTTTGCGTGTATGCATGAAATTGTTCATTAGCTTATTGAATGAAAGTTTTCATTATATGCATGAAATTCTTCGTTAATACAATGAATTCTTACGTTAGCAAATGAAGGTTTTTCTTTCAGTGTGTAATGTTTGCTTGCAATGTGACTAAATGCCATAATGTGTACTCAGCTTGATTTTTTTTCCCAAAAATTGTATGTTGTAGGGAATTAAATTTAACCAGCACAGCTAGTAAAAAGGGTCAGTAATAAATACAGGGTGGGGAATGGAACATTAAAAAAATCTTTAACTTTTTTATCACACTCTGTCCCAAAAGTTAATATTTAATTTGTTCAGCTGAAAAAAGCTAATAGTGTTTTCACACTGACATGGTTTTAATAAAAGTTGGTTTTGACGTTAAAACCAACTGTTAAAACCTGGTTTAAATTGGTTTTAAGTTGGTTTTATAAAATGCAACCTTGTTTTCGCTGTACTAAATTCAGTGCTGCCAAGTTAAAATGTCCGGAAGCAGCTGATAATGTTTATGCCAGTGAAAAAGAATAGATACCAATTGATAAATTTTCAAATTAAGGATAGATGCAGCCGCAAAATAATCTAAAAATTGCAGAAAAAAAATTATTTTTTGGACGAAAAACAACTGAAATATTTTCACTGACCCATCTGCCGATAAAAAAAAAACATTTTGTAATGTATTTGTGATTTGTTTTATTTCCAAGCACTTCTTCACTTTGTATAAATTGTTCCATAATTTTAAAGTGTTTATATACAAAATATAAAATAATTTTCATTTAGGAGCGCATTTTGAAATTTATGAGTGTTTCATACAAGCAAAAACAGTTGTTGCACAGCTTATCAAATATATGTATGTTATAAAAAGTAGAAAAAGTACAACAACAAACAAACGCATTTCTATGGGAGATATATTTTATTTTGAAAAAAAAAATAAATATTAGACAGTCTGTGACTTAAAACCTCAATTTATCAAACTTGCAGTGTGAACACAAGATCAGCTGTTTATGGTTTTAACTTTAGGTGTGAAAACACTATAACCCGCAATAATTAACTTAAATACATTTTATTTTTTTGTTGATGGGATATATTTTACGTGAACAAAATTTTCGCCTCTTATTCCCGATAAGGGTGATTAATTTTTGGAAAAGAGTGCAATAAAAAAATTTTAAAATTTAAAATAAAATACGAGTAAAAATGCACATTTTATTTTATTTTTTTCATTTAAACATCTTTGAACTTTTTTTTTTAATAAAAAAAAGGTTATGGAAACTTTTGCTACTGCTCTCGTATAAAAGAGAAGTAGCTATAGTTATTGTCTTATTTTTCCACTTACATTCGCATTAAATACACTGGTAAACATATGATTTGGTATTTTTCTTATATTTCACATTATATTCTTTGATTTTGCTTTCATTTTTCTAATTTTTAACATTTCAGTTCATTTCTATTTGGCTGCACAATGCCGCATATAAATTAATTTATTTTTATTAGTAACATTAATTTATCGACGTACATACATATGTATGTACTTATGTACATAAGAACATAAAAACAATGCGCAGCAAAATAAATATTGGAAAAATTCCACTCTTTTTAGTAAAACCGCTCTCTTCGTTTGTAGTAGTATGTAATTGTTTTCTCTACAGAAGGTTATTTATCAAAGGTAAATTTTCTATTGAATAATATTTGTCCTCAATGGGTTTTGCTTTGAGGCTTTCTGCGATTAACTGGTCTTTATTTTACTTTTATTTTATTTATTTTTTAACGAATTGCGTAAACACAGATGCCAAGTATTTGCATAAATTAAACGAAAAGAAATGCCCCACCACACACACCAACAATTTATATATAAAATTTTGTCTAGCGATCGGCAAATTTATTTTTTTTACACTTCAAAGGAACACACTAGTTTGGCACTAATACACAACTGCAATAACCAACGACACCAAAAACTAAAAGAAACAAAAAAATAAACACACACTTACTCAGTTAATCAAGCAACAACGTCAATGGTATAATTTTCAGCCAAGTTATTGATTGTATTTTATTTTATTTTATTCAAGCTTTTTGGCAGATCAGCGAAGAGAGTGTGCCCCCCAAAATCACTGTTGTTTTGTTTTCTTTTATTTCTTATATTTTTTCAAACACTAACATGGCCCCCATAATGTGGCAAAGATAATGTTGTTGTCTCTTTCCTAAAGCTGAAAATAATATCCAATTTTTTATTAATGATCTTTACATAAAGCGAGAGCAAAAGAGACAAACATATTATTAATTACAATTCAATTAGATCTGTTATTATCAAAAAGCTTTACTGTTATGTTTTGTTTGTTTTCCAGTTCAGAGGGGTGAAAAAATAAAGCCTGCTTTTAGGCGCAAACAATTAAATGCATACACATACTCACTTATTTACACACAGTTAGCGTTGCCAAATGTGCAGTTTTAACTGATTTGAGCAGTTTTTTAAAGCATAGAGCAGTTTTGCAGTTTTTTGCTTAAAAAATAAGTTTTTCTATAAATTGTGCAGTTTTTAATTTTTACTTTATCTCAAGTTTGTTATTTTAGTTCTTTTAATTTTTTTTATTTTGCTTAATATAATAGTGAAGGTTTATTAGTACTTTTTGAAACAGCTAGAGAGAATTCACACGAAAACTGTGTTTTTCTTTATGGAATTTGGTCTTATTGTTGGCAAGTTGGGTTTATACGGACGTAACACTTCCTTTATTAATATAAATTCACACTACCTTATTGGAAAAGAAAAACAAGTTTCTTCATTGATATATTTCGATTCCTTATAGAATGAGATAAAACATGACGAATTATATACCAAATTAAAGGATAGACCCTATAGAACTTGAAGCCATACACATTTTTTCAGAACTCTCTTAGCAAAATTTCAGTAATTCACAGAAAAAAAACAACATTTTATTTTGGCTAAATAAATAATAAAATAATAAATAAAAAATAAATAAATCATTGTGCGCTTCAAATGAAGCAAAATCTTAAAAAAAACAAAAGCAAACCTTTTAGAATAGAATATTTATTGAATTTTTGATCCACTCACTTCTTTAGGTTGATTCGGAAAAAAAGAATTTCCCTGTGTAATTTAAAGCGAAATATCCGATAGTGCAACTAAAACACTTCAATTTCAATTAATTAAAAACTTTATAAATTTGTAGAGCCATATTTTTTTAACTGAAGCCGACGTAACAAATTGCCAAACATTATCAAATCATGATATAAAAATAAGGCAGCTATAGACGTATGGTTAACACCCCTTCCCCCAAAATATACAAAATGCTAAAGAATTTTTTATGAGCAGTTTTTCACATGAAAATCAGTTTTGTTATTCTAAATTTTCAGTTTTCCAAAAAAATATTATGGCAACGCTGCACACAGTTTCCTTTTAATTTATTTTCTTTATTTTATTATTTAGTTATTTTTTCTTCTTCTTTCTGGTTAAATAGCATTTTCTAAATTAATCTAATCAAGTGTTTATTCATTATAAACTTGCCTGGGATGCGTTTTCTCTATTAAGGATAAGTAAATTTTAAGCTTTAAATCTTACGTCATCTATTTTTTAAATTAAATGAAATAATAATATATAATTTTTTTATGGTTAAATTGCGAATTATTTAAAACGAAAAAAGAAATTAACATGTGTTAAGGCATTATTTACTAGTTAGTATTTAAAAATACTCCTTGTTTGAAGTACCAGTAGTACAAAAAAAAAAAAATAATAATTAAATAATATTAGCTTAAAGATTAAGAGAAACACTAAAATTTAATTAATTAAAAAAATTATTTTGTAATTGTTGCTTGGCTGGATAAAGATAAATGTCACATTTTGTTTTTTTTTTAATATATATTTCTTCATTTGACACTGTCCTGCAGTTTTATTTTCATTATTCGTAACGTCTGGAATTGTAGGATTGTATCTTTTCAACGGTGCATTCTAAAGCTGCCTTGATATCATTGAAAACAGGCACACCTTGCCTTTTGGCCAAATCAATCAAATAGGAACGACCACGATTGTAGTCCTTAATGGCGGTAGCAGTGAGCTGAAAGACAAAAAATTCATAAGACTTATCAATATATGTATGTACATATGTATGTATCGATGGTCTCAAGTAGAAAGGTCCTAACTCAAATAATTATAACTTTACAGGATAAGGTAAAAACATAATAGAACTGTAATATTCAATATGTAAAATTGTGAAAAACTGCTTGTAAAATCGTTATTTTTTGCACTATTGTAATAAATTTTTGTGACAATGGGTATTTGTGTGAAATGTATTGGAATCACTGAAAAACTCAATTTCACAAAAAAAAAAAAAAAATACGAGTTACGGCCTTTCTACTAGAGACCATCGCTATGTATGTATGTACATATGTATGTATCTCGTAATTTTTTTTGGCGAAAATCATGTTAAAAAAATAATTATATCTTACAAAGAAAGTATCAACGCACGTATTAAAAATTAATTATTAGATGCACAATGGGCCAGCATTTTTTTTTTAAATTAAAGAAAATAGAACAACGTTATTAAGGCTATCTTAGGTAACATTATTTAAGGTAAGGACAATTTTAAATAACGAGAAAAGCATTCTATGCACAATGGGCCAGCGGATAAAATATTCGTATATTAATCATAAATTTTTGTGCATTTTGACAATTGTGACATTTTTTTCTTTAATACAATTAGTTTTTTTTTATTATTTTAGCTTAGAAAAACTTATTTGTCATGTGTGACCGTACTTTAGGAACTAACATTTATAGGAGCAAAAATAATTTTGTTTAATCTATTTTTTGAAGGTAATTTTTCTAAAAACTATTTTTTATTAATGGAATTCACAGCTCGTATTAAATTTAAAACCCTTTTAAATATACTACGATTTAAAATGTCCAAACGTGAACGACCTTTTCTTCTGTATTGTAAGAAATGTTTACTGTTCAATTCAAAGAGAGAGAGAGAGAGAGAGAGAGAGAGAGAGACAGAGACTCTCCTCTAAGAGTATTTGTATGTATCTTGTTCTTCTTTTGTGCAAACTCCGGTACTACCCCTTTTTAGACAAGGGATGTTTACTTTGCAAAGTCTTAATTCAGCTGGGAGAATGACAGAAAGAGATAGTATTCCTCCATCTGTCTTTAAGACAGTTTAATTAAGACTTTGTAAAATAAACTTTGCGTTTCTAAAAGGGGTATAGATAAATTCAGCTACAACATCTAATGCAGTTTTTAGTAAAGTAAATGGTGTAGGCATAGTTAATTAAAAATGTATGAATTTTGTTGTTGCCGTATTTTAAATGTACCACAATTTACCAAAGCTACAATATATAAAAGATCTACAATAGCCCATGGCGAATACCGCTATTGTTATTACAAATTCGTGTTTAAAATGATCTTTTTTGTTAAAAAAATAAAAAAAAAATAAAATCAACCAACAACTCACCTTCTCATTACCAATAACACAGTCATCGGGTAACATTTGCACAGCCAACACAACGTTGTACATGAGGCCAATACAGTGGGCCGCCAGAGTCATGGGGGCGAGAGAGCGCGTCTCGTTAGTAATAATGAATAGCAGTACACGGCTGGAGTCCAGTATTGAAGGGTTATAGAGATTCGTGCGTACCGGAGATAAAGTCCAGCTAAGAGATTCCTCAGCAATAGTTACCTCTTCAACTTCTTCGGCTGTGTTGGTGCCACTATTGGTGCGGCATTTCCGCCGGGTGCGCATAAAATTGGCTGTCGCTGCTGTGGGCTGCCTACGTACTCTCCAACTGCCGCTCGATGTACTTTGAGCCGAAACGTCATCATCGTCCTGTTGCAACTTGTTGTTGTCCGGTAAATCCAATTGACTAGGGTTTATACTTTCGTGCAGCGAAGGTAAATGATAGGAAATTCCCTTTGCCTTCAAATAGGGTATAGCTAGTTCTTGACGCCACTTAGTACGCAAAAGGCAACTGCCTCCCAAATAGACTTCACGAAAGTCCGGCATTTGGTAGGCCAGAGCGGGGTCACAACAATTGATGGAATTTATTGAGCTGCTGCTGGAGAATACAGAATCATTCGAATCGCTTTCTTCTTCCGTGACTGGGACATGAGATGTGTTGTCAATGTTGAGCGGCGAGTGAGCTGTGAAAGCTGAAGTTTGGGGTTGTATGGTTTGAGTAGTGGTTACTTCAGTGGTTTCAACAGTTTCCACATTAAGTAGAACTTGTTGTTTTTGATTACCTAATTGAGCTTGTGAACGGGATCGTAGCGGTTCTATAGGCTGCGGCGATGAGGTACCGCTGTCACGATTGCGCGTCAATAAATCATTTAAATTCAGGCTACGCTCCTCATTGCCGGGCACACTGGTATTGCTGGAAGTTCGTGAAATATTTTTGCTAAAATAGCTAATGGCAAAAGTGTCCTCTCCTGATTCAAAAAAAAAGAAACAATTATGTAATTCAAGTTTTGTTTATATTTTTAAATTTGTGTTAAAAACTTACCCTGCAAGTTAGACAAATAAACGGGCGGTGGGGGCACATTGGTTCCCTTAATCGGAGAAATGCAGCCACTTTCGTGTATCTCTTGCTGCAGCACCGACAAATAGGCCGATATAACACAAAACAAATTGAAATCTAGATGATCTAATGGAGCGTTATTGTTGACTTTAGAGTGTCGTTGCTGTTGCTGTTGCTGCTGCTGTTGCTGAGCACTTAAGGTATTGTTGACATTGTTTTGTATTTGAGAATTTGTACTATTTTTGCAGTTGCTGTTGTCATTGTGCAAGGCCGCTAAAGCTTCTCTTTGAGTTGCAATTATTTTATTTAAATTGTCCATGTTAACGAGACTTTGAGCATAACCCAAATATAAGAGAGCTTGTTGACACTGTTCAACAGTGATAAGATCGTAAATGGGGTTGACACGATCAAAAGCACCACGTATAACACTGTAAAAGAAATTTCAAATGAGTAAAAAAAGTTAATTCTATATACGAGTACTTTTGAGTAGGAGTATTAGAAAGAAAAAGAAAATGCTGTTCACCATACAATCTACTCATAATATTGTCCTGGTGGCTTGGATTACGTCGCTGCCCGCTTCAAGGAGAACCTAGAAGGTTCCTTTTTGAAAGACCGTTAACCGTATGCAAGTTCTCCAGTACGGTGATTGATATTAGATTTCTCTGAAAGATCATCTGTGTCTCGAGAGATGCAAAGCTGGACATTAGCAAAGAAAGTAAAAGACTGTCCCTTCTTAGCTTTCTTCATAACCGCTACAATAGAACTTATTATAGGTATGACCTATCCTGCCATCTATCATCTTGTGCTCATGATGCGACAAGCCTTGAAATGTCCATTAGATTTCTACTTCTATTGAGAACAATGGTTTGTCTTAATCAGGCACCACCAAGAGACACTTGTAGTATATTTTCTTCTTTTAAATTTAAAAGATTTTCCTCCAATGCTTGAACTCGTTTGCATTGAGGTCTTAACACAGTTACTAAAAACAAACAAAAGTAAGAAAAGTCGAGAAGCAGTTCCTAAAAATGTCTTAACTATGGGAGTTCATTATGTTTCGATAATCACTTTAGATCAATGGCGCCCATTTCATGACCCTATTGGATTGGTATGACGTCCAGCATATTCTTACGCTATTCATTTTATCGCCAATAGCAACGAGAGTACATGCTAAGTGGATGATTTAATATTTTTATAAGTGCACTGACTAGTGCTGGGAAACTATCGATATTTTCCACTATCGATATCTATCGATAGTTCAAATTTCACTATCGATACTATCGATATTACTATCGACTAAATATTTGCATTCGAGCAAGAAAGCTAACTATTTTTTTTACCAGGCTAAAGTTCCTTGTTTTTATCACTTTATGTAACAAAAAATGGTATTTAGCAAGAAATGATGTTAATGAAATATGTATGCCCATACAAATGTATGTGCTAATGTACTCTTTTTAGTATGTGCATAAGTATAAATTGGTTTATATTCAAAAAGACATGAACTATTTGATTAAAAATTTATTTTTTTTTTTGCAAAAACACGAACATGTCCGTCCACCTTATTTGGTTTAAGGCAGTTTCTCCTGCTATTCAATATTTCACCGGCAGCTGAAAAGCATCTTTCTGAAGGAACCGAACTTGCAGGGACTATAAGATATTTTATTGCAACTTTAGACAATATTCTAAATTGGTTTTTGTTCTCAACCCAAAAGGTAATCGGTCTAGAGGACTTTTCTTCAATTGGTTGTTCATTGTATTGCCTTATGCTCGCAATTACATTTCTTGAAGGGGTACGAAGCACGGGTGCTTGTTTTTCTTTCATAAATGATAACAGCCCTGTAGCTTCAGAACACGTTCGCTTTTTTACATGCTCTTCAATTGAATCATTTACATCTATTGCTTCAACAGGTTGGCTGAGTTTATATGACGACACTTCATTCGTTAAATATTTCTTGGCATTATCAGCATTTTCAAGCATTCTAAACGCTGCTGTTTTAAAGCGAGGATCCACGAATGTTGCTATCATCGAAGCAATTTTGCTTTGATATGGAAATAACCTCTTATTGATAGATTTTCTTACTTCTCCCAATATTTGTTTGCCGATGACTGTGTTAATTGTTGCAGCTAAATCGTCTAGCTTCAAAACAATGCCGTGTACTAACGGTATTACCAATGACATTGTGACATATTGGTCACCAGAAATTTCGGTTGTTGCATTTTCAAAAGGCTCCAATATAGTAACGATTTCTGATAAAATGTCGGCCTCATTTGAAGTGATAGCAGTTGTAGGAGATAGTCCATTTTTTAAAGATATGATAATAACTGTAATCATTTCCCTTAATTTTAAAAATCTTCTTATCAATTCTGCTTCACTGTTCCATCTTGTACTGACTGACTGGATGAGCCGCAATTCTGAAACATTTCTCTCACTTTGCAAACTTCGTAATTTGTCACTTACTATTATACTCGACTTAAAAAAAGTAACTGTCTCCTTTACACGCTTAATTAAAATCTTTAGCTCATGATTTTCTGACAAAGCATCTTCCACAACTAAATTTAACGTGTGGGCAAAGCAAGGCGAGTGTTTTATTTTTAATAGATTTACGGCTGCAACAATATTGGCCGCATTGTCAGTAACAATAACTATCACTTTACCTGACAATCCCCATGTTGTTATAATATCATTTAATATCGGGTGTTTTTTTAGAGGTATAGAACTTCGAATTGAAATAAAACACAAGAAAATCGTTTTAATGTCCATCAATTTGGCTTTATTGGAAGGATAATTTTATGCCATTAATGTTTAAATATGATTTCGGGCATGTGGCCGCCGCGGCTGGCTCAAATAAAGCCAATTCTACAGGTCCAATTTTCAACCACTTTTTCGAGCATATGGGACCGTATGTTGGCAATAACGCCACGAATGTTGGCTTCCAAGTCCCCTAACGTTTCTGGTTTGTTGGCGTAGACGAGCGACTTCACATATCCCCAAAGAAAATAATCCAATGGTGTCAAATCACACGATCTTGGTGGCCAATTGACAGGTCCATTCCGCGAAATTATGCGCTCATCGAATGTTTCCTTCAATAAATCGATTGTGACGTGCGCTGTGTGGCATGTAGCGCCGTCTTGTTGGAACCACAACTCATCCACATTCATGCCATCCAATTCGGGAACAAAATAGTCGGTTATCATGGCTCTATACCGGTCTCCATTAACGGTAACTGACTCTCCAGCATTATTTCGGAAGAAGTATGGCCCAATGACTCCACCAGCCCATAGAGCACACCAAACAGTCAGTTTTTGTGGATGTAATGGCGTCTCAAGGGTCTCATGTGGATTCTCTTCACTCAAAATGCGGCAATTTTGCTTGTTGACGTAGCCATTCAACCAAAAATGAGCCTCATCACTGAACAAAATTTTGCGATGAAAATCAGCATCGAGATCAATCTCATTTTCGGCCCATACACCAAAATCACGACGCATTGCATGGTCTCGCGGCTTTAATTCTTGCACAAGCTGGATCTTGTAAGGTCGCAAGCCAAGATCTTTGCGCAAAATCTTCCATAAAGTTGATGGACAAAGCTCCAATTGCTGTGCACGGTGGCGAATCGATTCATTCGGGTCCTCTTCAACACTTTGCTCTACAGCGGCAATTGTTTCTTCGGTGCGCACTGTTCGACGTCTCTGCGGATGCGTATTATCACATAGAGTAAACGTAGTGCGAAATCGATCCATGGTTAACCGAATTAATTGCTCTGATGGACGACTATGTCGACCATAAAATGGACGGAGCTTGCGGTAAACTTCGCGAACTGAACCATTATTTTCGAAATAAATTTGCACGATTTGCAAGCGTTGTTCTTTTGTCAACCTGTTCATGATGAAATGGCAAACCAAACTAAATATTAATCACTTGACAGCTGACAAAATGGCCGCCAGTTAAAAAAGTGATGCCAACTTAAATTTCTATACCTCAATAAAAAAAATTTTCTGCTGTATGGCTGCCTTCAATCTTGTTTGTTGAAAGAACTGCTGATACAAGCTTATCAGATTTGGGTTCTTTGAAGTGGCAAGTTACAGTAATATATCCTTCAGTTTTAGATGATGTCCATGTATCGGTAGTTAATGCGCACACTTCAATGTTGCTTAGCATATTTTCTAAACCTCGTTTTATATTTTTATACATATTTGGTAAAAGAACATCACTTATATGCCTGCACTCAAAGAAGTTTTACATTAACTGTATGTAGCTTATTTTAGAAGTTTTCCGTGAAGTTAAATTTAAGGAAAAAATTTAGTTATTTTACCAAACTATTTATATTTTAACTTTTTGTGTATGTTGTTTAATAAACAAACCACAACATAATAATGTTTTTCTGTGCAGTTAATATAATCAGTTATTTACAATACACATGTATTCAGTAAAACTGAAATAATGAATTCGTTCTGAAAGTATTTTCATTTAATTTTTATTGAGGTTTTTGTCATAATAAACTTCAAAAATATTAAAAAAATCAAACCAAAAAGTCGAAAAATTATGTATGCGAATAATTTAAGTAATTTCGCTAATATTCTAACATACATACATACATACATACATACGTATTTATTAAACATATGCGTAAAAGGTTCAATATTGCCAAATATCACAAAAATGAAATTGGTAAGTAGTAAATTTTGTTACATAGTATTTATGTACATACATACATATGTATGTATACATATACATATGTAGGTGCATACATACATACATATCACACACTAAATTATAAACAGTGAAAACTTAAAAAATTCCAGGTGCTCAGGAGTGGCAAATGACGCAAGTATGTAACATAAAAAAGGGCAGAACGGTATTTTTTATTGTTCAAGAAGACTGGCTTTCTGATCCTTCTGGTAGGTATTGGTATTGTTTTTTTTTTATTATTTATATATATGGCCAGGTTCTGAAAACAATTTCGTTTTGCAATCGACAAATTCCAGAAAAAAAACCAACAAGAAAACGCACTTATTTATTGCATTTTTTTATTTGGTTTTAAGATTTCATATGCGTGAGATATCTTATCTCAACTTAATTTCGAATACATACAATAAATTATCCGATAAAGAGAAATTTTTAGAAATTTTGCAATTTCAAAACGAAATGGTTTTCAGATCATGGCCGATACTTTATATCCAAATAGTCTCCCAGTTGCAATATAAAATCTCTGCGTTTAATTTTGCTGTTATTTATGTCGCTCATTTACTCAAATAACGTCATAACTCAAAAAAAAACTAATATGCCAAAAAAATAAGTTTAAAGTTTCAAATTACACACAACTTAATGGAAAAAGAAAGTTTTATTTTGCTTTTAAGATTTTAGTAAACAGGACATTTGTATGAAATTGCACAACATGAAGAACGATATAAGGATTATTAACTTAAAAGTTTAATTTTTTGAGTTTTGAAGTTGTTTCAGTAAACGAGCGGTATGTTTATAGATATATGAGTTTATAGCTGCTAAATATACATAGATATTCATATGTTTGTATAAGGAACTAAAAGTGTTTGTGCTCGCCAACATATAGATCACGGCTGGTCAAAGTAGCACCAGAGTGCCGAACATCAATCGGCTTCTTATACAAATGAATCCACACACGGAAATACATTTTCTCTCTGTGGCCAGCATTGATATAGATCCCAGATTCTAGACCAACTACGTCCAAACACATGCTCTGATATTTGCATTTGAGGTAAACACCTTTGAAAGCTCTTAAAATTTTTTACCATATTTGTGTGATTTTGAGCACACAAGATCATTATATATGGGGCGAGTACTTAACACACTCGTAGTAAATTCACACCAAACTTTGGAGATCATGGCAAACTTATCTCCACTCAATCCTTAGTAGCAGTAGCAGTTTGATATAAGTTGAATTTTTTTCATTAAATCTGCGTATTACAAACTTTAATACAATTGTAATTTAACAAAGGGGTGGGTGCAAGTGTCAAAACTTAAAAAAAAATTATGTATGACCGAAAATTTTACTTCTAGCAAGAATTTAACAGGAAAAAATAATTTCAAGCCCTTTTGCTTTTTATGCCCTATTATGAAAAATTAAAAAATAGTCTAAAGTTTATCGGACTTAAAAAAATATTTAAGTTATGGACTATCAAGTTACATGCGAACTTTCGGCGCTCCTAGTGCTGAAAACAATTTTAAATAATATTTATATTGCCGTCTTCCAATATTAATATCAATTTCTGAAATCATATGTATCTATGTAGTGCAAGTTTTTAATATTTCAATGCATTATCTTTCTTACAGAAAAACATTACATTTAACCATCAAAAATATCCATCAGTAAGCATATACGAGATCTTGGAAGAAGAATTCAATTCATTGAGAAGACTATTGTGTGACGGAATTCGAGCAATGACATCAGGTTTAATTGTAAAATTTAAAATTTGCACATATAATTACGTATACATATAAGCAATAAAAATTATTTGTAAGAAAACATCTTTTAAAACGCCTTGTATTTTTGGGGGTTAAATATATTGTAGTAGTTATAAAATAATGTAGGAGACAGTAGTCTGAATTGATTCGGTAGGTTACATTTTGTCTGTCAAAATAAGTGAAAAAACAACAGTTTTTACAGTTTTGGGCAGTAAATTTATGAAGCTAAAGCAATTGAAAAACACAGTAATTTTTACTGTTTTTGTGAGTTGTTTTCAGGCTGTTAAAAAAATTAAAAAAACAGTTGTTTGAAATGATATGTAAGTTGCTTTTTGTAGTTTAAAATAAATGAAAAAAAAAACATTTGTTTTTACTACAGTTTTATGTTAAAAAATTAACATTCAAAAATAACTGAAAAAATCGTTTGTTTCAAATGAAATGTAAGCGAAAGGGTTTTAAGTGGGATTTTATTTATTCCAAACGATTTTTCATTTGAATTTACCTACATAATTTTTTGAGTGTGCGAGATGGAAGTACAAAACGGCTATCCAATGCTTTTACAAAGTCCTTAAGTCCAGCATCTTCCACAACGCTGAATGTTTGAAAATCTGTTGCTATAAATGACACTAGTTTTTGCAAAAGCAATTTGTGTCTGGTGCTAGTCACAGAATAAGTTGTTTCTTTAAACGAGAGGAATGATTCCATCCGACTTTGATTTGATGTTGAGGGCTCACATGAAGCTCCTATGCCCCATTCCAAACTGTGAACTCTTTGCAGATTGCTTGTATTGCCGCTCGTTTTAAACTCTTTCTTGCAGATATTACATTTTGCGATGCCTTTTGTAGACGTTTTTGTAAAACAATTCCACACTTTGGATTTTCCCGACATTGTGGCCATTTTTAGTTGTTGATTTGATTAAGGTTCCAGAAGCCTCCACCAGGAAAGTTTACCAGAAACTATAGAAATATGCAAACTCAACTTTCAAGTCACAACAAGTTTTAAATTTTCAGCGTTGCAGTGTAGAAATGAATGATTTTGTACATTAAGGTATCAATATAGATGGTGTTGTTTCTATAACAATTCCATTACAAAAACAATTTACATTTTGACACAAGGCCCCTAATAAAAGTAGTCCATCTGTGCTATCGGCACCACTCGCTATTTTTCTAATTTGTACACACTACTGCAATTCATCGCGAATTAATAACAAGTAAACTTGCAGAGATGAACTGAACCTGCTGTTGCAGATTTTCAAAACTGTATTATAATCTCGATAGCGATAGTTTTTCCTATCGATGTTTTCGATGTTTTGTAACTATCGATAGTATCGATAGTACTATCGATAGTATCCCAGCACTAGCACTGACAGACATCAGCGATGGCATTCAAAAAATAGTTTATGCTAAACAATTTTATTTTCCGGATTATTGAAGATATCTGGGAGACAGAAATTATATCAAAAGGACGCAAAGGATGCAAAAATTCCCCTATCATTCTCAAATGAATTTCAGACTAGTAATTGCCAAATTTAAGAAAACAAGAAGGTGGTTTCTATCCAAATATATCATGTATTTATGATATCAATTGCTTAAGTATAATCGTGTAGCAAGCAGTGGAATTAGGTTTCCATTATACTTTAAAGTTAACGACTTTAAGAAACCATTTGACACCTTAACCCACGATATTATTTGGAGAGCCGTTGAATGTAAATTTGTGCCACCAAAACTGATACAACTTATTAGTAGACTATATGCAGGGCTTTATTGTCGGATTATATGTATATATATGTACAATGACCTGCCTTATATACATATATAAGATATATAAGATATACATATATCTTATATATCTTATATAAGATATACATATCAACAAAAGTATAACCGAAAATTAACATTAACTACATATGTAAAACTTCAATGGAACAGAAATCTTAGGTGGAGTTTGAGAGTGCGTTTGCCGATGTAGTTAGTACGTTGACTACAAACCCGAAAGTCCTGCGTTAATTAAATATGAAAACCAGGAATTTTTTTGATGTGCATTAGTGTCCTTTGTATCGGTTGTTGTAGCAAAGTTTAAGTGATGAAGGCATAGTTTCTGGTCCACTGAACTATACCGACTTCAGCAGATACTAATTCTAATATCATCTGCGAAGTAAAATAACTCATAAAATGGCTACTAGGCAAAGCTTCTAAAAATTTTACACGCCTCATTTTAACACCAGAGGCGCTGCAATACTGCATAATAAAAGTAAAAACGTCCAAAAAGCAGAGTTGTAAAATAATGAAGTTTTCCGCTATCTCTTCCTTCACCACCTGTCTTCTCTATCGCTGTCTCTTTCCTAAAAGAAGGTAAGACCTAGTAATAGTAGTAGGTATTACCTCTCTTTAAAAAAAAACATTAACTAGGTAAAGGTTATGAAAATACGATGAGAAAATAAAAGCCAGTTGTTTATTAATAATCAAACTCTATAGGATAGACCCTGTTTTATCAACGGATGAAATGCAAACTCTAAAGACATATAGTTATTACAAAAGTTTGTAAACAAATGTATTCCTACAAACCATTTTGAATAAAAACTGGAAGCTTGAAACCTTATACACTCTATGAAAGAAGAATTGTATTGGACACACCATCCGTAAAAAATCATCAGATATTGTAATAGTAAAACAAGGTCGATCAGCTCATACATATCACACACAAACTAAGACCGAAGTTAGTAAAATCCGAAATATATATGGCGTTCCTGGCCACAAAAATGTTGAGGGAAATGAAATTGCCGAAGAACTGGCGAGAATTGGGTCGGCGTTAGAGGAGGGAATGTGTGACAGATCGGTGAAATTACCGATAGGTAATTACTACAAGAACTCAGTAATTGGGTGGAGAGTAGGAAGTAGGAAGGATTGTAGAGTCTCGAGGGCTATGAGGCCAAAACTTGATTTAAAGAAGATCCAAACTGCTACTGTATATGAATAGGAGTGCAAGGCAAGTCTTGATAGGCACGTTGACCAGTCAATGCTTGGTCAGAGCAAGGACCAGCATTTGGGAAACTGGCACTCCAGACTTCTGTAAAATGTGCAGGTATGAAGAGATACCACAAACCATTGAACTAGTATCTGCCATTGCCCCAAAACCTAAACGCCATAGGCTTAGATGGCTGAGCAGGTGTTTCAATGAGAGCATTAGTGAAATTGCAAATTCCATACTGGAGTATGTCATTAATAGATGAGAATCATAATGCACCCAAATTGTCAAGGGACAAAAAAGATTGATTAGAATGGTCTTATAGTTTTTCAGAGGTTGTAAGATTACGTAGGATAGTGAGCCCTATCCTTTAGAAATTCTGCTTAAAGTTCTCTAGCGTGATCTCTATCACAATGGACCTAAATGGGTCTCCCAGTGGAGATGCAGTATAGCACCATCCTTCCTAACCATCGCTAACACTTAATTGTCTTTTACTTACACTAAAATTGAAGCTATATTCGATGGAGGATCCCTAAAACCGGCTAAAATTTCCTTTGTACGCTGTAGAGCAGACGGTATATTATTGAGCACTGGCAATCCACGGCGTGTCACTAGTTCACGCAAAATTTGCTGATTGCGCGTTAAATCAATATATTCCCTATGAAGAAATAAAAATAAAATTAAATTAATTAATATTAATTTGGAAGGATAAAGGGAAGGAAGGAAAAAAAACCTACTGCTGTGATATACGCTCATTAAGTATACATTGATTTGGTCTATACGGATGCAGCACCAGCACGAGCTGCTTGCAGTTTTGACCCGCTATATGTGCCGATTCAATGGCACCAGCAGATGCGCGTGTTTCTGAATCCATAACAAAAAATAATACTCGCGCCTTTTCCTTGGCACGATACTCGAGCTCAATGAGATCGGGCGTCCAATCGGAAACTTGCTGCAAATACAAATATATTTAATTGAAAATAATATAAAAATAAGAAATCTAGGAAAACTTTATCAAAAAACTCACCGGATTGTAAAAGGAAATGCCAAGTTCTTTTAATGCAGGTATGGCCACATCAGCTCGCCATGTTGTGGGATTACAGGAGCCGCCTAAAAATACTTCGACGGGAGGTGATGTGGTTTTATTTTCTGGTGATTTTTGTTTGACTATTTTGTTGCAGTCTTCCATGTTACTTAGAGATTTTGTACTGCGCAACTCGTTTCCCGGAAAGCTGCAATTTGTATTTGTATGGGTGCTAACATCATTTTTAGTGGAGGCTGTATTCTCGCTGTCGCTATCAGACAAACCATTATTATCATCATCAGCATCATTGTGCAAAGAGCCAAGCAAGTTTGCCGTTTTGTCACAGTAGCCGGGCGAAGTGGAGCCAAACGAAGAAGTTCTATTTGTTATAAATTCAACAATATAAATATTTTAATTAAAAAACAAAAAATTTAATTAATTCTTTACTACCGAAATCTTTTAAGGTCTGCCGCTAAAACACAAAACTCGCCAAAAGTTAAGCCATGCGACTGCCGACTGCCCTTGCGGGCCAACAATTTTGCTGTTTGCAGCATATCGCTTACTGAAATAGGAAATGAAAAAAAAATATTACAAATGTTTTGAGCAAGTAGAATAAGAAAGATTACCACTCACTTTGCTTGTCGTTCGGATGGAAACTTAGCTCTTGGAAAAGTTCTTGAGTGCGTTCGGCCGGTACGACATTGCACCGTGCTTTGGCCCGCCAGGCAGCTAAAACTTCACTGTAAATAAAAATAAAAAGAAAAAAGAAAGTTGGTTATAAAATTAAAATGAAATTGTTTTTGAAATTTTCTACAAAAAAAAAAAAAAAAAAAAAAGAACTAGATCGTGTAAGTAACCTAATGAAAGAGTTGGTGTGTTTTCCATTTTCAGTACGATCGTCACCACTGTTGTTGGTAATTGCACTTGATTTGAGTTTATTATTGGATAGTGTGAAGGCCTGACATGACAGTGTGTAACAAAAACGAAGCTACTACAAGACAGAAATACACAAAAACACAATTGCATCATTCCGACCGGCCAGCCAACACATTCAGAAATTGTAACGCCAACAAAAATATTTTTTTTGTTTTCTAGCTGTTTGTTTATAATTGGGCCGTTTTCTCTTTTTTTTTGTCTAGACTTGGATCTTTTATTTTTGTGTGTTAAATCGAACCGAGAAATTTAATAAATTTTTAAATATTATGAAAGCAGCAGCAAGCATCAACAATTGTATAAATTCCAATCCTAATTGTTAGAAACGTCAAAACATTCTCTGGCTGTTTAAATTATTTTTATTACGAGTAACTTTAAATGCAGTTTCCTGTACAAAAAGTTTAAATGACTGCAATTCTTGGCCGTAGATTTAGAAGTATTTGTTTAAAAAAGCCTCAATAAACAAATCGATAGGCAAGAAACAAATAATTTATTTGATAGTTTTTTTTTTTTATTTTCTTTCAAAATATTAAATAAGACCTAAACAAATACAATGAATTTAATTTGCAAATAAAAACCCACTGTTTAGCTTTTGTTGAACTGCAACGAATTTGAAATACCCACAAGATTTAAGCAATAGGAAGATTTATACTTTTTAATATCAATGATCCACTTAATAAAATAAAAATGAATTGAATTAACTGCCGGCAACGATTTAAATAAAATTTTAACTATAGGAAGACAGAAAGAAGCATTTGTCAAGTGTCATATTGAATTTATTGCGCTTTTTTGAAGATTTTTTTTTTTTTATTAATTTGAGAACAAAAGTTTTAAATAAAAATTATTATATTTCTTCTTTTTCCAACATTATGTGTTACTTAGCATGCTGGCAAGCAGGGAAGTGTGTCAAAAAGATAGAAATTATTTCCATCTCTCAATCAAGTTAGCGAGTGGATGTGAATTTGAAATTCTTATCAGTTTCCTTTTGTTGAAGCTGCTATTTTCCACAACAACAGATAAGCCGAAGATGACGTTTCATAAGAATTTGAAAATTTTTATATTACGAGAAATGAAAATAGCATTTTATTATAAAATTTCTTTAAAAAAAGTGTGTTAAAAAATCACTTGTGAATAATATCATTTTAAAAAACAAACTCATAGAAAACGTGTTAACCACACGTTACTTTTTAAGAACAAAAAAATAATACTTTTAGAAAAAATTTCATAAAAGTACGTTTTAAACGAGTTCTTTTTTTTACACAACATTAAATTTTTCAAGAAAAATTAAATTTTCAAAAACAATTATATCTCTTAGGGCCAATTTCACCAAGTCTATTTTTAAAAAATAACAATTCATGTTTAAATGTCGATTTTCATTAATTTGTGTATGGAAAAATGTCTTTTAAATATTAATTGATATTTAAATAAGTTGGTGAAATTGGGTCTGAACAAGTAAAAGGGTCTCTTATAGAAAAAAACTTCTTTTTGAATATATTTTTTATGGAAACTAACTTTCTAACGTTTTGTTTAAAAAAAATCTAGTTTTTGATATAATAAATTATTTATTTTTGGAAAAGTCACCTTTTAGAAAAAAAATACCTTTTTAGAAAAAGTACTTTTGGAGAAAAAGTATCCTTTCATAAAAAGTACCTTTTAGAAAAAGGTACGTTTTTCGGAACAGCACCTTTTTAGGAAAAGTTTAAAATAAATACCATTTTAGAAAAAGTACCTTTAAAGAAAAATTAAAATTGTGGAGGAATTACTTAAAAAATATCTTTTTTAAAAAAGTACGTTTTATGAAAAATTACTTTTTTTTTTTAAACAGTACCTTTATGTAAAAAGTTCTATTTTAGAAGAAATACCTTTTACTCACTTTTTCGAAAAGGTATCTTTTTTGGATAAAGTACCTTTCTAAAAAAGTTAAAATTTATAACCCTATTACGGTGTACAACTCAACTAAGTTTAGTTGATATTGTAACAACTTAACTTTACAACATCTTAACTGTTTTTTGGTATTCTGAATTACAACTAGTTGTATTCGAAAGAATGCTCGAAAAGAAGCAGTTGTGTCATTGTGAAAAAAGTTGTTATCCATAATAAAAATTTGGAAACTACAACTTAACTATAAATTTAGTTGTAAATCATAATAGGGGACTTAATAGAATATCACTTCTAAAAAAATACTTTTTAGAAAAGTTTTTTTTTATAAAAATTATATAAAAAAAGCCATTATATTTTTTAAAAGTATTTTTGTAGAAGCAAGTATTTTTTCTTTTTTTTTTCTTTTTTGAAAAACTTACTAAACACATTTTTTTTTGCAAAATGCACTTTTTGGAAAATAAGTGTTTTTTTATAAAAAATAATTTTTGATAAAAGTAAATTTTTAGAAAAAAAATAGCTTTTATATAACTTTTTAAGAAAAAGTACCTTTTTGCAAAAAGTATTTTTTTAAAAGTGATATTTTTTAAAAATTATGTATGAATTTTTTTTTTTTTTTTGTACAACTAACTGAAAAAAATTTGTTTTTAAAAAACACTTTTTGCAAAATACGCATTTTTTTTACAAAAAAAAAAAAAAAAAAAAAAAAAAAGAAAAAAGAAAAAGTATCTTTAAAAAGTACCTTTTTAGAAAAAAATATATTTTTAAGAAAATGTACCCTATTGCAAAAAGTATTTTTTTTTTTTCAAAAATTATCCTCCTACAAAAATTAATATTTTTAATTACCTTTTTATGAAAAGGTATCCTTTAAAAGAATACATTTTCCTAAATGATTTTTTCAACAACTAAGTATCTTTTTTTAAAAAGTCTTTTAGGGGGAAAAAGTATCCTTTTTGAAAATGTGCTTTTTTTGAAAAAAATATCTCTTTTAGAAAAATTATCTTGCAATTAAAATCATTTTTTAGAATAAATAACTTTTGAAAAAAAGTATCTTAGATTTTTTTTTTTAAATTAAAAAAATAAAAAAAATTTGATATTAAATAATTATATCCCTCTTTTCGATTTAAACTGATGACATGCAGTAAAAAAATAAACTTTTTTATTGAAAAAAAAAATGTAAGTAAATTTTTAAGTTTCTTGAAAAAAAAAACAAAAAACAAAAATATCTAGCAATGGTAAATTTAGAAAATGAAAAACTTTGGTGTTATTTATTCATTAATAATTATCACATGTAATTTGGCTTAAAAAGCGATACGAACTTTAGCCTGTTAAAATCATAAATATAGAAAAACATTTTGATTATTGAGTTATTGTTTCAAATTTTATATTATATTCACATTTGTTTAACATAATATCTCTAAGAAATTTTCGAATAAAGGTTCCCTGATGATTTGCATTAGCAACAGTGAAATGCTCATAGGATCCAGCTAAACCCCTCAATAATAGATTTCAAGGTATTTTTAATAAAAAAATATTTTACTGAATAAGTAAAATAATTTGGGATTATGAGTGCGTTAAATTTTTTTTTTTTTTTTTTAATGCATGTATTTATTTATTGTATCTTCATATATGAACTAACAATAAGTATTCAAATCTTAAATCTATAAAAAAAAAATTTTATTAGGCCCGACCAGTGTCGGACATAAACTTAGTAATAGTTAAATATAAATAATACATTAGTAGTGATAATCAAAAAAAGGGGAAAAAAGTATTTTCAAGTAGTCCCATCTGGAGTGTTAGGTATAAGAGCCCGTGTGTGCCTCTTTCTTAGGCAGATGTGTCCAGTAAAGCTTAAAATATTACGAGCAAGCGGATTAGGATGTGATTCGAGTTTTGTTAAATATTTGCCTGCGTATTTTGCAATTTCTTCAGTCACTAGTGGCATATTTAAATCACGATGTATAATAGAATTTTGGATGTACCATGGAGCCGATGTTATTAACCGTAAAATTTTGTTTTGCCTTCGTTGGATTCTCTCGACATTGGAAGCTGAAGCAGTGCCCCATAACTGAATTCCGTAGCGCCATATTGGCTTCAAAAGCGACTTGTATAATAAAAGTTTGCAGTCTAGGCTGAGTGTTGAGTTTCTGCCAATCAACCAATATATTTGAGTTAACTTAAGTTTCATCTGAGTTAACTTAGAGTCAATATGATGTTTCCATGTAAGCCTTCGATCAAGGTGTATGCCAAGGTATTTCACTTGGGAATGTTGAGGAATATTTTGATTGTTGATTCGAATGGGGGAGCAAGTATCTCTTCTTAGGGTGAACGTTATATGGACACACTTTTGTTCATTGACTTTAATTATCCATAAGTTCAACCATATTTCCAGCTGGGTAATATGTTCCTGGAGATTGCGAGATGCCTCATAAGGGTTTTCGTGCACACTCATACAGGCTGTATCATCGGCAAAAGTAGAAATATGGATATTATTGCTCACAGGCATATCACAAGTATATATTAAATACAATACAGGACCCAGAATACTACCCTGGGGCACACCAGAAGATATAGATTCGGGCACACTCGTGAACTCTCCTTCCACAACAGTGAACTTCCTATCAATAATATAACTTTCCAAAAGCTTTTGAATGTTTATTAGCAGATATGTCTTCAATTTTAAAACTAGGCCTTCGTGCCATACTTTATCAAACGCCTGAGAAACATCAATAAAGAGAGCAGAACAATACTTCTTTTCTTCAAATGTTCTTCTTACAACTTGGACCAGTCTATGCGTTTGTTCAATCGTGCTGTGCTGACTTCTAAAGCCAAATTGATGGTCCGGGATGCACCCATTATCAGTTAAAATTTTGGACAATTTAGTCATGAGCAGCTTTTCGAAAAGCTTTGAGATTGTAGATAGTAAGCTTATAGGCTTATATGACTCAGTCTTGGTAAGATCTTTGCCCGCCTTTGGAATCATTTTGATCTTGGCCAGTTTCCAGTTATGTGGAAAATACTGCATTCTTAAAATAGCATTAAAAGTAAATAGCAGGATTCTTATTGCAATATGAGGCAAGTTCATGAGCATTTTGTTACTAATGCCACCAATACCTGGAGCTTTCTTCGGGTTGAGTTCAGCAATTACTTTTTGTACTTCACGCATCTTAAACCTTAAGGGACGAGGGGGTATAGAAACTACACACGGTAAATCAGCAGCACCCGTACATGAATTGGGAGTGAATACAGATTTTAAATGCTCAGAAAATAAGTTACCTTTCTCACTATCGCTTCTTGCCCAGCCTCCGGTCGCAGTACGCAGTGGTGATTTAAGAACAACGGGTCGTTTAAGATTTCTAGTAGCGCGCCATAAAGAGTAATTAGATGCGGACGTTACATCAAGACCTTCTAAATAATTTTCCAGCAGTGCAGTTTTTTCCGACGATAGCAGCTCTTTGAGTCATTTAGTACATTCTTTAAGTCTAATTTTATTTAGGGGTGATTTGTGTTGTTGCCATTCTCTTCTAGCTCTCCTTTTTTCACATACAAGACGTTCGTTCAATTTCCGTAGAATAAATTCTGTTAAAGCCGGTCTGCGGATAGGAAGTAGTGGCGTGTTCAGCAGCCTGTTTAATATTTTCGTTGAGATTGGCAATGTTAAATTCAATATCATCACATGATCTAAGCTGAAAGTTTTCTACGCAGTGACTACTAAGATATTTTTTGAATGCCAGCCAGTTGATTCCATTAATCATCTTCACATATGAGTTAGTTAAATCACTCCTTAGTGGGTTGAAAATTGTAACTATTGTTGGAGAGTGACCAGTCACCAGCTGCCACGAAGCAAGATCCAAGCGATTTGTAGAACTTCTCATACTGATCTTCGGTAACTGAAAATCTGGGAGGTGAGTAAATTGATGATATCACGAAATTCGCACAAAAATTTTCTACGAAAATATTCGTTGCTTGCAAATATTCTTCACTAAGGTTGTCAAGGACATAGTGCTTGAGTCTTGACTGAATCAGAATTGCAGATCCACCGCATGCTCTCCCTCTCGGGTCCTTTGTATCATATAAAGTGTAACTATTTATTTTAAATAAGCTTCTTGAGGTCAAATGAGTCTCAGAAACCAACATTATATCAATATTTTTTTCCATGATGAAGTGCTCGTTAACAAATGTTAAACTTAAATTGAGGCTATCAACGCAGAAGTGGTGTAAGCCACAACTATTTCATTAAACAACTCCTCTATTTAATTGCTTTATTACTTTGCTATATTATGATCGGTGCAAAAACTATTTTTAAGCTCCTTTTTCTTTAGGTGGCTTTTTTTTTTTTTTTGTTTTTTTTTATTGATAAGCTGGCAATGTAAAAAACGTATTTATCACTAGAACAGCAACCAAAAAAGAAATGTGGGTTACACACCACTTCTGCGCTGATAGCCTCAATTTAAAAAATCCAAAAAAAAAAACACTTATGGTTACATACTTTTGGCATTTTTAAGTAATTTCAAATAAAATTCTTGTTTTTACAAAGCAAGCAGCTTTAGATCTCATGAGCAGGTGTTGTAGCACCCTGAACCATCTCCGACAACATAATGTTTTTCTACTGAAAACTACAACTCTTTAGAGAAGACCCTATACATTCAGCGGTCTTTGCTTTTTTGTAGCCATCATTAATTATCCAACATCATCAATTTGAATGTTTTACATAAAATATTTCTTACCAATTGGAAACAAAACCTAAAGATTTCTATTTTTAGCTAAAACGTGTGGTAGTAGTTGACCATGTCTATCTAACAAGTTTCATTATTTGATTGTAGTTTTTATTGATAGTTTAGGCTGTAAAAAGTGGAGGTGTCTTAAATTTTTTTTATACAAACAACAAAAACTAAATTATATTAAGAGATAAAAAAGAAACATTTACGAGTATCTATCTTATTTGTCAAAAACTGATTTGCCTAATTTATTTAAATAAAAATCTATAATTCTGGCTAAATTTGCAAAGAAGAAATAAAATGATTTGTTCCAAACCAATAAAAGAACAATTAAAAATTTCAAATCAGAATAAATGTATGAGTGATTGCTTGGCTATTTATCGAAGACTAATCGGAAAGATATTCCATTCATGCCATGACATAATCATCTAGTATTAGAGCTTCTTAACAATCGTGAGTATTTGCAAATTAATAGTATTAATCTTACAAAAAAAAAAAAAAAAAACCCAAAACCTAATAAATATTAATATATTTTAAGCAATATTAATTTATTATAATTTTTTGGCGAACATTTATTTAAAAACCGATAGTTAAAAATACAAAGATAGTTGTCTATTTATACATATGTAATTCGAAAATAAATTGATATTTTGACAGGTGGTATGAACAAATAAATAGTCATGCCTCGGTTTCGACTGGTTTTTGGCCATTAATAGGCATCATTCCGAAATTTTTCCATATAAATACATATATGTATGTATGTACATTACATGTACTTATGTATGTATGTATCTTTATCAGTATCACATGGCTAAATTAAATTAAGTTTTTCTAACACTTTCTTCATTCACAGCTATAAAAAGTAAACAGTTAGAAAGAAGCCCTGCAATTTGTTTAGTAATTAATTGTAATGTTATTGTTAATAGTTGTTGCTTAATAATAATGCTGCAGCTGCTCGTGTTGCTAGTGGAGATGCCTGATGTTGCTGCTGCTGCTGGTGGTGGTAATGTGTGCTGCTACCATTTGTTTTGTTTGTTACCGCAAAACAGGAGGGACTCGTTTCAATAAGAATCAACCACAAAAAAAAATCGATGATGAGGTCATAACTAATAATAAATATGACTTTAGCCACTCACACACATGCAGAGAAACAAGCACAATACTAGCAAATGAATTCACACGCAGATACACACACACATATACACACACACGTACAAAATCGTTTGAACATGTTGAAAGAGTAAAACGCAGTGTACTGTTTACAAACCAGTGTGGCCATTTATCATTTTCTCTGCTAAATTTAACATTCTTATCAGAGTACAGAATGAAACCATTCGCATTTGCTAACCATGCATGCATTTATTCGGCAACAATAAGAAATGTAATTGCTATGATACAATTCGCTGCGATTTGTTGATTGCTCATACGCACTCTGTTGTTACAATGTCGTTATCACACAAGCAGTGAAATGAAATGATGCAGCACGAATGAATGGAGTTCTCAGTATTCTCTGATCTTTTTTATATCACGTTTAAATAACAAGTTTATTTTTAGTGATTTTAATGGTTATAAATAAAAATGCAGTGTGAGGGAGGAAATTTTAGAAAAAATAAATACCGATAGAAATGCAATGCTAGAAAAAAAGAAAATATAAAAATTAAAATTTTGAAAAAGTAAAATAGATCTGAAATCTGTTTCAAACAAATTTTTAATATAAAATTTTACATAAAATGTATTTCAAATCTATATCGTGTTTTATGAATACTAATGTAAGAGTTTTATACAAGCACAAAATAAAAAGACTACGTTATGTTCAATCACAGTAAAAAGTATTCGCACCATTCACTGAGTATTCGTTGCTTTTGACAAGACCAGTAAACATTTATATAAAACAAGCAATGCACGCAATAAAATTCGACGCACTCATCTTTTTCGATTGTGCCATGCGTAGTTTTGTTTTCAAATGTTGTGGATTGACAACAATATGCGATTTTTGTGATTGCATTCAATCTGTTCTCTGATTCTTACGCTTTGATTTTTCAATTATTTAGCCAGTGAAAAAAATGGAAGTAATTATTCTTTACTTCCAAAATATCAATAAATGTGTATTTTTGACTTCTCAGGAATCGATTACTAACAAAATCCAGAAAATTAATGCAGTAAGTATTTTTCACTTAGGTACGCAAAATTTGAAATCATTTGTATTTTTCGCAAATACTTACGAAATCTTAGTTTTTTTTTTGGAAAATAAAATCAATGCCATGGATTATTAGATTTTTATTTGTAAAAATATGCATATTGGTTTAAAAGAAATTTAGAAAAATAAAAAAAAGAACAAAAAAAATTCAAATTTACTTGACATAGTAAACATGTCTTTGCATGCACTGAATATGTTTCTTGCAATAACAATCCTATGTTAAAATCATTATAAATCCCTTAACGGACACTTTCTATAGGCGGACACCCCCTTTAGACGGACACTTTTGACAGGTCCCGACAGCTCCATAAGCAAAGAAATTGCTTTCTCTTGAGCGTACAGTCCCCTTGTGCGGACACATTCAAAACTTTTCGGGTGTAGTCTACTGAGGAGTTCCACAAGCAGAAACGCAATGTGTATAGGCATTGCTAAACCAAAAAAAAAAAAAAATAATCAATAATTCAATCCTTAACATTCGGCCATTTCACAGAGTTCAATTCCGTTTGGAAACGGAATTCAATGCACCTCAAGATGTCAAGCCCTAGCAACAGCATGCACCAGCATACCAGCGTACCCAACAATCTAGACACACCTAACAAATTTTCTTATTATAGTTTTCTTTTTTAGACACCATCTCCTACATCTCCGTTTCCGAACGGAATTGAATTCTGTGACATAGCCGATTATTTAATTTAATACATCAAAAGTTTTATGCCCTAATTCAGTAAGAAGATTTGAGACGTTTTTGTTTGAAAATAGTTTTGAGTTCTTGTGTTTGACAACTAGTTGTTGTCTTTGATAATGAAAAATAAAAATATTATTTCCATGTTTTTAAAATATAAAAATTAAATTAAAGTATTATACAATAGTTTGGAAAATATATATGTACATGTGTTGATATAATATTTGGAACAAAATCATAGAGCAAATACATGAACCATCTAGCATAGACAATATATAATAATAACTGCTTTTTTTCGTCCATAGACAAGCCGATGCAATAGTCGAACAGAATTAGGGCATTAGTCCTACAGCTTGTTAAAAAACACTCGTCATAACTGGTCAACCTTATTTTAGTAACATCTCTATTTCATACAGCGATTAAATTTAAATTAAACAAATTTTATGACTATCAAAAAAATTATAGGCATTCAACAAAATTCAGATACAAAGAAAAAACTGAAATTCAGGTTCAACTACATATTCACTGAATTTTATTTTTCAGTTTCGAAAATAACAAAAAAAATTGCTTTAAAATTCTTATAAATTTGTTTAAATTAATTGGAAAATTTTTAAGTAATATTTGTTGTGTTCAATTATGAGACCTTTCATTTAGGTTATACGGCTTTAACACACGCAAAGCTTGATTTAAATGTCTTGAGTTTGTTGGAGAGGCGGGAAAAGAAGTTCCCATCTCTTGCAAAGTCTTTAGTTTGTAGGAGAGAAGGAAAAATATCCCCTATTCTCTACTACTAACTCTAGGCTTTACAATATAAACTTTAAGTGTCTAAAAGCCTTCTTATGTTAGATTAGGCAAGGCTTTAAAGCCTACAAGTTTTATTAAAAATGGCCCACTTGGGTCTTGATTAGTCAGGACAGAACAAAAATGTTCCTGCATCATCCTACTTGTTTAGTATGAAGCCAACCTGATTTTTACACGAATGTTTTTCTTTTTCTAATGTCGCATTGCAACAAAGACTTGCAAAAATGGAAAGCCGACAATAGTCGTCCGTTTATCAGCAAGAGCGAGGCAGTGACAGAGTAGATTTAACAGTTTACCCCTCTTCTTTGTCACCACCAGTTCTACACGAGTCATTATATGGAAGATTTAATCTTTAGGTATGTGTACCTATGTAGCAATATCCTATAAGCTTTCCTGCTAGTATACAGAGCTGATCCTTTGTGATTATTTTCAAGAGGGCAGATCATCTAGAACTATAACGTGACCAAGCTATTTTTGAAGTAGAGCAGGTAACTTCGCTTGATCATTGTTTGCGCAATTATAAAGAATTTTGTATTGCAATGTTTAAAAGGAATACAAACTATTTTGAATCCCATGTGTGCCAGATTCTGCACTCATGAACAAAAATATATGTTGTATATATCCCCTAATAGATATTTGAGCTTTTTCTGTTCGTGGAATCTCCCTTAACGGACACTTTCTATAGGCGGACACCCCCTTTAGACGGACACTTTTGACAGGTCCCGACACCTCCATAAGCAAAGAAATTGCTTTCTCTTGAGCGTACAGTCCCCTTGTGCGGACACATTTCAATGGGCCCTTCGTTGTCCGCTCAAGAGAGATTCCACTGTATATATAATAACTTCGTTATAAATATATTATATATCACCTTAAACAGTTGGCCTTCTATCTTATAGCTGATATATCAGACTGATTTCCTGACTTGAATTTCATCTTTTGCCCACAGCGGGGAATAAAAACTCTCCTGCCTACGCCATTGCAAAGATTTCCTTACATCAGTCCACCTTTTATTAATATATAATATGTTTTATATTTTAAATTTTTTTAGCAGTTTTCTATTTGTTTTTGGTTGCTAAATATTCTGAGCTCTGGTCACACTGCTACAAACAAATCGACCAAATACAACAAAAACAAAATATAAAACCAGACCCCTAAATTATGAGAGATATCAAGAGCCATGTGAGTAACTAAAAATCGAATCGCAAAAATCATTTCACACACAGACTGAAAATATATTTTAATTTAATTTTTTTTTTTGTGTGGAGAGCAACAGTTTACGAAACTGAAAAACAGCTGTTTCTATGTTGTTGTCAATATATTTACATTTTACGGTTAATTGAGAACAGGAGCTTGAAGCTATGAAATCATCAATTAGCGTAGTGGCTGAATAATAAAGAAATTAACATTATTGGGCTAATAAATTTATAGTGGACAAAGGTAAAAAATTGGAAAAATAATTCAAAGAATAAAAGAGCTATAAGCTTAGAAAAAAATCAATGCGCAAATGAGTCTTTGCGTTTAAGTAGGAGACGTTTTAGAATATTTTTGCTAAGCATCGTTCTATGAAAATTTATCAAACAAAACTACAAATAAAGTAAGGAGATTACTTACAAAGTTTTCGAATTGAAAATATATACATAAATATGTATGTGATATCATGACGAGGTCTACTAACGGGTGGAGCGATTCTGATTTAGTTTTTCTGTTTGAGTCACCTAGACTTGATAGAGACTATTCTTAGCTATGTTTGAAGAAAATCGGTCCAGTCGTTTAGAAGATATCACAGCTTTTTTATATATTCTGTTGAATCTGTGTCTTTGACGCCGTAGCTCTCAAACGCCTAAACCGATTTTAATTTCGTTTTTCTTTTCGTTTGAAAGGTGACTTGATCTAATATCTTATATATATTTGAAGAAAATTTTTCCAGCCGTGTGGTCAGTACGTCGAGGGTTCTTAAAATTTTTAATTTTTGTTATTTACCTTGTGCAACTATGATAGAGTTTAAACTTTTCAATTTACTTACAACTTAATGACAAAATTAAATTAAATTTTTCGCGTAAAGCGACATTGCATATGTTGTTGAACATATTATATCGTTTTGGCCTATACTATACAATAAATGGTACAATATTTTCAAAGAAAAAGTTTTTTCTATATTTGTGATTTGAACGGGCTAAAGTTCGTATCGCTTTTTAAGCCAAATTACATGTGATAATTATTAATGAACAAATAACACCAAAGTCTGTTGTAAATATTCTGACTAACAACACATAGTTGAACGGAACAGCTAGCCGTTTTCGAAGGCCACAAAAAAAAAACTTTTTCTTTTTAGTTAATTTTTAATTATTATTCGAACTCCATTTGTTTCTATATTTGTGATTTGAGCCATGGGCCTGTGGCAAAAATTAAATAAAAATATACTTAATAGTAACAAACCAAAAAAGTTTGTCTTAAGTAGAACAAAAAATGAGCAAATTAAGTAACATGTGTATAATTAGTAAAAAGAACAAAACGACAATGGTAAGACTGTTGTAAATATAGTGATGGTAAAATTGAGCTTACAATACAAAAAAGCTTTCAGCAAATTGAAATACGATGAATCAAAACAATTCACATATTCCATTTGCAATAAAATGCTAAGTATATAAAGCAGAAATCTACATCTACTGACATCACACACAGTGGACCAAACACAAAAGAACGCTGATGATGAAGGTTTAGTGGCCTTCGAAAACGGCTGGCTGTTCCGTTCAACTATGTGTTGTTAGTCAGAATATTTACAACAGACTTTGGTGTTATTTGTTCATTAATAATTATCACATGTAATTTGGCTTAAAAAGCGATACGAACTTTAGCCCGTTCAAATCAAAAAAATATAGAAACAAATGGAGTTCGAATAATAATTAAAATTAACTAAAAAGAAAAAGTTTTTTTTTGTGGTTATGGCTCGATATTGTAACACAAATGTATATATTTTTGAATATTGTGCAACTTATTGTATAGTATGTGGGCAAGCAGTAATATTAACATTAATGAAGTACTCAATAATATTCTGTAGTCTATATTAGTATTTCAATAAAAAATTACAATTGAAATCATAAAAAATCTATCTACATATATAATTATTGGATTGCAATAACAAATTCCTTTCCCACTCTGCCAAACAGAATTTTAACAGGTAAATTGACGAGGGTCGGGCCGGGGGTTGGGTCGAATAAACGTATGGGAGAGCCAGCTAAGCAAAATTAAAATCAAAAAAATATAAAGAAACTTTTAGCTCTAATAAAAGCACATTTTTGAAGGCTGTGATTGCACGCACGTTCTTTTATTACACACGATGAGCAGAAATACAAAAAATAAATAACAAAACAACTGGGAGAGAAAATGAAAAAGGTATTTAGAAAACTAACAAAACTTGCATTTCGAGCAATAAAAATAACAGAAACTATAAACAAAATTTCATTTAAAATTATAAATAATTCTCTTTAGATATTAAACAAACAAAAAAAGGAAACAAAATTGATTATTGAGATTTAAGAATATGCGACGACACCTTGTAGTGAATAACAATTAAACAGGCAGACAAACGTTAACATTATTTTTGCATTCATTCATTTATTCCTTTAATACCCCAACACGTTCATTCACTCATCCATTCATTCAATCTTTCCCCTTGGAAACATAATAAATTGAAAAAAAAAGTTATAAATTGTTTTCTTTATTTTCCTGATACTCTCAGCTGCCGATAAAATTTATTCTTTGTAGATGTAGTGTCTCACAGGAAATAACATCATGGTGACGTTGAAGGCTGTATGCAAATTTGTAATTTTCAGATACGACGACGAGAGAATTTTTTTTTAAATTTATTCAATATACATACATACATACATACATATGTACATATAATTATAAGTATGTTTAAACGCAGTAAAATTGTCAAGAATTATCTAGAGTTTTACTACGGAAATATAATTGTTTTTTATTTATGAATGTAGTACCCCTTTTAGACAGATCGAGGAATACTATCTCTTTCTCTGTCTTTCTTCCAGCTGAATTAAGACTTTGCAAAGTACACTTTCCGTGTGTAAAAGGGGTATAGTTAAAAAATTTCAGTGCAAAAAAAAAATGATAAAGAAGTTTTCCTTTAAATCAACGCTTAATTTTCTTTATGCTGATGTAAATGATTTTTCATTAATGAAAACTAAACTTTAGCTTTATGGTTCCTACTTAAAAATTTTAAAATTTTATTTAATTAATTAAACAGTTTAATTAACACAATTAAATTTTTAATGGATTATGTATTTTTATTTCTTTCAATTAATTTCATGTGGTTCCTAAAAACACAGAAACATTTTTTCTCCTATCAGCAATATTAATTTAAAAAATATAAGTCTTCAATTAAAAATTTAATTGAGTCAAATAAACTTTTGTTAAAATATATTATTTCATTAATTAAAAAGTTTAATTGACATGACTAACTTTTTAATTGATTTTTTTATGTCACCAAGTAACTAAGCTTACGAATATATTTAAGATCCATGCTGTTGGATTTTTTTTTCAATTTTTTATTCACTGTAGAATTAATTACTTTCTACACAAGTTTTCTTTGAACAAAGTAACGTAACGTGACAAAAGCTGGACTTTTCTGTGAAAGTGCCCATATACATATGTACAGTGGGGAATGGGAGATTAGCGTGCAAGAGCCGTATGACTCGCTATGACTCTGGCACATAAATATGGTTGAATTTGACCGATGACGTGACTTTCAGGGCCGCTGTGGCTTATTCGTTTAGACCTGCGCCTTAAGAAACCCCTAAAAGGAAAAGTCTAACGGGATCAAGTCGCATGATCTCGGTAGCCAGTTCACATCACCTACGGGCCCGTAAAGCGCTCGTACAGTATGTCCTATTCGGCATGAGCTATGTGGAACGTAGTGCAGTCCTGTTAAGCACATGTCGTTGATGGACTCCAGTAGTGCGATTCAGTAACTTTTAACGATCCGACAACTGTAATTTTTGTCTATACATTTTATCGCTTGCAATAACGATTATGTGATTCTGTAACTTCTTTTTAACGATAGGACGCAGCTGCTATTTTCTGTTGATTTTTGTCGATAAAATTAACAGCACATAAATTATGGTCGCATAAATAACGACACAGCTGACATTAAACTACAGCGAGCTATCGTTAAAAATGTTACTGAGTAGCAAATTTCTATAAATTTTCGTTACAATAATTTTAACGATGCGATTATTATTAAAAAAAAAGTTGGTGAATCGCACTACGGCATATTGAACTATTGAAAAAAGGAAGTCGTCGTTAATCATCGAGCTTAAACGCTCAAAATTGATGGTGATGACCTGGCCAATGTCGTTCTCAAGGATATATGGACCGATGAAGGATGACGCCTTCAACCAAATGTCGACTGGAAACAGTGACTTTTGCAAGATACATTTCACGCTCTTGAATCTCAAACTCAAAAATTTTATTCATTGACGCATACACTGTTTCGAAGCGCGCAGTATGCGCATAAACAAAATAGTTCACACTACCTTCGGCGATATTCATAATTGTGCCACATGCTAAAATATTAAATCAGGGAGAGACTGACAGTACATATTTGATATTGATCGAAATTTTAAAATAATTCCATATAAATTCTATCGAAATCTTTTGAAATTTTGTTCGATATCGAGTGCTGTAATTTTGTACCAGGCGTACAAGAAAAACCATTAAAGACTTTTTAATTTCTAAAAAATACGGTAAGAAACTCTTTAAAAAAAAGAGTCATTTGAGAGACAACAAATTAGCTCTGTCGTGTTGCGTGTTTAGATGCGATACACTCAGATAACGCAGGATACGTATGTGTGGCTCTGTCTGATTATACAGAACAACCCAGAGTTGGAGCGCTTAACGAAATATGCTTTTTAATAGGATCATTCAAACGTTTTAAATAACGTATCAAAAGTTTAGTGTAGGCTTGAGTTTTACACTTTAAATAATTTGATATTGTCTAGCGTTCTTCCGACTAATTGCCCTTAGCTTCAGTATGGGCCGATAATCATGAGCTCGCTGCAACACTTCAATGTTCTTACATTCAACCAGCTGTGAATTATTGAAGTAATTTCTAGCGACACTTTCAGACATCCAAGAGATTTATAAGTACATAATTTTCCTCTTTTTTTTAAGAAGCCATATTATTAAGTTCCCAATTAATAATGGCCCTTAATGAAAATAAAAGGCGGAAACTTTAATCGTTTGTATAGCAAAAAAAGAAAATTTCACGAGAACAAACTGCTCGCCTTTCATTTCAGATATGTATATAAAAAATTCTCATTTGGTTTATAATGAAATTGGTATGTATAGGTATATGTTAGTGAGTGACTGGTGCAAAACTGGAAGCGAATTTACCCTGAGCATAATAATTTAGTCTTGGAAACGCTACTGTGACAAAGTTTTATAAATTTAATTATGAAAATTAACAATAAAAAATAATATCACTGGCATAATTTGTAAATGACTCTCAATCTGATGAATATGTTAAAAAAAAGAACTTCGCAAAATTTTTTTCATAACCGTTAAAGAAAGCTTAAGCGACATACTTTTCGAACTTCAGTTTTTGAAAAATTCGATTTTTTGAAATTGTAAATAATCCATTTTCACAAAAAACCGAAGTCCTAAAAATTTGTCGCTTAAGCTTTTTTGGCGATTACGGCTCGAAAGAACAAGTGTAGGTTAAAATGATCAAAATTCGCACTACTTTCAGATCACCATGTTTTTTTTTTTTTTGCCTTTTTCTTCCAGTACGTTTTCAGATAGACAATTATGAAAATACACAAGTTGTAAGACTTGTTTGCCAACCGAAATCTACGAGTATATTTTTAGTTTTGATACATTTGCTTGTTTCCATCTGCTAACATTCATCAACTAATAGTGTTGTAAAAGTATTGAGTATTTGAGTACTCAATACCGGGATTTTTTCCCGGTACTCAATACACAAAGGTAACTACTCAATACTTTCAGGGTTGCATTTTGTAGTATTCAAGCGAAAGTCTTCCTTTAAAATAAAGGGTGTCCCGACAAGAACGCAAGATTAAATTTGGCGCCATTCGAAGTGTCAGTGTTTGACATTTGAACAATTGTTATTGTTTGATAGCAGAAGGTACGAGGTTAGCAAAAATGGAGCGCTATACGAATGAACAACGCATTCTCATTGTGAAATTGTTTTACCAAAATGGTGAAAGTTTTGCGGCTACAGTTCGCAAATTTGCGATCAATTTGGGGTCACAATAATGCTCCAAAAGAGTCAACTGTAAAGACATTAATGGATAAATTTGCCGAAACTGGGTCTGTTAGTGATGTAAAGACAATAACGCGCCTTCGACCAGGTCGATCGACCGAAAATGTCGCAGCTGTACGTGATGATGTCGCTCAAACGCAGGTCAAGCGCAAACAGTCAATGGTGTTCGGTATCGTTAAATAATAACCAGTTTTTTCGTGCCTAGAATTGAAGAAATGAATGTGGAGGGCATGTGGTTTCAACAAGACGCCGTCACATGTCATACAGCCAGAGAAACAATTCAACTGCTACATCAGTCATTTCCCGGTCGTGTTGCTTCGCGTTTTGGAGACCAGAATTGGCCTCCTAGATCGTGCGATTTAACACCATTAGACTTTTTTCTTTGGGGTTTTTTGAAGTCGATGGTTTACACGAATAAACCGACGACGACTCAAGCCTTAAAAGAGGAAATTGGACGCTGCATTAATGAAATACCGCAGCATTTATGCAAAACGGCCATTGAAAATTTCATTAAAAGATCGCGTGTGTGCCAGCAAAGCCGCGGCGGCCATCTGCCCGATTTGTTGTTCCACACATAACCTCATTTTGTCTACTTTACGATATAATAAAGTTTCACGATTTTGTTTTAATATCTGTGTTTTATTTAAAATTTAAATCTTGCGTTCTTGTTGGGACACCCTTTACATCAGAATTATACAACTCTGTGAGCTTGATACAAATAAATATGACTCTGAACCTCATGGAGTTAGTGTAACAAAGAGCCACTAAAAAAAAGTACTACAAAATGCATTATTAAACTACATACTTCAGTCATTAACAAATACTATTGGACAGAAAAAGTGATCCTTTAGAATAGTGGAAGGAAGTCACGTGATACAATATAACCAGCAAGTCAGGTCCTCACAAACATGAAAAATATTTTAAATTCTTTCAATGTCGGTAAAATTTTATTTCTACATTTCAACAATGACTAAGTAATAACATCAATTGTGAGAAAAAAATGTTTATTAAAAATGTTTAGAAGATAATTTAAGAGATTAATGCACTAGAAGTGTTAAGAGTACGTTAAAAAATTTTTATGTACAAAAACTAATCTTCAAACTTATTTATTTATTTTCATTTGTCATAAATTAATTTAAATAAACTTGTATTCAATCTTTGTTTTTCCATATTGAATTATCAATAAAATAATATAAATAATAATTTTTAACTTCCCACACGCAAAGAAAAGATATGGTTGTAGAATGGTTGAGAAAACAATATTATGTTCTGTGAAACAATTGTGTGGTCGTCGAAAACTAGTTATTGCTATTTTAAACATTTATTTCGTTACGATAAACAGAGTAATATTTGAATTTAATAATTACATTATCACATCCATATAAAAGTGTGATATGGTTAGAGTTTAACAATATAGTTTTGTTAAAAATTTATCACTACAACATAATTTGTGTTATTATTTAAAAATAATATGATGTAAATAACAATATAATGTTTTCCAAAACCATACTATGTTAAGTTTAAAAAAATCTTTTTCAGAAACATCTGTCAGTTCAGTATTTCGTTTTTAAGCTATCGGTAGTGTTAAATAAATGAATAAATAAATTAAGTATAAACAAAAAGGTAGATCAATAAAAATATATAAACATTTGTGTATCTTTTTATACAGACATGGGTGTATGTCGTGTAAGTATACATTTCTATATATACAATTTATTTCAACAATATTAATTTATTTTTATTTCGAATTTGACGCACACCTGTTTCTACAATAAATATATGATTAAAAAACAAAATAGTATTATTATATTAAATAATACTGTGGTCGTATTTAACAATATTAATATAATATAAGAACATGATATGGCGAATCTCAATTATATTTTAGTCACATCTAACAATAGTGTTGTCATATTTACAATACTAAGATTATTATATAATTAGCTCAGATAATATTATAATTAACTCAGATAATAATATTGTTAGTTTTTTTTTATTAACAATAATATGATTTGACTGCAACCATATAATTCAATCATAGTATGTTGCTGTTTGATTATGGTTACCTCAACCATATTTTTTCTTTGCGTGCATATACATACATATATAAAGTATTGAGTAGTATCGAGTACACAATTGAAAAAGTATCAAGTAGTACTGAGTATTCAAAAGAAGCCTCTTTTTACAACACTATCAACTAAAAATATTCATACATACCCTTAAAAATATGTAAAACACAATTTTACAACTTTAAATTGCCTCATCAGCTGAAATGACATCAACTTTTATTTTATTTCCAAATATGCTTCAAATCATTCAATCATTCAGTCAATATTATCAAATTTATTTATGTTGCTTTACGTGTGGTTGATTTCTTCTTTACAAACGAACAGTTGTAGTATGGTGATGATATCACTTTTACTATAAATATTTATGTTGCTATTTGGCTTGATTTGTATTTTTTTTCTTCTTTAATTCATTATTTTGGCACAAAGAAACAATTACTACAACTTGTTTTTTTTTAAGAACCATTTGTAGAACAAGTCAACTGACAACTGAGTGAATACAAAAAAAAATATGACCACAATTGCTTTTTATGGTTTGACTATCAGACGCACTCACTTGCATGTCGAAACTCAAACCAACTCACTTGCAACTTGACTTTTGTTTTACTTAAATTTTTGCTTTTTTTTATTGATAATTTTCATTACAACAATAAGTTAAAAAATAAACAAAATATTTGCGAAAGAATTTCGATAAAGTTGTTCAGTGACCACTCACACTCACGAACACCGCGAAGGCAATCTTATCTTAATTAATTTGCACAATTTATGTTAAAACAAGAACAACAGCAATCGTGATTAATAAATCATTTATCTAATATTAATTACAGAAGGTAATAGCGCCCAATTAGAAAGCAATCGTTATAAAAATCTTTAGTTTTAATTAAGTAAATTAAAAGGATTTTAGCGCTTAATGCAACAGTGGTGTTGACTTTTATGAAAGCTGCGAACATTTGAAAAAAAAAATCTTTTAAAACATCTAATTGTTTTCAGCTACTGCAACATTTACTAATACAATACTTTGTGAGATAATCGTGGTTAACAATAAGCTGCCGCCGCATTAGTAATATTGTTGTGTATTAAAAACGATTAAATAATAATCGAAAGAAAAGTATGAGAACAAACACTGTCGGACAAAACAACGTATATACATAAATATGCGGCGATTGCCTAGATGGAAATATTTTGTTTTATAACTTAAAAATTTTAATCCTAAAAATATAACAAATTTGCCATAAGGCATTTGTTAACAACTTACTAAAATTAGAATATTGTAGATGTATTTAAAAAAAAAATAAAACTATTTTTTGCTTTACCTTTAGCACAGTCAACGAACAGTGGGTGTCAATCCAACACACTACGCTGTACCATGAGTGATTTTTAAACTCTTAAGATCTTTGGTTACTAAGAAAACTGCTTTAGAAAACAATTTAAAAAATTACCTTAGCAGCATATAAATTGTTTTTTGTATTCTCTAATGATACGAGGGCAGTTTGGTAATTTCATGAATTTTATATTTCCATAACAGCAATTTTACATCATTGATGTCAGTTTCATAGCTAAATCACACACATTCTTATTCTCTTCTTTCATTTAGTCGTCAATGGCACAGCGATAGGTGTATTAAATTCTTTATAGTTACAGTGAAAGAAAAAAAAATGGTATGCGAAAAATATTCCATTTATGTTAAAAAACTTTTATTGAAAGAAATTAATATTTATTGAAAAGACATTTTGATATATTTGGAGCAGCTTCACTTAACTGGATATGCTATTAAAATTTCAAAGACTAATAACTCGGGAAATATCGGATTATCTCTTTAAAAATTTCTTTTTGAAAATTCTTTACAGTTGCCTATGAAAAGTTCAGAGTCCCATAACGCCGTCAATTTTTTTTATTTAATTTTACTTCTTATTTTTTGATTTTCTATCACGAAGGCTCCTTTTTTATTTTAAGCTGCTTTACTAAACTGCATATGTTTCAAACATTTATTTTTTTTTTTATGTACTTCAGAGACGATTGAGACAAATTTTCTCACACAAACAACAATTGTTTTATTTTTGACATCCCTGCTTTACATCAACTGTTCCCGTTAACTGTTCTGTATCTATTGCTATTTTATGTAAAAAGCTATCGCCGAATTGAACGTTCCGATAATTTCTAATAACAACAGTGGCAACACTGCAAACATGTGTTCGTCAATACGATACAGTATTGTTATTTTTCTGATAGTGTGTGTAAAAGGCGTGTATGTAAAAATGAAAGAGATGCCAGAGTTTAAACTAGATATTGTACGCTATTCTGAAAAACGCGTTGAAGACGTGAAAATTTCCATCCTACAATCCTAAACAGATTGAGCTAAAAATTAAAATTTGAGGAAGAGCTTCGAATTTGCGAAGTTAGCTATTTTGTTTCCACTTGTTTTATTTTAACTGAAACCATGCAAATTAATTTTTAAAATTGGGGAACAATGAATAGGGAATTAACTCCCGGGGAGATGTTATTCATAATAATGGAAGAATTACCCGGTTCGTATCGGTTTACTTTTGAAGTTGTCGTATTGGACGTTAAAGCTCAGTTAGCGGACTGTAATAAAATGTAACTGCAACGTTTAGAAACAGCTGATCGATATTGTTATGTGAAAAGTAATGTACAGATTTTTACATTCCGGTTACATCTTAATAACCATTTTTCATTTTTACTTTTCACATACAATATCGATCAAGTGTTTCTTACCGTTGCAGTTACATTGCATTACAGTCGGCTAAAGGCTCAGTTAACCGACTGTAATGTAAAGTAACTGCAACAGTAGGAAACAGCTGATCGATATTGTTATGTGAAAAGTAATGAAAATGGTTATAGAGATGTAATGTAACGTAACCTACTTTTCATATAAAATTCTCGATCAGCTGTTTCCTACGTTACAGTTACTTTAAATTACAGTCGGCTAACTGAGCCTTAACTCAGCTTTTAGTTAACAAAAACGTGAGGCTGCCAGCGAACGTGTCAGCTGTTATTGTATTTTTCTTTACTTGATATGTGTGTGTATGTGTATGTATGTAAGAGAGAATTTGACGTTTGCCACGTATATATTAAATAAACAGCAACATGTTTTATTTATGTTACTCGCGATACGAATTGACTAATTCTACCATAAGGCTCTTTATATTTAGCTATTGACTATTTGACTATTTTTTGCTTTTAAATTAATTGGAAAAAATGAATGGATGGCAAAAGATTTTGATCAAACAAATAGGTCATTATTGAAGCAAATCTCTATTTTGAAAGCCTTGAGAAATCTCTTTACTTAGAGGGAATAAAATAACTAAAAACAAGCTGGAGTAAATGTATCGATTATAAAGGAAATTCACAGAATTATCAAACCACCCTTGATTGAGACTATTCAATTGCTTTTCTTTTTCTTTTTATTCGCTATTGTACATTTGTACAGATATTGCAACGTCTCTTATTAAACTATAATTAATTGAATAATATCGACAATTTACTTTTTAATAAACTTCTTTGTAATTCTCTTGTTCCCCTAATTTTTGACTTGACGTTCGAAAAGTCTCAACTTATTATTGTTGTTCAAACTCTTACATTCATCGTTACAAACTTGATGTACATATGTTCGCGTGAATGTATGTATCTCATTTTTATAGTCACGAATTGATGTCATAATTTTTATTTTTAATTTTCTGTATTTATTATAAAAAAATAAAATATCTACAGTCACAACAAAAAAAAAAAGTTATCAGACAAAATTAAATTTCGAAGTTTTAAAAATACTTTTTACTGTAGCTGATCATATTCTATTGAATTTGATCATATATCGCAAGAGTTTACCCACCTTTGCTTCATGTAATGAAAATTAAAAAAAAATAAATAAAAAATAATAAACTGCGACCAACTTTGAACAGTAAAATATCCTAAATGGTCATTCAAAATTAAAAATCATAAGAGAAACCTAAAGATGATTTTAAAATACCTGTCGAATGACACCCATTTTGATATAATTCGCCCAATTTTTATTTTTTTCGTATTTACAAAATGGCGTCTGTTGGCCGCCATATTGAATTTTGACAACTGACATATCTTTAGTGACACGGGATTAAGACGTAAGAATCATCAAAATAGGTCTACGCTTTCGGTTAACATATATAGTGCCGCAAAGGAACACACATACATACATACATGGATACATACATACATAGGCTGATAAGCACAATACCCTTCTTTTCGTCGCGCAGTCGGGTAAAAATAAATTTCACTTAAAATAAAATTATGGGAATATGTCAAATAATAAATTTCTTAAAAGATTAAAAATCGAGCTTAAACGACTCAAAAAACAGCCACTAACAAGTAAAATATAAAACAGTAATAAATATATGAGATAACTAACGTTGTGCTCGACATCCAGTGTTGCCAGAAAATGGTGATGAGAGAATGCTAAATCGGTCAAAAAATTCTGCTAAAATGTTCTACAGAAGAAAAGTATAATGCCAGATTTAAATGTAGAAAAAAATATTGAAATAGCTTTAAATTTCATGTTTATACAAACTTATTAGTATTTAGAGGTATTTTTATAGCACTGCAAACATAAAATAGTTAATAATTGGTGTTTTTGGAAAGGTTACAATTACGTTTAAAATTTTTTCAACGCACTAATAATCCCAAATTATTATTTTGCTTATTCAATAAAATATTTTTTTATTAAAAACACATTGAAATTAATCATTGAGGGGTTAGCTGGATCCTATGCTCATTTCACTGTTGCTACTGCAGACCATTAGGGATACTTTATCCTGCAATACATGTACATTTATGAGAAAAATCCTGTATAGAGAAGAATTCTTGTAAAAAATTAAAATTTTTTATTTTCAACAAATTCTGCCAGAAAGCATTTAGCAGAATTTTTTGAAAGTTGAATGCTTTTTAACTAATGAAAATGCCAGATCTAGCAGGAAAATGCTAAACTGGCAACAATGTCGACATCGGTGCCCAGAAGTAGCAATACAGCAACGTTTGTAAGGGCATCGCCCTGCCCACTTCTTAAGTGTGATATTGTAAAATCATACCGGGGCAGGGTGTGGGCAATTTCTTAGGAACACAAGAAATATTATGCTGAGTTATGGAGGGCGCGAACTTTACCAAATACGAGACCATATCTATCCATAGTTAAATTAATAATTAATGACAGCCTAACCAAGTGGTATCTCGCTACCTTAGTATAAAAAGGCCCTAATTCATTTTTTTTTAAACTCAGTTTTTTTTCGATAGAAGAACATCTAATGTATCAAAAAATGCAAATATCACGATTTACAAAAATTAATGAGTTAGGACCTTTCTATATTAAGGCAACAATATGTACTTGTACCCCGCAAGGATATCTCTATGATAAAACGGCTGTGACAATTCCGCGTACCCTAGTCCGTGCAATCCAGCTTTTTCAAGCATTACATTTGGCTGGTTATCTATAAAACTTCTGTGTTACTACCAAATCTCAGGAACAACAGAGCAACGTATGTCCTAAGTTTAAAGACGATTAAAGGCAAGCCTTTCGGTGTGTAACTTCGAGCTCCAACCAGTGTCTTAATGCTGGTAATATCAGTGGCCCAACAGTGGATCTTCTCTAGGGGTTTAATGGATGATGATGTATCAGTATATCACTTTATAGTTCAATTTTCCTTAAATTTAAATTAAATATTCCGAACGTCATATTGTAACGTCATATTGTAATAAAAAAAATCAACCAAATTGAGAACATACTTCTCTTTTCTTTTAAAGAGACATGATTAATTATTATTCGACAGTTTAATTTTAAACTTTTGAACTTTGCCGTATCATGCGTGATTCATGTGCCGATAACAAGCGAAACGTGTTTGCAATAAAAAAAATAAAAAAAAATTAGCTTAAATCGCTATGAATTGTATTAAAATTTTCTTTCTTAAGCCAAAACAATAAATGAGTCACTCAAAAGTGATTAAACTGATATAATTATCGAGTAGAAAGCTCTGTTCTTAGAATTAGCATTTCGCACCACTGTGCAACACCAACTACACTGCAATATAATGTAATTGAAAGAAGCGAAAGAAGATCATATACAACATAAAATAATACGTTATATTTGTTACAATTTTGTTGCTGCTGCTCTTTTGTATTTCTTTTTTGTAGGAAGAAGGTATGTAAGGTCTGAAGTCTGGGTCTGGTTGATTTGTTAGCATTCAACCAACATTAACAACAACCAACTACAATCACAAATAATTATAAACAACCATGATGTCATGCGAAATACTTAAGCTGTTGGTTGTTGTTGACTGACTAAACAACTCGAATCGAATACAAACAAGTCTTTTGAACCCCTGCAATTTATTAACATCAATTTGAAGTTGTTGAGCAAAGATTTTGAGAACGAAATTTATTTGATTTTAAACAGTGAGATTTGTTTTTTATATACTCGTACTTAATTCAACAAATTATTGTTAAGTAATATAACTCCGAAAATATTCGAAATTTCAGCAAATATTTGAACAAAAAAAAAATTTGATTTGTTTGTTTTACGAGTATGATATGAAAATTGCAAGCGAATGTAAAATTTTTGAATGGGTGCAAAAAATTCTTTGCTTTATTTTAAAAACTTTTTTGTTTTTAACAAAGGCAATTTTATTTATTTTTTTTTTCTTAATTTTGTAGTATGTGTGTGGGCGGGCGGGCGGCTGTGTTAATGACTTTCAAAATAAATAAACAGGGTATTTGAAAAATTTAAATATTTTTTCCCTCACACACATACATACACACTCGTACATACGTACATATGTACATGTAACCTTCTTCGTTTTTCTTCAATTGACTAATTATGGCATTTATTTATCTTCTCAAAACATTTAAACGTTTCTTTTTTTATTTTGCTTTACGGAAGGGAAGCAAATCTACTGTAAAATCATTATAGAGCAAGGAAATTTTAAAACAAAACATTTTTTGTTTAAGAAAAAAATTTGCTTATTACTTATAACGCCCACAGCAAACAAAAGCAATTCCAACTATGCAAGCATTCCATCCAAAAAAAAAAAAAAAAAAAAAAAAAAAAAAAAAATACAAGAATAAGCAAAAGTCTTCCGGATTTCTTTTACGAATTATATTCCAACTTAGTTAATGAACTAAGTTGCATAAATGCTTATTTTTAACTTCTTAATAGTGTTTTCACACTGACATGGTTTTAATGAAAGTTGGTTTTAACGTTAAAACCAACTGTTAAAACCTGGTTTTACCATACAAATTGGTTTTGTTAAAATCAACTTAAAACCATTTTTGAATTGGTTTTAAGTAGGTTTTATGAAATGCAACCTTGTTTTCGCTGTGCTAAATTCAGTGCTGCCAAGTTAAAATGATCGGAAGCAGCTGTGTATGCCAGAGAATAAGAATAAATACCAATTGATAAATTTTCAAATTAAAAATGAATGCAGCCGCAACAATAATCAAAAAATCATAGAAAAATTAGTGTTTTGGAAAGAAAACAACGAAAATATTTTCATTGCCTTCTGGAAAGTGTAAATAGACGACATGACTGAAATCGATCCTCCGATAAAAAAGTTTTATTTTGTGATGTACCTATATTTGTGCATTTTTAATATACAATAACTTAATTTCCAAACACTTCTTCACTTTTTATAAGAAGTTCAATAATTTAAAAAGTATTTGTTTACAAAATCTAAAATAATTTCCATTTTAGAGCGAATTGTAAAAGATCTGAGATTTTCATACAAACAAAAACAGTTGTTGCACAGTTTGTTTGTTAAATAAATGTTATACAAAGCAGAAAAAATACAACGACAAATACACGCATTACTGCAGAAGATTTATTTTATTTTTGAGCAAAGTTATTAGACAGTCGTCTGTGACTTAAAACCTGAATTCAACAAACTTGGAGTGTGAATGCAAAATCAGCTGTTTATGGTTTTAATACGAGATTTACATTAAGCATTTTTTTCATGAAATTAGTTGCACGAAAATTTTTTATTTGCCAAAAATGCATCAGAAATTCATTCTACGTCCTTTTTTATATAACATTCTCTTTTATAGCGCTGCAATTAACAAATCGAAAAAGTTTCGTGCAACAAAATTCATGAAATTTCATGAAAAAATGCTTAATGTAAATCAGGTATAACTTTAAAACTAGGTTTTAACTTTCAGTGTGAGAACACTGTAAGAAGCCACATAATAAACATATTCACTGTCATTTAGTGCATTCATTTTATATATGTATTTATACTAAATGATTCTCATTTGCTTCATGCTAAAATGAGTATAAGTATTTCAAGTCTTCTGGCAGTTGTGTTACAGCGAAGAAAATACACTGACTCAATTTAATCAGTATTTCATGAAATAATAAAGGTATTCATCTCAACTCTGCCAACTGTGCATAATTCATAATTGCATTTTCGGACATGAGCAAACCAATTTATGCCCTAATTCAGTAAGAAGATTTAGGATGTTTTTGTTTGAAAATTCTTTTGAGTTCTTGTTTTTGAATTCTTCAAATTATTTTCTTCAAAAATGATTGTTGTCTTTGATAATGAAAAATAAAAATATTATTACCATGTTTTTAAAATATAAAAATTAAATGAAAGTATTATACAATATTTTGAAAAATATATGAAAATATATGTGTTGGATATAATGTTTGGAATAAAATCATAAAGCAAATACACGCACCTCCTAGCAGAGACTATTACTAATAATTGTTTTAAAGAATCACAACTGCGGCTTTTTTCCGTACATAGACAAGACGGCACAATCGTCGAACAGAATTAGGGCATTAGTCTATTTTGCCTTAAAATAGTCAAGTGATTCTTAAATGTTAAAAGTTTTTGTTAAAATATCAAAACTTTACCTAATTTTGTGATTAGTTTGAATATAATCACCCCTTTGGTGAATATGTATATTGTATTTCACGGGAACAAAAATTCTACTTGATGTGCACGATATCGCTTGTTCTACAATATATGCCAAGAGGCATCAATTTATGAGTCTTAAAAAAGAAAACATTTGACACAAAGGTTCCTCCATGTGAATAACAAAATTACTTGATATCTTAAAAATTTAATATTTTATTTTTGTCAGAATGTCAGTAAAAATTTTTTATTTTTGTTGTTTTTAACAGAGAACTTCATTCAAATTCATACGAAAAAAAAATGCTTTTGATATCTCAAAAATTGTAGCGAAAAATAATTTTGTAATTTGGATTTTCGAAAAATATGAGAAAATTTTAAAAAGGGGTTTTTAAAACAAATTTTCATACAAAATTTTTCTTAAAAAGCATTTATAAGCCATTAATAATTTTTATAAATGAGGCTGTCGTATTCTTAATTTATTTTTTGTAATATTTTAAAAAAATTATTAAGTATTTGATAAAAACTTTGATTGTTTCTAAAAGAAGAGGTATTAAGAAAGACTGTGAAATAATTTTTAGAAATTTTGGCTGGTGCACCCTACATCCAGCACTGGTCGAAATTTAGCATTTTTTCAAAAATTTAGTTTTTGGATGCGGCAAAAAAATTTAACGCTATTTTTTCTAATTTTTTTTTTTTTTTTGGTCTTTTATTATATAAAAACTTGTTTTAAGTAACTTGTACGAAACTGTTGACATCCTACACATAAATGTAGGCAGGAGAGGAGATTGTTTAAAAATTTTAGAATTTTTTTAACACATTTTTTTCCCAATAAAATAACTTTTATAAAATTATATATTAGTAAACCTTTTTAATTTAATTCAATAGTATACAATTAGGTTTGGAAATGGAAAAAAAATATTCTTATACCTTCAATACTTTTCGAAATATTTAAAATCAAATTTTTATTATATAATTAAATTTTCCATATTTTTAATTTTTTCCTAAATTGTTGATCTCATTTCCTTTGCTTCAAATGTTTCTTAATTGTTTCTATGTAATCACAATAGAAGACGAAATTTTCTATTAAACGGTGTATAATATGTATACCTTAAATTATAAATTAGTTATTTTTAGTAAATTAACTCCATATTGGCTGCATGCAACTCTGTGCTTATGTTGGTGGAGTTTATTTCAGCAAGCTGCATCCATCAACCAGGACACAATTTGCCAGCTTAAGGGAATAGTATGCAAGTATACAATACTTTAAAACATGATTAAGACATACATATCTACATATATTTAAATGTAAATGTCTACTGCTTAAAACCATAAAAAGCTCGTTTTATTTATTTCTCCAAGAATTATAAATTAAATTGTCAGCTATAAAAAAAAAGTTATTACAATCACAGCTTTGGAATTTTTAATTAAAAAAAAGGGAAAGGTCAGTGTTCGCTACAATGAAAGTGTTTATTATTTAATTGTTGTTTTTTTTTTGCTTTAATTTTTTCATCAAATTTACTCCAATAAAACAGAGAACAACGAAACGAATCAGGAACTTAATTTCATTTAAAGCAAATAAAAAAGAAATCATAAAATCATTTTTAACGATTGACTCAATTGAAATGTCTTTTTAATAAACGTTTATTTATATGACAGATCGTTCATTAAATTTTAATCATTTTTATCAAGCTCAGGGGTCAATGAAATCTTTTCACTGATTGAAATTAATACATATTTACATATACATATCAGCATTTTATGTACAGGCATACATATTTTTTTTTTAATATCTTATTGTCAACTTTTTACAACATCATCAATTAGTTGCTGTTGCTATTTTTATTGTGATTTATGCACAAATGGCAATTTTTTTCAAATATTAAAAATTTTTTAAAATAAAAAGATATTGTATGTATGTAAGTATGTATCTACATAAATATTTTTTATAAATTTTAATACTTTAATTAAAATGCAACACGCGCTTAATGCCTAAAAGATCAAGTTCAATGATATTGTCGTTGATCATTTTTCATATAAAAGTGTGTATGGATGGATGTAAGTTTGTACTCATATATATAATTTTTATTATATTTTGCATTGTTTTATTACTTGTGTAAAGGAAAATAAAATCGTAAAAAAAGAAGAGGAACAAGACATATAGATTTTCTGCTGTTGTTCTTGTTGTTGTTGGTGTTGATTCTAAAATAATAAACATGAGCATGATAGAAGCAACAACAACAACAATAAGAACAACAAATACATTTCACGATCAAAACACTATTTAAATTTTAAAATAACGATGACAGTATAAACTGCCAATGACGCTGCTGCACAATTTCAATATATCCACAAACACACATACCAACAAGCGGATCGTTTTAACGATCGGTCGTTTGGTCCACAGGCAATGCAGCTATTGAAGTGTATGAAATCTTATAAGAGATATAAGAAAATTTTTAAAAATATGAACGTATGTACATACTTTTTCTTTTTAAAACAACAACATACGAGTAACTTATGAATTTTTTTAAATAAGCCCAAACAAGATCTTGTTTTTTTTTTGTTCTACTGAAAAAAGTTCCAGTTTCGGACAGGGGCTGTTATTCATGAAATCCACAGATTTGTCTTCAGATTTCACCTTATGCTGGACAGTGACACTAGTAGTGTTCGAGAATTTTGCCATTTCGAATTTTCACGCTTCTTCTGCATAGTAGTTCTGCCAAGCTCTAACGTGTTGTTTTATGGCTTATTGTTTCAGTTCGTTTTTGTTATCTTGGAAAGGTTTGTCGATTTTAAGTGATGATCCCATCATCGCGAGCTTATGCAGCTCTTCGTTTTCAGTGATACCTGGATGTTTTTGAATTCATAGTATCTGTACGTGTATGAGTGTATCTCATGTTTGCATTGAAGGACGTTTAGACGTTTAGTTTGAACTTTTTGATTTCTTAAGACTTAGATTACTTCTTTACTATCCTTATACGGATTGATAGGCTGTATCTATGTTCTGAAACTTTGGGAGAGCGTTTTCAAGTGAAAAATTGTTTAACATTCCATGAAACACAGAATGAGTAAAAACTTAGGTTCTCGATGATGCTTCTTGTGTCGTTATTTCATTTTTTTATATGAATCAGCCTGTGGATAACAGGACAACAAATATAATTGCCTGATTTTTTACAATGGGAAAACTTCTGAAAGTTATGGAACTTAGGTGCTGTTGTAAATTTCCTTTAGTAATTTAATACCTTCCTTAACAGCCGTTACCCCAACCTGATCCGGCAGACGAAAGAATTTCTGTACATTTCGACTCATGCCGCAGAAGCCGTTGCCCGATCGGTTACTAATTTTTAACCCCTCTGTGTAGAGGAAAGTTCTAGGGTTATTCCTGTATATATAACTCTTTTAACATAAAAGAACGATTGCCAGATAATGTGCAGAGAAATCATGCTTCCAGCAGGATTTTCAAGCATTCAGTGTGGTTGTCAACAATAACAACGTATGTACATAAGTAGATTATTTCAATTTCGAGATATTGATTCCGAACAACTTTATTTTAGAAGCTGTTTGCGACAAAGGACAAAACAATAAATTAAAACATTTGGGCGTGTTTGATTTTTTTCTAAAAAACGTTATAATTTCTGTACAATATATGTGACAGCGCATAGAGAAAGGGACCTAAGGGTAAAAAAAATCAATTTTGATGTGGACAACATCTGAGCATCGAATGAGACCGATCCCATGTCCCAAAAGTGTTCCCTCCCAGAGATATGCGCGTTTTATGATGTGATGGTACACCAAAGATACACGTATTTAAATCTTTAAAATGGCTCTCCTGAACAAAACCGGTTTTTACCCCTTAGGTCCCTTTCTATTTTGCGCGTCACATATGTATATAAGAATAGTTTTTAGGTCTAACGAAGACGTGGACATGGGTATCCTTGACCCTTTTTGTTGAACATACAAATCGTGCGATAAAAACCGCCAAAAAAGCTAAAGTGATTTAATATTCGAACCTGCGGTCTATTTCCCAACTACGAAAGAAAACTAAACAAAAAATTCATGTTTTATTGTTGTTTTCAACAAAAATTTTAAGTCGGAAGTTTTTTTTCGCAGTTGGGAAACAGGCCTTTGATTTTTTGACCAAAATCCATTATTAGCTATCGCAAATAAAAAGGAAGTCCAAAAATGTGTCGGTTAAGCCTTTTTTTCGGGGGGTGGGGTGGGTTATGGCTCAAACTCTGCTTTATATACATAACTAATGATATTCACAACTATAAATATAAGTTGTTAAGCTTTTAAGGTTAGCAGACTCCCCATGGCTGTAACTAAAAATTTCATAAAACATTTTTATGATTTTTATCTTAATATCGTAATTATTGAGATATTTTTTTTGGTCTAAGTTTTCAACATACGGTATTTTCTGCTTCTTAATAACTTAATTTTTTCCACTTGAGTTGTTATTCACAGAATGGATTGAGGAGCTGCAAAATTATGATATAGGGTTACATTTCGTCACTAGGGACTTGTAGATGCGATTAGTGCTACTCTGTAAGAGCAATGTTTATTTTTCTTCTACTTTATTTAAATTTTCTAAGTTCATAATTTGATAAAAAAACTGATTAGGAATTTTTGCTATTTTTTTTTTTGTTTTTTTTTTTTTTGTTAAGCCCCGTCTATATGAATTTCATTCATGCTTAAGGAACTCAACAAGAGACTTCAAATCAAAAGTTTTTGAAATAAGCAAAGAGACGGTGTTTAACCAAAAAAAAAAAGCAAAAATTACTACTACATTAAATAAATATGCTTCCGTATATCATTTTTGTTTTTTTTTTATCTTAATATCGTAATTGTCGAGATACCTTTCTTTGGCCGTAAAGTATTATTACTTTCCTTCAAAATTTAATTTCTCGACTTACGCTGTTATTCACAGATTTAAAGCTCTACTATTATGATACCAGGTGATACTCGTATCGTGCCATAACCGCCCAAAAGCTCAGGGGTTTTTGGCAATTATGGCACGATATGTGTCGATAGTGACAGTTTTACATCTGTATATGCAATTAGTGATACTTTGCAAGAGCAATTTTTTTTTAACTATTTTATTAAAATTTTCTGGGTTGCAGATACCAGAAATTTATGATTTGATTAAAAAAAAAGTCTTCACAAAGTCATTAACAAAGCATTTTTTTCGTATTAAAAACTTTAAAAAACTTTTTTTCAGTTAAGTAATTTATTTTTAATGAACTCATTCTTTGTGCTGTCTGACCTGCTCTATAGAAAATGCACAACAACAATAATGGGAACAGAAAGAAAAAAAAGGGCAACAAAAACAAACAAAAAACAAAATGAAAATTAATAATAATAATCACAAAAATAAATGCAAAAATCATATTTTAAAATAAATAAAAATATCTTTGCAAATGGAAAACAAATGACGACGATCGGTGATAAAAATAAGTAAATAAATAAATAATTAAATAAAGTCTAGTGAGAATTATTTAGGTATAATTAAAATAAGCAAAATAATAATAAATTGTAAATGAAAAAAAAGAAAAGAAAAACATACCCCAGAAATGATTGTGTATGATCAGTTGGTGTTTCAGGATGATTGTGGACATTAAGAGTTTGTGGACGCATAATGTTTGATGTTGTCGACGACGATGGAGCTGCTCCTGCAACGGTTGCCAATAAAGCAGATGTGGAATTACTGCGATAAGTGGTGCGTACGCTGGTGATGCTGCAGCGTGTGGTTTCCGCTACAGCGGTTTCGCCATTCAAACAGGGCCTTAAGACATTTGTCATTTGGGAGGCATGTTTTGGCCTCATGTTCAAATGTTGTTGCGAAAGATTATTGAGAAGTTTTTGGCCGCTATTTGAAAACTTGCAACTGCTGTTACTGGCCAGAGCATGTTTGGAGTGGCCACCACTATTCACTGCTGTATTTGAGGTTTTAGCTCTCAAGCCCATTTTAGTTGTTGTTATATATATTTTTTTTTTGTAAGTTTAAACAGCAGAAGTTTGGGATAAGCACATATGCAGTTCTCAAGACGTGGAAATTTTTCTTTTTTACTTTTTTGTTAAAAAAGCTTCATTTTGAAATTTTTTTTTATTCTAAATGCTTCTAAATTCAACAAAAAAAAAATTGGTAGTTTGTTGAAAATTAAATTATAAACGCAAACATTGTTAAGTTTTTATTTATTTATTTTAAAAATATTTATTGTTTGTTTTTCTCTATTCACTGTTAAGTCATAAAAATATATAATAAAATATTTAGTCAAGAACTCTGGATAAATTATCAAAACACACGCACACATACACAGTGTCAGAAAATATAACAAAAGTTTTAAAACGCATTTGCATTAAGAGGCACGCCGAGTGTTGTTGCACTTTTCTAAAATTAATTTAAGGAAACGCAGCAGGCACTTAATAATAGCTGAGGAGAGCTCAGAAGTCACCTGACTGACAAATTTAGTCATTTGATCACTGGCAGATATAAAGGGTGTCCCAACAAGAACGCAAGATTTAAATTTGGCGCCATTCGAAGTGTCATTGTTTGACATTTGAACAATTGTTATTGTTTGCTAGTAGAAGGTACGAGGTTAGTAAAAATGGAGCGCTACACGAATGAAGAACGCATTCTCATTGTGAAATTGTTTTACCAAAATGGTGAAAGTTTTGCGGCTACAGTTCGCAAATTGCGATCAATTTGATGGCTTCGTCAATAGGCAGAATTGTCGCATTTGGGGTGAGGAAAATCCTTGAGTGATTCACGAGAAGCAAATGCATCCTCAACATGTCACTGTGTGGTGTGGATTTTGAGCTGGAGGAATCATTGGACCTTTTTTATGAAAATGAGGCAGGTTAAGCGTAAACAGTCAATGGTGTTCGGTATCGTTAAATGATAACAAGTTTTTTCGTGCCTAGAATTGAAGAAATGAATGTGGAGGGCATGTGGTTTCAACAAGACGGCGCCACATGTCATACAGCCAGAGAAACAATTCAATTGCTGCATCAGTCATTTCCCGGTCGTGTTATTTCGCGTTTTGGAGACCAGAATTGGCCGCCTAGATCGTGCGATTTAACACCATTAGACTTTTTTTCTTTGGGGTTTTTTGAAGTCGATGGTTTACGCGAATAAGTCGACGACGACTCAAGCCTTAAAAGAGGAAATTGGACGCTGCATTAATAAAATACCGCAGCATTTATGCAAAATGGCCACTGAAAATTTCATTAAAATATCGCGTGTGTGCCAGAAAAGCCGTGGCGGCCATCTGCCCGATTTGTTGTTCCACACATAACCTCATTTTGTCTACTTTACGATATAATAAAGTTTCACGATTTTTTTTTAAATATCTGTGTTTTATTTAAAATTTAAATCTTGCGTTCTTGTTGGGACACCCTTTATATGTACATACATACATACATACATACATATGTATGTACAAATATGTATGAATGTCTAGCAGTTAGTTTAATACAAATTATTGTGTTTAAGTCAGGCGTGCCCCTTAAATTTGATTAACGATTTTCTCCTGTAACTGATGCACAAAAATTAAATTTATATTTTTTATATTTATTTTCTAGTAGGTATTTTTGTTTAATCTTCAGTTGTTAACAAATTTCGTTTGTTTATTTTTTTTATTGGCCAACAATGTCTTTTTCTTTTATCGCAAAATATGCGTATTTTTGTGCTAGTTTTGTTTTAACCGCACATACTGATGATGATTAGACGAGCGTGAATCCGTTATGACGACGTAGATACGTGCGCGCCTAATTTGTTGTTGTTGTTGCTGTTAAAGTTTAATTTTAGATATGATATAGCAACCAATATCACTTCGAATACGATCAAACCGATAAAAAAAATATGTTTTTTTTTGCTTGTTTCAACCTTTAAACAAAAAACAAATAAATTAACAAAATCAAAAAAAAATTAAATAAATAATAATAAACAGTGGAGAAAAGTAGCGCGCTAGTGCCTGAATTCTCCGAAGGCAAATGTACGAATGGGGCAGGCAGTTTATTTGAATGAATGAAGACTGTTTGTAAATTGTATTTTTTTTTTCATTCTTTATAAAAGAAACCAACAACAACAAAAACAAATGATTGTTAAAAAGCAGAGAAACAAGGCAGTTTCATTTTACAAGGTACTCGCACATTTACAACTGCAAGCGACTACATGTATTTTGTTGTTGTGTAAAAATTTGTATATATGTATATCCATAGATATTTGTGTATATGTACAAACAAGTCAAATTTAGCTGATTCAAACAAAGCAGAAGCGTGGTTGGAAATTGAAGTCTTTCAATATGAATAGAAGAAATTTACTCACACATATTTGAATGACATTTAGATTAAATTTGTGTCCACAACAGCTCTTTTTGAACTAGTTCGTTTACATTTGAATGAAAAGTTGTTTCAAACCAATTTAATTTACATTTTTTTTAGTTTTTGCCTTGAATTGTGATCAACAGCTCTTTTTAGATACAAGTCCAAATCAGTTATACATACATTCAATTACAATAGAAACATGCATTTTGACAGCAACACACATTTCAAAGAGAATAATCAGCTGTCGTTGTGGGTGCACCCCGTACAAAGAACAAACACCTGGCAGAGCAAACAGCGATAAAGTGTTGCCACATTAGAGATAATTGTCCAAATTGCTATTATTTTATACAGAATCTGGATCTAGATCAGCAGTTGGCAAAAAGAGAAAATGCTTAAAAGTAGAACAGCACTGAAAAAATCGCTCTTGCAAATGTTTAATTGGGTATATGGGTGATTCCATGTCAAATTCATTGAGAGTTAGGCACGAACATTTTCGGTTTGAATCAAATTTGGTCAGAGGGTCTTTTTTATCCTATAACATACATATACGAACGGGAAAAAATTGAAATTTTTTTTTTCAAAAGTTATGTCATATTCAAAATTTGATCATTTCGTAGAATTGCCGAAAGTGTTCAGTTTATTTTTTCGATATCTCAAAAACCATCTCATATAGAGAGACCAGCATATATTTTTTTAAATTATTATATTTTTAATATTCTCTAGTTTTATTAAGTTTAAGGCCTCTTGTTTTTATATTACATATTTTTTCTTTTGTGTGACATGTTCAGAAAAATGTTTTTTTCTTCTTATAATTACATATTTGAAAAATTACGAAGTACTAGCTGAGCCCTGCAAACGTTGTCCTACCCTCTGTTTTTTTAAACTACAAAGTACTCCACACAATGCTCATATGTTGGGTAAAAAAAAACAAAAACCTACCGGGTATTTACCTTAACCTGTGTTGAAAATTTCAGCTCCACAGCTCTTATAGTTTCAGAGATCATGCATTACAAACAAACACACACTTAGATTTAATGTATATAAATTATGAAAAAATTACTTGTCAACAAAAAAGCAATATTGGGCCTTATTATGTATGAGTGACGTATTACGACTTCGACTACGACGATTTTGTACTAGACTAAATAACATTTTTGCTTTAGTCTAGTACAAAATAATCGCCGTCGTATTAGATATGCGACACTCCTAATTAAGCCCACTATAATTTTATTATAAACAAATTAAGTTTTACAATTCACCAAATTTGCGTGCTATATGTCTGGAGTCTCTCAATTTCTTTTTAAAATATTCCACTCACGTTCGAAAAGTGCAAATTATATTAATGTAATTGACACATCAGCAAAAAAAAAAAAAAAAAAAGCTTAACAAGTGCAATTAGTTTGTTTTTTGCTATTGCGCTCTTTTTTTATTTTATGAAAAATATATGCTTTCATTTTCAGCCAATAAAATAAATTAAATAAAAACATTTGCGTTTTGCATTTACATTTGCACTTCTAAGTTAATTAATTAAGCTTGATGTTTAATTAAGTTTGATGTTTGTCAGGCAATGAATAAACTTTTCAAAACATGTCATTAAATGGCAAAACTTAAGTATAAATTCATTCACATAGATAAACAACATCGATAGTTTAATATAATTTTTTTTTTTTTTTTTTGGAAGAGCGAAGAAAAACTGCATGACTTTGTAAAAGTTCAAAATGTATCGTACAAATGTATTGATAAAATCTTAAATTCCTAAAAACTGTTAGTCATCTATTTGCAAAGAATATTGAATACGTTTATGAACTCAATAGTTGTGCGTCACCTCCATCCATACAATTAGATAGGACATGACATTCGTAAAAGCATCACCTTTGGAACTAATGCATAATATTATTTTCTGACGCAATAGAAAGCTGAGCAAAAAAAAAAATAAGATTAGTAAACATAAAGTAAAACTTTAGAGCCATTATAAAAAATTAATTTTTATTTTACTAAAGTAACAATAATAAAAATAGTTGTCTACCCGTTTGACATGCGCATTCTATTTTCTAGACCTTAAAAAACAGAAATAGACTGTCAATAGCAGTCTAAAGGCCCAACTATAATATGAATAAGCTAGCTTAAGCAACTGTGCGGTTACATATAAAACGCATGTGGCAAACTATAATGTACTTTACAAACTTTTCGTCAAGTTTCGTCAAATGTCATTTGCTTAAAGGTAGAATTAGTAAAATCGTATCGTGATGTTGCGTGTCAGCTGACAAAAACCGTACGATATACAATGCATGTTACTAGTTATAAAATATGTGGTGGTAGCACTGCTGACGTAGGAATCTGCAGAAAACAGATTTTTCTGTAGCGAATGTCAAAAACGCCGTATTTAATGCCGGTCAAAAAAAAATGTGCTATGCAAACTGTTACATTTTCTATAACTTGTGCACAAAGTTGAACGATACGGCAAGCTGTAAAGTAGAATGATACGATTTTACTAATTCTACCTTAAGTAAAGTGCCAAACTGAACGCACATTCCGTAAGGAAACAACTGTTTGTGCATCTTTTAAACTCAAACAAGCAGCAGCAGAAAATATTCATTGATTTTAAATATTTTTTTATTGTTTCTTATTTTAAACTCGGAAAATAAAGCAAAACTTTTATTTTCATTGTTTGTTTTACAATACACATATACACACATACACATGTATTTACTTACGTATATTCACTGTTGTACTTTTTAGTAGTCAAAACAAATAAAACAAATAATAAGGTGATGGATATATTTATATGTGAATTTTTAATAGATTAGGACATTCTTTCAAGTTAATTTGATTGAACTGCACTCATTTATGAGTTATGAGAAGAAACAAAATTAATACAAAATTATTGACAATACCTAGATGTGCAGCTGTGGCTAAAGAATACTTAAGTGCATGTAAGTACATTATGGCCACCTAAAAGTCACATCTGAATTGTTTAAGCATTTGACAGACTTATCGTTCAATTCAGACATTAGCTTAAGCCAGCTTATTCATATTATAGTTGGGCCTTAAGGATTTTTGCAGTACGTAAAAATATGCAAACGAAAAATAAGTCAATTCTCGCTCTCTTTCTTAGTGAATTCATTCCGTCTGACATTGGAAGAATATGAGTGAATTCAACAAACTAAAGTTCCCCAGCTGTGGGAAAAAAAGTCACATGCACATGTGGCGATGATATCACGGGCATTTTCAGCATGTTGGTTGCATTTTTTAAAATTACTAGTAGTGGCTACATGCCGTAAAATTTTGATACAAAATTTTGTTCGAAAATACATATGTGACATATTTAGCCGAGTTGAATACATTTTCTGAGGCAGCAAATTTGTAAGCATCTGAATATTTGCATGTAAATATGTTACTAGTACACGGCATGTAGCAAATGTAGCTTTGTGATGACGTCAAAATTACGTCAGAACCACATGCGCATATGGTTTTTTACATGCCGTGTACTACAGGCTTTATACTGATCTGGCAACTCCTAATATCATTGTTCTCATGGTTTTCTTCTACCTTTTGATATTCACTCAACCTAATAATCAGGGTTGGCAAAGTTAGTACAATAGTAATTTTCTTGGTACTATTCAAACTCGGAAAGTACAATAGTACACCAATGACTAATTTAGTATATTTAAGGAATCTCACCAGCTTCACTCAGTATTTTCACTTTTGAACAATGAAATTCGCATTCTTTTCACTTGAAAATAGTCTTGTAAAAAATCAAAAATGTGAACTCGTCCATTTCCAAATCATTTTTTTTTTCTAAATTCGGATGCTAGAGCTGATGTCATTAATTTGTGTATAGGACATCAAACAAATATAAACGAAAGTGTTTTTTTACTTCCTTATAAATATGTATGTGTGTGCCTTCAGCAGCTTGTGAAGTAAAATTTTAAGAAAAATGGAATCAGATTGTTGTGAAAAACAAGCTTAATTGCTTGCTTAATTGGACTTTCCAGTGGGAATGCCCAATTGTTGTTGTTATTTACATTTATTTTCTTTTACATACTCTTACGACTACAATTTGAAGCTGAAAAAAGTCAGCCAATGTAGCAATAGTAAAGTAAGAAAATAAAAAACATGTTGATTATTGAGTTTTTGTTTCAACTTTGTTATTTCTTATTGAGCTTCTCATTTGTTTAAATGAAAGTTTATAATATAATAACTCTAGTTGATCTAAGAAGCTTTGGGTAAAGGTTCCCTGATGATCTGCATTAGCAACAGTGAAATGCGCATAGGATCCAGCTAAACCCCTCAATAATTAATTTCAATGTATTTTTAATAAAAAAATATTTTACTTAATAAGTAAAATATTAATTTGGGATTATTAGTGCGTTTAAAAATTTTAAACTTAAATTGTAACAATTCCCATAAAAAACACTAAAAAAAATGTAATTTGTACTAAAAAAAATCTTTATGTACAATAAAAGTCAAAGAAGTACAATTTTAAAATTCTCAATGCCATCCCTGTTCGAAATACAATTTTTCGTATTGTGGTCGAATGTGTGTTTGTGTGTGTACGGATGTGTGCAATCTCTCTTTGTATCTTTTGCATAGGTAAAACTTTTCCCAGCAAATACAAACTCTTGTTGTTGCAAAATCTGCAATCTGCCTGCATCACCTTTCTAGCAACACTGGATGGTAAATTTTCAACAAAATAAAAAAATTCAAAAAGGAACTTCCTAGATATTTTCATATTGATTTAATTCACACTGTGTACTATAAAGTTTAGACTGAAAGCGCTGATTTACACGGGCATAATTGTGCTGGCATAATATGCCAGTTTGTTGGTGAGAGAGGCAAAGAGAGTGGTTTTGCGGTTGGCATAACTTTTCAACCAGCTTCAACCCCGCATTAGCAGCATAAAACCAATACACATACAACTTAAAAAACAGCAAATGTTAAATGAATACTAAAAACACTAACACACACACAGCTGTGTATACGAATACATTTTGTGCCAGATGAATTAGTCTCGTGTAATTTGCAAAAGAACAAAAATTGTGCGGCTTAAAAATTGTTCTCGTCTAAACTACCTCAAAAGATATATCGCCACCTAAAATCCAAAAAGCCCTAACAACCAAAAAATTCAAAATAGATTTTTTGATTTATTATGATGTGATTAATCAAAATTACATCATAATCAATCAAAAATTCTATCTTGAATTTTTTGGTCGTTACGGCCTTTTGGATTTTAGGTGACGATATGCATGTATGTACAGGGTGGGCCAAAAGAAACCAAGGGGTGTAAAAGTTTAATAACTTTTTTGTTTATTAATTTTTTTTTATTTTTTCTTTCAGATTATATAGACAACACTTGGAGAATTTATAATGGAGAGGTTCACAACTGAACAGAGAACCAGAACAATAGAATTTTATTATTTAAACCAGAGATCAATTATTTTAACGCAAAGAGCATATCGTCGACATTTTAACGTCAGAATTTCGCCCTCTGAAGCGATGATTCGTTGCTTAGTTAATCGTCATCACCAACATGGCAGCGTAAGAGATTTGCCTCGAACCGGTAGACCACGTTTAAGTCGCACTGCGGAAAATATTGAACGAGTACAGCAAAGTGTTAACGAAGCACCAGAAACATCTGGCAGAAGGCGTTCTGCTCAGCTAGAAATGTCTCGTACGTCACTACGGCGCATTTTAAAAAAAGATTTACAGTTATACCCATATAAGGTGCAATTGGTCCAAGAATTAAAATCCGCAGATCATCGGCAACGTCTAAATTTTGCAGTTAAATTTCAAGAGTTGGCCAGAAATGAAATCAACTTTATTGAAAATTTGATTATGAGTGATGAAGCTCATTTTCATTTGAATGGCTTTGTTAATAAGCAGAACTGTAGGTTCTGGGGTTCTCAAAATCCAAGAGCCATTCATCAACGCCAATTGCACCCCATCAGGTGTACAATATGGTGTGGGATCACATCTGAAAATGTCATTGGGCCCTACTTCTTCGAGAATGAAGATGGAAGTGCTGTAACCGTAAATGGAGAGCGGTATCGGTTTATGATAGAAAATTTTTTACGTCCTGCTCTTGAAAACAGACCTGGTATGTGGTTTCAGCAGGACGGAGCCACTGCCCATACTGCCCGAGACACAATGGCACTTTTAAGTCAAATTTTTGGAGAGCGAATAATTTCTCGAAATTCGGAAATTATTTGGCCAGCGCGATCGCCAGATTTGACAGCACCCGACTATTTTCTTTGGGGTTTTTTGAAGGAGCGAGTGTATGTGAACAAGCCAGAGACAATCCTTGAACTCAAGGCAAACATTGTTGCAGAAATTCGAACGCTACAGCCACAAGTTTTGAAAGATGTTATGGAAAATGCTCTAAAAAGAGCCCATCAGTGCGAAGCTGAAAACGGTGGTCATTTAAGAGACATCATTTTTCATACTTAGTGTAAAAAAATTTCCATTTTGTATATTATATAATCTGAAAGAAAAAATAAAAAAAAGTTAATAAACAAAAAAGTTATTAAACTTTTACACCCCTTGGTTTCTTTTGGCCCACCCTGTATATGACGCCTTATTTTATAGAATAATGGCGCTGGAGTTACAAAGCAACATTTTAAATTGCAAAGGAAATGCAAAGCCAAAGAAATCATAACCAATCTTGTCCAGAAATAAATGAGACTTACAGACAACATTTTACGACAAGATCGTTTTTATATCAAAACAAGTTTCGGTTACAGTTCTTCAATAGTTTGCTTAATACTTCAAGTATCTTATGCTATTATAAATCACAAAAATATGTCAAAATTTCAATTCGCTTAGTTACAAGTACAGAAGTACTTGCACAAAACCCATAACAATTCATAAATATCTAATGCAAACAAATACGGCCTTCGTCATATCTTTAAAATATTTTTGCGGTTTTATTTCCGTTTAGGCTTTCATTATAATCAATTCATTTAGGCTCTGACATATCATTTTTATTTATTTTATTTTTTTTTGTAGTATTATAAGCTTTTTGCTTTTATCTAACATTATTTTATTAATGTGTGTTTTATACCCACAGATAACCAGTTTAAAATCATACATATTTCTGCTCTCTTAAACATACAAGAAAAGGCAGTCAACCACAGCACATTTGTAAAAAAAATTGTACTATTTACACACACAAACAAGTACACATGTACACATACATGCATAAATAAATATGTACATCAATGCTGCCCCCAGAGAGAAAACCGAGTTAATGTATAAGCTTAATGCATTCATTTGTACAAAAAGCCGATTGATGTTCGGCACTCTGGTGCTTCTCTGGCCAGCAGTGATGTACATACAACATATTTATGTATATCATAATGAAACTTAAGTGTTTCGAGTAGAAGCTTGATACTACAAAAATACGCCTTCGCTAAACTGTTGATGGCTTTTTGAACTGCAGCAACAAAAAAAACCTGTTACTTTTATTTAATTTGGGGCTTCAAGTAGCCAGTTTGTAGCTCTTTGTTGGCGGTAGAATTCTAATTTAATCAAATATTTTATTAATACATATAATAATACGAGGGAAAACTGAGAAGTCCACACATCATTTTAAAATCATTTCGTCTCTAATTTAACACGAACTCGCTCTCCTCGATATAATTGGATATACATACCTATTTTATTTAAAAATAATTTCCGAAAATTCGGCAGCTACGTGAAGCCTTCAAAACTGCTCTATAATTGGTAGATTTATGGCAACATGACAGACGTTCCAAAACAATTAGAGATTTCACAAATAATACTATTTTTGCAAATTTCAAGATATATAAAACTAAATAAATTCAGTGAAGTGCGACTTTGACCCACGCACGAAGAGTTCCGTACGGACACTAGATATGTAATATACGAACTTTAGCCTATAGGTATAAAATATAGTTTTGTATTTTGTTTTTCGTTTTTGGGCTTTTTTCGGTTTTGATCTTTTTTTAGTTTTGGCGGTTTTTGCGTTTTTTCAGTTTTCGGTGATTTATTTTATTTTTTTTAGTTTTTGCACTTTTTTCCCCCGTTTTGGTGATTTTTTTCGGTTTTTGATGTTTTTTTCATTTTGGCGATTTTTTTTTAATTTTGGCGACTTTTTTTCATTTTAGTGATTTTTTTTGCATAGGCCATTTTATTTAGTTCTGGCGCTTTTTTCGCGTTTTGGCGATTTTTTTCGGTTTTTAGCGTTTTTTCATTTTGGCGATTTTTTCGGATTCAGCGATTTATTTTAGTGCTAGAAATTTTTTTTAATATTGGCGATTTTTTCGTTTTAATTTTTACAAATTTCAAGTGTCAATATACATAAAATTGTATGTATATTACATGGGATTTTAAAATTTTTCGTTGCTCGTTTTGGAACACCCTTTAATTTTTAACACTCATGTATTTGTTGTTGTAGCTTCTAAGGCTCTAGATACTCTGTCTCTAGATACTCTGTATGATTTCGCGAATCACCAATGAAATGCATATAGACATACTTAAGCACCAGCAAATAAATTTCATTATTATTATTAATTTACGAAATTCCGTAAATTTTTAGCCTTATTGACTTGCCTCCGTACATTCAAATCATGTTTTGCGTTTTGGAGGACAACATTATGTTGTTTTGTGTTGAGAAGAAGTGACACATATTAAAATGAATTACAATTATTGTTTGTATATCAAGAAATACATATTCAATTCAATATATGTACTTAAACTAAACTATTAAATGATTAATCGTATAAAAAACATATAAATTATGTTGTTTACATTGAATTAAAATTGCGTCTCAACATATCAAACGTTCATATTGCGTGATAATTTATGCAAGTATAAAATTCAAATTGTATTTTTTTGGTAGATGCCACATAAATATTCAAGCGAGTGAAAGTAAATAGATATACATATATAACTTCATTAACTTTATATGTATATGTTAGTTAGAATGTTGAGATCGTATGAGAATATGGATTTACTTAGATTTCACGTGAATCTTCTATTGGTTACTCTTAAGCAATAGAATAGATTTTTTTCCAGAGAAATTAGAACACAAAAAACTACTTATTTTGTTTTTTAATAGAGCGGGCCATCACTCACATCAATAGTCACTTTAAAGTCACGCGTGACTTGAATAAAATTTTTTTATTATGCGAGTGTGCAAATAGTCTTAATTTTAGCGCAAACAATTCGTACGCTCACTATGACTAGCCGATTCCTATATACAAGAAAGAGCATCTCTACTTCGTTTATGGCAAAAACTAAAATACGCTACAACTAAAAATACACATGCGTATCAAACGCATTGTCTCTTACTCTCATACTTACAGTCTGAGTATATTTATACTCTGACTATGGATATTTAATCGGACAAAAAATAATAAGCATGATATTCGGGATATTTATTCATCATTCGCCACCGTATACATACATAATATATATATATATTATATTGGTTTATATAAAATGGAATTGAAAATATGTGTGTGTGTGGCTGTTTAAAAACATGCTATATGTGTGTGGGTAAATGACAAAGCCCTGTATATACGCATGTGTAGCCGATTAATAGATAGAGTATTTTTATAGTCATGCGCTAAATTTAAAACAACATGGATGCTGCAGTTCCTCCTCACAGCTATAGAAATATATTCAGCAGTGTTATGTAAAATCTCACAAGGAAAAATTCTGTGGAGGATTATAACAATCTAACTCTTCCCTGCAAGGGTCTTTTTTAAGAGTTTTCTTAAAAAGGGAAAAAGTACCCTTAAAAGGTTCAGAAATGCATATATTTTTAAAAACATTAAAGCGATAATTAATTCTGTTACAATATGGAAATATCACTTGAGTCAACTTAAACGAATTTAGCTGAATTATAGTGCACAGTGGGATGGCTTGAAATATTTTTATGCAAAAACTGTAATGAGTGATCTTAAATGATTGAATGTTGACAGAGAGCTCATATTAACATAGTTTAGAAAAAAAGAGATTTTATTAAAGTTAGTCACGTCCACTGCCCACTCCATACAAAGCGATTTTTTTCGCATTTTTGGTGCATGCAATTTCTGGAATAAAAAAGGACGCATGCCGATCATCCCCTAAATCGACCATTCCTACGATCTAAGAAACCCATACAAAATAAAACTAAAATTCTTTTTTTTTAATATTTGTTATCATTTCGTCACATTCCGAATTTTGTTTGGATGCTTCATGTCTTAAGTTTGTTATAAGAGGGTCTGATGAAACCAATAAGGGACAAAAAATGTCAGCTTTTGTCTGAACTCTATAGTATTTCCTAGAAAACATTTCCGAGACTTAATCAAATTTTTAATCGAAAGGAAGCATTAAGATTTTAAGTTTTATTGAAAGAACGTCTTTAGCAAAAGTGGGTCTATATGATTTTTTGTTCTATTGAATATCACTGAATAACTTTCAGAGGCTTATAGATTAGAAGATATGTTATTTACATATATGGGTCACTGAATTGTGTAAATATATAAGTACGTAATTGTTTTTTTTTGGCACCCTTGAAAAAATAAACTATAATTTGAAATTCTTTGGGATTTGTGACCCCAAATTCCACTGCGTTCTGCACACAGAAAAAAATAGTCATGCAATAAACAGATTTAATTGAAATAAAACCAAAAATCAATTAAAAATGTATTTAAGTCAACTAAACTTTTGTTTCAAAATTTAATTAATTACAAACTTTAATTGACTCAATTAAATTATTAATTGATTTTTGGTTTTATTTTCAATTAAAGTTGTTTATTGCAGGAATATTTTTTTCTGTTTTATTATGCCCCTGTTTAAAGTTGCAGTGATTACAATGCCATATCTGTAAAAAAAAGATCAAAGGATAGCGTCAACACTTTGAACAAACACTTTTTTGCTTATGTCAACTTAAGCGTTTATTCCATATTGCCGCAGAATTAATCTGCCAGAATTAATCGATATTATTTTTCTTACTCGCCTTCATATAAAAGATTCGTGGGATGTACAATCGCGCCGTCTTTTTAATATCCAAAAATTATGGTGCACGAGCTTTCGTTTAAAATTAACCTGTATATACAGTGGCGATAACTTAAATAGCATTTTTTAAAAAAATTTTGTTATAATATTTAATTTTTGTAATGATATGGGGTATAAAGACCTGTTACTTTAATGAAGAAATACAGAGAAATAATTGAAATTTATTATGTAAATTGTACTATTTAATTTATCGACACTGTTTTTATCTTTATATGACACCTTCAAACATTGAACGATTTTTGTGATGAAATTCAAAGGCGTCAACACGATCATAAAGCACAAAAAATCTTTATTTGATTTTATGCGTGGTATTTACAATTAATTTGTGGTCAGCCAAAAGAACCTTTCAACAGTCTACCCTAATGACTACAGTGAACTTGTCTAAGCTAGAAATTAAAATTTTATTAGCGTTTTACTCAAATTTTAAAATTTTGTTGTTGTTTGTTTCCAATGTAACTGTGCGACAAGTCGAACGTTGTCGACATCGTGGGACAGGCCCTTCATGTTAAAAGTACATGAAAATACTACCAGTCTAGAAAAATAAAAATATACATTAAGTGGATAAGTTTTTGAATAGCAGAATATTTTTAGGGATACTTCAATTTTAAGGTTAAGAACACAGAAAATTTAATATAAATTAATATACATAATTGCTCCGTTACTTAAAGAATGTCATCATAACGAAAAAGAAATTAATTTTATAGAATAAAAAAAAGATTTACGGCCTGTCCCACGATGTCACCAGAAATCTTTCGATCGACAACTTGTATTGCAAACAACAATAACATTAGAAAATTTGTTGTTGTTTTCAATATACGTATTCGATCGAACGATATCTGGTGACATCGTGGGACAGGCCGTTAGATTTCTCTCGAGATATTTGTATGCAATTTTTACATAATGCGCATAACGATATAAAGGCCTAGTCACATAGAATTCGTTATACATTATGCGTTGACGTTTGCAAGTGACATTAACGTAATGCCGCAGTAGGTTGACAGAATGGAAGCATTTGATCAGCTTTAATGCGTTTGTGATTCATTGTATTTATCTAACTTCAGCTATTTTTATTTATTTAATTTATTTTATTATTGATGCTACAAAACACAAGAGCTAAAGCAAAATATACCACACAAACCAACTATAAGCTACTTAACGTACGCTAAAGCTGAAAGTTGGCCAACTTTAGTACTTTGCGTTGATGGAGATCTGATAGATTTCACAAGAAGATACATGGTATTTCAGCTTAGCTGGCAGTTGGAGAAGACTACATATCGTCGCTGTTTTAACTAACTGACCCAACTAACATATTAAAAATTTAACAGGAGAGCAGCTTTTATGGTTGTTTTATACATTCATTCTTATGGCTGCGTCAGAAATCTTTTTACTTATGTATATAGGCACAAAAGTATGTAAGCATTACTTGAAAATGAAAATTTTAGACAATATGTATTATGACTTATAAAGTCTAGTAGAGGACTTAACTCATTTTTCAAAAATATGTCAGTTAGGTCAGTTAGTTAAAACAGCGACGATATAACGTATGTATGTATGTATGTCGGACTATAGGTGTCTCGGCCTTGATGACGTTGTTCAAGTAAATGAGCGATATACATATTTGTTGTATTAAATGTTTAATAGGCCTGGTAGAAGAAATTTCAAGAAAATGGTAAAGATGTAATTATGTATCGTGTTATCAAATCCGGACGTGCTAAATTTAAATTTAAATACTCTTTGAGTCGTTGCATCAAACAACATATATACGAGTACATACATACATATGTATGCACATAAACTTTATAAAGAGAGCTTCGATTCATTCGCCTGATACAATATTAGCATTTGATAATGCAATTGCATTTTAGCTAAGTATCTATTTTGCGTGTTTTTATGTTAAGTTTCTTCTGAAGATTTGCAAATTTTCCACTTCAATATTTACAGGTTTCGCTTAGTTTTTTCTATTTATGTAAACCATCTTTATGTACTGAGTTCCGATGATCATTTGTAATTTGGCTGCTGGGTCAATGGCCCAAAATCTATATAATCAGACTCTGCTGCACCACATTACGAGCGGTTGTCGTGTCGTATTTTGCTTTTACTATGACACTCTTTTCATTTCTTTTTTAAATTTAATTTTGTTTAAGTTTTTATACTTGCTCTTGCACTATTCATTCGCCTTATGCATTAAACACATTCACCACAGCAGGCTACACGAACAAGCGACTTCAAATGCCGCTAGCAGCATTTGTCGCCTCGTAGCCAGCTACTTAATTATTTTGGAGACTGCACCAGCACCATCTGCTGTTCAGTATTGCCACCTTCAAATATTTCGCATTTATAAAAATTAAATAAAGCTGAAGGTCCATACCATCCGTTCTTTGCATATGCGTTGTATGCGTTTCTGTACGTTCTGTCCGATTCTAAATTCAAGTTACATGCAATACGTCTTATGCGCAAGTATTTTTGTTGTTTTAATGCAAAAAGAGATAAAATTTAAATTCACCACACGAACATTTGGCTATAAAAGAGAGCATGATGCATGCGACGGATACAAAAGTATCCATCCTAAGCGCCTACACGTGTTTTGCGTTTTGTTCTGTAACTTGCCACATACAATTACCTTTATTATACTTTTTGGCACATGCATAAAACGCAACTACGCATTGAACGGATGGTATGGACCTTCAGCTTTACCCGCTTGTCCGCGGATACATTCCATAAGTCATTATAATTACCATTATGAACAAATCAATGACCTATACTTGCTCGGCAATACCTACGCAGTGCGTTTGAGTGACGAATTTAACATGGGGATGTCATTGGAAGTATACAATCGCCACCTTCTCGCTTATATTCGGTTGACGAAAACAGTGACGAATATTCATCATAGTTTGCATTCACAAAAATACTATAATGAAAAGAACACTGAAGCTGGAGTTAAATAATGAACGGTCATTAAGACGCTTCTGAAATGATTAAAAATTTATTGTCAATTTACATTCAGTCAAAATATTAAGTGTACTGGAAACTTTTTTTTGTGTTCTTTAAAGCTCTTCTTCCGTTGAACACCATCATGCTTATGCTAGAAAACTATTGTACACATTTTTCTTTTCAACGTAAACACTAGAATATGACAGAAAAAGAATTTTGGTCGCTTGCTTATATACGATCAACAAATTCATATAATATGTTGGTACACCAAGTAGGTACTGCCAATTGTGAGTGACGAATTTATTACAGAAAAAACGTCAATAGCAGTTTTGCCGAACAAAGCGGGTAGTCTTTCGAAATGTACTTATATGACGTAAAAGTATAAAAATGAACCAATTTATGCTTTACATAAATTTTTGGGTATTGTTTCTGTTAAATAATATGAAATAATTGCACAAAATCATTCATTCAACATTTTGTATTATACTGGCAACACTGAATTTTCTCATTGTAGCCAAAGAAATAGAAATTAGTTTAATTGGACTACAATGACAAAATTAGCATAGACAGCAACCTGCCGCCCTGCTGTCTTTAAAAGAATCACTCTCATATAAACATGCGAATTCTATCCTTGACATTTTGTAGTCTGTAGCCTGCTGTGGTGAATGTGTTTAATGTAGTAGTTGTAGTTTTTGTGTGTTTAAAAATTGAATAACAAAAAGACATGAAGTATGTACATACGTATAGCTACATATGTATATGTTAGGTTTCCAAAATCCCAACGTATGTATATGCACGCTTTTCCGTTGTTTTTTTTATATTTTGCTCACAGGTCGTTTGACATTTTGATATTTATGCTCTGTACTTTTTTATTTCTTTTTTTGAAAAGCCGTTTCAACGCTTACGTCATTTACGAAAATAACACCAGCAAAACCATCGATTGTTATATTATTATTTTACTCAACAAACAACAAATACAAAGGCAGAGAGAATAAATGTTTGCACCAGATACAAATGAGACGGACGGATACAAGTTGTTTGCATAGTGCCGTACCTGCCAGATGTTGGGATTTTGTTAAATAAATGAAAGGCAATTCTTAATCCCTAAAAAGGTCTTTAGCTTTGGTTTAGTTTTTGAATTCTACCTTGTAGTTTTAGAGACACAACGAACATTTAACTTTATATTTTGCCGTTTTTAAAATTTCTTAATGGTTCTGTATTGCATTTATCTTAATATTTATATGAAGTCAGAGTAGATATATTGAATAATTTAGAGGAAAGCTACCGCACACTGAGCTAGAATTGAAAGAAAAGAATTTGATTTTTTTTTTATCGAAATGTTGATCTTTTGTTACGCCAATAAAAATCACTAATTAATACAATAAACATTTGTTAAGTGTAATATTTTCGAAAAATTTATGTATGTGACCTTCTCCGAGAAAAGGCGCATAGTGTGTCAAAATGAAGTTTTGATAAAAACTCATTTCATCTCAGGTACCCGAATCCACTCTTAATTACAAACCCGTTTTTTGACACACTAGGTCCCCTTTCTCGGAGAAGGTCACATATAACGAATTATTATAACAATGTGCTTTTTTCTACATCCAGAGAGAAAATGATGCCAAACTGAACATATTCGGTGTTAAAAGTGTATCAACAAAGTTTGTGTTAAAATGGCACTCTCCGTTGTCAAGTTGACAGACAGCGTTGGCAATAACCAAAAGTTGCCAGTTCATACATGCCATACATTAAATTAACAAAAAATTGTCATGCAAGTTGACAACTAACGTTGTTAACAAAAGTGTGGCAACGTAGGGTGTTATATTGCATACAGGCGTTGTTGATCTTGCAGCATCTTTTTCTCCTCAGTGTATGGAACTAAGTTGCTCTGGTGCTTCAAGTCCGCCACAAAAAAAAAAAATGTACTCTATGACAGCTTGAAGGTAGGCGATTTTTTCCATGCATTTGAGTATTGTTAAGCATTATTCTTATTAGTAAGAACTGTGTAGCTTCTTAAAATAGCCATAAACCTCAGCAAAGTCTTGATGAAACAGAATAAATAAAAATGATCCCAACAAACAGACGCCATAGCCTCCCTATAGATGGAACTGTCTTCACCTTCTTTGGGAACTATTGTCCTATTCCAGTCCGCTGCTTTTGCTGTTCCTTCGTTTTAGGTGTGAAGTGTTGGAGCCATGTCTAATAGTGTCCTGCACAAGACTATTTATAAGACCTTTCAAGACATGAGAGATTTTTCAAATGCACTACAGCGAAATATTCTAAAAGAATCGCTAAGCAACACTGTTGGCAAGTAATTTTTTTCGTTGGTTTGTCTTGCCAACAGTGTTATTTAGCGATTCTTTTAGAATATTTCGCTGTAGTAAAGCATTGGAAAAAATCTCTCATGTCTTGAAAAGTCTTATAAATACTCTTGTGCAGGACACTAATGTCTAATACATGGTTATGATTATATGCAAAAACTCGATTTTTATTGTGGTGAAAAATTGATAAAAACACGACGTCGTTTTTGTTCAATTGTGAGCATAAGCCTTACGCATAGTTTCCTAATCTTAAAATTTTCGGTATACATGCGATGTATAGAACTTTTTGGAATGCCTAGCTTCATTCCATTTTGTGGACTTTCTTAACAGTTTCTGGCGTAGACATCTCAATTGGTCGATCACTGTGATACTCTGCTAAGAACTCTTCTATCGTAAACGAAGAAGCAGACTCTCCGAGAGTTGGGCTGAGTCATTTAAAATGAAAGTATATATTGTATTCAAAATTCCCTGAAATCATTTATTTTTGTTGACTCATGCTAGTAACACAACGGAGACGAACGGCGAATTTTTCGTTGTTAACATTCGTCATCAGAAATAAAAAACCATTTATAAATATGAAAACTAACACAACACCGCCGTCGAACGAAATTCGTCGTGCATGACGAATTCTGCTATAAACATAAAAAACATATAAAACATTTCTCTCTCTCTCTCTCTCTCTCTCTCTCTCTCTCTCTTTTGTGAAACAGTATCCAACTTTAACAATTATAACAGCTGTTTTTTTTTCGTCGCTCAGAAAATTCTTATCGACGAATTCGTCGCCGTGAACAAAATTCGTCGTTTCTCCCAGTGGTGTTCCTAGCATCAAACACATTTTTTTTCAAGGTGTCCACTTCTCACCAAAGTAATTTTTTCAAACTACTGCCGCCATCTACATATATGTCATGTCGGCTGGTTTTGCAACTGTCATCGTATGCAAATTTAAATAGTTTAAATCATAGGCTATCATAAGTTTTACGACTGCTTCTAACTGACAGAAATGCAAGTAAATTTTTAATCTTTCTGTAAATTTGTACAATGTACATAAAAATTGGTTCACTGACAAGGCTTTTAATGTGAATTGCATAGTTTGAGAGTTTTTTGTGACTTGTCTAATGTATCTATAAAATTCCTAGGCAAATTAATTCGTAATGAAAATGTATTTACAATAGTTTTTTTTTTCATAAAATGGATTATCTTAAATTGGGGTGCACAATATCGAACTTGAGTGACATTCAGAAAATTCATAATTTCTGAATGAAAGTTTTTACGTCCAAGACTATCGATCATGTTTGACACTCAAACCGTTATTCAAGAAAAAAGATCGAAGACAGAAAAATTCAAAATTTTTTTATAATAATTTTTTTCACACAATCTTGCATTTCAGTAAACTATTTGAATCTCTAAAATAACAAAAATTAAAAATTTTAAAAACCCCCGACTTTTTTCATAAAAGATGTTATATCTCCTAAACGGCTGGACCGATTTTCTTCAAACATAGCTAAGAACCCTCTCGATCAAGTCATCTTTCAAACAGAAAAAACTAAATGAAAATCGGTCCAGCCGTTTGGCCTGTACGTGGACACAGACAGACACACAGATACACAGATACACAGACACACAGACACACATTACAAACTTATAACACCCCTTTTTTTAGTCGGGGGTTAAAAAAAAAACAAAGAACTCCGCGTATAGCGGAATCAAATCTTTCAAAGGAAACAATTCATGAAGTGAATTTAAATTAAATTAACAAAAAATCGTTGGCAATTCCTGAAGTCATTGCTTCAGTCTGGCAAGGTTAGCGAATAATATTGCAACTCTACTTCTGCTCTTTCCCCGACGTTGTTGTTGTGTTCAAAGCAGTGATGGAAAATGAGATTTGCATTTTGGTACCAAAAAAAAAAAATTTTTTTAATACTTTTTTGATCCCGAAAGTACCAAAAACTATTTTTTTATTTAAATTTTATTAACAAAAAATTATATAAAATTTATTACAAATAAATAAGAAAATGAACACAAAGCATATACATATCTACATAACCAGACAGAAATTGTGATTTTGCGCAAAAAGTATATGCCTCCACAAAACTGTAAATACAAAATTACGACTCTTCCAAAAATTTTGTACCACCAAAGTACTACAAACACAAAAATATGACTTTGTGTTTACAAATACCGTGTTCGTAGTAATCCTATACCACTACAACACCTTAAATACAAAAAGTTGACTTAAGTTTGAAAATTTCCATTGTGACGAACTTATAAATTTGTATTTAGAGTATTGCACCAATATTAAAAACAAGAGTTGGAGGATGGTCATTCGGCGTTACAATTTTAATGTTATGAGTTCCTTAAAATTAAACAGATGTTATACTGATACATATAGATAGATGTTATACATCGTGCTGATTGTCTTTTTCTGTCTGGGTGGGTATAATACTAAAGTTATAACAAAAACAGTTTTTAGACTACAATAAAATTTGGCCTGGATAAGACTATACTGTTGGAATATAAAGCCTGTTCCTTTGTTTTGTTCTCATGAGATTGTAGTAAGAGAAAATCCTTTCGATATTAACAGAGGAGTGAGGTATGGACAAAATTCCGTAAGCTACTCTCGATTTACCAGGAAACATGTATTCGTCCAGTGCGTTTTTTGTTATAGCAACGGAAGTCCAGAAACTGCATACATATGTATATTTTCTGTTGTTAATCGCCTTAGTTCTGCCATAGTATGACCTATATTGGTTGTTGATATTTTAAAAATTTAGCTTTTCGCTGGGAAACACTTTAATTAAAAGTACTATAATTACCAAATAAAACATTTTCAAAGGGATACTTACTAAACCAAACTGTCAAAGTCCACTTTTGCTCTAAGAACTTGACAGAATATAATATAAACTTTTTACAATTTTTTGTTCAAACTGAAACAGTTGTTTCAACATGATTTCTGTTTACATAGAGATCAACTTCTGTGCCACAGAAAATATCATTGAATCAATATAGTTTTCATTTATATTTAATTGTGATTGGTTTGGTACACTTTTCTAAAATGTCTTTACTAATAAAGTTTCGTGCCAGTTGTCGAAAAAGAAATTTAATTCTTCGCAAAAATATATGCATACGCGCGTCTTCCGACTATATTTCTAAGTAGGCCGTAAGAGTATCAAACGTGTTGCGGGAGTACTACGGTACTTTTTCATGTCAAATTGTATCAAAAAAAGTACGATCGTACCAACTTTCCCATCACTGGTTCAAAGTTCTCTCAACCAAAATGTTTAGGAGAAAACGAGGGCCTACAAAAACAAAGTGTGTGCGTGTGTTTGTATAATGTAATTATGAGTATCTATGTGGAGGCAGGAGTTTTTGTATTCGTAGTTTTTCCACATACATTCATATGTAAATACGAAAATATTTACATACATACACACATATTATACACACTGCATATTGATTTTTTATTTATTTTATTTTTTATTTTTGTTTAGTTATCTATTTATTACTAACGTATTACAATGGCCAAATTTTATAGGATTTTTAAATTTAATTGGTATTGGGAAGAAGTTTGAATTTAGAAGTTTGTTTACCTGAAAAATATTTTTACAGTTTTCATTCTGTGCGACTGAATGTTAAGCTGATATTGTCTGACGTTTTGTTTGGTTTTTTGTTTTTGTTTTTTCTTCTCTTTTGATATCGATTAATGTATTTGATGATTAATTTTTATGAGCAGCACATCAGCAATAATAATAAACATATGGCTTTTGTTTTTTATAGTTAAAAATTTTTGTTTTCGTTTAAACATTACGCACAATTTTTTTCAATGGCAATTTGACATGACATTTATTGATAATTTTTACAATTTCATACAGAGTTCAGGGGAATAAAAAAAAACAAAAACAACACGAGCCCGTCCATTCACATGAATCATCCATCAGTTCATTTTAAAGCACAACAATAAAATAATTGACAAATTTTATCTCACACGTTTATTACAATAATTTTTATTCCATATTTACGTTTTATACTTTTTTTCTGCTCTGACACCAACATTTCATTACTATTATTATTATGGTTGTAATGGTTGATCAGAGTGGAATAAAAAGAAATTTGTTTTCAGTAAATGTGTACTAAATACTTTTTTGCTTAAGCAACAGCACCAATATTAAATTAATTAAACAAGATTAAGCAAAAAAAAAAATCGGTTTTGCGATAAAAAAAGTTTTATTATAAAAAAAATAGTAGAATACAATCAAACACACAAGACGAAATTGCTTTTCTGTACACAACACAAAACACAAACACACAACAACGGTTTCTCTTTGACAGCTGAAAACAAACTGAATGAAAAATTTTGTATGGCAAGGGTGGGAACTTGACAACGTGTGTCTTTCTAGTGTGTTGCCAACCTTTCAGTTTTTAACACAAATTTATATTGGGCGTTAAAGATAATTTTTGTATTTATTAAACCATTGAATAAATCAAATACATACATATTTAAGAAAAAAATATCTTAGCCCTATAAAACTTGCAAGCTATATACCTTGGGAGGTTTAGCGTTGTGATCATATTTTATAGAACGATGACTAAAATATTATATGATTACATACTTACTTACAAACTACTTTGAAAGTGTGTATTTTCTATAATTTTAATATTTAGTAAATGTTATTTGTAAGTTAAACTTTTCAAGCTTTAAGCATTAAACACATTCACCACAGCAAGCTAGCGTCTACCAAATGTCCAGGATAGAATACACATGTTTATATGAGTATGATTCTTTTGAAGACAACAAGGCAACAGGGCGACATGTTGTTGTCTATGCTAATTTTGTCGTTGTAGTCCAATTAAACTAATTTCTATTTATTTGGCTGCAATGAGACTATTCAGTATTGCCAGTACAATACATAATGTTGAATGAATGATTTTGTACAATTATTTCATATTATTTAACAGAAATAATACCCAAAAATTGATGAAAGGAATAAATTGATTCGTTTTTGAACTTTTACGTGAAATAAGTACATTTTAAAAGAGTATTTAATATTTATAAATGCAAAATATATGAAAGTGGCAATATTGAACTATGTAGTGGTACTTGAATACCAGATGCAGATGGTGCTGCTGCCGTATCCAAAATAATTAAGTAGACGGCTACGAGGCGACAAATGCTGCTAGCGGCATTTGAATGCTGGTGTTCGTGTAGCCTGCTGTGGTGAATGTGTTTAATGCTTTATGCTTGACGAAAGCGTCACGAACGTAGTATGTACATTAGGGCGTTTCACCAAAGGCGTTTTTTGCGATTTTTGCAACACTTGAAGCGGAATATTAAGGCTTGTGATGTAAAAGAATTTCGAAGAAAATTTTGGATTTTTAGAAGATGGGTATGGGGTCGCTGAAATAGATTTTATCAAAAAAATGAGGTTATGGAGAAAAATCTTTTATATAATTTTTTTCTGGTGCTTTTTGTTCATACAACTAAACAATTCTCTTCTTAAAGATCCGATCCCACGACAAAAAAAAAATATTATTGTGAAAAATTATTATATTAAGGACCACTTTGATAGTCTTAAAATTGAAAAGTTATTTTTCCTAGATTTCAAACCTCGATAACTTGAAAAGTTTTCAACATTTTTTCAAGATGTAAAATGCGTTAGAAAGGTCTTTAAACTACATATAGAATATACATAGATTTATTTTTACTTGTTGGAAAAATATATGAAATAAATAAAGTTGGAGAAAATTTTTTTTATATATCAAATTTTATGAAAATTAAAAGAATTTCATTATGTTTCGTTATTGGTTAAATAAAAACAAAAAACATCTAAAATACATTGCTTTAATAAAAATATCAAAAATTCAATTCATCAATATATTTGTATTCCCATACAAAATCAAAAGATATTAAATAAACAAAATCAACATATTTAATGAACAAATTAAAATTAAAAAGTAAATTTGTATATAAAATTACAATACATTAAACATTAACTGCCTTGTTCATAAAAAATATTTCTGGCTTATTAAGCGCTTATTTGACATATTTCTATGGGAAATTTGTCAAATAAAACTGTAATAAATCTAAAATATTTTTTATGAATTAGACCTTAAATGTGGAACAACTGTTTAAGTATTTGCAAATTGGTTTCTTAAGAACTTTTTCAATGACATTTTTGTTAACATTACGTATAATTTTTTGATTGTTATCAACGCTAACCAATAAGTTTTGAAAATCGTTGTAATTTTTTTGTTATATATTGTAGCTGACGCCACAACACATAGTTTTTCTAGTTTTTTCAATAGCCTTCTAAGAACTATATTTGAAGGTAACGCATCATCCGGAATTTTTTCAGTACTTTTACCAAGCAGCCAAAACTGTTTACGGTACTGTTTTTTTAACATCTGCAGACATTTGTAGAGGAAAATTATTGCTTAAACTTAGAAAACAGTTTTATATATATTTGACTTACCCATGCTTTGATTATTTTCTTTATACAGTATACCAATTGTAAATGAAATCTTTAATATTTTTGCCAATTACCTACTTTTGAAGAAGTCCGACTTCAAGTATCGCAAAATTCAAATAGTCTGAAATATTTTTATTTCTGTATATTTTGTTACATTTTAAAAAGGGGCTACTTCAAATATTTTAAAATTCAAATAGTGTGAATTTAAAAATAAAAAATTATTTTTTTTGTCTATTTTTTATTTTTTTCAACATTTTTTCACAATTAAGATATAAACTTATATATACCAAAATAAAGGTATATAAATTATCTTTCTAACGCATTTTACATTTTGAAAAAATGTTGAAAACTTTTCAAGTTATCGAGGTTTGAAATCTAAGAAAAATAATTTTTCACTTTTAAGACTATCAAAGTGATCCATAATATAATAATTTTTTACACCAATAATTTTTATGTCGCGGGATCGGATCATTAAGAAGAGAATTGTTTAGTTGTATGAACAAAAATCACCAGAAAAATATAATATAAAATTTTTTCTCCATAACCTCATTTTTTTGATAAAATCTATTTCAGCGACCCCATACCCATCTTCAAAAAATCCCAAAAAATTTTCGAAATTCTTTTAGATCACAAGCTTTAATATTCCGCTTCAAGAGTTGGAAATTTTTTTTTTGTGAAACCCCCTAATACTCATATATAACAGATTTAAAGTCAAATAAACATACATAAAGATTTTCTGTAAAAGTTATGTTACATAAATATTGAGTTGAAGGTTTTTTTTTATATAATTAAATTTAGATGCCATATTCATCATTCTGGTACATTTTTGGTACATACTCTACGCAGCACAAAATTAAAATTCCTTAATACCGTCACTGTTGGAAAATATTAGCTGTATACTGCCTTATCATTACTACTGACATTTGGTAACAGTGTTAATATTAACACTGCATTGGCTGTGCTAACTTATCGTTGACAACAATCTCGTGTCGCCAAAACTTGCCACAAGAGGGCTGATTGAACGTTTTGTGTCCGTTTGGCCGTAAAATTAATTTTTACTTCTATCAAAATCGCTTATTCGAAAAAATTTATTTTATTAAGGGTTTGCAGTATAGGTAATGAAGAGTTTGCTTACATTTGCACAGTACAACAACAATCTGCCTTACCGTGGTTGGCGTATTTCAAATACGACTACGACTGTTTGGTAATAGATTAAAAAAGACTTCAACAGTTTTTCTTTAATATATTACCAAACAATCGTAGTCGTATATAAAATACGCCAACCACGATAAAGCCGAATATTCACATAATTGCAAATTCCGGTATAACGAACGATATAATGTCAGGCCCATACGTTATACCGAAAAATGCGTTATATCGCAAAGATTTTTTTCAAGTGTGCTTTGAATTATTATTATTGTAGACATTATATAATACAATAAAAAGAATGAAGGTAATTTATTTTCAAATAAGCTACCAAATATAAACTAACGGAATCAATTTTTTTTTTACATTTAATATTTTGTTTAATATTTTTGCGGTTCGATATATAGAGCACACATTTATCAAAATATTCGCTATACAAAGTAGAACAAAATCTTAGAAATATGTTCCTATGAAGTTTTTGTGTTTCATTTTACGATATTTTCTTCATCATTCGTTATATTCAGTACAAAATTAGGCTAGTATTCGCTATATAAGGTTGTTAATGTAAAAAAATTTGGACGTTCGTTATATCGGATTTTCGTTAAAGCGAGATTCGTTATACCGGGATTTGCCTGTATTTCTAATTTGCTTTATTTTACAATCTTTGCACTAAAAAAAACTTGAGCAGAAATGGTAGTGCATATATGTTTTGTTACAAATATGTATACATAGGTAAACAGCAGCATATCGACCGCCATATAAATATTTGCATAAAAGAAAAATTTTAATTAAAATTATTTATGATCGCCTTAGCGAAAAAATTAAATAAAAGCTACGAAATATATTATATATGAACAGTCGTAAAACAGCTCTGGGTTGAGGAACATCTCTCGCGTCATCGTAATTATTTCTTAAGTGCGGTCAGGCTTGTGCATGTTGTTTGGCCTTCGAGAGTTTTTCGTCTCGCTTGCACTGGTTGACTGATCTGCCACGGATAACCGTATAATCTTGCGGTTTTTTTGTGGAATTTCTTTAACAACCACGTTGCTACTTCCTATGTGAAGGCATGGGTCGTGCACAGTCAGTAACAAAAACTTTTAAAATACTGTTAATACCATCTTGGGCATATGGTCTAGTTACTCCGCCCATACTTGTGCAACACCATATTATACAAATTTACTTTGTATAATATGTACTAAATAAATAAATAAAATATTATATATGAAGAGTTGCGAAATCACTTATAATTTTTATGATTTTATAAAATTACTTCCTTACTAATGAGACATTTTTAGATTTAATTGAACTGTAGTGAATTTTAATCAGAAATAATTTCTTATTCGGACTTAAGTTCAGTAATTTCAATTCTTATTGAATGAAATATTTTTATTAATTAATGTGAGTTTCTAAAGAAGAGAAGAAAAATTAAACTAGACTTTTTAGCTGGGGGAAATACCGATATTTTTCTGTGCAGCCACGCACTTCATCAGCACCCTAGTCTATCTACTTGGGTAGAGATTATTATTAACACCAGCTAGCTATTTAACGTAAATTTTAATGAAACGGAATATGAGAAATGATTGTTGTGTATACAATTATTGATTTACCCTTGGTAAATACACTTGTGAGTATCACTATTTATTTTCTGTTTTTCCATTTTTTCATTCTATTTAGGTTAGCCCGAAGTCATAACAAAAGTGATTTTGATTGTTTGTTTCATACGCTTTCATGCCCAAACCGCTAAATATAGCCTATTTTTTTATTCGATTCGGAATCGGTTGTATAGCACTTGGTTGAGAAAAGAATGCTTCATAAGAAATCTGCATATATAATTTTATAAAGCCCACAATAGCTAAAACTTTAAGGTATTTATCTCTCACTGGAAATTGGGAAACATATTATTATCACTCATAGATTTTCTAAACCAAAATTAAGCATTAAATTACAAGTAGTGTCAATTCCAAGCAATAAACAAAGATTATTTTTTATTTCTTAAAGAAGAGATTCAGACTTGGCTTAATGGCTTTATATTCTAATTATTAATGTGTGTATAAATAAATATATTCCGCTTTGTTATTTTTTTATACTAAATAATAATAATAAAAAAAAATATAAAATAATGACAGACAAAACAATTAATCCATTTGCGAAATTGTTTTTGAACAAACAAAAGCATAAACAGTTTGACGTTGGTGCTAAAAAACACATGCAGGACTATTGTTTTTAATATCTCGTGCACTTACACCACATGACACGCACACACACACACATACACACACATACATTCACTCGCATTAGTGTAATGTTTATTTGCATGTGTGAGTTTACAAGTTGGTGTTTTTATTGTCATTTTACTCATTAATATTTGATGGTGTTGTTTTTTTTTTAGTAATTTCTTAATTACTAATGACGACGATGTTGTGTAACTGCATGTGTGTGTGTGTGTGTGTGTGCCTGTTTACTACTTGGCCATGGATTAACTTTGCTTTTTACGGAGACGCAAACAACTTCTTCGTGTTCTTCTGCTGCTTCGTTTATAGCTTTGTTTTTTTTTTTAATGTACGGTGGGTGTATTGTTCTGTTGAGTCCGCTTCCTTAATTGCAATTAACTGCCAAATTAATGGCAGTCAGGAGCTGCCTGGTATGCTTGCTGCACATAGCAATGGTATTAGAGCATTTTACTTGGATGCCTCTTAATTGTAGCATCTAAACTTTTTACCTTCTTTTAATGGACTCAGCACTTAACTTGTTTGTTGTTGTTTTTCATTTAAAAAAAAAATTCATTATTATAAAGAAACACGGTGTGGGAACAAAACAATGAAAAAAAAAACAAAATTTAGAAAAAAAATCGCATACTAAAAAGTAACAATAGAAATAAGATGTGTGTACACACAAGACTGCATGCATATGTATGCAAGTACATGCATTCACAAGTTCCATGAAACACTTAATTTGTATGTATGCTCTCTTTGTATGTTTGCAAAATGTGCGAATAAAAGCAGTTGCATGTTCACGATGCATCATCGCAGTAGTCATCATCATAAACATCAGCAACACCAATTAACATTTTACACATGTTTGTAATTGTGTATCCATCTTATTAAAGCCCATGTATGTACTTACTACACCTTAATGAAGTCTAATGATAACAGTCCTTTAGCAGAGAAGAGTATCCACCCCAACCCAACTATCGTGTTGCACCGGGTGTGATGCAACAAAATTGTTATGAAAAAACAAAAATTTAATGAAAAATAAAATAAATAGTAACTAGTGCTGTGGTGGTTGTGGCTTAACGGTTTGTTACAAATCATTAGGCAATTTTATTTTTATAATTTGAAAACAGTAGGAAAATCGTGAAGAACTCTATATGGTTTGGAGTGTTAAAAAGTGTTGCATTCCTTCAGGTGATTGAAAGGCAAGCTAACTTGAGCTTAATTAAAAATACTTATTGCTAGAAAAAAGTTGTGTGTATGCTGCCGATCTTCCGACTTAAGGCTCAGTTAGCCGACTGTAATGTAATGTAACTGCAACAGTAAGAAACAGCTGATCGATTTTGTTATGTGAAAAGTAATGAAATTGTTTATAGAGATGTAATGTAACGTAACCTTCTTTTCATACAAAAATATCAATCAGCTGTTTTCTACGTTCCAGTTACATTACATTACAATGTAACTGCAACGGCAAGAAACAGCTGGTCTATATTGTTATGTGAAAAGTAATGTACAGATTCTTTCATTCCGGTTGCATCTCTGTAAACATTTTCATTACTTTTCACATAACAATATCCATCAGCTGTTTCTTACCGTTGCAGTTACATTCCATTAAAGTCGGCTAACTGAGCCCTTAGAGATGTCAATACCGAAGAAAAGCAAATTGTTTTTACTTGCTGCATACCTACAATGCTGTTTGAAATTTATGCCAGCAAGATTGATAACAAAAAGCATAACCATGTAGTAAATGTAAAGATTGCCAGCTTCGTTGAACCCGACTTCTAGCAGCATTGTTGTATTTAACTGAATCTAAATTATTTTTAGCTTTTTAGTGCCAGTTTTTTTTTTAATCTCTTTAGTTTTCACCGAATTTGCTTAAATAGCTGATAAAAAAATCTGATTATGCTTACAATATAACATACTGCCCTTTTTCTTGCTCCAAATTTCAATTATACAAAGTTTCGTAGGAATTGTTTGGATAAAATTTCATACTACAGCCCGGTCTCTGACAGTCACTAAAAATAACAATACCACGTATATTTTTTATGTGCATTAGTGTCTATTTGTATCAGTTGTTGTAGAAAAGTTCAATTGATAAAGGCATAGACATTGATCAGTGAACTACTCACGGCTTCAGCGGATGTAATGATGCTAATGTAACATCAAAACGCCCTCCTTCGTCGGATTTGTGTAGCAGTATCATCGACGAAGTAAAATAACCAATAAAATGGCTACTGAACGCAGCTTTGAAAAATTCAATATGCCTCATTGACACCAGAGGCGCTGCAAAACTGCAGTATTAAAAACGTGCAAAAAAGCATACTTGTAAAAGAATGAAGCTTTCCTCTATCTCTCCCTTCTCCAGCTGCCTAATCTAACACTATCCTTTTCCTAAAGAAGATAACACCTACTTATAGTAGTAGGCATTTATGGCCTGATTGTTACTTCTCTTTAAAAAAAAAATAAGTTGGATGTACTCAATTTTACCCATAGTTATAAAAATTATCTAAGCCTTGTGTTGAGTATCTGTGACATAGCCGACTTTTCTATAAGAGAACTGTCTGTGATGGTTTTGAAATAACTTTTCTATAAGAAAAGTGTTCTGCGACGAAGTCGACTTTTCTATAAGAGAAATGAGCTATGATATTGTCGACTTTTCTATAAAAAACTCTGCCAACTTTTCTATAATAAAAGTGATATGTGACACAGTCGACTTTTCTATAATAAAAATGATTAATATGTGCCACAGTTGACTTTTGTTTGGAAATTTGTAAGCTGTAAAACCGTCGACTTTTCTATAAGAAAAGTAAGACGTAACACAGTCAACCTTTCTATAAGAAAAGAAGGCTGTGATAGAGTCGACTTTTGTATAAAAAAAATTGAGCTGTGAAACAGTCGATTTTTTTATAAGAAATGTGAGATGTTACACATTCCACTTTTCTATAATAAAAATAAGCTTTGGAATAGTCGAATTTTCTATAAGAAAAGTAAGCTGTGACACAGTCGACTTTTCTTTACGGAAAGTGTACTGTATTACGGACAACTTTTTTATAAAAACAGTTTGCTATAACACGGTGATTTTTTCTATTACAAAATGACTGGTTCGACTTTTCTATAAGAAAAGTGAGCTATGATATTGTCGACTTTATTATATAAAAAGCTGTGCCGACTTTTCTATAAGAAAATACTCTATGACACAGCAGACTTTTCTATAATAAAAGTGCTTTGTGACACAGTCGACTTTCTTATAAGATAATTTATCTGTAAAACAGTCGACTTTTCTATAAGAAAAGTGGGACGTGACACAGTCAACTTTTCTATAAGAAACAAAGGCTGCGATAGAGTCGACTTTTGTATAAGAAAATTGAGCTGTGAAACAGTCCACTTTTCTATAAGAAAAATAAGCGCTGAAATTGTCGAATTTTCTATAAGAAAAGTAAGCTGTGACACAGTCGACTTTTCTTTACGGAAAGTGTTCTGTGCTACAGACAACTTTTTTTTTAAAAAAAGGTTTGCTATAACACGGTAATTTTTTCTTTAAGAAAATGACTGAGTCGACTTTTCTATAAAAGATGTGTGCTATGACACAGTAGATTATTCTACAAGAAAAGTATGGTTTAAAAAAGTTAGTTTTTCTTTAAACAAAATTTTTATTAATAAAAATTATATAGAATTTCAGTGGGTGCGGCGAAGCTCACTTATATTAATGCCGGATGTAAAAAATAAAAGAAAGAAAGAAGTGCATAAAAAACCGAGTTGATTTGTATTGGGCGTTAACACATTTAATTGAAAAAAAAACCAAAAATCAATTGAAAGTGTGATTGAGTAAATTAAACTTTTGTTAAAAAATTTAATTTAATAAAATTTGTAATTGATTTTTGGTTTTTTTTTTCAATTAAACTTGTTTATTGCAAGAATTTTTTTTCTGTGTAGATTGTGTTATTATAAGAGCTCAACGTATGCACAGAGTTTTATGAGAATCGGTGGAGCAGAACTACGTCAAATATAATCTTATTCAAAAGGAAATATTGTAGAAATTTTAAATAATTTCATATTTTGCCACCTTTATGTATTCACGAGTAAATGCATTCAGTCACTTCCATGCTGCTGTTCATTTATTTTGCCACTTTTTCTTAATTAAAGATTTTTAAGTGAAATTTTTCCTAATGAGTTGAAAATGTGAAACTAAGCCTTAGACCAACCAGCCTTAACAAAACTTAAATTTGTGTTTATGCAAATTTTCAGTTCGCTGGTGGCAATTGCATGCTGGAGCAAATGTGTGTGTGTGTGTATGTGTGTGCGTGGTTCAGGTAATTGAATTACACACAGTCTTTTAATATAAAAAAATCTCGAATTAAATTTAATTTGAACACAACAAGGTTTTAATCAAGACATCAGAACACACTGCTCAAGGGCTTTAAGGAAAGTAAAAAAAGGAAAGAAAAGGTACACCAACGATTTATGTTTTTCAACTAAATTTAATTTGATGTTTGGAAACATTATTTTTTTTCTTTTGCAATTATGATCAAGAGCTGTTGTTGTATGTTGTTCTAGTACAACAAGGAAGATTAAGCTTTTGTGTGTGTGGTCAGTAAATTGAATTAGAAGCCCAAAAAAGCAAAGCAGGATATTAAATAATTAAATGCATTAAATAATACTTTCGGCAACAAGACAAGATTTGTTCAGTGAACAAAAAAAAAAAGAAAAAAAAAAGGATGCAAGCAAATAAAACATTCCTAGAAGATGGCAGGCATGCTGTCGGTCGGTACCTGTTTTCCTTTTTCAATAAAAATGTTGTAATTTTGGCAACATGTTAAATTATGCAAACGTAATAAACAACAAACGTTATTTATTAAAAGTTTATGTTGTTTGTTTTTCCTTGCTGGTCTTGATTTGTTGTTATTGTTGTTGTTATACTATGAGCAGTGAGCTGGGGGGATGGTCTGGGATGGATGTTTGCTTCCACAATTATTAGGCCAGGGTGAGTGTGAGAGAATGTTTGTTTTTTTTATTTGCTGATTTCGTTTGCTACTTTACGCTGTAGGCGTTAACTTGTAGCATTAAGTTTGCAAATTGAATTATTTGAGCATTAACTTTTATTTATTTATTTTAAGGGTTGTGCATTATGTTCTAGGATATTTTTTTTTTTTTGCTTTTCTAGTTGTATTGTTGTTGCTAGTGCAAGATATGCCGTGTACTTTACGCTGAACGGGTGTTGGGTGCATGTCAGTCTATATTTTTGGCTATTTGAAAATATGTTTAATGTCCAATTAAATTTCAAGCATCGTCGATTTTACTTAAATTTTTTTTATTATTTTATTGTAGGAACTGAATGTTTGTATGTTGTTTCCTGAACAAAATGTGATTAAGAGATAGTGAAATATGATATTTACATATCTATTTTCTGCACTTGTTCATTGAATAAATGCTAGAACTATTTGTTTATTGCTAGAACATATTGAAGCAGTAGTTTTTAAAAGATTTATATTGTTATGCAAATATATCATGAACTGACCTATTGCCATAAAAAAATTGCTCAACATTAAGTAGGACACAGATATTCACACTTGTTGTCGACATCTTATTTACTCCCTCTTGAGAACAATTTTGTGCTACTGGCAATCAATTTCCCTTCCCTAAGGTCTAGAAAATAGCATAAACTAGCCAACAGAAGTCAGTTGTTTTTTGCGACAACGGCTACAGAAACCCCAATATTTTGGTATTGTGGTAAAGTGACGTCGATATCGACAACTGGAATAAGAATTATTATTAGCTAAAGAAGATAATAGAAAAGCACACAAACGTACAAGACGATGTTGAATTAAACATTCAACATCTGCTTCTAAAGAAATATGCAACCACACAAACATATAAGCCAATACAGATGCCAGACAAAAATATTCATTTTTGTGTTTTCACTTGGTGAAAGGTCATCACAAATTTTTTTCTCCTCCTTATTTGCGCCACTGGTGGAAGTTTATAAGTTTTTAAACTAAAATGTAAAAAAAAACTCTGCACAGAGGGTCCCTTAAAAATCCACGAATGCTATCTTCTTACATGGATGGTTAGCATTGCTGCTGTTTCAAATGTAGCCATCCTGATTAAAGTTTCGGGAAGACTATTTTATACCACTGAAAAATTAGCTAAACATTTTTTAAATTTAAATGTTAATTGGCTGGGGTTCAAAAAATATCTCAGTAGTCATTGTACGGAAAACATTACGCTTAGAACATCCGATGATATTGAATCTAACATTGCCAATCTCAGCGAGAATATTAAACAGGCTGCTGAACATGCCATTACCTCCCATCCGCAGACTGGGTTTAATAAAATTTATTCTACAGACATTGAACGTCTCGTACGTGAAAAAAGAAGAGCTAGAAGGGAATGGCAACAGCACAGATCACCACAAAATAAAATCAGATTTAAAGAGTGCACTAAACGACTCCAAGAGTTGCTTGCGTCTGAAAAAACTGCATCTCTTAAAAATTATCTGGAAGGTCTTGATGTCACACCAGCGTCTAATTATTCTTTGTGGCGCGCTGCTAGAAAGCTTAAAACACCCATTGAGTATAAGCCACCTCTACGCACATCTACCGGAAGTTGGGCAAGAAGCGATACTGAAAAAGGTAAAATATTTGCTGAGCACTTAAAATCCGTTTTTACGCCAAACATATATACTGGTGTTGCTGATTTGCCGAATGTAGTCGCTCTACCCCCTCAACACATAAAGTTTAAGACGCGTGATTTACAAAAATTAATTGCCGAACTCAACCCGAAGAAAGCTCCGGGTATTGATGGAATTAGTAACCAGATGCTTATGAACTTGCCTCGTATTGCAATGAGAATCCTATTATTCATATTTAATGCCATTTTACGACTGGAGTATTATCCACACAGCTGGAAGCTTGCCAAGGTTAAAATGATTCCAAAGCCGGGCAAAGATCTAACCAAGGCTGAGTCATATAGGCCAATAAGTCTACTATCAACTATGTCAAAGCTTTTCGAAAAACTGCTCAAAACAAAATTGTCCCCAATTCTAATTAGTAGTGGGTGCATACCAGACCATCAATTTGGTTTTAGAAGTCAGCATAGCACCATTGAACAAACTCACAGACTGGTTCAATTTATAAGAAGAACTTTTGAGGAAAAAAAGTATTGTTCTGCGCTCTTTATTGACGTTTCCCAGGCATTTGATAAAGTGTGGCATGAAGGCCTAATTTTAAAATTGAAGACTTACTTACCAATAAACATTTCAAATATTTTGGAAAGTTACATTATTTCCCGTAAGTTCACTGTTGTGGAAGGAGACTTTACGAGTAGGCCTGAAACTATTTCATCCGGTGTGCCACAGGGGAGCATACTGGGACCAGTTTTATACTTGATTTATACTTGCGATATGCCTGTGAGCAGTAGTATCCATACTTCCACATTTGCCGACGATACAGCCTGCCTTAGTAAGCACGAAAACCCTGATGAGGCATCCCGCAAACTCCAGGAACACATTAGCCAGATGGAGCTTTGGTTAAACTTATGGAGAATTAAAGTCAACGAACAAAAGTGTGTCCATATAACGTTCACCCTAAGAAGAGATACTTGCTCCCCCATTCGGATTAACAATCAAGTTGTTCCTCAACATTCACATGTGAAATATCTAGGTATACACCTTGATCGACGACTTACATGGAAACATCACATTGACTCTAAGTTAACTCAAATGAAACTTAAATTAACTCAGGTACATTGGCTGATTGGTAGAAATTCAACACTTAGCCTAGACTGCAAACTTTTAATATACAAGTCGCTTTTAAAGCCAATATGGTGTTACGGAATTCAACTATGGGGCACTGCTTCAGCTTCAAATGTAGAGAAAATTCAACGAAGGCAAAATAAAATTTTACGCATGATAACATCGGCTCCATGGTACATCAAAAATTCAAATATACATCGCGATTTGAATATGCCACTAGTGACTGAAGAAATTGTAAAATACGCAGGCAAATATCTAACAAAACTCGAGTCACATCCTAATCCGCTTGCTCGTAATATTTTGAACTTTACTGGGCACATCCGCTTAAAAAAGAGAGATACACGGGCTCTAATATTCAACACTCTAGATGATGAAGCTGCTTGAAAACACTTTTTTCTTTTTGTTGCTTATCACTACTTATGTATTATTAATAACTATCACTAAGCTTATGTCCGACATTGGTCGGGCCTAATAATTTTTTTATAGACTTAAGATTTGAATACTTATTGTTAGTTCATATTTGAAGATACAATAAATAAAAAAAACATGCATTAAAAAAAAAAAAAAAAAAAAAAAAATTTTTTAAATGAACTACAATGAATTTTGATTTTGAAAATCACTCAAAATAATGAAGCGCTTTTCAAATAAATTTTCTACTCAAGTCAATCGTCTGCCTTGTGAAAAAAACGGCGAGTTAATCAGAAATAATTTCTTAATTGGTTTTAAGTTCAGTATTTTCAATTTTTATTAAATGAAATGTTTTTATTGATTAATGTTTTTTTTATTTTTTTAAAGAAGAGAATAAAAATTAAACTACACTTTTTAGCCAGGGAAAATGTCGCATTTTTTTGAGCAGCCACGCACTTCACCAACATCCATTTCTTTCTACTTGGGTAGAGACCACGCACGAACTCTAAATTTATTGTCACCAACACTTTGTGTTGAGGCGTGGGTGTTCGTATCATGAAAAAAAACACGACACATGCCTATCTCTAGTCTTAAAAAGAAATTTATAATTTATTAGCTGGAAAGTCAAATTATGTTTTTTATCAAAAAAAAAAAAAAAAAATGATGTCATTATCGAAATTTTAGCTTAAGTCCACTCAAGCACTTTTTCTTTTTCGCTACAAATTTTTCTTGTGTGAATTTGTGATTTGCTTCATTTCATTTTCAGAGTCTCCATATTCTCCATCCCTAATGAGCAGGCCTGCAAATCATTACGTTTCTCTTACTGTGCGAATTGATTTTTAAACTATTTAATTAAACTTTTAAGATAAAACCTTTAAATAGCTTAAGCAAACTAAGTACCTTGACAACCTTTTTCGAATTCGTGTTTCAATCGGATGATTAATATTTTTTTGTTTTTGTTTTTTTTTTGTTTTTGTATTTCGTCATTTGTTAACAAGCAACACTAGAGCTATCAAAAGTATCTAGCAAAAAAATTTGGCTTCTGAAAAACTATTTAGTATGCTCAAGCTGTAAGTGATTTAAAAAAGTACAAACATATGTATATACAAACACTGGCACCCCTTTACTGAAGACTTTACTGTCACTCTTTTACACATTATGTATGACTTTGATTTTCTTTATTTAAGTTTATTAGAAAGGACAACAGAGGACGTACGGACGGATGGACGGATGGACGGACAGTGACATGACATTTTAAATCTAAGTCTTTGTTGGTGTTATTCACATTTTCTTGCCACGTGACCTAAGAAAAACCCCTATAGAAATGTAGATGATCATACGCTGCTTTAAATTTAAATCTAATCAAATTGATTTCCTTTATTCATTTACTCACACAAATGGTAAAGGGGGTGGGGGTCCTGTAAGGACTTATTTAATTTAATGTTAGAAAAAAATTTAAGGTAAATAAATAAAACGCCCTTTAAAGCCAACAACATAGCCACCTTCTCCATTAGGATTTGGCTGATAGACTCACGTGCGGATTTAAATATTTTTTTTTATCGATGTTGCAAGTGTTGTGACAACATTCATTGATAGTATCTTAAAACATTTTGAAACAAGCATAAAACTTGTTAAGTGGCTATTACACAGGGAGCATGAAGTATAAATAATTTTACAAAGAGGATGTTTCGAAATAGAGCATTTAGGGTCTAGCGATGACCATTCGTGGGCTGGACCGTGTCTAAAAAGGGTCTAGTAGTAGTAGTATGACTCGTGGCTGCAACTTTAAGATCGATCTTGTTTAATGAGGATTCCCAAAATATTTGAAGGGTCTAGCGATGACCATTCGTGAGCTGGACTGTGTCTAAAAAGGGTCTAGTTGTAGTATTACTAGTAGCAGTAGTAGTATTTTTTTTTCCATATTTTCGTATTTTGCACAAGGCAACATATTACCAAAAAGTCCATCACATGAAAAATTCTTTTTTCTTATAATTAATACGTTGTCTTTGGAGAAAATACGAAAATATGCACAAAAAAAATTAAACAAATATACCTATTTTAAGACACAGTCCAGCTCACGAACGGTCATCGCTAGACTCTTCATATATATTGGGAATCATCATTAAAAAGACAAATCTATGTGGCATAATTATGAATTGTACGCAGTTGCAAGTGTTGACGTGAATACCTTTAGTTTTTGGTAGAACGATACCTTTCTAGCTGTTACAGTCCCTTCGGTCATTGTTCTTATGCACACGCAAAGAAAAGATATCGTTGTAGAATGGTTGAGAAAACAATATTATGTTCTCTGAAACAAATGTGTGGTCGTTGAAAACTAGTTATTGTTATTTTAAACATTTATTTCGTTACGATGAACAGAGTAATGTTTGAATTTAATAATTACATTATCGCATCCATAAAAAAGTGTGATATGGTTAGAGTTTAACAATACAGTTTTTTTTTTAATTTATGACTACAACATAATTTGTATTATTATTTAAAAATAATATGATGTAAATAACAATATAATGTTATCCAAAACAATACTATTTTAAGTTTTAAAAAAATTTTTTTTTCAGAAACATCTGTCAGTTCGGTATTTCGTTTGTAAGCTATCGGTAGTGCACGGGTGGTGTTAAATAAATTAATAGATAAATAAAGTATAAACAAAAGGGTTGGCCAATAAAAATATATAAACATTTGTGTATCTTTTTATACAGACATGTCTGTATGTCGTGTAAGTATACATTTCTATATACATTTTATGTCAATAATTTTAATTTATTTTTATTTCCAATTTAACGCACAGCTGTTTCTACAATAAAAATATGATTAAAAAACAAAATAGTATTATTACATTAAATAATACTGTGGTCGTATTTAACAATATTAATATAATATTAGATCATGGTATGGTGAGTCTCAATTATATTTTAGTCACATCTAACAATAGTGTTGTCATATTTACAATAATAAGATTAGGTACAACAAAGTCAATTGTTCTTGTAGATAATATTATTATTAACTCAGATAATAATATAATCAAACAATAATATGATTTGACTGCAACCATATAATTCAATCATAGTATGTTACTGTTTGTTCTTTACGTGCAGCGTTTGGCAGTCCCATTTGTTGCGAATATGCTTACTGGGCCACGCTTCATATACAAATGGATACTAATGGTAATAAGACATCGGAACGAGCGTTCCTTCGACGATATTGTGCAGCAGAATCATTGGCGAAGTAAAATACTCGTAACCAATAATATGGCTACTAAAATATAATACGCCTCGTTGACACCAGAGGCGCTGCAGCCACTGCGTGCAAAAAAGTGGAGTTGTATGAATGAAACTTTTTTCTTTCTATCTCTTCCATCACCACCTGTCTCCTCTATCCCCTCAGGGGAGTCTATTTTTGACTACGGGTGTGACAATCCCGGGGCCCCAGCCGGGGTGATGTGGCTTTTTCCATTGACGTACCTTTGGTACATTACCCATGGAACTTATGTGTTACTACCCGATCTCTGGCAACAGAGCAAAAGATGTGCACATATTTATAAAAAAAGACAGGTTCCTGTTGATGTCAGTTAGGTGCAGCGTCACCTAGAACTGCCCCTGACTTCTAAAGACGATAGAGGTGAAGCCCTTGTGGTGGAACTTCGAGGTCTGACCAGAGGCTACTTCTGGTGCCACGGGTGCCGGTTGCCCGACAGCCGAGCTGCTTTGAAGTTTTGAGTGTATGTAGCGGTCATCAGGATCCTTTGCTAAAATGCCGAGTTCGTCCTACCGCACGGAGTTTAAGGGATGATTTTGGTATGTGTGGAGTAGGCACTGGATTTTTGGCGACATAGGCATGCGTTCAACTCGAATGAGTGGTTGAGCTGTGCCGGCAATGGTTGAGGAATTCTCTTGGGGACCTCGCTATGGGTGTATACACAACACCTTAGCGTGGAAGCCGGAGAATTATCGTGGTGGCTGTGGTTGCTACCAAAATCGCTGGGAGATTAGTCTTGGCTTCCCAGTGTGAAATCAATGCTAGTGGTTGGTCTGACTCGGTCAGCCAGACACTATTCTAGGTGCTGTTGCCATTCAACGGAAGCTGCTATGGGCACGGACATAGCAACAGAGTTTAGATAGCTCAAATTACCTCAGCAGGGTAATTGAATATAGTAGTATCATTGCCTGAGTTTTACTTCTCTTAACAAAAATTATTATATAATTTCGGGCGGGCATCGAACACAATTGTTTCATTCACTTATTACTCTCTTAAGTACATTTTCTATTTACAGTTTTCTTCAAAATGTAATAATTAAATAATTTATTTTTGAGAAGCTTTATTCAATAAAAAAAATCTATTTATTAACTTCAATTTATTAAGATCTCTTTCTTCTTTCAAATAAATTTTTATATGTCCGTATGGATTTATTTATGTATGTATATGTATTGAATATAAATATGAGTGCATTAAAAATATATAAAAAATTTACATGTCTCCTGTCACACCGAAAGGCTGAATGATGATTTGCTTTCGAGCTGTTGTCGCTTGGACACGTTTTTGCCTAATGGAGTTGCCTGTTCGCTTGCTTGAGTTCGAGTAGCGTGAATTTAAATTAAATTAAGTTAAATTAAATAAATTGTAACAATTTTTATTAAGACCATTAAGAAGGCATCAGCCAACCAACCGTTCGCATGAAACAAACGTGCATTAGCTTGTTGTGTGTATTCTTTCCGTACGCCCTGGTTTGTTAAGAGTGTTTTCTCCTTCTTTTTTTTTAACCATTTTAAGATTGGCATACAGTAGCAAATACTAATATGTGACGACTTTGTTGCAGATGTGTGTTACCAAGGATGGGTATTTTAGTGTGTGCATGTGCGTGTGTGTGTGTGTGTGTGTGTGTATGTGTCTGTGTGTGTGACGTGCACATCTCATGCATAGCGCTCACTCAAGTGTTTCATGTGAGTCCTAAAGCGTTCAAATCTGAAAGGGTTTAGTGTTCCGCATATGTTTCACATAACACTTCAAATCAATTGAAATGTTGATATGTCGACCACTTATATGGAGCATATATGAACACACACACACACACACACACACACACACACTCACATGCACTTTAAAAACTTTTCGTAACGTAGCGCCAGAGTGTTGCAAGTATGTTAGTTAAGTGTATCAAAATCTTGTTTGTCAAGAAGTGCAAAAATAGAGAAAAGCAATATATATATATATATATATATATATATATATATATATATATATATATATATATATATATATATATATATATATATAAGCGAGCTGTACAAGAAGAGTTAAAAGAAGAAGAATAAGAAGAAGTAGCAGCTCTTAATATTAGTTGGGGCATGCCACGTACACTTGTTTAAATTGTAAAAAAAAACTTTAAATTAAATTAAATCTTTATTTTTCCTTTTTAATTGCAAGTTAAAAGACTGTTTTGTATTAATTATTTCCGTTTCTTTGCAGGTCTACAATTTAGAAACTTGTGCTGCTTGTTGCAAGTTGGCTGAGAGGTGAGTTTGCAAACAAAATATTAAAAAAAAAATATACATGTACTTATAACGCAATTTTGACTCTTTATATGTTTAATTTATTTTTGTTAAGCTTAATTTCTTGTTCGCAGGTCTTCATTTGCAAGCAGTAGTAATGAAATGTTTCGGCCAGTAGGTTTTTGGTGGGTTTTATTATCTTAGCGCGTTAAAAATATTATTTCGAAGAAGAAACAAAAAAATCAAAATATAAATAAAGCAGGAATTCAAGTATCCTTCAGAATGCAAGCGCTTCGCCGCGTTTTTATGATGTTGTTGAGAATGTTGTTGATGATGTTGATGATAATGATGACGACGTTGTTGCTGCTTGTACTTGAAACAACTCGCGGTGGTGCTCTTAAATGAAGTTTGTTACAGTGTTTTTCAATTCTATACAAAATTTATATATTTTTTAGGGTTTGAGTTGTTGAGATCTCTCCACCCTCCAATTTTAATCGTTGTTTTTTGTTTCTCATTTATGTTGTTTTTTTTTTTTTGGAAGCAAGCATAGCTTTCACATAACAACACTTTTGAAATCTTCAATTTTTACTGCCACACCCTACTCAGAGTGGATGCGTATGTGTCGTTCTTGGTTAGAGCTAAAGCTATATATCAATAATATTATCACGTACAATATAAGTATGGTTTAGGATGCGTACTAAATTGAAATTTATATTTGTCCTCAGATATTTCATTAATGTAATGCTAACAACTGGACTGGAGCAAAAATCATTCGCTTTCCTAAAATTTTATAGACATATTCGTATTGTCTTTTGCCTTTCCTGGCATCATAAAAATGATGATTCAAATGATGTTTGCACTAAAGCTAATTGTCATTCAAAGATTCAGTGCTGTATTCAGTATATAAAGGGTCCGCCATCTAACGTTTTTTTTCAACTAGTGCACCCAAAACGAATCACTGTTTGGTCTGGATTTTGGTCCAGAGGCTTAATTGGGCCATTGAGCAAGGAGTGGCCGTTACAGTCAATGGCGATCGTTATCGGGCCATGTTGAACGAATTTTTGTTCACAAAAATTGAAGAGGAGGATATTGGCAACATTTGGTTTCAACAGGACGCCGCTACGTGCCACAGAGCCGAAGCTTCAGTGTTTTTTTATAGCATTTTCAAAAAAAAAAAAAAAAAAAAAACGTTACATGGCGGACCCTTTATTACTATGTGAACTTTAGCCGATATAATTGAATATTTTAAATGATGTGGACATATTCATTTAAATTTTTTTTAAGTATTTTTGGTTTTTTTTGGAGATTTTTTTAGTTTTAACACTTTTTTTAAATTTTGGCCCTTTTTTCTCCTTATTGGATTATTTCGGTTTTTGGCGCTTTTTTATATTTAGCCTGTTTTATTTCTGGCGTTTTTTTTATTTTTTGGCATTTTTTATTTTCGGCGTTTTTTCATTTTAGCGGTTTTCGGCAATTTATATAACTTTTAGCGATTCTTTTAGTTTCGGCGTTTTGGTGCTTTTTTCTGTTTTTGGCGTTTTTTTTTGTTTAAGGTTTTTGGTTATGGCGATTTATTTTAGTTTAAGCTTTATTTTAGTTTTGGATCTGCTTTATGTTTTGGTGGTTTTTTTCGGTTTTGGCGATTTTTGAATTTTTTTGGTGACTTTTTAGGGTTCCGTACACCAAAGGTGAAAAGGAACCCTATTGTTTTCGCTACGCTGTCCGTCTGTCCTTCTGTCCCTCACACGGTAAGAGCTACGGACCTGAAATTTGGACAGAGTATGTAGAACCTTGGCCGTTACAATAACAAATACATGAGAATTAAAAATTAAAGGGTATTCCAAAACGAGCAACGAAAAATCTTAAAATCCCATGTAATATACATACAATTGTATGAACATATGTATGTATTATATTGAAACTTGAAATTTGTAAAATTAGTGTATTTTTATACAGACTTCAACAATTAACACTAAATTTAAAAAATTTAAATCAATGGGTGTTCCATCAGTTAATGCAATTTTGACTATGTAATTTTGACAATTTGCTATATCTTGGAAACCGTAAGAGGCAAACGCTTGAAATTTTCAAAAACGGTAAAACTAAAAAAACCGAAATCGCCAAACCAAGTAAAAAATCGCCAAAAATTTAAAAAAAATCGCCAAAACAAAAATAATCCCCAAAATTAAAAAAAAAAAAAATTTAACACTAAAATAAATCGCCAAAATGAAAAAAAATCGCCAAAATTAAAAAAAACGCCAAAAATCGAAAAAAAATCGCCAAAACTAAAAGAATTTTTGATATAAAAAAATCGCTAAAATGAAAAAAATCGCCAAAAATAAAAAAAAATCGCCAAAATGAGAAAAAAAGTGTCAAAACTAAAAAAAGAGCCAAAACTTAAAAAAATCGCCAAAACCGAAAAAACGCCAAAACAAAAAAACCGAAAAAAACCCAAAAACGAAAAAAATGCCAAAACTATATATTATATGGGATGAAGTTTGTATTAAATTGCATATCTAGTGTTCGTACGGAACCCTTCGTGCGCGAGTCAGAGTCGCACCTTACTGAATTTATTTGCTTTTGTTTTTGGCGGTTTGTGGCAATTTATTTTACTTTTAGTTTTTTTTTAGTTTCGGCGCCTTCTTAGCGATTTTTCTTTTCGGAAATTTTTTAATTTTACGTTTTTTTTAGTGATTTTTCGGTATTTGACGTTTTTATTCGCTTAAGGGATTTTTTCGATTTTGCGGTTTTTCGGTTTCCTGAGATTTATTTTAGTTTCAGCGATTTTTTAGTTTTGGTGCTTCTTTATGTTTAGGTGATTTTTTTCGGGTTTTTGGCGATTTTTTGGTGATTTTTTAATTCTTGTCGATTTTTTTTTGCATTGCAGTGATTTTATGTAACAATTTTTTTCATTTTGGTGATTTTTGATTTTGAAGAATTTTTTAAATTTTGAGATTTTTTAGTTTCAGCGTTTTTGAAAATTTTAAGAGTTTTTCTCTTAAGGTTGCCAAGATAGAGCAAGTTGTCAAAATTATATAGTCAAAATAACATGAACGAATAAAATACCCTTTAATTTTGATATTTTAAATATTTATGTTAAAATACAATAGCTTTGAAAATTGAAAGTGTCGATGTATAATTGTCTGTATATTGTACTTGGATTATATGGGTTTGATCATTAGTTTTTATCAAAAATGAGCTACTAAATGAATCCAATCCAAGTCTACTGAATATTATATTAAGATTTCAATCGAACATCGTAGCGAAAACAATAGGGTTCATTTTCACTTTTGGTGTACGGAACCCTAAAAAGAAGACAAGCATATCGAGCCATAACAGCTAAAAAAGCTTAAGCGACACATTGTCACATTTTTTGACTTCGTTTTTTTACGAAAATGGACTAGTTACGATCCTAAATAATCGTTTATGTGAAAAAAATTCAGTTCGAAAATTATGTCGCACTGCAATGCACTTGCGAACAAGCCTTATAACTATTTTTTTGTACAGAAAGACACGTTAAGTTAAGTTTTTTGCAATTATAGAGGTTTTTAAAACAAGTCTTTATTTATAGTCGACTTTGCTCAATTATTTTCTTTCTCCTTCTTCCCCAATACGAATTGGTATGTGTGCGTCTATACGTGTGTGTGTGTGCGTTCGTGTAAATATCACAAGTGCTTTATAGTAGCAGGACTTAATCACAATTTTTTTTTATACAATATTGCTCTTGCTTCTTGCTACACAGCTTACTGCAACATGATACACTTCAAATATTGATTCATATAAAATATAAGTGAATGTGTGTGTGTCTTATTCTTGGCAAGTTGGCTGGAAAAAATTGTAAAATTGTCTTGGGTTTCAGTTTTAAATTAAAAATAAATTTTGTTAAAATAACAAATTTTCAATAAACAAATATGTACATATGTATGTAATAATGATGACAAGCAACGTCATGATTATCAATATGAGAAATATTGGCCAGAATGACGCCATTGTTTGTTTAATACAACAGATGCTGTTTGTCGCACAAACCATTTAAAATTTATTGATTTATGTTTATTTTTTATTCTTTCAAAAATAATTTATTTAGTGAATATGCAAGAAAAAATAAACTAAATTTAAAACTTTTGACATTTAAGGGGGAAACTTGCTTTTGATCCTTTTAACACTTTTTATAGTTTTTTTTCTTTTCGTTTTTTTTTCGTTAAACTTAAAAGGCAGTTTGGCAGGCAGCAGCCTTGTGCGAAAGTGACAAATCGCGATTTCCTTATTTGGTTTTTTTCTTCCTTTTGCAGTTTTCCTCTTTATTATTTTGTTGTAAAATGCTACTTGATGTTGAAAGTTTATGTGTTAAGAAAAAAAAAATCATAAGGATTTTTTTATAACATCCTTTACAATATTTTTAACAAATTTTACATGTGAGTTCGCACATGTGTGTGTAGGTTGCATGTGTGTTCACCTTTGTATGCCCGCCGGAAGTTGGCTCAAGTATTGTTGAGGGTGTATGGCTGTGTTAACAGCAATAAAGCCGCCTTTCTTAAGCCGCATGTACGTATTTTCCGTCTTTTGCTTAACCCGAATATCTTTTGTTGCAGACAAGAAGGTGTGTAAGACAAGATTTGTAACGCATAAATGATCGACTTTCGACATCATCGTTTTGGAGCGTTTTTGTTGTTAAATAAAAACGCTTTGTTGCCTTTTGACACGTGAAGTTAATTTATTTTCATGTTATTATTTATGCAATATTTGAAATTGTACAGTGTGGCTTAGATATAATTCTATGAATAAATAGGGAAAAGAAGTGATGCATTATAGGAAATATTTGGGCAACTTGTTGTTACATTATGAATGTTGTTGGTAAAATTTACTAAAACTGATAGTTTCTCTGCTGACACAATTTTTGTTTTTTATAATTACAATTATACAATTAACTGATTTCAACGGTCACATCCCAATGATGGCAATTGTAACTTGCTCAAATGCAATACAATTTATTAAAATTTTATTCTTGTTTTTATCTCTTTGGCAGAAGTGAATGTGACGTCTGGTTGAAGGCCATGAGCAATTGCTCGCTCATAAAGCCTAAAAAAGGCAAGATAAATCTTTTTTTTTAGAAACCCCTAGAAGACCTAAGAGACTTCCCATACCTTTTCTTATTTTTAATTTTATGTAATGTAACAAAATATACATAAAATACCTTTTTCATGTTGCACAGTGGGTGATTTTGGCAAAAAAATGGTAATAAATTGCAGTTTTTAAACGGCCCGACCGATTGTTTTTTTTTTTAATATATATAAGAAATATTATAGTATTATTATTATCATAGTACTATTTTTTAAATAACTATAAATATGGGTTGGTATTTTTGCAAATTGCGAAATATGTTTTTTTTAACTTTAAATTTAAATGCGTATAACTTTTGACTAAATTGTATTTTTGATATCAATTTTCTTTTAATATATGTATTACAAACTTTGTTTTAAATCCATAAAAAGTTTCCTGTTGCAATTGGGATAAGATTTGACTTCCTCATTAGCAGAACAGTGGAACAAGGTTGGTAAAAAAAGTAATTTTTTTATATATTTTTGCTCAGATATTTCCTAAACTTCAAGAGAAAGAAATAACACTCAGGCAATGAATGCCTACTACCATTACTAAGTGTTACCTTCTTTAGGAAAGGGATAGTGATAGAGTAGACAGGTGGTGAAGGAAGGGATATGAGAAAGCTTCATTCTTTTAAAATTCTGTTTTTTTGTAGCGCCTCTGGTGTTAAATGAGGCGCATTAGATAGAAAATCTACTTACAAAAATTCTTTTTTATCTGACCAAAAAGATCAGCTTGACTTAGATCTTAATTTTTCATTAACATGGGGTTTTGTGGCTTCGCCGTCTTTAAAGATATAAAGTCAAAATTCTAAACTTAAGCTTTGTAACATCTCTTCAAACGCCGTATAATTTTATAACAACCGAATGGCCCGGTTAGAAACTGCAGAATTATTTCCATTCGTTTTTTATTTATGTTTTATTCTATCGAGCTATCAAAAGGAATGACTTCTCTGATGTCGTCTTTGAGATAAAAATATTGAAAACAACAGCAAGCAGGTAAAAAAACAGCAAGTGGAAAAAGTTTGAAGCACTATAGACTATGATAGCGTGGACAGAGTTTGTTACATATTTACTTTAGCTCCTGCCATTTACGGTCTAATCCCCCATGCACCCTTATAAGGCACTTTGTAAGCTGCAAGCAACACATAGATTAAAATCTATGAATATATTTATCTCAGACTACGAACAATCATCTTAGTGAGATACTCATGCTGTCTTATCGCTCGCTGCTCTCCCAAAATTGGCAGGAGCATCTCTTATATAGTAACACCATTCTTTAAGCGATTTTTGTAGTAAATACAGTCACTATGAAAGGTTCTCCGTGAATACACGCAGCGAATGTGATTTCCTACACTCGCCAGGCGCTTTTAAGGATAATACCACACAAATCAGTGGACACAGAGTAACTCCTCATGTTGGATTTGGATCAATTCATATCAGCAACAAAAGGAAATCCATTACACAATAACACAATGCAGGAAAAGTATCCATAGAAAGTGAATATCTCTTCAAAGAGACGTAGCAGTTGTGTCATTATTCATATCTCTACACTGAAAGAATTTCGCTTCATAAATCCAACGAAACAATTCCATTAGATATTTTTCACAAATTTAATGATAATTTCACAAAAGTAATGAAAATTTCACGAATATTGTGAAAGAATTTCATTGGAATTGCTTCGTTGGTATTCTAGTTTCGTAACAATATTTCACTGGATTTATGACAACAATATTTTGTTATTATTAAGAAACCCTTTATATTTAAGAAATATTTACAGTTGTTGCTTGAAATAAACATATATAAGTACATAACTTAAAGCAATTAAGTTATAGATTAAATTCTTTAAAACTAAAAAATAAATAAATAAAATATACAGCAATTTAGAATTTCATTATGGCTATGAAATGTATTCGTTGTGCCAATAAAAATTTCATTGTAGTCATGAAAACCTGATAAATTAAATGTATTTCAACAGTTGTCAACCAAACGCTTGCATCAAAAGTAGTTGTGTATGATTGTTTTTGTACTCTTTGTATGCTTATTTACACATACAACACATACAATGAAATAATGTCATTGATTTAATGAAATTATTTCGTGATTTGAATGAAATTATTTCGTGGTTTTAATGAAACTACTTCGTGGTTTTAATGAAATTATTTCGTTGTTTTAATGAAATTATTTCGTTGTTTTAATGAAATTATTTCATTGCATTGATGACTCTGTTTAAAACATTTGACGAAGTTTTCATAAAAATAATTTTAACGACCTGCGATCAGACTACTGGTTTGTTATTTACAGAACGAAGTCTATCATCGGTTGTGGTCGATGAATGATGCTGACACGACATTATCCAATAAACCCCAGAGAAGATCAGCTGGTGGACCACCGGAGCCCATAGTACAAGTATTAAGCCACTGGTTATACTTCCAAGTTTCATCCAAAATGGCTTCCTTTCTATCGTCTTTAAACTTAGGGTATTTCGGAACGTACGCAATGCTTTCTTATACGGCCATAACCATCTTTCAATAATTTTTTTCACTCACTGCACTCGTACGTGAAGGTTAATGAAATTATTTTGTTTTTGTAATAACTCCAAACTTCAAACACAATCCAAGGCGGGTTAAAAATGGGAGTCCATATGTTAGTTGACAGTAAATAATACGCAGAAGAAAAATTTTATATATCCTGTGATAAAGATTTTTGTATACTGTTCTATGTGAAATTTCCGATATTTGATAAAAATAAATTTTGAAATTATTATTATTTTTTAAGAATTTCTAAACAAATGCATTTTCAGCAAACATTATATTTATATCATTTACAGATTTTAGTAAATTTCATGATATTTTTGAAAATGATCGATTTTAAATTTCCATTTCCTTTCGGTTTGAGTTGCAATTGGAGAAACTTCATATTTGGAAAATGCTCCCGCGAGCTCGACGTTAACGTCATGTGTTTTCAAATATATTTTTCCTGACATTTACATACAGAAAAGAAAAACAGCCTTTGAAGCCACTGCTTCAGACAGAGGAACTCAAACTACTTTGGCCCTTGGGCTTACCAACTCAATCAATGATTTAAAAAAGTTAAAAAGACAAAAAATTTTTTTTTTCTAGTTCAAATATTTAGCCTTGACTCTGGCTTTGTTAACTTCTTATCCACCACCAATTGATGTCTACATTCTTATAGGTATTTGAAACGATTCTTAAGAATTTATTGAATTAATTTTAGAGGATCATTATTTACCACTTTGGCGACCACTAACTAGTACGTTAACAGAAGTCGCAACCCCTTTTTTTGTAGACACGAGCAAATAAAAAAAAGCAGCTGGAAATATATTTTTAATATTTTACATATAAACTTGGTCTGCTCGAGATACCACACACCCTCCCTTTTTCTTCTCATGCAGCAAAGAAGAGTGCGCGTGTTTTTGTGTGTACTTGTCAAATCAACGTCATAAGCATCATCATCATCATCATCATCATCCCATGGACCTTATTAATATATTTTTATTTTTATTGTAAGTAATAGAACTAACCATCGTCATCCGCATCCGCATCAGCATCGTCGTCGTCGTTGTAATCATAATCGTCAACATCATTGTCATAATTATATTTTATAGAATTGTGCATAGAAGATGTTTGTTTATTTGCCGAAAGAAATAAACCGAAAGGAATGTATATGAAATATTACACTGAGAGAAATTTTCACTAACCTCTTCGAAATGCTAAAAGGCAAGAGGATTCAATATGCGGCAATTCTCCAAATTAGGTCTATGTGCTTCTCTCGTTTTAATATTTTTCATTACAAACAAGCTTCACTCACATACTTAAAAAATTATATTTTCGTACTAAAGGTACCAACAGACGACATGTTTTTCACATTGTATGTGCCAAAATTTACATATGTAAACGGAAACATGTTGTGTGTTACCTTTAAAACATTGCTTGTGTAAAAAACATGACAAAAGACATAATACATTATTTGGAATAGAGCGTGCTCTATTTTCTTATGTTAAACATACAGCTCCAAATGTCTATGTCATGCGAACAAATTCGTCGGCGGTTGATTATGTGCACTATCATTAGCCGTCTGAATGAAGCATTTTGCAAGACAAATAAATTATATATTTTCTTTAATTTAACATTGTCGTTTTATAAAAAGGAGTCCAAAAATGTATAGATTTTTAGATACAACCTCAACGTCTTGTTTAAAAAAGAAAAAAAAATTAAAAAAGCACTTGCGTCGCCAGTACTTCAGCGACGGAACCAAAAATGTTTCGACGGCTGCAAGCCATTTATAAAACAAACTACGTGGATATTTATGTACTGAAAAAGAAGAAGTGATACTACATGTACGTTTGTGGCCAAAAATTATAAATCTTATGTAAATTAACCAATATTGACAAGCATAAAGAAAAACATACGAATCGAAAACTTAAAAAACACATGTAAAAAACATGTCGTCTGTTGGTACCTTAAATGAGAATTGTAAGTTGTGGTTCATGTATTTGCTTAGTTTTTCGCTACCAGTTATCAGTATACAAGCATCAGATGTATGTCTCCATAATCGTCAAATAAACTTAACCCAAACATTTTTGGGACCTCGTTTTTTTTTAAAGAAAATCGATTATTTATGATCCCAAATAATCGAGTTTAGTCAAACAACTAAGTATGAAAATGATGTCGCTTCAGATTTTTTTTTTTTGACGGTTATGATAAAATGAATATTGTTGTACTTATTTTCTCAAGTTGAGCTTAGCTCAAAAAAGAAATAGCAAACGCAACAGTCGAAATTCGTGTTATGTTGCTGTTGCTTTGGCTTTCGCTGCGAAGATTTTCATAGCACAGCGACAGTTATGTTACATTTTGTTATTGTTTAACAGCACAGTCGACAGCAGGGTTGCTAGATTTTTTCCCACCATAGTTTTTTTAAATAAATATTTGATAATAAATTTGTTTTTATACACTTTCTTTATATATACATTTTTATAAAATAATCGTACAAAAATTTAGCAGAAAATCGCCAAAAGTGGAAATAAAATCGCCAAAAATTATTTCTTGTAAATTTTTCTCAACCAAATTCAAAACGCATTAATTACTATAATTAAAATTATCAAATTGTTTTAATTTCTTGCAGACAAATTTTGGTAGGATTTATTTTTGAAACTTCTCCTTCAACAAACTAAATTTTCTGAATTTCAAAAATTTTGAAGTTCAATTTTGTTTATAGCAAGCAATAAAAATCGCCAATAAATTTATTTATCGCCATGTCGTTAAATCAAAAATTTAGAAGCCAAATAAGTTGAAAAATCGCCACGCTGGGATGAGAAATCGTCATATCTGACAAACCTGGTCGACAGTCTTTCGTTTGTTTTTCTATTTTGTGCTTTCATTTTGCTTTCGGTTTTGAAACTTTTAGCAGTCACAGCACAGTCAAAGCGAATGAAAAAGAAAATTTAAGCACTTTCAAACGCTGCTATGACATATCATTTATCGGTGGGGGTGGATACATAAAAAGTTTGATTAGCTTTTGGATCTTGAATGCCAATATGTAAAGCATATTTTTAGGCATTTCATTTAGATTAGAAAACTCAACATTTTCTTCAGGTGTAGATATATTAAAGTATTCTGTACAAGTCTCATTGCTACAACGCCATATATATATATATGTACATACATACATGCGTACACATACATATACATATATACTTAAGTTTTTAATATCTTTAAACAGCTGCTTTAAAAAAATTATTTCTATTTTCATCGATTTCACTTTGGCTTCCTTTGCGAGAGAAAAAAAACCTTTGTTGTTGTTGTTTAATTGTACAATACTTGTTTGTTGGCTAATTCCTTAGGGAACCACAATATTATTTTATAGGTTTTTTTTTGCGTTTGTGCTTTAATTTTTACTCGTGCATTTTTCGAGCTGCTGTAGCACTCGTAAAGTTAACAACAAATTAATGATGCTAAAGATTCTCTCAAATAAATAAATAAAAATTATGTCCTGGTTTTGTGTGTATCTGTGTGTGTGTGTGTGTGTGTGTGCGTGTGTGTGGGTGGTTGGGTAAGCGTTTGCCTTAGTGTCTTCATGTGGAAGTGGGAGGTGGGTGTTAACAGCGACAATTGCTTATAAATTAAATTAATGACTTGTTGTAGTAGTTGCAGCTTTTTTCTGTGCAGAGTGAATGTGTCTGATTTTTGTTACCCACCCTTCAGTTTTACTTTTTGGAAATTTGAATAATTGTGTTTGAAAATTTGTGTTTTGGCATTTTGTGTAAAGCAAGTTTAAAGAAATATTTTCATTGTTAAGGATTTTTGTTAAAGACTTAAATTTGGTTTTCAATTAATTTAAGTACATTTTTCTGTGTAAGTACTTGTGTATTTGTGGAGCTTAGAAAGGCTGTACATTGACACGTTAAGCTTTTGTTGTTGTTCATTAATGTTTTGTTTTAATGTATTTAAATTTAATATTCCAAAACAATCGTTTTGAAAAGGTGTGATGAATTCCGAACTTATCTTGAACTACTGACTTCTAAAAAGCACACTAGAAGACAAAAACTTAAATCACATATTGGAGCTGTGAAGAGAAATTTATCAAAAATGTCTGGAAAGACTATTAAAAACAAGTTTTAAAATTAATGATAAAACGACTATAAGAAACATATCACACCTTTCATTTTTTTTTAAATTTTTTTTTTAATTGTTTTTGTGTCTAAATCGTTTTTCATCACATACCTGATTGACTTATTTTTGGCTTCAAATGTTTTTTTAACGTACTTATTTGATTTGAATAGTTTGTTAAATATATATTTTTAAATTTAATTTAGTATTTTCTGAGACCTTCTTATGTCGCTCTAGGAAAGATTGGCGCAAGGCAAGAAATTAAAAAAAAAATGCTACACTTTTGTAAAAATTTAAATTGTTTCGATTCAGAGATCTTGCAAAAAGTCTTAAAAAAGGAATATTGAGTTCAGTTGCTGAACTTATGAATTATATTCTTATAAAATATATATTTATGAGGCCGAAGAATAATTATTGTAACGCCCTTATCCATAAAAAAATTTATTTGAACCTAAAGTGTACTTTAGTCAAAATTTGTTTACAACTTTTGTTTTAGCATACACTTCAAGCTCATAGTATATGTTTTATACGGCAATAAGTGTTCCAAATTATACTTAATCAATCTCAAGTAAGGATTTGCGATTAAATACACTAGAAAATTCTTGAATCAAGCGCATTTTGAGTTTGATTTTATCTCAGGTTTCCTGAAATCCATCTGGTTTTGAGTTTATTTCAAGTGCGGATTCAGTATTAGATATGGATAAAATTAAGTATTCAGCTTCAAGTAAATCCGTACTTACCGCACTTATGACACCGCTCTGGACTGATTTAAGTACGGATGGATTGATTTTTCTTTTGAGTATACATACCCATTTCTGTATTTTTATGGGGAATATTGATATGATTTCCTATAATTGAACTTTACAAAATTTACTAATTTAATGGACTTAATATATTTTAGGTATATATATATCGTTACCTTAATATAGAAAGGACCTATTATTATTCATTATTTTTTCGAAATTGGTTTTTTTGTGTTTTTCGATAGAAGAACATCCAATGTATCGAAAAATTAAAAATTTCGGATTAAAAAAAACCGAGTTAGGGCCTTTCTATATTAAAATAAGATATATGGGTGAATAAATGTATTTCAATACGTATTAGCGACAAGTACAAACATGGTCCTTCGAACACTACATGCAAATATTTTTAGAAATAAAACTATAAATGTATGCAAATTTTACTTAACGTACACTATAAGTTTAAATTCTTTTTTTTTGTACTACAGTTAAGGCCTTATTCAGAAAAAATAATTTTTGTTTACAAAACGTTTAACAAACAAATTTTCATATTAAATATATTTCGTAAACCTTTTGTAAACCAAAATTATTTTTTCTGAATACGGCAGTTAATGTTTAGTGAAACATGTAAAAAGGAGTTCTTTATTCTGCTACCAAAATATTTGGATTTTTTTAGAACTTCCGAAATTGTTGACTGTCAAACTAAATGTCGTATTGCATTCATTTTTGGCACTTATGCTCATGATGCTTTGCAAATCATGGTGAACAGAATATCGCTTCAGCAACGCTACCAAATTATCCAGTTTTACTTTGAAAATTATTCTAGTTTTTCTCATATGTGTGTGTGTGTGAAAATGTGTTATTAATACGTGCGTGTATTTTTTGTGAAAAAAAAATATTTTGTTGCATTAATTTTTTTAATTTGAAATTTTGGTTTCGTGTTTAATATCTTCTCGTATGATCAAATCATGAAATTTTGCTGAACGATTAAAACTCAGCATGACCGTCTCTTGTAACCGGTTTTGTTTGTTATACTCGTATGTACGGATGTGTGTACGTGCGTGCGTTAATTTTTTTATTTTCATATTTAATGTTGCCTAGTTTTTGGGATACACATGTGTATTTATATAAATACTGTCAATTCGCGTAACTTATAGACGATGTTTTATAGACGAAATATTGTGTTCAGCGATGAGGCTCAATTTTTGTTTAAAAGGCTTGCTAATAAGCAAAATTTCTACAGAAACAGAACAAATTCTACAGACTCCATTACATCCACAAAAATGTATCGTTATATTCGTATGTAATGTACCACCACACGATGATTAATGCTTGTTTCCAAGAAAATGACATGAAATGAATGGAACTGATGCAGGCAGTATATGGTTTTAAGAGGATTGCACTACGTGCCATACGATGACCGCAATCATCGACTCATTGAAATCAAGATTTGGCGATAAGTTGATTTCGATAAATTGACTTATCAATTGGCCTCACAGGCCGTGATATTTGAGACCTTACTACTTTTTCCTGTGGGCTCACATAAAATCACTGACTAATGCTGATAAGCGAGCAGCAATTTACGCCTTGAGGATTAACATTGTCCGTATTATTCGAGACATAAGGCCAGCAATGCTCGAAAAAGTGACCCAAAGCTTAATGATTCCAATGTGTTTAGTAAAGAACAGCTAAGGTGGCCATCAGAGAATGACAATGGGTACTCAAAAAAAAAGTAAATAGTCTAAATTTAGCAACTGCGTATAATCATAATTGTAGCGCAAAAAATTTGTACGCTCATATATTTTCTTTCAAGCAACTAAGACTACAGCTGATGCCAACATACAAGAGCATATATACTTCGTTTATATAAAAAAACTAAAATACACTACAACTAAGAATAAAAAAGCACATGCGTATCAAAAGCATTGACTCTCTCTCATACTTACACTCTAAGAATGTTTATACTCGAGCTATGGATATTTAAGCAGACAAAAAATACGCTGATACTCGGGATATTTATTTATCAGTCGCCACCGTATACATACATTTGTGTTTATAAAATGGAATTGAAAATGTTAGGGTGTGTGTGGGGCTGTTTGAAAACATGCTTTAATAATAAAATAGCCCTGTATATACGCATGTTTAGCCGATTAATAGCCAGAGTATTTTCATACTCATGTGTGTGATTGCGGCTCACGCAGTCTATAAATATTAGTTGTACCTGTTTGAGCTGCGTAATTTAAAAAATGTGTATAAACGTAGTTGGTGTATGTTTATTATTATTGCATTCATAGTTGTTTGACGAAAAATACTCAAAAAGTACTTAAAACGATACTTTTCTCATTTTCTGGTAGCCATATGCACGGAATTATTTTCAAATGTTAATGCCATACATCGATCTTTTGAATAACATTTTTTATTTTTTTTTTGTATTAGTTTTTACAATTTAAAGTTTTATCGGCCTCAGCAAAGAAATGGAGTTATAAAAAATATTATTTTTTTAATTGTTGCGGACTATTAACTGTAAGATAATTTTTAGCAAAAGCAACTAACGGGTGTTTTTTTTAGAGGTATAGAACTTCAAATTGAAATAAAACACAAGAAAATCGTTTTAATGTCCATCAATTTGGCTTTATTGGAAGAATAATTTTATGCCATTAATGTTTGAATATGATTTCGGGCATGTGGCCGCCGCGGCTGGCTCGAATAAAGCCAATTCTACAGGTCCAATTTTCAACCACTTTTTCGAGCATATGGGGCCGTATGTTGGCAATAACGCCACGAATGTTGGCTTCCAAGTCCCCTAACGTTTCTGGTTTGTTGGCGTAGACGAGCGACTTCACATATCCCCAAAGAAAATAATCCAATGGTGTCAAATCACACGATCTTGGTGGCCAATTGACAGGTCCATTCCGCGAAATTATGCGCTCATCGAATGTTTCCTTCAATAAATCGATTGTGACGTGCGCTGTGTGGCATGTAGCGCCGTCTTGTTGGAACCACAACTCATCCACATTCATGCCATCCAATTCGGGAACAAAATAGTCGGTTATCATGGCTCTATACCGGTCTCCATTAACGGTAACTGACTCTCCAGCATTATTTCGGAAGAAGTATGGTCCAATGACTCCACCAGCCCATAGAGCACACCAAACAGTCACTTTTTGTGGATGTAATGGCGTCTCAAGGGTCTCATGTGGATTCTCTTCACTCGAAATGCGGCAATTTTGCTTGTTGACGTAGCCATTCAACCAAAAATGAGCCTCATCACTGAACAAAATTTTGCGATGAAAATCAGCATCGAGATCAATCTCATTTTCGGCCCATACACCAAAATCACGACGCATTGCATGGTCTCGCGGCTTTAATTCTTGCACAAGCTGGATCTTGTAAGGTCGCAAGCCAAGATCTTTGCGCAAAATCTTCCATAAAGTTGATGGACAAAGCTCCAATTGCTGTGCACGGTGGCGAATCGATTCATTCGGGTCCTCTTCAACACTTTGCTCTACAGCGGTAATTGTTTCTTCGGTGCGCACTGTTCGACGTCTCTGCGGATGCGTATTATCACATAGAGTAAACGTAGTGCGAAAACGATCCATGGTTAACCGAATTAATTGCTCTGATGGACGATTATGTCGACCATAAAATGGACGGAGCTTGCGGTAAACTTCGCGAACTGAACCATTATTTTCGAAATAAATTTGCACAATTTGCAAGCGTTGTTCTTTTGTCAACCTGTTTATGATGAAATGGCAAACCAAACTAAATATTAATCACTTGACAGCTGGCAAAATGGCCGCCAGTTAAAAAAGTGATGCCAACTTAAAGTTCTATACCTCAATAAAAAACACCCATTACATATATAATTCACTATTTGACGTATAGATATGAAAATAATTTAATATAAAGGACATATGCTTTTCATTGCTAATAAATGCTTTTTATTCTTTTTTAAATATTTACTTTAACAAAGTACTTAATTCAATTCAATTAACTTCACTTTCTTTTAGTATTAAAGTTATGTTTTCAATTCAATCTTAAATTTGAAGCTTTAAAGTAAATTTTTAATTTAAACACTTTTAACATCATCGACAATTTCATTTACGCATGTCATTTGTTCAGCTTTTTGTTTTCTTTGTTTGTTTTAAGAAAAAAAAAAAAAAACAACACATAATTGAACTGTATCGAATACGATAAAAACTTCTTTTGTTTTTATTGGATGAGAAGCACACAAAAAATTTCTCTGATGATACTTACTAACACTTGAACAATTTGGAATGTTAATTTCATCACATACAGCCGCACAAACACACACACACACACATACACCTGCACTTAAATACATGCTGAGCTCCCTTTTGTAAAAATTTACTCTCTGTTTTTGCGAATTTTCGAAAGTGTGTGTGTGTAAGAATTATACAAACAAATATTCTGGCTGACGAGACAGGAAAGCTTTTAATAACTTCATAGTGGAGAAGTTTTGTTTTTGTTGCTTGTAGTTCAGCAATGGTCGTTCGTTGCCTTAGAAGAGCATGCGCCTTTTGTTGTCCTGTGTTATGTGCTCCCCTTGAAAATGAGTTTATTTATTCATTATTTCTCTTTTATGATTTTCTTTTTGCTTCCACGTTATGCTTGTATGAAGGTGGCTGGCTGGCTGTGTTTGTGCCAGTTTTCTGAGAAAAACTCCATTTTGATAAATTTTTGATTTGACAGTTAAGCCAAATAAGTTAAACAACATTGAGGGTTTGTTTTTATTAACGTGTTTCTATATATATATATTTTTTTTGCGGATAATGAACGTCAAAATGGAAATTTTGGGCAAGAGTTGCAAAAATATTGTTAAAGATTTTCTTTGAATTTTCAGGCATTTAATATTAACCTATGTATGTATTAATATTTAACATTCACATGCACTAGATGCAAACATATGTACATATACATATATACAAGTATGTGTGCACATACACATATACATACGTCTGCTTGACACAATATTTGCCTGCTACATTTTAAATTACATGTTTTTTTTTCTCGCAATATATTGTGGTTAAATAGCTGTAGGGCTATTTGATGTTTCGTTATGAATGTGAAAATAGTTTTGCATTGTACTTGAATGTATGAATCAAAGCTTGCTTCGGGGCTTTAACATACTGTATAGTTTGAATGTGCATATTAAGTTTAATGTAAACTTTACTTGGGAACTGTTGGACAAATAAAATGTATTTAAAGCTTCCCAAAGATATAAATATCGATGAAATTTTTAAACTTTGAAAAAGTTTTATTAATAAAAATAAAATATTTTTTTTTTCTATAAAATATCATTGAGCAGGAATTTCTCAATGATGCAACCTTTTTTTAATGATAACTTGCAATCCTACCTGCCGTCTTCCTCGAGCTACAAACACACACACACACACAAAATAGAAACACGTGTGCATTTAAATTCTGCTCGTTTTTTATGCCTGCAGCACCCTTTTGCCCACAGGTTTTTTTCATACTCTCTGCCCAATCCATATCGCAATATTTATGGCTTTATGGAATGTCACGTTGTTCAATTACTTGTAAAGAAACGTTACAAAAAATTGTTGCAAAAGTTAGAGAAATATTTGTCATAGATGTGGAAATTAATTCCACTCCATAAAAATGTCAATGCTTTGGTCAGATTTAAACAGATACTCTCATTTAATGGAAATCACTACCCTGCAGGAAATCCAAATAGTGAAATTATAGTGATTTACAAGTGACATTGCCAGTATTACTACTGACCAGATGTGGCCCAGGCAATTTAATCATCTATTGACATTTAGCATTGCTTGTCATTGAAAATCGACCAGTGCTCTGTAGCACTACTGACTAAGTAGTTCTTTTGGGACCACATGGAGACATTGGCACCAAAGCTTCACTAGTAAATTTTTGGGGCTCTAGTCCACAATATCGATATTTCCTCGCTCGATGTCAATAGTAAAAGTGTAGTGGTTTACTTGTGACCTTGTCAATAGTACTACTGACCAGGTGTACCCCAGCCAATGTTATCATCTATTGATATATAACATAGGGTTGTCATTGAAAATATACCAGAACACTTAAGAGCTATTGACGAGGTAGTTCTCTTGAACCAAAGATTCACTAGTACATTTTAGTGAACCTCGTCTACAATTTTATAAGGGTTGGGGCAACAAACTTAAACACATACATATATGTATATTTATTTAATATTATTGCACAGCATAATAAAAACAAATTAATGACGCGTTCATTGACAATGTCACCACAAATACACTAGAACTGTTGTCTCTAACGTATCTCTACTCGCGCATAAAAGGAAAGTTGTAGAGGTTTATATGGCTCTGGGCTGACTACAGGGTACAGATAATTTTTTTCTTTTGTGTATGTGTGTGTGTGTGAAAATGTTAAGAATGTGTTATTAATACGTGCGTGTATTTTTTGTGAAAAAAAAAATATTTTGTTGCATTAGTTTTTTTTTTTATTTGAAATTTTTGTTTCGTGTTTAATATCTTCTCGTATGATCAAATCGTGAAATTTTGCTGAACGATTAAATCTCAGCATGACCGTCTCTTGTAACCGGCTTTGTTTGTTATACTCGTGTGTACGTATGTGTGCGTGCGTGCGTGCGTTAATTTTTTTATTTTCATATTTAATGTTGCCTAGTTTTTGGGATACACATGAGTATTTATATAAATACAAGTACTTATGCGTAACTAATTTTAAAACTGACACGACCTTGCAAATATCGTAATACTTCACGGTCGCTTATGTTAGGACAAAATATTTGGAATAGTTACGTTTGAAAGAATTTTTCAATAAGCAAAATAAATTTTTAAATCTTATCCACTAGTTATATTTTTAGTAAGGGTTCTATTGAAACTACCTTTTCTACAAGGCCCTGTTTACCAGGGCATATTCAAACGCACGAGTATTGAAAAAGTATCCGCATTACTTTCAATAGTCTGTTTTGAATGTAAAATGTTTGTTTGGTGTGGTTGAAGCACGTCCAGATAAATTTCGTTCAGTAGTCTTCAGCCAACATTTTACAACATTTAAATAATTTGTGTTGAATATTTCTTTCATTTTTTAAATGTTTTTTCCGGTTCACATTTTGAAATTGTTCATGAAATTTGTATTATGCAAGTTTTTCTGTTTTCTAATAGTTTCGCTAGAGCTAAAGGTTGCGCAGGAAAATAAAACTACTGTTTGTATCAATATCATCAGGCGCTTACCCCTGACGGTGAGGGAATGCCTAAAGTCGTTCTTAAGCAAATATGGTGTGATGACGCCACCAGCTCTACACAAAAAATTGACTTTTTCGGGATGTTCTACGAACTCATGTAAATTGGCATTGTCCCAAATTTGGCACTTTAGTTTGTTGATTTACCTGGCTATGCAGAAATGTAGCTCATGGTTGAAGATAATTTTTCGATGAAAATGGTTTTAGTTTCCAAGTGCTCCTACTCCCATTAAGCATATATATATATCTATATATGTATGTCGTTGCTTATAGTATTATTTTCTGCTTCTAGAACATTTGAATTTTTCATGAGTGCAGGAGAAAGTGCAAAGAAGAACTCGCCAAGTTGTGGTCGGCGAAAGGCAGAGTTCTTGTGAACAACGAGAAATCGACTATTGAATTCTCTCACGGACAGCGGTAATGTTTTCTTTGGAAGGTTTTGCATTATGTCGATGTGCGTTTGTTGGTAGATTGCTTGCTGAACCAGTGGAGTCTAACTTATCCATCACCACTGAGATTATCACTACAGTGAAGTGGGTGAGACAAGCGTAACCTTGCCAGAACTGAACATTAATTTTTATCACACAATTTTATTATTTGCAAGTCTAGTTGAAATTTGTTATTACAATTAGTAGTCAAAAAAATATATACACAAGTAAATAATCTTAATTTTAGTAACTGCCTATAATCATAAATGTAGAGCAAAAAATTTGTAAAGGTCAAAGGGGGGATACCCATGTAAAGGTTGGAGAGAGGATCGCCATGTAAATTGTGAAAGTGCTAGTGTAAAGTTTTAAAGGATATTATATGATATCAGGATCGACGTGTAAAGGTCGAACTAACAGGATGTAAAGGTTAGTCTTAGCGTGTTGTAGTGTTTCTGGTAGATTTGCCCTATAGTCTCTTGGTTACTTTATACAGCTGTCAGGGAGACCAGCTCAATTAGTAGTTGCTCTAAAGAGGTGCCAAAAGATTAAATAATTTAATTCAAAACAAGGCAATTTATTGCCGGGTTGCATTTACAAATTAAAGTCTGATTTTATTGAACATTTTGCTCTGCCTATTATATACTATTTTAAATTTTTTTTTTAATTTTTGTGTTTCTGTCATTAATTTTGTCACTTGTCAAATATTTGCCCAAAAAAAGCGTAACCACTAAATGCTAATGAAAAATCTTTTAATTCAGACAAAAGTTTGTCAAGTTAAAGAGTATCCAATAATGTTGGATTCTATGACATTGTGTATTAGTTGCGTTAGAAACTGTTTAATTTGATAAACAACTGTCTGGATCAAAACTTTTTCATTAGTGTTGGCTGGTTACGCTTTTTTGGGCAAATGTTTGACAAGTGTGACCGTACCTTTAGTAATAAAACTAAAAGTTTGTCATTTAAATTTTATAAAGTAAGCATTTTGTTAATTATTCCAATGAACTGTGTTGCAATGCAATTATACTATGATAAAATGTATTACAGTAAGTGGGGTACACTACAAATTCGTATGCTTACATATTTTATTTCAAGCAATTATGACTATAGCCGATTCCAACATACATATACTTCGTTTATGTAAAAACTAAAATACGCTAAAAAGAAAAATAAAAAGACACATGCGTATCAAATTCATTAACTCACTGTCATACTTAAAGTCTAAGTATATTTATACTCAGACTATGGATATTTAATTGAAAAAATACATGCATTTGTGCATATAAAATGGAATGGAAAATATTTGAGTGTCCTTATGGTTGTTTGAAAACAATTGTGTGTGTGTGTTAATAATATAGCCCTATATATACGCATCTCTAGTCGATTAATGGTGAGAGTATTTTTATACTCATGCGTATGATTGTAGCCTATACAGTCTATATATTTTAGTTACAGTTGCTTGCGCCGTGTAGTTTAAAAAATTTACACAAACATAGTTATTGTATGTTTATAATTATATGTATTCGGTTTAAAATTAATGCATATGTTTGCATATGAGAGTGTTTTTTCTTAGTAGCTGTACGCATTCATAGTTGTTTGACGTTCAAGTACCTAAAAACCATATTTTTGTTATTCTCTGGTCCCTATTGGAAGACCCTCTGCATTTGTTAAGGTACTCCCTATAAAGATACTTCAAAAATTCTTTAAAGAAAGTGATTTTCAGTCAGTCAGTATATCACAATGTTTCACTTATTTTACCGCTTCAAATGAAATTTCCTCATGCTGTAATATTATTTACGAAACGTTCTTATTGCCAAACTATTCAACGTAGTTGAAAATGAAATTTATATTACGAGCAGTTTGTTATTATATTCATGACTACCAAGCATTTGAGTCATTAGTAATTTCTATGAAATTATCTGAAATTAATAGCAACGATTTGTATAAAAGTTAATTACGCTTATAAAATATGGCACAAACCGGGATCTATTCTACATTTAATTAGGCTTATTAAAAGCTTCATAAAGTAAACATTACCAAAGATTAGTGCCGGATAAGTATTTCAAGCATTAATGTCCTTCACATGTACACACGCATACAAACACACACACACACACACACACATATGCACACATGCCTATAAATTTCACACAAATTCGCTGCCCAACATTTTGTTGTATGAGAAAAAATCTGTTAATTTTCTCATGATTATTTTAACGATTATCTTTCGTTTGTAGTGGAAAGAAATGAAGTATTATTATTTATTATTGGTCTTCTTAACAGCAAATCAACCCTCTGAATTCATACACAAATGAATCAAACATAATGTTCCCTCTTGGTTTAGGTTTCATGATCCATCATTAGACAAGCCAGCCAAACAGCCAAGCAGCCAAAGATTGCATGACCAAACGTAGCAATCTGTCAATTTGATTTAATTGTATTTAATGGTTTCTTAAAATCAAATTAATCACTTGAAATATTTATGTGTCCAACTACACATTTTTAATATCTATCGTAAATAAATCCTAAATACAAATTAAAGTCCACAAATGGTCTGTAAATTATCTAAAACGGAAATATTTTTATTTAATTTTTGTTGGTGGGTTTTTGTTTTTGTTTTTGCTTAATTTAAACAAACGATGCAGTTTTGTGCTGCATGCCAGCGAAATTTTTAAATGTCTGCTGTTGTTGTGGTTCATAGATAAATATGAATGTTTTTGTTGAATGTTTTTGTTGATGCCTACGTAGCAAAGTCTATAGCAACAATGTTTTTCTTAAAACTTTATTACTTTAGAGGAGCAGCAGCAAAATAACGACATGTCGTTTACATCATATGCAATGTTCGCTTATCGGAGAGATGAGTTTATACGAAGGTTGAGAGAATGCACAAGTAGCAAAGAAAATTGATTGAAATTTAAATATTTATAGAGTTTATTTTCTCAATATTTTGTTCTATTTAAAGTCGATATTTCTAATAAAAAAATTTTATTTTTTACAAGGTAATTCAATTTCAATTCAGATTCCCAAATTATATCTTGTCCGTAAAAAGTACTTTTTTCACAAAAATAATATTTCTTATAAAAACTATATTGTGTATAAAATATTTTATGTTTTCCAGGTGGCTTGAGTTTTAATATACTCGTGGTTAAAGTGGCAGTAAAGTGTTGGCAATCATAAAAAGCAATTCCAGCAATTTTATCATAATATTTATATTTTTGCTTATTTCTTGTATTAAAGTTAAATTTTCGGCTTAAATGGATTCTGAGACCTAGTAGAATTTCATCACAAATATTTGCGCAGAATATTTTAACTTCATACATCCCTGTTTTGAATTTGATTTTTGCTTTTTTTCGAAAAAAATTTCAAAAAGACTAATTTTCAGTAGAGTTAGAGGGTTAATGTATATCAAAAAAACTCGTATTTCTTTTTTTTAGTTCCCTTTACAAGAATCAGTTGGCCGAACATTGTTATTTTGGAAAAATTTCATTTTGTTGTACAGTTATTAATTATTATTTGTCCATATGCATTTCATTGTTGCTGTAACAAATCGTCAGTAGAGTTCAAGCACACATTTTGAACAGTCACTGACGATTTGTTGCAGCAACCATGAATTGCATATGGAATATGTCGAATAATAAATTTCTTAAATATAAGTATTATTTTCATAAGTACGTTTTTTTTTTAAAGGAACCTTATTTGAAACGGTTTCTCTTTTACAGAAAGTATTTTTCTATAAAATGTGTTTTTTTATAAAATATTCCCTTCCTACAATAAGTATTTTTTTTTTTTTTAGCAAAAAGTACTTTTTAACAAAAAGTGCACTTTTTACAATAAGCACTTTTGTACAAAAATTACTTTTTTTGCGCTAAGTACCTTTTTTTTGCAAAAGGTACCCTTTATACAAAAAGTACCTTTTATAAAAAAGTGCTTTTTTATAGAAAGTACAAAATTAAAAAATATAAATTTTTTTTTACAAAAAGTACCTTTCTTACAAAAAGTACTTTTTTTACAAAAAGTATTTTTTCACATAAAGTGCGTTATTTTACAAAAAGTAAATTTATACAAAGAGTAATTTCACAAAAAGTACCTTCTCCACAAAAAGTACTTTTTTTAAATAGTACCTTTTTAAAAAGTACTAATTCTTATAAAAAGTAAATACTTTTTTACAATCGTTCTTTAAAAAACTAGCTTTGTTAAAAAATTCAATTAAAAATGTACCTTTTATTTACAAAAAGTACCTTTTTTCACATAAATTTCCTTTTTTGAAAATACTACCGTTTTAAAAAGTATTAATTCTTTTAAAGAGTAAAAATATTTATTTTTTACAATCATTCGTTGAAAAAGTAGCTTTGTCAAAAAAAGTCAATTGAAAATTTATTATTTTTTTTTAAAGAATTACCTCCCATAGACACACACTGCTAATGCTCATGCGATAAGCATATGTTGGTAAATTTTAAATTTTTGTTAATGTATTGGTCACACAGACAATGCAGTATGAAAAATCAAAATAGTTTTTCGTTGGAAATGAACTCGTACTGCTGACAGTTTTTCAAATGAACAAAATATTAATATATTAATTTTTCTGATATGTATTAGGTCTGTTCATTTACTTTCCCAGCAGAAACTAGCAACGTGAGAGTAAGGCAGAAATTTATAAAATTACTCTCCAAACATGAAAAAGTAAATGAACGCTTCACTTGTAAAAACTTGTAAGAAATTTGTATTCTTATTAGAACCATGGATGGAAATCATGATACAATTGTAATTTTTCTGATGTATTTTGTTTGATAGCAATTTAAATTGCAAATTTTTTTACAATATAACATTTAATATGAAATTCTTTACACAGTTTCATGTATTATTACTATTTTTATGCATTTTTCATAATTCTTTTTATTTAATTCATTAACAAATACAAAAATGCCACTTTCCATCTCCGATCATATATGAGAAACAAACAAAATTGAAACAAAAACAATAAATTATGTAAACATGCTTTCTTTTTACATACGTACATATACATGTTTTTTTAAACAAATAAATGCAAATTTTTTAGCTTTCTTTTTCAAATATTTTTGAAATAATTAATTTGACAACAAAACAGTTGTGTGTTTTGATAATTGTACGGTTGGATAATTGTTGCAAGTAAAAATTTTACTAGTAATAATTTGTAGGAATTTCAATTTTTTTTTTCTTTCAATTTTTTTCTCCCTTTTAACGTTCTCTCTCTCTCTCTTTGCAAACTTTTTGAGTTAATAAACACTTTCCAGTAACAATTGTTACAAATTGGTAACAATTTTTTGTAAATGAACAAACCTATTTTTTTAACGTGTACGCTTTACTGAAAATAAAATAAACAAAAAATAAGTTTTGAAAAAAAAATGTGTAAAGAAAATACGTTTTTTTTTTCTTAATTTCTCAAACGCAAGTTATATATATATAATTAATAGGCGAACATGTTTTTTGTAATACCTTTTACGCTGGTACCACTACACCGATTTTAAAAAGATTTATATGGTTTTAAAGGATTTTCTGTACAGATGTGCAGAATCTATATTTTATTGAAATCTGTTTAGTATTTTGGGAACTATAAGCGTTTAAAGTAAAAAGTAAAAAAGAAACAAAACATGAGTGTGTGTGTGTGTTTGTAGTATTTCTCTTGATCTAAATTTTTTTTCTTGTTGTATGAAAGCCACAATACTTACAGGAATAGAATTGAATAAAGTGAATTAGCTTGGTTGAAGGGATTTTGTTTATGTTTTTTTAATTTCATGTATTATTTAATTATGATTGCATATGTATGTAAGTTTGTGTGTGGCTGTGTTTTAATGAATTTTTTATGACGTTTAGATAGGTACATTTTCTTTGAATCTTAAATTATTTACAGTTTGATTCTAGAATACGGACGAGTGTGTCGTCCGTTTGGTATATCTTGTTTTTATTTTAAATGATGATTGATAAGTTTGTGGTAAAATATCAATTACACACGTATACCAAGGGTTCGTCGGCAGTGGCTGTAAGCAGTACATATGTGCCTATGGGCCCCTTAAGAAAGGTCTAGTTTAAAACTAAGTATGAACCTAAAAAGTCCATTTTTTTAAAGTACGTAGAAAGTACCATTTTTATGAGATGTGCTTTTTTGTAAAATAATTTTTCTTAAGTATTTCATCGACCCTCGTATAAACTGTAAACAGCGTGACATCTAGTACATACGATTTACATATTAGAATACTCGTATATTATTAAAGGTATATGCACTCCGATGCATGAATGTGTGAACGTGTGTGTATGTATGTATGTAAATGTATATTTGTATCTGCTTGTGTAAAATACTCGTTTATTTACAAGAAACGATGCCATTTGCCTTCTTGCATTGTTCTAGATATTGTATTGTTTAAACCAGATTCATAAATTGTCGTCCATAGATTTCTTTCTATTCTATTGTGATTTAAGATTTGTATGAATGTTTGTGTGATTTTTGGTGTGCCTTGTTGCATTGTGTGGGGTCAGAATGCGGGTCAATAGCATTTATTTATTTTTGTTATTACTGGTATTAAGAGTGTTTTACAAATATCCACATACATGAATATAAATGATTTTCTGTCTGCTAATGTCTGTTTATTTCTCTAATTATGCGTAATTTTTTTTTTTTTTTTGGGACACTTCATTGTCGTCATCATCGTTTTCAATCGGTTCACAGATGACCTTTATAGATGCACATACATACATGCATATGTACATACATATTTATAAGTATATGCACGACTATATTATATTTCTATTGTTGCCTCTCAGATTTCAAGTTCAGTTTTGCATGCGGGATGTGTTTCCTTACTTTCTTTTTCTCTATTAATAAATTTTATTCTATAGTAATTGCCCAGCAAAAAATTAGACATAACCATATGAACTACTTGCCATATAATGACTTACTTTTTAGATTGCCAAATTGAAGTACTCGCTTACAAAACACATTACGCAAAATTGTAAAAATAGGAAGCAGAAGTTGAACATATGCTTTGGGTTTTAAAAGAAGGCGTGCAAATATTGCCAAAATAAGTAGTTATATTAAATAAACTATAAATATTTCTAAATTGCCTACACACAAAAAAATATAAGAGGTAATATTAATTAAGCTTGCATAGGTAACTTTTTTTTATATGAAAGTAAAAAACTTGGGTTTTATTAACCATGCAGTTAGGTAATTTGTACATTACAAATTACCTAAAATCCAAGTTAATATAAACTGTTACAATAAGGTACATACATACATACATATATTTTTCGAAATTATTTTTATTGAAAAATTTTATATTTTTTTGTCAAAAGTAAAAAAAGGTATGTATACATTAAATTTTTAAAATTTTTAAATTTATGTAAAATAATTCTTTTTAATTATTATAGATGAACTAGCTGAACCCTGCAAAAGTTCTCTCTCTTGCTTGTATCCTGCATATACATAGTGATTCCTTCGGAAGCTGCAGACGACCTATACCTTCGCATAGGAAGATCCCCATCCCAAGTTTTAATGGTCTCCACCAACTCAGAGCTGCATTACGATTGCCGGCAAACGTGGTCTTATGCAAGAAATACAACTGGGAAGAACGACGAATTTCGTGGACATCGACGAATTCGTCGATAGTAATTCGCTGAGAAAATTCGTCGTGTGAAGCACAACAACGACGACTAAATAATAGCTCTTATAATTCATAAAGTTGCTTATGGTTTGTGCTGAAATATATCGGAGAGCTCGTCACGCACGACGAGTTTCGTTCGACGGCAGTGTTATGTTAATTTGCATATGCATGAATGTATTTTATTTTTTATGGCAAAAGCTCGCTACGAAAAATTCGTCGTTCGTTCCAGTTGTGTTCCTAGCATTTCCTTCAAATGTTTTATTTTCGTGGCATTTTCTATTTTTCATTTTATATACTTATGTACATGTATGTAAATATATAAATTAATAAATAAATAATAAACTTTTTTGGAAATTCAAAAATTCTTTTAATCCATGACAGTTATGGAACTATAAATAGTTGTATTAACTAAAATACATGATAATTTGCCTTGCCGCGCTATATATGTATAAATTTACTTTGCTATTTAGATAATTCACAGAAAACAAAAGTATGAATTTACTTAGTCGTTAAGGAGTTTCAACTAAAATTTTAGTTGATTTTTTGAACATAAAAATCAACTAAAATTTTTGTCAAATTGCCTAAAAAACTTTGTAAATGCTATTATTCTACCCTTTCACTTAGTTAAAATTATACCATTATTTTAGGAAATATAGCCTATGATTTTTTTTTGTGTGTACTTATTTATTTTAAACTAAAAAATAAGTACTTACATTTTGGAAAATAATTATTTAAATATAAGTAGTTCTAAATAATTTATTTTTCATTTACGGTTTTAATAAAAGTTCATCAATGAAAGCAATTGAAATTTTTCTAAATATAGTGTCGTATTCGAAAAAACTTAACAAAGCTTTGAAAAGCAATGTTAAGTAAACTTGTATTCAAAAAAAAAATCATTGTATCAAAATTTTAAAGTAGGCACCTACGTTTGTTAAGGCTACTTTAAGTTGATATTTCCAAAATGTGTATTTTGTACCTCAAATATTTTTGTTAATATAACACATATTGATTCATGTTACATCTGAAAATGAAGCTAGAAGTGCTAGCTCTTAGTTTAAATTTATTATTTTTGTCATGTGATGGAAAACATCACTAAATTATACAACTGATCCGAAATACATAGCAAAATCCATAAAAAAAATATTAAAATAAATACAATTACACAAAAATGTTTTAGTGATGTACATTTAGACAAAACAAATCGAAAAAAGCTGGATATTCAAATACTCATTTCGTTCGAATAAAATAATTGACATAATTTTTCTATGTTCATCATATTTTTTTACTTTTACTTCATAAAAATGTTTATCTGTTTTGCTTCCATGTCAGAAGCTTGTATTTTTTAAATTAGGTTGCTTAACTTCAAGATAATAAAAATGTATTTAATAAAATAAAAAATTATTTGAATACTCGAATGAAATTGTATTCGATGTTGTACATCATAAGCTGTGAAATGGTTGTTGAACATGGTGGTGTTACCAGAATTTATTATTAAATCACAAAATAATTAAAGTAGTCTTTTGAATACAGTTTCTTAACAAAGCAATGTTAGCCTTAAAGTGCTTGTTAACTACTACGAACTTTAAAGCTCAAGTAAAATATTTTTTTTGAATAAGGGGGATAGTATTTATAAGTAACAATAGAGGCACTGATACGAATAAAATATAACCCACTTCAATTGAGTTTATAAAAGAAATTTTACAAAATGGTGTATTTCGTAGTAAAACAATAAGGCCCATTTTCACAACTTGCCTTTAGTTAAAGGTAGGATTTTGTTTGCCTGACAAATATCTTTGCATTATAAAACCTTCATTTGTTATTTTTTATCCATTAAATATTATTATTATTGGTAATAATAACAATAAAAAATTTAAGATGTAATAATGCAAAGATATTTATCAGGCAGACAAAACCCTACCTTTAACTAAAGGCAAGTTGTGAAAATGGCCCTAAGTTTTTTTAAATTATTTAAATTTTTCTTAAAAGTTATTATATGTATATTTCATCAAACTGAGTTTTTAACCAAGACCTTCCATTTACTTAAACAACGGCTTAATTAAAAAAAGTAGTTCAATCAAGAAAAAATAACTATTTCCCACAACGGAAAATATAATTAATTCCTACAATAAACAACATAACTACTTCTCAAGAATCGATTATTTTAGTCTCACGCCTTGTTAAAATCATTAAGTTGGTAATCCAGTAAGGAACAGCTTCCACCAAAAATGCTTAATTCCCAACTCGATTACCTTTTTTGAAATTTTTTGCTGGGTGTTGATTATTCTTAAATCAATTTGAATAATAGTTTTGTCATTTGTACTTTGTAATCAATTGTAGGGTTTTGCACTTTGGCAATAAAAATGTCCATTCATCCCTAAATATTCGGGAAGATTTAGAAAAAAAAAGAAATATTTAATATTCAATAACAAACAGCCATTAGATTTTGGGTTTTGCTTGCTGTTTCCTTTTAAAAATTATTGCGGTTAATAAAATGCAATAAAAGAAAAATGGGAAAAGGCAAATTAACGGCCTGTGAGAGGGATTTCAATAAACAATAAATCGTAGTATTCACAGTCCATAAGCTTTATCTAGCAGTTACTGTTATTAAAAACCAGGATCGCCCGAAATATTATTTTGTTGTTGTTGTTGTTGTAAAATATCCAACTAAAGAAAATTTATTATTATTGGTTAACATTTATTTACTTTAATAACGTTTTATTAGTTACGCCCTTATGAGAGAATTTCCTTTTCCTTTCTTTTTTTTTATCGGAATGTAATCTGCATTAAAAAAAGGGAACGTATTTGAATAATTTTTTATGCATTTTTTTTAATATTAATCGTTTTTTTTTTGTCGTAATAGAATATGTGTCACAATAGTAGGCAATTTAACTTTAACATTAAAGAATTTTGTAACAATTGTCTCGGCTGGAAATTAAATAGATAAATTAAGAATTATATTTACTATTTCTTTTGGGTTTAATTCTTATGCGGGAGATTGGATTTGATTTCATTTGTCAGAAAATCCTTATTGAAGAGAACTATTAATGTCTTGTATAGAGGAGTATTGTTAGGAAAAATAAGAAAGTAATTGCTAAATCAAAGATTGCTTTAAGTAAAATACTGGAAAGTTGTAGTGGAGGATTAATTTAAAAATTTTTCCCATCCTAAGTTCTCGACGATATTGCTAGCAGTTTTTTTTTATAAGAAATTACAGCTCTTAGGGCCAATTTCACCAACGCTCTATAAATATCAATTCATTTTCTATAATTCTTTGGTAGACAAATAACTTTTGAACATGAATTGATTAAAATTGGCTCTTAAAATTTAAAATAAGCTGCAAGAACTCGTTCTCTTTGCGCCTTAGTATTTTTTAAGCAAAGTAAATTTAATTTTAAATTTCAATATTTTTTTTACGTGCTCAAGTGATTAAGTATCCCATATTTGTTTTGCCAAAAATTGGTACTTTAAAAGTGTCTCATTTTGTTTTTGTTTCTGTTTTTTAAATTTTCTTATATTTAATTATTTTAACAGATTTGTCATGGTGCTGCTCGTTCAATTGTTGTTGCAATGCTTCCCAACTATTTGTTTATTAAGATTTTGTATCTTTTATTTTAATGACAAAACCTGACCCCGACAGTGATTTGTCCAAAACAATTTCCTTCCTTAATCGCACACTGTACATATCGAAAGCTTTTATCTCGTTTTCTTTCTACATTTTCGTACGAAAAAAAAATACTAAGCATATTTGTGTACATATTCTATAGGAAGAAAAGTAAAAAAAAAAAATAAATCTCCATGGTGCACTTGGTACATCTTTACAAATTTTTTCATGTCTGTTTTAGATGTAATATATACTTTAAGTAAAGTATAATGTGAGTATAAATAGAGCAGAGGGTATGTGAAGAGCACATCTAGTCACATTATATTTCATATTGAGCCTTTTTAAGGTTACATACAGCAAAGATCAAAATGAAACCCATTGTTTTCGCTACAATGTCCGTCCATCCGCCTTTCTGACACAGGCCGTTTTGTCGAGAATCGTTAAACTTGTGAACCTGAAATTTTTACAGAATACGTAAAACTTTGATCGCTAAAAACTAAATCGAGCAACGGAAAATTTTGAAATCTTAATGTAATGCTCAGACAATTACATTGTGTCATAAGCGCCAAAAAAAAAACTTAAACGACATAATTTTCGAACTTAATATTTTTATCAAAATTTATTATTTGCTATCATAAATAATCGATGTGCGTCAAAAAATAGAGGTCTAAAAATGTGTCGGTTAGGCTTTTTGGGGCGGTTTTGACTCAATATGTTTCACAGTTAGTGTATTCTATAAGTTAATGAAATTTTGATTATGTAATTTTGACCCAAAATAAAAAAAGCCGAAACGAAAAATCGCCAAAACGCTCATATGAAAAATGTTACCAAAAATAAAATTAATTACTAAAATGCCAAAGAATTGCCAAAAGTCGCCAAAAAAGAAAAAAAAAATAATCACCAACAACCGAAAAAAATCGCCAAAACGAAAAAGATTCAAAATTAAAAAAATCGCTTAAAAACGTCAAAAACTAAAAAATCGCCAAAAAAGAAACAAGTGCCGAGCGGAACCCTTTGTGTAAAAGTCAAAGCCAAAGCTTACTGAATTTCGATGGCTTAATATAAAAAGGGCCTAACTCAGTTTTTTTCGAAATCGTGTTTTTAATGTTTTCTGGGCTACAACGTATAATTGCACCCTCTTTGAAGATTTTAGTACGTTACACTTGAAAATCAAGGACTTATGGCAACTTTAAAAACTATTTCTGCATGCAAATGCTTTATTATTTCTTCAGTTTTTTGCTTCTCCTGTAAAATATCAAAAATTCGAGTTAGGCCTTTTTATATTAAGCCATCGATTTATTTAATATTAGTTTGAATTTTTAGCAAGAGCTTAGGCTATGTTTGCTTCTTTGGAAATTATACTGTGCAACAAAAAAAATTCAAGATATAAATGAATGATTCTGCAAGAGAAGATCGAAAGAGAGTATAGAAAAGTTTAACTGTTTTTTAACAATTATGATTAATTTACTCTGGAAAATAGTCATGAATAAATTGAGACCTAAACAGTGATACCAAATTGTCCAGATTTACTTTAGTGGGTTTTATTTATTCATATTTTAAGGAAGCCAGATTACTTGTGATGATTTTTAAAGATAATTGTATATATTTTGAATAACACTAGTAGAAGGGAACAACGTGCTGTTTTCGCCATACGATCTTCATCAGCAATTTTGTGTTTGGTTTGAGCTTTCACTAAATTGTAAAACAATTAATACAAATAATTCAAAATATTCATTTGCACTGAAAAATATGTATTTGGGCAGTGGGCCAAATCACAAGTACTCTGATGATAAAGGTGTAACTTCCATAGAAAACATCATGTTGTTCCGTTCTTCTAGTGCGTGTCAGAATGTTTATAGTCTTTGGTGTTATTTATTCCTTAAAAATTATTACATGTAATGTGGTTTCCTCAAAATACGAACTTTAGCCTAAATGAATAAGATCAAGCAAGCAACAAAAATAAGTTCGAGCAAAAATTAACCATCCAAATTTACTTTGAAAATCAATCATCAATTCGGTGAGTGAAATTTTTGGCTTGAGAGGCTAACGTAGAAAAGCGCAGTGATTTGCATTAGCGTATCCACTAAAGTATATTAAAAGAAATCTATGATGTTGATATTAGTGAGTCTGGCCGGGGATTGAACTTGGCCTCCCGAAGTCACTTGCTTTGTGGGTGACGAACTAACTACTTCAGCCAACACTACATTCTGCAATAAATAAGACTATATTCAGATATTTCAGTAATATTCCAATTGATTACCTGTTATTATAGTTTGACTACTTCTACTACATTTTTGTACTAGATTAAGGAAAAATAGCATGAATACTAGGGTGATCGATTATTCGACTTTTTCCAGAAACCGGTTTTCGAATAGTTCGATTATTTGAAATTGTGAAAAACCCGGTTTCGGTTTTTACAATTCAGGAAAAACCGGTCAACCGGGTTTTTTAGTAAGAAAACTATACAAAAGTTTTGATTTTAAATTGCTTTATTAAAAAAAAGAGTTAACAGTTCATGTAAATACTATAAAACAATACAAAAATTAAAGGTAAAACAGAAAAATTAACTTCATATACTTATGTATAGTACATAAATATGTATATATAATATACAGTCGAGGAATAAACTCTACATACAACCATCATTTTTAGGGTTTGTGAAAATTTGGGAAGAAACTCAAAAAATTAATTATGCCAATATTTAGGGTGCTAATATATATATATGTTTATACAAAAAAATAAAAAAATAAGTAAGTAGCAAAAATATTCCAAATACACAGGAAACAAGTCTACATACAGGCATAAAATACATGAAAAAATACGTGCAAAATGTTTGATGTCGTCAACTTGTTTGCAAATGCTGTGATTTCCGTTATCAAGCCGCCAACAAATGGTATCCAAATATGGTCTAATATGTTGTTCTTATTGTAATTATATTTTAATTTTTAGTTTTTGTATAAACATATTTATTAGCACCCTAAATATTGGCATAATTAGTTTTTTGAATTTCTTTCCAAGTTTCCTCAAACCCCAAAAATGATGGGTGTATGTAGAGTTTATTCCTTAATGGTATATACATATATATGAATGCATGGACAAGGTTGATATCTACCTCTTTATAAAATATGAAGAAAAATGTCAACAAAACTAAAAAAAATCACTTTGCAACTGTGTTTTGACATCCATTGCACACCATAAAGCCAATTAAATTCGCGTCTACTATCACCTCACAAAATAATTTCGGTTTAATTTCATGTTTAAGTAAGTCCCAATTTTCACGAGGCAATTTTACTTGCGCAAGTCTTGAATTTGAAGAACAAAGAAGTGAGGAAGAAGTGAGGAGTGTAAAAACCAGCAGAATTGCCGTACAGGCTTGCCTGTACATGGCAATTCTGTTTTTGCTATCATTCGCTCTATATTAAATTTGACATTTCTTTTCATTTGTGTTTGTTTTCTGTTCTGGTTTTTCGTCTGTAAAATTCATTGTGGCGCGAAGTGTTTGTTTTGTGAGAATATTAATAACAATTGTTAATTTGCTTTAAATAAAAAGAAATAAAATGGTCAACAAAAGTTGGTCTATCTAAACACTACAGCAAGTTTAATAGAAAATATTATGACTTGCGCAAGTAAAATTGCCTCGTGAAAATTGGGACTAAGTGTCGCCATGCTAAAAAAATGATTAGAACTTTTACACTGAAAAAAAAAAAAATACATAGGAAAATCAACAGAACACGTTGGTCTAAGTTTTCACATAGTAAAAACTAATTTTATTGCGAAATGTACAAATCGAAAAGTACTCGACTCAGCCGGTTTTTAGATTGTAAAAAAACCGGACTATTCGACATTCGAAAAATCAACATTTTGAAAAAAACCGACAACCGTATTGTGAAAAAACCGGGTCTTAAAACCGGTTGAAAAACCGAGTCGATCACCCTAATGAATACAGATGCGCTTGTTATAGCTTATATTGGATTGATATACGAATTTTGTTTGGGAAAACCGGTTCAAAGAATGCTTTAGCTTATGAATATTGCTTTCGCAGTCTAAATAAGCCAACCGTATTCAGAATCAAATTCTATATTGCCTTATGCTATTCAGTTCTCCCCTACTGTTGTACATTTATGTACTCATACATTTAACGTGCGTGTGTGTGTGTGTAAATAAATATTGGTGCTTTGGAGAATTTTTCTGCTTAATTTTTTTTTTGCTTCTATTTTTGTAAATGGTTTATTTTTTGCGCCATTTGTTATTTGGTCATTTGGTATCTCGCTAACAATAGAAAAGACTTGGCCAAGTAAAAAAATAAGATAAATTAGAAAAATATCCCGGAATCGTTATTGTTGATGTTATGGGGTAGATAGCTGCCAAACGAAATGAGAAAATTTTGTTTGAACGTGTATGTGTGTAAAAAAATATATATATTTATATAAAATAGAGCAGCTTTAGAATGTTGGTTTTTTTTTCTTTTTTTGTTTTCAAGTGAAGTTGTTGATGTTTACGTGAAATTGTGGCTGTGTTTTAAGATCCATTAGATATACTTAAACAACATGATGACACGACGAGATACAAACGAAAAAACACAAATGAAAATAATATAAAAAAAATTTAACAAATACAAAATTAAGGCAACATATAAAAAAAGCTTTTCAAAGGGATTCTTTTTTTTTTAAACTCAAGTTTACTACATGTGTTGTTCTACAGCAAGGACTAGTAGCACCTTAAGTTTGTAAATGTGTGACTGTGTTACAAATACTAACAGATTGTCAAGTATTTGCTTAAACATTGTTACAAAGCTACACAGTTCAGTGCTTGAAATTCTGGCAGTAATAAAAAAGAAAAAAATAAAGAACTTCAAGTGGTTTCTTATTTTTATATATCGATGACACACGGCGCTTACCAACGGAAACGTATGTCAACAGCACAGGAGGCTTGAACTCAAGCCGAATAGTTGCAAAAAACTCTTTACTCTACTTTTTGTGCAAGTGTGCTTGTGTGTGTTTGAGCGAACTAGAAAACAATCATGCCACTTTGTAACCATGTTAGTTACTTACCACTTTGATGAATCTGTTTTTTTATTTAAATTATTTTTTTTTTTTTTTTTGCTTATCAGATTTTGTTTCAAATGCTAATGAAACACACCCAATGGGCTGCACAATCCAACCGAGCGACCAACCAAACAAACCAACAACCATGCAACCATAAGACCGGACCGACCATTCAACCAAACAAACAACAACCACTTAACAACTGTTGTTGATTTGCATTTGGAAAATTTAAAAATTAAAAAAAAAACGAAAAACCCAGGGATATTATTCATTTTAGATAGATTACATTAGATTAAAAAAAATCTTATTCATGTTGCTTTAAAGTCACGGATAACGAGGGTTGTTAACTGGGCTGATGTTTGAGATAAAACTGACGGAAAGCGTCATATCGTTGGTTGGGAGAAGTTAAAAATTAGGCTAGGCTTTATTTATACAGAGAAATTTTATTTTGCGCAAATTTTTTTGAATTCACTTTTGAACTTTCTTTGGTCTCTAGGCACGCAAACTATGCTTTAGTAAAGTAGCATAAAGTAGCTGCATACATCGAAGGAAAGAAAGAGAAAAAACTAAAGAAGAATAAATAAACTTTTCGAACACGAGAAAGCCTTCACTTTCTCGTTATTTGCCTTCCCTCTTCTATTTCTCGTTATCAAGTTGCAGACTTTGCAAAGTAAAATTGCACTGTGTAAATCTATTTTATCCCATATAGAGCTATTTGCTCCACAGATACTGGGGATGTACGATAATGAGCTGTATATTGGTAATTCAGGCACTTCCTTCTGCATTTTCATGGCTGCCTTTAGGATATTTTTGCTTACAGACATGTTTGTTTTAAGGAAAAGTGTGTTTTAATTAATTTTAATTATTATTGTTCGAACTTCATTTGTTTCTATATATATATGATTTGTATCGCCTTGTAAGCCAAATTATATGTGATAATTATTAATGAACAAATAACACCAAAGTTAATTGTAAATATTCTGACAAATAATTAGTAGAACGGAACAATGAGCTGTTTTCGAAGGCCACTAAACCTTCATCATCAGCGTTCTTTTGTGTTTGGTCTACTGTGTGTGATGTCAGCCGATGTAAATTTCTGCTTTATATACTCAGCCATTATTGCAAATGGAGTATGTGTTCAAAATCCAGATCGATAAAATTACCGAAGTGGTCGAACTGAAAACATTAATGCGGCGTAAGAATATTCCAAAGGGTTTGTCTAATCAAAAAATAATTTTATTTCTTAATTTGCTTTCAAATAGAAACTTGTATTGAGCTTAGTACAATTATCTCTGAACGCCCCTATGGGGAAACTAGACAAATATAGAAGTCAAGAGAGATTCTTGCATTAGACAGGCCAACACAAAGGACACTGTTAATAATAATAAATGGTCTCATCTAGCTCGCCAGGGATTTGAAGAAGATATCACATGAAGAACATGCGAAGAGGAGTGCAAAGCATTAGATCACTACCTATATCATTATCGAGCGGTCAGTTTAGAAAGCAAATTTTTCAAATGGACAGAGTACCGAACTGGGAATGTCTCAATCAGTCCGTTTGGAGATACCTTAGAGAATTTATAAAAGATAGTTTTTTTGACGTGACCTGTTCATCGAACATGGTTTTCCCGACAAATAACTATATTGACCAAAAAATTACAAACTTATAGTATTAAGCAATCCTTGAGTATTGTCCGCCAATGGCCGTCAATTATGACCGCATACGTATAACTATAAACATCCAACAACTATGTCTATACACATTTTTTAAATTACTCAGCGCAAACAACTACAACTAAAATTAATAGACTGTATGAGCTGCAATCATACGCATGAGTATAAAAATACTCTGATTATTAATCGGCTACACATGCGTATATAAAGGGCTATTTTGTTTACACAAATACACACAAATAAAACATTTTTTTTAACAGCCACATACATGCTCATACACTTTTCATTCCTTTTGATATACTCAAATGGCGAATCATGAATAAATATACCGAGTATCATACGTAGAAGTGCACGGAGGCTATAAGTATGGGGTAGAGTTAATGCGTTTGAGACTTGTATGCTTTTATTTTTTTTGTAGCGATGCGATTATGTGTTGGAATCGGCTATAGTCATATTTGCTTGAGGGAAAATATGTGAGCTACTAATTGTTTGCACTACAGTTAGGATTATACTAGAGCTGCTCGATGTTAATCGATGCATCGTAAACATCGATGTTTTGGTTGTGATACATCGAATAAATGCCGATGTATCGTATCATACGATGTTAATCGATACATCGATGTTTTTATTCGATGTATCAAAAAGAAGACTTTTTGTATATATTGATGCTTGCAACTCATTTAATGTAGTGATATAAAAACCCCTCCAAGAATGACTTAAAAAGTTTTTTTAAATTTTAAAATTGTTTTAAAATCGCTTGATGTAACAACACAATACTAAAGGTATTTTGTTTTTGTCAATTTACAAAGCGTCATAGAAGCAACAGCGTTATTTTACACCATCCCAATATATAATTTTATTGTAAAATTTTTTTTTAAATTTTCTTTATATTGTATGGTAATAATCAGCAAGTTCTTTTCCCATATTTGATGTTAAAATCAATAATATATTTGGCTTCAAATTGCTGTTACAGAAGGTTTTAGACACCTAGTGAAAAATATATCACCGCATTTTAAAGTTCCAAGTAGAGCTACTGTGCCTCGTTGGGTTGATAAAAAAATATGACGATTTGTCAGGAACATTGAAAACTAAATTACACACAATGGAAAATATTACTGTGAACACTGACATTTGGTCCGATTTGCAAAGCTGTAGAACTGGCTTTTGAAAAAAGAAGCACATAATGCCTAATGCCTGGCACAAATGCTTTTCTTAATCCTTATGAAATTTTAAAATCGACTTTTATTTATTTAATAAATTTTCTTGGTCCCAATTAATCAATACGATGCATCGTAAACATCGATGTTGTTTTAAATCGATACATCGAATAACAACGATGTGAATTAATAATGAATCGAATGAGAAAAAACATCGATGTTTTTTTTACGTGAGCGGCTCTAGATTATACGCAGTTACTAAAAGTAAGACTATTTACTTACGTATATATTTTTTTAAGTACTCATTGTCATTCAGTAGTACCCCTCTTTTGGGCCTAACCTAATATAACCTAATATAACCTAAAAATTTCTCTAAAAACTTACAGCCCTCGTAACCTTTTATATTCAAATAATTAATGCTGCTTCTATTGCAATCGCTCCCAGCTGCGAATATATTTCATGATGATGAAAAAAAAATTAACTCGAAAAGTACCAAGTCCCTCCGTCCGTCCGTCCGTCCATCTTCTACAAATAAATTGTTGCTTAAAAACACAAAAAATTATATCAGATTATACATTTGTTTATGATGATAATGATATTGATGACAATCATTTGTGCCCAAAATTACACTCAGCTGGAACTGCATATTTATGTATAATTTAATTTATTTTTTTTTGCGGTTCATAGGTGACTTGTAACAGACTCAGAGAAATCATAACTTACCTAATCATTTGACTGTAAAGAAGGACTGCCAGAACTCTAATTGTACTTGTAAGGGTTCCCTTTTCTCGGTTGCTTTGAACACCCCCTTCCCTTTTCAACATTATTATTTTTTTTGAGTTCTATTGTGTGGTTTGAAAAATTAATTTGATTTGGTGGTTGAAAGTAATTATGTCACATTAATTTTATGAAAATATTTGCAAAGTATTTATCAAATGAATTAAAGAGTGAGAGTGAGACTGAGAGCGAGTGCGAGGGTGTCTTCAAAAAATGAAAGTATTTTAGAAATGTTCTTACATCAACTACCAACAGCAAGCATCTAAAGGGTCCGCCAGATAACTTTTTTTTTTGAAAATGCTATAAAAAAAAACTACTGAATATTTTCTCAAATTTCTTTTTTTATTTGAAAGTACAATCCTTCAGGTTAATAATGAAAAATTATTTCATTCAAATGGCTGCCTCGGCTGGCCATGCGGTAGCCTACACGAACGGTCCAATTTTTAAGCACATTATCGATTGTGTGCAGCTGTATTTCACCAATGGCTTTAGGAATATTGTCCTTTAAAGCGTCAATTGTCTCTGGCTTGTCGGCGTAACTTTTATCTTTGACGGCACCCCACAAATAATAGTCCAACAGTGTCAAATCGCAGCTCCGAGGTGGCCAAATGACGTCATCTCTGCGGCTAATAATGCGATCTTCAAAAACAGGGCTCAAAACATCGAGTGTAGCTTCGCCTGTGTGGCACGCTACGCAGGCGTGTAACGTTTGGTTTCCTGTTGAAACCAAATGTTGCCAATATCCTCCTCTTCAATTTTTGTGAACGAAAATTCGTTCAAAATGGCCCGATAACGATCGCCATTGACTGTAACGGCCACTCCTTGCTCAATGGCCCAATTATGCCTCTGGACCAAAATCCGCACCAAACAGTGACTCGTTTTGGGTGCGTCGGTTTTTCAATGTATGTGTGCGCGTTTTCTGTGCCCCAAATGCGACAATTTTGCTTGTTTACATACCCGCCAAGATCAAAATGAGCTTCATCTGAAAAGATGATTTTTTTTGTGGCAAAATCGGCATCTTCTGTAAGTCGATCGCAGGCCCACTTAGCGAAGCGAAAACGCATTGGATGGTCAGTTGGCTCGTTCAGCGGAAGGATAAAACTAATTATCTGTCAAATCAGACATGAGCTGAGTGTTACCATTCACGAAATAAGCACTAGTTGAAAAAAAAGTTAGATGGCGGACCCTGTATTTGGCTTGAATATTGTTACTAAGAATGCGTGTGTGTATATGTGTGTGTGTTAAACCCTTAAATATTTCTCGTTTGTTATATTTTTAATACTTTTTTTATTATTACATTCCTCACTGAAATATCTACAATTGACAACTTCATCACCAGGGTGCAATTACAATTAAAAAAAATAGAAAGAAGATAGAAATCAAAAATGAAATGAGTAGCAACAACAGCAACAGAGTTTAAAAAAAAACATATTTTATAAATTTGAATTATGATTCTGATGATGACAGTTTTATCATTCCTTGCATGTATTTTTATGATTTATTAATATTTCTTTTACCGCGAATGTCATGGAAAATAAGCCAAAACGAGTGATGATGATAAAAAAATAGAAACAACTAATTAAGTTTGTTTGATTGTGTGTTGGAAATTTTTAAGATATTGTTTTTTTTTATTTTTGTAATCTAATGAAACTTTTGATGCTTTTCTAACATTTTAAAGCTTTAAATGATTAATTAGCTTTTTTAATTTGAAAGCTTAAGGAGAAAATAACATAACGAATGCTTATATAGGATTAAGTGTTAAAAATAGTTACTATTTTCGATATTTTCGATAAAAACTTTGTTTCAAATTAAAAAAAAAAAAATACTCATTATAATAAATAAATAAATTTTAATCAGAAATAATTTCTTAATCTGGCTTAAGTTCAGTATTTTCAATTCATATTGAATGTAATATTTTTATTAATTAATGGGATTTTCTCAAAAAGAGAAGAGAAACTAAACTAGAGCTTTTAGCTGGGGGAAATGCCGACATTTTTCTGTGCAGGCCCGCACTTCATCAGCACGCATGGCTATCAACTTGGAGAGAGATTGTTTGTTAACATCAGCTATTTAATATGAATTTTTAAATGAAATGGAATATGAGAAATGATTATTGTATATACATAAATAAATTCAGTAAAGTACAACTTTGAATCGCACTCGAAGGGGTTGCATACGGACACTTGATATGTTATATGTAATTTTTAGTCTTTGCGCTTGTGTCTTTTTGGCGATTTTTCTATTTTTGGCAATTTGATCGGTTTTTGGTAATTTTTTTGTATTGACGTTTCACTAGATTTTCGGCGATTTTTTTTTTTTTGGTTTTTTCCACTTTTTTTTTGTTACAATATATATTTTTAGCGATTTTCTTAGCCTTGGCGCTTATTTTCCTTTTGGAGATTTTTTCGGTTTTTGCCAATTTTTAGCGATTTATTTTAATTTTGGTGATATTTTTTATTTAATTCCTTTTTTCATTTTGGCTTTTATTTTGAATGTTGGAATTTTTTAGTTTCGCCATTTTTTTAAGAGTTTGCCTCTTTCCATGATATAATTTTGATTTTTTTTAGTATTTAGTTGGTACAGTTTGCAAAGATATAATTGTCTGTATATTACATTAGGATTAAAAAGTGTTGCGTAGCTCGCTTTAGAACAACCTTTGATTTTTAACTATCATATAAGTATTTGTTGTTCTAGCAATCAAAGGTTTACATATTCTATCAAAAGTTCAGGTCCGTAGCTCTTACGCTTCCAAAGAAAACAGCCTGCTGTAGACGTAGAGACAGACAGACGGACATCGTAGGGCAAAAATTGTTTAATTTAGTAAACAAATAAAAATTTAGAAAAGCCGCTAATTAAGAATTTATATATATATATATATATATATATATATATATATATATATATATATATATATATATATATATATATATATATATATATATGTAATTCACAAATCAATACAGAAGTGAACTCAATGAGAACGTTAACAAATAAATATTATATTAGCAATTTGAAATATTTATAATCTTATTAGAAACTTTGCAAAAAATTTTATTTACCCTGAAAAAATAATCGCTTGTGTGTGAATACGCTGATGATCATGGCGGTGAGTCAGTCAGCCGGTTTTGTGAATTTGTATGTAAAATACTTGAAAAGAGACGTGCAATTATTTAAGGTTGCGGTAAATCTCCTGGAAAAAATATTATTTATTTATTTATTTGCAAAATTCAGATTGTATTTTATACATTTCGAGGACATATGCTGCATGGCAGTGTGAATAAATAATTTTATTTTAACAGAATTGTAAGCATTTCACTATAAATAACAAAAAAAAAAAAAAACAACAACAACAGCGTAAGCCAAGGGGAAGCAGTCAGTCTGTCGGCCGTCATTCAGACATCCATATATGAGTTAAAGAATCATGTTGATGATGATAAATCCAGCCTCAATCACGTTCTAAAGTGAAATTCATAAATTCATTACAAACGCGAGAGGCGTGACTCCACAGATGCCAATAATATTAAAAAAAGAAAATAATAATAATAATAATGCAAAATGTAAAATTAAAATCTCTATATATTGCAATATTAATAATAATAAAAATAATAATAATAATGATGTTGATGATTTATTCGTAAATTGTGTGGCATAACGGATACATGACAAATATGGAAATCATTAAATGCGCCGTGAATAATAAACTAATATATTATTTTTATTATAATTATTCGGCACAAAATTATCAGTTTCTTTTTTTTATTTTTGCTAGAGTTGTTACTGGCAACAAGGATGAAATAAACATTTACTCTTATAATAAATTATTAAATAAATAACGCCATTACAAATCGAAAGACTAGGAAATATTTCACACACACTGTTTAATTTAGTTTATGAATAATTATTAAATGATTATTTTTATGCTAAGTAATAAGGAAGTTATTAGGATGCTTGCACAAGCAGCTACAACGAATTAGAATTGACTTTGAATATTAAAAGGCTAAGAAATTCGAGGAAAAATTACACTAATGGGAAGTGATGAAGTATTTTGGATTTTATTTTTTTTTTGTATATAAAGAGGTGCAAGGCTCAGGAAGCTAATATACCTACCAGAAAATCACAAAAGTATAATTTTAAGTACTCTTTGAGTATTGGCCGTTAAACAACTATGATGACTATAAACAACTATACTTATGGACATGTTTTTTAGTTATGCAGCACAAACGACAGCAACTTAAATTTATAGACTGTATGTGCTACAATCATACGCTTGAGTATAAACATACTCTGCCTATAAATCTATTGCACATGCGTACATTCAGGGTTATTTTACCCTCTAGTCAGCCTAGAACCATATGTCTCTATGTCAATACTCTTTCTCCAGCGACAATTGCACTAGATAAAATGTCGACAACTTTCATTTTATGCAAGAGTAGAGATACGTTAGAGACAACAGTTGTAGTGTATTTCTGGTGATATTGTCAATGAACGCGTCAATAGTTGTTTTTCTTTTTTATTATGCTATGCAATAAAATTAAATAAATATATGTAGACGAGCGTTTACATTGGCTGGGGTACTATTGACAATGTCACTAGAAAATCAATATAATTTTACTATTGACAACGAGCGAGGAAATATCGATATTGTAGACTAGAGCCCCTAAAATTTACTAGTGAATGTTTGGTGTCAATGTCTCCATGTGGTCCCAAAAGAACTACTTAGTCAGCAGTGCTACAGTCTAGTGGTGGATTTTCAATGACAAGCTAATGTTAAATGTCAATAAGAGATTACATTGGCTGGGGTACACCTGGTCATTAGTACTACTGACAACGTCACTAGTAAATCACCACAATTTCACTATTCGCACTTTCTGCAGGGTACTTACACCCATACACACATATACAGCATGATTTTCAGCCACCCGCACCCACATTTTTTCCATTTCATTTTATATATACAAATTATTGTAAACATTGGCGAATGATGAATAAATACTCGTATCTCGAGTATGAGCGTATTTTTTGCGGATTAAACATTCATAGCCTGAGTACAAACATACTCAGACTGAACGTGTGAGAAAGAGTCAATGCGTTTGATACGTATGTGCTTTTTTATTTTTGCTGTAGGGTATGTTAGTTTTTTGCCAAAAACGAAGTAGAGATATTTGTATATGGAAATCGGCTGTAGTCATACCTGCTTGCGCTACAATCAGGACTATGCGCAGTTACTAAAATTAAGACAATTTACTTGAGTATACTTTTTTTAAGTACTCATTGTCTTTTCTGATACTAAGCATACATTTTTAGGCTTAATATTGTACTTTTTGTAGTACTATTCAAACTCGGAAAGTACAATAGTACACCACTGACTAATTTAGTACATATAAGGAATTTCCAGTTATCTCAGTTTCACTCCTTATTTTTTGTTTTAAACGATTGCATATGCCAATTTTCACTTTTGAACAATGAAACTCATATTTTTCGCATTTCGCTGCGAGAAAATAAAAAATGCACAGGCGTTTAATTTGCATATCTTAAATTTCAACTCAAATAGGTGTAACCATGTGCTTTAACATCTCAACTTGCAAGGATTGTTTTAATAAAAACAAATAAAAATATGTAATTTGAACTAAAAAAAAATCTTTTAGTACAATTAAGGTCAAAAATTGTTTGAAAGTTGTTGGTATAATTTTAAAATTCTCCATGCCGACACTGGTATGATACCATCCTTAGGAAAGAAATAGTAAAAAGAGTTCAGATGATGAAGTATTAAATTATAAAGTTTTTTAACTCTCTTACGGCTATGGTATTGTATGTTTTGTTAATTTTTATAGCATCGCTGGAGCGCCTCTGGTGTTATTTAGTCGTATTACTTTAAGCCAGCTGTTTTACTTCGCCAACGATTCATTGCTACACATATGGAACAAAGGAGGGTGTTGTGATACACATACATTAGCATAGATGTTGATATGACTGGATTTGGCCAGGGTTATAACTCGGGTTCTTAGCGCACTAACTATATGAGCCAACAGCACCCTTAAATTCAAGTTCATCATCATATATAGTGATGGCACGATTAATCGACAACTTTGTAATTATCAATTATTTTCCTTCAATTTACGATTTAAATGTATCGTGAATTCTCCTTCGATTAATGGAATTAATCGATTATTCCAAATAATAATCGATAGATATGCAGGAACAAAAAAGATTCGTCGCCAGCCGCCAAGTGTATTCATTGAGCATTGACGGCTGACGACGAAAGGCCTAGAACTGCAACACTAGTTACTACCGGCGTTATTTAACCGTCGCTTTAGGAAAATGGAACATTCATTTCTACTGGAAGCATCAACTTTACTAGACCCAAGGTTTAAAAAAAATTAATTTTTAGCTTTATCAAAAGTCATGAGTCAGCTAAGAAATGAAATTATAATAATTTCTCGTATTGATGACAGCATTGGGAAATCGGTCTAACCTAAGCTATACTCTCTTCCACAAAAATATTGCTTTTTGATTAGTACATCTGTACCATCAGAGTGGCTTTTTTCCAAAGCGGGTGCAATAATAACGGAAAAACGGAACAGATTTACCACGAAACGGCTATAAAAGCTCATATTTTTAAATTCTGTACTAAACAAATAAATTCTTTTTTAATAAATTGAATAAACAGAAAATTTTGTAATTAGGTAAATAATATTTTTTTTATTTATGATTATTTTAAATTTTAGCTGAAACTATCGATTTATCGATTAATTGTTTCCAATCAATTAATTTCCGATTAATTATTTGTTGTTTCGATTAATCATATGATTCATTAATTGATTATTCTTTTTTTTGCCATCACTAACCATATAAATATAATAATATCATAAATCATAATATTAGAAATGAAAAATGCCCCTCCCTATAAATACATTTAAAGCTGCGGCAATGTCAATCATTTAACTGTTAAGTAACTTTTACTATGGGAAACAATTCTTGGTCCTTCAGACGATTTCCTTGCAGTTCTTTAAAACTTCACATACTTTAAGGCGCTGCCTAATTTCTCGCTTCTCATATTACAAAGCTAAAGTTACAAAATTCTTTTGAAATGTTCCTTTTGGATAAAAATTTTGAAAAATCATTTTCGATTTCCTGGATTTACAATTGCCAAAAGTCAATGGCATAATTTTTTATGACTGTCATGGCAAGTGTGCCTTCGAATAATAACTTCAAGTTGGATACTGTAAAGAGTCGGTTACAGCTTTACCCCAAACATAATATAAATCAATTTAAGTGTATGCAACAAACATAGAACCAGAAATTTTATCTAAATCTAAATGATATATAATTACTAATTTGAAGATGTTATCGTTAACGCAATGAAAAATAACTTTTACACAAAAGCAACGTAAAATAAATGTTCTTACAATAGTCTTCATTGTTGCAAGCCCCACACAGAATTTATTTATTCCTAATATTATTTTTTCCTGAAGTATTAAGTTGTATTCAAAACTCAAATGAAAAACTCATTGAACAATAAACAATTAACAGAATCGTATCATGTTTCGAATGCAATTAATTTATGGCATAAATAGGAACTCATTTTCAAGGTCATTAGAATTGATCATAATGCATCTATTTGCCAGCACAATGGGCCATAAAAGGGAGTTCTATTCATTTCTCTCTTTCTTTTTTATTGCTGTTGTACATTGATGTTTTTGTTGCTTTAACAATTGTTAAAGGCTCATTGAAAACAGTTGTATAGAAGTGCTGCTGTCGCACAAAGGATGTCATAAATTGCCAAAAATAATTGTATTCGAAATCATACTGCGACTGTGAAGTACTCGTAGGAGATGGGGCAAGGAGATGGGCTTGCAATTTGTCATACACATATTTCCATAGTTTATTTTTCCACATGTCCAGTCAGTGAACAAACTGTTGGATAAAACATCAGACAGACGTACGTTTAGACCAACTATTATTATTATTATTATTATTATCATTGTACTACTTACTATTCCTAATCGTGCACTCGTTCTAGTTATTAATTCTATGTACGACTGCAATGGCTGAGTGGTTCGTAAAACCAACTACAACAATAAACCTCCACAAACAGAGAGTGGCATAAATAAATAACTAAATAAATAATAAAAAACAATAGCGATGGATGGGTTGCTTTGCAAAATGACAATGTTTCCGTTTTTGCCGCTTGTTGTGTCCACGCGCCATTGCTCTCCATCAAACATTTACTCGTAGTAGAGGCTTTCAGATTGTATGGACCGTATAGCAAAAATGTACATACGAGTATATAGAGGGGGTCAGACAGGAAATTATCAATAAATACGCGCGCACACCACACCAACGAAATATTTTTGATTTTGAATTGCAAAACAAAGAGTTGCAACAAATAAAATGTGCTAAAAAAAATTCGTATCATTTTATTTGCCTCATTTGGCTTTTTAAGTGCCAAATTTGCAATTCATTATCAACTGCCACTATATTGCCTTTTAATGTTTTTTTTTTTTTTTTTTTTTTTGTTATTGACCCAAAAACAACAACAACAACAACACATTTCCAGCAAATAAAAGTCTAAAAGTTTTCGGCTACAAAACGTTCCCCAAGCTCATTATTAAGCGACGGAAGCATCATTATCATAAATTATCATTTTGTAGGAATTGCATCCGGCAACAATTGAACGAATAAAAACTTGCAACAGCAATAATAATTTCCTTAAAATAAAACAGAAAAACAATTTTTACATTTTTGCTCAATGTTTCAAAAATATTTATTTATTCCAATTTAAAAAGTCATTTGCAAAATTAAAATAAAAATAAGCAAAACAACTTGTTAGATATTAATTTTTTTCTACAATTTATTTTTCAATTTTGTCAACATGGGCATCCTTAGAAATGTCAGCAGCAACCACAAAATATAATTGAATGTTTGTTACCTTGAGACCGTTTGGTGAGCGGCTGAGTTTTAGTTTATTTGAAAGAAATCTATAAAAAAGTACAAAGAAAACAATCACCTTTTCATTTACACATACAAATTTAGAAAATAAATAAGTGATTGTAATTGGATGTGTTTGCATGTGCTATTTTTTCTTGAAGCCTTTCAAATAGATATTAAAACCTTAAAAAACCAAAAAATTGCCTAAAGTCTGGGTAATTTTGTTTTATATTTTGTGAAACATAAAATGCAACATTTTGTTTAACAGTTTTCTTTTTAAATTTTTTAAATTTTAATGAATTTGATTTTAGTCTAAAAAGGAAGATACAAGAATGTTGGTTGATCTAAATAATTTGGCGTTTTTTGAAACACCTTTGATTATTTTCTTTATTAAAAAAAAAACTTTTTATAAAAGTGTTTTTTATGAGAGTAAAAAAAGTTTATATTGAAGTATAATGAATTTTAATAGGGAATTATTTCTTAATCGGGCTTAATTTCAGTATTTTCTATTCTTATAGAATGAAATATTTTATTAATAAAAGTGTTTTTTTCACATAATGATAAAGTGCGTGGCTGCTCAAAAAAATGCGGCATTTCCCCAAGCTAAAAAGTATTGTTTAATTTTCTTCTCTGTAGAAAATCACATTAAGGATAGAAATATTTCATACTATAAGAATTGAAAATACTGGCGTCTAATCGTCACTTTCGGTAAGGAATTCGATATCTACCCATATTATAACATTGTTCGATAGCGAATGCCATAATCTCAAACTGAAAAAGAGTAATCGAATAAGCTTGTTATCGAAAGCGGCGATTGGACTATTGAACCTAAGGCCGATATTTTAAACATCTTCCTTTCAAAAGCTATTAATTTTTTTATAACATATTTCCAAAGCGTCTCCTCAAAAATTTTCTCTTGGCAAATTACATTTCTTAGAAGAACCATTTTAAAAACTACCTTTAAAAAGGTAAGTTTTCTTATCATACCTTTTCAGAAAGTGAGAGTAACTTTTAAAAAAGTTTTCCATTCCAAAAAGTATCTTTTCAGAAAGTACATGTCAAAAAGTATTTTGGCCCTTTTGCAACAGTCTCTTTTCACAATGTAGTCTATCAGAAAGTAATTTTCAAAAGTGCTTTTTATAAAAATCTTTTTTCACAACTTAGACTTAAAAAAATAAATGTTTAAAACGTACCTTTTTTTAAAGAACTTTTCAAAGGGCCCTTTTTCAAAATGTACTTCTCCAAGAAGTATCCTCTGGCGTAAAACAACCTTTTCAAAAAGTTTTTCTCAAAAAAACCTTTTCAAAAAGTACTTTTCCGCACACCTTTTAAAAAAAAGCAATTTCCAAAATAAACTCTTTGAAAAAGTCCCCTTTGGAAAAGAATTTTTTTAAAAAGTAAAATTTCAAAAAGTATTTTAAAAAAATAAAAAGCAGCTTTTCAAAACAAACCTTTTCAAATAATACTTTTTTAAAAAGTACCTTTTCGAATAGTACCTTTTAAGAAGTAACTTTTCGAAAAGTACTTTTCAAAAAGTATCTTAAGTACCTTTTTAAAAAGTACCTTTTCAAATTTTACTTTTTAAAAAAGTACCCTTTCAAAAAGTACTTATTTAAAAGGTATCTGTTTAGAAAGTACCATTAATAAAAAGTACCTATTAAAAAGGTACCTTTTAAGAAAGTATTTTTCAAAAGGTACCATTATAAAAAGTACCTTTTAAAAAAGTACATTTTAAAAAAAGTACCTTTTTCGAAGGTACCTTATTATAAAGTCCCTTTCCAAAATGTACGATTCTTTAAAAGCCAATTTTTAAAAAGGAGTTTTTTGCAAATTAAAAAAAAATTGTAAAATAGGACTTTTCGAACAAAAGAAAGTTAAAGAAGAATCATCATCAAAACGCTTTATAAAAAGTTATATAAATTCTTTCAAAAATATATCTATACGTGTACGTACAAAAAGCTCCTTTATTGCAACATACACATACATATCTAAATAAATAGCTTTTGGAATTAATATTGCAGACAAAATCGATATATAATATGTAATTTTGTGTAAAAATTTCATAGCAAAAGGCTTGTTGACGCAAAAAAAAAGAAACTATTTTTATATCTTCATTGAGTTGTTGGTAAATTAAATATTTTCTGCAAAACTAGCATTTTGGAGTTATGTCTCTGTTGCATTACAGGAGCGATGTGTACGTATAAGCTTGCACGTATTTATAACTCTAAGGGCTAATAAATCAGTCAATGATTATGTGTATTTTATTTTTAAATCTTAATTAAATACAAAATTTTGTTTTTCACCCCAAAAATTAAATGAAACTTAAATAGCCATCATTGTGAATTTAAGTGTTGTTTAAGTTTTACAAACATACCATATGTTTTCTGCATGAACATCATGTGGTCGTATTAAAAAGAATTTCGTTTAATTTTCGCAAATATAAAACAAATGTAACACATATTTTCATATCATGAATTGAACAGCTGTTCTTTGGAAAGCTTTCCATAATATTTGGAAATATTGTATTGCTACCGTATTTCAATGTAATTACCCACTGAAAAAATGAAAGTGTATTTAAATAAATTTTAATTTTTTATGAAAATTATCTTAAACTATGTATGAGTGTTCATATTTGAAAGTTTTAGCATGATAAATTTTGCTTAATTAATAACTTTTCAAATGGCTTTTCTTCAGGCATATAAATTTTTTATAAAACTAAAAAATAATTGGCTTTTAAATTTTCTTTTATTTTATTTTATTTTATTTTGCTTATTAACGTTTTAATTGAAATTTCCTTAGTGCAGGATTCACAGAAAAAAAAGGAAACACTCTTTGGACATTCTCCTTTCGGTGTGTTGTCGTCGTCACCTATTGTGGTAATCATCTTTTAACAAGTTTTATGCTTTTTGCAAAGCAAAAAAAAAAAAAAATCATAAAATTTCTAAAAGATTTTTCTAAACTGTGTGTAAAGCTTTTTTTTTTTTTTTGGTTATTTTATTTTTGTCAAGTTAAACTTTTATAAGATTTTTTTTCTTGCTGTCATTATCATTATAAAAAGCCATTTGGTATATATTACGGCCGGCCAGTCCAGCATTGCTGCTACTTCAAATTAGCAATAGTCTGATGATGCAAGAAGGAATAGTCAGGGGAGGAGAGAGTGACGAAAGAGATTTAAAGGAAGTTAAAGTAAATGTAAGTTAGTTATGAAGGTATTTTACCTTAAAGAAAATATTTGTTGTATTTGCTTGAGTTATAGTTTGACGCCATTTTGGGGCTGTTTACTTCTAAAGCTCATTAAAACTGCTCAACTGCTCGACGCCATTTTGTTGTTGGCAGTTTTTGTGCAGCGCTTATTAAATGAAATTCAAAATTAGATGACACCATCCGTGCGCAAATAAAAATTTTCGTAACGCACTTCTTGTTAAGTTAAGGAATAAGCGCGTTAAAGTTGAGCTGATTTCTTTGTTTTTTCCTTTTTTCCATTTTCCTGTTGTTTAGCTTTCCTGGCCTCCTCCCTTTAATGGTCCTTTTTCCACAACTTGTTTTATTATTTTATGCCAACGAATTCTTAAGTAAAACTTTATGTTTGTTGCTAAAAATTTAACAAAATCTTATTTTTTTTTTAAATTTTTTTCTTTTACTAAAAGTTGTTGAATAAAGCCAAGTGTTAGAGGGATTGTAGGTGTGTGTGTGTGTGTGTGTGTGTTTGTTCGATTGCAGGATTTACTTTAGGCGGGTGGTGTGCCAATCAGTATTAAAATGATGATGGCGGGTTGCTTCTGAACTTGTTCGTTTCTTTAGCGCGTTTCTTTAAGCGCGTGTGTGTGTGTGTGCAGGTTTTTTTTATTTCTTGAAAGTGGCAAAGTTTTCTCGTTATAAGTTTTGCAGCCTTTGTGAACACGTTTTCTTCTAGTTTCACAAAACTTTTGCTATACAACACCAGCTTCAGTTTCAACAGTACTAGCACCAGCACCAGCATCAGTTCTAGAGCACCCTATTCCTATCCAATTGCTATATTGTTGTTGTTGTTGTTGTTGTTGTTGTTGTTGTTGTATTTTACTTGCATAATGTTTATATCTAAGTATAAACTTTCTCTGCCTTTTGTATTGTCTAGTTGTTGTTTCTTTCCTTTTGCGATTATTTTGGAATGAATAAACGACCTGTTTCCATGGAAATCTTAGTTAGCGTTGGTTGGCTTTGCTCGAATGGCTGTTACGACTTTTGTTGGCTTTCTTCGCATAATTTCGTTAAAATATTGCCAAGTGTTGTTGCCTACAGTTGAGAACTTTTCGCTGTTATTTTTTTCGTTTGTCCTGCCGGAGAGTAGTGATGCCATAATATTCAAATTCCTTAAGCACACAAAAACATCCCCTCACGTTAAATGTTATGTATAAATAAAACCTGGCATGAAGTTAGCATAAGTGGCAAAATGGAACAGTGAGGGTGGCGTTGGCTGAAGTAGTTAGCACGTTGACTACAAAACTGAAGATCCTGGATTCAATCCCTGTATCCGACAGTCATTAAAATAGCAACACCACGCATTTTTCTGATGTGCATTGGATTCCCTTTGCATCAGTTGTTGTAGGAAAGTTCAAGTGATGAAGGCATAGTCACTGGTCACTGAACCATACTGACTTTAGCAGATGCTAATCCTAATGTAACATCAGAGCGCCCTCCTTCATCGGTATTGTGTAGCAAAAATCATCGGCGAAGTAAAATAACCAATAAAATGGCTACTTAACACAGCTTCAAAATTTAATACGCCTCATTTAACACCAGAAGGCACTGCAGCACTGCATTATTAAAAAGCGTGCAAAAGCAGAGTTGTAAAAGAATGAAGCTTTCTTCTATCTCTTCCTTCACCACCTGTCTTCTATCACTATCCCTTTCCTAAAGAAGGTAACACCTAGTAATAGTAGTAGGCATTAATTTGCCTGAGTGTTACTTCTCTTTATATAAAACAAAAATGATATTGACGAGTTTTGCTATACAATTTCACATTAAAAATCACAATAAGATTTAATACTGGTTTAAAACTACATTAAGCTCTCATTCTTAATATCAAATTGTTTGAAGGAAGTCGTTAGGACCTAATTCAATTTTGTCACTTATGCTAACTTCATGCCAGTTTTTCTTATGTATAAGGCCATAAATAAGTATGCGAGTGTCAAATTTTTATATTAAAGATGTTCATAGTTTCGTAGAAAGTTTTATAAAAAAGAAATATCCTTGACGATTTTTTACATTTTTTTTTTACCGACTTCAAAAAAAAAAAAGGAGGAGGTTAACATTTCGTCTCTAATTTTCGGGGGTGTTACTTCATAACTCGGTACATTTTAGACCGATTGTAAAAATTCTTATATTGTCTGAGAGGGTGTAGCTTCCTTTTAATCTTATTGTAAAAAAGTGGGCGGGGACACCCGCACACTATTTTTGATATGATATGTTGCTTGTTTGATAGCTGCGGAACCTAGCAAACACCTCAGGTTCTTGCAATTATACAATTTTAAGGTTGAAAAAATGGGCGGGTCTATGCTTATTTAAATCTATTATTATATATCATGTGGTTGTACTCAACAGATTTTTACGAAACTTACCATACACTTTGAGCTCGAAAATAGACACAATCTTTCATTTGCGGAAGTCACGGCCATTAAAATTTAATATTTCATTTTAAGTGCTTCTACTGTACCACTTTTTACAAAGCTTAACACTGAAAAATACAAAATATTGTATTTAAAAAATGGGCGGAGGTACGCCCATTAAAATTTAATTTTATATCTCATAAATTTTTTTCGAAAATGTTCTATCAGATCTTTGCATTGAAGTCGGTTTTTTTTGGCAGAATTATTTAAATTAACAAAACACAACTTTTTTATTGCAAAGAAAATAAATTCAGTGAAGTGCGACTTTGAACCGCGCACGAAGGGTTCCGTACGGACACTAGATATGTAATTCAATACGAAATTTAGCCTATATAAAATATAGTTTTAGGATTTTTTTTCGTTTTTGGTTTTTTTCTGTTTAGAACGTTTTTTTTAGTTTTGGCGTTTTTGCGTTTTTTCGGTTTTTGGCGATTTTTCTTAAGTTTTAGTGCTTCTTTAGTTTTGATACTTTTTTCTCTTTTGTGCTATTTTTTTCGCTTTTTAGAGTTTTTTCATTTTTGCGATTTTTTTTCACATAGGCAATTTTTTAGTTTTGGCGTCTTTTTCGCGTTTTGACGATTTTTTTCGAGTTTCTTGGTGTTTTTTTTTCATTTTGGCGTTTTTTTTTCGTTTCGGCGAAAATAAAAAAGTATGTGTGTGTGTGTGTGTGTAAAAATGCCTAAAGAAAGCTAAGAAAGCAAGAAGTTGTTGTTTACAAAATGCACAATTGCACAGCTTAAGTTTACGAGTTAAAATTATTGGGCAAATTTAACAGATTTGTGCAAATACATTTCTGTAAAATTTTTGACATTTTATTTACACAGAGGAAACAGATTCGTTGCGACAACCGAATTCGTTGCCAATTGAATTTTGGCGGTTGCAGCAACTATCATAGAATTCTGCTATAGCGACTGAAATTTTCTTGTGGTACCACAATATTTTAATTATAACCCTCAACCCAATAGTTGCAGCAACAGAAAAATTTGGTTGACAGTATGGAATTTGAAATAAATGTTATTCTTGCTACCGAAAATTTGGTTAATATAATTAAAACAATATCATAATTGGTACCTGTAAAAGAAAAATTGGCCTTCCTTGCTGAAATAAAAATAAACAACAAACGCAAATAAAAATACACAATTTAAGAAATTTATTATTTGACATATTGTCATAAGTTATTTTAATTGAAATTTATTTCCTAATGGTGAAGCATGTCTATATACATTTCTTCAACCACACATTTTGAAAAGCCACAAACCTGTTATCTTATGCACAGACTTTCAAAAACCATTTGAGAATTCACAAATCATAATATCTTTGAAAGTCACAAAAGTTAATTTTTTAATATGTTGCTATAAACTATGATAGTAAACTCAACCTCTAGTTAGTTGCAGCAACTGATTGAAACTTTTTATTTTAATTTTATTTTAATTTTTTAGTTGCTAATACCAAAAGTTGGTAGTAAAATCCAATTTGTAATATTTTATTCGGTTGGGTTAACCAATCAGTTAATTAGTCATGACAAAAGTATACGCTCGGTTGATGCGATCAATTTAAGTATTGTCACAATCATATCTTTGTTACAATTATGCCCTATTGTTTTTTGGATTAACAGAAAATTGATAGCATGAACTGAAATATAGTTAATGCAAATGATATTTTATTGGACTAACCGTTTTCCAACCAATCTTTTTTCTGGGTGTACGAGAGTGTAAAAATGCACAATTGCACAGTTTGTGAGACTTTTGAACATCCTCATGAAAACCCTTATGGTTTTTCAAAATTGCGAGAAAGCAAATTGAATTTTTTTTTTTAAATTTTGTACATATGAAATAACAAATTCTTGTATTTCTGGTGGCACCATTGTACAATATGTTTGTTGCTCCGCGAAATCAGTTCAAATTAGATATTGTTTTCTTTTTTTTTTTTTTTACAAATATCCCACATTTTATTTTGGCTGCTTCGTTTCCTTAAAGATAAGCTGGCTGCTTGAATTGTATTGCTCTTGCTATTGCTATTGCTGTTGGTTGCTGGTATTGTCACTCTGCCTATTTGTCCCCCCCTGTGCACTGTCTCTTTGGCTGTCGACAAAGTCATTAAAACACATCTGCAATATTATTATCAAACTGAGAAAGTGTACTTTAAATTCTTGCAAATGAGCAGCATATGACAATAGTTTGTTTGTTAACTGTGATAATAAAAAAAAGGAAACCTTTGGCAATTTGCTGAAGAAGAACAGAAAAGAATGTTAAGAAAACTTCATTGAAATGACATCAAAATATCTGAAATTTATTTATTTTTTAACTTTCCGGTTACCTTTACAACAATATAAGAAGAAACATATTTGCAAGGTAATTTTGTAAAAGTTATAATTTCCACTTTAAATAAACCAAATATAAACTTTGTTATAATTTTATTATTATCTTTTGAGGGAGGAAAAAGAAGTTGAAAGAAAATAAGTTAATTAATATTTAATTTATATTAATGACAATGACGTACATATGTATGTATATATTTATGTGTGTAGTATGTGTCATGGCATATCACTTCGTGGCTTAAGAATTTTTTTTAAGTTTGTTTCCTTCTTTTTTCTTTTTGTAGGTATGAAAGCTTTTGTTGAAACCAATTGATGACACTCAATGATCTTTCATGAAGCCATGATAAATGTTGCCAAATGATTAAAGATTTTTGTTGTTTTCGTTGACTAACCGCAGTCAGTCAGTCAGTCATTCCAGTGTGTCTCTTGAGATGATGACAGTAACAACTCATTCGCCTTTCGTTAGTTTCTCATGTTCAAGCAAACGTTAATACCTTTACAATTGTTGTCCAATGGGCGTTGATTGATTTAAGTTTGGCTAACGTGATTGTTGTTGCAGTTGTTATATTGTGTCTTGTTACCTTGTGTGTGTTTGTGTAATTTTTTCCATTCATCAATTATGAATTCTTTTACGCAGTTTTGCCGGTTGGCCTGTCACAAAAGTCTTTTTATGAATAATTAAAATGAGAGCCCGAGTAAGAAACTGCCGGCTTTCATGCTCGGTTTGGTAAAGAAAGAGGAAATTGACTTATTTGTATGACAGTGCAACGTAAGGGCTTTCAAGCAAAAATGTGGAGCAATAAGAAAGCGAATTAATAAATTGTAGTAAGGGCGGTAGGGACCCAAGGTGCAAATTACGGTATACAATATCGATCGAGATTTATCCGTATCTTTTGGCCCAATGCAAAAACCAACAGCATATTGTGGACCGAAAAGCAAGTGAAAATGGATCGGCCATATCCTACGACATTACCAGAAGTGCCATCAACTGGAACCAACAGGGAAATCGAAGAACAGGTTGCCCTGCACACAACAAATCGACACTGAAGCTGCTGCCATGAGTACAAGTTGGGTTGAAATAAAATCCTTTGCTCAGGATAAATCACATTGAAACATATTTGTTGAGGTCCATATGTATGTACAGGGTGGGCCAAAAGAAACCAAGGGGTGTAAAAGTTTAATAACGTTTTTGGTTATTAACTTTTTTTTATTTTATCTTTCAGATTATATAATATACAAAATGGAATTTTTTTTACACTAAGTATGAAAAATGATGTCTCTTAAATGACCACCGTTTTCAGCTTCGCACTGATGGGCTCTTTTTAGAGCATTTTCCATAACATCTTTCAAAACTTGTGGCTGTAGCGTTCGAATTTCTGCAACAATGTTTGCCTTGAGTTCAAGGATTGTCTCTGGCTTGTTCACATACACTCGCTCCTTCAAAAAACCCCAAAGAAAATAGTCGGGTGCTGTCAAATCTGGCGATCGCGCTGGCCAAATAATTTCCGAATTTCGAGAAATTATTCGCTCTCCAAAAATTTGACTTAAAAGTGCCATTGTGTCTCGGGCAGTATGGGCAGTGGCTCCGTCCTGCTGAAACCACATACCAGGTCTGTTTTCAAGAGCAGGACGTAAAAAATTTTCTATCATAAACCGATACCGTTCTCCATTTACGGTTACAGCACTTCCATCTTCATTCTCGAAGAAGTAGGGCCCAATGACATTTTCAGATGTGATCCCACACCATACTGTACACCTGATGGGGTGCAATTGGCGTTGATGAATGGCTCTTGGATTGTGAGAACCCCAGAACCTACAGTTCTGCTTATTAACAAAGCCATTCAAATGAAAATGAACTTCATCACTCATAATCAAATTTTCAATAAAGTTGATATCTGGTTTAAATAATAAAATTCTATTGTTCTGGTTCTCTGTTCAGTTGTGAACCTCTCCATTATAAATTCTCCAAGTGTTGTCTATATAATCTGAGAGAAAAAATAAAAAAAATTAATAAACAAAAAAGTTATTAAACTTTCACACTCCCTGGTTTCTTTTGGCCCACCCTGTATTTATATATCTGTGGCAAAAAGGAAAAAGTGCTTAAGTCGAGATAAGCTGATTTTGAGTTAATGGCATCTCCGTAATCTGCATATTTGAAAGTACTTCTGGTCAAAATCTCAATAAATTTTTGTAATTTTTGACGAAGTTATAGTACTATAACTTGAGACTTATCTTTTTTAGACTTATAATCTAATTTGGAATAATGGCTTAATTGAGGTTATACTTTGGTATATTTCAACTTAAATGTATTATTTGTAGTGTGTAGAACGACGTTTGCTTAAAAAAAATAAAGTTAAACACAGAATTTCCCAATTTAACTGTAAAAGAAAAAAATTCTTACGCTTAAAAGTGCTCTCCTGCAAAACAGTAAAATATGACTTAAGCACTTTTTCCTTATTGCCACAGATATAATATAGTTCGAAATTTTAAAGTATTTACATATAAACTCCATTGAAGTATTTTGAGATTGTGTCCCGTATCAAGTGCCCACCACAATAAAAAAAATCATTAAATCATTTTTTGCAAATAAAACGTCTTTTGCAAGAAATTTCAAAACCAAAATCAGAAGCTTGGGAAAAGGGAAAGTTTTATCAATTTTAAGTCGTTTCTTTGCCCCTAAAGTTAGTGATACACTATCCTACACAATCATACGATTTTTGAGAAGGATACAACCCTGGTATGATGCAGTATGGACTCAAAGAAGGCAATAACAAATCATCATCGTAGATCGAGCGATTGTGTAGGATAGTGAGTAGAAACTTAAACTGTCAACTTTCGTCCATATAAAACGAAATTTTTTGCCAGCCCTGTTAAGATGTTGGCAAAATCGTATACACAGCCAATTATCTTACCAAAGGAATTTCGCTTACATTAAAACTTATTATTTCTTCGATGTGCTAAATGCTTCAGAGAATGCCTAAGGCAAATAAAGGCAATCATAATGAATGCATTATTGAGTGCATCCATCATACAATCATGTGTAAGAAGTGCTTGCAAATAAGACGTTTTCCATACATACATTTTCCACACATACTCGCACCCAAGCAAATATGCAGCCTCAAACAGAAAAAGTCCTTGCCAAAGAAAAAAAAATGTATATGTAACACAGATTATGATGCTGATGATGAAGAGGCAGGCAAGCAGGCAGGCAGTTCACTTAATATGCTGATTATTTGCCAAACAAATGGTTGTTGGAGCATATTGCTTCAGCGGGAAGCATTAATGCAGTATGTACTATATTTAAGCGGTTTTAATGGGTGCATTACTATAATAAACGAGGGATGTGTGTGAAGTTAAACGGCAGTTCAAAAAGAAAACTCTAATGAAAAGTTGTCTGAGATATTTAGTAGATTACATTTGAACAAATCAAAAATGAATGATCTTTATATTAGGCAACATTTTTTTGTTTAATATTTATTAAATATGTATTGAATTTTTTTTATAGATTTATTTCAAGTTTAGAAGCAAAAATTAACATGACTTATACCACTTTCATAACTAAGGGCACCTATATAATATAGCGTAACATAACAGCAAAAAAACGCGAAATTATTTTCAAACAACATTCTTTTTTTTTTTTTTTTTGGCGAAAATCGATTACTTTCGATTGTAATGGCGTGTTATTATTATTATTTTTTTTTTTTAAATGTAAATATTAAAATTTACAAATTATACTTAACATTGAGATATATTATAAAGAAGAATTCTTATGTGCACGAAGTATTTTTGGGATTGCCTAACGGAAAATTTGAAAATAATTTTTAATACATGTCTATCTATATACAAACATATCGTTACCTCAATATAGAAAGGAACTAACTGATTATTTTTTTGAAATTGAGTTTTTGGTAAATTTCGATAGAAGATCATCTAATTTATCGAAAAATGCAAAAATTCTTCATTTCAAAAATAAAAATAATTAGTTAGAGCCTTTTTATATTAAGGTAACGATATGTATCTCGCATATAAAATTAATTGCCGTTCTAAAATTCTTGATGGATTTGAATCTTAATTTTTTTTTGCTGTTCGCATTGGGTTGAAAAATATAATACGGGAAGTGCTAAAGTCGTAGGGTGGTAAGCTCCCACAATAAGAAAACACTTATAATCGTTTTATCAGAGATCTTTTATAGCAAGAGTTTTTAGGTTTTCGTACTCAAAACAAAAACCGGGGTCTAATCGTCGCTGTCGATAACGAGCTGATTCGATCACGTTTTGCCAATTTGAGATTATGGCATTCGGCATATTATTACATTGTTCGATAGCGAATGCCATAATATGAAATTGACAAGACGTGGTGGAAGCAGCTCGTTATCGAAAGCGACGATTAGACCCCAGAATCCTATTAGAGGCAGTACGCTGTTCGCCTTCCAGTCTATCCGCTCTCCAATTCGTCTGTTTGTTCGTCCATCGCCTGTCCGAATGCAAAAGTAATTTTGTTTGCTTGTTACGCTCTGTCGGCTAAATATTTGAGTTGATTTTGATGAAATTTCAAAAATAGAAAAACATACTGTTAATACAATTTTTAAGAATCAGGACCCAGATATGGTTCTGCTAGAACCAAGAAGGTAACATTGTCGATTTCTGCTGCTCCAAAACTTTCCACCCAGTTTTGATGATGATTATTGTTAATTGGACTTTTCTATGTTTTTATTAATCGTTAAGTTGCTGTTTTGTATTACTTTTGTCTCTCTTTTTTGTAACTTAACTAACTTATATTTCTATCAAGGAAAGCGTACGGTTAGTACATTTAATAGAAAATTAGTAAACATCAATTTGGGTAAAATTATATGTATTAAATTAATACCTATCGTTTATTCGTTTATTTTCGAGGACATATTTCTTATTTCAAGGGAAATAACTTTTGGTCCTTCGAACCGAATAGAAACCCCCAATCCTTGAAATATTTTTATTTATTTTTTTTATCTCTATCAAGTATAGAAAAAAGTAATAGGAAATTAATAAACATCAATTTGGATTGAATTACATTAAATTAATACCTATCGTTTATTCCTTTATTTTCGAGGACATATTTTGGGGGAAATGTATTTTGGTCCTTCGAACCGGATAGAAACCCCCAATCCTGAAAATATTTTTAAAAAAATATTATATTTCCGGATCTCCGCCATTTTTTTCTTCTACCACGGACTTAACTCCTAGGATCCCTTAACCCATCAACATACCTCATACTTTCCATGAAAAGAAAAAATAAAGTAAGAGTGAGTTAAAAATAAAATAAAACAGCCCTCTTTTTATTTTTTTTTTCAAGAGAAACGCCTACTAAAACAGAAATTCAAGTAATTCTGATTTACTACTCCCTGTGTCTCCCTGCGCCCTCGTAAATATTTATATTCTAGTGGTTAGTGGGTGTTACATCCGCATCTTCTTCAGCCAACATGCATGCAGCCAGTTTGCCAAAGTTTCCTTCTTTATATTTCTTGCTTTCATTTCTTTTTTCCTTATTTCTTTGTATAATGCCTGATAATCTTCCCTGCCAATTAGGGAAATTGTGTGCTATTTCCAATTTTTAAATTCACTGTTCTTCTTATTGGGACACGAGGAAGAGAGCGTGCAAAAAAGTGAACAACCGAATAAATGATGAAAAAATTAATAAATATGTGCATATATGTATGTTGTGCAATGAAGAGGAGGGAGTTTTTTTTCTACAGCAGAAGCGTTGATGTGCCAACATGCCCCAGCAACATCATTTGATAATGCATGCAGCAAGTTGTTGTTTGCTTAATTTTTTTTGGCGCGCTTTCTATTCGTTTGTTTCCTGGCTCGAAAGAAGAACCCAGGTGGAAATAGGTTATGTTAGTGAAATTGGTTGTGTCATGCAAGAGAAGAATTAAGGTGACATATAAGCAGAGTGTTGTAGGTTCTGGTATCAAGACGAATTCAATTAGGTGAACTATTCGACGGGGATTCCTTTAACTTGCAACGATTTTCCATCGTAAAAAGCTTTTACATTCGATATAGAAACGAAACACTGGGCTCAAATCGTCACATCCGTGATCGTATCGGCAATCGTACGAAAACAAATTAAGTGATACGTAAATTGTATAAACTAAATGGGATTTCAGTACGTTCACGTATGTAATAATCCGAAAATTGTGTTTTTACGTGACGAGTTGTACGTTCACGGATGTGACGATTCGAGTCCTGGTGTCATCAAAGATACGGATGTGGTTACGTTGTAGTTAAAGTTGGCACTTCCTAATTGTATTCATCTCTTGTTTGGCGGTACCATCATCAGCGCTTATGGTGCATTTTTCTATACGAGTTTCTTTAAAACTAAGCGAACAGCTGTTTATTTCAGTTGCCAAATTGCCATAATACGAGTATTCGCAACGATAAAAAAATATTCAATTGACGTTTGCTTAAGTAAATAATTCAACTGAATATAAAGTAATCAAAGCTTCAAAATAAAAGAAATATTCATGTTGAAAATTGTTAGTTAAAATTTTTTAATATTATGAGTAATATTTTACACATTCTTGCTTAACATTTTTTTTATCACTTATAGACATTATCTGCCTTATTCATAAAAAAATATTTCATGTTTATTAAGCGCTTATTCGACATATTTCTATGGGAAATTTGTCAAATAAACCTGTAATAAACCTAAAATATTATTATTATTATTATTAAAATATTAATAAATTAGACCGTATATATATATATATATATATATATATATATATATATATATATATATATATACAAATATATTTGTTATTTATTTATTTAATATTTTGAAGCCTTGTTTACATTATTTTCTGTGGCCAATCTTTCATAATTATAATTTTGATAACTTTTGGGCAACTGGAGAAAGTTGCCATACGGAATAATAATTTTAACTTCGGTTGCGTTGTCAGTTGACTAGACAACTGAAGTTCAGCTGCGTTGCATCCATAATCGAGCCATTAGTTCCCTCTTAGACTCAAGAGTCCGAATAATTTTTTAAGATACTGGTTAATTTAGTGATTAGAGCTTTGTTAAATATCTTAGGAATTTCCCAGTGGGCATATGCTGCATTAGAAAATTTAATGTGTGGTGTAGCACATGTGTGTGGGTGTGTGTGTGCGAATGATGGGTTTTTGTTGGTCTGAAGCCACTTTGCATTTTCTGCTGATGAATTTGAAGCTAATGCCGAATTTGATGCGCGTTAGAACTATTGAAGATGAGAATTTTTCCATTAGCAAAATGGAGGCTATTCCTGATTTAATGAGCCATACACTAATGGATTTTATGTTGTTGTTGCTGTTGTTCTTCTTCTTCTTATTCTTCATTTCCATCATCATTAGCATCTGCGAACAAGTTCTTATTAATAATGATGGTAAAGTTGTTTGCCTGATAAGGATGTTGTTGACGACAAGGCACAGTGGTGTGAAATTAAAATAAATTCAGTAAGTCAATACGAACTTTAGCCTATATAATAAATAGTTTTGGCTTTTTTTCGTTTTTGTTGCGTTTTTTGGGTTTTTGGCGCTTTTTTAGTTTTGGAACTTTTTTCCCCCGTTATGTCGATTTTTTCGGTTTTTGGCGTTTTTTCATTTTGAGGATTTTTTTATTTTGGCGATGGTTTTCATATAGGTGATTTTTTCATATAGGTGATTGTTTAGTTTTGATGCTTTTTCCGCGTTTTGCCAATTTTTTTTCGGTTTTTGGCGTTTTTTTTCAATTTGGCATTTTTTTTTTCATTTGGACGATTTTATTCATTTTGGCGATTTTTTTAGTTTTGGTGCCTTTTTCGCTTTTTTTGGCGATTTTTTTTTTGGTTTTTGGTGTTTTCAATTTGGCGATTTTTTCCCATTTTGGCGATTTTTTTCTTTTGGGCGATTTTTTAGTTTTGGCGCCTTTTTCACGTTTTGGCGTTTTTTTTATATTGGCGGTTTTTTTCATTTTGTCGATTTTTTCGGTTTTGCCGATTTATTTTAGTGTTAGAATTTTTTTTAATTTGGTGTTTATTTCGTTTTAGCGATTTTTTTGGGTTTTTGGCGATTTTTTTTGGCGATTTTATAATTTTTGGATTTTTTAGTTTTACCGTTCTTGAAAATTTCAAGAGTTTGCCCTTTACGGTTTCCAAGATATAGTAAGTTATCAAAATTACATAATTAAAATTGCATTAACTGGTGGACCACCCTTTAATTTAAATTTTTTTAAATTTTAGTGTTAATTGTTGTAGTCTAGATAAAAATACAGTGCACTTGGGAAAACGTCAACACTAGTTTACGTCAACATCCCAAAACTTCAACCCTTAATGTTTTACATTGTCTACTCTAAAACGTCAACCAAACAACCAAACAACCAAACCACAAAGCTCTAAGACGTCAACTTTAAATAAATCAAAATTTTGAGTTAAGCAATAGTTAAAATACACAGTTTTGATCAAACACGCATTTTTATTTTATGAATTAGTTCAGAATTTGGGTATTCCCCTTATAAGTATGTAGAATAGAAAAGAAATTACATGTCTATATGTTGTCTTTTTTATGTTCAGTTGCTTTTTTGTTATTTCTTTTTTATTTGTTTATGTTTTGTTTTAGTTTATAGTCAATAAAAATGTTTTAAAGCACACTATCAATATGTTTTTATTAAAAGTTTCTACATTCATAAACGTCAACAATTTGTTAAACGTCAACACCCGCGGTTTTAATTAGTTGACGTTTTCCCGATTGCACTGTACAGTAATTTTACAAATTTACAATTGTATGTATTTTACATTGGATTTTAATGTATTTCGGTGCTCGTTTTGGAACACCCTTTAATTTTTAACTTTCATGCATTTGCTGTTGTAGCGGTTTTACATACTCTGTCCAAATTGCAGGTCCGTAGCTCTTACGGTTCCTGGGAAAATACCGTGTGACGTACAGACGGACAGCGTAGTGTTATTAAGTATGCAATTTTTAGGCTACTTCAACGACTTTAGTCTTAGATTTTAGAGATATATGTTATATTCGGGGGCACCATATTTCAAGGCGAGGTAGCCCGAATGATGATCAAAGTTTACAACTGCTTGTGTCTAAATTCTTTTGTTTTATTTTATTGTTTTAAAAAGCACAAATTGATATGGAGAAATTTTTTTATCTCCGAAATTGTAGCAAAGAATAATTTTTTAATATGGATATTTGGAAAAATATTGGAGCATATACATATTTATGTCTAAATCACGTTACATGGAAGCGAAGAAATATTTAAAAAAAACATGTTCACGATGCGGCACGACGATATTTCTGTTCTATTGCAAGCAAACTCAACACAAATTGCTCATATTGAAATAGACGGTCAATATGTGGTGTATAGCACTTTTTGAAATTTGTTCCAGTAGCCCATGATCATGCAAAACCATATTTTGCATTTAGAATTTCTTAAACGTGGCCAGAGTTGTCAGATTTTTTTGCACATATTTCGCCAAATTAATTTTAAAAATAGCCAAATATCACCGAAATTAGTTTTATGTAGTTTTGCTTAATAAATACTTACTAGATATACCAAACGGATGACACACTCGTCCGTATTCTAGAATCAAAATGTAAATAATTTAAGATTCAAAGAAAATGTATCTAAACTTCATAAAAAATTCATTAAAACACAGCCACACACAAACTTACATACATATGCAAGCATTATTAAATAATACATGAAATTAAAAAAAAAACTAAACAAAATCCCTTTAACCAAGCTAATTCAATTTATTCAACTCTCTTCCTTTAAGTATTATGGCTCTCATACAACAACAAATAAGAGAAAAAAATTGTTGGATCAAGACAAATACTACAAACACACACACACTCATGTTTTGTTTCTTTTTTACTTGTAAGCTAATAAATGCGTGTGTAATATATGTGCATGTAGTAGTAGCAACTTTAAACGCTTATAGCTCCCAAAATACTAAACCGATTTCAATAAAATATAGATTTTGCACATCTGTATAAAAAATCCTTTAAAACCATATAAATCTTTTTGAAATCGGTGCAGTGGTACCAGCGTAAAATGGATTACAAAAAACATGTTTGCCTATTAATTATATAGATAGATTTTATAATAGATTTCTTTTAAATGTCACTTTTTTTAATTGCAAAAATTTGTTTTTTGTAAAATTTAAATTTATTAATTACTTTCATTAATATAAGAAAAAGCATCAAGATCAAATTATTTTAATATTTTGCAGACGAGTTTTGATGAGATTTATTTTTAAAACCTCTCCTTCAAAAAAACTAATTTTCCTGAATAACAAAAATTTTCAAAAGTTCAATTTTGTTAAAAAATAGTCGTAAAAATCGCCAAAAAATTTATTTATCTGCAGAAAAATCGCAGTGTCGTTGAATCAAAAACTTAGACGCCAAGCAAGTTAAAAATTTGCCACTTTTGGCGAGAAGTTGCTATATCAGACAACCTTGAAAGTTGCTGGCATGGACACCTCACTTGGGTCGACCACTATGGTGTTCCTGGTGGCAGCTCGTACGGCCTAGTTTAAATTCTACCCCCCCAATATATTGCATTCGTAAACGAAGGAAGAGACTCTTTCAAAGTAGAATTAAGCTCAACTTTAGTATTGTTAGCACAGAGATCTATCAAATGGAAGTGTTAATTAAAGTGTTGGTGACAAATTTTGTTCCATGTTTACAAATTCACTGAAGTCGTTTATTTTTGATGGCTCCATCTGCTAGCGGACTTAGTAACATTTTTTTTTTTAATTTCACGCCACTGTGAGGTAACGACGAGCATGTTGATAATAATGATGACGATGATACTGATGGCGATGATGACGAGAACGATTGTGTTGTTTGTTTGATTGGATGGCTGGATAAATGCTTGGCGTGATGAACGCAAGTTCTTTATTTAAATAGAAAATAATGCAGATTCAAGAAGCATCATTAAAATAATGCATGCGTGGTTTAATGTTTGCCAAAGTATTTTGAAAAAAGAAAAAAAAAGAGCCAACAACAGCATAAAACTTTTAAAAATATGCATAAGAAAATCTGTGCAATTACAGATGGTGGCAAAATTGGCAGCATAAAACACACCACTCACCTAAATGACAAACAAGTGTGTGAAATTATTCAGTGATTATAATCATTGAAAATAAATGCAAAAATACAATAAATGTTTTATTGTGTTTTTTAAGCAAAAAAATAATAAAATAAAATAAATGCATTTGAAATGTAAAACATAATTTAAAACAATTAATATACTTGTGTTTTTATACATAAAACGAAAATTCAACTTAAGAGTTGTATTTAGCTAGAAAGCTTATCTTCTAAAATTTGTTGATGAAAGCTTGTAGAGAATCTTTTTATTTAAAAAGAAAATAAACCGAAATATATCGGCTTATTATACGCGAAATTAAATTTTGAGTGTTTGTTTTTAACGTGTGTTGAGGGGTTTTATTTTTCTTAAACATTATTTAGTCTCTGGGTGGTCCTTCCACTCTTCATTAGTGTTAGTGAATGCGGTTGCATTAAGGTTTTAATATTTTTTTTTTTAATGTATGTCCATCATATCATTTGATGTTAAGATTGAAGGGTGCCTGCCTTTCTTAAACCTCAGAAAAAAAGGAAATGAAAAAATTGTTACATTAAATTTAATTTTATTACTTTTTATTTTTCTGGCCTTCACACATTTCTCTAATATTCACAAGCCATTAACGATAACCCACAAAAACAAAGTGTGTTTACTTAAAGGATCTTTTTAGAAAAGACAACCTTAGGCTTACAAGGATTTTACTTTTTAACTTAAAAGGGAAAATTTTGAAAAATTTAATTTAATTTTTTGTTTCTCTGTTGGAGAATTTGGCCTAAATCATAAAATTCAATTTTATTACGATACGAAGAAGAAAATTAAATAAAATAAAATAATTTTTAAAATAAAGAAATTGAGTGTGTTAGAGTTTGTTGTAGAGTCACGTAGAGTTTAAATTAGATTTTTACTAATAAAATGCTAAAAAAGGAAAAAATAAATTCTTTTGTTAGTCGGCCCAATATGTAAAATAAATGGAAAATGTCAATTAAATTGGTTTAAATTGGTAAAGTGAGGCCAAAAAAATAAGCTTTTGCCTGCACCCAAAACAACCAATTAGGGGTTTGATTTAAGCTTGTAAAAAGTCTTAGTTATAGAGCTTTTAAATTTTCTTAATTAGGGCTAGAGCTTTCAAACTTTTATGATTTTTTTTATTTAATGAAAGTACAAAAAAAAAACAAAAATGATTTAAGTCATAATTTGAATTTGAAAGTAATAAAATGAACTTTTAAGACTGCGAATAATTTAAAATAAATCAATGCGAAAAAGCAACAACTTTAGAGCTTTTGTGCTTTTTGACCGTTAATCATTATTCTATTCATTTATATATTTCATTTTTATTTTTTTTTTTTGACAAAATGGACTCAATTAAAAATGCATTTTTACGCAAAGAAAAATTGAAAAGGTATGTTGTTGCTTGAAAAAAAAAACACACAACGTTTTTCATGCAAAACCTCACATAAACTCACTAACTAACTGACATGAGCATAAATTTAAAAGCTTAATAACTAAAAACTTCTTCCCCTGCATCTAAAAATTCGCGATTAACAATTTAACAGCGGTAAGCAGCAAAATAGCACACTAATAAAATACATTTTTAGTGTTTTCAAAGGCCGTCGTGATACACTATCTTAAATAATCGTGCGATTTTAGAGAAAATACAACTCTGGTGTGATGGAGTCTATGAAAAGTTTTAAAAAACAATAACAGTTAATCAGATAAGGGTTGTATATTTTTGTAGATCGTGTGAGTGTGTAGGATAGCGAGTCATGGTTTCAATTATGCAGAGTAATTAAGAAAGAGAGATATGAGTCTAGTAGAGAATGAAGAGGTGAAGAATTGTATATTCAAATAGCTGTAAACTACAGGAGAATCTTTGGGGAGAGATACTTTTTCCTATAGCGATGGAACAAGTATAGAATGCATTCTCACAGAGTCTAATTAGCTCATACACATTACATATTTTTCTTTCAAGCTTAAGGAATGTATAAAATCTTATTAAATAATATTGATCTTTCAAACAGATAAAAAATAATTTTGAAAAAATAATATATTTTAACTCTTGTCTACGGCTAGTCTTTAATAATAAACGTATGGCATCAAAAAATAAAACAAATAGTTAACAGAATGAAACTCAAAAGTTTTATTTGTTTGCTTTGTTTAGACTAAAGTTCGTATTTTGAGCAAGTCAAATTTACATGTAATAGTTTTTCACTAAAGACAATTATAAATATTCTGACCAACACTAACAGAACGGAACAACATGCTGTTGTCGAACTTTTCGAAGACCTTCATCGTCAGTCACTTGATGTGAATGCCCAATGTGTATTTTTTTTAGTGAAAATGTAATATGCGACTTGTTTTGATTCAGGGTATTACAATTCAGTTTTTACAGCAGTATTACCATTGTACTTTGTTCTTAGCTAATTATTCACATGTCTATTTATTTTAGTTATTTTTGTTTTTTGCTTTCAGTTTGCATTAAAAAATATGCATACAAAGTTGAAACACAGGAACGCTGGGGAAGAAGGTGTTCCGGCCTTTGAAAACAGCATGTTGTTCCATTCTGCTATTGTTTGTCACACTATTTCTTCCTTAAAATTCGTGACATTTAAATTGTCTTCCTTAAAATCCAATTTTTGTGTTAAAAAAACCAAGCAATGAAATAAAAATTATGCCCGAAAAGAAGCTAACGAAAATGTTGTAAGGTGTTATTTATTTTTCATGTTTACAACAGAATCCACGTAAATTATAAAATTTATTTGTAAGCTATTTCGTACCGTCGTGTAAGTTTATTGATCGAAATACTTTATTTGATTTCGTTTTCTTTGTTATTCACTTTGCTCACTCGAGCCGGAGATGGCAGATAAAACTATTTTCGGATTACACATTTTCAATATTTAATAGTAAAAAATACCCGTGTTGCTTTGAATCCAATCCAAGTAGCTGGTAACACGGCTAAAAACAGCTGGATAGCCATTACGGCAGCCACCTCGAGATATAAAAGACTGTACGCCAATTAAAATATTCTGGTTCTCTAAAACCAATGGGCCACCGGAATCGCCTTCGCATGGAGATACATGCTCTGATGTATCGATACAAATCATGCTGGGCAGTAGCACTGATGTTGTATAAAATTTGGCACACTTTTCATTGCTGATGACACTGAATCTAGACCAATTCAATTCTATATCACCGCTCTGAGTTAAGCCTAACATCCCCCATCCGGAAGCCAGAGCATTTCTATTCGCATAGGAAGAATAACGTGTCCAAATGGCAGGCAACTGTATACTTTTAATATCCTCTGAGTAGTTGGTGTAAGGAATTTTAATTAAGGCAATGTCATTCGTCAGCATATTGGGCTCGAAGTTGGGATGGAAAATAAAGTCTTTTCGGGAAATTGTGTACTCCACTTCAGCTTCCGTACGAAGGCTCGAACCCAAGAACACAACAATTGAGCTGCGATTAAATATACAGTGTGTAGCTGTCAATACCCATTGGTTGTCGAGTAACGCACAACCACACCAAGGATAGTCGGCACCTACTAAAGAAATACCACAGCGATAAGGATAATTACGATGTGTTTCGGGGTGTGCAACCATTTCAGCGTGTACAGAGACCAAAGTCGCCGCGAATAAAATTAAAAACTTCATTGCGTTACGTTTAACAACTGAAATAGCTTTAAACATTTTGTGTGATTGCTCTTAAGTATTTTATAGAAAATTTCATAATTAACTAAAAACTGTGACGTTAACTATATTAGTTAATATTTGGTTTATAATTTGTTTTTGCGTCAGCATACTTTTATTTGTTTTTTAAACAAAAGTTAATCGAAAAAGGAATCGCAAAAAAGATCAAATTATATAATACCTGAATCAATTAAGAACGCAGCTGCTACTTGTGAGTATAATAAATAGACATTTTCCGATTAATAGAAAAATATCAATTATACAATTGTGCAAAACCTGAGCACATTTTGTTTGGTCAGTACACAACTAGAAATTACACTATGCAACAAATTGAGACTTTTGAAAAAACACGCTGTCGTGACAGTATAGGTTCGATAGTACTACTAAAGTGTAATAAAACCCTATACCCAGTTTGGTGATTTTGGTGATTTTTATGGGCCTCCAAAGATTTCGAAAATCAGGGAACCCTCAAAAAATGGTGTCATGAGTTTTAGGCCAATAGCTAATTCAGACTTAGCGATATCGCTTAGCTATATAAAGCAATAATGTAGCTAAGAGACTACCGAGCAAATCTTGCTAACATCTTATGCCATAAAAAATATTTCTTCATGCACTTTTTTCTGCAAGATTTCAAGGAAAACATTTTTTTTAGTTTTTTTTCAGAATAACTTAAAGGGATTCCTAAATTTTTGCTAGCAATATTTGGCAAAGTTGTACCTACGGTAAAGCTGAACAACTGTGCAAAGTTTCCAAAAATTTTGTTTATCTTCCACAGGGTTAATAGCAAAATAAGTAAGAATATCTCTCTTATTTCAACAACACAAATTCAATATTCCCACCAAACCAAGTGCTCCGAATTCGTAAAGAACTCGTAATGACTGGTTGGCAAAAGCTCCTGATTTAGGAACCGGCATATTACCGAAATCGTAAGGACTTTTGTATGAAATTGTTAACACGATTACCGCTTAAACGCTATGTTGCTGCTATTTGTCGAAATAATTTGCATATATATTTTCATAATATAATATTATGAATATTTATTACAATTCATTTTAACCCCCGACTAAAAAACGGGGTGTTATAATTTTGTAGTGTGTGTCTGTGTGTCCGTCCGTGTCCACGTACAGGCCAAACGGCTGGACCGATTTTCATTTAGTTTTTTCTATTTTAAAGATGACTTGATCGAGAGGGTTCTTAGCTATGTTTGAAGAAAATCGGTCCAGCCTTTTCTGAAAAAAGTCGGGGGTTTTTAAAATTTTTAATTTTTAAAGAAAATCTATTATTTGACATATTGTCAGAAGTGTACATAAAATAATTGAAATGTATTTGCTGGTAGTTTAGCATGTCTATATACATACGTATTTCATTGGCGCTTGAACCAAATCATCAGTAGACTTTAACCACAAATTTTAAACAGTCACAAACCTCTTACTTTATGCATAGACTTTAAAAACTATATGAGAATTTATAAAATTTGAAAATCACAAAAGAAAAAATAAGCTTAGTAGGCTTTGAAACTGATACAAAACCCAGCAAACAATTTATATCCAGGCGAACTCATTTTATTTTTCTACATCCTTATACAATTAGAAATCCATTGGGTAACAATAAAAAAATAAAATGAGTTCACCTGGATATAAATTATTTGCTGGGTTTTGTATCAGTTTCAAAGCCTACTAAGCTTATTTTTTCTTTTGTGATTTTCAAAAGTATTATTATTTTATGAATTCTCATATAGTTTTTGAAAGTCTATGCATAAAGTAAGAGGTTTGTGACTGTTTAAAATTTGTGGTTAAAGTCTACTGATGATTTGGTTCAAGCGCCAATGAAATACGTATATAGACATGCTAAACTACCAGCAAATAAATTTCAATTATTTTTAATTTTTGTTATGTTTTGTTCTTTGAACTGAGTAACACAAAAACAAAACAAAAGGGATGAGAACACGATTGCTCAATTTGTCTTTATTTTGTTTTCGCACATGAGCACAAACCAGAGAACATAGCCGATCGGTTGCAAGCTGGCCAACAGCCGCCACCGGACAACAAACAATACATTAGTTTAATCGTACGTTGCTAGAAAGGAAACTAATAGGAAATAAATGGAAACTATTTGAAATTATTGCGGTAAATTTGACATCATCATATAATATAATTTTATTGCAGCAGCATAGCTATAACCGGGTGTCCCAAATTACATCTCTTCTTTTTATTTTTTTATTTAAAGTTTGTTTGTATATCAAACCGCTCATTCGATCGCAATGAAATTTGTTGCACATAGTCTGAGCACCTTTGAGAAGTTTTTGAGGACGATGAGTATGATGGGGAGAACATTTCTGCCAAACCAAAACGTTCAAACTCATTTTAATGGGATATAGAACAAAGATAGATCCGCCTCTAAAAAGTCACAAAATGACCAAAGATATATTCTAAACTAGGAGCAGGAGGAAGTAAGTAAGGGAGACAATTTCTCAGTTTGAACTCGATTTTGGTGAAATTTAAAATATAGACACGCCTTTGTTACACAGAGAATACAGATTCGTTGAGACAACCGAATTTGTTGCCAATTGAATTTTGGCGGTTGCACCAACTATCATAGAATTCTGGTATAACGACTGCAATTTTCTTGTAGTACAACTATATTTTTAATCATTACCACTAACCAATTAGTTGCAACAACAGATAAAATTGGTTAACAGAGAAAACAAATTGGTTTAGAAACCTGAACTAGTTGCTAATCGAATTAATATAATTCGTTAACTTCATGCCAGTTTTTCGTTAAACATAATGCTGATAGTCTTTTGTTATTTACTTATTAAAAAAAAAAAATTAACAATAATAGACAATTGTTAATACGAACCGATTAATCGGTTGGGAATATCAATCAAACCTTAATATTTAATTTAAATTTGCTGCTATAAACTATGATGGTTACATTAACCTCTAGTTAGTTGACACAACTGATAGAAAGTCTTCATTTTAACGTAAATGTAGACGGACAATTTTTTTAGTTGCCAATACCGAAAATTGGGACTAAAATCCAACTCCTAATATTTTATTCGGTTATGCTAATCAATCAGTTAATTAGTCATGACAAAAGCATACGCTCGGTTGATGCAATCAATTAAAGTATTGTCACAATCATATTTTTGTTACAATTATGCCCTTATGGCAATGAAGATGCATTGTTTTTTGGATTAACAAAAAATTGATAGCGTGAACTGAAATATAGTTAATGTAAATGATATTTTATTGGACTAACCGTTTTCCAACCAATCTTTTTTCTTGGTTTACCTTCTGAAAAGTAGGACAAGCAAGGGGGCAGGGTATGAGTTCTGCTACTCTGTAACTTTGAAATCGATTTTAATGAAACTTAAAGCACAGGTATCCCCTCATTTAGAAGAAGTCACAGGCTATGTACCTAATTTCTGCCCCTACACTGAAAGAAAAACAATTCGTAACGGGAATGAAAGCGTTGCGTTGAACCCCTTTCATTAATGCAACGACCAATTCCATTCATAAAATGAAACATTACGTTATATTCAAGCAAATTTCATTAATGGAATGAAACCATTCTAGTGCTTAATATTTTACATTTTGTAGTATCATTAATGTTACGAAAAAATGTTCATTTGGGTAACGAAATGAAATATTTTCGTAACTACAATGAAAAAAAATCTTCTGCTGCTCGCTAGTAGGCAGTTTGTTACCCTTGTAGACCCAGGTTCGGATCCTGGAGATAAGTCAAAGATTTTTTGTAATATATATATTTATTTTTAAGTTATAACTTTTACAAATAAATTAAATAATGTAGAATTAATTAGATCAATTAAATAATGTTGAATATCTAAATAATATTTGAGGGTGTTGTGGCTGCAGCGGTAAGCGCGTTGACTACCACGCGATGAGTTCCAAGTTCAAATCTTACCCGGGGAAGCCAATTATACAAATCCATACAAGCATTTTTCTGATACCTGTGGCATACGTAAGTTGAATAATTATATCAAAAATTAATAAAATACAATGATAATTAAAAACATTAAATTAATGAATCAGAGTCATTACAACAATGAATTATGTTGTTTATTAATACTAATCACTAATAATTAAATACTGTCATGATATACATGAAGAATATTGTTAATTCAATGAAATATTTCGTTAAAAACATGTAAGACTAACTCACTTCATTGTATAAACTAAAAAAGTTTCATTGCAATAATTACATTTTTCATTTAAAATATGAAAATGTACGTTGCTTAGTACAAAAAATGTCGTTACATGAATGAAAATATTTCGTCGTATACATGAAATTTTTTCAGTTAATGAAACAATTTTCGTAATATGAATGAAGCGTTGCATTGGTTGAAAAATAATGACAAAATCATAAATCTAATGTCCAAAATCATTGCATTTACGAGGGATTTTCTCTCAGTGTACGGCACTTTCAAAACAATGCTAATGAAATTTAAAAGATGATGGATATAAATTTGAAATACCATGGGGGTAGCGAAGCACACTGGGTGTAGCTACTACATATACTTATAAAAATACGTTTTTTTTTAAATTTGTGTTAAAAAAATTGTTCAGAGATGTCTACTACCGAAATGTCTTAACGAATACGGTATGGCAAGTCTGACTTCAGAAAAAGTCGAAAAATTTGGCTTGGGGGTTTCACACGTACGCTCATATTTAATAATGCGTTAATAATTTCGAATGAATTATTCTAAAATGTGTTGAAATATACAAATACACACATTAGTTAATGAGAGTAATTAATAATAATTAGTTAATGAGAGTAAATGATTAAATAAAATGAAGATTATTTAACAAAAACACATGTATCTACGATATTGAGGTCAAAGAAGGCATACTAATTTGTTTCGCTTTTAGATTCCAAAAAAAATTGTTAGAAAAAACTATGACGGTATTTAAACTAATAACGTTTATGCTCGAGTTAGTTTTTTAATTATTTTGTTCGAACTTATTTTTTTTTGTCTGTTTGCAATTCATGTGATAATTTTTAGACTTGCGTCGAACTCATATATACAGAATGAATGTTTTTTGGCACACACACCTATGATCACACCTACATATGTATGCAATTCAAATGGGTTTTATCATAGGTTTGTATCAAAAACGACCTAGTGAATGGGGGTCTATTCTGTAATTTAAAACGAAAGCAAATGCTTTCCAATTTGCCTGCAAGTAACATACAATTCCGAAAGCATTTTCTTTCGTTTTAAATTATAGAGTAGATCTCTAGGTCTACAAAAGTATAGATTACACAACTTAATTATGATTAAAAGCTTTTTTTCAAAAATTTTAAATGTAACAAATTATCGAGAAAAAGTCTCTTGTGGCTTCGTTCTCAGCTGCTGAATTATTTTATTTGTAGGAGTTGGCAGCTGTTTACTCGTGAGCCGCGTTGTCAACTGACGTAACACTTTCGAAACTATGGGCTTGTCCCACGATGTCGACAACGTTCGACTTATTGCACACTTACATTTGAAACAACAACAAAATCTTAAAATTTGTTTTTTTTTTTGGAATAAAAGGGACAGGCCATATGTCGCCGTAGTGTGCCTTGATATTTTCTTAAGGGTGGGGTGATTTTGACTGGTATCCTACATTCGTCAAAAAGTTTAGACAATAATGGATAGCCCTCAGCTGAGCGTCTGCGTTGGTGACAAAGCAAAGCAAATCATGTACGAGTAAATATGCGTTTCTCGTGTAAAGTCATAGAAGAAGATATTAAATATATTTTACTATCTATGTGTCCGAAAAAGTGCTGATTATATAACTGCTGCTGTAAGGCAACATGTATTTCATTATGCATTGAATCTGGCTAACGTTTAATCACCAATCCAAGCAAATGTGGCTACCACATGCATACATCGTGAATATTTCTATGTATGTATTCGTACGTGGCATGTATGTATTATAGGGTTGCATTTGTATACTCGTTTGTATAGCCAAAACAAATATACCATGGTATGTACCATATAATTGTAGTGTGAGCGACAGGACTACCCTGCAGAAAGTGCGAATAGTGAAATTGTGATGATTTACTAGTGACGTTGTTAGCAGTACTACTGACCAGTTGTACCCCAGCCAATATAATCATCTATTGACATTTAACATTAGCTTGTCATTCAATGACAATATCCAAAATCCACCCATAGACTATAGCACTACTGACTTATTAGTTCTTTCGGAACCACATGGAGACATTGGCACCAAATATTCACTAGTAAATTTTAGGGCCTCTAGTCTACAATATCGATATAGCCTCTGTCGTTGTCAATAGTAAACTTATAGTGATTTTCTAGTGACATTGTCAATAGTGCAACTGACTAATTGTAGCCCAGCCAATGCAAATGCCTGTTGACAAATAACACAGGGTTGTCATTCAAAATCTATGAGTAGACTTTAGCACTACTGAGAAGGTAGTTCTTTTACGACCATATGGAGATATTTGAACCGAAGAGTCACTCGTAGATTTTAGTGACGTTCGTCTACATATATTTATTTAATATTATTGCACAACATAATAAAAAAGAAAAACAAACTATTGACGCGTTCATTGACAATATCACCACAAATACACTAGAACTTTTGTCTCTAACGCATCTCTACTCGCGCATAAAAGGAAAGTTGTCGACATTTTAACTAGTGCAATTGTCTCTGGAGAAAGAGTATTGACATAGAGACATATGGTTCTAGGTTGACTAGAGGGTAGTATAAGAGTTATTGTGTGTGCGTGCTTTTCCAAATTAAAATACAATTAAAACAAATAACAATTGCTTATTGTATTGCTGCTGAGCAACTGTTTGATCTGTTTTTGCCCAAAAATACATATTGTAATACAAATATATGAAAAAACCACTATTGAAACAAATACATGATGTGCAGATGTATGTACGGACGTTCGTTATGTTATTTTGTGGCGCAGCCAAAGTATAGAGAGAGAAAGAGACAATTTTGCTCTGAGAGTAATTACAAATGCATGTGTTTCATGTACATGTATCATTTACTTACATGTGTATGTGAAATTTTACTTTCATTCATTCATTCATCAGCCATGGATTTTTTTTTTCAACACACCATGTGGTACTTATGTTAAAACAAGTTTTATGTATCTTATTTTTTATAGAAAAACAAATGCATACAAACGTGTTTTTCTCATTTGGTCATTGCACAACCATACAATAACTGCTTTAAAAATCAACATTTACAACTAGTAAAAGAAACGCTAAATAACATATTTTTTCACACAACAACCAAAAAACACGCAAAACTGGTGCAAACAGATGCATCTGTGCAATGCTATAGTATGTATATGTTTGTGTGCAGGATATTTGGTGGAAATATAGGGTATATGAGTAGCGTTGTAAATAAGCAAACGTATTTCTGCTACACATAGCCACTGCTTTACACACACACACACACGTACACACATGTACACTGTACACTAGAGAATACTCGTATGTGCAGCAACTAACTAATGGTAGCAATAAATCGCTAAAAGCAAATAAATCAGAATACGAAAAAATTCTACTGCTTTTGGCTTCGTTTTTCGACTTTATTTACAAACTCATGCATCAGTTAAATAAATCCTTTTCACTACAAAATGCAAACAAGGATGAAAGCATACAAAGTCATACAAACATTGCATACTTGCACTGAGGGAAATATTTTCTTTAGGCCAATATAAATACAAAAGTATGAATATTGCCAAAAGAGGCGTACACAATTTTTAAACCTTTTAAAAGGGAGCCTGAAAGTATTTAATCGAACGCTGTAAAGCAAATGCATAAATTTGGCCCAATGAATTTCCTAAGTGTATTGTCTCTAATAGAATCCGGTCGATGGTTTTACTTTTTGGAGTCTATAACTATGTAAAAGTATTTATGTATATAAATCTATTGGTAAGGTTTAAAATTTAATGCTTGAAAGTCTTTTGCACCATTTAAATATTTTCTATAATAGAAGCCATAAGACAATACTAGTGTCTAGCGATAAATGGATTATAGATATGTGTACGAAATCTAGCAGATTTCTTTCTAAAATTTATGTCATTTATGCGTTAAGTACATACACGACAGCAGGCTACAGACTAGCGGCAATAATTGTCGCCGTGTACTAAACTACTTAATTATTTTGCAAACGGCAGCTGTATAACAAGCAACAGAGAAATGCCAATGAGTTCTAAAAAATAAATAAATAAATGAAGAAACATTAGTAAATAGTCTTAATTTTAGTAACTGCGTATACTCATCATTGTAGCGCAAACAATTCGTACACTCACATCCCAGCAAAAAATTACACATTACCATTGGAACTACATACCTGCCATATAATGACTTACTTTTCTGATTACCAAATTTCATTACTCCTTTACAAATCACATTACATAAAATTCCAAAAAATTTCGTACAATTTGATAAATTAGAAGAATGATTCTTTTAAGATTTAATAGATTACATGAACATGTTGCCAAATAAAAAAAAGTAAATACTTCTCAAGAATCGACTATTTTACTCTCACGCCTTGTTAAAATCATTAAGTTGGTAATCTAGTAGGGAAGAGCTTCCACCGAAAATGCTTTATTCCAAGCCCGATTACCTTTTTTGAAATTTTTTGCTGGGATATTTTCTCTCAAGCAACTATGACTATGGCCGATTCCAATACACAAGAGCATCCTCAAATGCATTGACTCTCTTTAATACTTATAGTTTTAGTATGCGTATACTCAGGCTATGGATATGTAATATACGTATGATACTCGAGATGTTTATTCATCATTCGCCACATGCATTTGTGTATATAAAAAAGAATGCAAGATTTGTGGGTGTTTTGAAAACTTACTTTATGTGTGTTTGTGTAAAGAAAATAGCCCTGTATATACGCATGTGTAGTAGATTAATAATCAAAGTAAACTAAATTTTGCTCGAAATCTCGTGTTTAATATATTTTGCTCAAAAGTTAACTGACTTTTAGACTTATTTTTGATAACATACTTTTATTGTTCATTCTTACTAAAAATTTTCCTTTCTTGCTGCTCCGGTTAAAGAAAGTCTCCGCATCTAGCTTTTCGTATTTGGCAATTGCTCCTATTGCATATTTTTTTTGTGTAGTATATTGTATTATTAATTTAAATTGAATTTCATATTCTTCTTTAAGAATATTTTCATTTTATATTAGAAACTTAATGCTAATATTTTTCTTTAAAGTTTAAACAAAAATTATATTTCCCATCATTTTAAACTCAACACTTGCAGTTTCCATTTACATTAAAAAGGCAGACTTGTGAAAAAAAAATTATATTAAATTATGCAAACGACACATAGCAACACCGAACGAACGAAGCCAAACCAAATGACAACGACACAAATTCATGGTTGGCCGCAAAATCCATGTGTGTAAAGCCAAACGAAATTTATAGAGAATAGAAATGGAAAGAGTGAAAACTGCATGGGATTAAAAATAAAAATAAATTAAAAAATAATTTATAACCCAAAACCAAAATATGAGTTAAAGGTTTCTCAAAATTCACTACGATAATCACACGCATGTATGTATGTGTGCATGTATGTGTGTGTGTGTGTGTGTGTGTGTATGTGTGTATTTATGTACATATGAACAGATTTATGAATAATTTCAACTTAACACCCGTGTAACATGCGGTACGTTGGTGACAACATTCTCTTTTATACAAAAATCGGTAGATATGTAACTGAACCAAAAAAAAGAAAATCATCAAGAATCTTTTAAAATGATCTTAAGGATGCAACATAATTTTATTTATTGCAGCCCTTAAGAGAGGAAGAAAAAAATATTAATATAAAAGTTATTGTTTTGCGATTGGCACTCGACTCTCGTTGCTGGGTGAGTGAGTATTTTTGCTAGAATCATTCATTAATTCATTCACCTTAAGGGGTTATTTTCTTTTTTCTATTATTTTTATTTTATTGTAACAAAAAGCACGATCGGCTGAGATTATTATAAAGCAGTATCTGTCGTTTTTTAAATTTATTTGACATTATTTATTGCCCATAGATCATGTTTGAGAAATCTTTAAGCAACTGTAGCATTATAATTATAAATCTTTTATGTGTGGACACAGAGCAGAAATTTTTTTTATTAAGGATACGCCATAAATTATTATCCTTAACCAGTTGTTTATGTGCTTTCTGTTAAACGAAAAAAATAATAATAATATAACTCATGATTTATTTGTGTATTTATTGCATTAATAAATATGTTTTCGTTTATTAAAAAAATTTAAATGATACGTATAAATTGTTCAACACATTTGTGTGTGTGTGTGTGTGAAATCTAAAAAAATTAAAATTTGAATATAACTTGATTTATTATAATATAATATCCTGTAACCATATAATATAATTTAAGTTCAATAACTAGATGCTTTTAAGTTTCTTTGGAAGGAGCTTGTTCGCTTAAGGTCAGTCAATCAGCATCTACTAAAGAAGAATATTTTCTTAAATTTAAATAGATAGTTTTATTTAGAAAAGTAATTTGAAATGGTGAAAAAGTACAAAAATTATACATAGGAAGCTTCAATAAGACGTTTGTCCTGATTCAGATTGGAACTACTTGACAGATGACAAGTAAAAATTACACCATTAAAACAATTAAATGATACTCCAACAACACAAGGAAATTATTAAAATTCTGTGCATAAATGGTGAATATTTCGCGTTCGCAGTTCGCAATGCCAAAGCATTTTTGGTTTGTCGGGAACCACCTTCTCGGCTGGTAATTGTAAAACAAGTGGAATAATTTGAGCTGCTGATCCAAGCTAGTGATGTGAAGAATCAAACTCGTGCACGTCGCTCAAGAGAACAACTTGCAATATTGCTGATGCACCCCATAATGTTGAAGAATATACGGGTTGTATTATTCCCGGGGCCCGTTCCTCAAAACTACAAGTTGAAAATCTACAAATAAATTAAACGCAAAACAACAACAAAATTTGTAAAAGTGTTGTTGTTGGTTTGTGTGTATTTTACTTGTAGATTTGTAGCTTATAGCTTCCAGAAATGGGTCCCTGGTCGATCTTTAGAATTTGGCATTCAACAAACAACATTACACCGTCACCGTCTTTTGTATAAAGGCTAATTTCTTTAAGGCCTTTAAAACTCAGTTAAAAAAACTCCAACTGAATATCAAAAAGGCCATGTCTTTGCTAATTCAATCCTTGAAATGCATCAAACTACTCCGAAACTGTATCGAAAAATCATCTTGAGTCAAGGTTACTTCAATAAGCAGCATTAACGCATTTAAGGCTCGGAAAACCCAGGAATGATTGTTGAAACATCTCTGCATACTCAATGTGTGACTGCTTGGTTCGGTTTTTGTCTGCCAAAGTTATAGGACCGTTCTTTTTCGAACATTTGGCCACTGAGTTCTTGTGGTTGAATCTTTACATCTTTTGTCTTTGAATTGATTCAAGGCCTCAAAATTGGAGTTCCGACAGTTATCGAGGACATGGTGGGTTGCTTTGGTTGCGTGGCTGCCTGCTAGTTCAAAGCAATCAGTTAGATTTCGTTTTCATAATACCACTCTACTCGTCCGAGTTCTATTCTATCAAAAAAGGTCTTGGTTCAATGTTAGATCCGTTGTACTAGTTCCTTGAGGTACCGCGTGGGGTTTTGCAGTTTAGAATGTATTTTCTAGAAATTTTTATGTAGGGTGCCGGCACTCTCAGAGCAGGTGAGAAATTGTCTCTTCTTTGCATTGTCCTTTGTAGCTGCGACGAAATATGTTATAAGGAAGACCTAGCCTACTAGAATATGTGCCAATTTCCTAGTGTACCGTCAATATCACGACATAGCATGTGATGCTCTTCCTATTTTTGCTTACTATTCATTTTAAGCGTAAATATGGAAGTACAGCCAAAACTCCCTTGCAATCCATTCTGAAAATATTGTTTGAGGATATTACGTTTCATGGTGCTAAACGACACTGCGACTAACAATACATCAGAGGCATCCATACCTTATTCAGCTTTGGATAGTTCGTTCATCCGTCTACTTATTGTGGATGAAGTTACTATTTGCAGGAACAGTGATAAGAGTAGTGTTGGTCTGACGAGAAAGTACGGATAATCAAATTCTTAAATGTATTAACTAAAACTGTCGACAAAAATACAAATTTTTTCTCGAGCATTTTTGTTGCTCTGCATACTACCTGCCTCTTCTGGGGCCAATAAATATTTCAGCCTGAAATACACCTCAATCAATGAGGAGTACGGTACGCACATATCACTTGAGCAAATATCAGAATTTGCGGCGAGGACACACAGCTGCAAATGTGTGGATTGCCGATTTAAATTTTCATGCAGAGAATATGGTCCTGCAAGCGGCTATATCCGATGTAGCCATTTGACTGATATTGTTTTCCATTATTAATAACTGTGACAGCCGCTTCTTTATAATTAAATAAACATTACAAACAAAATAAAAACTCTTATTTGAAGATTTTTCATATCTTTGCTTTGAGTATTGAAACACTTACAACATTCATCATTATCAGTTGGTCCTTCGCACCAGCTTTAGTTTGCTTGAGCTGCAATCTTTCACATTTTTAAAAGTTATGAATATTATTGAGCAAATTTTTAAAGATATTTTATGCTGAAGTGCACTTGCCTTCCCCTTTTTTTAGTTTTACTTCTCTAGCTAAAATTATTACATAATAGCTTCTATGGCAAGACTCCTCATATATTTGCCCCAACAACAAGTTGTTCTCCCCAACAAACACACGATATTGTTATTAAATATTTTTTTTGTGTGTTACATTTAAATATGATGTCATCTTGATGATGATTAAATCCTTTATTGAGGAAATTCATTAAGATCCTTCTCGATATCAACTAATGTTGCTCATCAATTTGTTGTTATTGTTGTTGTTGTTGCTGCTGTTTGTCTGCTGAGAAATTCACAAATATTGGAAAAAGAAAAAAAAAAGAAAAGAATTAAATTAATACGAGTAACTAACTGGTGTGAATAAAATGATGAGTTTTTGCGGTGACAAGAGCACAGCAATATTTATCAAGAGTCTGTCTGTTTAGTTAAGGATTATCCGCTGCAATGTGTTGAATTATCAAATGATGACGTTGGCAATTGTTGTTGCTTTGTTTTTATTATACTTATGTGCTTATGTATATTATTTGATTCTGTTTTTTATTTTTAATATCGGTGTTAATATTATCTGCTGAAGTGCTGATAGGTTGGATGTTGTTATTGTCACTGTTACATACACGTTCACTTAATCTCTGCTAAAGTGGCAGCAAGTGGCAAAAGAGTCACTAAGCTAAAACAATAGAGGAATTAAAATTTTCATAAGTTTAGAAAAGAGTGAGTTTTAGAGTTTTAGATATTTTATTGTTAAAAAGTTTATTTGGGAGCCTAAAATAGAGTCTGTATATTTTTTTTTTTTTTTTTTTGTCTAATTTTATGATCAAAAGAAATTTTGTACGTGGCGGTGTGTGATTGTAGCCGTGATTTTATGTATCATATGGATGACTGTTTTAGTCCCTTCTAACGTTTCGTTGCTTGTCATACTCTTAAGAGTCTGAGCGAACTTAAGTCTTTGGTTTCTATGGCTGCAAATTTAACACATGCTCTCATATATTTACTAAATTGTAGTAAACAGTTGTGTTTGTTCCACCTTTTGTTGCTGCATTCAAAGGAATATAAGTCTCCTGCCTTCCCTTTCTGCTATTTTATTTTATTTTTTTTTTTTTTTTTTTGTTAAGTACACAAACTCACTGAGGAAGTACTTGGGCGCTTTGGTCGTTTTTATTAAGTTCGCCACGGGAATCTTTAATCTCTATGGACTGTGATGTTTACATACTTATTGTACATGCATGGAATTTTGTTGTTGACACATGTAGATGTGGAGCAGTACATATGTGTACACAAATGTCAAGTGTTTAGATACAGTTGGGAGCATAATAAAGTGATTGGATTCGAAAATACCTTATAAGTGAAGCGAAGGCTTAAATAGTTGTAGGTTGTCTACGGCAGGGTACATACCGTACAGCAGCTACATCCAAACACACATACTCTGACATTGGATTTGAGATAAACAGCTATGAAAGCTCTTATAAGTGGTTCGTATTTCTTTGCAAAGTAAGCAGCAAACATTGTTGTCGCTGCGATTTGACTCGCTGTTGTGCTCTCGTGGGTGTGAAAGCACAAAGGTCTTTTGTAAAAGCTCGCATTTTGTGTATATGGCTTCGATATAGCTGCTGTACAGTAAAAACAGTTCGGTGATTACCAATTTATATATCCCAATATGGTATAATTTTCTTATATATATTTTTTTTTAGATCACATTTTCATTCCTTTAAGGTGTAAATTGTACATGTATGGAAAGTTGGGCCTTGTCAAATGTGAAAACAAAAGATTTCTACCGCTAACAAAAGCTGATCCCAGAAGCAATAAAGACGCTCTCATGCCCACGAGAGGAAAAGCCTTTTGCCGAACCAGTTAAGAGGCACCAGTGAAATACTATCGGTGGGATTCTAACATTTTATAAGCCCGCTAAAACTTTAAATTTTAAAAAATAAAAAAATTGCAATGCAAAAAAAATGTTATTCAAGAGATCGATACATAGAGTTAACCGCAACTGTTCTTGATGAAGCTCATTATGGACGTCTAATTTATAGCCACTCTTTTGAGCATTACTGACCGTATGTCATGAATAGCATTAATTGGACAGTGACTGCAAGAAATAAGTCAAATTGCATGACCTTGGAGGCCAATTGATAGATCCTCTTTTCAAAATTAAATTATCGCCAAACTAGCATTTCAGTAAGTCAATGATTGCACGTAGCGCCATCCATATTTTCATACAAACAATCACTGATCATGGTGTAGTAACGATCCCCATTAACCGTAACAAGAGGTCTGTCGACATTTTTTTGAATCAATGAGGTCCAATAATGCTACCAGCACACAGTGAAGTCAAATCTTCTTTTTACGAGGATTAATTTTCACATATAGACATTTATAGTACTAAGAGTCACTAAATTTTAGGTGGATAACTCTTAGAATAAAGTACATGTTTCGACAAAATCTTGGTGGTGTAGGAGGGTGGAAGGGGTACCACCATATAAAGTAATTATTATTTTTCCTATATCTGCCGAAGAACAACAGTGAGGCGCACTAGATTAGATGTGGATAACTCTTAAAACAAACTACGTGGAGTCGGGTACCCACCATGCAAAGTGACTCATAATTAATTATAGTTTCTGATTGTTTTTTTTTTTTATTTATAAGAAATAGCAAAGCAGCAGCGAAATGCATATAAACGATGCTGACTCAACAAAACAAGCAAATATTCATAAGTTTTTTATTCACGCACACTCCTGATGAATTGCCTGCCATAGTCACACGAATACAAATTATACAAAAATAGATTATTTAACGAACCTAGAAAAGTTAGATAAGTACACACAAGTTATTTTTTAATCATGACTACTGCATTGCTCAAGCATAAGAAATCACGGCATCTGCACAACAACGATAAAACTGTACACTAACAGTAAGACGTTGCTGACACCTTATTGTTAGTAAACTCAACGCGTGAGTGCACTTCCAATATAAACATTGAAAACAAAAGCACTTCCACGAATAATTAATGTTATAAATGAGGATCTGGAGAACAAAAAAAAAAGAAAAAAAAACTAGACATGTCCTCAGTTAATGATTTTTTTTAGTTTTTTCGGACTCTCCAAGGACACATCTATGAAGTCACGAATTATTTTTCATACAAAACCAGTTCGATTCTACCTTAAAAAAATAATGAAAACAGACTTTTCCTTGGTTGTACTTGTACGGCAAGGCGATAGTTTTAAATTCAATTCAGATACATAAATCTGAACTGAGACTGTTTCTACCTTATTTGTTCTTACAAGCACTTGAACCTGAAGAACACGAATCAATTAAATAAAAACACCTTGAATGCATTAAAAAATTATTGATTAATTTCTTTATTTTTCATTCTTATATACTAAAATAGTGTTACAATAAATTGATTTAAATTGCTTAGTAAGTAGAATAAACAACGTTTACATAATTCCTTTTTTAACCCCCGACTAAAAAAAGGGGTGTTATAAGTTTGTAGTGTATGTCTGTGTGTCTGTGTATCTGTGTATCTGTGTGTCTGTCTGTGTCCACGTACAGGCCAAACGGCTGGACCGATTTTCATTTAGTTTTTTCTGTTTGAAAGATGACTTGATCGAGAGGGTTCTTAGCTATGTTTGAAAAAAATCTTTTCTGAAATAAGTCGGGGGGTTTTTAAAATTTTTAATTTTTGTTATTTTATTACAAAATTAAAAATATTAATTTCTGTCTTGTCATCAACAATGGTTATTGAATTTAAAAACAAAATTAGGTCATAATAAAATGTTTAATGGTTAATTAACTTAAAACAAAATTAAATGTTAAAATAATAAAAACGTTTAATCAACAATAATGGTTAATTTAAACTTAAAACAAAATTAGGCAATGTTTTTTAATGATAACTAAATAAATATAAAAAAAAAATAAACAATTATGTTGATGTAAGTATCAACAGTACCTATCTAGAAAGTTCAGTAATTTGTTAACGGGACTAGTCTGGTTTTGTTCGCCAGCTCCTCAAATTTATTCAAATCAGTTGAAGGAATACCTGAACTTTGTGGTTGCATGGTTAGACTTATTACTTTTTCAAAATTACTTGAATTAAATAAGATTTACTTACGCAAAGTTTTTAGCTTTTTTTGTTAATTTTTTCAGTTTTTTTCTTACAATTTTAAACTTTAACGCTCCATTACAAAAGCACCGTTGCCTATATGACACTTACTTTTGGCATAAGCGAGTACTACCAGTTTTCACGGTATTTTAATTTTTTTTTAATTAATCCGCGAAATCATGTGCAGCTTGTAAATAGCATAAGTGTAAGTCTTAAGGATTTGGTCAACTGTGATTGCCCCTACTTTCATTTCTATGTATTCCATTTCACAAGCTCTGCTATTGTGCGTTTCGCAAATTTTTATCCCAAGGTGTTGCAGCGCCCCTAGTAGGCGAAGTGATTTTGTATAGATATTTTTTTCTTTATTTTGCTTTACTGACAATTCTCTGCTACAAAATCACTAAAGTATTGGGCACTAGCATAGCCACTAATGTATAATAAAAAAATTCTATGATATTGATATCTCTGGGTCTGGTCTGGAATCAAACTCGGGCGCTCGATCATTTGCTTAGTAGTCAACTCAGCCAACACCATGAATTGAGTAAAATCAACAAAAAAATTATTTCTGAAGTTTTTTTAGAGTTCTGCTAAAGTATTTATGACCTCCACTGTTATAGCACATATGTATATGTATGTACGTTCTTGTATGGCTTGCTTAGGATTTGTTATGCAAAAAATTATTAAATATTTCTCATTAAACAAAATATCTGTGCACTGTATGCTTTAGCTTTCTCTTCCCCCAATTTTCTAATTTTCGCAACAGTTTGAGTGAAATTTAATCCGTCCATTTATGTGAAGTACTGGGCACAAATGCGAATTCAATTTAGTTGCGACTCATGTACGGGCGAGGTATTGTTTGGAGAAGTGTTGGATTTGTGGTTAATACAAAAAGTAGTATTCCTTGGCAACAAAAAGTTCTAAAACTATTCCAATATATACAATATACATAAGTGCTCTCCGAAAGCCAACTTTTCATGTATCCACTTAATATCAACTCACTGTTCTGTGGGGTGAACAAAAAAAAAAAAAAAAAAAAAAAAAAATATTGTTTAACTGATTATAAAGATGTTGGGTTATTAACTTTAATACACATGAAAACTCACACCCGAAAAGCATTCACACTTAAGCCTTTGTAGGCAGCTTAGGTAAGCTTAAGTCATCCTTTTGGGCTTTCGGGCTTCCAGCAAAGTGAAATTAGTATTGGCCGGGGTGGGGAGGGTGTGAACGTAAATATGCTGGATTATGTGAATGGAAATGGAAATGGTGAGTGAGTGAGTCTTGTTAAAAGTTGCACAAGATAATCCAACTTTGATTAAGTAATTTCTGCTCACAATACATTTGGTGTTAAAATCCCGTTTATATTGTTGTTCTCGCTTACATTTCTTTTCTTCTTTTCATTTTTTTTTTGCAGCCAAACTTGCAGTCTTACTTTTGCAAAGGATAAATGAAGTAGACAGGGTGATTATCAATGTTTGTCAGATTCATATAGACAGACAGATACTGTTTTTTTTTAAAGCATCCTTATGCACAATTGAATGAATGACTGAATGGGTGATGGGACTGGCTGGTTGCTTGTGTTTGATTCAATATGTACGAATGGAAATATCTCATATGAAATTAAAATTACGCGAAATTGACGCAATTGTTATTTACTCTACCGGTACTTGTTCGTACTCGATTATGAGGAGTATAAATTAATATTTTGCACCGTTGGGGGTTTTATTTAATACAGTCGCTTTAAATCACATAAGAAGCTTTTCTGTTTTTTTTTCTTCTTTCTTTTATTCCATTTCAATTGTATTTCATTGAAAATGGTTGTATATTATGGATTCATTTTCCCCCTTTTTTTTCTAAAGTCACAAATGCTAACAATAAAAGAAAAATTTTACAAATTAATTGAATATGTGCTACATTAAATATTTTTAATGAAATAAATTTGAAGAAAAGACTATGAAATATTTCATAAAATTGAAACAACAAAAAAGCCATAAAAACTCATAATAAGGCGGGTGCAATTTGATTTAAAAATCATTTGATGCTATTGAAAACTGTTTAAAGAGTCTTGAGAGAAATTGTTTTAAAAAAATAGGCTGTTTTATATCGATTTTGTGTTTGACCCAGCTTAAGCTTAAAAAAAACAAATTTTTAATTAAATTCAATGTACTCAAAATCCCAAATATCTGTTTTGGTTCCACTTTAAGCTATTTTAAAATTTTATTTTTAATTATTGCCAAATTCAATATTGAAATATAATTTTAGTTATATATTAAATTTCTTCAAATAATTCGGTAGCCAAAGTTTAATTGATCGTAATATATTCCGTGCCGAACTTTAAATTTTCTTTAAGAGACAGAATTTCACCCAGTGCGAGTCACAGTGTGGTGTGCCGTTTCATCCAGCTGTAATGCCGGCCCATATTTTTTGATGATAATTAAAGCCAAATATAAATCTTCACGCGATTGCTCGAATATTTTTAGATGCAAATGAATGTCTTATAGGAATCGAACTTGCTTGCAAGAAAACGACACTAAAGATATTTTTCAAGCATACTTTTGGGAGCAATCAAATATAAACGTCTGTTTTTATAAAACGAAAAGAGAATTAGAGCGAAGACTTCCGGCCTATCCCACGATGTCACCAGCAAACATTCGATCGACAACTTGTATTGCAAACAACAATAACATTAGAAAATTTGTTGTTGTTTTCAATATAAATATTTGATCGAACGATTCCTGGTGACATCGTGGGACAGGCCGTTGGACAATTTTGGTTCCCAACAGCATTAAAATATAATTCCAGCCTTTGCTGGATAAAATGCTTCAAACTATAAAATATGTTATTTTCACTGTTTTCACAAATTATATGGGAGCTGTGGATACGTTCTTAAGCAAGTTATTTTTCATAAAAAAAGTTTATATTTCTTACATTTACCCAAAAAACCTCATAACTCAAAAAATTGAATTTTTGAGTTAGTGATGGAGAATTAGTCCTCATATCATTCTTTTTATTGTGTAAAAACTATATACAAATGCTTTGCTTACTAAACGCTTGAAAGCCAAATAAAATTCACTTTTTCTTTTAGGTTGTGTGTAAATTGAAAACTACAAACTCGTTTTCTGGCAAACTGTTTTTTTTTACTTATGATGTTTGAGTAAATGAGTGATATGTTGTGAAGTTTTTTTATTCTGCAAGAAACTATGTAGTAATATTTCCCACTCCAGCAAAACTTAATAATAATAAGGTTTATATTTTGTATTTATTATATTCATACAAGCACTAGCTAGCAGTCATTAAAATATTTAATATGATATTAAAAATAGATTTAGCAAACAAGAAAGCCGTTGTGGCTTTTTTTTATCAAATACAATAACTTTGCATTTCTGAGCTGTGCGAATCATTAAAAGGTACTTAAAAAATCCTCTTAAGTGACACATCTGCTAAACTCACAACAAATTGAAAGAAAAGCTCTCATTAAGCCAGCCATAAATAATTAACAAAACAATTTATTTTCAAGGATATAAAAATTGAAACAAGAACACACCAGCATAATTTTTTATATTAAAAACCAGTAATTGCTGGCTTTTGCTTTTGGAATGTTACAAATTAGAAAAGAAGAAAAAAAATCCCTATAATTATGATAGAAAATGGAAAAATATAAGCAGAGAATATTGCAAAGGCCACTCTCTACCTCCACGCTCGCCATGTCAACATCCATTTCTTTTTTCTTTTTGAATAATTTCTGCATTTAGTTTACGAATCATTAAAAGCAAACAATCCTTTCAAGCAATTTTTTTCGTACTTCTTCTCTTGCAGCACACATTGCAACGCACAACAAACAAATCGCACCGTATCACATCAAATCACATCACATCACATCACATCATTAGTGGACATCATGTTAACATTTTTTAGAAAATACTTAAGCTTTTCTTTTCATTTTATAAAATCAACAACAAACAATTTCACATGAATCGTGGAATGGTTGGATGGATGGTGGGATGTATGCTGGGGATTTATGCATCACAAATCTAAGGTAAGCGAGGAGGCATGTTTATTTTTATTTTTATTTTTTTTTAGTAATTCAAATAATGGTTAGAGACTCCATTAAATGAAATGGCTGCACGTGTGATTCATTTGCCCGCAAAACCCTGTAATTAATTGCTGTAGCGGTTTCATGAAAATATGATGCAAAACATTGAAAAAAAAGAATTAAATAAATAAATCAGTGAAAATAAATACCTTCTCTTGATGTTGACATACCCCAGGTCTAGTGAACCTAAAATTGTACTTAAAATTGCCTTTTTTGCTTTTTGTTTGATTTGGCTTCACAAGCATATAAAGAAAACGGCTTGAAAACCATTTTAGCCATAAACATAATCAAACAAAGTGTTGTAGACAAACATGAGCAGAAAATGTGAAGCATATAAATTTTAAACGAAAATTATAATGAAGTAAAATGTCCGGAAATTATTATGCACCAACCACATTTGCGATAAAAGTTTTTTTTTAATATTCTAAGCAATACATGATGTCGCATATTTTTCTCTGAATTTTGCCGGGGGTTAAGTCTTAAGTAGTTGTTGTCCTTAATAAGACAAAATAACACACGCTTCTCGGACTAAGATATTGAAAAATAATGCACACAGAAAAAATTATCAATGTTAAAAGACCATGCAAAAAGTTTGATTGCAGATCATATGATTTGAAAGATTTAGAAGGAAGATAATGTTCTTTAAGTGTGTTGGTGTTCATTCGTTGCAATACACTGTGGTGCTCAGTTGTGTGATTTGTTGTTGTTGGTTTTTTATTCGTAAATAGCCGACAAACTTCGCCTTACTAGCGAAAAGTTTTTACTGCTGGCTAGTAGGTGGTGTGCTAGTCTTGTAGTCGAAAGGGTGCAGGTTCGAATCCTGGAGACAAGCCAAAATAACTTCAGAGTTTGTTTTTTTTTTTTGTAATTTTAACTTTCATTTCAAATGGATTTGATATTAAATAATCATTTAAACAATGTTCAATTAAGACTTTATTCGTGTGATTTTAAACAATATTTAAACTTGTTGTGGCTGCAGCGATAAGCGCGATGACTGCCAAGCAATGAGTTCCAAATTTTGGCTAGAAAAGCCAATACATAAACATCTTCCTGATGCCTGTGTTGCATGCATACATAGCGTTAGTTTAATAAAAATACAATGATTAATGTAGTAATTGAATTGAATTGATGTTGTTTTAACTTCAAATCATTTTGATTAAACATGGTTCTTCGTGTTATTTCATTATCAAATTTACTTTATTTTAACTTGAAATAACTTTGATTTAACAGTATAGGAATGTTAAATCAACACGAAATAAAGTTATTTCAAAATGAAATATTTTCTTTGAAGAATTGTAACTCATGTTGAGTTGATGTAAAATACATATGAAGAAAAATCATTGCTGAAAAATGTTAAATTAACCTTGTGTACGTAGATATTAATGTGAAATTTTTCTGGGCGTATAATCAAAGTGAAAGTAAAGACGAGAGAGTGAGGAACGGTTATTATCACTAAGTTTTTAGTTTATGTCGCATTTATTTCAAACGACTTTAAAGTTTTCAATTTGTTCGAACAATTCACTACATATTTAAATGTGGTTTTGTCGTCGCCTTGTAGCTTAACCACGTATCTGCGATGATTATGGAATGGAATCGATGGCACTCCTGATTAACCTTAGCTTTTCGGTGTAGTTATTCTCGTCAGGAAAGTGGCAGCAATATGTTATGGGTTTTCCGGATATTGCTAGCGTCAGCAATGCTATGGAAATTTTGTTGGTAGCACTCGTGATTAATCTAAGCCTGATGTTCATCGGGTGTTTGGCGTTGTCCATCTTTACTAAATATTCACAAAAAATAGGTACAATATTACTGAATCTAGGCAATATAATACTAAGTAAACAGTCAGGTGAAGCCACTGTCCCGAAACACTCAGCCAAAGCAATTATGGAAAACACTCAACCAAAGTCGTTGTGATGAAATAGCTTCCAAACTTCGCATAGGCTGACTTTCAAAACGTCAATTGCTTTGTGTTCGAAAAAAATTGTAGTATTTCATAATGCTACAGTACAAAATATTGACAATGTACACCATTTCAAAACGTTGTTGAAAAGTTTTCAGAACATCGCAAAAGAATAATCAGGGGCCTAATTTCTGCACTCGTGATCGGAATTGCATTCGAATAGAAATTAATTTCGATGGCAAGAAATTTTCTGATGATGTCACTCGTTACCAAGCGAATCGAGTTTTTGTTTCAGTGTTTGAAAAAAGGCAAATATATTGATACATAAATTTATTTCACAACACTGAATAAATTGTAAGCAAAAGCATATGTTGGTATAATATATGTACAAATGTGTACAAAAATATATATATGTGTACGTAAATACACACGTATATACAGAAAAAAAACCAATATACATATATAAATGTTATTTTCATTTTAATTTAATTAATAATTTAATAATAATAAATTAGTGTAAGGTTAGAGAACAGAGCACTAGGCACATTTTCGATTCTAATTTGTCATTTAGCTGCTCCCAGAGTTGGTTGATTTTTTTATTTTCCCCGACATCTCTTAGGTAAAATATTATTTGTGTTTTGTTATATTTAAAGTCAACTAGAAATTCTTTAATTTGTATTTTTTTATACGTACATTTGTGCATTCATTCATTTATAAAAAAATAAGTCAAATATTGAACATACATTCTCTTTTTCTTCTCTTTTTTTATGTTAAACATGATTTCGAATGGCTTTTTGCTTGCGAGTAAAAACACGAACGGTTGCATTCGAATGTATGCACGTTATCGAATGCTATCATTAGAAATTTCGATATGTGTTATTCGAAACCGAATGCGAAAATCCCAAAAGTTAAAAAACTCGCACATTCGAGTAATAAGTCGCTCTCAATCGAATGCGGGAATTAGGCCCCAGCACACCTGCTTAAAAGTTGGTGCTCCTATTTACAATGCTGAGCAACTTTGTATCCGTACCCGATATAAATACAGCATCCGAAAATTATACAAACACTTTGTATTGATACGTTTTGGAAATCAGCCCTACTTATGGAAATAATGTTTCATACTAATTGAGAGTTATATGCTTGTAAATATTTGTTTGGTTTGTTCATTACTTGTGAGGTATTTATAGTATGTGATGTGTGTGTGTGTGTGTTGTTGTGTGTCTACGGTACAGCACTGATTTGTTTTGTTATTGCTGCTTATACGTGTTGTGTGTGGTTGGTTATTAATTCATTTCGTAATGTATGCTCGAATATGTAAAAACGTAATACTCGTTACAAGATTTCGTTCGAGTTGTTGGAGACATTTTCATTAAACTTACTTTACCTTTTGAAATTTTCCTCTACAAAAATATAAAATAAAGCACAGCAAATAAGCAAACAAAACGATAAACAACAGAGATGAATCATTTTAAATAACTTTATTTAATAAAATATTGTTTGTGTATGAATACAGTTTTAGCTGGGGACCATGTATTTTTTTCAACGTCTTTCATTATGTTTCCTTTGAAAGTAAAAGTCAAACATATTCTTGGTCTGCATATCCTTGTGCTCACCCACCTTCATCTCAAACTAACTGCTGTCATAACACAAACCTCTTTGCAATTGTATTCAAAAGTAATTTAATTCTAGCTTTGACAAAACTATCAAATTAAAATGTCAATCAAGTCGCAAAAATTTTTCTACCAAATTCAAGTCAATAATTATAAATTTAGACATGTGATGAAAGTGAAATGTCATCAAGTAAAGTAAGTTAGTAGAGGAAAATGTTGCCAAAATGGTCTTGTTATACAATTATGTATAAGCAACTAAACAGGTTGCAGGTTGCCTCTTCATTACTTTAATTCAATGGGAAAACAAAACGAAGTTCCAAACAAAAGAAATTTTAATTAAATCCATAGAGAGTGTCTAGCAAAACTTTAGATCCTGCCACCTTTTGGGAATTTAAAAGCACAAATTACAAACGCACTTGAACTAAATCACAATAAAAATGTTCGTGAAGGCGTCAACTCCCTTTCATAAGCAGGACCAGATAAGACGAAATCATACAAAAGCATTTCCGGCCTTGTCATAATACAATTGTTAAAAATGGCAGCGGCGGCGGCAACATAATAATGCTTAAATACCTCAGTTTTTTTTTTGGGCACAAGGGGCAGGCAATACACATACATAAATACACACAGCTACAAAACACTAAAAGTCTATCAAGTTATTAATTTTATAAAGTGCAAATGCTGAGGAGAGAGAAAAAAATCAAAATTTTTACTAAAAGAAAAAAAATTACCATCACGTATGATTACGCACATTGTACGTTTGTGAGTTGTGATTCTTAGCCTGATGGAAATTAAAATTCCACACACACACACACAAACAAAAGAAATGAAAAAAAAAATTAGACAAAAAAAGTGGAATACTTTTGGGCTCATACCTCTTGAGGGAGAAAAGTGTAGCAACTACAAAAACAAACTGATTACTTTACGCAATCAAAACAGCAACCAAAAATCATGTGTCTACAATTTACTTACACGTACTTATGCTTTTCTATCACAAGGGTTGGTTGTTGTTGCTGCTGCGACGTGTATTCCCAGAATCATTTCTCTAGTGCAAGCAAATCGATCTAACACACTTTAAATTCATAATGGCAACGCTCGCATGTGTGGGGGCGTGTTGACCAAAACGCCTCCTCATCAGAATCCAATCAAATTAACTAAGACCGCCACATTGAGTTCACTACATGTAATAGCAACAACAACAATGACAACGACAACGACAAATAGTCCAAACGACAGACGTTAATTTCAATTTGATTTCCTTTTGGTCTGCTTACAAAACAAAAACCAACAACAACACCATTATTATCATCATATTTATTACAATCATGGCCATCATCATCAGCAGCAGCATCATCAGCATCATCATCACCATCATAGTCATCAATGACGACTGACTGTTGCTTGCCCCTGCTGCTGCTGCTGCTGCTGCTGCTGTTGCTGGTAGTTAGCGAGTGTGTTTGTTTACCACCGTAAGACTTCATTAGGTCAAAACATGCCACAAGGGGGACGTACCAACTTAATCAGGGTAAAACTATTAATTAAATACCAATTCATTTCCGTACAACGTATTAACCAAACACACACACACAAACACACACATACGATCCCTTGTGCACACATGTACACACACAAGCACATTCATTTCTTTATACTGTGATTTTGCTAAAATTAATCTAATTCTCCACCAACAAATCAAAATGGAAGGGAAGCCTTGTTATTCTTATAAACTTTTGATGATGATGATAACATCTTTTGTGCAAGGCAACTACCGGAAATTATTAATACTTTGAATTTAATTTAAACATCAGTTATTTATTTCGTTGCCAAAATATGCTAAAAGAAAGCTTAAATGATCTTCAAAGAAATAGGTTAAGTATGGCGAAGTGAAATCAAATCTGTAAATCGTTTAATTAATTACTTACTTTTTTTAGAAATAATAAAAACATATCTGCGCAATTTTGGGCGGAATTCCAACAGTAACAAGAGTTTTTTTTTACAAAATATACACTCAAAATATTCCATGCTTAAAAATACGAAATATTCTTTCGTAAAATAATTTTTGTGCAATAAATGAAAATTTTGTACATTTTACGAAAATATTTGTAGCATGTGCAGGAAAACAGATTTCGTAATTTTACGAATTTCGTTAATTTACAAAAATTATTTCGTACAAATATTTTTGTATATAGTATTTTTATTTCTTTGTATTCTTAAATCTACGCAAGTTTCGTGAATTTTACGAAAAAAAATTTTTTTTTTTTTTGAAATATAAGAATAAAAACTGTTGTTTTGTTTTACTTTTTAGGGTTCCGTACACCAAAGGTGGAAAGGAACCCTATTGTTTTCGCTACGTTGTCCGTCTGTCCGTCACACGGTATTTTCTCAGGAACCGTAAAAGCTACGGACCTGAAATTTGGACAGAGTATGTAGAACCTTGATCCACAACAAATACATGAGAATTAAAAATTAAAGGGTGTTCCAAAACGAGCAAAAAAAAATGTCAAAATCCCATGTAATATACATACAATTGTATGAACATATGTATATTGAAACTTGAAATTTGTAAAATTAGTGCATTTTTATACAGACTACAAACAATTAACACTAAAATTTAGAAAAAATTAAATTAAAGGGTGGTCCACCAGTTAATGCAATTTTGACTATGTAATTTTGACAATTTGCTATATCTTGGAAACCGTAAGAGGCAAACGCTTGAAATTTTCAAAAACGGTAAAACTAAAAAAACCGAAAATTATAAAATCGCCAAACCAAAAAAAAAAAAAAATCACCAAAAATCCAAAAAAATCGCCAAAACAAAAAAAATCGCCAAAATTAAAAAAAATTCTAACACTAAAATAAATCGCCAAATTCGAAAAAATCGCCAAAATGAAAAAAAACCCCGTCAAACTGAAAAAAAATCGCCAAAACGCGAAAATGTCGCCAAAACTAAAAAAATTTTTATATAAAAAAAACCGCAAAAATGAAAAATCACCAAAAATAAAAAAATCGCCAAAATGAAAAAACACTAAAAACCGAAAAAAATTGCCAAAACAAGTGTCAAAACTAAAAAAAGAGCCAAAACTTAAAAAAATCGCCAAAACCGAAAAAACGCGAAAACGCCAGAACAAAAAAACCGAAAAGACCCCAAAAACGAAAAAAATGCCAAAACTATATATTATATAGGATGAAGTTTGTATTAAATTACATGTCTAGTGTTCGTACGGAACCCTTCGTGCGCAAGTCAGAGTCGCACTTTACTGAATTTATTAATATTTTCCTCATTTATTTTCCTGTCATTGTATGTATCTAAATATTGTATAAAAAATTATTCAATAAATTTCAATTAAAATAAAAAAATTTTGTAATAAAAGATTAGTTTTTTATGCTAGGAAGACAACTGGGACGAAGGACAAATCTCGTCCACGGCACACCAACAACGAAAAAGTAACATATCTTATACTTTATAATTGGATAATTGGTTGGATATTGGCTTCCGTAAAGAGAGATACATATAATTGTTTTTCCGTCGTCCATCGCGGTAGGTTAGGAAGGGTGGTGATATACCGCACCACCATTCTGAGACCGAATTGGGTCCATTGTGATTTCATCGGAGTAAGAAATAGAAATAAGTCGATCGCAGAGCTCGTCATACACGACAAATTTCGTTGGACGGTGGTGTGTTAATTTTCATATGAACAATGTGTTTATTTTCTATGACGAAATTCGTTGTTTGTCCCAGTTGTGTTCCCAGTTTAATTCATAAGTATCAGTGCAAAATATGCATGTATGTACATGTATGTGATGTATGAGGAATACAGAGGCTGCAACATTTCCCCTTAAATTATATTTTCCTTCCATAATTATTACAACCTTAAATTTTAAGAATTACAGATTATACCACAAAATAATTTTTAATTTTTTTTTGCAGATTTTTATATTTTGTAGATTTTGGGTTTATACGAAATTTCGTATATTACACAAAATTTCTTTCATTATTCACGAATTTCTTTTGTAACATAAGCATTACGTTTCGTAAAATTACAAAAAAAAATGTGTAAAAATACAAAATTTTGTTATTTGCAGACAAATAGTATTTCGTAAAATAAACAAATATCATTTCTACTATCTACGAAGCATTTCGTACCGTAAAAACAACGAATATTTTCGTAAAATGAACCACATTTTTCGTTTATTTCACCTATGAAATATTTTGAGTGTAGGCATTTACACATGAAGGTCAACTTTTTGTCGCCACACCAAATAAATATGCTTGGATTTTCAAAGAATACTCAAGTTTGTTTTTTGCATATTTATGTATTTGTGTAGCCAGTCGGCAGTTCTAAATTATGTAAAACTTTAAGAAATGTTAATGATATTGTTCTAAAATACAAGCTCAATTATTTGCTGTTGCACGTGACAAGAAAGTGAACTTTCCCTTGGAAATACCCATATATTGACTGTGCTGTGTGACACATAGCGTTGTCATGTTGAGACTACATGTACTTGGCTTTCATATAAACCGACTGTTGACAAATGAGTTGGTAATTCGACCTATAGTTCTCGCTGAAACTTTCGATGGCCTGTTGGTATCATCTGAAATCTGACTGTTGGAAGATCCTATATTTAGCACAAAGCATTGCTGAATAACTCCCATCTGCTGAATACTGGTCCTAGGGGCGTTGGCTGAAGTAATTAGCACGTTGACTACAAAACCGAAGGTCCTAGGTTCGAGCCCGGTCTCTGACAGTCATTAAGCCATGCATTTTCCTGATGTGCATTAGTGTCCTTTTGTATCAGTTGTTATAGGAAAGTTCAAGTGATGAAGGCGTAGACTCTAGTCACTGAAATACTCCTGCTTTAGTGATACTAATCCTAATGTAACATCAGAGCGCTCTCCTTCATCAGTATTCTGTAGAAGAATCATCGGCAGAGTAAAATTAATAAAATGGCTACTAAACACAGCTTGGAAAGTTTAATAAGCCTCATTGAAACCAGAGGCGCTGAAACACTGCAAAAAAGCAGAGCCGTAAACGAATGAATATTTCCTCTATCTCTTCCTTCACCACTTGTCTTTCCTGTCACTATATATTTCATTGCCTGAGTATTACTGCTCTTAAAAAAAGGATTCAAACAATTATTATTTTTAAATATTTAGAAGTATTTGTTTCCTTATTTAAATTGACTAACTCCATAGTTTTTAACTTAATATTTAATAATTAAGTAATTAGCTAATTTTTACTTAAAATTATTTTTGTATTTAAATACAATTTAATTTTTTCAGTGTTTAACTATGTAAAGTTCTTATTAAATTACGTTGAAAGTTTGGCACCACTACAAAATGTCCACAGAGAGAAAAAACTGCCTCATAGAATCAAGAAGATTTTCTCTATGAAACGTTTTCAGGCTAAGGAGTATTCCAGCAGAAAGAAGCGAAGATTTTTTCATAGAGATTCCTTATTGTTTTTATGTGGTAAATCTTATTAATTTTATCACGAAGAAAACCACATAAAATCAAGAAGAAATCTTATTATTCACAACTTTTTTAACTTAATTTCCGTTATTTTTGGCACCAAAAAAAAAAAAGAGAAAATCTTCTTGATTCTATGAGGTTTTCTTATAAATTGTAAACTATAGGGATTTCTTATTGATTTTATGAGGTTGCCTTATTGATTTTTTTAAAAAGGTTTTCTTCTTGATTTTATTAGGTTCCTATATGATTATGTGTAAAGCATCTTATTGATTTTTTTAATAAGGAAATCTTCTTGATTTTATGAGGTGTCTTGTTATTTCATATCTATAAATAGACATACAGATATTTTTTTTCATGATCTTTTCCGTTTTTGTATAAGCATATTTGCACAATTATTTTAATGGTTGTTTAGACTGCTTGTTAGCATATTGGTTAGAGTGTTTGTCTATCAGTCAGAAGTTTGCTGGTTCAATACTTGTCTCCTTTCAAGTAATAACTAATATGTATGTATGGTAAGTTAGTTAATTAAGAATACAATATAATATGTATGTATGTATGTATGTATAAATAAATAACATCTACATATACTACTACATAGATACATAAGTATATAGTATAGAATTTAAATGAAAATACATAAGCAAAGCACAAAGAATAAAGACATAAATATATTTTATTTTTATGAGGTTGCCTCATAAAATCAAGTAAAAACCTTATTACAAAAATCAATAAGATAACCTACCTCATAAAAACTACAAGATTTCTTCTTGATTTTTTTTCAAAAAGGTTTTCTCTATGAAATTAATAAGATTTCCGTATTGAAAAAAAAAACTATAGAGATTTCTTATTAATTTTGTTCTATTTTATGAGGTATTTAGTAGGTACTGCTTTCTCTGTGCATATATTATGGAAAGCTTTCCAAACACGACCATGTGTATGTTTTCAATAAACACACACACTCAAAAAAATATATGATACGCTTATAAAACTTAAATCGAATTTAAATACACAAACAAATTTTAGTATTACATAAACATGCACTGAAAATACAATTTCGTATTTAAATAGAACTTAAAAATAATTACAATTTTATTGACAAGTCAAAAATTGCCCCTAAAATAGAGAATGACGTTAATCAAATATTGAACATAAAACCTTTAATTTTAATCTGCCCTGTTACACTACCTCTGCTCCTATTAACACATTTTCCAAGGCATTTAAATTTATTTAAATAAGTGTGTTGGTGCTAAGCGTACTTGTCCCAGGAGGCGCTGACATGTGTGCCCAAAATGAGTAGAGAAAAAAAATTAAGCAGATACAATTAGAATTGCTAAAGGTGATGACGGCAATGCCGTTTGCAAATGATGATGTTGATACTGGTGCCGAGGCTGAGACGGAGGCTGATGAGAATGCTAATACTCAAACAAGTGTGATGATAATTATGATGATGTTGTTGAGCGCTAATTAAAAGCACCCCTAGAGCTTTATTGCATCGTTGAGTTTAACAAAAGCGTATTTAAACGTAATTAATTGCAATGTTTTCCTTATTTTTTCCGATGTAGCTACAGCTAATACAGCATTTTATATGTTGTTGTTGTTGTTATTATAATGTTCTACTAGGAGCACTTTATAACTTTAGAAAATACAGCATTGTCCCTATTCTTATAGCCTCATTAGCTGCACATCGAGTGCTTAAAAAGCCCGTAGGGATCTATTTAACTTTTCTAACACAAGCCAATCTCACAAAAAAAAAAAAAAAAAAAAAAAAAAACAACTACAGCAACAACAAGCGCAAACAACAAAAGTTCAGTTCAGTTGTAGTATAATTCTCTGCTTTTCAACGTTTTCGTTAAGTTCAGTTCAGTTAACTAAACGTGTGTAACGAGATGTTGAAGAAGAACCTCAAACGTTCTCCTTGCTGGTATTGTCGTCATCGTCATCGTCATCGCCAACGTCATCACAACAACATTTTTGTCCATTGTCAATTTGCACTTTGTCGCACATAGAAAGCAACAACAAGAACAACAACTACCCCATTAACGTTAAGAGGCTTTACAAGAAGAAAAAAACGACAGCAACAAAGTAAATCGCTTGCATGTGTGTGTGTGTGTATGCGTGTTTTGTGTGTGTATGTGTTATTTCACCTTTTTCATTAAGAAATAACAACAAATAGAACAATAACAACAACCAGAAGAATTATCGCAATGCGGGTAAAAATCGAGAAAAACTGCTGCATATTATTTCTCAACTTAAAAAAAGTCATTGCAAATATGTACATACACATTCATGTGAGTTTCTGTATGGGTGTGTGATGAGGTAAATAAACACACATGCTTGTGTGACGCTTTTACAAATAAATGAATTTTCATTTGAACGATGTTAAGCAACTGCAGCTACAGGTGTCACTCCATAATCGATAAACAATTTAAAAAGATATTCCCCAAACGTTTCATAAACATGAAACAGGAAACGGATGCATGATGAAGCAAATTTCAAAATGGTGATGATTTCCTCTACAGAAGGAATGAATGCTGGCAATTTTTAAAGAATAAAATCGATTTGCTTGTATGCGCTATTTATTGCAAACAAAGAATATATTCTTTCCAAAAGATGAAGATTCAACAAACAAATTGTTCTTGATATTCTGCATAAGGCGAAAAATATCAGACAGTTGAGAGGTTCTTAAGCGTAAGATTATCTATTGATAAGGGACATTAAAATTTGATTTTTAGTGGTGGTTTCTTAGCCGAAAAGTATCAATGAATGTCTCACATATTTTCGTTTTAGGGATGCCGAAAAATATCGGTGATTGTTTCTATATATAGGGTGTTTTTTTAAGAGGTATAGAACTTTGAATTGAAATAAAACACAAAAAATCGTTTTAATATCCATCAATTTGGCTTTATTGGAAGGATAATTTTATGCCATTAATGTTTAAATATGATTTTGGGCATGTGGCCGCCGCGGCTGGCTCGAATAATGCCAATTCTACAGGTCCAATTTTCAACCACTTTTTCGAGCATATGGGGCCGTATGTTGGCAATAACGCCACGAATGTTGGCTTCCAAGTCCCCTAACGTTTCTGGTTTGTTGGCGTACACGAGCGACTTCACATATCCCCAAAGAAAATAATCCAATGGTGTCAAATCACACGATCTTGGTGGCCAATTGACAGGTCCATTCCGCGAAATTATGCGCTCATCGAATGTTTCCTTCAATAAATCGATTGTGACGTGCGCTGTGTGGCATGTAGCGCCGTCTTGTTGGAACCACAACTCATCCACATTCATGCCATCCAATTCGGGAACAAAATAGTCGGTTAGTCGGCTCCAATTGCTGTGCACGGTGGCGAATCGATTCATTCGGGTCCTCTTCAACACTTTGCTCTACAGCGGCAATTGTTTCTTCGGTGCGCACTGTTCGACGTCTCTGCGGATGCGTATCATCACATAGAGTAAACGTAGTGCGAAAACGATCCATGGTTAACCGAATTAATTGCTCTGATGGACGATTATGTCGACCATAAAATGGACGGAGCTTGCGGTAAACTTCGCGAACTGAACCATTATTTTCGAAATAAATTTGCACGATTTGCAAGCGTTGTTCTTTTGTCAACCTGTTCATGATGAAATGGCAAACCAAACTAAATATTAATCACTTGACAGCTGACAAAATGGCCGCCAGTTAAAAAAGTGATGCCAACTTAAAGTTCTATACCCCAATAAAAAACACCCTTTAGAAACATCCCAGAAATTTCAGCTTCTGTTATAAGCATTTTTTGTTGTAGCTTTCCCTCTTCAATCACTAACTTAATGATTTTATCAAAGGCGTGAGACTCAAACAATTTATTCGGAAAATTACTTAGTTTATTTATTCAGCAGAATTTTCACGTAATCTTTTCAAATTGCACACGCAAAGAAAAAATATGGTTGAGGCAACCATAATCAAACAGCAACATACTATGATTTAATTATATGGTTGCAGTCAATTCATATTATTGTTAATAGAAAAGCAAACTTTAATTATATTATTATCTGAGTTAATAATAATATTATCTACAAGAACAATTGACTTTGTTGTACCTAATCTTATTATTGTTAATATGACAACACTGTGATGTGACTAAAATATAATTGAGACTCACCATACCATGATCTAATATTATATTAATATTGTTAAATACGACCACAGTATTATTTAATGTAATAATACTATTTTGTTTTTTAATCATATTTTTATTGTAGAAACAGCTGTGCGTTAAATTCGAAATAAAAATAAATTAAATTATTGACATAAAATGTATATATAGAAATGTATACTTACACGATATACAGACATGTCTGTATAAAGAGATACACAAATGTTTATATATTTTTTATTGGCCAACCCTTTTGTTTACACTTTATTTATCTATTAATTTATTTAACTACACCCGTGCACTACCGATAGGTTACAAACGAAATACCGAACTGACAGATGTTTCTGAAAGAGATTTTTTTAAAACTTAAAATAGTATGGTTTTGGATAACATTATATTGTTATTTACATCATATTATTTTTAAATAATAATACAAATTACGTTGTAGTCATAAATTTTTAACAAAACTATATTTTTAAATTTTAACCATATCACACTTTTTTATGGATGTGATAATGTAATTATTAAATTCAAACATTACTCTGTTTATCGTAACGAAATAAATGTTTAAAATAACAATAATTAGTTTTCGAAGACCACACATTTGTTTCAGAGAACATAATATTGTTTTCTCAACCATTCTACAACCATATCTTTTCTTTGCGTGAAACAATCAATCTTCTCATCAGTCAGTTTCTGTTTCCTTTTTTTTAGTTTTAAGCAACGTAAATTGTAAGTGAGTATTTAAAATTGGCAATCAGAGTATTTATAGGGCAAGTATTTGAAATTGTACTGTCGAATTTTTTACTAGGTGCTTATATCTTACATACTGAACTGTTATCTAAATATATACATCTACTGAGTAGAAAACTTAACACAGGTGTATCTGTTTAAGGTAATTGGTGTGATAGGCCCGTGGACCGTAGCTTTGGTAGTCCGGCTGTTTACGCATTCTCCTTAGCTGGTTACTCGTAAAACTTTGGTGTTACTATTCAATCTCTGAAATAAAAGAGCGACGGATGGATAGATATTTAACATGTCTAGTAAATCTGCATTATTACCTGAAAGTCGGAAAAAAAGAAGCTTTGCGGGGCGGCACCTTCAAGTTTAACCAGTAGTTTAGTATACGTACAGCTCATCTGCCTTTAAGGTTAATGCAGGATGACCTGGCAGCATCATTCCTTGACAAAAGCCGATAGTAGACTTCGTTCTATTTCCACAGGGCTTAGTGGATGATGCCTACGATGGCAAGTAAGTATTGGAAGTTGTCATTGTGCGGGTGTCATTCCGCTTCCATAGAAAGAACTGACGCTATACTCAATGATTAGAGAGGTCTTTGTTTTTGGAAAATAATTACAGCTGCATATGCAGAATTATACGTAGTGGCTGTTGATGTCACCAAAAACGCTGGAAAAATGGTATTCGATGTTCAGTATTTACCATTTTAGGTGCTGTTTGTATTGATAGTGGAGGATGGTATCGTAATTAAGGATTATCTTTCGCACTAGGGCTGCCTTCTACAAGCCCCCAAGGCAGTGGGAGATTAGATAGATTAAGGCATTTCAGTAAGGTTCTTGCTCATAATCAAAGATTACTATGCGCAAAGATTGGAATGTATGTGTCACATAATGATTTCTTGTTACACATACAGGCAATATTATGAGAACCTTAAATTTAGGCCATCATTAGTTAATCACTTTAATTTTAGTCGCATCTGTATAAAAGGCCAACATCACCACAAGAACCACTGAAATCCATATTTGAATAAAACCCTAACGAAATAAAAAGAACTAAATTTTGATTAACTATATTTCCTTCGACCCCAGGAAAAACAATGCGTTTTGATAATATTGCATATCTTCTATTTGGGAAACTATCATTGAATAGATGTCGTTTTTTCAGTAGGAAGCAGTTCTTAAGTATCATTTCTCTCTACAGAATTCTTTTTTCAATATTTACTTTAATGAATAACCTATGGACATATATAAATAATAGAGCCCATTCTTGTTTTAGTAATGTTTTAAAACGAAATGTAAAAACGATCATTTCATACGAAAATGGTAATACCCCAGTAAAAAAAGACACTCCAATGAAGTCATGAAAATGTAGAGTTTGCAGTCTGGAAGTAGTTCAAATTTCGATCCGATCTAATGATTTTTACATAGGGTTGTCATTGCAAGAAGTTCTCTTTTTCGATGCCTAGTCACCGAATTAGAAGCGATTTTAAGAAAAATTTCCTTTTTTGTGTTCTATGGTAATATTTTCATCTAGGAAAAATTTTAAAAAGTTACATATTTTAACAATTCGTTTCTTTTTATACGAATTTAAACGCGAAACAGTGTTTTCATGTAAATTTAAGCAAATAACTTCTAAATTTTAGGCCAAAATTAGTTCATAAATTTCTTTCAAAAAATCGATTTTTTGAACATTTCGGTGAGTATTTACTAAAACTATGGAAAAACTACAAGGTTTTGTGTGATTAAAATAAACTTCTACTTAGTTTTCTGCTAACTATCGGCAAATTAAAAATATCGATTTTTTTTAAGCAATGAAAATGTGGTTCCTTCAGAATGACTTCAATTTTTTTTTTACTGGGACGGTATTAACGTAAAACGGTACACGTAAATTATAAAATTGTCGTTCTCATCAGTCGTTTTAAGCTGATACTCAAACGATAATAGGCTCGAATATTTCAGAATCATGTTCAACAACGTAATGAACATAAAAGACGTAAAAATTTTAAAAATAAAAAAGCCCGACTACGATCAGCTTTGAACCGTTAAAGATCCTAAATTGCCATTCAAAGTGAAAAATTATAAAAGAAACTTAAAGAGGATTTTCAAATACCTGTCGAATCAAATGGTTAGTGTTTGATATAGTTCGCCGATTTTTTTTATTGTTTTTCATATTCACAAAATGACGTATGTTGTTCGCCATATTGAATTTTGAGTACTGACATATATTTAGAGACATTCCCGTGATTAGGATGCACAAGCATACACAATAATGAACACAATACCCTTCTTTGCATGGCGCAGTCGGTTAAAAAGGATCTATTAGGGCAAATAAATTGCATTTTTAAGTCGCATAAAGTCTTTAGAGAAATACCTGCACGTTATATATTGTTATCGTTATGTTTATGGAAAATTTATAAAAATTACAGCTTATAGTCCACACAACCCTCAAGCAGAATCTGTTTCAATGTTCCACTGTAACCATTTCAATTTGAAAGTAGTTTTATGAATAGTTTTTGTGAATTTTTTCCTGAGTTTTTGTTTTTGCTCTTCTAGTTCTTGTTTTTATATTTTTATTATTATTAGTGCTAATGTTCGCTGATGAAAAACTTTTATAATTTCAAAAATGTTCACTCTTGGCACATGACACTTACACACGCACACACACACACACACACACACACACACACACATACGACAGCGAACCAAGAGTACCCTGTCGGAGAATGTATGGTTGACTACAAAAATAGTTAACTTATAGTTAACTTTTCTTAGACCGAGTAAAAGCTAACTGCAATGTCATCCAGAACAAACCAACAAATTTATTCTCAGCTACTTTGAAACTCATTTCAGTTTTATATTAACATTTTGCTGTTGTTATTTTAGATGGTACCTTAGCTGAGTGGTAGCGCGTCGAGTACACAACGTGTGATGATACATGTTTGAACCCCAGAAAATTTTTTTTAATTTACTGACTACCAAGTGGTTTAAAAAAAATAAACTTTAAGTTAGTTGAAAAGTAATGCAGAGTGAGACTATTGACTACCGCCTAGGGCATCGCAATGTTAAAATAGTCAGTTGATTACATTGAAAAGTAATCCAAGTGTCAGTCAGTACTAGTTGCGAAATAGGTAGCTTAAAGTTAGTTTAAAGTTAACGTAATTTCCGACAGGGTACAGTAGAACTATTACAAACCACCACAACTACACACACGGGTGTGTCTGTGCGTGTGTGTATTTAAAACTTGTAATGCGACAAAATGGTTGTTTTTTTTTCGTTGCCTGCTTTTATGAGCACTTGCTTTTTAGATCTTTTAAAGTAGGGAGACTTGTGTAGTTGTATGTATGTATGTATGTATGTATGTTCTCTATTACAGCCACTGTACTTGGCGCTGAATCAACTTGGAAAAAGGACTCCAATGAGTAATTAAAACATTTTCATATTCACCAACAACAAGAAAACTGACTCATAAAGGAGCATTTTTTTCTTTTTCCTCTTTTTGTTATATCAAAAACATATTTTTACTTGACACCTTATTACAATTATTGCCACAACAGCAATTGCTTTAAAGTGAAATGCAAGAAAAAAAATGCAGCATCTTGCATGAAGAGTTTGAGCGGAGAGACACTTCTGTAGTATCTTTAACATGTTTAATATTTTTAATTAACCAAAACACTGAATAACCTGTGCTGACACTACACAAGATATACTTATACACACATACATACATCTGTATGTACCTTCTTAAATTGGTTGTTAAGATCAGCAGAAGTACACAGAAGTGCCAAGAGTCACAAGTAGTCTTAGGCTCATGTTTAAATTAAATAGAAATGACATTTTTCCCACTATTAAAACATATAATCTTCTTAAACTGCCTGCAGCATTGCAAAAAAAAAAATCATAATTGAAACATCGATTAATTACGCCTTTTGGCTTTTTTATTAAACCCACAATGAGGTGATTATGATTAAGCAAAGTCATTTCAAAATATTTATTAAAACAACAATAATTTACAACTGAAAAAATCACAAAGAACTTTACTTCAAAGTAAAACCAGGCGCCATTAACATCGTCTGTCTGTTTGTCATTTGTTTTGAACAAGCAACGAAAAAAAGTCCCACTACGAAAATAAGGGCAGCATATTGATATTTGCAAAGGATTTGCTAAACTTTAAAGTTGCTTCTAGCTTAATTAAAATTGTTGCAAAAAAAGTTAGGACTCTGCTTGTTATTAATTGGAAGAAAGTCTTTCAAAAACCATGTTTGGCTATTCCAAAAACATTTTTAAATAAAACTATTTAAATAGAGCTCCCTTTTCGTGGCTTATAGGCCACATAGTTCAACTAGAAATACTTCATTATTTCCATTCAATTTTAGGGTACTCAACATTCTGGGCAACTCTTCAAAAAGGTATGCTTTCTTTTCCCTTTATTTATATATATATATATATATATATATATATATATATATATTTTTTATTTAACTAGAAAACATTAACTTCGGATGACACTAGGAAACATCGGATTGGGTAATAATTTTTTTCCTCCTGTTTAATGCGCTGTGGTTGCATGGCGGCATGGCAGATGATGTTGCTAATAGAAACATCAAAGTGTTGGAGCTTACGAATTGTTTACACACCGGATGAACGAGTTGTTGCTGTTTCTGTCGTTGTTGTTGTTGTTGTTTGATTTCAGATTGTAAATGTTTTCGCGCTTTTGATGTATATTTTCTTTAACTGTTATTCTTGTTCATCCTCTAAGTGCAGACCCGGAAATATATCTCTTCAAGGGTTACCAATTGTTGCGACAAAACAATAACTTCATTATATGTACCATAAATTAATAAATTATAATTTTTTATGAGACAGCGTTTCTTAATAAATAAATTTAGATTATACATGTTTTTTTTTTTTTTTTAATTGAAAAGCACTATATTACATATAAAAAACTCTCCTTTACGAAAAAACTTAAATTTTATAGAAAAATAATGCAAGAGACTTTTCTTTTAAGCACTTTTTTAAAAATATTGAAAAAACATTTTTTAAAAAATTACTTTACGGAATAATGATTTTTCCAACAATAGCTTTTCAAAAAGTATTCTGTTTAAGAAAAAGCCTTTTAAACACAATTCTGGTAAGAGGTATTAAGAATAGCTTTAAAAAAACATAAAAAGTCAAGATATTTAAAAGACGAGAAAACTGAAATGGGACTAGCCTTTACATAGACGACTACGTTAAAAATAGGGTCCATAGAAAACGTTTAGGTTTTATCGTGCGACTTACGTTGCTTTAAGTCTACACTCTCACCAATAAATTAGATTTAAGAAAATATAGTTACTTTGATAAGATAAATGGTAATTTTGTTAAAATATGGAAGAGTATAACTCCTACACTCTGAAGGTGTGACAATCTGAAGGATCTAGAATGTGACCCAATTAGTCAAGCTTCTGAAATAGTTTTGTAAATTGAAATAATCGATTTAAAAAAAATATGATTTTTGGTGAAATATTTTGTGAATATTTGTATGTATCATCTGTTGAAAATTAGAAAACGAAAAACAAATTTTTACGACAATATAAATGAAAAACAATGAAAGAAATATACTATATTTTTGTTTGCTGTTGATTAAGCAACGTCGTCTATATGCATTCCGATTCTGCTGAAGAAACTCATCAGTAGACATCAACCAAAAATTTCTTGATAAAAGCTACTAAACTTTGTACTTTTATGGAATAACTTTCAAAATGTTATTAAGAATTACGTGCACATACATTTTAAGCTAACGAGCCTCAACCGAAAACTATACGACAAACATCTTTATTTGACTCTAAATCCAAATTGGGCAATAATAAGTGTTAATATAAATGTTTCTGCATAAATCCTGCAGAAAATTTAGTGACAATTGAGCCCAACGTACTCGTCCTAGTGTTAACAAAAGTACGGAGTAGTTTATGGTGAAAAAAGGCATATCGTGTAAATGGTTACATATTCACCGCTTTCGAGACGTATGGTCGTGATTCAATCCAATCCAATTCAATTGTGACTCGGTCTAGCATTGTATTAAACGGCACTGAACATGTTGGATGTGGTTGAATACCTGAACCTATCAAGTAGTGTAAATATAATGTTAATTGCTTCCTCCAATGTGACTCTGACCCAGTCCCGTAACTATACTTAGATATTAACCTAAGCTTAACTGGTATTCATACCTTTGAAACATGAGTGACCCTGTAGCCTTTCTTACACCAGGTTGTCGGCTCGAATCTCCAAAAAATTTTAGATTAAAAATAAAATTTAATTGCATTTGTAGCAATAAAAAAATTAATAAGTGTTCATTGTTACAGTTAAATGTAGGAATGACATTTATTATAAATAATTTATATTATTCTATACCGAACAGGTCTCTATGGGATAGTTTAGTGAAAGGTCACAAGGTGAATATAAAGTATCAATTAAGCCCATCCTAGGCCCATCCGTTTCATAAGAAGTGTTTGGACCGGTCACGTGGCTATTCTTGTGACAGTTAAATTACCTGCAGGGAATATACAAAAAACAGCATTTGAAAGTTTTTCTATAAACATAGAAAGTTGTTTAGCTTTTCTCAAAAATACTTGTATGGCAACACTCTATTCTTGAATAGCTGTTGTTGCTTTTTACATTTATTTTCCTTACATACTCCTTTCAACTACAATTCAAGCTGAAAAAATTCAGCTAATGTAGCAATGGTAAAATAAAAAAAAGTTGATTATTGAGTTCTTGTTTCAACTTTGCTATTAGTTGAACTTCTGATTTGTTTAAATGTAAGTTGAACATATTAGCTCCCCGGTAATCTGTAAGAGTAACAGTGAAATGCTCATAGGACCCAGCTAATCTCTCAATAACCAATATAGAATAAAAAATGGAAAAACAGAAAATGAATAGTGATACTCACAAGTGGTTTTACCAAAGGTAAATCAATAATTGTATATACAACAATCATTTCTCATATTCTGTTTCATTAAAATTTACGTTAAATAGCTGATGTTAATAACAATCTCTACCCAAGTAGATAGACTACGGTGCTGATGAAGTGCGTGGCTGCACAGAAAAATATCGGTATTTCTCCCAGCTAAAAAGTCTAGTTTAATTTTTCTTCTCTTCTTTACAAACTCACATCTCTATATATATATAAAAAAATTAGGTGTATGTTCGTAATCGCTAAACTCAAAAACTACTGGGCCGATTTTGACCAAATTGTATATGCATGCTCTATGGGCGGTGAGTAGTGTTTCTGTGTAGTTTGAATTTCGTCCGACAGATGGCGCAATATTTGTTTTTTTTGTGTTTTTGACCAAATTGTATATGCATGCTCTATGGGCGGTGAGGAGTATTTCTGTGTAGTTTGAAGTTCGTCCGACAGATGGCGTAATATTTAGTTTTTTCGTGTTTTGCTCGACAGAGATTAGCGCGATAAGCCTATGCTGTGTTTCGCTGAAGGCATTGGGTCCTTAATCAGCGTGTAGTGGCGTTAATTAGCCCGATACCGACTCAAACCTAATATCTTTTCGTGAAAAAAAATAAATTAAAAAATAAAGTAAATAAATATCACTATTTTTTGAAGGCAAAACAACGTTTGCCCTGGTCAGGCAATTGATTAATAAAAATATTTCATTTAATAAGAATTTAAATTACTGAACTTAAGCCCGATTAAGAAATTATTTCTGATTAAAATTCACTACAGTTCAATTAAATCTAAAAATGTCTCAAAAATATTTTACCGAAAAATTAAAATAAAAATTTGGCATTGTTAAGTGCATTAACAAATGTTAAACTTAATTGTAACAATTCAAAAAAAAAAAACATCAAAAATTATTCATGTGGATATATTACAGGCTTATCCTCAGATAAATATACTTTGGCATTTTTTTCTAAATGTTTTAAAAGAATTAATGTATAAAATACATATTAAGAGGATTCAAACGGTAGTTTTAAGTGTCATAATGTTTAAAAATTTTGTTTAAAAAAAAAACAAGAGCATAAGCAATTATATTAAAATAATTTAAGATACTATGATACTTAGGACTACCGTTTGAATCTCCGCATTATTTAAAAAAAACGTTGTGATTCTTTCAAAAACTTTTGGTTTCATTGCATCTTTTAGTTAAGAGTATGACTTGAAGAGAGAAGCAAATTGCTGCAAAGCTTATTTTGAACCAAGTATAGAAAATGTTATACCAATGACTTGTCTCGTTTTTTTTTCAAAGTTAGTAAAGTTTTGAAGTAGTCTTATATCTGTAAACAAGCTTTAAAAAGTAAAGCTTTTAAAAAAAAATTGGCTATTGAGAATATTAACTTTTCACATTTCATTTTTATTATCGAAATTTATTTACAAATAATAAATAGCAATGTGTAATTTATATTATTTGTTTTTCTCTCTCTATTTATCTACTTTTTTTTTTAACATAAGTATATATTTGTATTCGGACAAATTCATTTATATACTTATTTTGGTGTTGCTTTGAAAGCCTGATTGTTGGTTTACAAGGATAACATTTTTTTCCATCATTGTTAAATGCTGTCTCAAGGCTAAGTGCACAGAAAAAAAAGATACAACATAAATATGAAAATGAATGAAAAATAGTATTTTTTGTTTTTTTTTTTTTTTTGTTATGTGGAAATATTAAACAAACTTTTCCTTGTAACATTTAACCTCTGGTTTACATGACTATTAAAATATATTTTTTTTTACAGCAAAAGATTGTTTTTAAAACAAACTTTTAGTTTATTGTTGTTTATCCAATATTTTTCTCTCGCTCGTGTTGTTGTTGTTGTAGGTGCTGCTGTTGCTGCTATAGTTAAAACAAACAGAACAATTTGTGTATGCAGTATGTCTGCTAGTTGCTGTTTTACAAACCAAAATATTTCCCGCCACATACACTCACACTCGTACTCGCAAAATATTTTTTTTTTTTTTTTTTGTTTGGATAAAAGTTTTCCTTTATATTAATCTCACACGCTTTTAAACAAATAACATATTTATTATACAATTTTTGGCCAACAAACAAACAAACGAACTAACAAATATTGTTGATGGGAGAGAGAGAGAGAGAGAGAGAGAGAGAGAGAGAGGGTGAAAAAAGTTTACTTAATGGTTTTTAAAAGTTGGTTTATTTGATTGTTGTTCTTGTTTGTGTTGTTGTTTCTTAGCTAAATGCTTTTAGTAACTTTTTTAAAGTTAAATACTCCTCGTGTACGAGTATTTTCCTAAATCGCCTAAAAGGCAGCAAATAACAATTTTATTAAATTGCCGGTAAAACAAGCACAAACACCTTGTGCGATAGATATTGTTGTGTTTCTTTCTCTTTTGCTATTTGGGGAAAATTGAGACTTTTATTTATTTGCAAGAAACAAAAACAGCTTTTGAATTTATCTTTTGACTACTGCTACAACAGTTCTTGCTTTCTGTATTGATTAGTCTATAATTTTTCCGTTCAATGAATCGAAATCATTGTCGGCTCTTAAGCATGAATGTGAAAGGAATTTATTGAAAAAATAAAAAATAAAACAAGGAGTAAAAAATATGTAGAAAGCAATCAGCAGAAATGATGTTGATTATCTGGGATAGCAAGCAGCTTCCTTCTATCGTACGTAAAGCAGTGTTGCCGGTGATTGAAGGCGTATACTTGTTGTAAGTGAATCTTGGTGTAACGTTGATGATAATGATACTCTCCCTCTTTCGTGCACAAAGCTGTCTGTCGATGGAGCGAGTATTTATGATGTGATGATGCACTTGTTATGTTTTTTTTTTGTTTTCTCCATTTTTTATTTGTATTTTTAATAATTTGAAACAAAACGGAAGTTTTGTAACGTTTGCATTTGCTGGAGTTTGATACTGATATTATGTTGCTGGTTGGCTTGTCTCGTCTAGATGTATGTTAATTTTGTCTATGAGTCCTTGAGTTGTTTTGTGGCATTGGCATCCGTCGTAGTGATTGTTAACGCTTGGCTCACTTTGACTTTCATCATTCTGCACCCGGCTTAACTGATATTTAGCTATTTTTTTCTTCAACGTTTGTATTTTATTGCTTTGTTTCACATATTCTAAGATGGTTAGTAACTTTAAATTATTATTATTCGCTGTACTCGAATAATCGCGCAGCGGTAAAACTTTTTCTATGACATGAAAGGATTCCATATTCATATGATTTAGAAATTTAAGTGAACAAAGTTAAACAAACTTTAAATAAATGGTTTATATATTCAAAATATTTAAATTTTTGGTGCATATATTTAGGAGCAGTAAATAAATATGTAAATATATTTGCTGTAGCTGAACCCTTAAGAAATGAGCAGTGCTTATGGCAGCACATTTTTACTGCAAATTAAGAAGAAACCCCAATTTTTTGGAAGCGCAATTTTTTTTCGGATTTTATGATTGTAAAATGTTCTATCAAATATTAAGTCAGAAGACTTTGAATCTAATCCATCTTCACAACTTCGTGTTCCACGAAAAAAAAAAATTTAATAAACAACAATATGAGAGTATTAGGAGTTTCTGAAACCCAAGTATGTTATACTTACGCAGAATGTGCAATACTTTACGCTGGCATATAATGGTCAATATTTTTATAAAAAAATGGTGCTTTTCTGTGCAATGCACAGTCGACTTCTCCACAAGAAAAGTGTGCTGTGACACCTTGAACTTTTGCTTAAAAAGCTTTTGATGCGACAGAGTTGACTATTTCCTAGAAAATTGTGCTGTGATATAGTCGATTTTCTACAAGAAATGTTTTTTATGATACAATCAAATTTTCGGTAAGAAAAGTGTACTGTGACCCAAATGACTTTTTTTAAGGCAAGTTTGCTGTGATAAAGTAGATTTTTTTATAAGACATATGTGCTGTAACGCAGTGGAATTTTGTGTAAAATAAGTATGCTGTAGCACAGTTGACTTTTTAATATGAAAGGTATGCTATACGTTAGTCAACTTTGCTATAAAAAAGTGTGCTGTGCCGCATTCAACTTTTCCATATTTTTTTTTTTTTTTTTGGCACAGTCGACCTTTTTGTAGCAAACTTTTGTTGTAACACAGATAATTTTCTTTAAGTAAAGTTTGCTGTAACATAGTGGACTTTTCCAGAGGAAAAGAGTGCTAGAAGTTTGTCAACTTTTATATATAAAAAAACTATGCCGTGGTGACTACGTCAAATCTTCTATAAGTAAAGTATGCTGTGACACTGACGACAGTTCTCTAGGAAAATTTTGCTGTAGCACAGTCGTATTTTCTATGTAAAAAAAGTTTTCTGGGATAAAGTAGTCTTTTCAATAAAAAAAAATTTCGCCACCATAGTAGACTCATTTGTGTAAAAGGTGTAATGCGACACACTTTATCATACCGCAGAAAGAGAAAATATTCGGGCCACTTGGGTTAACTCAATTAACTGCCTGTAACGTTCGATCGACAACTGATATTGAAAACAAAAACAAGTTTTCTAATGTTATTGTTGTTTGCAATACAAGTTGTCGATCGAAGGTTTGCGAGTGACATCGTAGGACAGACAGTAAGTCTTTTTGTGTGGTTAGGTCTCTTCTTAGAAAAAGTCTGTTTAATTCTTTCTTCCTTATTTTTTCTAGAAAAGTCGAATGGTTGTAGCACATTTATTTCTAAGTAACGTGACTGGGTTACAAAACTAATTTCTTTTTCATCAAAGCACACTATTCAAAATAAGTCGATTGTGTCGCCACAGCACACTTTTCTTAATGTTAACTCGGCTGTCGCACTACAGTATACTTTTTTTAATGAGTCACCGTTTCCACCGCAGCATACTTCCCTGATATGTACAAATGTCACAGCACACCATTCTTATGAAAATCTTTTTTAATATAAAAGTCGGCTGTATTACAGAACAATTTCCTTACAGAAAAATCTGCTGTGTCACTTTTTTCTTGTAGAGTAATGAACTACGCCACTACGGTACACTTTTCTTATATACAGTCCACCATGGCACAGCACGCTTTGCCCTCAGAAGAATTAACGTGTCCACAACGTATGTTGCCAAAACATTTATATGCATATCAGGCAATCAGTTCACGCCATAGTTATTAAATGTTCTGTGTAAACCGATTAATTTACCTATAGTTTTTACTTCATTCTAAGCTTGTCCATGTAAGTGCTTTGTACTCCTTGATTATCTTTTACTCCTTGATAATTTTCTTGGTTAGGTACTCAAAAGATATATACAAGACATATTCATATATGGTATATAAATCTCAATTTGCCTTAAACATTTTATACTTTAGATGTCAAAAAATGTACCAAAAAAATTTGTCTTGTCATGTAAAGTATATTAACATTACAAGCGGCTGAAATAATCACCTGATCGATTGTGACCACCTCGTATGAATTCGCCTTGCGTATATATTACTTTCTCACCTCTCTCATTTAAAATCCAAACTTGAGCAAGAGAACTTGACGTCTGTTAGACCTGAGTTGCCTAGATAATTTGTAAAAATTAATCGATTAATTCGACTTTAAATATTCTCTTACATTACAGTATCTATTTAATGATATTTTTTTATTGTATCCGTACCACTGTCACATACATATACATACACAGATATATAAACACACGCTTAAACACTTACATTTACGACTGCAGCTTGTTGAGTTCAGTTGAGTTGTCGTTGGTAAATGATACCAGGATTCCTTCCATTTGGACGCTTCTGAACACGATGACGATGATTATTTGTATAATGTTTTCTGGTATGATTGTTGGTTTATATTTCTATTCGCATTCACATTCGCATTCCCATTCGCAATCGTGTGTATTTAAATCTAGATAAGTTGTTGATTTTTTTTAATATAATTTTTTTGTGAAAAATATTTCTTGTTGGTGTTTATGACTGTTTTTAGAATATGTATATAAATATATTTAAATGTATTTGTAGTTGTGTGTGTGTGTGTGTTTGTAGGATTTAAGAGGATTTGAAGAAACTGCTCTTTAGAACTGCTTGGATGATTACGTTGCGAGTAAAAAGTCTGAAGTACTACATCAAGTGCTTCACTTGCGAGCAGCAAATCTCCACGCAAGTGCTTGGCTCTACTTCCTTTTTATTTGTTTCCCCTCCCCCTTTGCTCCTTAAATGCGACCATTTGCACTCCTTTTTCTTAAGAAGGATGTGTGAGTATCGTCAATGTAACCTTGATTTCTAATAAGTTTTTGTTTTACATTATATTTGTTTTTTTGTTTGTTTTGTTTTTACCAACAATATTTCTCATGTTGCTTTAAAGAAAAGATTTGTTAAATATTCATTGAGTTTTTAATTAAAGAGACATTGTCGATTATTATTATTATTGTTGTTTCAATATTAATTTTTTGTAAAGACAAAAACATTTTCCAATTTTCATTAAATTTTTAAAACCATTAATAGACAAAAATCTACACTCACATACACACGCACACAACAAGCAAACATACTCACTCACAAACACACTTAAATTAAAAATGTTGCAAAAGTTTTTCTTTCTAGTTGGATATAAAGTTCGTAGAAGAGATGGATGGTTTAATGGATGGATGGATGGATGGATGAGTGACTGGCTGGTTGGTTGGCTAGATGGATAGATGGATGCCATTGCTGCTGTTTCATTGATTTCATTTTTAGTGTGTATATATTTTTTTAATTTGTTATTTTTTTTTTGTGTGCTGTCGACGCATGGATGAAACTTAAGGGAAAACGTTGAAAATGTTAAAGTTGTGGCACAAGTTGTTGATGGTGATGGAATTAAATTGGGGAAACGTTTTTATTTCAATGTCTTCATAAAAATGATGGCAGCCATTAAATAGAACGTCGGCGTGATTTTATTTTAGAACTTTTAAATTAAAATAATATAAAGTTTTTTTTCTTCAAAAAGTGATAAAAATAAGAGAGCCAGCGCCGTTTGTATAGTCAGGATCAAATAAGAAGCACGAAAAACTCAAAAGCAAATAAAGATGGGCAAAACATATGATTGGGCTTCGAATAAAATTTTTTAATTAATATAATTGATAACCTTGTAATGGAGAGTTACCTGCAGTAGGATATTAAATTAAAGCGCAGCTGTAATTTGCAAAACTCAAACGAATTGGTATGAAAATTTAATGGTTTTTAGGAATATCAACCTGCAAGGAGCAGGCACTAAAGAATAATAAATTTTTTTGAATTAAAATAAAACAAATCGTCAGCTGAAAGGCAACACCACGTAACTAAAAAAGAAAATGCAAAATCGCAGTTTAAATTAATTATTGGGTATAATATCGAAACACATGACCCTAGAAATTTTCAAATCCTTATCATAGCAACAAGACGTATTAAAAATGAATATTAAGAAACTTTACTTCAGTCACTTGAATATTTTTGTTTAGTTTTTTCTCTCTCTTCTAAAAATATTAAAAACTATAGTAACGTGACTTAGCATATCAGTTAACGTTGTATTCTTTAGAAATAATTCTGCTCAGGAACTTATTTTTGAATAAACTCATGATGCTCTTAATTTGGAAGAGTGCTTTTCATTCCAGCCCATCTGTACGCATACATTCTTGATGTGTTGGGTGCCGTTGGATGGATTTTAATTTCAAGAAGCGAAGATTTCTTCCCTTTTAAGTAAGACTTAATTTTAAGCAAACATATAGTTTATTGCTTGTTTGTATACATTTATAAACTTTTTTTGTCAGTTACTTTATTTGCTGCTTGCTCTTCATTAAATGAAGAAAAATTCATAGTGAAAAAAGTAGAGGAAAAAGAAATTAAACGAAAGCAGAAAATGTTTTGTAAAGTTTTGCAATTTTAATTAAGTTTCGAAAACGTTTTATATCAACCGAACATTTAATCACACTGACTCACTTTGTCAGTTTCATGGACATGGACTGAAACAAGCAGGCAAACACACACGAGTAAGCAAACTCATAAAACTTTTGTAAGTTACCCAGCAAACACTCAGCCTGTATCGGAGTGTTGTTGAATAATTTCTAACCAAATGCTTAAGTTAATAATGAGCTATTAAATAGAACTTTTTCTGCATTCGGGAAATTTACTTATGTATGCATTCTAAAATAAGGATTGCGAATAATTGTAATTCACACATTAAAATATTCAACTGCTCTGCTCTCAAAACTTGAATTACATGCTCATACAAACTGTGATATATGCAGACGATGTAGCAATTGCTGTAGCTTGGGGGCCACACGTTAAATTTTTGACTTTCAATTCCATTCAATTTGCAATACACTCACACTTTTTTCACTAACACAATCAAACTTTTTAAATTGAAAACTAGATTGATTTCAAATTCACCTATCCATTTAAATGGCAACTAAGTTTTCAATTTGAACGGCTGGTCACAGTACACATTGATTGAAGCTACAAATTTGAATTGTTTCTTCGTCGGTGGCATTTAAAAAATGAAATTGATTATCAATTTGTGTCACAGCTATCAATTTCAAGCAATTTTGACACACAATATGTGTAATGAAATTGAAAGGCATTTATTGAACGTGTGGCTGCAGAGTAGCAGAAATTAATGTGAAAACCATCTTGTGTAGACTAGAAGCAGCACTAGTTATGGTCAGTAATTGGTGTCAGTATAGCAGCCTCAAAGTAAATTTAACAAAAACGATTCTATATTTATGATTTGATCAGGCTAAAGTTTGTATCGCTTTGTAAGCCAAATAACATATGATAATTATTAATGAACAAACAACACCACAGTTAGTTGTAAATATTCTGACAAACACGTAGTAGACCGGAACAACCAGCTGTTTTCGAAAGCCACTACACCTCCATCATCATTGTTCTTTTTGTTTGGTCTACTGTGTGTGGTGTCAGTTTGATGTAGATTTCTGCTTTATGTGCGCAACTTTTATTGCAAATGGAATATGTGAATTGTTTTGATTTATCGAATTGCAATTTGCTGAAAGCTTTTTTTATAATGAAAGCTCAATTTTGCCATCTCTAAATTTACAACAGTCTTGCCATTGTCGTTTGTTCTTTAATAATTATTAACATGTTAGTTAAATTGCTTATTTTTGTTCTACTTAAGACAAACTTTTGTGGTTTGTTACTATTAAGTATATTTATTTAATTTTTGCCACAGGTCCATGTCTATTAATTTTAGTTAATTTAATTATTATTTTTCGAACTTCATTATTTTGTATATTTATATTTTTATCAGGCTAAAGTTGTCTTAAGTTGAACAAAAATAAGCAAATTAACTAACACGTGCATAGTTATTAAAGAACAAACGACAATGGCAAGACTGTTGTAAATTTAGAGATGGTAAAGTGAGCTTTCATTACAAAAAAAAAGCTTTCAGCAAATTGTAATTCGATCAATTCACATATTTGCAATAATGGCTGAGTATATAAAGCAGAAATCTACATCAACTGACACCACACACAGTGGACCAAACACAAAAGAACGCTGATGATGAAGGTGTAGTGGCCTTCGAAAACAGCTAGTTGTTCCGTTCTACTACGTGTTTGTCAGAATACTTACAATAAACTTTGGTGTTATTTGTTCATTAATAGCTATCACGTGTAATATCCTAGCAAAAAATTTCAAAAAAGGTAATCGAGTTTGGAATTAAGCATTTTTGGTGGAAGCACTTCCCTACTGGATTACCAACTTAATGATTTTAACAAGGCGTGAGACTAAAATAATTGATTCTTGAGAAGTAGTTACATTTTTTTTATTTGTCAACATTTCACGTAATATATTTCGTTTAAAAAAATCATTCTCTTCATTTAGCAATTTGCACGTCATTTTTTAAATTTTAGGTACTGTGATTTGTAAGCGAGTAATGAAAATTGGCAATCAGAAAAGTAAGTCATTATATGAAAAGTAGTTCTAATGGTAATGTGTAATTTTTTGCTGGGATGGCTTACAAAGCAATACGAACTTTACCCTAATGAAATCATAATTATAGAAACTAATGAAGTTCGAACAATAATAATTAAAATTAACTAAAAGCTTATATAGATAAATGCCAAAAAATTGCAAGTGAAATTTTAGGAATTGACATTTGTGAAAATATTTACAAAAAGGCTTCATTTAAAATGTCATATACTAGTAATACCTAATTTACATTAAACATTTTTTATCATGAAATTAGTTGAATGAAAAATTTTTATTTGCCAATAGGAGGCCTAGAGGAGCAACTTATATCAAAAAAGTTGCCAAAAAATGCATCAGAGATTCATCTACGTCCTTTTTTATATAACATTTTCTTCTATAGTGCTGCAATTAGCAAATAGAAAAAGTTTCGTGCAACAAAATTCATGAAATTTCATGAAAAAATGCTTAATGTAAATCAGGTATAAGTCAAAAGTTTGAACTTATGTTTGTTGGTTTCACGCCACATACATATGTACGTTGTATGCCAACATATTCTTCATCCTCGTCATCATCGTCGTCGTGAACAGCAACAAAAACAAAAATAAAACTCAATCAAAAAAACAAAAATATTGTTAAAATACAACAAACTACTGAAGCAGCAGACAACACTGTATTATCAAAGTCGCACACTCTTCAATTAAAAAAATAAAAATAAAATAAATAAATAAAAACAACAGCAACAAAAAATACTTTTTAAGTAAAAAAAAGTTCAGAGTGCAACAGAAATAAAATTGAAATAATGAAAAAGTAGCAAACATTTCACACACACACACACACATAAACGCGCGAATATAAAAACACGCACAGGCATACTAACTAACACCGACTTGATGCAGACACACACAGACACACCAGGACAAACTTTTATTAAATTAATTTTTTTCTACATTTTGGTGTTCAAATGTGAGTGTAGGGTTCTCTCATGTGTGTCTGTATGTATAAATATTTATGTATGTGGATTCTTTTACTACTGAAAAAAAACTATCGACAGATAGACAGACAGACGTACGTACAAATATCAAAAGTCACCTTTTTTACTTAATCTTCGTTTTAAATGTTTCTTAAGGATATAAAGAAGGCTTTCTGCAGTCCCTTTAATTAAAATGAGACTTTAAAAGTCTTTTGCAACATATGTGTGAGTGAGTGTAAAAATGTGTAAGTGTAAAGATGCTGTGAAACCTTTGAATTCAACTTGAAAACCTTTAAATTCCTTTTTGCAATTTAAAATTTTTTTAGCACTCTACTTTAATCATAATCAAGGCAATTATATTAATTTTCCATGTTTTTAAGCTGAATAAGTCAAGTGCAAAATTTGGCAAAAAGTGTATTTCATATAAATCAATTTGAACTTATTATTAAACCTCTGAGTAATTTTTGTCATAATCCCCAAATGAAAATAGCTTATTACCCATATACGAGTACGAGTGCGCTTGGTTGCTGCTTCCAAAACCGACAAAATTAAAATTATCACGTTCATAATTTAATGGTTTTCTGTATTTTATATATATAAAAAGTTTTCTCTCTTTGTACTTTCTTTCCCCCACATTTTTCCTGTAAAAGTCATTTTCAATTCACAGGACGCTTTTTTGTTGTGTCCCCAGCAAAGTAAGTCAAATGTGAACGTAACAAGTTGCAATATATAAGAAATGTATGTATGTTGGACACTGGAAAAAAATCACTAAATGAAATACACAAAAGTTCCATTTGCCAAACCGGATGCAACTCCACGCACTGTCTCGTTGCCTGTAACTACGGAAGCAGTTCGCAATTGTGATTAATTGCAAAAAAAAAAAATGTGAAAAAGAATAACGACAGACAGCAAATGAAATGGACATTTCTGTTTCAACGTCTTCTTCTCTGACTCCTGTAGTTTTTCGAGCAAATAAATTTAAATACCTTATGTACGTCTGGCAGTCATTAAACAAATGCTGTACAATTTCTTAAAATATTTAAAATACCTTGAAAAAAAAACAAAGAAACAGTTGAGCCAAAGCAGACCATCATTAGTGAAAATTTTAATAATAGGAAATGTAAATGAGAAATGATCAAGGTAAACTCTAATTGCGCTACGTTTTCTTGGTATTTAGGCGAAGAAGCTTCTTTCTTTACTTTTGTACAAAAGTTCACTCCAGAAGCTCTCATAACTTACGGAAGGGTTTCATACTTTCTTCTCAAAAAGCTAGAAAGAATGGTTGATCAGTACACAGAAAAAATTATTCCCAAAAAATTTTCAAACAAACGTGTGCTTTGAAATATAATTTAGTTTCAGTATATATTTTTTACTGTTCCAGTAAATTATTTGTTCCAATTTTATTTTATGTAAAAAAAACTGTATAGAATGAAATTTGTAAAAAATTTATTTAGATTTATTTTTTTATATATAAATTTGTTATTTTCAGTTAAATTTATTTTTATATACTGTAAAAAAATTTGTTTGATTTTTTTTAGTTTTTTCTACAAATTATTTTATAGATATAAAAAACATTTTATTTTTTTTTAAAGATTTTTGTTTGCGGTTTTCAAACTTATTATGTTTGTATATTGTGATTCTCAATATAGTATTAAGAATCTTACTATAAATATACGGAGTTTGTTAGCTAAATTAAAAAATTTTTTGGATTGAAGTCTGCTGATGACTTCCAAAAGCGGGAACGAAATGCTTAACCATAAAAACAAGCCAATTTTTTAAAGTAAAAAAAAAATAGTTGAACCTTTTTTTTGATTCAGTTATTTTTTTCAAATAAAACTACTATTTTTTTTAGAAAAAGTGGTAGGAATTGTTATTGATTCAGATAATTTATTTCCTGATAATACGAAAAATTTTAGTGAATGTGTTTGTAAATTATAAAAAAAAAAATTTGATGAATAATACAAAAAAAAAAAAAAAAAAAATCTGCAAAAATGGTTTTATTTTCCTATTAATACATTTGACTGAAAATATTTTGCGTTTCAGTTAACTTTTTTCTCTAATGCCATAATAAGTTAACTAAAAATAAATATTTTTTTCAAGTTAAATTTTTACAAAATTGTTATCAGAATCTAAAAATTTCTTTGTAGATCCGCATTCATACAAAATATTTACTGATTCAATGAATTTGGTTACTGAAAACGAAATTTTGTTTTTTCTGTGTATATATTCCCCAGGCCGGAAATGTTTAGCCACTTTCTCCGCAACAGCGTGCTGACCACGAGCGGGATAGTATAATAGTGAAATCGCTCTCTGTGAGTAAATATACTTTGGTCGCCTTCTTAGATATTGAACCTTTGACAATATATCTCCTGATGCCTTATCGCATTTAGGGCTCAATATAAGGCACTAGGGGGCAAATTGCGACATTCGATATCGATCGAAATTTCCATACGAATAAATTAATATTATAAGAATTTTTTTTCGATATCGAGTGCTGCAATTTAGCCACTTGATTTGAAATATAATAGCTTACTCTAGAATAGCCTCGATTCCTGGATGTTCTAGGTTTAAATAGCGTAATACCACAAGGAGGCATTCTTAGGCCAATTTCGTAAAATTTAAATCTAAGTCCCGGGCTGTTATCTTTAGCAGAGCGTGGTTGCAAACTCTTTGCTTATACTAGTAGACTTCTTTGGAGATTACATCCCAGAGGACAGACTCTCTTACCTATCAAGATGGGCAGAGGTCAGAGGGTTTGCTATTAATCACAGAGGTATATAACTTTCGCTTTCTTCCCTAAAAATGTATTATTATGTATGCTTTGACACCCGATAGCATTGAATTTAGTCTCTGTGGAGCGGAAAAACCATCGGCCGATGCAGAATAATGGATCCTGAAGCTTGTGTACGTCTATACAGAACCAGGACGCCGAGAAGGGTTGAGAAATGATACTCCAGGTAGAAGAAACTATATTGAATTTTATACGGATGGCTCCAAATCTCAAGTATGTGTGGCGAACGGAGCTTCCCTGGAGACAATACGGGCCAGTCCTACAATGTTGACTTGTAGCACAAACTTTGAAGCCTTATTTTTTAAATGTAAGTGTGCGTTAATTTAAACATTGTCAACATCGTAGGAAAGACTCTTAGTATTCATATTGCAAAGAAACTTGAGTTTTACTGTTTACCAAGGAGAGCTTCTTTCTATCAAGGAAATGGCGCAAGACTAGGGTAGAACCCAATAGAAAGTGAGGGATACGATGAATTCGTAATTACCAGGACTCACATAAATAAGAAAAATACGGTTTCTTTGATTTTAAGAAATGGGAAAAAACTGTCAGTTTTTGTATCCGTGTTGAATGGACACTGCTTCAAGGTCAGGTATGTACAAAGGTTATGGTTTCAATACAATGACAATTGGTGCAGTTTTCACGATACTAAGGGAGAAGAAAATGCAGAATATTGCAATGTAATAGCAAAAATGATAATGGCTCTTGAATTCAGAGAACTTTCAGACGTTACCAGGATTATATTAACAATATTAAAAACTTTTTATTGAGCTTTGGTTGGTCAGAACTCTGCTTAAGCTAAGTCTCCATTGTATCACAATGTACAAGTAGGGTATAACTGAGCCCGGGATGCTGACTGCTACCTTTACCCTAACCTAACCTGCTTAAATACGAGTAACAGTTGTAGAAAACCCCCGAGAGGCTGTACATAAAAAAGCTTACGTTTGCTCCTGGAACTCCCATTCAAAGGAAAAGGTGTCCATTGTTAAATCCTGTCAAATCTTCAATTCTCAGCAAAGAGACACACGACTACCAATAAATTTTTAATAATAAAATTTTGTTTACCCCAGAAGTATATAACTGCATACTTTCGACTTTGTGAAAAGTCATATTAGTGATTTCCAACTGTCTAAGTAACTAGTATGCTTGTAGTCATTTACAGCCTTGTGCAGTGTACAGTAATGGGTGATAGAATTCTTGGTTGGCTTATATACAAATATATGTTGGTATTTTAGGTTTCTTGATTGCATTCTTAAGGGCAGCAATTTTAAAGTGTGAATGGTCCCATATAGTTCAATAAAATTCAAAATTTACTGGTTATAAATGTTTAGCTATTCAAGTAAATGGTTTCATATAAAATTTTCGCTTAACAATCCCGAACATCTAGTGATCGCTTTGAATCGATCAGGAAATGAAACCAGTCTGCTGCTGTGGTACTTTTGTGTCAAAGTCCTTCCAAAAGGTTCCTCTCTGTAGTTTACATTTAAATGTTTACCTAAACATTTGAATATTTCATTCTTTCTATTAAGTTGCAACGTTAATGTTTGTATCTATTTTTGCATTTAATAGAGATTTAAGATTTTATTTTTATTACGTTTAAATGCTGATGAGTATCGTTTTGTCCAACTGCTTTCATGTAGAATATTTTAGCTTCAGCCCATCGCAGTGGCCCGGTTCGTTTAAGAGTTGACGTATAGTTTTATTATAACGATTTTTTTGTAATCAGTTAAATGCACGTTTCCAGTTGGATAATCAAAACTTTATCAAGATTATTTTACTGATACTCTAGCAAGATTTGCTGTGTGTATGTGAGCGTTTGTTCAAACTGCTGAATATGCCTTCCTAATACTCTTCTCATACAAAACAAGCAACAACAGTCGTTTCTAATATTTAAGTAAACACATACACAAATATGTATCATTCAAATGCTAATACATTTGTGCAGGGCAGGAGTATATAGTCCGTCCGTCCGTCCGTTCTGCTTTTAATACCCTTTCGTTTTGCACGGACGAATGCATTACTTATGCGTTCAAAGAAAATCAATCTCTCAATCTCAAACTAAGCTAAATTATCATTAAATTTATCAGTTTATAAAGCAGTAGATGTATGTGCACGTTTCCCCCCTGAGTTTGTGTGAGTGTGTGTGTGTGTGTGTGTCAGAGTCAAATTTTATTTAGATTTAATTTGTGTACATAAGGTAGAAAAAGTATGTAAATAGAAGGGGGAGTGGTTGCTTATTGGGTATTTAATTTAAACAATCTTTATTATAAAAATATAAGGCTGTGTGTGTTTGTGCCAGTTCTCTGTTCATCTCTCCGTCTATTTGTCTGTCTATCTGCCTGTCTGCATGTCTGTTTGTTTGTGTGCTCGTTTTGATTTTGATATAATATAGTTTTTATTTTTTCTAAAGCGCGAAGATTAGATGATTGCTGCAATATGCTTAGAATATTCAACGCATGATATGGACATGATCATAATTTTTATAGCATACACTCAAGCCAAATTGTTAGTAAAATAAATAAAATTTGCTTAAACATTCACTTTTCTCCACATAATGACTCGAAAATTTTATTTTTCTTCTTTTAAAATTACTAACGAAATCATTTTGGGCATTTTTTGAAGTTTGCATGTTGCAGGAAGAAGTGCCTTGTTCTTATAATCTGCTTGTATAAAAAAATTAAATTATCTTTCAGCTGGATACATTTTGCATCCCCTTGTTTCAGTTCAGCACAAGAGATTTTCCAAAACGTCCTTCTCTGTAAAAGAAGTGGAAAGTGTCTACAATAAAACTTGCATACACATATACACACACACACACACACACACACTCACGCACAAGCACAGGCAGCAACATTATCATTGGATTTTATTATCTACTCGGTAACGTGTACGCGTGTATGCCTGAGTTTGGCTTCTATTCCAATCAGATTGTTTCCGTTGTATTTTAAATCTCATGTCCTTGTTTCATTACTTCCCTCTGCTGCCCTCCCCACCAAGAGCAACAATATTATCCTCGTTTTCATCGTCGTCATTGCCATACTGCTCGTATTAACGTTGCTTAATGACAGTAAAACGTATGAATTCTTGTCGAGATTCAATTCGTATTAATACGTTTGACCCCCGGGCAATGTTTGAGTTAATGTGTGTGAATGTACGTGTGTGTGAGCGAACGTGCGCCTGATTAACATATGTCAACAGAATAATATGTATTCGGATTTTTTCCATTTTTCCCATTTAATTTTTTTGTCAATATTTTTACCAAGTGGTTGTATTTTGTATCAGTTTTTTTTTTCGTTTGGATTAAAAAAAAAACACAATCCGCAGACACATGTTGCTCTAACTGAAATTGAATTATTTGCTTATTTTGATAAATCATTAAAATCTGCTTTTAAAAATATTTGGTTTGTGCAACAGAGTGCTTTCGTATTGAAATGTAATTTGGCAAATCAATTAGATTGAATTGCTAATATAAGCAGACACAGAGAGGCAAGTAATTTCGTAGTAAAATATTAACCTTGTCGGTTATTAACCGACTTCAAAAAAAAGTAGGAGGTTATTAATTTGCTTCTATTTATTTTCTTTTTTGGCAGTGTAACTTCATGTCCCGGTTAATATTAGACCAATTGTAAAAAATATTTTTATTGTCTGAGAGAGTATAGCTTGCCATTGGTCCTATTGTAAAAAATGGGCGGGGACATGCCCACAAATTTTTAATTTGATTTTATGATAGTAATAAGTAGAATTATTTGATTGCTGCGAAACCTAACAAACACCTTTGGTTGTTGTAATTACACAATTTAAGAGTTGAAAAAATAGGGCAGGGCTACGCCTATTAAAATTTATTCTCATATTTCACATGGTTCTGCTTAACCGATTTTTACGAAATTACCACACACTTTGAGCTCAAAAATAGACACAATTTTCCATTTGAAAAATGGGCGAATTCACGCCCATTAAAACTTAATGTTTCATTTTAAGTGGTTCTACTGTACCTATTTTTACAAAACTTAACACTCCCTGAGCTCTGAAAAACACATAATTTTACATTTAGAAAATTGACGGATTCCCGCCTATTAAAATTTAATTTTATATCCCATAAATTTGTTTCGAAAATGTTCTATCAGGTCTTTGCACTGAAGTCAGTTTTTTGGCAGAATTATTTTTGAAGTCGGTTTCATATGTTAATAAGTTTTATTTTTAAATTTTTAGTGCCACGTTTATATTCGGTAAATATCAATGTCCGCCCACTCTTATAAATTCAACATCGTGTCACTTTTAAAGAAGCTCAAGGTGTATTTCTAGTTCCGTAAGAATGGGTCAGATAGAAACTCGTGAAATATAATATTAATCGTTAATGTGCATAGCGCCGCCCATTTCTTGAACCACAAAACTATGCTATTAGGAGAACTAAAACTCTGCCAAGCTTCATGGGAATCGGATAAGTGTTCGACGATTGTGCCGTCTTGTCTATGGACGGAAAACAGCCGCAGTTGTGATTCTTTAAAACAATTATTATTCATTGTCTATGCTAAAAGGTTCATGTACTTGCTTTATGATTTTGTTGCAAACATTATATCCAACACATTTTTTTCATATATTTTTCAAACTATTGTATCACTGCAATTACACATGTAAGTGATTACTTGTAAGTTGTGTGTACCTATTATCAACGAAAATTTTGAAGAAATAACCGAAAGTCTTGCAACTTACTTGAGAGTTTACACAGTCAGTTGTAAGTTCAATTTTTAAACTTTTTCGAAGCGTACACGTCTTATGAAAATTTATTTGCTTTTGAATGAAAAAACTATATTTATTTCAAAAATATATAAATCCAGTATTGCCGTATTGCCAAAATCATAAATTGCTGAAAACAATATTTCTTTCAACAACTTTTTTGAAAAAATGCATGAAATTCATATGTATAAACATAATCAAGATGCGTTGTTGCATAGTTTTGTTCTTTTGCAAATATTATTTTCTTATACATATGCAAGAAATCAGCAATAAATATTACTTTTATAATACGAAGTACTAATAAATTTATACAAAACTCATTCTCGGTAACACTGTTTCTTCATTTGTCATTTTACTTACAAAAATTACTTGCAAGGAAATTATGTTGTAAGCTGAGCAGTAAGTACAAAAAATGTTATTATATTAGTAAAAAATTTTCAATGTATTGAGGTTTTCGAACTTGCACTTACATGTGTAAATGCTAAGTATAATACTTAAATTTAATTTTTATGTTTTAAAAATATGGTAATACAATTTTTATTTTTCATTATCAAAGACAACAATCATTTTTGAAGAAAGTAATTTAGATAATTCAAACACAAGAACTCAAAAGTATTTTCAAACAAAAACGTCCAAAATCTTCTTACTGAATTAGGGCATTAATCATAACTTTTCATGGGCGTAGCGTAGTATTTTTCAGAGCTTAAGGTGTGTGCCAAATTTTTTAAAACTCTATAGAGTAGATGCAGGTGAAATATAATGAGGGAGGCGTTGGCTGAAGTAGTTAGCACGTTGATTACAGCACGGAAGGTTCTGGGTTCGATCTCGCCCTCCGACAGTCATTAAATAACAACACCACGAATTTTTCTAGTGTGCATTAGTGTCCTTTTGTATCAGTTGTTGTAGGAAAGTTCAAGTAATGAAAAATCAGAGCGCCCTCCTTCGTCGGTATTGTTCAGCAGAATCATCGGCAAAGTAAAATCACCAATAAACGCAGCTTCGAACAATTTAATACGCCTCGTTGACACCAGAGAAGCTGCAAAACTGCTTTAGAAAAAAAAACGTGCAAAAAGCAGAGTTGTAAAAGAATGAAGCTTTCCTCTATCTCTTTTCTATCAATATCCCTTTTCCTAAAGCAGGTAACACCTAGTAATAGTAGTAGGCATTCATTGCCTGATTGTTACTTCTTTTTATTAAAAAAAATATATATTAAAATATGAATTAAATATTAACGCTACATTTACACATGAAAGTACTTTCTTGAAAAGTGAAAGTGAAAGTTTATTTTAAAAATGTCGACGAAAAGTAAAGTTGAAACAAATTGTTTTGTTCACTTCTTAATTAGAGTTACCTAGAATGTCACATACACAAATTCACAAGGCAATAAATTGGAAACAAGTATTACTGTTAAAATTTTAAAAATATTATTGTTTTCAAAAGGTATGATTTGTCTTCTTCCTGTACATTTGAACGTAACATATTATAATTCTTTAAATCTATTTACCACAATCCTGTATATTTGTATTTAAAGGGGGTAACACTGTTAACCTTTTTTCATTTTACTTTCTGAAAACATCAAAAATTTACTTTCTTGAAAAAATCGTTAAAAGCTGACTGGAAATTAAAAACAATGTGAGTGTAGTAGTGGAAAAATGTGATTGTATTGCTAATTTCTTGCAATTAGTTTCATGTGTAAATGGTAGGTAATGCAAGATTGTGTATTTTTTGGGTTCAGGGTGTGTGCCAGGTTTCACAAAAACCGTTCAAACAGAAGCATGTGAAATATAATACTAAGTTTTGGTGGGCGTGGCTCCGCCTATTTTTTTCATTTTGAGATTTGAGTACGTTTCGTAGCAATGGAATAAGTGGAATATCATTAAATGATATAAATAAATTTGTGAGCGTGCTCTTGCCTATTTTTGTACAATGGGTCTAAACGAAAACTAAATCCCCTCAGACACAACAACAATTCCTACAATCGTTCTAAAATACAGACGAATTGATAACCTCCTTCTCTGTTAAAGTCGATTAAGAATGGAATGATATGCTATGCTATGCTATTTTGCGTTCACAGTCCGCAAATCTAAAGCATTTTTGGGTGGTAGTGAACCTCTTTCTCAGCTGGCAATTATAAATTTAGTGGAAAAGGTAATGCTGCACGGCCAAGTTGAATTCGTTCACGTCGCTCTAGAAGAAATTAGAATATTGCTGTTGTTGTAGCCCATAGTATTGAGGAAATCTAGCTTTGTCCATTTCTTTTCTTCCGAACAATATCACAACGTATTTTGCATAAAGAATTAATTAATATAATATGGTGCAAATGTAGGCTGCTGCTTTACTGGGTTAGCCTCAAATCCTTGTATGTTAATTAAATTAATGAATTTAATTTTAGAGGAATATATCCTTTCTGATTATCTAAAATGAAAAGGCTCTTCCATTTTTTTTTAATGTACCAGTTGGTCCTTGTAGAGTCAGCTCGTTAGGAAATAAAATACTTAAACCTCTCAGCCGGAATTTTTCTATTGAAAAGGGCATTAGTTTTCAACACCATCCCACGAGAGGACAGAATTAAATTATAAAAATTTTATGCAAAATATTTGTGTTCTGAAATAAATATTTAACATTCTAATAATTACAATAAAAATATTTGTACTCTCGAAGGGTGAAGCCACATCAACGCACGCTTTACCTTACTCTTCTTTCAATTGAACTATAAAGCTTTAGCTGTCTTTATGTTTTCGCTTGTCTGTTAAATAAATGCATTTACATAAAATGCAAATTCTTTAACTTGATGTGATTGTTCATGTTGCTCGTACTTTTTTTTTTTTGCTAACTGTATCCTTAAGTATGCTCTTGTTTTTGAAGAAGTTCAGTTTGGTTTGGTTCTGTTTTAAAATTTAAAAATTTTCTTAAAATTTCTATTTGCTGTGCAAGTGCATGATGGGTGGGTGTGCGGTGTGAGTGTATGATTTCTACTCATTAAGATGACTCTTGAGTCGACGGCGAAATGAACAAGCGGCAAGCTAATTGAAAAATATGTAGATGTACAACGAAAAACATAAATAGCAGAGGTACTCAGCATCAGTGGCGCGGCAGCAAATAACATTGCGCTGTAATCTACTCATGCCACTTCAAGTCTACCAGTCTACGATAGAATTCACTAAAAAAAGGCAGCTTATTTATTGTTAAGTAGTTCATTAATGGCTGTTTTTTTGTTTTTTTTCATATTTAATCTTTATATTTTTGAAAACGAAAGTGGGGTTCAGCTCGCTAACTGACTGACTGATGACTGTCTGTCTGTTGACCACTTTTACGAGAAATGTTTTTTTTTTGTTCAACTGGTGCTTCTATTGCTGTTTGGTTTTAATTTGAAATTTGCGATGGCATTTGTTTGAAAAAGAAAAACAAAATTAACAAAGAGCCTCTCACAAACAAAATTTTAAATTTGCAAATAAAAGAAATGGCAACACTTAAGTACTGAACTCTTTAACTGCACTGCATATTATAAGCAGTGATTATTTGTTGTCCGGTAGCTGGTACCGCTTTATTTGGTTGGAAATCTCAACTATAACTTTAGCTAGTTCATTTTGCTCGCAAGTTTAAACAAAAAATTAGTAAAATTGGAAAAATTCCTAAAAGGCAAACCCTCATAGAAGTTGCCATCAAACTATGAGTACCTCAACTACCCCAACTCTTCTTAGTGCTTGATGTTGTTCGCATTAATTTTCGAGACAATCATGGCGGACTAGTGGTTTATGCTTGGCTTGTTGTTTATATTACTGATAGTTAGTTACCTTGTTTAATGCTAAAAAAAGTTGTTGCCAGTAGTACTGCTGACGAGCAAAAGCATTCCACAAAAATTGAAAGAAATGAGTTCTTCGCTATTTGGCTGGATTGTGTGCGATTTTCTACATGGCTCTGTGTTAAACTAAAAATAAGTAGATGTATAGATGTGTGTCTGTGTGTGTGAGGCAAAAATATAAAAGCATTTGTGCGAGTCAAAATGAAGCTTCTTAATCCGTTTATCTTGCTTCGTACACCGATGGACTTGAAACACGTAAAAACGTTGTGTCAGTGCATTCAACTGTTTTTCACAAATTTGTTTTGTCCCTTCCTTCGGCCCTCAAACTCAATATTTGCCAGTCAAACTGGCTAATGTTCTTTTAAAGACCAGAAAATGGAGGAATAGACAGACAGCCGGATCGATAGTCGCTTAGTTTGTGAGTCAATTTTTATAATTTTAGTTGGCTACTTTCCCTGCGATGACCAAGCATCTTCAAATATGAACTTCATCAAACAAAATGGCGGTAATACTGCCTCCATGGATGGAGAAATTTAATATAGTTTTGTTTTACTTTGGCCGAGCAACACTTTTTCCTTCCTTTGCCATATAAGGTAAAATTTTGCGATAAAAGAGGAAATTTTATTTAAACAGTTAAGGGCCTTAATAATCAACGTTTTTTTTTTTGCAAAAATTTAATAAAACGATAGTTTATCTTTGGAAGTGTATTAACTTGTAAACTTTTATAAAAAGTGTTCTCTTGAAGAAATATTTTCTTTTAAAAGATACTTTTCAAAACGGTAAACGGTACTTTTTTTAAAAGGTACTTTTTGTATAAAGTACTTTTTGGCCCAATGCTCCCTCGAGGAGTGAAAGGTACTTTTTATCTTAGAAACTTTTTGTCAAAGGTAATTTTTATCAAAGGTACTTTTTGTAAAAGGTACTTTTCGTTAAAGTTACTTTTTATAAAAGGTATATTCTATAAAATGTACTTTTTGCAGAAGAAACTTTTTGTAACAGTTACTCTTAGTAAAAGGTATTTTTTGCATAAAGTACTTTATTTAATAGGCACGTTTTGTCTAAGGAGCTTTTAGTAAAAGGTACTTTTGTGAGAGGTAATTTTTTTTTTAAAAGTACATTTTGTATAAGGAGTCTTTTTAATGTGTACTTTTTTAAAAAGTTATTTTTGTAAAAGGTACTTTTTGCTAAAGTTGCTTTTTGTAAAAGGTACTTTTTAAAAAGGTATTTTTTGCAAAGAAAAATACTTTTTGTAAGAGGTACTCCTTGTGAAAGGTAGGTTTTGTATAAAGTACTTTTTGTAAGGTACTTTTTATATAAGGAACTTTTTGTAAAAGGTACTTTTGTGAGAAGTAATTTTTTTTTGTTTGTAAAAAGCGCTTTTTGTATAAGGTACTTTTTGTAAAAAGAATTAAGAATTTTAAAGGGTACTTTTTTAAAGTTATTTTTGTAAAATGTACTTTTTGTAAGATGTACGTTTTTTAAGGATTTTTTATGAAAGGAACTTTTTGTTAAAAGTACCTTTAAGCAAGAGACACTTTTTCCCCCGAAAATCACCTTTTTGTAAAATGTAATTTTTATGTAAAATGTAATTTTTGTGTAATAAAATAATTTTTGTGTTAAAGGTACGTACTTATTGTTAAAAGTGCTTTCATGCAATATGAATTTTTGGCCGAAAAGTACATTTTTGAAAAAAGGTATGGGTATTTGTATAAGAAAATTATTTCTAAAAGGTGTTTTTTTTTTAAAGATTCTCTTTTGTAAAAGGTATTTTTTTTATAAAATCTACTTTTAAAAATTTACTTTTTTGCAAAAACTGATTTTGTGAAAAGGTTCATTCCTAAAAGTTATTTTTTGTAACATTTCTTTATTGCAAAATAAACTTATTTTTTTTTGTATAAAGTACTCTTTTGTAGAAGGTACTTATTTCAGAAAGTTGAATTATTATTTTTTTTTTGTAAAGGACAATTTGTTCTACAATTATTCTTGCAAAAGGTGGGTCTTTATTAATGGTACCTTGTTTTTAAAGACACTGTTTCAAAAGAAACTTTTTTGTAAATTTTTTTTCGAATGGATGTTTTGTCACTCTTTTTTTCCAAACAAGCTACTTTTATTATAAACTTTTTTGTAAAAGATATTTAAAACCAGTATTTTGTATGCTTAAACTTGTTTTAAGTTCTTACCCCCATACCTAAATAAGAGCGGCAAGCGTTGCGTTAGCAACAGGGTACGCATTTTTAGTACATTTGAATATAAAAATATTTTTTGATTGTACTGAAAATACGTACCCTGCTGCTAACCCAACGCTTTCCGCTCTTATTTAGGTATGGGGGTTAAAGTATACTTTGCTTTCACTATGAATATGCACCATTATTTCTTAAATGTACATTTTGTAAAAGTATAGCCAATCATTTGAGTCATTTGATTTCTATCAGGCCCTCTTTAAAGGATGTTTAAAATTGTTTAATTTTTTTCAAATTTCTAATTTTAACTGATATCTTATAAAAACAGAATTGTGTTAGAAGCTAATAATTTCAAATGGGTTTTCTCAAGATATCGTCCTTAGTTTTTAGAAATATAATTTCAAAAAGTTCTTTTCTTAACAGAAAATTTTTTAAAAGATTTTTTTAGCATGAGTTTTTTAAGCCAATTTTTTTTTAAATTATTCACTTGAATTAGACTTTTTATGTTGTTAATACAACGATTGATATAAAAAGGCCCTCACAGTCCTCACAACCCGAGTTGCATTAGCCTTGCTTTGGCACAAATAAACCAACAAACACATGGTGGCCGTCAGTGTTTTAATATTAAGAGGTCTTTTCACTGAACATTATTTTTGGGGAGGCAAACTGGTCGAATATTTGCTGTGGGTGGTTTCGTGAAGCTTAAAATGAAAGTGGTTGTGGAGACTTGTTTGAAATGGTTGTATGTATGTATGCCTGCCAACTACATACAAAGTGGGCGTGAGTGGCGCTGAGTGTGAGTCTGTGTATGTGCGTGTGTGTGTATGTACGTTTGTGTGCTTGAGATTGTGTTTTTGGTAGGAGATCAATAAGTTTGCCATTTTTTTTTGGAGTCCATAAGTTTTTGTTGTGTTGTTTTTGTTGCTTCAGCATTTCGTTGCTCTTGTTTTGTTTCGTTGATTGAGTATTTCGGTATGTCGTTGCGGTGGTAGTGGTCCTTTTCGTTGTTGTTTTTGGCATTTCTCTTTCCCTCGCTGACTTCATCTTGCAACCTAACGTAGTTGGTTGGGCAAATTGAAACTGTGTTCAAACTGACGTAGCGAGTAGTAAGTAGATTATTTTTGATTGATTTTTTATTTTCCTTTATTTTTTCATTTTTTTTTTTTTGGAATTAGTTTTTACTTTTCGTTTTTTATGCGTTTGTGTATTCGCAGATATTTATTTATGTATAAGAATACAATGAATATTTTTTTTCTCTTGCTGTAGATTTAAGCATTAATATTATTTTTCAATTAAAAATAATATCTAAGAGTTTTAAATTGAAAAACAAACAGAATTAATAACTTCATATGGCAGAAATGCATGCAGCAGTGGCTGGTGTGACTGTCTTTAATGTTGTAATTAACTGATTCTTTAAGTTTTTGGTTTTTTAAAAATTAATATTATTTAACCCAGCACTATCATACTTCGTCGAAATGACGACGCGCGATTTTATTTTCGATTTAAAACATATTTTTTGTGATTATTTTTGTTTCGTTTTTCGTATAGCGTTAGCCGCTAATATCACTTACTCGAAACTAATGTTGCTTTTTTAGTTTAATAAATTTATTATAAGAAACTACAAGACTTAATGAAAAAAAATGTGTAATATTTCATACAATTGATGCTATAAATGCTATGTTTTAAGAAAAAATGCCAATTGAAAGAAGTCTGTGAAATGTTAATTTTACGTTAAACGATTAAAAGAAATATATGAATTTCGTTATATGATAATTAAAAACTAGCTAAATATCAATAATAAATCTATTTTCGTACTTATTTTTGCTCAAGACGTTTTATATTGGCTCTTGAAATAGGTCGTAGTCGATTCGACGAAGTATGACGTTTGCGATATAAAAATAAGTATGATATTCTAGGGTTAAGGAATCTAATACCAAGCTTTGCTCTGAGACATGTAACTTTGAAGAATATTTAGTTGTTAAATATTATTTGATACTTTGCTTTCATAAAGGAATTATTTGATATGATCTTTTGTACAAAAACATTAATAAAATACACGTTCTAACTGATGTATGTCTAAAAATTGTTTTTAAAACATGTTCTGATTCCCTTAACAGTTCATCCCGCTGGAGAATTTAAAATATTTTTTTTTACTTTTTAGAAGCCTTATTGATTATATTGATAAAAAAATATTTTTTTTTTTAACTGAATTGTTTACAACAATTTGTTACGTTTTGACTACATACAGTGGCTGATTTTTTTGTTATAATTTCAAGATAAATGGCCTCAAAGAAGTCGCGGCTCTTGTAAGTTTTCGTGTTGTTATCAATTTTGTCAATTATTGACAATGTCTCCAAATTACGGTGACCATTGGAGCGTATGAAAAGAAGGATTAATATTAATAAGCAGAAGCGTGCACAAATGATAAATAACAACTCCCAGCCACTGTAGCGGCAAATGTATGATAAAACCATCAAATGAATATGATTTCTTTTGATTTCTCATATCTTGTGTGTTGTCTTTTGGATATAAGCCGCTCATAAAGTAAATAAAGAAGGAGGAGGAGGAGGAGGATGGAAAAAAGGTGACACATCAATGTCAGTTACATCATTTATGTAACACAAAGTGCTCGTGTCTATTGCACAGACGGACGGATAGACAGACTTTATTGAATGTAACTAATAGTTACAAGATGTAACAACAAGATAAAAGTAATTCTGCAGCAGTTCATCAAATGTGTTGGCCAAAAATCAATTTTAGCGCACATTGTTGGCCATTAATTGAATACTCACACTCGCAAACCCCACACACAACAACAATATTGTGCAGTGACAGCAAATGTCACATGCTAGCTAGTAGTGATGGTGGTGGCGGTGACGGTGACGCTGATTGTGTACAGGCATCACAACATCGCAAACTCCCACTCATTTAAAGAAGCCCAGCAATACGAGCACTTGAAAGGTTCCAGTAAAGCTTAGATTTTTTCCCTTATACATATGTACATATTAAGTAGCTTCTTTGTATGCATATGTTTATGTATGCAGATGCCTGTGTTTGAGGCATTTTTGTACAGCATTAGTGAGCATGATGATGCACGTGGCAAGTTGTTGTAAACTCTGTTGAGTGAAAATGTGCCCGCTGCGTGCCACGCGTTTATAACACGATATTTTTTGGTCATACGCTGCTTATTGCAACAGACAGACATGCGGTATGTCAAAAATTTCAGGCGTTTTACAAATCTATCTCGACAGCGTGTTGTTTACACGCTGACAGTGGTCAATTAAGTTTTGGCTTTCTTGAAATTAACTCTACTTGGCAACTGGATATTTTTTTATGGGAATTTATTTTTAATTTTTTTTTTTATTTTTATTTTAATCATCATCTTTTTTCTCCGATTAATTTATACTGATATTTACTATATTTATTTGTTCTAACTATTTGCTGTTGTTGAATATCCTTCGTTGTCGGTTTGCTGTAACTCCTCCATTTCCTGTTATTTACCATAATAAATCGATTAAGATTGGGTGGTGGCACAAAGTTGTCTGTGGTGGTGAAGCATGTGTTTAGGCGTCAGCCAGTTTAAAGCTGTATGAGCAATATATTCAGCTGAATATATTTAATAATCAAGTTGCCCTCGCCTTGGCTCATATGGTTGGTGTATTATGTATTTATAACCCCTTCCATTCCATAATGTTACAATATTATATAATCCTGATGACGTTGATTATTCTAATATTGTGTTAATAATTATTGTACGTGAGTGAGTGTGTTTGTGCGTGTGTGTAGGGCCAGATGATTTTATTTTTGCTCTGTTGTCTGCTTTTCCATTTTTATGGGCTACAAAAACAACAACAGCAACTACAAGAATAAGAAGATGAAGAAGAACAATCAGGACTGGATTCAGAATGATTGATGGCTTTTTATGGTTGATGTACTCGTAGTTGCTGCTGCTGTTGTTGCTGCTACTGCTGCTGCTGATGATGATGATGATGATGTTGCGCTTATATTAATGATAATGCTGCTGCTGTTGTTGTTGTTGTTGTTGCTTGCTATTGATGCTGTTGTGCTTGTTGTCGTTTTGCCGGACCTATGCTGCCGTAATGAATCTCTTTATATTTTCATTAGTGTTTATCATTTTTGTGTCATGCGATTTTGTACCCAAACATCTACACAAACTCAAACTTTTCCCAACGTCGGTGAGACGGACATATTCAAACGAAAATTTTCATATAAAAAACATGGCTTTAAATCATATTAAAGTGTTCCCATCATAATTTCATTATAAATATCCGCGTGAAACTCACAGAAGTATTCTGAGATCGAAATTTCTAACAAGTTCCTGTTTGATACAAAAGGTATCACTACAATCTGATGTGCATTATAATTATTTCATCGTCAGAGTGTAATGTGATTTCTAGGCAACCTGCTACTTAACAACATTTTTGCTCATATTAAGAAGTGAACATACATATATCCATATATCTCATCTGTATTAGAAAACTAAAACCATTGCCGAATTAAAAACAGCATTGTGCCAAAAAATAACTTGATAGAAATTTTTATCTCAGCACTTTAATTGTAGAAATAGAAATTTGATCTTTTTAAATTTTTTTTAAAGCTCTCTGCTTAAAACCTTCAATTTCAGTCTATAATTTAAAGTTTTAAACCTGACCTCTTGCCCATGCTTAACACTTTTTTGGCGCCCTGAGTTTTTTTTACTTGTTGGCCCACCTAGACCTGTTTCTGCACTAAATTTCAGCGATTCAAAATTAATACGAATTAAAAACATATTTCTTGTTGGCAAGTCGTTGGTGCTTAAACAAGATGTCAGCCCTTTCTGTAACTCGCTAAAGCTAAAGCAAATTTTTATCGCCAAAGTGCTGAACAAATATAAAGTTTAAAAATTTTTGGCGATAACATGAAACAGTAAAATTTTGGCAGATTAGATTTCTAAGCCATTACCTTGATTTAGAAAATACACGTTTGAAAATTGTATTCGTAGCCGAAAATCAATAAATCGACTTTATAAATTTTTAGCTATAGATATTTAGCTTTAACAAATTACAGAATACGGGGGCAGTAGACCTGTAGTGAAATTCACTAACTTTTAACGAATTGACAAATGTTATTATTCTCTACAATTATTATTGTTTGCATTAACGATTATATTCACTAACTTCTTGTTAACAACATCGTTAAAGTTTAATATCACGTGGCAGCTCTGTTAAAATTAACGAAAAGCACAAAGAGGAATAGAAAATAAGTAAATGAATTTGTACTTGTACACACACATATTTTCATCAATTTCCTTAATTTTGAGAAATAAAAGTTAAATTGAATATTTAAATAATAGCAATATTGTTATTTATAGCTAAAAGTTTTTACATGTGTGTATAATGCTGTAAAATAATTACTTGAGTTCTTCTAAAAGAGCATGTGCTTTAACTGAACAGCTGACTGTTGTCGATTCAATAACACCACAAAAGTTATCGTCGTTTAATTAACAACAACACATGTGGTTTAAAAGTGCTACTGCATATAAAAGTCGGTAATTTTGATGTTATTGTTTCTAAACGATACGATTATCGCTAAAAATAAGGTAGTGAATCGAACTACTGGTTGAAGTCTTAATAAGCAACAAATAGTTGGGGTATTCACACGATAGTGTTAAAGTCATAACGTCATAATGTTCTAAACTTTTAAACTGGTTTAAAATGCGACTGCTGTGAGCAACCCCTCATATTTTAGTGTGTTAGTTGAAACATAAACAATATGATACAAAACAAATGAGAAAAAATATTACAAAAATTAAATAATATTTGGTACGAATATGCAAAATTATGAGAAAATTATTTAACGGCTTCTATCTGTTTCCGATAATTATTTGCGAATTTTTGCAATATATAAAACAAATTTTTTTCGAGCATTTGACCTTTTAAAATTTTAAGGCTTTGGAATTTATTTGCAAATTTTCTTAAGTTTTGCGATCAGGTAATTTTTGATAAAGCTTATTTTATTGCTCTTGTGTGTAATTTTAACAAAATAGGATTGAATCAAGCCACATCATTGTCTGATTGAATTATTTTTGTTCTTGCAGTTTTTGCATTTTTTACACATTTGACGACTTTTATTTTATATCACACTTTGCTATCATTTTGGTATTAGCAAGTTTTTGCAAATTTTCATTTTCGCGAATTTTTCCAATTTTTTGGAATTTCTTATATCTTTAAGTATTTATGTGTTATTTTAGGGCTTGCCTTTTTACCATTTTACCGATTTTTAATACATCTATCAATTCGTGCGAATTTTCATAACTTTGCCAATTTTCTGCGATTTTTGGAATTTCTTAGATCTTTAGGCATTTCTAAGTAATTTTGGAGCTTGTTTACAATTTTTGCAATTTGTTGCAAATTTTTGCAATATAAGTGATTGTTCCCAATTCTTTGTTTTTTTTTTAAACAGTTTTAAACTTTTTTTTTATTAAGTATCAGACTTTAATATATTTTTGATGTCACCACGTTTTTGCGAATTTTCGTAATTGCGGATTTTTAAAAGTTTTTTGCATTCCTTACAATTTAAGCATTTTTTAAAATAAATTTTAAGTTTTTTTCAATTAAAAAATTATTCGCGAATTTTAGCAAATTTTTTGCACGTGAGATAATTTTTGATTCATAAACTCTACTGAGTTTGCTCGTTTACAGCTTTTGAGGCTTTGGAAATGTTTAGAAGATATTCGCATTTTTGCAAGTTTTCGCGATTTATATATTGTTTCCATTATTTTAATCTCTTGTGAATTTTTATATTTTTTGCAATACATAATGATTTGAGTAGAAATTTGCTTAAGAAAATCGCCACGTACTTAAACGTAAATGGACATTTTGTCGAAAAAGAAAAGCAAAAAGCAAAATAATTAGTTATGACAGTAACAAATACATAGAGTGAAGAATTGTATTAATATAGTACTCCTTTTATATGAAAGAAAATAAAAATAGTTTTAAACTGGTTTAAAATGTTAGGACTTTATGACTTTATGACACTTAGGACACCCTTGTGAATACCCCAAGTATTTTTAAATTCGTATTCTTCGTTGTATTTTTTAGCACAAAATAAAAATTTAAATTTGTATGGTCGCAACCACGCCCACTTTTTTAAACTTAAAATTTTTATATGACCAGTGCTTATGATGCATATAAAGTTTGGAGGGAAACGAATTATGAGAAATACATAAATAATAGAATAAAATCTGCCAAGCCAAAGAACACAAAGCAGAAGGCTAAAATTGTGCGGATGTGGTCACGTCCACTTTCAAAAACAGAAAATTATAGACTTGCACAAGTCATGCAAAGTTTTAATAAATGCCTTAACTCTAGTTTATAATTCTAATTTTCAAGGGCGTGGCCCTTAAGATTTTTCTAGTTGCTTACTCACTGAGACCTACTTGTGTATTAAATTTCAGCTCTCTAACTATGGTGTAAGGGCTTCATAATATTGATCAGTGAAACAGACAAACTTGATGAGGTAAGTTCATAATTTTTCGATTGAGCTGAGTCAAACTATGGGGTGGTAAAAACAGAAGGAATGATTTCTTGCAAATATGTATGTATACACATTGTTGGCTGTAGCTGAAACTTGGCTGGTGCACTGCTGTCTGCTTCGATTCATCAGCATTGTTGCCATATTAGCATTTTTATTGATAGATTTAATATATTCGGTCTTATTGTGGTTGGCGTGTTTCGACTCCGACATTTTGGTAATAGCCTAAAGACAAAATATTGCGATGTTCCTTAATCTATTACAAAAATGTCATAGTCAAAGTCTAAGAAATATTATTTCATAAAAAGCATTCAAGTTTTTCAAAAGACTTCAACCACACATTTTGAACAGTCTACGGATGATTTCACAAAGCACCAATAAATTGCATATAGACATGCCCAAACACCAGCAAATAAATTTCTATATAAATAAACTTGTGACAATATGTCAAATAATAAGCTTCCTAAATATAGATGCTATGTTAATTTAAAATCAAGCAGTTTATTCCTTTTTCTTTAGAATATTTTAGCAGAACTTTTGGACCAATTTAGCAATCTCTCATCATAATTTTCTCGCAACACTGTCCATCAGTTACATTTCCGTTTAAGGCATTTTATGTCCCCTTTTTTTGAAAGGATAAAAGAGACACCCATAAAAAAGTTATATCGTCAAAATATCCCGTTTCCGAATAATAATGAAAATTATTTACTTCCTTGAGGACTCATTTGTCAACAGTATAATTCTCAAAATTTTTACTTTTTCCGCTTTAATACTGCTTTTATAGTAAATCTAGTGTTTTCTTATAATTTAATAGAAAAAAATTTAAAAGATTGTAAGTGACACCTGCTTGAAATAGTAATTTCGAGGGGGTTTCTTCTCCCAAACTCCAAACTAATATTAGGCCTACACAAGTGCACATGACGAATAATTTATATTGAAGACATTGTTGCTAAAATAAATCATACGTCTGTATGTCTGTTATTCATTATTGCATCTTTAGGCATTCATATGCATCTTGAAAAACCTACAAATGTCACGTTGCTTCAAAATTTCTAAATTTATCTTGTCTTTTAATTGATTATCCCTGCGTTACATAAATTGCGCTTAGTTCACTATTTCTTTTTGTAGGGTGCATAAGAATACATTAAAAGCATGTATAGTAGTGAGTATTTGTTTTTTTCTTTCTTGCATTAATGCATGAATAATTCTCGCTTTAATTTTATATGAATTTTCAATCATTAGGACTTAATGTGTTATTTTTTTTTTCTTTGTATGAGAAATGTATTCGCCATAGCCACTGTAACCTTTCAATCATTTTTATATTTATTTTTTTTTTTTTTTTGAAGACATAAACGATTTTGAAGGCTCTTTCTTCATCATGAACTGGGATTAAGTTTTGAATATATTATTTAAGATGTAAGCAAAATGCAAAACCAACTGTTTCTTTTCGTTTTGGTTTTGCTTAAATAATTTAAAAGAATATGTATTGTGAATTTCCCGATTCAATACTTGTACAACATTTTGTTTGTTTATGGGTGTTTTTCATTTGAGTTTGATTAGCGTGAGTAAATGATTAAATATAAGAAATTAAAATGCCTAAAGCGTTTGAAAATTAAATTGGCCGGACGTTTGGAAAATAAATAAATACACACATTCGCAATCATACTGACAAACACACACACACACACACACACACACACACACACACACACACTTACACACACTTCTAGGTAATGATGTGGTCGAGGACAATAGCCTCAATCCATATAAATATTTAAAGATAAAGAAGGCCCTTAAATAATGTCCCAGCTAAAAAAAATATGTATGGACCATATATGATACCCCATATATGGTTCAGATCCGAAAAATGAGGGTATATGGGCATATATGATTATATATATTCATACATTTTCATACATGCATGTGTAAATATTCCCTCTACAGTATTCAAAGTTCATATTCATACTCTCTTGATTCACAAAAGCGCACTGCTGTGAAATAAATTAAATTACTAAAATTACTTTTTTTAGATTTTGAACAGGGAGGTTGTATTCAATGAAACATTTGTTTGCACAAATAATGAAAAATTAGCCAAAAGTCATTTCATTCATCATTTTAAGTCAAAAGGTGAATTAATTAGTTAAAAAAAAAACAAAAATCATATTCGTACATAAAATTTAATTTAAGAAATCAGATTAAAACCTAATGCAATTAATTATAAAAGAAAAAATAATCCGTCTAACAATATAATTTCAATATATTTCTTTGCAGTAATATGAACTTTGTTTCTTATCTAAAGAATTTTGTTATTTTCTATAAAATTAATGACTGGATTATCCTTTTGATTATTTGATATATAAAATGGGGCCACAATGTATAAAATCATACAAGAATGGTTTTTTTTTTGTAACAAAAGTTTTTCCTTTTTAAACGTTGAGGGTACGCATGTAAACTTTGCATACCGTATGTATTTTCTAATGGATTTCCAATTTACCAGTGATAAAATACCAAGCTTTTTTGATTGCAAAAACGATGTGAGATATCATGCATGCATACATTCTTATATGACTCCATATATTAAATCTTATATCTATATATGGATCCACATATGAAGAGCTACATAATTAAATTTCCATATATGAGCTCGTGTATTATAATACGATTCATATATGAGTCCATATATTAGTTCATATATAATAGTTTTGCCATGTATAATCCCATACATTTCCATACATGAATTCATACATATTCATATATAGTTATATACATTCATATATTAAAAATATATGGACCTTATATATTTTTTTTAGCTGGGAAGTTAAATTTTATAAGGCAAACTCGCCTGTATAAACGTTAAGTAAATTATGTGTATGTACACAGAAAAAAAATTTCTGCAATAAACACGTTTATTTGAAGAAAAAAAAACAAAAATCAATTAAAAATTTCAGTGAGTCAGTTAAACTTTTAATTAAATTAAATTTTTAAGCAAAACTTTAATTAATACAATTACATTTTTAATTGATTTTTGTTTTTCTTCTTCAATCAAACGTATTTATTGCAGGATTTTTTTTTGTGTGGAAACTACTGACATTATTCGTACAAAATATTTATGTTTTACACAATTTCAATAGAAAATTTCTTTAAGAAAACTTTAATAAATCTTTATATTTGTTCTTCCGAATATGACAGCAAAATACAAGCGTTAGTTTGCTCGACAAAAAAATCCTTCATAATTTCTTAAAAAGCAATTAAAATTGCTTTCAAAATTCTACAAAAGCCATATTTTTAACTAGCAATGCCATTGATAGCAACTTATGGTCCGAAAGTGGATGGCAATCGAGCATTAAGTTACTCTGTCAACCGAAATTAGTATTATGTGTGTGCAACTTTCTTTTTCGAATTGAAAATTCGATTAAGAGAATATTTGCAAATTTCTTAATATAAAAAATATATGAAAGTGCTAAAAAGAAAATTGTTAAGTAAAAGTGTTTAAGAATCTACTGAACGCAACCTAAAGGATAATTCAAATACTTTATAATTACGCCCCTACTGTAAGTTAATATTGTTGCTGAAAATGCTATTCAACTTTAAAACATATTTTTGACTTCCTAAAGAGTGATTGGTTACATAATTAAATTTTAATTATTTTAATTTAAACATTTTTTTTTTACCTTAAAAACTATGCAGCAACTTAAAATTAACAGTTGCCAAATGAAGAAATATTTGAAAAATAAAGTTAACAGCTATTAGTTAGCGGTTACCATACATGGTAACATTTTGGCAACTGGCAACGCAAGTAAAGTTCGGTTGCCATCCATAATGGAGCCGTCAAAGTTGGACTTAATATTTATTCGTCTTTTTGAATTATTTTTGGTTCGTCTCATTATCATTTATAAAACTCATTTAGGCTTCTTTTTTTAAGTTAATAGTCTTCAAATGAAAACTTGCTAAGTCTAGTAATGAACACAAGATAAGAGCAAAAGGTTGGCCAAAATTTTCGTAATTCATAGGTGGGAACTGCGTTCTTGTAGAGATTTAAAAAGACTTAATGGCCTGTCATCGTAGTTCTTAATATTGTATTTCGTTCGCATACCATGTCTACACAATTTAAGGGAACAAGTGTTTGCCTGTATAAACACATGCACACGCCCATGCACTCTTCTCCATGATTATGTTTACATAAGGAAATGTTGCATATCCATACAAACACAGCCACATACACACACACACACACTCACACACACACACTCGCACTCACTTATATGCACATGCCCATAATATTAGTTATTAATAATTAATAAGCGCGAATAAATACAGCAAAAACAACTTAATCTTAGTTGATGATGGGCGTGTGGGTGGTGGAGGTGGAGGTGGAGATGGAGGTGAGTGTTTCTTCTCCTTATTTTTTCTGTATGTGCAAACTTGTATGCAGTACGCAAACGTTTTGCTTGTCCTTTGAATATAAATGAATTTTACTTAGTTTTTCCTGAGGCAAGGGAAACGCTACGTGATGACGACATATTGACATTTAAGAATTTTAATAAACGTTGCTACCACACGACTACTTATTCTATATTCTGAAGAGATTTATAGTTTGTAACTAAAATATTGAAATTTTAATTTCACTTAAATGTCAATTTTGTGTAAAGATTTTTTTTTCGTTTTTAATATAAAAACATGATTGTGTCGAAGGGTGTCCGCTAGTATTTACTTTTGAGCAACTCATAAGAAGCAAATATATCAAATAAGTATTATTACCTCTGAGAAAAAGGCAATAGAGATTTTATTAAGGGTTATCCCTAACTTTTTGCTGTTACAAGAATATTAAGTATAGAGTTTCGTTTTCATAAATTGTATATAACATGAACATATACAAAGTCATGTACATACATATAAGCATATCAGTGTGTGTGTGTGTTTCTGCAAATATGCTGTACACATATGATGAGGGAAAATTTTACGACATATGAGTTCAATTAATTCAAAATCTTAAGACTTTAACTGCATAATTTTAAACAAGAAATAGTGTTTGCCTAAAAAGTTTTATTCAAAATAACTATAAAACACAAGAGACTATTTTAGGTTTCAATATTCATAAATTAAGAAACGAAGATTATTTATCACTTCAAAGAAACGAGAACCGTAAAAAAATTTTTGTCTATGTAATTTCATAAAAAAAAAACTCAGGTGAATTTCAAAAGAGTATTGCCTAAACATTTCCAGATAACTTTAGCTACATTCTGCATTCCTTTAGAATCGATGAGAACCAGTTTACACCTTACCTTTCATTGAACCACCTGATGTCCACGATAAAACCTCTGATATGGTCGAGCTTCCACTCCGTCATATCTTTTAGTTCTCAATGAAATCTATTACTCAAGCATTTGAGTCTGTAATACTGTAGCATTGGGCAACGACGCACAATGTATTATTATCAGTGATTTCCCTTAAGCTACTGCTTCTTAGGAGTAGGATTTTTGAATCCATTTATGCCGAAGTGAGTAGAAAAGCACCCATGTGCCATGAGAGCAGGTAGCGCACTTAAATAAAATGTAAAAACATGTACATATCGCTCACTTACTCAAACAATGTCATAATGAAGCAGAATTAATCCTAATATCCTTCAAAATAAAATTTTCTTTTTGCATTAAGTTGTGTGTAAATTATAAACTATATTTAGTTATTATTGTTCGAACTTCATTTGTTTCCATATTTTATGATTTAAACAGGCTAAAGTTCGTATCGCCTTGCAAGCCAAATTACATGTGATAATTATTAATAAGCAAAAACCATCAAAGTTAATTGTAAATATTCTCACAAATACTTAGTAGAACGGAACAATTAGCTATTTTCGAAGGCCACTAAGCCTTCATCATCAGCGTGCTTCTGTGTTTAGTCCACTGTGTGTGGTGTCAGTTGATGTAGATTTATGCTTTATATACGTAACTTTTTTGCAAATGGAATATGTGAATGTGACACCACACACAGTGAATCAAACACAGAAGAACGCTGATGATGAAGGTTTAGTGGCATTCGAAAACGGTTAGCTGTTCCGTTCAACTATGTGTTGTCAGAATATTTACAACTAACTTTGATGTTATTTGTTCAATAATAATTATCACGTGTAATTTGGCTTACAAGGCGATACGAACTTTAGCATGTTTAAATCATAAAATATAAAAACTTTAAACTGGTTTTCTGGCAAACCATTTTTTTGAGCTATGACGTTGTTTGAGTAAATGAGTAATATGTCAATATAAATACCCTGTGGGAATTTTCACCCAAATCGGACAAGGCATTCGTGTAGCTGAAGTTAATATTTATAAGAAAGCGGTGAAAGGACTTCGGTATCGACCATAAAACGGTTTGGTTCCGATTGGAACGAGTTTTTCATTTTGCCGAATTTTCGAGACGACCGAATTTTTATTCGATAGCCTCTCTTAAAAACCCAATGAAGATGGGTTTCAAGGCACTTAATAAGTTGTGTCCAAACGTTATGTGTAAAAAAATATGATTTAAAGGGTTCATGTATTTTCATTTTCCCTTTCTTATACAATTTATATGTGTATGTACATATGTACGTATGTATTTATGTATGTGTGCATTTGCTTTATATATATATGAATTTATGTTTGTGTATATGTCCGTACGAGTGTATAAATTCCGTAAAAACATCATAAATAAAACTTCATGTTACATCCGTTGGTTGACAACATCCTAATTGGTTTTTAGGGAATTAATTTTTTTTCTTCTGTAAAAAGAAAAAGGAATTGAAAAACATCTTTTGTACCTGCCTAAGTGTAAGTATGTTTGTTAATAATGTCAGCCATCTTGGAAGCTTCTCCTTAAACTAGTGCGTGATAATCTTACTTAACAAGTGGAAAATAAAAATATTTAAGGGTCTACATTTTGATTTAAAAACATAAATATTTTTTTAAGAAACTACGGTAATTACTTAAATAAGTAAAAAAAAACTGGAATTCAGAATAAAACAGGCTTAATGGTTTCATTCTGGCATGGAAAAATTATGTTTTGTAATCGACTTTAAAATTGTGATCTTCTAATTCTCAACATCTAAAATATGTGATTAATTTTATTACAATCTAAGAGACGATATTTGTGCTTGCATTAAAAGGTTTTAAACCATTATATTATCCATAATCATATTGCTATCTAACGTCGATTACAACTCCGTTTTCGATATACTTGCAATGCTACTGAGACTTACTGAAATCGTGGCCTTTCTTTGTGAGTGACTGTTAAGACGGTCAATGGCATTTTCATGTTAAATCTTAGCAGTAAAAAAAGCGAATGAATCGCCACTAGCTGCTACTAAATATAACGTAGTGTACAGTTTCACAACTAAGATTGCAACGAGTGTGCATATCATGATTCTACTTACTAGAGATGGGAGCGTGTCAGGTTTTTTTCGTGACACGAACACGTACTACTCAACATGAAGTATACGTGGCAGAATATTTTATTTCGTGCGTGATGTGGTGGCGCCGTATTGAGCAATATTGAAATGAAAAACAAGAAATGATTTTAGGTTCATGATATATACCCAGCAAAAAATTACATATTACCATCAGAACTACTTGCCATATAATGACTTACTTTTCTGATTATCAAATTTCATTACTCGCTTACAAATCACATTAGCTAAAATTTAAGAAAATTATGTACAAGTTGCTAAATGAGGAAAAATAGTAAGTACTTCTCTAGAATGGATTATTTTAGTCTCACGCCTTGTTAAAATCATTAAGTTGGTGATCCAGGAGGGAAGAGCTTCCACCAAAAATGCTTAATTCCAAACCTGATTACCTTTTTTGAAATTTTTTGCTGGGTACGCATGAATTTTCAGTAAAGAAAAAATTTTATATATTTTGTACGGTCAAATTGGTTGATAGTGTATGATGGAACATACATACATACATACATGCACATAAATCTTGCATGAAAAATAAAATTAAACAAAAATACATATATGTATTTGAATATAAAAAGAAATATTTTTTGCTACTTAATTTGGTTTCGTGTGTGTTGTCGTGTCGTGTTGCGAAAATTTTTTGCTTGAGTATTTCCTACGTCTTGGGCATAGCGGTATTCGTGTTCAGTTGGTATCGTGTTGGAAAAATTCGACACCAGCCCATCTCTATTCTATACCCTTTTTGTTCTTATTCAGCTTAAATTGATTGAAGCTAATTACGATGAAGAATTGATCTGTACGAAGAGGCACTAAATCGATTTTGTTTCATCACAGAGTATTTTTATGAAGATTTTATGTCGGAAGTAACTCTTTTAAACTAGTCGTAATATAATTTTAAAATACATGTATCTACTAAGAGCTTACGTTAAGTTTAATGATAATTTTTTTAAACTTTTTCTAGTATGCACATCTGAATCTTAATGTTAAAATGTTTTTATCTTCTGAGACAATTTTCAAATCCCCCAATTTGTACTTATTACTTTAAATTACTTAGGCACTTCCTTCATTTTCCTAATTCACTTCCTTTGTGGACCTCCTTTTGTGTCTCTGGCTGAGCTGTGTGAGCGTGGTTGGTTGTCAAGACCATGGGAGACAAAAAGTTTGTAATAAAATATTAAACTAATAAATTTCCGTTTGCAATTAATTTTTTGTGCCTAATGACTATTTATGTCTACAAAGTCTTAAGACTTAAACCAACAACAACAACAACGACAGCGATAATAACACATCCTTTCTCAAAAGCATCCAGCACCAACCAGCATTACAATAAATATCCTAAACATGTTGTGTATGTGAGTATAAGTTTGAATAAAAAAAAAAATTTATGTGTATTTGAAAGAAGTGTATACAAGTCTGAAAAAAAACAAAATTATCCACACAAAATCTTAAGTAAACATAATTTTCAAGCGTTCAAAAACAAACAGACGCAAAATGTTTTTAAGGACATCCTTCGCCAGATTTGTTTCCCCATTTGCAAATAAACACACACACAAACATCTCCCCCTGCCACACTACCCCTAAAATTAAAGACGCAGCTAAAGCTTGATGTCTTATATATGAATACATATGTACGTTTTCACTGAATGAAGAAGCCCTCTTCGAAATCAGCGAGCAAATCCCTGCAAATTGCAGGCAATTCCGCAAATGATGTAGAAACATCGGGTGGCTTTAGCAAATATTATTAAGTGTGTGTGTGTGTGTGTGTGCTTACACATTCGCGTATTCAGGTTTATACGATTTCTGGTTTCTTTGTTTGTAGTTGGTGAATGTATCTTACGAACACTTAAACCATTCACACACGCACACACTTACTGAAACTTCTGCGTAAAACTTTCTTACACACTTACATGAAAACATAAATCTTAAGAATCCTCTAGTCAGCCTATAACCATATGTCTCTATGTCAATACTCTTTCTCCAGCGACAATTGCACTAGTTAAAATGTGGACAAATTTCCTTTTATGCGCGAGTAGAGATACGTTAGAGAAAACAGTTCTAGTTTATTTCTGGTGATATTGTCAGCGAACGCGTCAATATTTTGTTTTTTCTTTTTTATTATGCTATGCAATAATATTAAGTAAATATACATATCTAGACGAGGGTCACTAAAATCTACTAGTGAATATTTGGTTCAAATATCTCCATATCGTCATAAAAGAACTTCTTTCTCAATAGTGCTAAAGTCTACTGATAGATTTTGAATTACAACCCTATGTTATTTGTCAGTAGCACTATTGACAATGTCACTAGAAAATCACTATAAGTTTACTACTGACAACGAAAGAGGATATGTTGATATTGTAGACTAGAGTCCCTTAAATTTACTAGTGAATCTTTGGTGCCAATGTCTCCATGTGGTCACGAAAGAACTACTAAGTCAGTAGTGCTATAGTCTAGTGGTGGATTTTCAATGACAAGCTAATGTTAAATGTCAATAGATGATACCATTGGCTGGGGTACACCTGGTCAGTAGTGCTACTGACAACGTCACTAGTAAATCACCACAATTTCACTATTCGCACTTTCTGCAGGGAAGTTTAGATAGAACAAAGTTATGCTTGCGTATGTGTTTGTGTGTAAATACATGTATATAAAAAGCTTTTGGCTTGACTTTGTTTTACTTTTTAAGAAACTGCAAAAAAATAAATAAATAAAATTGTGTTAAATCGAAAAATTTATGATGCCAGTACGACTGGCGAGAAGGTAAATTCAGGAAATGTTGTCTTAGAAAACAATACCAACAACTTTACAAGCAACAGCAAAAAAAAATATAAAAAAAATAAAAAAATTCTTGCTCTAACACTGCTTTAGGTACGGCTACAACAAGCCAAACAGCCAATGCGTAGTTGAACAACAGCCAGCCAAATGTTTGTGGTTTGCGCCTGTTTATGATTTATGGCATTTGAAAGTAGAAACTTTATCGTATACGCCGGTCAACACTTAGACAAAGTTATAAGACACATTAAAGTATGTAATTTAAATGGGATTGTCAATTCTTTATGGCTGGTCTCTTCTTCATGGTACCGTGTTTAAATTTGTAACTCCCCAGCCATAGATAAACTTTGAAAAAATTTAAATTAAATTAAATTAAACTATACTGGGTTTTGAACTCAGTTTTGGATCACATAAAGTCAGCGGTGCCAACTATTTATAACCCAAACGCGCTATTCCCCTTCCCAAAACGCGCTAGAATGCGCTAACTTACAGCATTGCCAGCTATTTATAGAAAAAAAGCGCTGCTTTCTTACGGGATAAATTCAATTTTAATAAAAGACGATATATGTATGTAACGGGTGTTTTTTTTAGAGGTATAGAACTTCGAATTGAAATAAAACACAAGAAAGTCGTTTTAATGTCCATCAATTTGGCTTTATTGGAAGGATAATTTTATGCCATTAATGTTTAAATATGATTTCGGGCATGTGGCCACCGCGGCTGGCTCGAATAAAGCCAATTCTACAGGTCCAATTTTCAACCACTTTTTCGAGCATATGGGGCCGTATGTTGGCAATAACGCCACGAATGTTGGCTTCCAAGTCCCCTAACGTTTCTGGTTTGTTGGCGTAGACGAGCGACTTCACATATCCCCAAAGAAAATAATCCAATGGTGTCAAATCACACGATCTTGGTGGCCAATTGACAGGTCCATTCCGCGAAATTATTCGCTCATCGAATGTTTCCTTCAATAAATCGATTGTGACGTGCGCTGTGTGGCATGTAGCGCCGTCTTGTTGGAACCACAACTCATCCACATTCATGCCATCCAATTCGGGAACAAAATAGTCGGTTATCATGGCTCTATACCGGTCTCCATTAACGGTAACTGACTCTCCAGCATTATTTCGGAAGAAGTATGGCCCAATGACTCCACCAGCCCATAGAGCACACCAAACAGTCAGTTTTTGTGGATGTAATGGCGTCTCAAGGGTTTCATGTGGATTCTCTTCACTTCAAATGCGGCAATTTTGCTTGTTGACGTAGCCATTACACCAAAAATGAGCCTCATCACTGAACAAAATTTTGCGATGAAAATCAGCATCGAGATCAATCTCATTTTCGGCCCATACACCAAAATCACAACGCATTGCATGGTCTCGCGGCTTTAATTCTTGCACAAGCTGGATCTTGTAAGGTCGCAAGCCAAGATCTTTGCGCAAAATCTTCCATAAAGTTGATGGACAAAGCTCCAATTGCTGTGCACGGTGGCGAATCGATTCATTCGGGTCCTCTTCAACACTTTGCTCTACAGCGGCAATTGTTTCTTCGGTGCGCACTGTTCGACGTCTCTGCGGATGCGTATTATCACATAGAGTAAACGTAGTGCGAAAACGATCCATGGTTAACCGAATTAATTGCTCTGATGGACGATTATGTCGACCATAAAATGGACGGAGCTTGCGGTAAACTTCGCGAACTGAACCATTATTTTCGAAATAAATTTGCACGATTTGCAAGCGTTGTTCTTTTGTCAACCTGTTCATGATAAAATGGCAAACCAAACTAAATATTAATCACTTGACAGCTGACAAAATGGCCGCCAGTTAAAAAAGTGATGCCAACTTAAAGTTCTATACCTCAATAAAAAACACCCATTATTAGTATATACAAATCCTAAATAACTAAAATTATTTAATACAGAATTAGAATGGACTTCCAATTAATCGAAATCCTTAGTTTTTATTTCAATTTTATTTGTCAAACCTTGTAACAACTTTTACATTTACATATGCATATTGTCCAATAGTTTTGCGATTTAAATGCTTTTTGTTCATGAGCTATACATTAAATACTTAATAAGTTGTATAAATTTTTTTTTGTTCACGAGAATGATTTCATATTTTTAGTTGTGAAATTTCAAAATATTTGCCATCTACAGTATTAAAATCCGTATTTAATTCCAACCACACTCAGGAGAATTTTATTTGCGACAGCTGAATCATTAACAAATTTAAAAAACTTTATCAGAATGTTTGATACTATAAATTGGTAAATTTATATGAAAAATTTAGAAAAATATTGTACTAAAATGCTATTATTGAATTTAATCAAAAGGCGGTAATCTAGCGAAAAATCGCGTTTGTCATATTTAAAACGCGCTAAATCTAGTGCGAAACGCGCTAAATTGGCAACGCTGCATTAAGTTATCATTCCAAAAGAAGCTTGAGTCTCATCTCTTTTGTAAAGTATCTCAGGGAAATATCTGGTGCTTTGTTTCAAGAGGTCTAGATAGAATTTTGATTTGACTGGAGTCTAATAAATGTATCAGGTTTCGTAGTGGTCGGGTGACGTTGTTTGCAATTAATTAAATAAAACTTTCAGATTTCACAAAGGAAAAATTTGTAATAGAAAAATATTACGAGCAATAATGAAAATTTTTGAAGCTAAAGAAGCAAAAATCAAACCACGCTTCGCCACTAAATTAAAAACTTATAAAAACATATGCACGCTAATAATGCAGAATATACACAAGTTGCCAAATCGTGAAAATTTCCATTCGAATCGAAGTGCAGAATAGAGGCGGTTTATTTTGGAAATTATTTCTGTGGACATTATTTCATAGAAGTCTTTGGCAAGCACATCTTTTTAAAACGAAATAAATATTATAATAAAAAAATCATAAAGACTATTTATTAAAGTTACTCAGCCTACTACGCTTATTTTTCTTTTGCGATTTTCAAAAATGTTATTTGTTCATTCTCAAATAGTTTTTGAAAGTCTGTGCAGAATATAAGAGGCGTGTGGCTGTTCAACATATGTTGTTAAAGTCTACTAAAGATTTGGCAAAGCACCAGTGAAATACATAGAAAATGCTTAACCACCAGCAAATAAATTTCCATTAAAATAAACTTATGACAATATGTCAAATAATAAATTTCTGAAATAATAAACATGTGTGTATCATATGGTAAAAAAAACTTTAACACACTATCGTCGTTTTTTATGACATTTTAGCCATCCCTCGTATTTACTTTTTTTAAACATTAATTCATACACACATGCATACCCTTTGCCAGTATTGGAGTAGATCTTGGCAACAGAAAAAAAAATCCAATCTTGGTTTTCTTTTTGCTTCTGTCTTTAAGAAAAAGTTTAAAAGTTTGCATGTTTTAGATATTTTTTTCCACAGTTGTAGTTTGTTTTTGCTATGTTGGGTTTCAAATACAGCAGGAAATCCAAGTTTCAAGGCAAGTAGTACAACTACCTTTACTTAAAGCTAAAAATACAGCAACGATAACAATAACAACAACAACAACAACAACAACATCAGCCAGCAACAGCAAACTCAAGCAAAACAACCAACCACATTTTGGTTGTTTAGCATTCACTTAAGCACACACACACACACAAACACACGCACACTCTAATGTGTATAAAAATGTTAAATCTCGCCAAACTGAAGCAAAGAAACAGCAGAAGGACAAAGGACATCATAAAAAAGGGAATCCCTTTTTTTTAAATAAAATACTGTCATTTTATTTATTATTTTTAATACAAAAAGCAGCAACAAAAACAAGCAAAATATTAACAATAACGTCGCTTAATTCCTTATTTTTAAACGCACATGTTACGAAATAAAAAGCAACACGCAAATGGTAACAAAATAAAGCTTTAGTTTTGTTCCTCATGAAATTAATCTGTTGAAATCTGTTAAACAATAGGTTTCTTATAGAAAACGAGTAAAAAAAATACTCGTCTCGTTTACACTAAAACAGGAAAAGTTGCTTTACTTTATTTTGAAGTACATATTTATAATATTTATGAGGCAAAATTTAATTCGTTTTCAACAAGTTGTTTGCCATTTTTCAATTACAAAAAAGCTGAAAGAGTCTCTATTGGGGCTCCAATTCGGCATTGGTTTTATTTTCATATTTGCAGCGTGTATCTTGAATAAAGGAGCGCTGTCTTAGGATTTAAAGAAAATAGAAATTTTGTTAATATTTTTAATTTTTGCTAAATTAAACCTTTAAACCTTAAATAAAAGATATTAGAAAAATTTTAATTTCAGTAAAATAATGTTGAGAGACTTAAATATCGCTTTTGTTGCCTGGTGACTCTCTTAGCTAACTCCGCGCAAAAGGAAAATGATCCCAATTCGGTTGCATTTTTTATTTTTTTATTATTTTTAAGTAAAATTATTTTTCGATCTCAAAGAGTGTAGTTATCGCTTGGCCGCATTGCTTGATCCCATTGTTTATTAAAGTGCAACATATTGTTTCATATATCCGATTCTAATGAAACTGATCACGAAAATTGTACTATTGTAACGAGAGAAAAATGTGGACGAGGACCAGCTCATGAAATTTAACTTGATATATTCCATACTGATTACTGAACGACTCCTAATAAGCCTTTTTCACATTCGAAGCATTTTTTCGATCCTAAAGAAGTTTTGCACACATCTGGGACTCTTGTAACAAACCACGTTTATTAAAAATTCGTAGTAATATCTCATGTAGAGTTCTATTCATCCGAAACTTTGCATGCATAACCGACTACTGCTATGATACGAATTTGGAAAAAAAAGGACAGGGATCCAATCGTCCGTCGCTTTCGATAGTTGATTCGATAACGTTTGTTTTCTGTATGCGATTATGATATTAAGTACTGAATAATGTAATAATGTTGCTCGATATCGTAATGTAAGTATCCCGAGAATTTGTGTTCAAATATTTTAACAAGTTCTGTAAAACTAAAAATACTCTAAAAAATTACACCGCTCAAAAACATATATTGAAATGTTGAAAATAATTTAATTTAACTTAAACAAAACGTTTTAAGATAAGGTTTTTTGTTTGCACTAATTCAACATGATGCCCAGTTATCTTCAAAGAATACTTTTCCTTCTGAAATAACTATTTTATCTTGATTTAAGATTTCAGTACTGTTAAATTAAAATTAAGAATAATGTTGAATTAAAGCTACAAGTTGAAGCACTGAAAAGTCGACACTGCAGTAATGCAAAAAGCAATGTTGAATCAAAGCTATTTCAAGTTGAATCAACATGAAATGTAGTAATTATATTTAATTAATTATTTTACTTACGTCATTGTGTTTATTGGCATAGATATCAAGAAAATTACTGTATTTTGGATTCTTTGGCGAATATTTGAGCTCGAACTAATCGAGTGGTAGTCAGCGCGCTTACCGCTGCAGCCACATTAAATAATTTTTAGATGCACACTTAACATGAATAACTTTTAAGATTGTCTATTTGCATTTCTACTTAAAAAGCAGCTTAGTTTCTTTTAAAACTTTGGGAGCAGTTTCAATTCGTCTTAAGACTTTTTTGAAATTAATCTGCCATTTTCACTTCACCGGGCAAATATCCTCCGAGGCTTCGGAGAGAAGTTCACATCCCAAATGTACAATTCTTCATTACTCTGGCGCATAAGTCAGACACAATAAAAGTCTCAAGTCACGCGAGATTCAAACTAGTACTCGTGTAGGGAAAAAGGTCACATAAAACAGCTCAATAAAATTATTTCAAGCAGCGTGATCCTTGCACTAGTCAAGGAAAACTCTTAATTTCTTCGGCTTTATTGTTGACTCTAATGATGCAACCATCACATTGTTGACAAATGTCAGTTTAAAATGTTAACAAACTCCGTTTTATACGAACAAGTATGAAACATTTACGTACACTCAGGGCAAAGCTGTAACTTAAAAATCAGAACGCGTCAATATTTATAATTTGATCAGGCTAAAGTTCGTATCGCTTTGTAAGCCAAATTACATATGATAATTATTCATGAACAAATAACACCAAAGTTAATTGTAAATATTCTGACAAACACGTAGTAGAACGGAACCACCAGCTGTTTTCGAAGGCCACTACACCTTCATCATCAGCGTTCTTTTGTGTTTGGTTCACTGTGTGTGGTGTCAGTTTGATGCAGATTTCTGCTTTATATACGCAAATTTTTTTGCAAATGGAATATGTGAGTTGTTTTAATTCGTCGTATTACAATTTTCTGAAAGCCTTGTTTGTAATTAAAGCTCAATTTTACCATCTCTAAATTTACAACAGTTTTGCCATTGTCGTTTGTACTTTACTAATTATGGGCATGTCACTTTAATTCAATCATTTTTAATATAATAGAAAATGTATAATGAGATATTTTGAAATAAATAAAATTAATAAATTAATACTGTAAATTAATATATTTCCATATTGAAATAAGAAATTTCAACACAACTAGACTTTCGTTGGTGTTTCATATTAATTCAATATGGTTTTTATTGATTTTAAGCTGTTCTTTTTCTGGGTATAATATTAAATTTTAATAAGCATTTCCATAGGATCAGCTGATTTATTTTCTTAGTAAAAACATTGCGGAAGGCTTGGCTAATTCGCCCAATAAACTCTCACTATCAACAAAATGTACGTTCCATAGACCAGCTGTTTAGTCTGCCACTTGATGTGCCCACAACTGTCAATATCTTGCATTCCTTCAAATTAAATCTACTACATGTTAATTAACAACAAAAATCTTCATTCATTCTTCGTTGTTTTTCGCCTTGTTTGCCTTGCTGTTGTGTGTGTGTGAGTCGGTAAAGGTGTTCTTTACAAATATTTGCTTTAATTGGCCTTTTAAAGGTCTCTATTTAAATATTTTTCTTTATCAGTCTGCAGTTGGTTTCTTTCAATTTGTGAATTTTATTTTGTTTTCTATATGTTTTCCTTTGATTTTTTTAGTTTTCTGTTAAGTACTCAATGATGCAAAGTGTTGTTGAATCAATACGATTTTTTGTTGCTTTCATGGCAAAATGTAATCATCATCGTGGAAGTGTGGCAGAATATATTCACCACCGCTAGATAGTCGATGGATGCTATGCAAACATTAAACATTGCAAACGATGCATGTGTGTCTACAGGAATATTTGGCGAACTTTCACTAGTCTTTAATACATGACCAGGTTTAGTTAAATTTACGTACTTGTGTTCTTTCATCGAGTTATTTTTCTTAGTCGCCACATCGCCGTCATCATCAGCAACATTCACTCATTCAATCATTCATTTGTCCTTGCATCCTTGTATCCTTCATTGGTTTATTTAATAGGAAGCATTCGCCTCATACTTGTTAGTTTTTACTGCCAGTCGTCGTTATTTGAGGAGTAGTTTGCTTCACTTCTTCATTTTAAATGCAATTTTTCATTCATTTTTTGTGAATTTATTTTTATTTTTCATATGATTTTTTTTCTCCAGTTCTTTGATTTGTTTTTCATGAAGTGAAACATTCAAGTTTCCTGCTGTTAGTATCCAATTAAAATCGAAAATTAAATGTCAGGCTAAAAGGAAAAAGAGTTTGGGAATGCAAAAAATAAATAAAGTAAATAATGGGTTAATAGAGAGGGTAAACAAAAAGAATGTAAATGAAATTAGAAATGTGTGTGGTTAACGAAGGAACTAACAGTTAAACGATGACAGCCCTGATTAAATTGAAAAATATATAAATAAATTACAGAAAGTTTCTACCTATGTGAAGGCATAGGTTGTGTATAGTCAGTCACAAAAACTTTTTAAAATTCTGTTAATAACATCTTGGGCATATGGTCTAGTTACTCCGTCCATACTTGTGCAACCATATTCTCCTTTACTTTGTAGAATATGTAATAAATAAATATAAATAAATTAATATACCAGTCGAGTACATATCAGGTGGTTTCAACATTCCTCATGGGTATTTTTGCCGCTTGTGATTTGTATATCTTTTCAGTACATTTTGTTTACATCTAAAGTATGAATTTTTCAAAGCGAAATGAGGAGAGTCTACCTCATATGAATAGGCCTTGATTAACATCCATTCATTTTGTAGTCTTATTCAAAGCGAATTCGTATCAGCTGGTCAGCATCCCAAATGATCTTTTGGCCACTTGTAATATAGGTATCTCTCAGATATCTGCACAATTGTTTCATACATCAGAAGTATTAATTTATCAAAGAGAATTGTGGCGAATCTACTTTATATGAATACTCATTAATCAACACCAATTCACATTAGGAGGTTTCAACTGGCCAGTTGATTGCTTTCGCCGCTTGTAATTTTAATATCCCTGAAGGCTCAGTTAGCCGACTGTAATGGAATATAACTGCAGCCGTAGAAAACAGCTGATCGATATTGTTACGTGAAAAATAATGTACAGATTCTTATATTCCGGTCACATTTTTATAATCATTTCATAATAGAATTCCCATATTCTATTTTCATTGGAAAATATGTATATATAGAACTGAAGTTTACAGCAATTGACACCTCACATAGTGAACTAAACACAAGAATGCAATATTTGTATTGAAATATTTTTATAAATGAATTTTCGATCCACTGATTGTCTTCTAAATATTTCTTAAAATAATTCATATTATTTCAGTTAGTTTTGCATTCTTAAAAATTTACTACAGATTGCGTGGCAGCTTATTTAATTATTATCACCCATTTCCGGCGAGCTGAAAGAAAGATGTTGCTCTCCATCGAGTACTAAAAAGTTCTGCAATAATTTTGAATACTGCTTCTCTCAAACTGCTTTTACTAAAGCACCACATTATAATTGACCGGCTGCCAAAGTGCTGGTAAAACGTGCAGCTGATTTGGTTCTTAAGTTTTTCTACACTAAAGCCATCCCGCAGTTTTGTTTTTAAAAATGAATTTTATTTCTGTCTTTCATTATATTTTTTTCTGATTTGTTTGCAAACAACATGCCTTATTAACCCCTTAATGATTGATTAAAAAAATGTTAAATCAAAGATTTTTCCAAATGAGTTGTTACTCTTCGCTTTGATAAGGCAACATTCTATCAGGCTTAATTACAGTTGACCTCCTAAGGCAAAAAAAAAAAAAAAAGAAAGGTAAAGACTTCAAGTAACTCTTTCACGACATCATTAATAATCTTGTTTATCAGAACGGCATGTAACACTGCAGTGTGTATGTGATGTGTGAGTGAGGAGTGTTTATTGCAAGTTTAATCAAGCAAGAATTTATGCCAGCTTACTGCTGTCAAAATACATATTTACAGGCAAACGAATATGTTTATATTTATGTACTCGTATGTATATAAGTATTTAGATGAGTTTGGAAAACTCATTACTTGCAGTCGGTCTCCGGGCCGTCTGGCCTGAGGTAAGAAGGGCTAAATGCATGAAGTATGTACTATGTAAGTAAACTTGCTTAGTAACTTAGTAAATGGTAGACTGAATGGCGGCTGACTTTTGCCAGACACTGAGGCGCTTTATTAAACCTTAAAACATTATGATTTTCTTTTTTTCAGGCTGTTTGTAGAAACAACGATCTATTCAACTATCGATCGATCCAGCCACATTCATCCATCCATCCATCCATCCAACCATTTGATTATTTATCCTGCTGTTTCCACGTTCATCTATCATTTTCCTTGTGTATCCGTGTGTGTGTGTGTGTGTGCAAGTACGCATAAACCAGTTTCGTTTTGATTTTTGAACACCTGAATACATTCATATATAACATTTAATGTGTTCCATTTTATTTTTATGCCTCTAGTAAAAACTGCGCATGTGTAACATTTTAAAATTGCGCATTAAATGTATTTAGGGTTGGGGTTCTCTTTAAAAAAAAATCCTTTCTTATTTCTTTTCTATTTAACATAAAAAAGAAAAACAAGCTATTCTTTCCTTTGGAAGTGTACTTCAGGATAAATATGCCACTACCTGTTGCATGAACTGAAAAAATAAACAATGAACATTTCAATAGCGAAATCTCTTCCTTTTCAATCACAAAATAAAACGAAAAACAACTCATTTGTTTATTTTTTATATAAAAAGAAAATTTCAAGTGCTTTCAGCCACTACAAGGCTGCAACATTTTAATCATTTATGTTAAATTTATTTATTTAATTTTCTTTTATTGTAGCAAACAATTACTTTTTACTGAAATCAGTTGTGTTGAATTGCTTGTTTGTTTGCTTGTTTGGTTAAAAAGTCATTGCTGGGTTTACTGAAGAAAACCTCTGGCAAACTGCATTTATTGTCCTAATGACTTCCATATACTATTTTCCTTTTTAAATGGAAAATCAATAATATTATATGTTGTCACATTTTGCAGCACTAGAGCATGTTCTTCATTCACTATCTTTGTTGCTATGCTGAAAGGATGCAACAAGATTTTGACGCATTGATAAGCAGCCTGTGTATGGCAATATTTGCGTTGCGAAAATTGCATTAGCAGCACGACCATATGCAGGCCATAAAGGTATGCAATTTAAGTCATAAATTATAGTTTATTTCAAGTTTTTTTTTTTTTCAAATAAAAAAGAAGAAGGGAAAAAGCTCTAAACACTCATAAATCTTGTGCATTTTATGAACACGAGCAAACAAACATAAACACGCAGTTGAGTTTTTCTGAAGTAGCAGCAACTAACTGTAGCAAACGAAGAAGACGAAAAAAGCAAATTATAAATATTGCTATCGACCCCTCTGGTCACAAATGCACCCCATCCAAAACGCAGTTGCAATAAACTCTTCTTGTACACACACTGCAACAAACTTAAAGACTGCAACTGCTGGCCCTGCTACCAGCTACCAGTCACATTTTAGAAATAAATCAGGCGTCATATAGTCTTGTCTTGCAAAGTGTTTCTTGGTTTTTTTTTTTTTTGGAGGGCGAAAGGTCTTCCTTTTTTTGCTTTTGGTAAATTTTGTTGCGTGCTCTATCGAAATTTGATTTGGCGCATCCACACGCACCAACCAACCAACAAGCCACAGCAATGGAAAATCGATGGCTCTAGGAGCTGTGCATTAGCTAACAGGCGGACTGAACAGCCGACCGGCTGACTGACTGACTAACTGCTTTATCAACGTAACAACCAAGAATGAATCTGTAAGAACGCATTGAAGCATACATACAAAAAAAAAAAAAAAGAACAAAAATATTTGAATGAATGACGACTGACTGCTGACATGTATTAACAGGCAAAACAATAAATTATATTTGATAGCTGACGATGAAAATTATTAACACATACACATGTAGTACATACATACATACCTGAAAGCAACAGAAACGTGCAACATCTCACACAAAACCAACCATCATATTAATGATAACATAGTGAAAATACTCGCTCATGACAGCTGTACGTACGTAAATTCATTCCATATGAAATCAAGAAACAAACCGTGAAAATAAAAATTGGTATAATAAAAATATGTTTTCTGCCTCATGCGTATCATAAAAAAATAAATAACAAACTTTAGTTATGTAAAACATGCAACAACTTGAAAACAAATACAAATCTATCTCTCATTCATATTTAATCTGGAAACACATAAAAAAATGCTTTTACTTTTTATGGCCCAGCCATCCATCCATCCATTTATTGATCTTTGGCAGTTTATAATTTAACGACCACCTTTGAGTTTTAATGCCCTACAAAAATTTACTTATACGTACGAGTATAAAGGGACAGTCAGTGGCTGTAAAAGAGACACACACAACACACACAACACGACAGTCTTAAGGTGTGAATTCAGGTTGTATTTTATGGTTTTGATGTTTTAATGACATTTCGTTTGACGCTTTACAAACTAACTGTAGGCTCACAATATACTTAACGATAATTTATTGGTTAAAAATAAATTACAAAAAAAAAGAATAAGAATATAATTGACCTTGGTTGTGACAGAACACAATCCTTAGCAAATAAGAAAAAAACTGTTAAAATAATTTACAAAAAAAAATTTTTATTAAGGAATTAAAATGCAAGAAGTGCCTCTGCTTTATTTCAATTAGGAAAAAATCAAACAGTGCAAATTCAAAATAATAATAAAAATTATTAAGGCCTTATAGAGGCTTAATAAGAAAATTTTTTTAAGAAAATCTGTTGTATAAAACCTTCATAAAACCTTAATAATTTTTATAAACAAGGCTGATATAATTTAGCCTAATGCTTAAAATTTATTCACCGATTGGTTTTTAAAAAGTTTCTGAAATTCCTATCTATTTATATTTATAACTCCATGACTTTTTCATGAAGATAGCGATAGGCTAGGTTCTCTCTATAATACATTTCGGCGCAGCTGTCAAAAACATGACAAAGAAGTGACAGTGACAGCGCTGTGAGTCACTGATGTTGCTCACTAAGCAATACAAGCCTCTAGCAAAACACATAGTAGACGGTCCCAGGGAAGGTATCACAGATTCGTATAGGCGACGTCAGTGTAGACCTCAATATAACGACTGACATTACTGGATCTAGTCTAGAAACTTTGGATACATCTTAGGTTCTTACAAGGACACGATCGGTCCTAACAAAATGTCTAGGAAAACACATATTAGACGTCCTCTCGGAGGTATAACAAATTGCTAAAGAGGACCTTATGCTGTACCAGAAGCGTTTGAAAAAGTTGGTGGCACCACACCCTCTTAATATTAATACAATATTTGATGTATTTTCTTTCATCCGAATTCTGCGAAATTTTGTACGCACCTTGGACTCCTATAAGGACACGATCTTGTATTTAAAAATTTTAACGGGGTCAAAATATGGCGCACTTTGAGTTCTGGCAACAATGCGCTATTGAAATGTGGGTCGATATTATGTGAATGGAATTTAAACATTCTATCCAACCGATTACCGAAACATTTTAAAAAAAAATAAATATCAGACGTTCCAATTAAATTTTTCAACCATGCTTGCAACAGAAAAGGCTGTTGAAGATTAAAATCAAACATGTGTTTCAGAATTTTTACAATTTGGAATTATTTGTTTCTTAAAAATTATTATTATTAAAATAAAAAGTATATATAAAAGTATAAAAGTATCGTTAGCTAAAATGCAAAAAAGCGTAACTAACAAAAATGAAGTTTTACAGGAGAAGAGGAAAACTTAAAAAGAAACTAAACAAACTTATAGTTAAGTCCGCTTGTTTTTTTTTTGTTTGTTCAAAAAGTGTCACTTTTGAATGCAGAAGTGTAAAATATTGTCAATACGAGTTCATGTAATGTACATTAAAAAGATCGATTTTGAATGTTTTGTTTGTTACTCCTTTTTTGAATTTTTAGCTAACGATATATACTTTTCAAAACAAATGTATATCTCTTCCTTAAAGGAACCATATTTGCTCTAAAAAAGTACTTTCCCAGTAAAAAAAAAAAAATTCTGATTGATACTTGATAATAAAAGCTTCGAAAAATGCGTCTGAAAAGCACTAACATAAGGCGGGCTCTCACAAAATTATATGTGACAGCGCATAGAGAAAGGGACCTAAAGGTAAAAAAAATCAATTCTCACTTTTTTTGATGTGGACAACATCTGAGCATCGAATGAGACCGATCCCATACCCCAAAAGTGTTCCCTCCCAGAGATATGCGCGTTTTATGATCTGATGGTACACCAAAGATACACGTATTTAAATCTTTAAAATGGCTCTCCTGAACATAACCGATTTTTACCCTTAGGTCCCTTTCTATTTTGCGCGTCACATATATTATTACTTCTGTGAAGCACTTTAGTAAGGCAAAAAAAAAATCATGGCTTTTTGGAAGCTAAATGTATTGCTTCTAGCTGTCTCATCTCGAACAAAAAATGCCTTATTTATGCGCAACAGCAAATGATTCTGTAACATTGTCTCCCTTACAAAAACGCTTCTTGGAAGCAGTAATTTTTGTTGGGTTTAAAAGACAAATATGTGCTAGAAGTTTCGTACAACATCCTTGTGTCTCAGTTCCTAGTTCTTGTAAAAAGTTTAATTTCTTTTTTGTAAGAAATGTTTGATCTAAAGTTAATATTTTTAGAAAACAAACATTTTTTTGTACAGTATTTTTTCCCAACCTATACAGTTTTTGCGCAGTCTATAATTCATAATTTAGTACAGTTAAGCAAATGAGATAAATTTAAAAATTTTGTTTTATTTTTATGCCACTCTGAGGATCAACAACTAATTGAAATGTCTTCGAAATTTAGCATCCTAAACACCTGGCCAAAGTATTAACAACGAACCTGTTGGCTGGCACATATTAAATTAATACAATTTTTCAACAACAATAACAACAATTTCCCCTTTTGCAATGTTTGAGTGATCAGTAAATAGTTTTCACAAAAAATGTAAAATAGAAAAAAAAATTTTTTTTCTAAACTATTCTTTTGTTAAAAAAAAAAAAAAGAAATCATGTGAAAAAAAAGAATTATACCATTAAGAAGACGAAAAAAAAGGATCAAAGTCGTATGCGTACTTAAGAACAATTGATCCTCCTACTGCCACACCAATGCTATGGTTCCAGATTCTTTTACATCAACAACAAAAATGATAGAGATCCTTTGTCTTTGGCTGTTGCACAGCAGGTAGACGATGCTGAATCCCAGAGTGATCATTCGTTTTATGAAATGAGGGTTGATTTTGTTGTTTATAGTTTTGGTTTTTTTTTTTTTTTTTTTGTTGTTTGTGCATTTTTAATCCCCCAACTTAAATCTGGAAAATCACCTACAAAGCAGGATGGATAAATTTATTTATAGGTGTATGACAGGATGATATAATGAAACACCTGGCCAGGTAGAATTATACAGTCTACTCTACGTCTAACGTTTTGGAGATTTATGCCTCTTTGTTAAATGCTAAATCAATTTTCAGGGGGACTTAAACTGAATTTTGTAATTTTTTTTGTTTGCTGAATAGTGAGTGCACAGTGGTTCGCCCATGGAATAAATTGCATTAAGCAGCTGCTTGAATTTTCCTGCAACTTGCAATATCCCTAAAGAAAAACTACTTCTGCGAAAGAAACCAAATTGCCACTGATATTAAAAGGTTCAGTTAAACAAACATGCCATACCATAACGTCATAGGCATAACCATAAATATATTTATTTCTCCTATTAGTGTTGCCATAACCATAAACAGCTGTTTGTCTTCTTATATGTTTATTCACTTCAAAATTGTAGCAACAAATATGTCTCACCAAAAAAACAGGTGGTTGTGGTGAAAAATCAAAATTCAATTGGTTTCTATGGTTATGGTTATAGCGTTATAATATCAAATACAGTGTTGCCCATAAGTTTAGTTCGAACAGCTGTTTTGTAAAGTTATGTTTATGGCATGTATAATTAAATCTTCCTACATCGCAAGGAAACTTATTTTTTGCTCAGTTTTTACACGTGAAACATAATTAAAAAATTTTTTATCATCATCACCACTGTGCAGTGCATGGCTCTAAACGAAAAGCTACTGCAGCTTTAAGTCTGTCAACTTCTAATTTATTACTTAACTAACTGTTATCTAAAGCACCAGTTCTATTTACTAAATCATTTTTTTATATCTTTAATTGTTTATTTCAGCTTGTTTCTATTGATTTTGGTCAACTTTCTATTTTAGAAATGTTTTATTAACAGATGTTGCATTTGTTTTCTCTGTCTCCATTTATTTTTCCTCTCAATGGGCACGCGATTTCTTTTCTTAATTGTCGATCTTTAATATCATTTTCAATGGAATGTTAACAAAAGCAAAGAAAAAAAACGCTAATAAATCAAAAACAATAATTTTTATTGATAAATGTTTCTAATATTAAGGAAAACAAAAGATTTGTATAGATGTATTGTCTTTGCTTTTTGGCCCGCTCTAAAATCTCTCAATAACATTAATTTTTAAATGCATATGCGTCATGCATTATTATTCAAGTTATTCTTGTCGTGAGCTTTTGAAAGGTGTGAAAGCCTTTTTATATTTTGAAATATCAGAAGCTTTGCAGTAGGGATTAAGAGGATAAATTACATTTAATCTGTAGTTTTTGTAGTAGGGGAAAGTGTGATATATATAATGTCATTTCGTGAACTATTGAAACTCTAACCGTGAGATGATTTCGGTAGAGTGGGTTTTTCTTAGGCTTTCCTGGTTCTTCATGATGTTATCTTGCTCAAGGTATTTCATTAAGTACTTTCTATCTTTAAATTTATATAAACCAAACTGAGTCTGGTCACTGAACTATACACCACCTTCAGCGAGGCGCCCTCTTTCATTGATATTGTGCAGCAGAATCATCGGTGAAGTAAAATGACCAATAAAATGGCTACTAGGCACATCTTTGAAAATTTAGTACGCCTCGTTGACACCAGAGGCACTGCAACACTGCCTAATTAAAAAAAAACGTGCAAATATCAGAGTTTTAAAAGAACGTAACTTTTCGTTATCTTTTCCTAGACCACCTGTATTCTATAGCAGTATCCGTTTCCTAAAGAGGGTAAATCCGTGACTGGTTCACATTACCTCCACGTGAGATGATCAGACTCTCAAATCACTTGTGCAGGATGCTCATCGTGGCACACGCTGAGTGACGCGAAGTGTCATTCTGTTTCAATCACATCTTCTTGGTGTTGGTATCATCACTTTCTGGCTAAAAGAAGTTGGTAATCATCATCGAGAAGGTCTTGGATCTCATGTGTATTGGTATTGTCCCAAATTCAAAAATTTTGTTTATTGTCGTCGTTTTTCATCCAAAAATAGTCCCCAATACCGCGATGATTTTTCTGTGAAAACTAGGATCAATTTCCAAGAGATCCATGATCTAGTCAGCGAACACACTTCCTTATCTGTGGTTCAGCTTCTGGTTCAGTTGAATTTTGCACCGATATAGGACCAAGTCATGATGCAAATGTTCTTGCTTTTCATTGGCATACGGTTGTTGGTTGATTGTTTATTGAACCAGTTACCCCAACCTTATCGATCAGACTGCGAAAATTATTCTTAGTATGACGATTACGGCGACGGTAAAGTGGCGAAACAATCTCCAAACAGAACATCCAGTTTGGTAAAATAATTCTATTATTTGTACGTGTTGTTAAAAGCTTCATCCGCCCATGATCACTTAACAATATAGACCAAATAAATGACAGTCAATTGGATAGATTTAACGTAAACAATATGTCCGCTGTCAACTGTCAGAGTGTGAAAGTGTCTATTGTATGATTTCAGTAATTTGTCTCTCTCAGATATCATATACACATCAGGTATTTTAAAGTGCTTATTGAACAGCAGAATCAAGGTAACTAAAAGATTTGGTTTCAGCTTGAAAAATTAATGAAATATCTTAATCTAAAACTAATTTGTACTTATAAAATACGTCTGTTACATCAAAGTTCTTCGCGTCTTCATATAAAAAGTTAAAAATATTAATATTATTAATATTAATTGTCATTGTCCCTCCTCAATTTTTCTAAAACTTAATGTTCTTCTTTAAGGAATTTTAATTTGAAAGTTGCAAATCATACAACAAAATTATTATCATCTACATTATCATGTGTAGCTAATGGAAGACATATACCAAATACAGCAAAGAAAATCTCAACAAGTCTATACAGAATGTAAGAATGAAAAAAAAAAATATTAAATAAAAAATTAATGTAAAAATTTTACAAAAAGGAATCAAGGAAGTCATCATCATCATCAGCATCGTCAAAAGCATCAACATTTAGGATAACTTGGAGCAAACAAACAACAAATAAATGTGTTTTCTGTTCTTTCATTCAGAAATTCCAGGCTCTTTATGCACATATTAGCAAGCACACATCAGTGATGGGAAATGTGGCACAATTGTGCCATTTTTGGCACTATTGGATGTTGCCTGGCACTGCGGCACTCTCGCTCCTTTTCTGGCACTTTTTGCCCATTAAATATGGAAACTTTTTCTTATTGCATTAATAAGTACTTTTCTTGTACTTTTTACGTTCTTAAGTAATGAAAAATAGGATTTGAGGTTCTGATAGTTAAAGGTAACGGTTTGTCCAGAGACATTGACGATCTATTAAAATGAAAATATTAATTTGTTTGTAACACTTCATGTCGTAGAGATGATTTTATAAATTTTTAGATATATTTCAACTCTGAAATTTATGAAATTCTTAAGTATTCCGCAAACCGTTGGTTGTCTCGTCAAGTTGTTGCGGATAGAGTCTTTAAAGAGTGGGAGCCCATGAAGTATTTATTCACAATTTAAAATTTTCAGTCATAATGCAATTATTAAACCTTATTCATATTAAATAGTTTAACGGATAATATAAGCAAAATGTATGTATTTATTTTATCTTGTCCTTGAAATGGCAAATTATCGAAATGCAATCTAAAAATGTGGAACTACATTTAATTTTAAAGAATCTTTTTTATTTTGTCATTTATGTCAAAATTTTTTGAACAAAAAATATATTAATGATCTTTATGTTGACAATATGGATCCAAATTCCCACCATCTTCCAATGGAAAAAAATTATTGCGGCACTGAAACTTAACTATTAATAATCAAAAACTAATTTTCCCAGCATAAAGTTGTAGAATTCAAAAATAGAATTAAAGTCTTCTTATATTGCTTTTGTGTCATATTTGAAAACTAAATATAACTTCAAGGACTATTATTTAATTTGACTTCTTTGTTTGATTAAAATAAACAGCTAACAATTATTAATATTTTTAACGTGCACGAATTTGTACAACTCAACAGTATATTAACCATAAAAAAGCTCAAACTATAATTGCCACTAAGTATACACATCTTATAAGAAAAAGTTATTTTATCATTTAAATTAGTTTAGGCTTATTATAGTCTTTAAGTATGTCCTTTAGAGTCGTTACTATAAGGTAAAAAATGTTTTCATATTTGTGTTTCTTGTAAATAAGTACAAATTATTAATACATGATGCATACATATCGGGCATTTACCCTTATTCCATTTGGCGACATCGACGTCACTTTAACAACAACAAATTGGAGCTTGTGTGCCCGTCGTCGAAAACAACTGACTCCTGTTGGCAGGTTTATGTTATTTTCTAGACTTTAGGTAACGGAATAGGTTGTCAGTAGCACAACATTGTTCTCTATAGCGAGTAAATAAATCCCAATTTTTTGATATTATGACGTCGGTGTCGACAACTGGACGAGTACATATGTAAATTGTATCTCACGATAAGTTTTATAGCCTGTATTTTAAAGATTAGCATCAATTTTGTAATTCTGATAATAAAAAAGTTAATTTTTTAATTAATTTATTTCATTTGGCACTATTCAAGTGATTTTGGTACTATTTAAAAGCAGATTTGGCACGAAATCAAGATTTCCAATTCCCTCACTGGCACACATGCATACACTCTCAAAACACTATATGTATGTATATGTGTATGTAAATTGTGAATAAGTTTGTGTGAAATCCACACAATTTTTGTATTGCCAAGTATGTTTGCAGTCAGTGTACCTTAAATCAACTACTTTGCATATGCCTCCAGGTCATAAAGGAAAAACATTTGGCATACACACGTTTATACTCCCATGCACATGACGATGCAAAAACATTAAATATTTCATGCATACCTATGTATGTATGAGCGGTTGTTTGTATGGCCATAAGTGAGTTTTGATCTTTAGGACCCCAAAAATCCCAACTTTAGTATTCAATTCTAGCATTTACAAAGAGTTATAGAAACAGAGTCTTGTCGTACTCACTCACATTATTGTATCGAATTAAAAAAAAAATTAATAATAATACGAGCAACAAATAAAACAAATTTCTAAAATTTTGCAGCAAAATTGTAAATAGAGTAGAGAGAGAGACGGACGGACGTTGGAATGGACTCGACAGATAGACAGACGTGGTAGCATGACTGTATGAAAACTATGTTTTAAGCCGAACGCATTAAGAACTATTTGGTATTTCTTGGTAGTCGAGCTGCAATTAGAGATCCCAGTAAACTTTTTGGTTTCAATTCTTTCTTTCTGTTGAAGACATTTGTGTCATTTGAATTGATAGAAAATTCGAACCGGGAGTACTTCCTCTATCATGCTTCCCATAACACATTCTAGTACATAAATGCTTAAATTTTTCTATACAATGTTTGATTTGCTCTTACCAAATTCACAGGATACGTAAGAAACAGAGATTTCAGGCGATTTTAAAATATATCTGGCACTTCATTCCAATTTCAGTAGGTTTTAAACAAGTCAAGCAATATGCGGCTTATCTTGGAAAAGTCGATCAATATAATATACAGTTTAGTGATGTGGAAAGAAATCCTTATGGATGAAAAATTCAAAGCATAATCTGGCTATATTTATAAACATATATATATATATATATATATATATATATATATATATATATATATATATATATATATATATATATATAGTCCTTTAATTCCCAGTGGAACATAGGGCCGCAACAAATGTTTTCCATTGTATTTTATCATTACACAACAATTTCATCTCACTCCAGGATACACCATGCTTATGCAACTCGTTCTCAATTTATCGTCTCCAAGTATTTGCAGGTCTATCAGGTCTCCTAGAACCTTGGAGGTTATATTCGACGGATTGTCTAGTTAAATCGCTAGATGGCTTTCTTATTGTATGCCCCAGCCAGCCAAATTTACGCAAACGTATGCTCAAAGCCAAAGTAACCTGATTTGTTATATCCCACAAATCTTTATTTGATATCGTGGCTGGCCAGAATATTCTAAGTATACGCCTGAGGCAACGGTTTACAAAAGCTTGCATAGTATTCAATTCACGACTCGATATACTCCATGTTTCACACCCATATAGAAGCACAGATTTCACATTGCTGTTAAAAACCTTGACTTTGGTGTGCATTGAGATATTTTGCGACCTCCAGAATTTGTTGAGGGTACCAAAACCTTGACTTGCCTTACAAGGTCTATTTTTAATATCTTCTTTGCTGCCCCCACTTTTTGAAACTATACTCCCCAGATAACAAAAGTTTTCAACATCATCAATGCATTGCCCCGAAAGCTGGAAGTTCATGTTGCATGATGAATTTACGCGCATAGATTTAGTTTTGTTAATATTAATCTGTAAGCCAGCTTTAGCTGCATGTTTGGCAAAGGCTTCAATCTTAGATTGCATGATGGAGAAACGTTGGGATAGAAGACAGACGTCATCTGCATAATCAATATCATCTAGCATATCGTGAACGCCCCACGAAATACCATGTTGCGTATCCATAGAATGGTTCATAGCTACATCAAGTACTATGTTAAACACCAATGGAGACAAAACACAACCCTGACGAACGCCGACGTTTACTTTGATGGGTCTGCTTGCTGAACCCTCATGAAGTATAGAACAGTAGGCGCTGTTGTAGAGCTCCTTAATCAGTTTGTTTAACTTCTTGGGAACTTCTTTGCATCTTAGAGCTTCCCAGATCGCATTGTGCTGTAATGTATCAAAAGCACGTTTGAAGTCTACGAACACTAAGTAAAGGGGTGAGCGCCATTCGACCGACTTTTCAACGATTATCCTCAAGCTATTGATGTGATCAATACACGACTTGTTCGGCCTAAAGCCCGCTTGTTCCCGTCTTAGGTGTGGTTCTATGATTTTTGAAATGCGATTGTGCGAGATATAAGCTATGATTTTGTTTGCCATGTTTAAAAGAGTTATACCTCTCCACTTGGAATACTCTTGCATATATCCTTTTTTTTTGGAAGTTTGATTATAAGGCCTTCTCTTAAATCATCAGGAATTTTCTCATGTAACCAGAAACTCGAAATTAAGGGTTGTAATAATGTTGTTGTTAGAGTGATGTCAGCTTTTAGAATTTTACGAGGTATTCCATCAGGACCTGCAGATTTACCGAGCTTCAGGCGCTTAATTGCAGCTGCTATTTCTTTGGATGACGGTGTTGCAATTTTTATATCGTTGTTTATGTTATTTATGTGATGCATTGGCTCGCAATCACATATTTTTGTAGATACATATAACTTATTTATATTATGATGTATTTTTTTATGAAATTTGTAGCACGAAACTTTTTCTATTTGCTGAGTGCAGCGCTATAGAAGAGATTGATATAAAAAAAATAACTTCGCATGAGTCTCTAAGCATTTTTGGCAAAAATCAAAAAAGGAAATATAATATATTATATTATATAATATAATTCCTTTTCTTTTTCTTTGCTGCATAATTAAAAGATTTTTTCAACTGTGACCACAGCAATTACGGAAGGTATGGGTAAAGGAAATTGTCAACAGGCTACCAAAACACGTGTCCTACTAACGAATATTATAGAAGTTATCAAAGCCTTAAAAAATCATAAAATTTAATCTCGAAGCACTCTTCAATGCAATAAACAAGGATTTTGGAAATATCGAGATAATATTTAAGGAATCATCTTAATCGCATGTATTACTGTCCAGCATTCGGCCAAAATAGAAGACAAATCTTCTTTATGGAAAATATACTAGTTATAGAATTCCTTAAAAAAACTAGGTTCTTAACCCAACCATGTTTTATAGCTTCTCCGGTTTCTTCATTGAGAACTTCCACCATTTATATATCGCTCATTTGCTTCAATAGTGGCACAACTCAAAAAATGAGTTTTTTGAGTTAATAATGCAGAAAGATGCGGAATTTTGTATTTTATCTTGTGTAAAAATTTCATATAAATAGCTTGTACCATCACCTCCTGAGAGAAGAATTTTTTTTCATTTCTCCATTGAGTTGTATGCAAAATAAAAACTTAAAACGCGTTTTCTGCAAAACTGGTTTTTTTGAGTTGTGCCACTATTGAAGTAAATGAGCGATATGTATTTTTTTAAGAGCGCAAAACATGTTGTAGATCCTATTGTCAACCCAACCTAGCATAAAATAAGATAATTTTTGTCTGATTTAAATCTGCAAAGCAAATGTTCACAGGGTATACACGAGAACGCACTTCACCTTTTGCATGTATATGTTGTCGTGCATGAATAACATTAAGATATTGTCCAAGAAAAACATGAGAGAGTTAAAAACTTGAACTTTTACTCAAGCCTTTTAAAATTTGCTTTTATCCAATAGCGAATCCCCAGTTTCAAAAAAAGATAATTTCATTTCTCCTGTTCATAAAATTCCTATAATTTATGATAACTAATCAATTGCTTTGTTTAAAATTTGAATATTAAAATGAAAAAGGTACTACCGAGATGTCATGAAAATGTAGAATTTGCCATTCAAAAATAGTGCAAATTTATATCATCTGTAATGATTTTTACGCAAGCTTGGCATTGCAACAAGATCTCTTATATGATTTCTTATTAACGAACTGGAAGCGTTCTTACGTTGGCATACTTTAATGATATTTTCCTTTGGGAAAAAGTGCAATAATTTTCCCATTTTCGCAACTCATGTCTTTTGTAAATGCAAAACATTATATTCGTGTAAATTTCAGTAGACAAACGAAAATACGCTCAAGAATATATTATAAACTGATTTTTTTAAACCATCCTAAGTATTTCCCAACTGCCTTATTTATAAAATAAATTTTTGATTTATAAAAAGTTTATAAAACGGTTTTCCATTTAAAAATTTATTTACGAGGTCGGATTTTTCGAGGTCTTTAAAATAGGCATTTCTTTGGTCAATAATTTCATCGTTGGAGCAATTTCTTTAGGTTTGGAAATAGGAAGTAGTCACTAGGGGCTAAATCTGTAGAATATTGTGGATGGGGTACCAATTCGTTGCTCAATTCGTAGAATTTTGCCATCGAGACTACACACGTATGCACTCGTGCATTATCTTGATGAAAAAAAACTTTTTTCTTTATTAAATCGCTCTAATAAGTTGGCATTATATTTGCTGTTTATTGTTTTTCCCTTTTGAAGGTAAACGATGTGGATTACCCCGCGTGCATCCCAAAAAACTGTTGCCATCACCTTATTGGCCGACAAACTCAAACAATCCTTTGAAGTTGTCACACGTTTACGTTTATGGTCAATTGAGAGTAAACGCGGCACCCATCTTGCAGACAACTTTTTTAAAGCCAGCTGATCACTTAAAATCAAAACCACACTGCCATATGAAATGTTTATGGCATCAACAATCTCACGCACTTTTACTCTTCGATCGGCCAACACCATATCGTGGATTTTTTCAACATTTTCGGGTGTACTGACCTCAATTGGCCATCCAGAACGTTCAGCGTCATTTGTACTCATGCGACCACAACGAAAGTCACTAAACCACTTTTTTACTATTGAAATTGATAGTGCAGAGTCCCCATAGTATTTATCGATCTTTTACCTTGGTTTGATTGACGATTTTTTTTTTTGCAAAAAATAATGTTTTTTTTTTAGAAAAATTCACGAGGTTGTATGTTTTGAAGAGCTGTTAAACGCAAAGTAAACGACGACACTTGCTCAAAATTTTACAGTAGTCTATTGACAGGTGATACTTGATGGGAACAGTGTTGCATTTCATATGCATAACTACGAGGGAAATATTTTTTTATAAAATTATAGCGGAATTGCAAATCTTTGTTTGACTTACATACTCTTACTCGATTTTTTATTAATTATCTAAATATTTTTAATAAGGATTCCTAGGAAGCAGGGTAAATGTACGACTTTAAAAATGACTTCCAATATTTTTTTTACTATTATGTAAAAGCTTTACCGTGTGCAGTCTTTACATGTTCATAAGTTTCTATTCCAGTCAACCACTACACTACTTTGCACTTCAAAGATCTTAAATGTTTGTTCTTTTCATAAAAAAAAAAATTTAAATCAATTTTAACAAAAATTTTAATTTAAATGTTTAAGGACTGTTTAATTTTTCTGTTAACCAAACAAACCCGACATGTGCAAATCTGTAACAGAGAACATTATTTTACATGAAAAAAAAAAAAATACAGCAAGCCCTACTCACAAACATGCATTATATGTTACATACATATGTATGTACTTACACACATGCATGTAGACTACATTTTTATGTAGCTTATCCTTTCATCCGTGCTTGATTCTAACCAGCAACAAACAAACAAACAAACATACAAACAACTCACTGAGTGGTGGTCAGTGTATGAATGAAGCAGGGCAGACTGTTTGCATTAAGATTTCATATAAAGAAAGGCAGACTCCTGCCGTTAGTGTACATGCATATTGTGGATTTTAAAAGTTGAATGTATATCAAAGTTTGTTTTTTCATTTGTTTTTATATCCTCCCTTGATAAGCTTTCCTTGCCAGCCAGCCATTCTCATTTGTATGTTTTATTTGGATTTCATTAACTTCATATTAGGCAAACGTTTAACAAATTTTGCTTTGAGGTTTTAATTATTTTTCTTCTATATATATTTTTTTGTGGTTTTAAGTCTCACACTTTGTTATTCATTAATTTTATAAGACATATGTATACATACATAAAAATATTCATAACGTTTAATTTAACTCTTTAGCATTTCCTGCAAAAATTTTCCTTGAATTTACATACAACTTGAGTAACACCCACTTCGGTTTCAAATTTTCGAAAAATCGAATCCTTTGGATTCGCTTGGTATCACAACTACGGTAGAATTTTTTTTAATACGAGTACATACACATTTATTTTTTCATACAGATATGGCAGGTTTCTCACGATCCTTTTTTTTAGATTCTGCGCACATAAACTAAACATGAAAGGAGAATATAATTACAGGCTTAAATTCAGGCTAAATATATTAAATTATGTACAAACATATAAAATTGTATGTATGTACATATGTATTTGTGTATGTACTTATGTAGCACGTCTTGCGCTCCCTATCAAGATCCAGTTCAATGTTTTTTTTTCAAATAAATACGCAGCAAGATCTGAAAACAGCTCTAATTGCAAAACGGCAGCAAGAACAATAATTATGAATGATAAAAAAAATAACATTAAAAAAACGACAGAAATAAATCACAACGACCCTTATTTCTGTTATAGATTTTGCCATAAAGCAACGAAGAAACAGAGAAAAACCAAAACCATACAGTTGGGCCGTCGATCTTCAATTCCTCATTGCAATTAGTTGTGAAATTTCTGTTCATACATCACTCTGGGCCTCTCCTCTGTGTGTGTGTGTGTGTGTGTGTGTGTTGTTTAAGATTTGCTGACTGTTTCGGTACAACAAGCCGGAAAAGTCTTCTCAAATTACTCATATCCATGTATAGTATATTCTACTACATGGCTGGCATTACTGTCCTGCATAAGACATCTTATAAGAACTTAGGGATTTTTCAAATGCTTTACTACAGCGAAATCTTATAAAATAAACGTTAACAACACTGTTTGCAAGAAATTTGTTTGAGTATTGTAGGTATAAGAGTAAAGAAGAAAACACTTCGTGACGAAAGAATTTGTGATACTTGCTTCTTTCTACGCATGAGCGCGTGTACAAACGTCATGCATGTATGTGGGTATGATTTTTTATTTTTCTGCGCACATGCAAAGGCACACACATGCATTAACATTAGTTGAATGCGGTTAACCACATAATACCCTATCGGAAATTTGGCTAACTTTAAACTAACTTTAAGCTAACTATTTCGCAACTAGTACTGACTACACTTGGATTACTTTGCAATGTAATCAACTGACTATTTTAACATTGCGATGTCCTAGGCGGTAGTCAATTGTCTCACTAGGTACTACTTTAAGCTAACTTAAAGTTGACTTTTTTAAATCACTTGGTAGTCAGTAAATTAAAAAAAATTTCTGTGGCTCGAACATGTAACATCATTCGTTCTGTACTCAACGCGCTACCACTCGGCTAAGCTGCCATCTAAAATAACAACAGCAAAATGTTAATATAAAACTGAAATGAGTTTTAAAGTAGCTGAGAATAAATTTGTTGGCTCTCACCAAATTCGATTACGTACTCAACTTTAGAATTAATTTTGAGTTTGTTCTGGATGACTTTGCAGCTAGCTTTTAGTCAGGCTTAGAAAAGTTAACTATAAGTTAACTATTTTTGTAGTCAACCACACATTCTCCGACAGGGTAGCTTACCATCTACATATTACACACACACTCAAACCTACAATATAAAAAATAACAAGCATACACTAATCAACACTACTTCTTTTGAGTGTTTGTTACAAACAAGCTGTCTTGCGACATCGTTTGTTAACACTTATATACACGTACACCAATACATCCATGATGCTTCGCTTATAGTACGACAGCATTTATTATTGGTTTAGTATAATACATGCGACGTGAATACATTTAAAAATCATGACGTATTTACATTTAAAGACCTTTTACGCAGGTCTCTAGCTGGCATACACGTACCAGCTCAACTATTCAGCGAAATTTTATGTGTAATTTGTTTTTTTTTTTTTTGGTTTCTTTCTTGAGCGTGTAGAAACATAGATATTTGCAAATGAAGTCTTCGAGTACAACAGTACGACCGTCAATTAGACGGCCGGTAATTTTTTTACATTTACAGTTTGAAATATTTTTTCGATTAAAGAGGGCTTCTTGTTTAAGGAGAAAATAATAAAAATAAACGTATTTTTCTTTTTTATACAGTTACGACAGTTGCTGTATCTCTTATTCGACGATTTGCGATCATCATCCTTTAATTACTCTGCAAATGTTTCTCGGTATTTGAAAAAAAAAACTCAATTACAAATAGTTATAATTTCTAAAGATTAATGTTAGCAGGAAAGATTAAAAGATAGTTTAAGGTTCATAATTTTACTGAATTCATTCATCTTTGATATTTAACCTTTTTTTGTTCCCATACAGACCTCTAAATAGCTTGTAACTTATGCAATATAAGAATTGCTTTCACGACCCAGTTTTTCAGAATGAGATGATGGCAGGCTGCCAGTCCGTATTCTAATGGATAGTAAAGCTATTTTCAAAGCCTCAAACGTCATTCACGTCATACTCCACAGATCTACAGATAATATTGATAGCGCAACATCAGGTTATAACAGGGAAAACCAAAAGGCTGATAAGCTTGCCAAGATGGCAGTATGTTTGTATAACCTCGCACTGCAGAGCGTCAGAACTTTTAAGAGACTAAAAACCCAACTCAAACAGTAGACGATTGTTGAACCTGAGAGAGAGACTTTGGTTAAATGCTATTGAAGGGAGAGTAACCAAAATCCTATTAGTTAAACCGAACCAAGAGAAGTCTGAAGAGATTCTAAGGACGGGTTTCCATCTGTGTGTCATGTGCCACACAAGCGTAAAAAAAGCGTAACCACTAATTACTAATAAAAAACAGTTTGATTCAGACACGTATTTATTAAGTTAAACGGTTTCATACATAACTAAATAATAGACAAATTTTATAGAATCCAACATGATTGGAAACTGTTTAAATCAATAAATATATGTCTGAATCAAACAGTTTTTCATTAGTAATTAGTTGGTTACGCTTTTTTGGGCAAATGACACACAAGAAATGCCAAATGTAAACTCAGCCTAAGATTGATTGAATAACCGGCTTCACAGAGTAAAGGTATGATTTATCTCTCATGTCAGTTGACTGTAATCTCTCTGATCAAAGCAGATGATACTTCGAGCGCAAAGTAAATATGGCTGGCTGACTTCTTCTCGGTTAAGGCAGGCCAAGGCTTTTAAGCAGCCACACTTTTATATAATGTCATCCTGAACCTCAAGGGCTTGTTACTGGTTTTCTTCCTGGTTGCTTTGGACTGAACTATCTTCTGTGAAAAAGTAACCAAGTTCGTTGACTTTTGTGTTGTTTATGCTAAGAAGATGATGAAACAATGGCACACTTTCTTTGCAAATGTATCGTCTTATGTAAGAGTAGAAGGTGTGGCTTTCATTCAGATGATATTAGGCTGGATTCTCCAATCTCCACATGTCGGAATGCCTGTCCTTGGCCCTTATCTCTCCCTTATTTCATATAGCTTGCATGTGACTGATATAGAATATCCCATGCAGAAAATGCGAGGAAAGAAACGAAGTAAATACTATACCACTGTCATTGTCCAGCGTTTAGATTTAGATTGGAAGAAAAATTTTCTATAGGGACAACATACCGGATCTGGAATGGTTTAGGTACTCCGGTTGGAGAGACTTAAAAGAACACACACAAAAAAGACGTGCTTCTTGGAGTAACCGGCTTTTCTGTAGGGAAATGTGACTCTTCTCAGATATGGAAAGCTACTAATTGCAACTAACTTGGGAGACACCCAAACGATTTCTTTGCTGAATTGTCCAAGCAGCTAAATGCTTCCGATCTTTGACCAAACATAACTCGGGAAATGGTTTTAAGACAATCCTTTTAAAGCTAGCTACAGTTTGAAAGCACCGCAACCATGTATCCTGAGTGTCTGAGATGTCTTAGGAAAGTAGGAGATAAATCGCTGAAATGTGTTTGTAGCGTGGTATTGGTCCAACGAAAACAGATAATACTCGTTGACGAATTTGGAATACCGAACTAAGACTTTGATTGGATACTGGAATGTAAGAACGCTAAGAGACCCTGATAAAAAGGAGCCATATACTCCAATGAGACTAAACGGTACCTATATATATTTCTATATTCGGGATACCCGGCAACATGACAGATCAAGGCATATGTGTAATCCCATATGGGATTGGGTCAATATTATTTTCAAACTAATTAACTATTCAATATACTTGTATTCAATGCAGTATCAGTATTCTAAAATAAACCGGCAACTCTGATGGGCTGAATAAAATAAACAAGTTTGGTTTAGTCTGCACTGTGGGCTTAAATAGATTTTTTGTGGCAAAAATAAAGAAACGATTTTAATCAAATTCAACGAATGAAATTTTTCCTTAACGGCAACCATACAAGATTTATAAAAAGAAAAATAATATATGGATGCAATTTCAGAGAGTTAGGGCTAATAAATCAGTTCAAGTTAATCTCTGTTTTTGGTTTAAAATGTGTTTAAAACAGCAAACATATAAATCAATGCATTATTTAAACCATCTGTAAACGCATAAAATTGGGCGTTTAAACTACCAATACAGGCCATATAATTTTATTACTTACAGACCATATGTTTTGCATTTAAAAAGCATTCAACTTTTTTCCAAGCTTCTACTTTTTCTTCAAATTCGATTCGATTTGTTCTCTTACACTCTATTGTTCCTTTATACTATTCTACTTTGCAAAGAATATATATAATTTCTTTCTCAGGAAAACTTGAATGCTTTTAATTAAATGTTATTAAAGTTTTTGCCTTTTTGATTGTACAAAGAACTGATAGCCTGCTGCAAAACAGCTGTTTTTTGTCATTTGTTCTAGTGCTGCCACAGTATTAGTTTTTAAACTACACATGAGGTATGGTTCACTGATTTACTCCTGTTGAGTTTAAACCACATATGAATTAAAGTTTAGTTCAACTAAACCACCGCTTAAACTTTAATTGATTTATTAGCCCTTAAGCTTTCAAAGTTGGCAGCTTAAAAATGTTTTTATAAATAGCGATCACGGCAGTTTTATAAAAAAAATTAAGAAAACAAAGAGTTTTACAAAAAGATTTGAAAAGAAAATACAATGGAAATGCATTAATTAATTAACTAAAATTTGAATTTATTGTGCCCTTGTCGTTATTTATAAGTGTTGTAATTATCTAGTTTATAATGAACATAATATTTATGTTTGATAGACAATAAGTGATATTTGGACATAAACTTTTATAAAAAAAAATTAAAGTATTCTTCAAAAAGTGTATTAAATATGAATAGTTATAACTCGCCAGCATTTGCAACAAAATCCTAATGTTTTAATTTTATTTGAAAATTTATTCTTCTTACTAAATGAGCTTGGGATTTTGTATTTTATAAAAAATTAACAACTTCATTTTATTTCCAATATTTCGTTTTAGGAAATATGTAAGAATTTTTATGCATTGGCAGCTCTAAAGAGGTCGTTTTACGATAAAACTTTGCAGTTTAAAGTATATAAGAGTGAATGTATATACATAAAATTAGTTCTCCTTTGAAGAAATTTAGTCAACAAGAACTTTTGTCGTGTGTGGACGCATAGATTATGTGAACATCGATGAAAGTGAAAACTAAACCTTTTTCAACATAACAAATCCTTAACAGTGCAGCCGAACGTTCAAGGTTTTCTCACTAGTTTCTCACATATACTTCTTGTCGAAATTCTAAAAAATGTTCAATGAAATAAAAAATATGAAGAATCAAAATAATTCACGTATTCTATTTTTGTTTGAGTTTAGAGTTAATGACACAAAGTTAATCTTCATATCGTTATTAATATTGTGAAAAAATTTCATAAAAATATCTTGTTCACTCAGCTCTTGAGAGAAAAACAAAATTTTCTTTCTCCATTAAGTTGTGTGTAAATTAAAAATTTTACACTCGTTTTATGGCAAACTAGTTTTTTTGAGTTATGACTAGGGTGATCGATTATTTGGCTTTTTCCAGAAACCGGGTTTCGAATAGTTCGATTATTTGAAATTGTGAAAACCCCGGTTTCGGTTTTTACAATTCAGGAAAAACCGGCCAATCGGTTTTTTAAGTAAGAAAATTATTATACAAAAGTTTTGATTTTAAATTGCTTTATTAAAAAAAAGAGTTAACAGTTCATGTAAATACTATAAAACAATACAAAAATTAAAGGTAAAACAGAAAAATTAACTTCATATACTTATGTATAGTACATAAATATGTATATATAATATACAGTTGAGGAATAAACTCTACATACAACCATCATTTTTAGGGTTTGTGGAAACTTGGGAAGAAATTAAAAATATTAATTATGCCAATATTGAGGGTGCTAATAAATATGTTTATAATTACAAAAAATAAAAAATAATTATAATAACACCCATAGTAGCAAAAACATTCAAAATACATAGGAAAAAAGTCGACATACAGGCATAAAATACATGAAAAAATACGTGCAAAATGTTTGAAAATTCTGTGATTTCCGCTACCAAGCCGTCAACAAATGGCATCCAAATATGGTCTAATATCTTGTTGTTATTGTAATTATTATTTAATTTTTTATTTTTTGTATAAACATATTGATTAGCACCCTAAATATTGCCATAATTAATTTTTTGAATTTCTTCCCAAGTTTCCTCAAACCCCAAAAATGGTGAGTTTATGTAGAGTTTATTCCTTAATTGTATATATGTACATATGAATATATGGACAAGGTGGATATCTACCTCTATATAAAATATGAAGCAAAATGTCAACAAAACTAAAAACACTTTTTGCAACTGTATTTTGACATCCATTGCACACGATAAGCCCAATTAAATTCATAAAATAATTTCGCTTTAATTTCATGCTTCAGTAAGTGTCGCCATGCTCAAAATATTATTAGAACTTTTGCACTGAAAAAAAAAAAATACTTGGGAAAATCAACAGAACACGTTGGTCTAAGTTTTAACATAGTAAAAACTATTTTTTTTTTCAAAATGTACAAATCGAAAAATATTCGACTCAGTCGGTTTTTAAATTGTAAAAAAAAACCGGACTATTCGACATTCGAAAAACTAACATTTTGAAAAAACCGACAACCGTATTGTGAAAAAAACGGGTTTTAAAACCGGTTGAAGAACCGATTCGATCACCCTAGCTATGACGTTCTTTGAGTAAATTAGTGATATTTTTTCCAAGCAAATAGATGTTTTTCACTTAAAATTATATTTAAAAGTTATACAAATTTTGTAAAATACATCTTCGCACAATCACCATTATGAATACCCTTAGTTTTTATAAAAATAAGTATCTAATGCACGTTTATTATATGCACTTAAGATGTTTTAACCTTCACACTAGCAAAGTATACAATCTTTAATATATACATACATACATATTTGTCAGAAGGTTTGAAGTTAAGTATTGGAAAATAAATACTAAGCGCACGTTATGGCTCTGCAATAGTCCAAATGTAGAGGCATGCCTCAATGTTATGTGAGTGTGTTACTAATGCATTTGCTTGTGATCGGTAGAACTTGGCTCTGCTTTCTATATTCAGCGACTTACATATTTCTCGCTACATGTCGTGTCGCTGTTAATTCCACTTCTAGCAAGTTCACGTTTTTTTTTTCTTATTCTTTTGGTTTCTTTTTGCAACATTTGTGTCCATTTTCCACCATGATTCGCTGGCCTGCGTGCCATTCGTTGGTCTGTACAAACCCCAAGTGTGTTTGAGATGTGAAACATACTTACTTACATATACTGTCATGTATCTGGCGAGTGGATGTACATATGTATATACATATATTTAAATATATTTTCATCGCGTATGTGCTCACAAGAGTTGTTTGTTGCTTACGAGTACGTATTATCTACGTCCACATATTTTTTTGATTAACTAGAGTTGTATCTTTTTGCTTCTTAGACGATTGACGCCATATTATGAAACTTAAGTTCAGATGAATACTCATGCATGCACATTCACTTACAAACAAACATACATACATACATATGTACGTCCAAATACAACATGTTTCTTTTTTTTTTGCTCGAATATAGCAAGTAGCGCCCATTTTTATTCATTATTAAAGATTGTGCATGATTGGTTGAATAAAAATAGTTTATTTTTTTTCGAGAAATGAACAAAAAATTTTAATGTGTTTTAAATATGAAATCTTAAGCAATCGTTGTGAAAAAAGTGCACATGTATCTCACTACATTCAAAAATAAAATATTGTTTCAAAAATTTTTTTAGTATCTTTAGCTGATGGTCTGGCTGAACTCGTATTATGCCAAATATACTGGATATTACTGGTTATATTTTGCATGTTGCAATATAATGCTTTTTACCACACAGAAAAAAATGATTTGTAAATACAATTAATTTTTTTGTTATATCAATTAAATAATTAATTGATTTTGAACCTACAACGATTTTTGTAAATACAATTAACGAAATTGTAAGTTGCAGGAAAATCTTAAAAATATTTTCAATTAAATATATTCACAAATAATTTGTATGAATTTATTTTTTTTTTCAACATTTATTTTTGTTTGATTTCAAAGTTATTTCAATTAAAGTTATTGTTATATTAACATTAATTGAATTAACAACAATTAATTGAATTGTTGAATTTCTGTATCATAATTATTATATTAACAAGCTATTTATACACAATCACAATCCTCGAAACGATTTTTGCTTGTCTGCGAAAAACACTAAATGTCTTTGGGCGGAGTTGAACCGGCAACATCAATACTAATAAACTGGCTCACTTACCTTTCAGCTAAAGAGCAACACTTTATTAAATACGCAAATGATGAATACACATAAAATGTGATTTCTTGTTTCTTCTACATGTGCGCATTCCATTATGATATAATTTAACAAATAATTTTGTTGAGTACTTTAATTGACTACAAAAATTTAAATTTGTTATATCAACAATGATGATTGTTAATTTTCAAATTAAATGTCAACAATTTGTTTTGTTGGTTGCATTTAGATGATATTTTTTCTGTGCTGGAGAATATGTACAGACATGCTGGCCCATGATGTTGACAGAAAACTTTCGATCGATTACTTACATACATTGAGAAAAAAACTAATTTTCTCATAATTTTTGTTGTCGATGGAAAGATTTCTGTCGACCTTGTGGGCCAGGCCCTTAAATAACATTTCAAATGTGGGTTTTATGTCAAAAATAGAGTATATCGTTAGTCAAAATGCAAAAAGACGTAACTAACAAAAATTTAATTTTACAGGAGAAGAAAAAAACTAAAAAAAAAACTAAAAAAAAACTAAACAACTCGTACTTAAATCCTCTTGATTTTTTATTAATAAAAGCGCCACTTTTGATGGCAGAAGTATAAATTTTTGTCTATACAAGTAATGAAATTCATAATAATCAATCAAAAATTCGATTTTGAATTTTTTGTTAGTTACGCCTTTATTGCATATTATGTGTGTGTATGACAACGACAATTAGCTGATGTAGCTGTCGCCAAATATTATATTGCTTTCTATTTTTATATCTTGTTGGCGAGAATGAGCAAATATAGTCCTGCCAATATAAAAAATAAGAAATCAATAGAAGCTTAAAATTATTGGATATTATAAAACAAAAAAAGCCATAGAAATACTCGTACATGCAAGTACATTTTAAATAAATATTTTTACTTGTTTTAATATGAAATATTTTAAAGTGGCAACACTGAAATATGTATATATAGTCCAAATTCCTAAACGTCAATTGCCTTGTTTTCCAACAAAGCCGCGCGGTACAAAAAAATGACAAAACACAAACAGTACACCGGTTTCAAAGTTGAGTCTCATGGTTACAATGTTTAACAACTTTGCATATCTACACGATAGGTTAGGTTGTAGGGTAGTTTTGTAACATATCTCCACTCGGATACCCAGTTGGGTCCATTGTGATTCACTTCTGTTGATACCCGCTAATAAAAAAATTTAACCTCCAATTATACACAGAAGAGCCCCAATTATCATTAACCACTAAATTCCTATTATGAAGCCCCTGATTGATATCCTTTAGTTTACACTTGCTCTCATGGAAACATATCCTCAGCCATCTTCATCCTCGCATATCCTACAGAAACCTGCAGTGCTAATTTTCTAAATTTTCTGATCCTTGCTCTTACCGAGTAGTGAGCAGTCAACGCTCAAGACTCAAATCAAGACTCGCATCGCATTCCTATTCATAGCCAGTAGTAGCTTGGATCTTTCTGCGACAAGTTTTGGTCAGATAGCCCTCGAAACTCTGCTATTATTTTTGATAGACGCCCACTGATTTGAACTGAACATTTCGGGTGGTCACTGCAACGGGCACTTGCACGATATTATATTCCATACATTATGGCATCGATAAGCATTTCAAACGAATAAAATATTTCGATAATATCTCACACAAAGCGTTTAATTTATTTAAATTTTAAACTAGTAAGTGTTTAATGGAGAGTCCCTTACCAGGAGATAATCTAGAGAATATGTCGCAAGTGTTAGTAGTTTCTGTTCAAAAGTACGATACCCTAATGAAAGAATATTTTTTCCAAAAATGATATATCCATGAGATATGAACAGTATTTGTGAACTTTTTAAAAGTGGTTTAAGAAACTGCATTCTAGAAAGTAAAGGAAATAAGTAATCGCACCGTATTGTTGTTGAAATCAGACGCTTTGGTGGCTTTCTTTTAATTATATGTATGTATACTCTCTTTCGATCCTCAATGCTGCCTTGAAGGGTGCGTGAACTTCTTGGGGCTGCATTTGAAGATTGTAAAATACGGCTTTATAGTAAGTAAAGGGTTGCATTAGCAGTCAATTATAATGTTCAATTATTCCTGTAATATGTGATGGAGATGCTAAGCTAATTTAATATACCTGAAGCCCCGGCCACATGTCACATTTTCATTCTTCGACCTTGTGATGTGTCCAGTATGGCGTACGTCTATTCATGAATCGTCATAACAATAAAAATACAATCACAAAAAGTTATATATTCTTTATTAAAAAAAATAATTAAATTTTATTCGTTGTGTCTCGACTGAGTTTTAAAACAAAAGATGCCTTGTTAGTATTTTATATCTTTCTATCTCTAGTGTTTTACATTTATTATATTATCCATCTATCTTGGTAGAGTTGCCATGTGTGACAGATGTTTTGTCAAGTGCTTAATAGATGATTTATGCCATTGTGATTTTTCTTCTACTTTTGCTTACAGGAATCTACACCTGCCAGACAATTTGAATCTATAAATTATTTTAACTCTACTCGGCACAGTAAACATAAATTTCTCTTAACGAGTTTTGTAAATAAAAGTGTGAAAACATGAATAGATAAAATAATTACAACACAAACAACAACAACAACAACAACAACAACAAGACCCGTAAATAAAACATGCAAATGATAACAAATTGTAATGACGACATTATGATAATAAAAAGAACATAATAATCGTGAGCCCGAACAATAATTAGTTTAATTTTTATTGATAAAAATAAAAAAACGTTCGATAGTCACATTTAAATAAAATATAACTGCAGTTTGGCATATTTATCGTTTTTTTTCTTTTATTTTTTTAAATTTTTATTTCGTCATGAATGACCTCAAACCCGCCATTCAATTAAATAAAAATTTAGATAGTTTCATAGTTTTTTTTTTAATTTTAGCATAATAAAAACATAAATATTAGAAAATTAATAAAATCGTATAAAGTTCGTATTAAAGGTGTCACAAAACATAAAAAGCGATCAATTCTCTTTTTTATTATTATACCTGTGATCGATCCGTTTCATTTCGATAACATTTTGAAATAAGAAAAAGACACCTTTATTTGAGGCTGCTCACCCGTTTAGTTTTTTCATGCTTATAATAAACATTTCAATTCAGTTCGATGGGCAGGCAGGCAAGCACAACAACTTGTTCTGAAGCTCCCAACTCTACTCTGCGTTGGGCTGGTGTTGGGTTATTGTCCCGACTATTTCTTATTTATTATTTAAAATTGAATGTAAATATAAAGTTATGAATCTATAAATATGATTGTATTTCTTTAATGAAGTAGACGAGATCTACATAAATTTTCAATTTGCCTCAGTTCATAATATCTAAAATTTACACCTCACAAAAATACATATTTCTCGGATAAAACAGGAATCAATAAACAAACTGGTGTTAAGTTGTTAGTCGGGTGGACGGACAGACGACCAGACAACGAGATAAATAATCACATGCAGCTTCATTTTGTGCTGTGCCAATAAATAAAATGAATGTTAAAAAAAATCAACAATTTACATTAAAGTAATTTAAATAAAAGTTTGTCGTTATTAACAGATTCTCACTAATATTAACGGGTGCTTACTTTTTTGCTTGATATACGAGTATATTTGGTCTTTTTATCGATTTCTTGCGGCCTTATGTATAAGCAAAAACTGGCATGAAGTTAGCATAAGTGACGAAATTGAATTGGGTGTTAACGAGTTCCTCTATACAATTTGACATTAAAATCGGTCGCAATATGTAGTTTTAACTCACTACTAAGTCCTAGCGTGATTTTTAATGTGAAGTTTCGTGGCAAAACTCTTTAAGATCATGTTAAATTTTGATGTCTGATTTTTTATATATTAATTTATAGAATATTTGCTGGCGTTGTGCTAAATGAAGAAGATAATGGCCAGATTTGTATCATATACTTTAAGACATATTGTGTTAACTTCAATGAGTCATTATTAAAGTTCTTTTAAACCAACCAGCCCATGGAAATATTTCCACATTTTTCATACAATTTAACGAACAATTATTTGGATGGCAGTTCTAAAACCACACACGCTAATAGTTCTCTAAGAAGTATTTAATTGTTCCTAGAAAAAAACTCACATCTGCAATTTTTTGAAGATGCTTATTTCAGGTGTTGTCTTATCAGTTTTGTATTTCTGTATTTCACTCCTCTACACAGAGAAAATTTTCAACTTAAAATCTACGTAAACAAGATTAATCTAATCTTTTTCTGCAATGATTTTGCTTCATATGTGTTTCATATTAATCTAAAAATGATTTATAGTAATTTCCAAAGAAAATTAGTCCTTCTGAAATAACTTTATTTAACGTTGATTTAACATTTGAGTACTGATAAAATCAAAATGAAGAATCATGTTGAATTGAATCAATGTTATTTCCAGTTGGAAGAATGTGAATTTAATTTAATGTATTAAATGTGTTTTATTAATTATTTAACTTACGTTTGGTTGACATGGAGATGAGAAAAGTTTTTGTTTTTATATAAATTGGCTTCCCTGGCCAAGATTTGAACTCTGAACTCATCGCTTGGTTGTCAACGTGCTTACCCCTGCAGCCACAACAACTTTAAATATTCTTTAGATACACACTAAATATGTACCATAATTTTTTTATACATATATTTATTTATTGTATCTTTATATATCTTAAATCTAAATATATAATTAATTAGGCCCGACCAGTGTCGGCGATAAACTTAGTGATAATTATTAATAATACATAAGTCGTGATAAGCAAAAACAAAAGTATTTTCAAGCAGTTTCTTCTGGAGTGTTGAATATTATAGACCTTGTGTCCCTCTGTTTTAAGGGGATGTGTAAAGTAAAATTCAAAACATTACGAGCGGAAAGGGGATTAGGATGGGTCTCGAGTTTTGTTAAATATTTGCCTGCGTATTTTGCAATTTCATCATGAATAAAATTTTAATACATACATACATACATATTATTTCATTGTTTATTGTGTATTGTAGTGCCTTTGGTTTATATACAATATAAGAATTATATGAACTATATGAACTATTGCGAGTTCAAAATTTAAACTTGACCACAGTAAAGATAAGAAGTTATTAGTCGACATATATTTATTTTTTTTTTTAATTTTAAAAATACAATTTTTCTAGAAAATTTCACGGGAACATAAGGTCAGTAAAGTTCGAAAGAACATTTTCTACTCTTTCAAATGACACCTTTAAATACGAGTATATTCATAATTTTGTAAGGTCGGTTTTTGCTAGATTTTCTCGTTTTAAACTCACTATTTTTCGCAAACTGGACCGTATAATGATTCAAGATTTCGCACTAACGGTAGTTATGTAATACAAAATTTCATCAAAATTGGAAGCGAAACTTTTCAAAATATTAAGGCAGAATTAGTTTGTACGTGGTGTTCTGTTCTGAATCAGCTGTTTTGTTTCTGTTGAGTTGAAAATCTGTATATGTGGTTAGTTTTTACTTTTTCGTTCTGTTCTGTTGCGGACGAATCTGTAGAAAATAGAATTCAACGTTAAGTGACAGCCAAAAGTGTGTATGTATTAGTGTGTTGTGATATTTTGTGTACAAGTGTAATCAATTCTATAGGTTGCCAGCTGATTTTTTTCACAGACAAAGTAATTGCAAAATATTTTATACAGAAAGGAACGGCACAGAACAGCAAAAGAAAGTAAAGACTAATGAAGCCTTTACTTTTGTTATTTGGCTATAGATGTTTTTACCCAACGAATAGCTTGAAATTCGATTCTTCTCGGCGGGAGCTAGGTTTTGATTTTAGATCCCTGCGGCCTTATGTACAAGCAAAAATTGGCATTAAGTTAGCATAAGTGACGAAATTGAATTGGGTCTTAACGAGTTCCTGTATACAATTTGACATTAAAAATTATCGAAATACGTAGTTTTAACTCACTACTAAGTCCTAGCGTGAATTTTAATGTGAAGTTTCATGGCAAAACTCTTTATGATCATGTTCAATTTTGGCACTTATGCTAACTTCATGCCAGTTTTTTGCTTATAGATATGGACCCTAGTTTCTTAGTGTAACATTCTTAGAATTTTGTGTAGATTTCATTTTTGCTAGATGCATGTTGACCAAAAAAAATTTACCCTTTTAAATATGCATACCTAAGTCCTCTCATAACTGTCCGCACCCGGTATAGCAATTTCTTTTTTCCCATTTTCGCTTATAAGACAGAGTTAATTTTGCAACTGCATATATTATTAGTCATAAAACATTGATAAGCATATTTTTTTTTATTTATATTTATGCTAATAATTTATCGCTTATTGAGATTCAGAATATGAAATTATATTCATCGATATGGAATTAATAATTAAAACAATGATTTTCTAAGATGTGCTTGCGAAACTTCTTGACAACTATATTAAGTAAGTATTCGCTTAATTATACCAATAAATTAATAAAACCTTTTAAAGCAAGAAAAAAAAACACAATTCTAACTGTCAAAAAAATAATGAACTATTATTATTACCATGAAATGTTATTTTATTCACATTTTAGAACTACATACAAGCAAACAACACATTCATATTTCTTAAGGTACCAACAGACGACATGTTTTTTACATGTGTTTTTTAAGTTTTCGACTCGTATGTTTTTCTTTATGCTTGTCAATATTGGTTAATTTACATAAGGTTTATAATTTTTGGTCACAAACGTACATGTAGTATCACTTCTTCTTCTTCAGTACATAAATATCCACGTAGTTTGTTTTATAAATGGCTTGCAGCCGTCGAAATATTTTTGGTTCCGTCGCTGTAGTACTGGCGACGCAAATTTGCTTTTTTAATTTTTTCTTTTTTAAACAAGACGTTGAGGTTGTATCTAAAAATCTATACATTTTTGGACTTATTTTAATAAAACGACAACGTTAAATAAAAAAAAAAAATATATAATTAATTTGTCTTGCAAAAAAAATACTTCATTCAGATGGCTAATGATAGTGCACATAATCAACCGCCGACGAATTTGTTCGCATGACATAGACATTTTGAGCTGTATGTTTAACATAAGAAAATAGAGCACGCTCTATTTCAAATAATTTCTTATGTTTTTTGTCATGTTTTTTACACAAGCAATGTTTTAAAGGTAACACACGACATGTTTTCGGTTACATATTTAAATTCTGGCACATACAATGTGAAAAACATGTCGTCTGTTGGTATCTTTAGATAACATTTTTGCTATACTTCTTTTCATTATTAATTAGTTATTTGCAATATACTGAAATAAGTTGTTTACCGGCTGACGTTAATTTTAGTACAAATTCCCTTTTATGTGCTTTATCCATCGGCGAAGCTAGCTTTGTTTTTTGCTAGCAGGGATCTAAAGCTTAAATTAAACGTGACATAGCCATAATGACATAGCCATAACCAAACCAAAATTCAATTGGTTTCTATGGTGAGAGTTATGGCGTTATGGCTAGTCGCCTATAATCAAATACAGTGTTGTCCATTAGTTTGGTTCGAACGCCTGTTATCTATGGCTATGGCGATTTCACGTCAGATTGAGCCTTAAAGCAGCTACGTACAAGCCACATGCACAATCTGCAAGCTTTTACAAAAGAGCTTTTATGCATTTGTGCTCTTGTCCTTTTTGTGATCTAAACTAGCTACGTCGAAGCACTCATACTCTGATATTTGCATTTGAGGTAAACAGCTTTGAAAGCTCTTAATCTTGTTATTGTTTCTTTGCAAAGTAAGAGCAAGCATTGTGGTCGCCGAGATCTGATTAGCTGTTATACTCTCGTTGGTATGAAAGCACAAAAGCTCTTTGAAAAAGTTTGCACATTTTGCATATCACTTGGATGTAGCTTATCTAAAGATTATTTTCATTTAAAAAAAGCAATGTGAGTCCGATCACAGAGGAGATGTGCAAACATCTAGTAATGAAAAATTTTTTTAAGTTGGAAGTACTTATGCGTTTATTATATTTTTTAAAATTAATTGATTAAAAGTATCAAAACTTTCAATAAGGGTTTTCATGAGAACTCTTAAAATTGCCATTTGTGCAATTGGGCAAACTTGCGAGACTAGTTTCATGAAGCCCCTTTTGAACTATTGTGCAAACAGTTTATGTAAATTGGAAACAAATGTCAAAAAGTTCAGTAATTAAAAATAAAATAAGAAAATTTCAAGCAATTTTCAATTTAAAAACATATTTATATATTTCTATAAAAATAAAAAAGTGTGTGTGTGTGTCTAAAAATGCCTAAAGAAGTCCAAAAAAGCAAGAAGTTGTTGCTTACAAAATTTACAATTGCACAGCTTAAGTTTACGAGTCAACATAATTGGGCAAACTTACCAGGTTTGTGTAAATAAATTTCTGTACAATTTTTGACATTTTATTTACGAGAGTGTAAAAATGCACAATTGCACAGTTTGCGAGACTTTTGAACATTCTCATGAAAACCCTTAATATTGTAAATACATAGGAATTTGTTGGTTTTTGTTTGTTTTATTAAACTTATTTGGTTCGTAAATGGGCACACTGCAGTATATATATACTGCATTAAAACTTGCAGTAAGCAGTAAATTTGCTGATTACTAAAAAAAATCAGTAAATTTTTACTGCTAATGAAATTTAATTTGCATTACCAGTAAAATCATAGGGCCGTATTCATAATAAAAATGAAGCAAGTGGCAAAGTTTTTTCATTCAAATTTTGAAACTTTTGTGTGAAAAACATTTAGGCACTTGGTAGAATTTCATTATGAATACAAGCATTACTTATTGCTGAAAATTCAATGCACCTCATCATATAACAAATCATTTAGGCAATTTATAAAAATTGTAGTAAAAAATTTTAGTAATCAGTAAAAATTTACTTGTTAAAAAATTTTTATTATTTTTACTGAAACTTTAGTGGTACTGCAGTGCTCATGTATGGTAAATGTCTTTACTTTTACTTTTACTTTTTAATTTTTAATTCCTGTTGTTCATCGTTTAGTTGTTGCTGTTCTTGTTGATGTGTACGCATTGCAATTAAAATAGATTCAGTAGTGTGAGACTTTGACTTTTTGATTTAGCTTTATTCCTTTTTTAAGTTAAAACGATTTTTTCAGTTTTATCGCTTTTTTCTCGTTTTGGCGTTTTTTTGTCTCTTTTTGGGGTTTTTTTTAATTTTCGCAATTTTTTTTTTTCATTTTGGCGATTTTTTTAATTTTGGCATTTTTTTCTGCTTTTGGGGTTTTTAGGCAATTTTTTCATTTTGGCGATTTTCCCGGGTTTTCGCGATTTTTAATTTGGTGCTTTTTTCGTTTTGGCGATTTTTTTTTTGTTTTTTGCGATTTTTTTAGATTTAGCGATTTCATATTTTTTTTTGATTTTTTAGTTTTACCGTTTTTGAAAATTACAAGAGTTTTGCTCTTACGGTTCCCAAGATACAGCAAGTTGTCAAAATTTCAAAGTCAAAATTGCATTAACTGATGGAACACCCATTGATTTAAATTTTTTTAAATTTAGTGTTAATTGTTGTAGTCTGTATAAAAATACACTAACTCTGAAAATTTCAAGTGTATATATGTACATACAATTGTGTGTAAAGGGTGTCCCAACAAGAACGCAAGATTTAAATTTGGCGCCATTCGAAGTGTCATTGTTTGACATTTGGACAATTGTTATTGTTTGCTAGTAGAAGGTACGAGGTTAGTAAAAATGGAGCGCCACACGAATGAACAACGCATTCTCATTGTGAAATTGTTTTACCAAAATGGTGAAAGTTTTGCGGCTACAGTTCGCAAATTTGCGATCGATTTGGGGTCACAATAATGCTTCAAAAGAGTCAACTGTAAAGACATTAATGGATAAATTTGCCGAAACTGGGTCTGTTAGTGATGTCAAGACAACAACGCGCCTTCGACCAGGTCGATCGACCGAAAATGTCGCAGCTGTACCTGATGATGTCGCTCAAACGCAGGTCAAGCGCAAACAGTCAATGGTGTTCGGTATCGTTAAATGATAACCAGTTTTTTCGTGCCTAGAATTGAAGAAATGAATGTGGAGGGCATGTGGTTTCAACAAGACGGCGCCACATGTCATGCAGCCAGAGAAACAATTCAATTGCTACATCAGTCATTTCCCGGTCGTGTTATTTCGCGTTTTGGAGACCAGAATTGGCCGCGTAGATCGTGCGATTTAGCACCATTAGACTTTTTTCTTTGGGGTTTTTTGAAGTCGATGGTTTACGCAAATAAGCCGACGACGACTCAAGCCTTAAAAGAGGAAATTGGACGCTGCATTAATGAAATACCGCAGCATTTATGCAAAACGGCCATTGAAAATTTCATTAAAAGATCACGTGTGTGCCAGCAAAGCCGTGGCGGCCATCTGCCCGATTTGTCGTTCCACACATAACCTCATTTTGCCTACTCTGCGATCTGTGTTTTATTTAAAATTTAAATCTTGCGTTCTTGTTGGGACACCCTTTATATTACATGGGATTTTAACATTTTTTGTTGCTCGTTTTGGAACACCCTTTAATTTTTAACTCTCATGTATTTGTTGTTGTAATGGCCAAATGTCTACACACTGTGTCCGAATTTCAGGCCCGTAGCTCTTACGGTTCATTTTCACCTTTGGTGTACGGAAAGCAATTATCAAGTTAAATAAAACAAACAAGAACCAGCAAATTGCTATGTATTTACAATATTTTAAATAAGTTTGTATTGCTTCTTTCAAACACGCGATTTGACAACGCGGTGTGAATCTCAGCAAAATTTGTGATTGTATTGTGAAAAAGAATTTTACCCGCTAGCGTATAGATGTTTACACATCAATAATACCGAAATACATATATTTAACTTGAGTCTATATAAATTTTATTCCTGCTTATGAACATTTACACTTCCCTCGTCTTGATATCAACAATTATATAATTTAACATAACTTATTTGAAGGAGATTATTCCAAACTCTTTGCCAACAAAAAAAAAACATTTCCAAAGCAATATAAACAAATTTGACAAAAGAAGGGTCAAACAATTGAAGAAGAACAACACACATATTGAGAGATAAAGATTTAATCTATTGTCGGGGATAAGTTAGAGGTTTTTAGCAATAAACATGCAGCACATTTGTAATCTATGAGCGTAATAGTCTCGTTACATTATGCCAATGTAATGTATCCACCTATTGAAAGTTTATAATTTAACAGATAATAAAAAGAACATGCTGACCACAGCGTTAGTTTCGGTTTTCGTTTTTTTTTTTTGTTTTATTTCTATTTAAAAGAGTATTTTGGAAATTGCTGGAGGAGACTATTCTAAGCAATTGAAAGTTTAAGCAAACAAAAGAAACTCAAATGCTCCTAAAAACAGCAAGAAGAAACACAGATGCGGGCAAAAAGAAGAGCAGGCAACTACGAGTGTGTATTTATATTACGTTTATTGGAATTGTCGCCACAATTTACAATTGTTTTTGAACAATACCAAGAGAAGAAGAAGAAGTGCAGCAGAAGAAATAAAGAATAGATAGCCGGTTATAGCTATGCTGCTTATCTATATGGCTAATGTGTTAAATAACAATGCAATTAAATTATATTATATGATGATGTCAAATTCTCCACAAATATTTCAAACGTTTCCATTTATCTCCTATTATTTTTTTCTAGCGGCGTGCGATTAAATAATTGTGATGTTTGTGGCCTGTGGCGGCTGTTAGCCGGTTTGCAGCCAGCCCACCGGCTGTGGTTTGTGCTCATGTGCAAAAACAATACAAAAACAAATTGAGCAATCGTTCTCATTGTTTGTGTTTTGTTTTTGTTTCACTGACTTCAAAGAACGAAACAAAACAAAATCAAACAATTTGTTTCGTTTATTTTCGTACTCTGCTTTTAAGTACAAAAAATCAAAACAACAATAAATTTATAACTGCAATAGTGTCGATTTTCTGTTGTTTCGAAAATCATGCCTTAACTCCTGTATTGCGCAATAAAGAGCATAGCTATAAAAATATACTTAAATTGTCAAATCGTAACGTTTCTACGCAGAGGGAGAAAGGAAACCAAATAAAATGAAACGGACAGTGGTTCAGGTGGCAACTGTGAATTTTTCACATTTTTATTTTTAATTTACTGCGGCCTAGAAATGCAATCATAAATAAATCCATTGCATCATATTCTCATACGAGGGAAACTTTAACTAGCATGAAAATAACATGGCATGCCAAGTCTCATACATAAACAGTGACCCTCGTTTTCCTACGACACATTGTCTGTCTTCATCTGTATCTTTTTCAAAGCATTGAAAAAAGTTTCTTTGTTTGCTGGAAAAAAATCGTCAATAAAGAAACTTAATAGAAAAATCGCAAACGTAATGAAATGTCAGTCATTCAATTAAGTGTAGGAGCTAAAGGAAGTGACAACATTGAGGCTTTTGCGAGATTTGTTAGTGTATAACGATGACCACTGTGTGCTTGTGGGGTTGTATGTATGAGTTTGTCAGGGTGTGTGTGTGCTGGACAATAAAAATCCGTATCGCACGCTTTTGAAAGGAAATGCATCATCAGCGCTTATTTGCAATGACATGAATTTAATTTGTGAAAATTATCTCCAATTGCTGGCAATTGGAAAATTTCACCTCACATAAAAAAAGACAAGCAAATTAAATTGAATTGAAGAAGAACCAAACAATGAATATAAGAATTTATCTGTTTTGATACTGCAGCAAACACACACAAGACAAACTTAAGAAAAACTATACCAATTAATTAGAAAATTTCCACAAACTTGCCAAAATATAAGAAAATTAAGTAAAGCTGGCAGATGTTTATTTGAGCACAAACTACGTGAATATGACAGTAGAAAGGCTATAAAAATATTAAAAAAATCAGATTAGAGTTTGGAACAGTTGTTTGGACTAGAAAAACTTTAAAGGTGTATTTACTAAAAAAATATTAAACCAAAACAATTCTTTGTAATAAATTCTTAATTTTATCTCTTTCAAGTCCAGCTAATAAAACTATTACTTTTTTCCGTTTCATTCAAGAATATAAGTCCTTTGTCGATACATAAATTAAAGCTAATGGGCTAATGATCGTGCAGATCTTCCTTTAGTGCGAATCAGAGAATGACTCTTTAAGTATTGGCCGTCAAACGACCATGAATTCGTGCTGCTAAAAATAAAAACACGTTCATATTATTATAAACCGAATACATATGAATATGAACATCAAACAACTATATTTATACAACAGTTACAACAATATACGCATGAGTATAAAAATACTCTGACTATTAATCGCCTACATATGCGTATATATAGGGCTATTTCACTTACACACACATAAAGCATATTTTCAAAGAACCACATACACACCCACGCAGTTTCCATTAAATTTTATATATACAAATGTATGGTGGCGAATGATGAATAAATATCCTGAGTATCATGCGTATATTTTTTTGAACGATATAGCCTGAGTATAAACATAATCAGTCTATTTATAAGTATGAGAGATAGAGTCAATGCGCTGGATGTGCATGTGCCTTTTTATTTTTAGTTGTAGCTTATTTTAGTTTTTTGCTTAAACGAAGAAGAGATGCTCCTTTAAGTAGGAGTCGGCTATAGTCGCAGTTGCTTGAGAGAAAACATGTGAGCGTACGAATTGTTTGCGCTACAATTCTGATTGTACGCAGTTTATAAAATTATGACTATTTACTTATTTATATTTTTTCCCGAGTACTCATGGCAATTCTCTGATCCGAATCACTCCGAAATAAATTCCAAAACGTCCTGATTAAGTTACTGCTTAATCTTTATGCGCTTTATGCTTGAGCATAAATTTAAAATTTTTTCATAAATCATTTATGAATTTCTGTTCAGTTTCCATAGACTGTACTAATGGTTCATAAACATTTGTTAAGAAATAACTATAATGTTTTAATATAAAATTTTCTTGCCTTTGGGATCAACATAAAACGTCTTTTCACGCCTTTGGATTCACTGCGTATGGCTATTATGACGCTCTTCAACCGCGGAAAATAATTTACGGACATTAGACATAGCATGGCGCTTCAAAAATCGTCTTATGGTGAAAGGAGTTCCTGAAAAAGCTTAACAATTTATTTTACAAACCAAACATGTAAGTAACTTATCAATTGACTTTTTTAAACGCAAATTTAAATGAAATGTTTTGTTGCTTACACTTTTTTGGGCAAATGTCTGACAAGTGTGACCATACCTTAGCGGAACTGAGAAATGTGCAATTGTACATATTTGATTCACAATCATAATTTATTTAAAACAGGTATTGCAGATTTCGTTTGCTTCCTCATAACATCGAAGGAAATGACTACAAATCGGTTAACAGAACATTCATATTATATAAGTAGACTTCTCTCGATATCATCCCTTTGCAAATAAAACTTTCAAACAAGCTTACAAAATTTGACTTTTTAAGAAAAACCATGCATTATCTTCTTTTTGTAAAAAAAATCTCTGTAATTTTTTATTCGTACTTTGTTAACAATTTCTTACTCGCAGCTCTGGCCTCCTTGAACAAACCCTCACTGTTGCACAAAAAGCTATCGTATGTTTGTTGTGTTCAACTTAAAGTTATTTCTTGAAGTGCGAAAATGCATAAAGTTGAAACTATCGAAACTTAAGTCAACTCTCTTGTATTCTGCAGAGGCGTTAATGGATAGACAAACTTAATGAAACTAAACTGGGCAGGAAAAGTTTGACCTCATTACCAAAAAACAACAGCAACAACTTTAAGTTAAAACTGCAGCCAACAACTACTACCAGGAATTCGTACAAAACAGTGTCAGTAGCAGCAGCACCTCTTTCATCTATTACAACAAACTCTTGCTCGCTTAGTCTCCCTCCCTTCTTTTTGGATTGTTATGCAAGTGTGTGTGTGTGTGTGTGTGTGTGTGTGTGTATTTATGCTTAGAAACTCTTCATTATTCTACTTTTGGTTCAGTCATAAAGTTCACAAATTCAAAATGTAAATACATGCAAATTACCAAAATGAAAAAGAGAATAAACTGAAGAAAACAAAACTGAACTATAAACGATGGAAATTGCAAGAATTGGAGAGAAAAAAAATCTAAACCTGCATTGTCCTTATTTGGCTCTTTGCAAACTGTCCAGCAATATGACATCTAACTGCCTTCGCCAACTGTGACTGCTGTCCAAGTGCTTGAAAAATAATACGTGGTCGGTGCTAGAATATCTTAAAAGTTTAGCTAAAGTTTGACTGGCTGCACACTAGACTGGTAGCAAAATTTATTTTTCTTTAATTGATATATATCCAGGTTTGAGGTTTGCTGTCATAAATGCGGTCTTAATTTTCTATCTCGATCCGAAGGTGCCTAGTGGGATCCACAGTATCCGATACGCAGTGGGGGATTTTGTTAAAATAATGGAAATAATTCTGCAGTTTCTAAATGGGCCGACTGATTGTTATAAAATTTCACACAGCATTTGAGGAGATATCAAACAGCTTAAGTTTGAAATTTGGACTATATAAAGGGTCCGCCATTTAACGGTTTTTTTTTCAACTAGTGTTTATTTCGTGAATGGTAACACTTAGCTCATGTCTGATTTGACAGATAATTAGTTTTATCCTTCCGCTGAACGAGCCAACTGACCATCCAATGCGTTTTCGCTTCGCTAAGTGGGCCTGCGATCGACTTACAGAAGATGCCGATTTTGCCAAAAAAAAATCATCTTTTCAGATGAAGGTCATTTTGATCTTGGCGGGTATGTAAACAAGCAAAATTGTCGCATTTGGGGCACAGAAAACCCGCACGCATACATTGAAAAACCGACGCACCCAAAACGAGTCACTGTTTGGTGCGGATTTTGGTCCAGAGGCATAATTGGGCCATTGAGCAAGGAGTGGCCGTTATAGTCAATGGCGATCGTTATCGGGCCATGTTGAACGAAGTTTTGCTCACAAAAATTGAAGAGGAAGATATTGGCAACATTTGGCTTCAACAGGATGTGCCACACAGCCGAGGCTTCAGTAGTTTTTTTTTAATAGCATTTTCAACACAAAAAAAGTTATTTGTCGGACCCTTTATGTAATTTAAAAGGGGGCGAATCCACAAATTCCCAAAGTGGGTAACCTTGAGTTAATGAAAAATTAAAACCGATGCCAAGCTGATGGTTGTGATCTAATAAAAAAGATTTTTTTTTCTATCCAAGACCTATAAAAAGTCTGCTTCATTTATGGGTTTTCGCTTACAATTTAGGAAATATTCGAGAAAAAAATTTAAATTTTGGCTTTCTTGACGACTTTGTTCCACTGTTCTGCTAATGAAGAAGTCAAATCTTGTTCCATTTAGAAATTGAATTAAGAAGAAAATTTGTAACATAAAGAAAAAACTTTGTATCAAAAGCACAATTATGTCAAAAGTTATACGCAATTTAAATTAAAATTTTGAAAAAAGTCGATTTTTAGCCGTTCTTTGCAGAAAAAAGTGAGTTAATTATTTCGCTTTCATAAAAAAAGTTTACTTTACTTTTACAACTCCATATTTTTACTTATTCAAAAGGTAATACTATAAGAAATATTAAAAAGAAATATATTGTTCAAAACTTTCGTTGTTGAAAAAACCAGATCGTTTGTTATAAATATCAAATTTAAGACCTTTTTTCTCAAATTCCAAAGCTAGAAACAAAAAATTCATCATGACATAAAATGTTTTTAAATGTTTCCAAAAATGTTATCTGCAACCGGCGCGAGATAAGAAAAATACAGAAAAATATTGAGAAAAATCCCATTTTAGGGATTTTGGTTTTTTTTTTTTGGGAATGGTCAGGAACTCAAAAGTTTGCATCTCGTTCCTGCTTGAACAACTCCGTAGTAGACTTTAATCGAAAAATGTTAGATTAAAATCCAGTTTTTTACATATTTCGATACATTCAATAATCATATAATGAAATATGCAAAAAACTCTATTTGAAAAAATGGGTTAGGTCGTTTCTATATTGAGGTAACAAATAAACGATAGTTTAAGCAATCTCTGCAGAAAATTTTGAAAAATTTAACAACTAAAATTTGCTGTGAGTGAAGCCAGCTTTTAAAAATTTCTAGTGTGCAATTATCGTTGGCCCTACGGTGGAGTGTCATGTCATTATACTGGTTGTGGCTGTGTCAACATTGGTTGTCCTATACAACATAGACAAAGTTCTAAATAATTTTATTAGTTTTTTTTTTCTTTTTCTACAAAATGGTTTATTTAACTTTAGTTTTATTTTTTTCATTTTCATTTTGCATTTTAAGTTTTTGAAAGATTACATTCTTAAAACAACTGACATTGGTTCTTGTGAAACATCATCATCATCATCATCATCATCATCATCGTCGTCCTCATCATTATTATCAACAACTTTCTGCCAGCAACCATCTAACAATCACAGGCACACAATTTAGGCGACAGCATCAACGTCAACGTCAAAGACAAATGCAAATGCAATTGCAAGGCAAGCAAGATATATAATACAAATATTTGACAAATTAAATCACTAAAGTTGAGTTTAAATTTGTAATAAGCAGGGAATGTTTTAAGACAAAAAAAAAAAAAAAAAAAATGAAAGCAAATTAAAAACTGAAACGAAATTTATTTCCTTTGCCCTTAATGAGATGATGATTATCATATTGATAATGTTTGCAAGTATTGTGTATTCATGTATTCATGTTTAATTAAAGAAAATTATCCAACATTTTACAAAAACACATTTTTATGGTTTATGCGATTAAAGAATATTATGCGACTTGGCTCGCGATAAATAAAAAATAAATCAAATGCGTTGCTTGTTCTATGCTTCACAAATATTTATATAAATACTTCAGTAAAATACACTCACTCATCCAGCTACTCATCTTGAATAAGTATAATTTATTTATTTCACAAAAGTCATTTTAGTTAGGCGAAATTTAAATTGAATTAAATGCATTAACTGAAACTCATTATACGAGTACTAGCCAGTGCAGTATGCAAAGAAAGTCTGCTGACATCTTGCAATAAATATTTTTTGTTAATAATGAACAAGTTCTTTTATAGATATTTTTATGATATCAAGAAATACTCGGGAACATCTGTAGTCTAATTTCCCTGAATTGAGGCATGTAAGACTAATGAACAATCACAGATTTCCTCACAGGTCATTTCACACTGAAAAAGTACCTTAACAACACACTTGGAAGTGAGAGTAACACTTGGAAGTGAGAGTGCAGATTCTATGATTGTGTTAATGAAACTCCAAAGCATATTCTAAAGGACTGTGAAGCTTTATGGCACAACAGATGTTGCTAACTGGACTAGTACCTGTTGTAGGATTAGGAGCTGCCAGTACTAGAAGCAAAAGTAATCTTGAGATTCGTCAGGAGAGTGGACGGTGCTGTAGCACCTGGCAAGGGATACAGTACATCTTTTTCGGTCGAAGTATCTTGTGCTTTCCAATTAACCTAAAAATTCATCATTCTTACCTTCAAAATAAATAAAAAACCTGTCTGTCTCTGCAAAACCATCGAACTTACTTGTGAGAACTTCAAAACATCTGTGTCTAAAAAGACACGTAGAGGTCATATTTATCTAATGCTAAGACAAAGAAGGTGCAGTGGGAAAATTTTTGCTCTCCGAAACTATTCGACACATACGCTTCATATATTTTTTAAAACTAAAACCAGGAAGGGAGCAGGAAGAAATTTGTGCATATACGAAACTATCCAATAGATTATTTAAAAATGTATGCGTCATTGTGGCACAATGTACCAATTTTCGTCGGCTCACTGAAATAAATTCATAATTAACAAGATAAATTTGCCTTATTTCTCAACTAATTGAAATATAATTACATAACTGAACCACACTGTATTGGTAATAAAGCCATATAGACTTATTGAAGAATTAATTAAGTAATAATGTCATTTTGACTTATTACGTTTAACTTTATTGCACTGAGCCGACGAAAATTGGTGCATTGTGCCAATCGTATGATCCCGGCTTAAAACGTCATATCTCCTTTATATTTTAAGAACTGCCACTTTACACGATTTTTGGCCATTTTGTCGATATTATCAATTTGACACTTTTTGCCATAAATTATGATTTTTATATATTAAAGAGTCCTTTAAGCGATTTCGAAGACAAATTCACCTTGCAAAGTTAAACAGTTGTACGTAGCACTATGTGGACGAATACGTGTCGCACGTAGACGAATTTATTAAACACGGTAAATGGAATTTTCCATTTCTACCTTTACTCTTATATCGTCACCTAAAATCCAAAAGGCCGTAACAACCAAAAAATTCAAAATAGTCTTTTTGATTGATTGTGATGTGATTAACCAAAATACATCTTTCCTTAAAATTGTACTCATATACAGATGTTCAAAAATAACGATTGTATTCATTCTTCAATTTGGCACCTAATTAAAAATAAGTCTTAAACTTATAAGGTTTTTTGCTTCTTCTGTAAAAATGTGAAAAAGCGTACTTACGCCCTTTTGGATTTTAGATGACTATATGTAGTTAGTCAAAAATTAATTCTGAGCGATAAACACCACGAAAATTGCTGATTAGAAATAAAAAAATTGGCTTATTCATAAAAATATAATTTGTTTCACAAACGCTTCCTAAAACAAATTTCTATGCGAAGTTTTTTTTTTTTTGATGTGTATACATCTATACGCTAGGGGGTAAAAATGTTTTTCACAATACAATCACAAATTGTGAGTAAGATCAAATCGGTGTGAGCTATTTATGATTGTATTAGTGTAATCATACGAACAAGAAGTACAAAGAAACTTAAGAGCTGCTTAGAAATAACTCATCCGAATTTTAAAGCATACCTTCAGGAGTTAATTTTAATAGAAATTGCTTGTGAAGTGTAATAGTGTTGCCAGTGGGGATAAATTTGTTAAGAAGTTGAAAAATATAAAATAAATAAATTATATATAAACTTTTAAATAAAAGAGTGTTTTAAATGTCAAATATTTGTTTAAAAGATATATACCAGTCTTTATAAAGAATTTGCAATATTATATTATAACATATCTTCATTACGTACTGTTGTCTTACACTGAAGCTGGTGCACGACAATTGGGTATCAATCTCCATCTCATTCCAATTATTATGGGTGGAGATTTTAATACAAATTTTGCAAACCCACAGTCGCAAGCTTTATCAAAATTTTTATTTGATGTTTTCCGCTTGCATATAAGCAATTCTCCAGAAACCCCCATAACTAATAATTCCACTACTATAGACGCAGTTTTCCATTAATTTTTAAATACAGTAGATTCAAAAATTTATATTTCTTATTTTAGTTAGCATAAGCCAATATTAATTATTTGTACTTAAGGCATTTACCATAGATGGGCACTTTGCAGTACTACTAAAATTTCAGTAAAAATAATTTTTTAACCAGTAAATTTTTTTTTCTGCAATTTTTATAAAGTGCCTAAATAATTTATTATATGATGAGGTGCATTGAATTTTCAGTAATCAGTAATGCTTGTATTCATAATGAAATTCATTCAATTGGCAAAATTTTTTTCATACAAAAATTTCAAAATTCGAATGAAAAAAACTTTGCCACTTGCTACAATTTTATTATGAATACGGCCCTATGATTTTACTGGTAATGCAAATTAAATTTCATTATCAGTAAAAATTTACTGAATTTTTTCAGTAATCAGTAAATTTACTGCTTATTGCAATTTTTAATGCAGTACATATACATATACTGCAGTGTGCCTATTTACTAACTAAATAAGTTAAATAAAACAAAGAAAAACCAGCAAATTCCTATGTATTTACAATATTGAAAGTTTTGATACTTTTAATTGATTAATTTAAAAAAATATACTAAAAGCATAAGTACTTCCAACTTTAAAAAAATTTTTCAATACTAGATTTTACACATCTCCCCTGTGATCGGACCCACATTGTTTTTTTTTTTAAAGGGAAGTAACACTCAGGCAATTAATGCCTACTACTATTACTAGGTGTTACCTTCTTTAGGAATGGGTAGGAAAGTGATGGAAAAGACAGGTGGTGAACGAAAATATAGATGAAAGTTGCAGTCTTTTACAACTCCTCTTTATGCACGTGTTGCAGCGCCTCTAGTGTCAAGGAGGCGTATTAAATTTTCTAAACTAGGTTTTTCTTAGTAGCCAATTATTGGTTATTTTACTTCGCCAATGATTCTGTGACACAGTACCGACGAAGAAGGGTGCTCCCATGTTACATTAGGATAAGTATCAGCTGAAGTCGGTATACTTACAACAACTGATACAAAGGGCCACTAATGTACATCAGAAAAATGCGTGATGTTGCTATTTAATGGCTCGAACCCAGGACCTTTGGTTTTGTAGTCAAAGTGTTAATGAATTCAGCTAACGCCACCCTTGTATATAAATTTATTTTTTATTAATATGGCGGTAAAAAGTTAACAGCTTAGCGGCCCCTGATATCGATAAAGAACGTTCAGTTGACAACTTACATAGGAAACCAGAAATTTTATTTTTTTTAATATAAGCAATCGATCGAAAGTTTTCTATCGGCATCGTGTAACAGGCTGTTATTTAAAAATATACATATGTCATTAACAATTTAATATATTAAATTTCGAAAGTCTGATAAGATTAATTGAACAAAAATATACATTTCTATATGTGACCGTCTCCGAGAAAAGGGACCTAGTGTGTGAAAATGAAATTTTGAGAAAAACACATTAAAAAAATAATATTTTAATGTCTTTCTTGTTTTGATCGATTTTCCCAAGTTCCCGTTTTTTGACATACTAGTTTCCTTTTCTTGGAGAAGATCACATATACATACACACACTTTTAATAAAATATTTTTGATGTTTCCTAAAAGCACTTTAATTATTTTCTACTTCGAAAACTTCTAATTAGCTTTTCCCACCCACTGTACCTTATTATTTGAAGAACTTGTATGCTACACATTTGTACGAGTATGTATGTATTATAAATTATACAGATAAGTTCATGTTGTTGCCGTTCTACGTCTACTTAGTTTTAATATTTTTAGATATAAATTACCACAGAAGATTGTCAGTTTTTTTTTATTTATTTCAATTATTCATCTACTCTAATTGAGTATATCCGCTTTAAGTATGGCGATTGTCATTTAAAGTCACGAGCACTTATTTTTCATACATCAAAAACTGACAGTCAGTCGCAATCAGAAGACATTTTTTTTCTTACTTTCAGCCATTAAAATTATAATACCGAACTAAATCTTGAATACATATTCTACAAATGCTTATGCTACTCGTACAATTTGTGTGTTTGCATGTTTGTTGAAGTAATTTAATATAGAATGTAGTTGGTATTTGTAAGTAGTTTATAGCCAGTCAATGTTGCCAGAAAGCATTGGTGAAAATTTAAATAAAATGAGTCTTCTATACGAACTTTTTTAACGAGTTACACAAAATATCATATCTGTATTAATCAGTTAAAAGTTTTTGATATTTCAAATATTAATAGCAACACGCACTCCACTTTCAGCTCATAATATAGTTGCTAAGCCGCATTGGAGTTTATTTCATTTAAAGTTTATTATACCTTTTTACTATTCCCAATCTTGTTTCGCTCTTTTTAGTGCATTACTTTTTTTGCAGTCGGTTTTTTGATTTTTTTTTATTATTTATTTTTTCATTAAGGTCATAAATCAATATCGATTACCCCATTGTGCTAAAGTTAGTTTTATTTGGTATATCAAGTTGCGAAATATATTTGCCAATGTTCTACACAATTCTAAAATTACGAGCGTGTGTGTATGTATTTGAGAAAGCTTTCGAATTAAATCATAAAACAAAATTTATATGAGGGCATTAACTTCTTAACTTAATCCATTTTATCTGTATATCTAATTAAAATTGGCATAGATAGATGGAATCTGATTAAATTTAAAGAAGATAAATTATTATTTTATTGTTAGCTAAAATTAAGTTATGTTTAAAAATGTCAAGCAGCGGAAGAAAAAATTTTTTGCAGCTGTATCATAATAAATAAAAATAAATTTGCAATTTAAGTTTGATTTAAACTAATAATAACATTTTGTGTATGAACTTGAATAACGTATTGCATACACTAAGAGAAATAACGTTCATTCATCTAATGAAGTAGCACCATTAATAATTCTTCATTGTAGGAATGAAATTGTTCATTAGCTTATTGAAAGTTTTCATTACATGCATGAAATTATTCGCTAATACAATGAATTCTTGCGATAGCTAGCTCGTTATTAATGATAAAATTCATTGATTAAATGAAAGTTTTCCTTTCAGTGTATTAGAAGACACAATACAATTACTCTTGTGTAATATGATATGGAAATTTTGCATATAGCACTTGTAATACATATCGCACTTGGTACTCTAAAGGGTATCAACTAAAATTTGGCAATTTTCACTTTTTGCAAGAAAACGATATATAGTGGTCATATTAACCCACTGTAAAAATCATACATCATTTTTTCTACTTATTCGCAAAAAATATATATAAAAATCAGTTTTTGTCCCTACTGAGAATTTGTAAATTTTGAGTTGGTCCCCCTTAGAGGAACAATGTCGATTTTCATATATTTATAATAAATTACAATAATTATAAGTTGCGCGCATGATGAAATTATTATCCTGGCAACGTTTTAGTGATGAAATATTTTCCAGATGTAGGAAAAATTATAGCACAATACATACTCATAAAATTAAAATATTTAAACAAGTATGTGTACTTGTGCTCTTTGCATTTGCTCATTGAAAATATAAAAATTATCAGACCCATGTTACGAGTATAATGTATGTATGGATGTGTGTATCTATGTAAGTACAAGAGAGTTGTCGTCATATTCGTCTGCCAAAGATAAGAAAATAAAATGGCGTTTTAAATCAAATGAAATATTTAAACTTTCTTAACTTTCTGAATATGTAAAACTTTTATGTGTGTACATAATATTATGTATGTATGTATGTACGAATATATGATGATATCACTTCTTTATTGCAACATAGTCATATCTCAAAAATTGCAAACAAAACTTTCATACAAATGACTTGCATCTATATTTTCCCTTATCCTCATTGAGTTGTATGTATGTGAATTGAATACTTGAAACTCAGGTTATTCAAGTTTAGCTTTATTTAGTTATGACTATGTTACAATAAGAAGTCATACACATAGAGCCATAACCGCCAAAAATCTTAAACGACATATTTTTTAACTTCGTTTTTAACGAAAATCGTCTACCTGCGATAGTAAACAATTGATTTTCGTATATAGGTAACTATATGAAGCTCGGAAATTATGTCAGTGGTTCAGCTTTGTCTATATGCATTTCATTGTTGCTGTAACAGATCGTCACTAGAACCATCAGCAAATAAATTTCAAATTAAAATATACTTATGACAATATGTCGAATAATAAATTTCTTAAACACATGTATCTCTTTATACAGACGTATCTGTAAGTAAATATACATGTACATATATACATTTTATTTCAACAATATTAATTTATTTTTATTTCGGACTTAAAGCACAGATCTGCCAAGAAATGACAGATCCGATTAAGAAACAAAATTTTATTATTATACATACAAATTAATATTGTGGTCGTATTTAATAAATTAGTATAATATTAGAACATGGTATGGTAAGTATCAATCATGTTTTAGTCACACCTAACAATAGTGTTGACATAGTTACAATACTAAGATTAGGTATAATAAAGTTAATTGTTTTTGTAGATAATATTATTATTATTATTAACTCAGATAATAATATTATTAAAACTTTGCTTTTCTATTGACAATAATATGATTTCACTACAACCATATAATGCAATCATAGTATGTTGCTGTTTGACTATGGTTACCTCAACCATATTTTTTCTATACGTGCATATGCATTTATTTTTATTTATTTGTTCGTGCGATTTGACACATTTTGATTATTTTCTGTAGAGGCATGTGAAGTCGCTGTCATCTTGAAGGCCAACATTGTTGGTGTTATTCGTGACATAAAGACAGCAATGCTTGACCCAAAAGAGGACGTCCAGAATGATTTTCGTAAGAAAGAGATGCGATGACCTGCCACAAATCATTTTAAAATTCGAATAAAAAAATATTTGCATTGAAATTTAATTTTTTGTGCTATTTTTTACAATTCAATGAACTATTGAGTTTAAAAAACATCCGTTTTATATGAGATCTCTCAAATTAAAGCCATATAATATCAGTTTTTCTTGAACACTAAATAAATATAACAAAATTACTTTCAATTATAAAAAAAAATTGAAAATTATTATAATCTTTATAAAGAGTCGATTGGGAAAGCACTTATTGGAGGATTGGGAACTGCCAACTCTGGACCCACTGGGAATCCTGAGATTCATCAGGAAAGTAGGTCTAGATGAGGTGCTCTAGCACCTGGCAGGGGATACAATAGATGTACTTTGGTCGCAGTGTCCTGTGCTTCCCGCTTGACTTAATTCATTCATTCAAAGAGTCGAAAAGTAAAATAGTTCTCGAAAAAATATTTCTTAAATAACATTAAAAAAAACTATTAATTTTTAGTTAAATTACTTCGTGAACACATCAAATCTGAGGGGCTGCGAGGTCAATCAGCAGTATAGCTCTTGGAAATGCAATCGCTATAAAGCGTTTTTGGATGCCGGATCAGAATTGCGAAAGTTTTACAAAAAAGACTTTACAATATTAAGGAGTTGCACAATTTAAATACTGCGCCAAGCTTACCTCGCATTCAAAAATGGTTCAACAAATTTTGAGAGGCTGACCCAACATTGGAATAACCAAAATCATTTAGTCTTAATTAATCTGTTCGTGACAATCCCGACCAGAAATCGTCATTGCACTTCATTAGACACATATACCTGTAAAAACAAAAGCCCCCGGATGCCGGACGGAGGCTTGACTAAATAAACCAGACAATTAGAAATAGTTGATATACATATATTGTGATCTACAAAGCTGACAAAGTTGTAATTTAACTACTATGGACTTCTTCCTGTGTGACTATCTCAAATCTAAATTTCACGCCAATAAACCGACCTCCTTGGCGCTTTTAAAAGATAATGTCCATCACGAAATGGCAGTTATCACTTATTTTACACGTCGGTTTACACTTCGACGATATTATTGTTAAAGAATAAACTTGAATTGTTATTATTTCTTGTATATTAAACACTACTTTATATAAAATTTGTTTTATATAACAAAACAATGTATGAATAAGGCAGTAAATATATCCACTATACATAAACTTTCTTTTGAGACAGCCTGTATAAGATATTAAAGTCTGTTTTTTAAGTCCCTTGAAATTTTTTCTTAAAACCATTTTATTTATATATTTTCCATAAAAAATGTTCATATTCACTTGAATGGCAAAAGTGGCAAAATCAAATATACAAGTATTTACATACATACATGTTTATGATAGTGTGTGTGTGTGTGTGTGTGTGTATGTGTGTGCATGTTATGACACGAATCTCTTTTCATAAAATCAATATTTTGGACATATTTTTAGGAGACAAAAGTATAAAAGAAAACTTTTAAAATCAGTCAATGACAAACAAACAAACAATATGCATACAAAGGAAGCATACACACACACAGACACACACACACAGACACACACACACAGACACACACACACACTCGCACACAAATAAACTTCCAAATGTAGACCACGACTCATAAAAACAAATTGTTGTTCAACCAAACAAGGACACCATTTGAAAAGATACACTGAGAGAAACGCCAAGCAAACGGATTCAACAAAAATATGAATAATTATTGTTCTTCGAGAGCATTACTTCATATTTGAGATGTCTGGCAAGCGATTCCCTTAAAATTTTATTCAATTTTTGTGTTGTTGTTAAACAGTTTTTTAACAACAATTGTTGTAGTAGCTTTTATTTTGAGAATAGCCTACACAATAGCAGCAGCAAACAAAAACAACAAGGAACTTGAAGTTCAATGACACTGTTTCCTTTTCATTTTAAAATTGTTGCATAAACAAACACAAACATGCTCACACATGCGTTTACATACATACAAACATGCATACATCATACATAAAGTCTTTTGTGTATTGATATTTTTCCTTTTTTTTATTATTATTACGATTTCTATTGCTTTTATTGTTATTATTATTGTTGTTGTTGTTAGCCATTGTATTATACTGATGATGGCGGCGATGTTTGTTGGGTGATGACAGTTAGTTAGTCAGTCTGTCTGTCAGCATTTGCGATTCACTTTAGGAATGTTAATATTAATGCAATTGTTTGCATACAGTGTTACATGCATACATACATACATACATACTTAATACATATGTACATACTAAACAAAAATTCAGCTACTTCAATAAATATTCTAGTTCATGATTTAACAATTCTCATCATTTACATTCTAGTATTTTCATTTAACAAGAAAAAGGTTCAAAAATTTTGTATACGAGAGTAAAATGTTTGTATACTAAATATTAAATGTAGGTCAAAATATATTTTGCATTTGCATATATGTACATATACACATTTATTTAAATATTTACATATGTAGATATATACATACAGCACAAATCCATACATGCTTGTGTGTATGTATATGAATGTGTGTTTATTTTCAATGTGAATAAAATTTATGAAATTGTAAGTTGTACTTCAGACATTTACACTTCAAATTATAAAGTTGTTAACCAAATTTTGTCTGTCTTTGAAGTTTAAACCACAAACCAATTGAATTATTATATTCTTCAGGGTTGCAGGATGTGCATTAAACAAACAAAAGTTTATGAATAACAAATTTTAATGTGTAAATAATGAATCAAAAAATTTCGTATTAATAATATTAACTCAGTACTATTTCAAATTAGTTGTTTCAACCAAAAACATAGTTTGCACAAAAATTCAATTAACAAATCCAATTTGATTAGATTAACCGGGAAATTTTTTATTGATTAAGTTATTAACTGTAAACTTTACAATTGAATTTGGTTAGATTAACCTACAAAGTTTCTTACTGTGTACTTAATTGAAAATAAAACCAATAATTCATTAACGTAATGATTAAAAAATATAAACAAAATATTTATGTTTATTAAATAAAATAAAATATTTATGTTTATTATTAACATAACACTTAAATAATATATATATATATATATATATATATATATATATATATATATATATATATATATATATATATATATATATATATATATATATATATATATATTTGTTGTTAGTTTAGCTAATCCAAATGCCAACTCATTCATCACAAGGCCTTGAACATAATTTTTGAGAAAACTTTGCAACTCAATATTTTTATATAAAAAAGAAATCCAAAACATAATTGAGAAATAGTAAATATAAAGATGTTTATATCAATTCAATTGATGTTTTGTTTCACAATTTTATTGCGCGGTACTTTTAAAAATATTATAAACATACAATGGAGCATTAGGAGCCGATCTTATTCCTAATATCGAACAATAACTTTTTCCAATTTCTACTGAATATGTACAGTGCGGCTGATGAATTTTTCTATATAAAGAAACTCAAATAATATTTTTTTTATAATTTATACAAATTAGTGATTTTTATGTATTTTGATAGACAGTTTTATTGTATTATATATTTTTAATGCTGCTTAAAAGTTTCAATATGCATTTTAAATGGGATCCACATGTAGAGACACATGGGTGGCATCTTAACAGAAAGTTGTTGATGACTGTCAGCCGATTTGATTTGACCGCATCAATTATCGATTGAATCGACTGTTTTAAATAGTTTAAAATGAAAGGTTAGGATATTTGGTTTTCCTTCTTACAGTAATCTCACTAGAAAAAATATGTTGCACCTTGACGAATCTAAAGACCGGTGCCCGCCGAAATAATTTTATTAGGAAATTTACGATGTAGCTCTGCCATGACAGGCCTGGCTATGTGTGAAATTGCCTTAATCTTTCTGAAATCAAATACGACTCAAAGAAATTCTCTTTCGGGGCAGTTCTAGGAAAAAAAAATCCCGTAACGTAAGGGTTGCGATCGCCTTTTTGAAAAAAAGCATGTCAACAATACAGCTTGATGAAACTGCACACCACATTGTGACTCAATACGCTCTCTTAAATGACTAGTTGCCTTGCAGTCACTCTATATTATGACAATTTTGCTTAGTAAAATTGCCGTTTAAATCAAAATTGGCCTCGTCTGACATAAAGAAATGGTTGAGAATGATTTCGTTCTCGTCTTCATAGAATCATATTGGAAATTTCATGCAGAAAGGCAAGTATGCAATTTTTTATTTGTATGTAATTTCAACTTTATGGGCAAACAAACTCAAGTCTTTGTGCAAAATTTCCCGCCCACTCTGAGCAGATAAATTTCTTGTTGAAAAGCTTTGTTATTAAACAATTTAAACTAAACTTTTGTGTGTGGTGTAATCTTATATTTTTGAACTTCCCAGAAAAAAAATAATGGGATATTAATTCAAATTCTGAGTATATTAAACTTTTTTTGATAGAATATTAATTAAAATTTTTGCTGGGTTACTTAGAATAAAAATTATTAGATTTTATTTTAATAGCGTGTTTCAACCAGCCACCTTGTACCTATAAATGATTAATTTACTTATTTAAAAAGAGAGTGAGAGCACACAGCAATTTTAGTTGCTCAACACTATGGAAGAAGTGTAAGAGGAATAGAGAAGGGAACATAACTGCCGGTTCTCCTTTTTTTCATTTTGTTTTCCAATTCGCAATTTTTGCTTTCTTACATTTCATTTCATTTGCTTTTTCTCGCAAAGAAATTCATTAATTTTATTTTTTTTTTTGGAAATACACAAATACACCCAGAGAAAAAAACAGCTTAAAATCAATAAAAACATTAAGGAAAGTCTAGTCATTTTGAAATTTCTTATTTTATTCTTATATCAATTTATTAATTTTATTTATTTTTAAGTATCTCAATATACATTTTCTGTTATATTGAAAATTATTGAATTAATGTGACGCGTTCTTATTTTTAAGTTGCAGCTTTTCCCTCAGTGTACATATTGGAAAATATATTTACTGGCTATTCCATTATGTTGAAAGAAACCCCCTGCGAAAAAAACTAATCGCTCGATTTTTAATAAATTTTCATAATTTTCATTCCACTATTCCGTTAACGTTCTTTCGCTTTGGATTACGTGTTTCACTTTTTGTTTTACGTGTTTTTAAATCAAAGTAGTTCCAATTGGTAAATTTTAAGTATCTTTAGTGATTTTTTTTAAACTTACTTACATTTACATGAAAATAGATACAACTGTATTAAAAAATGTAAAAGAATTAATCAAAATTGTCGCACAGCACCAGCATGTTAGTATTGTTTTGCTGTGCAACTACATTCGTTCTGTTACAAATGTGCGAGTATTTTGTATAATGTATAAAAAATATAATGAACATTTTATAAATCTTGTATACAATTAAAATAAATTGAAGTATTGTGAATAAAAACATAATAAAGTGATAAAATAATATTTTTACAAGCTTTATTGGATTGCTTGCAAATTAATTGCACAACTCGAAAGCTTTGTTGACAATTCATTAGAATTATTGTATGAAAATGTGTACGAAAACACTCGTCTCCTTGCGACTTGTCGTTCGAGTAAAAGTTCGTATAGAAGTAAGATAGAGAAATGAAAATCGTATTTCTTTCACTTAGAATGCGCATGAATACAGTCTTTGAGGTTGTGGTGAAAAATTTATTTAAAAACTTAAAAAGAATTTTAAAAAAATATTTTGAAAACATGTCTGTCAATACGCAAGAAGCGCTTGGATTTTATACACAATTACATACATGATACATATATTACGAAAAAGTAGGAAAATTTTAATTAAAGAAAAAATGATAATTGCTAAGTCCTCGTCCAGACTTGCAATTATTGTTGCTGAAATTTCCTAAAATTCTGCTTTGAAATTGCATTAGTGTCCACATTATGAAATTTTAATTGTGCAATTATACATTAAAAAAATCTATTGCAACACAAATTTCCCTGAAAAATTAACAATTCTATTTAATTTTTATTATATTTTTTGTTTTTCATACAACTGAAGAAATAAAATTATAAAAAAGATCATATACAACTAACAACTTGAAATTAATAATTACGAATTTGAAATCAAAAGAGAATTGCCGAGCACATGAAACTGTATACCCCTCCCTAATTTCCTCACCAATAAACACAAGAATTGCTGCAACAAAAATTGCAAGTCTGGACAGGGATTAAGAAAAAAACTTGCAAGCAGTTTCAGCAAAAAAAAATTTTTTTAAAGTTGAGTAATTACAATTGATGTGTGTGATTCCAGTCATGTTAGCTACAACAATTATAATTGTCATATTCCAAAGTATGTATCTGTTATTTTAGTTAAATGCTAATAGAGCCCTTTTTCAACAGTTATTTTTAAGTTTTCTGCCAATCCGTTTAGACGGTTCTCCGGAAGAGAGATACATACATACATGTCTATGCATGTATGTATGCACGCTTGCATTTCCGCTTCCGTTTTGCATTAAACTATTTGTTTTTGCTTAAATACTACCGGAAACATCGATTCTAAATTAAAGCTAATAATATAATAATAAAATTTTTCGAATTTATTTGAATTGTTAACAGAGAACGCAAATCAGGTAAATTGTAACTCTCTAAACATATTTACTCTTAACGTGAATGTGCATTGTAGTTGTGATTGTTTACATTATTACAAAAACACGTACACACACACACAAAACGCATTGATTTTCGGTTTCATTTAATTGTTCTTGCTACTACGATTTACAATTTTTTTTTTATTGTTATAGATTTTTTTTATTATTGTTATTGTTAGTGTTATTGCCTCATGGTTGGTTGTAGTTGTAAATACTTGTACTTTTGCTACAAAAATTTTAGTGCAAAATAGGAAGAGAACAAAAAACTACAGTGTTGGTGTATTGAGTAAAAATAGAAAATATATATGTAAGTGCACATGGAAACCGTACATACATATGTATTTGCTTGCTGGTTGGTATTTAAATATTTTTGGCCCTTTGTTTCGTTTCTAGAGCGGCGTCTAAGTCTGCGACCATTGTATGGATCGCTTTTGTTTGGCGGGCTTAGGTACTTTTAGTACGAGTAGTTGGTGGATATTTGGTGAAAAGATTTTATTTCACTTTTTTGTTTGGCTTTTCTTCTTCTTCTTCTTCATTTTTTTTTTTTTTGGCCGATGGAAATGTGTGGTAGCTGGCGAATATTTGTTGTTGCTGCTGTTTTTTTTTTTTTTTTTTTTTTTTTTTTTTTTTTGTTGCTTCTGTGATGCATGCTCAGCCACATTTCATTGAGACGAATACATTGTTAACCGTATTGTTGTTGCGGTACATGTGTTTTTATAGTAACCTCTATTCATTTTGCTACTCTTATTCACTTGTTTTTATATATTTTTGGTTTGTTTGTTGAACGGAGTTGTATGTTTTTTTCTTTTTACTTCTAAAAAATGGCGTTTAATTTTTCTTTTTCACTTTTTTTTTTTTTTGTTGTAAGAATGTGTGTATAAACAAAAATTGTTGTGTATGATTTTTATTTATTTATTCATTGTATATTTTTTATTTTGGCTATGAGTTGTTTTATTTCATTTTATGATGTTGTTGATGCTGGCTGATGTTGGCTTTTATTTGTATTGTTGGCGTTTGTGTTGTTACTGCATGAGCATTGTTGTTCCAAAGAACAATTAAACTCTTTGCAATGACCTTGACTTTGTTTCTTTTCAATCGAGGATTTGTACAACTTTGTTTGTTTTGTTCATTCGTTTGCTCTAGCTCATTCATTCATTTATTCATCCATTCATTTATTCATTTACTCAGTCATTCAGTCACTTGTTAACTATTCGCTTATTTTTGCATTGTGCTAACAGCCAACCTGCCACTCAGTCAGTCAGTCAGTCAGTCAGCACTAACAACAAACCATTCATTCAGCCATTCAGTTGTACAGACAGACCAGGCAGCCATCCATCCTGGAAGACTGAGTCTGAGGCTGGCGTTTCAGCTTTGCCGATTGTTGTTTTGTGCTCTCAATAATAATAATAATAATAATAATAATAGTAGCAGTAACATCACACACCATCAGCGGCAGAACAGCAACAATAAAACATACATAGAAGTCAGCAGCAGCAATGTATTTTTATATTCCATTGTGTGGCATCAACATTAGTATTTTGCCCTCTGTTTTTACCCAACATGTTCCCAACATTCTAATGACTGATATCTGTGTGCTTTTGTGAAAGTATGTTGTACGTATGTCTAGAACATTTTGTTGCAGTAACTCAATAGAAAGATCTTCTTGTTGAAAGGGAAGTTCTTGCTGTCGTTGTGGACGTTTTATCAAAACTAAATTTTTCCTGTGTAATTTAAATTAAAAAGTTTTATTAAATTGTCTGCCAAACTCCAAGCAGAGGATATGGAAAGAATGCAAACATCTTGCAGTTTTATGGAAAATTTTATTTTTCATAGATTATTTTAAAAGTGCTTGCTAGACATGATATCAATACTATTATGTTTCTATATGATTTCCAAATTTTTTTATTGTATTAGTACAAATAAATCAATATCATGCAGTTTAAGAATTTTCTTCAATTTTCCTTGCTAATTTTAAATAACTTGTTTTTCTTATTCCATTTTGTTTACAAAAAAAAGCCAACAAAAACTCTTGGCTAAAATGAAAACCCATCAAGAAAACTGCTAAAATATTGAGAAATAGAGTAAAAGCTTAATAAAAAAGAAATAAATAAAAATACACATCCATTAAGTTAATAAGAAGAAAAGTAGCGGCGCGTTAGTTTTTGTTTCATTTTGGCACAGCAAGTTTGTAAACGCGATACACATGCATACATGTGTACAGTGGCAAGGAAACCGACCGAAAGACCGACCGCCAGACCGACCTTAAAGTATGCAGAGGTAAACAATGATAAAACACATTCCTTAGCATAAATTTTCGCTGCACACACACACACACACTCAAACACACATACTCACACCAAGTTTTTTTGTCCAATAACGAACACAGTAGTTGGTGAAGCAAAAACCACCTAATCTGGCTGGTTGTCCCATTGCCCACCCCCTCTCTCTCTCGCTCTTAGTCATTCGCTCTCTCTCTCTATAGAAATTCTCTGTACTTGTATAGCCGGCTTAAAATCTTGCAAACAAACATTCACAGTGTACTCGTGTGAAGAAATTTGGCAACATGTTTTGCCATAATGCGTGCTCTCGGGACTAACAATAAATTGTGCGTAATTTCCTAATACATATGAAAAAATTTTATAGGAAAGAACCTTGGAAATTGCATCAAAGTTAACTCTTTTTGCCAAGAGGCAACGATTTTCAAATTCCACTTGCTCCTCTCTATCGTCTCTACATCATGAAAACATTTACTGAAGCGTTAAAAATCGGTTCTCCAGCACAGTGTAATGGAGAGGGACAAATAAATATTCAAGCATAAATTTGTTTCAATCTTACTTGAAGGTGATTGGCTGTCGCCAACTACTGAAATGTAGTAATAAATTGCGCAAAATCCAACCCACATTTCAACAAACATAAGCAAGAAATGATTTATTTCCCAAGCCAACAACATACAACCAGAGCCAACCACAACTCACACACACAACACGAACACACACTACTCCATAGCCCTCTGGCTCACAAGCAAGAGTAAAAGATTTATTCTTTAGCAGCTATAGTCAGCTCTTTCCTGCATGTGCACAAAGAAATTCAACGGTTCAAACGAATCACACACTCAAACATACTCGGGCAGAGACGATATTTACGAAGTGTGCGCTTTGCAAAAGTATGTGTTGTGTACACTCGCTACTCACACTGTGCTCAAGCACCTCGAACAGGTTTCAAACTCAGCGACTACTAACAGAAAGGTGCTCAATCTAGTGCAGTGTAGAGGTATTTTTCGCGTCGCTTAACGAATTTTGTGTGAAAATTTAAAAATAACAAAAAAAAAAAAACAAATAAGAAATTTAAAATATTTTGTAAACTACCTTAAAGCAAAAAGAAAAAGTTTTACTTAAATTTATAAAACATTCACGTATATGGTACGCATTAAAGTTGGTCGGTCGGTCGGTCGTCGAAACATCAGTGGTCAAAGCGACGGGCATTAACGCAGCTTAAAATCGGTTTGACGGTATTTCATCCCTTTCGAACGGGAATAGATGCATACTCGTATGTATGTAAATAGTATGTAAAATTTCAGTCGCTCTCTCCACAAACGTATCTACACAACACACATGGCTCACCACTTACGCACAAAATTAGATCCAAACAGCCACGTTTGTAGACAATCAGTTAGTCAGGCCGTCATACCAAAAAGGTTCTAGTTGTGTATCGCTGCCGTTGTTGGTCTGCTTCTGCTGTCGCTGCTTGTACTTCTGCATCCCACATACATCCATACGTACATGCTTACTGCCAGCTGGGTTTTGTTGGTTGGTTGGCTGAATGTGAGTGAGTGCACCAGCTTTCGTCTATGAAGTTTTCCTTCATGGGATTTACGGGAAATCACGTTCATGAAAAGATCATTTGTGTTTTGTAATTCGGCGATTCATGTCGTATTCAGCGCGTCGCAAATGTTAAAACAATAAATTTCACACTCACACACACACACACACACACATACACACGCCTTTGAAACAGAATTCAATTGTGAAATAGAAGAAAAGAAAATTGAAGATACCTACCAAAAAAAAAAAAAGAAAAAAATATCATTCTACAATTGTTAAACTTCTTCATTTGTTTTTCTCTTAATGTTAAATCAAACAATACGTACATACGAGAGTACTAATGTGTTTTTATTAAGGCTTAAAAACCAAAAAAAAAAATAAATAAATAAAACAAATTTAAAAGTAATAAACAAATAATAAGTGTATTAATAGAAAACAGATGTGAAAAGCAAAATAAAAAACAAAAATTAAAATTTTAGTGTGAGCAAAGGAATTAAAAATGGTTTCCAATATATACAAAGAAAACTTGTAGCAGCAAAAAGAAAAAAGCAAAAAGCTTCTCAATATTCACAACTATCATAAAACAAGTGCTAAAACGAATATACACAATTGCAAAAAATAAAAAGTTTTAACAATTGATAACTTTTCCAAGTGCCAAACAATTAATTAGAAAATACATATATAAAAAATATATAAAAAAATAAAGTAAAATAAAATTACTCCAACATGCTAACCATGGAGTCAGATATGAAAGGTGGCATACTGCATGCCACCATGCCACCACATCATGCCTCGGCTGCATTGCATGGCCATGCCGCCTCACCTTACAGTGCTTTGGGTCCTCTAATGAACTTGGGCCAGTCACATTTAACGCAATCACATCTGTCGCACCACCACCAACATCACATGACTTCACATTTAGCCAGCCAAAGTTCAGCCGCCGGCAATGGCAGTTCCAGCGCCTTAAGTTCGCTACAGAATAGCATGGCCAATACTTTGAATGGCAACGTAGTACAACAACACAACTCTCCACTGCACAGCTCCAGCGACTTGAGTCCCACTCAGAGCTCACACACAAGTATAGGCAGCCATCACATGACCTCACCGGGACAGAGCCACCACCACGGCTCACACCATCATTCTGGTGGAATGGGAGGCCAAAGTACCCCACTCAGCTCTAGCGGAAGCTCCGGTGGCGGTAACATCAACAACAATAACTCCTCGGCCGCCAATAAAAATGCCCAGAATGCCGCTGAACGTGTGAAAAGGCCCATGAATGCATTTATGGTGTGGTCTCGTGGTCAACGTCGCAAAATGGCATCGGATAATCCGAAAATGCACAATAGCGAGATATCAAAGCGTCTGGGAGCTCAGTGGAAGGATTTATCTGAAACCGAAAAGCGCCCGTTTATCGACGAAGCTAAACGGTTGCGTGCTGTTCACATGAAGGAACATCCGGACTATAAATATCGCCCCAGGCGCAAAACAAAAACTCTTACAAAGACAAAAGAGAAGTATCCCTTAGGAGTGGGAGGCCTAATGCAATCCTCAGAGCCCAATACGCCAACAGCAAGAACCAGCTCCGCAAATTCAATTTCCTCAGCAGCTCAACAGGCGGCAAGTGTGAACCGTGATATGTATCCCATGAGTGCTCCCAACGGCTATATGCCCAATGGCTACATAATGCACGATCCCTCAGCTGCTGCCTATCAAAGCCAACATGGAGCCTACATGGGCAACTATCACCGCTACGACATGGGACAAATGCATCAGGCTGCCGCTGCTGCAGGCTCCCTCAATTATATGAATGCCGCTGGTGGTAGTTACAGCATGTACGGCACGGTATCCGGCGGCCAAACCTCACCCTACGGCAACATACAACAACCTGGTTCACCCTACGGAGGAGGCAGTGCCCAGCCGCAACCTGGTTCACCGTATGGTCTATCCGGTCAGCCCGGCTCCCAAATATCCTGCCAAAGTCACAGCCCCAGCGATTCGAGCGTGAAATCAGAGCCAGTCTCGCCCAGCCCTCATCACAGTTCGGCCGCCAGCTCCGCACAACAAAATTCCGCCTCTGCCGCCGTTATAACCAATAATAATCACATAGTGAAACGAGAATATGTGAGCGCCCAACAGTCATCCACAGAACTCAACCACCTTATGAACATGTATCACCTGCCCGATGGCATGCAAGCCTCTGCGGCCGCAGCAGCGGCTGCCGCCGAACATCACCAGCGTAATTTAATGCACTACCAAAACAGTTCGCCCGACTTGCAACAACATCACGCGCACCAGCATCATCAGCAATCGATGCGCTCCATGGCTCCTCTGGCCCATATGTGAGAAATGGCAAGTGCATACGGAGGACAAAATACGCTGCCAACAGTTTCTGATAGCGCGGAAGTCAATCCCTGCAGCGGTATATCGCTGACATCAATTCCAGTCCCGTCTAATCAAAGCAACCACCATCAAAGCAGCAGCAACAGTAACAGCAACAGTCTACGGCAACAACAAGATGCGGAATTGCAGATGGTGGACACGGATACTTCCAACATACAACGCTTGCAACAACAGCCCGAACTGCTGGCCAACCACTTGCAACATCAGCATCATCATCAACACCAGCATCATCATCATCAATTAAACTCAGGTATTTCAGAAACAGAAAACGTAACAAATTCTGCTGAAGGGCGTGCAAACGGTTCACTCTCTATGCAGAGCTTTTCCATTAATTCGCACAATGGACGCTGCAGTCCAACTGCGTCCGGCTCTTCCGGTGGCGGTAGTCGCTCTTCGGCCCATTCCCAGCCATCACATTCCCCAGCCCTGCACCACAACAGTCACTTGTCAGCGTACCAGTCACAAGTCGGAGCTTTAGATCCCTGTGGCAGTACCACGGTTGTGACCTCGGCTGCCATCATGGGTCGCCTAACAGCCGGCTGCATGGATGCACTTGGCAGTGCTGGCTCAGCCTCCGGTTTCACAACGGTCGATAATTGTGGCCCTGATAGCCTTTCGCTGTTGCAGCACCATCCCCATACCCATCATTTTTCCTATTCCTCCCTCCCTCCGCCTCATCATCATCACCACCATCACCACCACCATCTACATCCGCACGATGCACCAGGACTGTTGGATATTTCCACTTTGTAAAATAAAATAAAACAAAACAAACAAAAAAATAAGTTTATTTGTAATTTAATTGAAGTAAAAACTTTTGGCTTTAGTTGTAAATGAAAAAAATTAAAAAAAATTAAAAAAAAAATTGTTAATGATACGTGAAATGACAAAGAAATCAATTCTCAAGAGATCAAAATTACGAAGAAGAAAACAACAAACTGTCATGTGTAAATTTGAAACAAATATTAAGTAGAAATTAAAGAGAGAAAAAAATAGTACGAGTAATTAAAACGATACTAAAAGTAAATATTAACGATAGAAAATATGAACATAGAAAAAATAAAACAAACAATTATAAATATAAATATAAATATTATAAATTAAAAGTAAATAAGTATAAAATAATAAATACAGTAAAGTAAAATAAATTAAAAAAAAATAAAAATAAAAAAACGAAATGAAGTTTAGTCGTAATAGAGAGTATCTATCATACACCAAAAAACCTCATAATTTCCTTTTTGTTAAATTAATTGAAAAAAGAAATCAGCAAAGCAACAGAAGTGAAAAGCATCAATAAAAGCTTTGCAGCCTCTTTTTCGATATTATTTTAAAGACTTTCAAGCAATCACTCACACACACACACACACACAAGCAAAACAAATCAACATTCCGCCTCATAGATACATTCCTGAATCTTTTAGATATTAAATTAAAAAAAAAGCATAAGCGAAAATAGTAATAAAATTTATAGAAAACAAAATACAAAAAGCAAATCCGCAATGTTTGAAATTTTGTAAAATGTGTGATAAAATGTTAATTATATTTCATAATTATTAATTATACTACAAATTAAAAAAAAAAACACAGCTTAGTTTTATTATTTTATTTTTACTATTATTAAAAGTTTTTTTATTAATTCTAACTGCGTTTTGTTAAATTGTAATTACTAAATAATTATTATTATTATTTTTTAATTAATTTCGCCTCTCTCCCAAGTTTTAGTTTAAGTTTAAATCTCTTTTTTTAGTGTATAGAATTTTAAATATTTATATTCATGTTGTTTGGTTTAACAATAAAACAAACAGAAACTTTAAATGTAAAATATTTTTACGTTTATCACTATTAAAAAAAAATTAAAAAGAAGTTGTTTAATTTTAATTTACACACACTCACACACACATCTATCTTTTAATTTTCTTGCAAAAAGCATCGTTCGTCTTCTTTCCAACTTCCAAAATAAATTCTTATATTGTCGTTAAACTTTTGATCCTCAGACTCGGGTCAATCCGTGTAGCATTTAATGAGAAATTAAAGTTCGAATTTAAGTTGTATATTTTTAAAATTACTTATTAATTAAATTAATATTGCATATAATTACAATTTACGATTTATTAAAATTAAAATCATTTATCGAACAGTCGCCAAACACAATACAACAAACACAAATCGCCCACCCCTCCTCCTCCCCCCCAGAACCAGACCAGGGAGTTCGGTCTGCATTTCATTCAGTTATCAAACAACTCATTCACTCGTTAGATTTATGTATATCTAAAATAAATAAGAAAAATTTGAATTAGAGAAAAAGTCTTTAAATCTAAACTATTACAAAAAAATCAAAGAAAAAAAATCGATAAATGCATAAGACAAAAAAAAAAAAAAATTCTATATAGAAAAAAAACAAAAATAAAAAGGAAATGTTTTCAAAAAATCGTTTGTGCAGTTTTTTAATTATCGAAAAATGCCGTCGGCTGTTAACGAAATAAGAAAAAAATATTGACTTGCATTTTTATAAAATAAAAAAATCCAGCTTGGATGACTTTACTCTTTAACTTCTTTACAAAATTACTTCAATAAATTGGTTGTTGGATTTTTTTTTATGTAAAATAATTCGTACATTTTGCAAAAAAATCACAGCAAAGCTTTAACTCAACTCACCAGCCCTGCCACTCTTGATTTATAAATTTGTAGACTGACAATTTTGGCTGTAACCAAAGCATTTCGAATTACTTAACGTTGAAATTGGATGTTATTTTTTTTAGATCTAATCTTTTTGTTTAAATTATTCAAATTTTTTCCTGAATATGTTGAAGTTTTGTTAATCAATTGATTTTTAATATTCTAAAAGTGACAGCTTTTAATTGAATCACAGATGGGAATTTATAGTTAGCTTTGAATTTATTTATTGTTTTTTAGATATGTAATTTATTTATTTATTTTATTTAAATATTCTATTTTTATTTAACGCGTGTCAAAATGAATATGAATTAAAAAAAAATTATTTGCTTCTAGATGTGCTTAACAAAGAATAAATAAATATTTTTAAATTATTATTTATTTTATTAAATCATAATTTAAAGACACACTTGCTAAACTTTTAACAAAGTAATAAAGTAAAATTGTATTTAATTTCGCTGATCAAGGCAATCTTTGATGATAAAAATAAGCTATTTGTTAAACGTAATGAATTCAATCTCCCATCTCTGAATGCAAGACAACTTTGGGGCAGGTTTTATTGAATAATTCTACTAACTTCAAGTCTTGTAGTGAACGTTAAAAACATAACCAGAATTTTTTCGTGAAATTTGTTGCAAGAAAGATTTTTCAATTATCAATAGCAGGGCTGGAGAAACATAACATAAAAAAATAATTGCCAAAAATGCTTTAGAGATTCATGTTACTTCACTTTCTTCTATAGCGTTTCTATTAGCAACTACAAAAATCTTCATGCAACAAATTTCATTAATTATCACGAAAAAATAATTATGCATGTATAATTCTGCAACTATCCAACAACATCACATGAATGCAATACCAAAAAGCTGGCGCTTGCCTACTCACTCTAGAGAATAATTTTATACCATTGACAGTCTATTAGTTTTTAGTATTAAGGTTTTGAAAATAGCATCAGCCTGTCAATAGCAGTCAGGTGTTTCTGTGTCAATAAGGAAAAAGCACTTAAGTCATATTTAAATGTTTTACAGGAGAGCACTTTTAAGCGTTCAAATCGATTTTCAGAAATTTAATTCTTTTACAGTTAAATTGGGAAGTTCTCTGTTAACATTTCTTTTTTTTTTAACATACAATCCTTCTACGCACTATAAGTAACTAAATATAAGTTCGCCTTTGGAGTTTTTCTTTCCTGAAAATTGTCAAGTGTGGAATAAGTTTAGGTATCTTAACGAAAAGAAACTTCAGCCTTATATATACATTATACCCTGTAATTCCTAGAAGGAACATAGGGCCACAACGAAGTTCTACCAATCATCTCTTTTATTTGCGATACGTTTCATTTCGCTCCAGCTGAGTCCTGAAGTTCTTATTTCGGTATCCAGCTGTCTCACACTTATTTAATCTATATATGTATATGAATATCTTTGTCACGACATCACGTGTGAACGGCTGGACTGTCTTGTATGTTACTCGTGTTATCTGCAAAATAAATGATATGGAAGAAAAAGTTAAGAAAGTTGTGCGAAGCAATACACTGTGTAACAAAAAACCAATAGCTGAAGTTTCTATTGGAACTTATGGATTTGGATGAAATTTGGTGGACGCAGAGCAGAGCATATCGTTCAGATAAAAAATTCAGGGTACATTTTAGGGTGCAAAATGGGTGAGAATTTGTATTTTTGGTACTTTTTCTGTTTTTAACCGAGGAGAGGAGGAAGTTATCAGTTCTTCTGTTTTTTTTTTTTTGGGGTGGGTGGCGGTGGAGGGGGGTAACACCCTCAACTCGGTACATTTTAGACCGATCGTAAACATTTTTTTTTTTTTTGTCTGAGAGGGTATAGCTTCCCATTGTAACAAAAGTGGGCGAGGCCATGTCCACAACTTTTTTATTTGATTTTATGATGTTCTGCTTATTTGATTGCTGCAAAATCTAGCAAACATCTTTGGTTCTTGCAATTACACAATTTTTAAGTTGAAAAAATGGGCTGATCTACGCCGATTAAAATCAATTATTATATTTTACGTGGTTCTACTCAACCGATTTTTACGAAACTTACCACACACCTTGAGTTCAAAAATAGGCATAATCTTTTATTTAAAAAAATGGGCGGAGTCACGCCCATTAAAATTTAATATTTCATTTTAAGTGGTTCTGCTGTACCAATTTTTAAAAATCTTAACACACACCCTGAGCTCTGAAAACACAAAATCTTGCATTTAAAAAATTAGCGGAGGAACGCCCATTAAAATTTTATTTTATATTCCATAAACTTTTTTCGAAAATAATCTGTCAGATCTTTTCATTGAAGTCGGTTTTTTTATAGAATTATTTAGATTTTATTTCTTTAATTAAATTGTACGAATGTGTGTTTATCCAATATTCACAGTTGTGACAGTACAACAATGTCTGTCGCGTAAACTAGTAAAACATATAGTAATTTAAATTTTAAATTTGTTGTTACTAAAAATGAGCCGGCACAAACATATCTAAGTGCGATAGAACTAACGAATGGGTAAACTGTCATACTGCACCTACCTTTTGTTATTTATAGTCACTTTATACTGCCAAAGCATCGTGAATAGATTGATGCTTGAACAACTTTACCAAACAATACAGATTTTTACTTTGAAAATCAGTCATTTATTCCCGCAACTTATAGACGATGTTTAATCGCAAAATTGTGTTCAGCGATGAGGATGATTTTTGGCTAACGGGATTTTTAATAAACAAAATCGTTCCATAAAGAGTCAAAGTCCCAATTTACACTATGCAAGTCTTATTGCTAAGCTGATTAGTCTGTTAGGAGAGAGAGACGGGGGGAAAAGAAACGTTTCTGTTCCCCTCGTCTCTCTCTCCCTAAAACTAATCAGCTTAGCAATAAGACTTGCATAGTGTGATTTGGGACAAAACAATGCACAACCGACTCTGAACAATGGAGTATTTTGCATTCAGAAAAATTCTTCGTTTAGTGAAATCCCACGCTTGACCGTTTGCATCATTGGACCGTATTTCTGTGGCTTTCATAAATAACAGCCCATGTCCAAAAAAAAGTTTATTCAAAACAAGTAGAAGTTGTATTGTAAAAAAGGACGTACATATCTATGTCCACAATTCATAATTTTCTTAGACGTTTTTAAAAAGCATTTAGGCAAATATTTATAAAAATTATTATTAAGGCTTTATAAAGGGTTTATAAAGGAGTTGTTCACACAAAATTTTTCTTATTAAGCCTTAATAATTTTTTGTAAATAAGCCCCTTAAAATACTCATATAACAATTTGACATCATAAATTCGAAATGAGAAATATATATCGTTGCCTTAATATAGAAATGCCCTTACTCATTATTATTTTTTTTTAAGTCGAGATTTTTGTATATTTCGATAGAACATCCCAGCAAAAAATTACACATTACCATTAGAACTACTTGCCATATAATGACTTACTTGTCTGATTGCCAATTTTCATTACTCGCTTACAAATCACATTACCTAAAATTTAAAAAAAATGACGTGCAAGTTGCTAAATGAAGAGAATGATTTTTTTAGACGAAATAGATTACGTGAAATGTTGACAAATAAAAAAAATGTAAGTACTTCTCAAGAATCGATTATTTTAGTCTCACGCCTTGTTAAAATCATTAAGTTGGTAATCCAGTAGGGAAGTGCTTCCACCAAAAATGCTTAATTCCAAACTCGATTACCTATTTTGAAATTTTTTGCTTGGATGTAATGTATCGAAAAATACATACTACTCGAATTCCAAAAAAAAAAAAACAAAAATGAATTAGAGCCTTTCCATATTAAGGCGGAGCTCGTGTGTTATTTTTTTACTTGTAACTTGTTGAGACAACTCTAATGACAAACACCATAATTTTGTTGTTGTTGAAGCATTTAAAAATCCATTTACCGGGTGAATAGATTAATTGATGATTGTACAACTTTCCGTGACAATATTGTTTTATAATAATTTCCATTGCAAATTTCGTTCTGTTTCATTTTTTAATATTATAATTATTTTTTTTTTTTAAATTTGTTTCATTACAACTTTGTGAATTAAATCATGCGAAAAATTTGCATTTGATTGCAAAAATCGTTGGAAAAAAATTTTTGGTGACAAAACTTATTTGTTTAACAAAAAATGCAAAATTGCAATAAAATTATATGGAGCAAAATTAGAGTAAGGGCTTAAGGTGTTGAAAACAGGAAAATCTAGCGGCGGATTAAATAGGAAAGTAAAACTTTTATTTTTTCTAATTCGCATTTAAATTATTATTAATGAAATAAATCAATTAAATTTAATGATGCTAAGCATTAGTGCTAAATTATTTTCTTTTTAATTTGTTTTGTATTCTCTTTAAAGTTTGAGAATTATTATTTGTTGAAATTTATTTATTTGTTGTTGCTGCTGTAGTTAAAAGCAAGTGCAAATAAGACCGAATGTTTTATGGCTAATGATGAAGATAATAATTTTTTTTATTTTCTGTTAATGTTCCAAAAAAATAATAAAAAATATTAGTAGCAATGGAGCGTGAGATATATTTCTTGTCTTTGCAGAACACATCTTGCAATTTTAAATTGTATTTCTTACGTCAGAAACTGGGTAGTAAAAAAAAAAGAAATTGCGACAAAAGAAAATAAACTTCAAGTTAAATTTTTTGTTTAATTTTAAAAGAAAAACTTAGTATGCGGTTTTTAGAAAACACTCACTTACGTTTCGTTTATAAAGAATAACGTTTAAAATCTAGTTTACATAAAGCTTTCGTGTATACCATTTTGACATAAAATTAGCTTTTTTGGTATAACCAAACTCATATACACTCACAAAATTATAACATTGGCCCAGGATGTCAATAAAAAGAACATTTTTGTCGATAACCTAGGTCAAAGCGTAAATGAATTTGAAATCTGTTGAAAAAACATTTTGTATAAAAAATTTCATTTTAAATTTTATGAACAAAGTGGTAAGCAATTTTATTTTTAATTGATTTTAGCATTCATTTAGAAAACTTAAGTACACATTAATACAGATTTTAATTGTATTTCGCATTTTCTGTTGTTTTTAAGAACTTAGTTTTTTTTATTATACCCGTCACCTTATTTTGACTCAGTTCTCAACATATTTGAGACTTGCTTTAGAGTAAAATTATAAAAAATAAAACAAAAATAAAAATATGTTTATATACTAATGGACAGCAAGAAAACCGATATTAGGGAAACGTCTTTAATTTTTATGGAAGTCATGTTAGGTTCGGGCCCGATTAAGAAATTATTTCTGATTAAAATTCAATTCAATTAAATCTAAAAGTGTCTATTATTAGTAAATTTTAATGTTATAAAAACGTTCGTTATATTAAAGAACGTATACACCCAGTGAAAAAGGAGCTTCCAACGAAGTCAATAATATCCTGAACTTGTGATCCGGAAGTAGTGCAAATTTAGATAACTTCTAATAATTTTAACATAGCAGTGAATTCGAACTCATGTTCATGATGATGAGTAAATCTAATTTTTCGATGCTCTTTTTTTCTTTTCCTAAATTTTTTCAATCAATATATTTTTTATAAATAAAAATGTAATACTTGATATTACATTGATTTCATTTTCCTAAAAAATCAAGTCATGTCGTAAGTATTTGCGAAAACTACAAATGGTCTCCAATTTTGTCTGGATGTTGTTTATAATCCATTCCTAAAAAGTCTAATTTACACACACATTGATATCTTGGAAGTGGAGAAAAAGTTGTTTTTGAATAATTATTTCTAGTTTGTTTCACTGGGCACTTATTCATTTTTGAAAAAGATGCTTAAAATCATACTTTTATTTAAAGAAACTTAGTGAATTTTGATTTATTTTTTTACCCAAAATCAACGAAATTTAACAAATATACCGGTCATTCTTTATAGTCTCTGGAGACCATCAAATAAAAGCGTCAATCAATGAATGTGTATTAGTGTCGTTAAATTGCAGCTTTTTCGGAGACGTTTACACAAAAAGCGTCTATCAGCATTTTAATTTTATGTTCATTGTATCGGATGAAATCTTGGTTATAAAAAGGTACATCAAATAAATATTATACCGAAATAAATAAAAATATTTCTATCTCCCACTCTAGTTTTTGTTTCTATTATTATTTATAATAAAAATAAAACTCCTTGTTTTGTTTTTTTCTTTCTTACAAACAAGAATTTACCATTCTTCATTATAAAATTCGAAATAAATTTTTTTCATACGCGCATTTCTTCATGTCTGCACAATGCAAAATAACATTTTTTCGTCAATCAGAGTTGGAGACGATCAAATAATCAGCCGTCAAATAAAAGTACCACAACTTTCTGATTCTCATCAATCAATGACGACAACGCATAATTGAAGCCGAAAAAATAATGGGTGTTTTTTATTGAGGTATAGAACTTTAAGTTGGCATCACTTTTTTAACTGGCGGCCATTTTGTCAGCTGTCAAGTGATTAATATTTAGTTTGGTTTGCCATTTCATCATGAACAGGTTGACAAAAGAACATCGCTTGCAAATCGTGCAAATTTATTTCGAAAATAATGGTTCAGTTCGCGAAGTTTACCGCAAGCTCCGTCCATTTTATGGTCGACATAATCGTCCATCAGAGCAATTAATTCGGTTAACCATGGATCGTTTTCGCACTACGTTTACTCTATGTGATAATACAACAATTGCCGCTGTAGAGCAAAGTGTTGAAGAGGACCCGAATGAATCGATTCGCCATCGTGCACAGCAATTGGAGCTTTGTCCATCAACTTTATGGAAGATTTTGCGCAAAGATCTTGGCTTGCGACCTTACAAGATCCAGCTTATGCAAGAATTAAAGCCGCGAGACCATGCAATGCGTCGTGATTTTGGTGTATGGGCCGAAAATGAGATTGATCTCGATGCTGATTTTCATCGCAAAATTTTGTTCAGTGATGAGGCTCATTTTTGGTTGAATGGCTACGTCAACAAGCAAAATTGCCGCATTTGGAGTGAAGAGAATCCACATGAGACCCTTGAGACGCCATTACATCCACAAAAACTGACTGTTTGGTGTGCTCTATGGGCTGGTGGAGTCATTGGGCCATACTTCTTCCGAAATAATGCTGGAGAGTCAGTTACCGTTAATGGAGACCGGTATAGAGCCATGATAACCGACTATTTTGTTCCCGAATCGGATGGCATGAATGTGGATGAGTTGTGGTTCCAACAAGACGGCGCTACATGCCACACAGCGCACGTCACAATCGATTTATTGAAGGAGACATTCGATGAGCGCATAATTTCGCGGAATGGACCTGTCAATTGGCCACCAAGATCGTGTGATTTGACACCATTGGATTATTTTCTTTGGGGATATGTGAAGTCGCTCGTCTACGCCAACAAACCAGAAACGTTAGGGGACTTGGAAGCCAACATTCGTGGCGTTATTGCCAACATACGGCCCCATATGCTCGAAAAAGTGGTTGAAAATTGGACCTGTAGAATTGGCTTTATTCGAGCCAGCCGCGGCGGCCACATGCCCGAAATCATATTTAAACATTAATGGCATAAAATTATCCTTCCAATAAAGCCAAATTGATGGACATTAAAACGATTTTCTTGTGTTTTATTTCAATTCGAAGTTCTATACCTCTAAAAAAAACACCCGTTACAACAAAACTCACTGAACTATGTGATTGATGGTTTTATTTGATGGTCTCCTGGGTACCGTAGAGTTGTGTCCCATTTAAGTAGATTATAGATACAGGCCTGGTACAGAAATGGATGGATGAAAGATCATTCCGATCATCAACATTTTTAAGCTGCCCATGTTTTAAGTGCAGAAATATAATTTATTGAGCTAACAGCGTGGTACCTAATCGCTTGGCCAAATAGTAGATATATTTAGCTGTTTTGTGATTTTTCGCAAAATTTAATAATAAATTTTTAAGTTAAAACTGAATACATATGTACACTGTCCTAACGGATTTCGTTGCATTATTTTAAGGCCCCGTTAGTTGCTTTGATGTTATTGCTGGCATAAGCCTATCTAAGCACCTGCTCACACTCACACGCACACGCACACACAAATTTCTAAAAATTTTGGTACACCCCAGTGTATTAGAGAGGCTTAAAAAGACAGGGCCACAAAAACTTAAAACGAGTAGAGGCGAAGGTGAAATAAAATAATGAACCTTTAAAATCCACGCCTTACACTTAAACACGTCTGCATGTTTAGTTCACAATAACGCATGCCTGACACTGAATTTAATCTTTAAAGTACAGAATTAAATAAAGTATCACATGGATGAGTCGCTTCGTGCCTGTCCCTTTTTTTGTCAACACTTGCGTATATACATAAACATGTATTTGTATTAAACTAATACTTAAGTTTCAAATATATTTACATATGATACCAGCGTTGGCAATAATAGCAACAACACCAACAACAAAAATATAAAAAAGATCAACACTTGTCGGTTTATATAAGCACATGAGTAAGTAAGTAAGTGAGTGAGTTAGTAATCATTATTACATACAACAATTATATTTCAGTCATAAATGGATTTAAATACACTACAATAATAGAAAAAAGGCTAAATGGTGGCAAAAACAAGGTGATATAAAAACAAGTACATCCATGCACACTTAAGGTTCCATATGCATACCTGCAAATACAAGCACGCTATTTTCAAATAAATATATTTATACCTGCAAATACTAAAATATTGATAACGAGAATTAGAAAGAGCAACTACCATAAAACCATTTAAGGCAACATAAGTGGTTGCTATAGAGTGTAAAAGGTAATGAAACAATATCTTAACGAATGATCCAAAATAACACCGTCCGAATTTTTGTGATAAAAAGAGAAAAAAGATGCAAAGTTCTGTCACATTCGTCACTAAACGTAACTGCCGAGCAAAAAATTACACATTACCATCAGAACTACTTACCATATAATGACTTACTTTTCTGATTACCAAATTTCGCTACTCGCTTACAAATCACATTAACTAAAATTTCAAAAAATTATGTACAAGTTGCTAAATGATGAGAATGATTCTTTTAGCTTAAATAGATTACGTAAACAAGTTGCCAAATAGAAAAAAGTAAGTACTTCGCAAGAATCGATTATTTTAGTCTCACGACTTGTTAAAATCATTAAGTTGGTAATCCAGTAAGGAAGAGCTTCCACCAAAAATGCTTAATTCCAAACTCGATTACCTTTTTTGAAATTTTTTGTTGGGGGCTTATATTATTCTGAAAATCGAATGAAATATAGCTACATTATATACAAGGTGACGCAAAAGTATTGTTACGATTTAAATTAGCTGTCATTTGAGCAAATGGCACTTAGAATCACTGTGCTTTGACATTTATGACGTAAATATATAGAACATTAGTTGCCTACAAGCAATGGAGCGCAACACATCAGATAATGACAAAAGTATCGTTTTAAGTACTCTTTGAGTATTGGCTGTCAAACAACTGTGAATGCGTACAGGTTAAAATAAAAACACATTCAAATGCAAACGCACGCATTTATTTTAAACTGAATACGTATCACTATAAACATCCAACAACTTTGTTCACACACATTTTTTAAACTAAGTACAGTACGAATGACTACAACTTAAATTAATAGACTGTATGAGCTGCAATCATAGGCATGTGAATAAAAATACTCTGACTATTAATCGGCTACACATGCGTATATACAAGGCCATTTCATATATACACACACATAAAGCATGTTTTCAATCAACCACATATGCACCCACACATTTTTCATTCCATTTTATATACACAGTGGTAAATGATGAAAAAATATCCCGAGTGTTATGCGTATATTTTCTTGCCCGACTATATATCCATAGTTAGACTATATAAGTATAATCAATGCCCTTGATATTTTTAGTTGTAGGATATTTTAGTTTTTCGCATAAACAAAGTAGATATATTTTTTTATGTTGGAATCGGCTATAGTCACAGTTGCTTGAGAGAAAATATGTGAGAGTACGAATTATTTGCGCTACAATTATGGTTATATGCAGTAACTAAAATTAAGACTATTTACTTATGTATATTTTTTTAGTACTCATTGTCATTCGCTGGTATGTACGTCATTACACTTAATTCGTTTATATTATTCCGATGAGTATCCATATAGTTTTGTATTCATTGTTTTTCTCTGGCATGTACTCTGACGTGAGCTCTTTTGCACGTGCAAAGTTTACTGTGAGAAAATTTTATAAATTTTCTTTTAAGTACTTACATATGTATGTGTATATGTATATATGTATATCGATTATTTACTCAAACAACATCATAATTCAAACAATTTGCCACAAAACGAGTTTGAAGTTTTCAATTTACACACAACTTAATGGAAAAATAAAATAAAATTTTTTTCTTAAGACTTGAGTAAACAATTAAGAAATTTATTATTTGACATATTGTCATAAGTTAATTTTAATTGAAATTTACGGGTATTTGCTGGTAGCTAAGCATTGTCTGTATGGATTTTATTTGGTGCTTTGCTAAATCATTAGTAGACTTCAACCAGATTTGTGACTGTTCAAAATGTGTAATTGAAGTAAACTGATTATTTGGCAAATCACCAATGAAATGCATAAAGACAATGCTTAACCACCAACAAATTAATTTCAATTACAGTTAAGTTACAAAATACATGAAATACCGAAGTATATTTATTTGACATAAAGTCCTTATCTATTTAATTTGAAAATTTGGCTTGTTTTTTTAATTAAGCTATATGTCTATATGCATTTCGTTCCCGATTTTGGAAATATTTTTGTTTGCGGCTTTCAAACTTATTATATTTGTATATTGTGATTCTTTATATAGTATAAAGAGTCTTAATATATATAAACATACGAAGTTTGTTAGGTAAATAAAAAAAATTTTTGGGTTGAACTCTGCTTTACAAAATATAAAGAAGGGAGGAGAATTAATTATGCATCAGTAACTAAAAAATTTCATTTTTAAATGAGAATAACAGAAATGAACAAATAACAAAGCATTTTTTTGAGTACAACAAAGTCTGTACTCCTCATCATTCATTCTCTTTTGCACATCTCTCCCATAAACCCAAGACTTTTTAAACTAAACTTTGGTTCTCTTAAAGGGGCCTTACTTTATATACAACGATTTTTAGTATACATTTGGCCTTATTGTGGTTGGCGTATTTCGAGTTCGACTATGACATACTGGTCCCAGAAAAAATAAAACATATTTCGAGTTTCTTTAATCCACATATTACAAAAACGTCGTAGTAGATGTCGAAATACGGCAACCACGCTAAAAGGGATTATTCTTATACTCATATCAAAGCTTCAGTCTTTAAACCAAATACTTACTCTTATATTGCATTTGGCTCTAGAAATATTTGACGTTATTTTCCTTAAGGTCATTGCGACACAAAATAGGTTAACTCGTGTATATAAAGAATATAATAAGATAAATTTTTTTTAACTCTGCTTTGTCACCTTATGGTGCTCTAACTTATTTATCATGGTCCTTCGAGCCGCTTACTGCTTGTACACTGAAAATAAAACAAGATTAAAAATTAATGAAATATTTCGCAAATACTTTTTTGTGGAAGTCTTTTTTGAAGATCACAATCTCAGCTCACAAAAGATTTTCCCTAATTTACATACATACTTACGTATAAAGATATATGTGCATCTACTTACATATACTATATTTACATGCATGTAAATATATATATGCACAGTATGTATATGTATCTTGAATACATAATGCATATTTTGCATTACTAATGCTAAACATAATCATAATAGTAATCACCAATACAAATTTTATTTTCTTTGTTGCACTCAAAGCATTGAATTGTTGTTAGCTTTGTACATTTGTATAAAAACCTGTTGCATTCAAATACTTTGCTAATCGCACATACACGCACACACACATACACGTATACGCACACTTGCAAACACAAGGCTTTGCATGCAACTATTTACAGCTACAGAATGGCTGATCTTGGCGAATACAAAAGATAAAATGAGACAGACCGACCCTTTTAACAATTAAAATGCCAACATACTCATGCAAACATAATGCACGAGTAAAGGCATGCATGCATACTCACACACACGCACACACACACACGCACACACACACACGCACACACACACACACTTACACTTACACATGTATCTTAAGTAAATATGAAAAGTGTTAAGATGTGGCATGGATGAGTGAGCGAAAGAATGAATGAATTCAATTGAATTGAATAGAAAGAAAAAAAAAACTCAACTTCAATTGCTATAACATCTCTCTAAGTCACGCAGCTAAGTTTAGCGATGTTGCAAGACCACTCATCCATCCATCCACTACACACCATTGGCGCAAAAGGGCGGCATAGAAATTGTATATTTTTAACCAATTTTCGCTTAAGGCTTTCGTCCGTCCGTCGTCAATGGTGAATCCATTTTAATGTTAATAAAATGTATAATCATAATCATGCGCTGTATTAATTTCTACACGCACACTTGTCAAACTCATAGAAATTTACCATCATGATTTTCGTACAATCCGCCATCTTAAGCTGCCACGGGGTGTGCATAAATTATAAATAAAACAAAAAAAAAAAAAAAAAAAAAAAAAAAACAACCAAAGAAACTTGTTGGAGTTTCGTTTTTATTTTTAATTTTATTTTATTTTTTTTTTTCCTTTAATTTTTATGGTCGAACATTTTGTAACGAACTACAAATTTGTCTACCATTGAGTTGATTTTGCTTGTGAAGCGCATAAATTTTGTTGTTGCTGTTGCTTTATTTTTTCTAACACAAAAAAATTATATCGTATCTAGATGTGTGCACGCACAAAATCGTTATTTTGGAATTGTCTGATTTCAAATTCTAAGAAATTTGCATTTTGGTTTGTTTTTTTTTCTTTCTTCTGCACAATTCATGCTTTAATAGTAAAACAGATACAAAAAAAATCTCAAAGATAAATGCGCACTTTTACGGATTGAGTTACAGGCCCGCATAAATTTACGAAATTCTGCTTCGCCAGATTATTACAGCAGCAGCTTAAAGAAGAAAAAAAGTAAAATTCTTTTCACTGCTGATTTTTGTTGGGTGTGCAAGTGAATGTGTTTAAGAGTTTATGAGAGGGCGTTTAGTTCCAGATAACAAAAAAAAAAAAAAAGAGAAAAGTAAAATATTAATATGCAATATGCAATCAGTGTTGGTATCGCTACGAAGTGCAAAAGCACATTAAGCTGTTGCAAAAAGGCTAAAAAGCACAAAAAAATACGAAAAAGCGGGTAAAAAAGCACGAATTTTTTTTTTTTAATTTTAATAAAAGGGTGTTTTTTTAGAGGTACAGAACTTCGAATTGAAATAAAACACAAGAAAATCGTTTTAATGTCCATCAATTTGGCTTTATTGGAAGGATAATTTTATGCCATTAATGTTTAAATATGATTTCGGGCATGTGGCCGCCGCGGCTGGCTCGAATAAAGCCAATTCTACAGGTCCAATTTTCAACCACTTTTTCGAGCATATGGGGCCGTATGTTGGCAATAACGCCACGAATGTTGGCTTCAAAGTCCCCTAACGTTTCTGGTTTATTGGCGTAGACGAGCGACTTCACATATCCCCAAAGAAAATAATCCAATGGTGTCAAATCACACGATCTTGGTGGCCAATTGACAGGTCCGTTCCGCGAAATTATGCGCTCATCGAATGTTTCCTTCAAAAAATCGATTGTGACGTGCGCTGTGTGGCATGTAGCGCCGTCTTGTTGGAACCACAACTCATCCACATTCATGCCATCCAATTCGGGAACAAAATAGTCGGTTATCATGGCTCTATACCGGTCTCCATTAACGGTAACTGACTCTCCAGCATTATTTCGGAAGAAGTATGGCCCAATGACTCCACCAGCCCATAGAGCACACCAAACAGTCAGTTTTTGTGGATGTAATGGCGTCTCAAGGGTCTCATGTGGATTCTCTTCACTCCAAATGCGGCAATTTTGCTTGTTGACGTAGCCATTCAACCAAAAATGAGCCTCATCACTGAACAAAATTTTGCGATGAAAATCAGCATCGAGATCAATCTCATTTTCGGCCCATACACCAAAATCACGACGCATTGCATGGTCTCGCGGCTTTAATTCTTGCATAAGCTGGATCTTGTAAGGTCGCAAGCCAAGATCTTTGCGCAAAATCTTCCATAAAGTTGATGGACAAAGCTCCAATTGCTGTGCACGGTGGCGAATCGATTCATTCGGGTCCTCTTGAAAACTTTGCTCTACAGCGGCAATTGTTTCTTCGGTGCGCACTGTTCGACGTCTCTGCGGATGCGTATTATCACATAGAGTAAACGTAGTGCGAAAACGATCCATGGTTAACCGAATTAATTGCTCTGATGGACGATTATGTCGACCATAAAATGGACGGAGCTTGCGGTAAACTTCGCGAACTGAACCATTATTTTCGAAATAAATTTGCACGATTTGCAAGCGTTGTTCTTTTGTCAACCTGTTCATGATGAAATGGCAAACCAAACTAAATATTAATCACTTGACAGCTGACAAAATGGCAGCCAGTTAAAAAAGTGATGCCAACTTAAAGTTCTATACCTCAATAAAAAACACCCATTACATTAAGTCATTTAAAGAGGAGAGTTTAGAGTGTAAAAGCTGAATGTATAATTTCAAATGGAACAAATCAAGTTTAGGGGCACCTCCCAGAAATTTAAAAACAGTATCCTATCCTATACAAATATGACCAATATTGGTATCGCAAAAATTTAAAAAAAGTACCGTATCTTATAGAAATTTTAAAAATAAGAAGAAAAAATTCAACAAAAAGACTAGCGGCGAGGCTTAATTTCCGAGTTATGGGCCTCTGAAATTGTAATTAAAATTATAATTTAATATATAATTATGGTGTTTCCCCAGACGGCGCAGCATAGTAAAGATTTTCTGCCTTGCAAAGTTTTCTTTCCTAATAAAGTTTTCCTGCATTTCCGGCCTTCGGCCGCTCTTAAGGAATTTCTCCATCATGGTGTTTCCCGAGACGGCGCAGCCTAGTAAAGATTTTCTGCCTTGCAAAGTTGTCTTGCCTAATAACGATTTTTTGCATTGCCGGCCTTCGGCCGGATGAAGGATTTTCTTCACTATGGTGTTTCCCGAGACGGCGCGGCCTAGTAAAGATTTTCTGCCTTGCATAGTTTTCCCGCTCAATAGCGTTTACTGCATGGCCGACAAAGAGTCTATTTTTACCATTTCATGAAAGGTATTCTCAAAAGCTTTAAGATGATATCATATTGGTCGTATTCGTTGGAAAACACCGTATAATCACAATATTGTATTAGAATTTCAGAGGCCCATAACTCGGAAACTAAGCCTCGCCGCCAATTTTTTATTAAATTTTTTCTTCTTATTTTTTAATTTTCTATAGGATAGTAATTTTTGGGAGGTGCCCCTAAACTTGATTTAATCATGATTAATTTAATAAAAAATAATTATGTAAAACAAATAATAAAAAAAACTAGGAGTCAAGTAATATAGATTCTTACACACATACATACATACATATGTACAATAGTAGGTGAAGCTAAGGCTTAGATTCCCAGTAAAAAAAATGGAAGTCATTCTGAAGGAACCAAATTTTCATTGCTTCCAAAAAATCGATATTTTTAATATGCCGATAGTTAGCAGAAAACCAAGTAAAAGTTTATTTTAATCACACAAAACCTTGTAGTTTTTCCATAGTTTTAGTAAATACCATGATACAATAATATAAAGGTAAAACCGTTCTCTCTTTTCGTCGCCATATTAACCTTCTGACGTTTGTCCCGATTATTTTTTACTCTCAAAATTAATGCTACCTTATTAATTTATGAAATCCGAGTTTTTTTTTATTAATTTTTTGACGTTCTTGTTTATTAAATTAAAAATAATGAAAAATATTTTAATTATTTCATAAATTTATAAAAAATAAATAAGTTACAGAAGCACCAACAACGGCAGCAAGCAAGATACAACAGGAAGGAAATTTCCAACTGAATCAAGGCGGAACTTTGTCTTTATACTCTCTGGTGTATTGCCTTAAATCAACTGCGTCCAAGCTATACGCACTATGTGCAAAGTTTTACAAAAGACACACTGACGAGAGCACAACATCCAACATCGAACGTAATTACGAAATATTTCAATAGAATTTATATGGAAATATTTCGTAATTCGATAACGAGTGCCGCGATTTGCCTCCAGATCTCGGCGACATCTTTGGTCTTTGCAAAGAAACAATAACAAAGCTGTTTATCTGAAATACATATGTATATTAGAGTATGTGTGTTTGGACGTAGCTGCCTTACATTATTCGGATGAAATTCTTAAGAACACTATTAGACCACGTGGTCCATTTTAAGGAGAAATGTGATAATTGCATGTTCCTAGTGTAATCATAGGCCATGTCCTTAGCAAACAAAAAAGCATTAACTCTTATTCAGCTACGTCCAAGCTATATGCACAATGTGCAAACTTTTATAAAGAGCTTTTTGTACTTTCACACCGACGAGAGCACAACACGCAACCAGATCTCGGCGACAACAATGCTTGCTGTTACCTTGCAAAGAAACAAGCACAAATTTAAGAGATTTGAAAGGTGTTTACCTCAAATGCAAATGTTGCAGTATGTGTGTTGTGCAATAAATTTGCACACGAAGTATATGCGAATGTGTACTATATGTATGAAACAACCGTGAATTGCGCTAATAAAACATCGAGTATCGCTTCTATTTACGGCGTTTCTGTATATCGATGTTTTTAAGAACGAAGTTGCATCCCAAGCCGTGAGGCTTTTTTTTGTTATCTATTGAATTAAATAATTAATCAAATATTTGCTTTTGTAGGTCTTATTACACACAGATTTCGTTATTCTCATGTTCAATTAACATTAAAAAAATATATGTTTAACTACAATTTCTAAACTCAAATTACACATTTCAAAAAGCATTCCTAATACAAAAGTTGCCATTATATGTGTGTGGCAACGCTTTCCTCTCTGTTTACAAAAAAACAGTATCATGGTAAATACTCACCAAAATGTTCAAAAAATCGATTTTTTTAAAGAAATTTATGAACTAATTTTGGCCTAAAATTTAGAATTTATTTGCTTAAATTTACATGAAAACACTGTTTCGCGTTTAAATTCGTATAAAAAGAAACGAATTGTTAAAATATGTAACTTTTTAAAGTTTTTCCTAGATGAAAATATTATCATAGAACACAAAAAAGGAAATTTTTCTTAAAATCGCTTCTAATTCGGTGACTACGCATCGAAAAAGAGAACTTCTTGCAATGACAACCCTGCGTAAAAATCATTAGATCGGATCGAAATTTGAACTACTTCCAGACTGCAAACTCTACATTTTAATGATTTCTTTGGAATGTCTTTTTTACTGGGTTAAGATATGTATGTTACTGAAAAATCATTTACACATAAAAAATGCATTGAAAGCATCACTTTTTTCTTAAGTACTCGTAACTTAAAAGTTTTTGTTTTTGTAATATTCACCCTTATTCTAGTTGTCAACATTGACAGCACGTCAATACGATATCAACAAATTGGGGTTTGGCTACCCGTTGTCTAAAACAACTGACTGCTATTGATAACCTAATGATTTCAATTGTTCTAGTATGATTAAATATTTGTGTATGCTTTAACAAATAATTAAAAGTAATTTAGTTCTATAAACTAAAAATATTTTTAAAAGCACTGTAAGAAATTGTACACGCAAAGAAAATATATGGTTGTAGAATGGTTGAGAAAACAATATTATGTTCTCTGAAACAAATGTGTGGTCGTTGAAAACTAGTTATTGTTATTTTAAACATTTATTTCGTTACGATAAACAGAGTAATGTTTGAATTTAATAATGACATTATCACATCCATAAAAAAGTGTGATATGGTTAGAGTTTAACAATACAGTTTTGTTAAAAATTTATGACTACAACATAATTTGTATTATTATTTGAATATAATATGATGTAAATAACAATATAATGTTATCCAAAACCATACTATTTTAAGTTTATAAAAAAAATCTTTTTCAGAAACATCTGTCAGTTCGGTATTTCGTTTGTAAGCTATCGGTTGTGCACGGGTGTAGTTAAATAAATTAATAGATAAATAAAGTATAAACAAAAGGGTTGGCGAATAAAAATATATAAACATTTGTGTATCTCGACATGTCTGTATGTCGTGTAAGTATACATTTCTATATATACATTTTATGTCAATAATATTAATTTATTTTTATTTCGATTTTAACTCACAGCTGTTTCTACAATAAATATATAATTAAAAAACAAAATAGTATTATTACATTAAATAATACTGTGGTCGTATTTAACAATACTAATATAATATGAGTCTCAATTATATCACATCTTACAATAGTGTTGTCATATTAACAATAATAAGATTAGGTACAACAAAGTCAATTGTTCTTGTAGATAATATTATTATTAACTCAGATAATAATATAATTAAAGTTTGCTTTTCTATTAACAATAATATGATTTGACTGCAACCATATAATTCAATCATTGTATGTTGCTGTTTGATTATGGTTGCCTCAACCATATTTTTTCTTTACGTGTAAAAAGCACTGTAAATACCCTCTTTTTGAAAAAGGGTATTAGCCAAAATTTCGCGTTTAAGAACAGGCAAAGAGCATCAAAAAATACCCGAAACGCACCAAAATACCATCACTGTATGCAATATAGTCATACGACATACATTAAACAAGTGCACGAGAGTGTTTGTTTATATAGCACAAGTGGACAGTGGAGCAAATTCATATATTATAGAAAATGCAAATGTTGCTTAGATGGATAATAAATTGGCTTAGTAATAATAATAATAATAATAATAATAATAATAATAATAATAATAAACGGGATAAGTTTTTTGGCATTTCTTTAATTATGCCATTTTTAACATAATTTTCCATAAAATGCTATTTTTTTATACAAACACAGCACCGCAAGCGATTAGCTTGTCGGCGGAAAACACCAAGGGTATTTATAAGGCGGGAATCGAACCCACGAACTTTGGACTGACAAACTAGCTTTGTTACCACTCAGCCACAGAGGCAACCCAAGCATCAATGCTACTGAAGCTGTATCAGTCTAATTGGATGTGATTTAAACAGCCTGTTTTTCTAAATCACCATGAACAGGTAGAGCGTGCATGGTGATAAAAATGTTTTATCAGATTGGGTGTTCTAAACGTAAAACATTCCACGTACCTCGAACATTTTACGGTCCCCATAATTTTACTAGGGAACTACTCACAGCTGGTACATAAATTTAATTCCACTTACTGGTTTAGTAAGCAATCGTCTACGAAATGTAAAGTCTACAGTAAATATCGTGCGTAAGAGTATGGGAGGGATTCGCATCGATAATAGGAATTCGTCTTGACTGGGTTAACTTGCGGCAATTTTACTTAAGCAGCCAGAAGAGGGGAGCCATCATATTTTTCTCTCACTATCACGAAGTAAAAAACTGCTCGACTAAAATTTGCGTGTGTGAACCGAGTCTTCATGGCAAAATTTAAGCCCAAATATGTAACATAGATAACGACTTGGGTACGCTGAGTGGGCCCCGGGAAGTGTGCAAGGGAATGAGAATTAGTCGATGTCATTTGAATTATAAGAACTCGCCTTGACTGAGTTTACACACGGCAATTTTAGTTGAGAATCTTTGAAGTTTATGGAATAGAGAGTAGAGCGTTTTTATCATATTTATTTTCCTCTCGCGACCATGACATAAAAAGTAGCTTAAGTAAAACTTTCGTGTGTGAACTGATTCTTTATGGAGAAATCTTCACCCGCAACATGGCCCGTAGGGTGGCGTTTTCAGAACTAGTCAGCACGTTGACTATAAAACCGGAGGTCCTGGGTTTGAGCCCGGTCTCCGAAGATCATTAAAAATAACAACACCATGTATTTTTCTGATGTCCTTTGGAGTTCCTTTGCATCAGTTGTTGTAGGAAAGTTGAAGTATCTAAAGCCGGGATCACACGATTGGCACAATGTACCAATTTTCGTCGGCTCACTGAAATAAATTCATAAGTAACAAACTAAATTTGCCTTATTTCTCAACTAATTGAAATATAATTACATATCTGCACCACACTACATTGGTAATAAAGCCATATAGACTTATTCAAGAATTAATTAAGTAATAATGTCATTTTGGCTTATTACTTATGACTCTATCGCATTGAGCCGACGAAAATTGGTGTATTTGTGCCAATCGTGTGACTCCGGCTTAAGTCACTGAACTTAACTGGCTTGAGCGGATACTAATCCTAATGTAACGTCAGAGTTCCCTCTTTCGTCGGTATTGTATAGCAGAATCATCTGCGAAGTAAAATAACAAATAAAATGGCCACTAAACACAGCTTCGAAAATTTAATACGCCTCATTGACACCAGAGGCGCTGCAACACTGCATTATTAAAAACGAAACTTTCCTCTATCTCTTCCTTCACCACCTGTCTTATCTATCACTTTCCCTTTCCTAACGATGATAGCAACTAATAATAGTAGTAGGCCTTCTCTTAAAAAAAACCATCTTGAACGGTGAGTAGAAGGTAAATGACTATAGATAATGACTTGTGTTCGCTGATTGCACTAGAAAACAGTTGGAAACTAACCCTATATTTCAACGAAAAATCATCTTCATCTTACCAGTCCACATGCTATCCAAGAGCGTCTAATGCATCGTGAAAAAGCCTTGGTTGGGTATTTCTGGTAGCATTGTTTACCTCTATTTATTTAAGATTGGCCATGGGATTTGAATCGGAGGGCACTGATTGCACTTGGTCCTGTTCTTGTAGGTTTTCTCTAAGTCGCAGGTGTATGCCAAGGAATCGTTGGTGGTTATTTGAGCGATGTTATATTTGATACACAATGACATTGACAGACGTTTTAAACAAATACAAACCTTGTTTGATTTGAATTTAAAGATAGTAATCGATTAACAAAAGACCTTTTAACTCTAACAATAATTAAAATGTCTTCATTTTAAAAAATAAATGCAGTTTTTTATAATTTCAAAGGGCGGGGAAAAATTTTAATGTGCATTGTGAAGGGGAATTTTGTTATAAAGGAAGTACTTGAGAATTTAAGACCAGCTTAGTTTGGTTTTTAACAATAATGTCCAATTGGTTTTGCAACTTGCACCACGGTGCTACCTACATACGTACGTATTCACTATATTTTAAGGAGTGTTAGTGGCAACATATCTCTGTTGTTACGTACGTACTCTAGCGTATGTGTTTATTACAAACAATTTGATATGGAACCTGCACATTTATTATTGTTCTTTTTTTACTTTACGTTATTTTCTTTCTTTTTTTATTTTTGCCGGGGACGTATGCACGTTATCGCTAAAACACTTTGTTTTCAACATGCGGTGTAAAATGTTGTTGCAACATTGCAACATTGTCGTATGTGTACGAATATTCTGCAGCATTTTTATATATTGTTATCTGATGCTTTGTGTAAATGTAATTTTTAAGTACAATTTTAAACGCCTGCTTATATTTTAACTATAATTATTTAAAGAAAAGAAGGGTCAGGGAAAATTGTTGCATTGATTTGAAAAGAAAATAAATATCATAAAGTATCTTATAGCTCCGAAATTATTTTTGATTTTAGTTAATTATTTTTATTACATTTTTCACAAAATTTTTATTTCATTTGTTGAGTAAAATACTGATTAGTTCTTAAAAAAGTATTTGAAAATTTGGGTTTTTTTTGTTTAATTGAACAATTTCTATATGCATTTCATTCATGCTTTACGGAAATCGTCAGTAGATTTTAACCCAAAAGATTTGGAAACTAGTTTGAAAAAACTTCATATATTTATAGTAAAACTATTAATGCATTATTCAGAAGCACAATATAAAAACATAATAAGTTTAGAAGCATCAAACAAAAACCTTTACAAAACAAACATCTCTATTCAATTGTTCATCTATATAATTTTCCACCATCTATATATAGTCAGGAATGAAATATATATAGACATTGCTCAACCAAAAAAAAAAAAAAAAAATAAGTAAAATTTTTAAATTAAATAAAAACTTTATGTCAAATAAATATACTTCGGTATTTCTTGTATTAGAAATTCACTGTTAAGAGGTGCAGATAGTCCCCATGCGCATTTCACTAATGCTAATGCAGATCGTTAGGGAACCTTAACTAGATTGTTCATTTTTGCTGCACATATTGTGGACTGTTTGTTATCGAAAACAAAAACGACAAACAACTCTTTTAAGAAAGCATTTTATATAATTCTCATTATACATTGAAGGCTCTTGATTTAATGTGAAATCCCTGTCCCGCTAAAATATAAAATGTCCCAAAGCTAACCTTCGACTTAAGTTTTCCCTTGAGGACATTACAACGCCTTCTAATTACCCAAAAGCATCCGCAAACTGTCACAACAATTTCAAACCTGTTGTCAATTTGTCTATTGTCCCTTAAAAACATGTCAACAACAGCAATTATAATTATCGACGACAGAGTGTTTGAAATAGAAAAGAAACATGTGAATGTCCGTCTGTTTTAGTTGTTGCATTTGTGTGTAAGAAAATTGAATTGCAACAATGTGTAATAGTGTCCTGCACAAGACTATTTATAAGTCCTTTCAAGACATGAGAGATTTTTTCAAATGCTTTACTACAGCGAAATATTCTAAAAGAATCGCTAAGCAACACTGTTGGCAAGTAATTTTTTTCGGTTGTTTGTCTTGCCAACAGTGTTGTTTAGCGATTCTTTTAGAATATTTCGCTGTAGTAAAGCATTTGAAAAAATCTCTCATGTCTTGAAAGGTCTTATAAATAGTCTTGTGCAGGACACTAATGTGTAAAGCAAACGTGTATTTTCATAGCCCCATAAAGTATGCACCACATTTCATTTGCTCAACTTCCTTTACAGCCTGACCCGTGTCAAACACATTGAATGAGACGAGAAAACGTGAAAGAAACTTTCAATTGTTTTACAAGTTCTTGCTGAAAGCAAAATAATAAACTTGAATTGAATAAAAAAATTTGCAATAAATGTATATAGGGCACTCCACGTCAAATCGTGCTGTTTAAATTTTGTGTCAATATCTCCGAATTTTTTGATGTTTTTAGTACCCCTCAATAAAACCTTCTTGGTAAATATTGAGATATTCTCGATTAAATGATCAAACAGAATTAGTCCGCAACTTCAGGAAAAATCGCCGTCAAATTAACAAAGCACATAATAAAATCTACGACAGTAACTTTAAATGCTCTCTAATTTTTGTTTTATTTTCTTTTGTGCTTATTTTTCTTTGTAGTTTTGTTCACAAAATGTATGAAATTTATTGAAAGTATGGTAGCATTGTTGAGAGAATGAGTATTTATATGTGAGAGCATTAGAAAAAACGTTGTCAAAATAAAATAGATTCTATCCCTCGACTGCTTTCTGGTGTTACTTTTTTGTGTCGATTTGTATGGAAAATGTGTTTATGCCGCAATTCTGTTTAATCCACGATATAAATATAGAAGGTACTTCCATTCTCTCTTTGTTTTTAAAAGTAAATATTTTTGAAGTTTGTTTTTTGAGAGAAATATAGAAAAATGTTCCCATATAGTAAAAAATTTAAGTATTCCCCTTGAAATTTTTTTACAAAAATGTGTAATTATCTTAACAAAAATTTGGGAATAAATAAAGTTAAGTATATAATTACTAGGGAAAGGATTTTCATGCATTTAAAATCACATTTTATGTACATAAAATATGCAGCAAAAAATATAAAAATATGTATTTAAAAATAATAAAATATGCATTTATTAAACTTTTTTTCAACATTTAATAACATTAAAAACTTAAAAAAATCATCTTCGTTGCTTTCTCAACAAACATTTTGTCATTAAAAACTTAAAAACATAAAAAGCTCAGCTTCAATGCCTTCTTAATAAATATTTTGTCAAATCATATGGAATACAAAATAAAGATAAATCTTTGACGGTTTTTTCTGAAAAAAATTGTATGTAATAAAAATGAATGTTCCACGTCAGCAGAAGTTATTGGTGCGTACTTAAATGTGTTTGTGGAATATCCAGTTTCTAAATTTTCGTTCTTAGAACTATAAACTATTGATCGAATTTGTTACATATGTATATTTTAAATTTATTGATGTGTTAAAGTAACGAAACCTCTAATTGGCCAAATATCAATTAAGCAGAAGGCTGTCGGTAGTATATTTCTATTAATAAAATTAAAGAAATTTTAAAGTCAAGAAAACTTGCATCCATATGCAAAAAAATAACGTGTGCTTCAAGTGTACGTTAAAATCAGTTTTTGTATGGAAATTTTAACTTAACGTACAGTTCAAGCACATGTTCTTTTTTTGCATATGGGGAAAGTTATTGACTTTAAAATTTCTTTAATTTTATTAATAGAAATTTAGTACAGCCTTACCATCTAGTTACTATTGGATGTATCCGTATCATATCATTTGATATTTTTCATTAAGGACTGAAACACGCAAAGGTGCTTTCAAAAGCACTTTATATCCACATGAAATTAATGCGGAACCAGTAGAGAGCTGAAAAAAATTACACAAACATTTTTGGGTTTAAAAGGGCTTTTATTCCATGCTATTTTTTTTTAATTTTCAATCGTATTGGTATTCTTGACTTAACCCAAGGTATATCTAATAATATCACAAAAAATGCGATCGTAAATTTTTCTCGTTTTCCTCTTTTTTTGTTCTTACACAGTCGTAAAAATAAATACTTTACAACTAATAAAAAACCAAAATTATATTTATAACATGAAAAAACTAAAAAATGTATTAAAAATATACATTTATAATAAAATATGCAAAAATATGTATTTATTATAAAATATGCAAAAATATGCACTAACAAATCGATGCCATTTTGTCACAAATTTGTTGATTCGCAAAGATATTTTATTTACGTTGATCTAAGACCAACGACAGAAAACATGTATTTACATGAAAATCCTTTCCCTAATAATTACATATCTGTGAATTTTGAAAAGTGGTTATGTAATAACTTATTTCATATTTTTATGTTCTCTGCTTCATACACATCTTTTAACTATATTTTTATCTAAATTTGGCGTTGAGAAACCAAATTTGTTGATGTTTTTGATTAGTTGACAATGAATTTTCATTAAGTTTAACAAATATTGATTGATATTGCATTTTGTTTAATCTACATAATACGTTTCCATCATCTTTTTCTAAAATATTGAAGAAGATCTTTTGGCAAGTCTGTTTCACAGATATTATAAGCTCTTAGCCACTTTTGACGAACACCAGTAAATGAAGGGAATTAAAAAATGCTGCACTTATGCCCTAATTCAGTAAGAAGATTTAGGACGTTTTTGTTTGAAAATACTTTTGAGTTCTTGTTTTTGAATTCTCTAAATTATTTTCTTCAAAAATGGTTGTTGTTTTTGATAACGAAAAATAAAAATATTAATACCATGTTTTTAAAACATAAAAATTAATTTAAAGCATCATACAATAGTTTGAAATATATATGAAAAAATATGTTTATGTTTATGTTATGTTAATGTTTAGAACAAAATCATAAAGCAAATACACGAACCTTCTAGCATAGACAATAAATAATGTTTTAAAGAATCATAACTGCGGCTTTTTTCGTCCATAGACAAGACGATACAATCGTCGAATAGAATTTGGGCATTAATTGTTTAATTTATACATTCTGTATTTTATAAAAACAATTTTGAAATAATTTTTAATTAAAATTTTCAAACAAACAAGAAACAGAGGGGGAAATATTAAATTAATACGGTAGCGCGATTTTACCGGAAACTTCAAAATATAAGTACATTGTCAGATGGTGAATGTCAAGAAAAAATGAGAGAATGGATATAATTTCTATATTTATATCATGGTTAAGAGTCTAAACACAATGTTTGCGGTGCGGTGCGATTTCTCGTTGCGGGAGAGATAAATAAACATAATACAACGGAAGACGGCGACGGCGATACTTGTCACTGTTTAAATTTTTATTAATTTGTTTGTGAATACATTTTTATAAAAAATTAGTCTTTCTGTTAAATATTTTGTAATGGCAGTAACTAAAAACAAAAAGTTATTACAATTTTATACATTCGCAGATATTTATATTTAATAAATTTTTTAATCTTTTATATTTTATGACAAACATTTTTGAACTTCAAAATCATGTTTTTTGTTGTGAACACCGCCAATTAGTCAAAAACTATGGCAACCTCAGAAAGAGAAAGAGAGTCAAAAATTGAGATAATAAGAGAGTCCGCAATGAAAATAAAATAAATTTTAAATTTATGCCGTTCCGCACTGCGGGAGTTTTTACTTGAAAATCGTATGAAAAACCGCATCGCAATGAATTCTCGTTACATTGTGTTCAGACTCTTAATCATTAATTGTTCAAAAGTAATTAATTTTTCAAAAAAACAATTTTTAGTTATTTGATCTTAACTTTCGAAATTTGATTTTTTCTAGAAATTTTAGTTCTTAGATGTTTTTTACAAACAAACAAAAAAGTGGACAAAAATTGTTATTATTATTTAAATTTTAAATTGAATTTTAAAAATATGTGTATCCTTGGATTGATTTAAAAATTTAAAATTTTAAACTTCTCTCCACCAAAACTACTATTTTTTCGATATTTGAAAATAAAAAAATGTTTCTATAAATTTAAAAAATTTGATATTTTGTATATTTAATAACTTTTGAACGAGTAAGTCTCAGTACAGAATTGCAGCAATTCTTGAATGTGTGGGACAGTGCTGAAAAAGGAGTTGATATACTTTGTATTCCTCTCACGCTGATTTTAGCTAAAAAAAAAAAAAAAAGTTGCTGCAGCAAAAATTGCAAGTCTGTACCGGGATTATTCAAGAAAATCTCATATGCCCAAAACCTTTTGAGGGCGATTAAAAAATATCACAAAATCGGGAAAGTTAAAAAAAAAATTAAACCGTCCGTTGTGGAGGTTCATATGCAACATTAGATTAAAGAAGAAGCATGCAAAATTATTCAAAAAAGTCTGCAGATCTTTTGTAATTGTTTTGTTTATTTATTTTATTGTTTTTTGTGTTTGGTCATGTAATTGATACTGGAAAACTTATTAAACGTCTCTGTTGAAAGACATTCTCTGGTTTTTTTAGTTCGATGTTGTTATCTGTACCTGGGGCCTAATTCCTGTACTCGTGAACGGAATTGCATTCGAATAGAAATTAATTTCGATGGCAAGAAGTTTTCTGATGATGTCACTCGTTACCAAGCGAATCGAGTTTTTGTTTCAGTGTTGGAAATAGGCAAATATGTTTATATATAAATTTATTTCACAACACTGAATAAATTGTAAGCAAAAACATATGTTTGTATATATGTATGTGTGCAAAAACATATGTATGTACGTACATACACACGTATATGCAGAAAAAAGAAACGAATATACATAAATCTTATTTTCATTTTAATTTAATTAATACTTTAATAATAATAAATTAGTGTAAGGTTAGCGAATAGAGCACTAGCCACATTTTCGATTCTTTTATTGGTTGACCAGATGCAGTTAATTTGTTATTTAGCTGCTCCCAGAGTTGGTTGATTTTTTTTATTTTCCCCGACAACTCGTAATCAAAATATTATTTGCCAAGTCAGTGTGTTTTGTTATATTTAAAGTCAATTAGAAATTCTTTACTTTGTATTTTTTATACGTACATTTGTGCATTCATTCATTTATAAAAAATAAATAAATTCTCTTTTTCTTCGCTTTTCCTATGTTAATCATGATTTCGAATGCCCTTTTGCTTGCGAGTAAAATCACGAACGGTTACATTCGAATGTATGCACGTTATCGAATGCTGTCATTAGAAATTTCGATATGTGTTATTCGAAACCGAATGCGAAAATCCCAAAAGTTAAAAAACTCGCACATTCGAGTAATAACTCGCTCGCAATCGAATGCGGGAATTAGGCCCCTGAATTCACTGACTTTTTTCGAACTGAAAACCGTAATATTTATGGATATATTTATTCGTTTGCGATAACGATAATGTGATCCTGTATTTTTTTTTCTACGATAGTGTAAATTTGTGTCTTACTCACCATCTGCACCGAGTTAGCACCACAGCTGATACTATCGGTTTACATACAGAACAGATGCCCATACAATATCAAGAAATATGCTGGTGTTGTGTGTTTGACGACACAAAATATTGAATTTTTTCACCACTGGAAATTCATTCATGCAAATCTTACATATAAAATCGTTTCAATTTTGTTCAACGCGAAACGACCTGAACACGCACAAAATAATTTTTTTTTTGTCACGGACACTTCGTGTTGAGTCTTTCCCGTTCGTGTCACGAAAAAAACACGACACGCGCCCATCTCTACTTTGTACTAATTCTTTTCAAATTAGTTTTGACTTCAATTAAAGTTTTGCTTGTTTTAATTAAAAAAATGCAGTTTACGTATTTCAGGTGTATTTTCACCATCCTCATCCACCTTGATTACTACTGGCCTGTCTCTATTTTTGTTGGAAGATTTTCATGCCCAACATGTTTGTTTCATACTCTCACTTATTGAAAGTGTGTTCTTGAAGTTAAGAAAACAACATGTCATTTTGAAACAATGTCGTAAACAAAGTTATTGTTTCTCTTGTAAATTGTTGGTCTTACGACCACGACAGCGGTGACAATAACAGACACACACACACGCACTGACAATTGCATGTACACACACATAAAAACAAGCCTTCAATAAGACATTTAACGTCAAAAGAATTGTTGCTGTTTGTTGCGACAACATTAAGAAAGGACATCTTGATAAATAACATTTGCATAAGAGCTTTACAAAGTTACGGGTTGGGCCAACTGAATAGCTGAATGCCTGTATAAATAAATGAACGCCCATACTCGTGCATACATGTATAAAATCTAATCTGCTGACAGACTTCTTAAGCTGAAGTGGACATTATTGAGAATGTTGTCAATAAACAATATGCAACTGAAAGTGGCAAACAACACGTGCTCAGATTGCTTAACATTTCTTCTATAAGCATTAATGCAAGTAAGAGAGTTTCTGCATGTTTGCCTATAGATAGTTTAATTTAAATATCCAAATAATAAAATCAATTCAAATTAATTTATTAATTGGGTTTTCTGTTTAATTAATTGACGTTTTTTCTACATTGTTATGTGCACAGTTTTGTTTGCTTGAAAACTATAAAATAATGAAGTAATAAAAAATGCAATTAATTTACCATAATGTAGTGAGTTAAAAAATAAATAAATATTTTTTAAAAATATATCAAATATAAAACACAATAAAATAAAGTAAATATAAAAAAAAAGAAAAAAATTTATTTCATATTAAATCACCAAACTAAATCAACATGTATTTTTTTATGGTCAATACACTCAGCCAACAATTTTGTTGTTGTTATTGTTGTTGTTGTTGTTGTTGTTGTCGTTGTCGTTTTGTTGCTGGATGTCCAGTTAACAGTTGGGAGTATAAAACTGCTAAATATCATATTTAGTTTTAAACTATATTAATGAAAGGTATTTATTTATAAAGGGTCCGTCAGATAACTTTTTTTTTTGAAAATGCTATTAAAAAAAACTACTGAAGCTTCCGCAGTGTGGCACGTAGCGCCGTCCTATTGAAACCAAATGTTGCCAATATCCTCCTCTTCAGTTTTTGTGAACAAAAATTTGTTTAACATGGCCCGATAACGATCTCCATTGACTGTAACGGCCACTCCTTGCTCATTTTCGAAAAGAAAAATGGCCCAATTATGCCTCTGGACCAAAATCCGCACCAAACAGTGACTCGTTTTGGGTGCGTCGGTTTTTCAATGTATGCGTGCGCGTTTTCTTTGCCCCAAATGCGACAATTTTGCTTGTTTACATACCCGCCAAGATCAAAATGAGCTTCATCTGAAAAGATGATTTTTTTTGGCAAAATCGGCATCTTCTGTAAGTCGATCGCAGGCCCACTTAGCGAAGCGAAAACGCATTGGATGGTCAGTTGGCTCGTTCAGCGGAAGGATAAAACTAATTATCTGTCAAATCAGACATGAGCTAAGTGTTACCATTCAAGAAATAAGCACTAGTTGAAAAAAAAACGTTAGATGGCGGACCCTTTATAATCTTATTGATGATTTTATTTAGTTACTCGTATTTCCAGCACACAGAAGAACCTAAAAGATACTTTTAATCATCAAAAAAGAAAAATTTTAAATTTCGCTTCTACTATTGAAAAGATTTTAAAATTTAAATAACTTTAAAATTGTATGTGCTCATGTTTCTTTTTAAGATATTTAATTATCTATGAGAAAGTAAATTAAACAATTCCGTAAAAGAAATGTTAACCAAAGCTAATTAAAAATGTTATTGATTTCAATATTTTATTTTTATTTAAGTCATGTTAAAATAAAAGCAAACTTTTTTAACTTTATTGCACACAGTTGCCATTTGGCAACAAAGTCTTCAGATGCTGCTATTAACATAAAGTTCATTTAATCCCCTTTATTTATGTCGAAACGAAATGATTTTTGAAAACTTCTTTTAACTAAAATTTTTTCAAATTAAAAAAGTTTGAGCAGGATAATTGAAATTTGGACTTTAAATGAAATAAAAGGATATTTGAAATCGATCAAAATTTCAATTTATTAAATCAAGCAGAGTGCAAAGACTCACTTTTTGGAATCTTTCTATATACTAACTAAGTTTTTTTTATTATATACCAATCAATTATATCTTATTATTCACTAAGCTTGCTCATGCCCCGGTTTTGACAGGAAACCCAAAGCTAATAAATATGTATATCATTTTTAAAAATTATTTTGCAAATGATATATTGCTCTAAAATTGCGAAGTTATTTTGTGCATATTTGTTGTTACTTTTGCTAATCATAGGGTTGTATTTTATTGGTTATAATGTTAATGTCATCAGAAAATTTTCAACTTCAATAACATGTATGGCTTCCATTCTATAAACTTCTAAATGTGGATATCTTGGACATTTCAGTGACTAACTTTCTAAAGTGCCGTCGTCAGAGTTAAATGAGAGTGATGTTATTTCAAAGGATTTTACTTTATTTATATTTATATGATTCAAAATTTTAACGCTCTCTTATTGCAAGGACCTTTAAAATGAGAAGAGTTCTAGTTTATGCAAATAATAGAAAAAAGGATCTCTAAATTTGAATTAGCAGGCATTTTCTGAAAATCACATTTTTCAAAACCAAGTCCATTGGCTTATCAAAATAATAACAAATAATTCTATAACAGTCTATATTTTTAACCAGAACTGTAGGTGAAAGTATCCCAGCGAAAAGTTTTATGGAAAAAATAAAAGGGAACAGCATAAAACACATGTTGATTACGTTTTAATTGATCATGTTTTAACTTTGATATTTGTTGAACTTCTCATCCGTTTAAATGAAAGTTTAACATAATAACTCTAGTTGATCTATGAAATTTTTGGGTAAAGGTTCCCTGATGATCTGCATTAGCAACAGTGAAATGCTAAAGCCCTCAAAGTAAAATAATAATTTGGGATTATTACTGCGTTAAAAAATTTTAAACTTAAATTGTAACAATTCCAAAAAAAAAACACTGAACAGAAAGAATTTCAAGTCTCATTAAAGCAAAAGTTGCAAAGTTTACTTTGCAAATACCTGATTTTGTGGGAAAGAAGGGGAAAAAATAATACAAGCTCTTTTTGCTTCTCGCTTCTCTCCTACAAACTGTAGACTTGGCAAAGTAAAGTTTGCGTGCACAAAAGTCATCAAACCAGGCTTTACACAATGTAAAGTAGAAAAAAAGTCCGGAAAAATATATATAATTTTGTTTTTCAAAAGATTGTCTCTGTAAAAAAAAAAAATACAATGAAACAAATGGGTGATTTTAGCTTTTAAAACTGTCATGAATGCGATAATAACTATCCAGGGTAACTTCTGGGCAAAATTTTTCACTGGGATATTTATGTAAAGGGAGAAAAAATTAAACAAATTAATTTATTTCGACATGGACATAAGCAGCAGACATAAGCACAGAAATGTACGAGTAGGAAAATAAATCTACAAACAATTTCATATGAAAATAAGAACATACACACGATTTTTTGTACATATGTATGTACATATGTATATATAAATATATACAGTGGGCAAGAAAATTTAATACTCCAATAGCATAACAAGCACATGACTGATTTTTTTAAATAATCATAACTCAAAAAGAGACTCAATTTGCAGAAACTGATTTTAAGCTTTTCAATGAAGATATTAAAAATATTTATTCCCTTTAGCGCTTTTTTGGGAATGCAATTACAATTACAATAGAGTTACAATTTATACCTCAAACGATGAGTGTATAACCTGTTTGCATGAAATTTTTAAACAAATTATTCAGCAATGTGGACAAAAAAAATTATTATTATTGGAAATACTACTCTGTTGCAATAAAGGAGACATATAATACCAGCAACATATTGCACTATTGAACAGACTTATTTCTGCATTTTATATTCAACTCTTTAGTATAGTCGTTATACTAAAGGGCACTGTACGTATTTATACATCCCCTACCCTCGTATATTTATGTGTACATATGTACATTTTGCTATTCAGGTATGTTTATGTACTTTATTATATGTATATGCATACACAATTTATACGAACGTGTGTATATGCGCAAATTAATTGGAGCTTCAACTTGGCTTTTTATAATCTGCTCTCTCACACACAACTGTACAAGTGTTGTATGCCATGGTCCGTTACTTGTCGATACTTCAGATGAATTTTCCAGGTGAATGATGCGAAACAAATAATCAATCAATCAGCCAGTTAAAAAAAAATACACAAACAGATACCCAGCCATACACGCACACATGCAAGCAAACATATGTACAACAAAATATGTATATATGCACGCAAAGAAAAGATATGGTTGTAGAATGGTTGAGAAAACAATATTATGTTATCTGAAACAAATGTGTGGTCTTCGAAAACTAGTTATTGTTATTTTAAACATTTATTTCGTTACAATAAACAGGGTAATGTTTGAATTCAATAATTACATTTTCACATACATATATGTGATATGGTTAAAATTTAAAAATATAGTTTTGTTAAAAATTTATGACTACAACGTAATTTGTATTATTATTTAAAAATAATATGATGTAAATAACAATATAATATTTTCCAAAACCATACTATGTTAAGTTTAAAAAAAAAATCTTTTTCAGAAACATCTGTCAGTTCAGTATTTCGTTTGTAAGCTATCGGTAGTGTTAAATAAATGAATAAATAAATAAAGTATAAACAAAAGGGTAGATCAATATAAATATATAAGCATTTGTGTATCTTTTTATACATACATGGCTGTATGTCGTGTAAGTATACATTTCTATATATACAATTTATTTCAACAACATTAATTTATTTTTATTTCGAATTTAACGCACAGCTGTTTCTGCAATAAATATATGGTTAAAAATAAAATAGTATTATTATATTAAATAATACTGTGGTCGTATTTAACAATATTAGTATAATATTAAAACATGCTATGGTGGTTCTCAATTATATTTTAGTCACATCTAACACTAGTGTTGTCATATTTACAATACTAAGATTATAATATAATTAACTCAGATGTATTATAATTAATTCAGATAATATTATAATTAACTCAGATAATAATATTGTTATAGTTTTTATGTATTAACAATAATATGATTTGACTGCAACCATATAATTCAATCATAGTATATTGCTGTTAGATTATGGTTACCTCAACCATATTTTTTCTTTGCGTGTGTATATAAAATACATTCAAATGCATGTTGTGTATAATATTCAAAAGCTTTAAATTGTTTCTATGTATGAATAAATAAGTTTTTATATAAAGCCAACAACCAACCCGCCTTTATATGTAAGAGGTGGGGTCTTTTTTATGTTGAAAATCAGATTAAAAAAAAAATATATAACACAGACCAAATAATGGCCACATTTGTTACATTTAATTTACGAAATACTCGTAATACCATAAATTTAAAATACAACATAATATAATTTTACGACAAACATTTTTTCAAACGAAATTTTGTATCATTTAACTGGCATCATAATAACAATGTCATTTTCTTTTCGATCTCATTAGGCCACTATTTATTTTAGTTTTCAATATCTAAATACATCCATCATAATAAATTTGAAAGTTGTTTAATTTTTTGACAAATCGATTTCTAACTTGAAGAACAAACAAGAAAAAAAATTTAATCCAACAGCGATAAAAATCTAACACGTCTTTGACAAGACAGCAAATGTCCACTGTATGACTAATTATTTAGGTATTTCAAACAGCGGTAAGTAAGTATTCAAATAATATGATATGTACAATAAAATTTAAAAAATTACGTTTATAACCTTGGACTCAGGGTTGGGAAACAAAAAAAAATATATATATTTTTTTTAAATAAAATTTCTGATGGTTGCTTTCGGCGAACAAGTAAATATGAATGCAAGGCAGTTCACACAATCACACTTTTAATTTTTTTAATTATTGTTTGCCTGTTCTGTCTTATTTACTTATAACTTCTTACTTTGATAAATGGCATTTTCTTCTTTCAAAACTTCGATCAATTCTGTTAATAGCCGTTTGAAAATACTTGTTATTTGTGCGAGCAAATAATAACCCCATTAACCTGTAACAAGACGTCGTGCACGTACAAATCAGGCGCACAAATTGTACGTAGAGTATATTCGCAATTTGGCAATGAGTCCCTACCAGGGTTGTCAGATATGGCGATGTCTTTGTTGTAAGAGTAGTTTCAAAAATAAGTTCTAATAAAACTCGTCTGCAAGAAACTAAAACAATTTAATTTTGGTGATTTTTCTTATATTAATAATAGTTATTAATGCGTTTTGAATCTAGATAAGAAAAATTCACGAGTTATAAAAGTTTTGGCGATTTTATTTCTAATTTTTAAAATTTTTATTAATATTAATTTTTTTTTTAAATCTCTTATATAAAAACAAATTAATTATCAAACATTTGATGAGAAAAACTACCTAAAATTGATTTTGGCGTTTTTTAAAATAAATTTGGCGAAATAGGTAGGAAAAAATCTGACAACTCTAGTACCAGCAGTTTTATATATATATTTTTTTTAATTTCAATAATTTTTTAAGACACAATCATATCAGTTATTATTATTTTTGCGACGTGAATTTAGCTCTCAAAAGGTTGTCTTAATTCCAACTCATAAATATATGCCACATAAACTCATAAGCATTCCGTAACTCTCATATAAATATGAGTATGAAGCAACAAATGCTAAAACTACGGCAAATTGAATTTTCAAGGCATGGCCAACCTTACCCGCTTACGCAAGACGAATCCACTTTTGCAGGTCTGAACCGACAAGGTGACCGCTTGTAATTTAAATATCCCTCAACACACATTTTTCAGTAAATTTTTTTTTTTTTTTTTTTTACATCACAGCTATGAACTTCTCAACGTGAATTGAGGTGAGTCTACTTCATATGAATTTGCCTTGAGTTACACCCAAAAACTCGATTTTATAGACTTTCAACAAGACAGCTTTACCTTCAAATAATTCCGGAGTAAGGCTGCTGGACTCATTTAATACTTTGGAGGTCTACCAAAGGGCCTACCGAAATTGGTTGAAATAAAACTTAAAAACTAATGAAGGAGAGCTAAAGTCGTTATTAAGAAAACTAAAGCGAGGATTAATACAAATATTTTTAAATTTAATTTTTTTAACTTCCCGCTATAGGAAGTACTTATTTGACCGCGATTTTCGAAAATCGAGTTGTTTATCATATGACGACGCTTTGATGTTCTGGGAGTATATTTTGACTATTTTCGCTATGATGTATACATGTGTGTATGTAAGTGTAAACATTTCCTATTTTCAGAACTGGTCAATATATCGGACGCAAAATCACAGCATTCGAAAGATGTCGAACTGACTCAAATGTCGTTAGATAGTGAATCGATTCTGTTCGGTATATGTCGAAATTTTTCGAAAATAATATATTTCAAAAAACTGTTTTTTTATACAAATTAAGTTTGATTCAACTAAAATGAATTTTAATCAAGAACACTGAACTGAAGACCGACTAAGAATTTATTTCTGATTAAAAACTGTTTCTTTTAACAAATTTTAAACTACGCTTAGTACGCTTTCATACTTGGCAAACATTGGGTTAAAAAAGCGTAACCACTAAATACTAATGAAAAATCTTCAGATTCAGACACTTGCTTATTAAATTAAACAGTTTCCAGTTATATTGGATTTTATAACATTGTTATTAATTATGTATGAAACTTTTTTTTTTAATAAATATTTGTCTGATTCAAAGGTTCCCTGATAATATGCATTAGCAACAGTGAAATGCGCATAGGATCCAGCTAAACCCCTCAATAATCAATTTCAATGTATTTTTAATAAAAAAATATTTTACTTAATAAGTAAAATATTAATTTGGAATTATTAGTGCGTTTAAAAAATTTTAAACTTGAATTTGAAATTCATTTTAGGAAAATATTGTATGGAAAATCTGAAATAAAATACATTTAAAATTCGTTTCAAATTTTATGAATTTGGGGGTTAATATTTAAACCAGGACATTTAGTATAAAATATGCCTAAAATCCTCTCTCATTTTTTTTTCAACTACAAACTGCTGCAGGAAGCTCAAGAATAAAATTATTAAGAAAATAAGTTGTAAAATTTAAGAAGATTGTACAACTTCACTATTTCTCCCCCATATGTCGAGATGTTCTATCTCTCCCTTGACACTAAGAGACAATAAACTTGCAACATATGTTGCAAAATCAAATATAAAAATTACCAAACAATTTTAAAAACAAATCTGTGTCAACAATTTAATGCCATAAATCAAATTATCTCAATTATTTGCACGCTATTAATTTTGTTTTATTATTTCATTTCACTTTTTTATTATATTATTATAATTCTGGAAACAATATTTTTGAAGGAAAAATACACAAACTGTGAGTGAGTGTGTGTATCTGTATCTTTTTTAAGGCGCTTCAGTTGCACATGCATGAATGATGGTATTTAATGTTGCCACAACCTCAAATATATAAAAATATGTTGTTCGTTTAAGCGAGTAACATTTTTGGCTCACAGCAATCAATGTACCAGCCAGACCTTTTTCGTAACCCTCTTAAGCAAAGTTTCCAGCAGAAGATATAAAATAATTTAATTTCTTGGATTTTTGAGTTTAAAGTTGAATTTGTATTCACAAGGATCATTAAATAATTTCCTTTGCAGCGGGTGGTGGTGGTGATGTTGTTTTAGTTTTTTGGGCGGCAGTGGATTTGTTTATTTTTTTTATCTATTTTTTTTTTTTTTTTTTTTGTTAGGAAAATATTAAAAAAGGCTGATGCAAATAATTTATTGATTTCATTTTCTAATGAAATAAATATTATTTTTATGAACGAATAATAAAGCAATTAAGGTTTCAGTAAATTTTGTGAAAGTCTTTTGTGAATTATTTTGCTATTTATCATTAGTTTTGATTACAATTTTGCATTATTTGAGGTTTTTGGCTAAAATCTGTTTTGTCAAAATATCTTTATACATTCATACATACGTACGTACGTACATTTTTGGGTATGTGCATATACAGTATGTCACGAATGACTTTGCACATTGAAAATATTTAAGCATTTGGAAATTTATTAATAAAAATTTTATATTGTTTTTGTTGCATACTTTTTAGGCTCATATTTTTATAAATATCTCGTATTTATAATACTTGATACTTACTACTTTTGGCAATATATTTCACGAAAAATTTTAGATTTTTTCGAAGATTTGGATATGTTCATATGTGTGTATATGTATATATTTCATAACATAAGAGCGTGACAGGGGGTCGGAAGGAAATTTGCCGCATTCAAAAGATGTTGACCAAACTTAGATTTCGTAAAATAGTGAATCATCGGTTCAAAACTGTGAAAAAACAGACATTCACTGACATTTATTTAATTGAAAACTGTACGAGATAATGCAAATTCGACCAAAATCATTTCAATAGTTCTGGAGATATTGTGGTAGAAATTTTGCAAAAAAGAATTGTGTTTAATACTCTGTAATTTCGTTTCCCATAGTTTTTATTAAATAAATGAACACACATCTTGATGTATATTAAAAGACTTCAAAATATGTATAAAGAATTAATTTTTAAAATAATTTTTGTATCTATTTCTCCAAAATTTCTTGACAAACCGATTTTCAATGCACAATAATTGTTTGAATTTAAAAATTAGCTGGAAGTGTAATTTTTGGCTGAAAACGCTTGTTTTGGTGGAAGATTACGCAATTAATACACATAAAGTATGAAATAATTCTTTCTGCCAAAAAAAAGCCGACTTCAATGCAAAGATCTGATAGAAGAAGTACGTGAAATACAAAATTAAATTTTAATGGGCGTACCTCGGCCCATTTTTAAAATGCAAGATTGTGTGTTTTTCAGAGCTCAGGGTGTGTGGTAAGTCTTGTAAAAATTAGTACAGTAAAACCAATTAAAACAAAATATTAAATTTTAATAGGCGTGACTCCGTCCATTTTTTTAAATGGAGCATTGTGTCTTTTTTAGAGCTCAAAGTATGCGATTAGTTTCGTAAAAATCAGTTAGGCGTGTCTCCGCCCACTTTTTTCAAATGGAACCAAAGAGAAGCTATACCCTCTCCGACAAAAAAAAAAGAATTTTTACAATTGCTCTAAAATGTACAGAGTTATGAAATAATACCCCCAAAAAAATATAAGCAAATTTCTAACCTCCTCCTTTTTTTGGAGTCGGTTAAAAATATAGTTTGTTTTTGAGTTCCCGGAAATTCCCAAAAAAAAATCGCAAAATCCCAAAAATGGGATTTTCAGTATTTTTGCTGTATTTTCCTTATCTCTCGCCGGGTGCAGATAATATTTTTGGAAATATTTAAAAACGTGTTAAGTCTAATGTCTTATTAGCTTTAGAATTTGAGAAAAAATGCCTTAAATTTGATATTTATATCAAAAATAGGTTTATTTCGAGATGATCTGGTTCCTTGAGTAACAAAAATTTTTAACAAAAAATTTCTTAGTAATATATCTTATAGTATTACGTTTTGAATAACTAAAAATATGGGGTGGATATTTAAACAAAAATGTATAATAGCGAAATAATTAACCCACTTGTTTTTGAAAAAAAAAACAGCGAAATAGACTGTTTTCAAAATTTTTATTTAAATTGTGTACCACTTTTGAATTAATTGTAGATCATTTTATTCTTACTTCGTAATAAGTTTTCTTTTCTAAATCGAAGAAGATTTGACTTCTCCATTAACAGAACAGTGGAACAAAATTGGTAAAAAGGCCAAAACTTTGATTTTTTTTTCGAATATTTCCTAAAATGTAAGCAAGAACCCATAAATGTTGCAGACTTTTTTAGGTCTTGGATAGAAAAAAAATACACTTGCAAAAAATCTTTTTTATCAGATCAAAGACATCAACATCGTATCGGTTTTAATTTTTCATTAACCCAAGCTTACCCACTTTGGTACTTTGTGGCTCCGCCCCACTTTAAAAATATATAATTTAATCCCTTTAGAAACTGCAGAAGTATTTCCATTTTTTTTACAAAACCCCCCACTATGTATCGGGTACTTTAGGCCCCACCAGGCACCAGATGGCACCGACGGATGGAGCTACAAAATTAAGACCGTATTTGACATGACACCAAACCTTATATTCTGAACAGCACATAAACATATTAAGAATTAAAACAAAATCCCATACAAGCTTAAACTGCCACCAGTCTAATAAACACTTTTATATTTTTCTCAAAGTGAAAACTAATTCTTTACATACTGTAGTTATGCAAGCTTTTTTTTGTGGGAACTCCTAACGACTCAGCCGAAATCTTTAAAGAAAAGTCTATGCAGCGAAAAATAACAAACATTTATAAACAACTTAATTTCCAATATAACCGTGACATTGTACTAATAACATTGAAGGGAAAATTGTCATCCAATGGGAGAAACTACTTGAAAGTATTCGCCAGAGAGCCTGTTTGCTTGAGTTATTGTATTTAAACACACAGCGACCAGCTGTAGAGATATTCTCATGCAAACAAACACTCGTTATTTGCAGCTTTCCTATACCACCTCAACTCATTAGCATTCTACTAACTACTTGTGTTTTTAAAACGAACTTTGTATTTAAATTCCCAAAAAATAAAAAATAAAAAATATGAAATATTTGTGGCGTTTAAATACTCTTGTTTAAAAGACGTTGAGCTTATAAAGCTGCTGCTGCTGCTGTGTTTTGTTTGTATCAGATCTCGTCATTTGATATTCACATTTTAGAGATCTGATGGCTTTGAAATTTAATTGGGGTATGTAGCGGTACTTGGTCTCTTTGTTTATAAAAATTAACGGTACTGGCATGGCGCAGCGTTAACAACCAAACAAACTGGCCAACTATATCGTATCTTGTATTTTATAAATACAAATATCTGCATATTTATGTCGCATTGTTTTCTCTAAAATGAAAAGAATAAGAATAAAACAAATTTTATACACATAAAGCAAAACAAAAAAAAAAAAAGAATGAAGCAGAGGAAATTTTAAATAAAAAACAACAGTCAATTCGTATTTGAGAAATATCATAAACTGTGTCTAAATTAGTTTAAACTAATAAATTGTCGTCTCAAACGTATCTATCGGTTCACGAGCAAGCTGTATAGAGATCAAACCAGTTTCAAATATTATTAGTAAAGAATCTTAAGCCAGTCGTAAGTGTGTGTGTGTGTGTGTGTGTGTCTATTTTTATGGTCTTAATATCTCTGCATTAGTTCTTTTATATTTGCTTTTCAGCTCATGTATTTTGTTTTTTTTTTTAATTTAATTTCTTAAATTTTATGCGTTTTTTCGTGTTTCAGTGACCAAAACAAAAAATGAACATAAATATAAACAATTATTTCATTAACACCTCATTTCTTAACATTAACACCAACCGGCCAACTAACCAACCAACCAACCAACAAACAAACCAACTAGTGGCTAATGTTCATCTTAATGTTCAGTTTTGATGAAGATGCTTAAGCAATAATGCTCCCCCCCCCCCCCCCCCTTAACAACAAACAACAACCCGACAAGATGTAAAGAAAAGAAAAGAAAAAAAAACTTTATCTACATAAAGCTCCATAAGTTATGCATAACTTATTTAAATGATCAAATTAATTTGCCATAAATACAAATAAAAGATATCTTTGTTTTTCCATTTGCTCTTCCAAGCACTATCGCTTTTTTATTGATTAAATGATGACTGCCTCGTCAACTAATTCAAAAAAAAAAAAAAAATAATAATCTGGTCAAGTTAGCTTTTGCACTACGGTCTACCGAATAGTTTATTTGTAATTCGTATTCATAAAATTTTATATTTTCCATGTGGCTTAATTTTCAGTCATGCATGCCAATCATGTGTTAGAATTGTTCGCTCTTTAAATTTTATTTCAGTTTCGCTATTTTATCAAGGTAGCTTGCGGATATAACCTGTCTCCTCAAATTTGTAATGCGTTCTGCTCTGTGGTTGGGGAGTTTAGTAAAATATAGGAAATAGATTTCGTTTGGCAGATCGTCAGCCAACAGTCCACTGTATGCAAATGCCTAACAAATGTCTACACTGAAAGAATTTCCTTTGTGGAGTCAATAGCAAATTAAGGTTAGTTTTTTCAACAGAATGGGTGATCACAAGCAAGTCCGGATAACAACGATAGCTATTCAATGAATTCGGATTATGGCTTACTTGTATTAAATCTCATTTTATGAAAAGTTTAGGTAGCAGATTCATAGTTTCAAGGTTGAAACTATGCATTTTAATTCATTACTCGCATTCGTCTTAAAACCAAAATTATATTATACCAAATATACACAAGTGTTGTTGTTTTTTTTTCTAGCATTCCCACAACTGATTTCTTCAACCCTTGAACATGAAATAAATATTAAATTACAACTTTAGCAAAAACGAGGAAAAATAAATGATCAAATTTCTGTAGTGTTTTATTTAATAGATGGTTTATTGGTAAAACCTCAAAGTACCATACTCAAGTACAGAATTAAACCCACACACACATACATACACATATACTCATGTAGTAATAATTATATTTCTAGTAATTGCGTGTATTTGGATGAAAATTTATATTTTGATATTCTGGCAAGCAAGCAAACAAGCGACCACCACCCCATTTAATGCATTTAATAAAAATCTCGATCCATTTAAAATTAAACAGCAGCAGCAGGAGCAGTAAAAGTAGGAAAATAAAGAAAATCACAATTAAAACTCACAACAATTTGATTGACTGACATGTCGTTGACTCGATGTCAATTAATCTAAACTACATGCGCAATAATCAACATCCGTAAATTTTTTTCGCACAAAATACATACACACACACATACACATACACATACTCACTCATATGCCTGATATGCATACCAAAAAAAAAAAAAAAACTTAGGGAAATGTTATAAAATTGTCGTTGAAGTTGGTCGCCGTCGCCGGCGTCGCCATCATCGTTCGCTTGTTGGTTTTAGCAGCCGGCTGTTTGACGAACGTATGACTGACTGATTTAGTGACAGGACGGGTGGACCGATTTATTTCAAGCCAGTGAGTTGTTGTATTTATTCTAATTATTATTGCCTCGCATATGAACGAACATACATATTTCAATTTACACATATTTCGAAGGTTTGAAATCAAGCAAACCGGAGAAAGATTATGAACCCTGATACTACGAAGCAATCAAAAGAAAATCTGAAATTAATCGCTACCATAGACATGAAAAATTGTCAGCTATTAACATATTTAATTTCAGAAAAATACAAACAACAAATAAAATTTAGTTATTTTTAATTAATGAAATTTTTATAAAACTTTTAATAAATTTAATTTTTAAATAAAATAAATTCAAATTAAATTTAATTTATTAAATTCTTAAAGAAAAGTTTTACTGATGCCAATCACTTTGTAATTAATTTTTTAGTTTTTTTTTTTAATTAAAGGTGTTAATAAGATAACAATTTGCTCTGCGCCGTCGTCTAAAATAATGTGACTTTTTAACGTTACATTAAGCTAACAAAAAAAAATTATTTGCCATAAAACAAAGTCGAACTTCATCTGAAAAACTTTCTTTAATTATTTCTTTTTTACAAATTAAAATAACTATTTTAGCCAGCCGATGGTTCTCATTCGAAAGGCGTTAAAATGTTATATGTATGTATATTATAAAAAGTCAGTAATATTTATTATTGAAATAGCTTAGCGCTACTAGCGAAAATTTAATGAAAGAGAAAATAAATTAGTATGAGAAAAGCTTATGGTTAAAAAGGTAAATAAGACAAATGATGCAAACGTACACGTTCTATGATTAATGTTTTTTATAGGAATTGTTAAAATTTAAGTTTAAAAACCTTTTTTTAACGCACTAATAATCCCAAATCATTATCTTACTTATTAAGTAAAATATTTTTCTATTAAAAATACATTGAAATTGATTATTGAGGGATTTAGCTGGATCCTATGCGCATTTCACTGTTGCTAATGCAGATCATCAATGAATGTTTACACAAAGTTTCTTAGAACAACTAGAGTTGTTATGTTATAAACTTTCATTTAAACAAATGAGAAGCTCAATGACTTGAAAAAAGACAACGGAAAAAGGATGAAAGTTCAATTGTAAGCGATTGGTGTTCATCCAAAAATGTGGTCACTAAATTTAAACGCAACCTTGCTTTCAATTCCACAAGAAGAATTTCTGCTGTTAACCAACTCTTTAAAGAGGTTCCTTCAGAATCTCTGGTTTCTCTAATAAGCACAAGACTCTAAATTGCAGCTGATGTATTCCTGGAGTTTTCATACTACGTGACACTCGTAACCTTTTCTAAAAAGTTTTCTTTTACGAAAAGTAAGTATTTCTTAAAATCAACAATATGTTAAAAAAAATTCTCAAAAAGGAATAATCTAGATTCTACTTGAATGCCTGCAGCCACTTCAAGCAATTTCTTCACCAAAATAATGAAATAATTGTATGCGCTCAACGAAAATTTTGCAGAATATATCCTGAGATTTGTAAGGTCACACCCGTCACAGCTTCTGATGTCTAGTCTGAGCAGAAATTATATTTTGCAGCGTCTACCTATTATTAAATCTTTTTAAGATTAAAATATTTGGTAATAACATCATTTTTTATATTATAAATTTAGGCCATATTCATAAAAAATAATTTTGATTTATAGGAAGTTTATACAGCAGTTTTTCCTCCAAAATTTGTTTCATAGAACCTTTGCAAAACAAAATTACTTTCTATGAATGAGGCAGTTAAAATTTTTTATTTATTACAAAAACTCAAAAAATATATCAAGGTCACACCCGTTACAATATAAATACCCATACCGCTCATTTACTTCTATAGTGTCATAACTCAAAAAATGCGTTTTTTTAACTAATAATGCAAAATAATTCGGCATTTTGTATTTTATCTTGTGTAAAAATTTCATATAAATAGCTTCTGCTGCCACCTCGTGAGAGAAAAATATTTTTTTATTTCTTCATTGAGTATGTAAATTGAAAGCTTTAAACATGTTTTATGTAAAACTAGTTTTTGTGAGTTGTGATACTATTGAAGTGAATGAGCGATATGTAAGAACAATCACTGCGAATCTTTTAAACAAGGAATTTAATTTGACCAATTTTTAACAAATATTATGGAAATAACTTTTAATTCTATAACTTAAAGGAGGAAGACTGAGTTGTGGTATAAGTTGCCATATCCCATTAGGACACTACAGACTTGGTATTTGTAAGGGATAAAATTAGTGAAGCATCGTGCAGAAGGATATAAGAAGGAACGTTTCTTTAATTTAAAATCTTGCGGGATCTTGCAACACGGCAACGCTCCAATTCATACGGCCAGAGCTGTTAATCAGTAACTTCATGAGATTAAATAGAAATTTTAAATTGCCCTGAATATTGTCCGAATCTAAGCTCAATGGAAAATGTGTGGGCGTGGTTTAAGGCCACTAAGAGCTTTTGGGCGTCCCTTTGTTTTTTAAATTCAAAGTGAAACTCTGTGATTTGTGTGTTTTTACCACCAGAATTTCCGAGTTAACTTCGAATCTCATTTTTGAAAGTTATATTCTAGATATTGTAAAAATTAAATCATTAATTTGAACTTCATTGATTCGCTTCAAATTTCTTTTATTTATTTTTTACTTCTCTAACTTATCCCAGTCCTTCTTCCTAAATGCAATAGTATGTAGGTTTAACAAACTGAAAGTGGATTTTAATTTTATATATTATTGATGTTGCTGTGATCAAGCTGATGCTGAGGCTGATGTTTAAAACTCTCTAAAGGGGTGGCAAATCATGTATGTTGTTTTGATTGTTGCTGGAATACGCTGCGTTACCACCGAATCGACAACATTAACAGCAGGGGTGGATTTATGTATTTTACGTGTGCCCTGAACTAAAGAGCAAATTCTAGCTAAGCTTTAAGGGCAGAAATAATGTATTTTAGATGCTTACAAGCAGTTTAAGTTAAAAAACAAGGTGGGCGCTCCATAAACGTCAATAGTGTGCTTGTGTTTAAGCAGAATGCCAACTACTCGAGTTACGCCACAGACTTACACAACATTGTGGCAGCTGTACATGGCACTAATGCGAATTATTCAACACGTTACTCAAATATATGCCAAACAACAACAATATTAACAACAACAGCAATAAAAAATACATACTCTAACATTTGTAAGCAGGGCAACAAAAGTGAGTACTACTGACTGTAAGTAATTCAAGGCATACGAATGCGAATACGAATTTAAAGGTCTGTCTGCGTACACGCTACGGATTTCCGTGCGCAAAATATACAACAATAAAAAAAGGGATTTTCTTACGCCTCAATAGAGTGAGAATTTTATGGGATTAACAGAAGGATGGTGCATTTGATTGTTCCCACGCCTGTTTGCTGTAACTGACTGACTGGCTGACTGACAATAAAAACTCCATTACGCCCGAGCAATTACATAATTAAATGATGAGATGTGTCTGATGGGTTAACCATATTACGGTAAATGTTTTTTTTAATCATTCAATCTGGATCGCTGCTGCTGCTTGACTCACTCACTCATCGCCACAAGGCTTTTCTCACATGGCTCCTCAATTTTGCTTCTTTAAATTGAGTGTCAATTTTGCCAATTGAAAGTAAAAGTTAAACGATCTTTAGCCCAAAGTCACGCAATCGCCAATGAATACGGTCGATCCAGCTTAATGCTGTTACTCGTTTTGCAAATGCTGTTAAGCTTTAAGTGCGAGAGTGTTATTGGCAGCTTTAGTTTTTTTTTTTGACGTTCTTATTATTTTGCCTTTTTAACATGGCCCTCGTTGGAATCCTTTAAGCGGTCGGTGCTTGGCATTAATGGCCCACAATTAGCAATGCTTATTATGTTTGAATTTTCAACATTTTCTTTGTGCTCTCTTAAACGTTTTGTTTGCCTGCCTGCGTCTGTTGGTTGGCATGTCGTGGGAGTATTTTTGAGCTTCTGTTGCTGGCTACTGTTAAAGATGAGTTGGAAGACAGCAACAACAAATATCAGTGTCATAATGCAAGAAAATAAGGCAACAACAAATAAATCTTGAAGCGAACTTTACAACAAGAACAATTCCTTGGCAGTTCATTCTTTTTTACATTCTCTTATATTTTGTTTGTTTTTTTTTTTTTTGTTTTGCAAACGATAAATGCCTTTTTGGTTTTTGTTTCAAACTTGTTAAAACTTTTTAAACAGGGTGTCATTAAGCGTGCAATATTCAAAGTATATTTTAGTGAAGAAAGAAAAAAAGGAGTCATGTTGTAAAAACGAATATTTCTGTTTATCGTTGTTAGATCGTGACTTGGCGCTTGCCAATGGTGTTAAACACTACTCCATGTGAAACAGAACTGCTGCTGCTGTCTGTCTGTCTGTCTATCTGTCTGTCTGTCCAACTCTGTCTGCTCCTTGTGAGCAATTTTAAGCGTGTTGTTCTTTTTAACTTGTACGAAGCTTCTGCAAATGATCAAATTTCATTTGCAGTATCAGCACGAAGGAACAAACAAAAATATATGTACATAAAAACAAAATATATTTATGATTTTAACATTTTAGTGGGACAAAGACGTATGTATACCTCTTAAACTTGCGTTAACTTGTTCTTAACTCTTATTTTAAATAGCATAAGCATGTCAAAATTATTAAGAAACTCATAATTCAAGAGATTATCATTAAAACCGGTGGGAGGACAATACGTATGTGAAATATTTGTATTAAAAAAAAAGGGAAATAAATTAAAAGGAATAAGGAATAAAGAATTCATATACGCACTCTCTGTCACGCAGGCGACTAACTGACCAACTAACTCACTGGCTCACTGTCCGACTGACTGACTGATTATTTGTTGTTAGATTAAGTCAAAATATTTAACTGTGGGTTCACGCAATAATCTTCTTCTTTTTTCTCTTGGGTCCAGGTCATTGCAGAGACATAAAAGCGAAACTGTTTTACTTTAATCATTATTTAAGGATTAGTTGTTTACAAGACAATACTTGAAAATAATATTGTTGACAATCAATGAGGACTGAATTAAGGTGGTTTGAGTCCTACTGCCGGCTGCCTGACTGCCCACTTTAAGCAGCAGTAAATTGACAACTTATTAAAAAAAAAAAAACATTTGCTTACGCATTAGCTCTAAAATAATGTCTTTAAAGAAAATTACAATAACAAAAACTTTTCAAATTGAAAAAAATATATATATTTTTTAGGAAATGTAGATCAATGATTTTATGACACTATCAGAGGCACAACTCACAAAAAACTTGCCAAAATAGTTGGCGAAAAAATGTTACAAGCTATACAATACTCCCCCCAAGCAGAGTGGCATTGAAAATTCAAAATTTGATTTTTATACCATCCCAGGCAGAATATTGTAACACTTAGAATGAAACTGATACACGCCCCATTAAGCTCAAAGTAACAATTTTTCAAAATTGAACGATTTACCAGCATTTGACAAATATCTTAAATTACAAAAAAAAACAAGTTTTGTAAATACAATTACTTTTTTGTCATATGAAATAAATATTTAATTGATTTTGAACCTACAATGATTTTTGCACATATATAATTACGAAATTGTAAGTAAAGAAAAAAATTTAAAAAGGAAAAACTAAGGAAACTCAGAAAAATACATTTCCACAGGAATGTCTGCTTTTTGTAGCGTGCGACACCAAGCAAATATGCTTGTTTTTTTTTCAAAGAAAACTAAACTTTCTTTTACTTTTTTATATCCATATATACTTTTTTATGCTCTACATTAGGTAAAATTTTAAGATAAATCAAGTCATGTTCTTCAAAAATACTAGTTTAATTGCTTGCTGTCACACGCGACAAAAATGTGAGAAATGCCCATATGTGCATCAACAAATAGTTAATTTTTTGTTGTTAGATTTCAAATGTATTTCAATTAAAGTTATTATTATATTAACAATGTGAATTGTTGAGTTTCCAAACAAATTTCGATTATTATAGTTGTTAAATTAACAATATTTTTTATCAACCCTTGAAACGATTTTTTGATTGTCTGCGTGTAACAGTAAATGTCTTTGGGCGAAATCGAACCGGCAACCTCTGGAGTAATAGACTAACGTACTAATCTCTCAGCTAAATGGCAACTTGTTATTAAATACACAGACAAACATATTGCTACAATAATCAATTTTAATTGAAAATAAAACCAAAAATTCATTAAAAACGTATTTAAGTCAATTAAACTTTTGCTTAAAAATAAAATATTTTTGCAATAAACAAAAAAAAATGTATTTAAGTCAATGAAACATTTGTTTAAAAATTTTATTAATTACAAAATTCTGTGGCAATAAGGAAAAAGTGCTTAAGTCATATTTTACTGTTTTGCAGGAGAGCACTTTTAAGCGTTCAAGTCGATTTTCAGAAATTTATCTCTTTTACAGTTAATTTGGGAAATTCTCTGTTAAACTTAATTTAACACTATAACTAATACATTTAAGTTGAAATAAATCAAAGTATAAACTCAATTAAGCTATTATTCCAAATGAGATGAGAATTCTAAAAAAGATAAGTCCCAAGTCATAGTGCTATAACTTCCTGAAAAATCACACAAATTGATTGAGATTTTGACCAGAAGTACTTTAAAATATGCAAATTACGGAGATACCATTAACTCAAAATCAGCTTATCTCGACTTAAGCATTTTTTCCTTTTTGCCACAGAGTTTAATTGACTCAATAAGTTACTTATTAAAAAAATAAGTAATAATAATAATAATAATAATAATAATAACAAATAATTATTTTTACACATATTTCATTGGCAATCATCACACTTTGAATATCTCCTGCAGCCAAATAGTTTCCTTTATTTTCTCACAACAACAACCATTTCAAGTAGGCAGTGAAATTGCGTCTTATCAAACATACATAATGTTCTTTAATTTGGTTACGCATCCTTATGACGTTCTTCTGAATATTCCTCTTTACAAATAAAATCACACATACATACGCACGTTTGCAAACACACAGACGTACTCCACATACGAAAAGTAAATTTTTTTAAGCATAACAAACGCAACGAATTGTTAAATGATGGATTGAAAAAAATAAAAGTTTAGAGTTAGATCCCTTCGCCAGCCACTCAGTGAGTCAGACGGTTTGCGTTACTAGTGAAAACAGCTTTGCTGTAACTCTGGGATGAAAATTCGTCACAACGACGTTACGCTTCATAATCGATTTGTCAATATTTATGGCAATACTCAGAATATAAGTGACACACAGTGAGAGAGAGAGAGAGAGAGAGAGAGAGAAAGAGAGGAAGCGTTTGCAGGAGACTGAATAAATATTCATGAATCATGATGATCTAGTCCATGGTCTGTCTGTCTGCCTGATAAAATTATGTATATTTTCTATCCATAAATTTAATTATGTAAACAACTATTTTGACATGTTTTGGTTGAAAAGTTAGTTTTATGGGTGGTTTAATTTCATTTCATATAACATTTATGTTGAAGGGGAGAGTTGATAATTTTTTTTTCATATAAACCAAATAGCGCTTGAATTTTTTCCAGCATCTGCATTGATTCCCAGACTTAAGAGTACTTTAAATTTGTTTAAACTTTTTATGGTTTTAAACATATTGTTTCTGTTTTTTTTTTCTTGCCACCATAATTATAGTTATTTATAAGCGTCATTTTGGCAATATGACATTTTAAGTGCACATGTTTATTACAAGGATTACAAGGATTTTAAAGAAATCAACAAGCCCCCTTGCCATTTATGGTTAATGATATGTTTGCGGAATATTAAAAAAAGAGTTTTATTAATTTGCACAGTACAACAAACAAAAAATATTGAACGACCGTTTCGGGGGGAGGACGGTAAACTATCGGTGTTTTTGAAAGTTTATTTCTCAACATAAACATAAATCTAGTTAATTTAATTATTATCTTCGAACTTCATTTGTTTCTATATTTATGCCTTGAATAGGCTAAAGTTCGTATCGCTTTTTAAGCCAAATTACATGTGTCAGTTGACCACACACAGTGGACCAAACACAGAAGAACGCTGACGATGATGCTTTAGTGGCCTTCGAAAAACGGCTAGCTGTTCCGTTCAACTATGTGTTGTCAGAATATTTACAACTAACTTTGGTGTTATTTGTTCATTAATAATTATCACATGAAATTTGGCTTAAAAAGCGATACGAACTTTAGCCTATTAAAATCATAAATATATAAATATAAATCTTAAAGTCTGTCTGTCATAAAAAGGATGAATATTCAACATTTCCATAAGAAAATTTTCCATTTCCGGAGACAGTCAACTTTTTGTTAAGACAAGTGTGCTGTGACGTATACAGTAATTTTTTATATAAAACAGATATGCTCTGCCTGGCATAGTCAACATTTCTAAAAGAAAAGTGTGCTGTGATTCCTGCAGTCAATTGTTCTATAAAAAAAGTGAGCTGTAACAGGCGCAATAAAGTGTTTTATAATAAAAGTTGAGAAAAGTGTGCTGTGAAGAGCACCGTCAGCTTACACATAACAAAAGTGGCTTCGTCAATATTTCTACAAGACAAAAGAACTTTAACCGGCACCGTAAATTTTTCGGTAAGAAAAGTGTGCTGTGACTGCCACAATGAAGTTTTCTTTAAGAAAAGTGGAGATCAGTGTGCTGTGACGGGCACCGTCAACATTTCGATAAAACAAGTGTGCTTTGACTGACACCGTTAATTTTGCTATAAAAAAGTGTGCTGTGACAGGCCCAATGAAGTTTTCTGTAAGAAAAGTTTGATGTGGAGGGAGAACTGAATTTTTTCTATAGGATTTGTATGCTTTGATAGGCACCATGGACTTTCTGTATGAAAAATGGGCCCTGACGGACACCATTAACCATTATTTTTTATACAAAAAGTGTGCTGTGACAGGTAGAGTCAGTTTTTCTATAAGAAAACTGTTTTGTGAGGGGCACAGTAAATTTTTCTGTAAGAAAAGTGTTCTATGGCGGAACCAATCAACTTGTCTTTAAAACAAAGTGTGTTGTAATGGGCTCAGTCAAATTTTCTACAAAACAAATTACGGTGTGACAGGCACAACGAAGTTTTATATTAGAAAAGAGCGCTGTATATATACATATAACAAAAGTGTGCTTTGATTTTTTTTCTTTAAAATATTTATGCTGTGACGGTCACAGTCAACTTTTCTATAAGAAAAGTGTTTTGTGACGGGCACAGGGAATTTTTCTATAAGAAAAGTTTTCTATGACGGGCACAATTAACAATTTTATAAAAAAAAAGTGCTCAGTGAAAGGAAAAATTACCTGAGACGGGCTTAAACAATTTTATACAAGAAAAGTGTGCTGTGAAGGTAAAATTTAGTTTTCCGTAAGAAAAGTGTACTGTCGCGGTCCCACTAGGGTTGTGCAAAAAAAACAAAATCCATGGTATATGGTATAGGTTCTCACTTCAGCTTAAGAATAACGTCTTTAAGTTCAATTTTATCAAATATTTTCTTGTACAAAACTTAGAAGTTCTGCAGATCATTTCGAAACTTATCTTTAAAATCGTTTACATATCGAGCAATAACCTAAAAAAAGCTTAACCGGCACATTTTTCGGACCTGTTTTTTTTAACGAAACCCGATTATTTACGATAGCTTAAGCTTAGTTTATTTTGGTAGTTATAGCACCATATAGGGCAATGAGAAAAAAAGTCACATTAAACCCAAAACTAAGAAAACTGGAAAAAAATTATTTATTTATGAGATAAATTTCTATAAAAAGTTAATCAAAAATAATTAATTAATCGTTAATTAGTGGCGGTGCGTTGGGTTCCTCTAATAGCTTCATTTTAAATCATTTAATATTCAATATTTAAAATATTACATTGAAAGGCCATACATTTTTTACTCTTACTAAATTCAAGCAGTTTAATTTAATATCTAACCATTTGTCATATGTTAATTACCATTGTGGTTGTGCCATTTTTTAAGCCTTAACTGTATTTCTAATGATACCGTGTGTATTCCAAATAAGTTCAGTATCCAAAGACACATAAATAAATAAGTCAAAGTATGCTTACCACCGGTACATATGTACATACAATGATAAATGGCCATACAAATTTCAGAATTTCTCTCTCAATCACCAGACAGAAGTGAACATAAATTTAAGTTAAGACTTAATCTCGATTTCACAGATGTTCAAAATAAAAAAAAGATTTGTTTTCCAAATCTAATTTAAGCTGTTTTTTTACTTCATTCGTTCTTAATTTAATGAAGTGACGATCGATCGATTCATTTTAATAAATTAAATGCTTAAAAAAAATTAACAGTAAATGTGCTCTACACACCTTTTTTTGAAATGAATTCTTGTGCGTTGTTGTTGTTGTTGTTTTGTTGAAACAAACGTAGACGATTTTTAAGTATTTAGTGGAAATAATAAAAATGTATCTCATGATTTCGAGTGCTGGAGTGGATTTGGATACACACACAGGTGTTTGACCTTGAACGTATTTTGTTTATGCACTGCTGCTGTTGTAGTTTCATTGTATATATTTTTTTTTTAACTTTTAACCAAAAACAAAACTTAAATTTGAATAAATTCAGTTTTTCTTCCATTATATTGATTAAAATTCAAACCGCACATTTAATTTCTACGTCATTTGTGTGTCTGGTATTTTAAATAAAAAAAAACAAATTTACACACGGGCAGCTCAACTGTCATCCAGCTAAAGAGTTTTAGCTTAAAAATTAATACATGGCTTGAAATTTCCACACACACAAAAATAAACAAGAATGTCTAAAAAAATGTTTACTAAATACATAATATTACAAACGGTAGGCAAAAGTCAAACAAAAAATATTTGAACAACCACTCCCTAAAGCAAGCAGCCAGGCAGGCAGACAGACAGGCAGACAGACAGAACTCTTAATTATGAAAGAGTGCAAGTGTGTAATTAGAAAATAAATTCATTCATTCATTGATTCGTCCGGCTAAAAACTTGCATAATTTAAAAAAAAGAAACATTATTTTTCGAAATTTTTTTTTCTTTCTGTTATAAACTTCCTCTTCGTGTCATTTACATATTTGCTGTAACTGAAAGTATTGAATGTAATTCATAAGCATGCAGAGAGCGCTAAGAGTCGTATGATAATATTCCCAAATTTTATTTAATGAAACTATCTATAACGGACTTATGAATTTTAGCTGAAAAATTGTTTAAAACTATTTCAATTTAAGATTTATAAATAGAGAATTTGTATGATGTAAAGAAAAATACGAGGGCGGTCCCAAAACTAGCCGAAATGACTTATAAGTAGCTGCATAGCTTGAAAAAAATTAATTTTGTGAAAAGTGGCAACTTTGCTTGCAGCTCTAAGGCTTCAGATCAGTTAGTTTTTTTTACCTTTGAAATAGATTCTTAGACATTGGTCAACATTAATTAATTAGATCTTAGTCAGTGGCGGATGTACACCTATACCCGTCAGGACAGGGCCTAGAGCGGTAAACCTAAAATAGCGTCAAAACTTAAATGCAAAATAATTGCTCAATTCACAACTTATTGTGGAAGTCGTAGTTCGTACATGGGTTGTTAGTAATTTCAACAAAAACATTGTTTATAAACTTATGTTTACATAGAAATTACCATCAACGTTTATACGGACTACGAACTCCTAATTTATCACAATGGACCCAATTGGGTCTCCGGTGCGGTATAGCACCACTCTCTAACTTAACGACTCCTACAATAGGGTGTGAATTGATAAAATATAAGTTCAACTTAAACTCGAAAATGTATTTAAATGAATACAAGATTTCTATTAAATTTATGAACAATAAAATTATCCAAGAGTGCCTAACGCGGGAGCAGGCCTAAGTCCGCTCTTGTTCTCAGTCCAACTAATTCCAAAGGTGAATTAGATTAAACTCTGCGGGAATCAGCTTCTGCCATTCCATTTTGTATACACAAGTATGTGTATGAATATGATGGTGACTGATGAATAAATATCCTGATTATCATATTTATATTTTTTTATCCGTTTAAATATCCACATCCTGAGTATAAGCACACTCAGACTAATAGTATGTGAGAGTCAATGCGCTTGGTACGCATGTATCTTTTTATTTTTAGTTGGAGAGCATTTTAGTCTTTCGCATAAACGAAATAGAGAAGCTCTTGTATGTTGGAAATGGCTATAGTCATAGATGCTTGAGACAAAATATGTTAGAGTATAGAGTACGAATTGTTTGCACTACAATTATGATTATCAGCAGTTGCTAAAATTAAGACTATTTGCTTATGCATATTTTTTGTATTGAGTACTCATTTTTATTATCTATTGTACGCGCCAGAAACGCCCAAGAAAATCTTCAAAATAGTAGTTTATGATTATTGGCTGGAGCTGCGTGCACTAGCTGAAATGGTAGACATTTTTAAAAGTACTACACATCACATTTTGATCGAAATCTGTTCGCACGATGGTTGTCAAGTTCGCTTACAATAAAACAAAAACAGCATCGTGAAAATGCTTCGATAGAGTATTTGACTATATTTTATCGCAATAAAGCCGAGTTTTTGCCTCGATTCGCAGCCATGGATGAGACATGGGTGCACTACTTCTAATCTGAGATTAAGGAACGGTTAAAGCAATGACTGAAATGGGAAAAACGTGTGAAAAGAATTGAAATAGCATTTCATGTGCTGGTGAGGTCATGGCTTCTATTTGTTTAAGATGTATGTGGGATGGTTTTTATTGATTCTCTTCAAAAAGGAAAAACAACCAACTAATTGCAGCGCTCAAGTGACGGCGACAGCCAAAATCAGTTAAAGTTCGAAATGCTTCATCACTCTCTCTATTCGCGAGACGTACATCCCTCCAAATATTTTCTATTTCAAAGCTATAAAAAATGTGTCGGTGATAAAATATTTGCCAACAATGTATAAGTGGACTCTGCGCAAGACAGGCCTCACAAGAAACAGGCTATCGAAGCTATTGAATATCGAGATGAATGGGGATTATGAAATAAAGAAATTTTTTCAAAATTTTTTGGAATGTTCTTTGTTAGATCGTCTAGTTTTGGAAGTGCACTCGTATTATTATACGAAAATTTTTGGTGGCCAAATATTTTAACGACTTATTAAAAGTAAATAATCACAGTAAAGATCGAGCAATTGGAATTTGAGTCATTATAATTCCATTAATTTTACCAAATCATACACACCATTACAATTTTGTACTGTCAATTACCAGGAATTTTATTCAATTACACATGCAGAAATGCATCTAGTAAACGCTCACAAGAATTACACCACAAAAACACATTTTGAAATGACCAACTGAAAATAAAGAAGACAAAAAAAAACCGTTTGCTAAAACAATCGGATTGAACGAAAAAAAAACCGATGGTGATAATGAAAAATTGAATCATTTCTTTGATTTCAAAATTGATTCTGAGAAAAATACCGGAAAACTTTTACAAATCAAATAACAAGAATTCTAACAAAAGGAAGCAAAAACATGCAATGAAAAATGAAAATGGGAAAAATGTGTGGTGCGGTTAGGCAGTTAAGTGTGTACGTGAATGTACGTGTGTGTGTGTATGTGTGACAGTGCGGGTGTCGTTTGTTGAAAAAGGGTCATCAGGATGATACTTTCTAATCTGTGAGTTGGGTGCTGAATTCCTTATTATTATTATTGTTGCTGTTGTTGTTGTTGTTGTTGTCCTGTTTTGCTAATACACATACATATATATGTATGTATATGTATTATTTATCTTGCTGAGATTGTTATTTAAAATGTTTTTGCTACCAACATCACTATCATCTACCTTGTGATTTTTCAAAATAAAGGTGGTAAATTATGAATACCAAACCAGAGAACAAAAAACTTCTTTTTTAATGTGCACAAAAAAATGAACCAACTACCTGTGTGTTTTGTTGAATAACAACAAGAACAACAACAAAATGTTTTAGCAACAACTACAAAATAATAACAGATTTATTTTTGCAGCAAACTAGGACTGAGTTTAGTTCCATGTATACATTCTGTCTGAGTTTAAGATTTGTTATTTTGGCCAATTTTTTTCTATTTTCATTTCTTTTGTGAGTTAGTTTCCCTTTTCATATTTTGTTTTTAGCTGGTAAATGATGAAATGATTTTTAGTAGAGATGTACAAATGTCGTGATTTTATCATGTCACGCGTGACTCACGTATGATCGTGATCAAATTTATAATTAATCACGCGTGAGTGCGTGAGCGTGACTTAAAAATAAATTACTCGTGCGTGATCGTGCGTGAGCTATTTTTAATAATCACACATGAATTATCACGCTCTCACGAGATATTATTCCTGAATAGGTGATTATCAATATACTATACCATTTTGCACATGCTACGATGCAAGACCATTTGCACAAGATTGTGTATTGGGCTATTGTTATAATTTTTTCAGGCGTAGTAAACTGGCTCATATGAAATTCAAACATACCAATGTAGAAAAGTAAAATTATTTTAATATATTTTTTATGGTATACAGTTATATTTTCCAGAAAAACTACGCGTGCATCCGCATTTATGACAAGGCATTCTTAAATTTTAGCTAAAAATTAATAAAACTATCTACATAATAAAATCTAATAGTTAAAACTTTCAAAATCTACCGTCACAACTTTTTATAACCGTTTAAACACAAAAAATATTTCTAAAATTTACTATTTTATGATATTGTTGAATGTAGGGCCCATGTCCGAAATATAAAGTAATTGACTCTAAGCACATTTTTAATGTATTGTCTTTAGCGCTATGTAATTAAAAAACTAAAAATGTATTAAACAAAGTTTTTGACAAAACTGAAAATAATGAAAAACATGCCTTTTTCAGGGAAATTTTAAAATTTGGATTTTTTAGCCTTTACCCGATTTCACAAATGAATGTGTTAATAAATTTTTTTCCTGTTTTTATTTAAAATTTTGTCAAAAATTTAATGCTATCCTTTAACCTAAAATCCAACAATGAACTAAAAAGTAATAGGGAAAACACTAAAAAAGGTCAAGCCAAAAAATTTTTTTGACTTAAGTATAAAATATCTTATGAGAAACACATCTTGGGTAATTATTTCTTAAGAATTTCAAGTTTATGTCAAAATGCTTTATCCGGTAAAAAATCGGATAATTTTTAAAAAAGTTACAAGCCTCAGAAATTTTTTTGAGTCCCAGGTAGTCAACTTTGGACCGCTGTAACTCATGTCCAGCTCAAGCCAAAAGGCTATCATGACATGTGTTATAAAGCCTAAGTCATCCTCTATGGATGTTAGGAGTTTCATATAAATCCAATCAGTAGTTTAGAAGTTCCAGATTTATTGTCATTTCTTTGTAAAAGTCCCTACTGTGAAATGTAAATTTTACATACACACGTGCATAAATACATATGTATGTGTAAAAACCTATTTTTCAACTTAAAAAAGATACAAATTAGATTACATAATTTTTCGTGAGCGTGCGTGATCGTGATAAGTTGTAAATCACTCGCGCGTGATTAAGAATATTTTGTTCGTGAGCGTGCGTGATCGTGAAAATTTTCAATATCATTCGTGCGTGAAAGTGCGTGAGTAAAATATTTTTCTGCGTGAGCGTGCGTGTCGTGAGTCAAAAAACGCTCACGTGCACATCTCTAATTTTTAGCAACAAAATTCTCCTACACACACACACACACACACACACACACACCTTCCAACAAACAGCTGTACATTTTTCTTAAATAAATTGTGTTGTAAATGTTGTTTTGAAAATTTATTACTAAAGTAGAAAGTAAAAAAAAATGTAAAGAAACATTTAAAACTTGTTGGCCTTTTAGCATTTAATGGCCAAAGTAAATTGTGAACAACTCTTAAAATTTTCTCCTTATTACATGTTCTTTTTCTTTGTTTTAGTTCTTAATCTTAAACATGCATCTGTTGATTGTGCTGGCTAAAACTTATTAGGTAATTGGTATTGTTTTTAATTTGTAGGCAAGGGCATTTTTAAAAGCTTTCACTTATACAGTCTGAAACTTAAAGGACTCGAAAGCTCAATTAGTTTTCGATCGCAAAACGACTTATATCTTATATGAAAAAAAATTTGTTGAGTAAACAGAAAACCATCATAATCATAAAAAAAGTAATTTTCAAAAGGAAATACTTTTTCCACACAGAAATACAATTGTTCAATTCACAACCTCAGTCGTATGGTGTATCGTAAAAAAACGAAATTTCTTTATGCGCTTGTGAACAGATAAATTTTTTTATCGTATATTTAACCGACTTCAAAAAAAGGAGGAGGTTATCAATTCGTCTGTAGATTTTTTTTAAATTGTTACTTCATAACCCGATACATTTTAAACCGATTTTAATTTTTTTTTATTTGAGAGGATATAGGTTCCAATTGGTCCCATTGTAAAATAATTGAGCGAGGACAGGCTCAGTTAATTTAATTTTATGATATTCTACTTTTTTGATTGCTACGGAACCTATAAAATACCTTTGGTACTTGTAAATACACAATTTTAAAGTTGAAAAATGGGCGGGCTACGCCCATTAAAATTTATTATTATATTTAACGTGGCTCTACTTAACCGGTTCTAACCAAACTTACCACACATCTTGAGATCTAAAATAGACACATACAATCTTCCATTAAATAAATGGGCACAGTCATGCCCATTAAAATTTAATATTTTATTTTAAGTGGTTCTACTTTACCGATTTTACAAATTTCAACACATACCCTGAACTCTGAAAAACATACAATCTTGCATTTAAAAAAATGGGTGGAGGCACGCCCATTTAAATAAAATTTTATATTTCACTTACTTCTTCACCAACAGATTTTAAATTTTGTTTTGTTTGGTCCCTTGAATTTTTTTTTTGAAAATGTTCTATCACATCTTTGTCAGTCGGTTTTTTTGCAGAATTATTAAATGTCTGAAATTGAATGAATTTTCATTCATTTCATTTGATAGCATGAGATTTAACCAGGTATGGGAATATTACTTTTTCGCTATAAGCATTTTTTAATAAAAATGAATAAAAATGAATGAAATACGAGTATGTATACGCATATTTATCATTAGGAACAATTTGTTGTCTGTTATTTCTTATTATATATTTAAAGGATTTTTACAAATTAATCCAACAGATAGAATATTCCCACACCTGGCCACAACACAACTATTTGAAAAAAATACACAGTGCAACAGTGAAAAAAACACAAGTTCTTGATAATATAGATTCGATTGTAATACCAAGGAGTAGTATTACTCAGTTTGTCGCTTTAAGTGACAAATTTTTTTTATGTACATCCAAAGATTTAGAGAATTAGTGATCCCTCAAAAGATGTTGCTATCAGTTTCTGGCCAACAGCTAATTCAGACTTGACAATAATGTAGCTTGAAGTTCACTAAAAAAAACCTTATTAACATTAAATACGAAAGAAAGAATCTCTTCGTGTACTTTTTTTGCAAAAGAAAATAAACAAACTTTTTCACTATTTCAGAATGACTTCCAGGGACTCCTAGTTGCGTGGTAACAATATTTGGAAAAATTTCAACTATCGATACAAGTTAATGATGTGAAAAATTGTACTCGTGAACATCACTCAAGGACAACTGACAATATTGCTATTGTAGTCCCATAGTGTTGAGGAAAACCCACTGCTTGCTGCTGCAAAACTTTCAATAACATTTCAAAATGACCTTATTGCTGTCATTTGGTTTGAATGATGATCCAAAACTTCAAGTTTCAGAGGATTTCACTTTCATTTAGAATTCTGCTATTTTAACTAATCTGGCATTGCACTCCTGATTTGCACGTACACGGTTTTAATTTATCTATTTTTTTATATATACCATTTTCCATTATTATGTATTATTTCGACAGTATTGTCCTTTCGCTTGGCATAACTGTGCGTATGAAATTCGTCTGCTTAACTGACATGTCTGCTTGTCTGCCCATTTATACGAGTACATCCTGCCATCCTGCAGGCCATCATCATACCATTTATGCATCATGTGTCTGTCTGCCTGTCTATGCGTTTTTTTTTTTTTTTGAGATGCTGATGACTGTAAAGTGGATGGTTGCTGCTGCTGCTGGCGGAGAGTTTTCGCATCCTCCACTTGTTAAGGGAATCAAGGCTATGGGTATGTATGTATGTGGAGTATTTTAGTCCTTTTTCCTTGAAATATACTCTTAAGCCGAGTTGCATTTTTGTGCTGTTATGATAATACAAGTATTATCCTTTTGTTAACGCTTGCTTGGCTATTGCCACAGTTGATAATAGTGATTCACTTAAAGCGTGCGACAATTTGAATAAAAGCAACAACTAAAAAATAGAGTTTTATGCCACAAACAACAACAACAACAACAACAACAGCAGCATCAAGGGATGCTGTTTGCAAAAAAATATTTAATAAAAATATAAATAAAAACTGTTTCGGCGCTTATAGTTTATCCACACTCTATTTGAATTTTCTAACAAAAACACTTTGCATTTAAATATTTAGAAACTTTAAAAATGCAGAACTAAAAAGATTTGATACATTTTTTACATGCGAGGCAGGCAGCTTTAATCTAAAAAAAAGTAAAAAACGTATTTAAAATATTTTAGTTATTCATTGAAAATTTAATAAAAAATAACTTTTCCATGTTCTAATTTGAGTTTATAGACAAGTTTTAGAAATAATATTCATTCGTAAAGCAGCTGGTATAAAATATACAAACTATAATTACACTGTATAACACAGAAAACAAAATAAGAAGACTGATTCTAGCAAAGGAAACCAAAACTATATATGGATTACCTCTCCGTCATTGGAAGTTTGGTTAATAAACAGAAATTTGTCAGCTGCTAGATTTAGGTGAAAATATGCTAAGACATGCTAAAAAAAAGGAACATATGCTACAAATGTGCTAATGAAATTGTAATAAGAAAACATATTGTCTAGTCGCAGCAACATGCATATTGGAAAAAAAACCTTTATGTCGTGCTTAGCGCCATAAATTTTTTTGTTTTAAGCTAAAATTAAAGTAGAAAGAAATTAAAATTAATCCAAATTTGATGCTTAGGAAATGGGCGTAATTTGTTATTCAAAATCGTTGTTATTCATTATTACTTTTCTTACCATATTTTTCTTCTTTAGGTGTTGCATATAAGAGTCCTGCGTAAACAATCTTGAAACGTAAATACGTCTTGTCTTTTAAATGTACTGTCGTGGCATGTATTATACTAAATCAATAATAAATGCTGTCGTTTAATAAGCGCAGCTGGTTGGATGCATTGGTGTTCGTGTAGACTTCTTGTTCGTAACAAACAATCAAGAGAAGTAGTGTTGATGCGTGTCTGCTTGTTATTTTGCATATTGTATATTTGAGTGGGTGTGTTTGTAAGATGTAGATAGTGAGCATGTGTGCATTTGTATGTGCGCAGAAAAATAAAAATTCATACACGCAACGTGTTTGCGTACATGCATGACATTTGTATAAGCGCCCATGCGTTAAACGTTAAACGTAAACGTGTGACAACTTTGTTTAGAGTTGTTTAACTGCAATCCGAATGAGTTTTTGGGGCTTTTTGTAACTGTATATGAAGCAGCAGTTTAAACCTGCTCCGAGGAAGGCCAATGTTAGTTTGTTGGCCAATAAGGTGATGGCAAGAGTTTTTTGGCATGCACGCGGGATAATCCACATCGATTATCTTCAAAAGGCAAAAACAATAAACGGAGAATATTATGCCAATTTATTAGACCGATTTAATGAAGATTTAAAAAGAAAACGACCCCATATGGCCAAGAAAAAAGTGCACACGTGGCAGTCTTAATGGAAAAACTCTTGAATTGGGCCATATTCTCCGGATTTAGCCCCTAGTGACTACTTCCTTTACTTTTCAAACCTAAAGAAATGGCTCGGTGGAAAGAGATTTAGCTCAAACGATGAAATTATTGCCTATTTTAAGGACCTTAAAAAATACTATTTTTTGGAAGGGATACAAAAACTGGAGAAAGGTTGTACAAAGTGTATTGAGTTAAAAAGAGGATTATGTTGAAAAATAAACTTTTGTTTTGCAAAAAAAAAACTGTGTTTCATTCAAAAAGTCACTGACTTATTGATCCGCCCTAGTATTTAGATGTGCCAAGATTTAAAAATAAGAGTATTTCGGTGTAAATTGTTAGTGAAGAATAAAAATATGCTAAACCACTTTGCAAGTGCTATAATGCAAGACCATTTAGATAAGATTGTGAATTGGTCTCTTATGTTTAATTGTTAATCTAGAATAATTAAGGCAATCACGGTTAAGCGAAGAAAAAAAATTTTGTTTTTCTTTCTCAGATAAATTGATGTTGCCAGTTAAATGAATCATGAATAAACGAGGTTCCACTGTAAAATAAAAATCATATTTTTTTTAATAAAGTAGCGTTAAGGCAAAGTATAGCTTTAAGCATTGAAAAAACAAGGTTAAATTTTCTAGTGTTTATTAATCATTACGCATTGCACAGTGTTCGTGTTATCATGGATGTATTGTAAACCAAAAAATTTGCTCGTAACTCTTATACTGCGATAAGCCACAGTAAAATGTTAAGGGTTAAAACTTATTAGCTGATATCTATTACAGCCATTTTATATAATTATAAACGTAAGTAACATAATTAGTGGAATATATTGGCTATTTAGTGATTTATTTAAATTTATGTGGCAAGCCACCACAGACAGTCGTGTTGCTTGAGATACAACACATACCTATTGATAACTAAAAATTATATTACCTTTTGTTAATAAATAGCAATCACGGTTGCTTAGCAGCTTTGACATCTATAAGTTAATGGCTGACTGGTTGTTTTGACAGCTTGATGCTGTCATGTTATGCATATAAGATATTCAAAATAAATACGTACATACATAAATATGCATGGATGTACATATAATATTACGTATTTAATTTTTGTCCCGAAAAATGTTTTTAATGCTTTCATGTGAAAATAAGCTGAGTAGTATTTAGTTAATAGGATGATATGTTAACATTTAAGAAATCAATGCTTTTTGGGGGTGGAGGTATGTAACTGTGATGCGGCATAGCAACAATTGTAAATAAGCTTTGAAAGCGTACACATAATACCCAATTAACTGGATTTACGTGCGCATGTTATTAAGACCCTCGAAAATAGACACTGATATGCTTTTGCCAACTACACACACATACACACACCCACACACACACACTCACACACACTCGTTGATATTATCCATTTTTACCTTGATGTGATATGCGTGGCTGTTGGTTGGTGTTGCTGTAAGCAAGTCATCTTAAGTTTCATGCTCTTCAAGCACAACCATACCAATGCCACCTTGTTCTACGTAAATTTGTATTTATGTTACAAACATATGGACAATTAAACATTTAATGCCACAAAATAAATAGATTGTGTGGTTGCTGGTGGTTTTCTAGCTGGTTTATTGACTGACTTAAGCTAATTAGACCAAACGAACGAACTGCTTCCATAACAAACAAAACACTCGTATTGTACAACCAGCAGCATCTCTACTGGTACTCTACACTGTACTGTACTCGTTTATAATATGAGGAAGGAGAAGCAGGCGGAGAAGGGGAATAAACAGTTATTGGTTACTCGGTTGTTACAAACTGATGGTATTTGTGCCTGCGCTAGCTGGCATTTAACTTCTTACCACCATTTGATGAGAGTATAGAAATGACGTTGCCAGTTTGTCTCTGGCAACCAAAACTTCTTCCTACAATTTGTTACCTGCCTGGTAAAAAAAAAACAGGCCAAAAGGCTGAGAAACAAATATTTGAAATTATTGTTTAAAAAAAACTCTTCTCATTTAGTGGCTGTTGTTGTTGTTATTGTTGCTGAAATTGCTTTATGAAAAATGGTTTAAACGATCGTAACTTATTGTCATAAGGGCGACGTCATAATGTCTGTTTCAATTTTGGCCATAAAGTATTTGTGTTTGTTAAAGTGAAATACATATATATGTGCATATGTATATACATACATATGTTTTTATGTATGTACATTTAAGTGTATATGAAGCTGTAGCTGTGAAATAGCCAGCTCAGCATGACATGTCAGCCTACGTTAGGGATCTTTTATTATTTATTTGATTTTCAAATTCCTTTTTTTCTCGTTAAAAATCAGTTGAATTAAATTTTTATGTTTCACCTTGCCATACGAGGGTCATTTGGGGAATCAGTTAACCAGACAACATTGTGCTTATTGGAAGTTGGTTCTATTTTGGCAACACAGAATTTTTATGCACAAATGAAAACTTTCAAAACCATTAAAAAGAAATTCCATCAAGTCAATAGACAAATCCTGTTTTAATCACGCGTGCAAAAATGCATTCAGATTTAAACAGGAAGCACTCAATATTTGGCAAAATTAAGAAAAAGCCGATACTGATTGGCTATAAACAGCAAGATCTTCGTGTGCCAAAGTACTGAGGCGTGAAAAAGCTCTTTACGAGCTGTTATCCACATTTAAGTTCTCACTGCCTCTTATGGTAGTAAAAGAGAGTTTATGGTGATTCATTAAAATACTAAAGGATAATGATTTATCTTCTATTCCAACTCTTTTAAAGGATGAACAAACACATTGACAGCCGCGGCTGATAAAACTAACCTCCTGGCTGAATTATTTGCCAGCAATTCCTATTTGTCCAAAAGAAATCAGCCTCTGCCAGATGTTTAAAATATTATGGGTTACTATACCTGAGAATATTCTTCCGAGCTCGTGCCAGGTTGGAATCCGATAAATTACATTTATCGCATTCCAACCTGGGCTGCGTGGTAGTCCATCACTGGTCTTGAAGCAGTAATCTTCGACATGTCCATAAGCTGAACTGACCTCTTCAGCAGATTCTACCAAGCTGATAACTTTCCAATGAACTGAAAGGCTGCTGATGTTATGCCAATTCCTAAAGTTAATAATCGCAATATATTCTTCACTTCTCGAAGTAATAGAAAGTATGGTAAGCCGGGGAAGCCAATTATATATATACAAAAATTGTTTGATGCGATTATACACAAAAATACAATGACTACATTAAATTAAATTAAATTTATCTTGTTTCAATCTGAAATAACTTTAATTCAACATGATTTTTAGTGTTATTTCAGTATCGAGTTTTCATTGTTTCCTTTTGAAATAACTCTGATTCAACATGATACTTTATTTTGATTTAACAGTATGGGTATATTAAATCAACATGAAATAAAGTTATAGTTAGTTTTATTATTATTGTTTGAACTTCATTTGTTTCTATATTTTATGATTTTATTAGGCTCAAGTTCGTATCGTTTTGTAAGCCTAATAACATGCGATAATTATTAACAAATCACACCAAATTTAATTGTAAATATTCTGACAAACACTTAGTAGAACGGAACAACTAGCTGTTTTCGAAAGTCACAGCACCTTCATCATCAGCGTTCTTTTCTGTTTGGTCCGCTGTACGTGGTGTCAGTTGATGTAGATTTCTGCTTTATGTAGTTACTCAGATTTTTATTGCAAATGGAATATGTGAATTATTTTGCTTTATTTCAAAAACAAAAATTTTCTTTAAAAATTACTATAAATCATGTTAGACTAACATGAAACACATATGAAGGAAAATCATTGCAGAAAAATATTTAATCAACATTTTTTACCAAGATTTTAAGTTGAAATATGTCTGTGTCCAATAGCTTACTTAGCTGCCACCAGTATGATTTTGGTAGAGGTCATCCCACTCATTATCTACTTGTTCTCCTCTCTGCACGCAAAGAAAAAATATGGTTGAGGTAACCATAATCAAACAGCAACATATTATGATTGAATTATATGGTTGCAGTCAAATCATTTTATTGTTATAGAAAAAAATTTTAACTATATTATTATCTGAGTTAATTATAATATTATCTGAGTTAATTATATTATAATCTTACTACTGTAAATATGACAATACTATTGTTAGATGTGACCAAAATATAATTGAGACTCACCATACCATGTTCTAATATTATATTTATATTGTTAAATACGACCACAGTATTATTTTGTTTTTAAATCATATATTTATTGTAGAAACAGGTGTGCGTCAAATTCGAAATAAAAATAAATTTATATTTTTGAAATAAATTGTATATATAAAAATGTATACTTACACGACATACAGACATGTTTGTATAAAGAGATACACAAACATTTATTTATTTTTATTGATATACCCTTTTGTTTATACTTTATTTATTTATTCATTTATTTAATACTACCGATAGCTTACAAACGAAATACTGAACTGACTGACAGATGTTTCTGAAAAAGATTTCTTTTTAACTTAACATAGTATGGTTTTGAAAAACATCATATTGTTATTTACATCATATTATTTTTAAATAATAATACAAATTATGTTGCAGTCATAAATTTTTAACAAAACTGTATTGTTAAACTCTAACCATATAACACTTTTTTATGGATGTGATAATGTAATTATTAAATTCAAACATTACTCTGTTTATCGTAACGAAGTAAATGTTTAAAATAACAAAAACTAATTTTCAACGACCACACATTTGTTTCAGAGAACATAATATTGTTTTCACAACCATTCTACAATCATATATTTTCTTTGCGTGTGACAAATTGTATAATTATATCTAATCAAGATATCTCCAAGACGTTTGATAGAATCTGGCCTGGTGCACTACTCTTGTCAAAATGCCATGGCACATAAAAGTTGCTCTTTTAGTAGTTGCAAGCCTTGCAAATAATTTGTACCAATAAGATAGCAATTCGGTTGTAAAGTATTTTAGAAATGCCTGCAGAGATTTAATATTACTATTAAATTTACTCGGTGGCAAACCCCTCGTTTATCAGTCCCGTCTATCTGCTGGGCATCATGTTTATTTCGTTTGTTCATGTTTATTTTTATTTTCTTTCTTATTACTTTCATTCTTTACAAAAAGGCTCTCTCAGGAAAAATTAACATTAATTTCAAGATTTTGTTACTTTTCTAACAAACAAATAAAAAAAAAATAATAATAATCAAACAGGAAAAATAAAAATTTTAATCATAAAATTCTAATAGTAATCATAAATTATAGTCATAAAAATTTTTGAAATAATTACCAATTACTATTTTGGAAATGCTAACAAAAAATTCTTTTAAAAAATCGTCTAATATGACTCCACATAATTAAATTAAAAAAAATAAAAACAAAAGAAAAACTTTTGCCAGACAACATGACGCTGCTTTAGAGTGATGAAGGTTGTCTATTTCTATTTCAAAGACTGCAACTAAATAGTTTCGTTACGTTGACTCCTACAATTTATTCACATCAGCAAGCATCCTGTACCGGAGCACTTGCTAGACTTGTTGACGCATTTTTGCCAATTGTTTTTTGTAGCACCTGCATTTTTTTTGGTTCATGTGTATGCTACGTTTGAACCATCAGCGAACATGCTGAGTAAATGCTGCGTGACGGCTGAAAATTAAATGTTTTCAGCTTTTCATTTTTTTCAGACAGATTTGACGGCAAGTTTTCGCCGTCACCAGGACGTCTAGCAAAAACAGATGAATTTTTTTGAAACTAACCTACCGCTGGTCATCTGATCACAGTGCTCTAGATATTTATTACTCTGCAAAGTCCTTGAACTTTCTACAATTAAAGAAAAATAAATAACTTTTCAGCTGGAAATTAGTATAAAAATAAACCTGTAAAAAGAGGGCAAGTTGTTGTTAAGGAACAACATTCTTTCTCTTGCATGCAAAGTATCCATAAAGGATATTTTCTACTTCTTAGAAAAGTTGTTTAAAAAAACTTCTAATGACTTAGGGTGGCTAATGAAAGGCGCTACCAAAATAAAATGTAACAAACATTTTTTTAATTTTATATCGTTCTATAAATTTAGTACAATTGCAAAATTGGGATAATGAAACACGTATTTGTACGTTTCAAAAATTTCTGTCCAAAAGAAGTTAAGGTAAACGTTCAGAGGTACGGCTCCCAGCATATGCGCGAGAATGAGGTTGGTAAACTTTTTCTCCGAGCATGGGACAGGTGCTTGAAGGAGTTACAACAAAAACTTCACAGTTAAGATACAAGAAATAATTGTACTAGTTAATAGTAAAGAGAATTGCACCAAGTTCGAATCACAGTGTGACGTGCCCTTTCGGACCAATTTTGTTAAGAAAACGGTCACTGTAGATCGTTGTTTAAAAATTTACAGAATTTTTTATAGCTTTGATATTTATTGGCGACACATGATTTAAAACGTGATTTTCGTTACAAAAATAATCCAAACTATTGCAGTTGAAAATTTATATCTGTTTTGATTTCTTTGTACTTAAAAGTATAGTAAGAAAATAAATGAAACAAATTGTTTGAATTTGCTTTGTTTCGTTATTTTAAGTGAGTGAAAAAAAAAACAATGTCCTAATTTACACTATGCAAGTCTTATTGCTTGGCTGATTAGTTTGTTAGGATAGAGACGAGGTGAACAGAAACGTTTCTTTTCCCCTCATCTCAGTTTAGCAATAAGACTTGCATAATATAAACTAGGACAATGAGAACGATTGCACATGATCACAAGCCAGAGAATAGACCCAATTGGATGTAAGCCGGCTAAAACCCCTTTTACACACTGAAAGTTTACTCTGCAAAGTCTTAATTCAGTTGGGTGAAAGACAGAGCGAGGAATACTCTCTTTTACTATCTTTCTCACAGCTGAATTGAGACTTTGCAAAGTAAACTTTCCGTGTGTAAAAGGCCACAAACAATATATTCATTTAATCGTACGCGGCTAGAAAAAAAAAATAATGAAAAGAAATGGAAACGTTTTGAAATATTTGCAGAGAATTTGACATCATTATATAATATAATTTAATTGCATTGTTATTTCACCCATGAAGTTTGTTTTATATAACAAAGCAGCAAAGCTATAAGCAGGTGTCCTAAGACATGTCTTCTTTTTTTCTTGGTACTGCAATAAAAGAAAATTCCTTTCATTTCTGTGTGGTTTCAAGTTGGCTAATGACAGAGTTGCAATAAAAATATCAAAATACAATTAAACTAATACTAAATTTAATTTCAATTACGTTGCTAGTTGACAAAGCAACTGAAGTTCGATTGCCATCCAAATCAAGCCATAAACTTTCTCAAAAGTATTTTAAGAATATTTTCTATTCAATGAACAGGATTTAACAAAAATATGAAGCTAAGACTACTACGTAATACTGATTTCTTACAAAAAAAACAAAATACTAACTTACTTTATACTGGCATTTCCACAGGAATTTTCACCTTTTGTAGAGTGCGACTCCAACAAATATCTTTGGTTTTACAATGAAAAGAATTTTTTTTACTTCTTTATATATTTGCATAGGCCGTCAGTAGCTCTACATTAGATAAAATTTTAAGAAAAAATCGAGTCATATTGTCCTGAAATATAAGTGTAATTGCTTGCTGTCGCTCGTGACAAAAAAAAAGTGAACTTTCTCGTGGAAAAGCCCATATAGTAATAATATATAATACATTTAAAATAATAATAACAATAATATAAATTTTTTTTACTATTTCATTTAGAAGATTGATAATATCTTTTCCTGTTATGTAAATGCATTTTAAAAATACTAAGTAGCTTTTTATTAAATGCTTAACTTAAAAAAAAATATTATGCATTATTTGTTTATTGTATGTTGACATTGTGATCTCAATAAATTATCAAAAAAAAAAAAAAAAAAAAAAACGATTTTAAGTCACACCATATAATTATATATTAAAATCATGTTAAATCTTTGTTTTGAAATATTTTATTTATTATTTTTTTTATGAAGAAAAATTACACATGCTTCAAAAACTTTATTAGTAGTTTAATTTTTATTAATTAATATAAATGTCTTCTTTTATCACAAAGAAGATTTTTATGAGTTTTTTAAGGTTTTATCGTGGGTTGAATCAAATTAAAAAATAATAACAATAAAATATGTTTTTTTTTCAAATAAACCTCCACACACAAAAATAAAAATACATAAATACTAATGCAATTATAAGATATCACCAACTCTCGAACCCCCGCGAGTTGAAATTAATTTTTCCTACAAAACAATGAAAACCTAAAGCAATTAAAAAATGGAATATTTAAAGGCAGCGTTAAAATATATTTTGAACTTATGGACTAAACTAAAAAACTAGGCGAAATTTTGGATATTTTCGTTAATGCATTAATAGTGCAAAAGTGCTGCTTACTACAGTTTAATTTTACGTTCGAAAATGTACAATTTTACAGCGCTGCTTTTCATAGAAAATTTTTAATGCAAACATTTAATTGTAATGTCCGCTGCATAATAAATTATATGGCCTTATTATGACAAACTTTCGATCTTATACTGCACTCGAAAGTACTAATCGAACGAATTTTCAATTGGTATTATGACGTTCATTCGATAAAGAACGTCGTCATTGCGAATAAAATCGAAAAAAAAAAATTGCTTACAGTTTGTGTGAGTTTGTTAAACACTTAGATTTTTTAACAATTTTTCATATTAAAATACTTCATCGGAAGCTTAATTCTGTTCGATAGAAAATTCTTTGTTCAGCGAAATTTTCGATGGTCATAATATTAATTCATCATTCGATTTTCGATCTCGAAAAATCGAATGCATCTCATAATAGGGCCTATAGTGAATTTGAGCACAATTATTTTTACAATTTTACTTTAAATAAGCAATATTAATTTAAAACATCATGACTCAATTGATGTTTTAAATAGAAATAGGTCTTGCTTTTGTTTTTTTTTTTTTAGCCGACTTCAAAAGAGGAGGAGACTTTCAATTCTACTGCATTGCTTTTATATTTGTTACTTCAGAATTTCCCCTATTTTTAGACCGGTCTTAAATACAAATATTTTTGTTTGAGTGGGCAGAGCTTCCATTCGATCCGATTGATTTATGCGTAGGTGTGACCACGCCCTCTAACCTTTTTGTTCTTTAATTTCATTTTTTTTACTCACACGATTGCTACAAAACTTGACTTACACTTTGGACTCTCGTAATGATACAATGTAATGCGGGGAAAAGTGGGCGGACCCATGCCCTTTAAAATGTAACATTCCATTTCATGTGATTCTGCTTAAATGAAACCTGGCACACACGTTGAACTCAGAAAGTGACGCGATCTTGTATTTAAAGAAGTGGGCGGAGCCACTTCCATTTAAGCTTGATATTATATCATATGTACTTGCATTTATGCGATTCCCACAAAAATTGGCAAACATTTTGGGCTCTTAGAATAGCTTTATATGTTGCTAAAACAAGTGGGCGGTACTACGCCCACTAAAGTTTAATATTATATTTCACAAGCTTCTATTAAACCGACTCTTATGAAAATTGGCAAACATCTCAGCTCTGAAAGTGGCACGGCCTTGCACTTGCAAAAGTGGCTGGGACCACTGTTGAAAGGGTTGATATCACTCTCTCACTCAAATGATAAAAATTAATTTAAATAAAATTGAACCAACTTCAAAAATATGTATACATACATAAAACCATAGCTGTTAAGTAATGATTAGTAATCGTAATGATTACTAATTTGATTACCTTTTTTAAAGGTGAAATAATGATTAAATTACGATTATATTCAGTTTCGTACTTAGTAATCGTGGTTACGATTACTAATAATGGAAAAGTAATCTGAATTACTTGAAATTACTACAAAATAATCAAAAAGAATCAAAAGTATTAAAAAAATAATCCAATTACTTCTAAGGATTACTTTTAATTCTTTTTGATTATTTATTAAGTTTATTAAATTTCACTTATATTAAAATTTAAAATATTTAATAATTTGACAAATGAGCAAAATTTTGAGGAAAGTTTGAAAGATATCTGTTGATACATTTGTATCTTTCCAAAAATTGGCGTGTATATGTTTTTTTTTCTTTTGTGTTCAAATTGTGTGGTTTGAAGTCTACTAACATTTTGTCGAAGCGACTATGAAATGCATACAGACAATGCTTAACCACCACCAAAAAATTTCACTTTATGTTTTTCTTTATATTTTTTTCTCAGATTGATATTATTAATGTTGTTATATAAACGAATATGTTAAGATTTTATTAAACAAAAAACATCTAATTATATAAATTTCTTTAGAACTTTTTCAAAATAAAGTAATCTTTATTCAGAATGTTTGAAAATAATCAAAAAGAATCAAAAGTAATCTTTGAAAGTAATCGGATTACTTTTTGATTAATTTTGACTCTTTTAGATTATTTTGTAGTAATTTCAAGTAATTCAGATTACTTTTCGATTTTAGTAATCGTAATCAATTATTTATCAGCAATTCTTTTAAAGGCAATTATATAATCATTACAATTCTTTTTAAAATGTAATCTAATTGATTACTAATCGTAATCGTAATTTAACAGGTATGCATAAAACATTATAATATGTGTTAGCTATAGCTCTATTGAAAGTTGCATAAATATGTAAATTCAGAATTGGCCAAATTGCTTGGCATCACATTTAAAAATGTTTTATATAACTGAATCTAAATTATTTTTGCATATTTTTAATGCTTATTTTTGAAGTCGATTAGATTGCTTTAAGTTTTACTTTATAATTCTTTGGAAACGAATTCTTACTTTTAGTATTAAAAATACAAATATCTTGAATTCTGAAATATTTTATATATTTTTTATATGCCATAAAATGATTTTTTCACAGCATTTACCCAGTACTATCCAAACCGTAAAAAATTAAGAGTCCAATTTTTCAATTTGACGAGATAAAAATTATATTTCAAAACAGCCATAAATTTCACATTAATATCAACTTAAAAAATAAATATTTTTAATGCTGTTGATAGTTTATTCACTTGTCGATGCGATGTTAAAATAATTTTACGATTTTCATTAACAAGATTACATTTTGATCTTATTAAAGTGAAATTAATTTCGTTATAAAAATAATTATAATGAAAATTTTATGGGCCAATTACAACACTTCTTTTTAAATGCTGCAATAAAACTTTTAACATATTTAGCCACACCTTGAAAGTATCGGTGTTAAAAATAAAATAAAATCGGACATTACTTCTGTTAATGTGAAGATTTTATTAAACATAATTTCAAATATTATATTATGTACTGGTCATATCTTTTCAATAGATGATAAAAATTTTATTTTACGATCGTTTATGTAAACGAATTTGCCTTGGTGGTATTGGAACTTTTTTTTGTAAATCATTCTTTAAAATTTATTTTAATTTTTACTCAAAGAATAATTTATTAATGGGGCTCAAGTTCAGTATTTTTTCATTATAATGAAATCTTTCATTCTATAATAAGAATTCAAAAATTTTGAGCTTTAGCCTGACTAAGAAATTATTCTTTTATTGAATTTATTAAAGTTTCATTAAAATTATAAATACATATTTATCAATGTCCAATTTACTATGGATCCGTTACATAAACCACAATTTAGTTTGAGGGCCATAGTGTAATTTGTGGCTTATTTGCATGGACCTGAAGCCTTATGCTGTTGGTTTGGACACAAACTAACTTTGGCCAAAAAAAAAGTTAATATGCTAGTCCAAAATCTGCGCCAAACATTGACTTTTTTGAGGAGACCTTGAACGGTCTAATATCTCATCTAGACTGGTATCGGACTAAATTTGACAACTTTATTTGTTAACGTACCCATTTATCGAGAAATGGGTTTCTTTGCTAATGATGATTTTTCGATGAAAATTAAATTTTGAAATTTGTAATGAAATCAAATAAGTTTTTCTTAAATAGTGTTTAGTTAATCCTAATTTACTATTCAAGTCCTATTTCTGAGCTGATTAGTTTGTGTGAGATAGAGATGAGCGGAACAGAAACGTTTCTTTTCCCCCCGACTCTCTCTCTTAACATACTAATCAGCGGAGAAATAAGACTTGCATAGTGTAAACTAGGAGTTATTATAAATTTTAAATAATGATAATGTTTTTATATTTATGAATTTATTAGTCTAAAGTTCGTATCGCTCTGTAAGCCAAATTACATGTGATAATTATTAATGAACAAATAACACCAAAATCAATAGTAAATATTCTGACAAACACTAGTAGAACGGAACAATTAGCTGTTTTCGAAGGTCGCAACACTTTCCTTATCAGCGTTCTTTGTGTTTGGTCCACTATGTGTGGCGATGTAGATTTCTGCTTCATATAATTAACTTTTCAGTGCAAATGGAACATGTGAATTGTTTTGATGCATCGTACTACAATTTTCTGAAAGCTAGTTCAATTTTACCATCTCTAAATTTACAACAGTCTTGCCATTGTCGTTTGTTCTTTACTAATTATGCACATGTTGTGATTATGATTATGATGATGTTTTTAACCTTAAATCTGTAAGACCAATAATGAGACCATCATGACCTTTTATCCGACTGCGCAAAGCAAAGAAGAGTGTTATGCTTATGTATGTCTGTTTCTTTGCGGCACTTTATAAAACGAACGCTGATTTTGATGATTCTTACGTCAATTGATTTGTCTTAATTCCGGGAATGTCACTAAAGATGTGGCAGTTGTCAAAATTCAATATGGTGGCCGACAGGCGCTATTTAGTTAATACGAAAAAAAAGTTCTCTTTTTAAATCAGTGTTCAGTGAATCAGGGTTCAGCCCCTGTGGCTGAATGGTAGCGAGCTAGCCTCTCAGTCCAGAGGTTTTGGGTTTGATTCCCACCATAGACCCTGGGTGTTTTTCGCATACAAGCTAATCGCTTTGCGGGTTGTGTTTGTGTTTGTTAAAAGTCACGTTCATGATGTTGAGTAAATCTTATTTATCGTATGTTATTTTACTAGTTTCCTAAATCTAATATTTTATGATATTGCTCTTTTATTCTTAAAAAATTAATTTTGCATAAGTGAAATAGCTTCTTAATTAATTATCTAGATGTTGTTAATAATCGATTGCTGAAAATTCAGCAATAGAGGAAAAGTGATTCCTGAATAATTACTTCCAATTTTTTTCAGTGGGTTTTAAAATTTGTACTTCTTTCAATTTAAGTGTTGCGCTGCACGAACTTACAATTTAATTACATATGTATATATCTCATAGAATTATAAAAAAAATAATAAAAACCCAGAAAAATCTGACTGAGGCATCCTTTGCTTCTTGTCTTAGAATTTTTTTTAATGAAAAACACACTTAATTTTTTTTCTCTCCAAGAACTTTCAATAGTTTTCTTCATCAGCTACTTAGCTATTTAATACATACACACATATGCATACTTGCATACATACTTATATTCGGTAGTGTTGAGTATGCATATAAGTATTTGCATAAATATCTAATAATACTAATAGTATTTGATTTACAGCTTAATTCTAATGGTGTTAAAAACAAATAAGACCGAAATTATTTTATGTGCGTGTCTTTCTTACACACACTTGTTGTCGTAAATTTAAATCAAAGTCAGCAATAAGAATGTACCTACAAAAAAGAAACTTATGGTAAGCAAAGTGTATGAGTAAAATTGGTAGGAGAAATATGGGAGACTTGATTTAAATAAGACTTTATTTTTTAGGGTTCCGTACACCAAAGGTGAAAAAGAACCCTATTGTTTTCGCTACGCTGTCCGTCTGTTCGTCACACGGTATTTTCTCAGGAACCGTAAGAGCTACTGACCTGAAATTTGGACAGAGTATGTAGAACCTTGGCCGCTACAACAACAAATACATGAGAATCAAAAATTAAAGGGTGTTCCAAAACGAGCAACGAAAAATGTTAAAATCCCATGTAATATACATACAATGGTATGTACATATGTCTATTGAAACTTGAATTTTGTAAAATTAGTGTATTTTCATACAGACTAGAACAAGTAACACTAAAATTTAAAAAAATTTAAATTAAAGGGTGGTCCATCAGTTAATGCAATTTTGACTATGTAATTTTGACAACTTGCTATATCTTGGAAACCGTAAGAGGCAAACACTTGAAATTTACAAAAACGGTAAAACTAAAAAAACCGAAAATTATAAAATCGCCAAACTAAAAAAAAAAAAAAAATCGCCGAAACGAAAAAAATCGCCAAAATTAAAAAAAAAATTTCTAACACTAAAATAAATCTCCAAATTCAAAAAAATCGCCAAAATGAAAAAAACGCCAAAATGAAAAAAAATCGAAAAAAATCGCCAAAACGCGAAAATGTCGCCAAAACTAAAAAAAAAATTTATATAAAAAAAATCGCAAAAATGAAAAAAAACCAAAAATAAAAAAAATCGCCAAAATGAAAAAACGCCAAAAAACGAAAAAATCACCAAAACAAGAAAATAAAGTGTCAAAACTAAAAAAAGAGCCAAAACTTAAAAAAATCGCCAAAACCGAAAAAACGCAAAAAACGCCAAACAAAAAAACCGAAAAGACCCCAAAAACAAAAACGAAAAAAAATGCCAAAACTATTTATTATATAGGATGAAGTTTGTATTAAATTACATATCTAGTGTTCGTACGGAACCCTTCGTGCGCGAGTCAGAGTCGCACTTTACTGAATTTATTTATTTTTAGTGTATTATACTAGCGTACCGATAGAGAGTTGAAATTCCATAAATCTAAATCCCAGTTCCTCTATGCATGTCTTATTGCTAACCTGACTAGTTTGTATGAGAGAGGCGAGGGGAGCTTCATGTACTGCCAATACGTTTTTCTTTCTCATTCGTAATGTTAACAAAAGCATACATGCATGCGCAAAAGTATGCATAAAAAATATGTGCTGAAAAATAAGACTTGCAAATTAAGAGAGCGCCGATGAAAGTTCAAGGAAAAAAGGTGATAAGCTTAGCAATAAGACTTGTGCAGTCTGAATTGGTACTAAATATAGGAAATAGACTTTGAAGAACTAAAGATGCATTAGTTCTTATTTCTAAAGCAGAAATCCCACTATCGGCTTGATATTTCTTGTGCTTAATCGGCATCATTTTAAAAACATTGCACGATCCTTTGCCGAGCGGAATATTTTTCGCTCCTTATCGGCCAAAACATAAATATGGCAATAATCGGTGCAATATGGTTGCACTATCATCTTGCTTTGCACTATTAATTATTTGGATCTTGTGAGAGAGATTTTAGTTTGGAACGGATTAATTTCCGAACAACAAATTGCTGTCGCTGTTTATATTCTGCTGTTTATGATTAAAAAAAAAGAAAAATATTAAACAAATAAATTCAACAGAAACTCACGAGAAAAGAAGCGTTTGGGTAAGAGAGTTTTTAGAAAAATCTGGCTGCTATGAGAAAAAAATTTTTCGTGAGTGAACGTAAAAGCAGTTTCAGAAGAAATTTTTAAAACCTTAAACAACTTAAATTGATGTGTGTGGAACCCTGACTAGGCAGAAATAGCAACAATCTTCAATCCGTTTTCGTTGCTTTTCTATGTGGAGCGGAAACGGCATCAGCCACTGCAGAATAGTAAACCCCGAAGATTAGGCAGGGAGGATGGACCAAACCTCCCTTGTTCTATTTCATGAATTGGCATCCTGGTCCTCGGCAGGACCAGGATGTCATGCCGAGAGGCAATTAATATATGTACACCCAGGGAAAAGCTGCAACTTAAAAATAAGAACGCGTCACATTAATTCAATAATTTTCAATATAATAGAAAATGTATATTGAAATACTTAAAAGTAAATAAAATTAATAAATTAATACTGTAAATGAATATTTTTCCATATTGAAATAAAAAATTTCAACATTCATAGACTTTCGTAAATGTTTCTTATTAATTCTATATAGTTTTTATAGATTTTAAGCTGTTTTTTCTCTGGGTGTACCCCAGGCACAAGAAGAGGTGTTGAATTTAATAACCATGGCCCCTCAATGCAAATATGCGCGTATTGCGTAGTTTAATCAAGTTCTTTATATTACGAAGCGACTTCCGGATCACTGCCGTATTTACCAAACAGAGATCTTTGCTATCAAGGAAGTTGCGGACTCGTTGTCATGGCCTTAGTGGGATCTTAGCTTTAAAAAAAATTAAAATGAATGTACGAGAAAACTGCTTACCATTTTATCACTCACGACATCTGCCACTTCCTTCGTATAAATATTACTCTCAAAAGAATGACACAGATTTGAACTTCTCTTATATCTGATATCATAGCTCCCAATTATAGAACCATCAAAGAGACCTGTCACTTCCTCTGTACAAAAAGAAAATAAAAATGACCTTACGCAAAATATTATTGCATAAAATCCAAGTAGATCACGTTTCACGATTCTCTTTTTAACTCAAAAATATCAGGCAGGAACAGATGCTGCCTGTAGCAGCAGTAGACCTTGTAAATGAACTCGAAGTTATGCCAGAAACACAACTGGGACGAACCACGAATTTCTGCCACGTCAACGAATTCGGCTCTTATCATTGATAAAGTTGGTTATTGTGTATGTAACACGGATGGAAATCATGGTACAATTGTACTTTTTATGGTACATTTTTGACCTTGTTGGTACTGTGGTACTACCGCGAGTTAATTGGTACAATTTAAAAATATCACTTTCATTTTTTTGTGTGTTTTATTTTAATCTCTAATATAATAGCCGAATCTACGAATGTACCTTTATGAATGTAATATTTAATATTTCTTTGTTATTTTTTATTGTATACTGAATATTTATACACCTTTGTGTTAAATTTCTGTTTTTTATTGTAAACTTCTGAATTTATATACTCATTTTTTTACGTTTCTGTTTTTATTAATAAATATTATAAATTGGTACCGTCATGGTCTAAAAAGTACATTTTATTTTTATAGTTGGTACAAAATCCAAGAAGTCATTTTCCTTCCCTGGTATTTAAAGAGAGAGAGAGAGAGAGAGAAAGTTATTTTTTCGTCGCTCGTCGGCGAACAAAATTAAATTAAATCTATCTCAGAGTTCGTCACGTACGACGCATTTCGTTCTACGGGGGTGTTGTGTTAATTTTCATATGCACAAATGTGCTTTATTTTTTATGACGAAAGTTCGCACCGAAAGATTTGTCGTTCGTCTTATACTGCGTTTATACACGTACTATTTGCAAATAAAAATATTCGCAAATAAATTAACTCACTGTTTATACCGCATAGCAAAAGTACATAAACTTGGTAGCACTTCTATAGAAAACTTGCTTATGTTTGCAAAAAAGCTGTGTGAATGTATAAAACAACAAACAATAATTTGTTTTTATTGTCATTATTTTCTTCTATCAATGTTTTTTGTGCAATATTCTATCAATTTGTTGCTTTTTGTTAGCAAACATTTGTAAGTGTGGCAACCTCACGCATTTTATTTTCAAATAGTGCGTTAATCGTGAATAGATTTCTGAATTAGTAAGTCGTAATAAAAACAATAATATGGCAACAATTTACAGTTTTATTTGCAAATAAGCCCTGCGTATAAACGTAGTATTAGTTGAGTTCTTAGTATTAGCCTGAGTTAAAAAAACACATCTTCACAAAGAAATATCTCTCTATGAAAACAAACATTGCATTCTCGTATAAACTTCTGTTTATTAAGACGATCAAGTGTCTTTCAAATTGTTTCTGTCTCCTATTTTTTTTTTAAATTTTTTTGTAGCTTCTTAATAGACTTCCACCTTTGTTTGGCACAAACTTTAAACAAATATTGGCTGGCGTTGTTGCTGTTCTTATTTGATTTTTTTATATGAAAATTATAATTTTCTTACAACAACATTTATTTATAATGAGCAACTAGTTCGAGCACAAACGAGTATACATATGACTGTCTTGTACGAGTAGAAGTATTTGTTTATGGCCCTTTTTAGCTTCCCTGCAGAAAGTGCGAATAGTGAAATTGTAATAATTTTCTAGTGACTTTGTCAATAGTACTACTGACCAGGTGTACCCCGGCCAATGTAATCATCTATTGACATTTAACATTAGCTTGTCATTGAAAATCCACCACTAGACTGTAGCACTACTGACTAAGTAGTTAGTTCTTTTGCGACCACATGGAGACATTGTCACAAAAGATTCACTTGTAAATTTTTGGGGCTTTAGTCTACAATATCGATATTTCCTCGCTCGTTGTCAAAAGTAAAATTATAGTGATTTTCTAGTGACATTGTCAATAGTGCTACTGACTAGGTGTACCCAAGCCTATTGACACATAACACAGGGTTGTCATTGAAAATCTACCAGTAGACTTTAGCACTATTGAGAAGGTAGTTCTTTTACGACTATATGGAGATATTTGAATCAAAGATTCACTAGTAGATTTTAGTGACACTCGTCTACATATATATATATATATATATATATATATATATATATATATATATATTTAATATTATTGCATAGCATAATAAAAAAGAAAAACAAACTATTGACGCGTTCATTGACAATATCACCACAAATACACTAGAACTTTTGTCTCTAACGCATCTCTACTCGCGCATAAAAGGAAAGTTGTCGACATTTTAACTAGTGCAATTGTCGCTGCAGAAAGATATTGAAATAGAGACATATGGTTCTAGGCTGACTAGGGGGTTATTTAACGATTCATTAACATTTGTTGAGTCATGCCAGTGTTTGGTGTCAACTGCTGCATGTTAATCAAAATCGTTTCCGTTTCGGCAGGTCTTTGAAAATAATTTGGTTTCTAGAAATTAAGAAAGATAACCAAATTTTTTGATAGTTTGCTTTTTCGAAACATAATTTAGTAGTTAGTTCCTTTTTGATATGTTTCAAAGTATTATTGTTTTCAAGTAAATATTTTAGAAAACAAAAATTCTTCAAGGACTGCATATTCCTTTGGAAGATCTTTCTTTATTACTTCATTAAAATTCATCAGCAAACGCAAGTACTAAAGAGCAGCAAAGCAAGTGCTCTACTATTTCCTGATTTTGCTTAACCAAGTAATCTCCACAAGCCTTAACCTCATGCGGTACCACTAAGGATTCGAATAAACTTACTTACTTTTTTAGTAAAGCAAATATTGATTATAGTTAGTTGGTTTCTTGAGAAATTACTGTATGATTTAATTTTTTTTAATCTTATTTGAACGTGCTATTTTTATAACCACAACTGTTTCAAATAAAATATAAAAAGAATACGAATATGATAACTGTTCAAAATGCCACATTATTACAGATTATAATAGATTATATTCGAAGTGTTATTCATGGCTGAATTCTAAAAATTATTAGATAGAAATCTGTAAATAACGACTCATTAAATAACGCCTTTGATGTTCCAATATTTGAAAATCAATTATTAAACTTTTAGTTGTTTTAATGGCGATTTCTCTAATTGAGCGCTAATTTTTTCTTGTCAACAGTCGAAAATTCGAATTTTATACAAACTATACATTTAGATCAGGCACAACAAAAGCTTTCATTGAAAACGAGGATCGTAAAAAAATTTATTAAATTCAATATGTACATTTATTTAAATATCTCAGTATGCATTTTATACAGGTACGATCGACTGTTATGACGACCGGCGACTATCCATCGAACTGTGTATCTAACCTGATTAGAGAGAAGAAGAAAAACGCACTTATAACAGATTTAAATCGATGTTTCAAAACTTATAATTATTTACCTTAAACGTTTCACTAATAATTTCTATCATACGCTCGTTTATTTTAAATTTTACGATATTTTTATGTTCTTTTAAATCGTAAAATGCGCTCTTAATTAACATAAATAAACTTTAAACTTTTTTTTTCAAATGAAACTTAGAAGTTTTGTTTCTTATCAATGTTTTGACTACACCTAAGTAAACAGATTATTATTTGTCCGTAAAACTTGCCACCTTTATTGCGGTCATTTAAAAATATCTATAAAACTTATAATCTTAAAAATCTATACAATACAGTGGGTCCAAAGGTGCAATAACTGGGAGATAGTTTTCAACTTCAATTTGAAGATTTAGAATTTTTTATAAAAATTGTTTCAAGTTTCAAAATATTAAAAAAAAATATCCTCAATAAGGCAAAAAATTTTTCATAAAAAATATTTCGTTAGGTTTAAAATTAATTTAAAGCCTAGATTTCAGTATCGACATAATATGCCAGTGAGGCGACGAAAATTGGTATATTGTGCCGATATTTCGATCTTAACACAATTTAAAAACGTGAAAACTTTTCAAGTTACAGTAATTTCTATATGATCGATTTATTAAATTGATAATTGAAATTATAACCGAGTAGCAGCCAACCAAATAATGTTAAAACTTTCGAAGAAGTAAAGAGGAATTGTCTTGTATCTACATTGTCACCTAGAAGACCTCCATTTTGCAGATGATCTATGCTTCATATTTTATATTTGCACACTTGTTAATAGAGAGAGAGACGAGTCAGATGAGTAAATTGGTGATATTGGAGATCCATATGGAAAAACACAAACAATGGGCAATGATTCAAAATCTAAGGATACACTGTGCAACGTCCATTTGATACATATGTTGTAAATGTCTTCAGACAAAGGAGTTAAAGACAACAGAGGCAACAGATTAAACAAAGTGAGCTCAGCATTTGCCCGAACAAAAACGAAAATATTTAACCTTTAAGTGAAATCCACCCAACATGGAAAATAATAACTGCAATAGAAAAAAAACTACACACAGAAAAATTTCAACTTAAAATATGCGTAAGCAAGGTTAATTAAACCTTTTTTGGCCATTATTTTCTAAATTATGTGTTTCATGTTAATCTAACATGATTTACATTAATCTTCAAAGAAAATTCTTCCTTTTGAAATAACTTTATTTTATGTTGATTTAATATTCCCATACTGATAAATCAAAGTGAAGAATCACGTTGAATGAAAGTTATTTTAAGTTGAAACAACGTAGATTCGATGCTGAAATAACACGAATAACCATGTTGAATCAAAATTATTTCAAGTTGAAACAACATAAATTTAATTGGATGTAGTCATTGTATCAGTATTTTGGCACGGGCAGCAGAAAAATGTTTGTATTTATATAAATGGCTTCTCCGGCCAAGATTTGAACTTACCGCTGCAGCCACAACAACCTTAAATGTGTGATTCTATTCTGACGGGTGCAACATTTAGACGCTTTAAACGCCTTTTACTAATAGAAAGAAACAAATTTTCAATTAAGTTATTTCTAGAAGGGGTAACATTTTTTTATGTACTATTGTTATCTATTTACAAAAATTTATATGAAACTCTCAAATAGCCACGATAGAACTTTAAAGTGCATGACGGGTGCAACCAAATTGGCCCACTTTCATAAGATCATACCACAAAAACACAAAACTCTGTTAATTTTTTTTTTTATTCTTTGTTATTGTGAAAGATGAGATATCAGACGATGATTATTAAATCAAACATCGTAGAGAAATATAATCCAATAATAAGAAATTTGCTCTTTAAGCCATGACGGGTGCAAATCTATGAATCTTTATGCTTCGAAGTGCACAACAAATTTATATTTTTAAATAAAGCTTAAAAGCTTACGTTTAAAAAAATTGTATTATTATAAAATATAGATATTTTACTTTAAATTGGCATCAAAAAAAGCATCCAAAAATAATTTGCAAATTGATGTTAAAAGTTGTCTAGAATAGAATCGCCCAAATATTCTTTAGATACACACTATATACATATATATGCATAAAACTTTCAATCAACATTATTGAATTGACCATTTAACATGAAATATATTCGAAAAGTTATAGTTAAAAAAATACAAACTCCAGGATTCGAACCTGTGACCCTCCAACTACAAGACTAGTACACTGCCTACTAAACAGAAGCAGAAAGCTTTCACTAGTTACACCAAGTTTGTCGGCTTTTTACGAACATCAAAATAAGCAACAACAAACAAGTTACACAACTAAGCACAACAGTGTATTGCAGCTATGAACAAATCAAAGAAACAAAGTAACAAACATTTAAACAACATACTATTTCCTGTAAATTTAATATGATTTGAAATTAAAATTTCTGCATGGTGATTTTACATTTCTAGTTTTTTTCTGTGTGTGCAGAGCTTCGTAATTATTGTTTATGCTTAATAAGTTGTATGTTCTTTCCGAACAAAATCATAAACGCAATTCTATGGAGGCCAACTAATGAGGAGTCCATCGTCCGCTAAATAACTAGAATGAAATTCAAAATAATAGGAGATACTTCGTAGAAGCCGCATAACATCCTCACAAAAGTAGTATTTAACTGTTGCTCTGGTTGTCTGAAAAATATCTTGCGAAGAACGTTCTTGCCAGAACAGCAACAAGATAAAAGTTTTGATAACATTAAGGTAATAAAGGGATTTCCACACGATTGTCAACTTTTTGTAGCGTGCGACAGGGTATCAGCAACTCTCTACATTAGGTACAATTTTAAGAAAAATCGATTCACATTATTCTGAAATATAAGCTTAATTGCTCGCTGTCGCACGCTACAAAAAAGTTGACTTTCTCGTTGAAATGCCCACATCGTCTCTACCACATCAAACTATCCAATATGCAAATTTGAACTTTTCAGAAGAACACGAAGACCCGTCAATTGTGAATTTAAGGTCGGCGTATTCCTAAAAGCGCACAGCCTCAAATATTTCTTATTCAGTTATCTAACGTCCATGAGAATTTCAGCATTCTTAAACGAGACATAACGTATGAATTTGGGTATCAAGATAACGAATCTAAAAAACCAATTTTGCATATTTGATAGTTTGACGTGGTAGGGACGATATGTTTTAACAGAATACGATGAAATTCTCTTGTGGCAGCCCTATCTACGAGTATGTTTTTAAGTGAAATAAATAAAGGGGGAAAGTAGTAGTTGCATTTGCTATCTACTCCTATCCCACTGTGCAAAGGAGAACATTTTAATGACTTTTATGGTCCATTTCATTTCAGTTTGAAAGTCCATCAACATTCGCTCATGAAATCAAAAGGTCCCCAAGAAAAGTGTCAAATCAAAACAGGTTTCATCTCGGGTTGCTGCGGTAACAGCACACTTTTTTAACATTTTGTTCAAAATTTAACGATACGTTATTTATAAACATATGTATGTTGGTTTTTTTTAACTACAAGCCTTTGCTTGCACATAATGAAACCAAACGTTTCAAAAAAAAAGTTTCAGGTTTAAAGTCATCATATAGAAATCAAAAAGAACAAAAAATATATAATAATAATCGTAAAAATGTGAATATTTCACTTTAATTAATTATTTTATTGATATAAACGACCGTTTACTTAAACACTGATACATTAAAAAAAAAAAAGAATGTCTTGAAACTGGTCATCATAATGTCCAGCGTCATCGCTTTCTTTCGTTCTTTTCTAATGGGCAAATGGGCTATTAAACTGGAGGCTATAAAAAATATATGTATATATTCAATGAACTAGCATTATCTATTTTTTGTTTTTTAAATGCAAAAATTTATTTTTTTATTTATTTAAGCAGATGGACATAAGAAATCGAATTATGTATTTAAATGTGTTGAAAACTGTGGTTTGTTTAATCTGACTAATTTTATTTAACTGAGAGTTATTAAAAAAAATCAATAAAAATCGGATTTGCCCTTTACACTGAGGAAAGTTATTTTTTTTATAATTTTAGTATATTTTTAAATATAAATAAAAAATTTTCCTTAAGATTATAATGTAATGTCTTACTGAAACACAGAAGTTTATTGTATTAATTGACTATATTGATTTGGCTATTCTCTGAAGTTGTCAATTTTTGCATTTTCTTATAAATTTTAAGATTTGGTGTGAAAATTTCAAGTTAACCAAATTATGGTTTAATTTTTTTTTTCTCTCAGTGTAACTAGCCTTCTGCTGACACAAATTTTATGAATTGCAATAAAAAAATTTTGCTTAAAACAGTTAAGCTTAAAATTTGCCGTTTTAATCAAAAACCCAAAGTTCAATGGCTTGTCTTTAAAAAAACTAATTTAAGCAATTTTCTATTCCTGTTACTTTTTGGCAATTCTTCAATCATACACAGTCTTTAATAGATCTTATCATTTTTATTTTCCATAACAAAAGCATACTTCCTTCTAAATGATATACATACTTAGTTTATATAAGCACCACTTCCCTTTCAACACTTTTAAATTCAAATGAAATTTTTATTTATTCTTTTTTAGTTTAAACAATAACTCTTAATTCATAAGCTATTAATAAATTATGCTATAAAACCGCTTTTAACCATACAAAAGTTGTATGTAGGTACTTTACATAAATCAATTTGATTTTGTTTTTTTTTGTCGAGTTTGAAAAAAAAGGCAAAGCTTGTTTAAAACGTACAGCTCAGGCATAAGAAAATATGCTGTTGTACCAATGTATTTTCGTTATCTCGAATTGAATTAGAGGGATTACATATTTGACCTAAAGTTCAGTTATTAGTTTTTTTGTATTTTTTATATCAGCCCAATTCTGAATATTAATCGGGAAATAAATACCAGGGAATTATTTCTTTCTTTCAATAAAGTTCTCCTGTTCTAATCAGTGCCTCGTTTCGGTAACTTGTGAAAAGTAATAATTATATGGGTTGTCCTATTTTACACAGGCTTCTTCATATAAAAACTTAAATAAACTTCAAAAAATATCTACAAATCTGTGGCAAAAAGGAAAAAGTGCTTAACTCGAGATAAGCAGATTTTGAGTTAATGGTACCTCCTTAATCTGCATATTTAGAAGTACTTCTGGTCAAAATCTCAATCAATTTGTGTGATTTTTCAGGAAGTTATAGCACTATGACTTGCGACTTATCATTTTTAGACTTCTAATCTCATTTGGAATAATAGCTTAACTAAGGTTATACTTTGGTATATTTCATCTTAAATGTATTACTTATAGTGTATAAAACGATGTTTGTTTAAAAAAAGAAATGTTAACAGAGATTTTCCCAATTTAACTGTAAAAGAAATGAATTTCTGCAAATCGACTTGAACGCTTAAAAGTGCTCTCCTGCAAAACAGTAAAATATGACTTAACCACTTTTTTCGTTATTGCCAGAGAAATATAGTTTATGTTTCACAGGTTGATAACAATTTTTTCGACTCGAAAAGGTCTCACTCACATTTATTACAGAAACAAGGCATAGATGGCGGAAAATATAAAAAGTGTGAGAAAATTTCGATTTTTCGAAATCAGCTATTTTGTTTCCAGTTGTTTTATTTTACCTAAAAGTTTGCGATTAATTTTTTGTTAAATAGGGGAGCAAGGAATATAGATAAAGTCCGCTCAAACTATTTATTATTCAGAAGAGGGCTGTTTATTAACCTTAGCAAATTCAATAAACTAAATTAATAACTTAAAGATTTTTCCGCCTTTTAGCTGAAAGGGGAACACTGCTCTTATCAACAAGGAACTGTCAGTTGGCTCTTGCGTGATTTAAGAAGAAAGCGGAAAAAAGTTATTTCCATGTGCTCATTAAGCATTATTGTGTGCAGAAAATTACCAAATTTTGTTTTGAACTTACAAGCACAGAAGATGGCCAACGGCCTGGGGGCCCAGTTGAGGCTTCTACACCCGAGATAATTCAAAAAAATTACAATATTTGGCCATAACCGTAAAAAAAGATTAAGCGACTTAATTAGAACGAGCTTAATTTTTTACGAAAATCGATTACTTACGATCGTATAAATAATCGATTCTCGTCAAAAATCGAAGTTAAAAAAATAAGTCTCTTAAGCTTTTTTTGGCAATCTTCTTGTCTTGGTGTATTGTTGGCCGATCGGAGATTGAAAATGAGAGAGATTTTCGAAGCCATAGGTATCCCACATGACTGAGTGGTTTCAAATTTGAATTATCACTCGAGTATAAAAACGCTTTCCGTGTGCCGTCCTTGCTCACAATCTAGAACAAAAGCAATTGAGTGATAATTTAGTAAGAGTGTTTGGCATTGCTCAACGGTAATGTGAGCGTTTCTTGCGCCGTTTCGCAACCGTGAACAAAACGTGGCTGCTTTTTGGAGATAACTATAATCTACATTGAATATCTTGATAAATATAAAAAATCAATAACGAATATTATGACAGCTTATTGGGTCAATTTGATGAGAATTTGAAAAAAAAGGACGACTTTCGACCAAAGAAAAAAGTTATTTTACTCCAGGACAATGCAAGTACGTGCAAATGTGAAGTTTCCGCAGCAAAAATCCATGATTTGGCCTGCTAAATGCTAGCTTATCCGCCCTATTCACCGGATTTAGCCCCTAGTGAATATTTTGTGTTACTCCAACCTGAAGAAATGAATGCCCGGAAAGAGATTTGATTCCAACGATGAAAGCAACTTAAAAACAAATTTATATCTAATTTGATGACTTCAACAATTCTTATTTTTTGAAAAAGTTAAAAAAACGGGAGAAATGTTGTACAAAGTATATAGAACTCCAAGCAGACTATGTTGAAACATAAATAATTTTTTACCAAAAACCTTTGTTTCATTCATATAGTCACGGAATTGTTGGTCCTGCCTCGTAGTAACTTATTTAGACGAACCCTCTGCAGCAATGCAGTCAGTCGAGAGTCTTTAGTGGGAATCGATTTTGCGATCTTCGCATTTATAACCTAGCATACTACCCACCCAGCTACCGCCGTACCTTTCCAGCATTAATTGTATCACATGTCCTTGATGATTTACGTAGACACGTTTAATTAAATGTAAAATCTAAAAAAAATTGCATCAGGTGAACAAAAATTAATTCAGCAGACGCAAACTCTGCAAAGAAAAGAACTTAGTAAAATAAAAAAGCAAATTAAATTAAATTAAATATATAATATGAAAACAAATTAATTAAATAAGAGAAACTTAAGAGAAATAAATTTAAAAGTAGCTTTAGTATTCATTCTTCAACAGATTCTTAGAAATTCAAATTAATTGTCAACTAACATTCATGTGCTTAAAGAGATTCTCTGCATGATGAAACGTGGAAATCGTAAAACTGCAATATGATATTGATACTTACGCCATATTAGGAGGTCCAAAATATAACAGACTGTCTTAATAATGTGTAATAAATATTTTGTCTTTGATAGACGATAATAAAAAAAAATATCTTGGTCAGCACTTAAATGGAGACACTTACCCAACAAACATTAAATCAATTATTTTAAATGTTGGTGATAAGATAAATGATTTCATATATGAGAAGTTAAAACTTTCATCAAATTATATGATGATTAAGAACAAAGGGATTATTTTGAAAAACGTGGGGCAAAGGAAAGTTGTTGGCTGGAGAGGCTAGTGAGGCTAGTTGACTAAAAATCAAATGAATATCTTCGGGAGCCGCAACGGAATTCCTAGATTTTTATGACTTACATTAGTATCTATGCTCCGCCTTCATCGGCAAAAAAAAACTAATCAAATGGCTAAAAAACTTAAAATAATGCGCCTATTTAACACCAGAGGCGCTTAACTTCGTGCAAGAGAGTGTTGAGGTTGCTGTTGGCTGAAGTATGTATGTAGTTGGTACGTTTACTACAAAAAAGGGCAAAAATTGGAAATAATTATTCAGGAGCTACTGTTTCTCCACTTAAAAAATATCAATATGTGTTTATTTTTGAAGAAGCTATTTCCCTTGTGCAAAATTGAAGATCATTTGTAGTTTTTGCAAATACTTACGATAAATCTTGATTTTTTAAGAATTTAAAATAAAATCAATATCATAAGGTATTAGATTTTAATTTATAAGAAATATACTAATTTAAAAGAAATTTAAGAAAATAAAAAAGAACAAATGGAAAATCAGATCCACTCAACATCATGAACATTAATTAGGATTCACTGGATATGGATAAAAAAAAAGAAACTTCTTGCCATGACAATCCTATGAAATTACAGTTGTTTTTCGATTCAACGAACTATATAATGTCAGCCCTGTTCGTTAAATTGAAAAATTCGTTAAACCGAGTACTATTTATGACAAAGTTTGTTTACTCAAAAACTATGGAAATAACAACTCTAAAATTTTTGGAGTATGCCTTTATTATTATTTTAATTATAAACAGAGTAATAAATAAAATAAATGCAATTCATATGAACTTGTATTAAGTCTTGCCTCAGAATCGTGTTAACAAAGAATAACTAAACAAAAAGTTCATTTTTAATCTAATAAAAAAATAATAATTTTTCAAGCTTATTTTTTTGAGAACTACTACTAATACAAATCTATTTTAAATGGCTTCAACGGAAAAAATTGTTAATTTTTGTTTGTATTTGTTCGTTATATCGAGTACAAAATTACGGTACAAAGTTACGGTGTTCGTAATATAAGGTACTCAATTCAAAATTTTTATGAGTTCGTTAAATCCCGAATTCGTTAAACCGATGGTTCGTTAAATCGGAAAACTACTGTATTCAAATTTGCACCACTTCCCAATCATGAGTTCAGTATCTTATTGACTCCCTTGGAAGCTCTTTTTTTACTGGGATCATTATAGATTTTCCTAATATGCACTAGCTAAAGGCTTGAAGTAATGCGAATATTTAACACAAGAGGCGCTGCAGCGATGCAAAATGCAAAATATCAGAGTTATAAAATGGTTTAATAATATAATAATAATAATAATAATAATAATAATAATAATAATAATAATAATAATAATAATAATAATAATAATAATAATAATAATAATAATAATAATAATAATAATAATAATTTAATACTTAGCATATTTAGCCTGAACTTTACTTATTCTTAGAAAAAATTTTAATGAATGCTAGTTTTTGCTAGACGTAGCACCTGCTCAAAATAGTACCCTAAATAGAAATGAGTTTTCTGTAATAAGTTTTATTCTAGAAACTCATGCTGTTCAAAAAAGTCTACATCACTATGTATTCTAAATTGAACTAGGTAATAAATCGAAATCGATTTAAAAAGATCAAAATTTTATATAAAATATCAAAAAAAAAAAAAAAAAATCTTAATACCATGTGTTTGCTGGGTTCATAAAGACAAACACGCAAGTGACTTTAAGGTATTTGAGTGCATGATTCTTGCCGCTATAGAACAATAAGACAATGAAGAAATCGTTAAAAATTTGTTGCTCAGATAACATTTCAGGCATATATTGTTTTCTCCACGTTGTATTTCTCGTTGTTGTTGTTTTTGTTGTGCGTGGTTTTGTTGTTTAAATGTTAGTAGACGATGGCTTTGTCAACATGATATCAATACATAGTTTTTCTTCTTGTTTACATTAACTTTCAATTAGTGACCTGACAACGACAAGTCTTAAAAATAACAAGGACTCTTGGATTGCTTGCAACTTATTTGACACACTAAGCAACAACAGCAACACAAATAGAAGGCACCCTCCAACCATTAAATAAATATTTGTTAAAAGAAATATACAAACAAGCAAACAAATAGCCAAAATAAACATATGGAAGAACGGTTGGTGTTAAATATTGAACAACAAAGTTCATACACACTTAAAACAATATTTAATTCTAAATGTCATCTAGTGACCCCAAACTATAGAATGAGAACAGTAAACCGCCCCTTGTAATGTAAAAATTAAATTTTTCTAATGCACTTATAATAAATACTCGTACGCAACTCGGCTATTTGATTTCTGTGATACACTTGAATGCTTAAAATATTTTAAATTTTAGTACTTTATTTGAATATTTTTTGTTAAAAAATCGCTTAAATTTAAGTTCAACTGAAGGCTTTTTCTTATTGATCTATCGATTTTTAGTACAATAAGAAGTAGAAGATAAAAAGAAACAACATTATGCCAACCAATCATATGTGAAGACTTCCTAAAATTATGGCTCTTATCATAAAAACTACATTTAAAAGATTGGTTAATGGAGAAGGTGCAGGGTTGTAATGGTTGCAGTAAACAAAAAAAATCTCATGTAGAGCATTTGAAACAGCTTCGACAGACGGAAACAGGAAACCGGAAGTCCATCTTGCTCATAGTAGCGACAACGAAGATATTTTTACGCTTCATGCAAGTTTAAAAGTTAAGTTTCAATATTATGGGGCACAAGCACGAAAAACACATCGTCATAATCGTCATCATCATTATCACTATATTATTAAACATACATCATAAACAGCCTCCTTTTTTTTAACAAAACCACCCTGTTGTTGCTGCTGGTATCTTCTTCGTTATTTTATTTATTTTGTTTTTTCAAACGTTTTAGTCACAGTAGCAAAGCTCTTCTCCCTTGCGAAATTACACCTACTTTATGAACACATACCAGCCATTATCGGCATTCTTTAAAAGCTGGAGAACAACATTATCGTCATCTCAGCAGAAGTCGTCAACATAAGCAGCAATGACAACAACTACAACAACAACAACAACACCGGCCTCATCAGCAATAATAACAACACACCAACATAATCATCATCAACATCATGTTGCGGAAACAGATAACGAACGCATGGACGGACGCATGGACAGGCGAGCATTACGGACAGACACACACAGTTAAGACATGTTCCTGTTGCCTGCTCGTTCCACATACACATGCATACATTACACACATTGGTTGTTGCTTGCCTCTGGCTACACACATTAAACTCACACATCCCTCCACATCGTCACACACACACACACACACATCGTTGCTGCTCAAGTATTCTACATTTTTTTTTTCTATTTTTCCGTTCCTTGTGCTGTGAGGGACATACTCGTGCAAATCAATGAAGGGCAAGCGAATTATATTTATATAAAAAAAATTACTTATCGCTTTTTACAAAAATTAATAGCATTTTTATATGTAAAAATATGTACATACATTTATTTTATCATTGAAAATATTTTGTATATCGCTTTTTGCTACCGTTTGTAACAACTACAATTTGGCTCTTCTCTACCTGATGTCGAGTTGAATTGACTGCTATTGACGTAGTCTTACTATTCCCAAAGGTCGAGGGAATAGTAGTGAAATCAAGGCACATTTAATACAGGTACATGCATTAGACACAACTCTGTGCTTTTCACATAGTTCTACAAAAGTAATTGTCAAATAAATTCTTAGTTCAAAACGTGTAAACAAAAAATCAGCGAATGAGCAATATGCCTGATACGTGTACCTGTTTGATATGCCTTGAGTGAAATTGTGAAGAACAATCCCAATTTTTTTTTCTTTTTTTTGCTATTGCATTGACTTTTATGAGGTTATTAATATCAGAGCAAAAATTACTTTTAATAACTTCAATTAAAACAAGAGTGAAACATCTCTCAAACTTAAATTTATTCGAAGTTCTAATTTATATTCGAAATTAAGCCAAGAACAAGATTTACGGGATTTCAGCTAAATGACGAGTTTTTATATTTTTTTAAATATATTTAATGGAGTTTAAAATGTGAACCCATTTTACTGGAAATAAAATTGCAAAAATAGTTAGTCAGTTTAAAAATAAAATATACTTATTTTTCACGTAGCTTGGAACGAGCTAATTGTAAAATGTAACTGAAATAAAAAATAAAAAATTTGCTTTTACCATCAAAATCTAATCTAAATCTATCAACCATCAAAGCTCTGAAGTTCCTATTGGAAGTCCCTTTATTTTTGCAAAACAATATGACAACACAAGTAAATACTATATTATCGTTTAATATAAATTCATTATTGGTCTTTCAAGGTTCTCTGGAAACGAAAGTTGGCGCTGCGCTATTTGTTTTTAGAGTGTTTAAAAATTTAAAACTGGCAAACAATTTTTGTAAATATTTTATTTAACACATGATATACAACAAGTCCTTGTTTTCTTCATATCGCACATCTACTTCAATAGTGGCACAACTCAAAAAAACCAGTTTTACAGAAAACGCGTTCTAAGTTTTCAATTTGCATACAACTCAATGGAGAAATGAAAAAAAATCTTCTCTCAGGAGGTGATAGTACAAGCTATTTATATGAAATTTTTACACAAGATAAAATACGAAATGCCGCATCTTTCTGCATTACTAACTCAAAAAACTCATTTTTTGAGTTATGCCACTATTGAAGTAAATGTGCGATATATTTCTTTTGCAAGTCTTAAATTGTTTTTATTTTGCATGTGTGTGAATGTGCGTATGTATGTGTGAGAGTAAATTTGTTTGGAAATGCTGTAGCCCAATTCACAATCTTGTGCAAATGGTCTTGCATCGTAGCATGTACAAAATGGTATAATATATTGATACTCACCACTTAACACTTCTTAGTGGTGAGTATCAATATACTATACCATTTTGCATATGTAATGATGCAAAACCATTTGCACAAGATTGTGCATAGGGCTTATGACTTTAATATTTCTCCCTTTAATGTATTTATTTTTTCTTGTTGCTGCAGTTGTATGAGTTGGAAAGTTGTATGTATGTAGAATGAATGCATTGCTGCAGGCTATCAAATGCAATGCAATGTTGCTAGCTTTAATGTTTAGCATTTTTTTATTCTAATGCTTTTGCATATTTCTAAATACTCTCAAATGATTACAAACAAATGCATGCTATGCAGTTTGCATTAGGGATTGCCGTTCGGTTTTAATCGAAACCGAAACCGCGGTTTTTAACCCATCAAAACCGAAACCGTCAAAAAAAGCGTCGGTTTTTAAGATTTACTTTAACATTATTATATTGTTTAAAAATACAGCAAATGTACTTTACATTGAAGACTTTTATACATTACTAAGCATTCTGTAACAATTAAAGGTAAGAAAATTGTAAAATTTTAAGAAAATTAGAACAATTTTTTGCAGGAAGAATTGTAACCTTTTATCAAAAAAGCTTTAGCAAGATGTAAAGCAAAAAGACAATATTTTTAACGTTCTTCGACAATAATTTGTACTTTATAAAAAAAAACGAACAAAATGTATGGGAAATTATTTAATTTCAGCTTGATTTCGACCGAAATCATAAAATTACTTGAATTCGTGGCACGCTGAACGGGCTATATGACTGTTTGGAAATTGAAGAAAAACCGTTGAAGTCTTCTTTAATCTATTACCAAACATTCGTAGTCGCATTTGAAATACGCCAACCACGATAAGGCAGAATATTTTTCACGTGTATTTTTTCACTTTATCTTTGATGGCGAACTGAATTATTACAACAAATAATTTCGATATTTTTCTTCGAATTATATATTAAAAGTTACAATTATTTATTTTTAGGACAAGATTAGTAAGTAAAGCTTACGATTGTTACCGATAATTTCCTACAACACATTTTTTCACCACGTGCACCACGGTAGTATACTTAATGAAAAAATAGCTAAATCAACAGAAGCACATCCATGATTAGAACTTTAAAGTTAAATAAATTTCATTTATAACCTAAAATTTGTGTGATTTTTTTGTTAAACTTAAATTTGTCCAATTTTCAATTAATTTTTAAGCTTTATAAAAATTCTTCCCTTTTTTACATCCACGTGGACTGATAGCGGGGAAAATTTTATGGGATATTCAAGATAGCATTTTTTCCTTCGAGCGTAATAAAAATTTTACGTGAAGAAAAATTCCATTTGTTTTTCACGATAGGGATGATTATTTTTAAATCATCATTTATCTTTCCAGCCTACATGCCTATGTATATACACGCATACTTTTAAAACCGAAACCGAACCGAAACCGACCGGTTTTAATAGCTTAAAACCGGAAAACGCGGTTTTTAAATTTCCACGGTTTTTGGCAAACCCTAGTTTGCATGACACTTACTCACATCCTTGTAGTTGTTGTTCAGACACACGAAGTACTTGGATGATAAGAAGTATGTGACCATGGCTGGCTGTGTGTATGTTTGTGTGCATGTTTATGTATGTGTGAGTGCGTGTGTGTGTGTGTGAGACTGTATACAAGTGTATTTTTGTTGGCCTTATATGTTTAAATTACCATGAAAAAAATGCCTTATCACTATGCCTGGTTGCTAGTGCCATAAATTTTTATACTAATATTAAGGAAAGAGGTTCTTAATTGATAATATTATACTCGCATGGATTCTTCAAAAGAAAAAGGAAATTAAAACCACCTTGTGGAAAAAAAACTTAGGAATCATAGGCATACTAATGGAGAAACTCCAGCAAATTCATCGTGATTCTGATAAACCAAGTCCGTTGATGTAATTTTTATATCTGTGGCAATAAGGACAAAGTGCTTAAGTCATATTTTACTAGTTTGCAGGAGAGCACTTTTAAGCGTTTTAGATTTAAATTGAAAAGTTCTCTGTTAACATTTATTTTTTTAAACAAACATCGTTCTACACACTATAAGTAATACATTTAAGTTGAATCATATCAAAGCATAACCTAAATTAAGGTATTATTCGGAATCAGATGAGAAGTCTAAAAAGCTAGCAGTTCCTGAAAAATCGCACAAATTAATTGAGATTTTGACCACGTGTACTTTCGAATTTCGGGGGTACCATTAACTCAAAATTAGCTAATCCGACTTTTGCCAAAGATATATAGATTTAGAGATCCTTAAGAGCTAGTTTTTAACATAAAGATAAACTCTACTTGTCAGTTAACTGTAGTTTAAACTTAAAATTTTGTTTTTCAGATAAAGATTATCTAGTTAATAATCTAGGTTTAACCGAGCAACATTTCTCAGCTAAACTATAGTTAGAAATGTCAAATGACAAATATATGAAATAAATATGTACATATTACGCCATTGAAAAAAAAATTACAAAAAAGTATAATATATAAATATATTCATACAAACATAAATAAAATGGTTGCTTGTTATGACGACGAAGATTTTAGTGATTATGAAACCAAAATTACTTGGATAGAACAATTGTGAGAAAAATAAGAGAGATAAAACCACGTCCAAATCATTTTTTTGTGCATAATGAATTGGAGTTCTTGCAAAAATTTCGTTTAACAAAAAGGTCTGTGTATGATGATTTTAGAATTAATTGGAAGGAAAGTCTATTTCATTGGGTTTAGCATTTTATGATCTTTTTTGGTTTTATTTTTGGAGCGTCACTTTTTTTAACTCCATTCAGTTATTGATGTTTTTTTAAATAAATTTAAAGAATTGTCACATCGCTTTTTAAGTGTTGCATTATTTACGTAAACTATTTTCAAGAATGCCCCATCTATATTGAAAACAAAGTATGGCATTTCTAGCTAAATTGACAACTGTTAATCCATCATTGAAAAACAGCATGGGCGGTTAAGTCCCGTTTAACTTTGTTGCTTGGTTAACTCAAACGTATGTTAAACTAAGTTTAACTATTTAGTAAGAAAGTAGCCCTAAATTGATTAAGATCTATCTTGATTTATAAAAAATATAACTATAAATAGTTTTCATATTATTGCTAGTAAATTTTTAAAACCACAATTCCAGCACGTTGTAGTTTTATTTTTAACACCTTAAATCTTGTGTTTTATCTACTCAAAGTTTGGCGTTCACTGCCTGCTAACAAGGCAAAAAGCAACACCAACAATACAAAATAAAACATATGAAAGCAGTTAACATGTTTTTATAAAGGAAAAAGAAAAATCCCACTGTAGGTGCACGTACATACTCGTATGTATGTACATGTATTGGTGAGTTTCCATAAACCTAAAACTGTCACAGACATTAAGTTGCCGGTGTTTGTTATTTAACTTATTGTTAGTGCAGTTGTATCAGTGTAAATTGTAGGTACACACGTTCATTAAAAACATCCTTGTTGTCACTTTAGTCCTGTCCTTCCTTTGGCCTTGTGACTAATGTTTTTCGCAGCAGTTTGTCATCTTCGTTGTACAACTCAGCGGTAGTCCGTCAGTCCAGTCAGCTTAGTGTTGAATTTCGTTTTGGTAGAAAATAAGCGAGAGGAAAAATTGAACACCTGAATTTCTTCTTCATTTGTTTGATTTTTTTTTTTGGTCCTTGCTGGAAAATAAAGCACCTGTCCACATACATACTCTATGGATTCGCAAACACAAATAAAAACAGTGACTGCTTTGCTATTGTCTTTTACCTGGCCTGAGCATGAAGGCGTGGAAATGCACTTAAAAATAAGTTTCAGTCCAATAGAAGCTGTTTATTTAAAAAACTTATTAAATAGATGTATGACTAATGAAGTCCGTATAAAAATCAGTGGTAATTTTAAATTAAGTCATAGAAAAGAATACGTCTTAAGTTCAGAAAATATAATAAAAACCATCAAGTATGAAGATTAGGCTGTTGTGGTATCAAGCCGTATGATGGAGTGTTGGAAGAGGTACTCACGTGTAAATATGACTTTTGAGATTCCAGAAGAAAGTATAACAGAAATATGTTAAGATGGCGATTACTATTTTCAACAGAACAACAATGAGAACTTTTTCTATTATTTGCGACACTTTAGCTATGAAAATTTTATTAAGAAATATCCGAAACTCATCTCCTGGATATGGAGTTGAAGATGACAAGGAAACCCTGCATAAAAATCTTAAATCCTTGCAAACAATAAACGACATCTGAACGAGTATTTTTAAAAAGTTATGTTAACCTTCTTTGTCGCTCTTCGAAACATAATTGTCAAGAGCCGAAAAAAGAACGTGCATTTCAACAAACTTTGCAGAAGCTGAAACGGCAGCTCCCTAGAAATAATTCTCGTAAAACATAATCTTCGTGATCCCAACGGTCACTGTATGTTTAGATCATCTACACCTCTTTTTTGGTGTAGAAATGATGAAATTAAACGAGATTTCGTCGTTAGTAACAATACTAATGAGCTTGGAAGCGACGAAGCTTACGTTCCACCAACACATAACGCATTCATTTCCGATGCTCACCCATTAACAAAAGAGATAACTGATGCCATAAGACGATTTAAATTCGTAAAATACTTAAAATTAATCTCTCAGTGGCTGAAAGCTTAACTGATCATGGACAAACCATTGGAATAAGGGTTTAATCATAATTGTTCCGAAGAAAGAAAACTTCCGTGATTGTAAGAATCGGCTTGGAATATCGCTACTCAGCACCATTAAAATTTGGCAACTTTCAAAACTGAACAAGACTTTTGGACAAGAAGAGGTGGGGTTCCGAAAATACAGATCATGTACCAAACATTTAAGAAGGCTCAGCAAAATAATCGAATAGCCGAATAGTTCTCAAAATACCTACTGTTTGTGGACCTTAGACGGGGTTTCGATACCACAATAATATCTCACATAGGGAAATGTTTGGAACGTGAAGGAGTTCTTAAAAGGACAACAACAACAACAAGAAAAGCATACTATCGATAATCTAACCAAGGTTCAATGGGACCAACGGGACGAAGACGAAACAAGGGGGCTGTTGAAACTAAGCAAGCCCTAGCTGGAAAAATTTACCGGACACTCTAACTTACGAGGGCATTTATACCGCATTGGAGCCACAGATGACGCCACTGAATACAGCAAATGCATGGAGGACATCGAAAAAATGGCTCAGCTCTCGCCCAGCCAAGATCTTGTTATTTTGGGCACGACACCTTACCGGATATTATCCAACTTAGAGGTGTTGACTGGAAACGTTTGAGGGACTAGGTGAATGGTACTGAGTTCCTATAAAGGTAGGGCTCGTTTCTAATTCAAATGAGAGCGCACAACAGATCTATACTGGTTTATGTGTATGTTTCCGGACATGAAAGTAATAGCTCCTCTTTTCAACTTAACCTAATCTGACCTAACCTAAGCTAAAAATTCAAAATTCATTCTAGTTCAATCATGAAGTTCGACAAGGCTGATTGACGTGACGTCGATGTTAACAACTGGAATAATGGTGAATATTTAAAGGACTTTGTCAAAGCAAACTTAGCGTGTTCTAAAGAGGTCGTACTAAAAATCAAATTCCACTTTTTCTTAGTGTAACCATATAGTATTTTTAACTGTACAGTACACCCTTTTCTTAACCTGTCCGTATATGCAGGTATGTTGTTAACAGTACCTGCGTGTGTGTGTGTATGCAAAAATACGAACTAAACTGACAATTACAAGCAAAAGTACCAAACAAGTGATGTTAAACGCCAAATTAATATGAGTAGAAAAATAAATAGAGAGAAAATAATTTGAAAAATAAACAAGCACCTCTAAAGTGCATGCAAAGGAAGCATACACAGATGCGATACGTATGTATGTATGTATTTATGTGCATATGAAAATACAAACTAACATGTGCATTATCATCATCACTTACAACAATTTGAATTTCGCCAGGCTGTCTGCAAAAATCTTTTTTGCTTTCCTTCTTACATATGTACATATGTATGTACGTTTAAGACTGCGGGTGTTAAAAATAGTGTCCTTCGGTACTTAAATAAACCAGCAACAACAACAACAACTGGCTACAAACACACACTCTCTAACAACGAAGGTTCAATTTAACGATACTCGATAATTAATCGAAACATTTTCTGATTCTGACACTTTGACACAAACAATTGTTCACCGAAAAGAGAAACTCATGCACGTTTATCTTAAAGGCGCAAAGAGAGACAAAATATCACAGGAATTTAAAGAAGAAGAAAAAAATTACAAATGTGTTTGCCTGTTGTGCAGTGATTGTTTAGAAGTGAGAATTTGTTGAAGTTTCTTAAAATCCCACCTCGATTTTTATTTCAATTTTTTCTGTTTTTGTTTGCTGGAAACAAAAACATCTTGCTGAGTCTCCTATACGACAGCACGTAGTGCGTCGCAGTGTGAGTGAATGCATTCTGGGAAACGTGGCGTGAGAATCTCGATTTCTAAGCAAATGCCTTAAATTTATGTTTGTTTTCAATAAAAATTAATTATTATTATAATTTTTTGTTTTTATTTTAACTTTTTGTTTAATATACCTATAAAAATAAAATTAATGAAAATGTGCTTCAAAAAAAAAGTTATGATCCTTTGCACACTTTTATTAAAAATTTAATTTGAACATTTTTCATTTTTGTGCAGGGTTGGCAGGATAATTATAATCGTATCTAGATTAAAATAACGTTGGCTGGCTATAGTTGCTTGTCACCATTATAATGAACTTAAACTATCTTGCATAAACATACAGACACATAAACACACAAAACATATGGAATTGCGGTCATAGTGACAGATGCTGTCATATCCTGTTAAATAAATTTTCCCCAGTTGGCCATTGTATGAAAATGCGAATATTGGCGAAACAACAGTGAGGCATAAAATTATATGTACAGCAGCACAACTAAGCCAGGCCAGACATGCCATACATCAGTATGTAGGTAAAAATTTTTTTGAATTTCTTTATTTTCCAGGCTTACTATTTTATCAAACAATTTCTATACTGGTTTAAATCATTGTTGGTGGCAATATAATTTTGAGATAAAGTGTATTTATGAATAAGTACATTATATTGCACGCGTACCCATTAATTATGAACGTATTAATATTGGACACAAAACAAACATAATCATATAACACACACAGCGCTTACACAAATACTGGCAAAAGTGTAAATACACTTGCACATTCATTCATACGTATGTATATATGTACTAGACCCCTGCATAAGACCACTTAAAAGAACTTTTAACACATGAGGGATTTTTCAAATGCTTTACTACAGCGAAATCTTCTTCCTAAAACAAACGCTAAAGGTACGGTCACACTTGTAAAACATTTGCCCAAAAAAGCGTAACCACTAAATGCTAATGAAAAATCTTTCAATTCAGACAAAAGTTTGTCAAGTTAAAGTAAGGCCAATACTGTTGTCTGGATCAAAAGTTTTGTCATTAGTGTTTGTTGGTTACGCTATTTTTGGCAAATATTTGACTAGTGTGACCGTACCTTTAGCAATATTATTCGCAAGAAATTTGTTTCAGTTATTGCAGATATAGGAATAAAAAAGAAAATACTTCGTGACGAAAGAATTTGTGACGCTTGCTTCTTCCTACGCAATTCCGCGTATACATACGTCATAGATATACATAGACACACGTTGTGTGTATGATCTTTTATTTTTCTGCGCACATACAAACGCACACATGCATTGACATTAGTTGTGTGCAATGCGAATTCAGTATCAGGTGACCTTATCAGCCCTGCTGATTATCAGCTGTTGATGGAAAATTTAGCAATTTGAACCAAAATGTCAAAATTTGCTCAGAATCTTTTGAAAGATTGGTTTTGTAGCATAGCAAACTACATGTTGTTTTTTGTGTTGTAAAATTGTTATACTGATAAGGTTACCTGATGCTGAATTCACCTTGGTTGTGTGTGCTTGCTTTAAAAAACCACCCTTAAACAGTTAACCAAGACTTTCGCTATTGATATCGATTTCGAATATATCTCTAACATTTATCGTGTAAAACTATGGAGAGTGACACTCAAAAATTTTGAGTTTTGTCCCAAAAAACATTAGATTTTGAAGTTTCGCTAGCAATATCAAAAATGAGAGAATATCGAACTAATTTCGATATCGCAAAAAGGAACTAGAAAAAGTAGAAAAGTAATTTAATTTTTCAATTTATTTATTTTAATTAACTTATTTTATTTAGTTTTTTAACACCTTAAACTTACGCTGCTGGACTTGGAGGTACCATACCTCCATTCTAACAGACTGGTACACTCCACTGGGCTATCGTGGCAAATTTTTTTCTGTTCAATTATTGCACATATCGCTCATTTACTTCAATAGTGGCACAACTCAAAAAAACCAGTTTTGCAGAAAACGCGTTTTAAGTTTTTATTTTGCATACAACTCAATGGAGAAATGAAAAAAAATTCTTCTCTCAGGAGGTGATGGTACAAGCTATTTATATGAAATTTTTACACAAGATAAAATACAAAATGCCGCATCTTTCTGCATTATTAACTCAAAAAACTCATTTTTTGAGTTATGCCACTATTGAAGCAAATGAGCGATATGTAAGTATGCGTTTGTTTTTTTTTTCTTACAGTGCTGTCATGGTTTGAATTTGGTACCTCTAGACTAACAGGCTAGAACACATAAACGCAGCTACAGTCACACATTCGAAAAACTATCGAGAGAAGTTCGAATTTCAAAGTTTTAGCGAACATTCGAATTTTTTCAGATTTGCGAAAAAAATACCGTACAATTTTGTTTAAAAATTTCTTGGCTTTAGTAAGCATTCCTTTTTGTCTCAGCTCAAGTAGGAGCTTACCATCTACATCTTACATACACACTCAAACGTGTTTATCACGAACAAGAAGTCTTCGCAACATCGCTTGTAAACACGCATACACACGTACATTAATACATCCATCGTGCTACGCTTATTAAACGATATCATTTATTATTGGTTTAGTATAATACAAGCTACCACAATACATTTAAAGAACGAGACGTATTTACATTTCAAGACAGTTTACGCAGCCTTCTAGTACGTACATAAGAACCAACCAACATCGATTTAACGAATTATAAAAATATTTTATATCCTTAAAGTGCAAATTCATCCAACCAAAATTTGCTTCATACAAAAATGTTAATGCACGCAGATACTCATACCATACACACACATATACACATACACTTGCATGGGAGATTATATATAATAAACGTATGTATGTAAGTATGCATATAGAATATATACTACTGTATATAAAAAGGGTATGAGCATGTGTGTAAGTGTGTTTGTATTTATGCAGTTATAATTTATTGCTCGTAGAAAATCGAAAAAAGCCAGCATCGTTAGTGAAAATGGCGCTTGTCTGATGAAAACTGGATATTGTTGTCGTTGCAGGATGAGTTTAGTGAGTGTTTTCGTGGAATTTACAGTTTATTAGACACGGATTCTATGAACCTAGAAGGAAAATTCGGTCATATATGAAAATGCTCATTTTTGTGAGAAAATAAAGTTTTAGGCAACAAAAAAAGAAGATATACAAGTCTCGTAAGTCAGAAGTTGTCCAACGAGTCATTTCCTGCAATGATTTTAACATAGAATGGATTGTCTTTTAGTGACTATTCATGGGATTGGAGTTAATGGAAAATTGACTTCCAGGCTGCTCTTTTTCATGGCTTAATAAATGTACTCGTGTAACACTTTCACCTAAACCGCAGTATTGTTTCCAGAAGGAACTGGTTTCATTGAGTTCAGGTATTAGATTTCATGCTTATATTTAGTATTCAAAAAAAGTAAAATATAGGCGAAAGTATCCCTGGGCAATATCTCAATTGCTTTGTGCGTTTTTTCAGGAAGTTATAATAATAATAATAGCTTATACTATATTATATTTCAAATTTAATCTATTATTTATAGCACAGAAGAAAGTATTCACCAATTAATATTTTCAATGTGTGAGTGTATAAAACGACACTTTCCTAAATTAAATAAAAGTGAAGATCGAATTTTTCAATTTAATTGTAAAAGAAAAATATTTCTGAAAATCGACTTGAAAGTTTAATAAATTCAGTAAAGTGCAACTTTGACTCGCACAGGCTTTTTTGCGATTTTTTTGTAGTTTTGGCGGTTTTTCTTAGTTTTGGCGATTTGTTCGTTTTCACCTTTGGTGTACCAAACCCTAAAAAAGCTCTCCTGCAAAACAGTAAAATATTTCGTTTGTTTTCAAACGATTTCTGACTTTACTTTAAGCATTTTCATTGAAAAATATTAACTTTACACTAGTACTGAGAATGATCTTCCGTCTCGTGACATATCGGTGTACTTTGTGGTCGTAGGTTCGTTAACTTCCGCAGTGTCTGTAGCTTTGCAGTTTGTGTTAACAAAAAATAATAATATCGTGCCGTAAGCTCCAAAAAAGCTTAAAGCTACGGTCACACTTGTCATTTGCCCAAAAAAGCGTAACCACTAAATGATAATGCAAAAATTAGTGCGTTTAAAAAATTTTAAACTTAAATTTTAACAATTCCCATAAAAAAATCACTCATTATTAAATTGACTGCACCAGGCCAAAAACTACTTGTGTGGCAACACTCTATTCTAAAATAGCTGTTGTTGTTATTTACATTTATTTTCTTTTTACATACTTTTACAACTACAATTTGAAGCTGAAAAAAAGTCAGCCAATGTAGTAATGGTAAAGAAAATAAAAAACATGTTGATTATTGAGTTCTTGTTTCAACTTTGTTATTTGTTTTAAGCTTCTCATTTGTTTAAATGAAAGTTTATAACATAATAACTCTAGTTGTTCTAAGAAACTTTGGGTAAAGTTGCATTAGCAACAGTGAAATGCGCATAGGATCCAGCTAAACCCCTCAATAATCAATTTCAATGTATTTTTAATTAAAAAAAAATATTTTACCTAATAAGTAAAATATTAATTTGGGATTATTAGTGCGTTCAAAAAATTTTAACCTGAAAAATCGTTCAATTCAGACAAAAATTTTTCAAGTTAAAGAGTAGCCAATATTGTTGGATTCTATGACATTGTCCATTAGTTGTGTTCGAAAAAGTTTAATATGATAAACAAATGTCTGGATCAAAACTTTTTTCATTAGTGTTTGTTGATTACGCTTTTTTGGGCAAATGTTTGACAAGTGTAACCGTAGCTTAAGCGGCATAATTTTCCAGGTTAATTTTTTTTATGAAAATCGATTATTTATAATCAATGTAATCGATTTTCGTCAAAAAACGAAGTTCAAAAAATATGTCGTAAGCTTAATAAAGCTTAAGAGCTTTATTGCCAGTTATGGCTCGATATACATATATAATAGACAGCAGTATTGCCAATGTTAATTGTTCGTTTTTACTCTTTAAATATCCATCCATCACTGAACTGCGAGGCCAGAGAGTGGAATGTGAAAAAGTCTACGATAGTAGATCAAATTATTTTACCGCTGACGGTCAGATTAGCCTTAAGAAATTCAGGATTGATGTTGCCTACACCTGGTGCTTTGCCATTCTTCAGCGCAAACTGTATTTATCGCGAATCAGATTTAATGTGAAGTACAGTGACATAACCAAGCATTTATGTGTTGCAGAATTGACACTATGGCGGCATAACAGTCCGATTATGTATCCTGTTACCACTTTACGGACGAGGCAGTTCCTTCTACCGAATCCTGAGGAGAATATGTGGTTGGATTGATATTTCCCTAATATCTGCTTTGCAACTTTTGTATTGATATAACAGAAATTTCCTATTGGGTCTTTTGAAATATTTCATTTGGTTGATAGAATCTATATATTAAATAAGTCTGCATATAACACTGTCTGTTATTTGTTTCTATTATTTATTTTTTTTATGTCAAAATTTTTGATGACAACAATGATGATTTGTGAATATTTGCTGGCCAGGAATGATGATGTTTCGACTGGTTGTTGTACTGCTCTCACTCTTCACTTATTAAACATTTATTTTTATTTATAAAAACGTTTGTCCATTGTCCACTTTTTTCACCACGGACTAATAATATGCCAGTCATTTTTTTATATTGATTCATGCACCATGTTGTTTATCATGATATAAAATAAATATGTTTGGTTGTACATACTCGTATATGCGAGTACATGTCGATGTTTATGTCTGCCAATCTGAATTTTGCTCGCCAGCAAGTTGTTTTGTTCGTTCACACTCTTCATTAAATTTTTTGGAAAACTATTGACATTATTAATTTATTATTTCCTTATTTTTTTTTAATTACAGTCGTATCGAGGTTAAATTATTTTCTTGGACACCGATTCAACATTATGGTGAGATTAATTAATAATTACCTGCAGCTACATTGAGATGCATAAAATTATATATTTATTTAGATTTGATTTTCGATTGTATGTTATTAAGAAAAAAATCTGAAATTTTAATAATTTTTTTTTAAATTTCTTTGTTGTTGGCTTAACACGTCTAGATGCATTTCGTTGCTGCTGAATAATATTATTAGGTTGTAGTTTTGTAATTCTCAATAATCTGCTGAGAATTTGTTTATAACTATTGGGATCTTGTAAGATTTCTTGAATTGTCGTTGAAATCTACTCACGTATTTCACAGCAGCAACGAAATACATCTAGACGTGCTAAACCAACACTAAATGAGTTTATTAAATTTTTGTTCATTTAGATGCGCGTTAAATGTAAATAAAATATTGAAATACATTTTCTCACCTAAAAAATTTTTATTAATTCTTTTAAGTAATACGGGTATGAATTTTTAAATGTGGAAAATGCAAAAATCATCTGAAAGGAGTTAAAAACAGTTTTTGCATGATAACAAGGCACATGCGAGCAGGGTTTTCTATTCAGTTCAAATTCAAAAATCCTTGATCACATATATAATTTGATTGCCCCAGAAAACACAATATGCCACATATATTTTGCGTATATCAAGAAGTTTTCTCTAAATATATAAAGTGCACCGCATTAAATTCTTCAAATGAAAAGTTCAAGGTTAATAATTATTCAATTTGAACAGCTTAAAACGCACATACTTACGTTTATTGCATTTAATTCTATATTAAACTTACTATTAAGCAAACTTAATTTCACAATTTTCAATAAACCCATATTGGCGATCATAACAAATGAAAAAATTAAAAAAAAAGAAGGAAACTAATCCCAGGATTTCTATTTGTAGAAAAGCGGCTTTTGGTGGAAAACCAAATAGTGATTTATATAAAAATGCAAGTACTGAAGAAGTATACAATTCAATTTGAAAATGAATTGAATAGAATTGATAGGAAAACTTTGATGCAACAAGCCTACAGAAATAAGACACATGTTTAATTTAAAAAAAAAAAAGAAAAGAAAACTCCATGCACATGCATTACGGACAAGCACAAGGATGCAACACACAGCCAAACTTAGGCAACATCTTGAGATTTATTTCATTCAAAGGCACAAAAACATTGGAAAAGGATTTATAATAATTTCATTGAAATTGCTTGAATGGCTTAAAGAAAGACTGAATGAGTGAATGCATGAATGAATGAATAAATGCAGAGTGCGTTCTGTTGAATTTTATAATAAAGCTAGTATTAATAATAATAATAACGATATTGATGGTGTTGAGTGCTGTTGCTGTGTTCTTGCCGCTTTATCCTTGTAACATTTGCTCCTTTCACATAGATGACATTTTATGGCAACAAATACTATAATGGTATAAGAAGATACAAGTAATAAAAGCATCAAAATATTGCATAATAAAAATGTTCTTGTTAATAGAAACTGATCTGTTAAATGAACTTTATTTTTAAACAGCTGCTGCAGCAAACATATGCCCATGCAATGTTTTCTTTTTGTAATTCTTGCTTGAAAGGTATCCCAATTTATATTAATGTCAAAGTTAGAAGAGGTCTTTTGAAGCCATTCACTTGGTAATTTTAATGTTTCGCATGTATTTAATTGAAAGGTGTGTAGTTTAAGCAACAACTCTCTTGAGTTTGCTAATGCATTTTATTGACGAGAGGGCAATTTCTAAGAAGTTTTCGCAGAACTGAAGGATTAACTGTAAAGTATACTTAAATCAATGAATAGATTTAAAGTTGCTGATAGAAAAGTAAAATTATCAGCCAATGAAATAAAGCGGCTTAAATATGCAATGCAAATCTAATGATTTTATGAAATTTGTATGAAGATGTTATGCTTAAATGAAATAAAGCTGAAGTCAAGATGTTTTCTTTTTTAATTTAAGACAATTGATTGTTAAATTTTCAATAAGATACTCTTCAAATAATCACACATATCGTGAAAAAATTTTCCCTCGAAATATATTCCCTCTTCCCCAAATTGCAATCGTTATAATTTTATTCCCTGGAATTTTCTTTATTATGAATAATATTTTATAGGGGATTTTTCAAATTTTCCGTAAATTTTGTTAACTTTAGCTTTTTGCATGTGAACTGATTTAACACATGGCGCAATTTCATTATTATATTTCCAATTATGTGTATATTATAAGTTAAAAATAATTATTTTAAAGACAAGATGTGCAAATAAAGCCGACGATTAATAACAATAACCCCCACCAACACCTTTTTGCATTAAAATATGAACCTCTTTCACATGCAGTAAACTTTATGGTGATGATATGCTAAAGAATTTTGTCACGGCAGCTAAGTTTTTAAAACATTTCATTTGAAATGCATAATTTCTGTATTTCTTACTATCAATCTTAAATTTGTCTGATTTTCAATTAATTTTTAAGCTTTACAAATCTTTTTTTCCGTTTTCTGCATTCACTATGCATTGATAGCATTTGTTTCGTTCCGATAAAATTCACAATAAGCAATTTCCCTTCATGGAGAATGAAAATTTCAGGGGAACAACAATTTCACAATTTATTCACCATAGTGGGTGAATATCTATACTTTTGTTTTCAGACAACTTCTTTTGGGAAATTGTAAATTGTTTTAGAATATCATTTACAAAAAATTGCGTTTCACAGAACTACAAACCTCATGAACTTCACTATGAAGCACCAAAGGAATCTCTTGGCCACATCTACCGGCCCATGCTAAACGTTTGGGTCACCCGTACAATGATTACTGCTTCAGTTGTAATGACGAAGAAGAGGAGGAAAACATCTCGCATCTTCAGTAGCCTATCTGAGTTATCGGAAATAGGACTCAAAAATCTGAGTCTTTGTATTAGAAGCAGTAGTTGGTATGTCCGTTGACTCCTTTTTTCCCGACCCACTCTCTTCTCTTCTCTAGTAACTATCATATACATATATGTACCTCTTTCATTCTTATCCTACCTTTCTCTACTTCTACAATTTACAGGTACCACAAAGGATCACTATATTAGACCCAAATGAGCTGGACCCTTAACTTTCATCTGGAAGTGGAAGTGCGCGTCAACCGTTGCCTTTTGCAGGATCTTTCATATATTGTGGCCGAGAATGATATGGCATCATATGCTCTGGCTACACATAAGTCAAGAGGCCATATCGACTAAAAATGGTGCTGGATCACTAAAATTATCATAAACTTAGAATCCGCAAGCAATCAAAATAATTGGGCGCCCATTACATCACACATGGAGAAGGCAGATTGAGACCGAAGTAAGGAACAGTAGCAAGCGTTGGAGAGAGATATTAAGCCGTTTATATAAAACAGAGATACGTTAAAGAAAATTTATTGAGGTCTTATGCTCATTATGCTGATGTACTTCTAGCCAACCTTTTTTGCGAATGTACTTGATAAAAAAAATTTATTTTATAATATATACAATACATTGATTTTTTGAAAAAAATTACGAAATATTTAAGAAATTTATTATTTGACACATTGTCATAAGTTTATTTTAACTAGAGTTTATTTGCAAATAAATATATTTACAAAATACTTAAACACTTTCTTTAACTGTTTTGAGGAGCCCATTGATTGCAACATGATGGCAATTCCTAATTATTTAATTAAAACACAACAACAACATTTATTAACTAAATTAATCCATTAACATGTCAGCAAATTGCATTCACACGAACATAATTTAGGGAAAAAGGAACGTTGAACTACTTTCTCCCTTATTTGCGGTGAGGATGAGAAGAACCCCACCAAAAAAAAAAAAAAAAAAAAAGATCAAATGCAAATTATTCATTTGTGGTTGAATTGGGATATTCAGGCAAGGTTAGATGAAAACATAAGCAGAAACCAAAAACAACAAATAAATGTCCTCATTTGACAGGGATACAAAGAGACACTCGAAAAACATAAAAGTATTACATCCCTATGGATTGCCAAGAAAAAAGAAAGAAACGACCCTTAAAGAACTGCCCTAAATAAAATTTTGTTACGATTGCTTTCCCAATTTACATACATATGTAGAAGCACACATTCGTGAATACATGCAACATTGCAACAAATTGGAAACCAATCAAATTTTAAAGAATTATTACAATTTCTTAAATTTTACTAAATAAAGTATAAAAACTTACTTACAAAATATCACTCAAGCAGCCAACTTATATTTTGTGTAAATTGTGCAAGTGAGTTAGAAAAAAAAACAATCCGAAATAAAATACAATAAAACAAAAGAGAAAACGAAAAATTGTATAAAATTGCATGCGTTCATTCAAAACATACGAGTTCTTTGACAACTTACTAATGTTACATGCCAAAGGAAATGACATTGAAACCACAGCTTCCGAAACCCATGAGTTGGTGATTTCATTTCATTACGAATATTTTCGTAAAGAAGACTGCTGCCTGCCTGCCTGCCTGCTTGCCTGTTTGCCTGTCTACCAAGTATTGTGCCGGTATGGAACAGGAACATTTCAATGTCAGCCAGCCAGCAGTGGAACTTTAAAAAAAAGAAGAAACTACAAAAATTCTCTCAAGCGTAAAGTTGTTAATATAAAAAAAATGTAACATTTAAACAAACTCAGTAAAGAAGAACTAAATTGTCACTCAGGGTGAAACCACTATGAGATGACGGACTTAAGTGCAGTGTAACAAGCAGAAAACAAGTAAGAGAGTTGTATTGGGCAAACACGACATGGAAGTACCCTGCAAAGAAATTATAACAGCTAGAATAAAAGGAAAGTATGGGTATGCTTTATGGGTTAGGTAAGGTTGCAAACTATTGGGTTACAGTTGCTCTTAGAGCATGTTGTGCGCTCTAGTTTTAAAAATGTGGGAAAGAGTTCCCAATAAAGAAGCCGAAAAATATCTCAAACCTATTCAGGTTAAGAATACAATTTGCTCAATATATTTTCTTAAATTTTTTCAATCTGAATTCTCCAAGATATGATATATCTGGTATATTTTTTTCATATAGAAAATATTTCTTCTGATTTTACTGAGCACTTGACAGTGACACAAGTGTTGTCGGAGTGTTTCATCATCTTTCTGGAAAGTTTTACATGTTATATTATCAACAACATCCATGCGAGCCACGTGATGCTTTAACTCCGTCTGTCCGATTATTCTGTTTGCTCTTTTATTCTCGGAAGCTCGTTAGTCTCTTCCTTATTTGGGTTTCACAAAAAAAATTTCTCTCACAGTAGGGTTCTGCCAATCTCCGATGTGTTGTTCTATTGCTTTAACTCGTTTTTAGGCTTCCGTACACTAAAGGTGAAAACACACTAAAAAATACTTTTCAGTTTCAGTAACATAAATGCCGGTATTCAACAACTTTTTTTTAAATTTCCTGTGAAAAAAATATTTCCAGGATTGATAAGTTACAATATAAGTTATTAGATATTCAGTTAAAAATATTAGTTAGAGATTTTTTTTTTCAAAAAGCAAAGAATTTTGAAATCGTTTTTTGTAGAATTTGATAAGTTTTAATGTTGTTGTTGTATATGTTATTGTCAAATTCGTATTTATTTTTTATTTTTTTTTTTGAATCTATGAATATATTTGATAATTTATTTATGAAAAAATCGCCAAAACCATAAAAAAGCTCTAAAAATAAAAAAATTGAAAAAAACCGAAAAAACGCCATAAACGCAAAGAAACGCCCAAAAAGAAAGCCATATTGAATAAAAGCTCAAAACCCAAAAAATCTGAAAAATTAAAAAATCCAAAACTATAAATTTCGTATATTATATTATATATATATATATATATATATATATATATATATATATATATATATATATATATATATTATATATCTAGTGTCCGTACGGAACCCTTCGTGTGCGATTCAAAGTCGCACTTTACTGAATTTTTTAATTATCGATACGGTTTCGAGTTTCCTAGTGTGATGTTCTTTACCATACTACCATTGAAGTTAATGCGCTTTTTTGTTGCTTTCGATACACCATATTATCTTAATATTTTCACAACACCGGTATGAGTTTATTTAATTTTTGCATCATTGAAGCACGTTTCGAGATTTTACTTTTGGATTTCTTAATCGCTCAATCAACTATATGTTGGTGGTCTTTTGTCAATTTTCTGTAGCCAAATAGCAATGATCTCAGTCTGAAAAAGACTTTATTGTAATCCGGCAGATGAAAGAATTTACGTAAATGTCGTATATTCTGATATTTTACCCGTTTTTGTAATATATACAGTGCACTCGCGATAACGTGAACACCGCATGATGTGCAAAAAAAAATTAATGACTATTCTAAAAGGTGAACCGTGTTTGGAAACTTTATCATTTGAACAACAAAAATAAAGATAAAAAATTCAGAAACGTGAGCACCACCAACTTTAATTAGTTCACGATATTGCGAGTGCACTGTATTCACATATATATTTAAAATTTGTTGCCAAACTGAAACATTGCTTTCTTCAATTAGATCTTTAATTGGAAGAGAGATAAAAATAATCAATTAAAATTTTATTGAGTCAATGAAACTCTTGCTTAAAAGTTTAGTTAAAATTTTAATTAAATTCATTAAACCTTTGTTTATGAATTTAATAAGTTAAAAAAATTAATTGACATCGTTAAATTTTTAATCGATTTTTGCTTTCTTTTTCAATTAAAGGCGTTGATTGTAGACATTTTTTTTGTTAATGTGTTTGTTAAAGCTTTTTATTGGGCAACATTTCTGAAATTAGCTTTTAGAAACATTACTTTAAATTGGCCATTGGCCTTTAGTTACAAAGATCAAATAGAATTATGCTTATATATGACAAACGTAGCGACAGAATATGCCTGTAGTTCTACGATATATACCGACTAATCATAAAGTTGCTTGTATTTAATTCAATTACCAAAGAACTTGTAACATGAGCTGGCTCACAATAGTTAAAGCGTTATTCAACATTATTGTAAAATTTGTTTCAACTTGCAACACGATTTGATGAAAATTGCTTTGTTAATATGTTTGCTTGTTTGTTTGTTTTAAAAGGCCTTTTAATTAAAATAAACTTTAACGACCCTGTTTGCTTGTTATTTTTCTTTTTCCTCTTCCCAGCAACACAGCGCAGAGACAGTAGCGCACTAACCAAACTAAATCATTTACTTGAGGTAATTTAATGCTGTAACCACACGCAAAAGGCACATACATTTATACATACATATATACATGTATACAAACATACATACATACATGTAAACATACTTGCAACGTAGGTATGAGAATTGTATTTTGCTGCTACAAAACATGGGAGGGGTGTTGTTTAATGATAATTATCGCATGACTTTACATTCAGGCAAGCTTAGAAAATCTACTGTTTTGCCAACAATTTTCAACTCAATTTGTAGCTGCATACTTAAAGACATACACACACACATACATATATATGTATTGCATTTGCAATTTTCATCAAAAAAAAATAGCATAAAGGCAAAGGAAATCCCCTCCTAAATCAGTTGTCGCTCTGGCAGTCAACGAAATCAAGCAGAGAGCTTAACTGAATTGATAAGGACAAACGCCTAAAGGAATTCAGAAATCGACAATTCCCAGTTGTATCGAATTTCTTAATTGTTTAGCGAGCGGTATTCACTCACTCGTACATGAATTAAATACAATTGCAATACAATTTTATTTTCTTGTTGAACCCCTCTCCATATAGTTACATTGCGTTTGTTTTTTTTTTTGCCTCTAATTTCGTTTTAGTTTGTTGATTTTTGTTCTATTTCGCACGAATTACAAATGGGTTATTTATCTAAGCTAATTATATTTTAATGTTAGAGGAACAATTAACAGATGCTAGTGTATTTATTTTTTAAACACTTTACCACTGCTGCGTCTAATGAGACTGAGGAGATGTTTTTTGTAAGCATATTATTTGAAGACTTTAAATTATGAATTTAGGTTAACAAGGCTGTCATAGGAAGTCCATGAAGACGAAATTGTGTTTCTGATATTAGTATTTGCTATTTTTAGTTTGGTTCAGTGTTAAACACTTTTATTCCTTGATAAAGGGTTTTCCAATAACAGGTTTCCTTTTGATGTGTAAAAAAAAGCTAATAATGAAATCCTCATAAGCCACATAACCTTACACGGCTATGATTGCATGAAATTTTCCTTCACCAACTCGTACATTTTTTCGGATGTATATTCAGGAATTCCAATCTTTGAGGTCTGGAACAGAGAATGACAATGAGCACTCAAAAAATATATACATAAATAAATAGGCTTAATTTAAGTAACTGCGTATAATCATTATTGTAGCGCATAAATTTGTACGCTCACATATTTTCTATCAAGCAACTATTATTATAGCCGATTCCAACATACACAAGCATCTCTACTTCTTATACGCGAAAAACTAAAATACGCTCCAACTAAAAATAAAAAAAATACGCATATGTATCAATCGCATTGATTCTCCCTCATATCAACAGTCCGAGTATGTTTATACTCAAGCTATGGATATTTAATCGGACGAAAAAAATATACGCATGATACTCGGGATATTTATTCATCATTTGTGTATATAAAATGGAATGGAAAATGTGTGTGTATGTGTGGCTGTTTGAAAATATGCTTTAATTTTTTTAAAGCATAATTTTAAAAATTTGAATAAACATAGTTATTGGACTTTTAGTTAATTTTAATTATTATTCGAACTCCATTTATTTCTATATTTGTGATTTGAACGGACTAAGGTTCGTATTGCTTTTTAAGCCAAATTACATGTGATAATTATTAATGAACAAATAACAACAAAGTCTGTTGTAAATATTCTGACTAACAACACATAGTTGAACGGAACAGCCAGCCGTTAACTAAAATTAATAGCCTTGGGCCTGTGGCAAAAATTAAAAATAAAAAATATACTTAATAGTAACAAACCAAAAAAGTTTGTCTTAAGTAGAACAAAAAATAAGCAAATTAAGTAACATGTGCATAATTAGTAAAGAACAAACGACAATGGTAAAACTGTTGTAAATTTAGAGATGGTAAAATTGAGCTTTCATTACAAAAAAGCTTTCAGCAAATTGAAATAAGATGAATCAAAACAATTCACACATTCCATTTGCAATAATGCTAAGTATATAAAGCAGAAATCTACATCTACTGACACCACACACAGTGGACCAAACACAAAAGAACGCTGATGATGAAGGTTTAGTGGCCTTCGAAAACGGCTGGCTGTTCCGTTCAACTATGTGTTGTTAGTCAGAATATTTACAACAGACTTTGTTGTTATTTGTTCATTAATAATTATCACATGTAATTTGGCTTAAAAAGCAATACGAACCTTAGCCCGTTCAAATCACAAAAAATAGTTATTGGACGTTTATAGTTTTACGTATGGTTGTTGGCATATGAAAGTGTTTTTTTTTATTTTTAGGTGTACGTATTCACAGTTATTAGACGGCCAATACTCAAAGAGTACTTAAAACGATACTTTTGTCATTATCTGGTCTGGAATCGATTGTGTGCCATTGGGTTAGACCTTCTTTGTCACATAGTTCTGAAGCAAAAAGTGTTATATCGGTGGCCAATCGTTATGGCCTCTTCGAGTAATCGGAAGTAACGCTACTTGTGTTGCACGGAGCGCCGTATTGTCGTATTGTCGTTCACTTTCCATTCCAGTCGTACAAAACCATTAAGCATCGTTTTCAATACGGCAATCCATTCAGCGCAACAGTTACTCCAGCCTTTTTAACGTAGCTTCCGAGGTGTGAATGTGCTTCATCGCTCAAGATAATTTTTATTATGAAATTTATAAAAAAAAATTCCAAAACCCTAATGAAAAAAGCGCTTAAATGAAAAAAAATTACGAAAAATAAAATAAATCACTAAAATGCAAAAAAAAATCACCGAAAGTAAAAATACCGCTGAAAAACTAAAAAATCCGCCATAAACCTAAAAAATCGCCAAAACTAAAAAATCGCCAAAAATAAAAAAATCGCTGAAACAAAAAACAACTGAAAAAAATCGCCAAAAACCGAAAAAGTCGCGAAAATTAAAAAGAAGCGCCGAAACAAAAAGAATCGCTAGAACTTAAAAAACGCCAAAAACCGAAAACAAGGCCTAAAACAAAAAAAAAAAAAAAAAACAACAAATCTTAAAAAATTTCTATATCAAAATTCTATATTAGATATTCACTTAAAATCTAAAAAGCCGTAGCAACCAAAACATTCAAAATACACTTTTTGATTGATTATGATGTGATTAACCAAAATATATCTTTCCTTGAAATTTTACTCTTATACTTTTAAGAAAATACCGATTTTACAATACAAATAAATAAATAGTCTTAACTTTATAATGTTTTTTGCTTCTGCTGAAAAAAAAGTAAAAAGTGTACTCACAGCTTTTTGAATTTTAAGTGACGATATGTAGTGTCAGTCTGACTTTACTGATTTTATTATTAATTACATAGTTTTAACTTGTCATCTGTGGCGGGCTATTAAAAATGAAATGTTTTCAAATTATCAAATTAATTATAAATGTGTCGTCACAATATCCAATCGTTCGGAATTATTTATGCACCCCTTTTGTCTTGCTTATTAAACATTTATTGATTTCTCTTATTAACTTTCGCTTGCAAGAATTTTGCCATTAAAAGAAGAAAAAAGTTCCTTCTTTAACCCATTAACCGCAAATAATTGGAAAACTAGTTCAAATTAACACTAACAAACTTAAAATATCCAGCTGCTTAAAATATGAAAACAAGAAGACATTCAAGCGTAAAAAATCCTTTTTTCAATTTTAAAAATTTTCTTAGAAAAAAATCAAAAAAATTAAAAGAATCAAAAGCACGTGTGTACTCACATGAGTCCATTGATTATTATTAAAAAAAAAACAACCCTTTTGCTTGAATTTATTTATTTTTTTTTTCCTAAAACTTAAACTTTTTCCAATTTCTGCTCCTTCTTCTTCTTCTGCTGCTGCTGAACGTAAAGAAAAAGTCTTATAGTAATTTAAATTTGTTTGTTGATTTTTCCTTTCTTGACAGTTTTTTTTTAAGAATTTTACCTACAAATGACTTTTTCCTTTTATGCAGAGACTAAATTAAAAACACTAAGAAAAATTCGTTTTATTACAAAATGTGTTTTTCCTGCTTCTTCTTCTTCTTCAAGAACTATTGTTTGCACTTCTATTGTGTCTGCAAATTTTGTTGCTTGAAGAAAGAAAAAAAATATTAAAAAAGAGAAAGGGTTGGATATTTCATAAATGAAGTTATTACATCAAGTATATTCCCTGAAATTAAAATTACTATGTAGGAATATTGTTGCAAAAGTATTTAGCATAAGCATAAGAAACTGAACTGAACTGATGACATTATGCATAATTTTCAAGGCGGCAGTTTTTTTTTCAATAATTAGATGTTGCAAATCATAAAGGGAATTGGAAATGTATGCCTCGTGAAACATATTAATAAATTATAGTTCGTAATGAATGGTGTGTAAAGGTTTTCTGATGTTGTCCATATGTTTGCATAGTTGGACTTTACTATTTCCCGCATATAATTTAGTAATATATGTACACTGAGAGAAAAACCATTTTAGTTGGTCGTTTTAATTCGATCCTCTTGAATTTAAAAGATTGGTTATTTTGCAGGCGTTTCCGGGAAGTTGCCGCTCATTTCAAGCTCAGCAGGCTGCAAAATTCACAGATTTTTATAATTTTTTATATCAAAAAAAAAAAATAAAAGCATCTTGGACATTTATTTACAACAAGAACTTTAAGAGATGTTCAAAAAAAAATTTTTCAACGATATCTCTTAAACGAATTAGTTGTGCTTTTTTCATTTACAGCAGTGAATGTTGTTATTTTTACTTTAATAGCTGATGCGATATTTCATTCGATCCAACAAAAAAATTTAAAAAATTTAATTTTCGAAAATAAAATTTTCGAAATTTTTTTTAAATCCACCGTATTGAATCGGTTCATAATACCTATTCTGAATAAAAATCCCCTGGACGCATATTCCTTTTCTTTTTTCTCCACTTGAAAAAATTATCTGCAATATTTCAGGTAAAATAAAAGAACTAGGAAAAAGTCAGTTATCTAGATTTCGAAAATTCGAAATTCTTTCGTACTTTTTATTTATTTTATTTATGAGGTCAATGCCTTTCGGTTAAGACATTATTTAGTTACAAAAAGTATATACACATGCACACACACATAAAAACTCACCCATACATACAAATATTTATACGGATATCCTCATAAAAATAGTCAGAAGAATTTGAATTTGAGGTAAAAAGCTTTGGAAGATCTTAAATCTGTCTTTATTTCGTTACAAAGTAAGAGCAAACATTGTTGTCGCCGAGATCTGATTGGCTGTTGTACTCTCGTCTGTATGAAAGTACAAAAGCTTTTTTGTAAGAGTTTGCACATTGTGCATATGCCTTCTAGCTCTTCTTAGCCTCAAAACGTGAAGATTTTATGAAATTTCGATTTTCAAAAATCAGGGTGAAATCCCATTTTTTATAGCAGAAAGTTAAAAAAATTAAAAATAATACATATAAAAAATAGAAATGATCTTCTAGCCTTGTCTTTTATAATTAATAGCTCGTCAGCCTAGTAGGTTTTATGTGCTGCACTATCAGTGCGGGGGTCTTGACTCACTCGATTCTCACCAAAAATTCTGGTCTATTACACTAAAACGTATAAACAAGTCTTTGTTACTGTGCTCTTTGAAATAAGTTGTTATGTAATTTGTAATAATATTTGTAACATTTAATAAAATAAATACTAAAGAAATACATAAAATAATTAGGAATTTGTCCTTGTTTTTTCTTTGGCTAAGCAACGTCAATATATATTTCGTTCATGATGAGCAAAACTTCCTAATATACTAAAGACTATATTTATGAGGGTGGCATTGGCTGAAGTAGTTAGCGCGTTGACTACAAAACCGAAAGTCCTGTGTTCGAGCCCGATATCTGCCAGTCATTAAATAACAACACCACGCATTTTCCTGCTGTGTATTTGAATCATTTGCTGTAGAAAAGTTCAAGTGATGAAGGCATAGACACTGGTCTCTGAACTACTCCTGCTTCAGTGAATACTATGTAGTCCTAATGGAACATCAGAGCGCTTGTATAGCAGAATCATCGGCAAAGTAAATTAACCAGTAAAAAGGCTACTAAGTATAGTTTCAAAAATTTAATACGGCCCATTGACACCAGAGGCGCTGCAACACTGCATTGTAAAAGAATGGATCTGTCATCTATCTCTTCATTAACCACTTGTTTTCTCTATCACTATACCTTTCCTAAAGAAGGTAACAGCTAGTAATAATAGTAGGCATTCATTGCCTGAGTGTTACTTCCTTTAAAAAAAATACTAACCCCACATTCGTAAAATTTAAAAGGAGTTTGAAATGTATTGTATTTAAAAGTTTTCATTAAAAAAATTTTAATAGATTTTAAGCACATTTTATTTTTTAATGAATATAAGCTTTAATGTCAAACAGATATGCTTTGGTATTTCTGACAAATTGAGCAGCTGCAGTCAAATACCGCTCAATATTGATTGTAAGGCGGGGGTCCTGTTGTTGCCTTGCGGTCTAATTCATAAAAAATATTTTAGGTTTATTACAGGTTTATTTGACAAGTTTCCCATAGAAATGCGTCAAATAAGCGCTCAATAAGCTTGAAACATTTTCCTTGAATAATGAAGTTAGTCTCCATCCATACGATAACATATTTGCAGAGAAGCTTTAAGTTTACTTTGTCTCATTTACATGCAGTTCTTGTTGAATATCTTATTCTCATGAGAAATATATGAGAAAATATATTTTCAGTTTCAAAATGGTATTTAAAACTGTTTCGCCACAAATGTTTCATCACCAATCGACATGAAAGTTGAGCCGATAATTTAGGCAACATATTATGGAAAATACAGGCGCTCGCTAATTATATTGATGGCTGCATTTTTATGCTGCAAGATACGGTATGAAATAGCATTTACTCTCCAATCCACTCAATGCCTTTCACAATATCCCTAAGCCTATTAAATGTGTATTTGTCTGTTGAACTTTCTTAAGTCAAACTTCTTTTTGAAGAGCAGCGCACATTGTCCCAAATGCTTATGTTACTTTTAAATGATCATAAAATTACCGCCTGCCATTAATAACTTAAGTATGCTCGTTAATTGTAAAAATTTGCTTCTTCGTCCGGTTACCTTAAACGAATAATTAAAGGGGCCACTTATATTTACAGCTATAAGCTGATATAAATACATATCAACATACTCATCTCCTATGGCGAGGGTTAGAAGGACTATAAACTAAATGTCTATAATCGTATGCAAGTCATGCCCGTTTCTGTTGAAAAATTTGGTTTTTGATCTCAGTAGCTGACTGGTTTTAATTCAATTCAATTCAAAGAAATATGAAGACAAATGACACTGTTAAAGATTTATAACGAATTTAAAATCTATTTTCTCAAACGCCAAGGAGATCAACAATAACAAAATAAAGAAAACAAAAGTTTCTTCCTTAACGCGCAATGCAAAAGTCCAGCGCACAATAACAGCTGCAGTAATAATAAACATAATAAGACAATCAAACCAGCCAACCAACCCACTTAAGATCCTTTATGAAACAACAACAGCAACAAAAAAAACAAAAGAAAAACCAAACAAAAAACGATCTAGTTTAAACTTGTTAAAAATCTCACACGTCTCGTATCCCTGCAAGGATTTATTTAGAGCAAAATTACTCATATATGCACACATATAAATTATCGCACCCTTTTGATAAAAATTAAAAAAAAAACAAATTGTAAATTGAAAAAAGAAGCAATCTCTAAGTAAACATGTTTGCATGTGTTGCAATGTAATTGAAGAAATTCGCTAGATAAAATGGTCAGCCTAGAGAGCAGGCAGCAGCATAATGCCACCACCAACAAGCATCTCAGCAGCAGCAGCTAAGCAATCATCATCAGCGTTGCCACAACCAAAATATTTTTGTAACCAAAATATGGGAAAAAAAAGTAACCAAACGAGACAAAAAGTAACCAAAATCTCTATAAATTTAATATATGTACATATGTACTGTTTTATTTGTATTTCCGTTAAGAAATATATGTATCTGTGGCAAATTTAAAAAATTAGATTTTCTCACTTTTTTTCTCCTGTTCAGGTCCATAGGTAGCAAACCGTTGAATATGCAAGGAAACAATCAACCACCAATCAATCGATCCTAGGAACGATTCTTAACACCGTTTTTTTAATTTTATTTGCTTTGAAATTTTTTAATTTTGTGGCTGCCTAAGCGCTACACAAACTGTGTTAAGAATCATTCCTAGGAAGTTCATATGTTGTAGAAAGTTGTTTATTGAGATCTTAGGGACATTTTTATCGTTGATAGTTTCCTTGAACTTTGAACCGCTTGCTACCTATGTACCTGAACAGGGGAAAAAGGTATAAAACTCGAAATTTTTTAAAATTTTTTGCGATTTTGATTTTGAAGGTACTATTTTTTTAATTTTATATATTCACAATTTTTGTTGTGTGACAAGAGCAAGAACTTTGCCTCAAAGAGTACATCAAAATTCTGAATGATATGGACCGGATAAAATGCAAAAATGACACCGAGGCCCCAAATCTTTGGGCAAACAAAAATGTGCATGACCTGGGGCAAGACACCGGTCTTTTTTTGGCTCTTATCATGCAGTGGTGTTCGTGTATGATTATATTTCCATGACTTAAAAAAAAAACACAGTGTTATATTCGTTATCCAAACACATGACTGAATAGAAAAACTATTAAAATATACATGCATATGCATTATAGAGTTGGTATGGAAAAAAATCTTATTCCTGAATTTAATTCTGACTAAACCTAGCTGGGAAAATATTCTTTCAGAAGACCCCGAAGTGTGTGAAAATGGCATTAAACTAAAAACAAAATTTAATAAAGTCACCAAAAGTTTTTTCGTTGCATTCATTTGTATGTTTTGAAACTTTGTCCCAAAATTCAACTTCTTATTTCCAATTTAGAACATCTGAGCAATTTCTATTGGGATACAATATTTACCATCTGTTTGGAAATCACATCCATATTTTTTTAGCCACGAAAAATCTTTCAATCACGTGATAGTTTATCTCAATAGTTAGTTATATTCAAATTTATATACCATATAAAAATGGTTATTTTTGTGTTGAAGAAAAGTAACCAAAATGGAAAAAAGTGCACAAGTACACATTGGAAAAAAATGTAACCAATTTTGGTTAAAAGTAACCAAAGCGGCAACGCTGATCATCATTCACATCGTCGTCATCTGCTTATCGCTAAAGTGTAAAACTCTCTTCTGAAATGCATACATACATATGTACATACATACGTTCGTTCGTTCGTTCCATCGTATTCGTATCATGTTTTACCGGATTTCCTAAAGACATCAATGCATATCAAACCAAACCCGCCATTTACACTCTACTCACCTTCTTTTGCTATCTAGCGGAATTCAATGCACTCCGCACACTAAAATCCTTATGCAACTCCTGTTGTTGTTGTTGTTGTTGGTGTTGTTGTCGTTGTATCGCTTTAATAACTTGACCGTTTTATGCGTGTGTACTTCATTCAGCATATTAAATTATTTAGATTTATAGCATATTAATGTTTAAATTTAAAAACCAAAAATCGTGGGAAAACTCATAAAGAAATGTTCTCCCAGCAGAGCTAACAAAGAATTAGTTCTTATTCACACGAAGCATATAAATGTAGAAAACACGTTAGTTTTGTGTAATTTAGTGGTACGAGTATTTTTACTAACATAAAACGTTAAACAAAATCTTTTTGCAAAATAGCAGTATTTTAAGATACTTTTGAATGTGATACCTATTAAATTTTAATTGCACTAGAACGATTTTTAATTAGGAATAATTTCTTAATCGGACTTAAATATTTTTAACCACCGACTAAAAAAAAGGGGTGTTTTAAGTTTGTAGTGTGTGTCTGTGTACATGTGTGTCTGCACAAGTTCATGTACAGACCAAACGGCTGGACCGATTTTGATTTCTTCTGTTTGAAAGGTGACTTGATCGAGAAGGTTCTTAGCTATGTTTTAACAAAATCGGTCCAGCCGCTTAAAAGATATTACATCTTTTCTTTTCTTATTCTTAATTAATGTGATTTTAGCTGGGGGGAAAAGCCGATATTTTTCTGTGCAGCCACGCACTTCATCAGCACCAATGTCTACCTAATTGGGCAGAGATTGTTATTAACATCACAGCTACTTAACATTAATTAATAAAAAATATTATATTCAATAAGCATTGAAAATACTAAACTTTAGCCCGATTAAGAAATTATTCCTGATTAAAATACTTTTAAATATTTTATGGAAAAGTACAAAAGAATCTTCTTTGAATTTTTTTAGCAAGTTTTTAAGCCAAAGTTTTTGTAAAGTATCTTAGCTTTTTATGTTAAAGCAATTTTGTTTTAAGAAAATCCATTTTAAATAAATTGATTGTCATGTTCTTTTCCAGAAAATAATTTTTTTTTTTTTTTTTATCCCAGTTCAATTGAATTTTATTATCAAATACAATTTTTTTCTTAAAATTTCTTGTTAATAAATTTATTCTTTTAGAATTTGCATTGAGTTTTTGTCAATGAATATTGAAGTGGTTGTTTGTAATGCATTTTTCCCTGCACACATTTGTTTTAAATTATATTCACTGATATTTTCCGTTGTAATAAAGCGCTAAAAAATATTGGGGTGGAAATTTTCTAATATGTACAAAAAAAAAGAAATCTCATGTAAAATTCACGTATAAAATTGTTAGTTTTCACCCCAAAATAATAAAATAAAAAAAGTTTTTTTTTTACCAGCCAGCAAAAGCGAAGGTGATTTTGTTTGTACATAGAAAATATTGAATTACAAATGTCGCCTTAGTGTGAATGGCACCAGTTAGTCCACACCAGTTCGCAAGTATTGTTGAGTACTACGATATTTATTGGTCAGAGGTTTGCTTTCTGCACCGAAGTATTTTTTTCCATTAGATTTTTATCTAATTTCATTTGCGACTTGATTTTTACTTCAAGTTTAAAGAGAATTTTTTTTTAATTTAGATCAGGGTAGCAAATTTTTGACGGTCATGGGAAAATTATTAGTTTTAAACACATTTTCATGAAATCTGTTAGACAATAAATTTAAATAAAAGAAAAATGTACATAATATATGCATATGTACATATGTATGTATAGGCATTATATATATGTACGTATATATACATACATATATATATATATATATATATATATATATATATATATATATATGTCCTTAGTTGTGAAAGTGGTCTAAGTCATATTAATTTTTGCTACGAAATTTTAATACATTTTAAAAAAACTTCAATAAATGTATAATAAATATCAAATAAATTTATATTAATCGAGACTACAACAACTCTAAATTAAAATGTTGCATGATATAAAATAAATACTAAATATCTTCAACAAAGATATGTATGACTCAGGCCACTTTAATAATTAAGGGCACATTCTTATACATATATGTATATATGTATATTTATATGTATATATATATGTATGTATATAGGAAAGAAGAACAGGCGTATGCATACATGCTATATATAGATATGTGACCTTCTCCGAGAAAATGGACCTAGTGTGTCAAAAAACTGATTTGGACTTAAGAGTAGATTCTGGTACTTAAAAGGGTGTAGAATAAGATGAAATGAGTTGGATTTCTGATACAAATTTCACACACTAGGTCCCTTTTCTCGGAGAAGGTCACATATATTGAAAATTAAAATATTTGCATTATATAAAAATAAAATTGTTTTCTGCAAATGGTTTTATATTGAATGTAGATATTAAGTGTTTTCTACAAGATTTCGTGCAAGTTCGGGCTTATCTAATGTAACATCAGAGCGCCCTCTTTCATCGGTATTGTGTAGCAGAATCATCGGCGAGGTAGAATAACCAATTTAATACAGCTTCAAAAAAAATTAATGCACCTCATTGACACCAGAGGCGCTGCAACACTGCATTACTAAAAACGTGCAAAATTGTAAATTGTAAAATAATGAAGCTTTCTTCTATATCTTCCTTCTCCCTTTCCTAGAGAAGGTAAAATCTAGTAATACTAGCAGGTATTCGTTGCTTGAATGTTTCTTCTCTTTATTATAAAAAAATTAGAGTAAAAAGAAAATTACTCCTTGAGGAACTTTAACGGCAAGTTATTTCATTTTATCTCCTTGAGAATTCTTAAATTATAGAACACAATTTAGTGATTGTCTTCTGAGGAAATAGATTCGTATATACATACACTAAGAGAAAAATGACGAACTAAATCTTAGAACCAAATTCTTGAACTTAGATTGCAAAAATCTTCAGATTTCAATCTTGAAATTTGGTCAGTAAGATTGACGTTCTCAAATTTAAGCATAATTTCATAATTTTAAGAATGAATTCTAAAAATCAAGAACGTAATCTTAATTGTAAGATCGTAATCTTCAATTTAAGAACGTGGTCTTAAACTTTAACAACGCATTCTTTATATAAAGAACGTAATCGTAGTATTAAAATCGTATTCTTAAATTTTTAAGAATGTGATCTTAATTTAATTAAGATTTTTATTAAGAACAAAATCTTGAGTCCAATCTTTAAATGAGATTTTATTCAAGATTACAATCTTAAATGCGATCTTAAAAAAATTAAGATTTTATTCTGGAATTAAAAATTTTCCCATTTAACAGACTATTAAGATTGAAATGATTTGATTTCGAGTGTAAAATCTTAACTTTAGTACGTTTTAGTGTTGTTGTACATAGCTTTTTTGTTTAAGCAACGTCTATATGCATTTCTCTCTTGCTTTAGCAGATTTCAATTTATTATGTTCTCAAAACTATTTAACCATTATTTTCTTTTTTATAGTTTTTAACATAACATAACAATTTTGGTCCCCGCTTAACTTGAATTGGGCTAAAATTTAATTCAAAACAACTTCATACATATGTATCTGTTTATAAATTATAAAAATAAATTAAGTAAACTCATGTTATTATTGCTTGTCTGGTAGTTTTGCTTGGATCGGTTTCGACTATGAAAATGTTTGTGTGTGTGTGTGTGTGTGTGCAGATGTGGGTCTGTGTGTGCAACAACTTGTTGTTTGTTTGGGGAGTTCAATAACTTTTTAAATGGGTTGATCTCAATTTTTTATTGTTTTTGTTTTGCTTATAGGTAAAAAAAAATATAAATGTTTCCGCATTTAAATTAAAAAGTGCTTGTGCAATTGCAATAATATTTATAATATATACATATATATAATATTTATATATATATAATATTTTTTAAAATTTTTAAATGAAATATTTAACAATTAAAATCTAAACTCTGGTTAACAAGGGAATTATGCTAAAACTCTGACAAGTGGTTGTATTCGTATTTAGCAATGACTAAATAAAATAAATAAAAATTAAAACAGACACACACACCTACAATTTAAAGCGAACGTATAAAAAACTGCGCGTGCAAGAATATACGAAAACAATAAGAAATACAAAAGACAGTAGATAACAGTTATAATAAACTTAAAAATTTTCAAACGATTTGCTTTCATGGCATGATCAAATTTGATTGAGAAACATTTCGCTTTCGACTATGCGCCATCTTCAGTGTTCTCTTGAATTTTTAATATTTTTTTTGTGCGATTTTTTCTTAGGGTCATTTTTTGTTTAAAAAGGTACCCATAGATACTTGCGATATTATTAGGCAATAATAGATATTCACCCTTCACCATCGACGTCACTTTAACACAATACCAAAAAACTGGGGCTTGTGTACCCGTTGTCGAAAACAACTGACTCCTGTTGGCTGGTTTATGCTATTTTCTAGACCTTAGGGAACGTAATAGATTGTCAGTAGCAAAAAATTGTTCTCGAAAGCGAGTAAACAAGCCCCAATTTTTTGGTATTGTGTTAAAGTGACTTCGATGTCGATAACTGGAATAAGGGTGATTGTTTAATGAAATTATGGCACAATATACAGAATTAAATCAAATGACTTTCGATTTATATTGCGCAAAAATATGTTGACAACATTGCGCAATAATAAAAAAGTTCTTACGTATTTTCAATAAAATTTTTCAATAAGCACACATTCTTCAATGTGTTTGATGCCATTTCCTTTGTTTGAAACACTTTGTATTAACATTTTTTTTTATAAACCTTTTGGTTACATGAAACACAATTAATTTTTATTTTAGCAGGAATCACCCTGTTTTTGCTAAACTTTTTCAAGTGCAATATTTTCTTACAAGATATGTTCTGATATCTGTGAAGTACTGTTATTAAATTTTTACTCATTTTACATACACGTAAATAGGCATGTATGTATGTATGTATATGTACGAGTACATACATACTATGTAAGTATATGATAATAAAAATATGTAGTTATTTACATTAGTGCCATTCGAAATAATCAATTTTATTTACGAAGGTAGTTCTAGAATTATTTAAATTATGTATATGTTTAAATGACTCTGCTTTCATGCCCATTTTACCTAATTTTGTTGTGCGGACTGCCTAGAAGAAATGCATGTTTAAACATTGCTGGAAATTAATAATTTTAATGAAAGTAAAAAATATATTATAGGAAATATGGAAAAGGCAACAATGGAAAATAATCACAGCATTAGAAGAATACAATTCATAAGATGAAGTTGAAACAATTCATTGTTTAATGTGGCGACAAAATTAAAAGATAGACAGACGACTGACTGACTGACTGTAAATATTTATTTATGCACGTATGTATGTATATATGTATGGCTCGGGGCTGCTGCAGGTTGTTGTTTTCATTCTCCTGTTTTTGATTGTTGTTGATATTGCTGTTTATTATTACTTTTATTATTCGAGCCATAACCGCAAAAATAGCGTAAGCGAGACATTTTTTGGACTTGATTTTTTTTTTTTTTTTTTTTTTTTACGAAGATATACTATTTACGATCGCAAATGATCGATTTTGGTCAAAAATTGAAGTTTGAAAATTATATACCTTAAGCTATTTTTGCGGTTATGGCACGTATTATTTATTATTCATTTTTTATTGCTGCTGTGTATGAAAATGTTAATGCTTCGTTCTTATCTTATTATTTCGCAAAAGCTCTTGTGCGCAACATATGCACTCTGTTTATTTTGTGTGTTTACTCAACTGAAATATGCACGTACGTATTTTAAATTTTTCGTATCAACTACGGCTTTAATCGATAGCAAAGCTTCAAAATTATCTAGCTGAATTTTTAATACCACACACAGAAAAAATTATCATCAGCTTTTTCCTCAATTATCGCCGTTATTATATGATTGATTCAATCATTGATTGATAAATTCATTCTCTTATTTAGAAAAGTACTACAAATTTTTTTTTACTTTTTTTAACAATTATCTTAGAGATCTTTACCTAATAGTGTTTTCACACTAATATGGTTTTAATAAAAGTTGGTTTTAACGTTAAAACCAACTGTTAAAACCTGGTTTTACCATACAAATTGTTTTTGTTAGAACGAACTTAAAACCATTTTTGAATTGGTTTTAAGTTGGTTTTATGAAATGCAACCTTGTTTTCGCTGTGCTATATTTAGTGCTGCCAAGATAAAGTAAACGGAAACAGCTGATAATGTTTATGCCAGTGACTAACAATAGATGTCGCTTGAAAGATTTTCAACTTAAAAATTGATGCAGCAGCAACAATTATCAAAAAATTATGGAAAAACTGAGTTTTTTTGGAAGGAAACCAACGAAAATATTTTCATTCACCCTTAGGAAGTGAAAATAGACGATATGACTGACATCGATCTGCCGATAAAAAATTTTTTGTTTGTGATGTGCATTTTTAATATACAATAACTTAATTTCCAAGCACTTCTTCACTTTGTATTACTAGTTCTATAATTTTAAAATATTTATTTATAAAATATAAAATAATTTCCATTTTACAACGCATTGTAAGATTTCCGACTTTTTCATACAAACAAAAACAGTTGTTGTACAGTTTGTCAAATAAGTGTTATAAAAAGCAGAAGAAAATACAACAACAAACACATGAATTTCTGCAGGAGACTTATTTTATTGTTGAGCAAAGTTATAAGATAGTTTGTAAATTATATCGGGAATTCAACGAACTTGCAGTGTGAATGCAAAATCAGCTATTTATTAATTAATTACAAATTTTTGCTAAAGCTTTGTAGCTTGTTGCTCTCTTTTGACATTTAGGAATTCAAAATTATATATATTTGTGCAGTGAACAAATTACAGCACTCGATATCGAAAAATACTTCACATAAATTTAATTATGTTTGTGTGGAGATTTCGGTCTATGTATATCAAATGCCGTAATTTGCTTTGCTTGTTGGCATTTAAATTCGATAAGCTGTCTATAGAATCATTAAAATGCTTTCAATTGATTTTTAGTATATGAGTTTTAATCAATTTGCTTAATTTATTTATTCTTTAGTTTTTTCAGGACAACGTTTTAATTATTGAGTTGTTTAGTGTCATGATTCATTACATTGATTCTGATTTGCATTCATTCATTTAAACACTTTAATTGGAATTATGTATATCTTTAAACAGTTTTTTTTTAATTTGAAATTCTTTTAATTCGAAAAATATAAGCTTTTCTTAATATTTCAAATTCTTATTAATCGTTGTGGATGCAAAATTAAAAAAAAACACAAAAAAGAATACAATGACATTAAGTCATCATCGTCCACGATCTTGCTATTTGGGCTTATATATCGCGAATATCATCCTTTTTTGTGAACAACGTAAGAATTGACAGTTCTTTTTTATTTCAACTGTCAGAAACGTCAAACCAAACACGTTTGTATCTAAATATCGCTCATTTACTCAAAGAATGCTGTAACTCAAAAATGGTGATGATGGTAATTAATCCTCATATCGTTCTTCATATTGTATAAAAGTACGATACAAATATCTTGTCGACTCAACTCCTCAGAGAAAAATTTTTCATTTTCCATTAAGTTGTGTTTTCGTTTTCGTTTCCAGGCAAATTGTTTTTTTAAGTTATAACTTTGTTTGAGGAAATGACCGAAACGTGTATACATACCAAAACAATAAGGTTTAATTAAACGTGACATAACCATAACCATATAAAACAGCTGTTCGAACCAAACTTATGTGCAACACTGTATTTGATTATAGGCGAATCGCCATAAACATAATCATAGAACTTTTGAACAAAATAAACAAATGAAAACATAAGCAAAAAGCTAAGCAAGCAGCTGTTTGGTTATGGGAGTGAAGTAAATATATTTGTGATTATGGCAATAGTTATGGCTATAGCATTATAGGCTCAATCAGACGTGACATAACCATAGCCATAGAGAACAGCCGTTTGAACCACACTAATGGGCCACACTGTAATTGATTATAGGTGAATCGCCATAACTCCATAACTCTCACCATAGAAACCAATTGAATTTTGGTTTGGTTATGGCTATGGCATTATGGCTATGTCAAGTCTAAATTAAGCTTTAGGCATAAGCAAGTATCATGATTATAACTCCTACTTGAATCACTGGAGAAAGCACTGAGCCAAAAATTATTTTACTTACAAGATCCCTTTTTACAAATTATTTAAATTAAAAAATTCATCAATGTTTATATTGCCAAAAGAACAGGGATATCATAATGCGACTAACAATGCAATATTCCTGGTTGCATAAGAACATGTCGGAAAGTGTGCACCTACCATAAGTCAAAAGATACTCAATCTCTGCACCCAATTTAGACTTCGGTCGAACTCGTTCACTAGTTCATTTTCGCCACAAACCAATGATCAAACCCATGTAATTTAAATGGGTTTGATCAGTGGTTTGTGGCAAAAATGATCTAGTGAACGAGTTCGACCCAAGTCTAACCCAATTTATTACGCATTCGTTCGCGGATAGAGCTGGGTCCAACTCGTTCGTTCGTTCATTTTTGCCACAAACCTATGATCAAACCCATTTAAATTACCCATTAAATTAATTAACGAATTAACGAGTTGGACCCAGCTCTATTCGCGGATATTCTAATTGTGACATGCTCTGTAAGCATGCTGTTATTAACATAATGTATACTGCTATAAATGATCTTGTTCTTATTATTTTTTGCCAGTGTGCCAGCGTTGCCACCAGTGGAACAAGAAGTTACACAGGTTGCAATAAAATAGTGCAAAACCGAATGAAACATTGTAAAAAAAATTTAAGAAAATATTTTTTTATAATTTTTTGGTAAGCTTTACATTTTAAGTTAAAATATAAAAAGCGATACATTTTTATTATATAAAAAAAGTCAAACAAAATTAAAAATAAAACATAAAATTCTCTAAATCACAAATACCGAGGTAAATACATACTCGTACATGTATCGCTTATTTATTTCAACGAAAAATAAATGCCACCTGCCTCTTTAAATTGTGTAAAAATTAAACATTTTTAGATTTAATTGAGCTGAAGTGAATTTTATTCAGAAATAATTTCTTATTCGGGCTTAGGTTCGGTAATTTCAAACAAAAAATGGAAAAACAGAAAATGAGCAGTAATACTTACAAATGTATTTACCAAAGGTAAATCAATAATTGTATTCACAACAGTTATTTATTAGCTGATGTTAATAACAATCTCTACCCAAGTAGATGAACTAGGGTGCTGATGAAGTGCGTGGCTGCACAGAAAAATATCGGTATTTCCCCCAGCTAATAAAAAATCTAGTTTAATTTTTCTTCTCTTCCTTAGAAACTCACATTAATTAATAAAAATATTTCATTCAATAAGAATTGAAATTACCGAACTTAATTAAGCCCGAACAAGAAATTGTGTAAAAATTTCATAAAATATTATTTAAACCAGTTCAGTTTGAAAATGGTATTATTAAAAGAAATTTTATTACAAATTTAAATATAAAAAGAAAATATCGCCAGCACAGTTTTTAATTTGAGAGATTTTACACTAGTAAATTCCACTATCTAATTTATCACACATATTAAGCCTTAATCATTAAGGTCTTTGTGATCTTAGAGTGCATGCTAGTTTCACTCGAACACTACTTGTGTCACTGTCCAATATTCAGTCAAATTAGAAGACAAATCTTCTATCTGGAAAATATGCCAGTTATAGAAAATCTTAGGGGCTCAAACCAAAAAAAACTGAGAAAGTATATTGAGCATTAATTTTAATAGGTTTTCATGGTTTTTATTGGGTATCTGCCCAATATTTATTATCAAGCGAGCACAACATGCTATAATAGGCAAATTTGTACTGCAGCTTTTTCAACCTAACCTAATCTAACTTGACCCATTGCCTAATTTTTGATAATCTAGCTCAATGATTGTGCAAATTTTGGCTCTTTTACAATAAATCTAATTTTTCTGTATAAAAGTTTCTCTTTGTCATTGTGAATCAAAAATAGCTATTATTGTTTAAAAAATCAAATTTTATGCAACTAGACTTTAATTAAAATTAGTTAAAAGTCCAAGAGAATATGAAAGAAGCTCCCAATGACATTTTGCAGATTTTTCATCCAATACAGAAACTTCTAATCTTATACATGCTCTCAATACTCAATAACTATTTCGTTATAATAGGTGATAAAATATTATGGCTCCCTACTTGGAAATATCGCTGAAATTCTTGATGTTAACTTGCCTTGCAACTACTGTTAAAATGGATTTCAATATTTCTTGGCAAATCTTCTAAATATTTTTAGCATAATTTGGCCCAAATTAATAATTTTATAGATCTTTTATTAAAACTTATGTATGTAAATATTGTTTTGCTTATATTTATCTATATAATAAACTTCGGTAGAGACATTGGGATTTCACGCAAGTATAAAGTTTCGTTTGCAGAATTTTGTAGCATATATAACTTGATTTTGTCCCAGGTCATCTTATTTTATTATCGTTTTTAAACACAGAAAAATAAATGGCGTTAAGGTCAAATAGTGCAAAATTACAGAAAAAATTTATGATGCAAAAATAGTGCAAAGAATTTGAAATGGTACAAATTTTGAACTATTACACAGAAAGTGGCAACGCTGCAGTGTGCTGACTTAATTTGCAACAATGTTGTGCGTTCTATGTTAAGTTTTATTAAACTCTGGACAACCAAGTTTCCGACAAATTTAAAGCTATCAATCTTCCATCTGTGATATTGTGGTGGTATGCTTATGTAGTATATGTACATATGTATTTATTTATGTACATATGTATGTACATATATAAATTTTGTATGTATCACTAGAGGCAAAAAAACCAATAACAACTCATAAAGCATGCCATGCCGGTCGATGATGATGCGATGCGGTCGTTGTGTTTGAAACCTAAATGATTTTTAGTTTGTTTTATGGTTTTTATAAGTTTTAATATTTACCGCAGGAACAAATATAAAAATTTTATACCGCTATCGTCATAAAAAAAAACATATGCACATGTATTTTGTAGCAACAAAACACAAGCTGCATTAAGCGAAATTAGAAGTGACGACAATACGCCCACGTACGATATCATGTGAGCTCATAAAAAAAATCTATTAACAAAAATTATAATAAAACAACCTGTCGATTGTGTTATGTAAATGTTGTGTTGAACATATGGATGGTTGCATGTTTTATAAACGACCTGAACAGGGAAAGCCATAGTCAACAGCATCGAAAAGCACTACCCACAGCAATACCAGCGAGGGGCATTTAATAGAAACAATAATGCAAGGTAATCTGAAAATTTTGCTAAAAGTTCAAATAAAATTTCCAATTAATTATGATCTATCAAGAATAATTTTTCATAAAAATGTTTCTACCATAAGAATACACACTTTAGTAAGTTCGAGTTTTTATCCAAATTTAGTTCTGCTGAAAGCGAATGGCTTTTAAAATCACTGACGAGCCCATACTCGTTTTTAATGCATGAAAATACTCGTATGAAAGTGCTCGTATTTCTTTATTGCTGAAGAAAAAAATTTTCACATACTATGTACTTATATGACACACATGCGATAGACACTACAAGCAAGCAACAAACTTACATACATACATACGTACACTTTCCAAGTATTGTTAGATTTTTTCACGAGACATTTCCATTGTGCTGTTGTTGTTGTTGTTTCTGTTGTTGGTGCTGGAGGTGCATTAAATGAAATATGTAGAGTTGCTGTGTTGTTGTGTTTTGCATTTGCATTGTATTGTAATGTCGTTTAAAAGCTATAAAATGCATTATTATTATGATTCTTATGAAAATGTCAAATACTTTAGTCGTGCACACTCGGTAACACATGCACATTAATGGTTTTTCAGGAAAACGCACATTGAATGTCATACACAATAATAATAAGGAAGGAAATAAGTCAAATATCTGCGGAAATGAAAACTGAGTTCTTTCGAAAGAACTTCTCCTAATGAACTCTTTATTTCGTATTCTAGCATTACAGCTAGAATGAATGTCGAATTTCGCCCAACACTACGAATTTGGCAGTAAAAATTCGCTACGTAAATTCGCCTTGTACACATTCATATACATACATACATACATACTCGTACATAGTTTACAATCAGCGATGCCAACTATTTACAACCCAAACGCACTACTACCCTTCTCAAAACGCGCTAGAACGCGCTAAGTTACAGCATTGTCAAATATTTATAGCAAAAACGCGCTGTTTTCTATGCGCTAAATTAAATTTCAATAAAAGTCGATGTATGTATTAGTACTCGTATCACAATTAATTTTTCAGATTTTGCAATATTGCTTCCTCGACATTATGTTTTAATTAACTAAAATCATTTAATACAGAATCAGAATCGCCTTCCAAATAATCGAAATGCTTAGTTTTTACTTTTAATTTATTTATAAAACTTTGTAACAACATATAAATTGTCGAATAGTTTTGCGATTCAAATGCTTTTTGTACCTCAGCTATAATAGATGCTTTGTAAGTTATGTACATTTTTTGGGTCATTGTATGTAGTACATATTTTTATTTGTGAAATTTCAAAATATTTCTCATTACAGTATTAAAACGCGTTTTTTATTCTAACCACAGTCAAGCGAATTTTGTTTGCGACAGCTGAATCATTAACTAATTAAAAAAATTTTATCGGTGTTTCGGATATTAGAAAATTGTTAAATTTATACAAAAAAAAGTTAAAAACAAGTAAGAGTGCTATATTCGCATGTGCCGAATCTTATATACCATTTACCAAAGTGCGTTTATGTAGTATAGAGATAACTACATACATAAGCACATAGTTACTTTTATGTACAAAGAAAAAAATAATAATTTTCAAACCCTAGAATCATAATTTTAGATTTTTCTGATTACTTATGCCAATCTAGTATTTCTTAAAAAAATATAGAAAGTACGTTAAGTGAAAAAAAGGAAATTCAAAAAAAATGTTTTATTTAGTTACTTTAATGTCCAGAAAAAAAATCATAGCTTTCAGCTCTGGAGCTGTGGTTTTTATTTTTATAATTTTCTATACCAAACTTTTCTTTCCAAAACGTAAAATATATATAATTTATAAAGGAAAAGATAAAAATTAATTAGACTTAGTTACTTTTATATATCAATAAAGTGTAAGTGTCGCAACCGTGAACTCATCCTTTTTCATTTTCTGATTTCTTACGCCAATTTCTTTCTCTTAAGAATTTAAGAAATGTTTAGTTTATAAAAAAAGGAAAAATTTGTTTTAGTACCTTACTTTTGTACAAAAAAAGTTAAAGTTTTCCATCCTGGAATCGTCTTTTTAATTTTTTAATTGTTTTTTTTTTTTTTTTTTTGATTTGAAATACCAATTTTATTCTTTATCAAGCATAAAATAAGTTTATTTAATAAAAATTAGTTTTCGGTAGTTAATTTTTAATATCACAAAGAGTGTAAGTTTCCCAACCCCGGAATCCTCCTTTTTGATTTTTTTTTGATTTCTTACACCATCTTTTTTTAAGAATATAAGATATGTTTAATTTATAGTAAAATAGAAAAAATTTGTTTTAGTAAGTTACTTTTGTATAAAAAATAAGGTTTTCCAACCCTGGAAACGTCGTTTTAATTTTTTTAATTTTGTTTATTTTGAAATACCAAATTCATTCGTACTGAAGTATAAAATAAGTTTATTTTATAAAAAAAAAAATAAAATTAGTTTTCGGTAGAAATTTTTTTATATCACAAAAAGTGTGAGGTTTCCAACCATGAAATCAAACTTTTTGATTTTTCTGATTTCTTATACTAATCTCTTTCTTTTAAGAATATAAGATATCTTTAATTTATAGAGAAAAAGGGAAAATTTACTTTAGTAAGTTACTTTTCTATAAAAAAAGGTAAGGTTTTCCAACCCTGGAAACATCTTTTTAATTTTTTGAAGGTTAATTTTTAATTTTAAATATCAATTTTATTCGTACTAAAGTAGAAAATAAGTTCATTTAATATAAAAATAAAAATTAATTTTCGGTAGTTAATTTTTATATCACAAAAAGTTTCAGTTTCTTAACCCTGGAATCATCCTTTTTGATTTTTCTGATTTCTTACACCAATCGTTTTCTTTTAAGAATATAAGATATATTTAATTTTTGGAAAAAATTAAACATTTGTTTTAGTTAGTTACTTTTGCATAACAAAAAAAGTTAAGGTTTTCCAACCCTGGAAACGTCTTTTTAATATTTTTATTTTTTTTATTTTTTTTTTAGTTAGAAATACCAGTTTTATTCATACTGCAGTATAAAATAAGTTTATTTAATAAAAAATTATTAAAAACTAGTTTTCGGTAGTTATTTTGTATGGCAAAATGAAGTTTAAGTCTCCCAGCTCTGAAACCGTCTGCTCGATTTTGCTGATTTTCAATATCAATCTTATTTCGACAATTTCTGACACACTAGTCCAAGAACGAAGTCTCTAGCGTTTCTGGGAGCTTCGGAAAACCGATTTCACGTACAGACAGACGGACAGACGGACAGACGGACAAACGGACATCGCTTATTCGTCTTCCCTATGAATAAGGATCCAGAATATATATATTTTATGGCTCGCTTATTAATATTCTGGAAACTACAAACGGAATGACAAATTTCCTAAAATTTCTACCAGCTGTTCTGTGTTGCGAGGTGTACCACAGAGGTCAATACTTGGCCCTCTGCTTTTTGCTATTTATGTAAATGATTATTTATTATATTATATTATATTATTATATTATTTCCGAAAGACAATTTTTCATAAACTCAATAACACTTTGGAATCAGCTACCCCCTAATATTCAAAACTTAAGTAATGCAAAGCGTTTCCAATCTGAAATATTTAAGTATTTTGGTTAATAAATATTTATTTTTCTTCTTAAAACTTTGTTAACAATCGGTTTAAATTGTAAAATTGAATTAAAATGTACTACTAATTTTTAATTTTGTTGATATTTATTTTTAATTTAATAATTTTTTTTTTGTTTTTTATCTTAATCTGTATAACTAATGTTTAAATTAATTTTTCTGCCATATATACATGTTGTAATTGTTAGTAACGTCATCCGCAGTGCTGTAATGTATAAGATTTAATTCTTGTTGTACTGCTATAATAAATAATAATAATAATAAATAAATAAATAACCTGTGTTATGTTTAAAAAAAAAAAAGATATAATGTTTTCAGTAGCTGCATTTTCTAAAAAAATTATATATGTACATATGTATCTAACTTATTTAAATAATATCCAAAATGCACCAATTCAATATGCATTAACAACTTAATTGTTCTCTTTCCTTCTTTTTATATGCGAGTACATATCGCACATTTACTTCAATAGTGGCATAACTCAAAAAAACCAGTTTTGCAGAAAACGCGTTTTAAGTTTTCAATTTGCATACAACTCAATGGAGAAATGAAAAAAAATTCTTCTCTCAGGAGGTGATGGTATATACAAGCTATTTATATGAAATTTTTACACAAGATAAAATACGAAATGCCGCATCTTTCTGGGTTATTAACTCAAAAATCTCATTTTTTGAGTTATGCCACTATTGAAGTAAATGTGCGATATGTATATAAATAAAGAGCTGATGATCGCTGATGCTTTTAAAGTATTTGTTGCTTTTCTTTGTATAGAGATGCCTCGATACCATTGTTGCTTGCTATTGCCATCATTAAAATAATCATTATCATTATAATAATCATTAGCATTAGCGTCATTATTGTGAGTGATATAAGATATCAGTTTTTTAAATATATTTTTGTTTTTTTTATTTTTTATCAGACATATTTTATAACAGACACCTGTTTAATGTGTTATGAAGACAATTTCTTGTGGATATTTTGTTACATAAAATTTTAAATTTATTGTTATTAAATTTTAAATTTGTTAATATATTTCTAAGCCATTGCATCCATTATTCCAAACCTATAAATAAGCTAAAAATATTTAAAATCTTCATTTCATATTCAGAAACAACTTTGTAAACAGTTATTATTTTTTCTATAATTTTGGTTTTCAGCATTAAAAGGAAGTTCTTACTCGTGTAGAATTATATCAATTAGGAATGCCCATCTTGTTGCTTATAGTATAATGATGAAATGTTGCTTTTGCTTGACTGACTGACTGTTTGCCTGTTTGACTCACCAGTTTTGTCATAAATCGACTCGGTTGCCTTGCAATAATTGATTGCTCTAAAAAGATTTATAGCATACAGTCCATGCATACATACAAACATTCCTACAGCATGTGTTTGTTATGTTGTCTCTGTTGTTGCAAACTTCAAATGCGATGACTGACCTACAGCATCATTATTGTTCAAAGAATTTTTTCTGCTCATGCGGATTTCATATATTTTAATGGCCGCTCATGTTTATGAGTTGTGCGGTTATGAGAAGGATAATTTATGTATATGCTTAAACGGAAGTTAAGCTTATTCTGCCGTGTATGCGGGTTTATTTTTGCTGTTCCTCGTCCTTTTTCTGTCTTGTAGAAATGGAGTAAAGTTGGTTTTTAATTGAGAATCGTTATGTGTATGCCACAAGTATTTAAGCATTGTAAGAAAATCAACTAGACCCATTGGCGGAGTTAAAAGAAATTTTCTGAAGGGGTAGGGAGGCCAGACAGACACCTGTTGAATAGATAACACTAGTCAACAAGCTTTTGGACTGGAGCTACCAGATGTCTTTCCTAGGGTAATTTAGTGAGGTAAATTCGAACCTGCAGTTGGTTTTTCTCTATCACGTCAGGTTATCGAGTTACAAAAAAAATGTTTTTATTCGTTTTTAACATAACAAATCATTAGTTTATTTAAAAATCAATGAATTTTCAAAAAAAGGCGTTATTTAAACGTCGCTTGTATTTTGTTGGTTCGGTTTCACGTCCCAAAATCCTTGATAATTTCCTTGCATTTTCGTTAAATCTTGGTGAGCATGCTCCACTTGCTCGTCGCTCTGGAAATGACTGGTAATGTATCATTTGGTGGACGTTGAACTGGTTTGGAAATCGATCGGACATTAGCGTAGCTTAGGAAGGGCCTTAGCATCAACCACTCGGAGAGCAAGTTGGGTCCATTGTGATTTTTTTTCTCGAGTCTTCCGTGCTTGTCTCTCGGGGTCACTTGGGAGTTCTTCGAAACTCAACACAATAAAATCAATTTTCATTGATTTTGACCAACCCCTGGGAAAATTCCCCGCCCCTATGATACAAAATATCAAGGCGTGAAAAGTATTTCATTATCATTCAGTCGTGATCTTGAAATATTCGACTATATTCCATGGAAATTCTCAAGCATTTATTAAGAGTTTATGTTGACATTCACGTAATATTTTTTTTTTTCGATTTTTGTTAAATAGAAATAACAATCGGTTTGGTGGTTACTTGACTCTATTCAAAGTACTGGAATTAAAAAAAAATCGAAATTGATTTTCTTGCCATTTGATCACTTGTATAAAACAGTTCAGCAACTATTGCAAAATATTGTCGGTGTCCACTGTTTATTCAAGTTTCTGGCAGCAAAACCAAAATAACGTAAATATGTATATTTTAATGATTCTGATATTGCATATCCTTTTTTCCAACTAAATATTCACCACATACAAAGCAAAAATAGCTTGAATCAGTAACACACGATCTTCCTAAAATGCTTATATGCTACTATTATGAAGATTTAAAGCTCAGTTAGCCGACTGTAATGTAATGTAACTGTAACGTAGAAAACAGCTGATTGATATTTTTATATGAAAAGTAGGTTACGTTACATCACATCTCTTTAACCATTTTCATTACTTTTCACATAACAAAATCGATCAGCTGTTTCTTACTGTTGCAGTTACATTACATTACAGTCGGCTAACTGAGCCTTTAGAATGAATGTGGTCTTCAGTCAAATTAACAATTGTGAAATTGGAGTGTCAGAATTTTACAGTATTGCCAGCATGCAATAAAAAATTAACAAGACGTGATAGCCCAATTTTTATGCCAAATTCGAATTCAGCGCGAACAGGTTAGTTAAGAAACATGCTTCGTTTTTGCAGTCAATTTTTTTCCAAATTTGTAGACGAGTGTAATTGAAGCGTAGCCGCGAATAACGTTGTAAGAGACAATTTTTACGATACCAGTTTGTTCACAAATTACACTGTTCAAACATCAAACCATTCAAAATTATCCATCTTGTTGCCGTCAAAATATATGTAATTACAAACAGTCAGTGGAAGAGTTTTGTAAGTAACTAAATTGTAGAAAATAATTGGTAAATGTTACAGAGATACAAAAAGAAAATTTTATGCTAATTATCATTATTTTCGATAAGCTAAAAAAATGAAAAAAAAATCTTGCTTTAAAATACGTTTTTTGGCCCTCCTGAAAAATTATTATTTTGTCACTTACAACGTTATTCGCGGCTAACCTTCAATTACAGAGAAATTTTAATAATTCTAGATGCGGGACTGGCAAAAGCCATTCTTGCCTTAATAGCCTTTCTACGCCTATGACTGGACCAGTAAACGTTGCTATCTGCATATCTGTACATATATACTCACAATTTATTCCCCTTAAGCACATGTCATGTTGAAATGCCTTGCATTGCGTGCATTCACATTTTATCATTAATTTCAATGATTTTTTGTGTCGTTGTTGTGTAATAAGAAGTAAAAACCTACAAGTAGGCTTATTGACAATTTTGTACTGGCAAGTAAAACAGCAAAAAAAAGAAACACACTACCAACAAACATACCAAATATAGGCTTAACCGGAACCGGATATATTATCTGCGCTATCTACTACTACCTGCTGCCTGCCCACCAACCTCACTGGGACTAGCCAAAAGAGAGTAGTGAGTAAGCTTAAAAATGTATATGGAATAAATGTACAATTTCATACCGGCACAAAAATAAATACGCATTTGTAAATGCATAATGACATCGTCATCATCAGCAGCAGCAGCCACATCAGGCAGCAGCACTTGAAACTGTGCAGCCAGCAGCGTTACGCTTCGTATATCTTATAAATTTCCGTCCCACTCTAGCTAATCGTATGCTGGCATGAAGTTTTAAAAAAATATATATATTTATTCTAATAAAGCAACGCAAAAATCATTAAATAAATTTATATTTTAAAATATTTTTTCGGGTTTCTTATTGGCACTTGTTTTTACTTAAAAACAAGAACTTTCAATATTTTATAAAACTACAATATAAAAGTTAATTAAAAGAAGATAATTTGAAGACACCAGGGCACAATAAAATAAAACTTATTGCAAAATAACAAGATTCTGGTAGAAGAAATTGCAAAAATTCACGAGTACCAATTCACTTCTGGTGGCTGGAAGTTCCCCGTCTTATTATCAGAAATCGGCATATGAAACCTTGTAACTTTTAAATTTTAATAATAATATGGATTCAGAATTTTATGTATAACCTTAAGATGAATGTTTTTCGGAACAATTTAAGTCTCTAACTCTTCTCAGTATGGGAGTTTTTTTTCCCCCTTTGCAAAAAGAACGGGGGAAATTTTGTCTTAAAACGGGCATAAAATTGAGTAAAATATTTAATAAAATTTTTGCTTAAAGGTTTTAATACAAGACTTCAAATACGGTAAAGCTTGAAACTTAACTTAAAAGAAATTGAAATGAGTTTGAAATGTATTTTATTTCGAATTTTTCATACATAATTTTCTTGAAATTAATTTTAAGTACATTTTATTTTTTATGAATACGGGTGTTAATCAAAACTTTAAACCCGTCTGCTGGTTAATTTCGTAATTTTTCAAGCTTGAGCTTAGGTCCCATACCTATGCCCTCAGCAGTATAAAGAGAAATCCTGTACTCCGCACGGATATTTCTCTTGGCAGGCTTTAAAAAGGGGCTATAAGGAGTTCATCTTTTAAAAAAAATATTCAACATAAAATTCTGAATTCGGAATTCAACATAAACGAAAAATAATAAAAACAAAACCAAGTCAAAATTCAAATAAGCCGCACGTTACGTTTTACGTTTTAACTGCACAGAAAATATCACTAATACATTAATGATTTAATTGAAATTTTGTGTAAAAGTTTAATTGAATCAATTAAACTTTTGCTTAAAATTTTAATTTACTCGATTAGACCTTTATATAAAATTTTAATTGATTTATTGTTATTTATGATTGAGTTTAATTGCAAATTTAATTGAGTCAATTAAACGTTTGTTCAAAAATTTAATTGATGAAATTGTTTAATTCACACAATTAATTTAGTTTTCCAATTAAAGTTTTTTATAGGAGAATAATTTTTTTCTTTTATATTTCACTAAGACGATTGAAGAAATTAAAAATACACGTTTTCAGGTGTGTCCTTCTGAATTTTTTGTCAAGTTTTTAAAGAACAAAAATTAATTAAAAGGATACATCGGGTAACGTATTCCATCACACCATTGTATTTGTTTTCAAATAGATTTTTCGAAATTCGAATGATATTAACATTCTTAATTTTTATTTTCGATTTTTATATTTTTGGTAGAAATAAAAGTTATTTCCTGATGTTTATTTTTTCGAGCAGAAAATAAATCAATTTCAGATTTCTAATTTTTCTAACAGAAATGGAATTTAAATTATGGTAAACAATTTATATGTATATGCATAGCTATGTAGATAACTACTACGATGAGATCAATGTGGGGTATTCCAGCATTTTTTTTTTTTTTTTTTCATTGGAAAATACCGAAAATTCCTTGTAGCTAATATCCATATCGTCAAAGTGATAAAAATAGTGCCACCATGTTGATCCATAACCGCCGAAAAAGTTGAAGTGAGACGTTTTTTGGCCTCGTTTTTGTTTTCATTTTTTTTTTTTTTTTTTGACAAAAATAGTTTATTTACAATCGCAAATTATTGATTTTGGTCAAAATTTTAAGTTCGAAAATTATGTCGCTTAAGCTCTTTTGGCCAGTTCTGGCACGATGTTTGTTTCGGATGCGGAATCTCAAAAATTAATTTTTATATCTGCTCAAAAATATAAAAATCAAAACATTTATTATAAAATTCATAACAGTTACTGTATATGGGTTATGATCGTATTACAACTGCAGAATTACTCTAGTATGACCACTATAGAAGCTACTAGTAGTAACTTAAACAATTCTGGTAAAACGTAATAAATAAAAACCCTTAAAGATTACTTTCATATTAAGTGAAAGTTAGAAAAATACTTTTGAATACTTTTGCTACCATATTATGAATTTATGCGAAAATACTGTGAATTCGCCTTCAAACAGCCAAAATAAACATTTCCACTGAAATACGTGTTGTCACACTAAAGAGAACGAAGATGCATGCAAGAACGATCAGACAAAGTCAAAAGGCATGTAATATCAAGATTCAAGGAAACAGCAACCAATATTCATGCAGTTTTTACTCATAATAAACATAAATGCGAATATAAATAATCATAAAACGAACACATAGTGGGATTGTGTATGGCTCCTTGAGCAGCTATGCGTGCGGCTTCCCTACGCCAGGCATAGAATTAAAAAAAAAAAAAAAAAAGGAAACAAAATATGCCACCAAACGTTACGATGCGATAAAAGTGTTTAAGTGTTTTGTGTAAATATTGCCCCAAACAGCTATTAAGACGTTAAATGTATGCCCAGAAATGCGCCAAGAAACATAAAATTCATCATCAGTATACGAGTACAACGCGTTGGAGCGCAAAAGGCGAACAGCATGTAAGCAACATTAGATCAGTGAATCATCTTTTACGATCATTTCGGGGGAGAACAAATGAACCAGACATGCAAAGCAAACGAGCAAGCCCTCATAAATATTATTGGACTGTTTAATGTGTGTGCACACACTGTCGCACAAAAGAAAAGTGTCCTGAAATGGTCAGGCCTGCAGATGATGCGAGTATGTATGCATGTATGTAGTTACGATTGTAATCTATATTAACGAGAAATACTCATGCCCAAACGAGAATGCCTCTGTGAATGTGTCTTTTTAATAGCTGTAAGTCATTTGTTGTAGTTTATAAAGTGTTGCGTTTAAAGCACGTGTTGATTATCGCCGAGACGAGTAATTAGTACCAGTCACGCGTTGTTTTCTTTTTATCTACTACATATGTATAAGCACACACATGCATACTCACGAGCGCAAATACATACACAAACGGATGTAAGGTGAACGAATGAGTATTTGTATAATTTGTAGGCTCCAGCTTTCCACTTTTTATTCAAAAGAATAATTTACTAAATTAAATTGATCTGAGGTAGTAACTACAAATAATGTTTGTTTGCTTCCAAGTTACTCAGGTTACACACAATAGTTGATTTGCCAAATTAAAGGGTATTTTTTTTATAGGTGAAATGCATTTGTTTCCAAAGTAACTTTCAGTATTCCTAGAAAACTTAATCTATTGTAGTCCAGAAAAATTATGAGCCTCTAGTCAGCCCAAAAAAAAGAGGCGAAACTAAAAATCTGATCTGATGCAATGCTGCCAGTTTAAAGCATGAAACACATATAACACGGCAGGCTTTCGACCACAATCTACCAAAAACAGAGTACATTATTATTTGAAACGACTACACCACCAATTTTTTCGCTGTCGCCGACTTTTGCTAGGAACACAATTGGGACGAACTACGAATTTCGTTCACGTCGACGAATTCGTCGATAAGAATAAGAATTTACTGAGTAAATTCGTCGTGTGAAGCACAATAACGACGAATTTACTCAGCGAATCAGCTCTTATAATTGATAAAGTTGGTTATTGTCAGTGTGACCATTTTAGTAATTATGGGCTAAATTTAGCTTATTTCTTCTGGATTTAGCTTTAAAATTTTTATTAAGCTCTTAGCTTCTTTTTTTAGCTTTTTTAAAAACGGTTTTAGCTTTTTTAGCCTTTTTTAATCCAAATTGCGTATCCTCTAAAAATATATTAAAGACATACGTGATTTAGCTTAATTTTGTTTTAAAATCTGGTCACACTGTTTATTGTGTATGTAAAGAATTGTATGTAGAAAATTGTATTTTTCGTCATTCGTCGGCGTACAAAATAGAAATAAATCTATCTCAGAGTTCGTCACGCACTACGAATTTCGTTCTACGGCGGTGTTGTGCTCATTTTAATATGAACAAATTTGTTTTATTTTTATGACGAAAGTTCGCACCGAAAAAATCGTCGTTCGTCCCAGTTGTGTTCCTAGCATTTGGTTAATTTCTGTTTTAATTAAGCGTTTTGAGTTTGGATGAGAAAACAATTAAAAGAAGTAGTTGTTGGCCATTTTTTCTACTTTAAGCGATTTACTGCTCTATTTTTATACGATTATTTTACAAAACTTATGTCAATAACAAAAATTAAACATTTTAAAAAACCCCCGAATATTTCTAGAAAAGATGTAATATCTTCTAAGCGGTTGGACCGATTTTATTTAAACATAGCTAAGAACCTTTTCGATCAAGTCACCTTTTAAACAGAAAAAACTACTTGTACAGACACACAGATACACAGACACACACTACAATCTTATAGCACCCCTTTTTTTTTTGTCGGGGTTTAAAAGAAGTGTTATATAGAAAGAAATTTGTTATCAAATATATACGAGTATTTAGAAAAACTACATAAAATTGATTTTGGCGATTTTTAAAATTAATTTGGAGAAATAGGTCGGAAAATATCTGACAACCCTGGTAGTCAGCATAGTTTCTTCCCTCTGACCTCAAAACGTATATACAAACGTACATGCAACATTTTCTACACATTGATCAATTGACACTGACAGGTCATCACCAAAATCAGTTATAGCTTATTAAAATACTATACAAAGGGCAATAAATTCTGCTCTAACCCCGCTTTTAGTGTTTAAAAATCTACAAATACTGTTTTACAACAGGCAACATTTCCTACTCATTAATCAATTGACACTTACAGGTCATCTTATTGAAATACACTAAAAAAAGTTCTGTTTCTTCTTCTAACTCGATTACGTTTAAGTACACAGTGCAATACGAAAAAATAAAACCATATGCGGACACCATTACGTGACAAAAGACCAAAAAAAACGACCATGTGTCCCAATTTTGCCCCAAGTCATCTACTTTTTTATGGTCCCCCAAAAGACTTGGGTCTTCCGTTTCATTTTTCCATTTTCTCAGGCTCATATCTTGCAAACCGTTTGGAATTTTGTTTGACAGAGAGGCCCCAAATCTTTGGGGGCCCATAAAAAAAGGAGATGAATTGGTCTTTTATCACGTAGTGATATCCGTATATGGTTATATTTCCCTGACCTAAAAAATTACACACAGTAATAGATTAAAGTAGCGAAGTTTCGATTTAGCTTTTTCTTATGTGCACCTGTGCCTGTTAGTTCAGAGGTCGCGGTTTTTATTCTCGCCATTGATCCTGGGTGCAAGCTGATAGCTTAGCGGCTTGTGTTTGTTAAAAAAAATAAAAAATTTACTGCATGTAGATGCATACACGAGTAATTCGCATTTCAATATTAATGTTAATATTAAAACAAATACCATCTAAAAACTTTCGAAACAAAAGAAAATATTTTCAAATAATTCTAAGCATTATTTTTACAAAAAAAAAAAAATTTAATACATTTACTTCAGCGTAACAATATTTTGTTCAGAAATATTTTTTCCTCTACAGTCGAAAAAATAGTTCAACCGCTTTCAATGGATAAAAAATATCATTCAGCCCTGAATCCCTGCCTGATATAAATAATGATTTACTTCTCCACTCTCCTCAAGTCTAGCAAGTAACAGTGATATATTTAACGCCAATCCTTTCGGCTAATAACGACCATCAATTTACGCATGTTGCAAGCAAGTTAAATGTAAATGTTGTTTGCAGTTGCTGGGGCCTAATTCCCGCATTCGATTGCGAGCGACTTATTACTCGAATGTGCCAGTTTTTTAACTCTTGGGATTTTCGCATTCGGTTTCGAATAACACATATCGAAATTTCTAATGACAGCATTCGATAACGTGCATACATTCGAATGCAACCATTCGTGTTTTTACTCGCAAGCAAAAAGGCATTCGAAATCATGTTTAACATAGAAAAAGCGAAGAAAATGAAAATGTATGTTCAATATTTGACTTATTTTTTTATAAATGAATGAATGCACAAATGTACGTATAAAAAAAAAACACAAATTAAAGAATTTCTAGTTGACTTTAAATATAACAAAACACACTGACTTGGCAAATAATATTTTGCCTAAGAGATGTCGGGGAAAATAAAAAAATCAACCAACTCTGGGAGCAGCTAAATGATAAATTAGAATCGAAAATGTGCCTAGTGCTCTGTTCTCTAACCTAATTTATTATTATTAAATTATTAATTAAAGTAAAATGAAAATAACGTGTGTATTTACGTACATATATATATTTTTGTACACATATGTACATATATACAAACATATGCTTTTGCTTACAATTCATTCAGTGTTGTGAAATAAATTTATATGTCAATATATTTTCCTTTTTCCAACATTGAAACAAAAACTCGAATCGCTTGGTAACGAGTGACATCATCAGAAAATTTCTTGCCATCGAAATTAATTTCTATTCGAATGCAATTCCGATCACGAGTGCAGGAATTAGGCCCCTGCTCTTGCTATTTCGTCATGTAGTATGTAGGTGTAGCACAAGAACGAAGAACACAACGATTAACTTAATGCTTGAATTTATTTGCTGCAAACGATCAAGGGCCAACAAATATTCACTGAATTGCATCCCCACACCTTTGAACTGAGAGTTGCGTGTGTGTTGCTGCTTTGTTGTTGTCATGTAGTTAGCACTTCAAGATTTATCAGCCTAAATTAATTGCAATCTTGTTAAGCTTAAAGATGCTGCATTTAGATCCCAACATTTTCACTCTAGCCAGCGACGAGAGCGAGAGGCATAATATTTCACAAGCAGAGATTGTTATCAATAACATCTGCCGCCACCACCACTATCGCTCGCTAACATGCACGCTTAGGGATTATCCCAAAAAAAAGAAGCATTTACATTTTGATTATAACGAAATACTTTAGCAGACCACATGTGGTCTCTTTATTAGCTCTTCTCTTCCGTTTTTTTCTTTAGTCTGATTTCGCCATTCATTTTATTGTTTTGCTTTTTGGGCTTCTTTGATTTCCGCGAACTAGTAAATTTTTTGGCGAGCACAGACCCAGCAGGAGGGGCATTAAAATTATGACAATTATTAAGCGTCCAATGCGTCCTTAGGCCACAGCTACAGCCTTAACAGTAGCATGTTGTTTGAAAATCGCCACCGAAATTCAAAAGTTTCTCAACGTACTCGTATTTGAAATTGCAGCAGCAAAGTGTATCTTTTGTTTGGTCGACTGGTCGGCCGGTCGGCTGTTCGGTTAGTATCTCGTCTTGGCGATGATATCGTCTTTGCTACTTCTTTAACGTTTTGTAAAAATGAATAGTTCATTGAAAATTTGTAACACGTTTTATTAAATTGAAATATTTTACTTCTGATTGTGTTTTACGTTTTACCGCCGCCTCGTATATCATTTAAAGAATCGATAAATGTGTCACATAATTCGTTGGCACATGCTCAAATTTGTTCAGTTGCTGCATTTGGAATGCAAAACACATACTTGCAATTCGAATTCAATTGGACTGCTGCACATAAATACGAGTACTTGTTACGTGTGAAGCTAAAGGCTCGTTTAATAAAAATAAAAATGAAGAAACTCATCTTCATCATCACAGGTCTGTGTAGGACTTTACCCTCTCACCACTTTCCTCCTTGTAGCGCGACAAACTGAACACATGAATATTTATGGTGTATCTTTCCATAAGTCTTGATACAGTCTGTCCGTCTGTCTATCTGTCTGTCTGGCTTTTTTCCTTTAGTGTCGCCTTTTTAAATGTAGAATTATGAGTTTGGATTAGTGTGTGTTTTAAGGCGAATGAATGTTCGGGAACTGGCGTTGCTTGTCGAAATCAATCAGCCGTTTAACGACTATCTGTCATTACATACACAAATACTTAAACGGAATCATTAAAGTATCTGCGGGCTGGACATGCAAAAAAAAACAACAACAAAATATTTTAATTTCCAAATATAAATATGAATTTTTACTGATTACTAACTTTGCCAAAAAAAAAATTAAATAAAATAAAAATAAAATCCATTCGTATCGGTGGCAGCCGACATTTATAAATTGTTGTCATTAATATAAAAATGCTCACGAACACCAATTTAAACGTCGCCGTCGTTTATTTTATATTTTTTAAGTGCTTTTTTCATCGATTCTGTTTTTTTCGCTACAATCTTTATTTTTATGGAGATCTTTGCACAGTTACTGATCATCGTTACGTTGTGGCGTTAATTAATTGCGTGCAGTAATGCGTGGGTTGATTATTAAGTTGCAACTTCCAGTTTCAATCTTTTAAAATACAAGCAATTTATTTAACAAACACCTCAATTTTTAAAAGACGAAGATTAATTATCGTTAAAATATTAACAAACAGGCTTAAGGGATTATTAAAACTTTAAGGATTTCTAAATAATTATCAAACATATCATCACATGTTTTTTTTAAGTTCTACGAACTTCATTGGACAATTTTTTAACACGGAGACAGTTTCCTGATTGAAAAGAGCAGCAAAACCAAAAAGCAATCCAAATAATAATATCGTACATATCATTAATATCTTTTGAACATATTTATTCCATTCATTGTTGTGGCTGCAAAATACAAAAAGGCATAATGAGTACATCAACTATTTTAAGGGAACATTCTACTCTTATAGAAAGTGTTAATAATAATAATGGTAACTTTTAGTGCCTTGCACTAAATTTCCCTTTAAAAGCGTTTGCACTATACCAACAGCTTTAAAAGGATAGAAAATTTATAAACTTGTTATAAGGGTTTCCCAATAGAACTTTATGTTAGAGACAGTTCTTGTGAAGAATAATTTTTGTAAAGATAAGCAATATCTAAAAAAAAAATTCAAAATAAATTTTAAAAAATTTCTTTATTTCGAGGAATATTTGTTTCTTTTTATAAAAAGATACTTTTAACAAGAGGTACTTTTTGTAAAACTAGCTATTGAACTATATTGTAAAAGGAATTTCCTGTATTACTTACTTTTTTAAAGAGTACTTATTATGAAAGGTACTTTTCATGAAAGATACTTTACAAAAAGTACATTTGAGAAATGCACTTTTTACAAAAGGTGCTTTTTGAAAGAGTTACTTTTTATAGAAAAGGTACTTTTTTTAAAAAGTACTTTTGATATAAGATATATTTTTATTAAAGAAACTTTTCTCAACAGAGTACGTAAAAAAGTAATTTTGATAAAAGGATCATTATATAAAAGGTACTTTTTATAAAAGGTACTTTTAATAGAAGGTACTTTTGATGAAAGGTGCTTTTAATAAAAGGTACTTTTGATAAGAGGTACTTTTGATAAAAGTTACTTTTGATAAAAGGTACTTTTGATAAAAGGTACCTTTGATAAAAGGTACCTTTGATAAAAGGTACTTTACATAAAAAGTATTTCTATAAAAATATTTATTTGCAAAAATTACTTAATAAAAGAGTTACTTTTTAAAGAAAGATAATATCTGAAATTATCTGAAATTATGCAAATGTACTTTTTACAGATTATTTTTTATGAAATATATATTTTAAGGAAAGTACTTCTGACAACAGGCACTCTATTATAAAAAGTACTTTTAAAAACATTGCATTTTATTAAGGGTACTGCTGGTCTTAAAATACTTTTTATAATACATACATACTTTTTTAAATGAAATTTTTATAATATATATGTATGTACTAGGAGTACTTTTCTAAAAGTACTTTTCACAAAAGGTACTTTTTGAATATATACTTTTTGAAAAAGGTACTTTTTGTAAAAGTTTCTTATTATAAAAAGTATTTTATAAAAGGTACTTTTTAAAGAAGGTATTTTTTTAAAATGCGTTTTTTATAAAAGTTTTTTTTATAAAATGTATTTTTTATAAAATATACTTTTTATAAAATATATTTTTTATTAAAGGTGGTGTTTATAAAAGGTACTTTTTAATAAAGATAGTTTTTATCAAAGATACTTTTTATAAAAGGTAATTCTTACAACAGGTATTTTTTATAAAGAATACTTTTTGTAAATATTACTTTTTATAAAAGTAACTTTTTATAAAAAGTCCTTTTTTAAAAAGGCACGTCTTGTAAAAGGTAGTTTTTGTAAAAGATATTTTTTAAAAAAGGTACTTTTTGTATAAGTTACTTTTTTTAAAGTTACTTTTTCTAAAAGGTGCTTTTTGTAAATGGTACTTTTTATAAAACCTACTTTTTATGAAAGGTACTTTTTATAGAAGGTGTTTTTTGTGAATGGTACTTTTTATACAAGTTTTTTTTTATAAAGGGTATTTTTTATAAAAGGTGCTTTTTATAAAAGGTGCTTTTTATAAAAGGTGCTTTCTATAAAAGGTGCTTTTTATAAAAGGTACTTTTTGTAAAATGTACTTTTTATTAAAGCTACTTTTTATAAATATTACTTTTTATAAAAAGTCCTTTTTTCAAAAGTAAGTTGTTATAAAAGGTACTTTTTGCAAAAGGTACTTTTATAAAAAGGACTTTTTATAAAAGTCACTAAGTTATTAAAGAAAGCTACTTTTTATAAAAGTTACCTTTTGGAAAATTTACTTTTTATAAAAGATACTATTCATAAAACACCCTGAGCTTTGACGAATACGTATGTTTGTTTCTTTTTATAGAAAATTTACTTGCTATAAAAATATTTTTTATTAAAAATACTTATTTTAAAGGTACTTTTTATTTAAGTACCTTTTATCAAAGTGTAGTTTTTGTTAAAGGGGCATTTTATTGAAGATACTTTTCATTAAAGGTACTTTTTGGAAAGGTACTTTTTATGAAAGCTACTTTTTATTAAATCTAGTTTTAACTTATGAACTTTTTATTAAAAGTACTTTTTACACATGCACTTTTTATAAAACGCTAATTTCTGTAAAACGAATTTCTTTAAAAAATGTATTTTTTTAATAAAAGGTACATTTACTAGGGGATAATTTTTAAAAGGTACTTTTTTATAAGAAGTGCTTCTCATAATTGGTTCTTTTTACAAAACCTTTTTTTTATAGCAGATACTTTAAAAAGTGTAATTCATTAAAGTATTTCTAGAAAAAAGAGGCATACATACAGACAACAGACAGGCAACAGTTAATTTGGCTAAAAGGTACTTTTCGTTAATGTTACAGCTAAAGTTACTGTTTACGTTTTTTTTTGTGGGATGCCCTTTTCGAATACATCAGGTTAAACATGAGCGAATAAGTTCTGTAATTAAGGACAATAATGCTTTTAGTATGACGCGTGTAAGCCATTTGCATTTATGGATTATTTATAATTTTGATACAAATAGTGTAAAATTTATAACTTATTTTCAATTTTTGCTTTGTGAAATTTTGTTTAAATTATTATGGCTTTTATATATTAATGCTTACACGTGTTTGGCCAGACCAGCTGTTTAAATATTTTTAACTTTATCCATGACAAAAGAAACTTTTTTCGGTCATTAAAGTGACTATTTAAACAAATACGAATAAACAATTGTTTTTCTATAAACTCTACTAGTTTATTTGAGACAGTAAAAAACTTTTTAAAATTAAACTATATTGAGAAAAATAATATTTTTAATACTATTTAGAAAAAATAATAATTAATAATAGAATAAAAACAATTTAAATTACAATAAAAATTAGAATAAATAACGATCTTTCTTTGAAATGAAAAAACATAACTTCAGTATTAAAAAGAAATAAAAGCTCACCAATGAATTCAAAACCTCAAACTAAAATTGAATTTTTGGCATAAATTTTTTAACCAAAAAAAAAAAATTCTGAAACATTATTGGATAAATAACAAAAATTAAAGTCAGGGCAGTGTGTAATAATCGCTTAAGTCTACCTGGGAAAATTTATCTTTATTATGCTGTATTATAACCATAGGCGTAGAAAGGCCATTCTTGGTCAATACCCCCACCGAAAATTGCTCTTGCACCTCTAAAATTATTTTAAAGCTACCTACGTCATGTCTCAGTGAAAAGTTGTGGTGGACTACAATGTTACATATATGCAAAGAAAGGACTGACACGTCAAAACGTCCGACAAACATTGTTTTGCTTAAATCGTCTTAAGCGATTAAAAACAAAAATTAAATTAAAATTAAAATCACATTTAAAACGTAACGTAGCTTATATGAATTTACTATTAAAAAATTAATGTTATGATATCGACTAATTGTAGCTCTTATCTTTTCACACAAACAAATATTCAATAAATTTCCAATGAACTAAATATTAAAACCATGCAAAACACAATCATGTTGCAAATCGAGGTAAAGATGTAACATGAATAAAAGAAAAACTTTTCAACTCTGTAGCATAAATTTAAGCAACGAATCAGTGGAGAATGTAAAAAAGAACCTAAAATTTTTATTAATTTTGCCCACTAATGAGGCTAATAAATATTTCTCTTTAAATACCATATTAATATTAAAACGAAAAACAAACGAAACAAACCAGATGGACACAAAATATTTACATAATTTATTTCTTAAACAATCGTTTTGTCTGAAGCCTAAGCTACTCTTTTTCGCTAAATTAATATGTTTTCAATAAGAACGGTTATTTTCTAAAATTTTTAATAATATACTTACAAACTGTTACAAACGGCGTTGATTGAGTTTTTGTTATTTGTGCGATTGTTCGGTTGGCGGATAAGTTACGGTGTCGAATTCTGTCAAAAACTATTTGTATACATTTGCTAATGAATATCTGAAATACGAGTATGTATAGAATTGTTAAGCCTAGAAGCGAATTTTTGAAATAAAATAAATTATAAAATTATGGCAGAAATATTTTGTAATATATAATTTTTTATTTTATGCCTTAAACCTGAATTTGCGTTCACACGAAGCAAATTTTGCTTGCAAATTTTTTCTCTGTAGAAGTGTAGCCAGGGTTCAGGGTTCAAATAATGAACGAGAGAATTAAACTTTATATCCAATCTTTCCCCTCTCTTCAACAAAGACAGACTTTCTTCAAGAAAAATTGCATCATCTAAACTGGTGCATACACAGTTAAGTTCAATCAAAATGTTGCATTGTTCTATGCAATTGAAAATAAATTCTCGTCTCTAACTACACACTCTCTTTGCTTTTGGGTGTATGGGTGAGATTAATTATTTCTAGTTACTGGCCGGTTGTCGTTTGACGGCAAAAAGCTTTTGTTTAATTTTAATTCAGTTCAGCAATTTCAGGAAATTGTAACAAATTAGTGGCAAGTGATTAGTAACGCCGCATTGATTAATTAAAAACTTAATAAAACATTTTTAATGTGCCCAATATTCAAATTAGAATATTTTGAACATTTTACGCTTATAAGCTTAGAGAATTGAGTAATTTTAAGTAACCTTTGAAATATTGTAATTTAAATAGAATTTATATTAAAAAAAAAACATTCGTTTCTTATCATTAAGTTCTCATCTTCACACTTGCAATTAAATAAATTTCTATTTAGCACGGCCTTAGTACAAAAGCGTAATTCTATGCAGTGGCATTAATATGTTGTAACAATTTTTTTTTAACACAATCATATCATGCAACCTCTAGAGGTGTTGTGTTTTTTTTTATTATTTTGTTATAAAAAACAAATCCACCAAAAAAATGCCTTAAGTTTTTTTAAACGTTCCCCATGTTACGTTTTATACCAAATGTAAAATTTTTTGTTGAATCACCAAAAATAATTATGAATTTCAAAAGTTTTGAGGAGTGAGATATACGCATATAAAAAACAAACCTACAAAATAAGAAAAACCACATCTAGATAATAGATAAATATGTACATAACTCAATTATAAACGAATAATCTAATGCACTGTGGTACATTTTGTATGAAGGCGAACAGTAAGAAGCCTTTTCAATTATAGTCATCGTGATAAGTAAAGGAGAGAAAAAGAGTGAACAACGTGATTTAAAATTTTAGCATAAAGCTAGAAACACAACTGGGACGAACGATTAATTTTTCGGTGCGTTTGTGCATATGAAAATGAACACAACACCGCCGTAGAACGAACGTGTGCGTGACGAACACTGAGATAGACTTATTTCTATTTTGTACGCCGACGAACGACGAAAAACCTATTTCTCTCTCTCTCTCTCTCTCTCTCTCTCTCTCTCTCTCTCTCTCTCTCTCTTTGTATCTGTCCACACCAGTGATGGGAAATTTGGTACGATCGTACTTTTTTTGATACTATTTGACATGAAAAAGTACCGTAGTACTCCCGCAACACATTTGATAATCTCACGGTATGCATATATTTTGCCAAGAATTAAAATTCTTTTTTGACAAATTGCACGAAACTTTATTACATAGTTAAGATATTTTAGAAAAGTGTAATCCTTCCCTATTAAATATAAACGAAAACCTATTTGGCTCAATGATATTTTTTTGTAGCACTGAAGTTGACCTATACATATGTAATCACGAACCATGTTAAAACAACTATTTTATATCAGTTTAAAGGCAATTGTAAAAATGTTGTAGTAAATTCTGTCAAGACCTGAGGGCAAAAGTGGATTTTTACAATGAAATTTTAAATTGGTTTAGTAAGTTTCCCCCTGAAAATGTTTTATCTGGTAAGACCAACAGCATTATACCACTTTTAATTACAATGTTTTCCAGCAAAAAGCTATATTTTGAAAATATTAACAACCAATATAAAGCATTGGCTGATATGGACGAACTGAAGCCATTAACAACAGAAAATATATGCAGCTTCTGGTCTACAGTGAGTAAAACTAAAAACGCGTCAGATGAATACATGTTTCCTGATAAATTGAGAGTAGCTTACGGAATTTGGTCCATACCTCACTCCTCTGTAAATGTGGAAACGATTTTCTCTTGCCAAAATCTCATGAAAACAAACAAAGGAACATGCTTTATGTTTCAGCAGTATCAAGTCTTATCCAGGCCAAAGATTTATTAAAGTCTAAAAACGTGTAACTTCAAAATTTGTACCTATGTACACACATACATATTTATATTTGCGAGTTGATTCGTTATAACCTAAAAAAGTTCGTGATTGGCCAACATACCATCAGGAAACATACGATTCCGGAATGCCTGCTGAGCATCGTTGATCAACAATCAATCGGAATTTAAATTTGCAAGATCACATATGAGACAAAAAATACCATAGACTCGTACGACATCTTAAACTTTTGCCATAGTGTGTGATAGATTTAGCATTTCCGATAGAGATGCTTCTTGTTTGGTTACTGCCTTATTTATGGACATTGGCTTTAAAGAGTAAAATAGGGAACTAATCATTGTGGATAAACATAAGCTAGCTCATGAAAAAATTAAAAGCAGGGAGTACTTCCGTGGAAGAAATAATAATGATTCGAAAATGGATTGGAAGAGTTTTAATTAAAACAATTTTTTTGAAGAGGAAATAAGTTTTCATGTCGAGAGATGCGGTATAGGGTTTGATTTTAGACCCATGGTTTCATCGAAAAATGTTCTCAAAATTTCGAGCAGATTAAGTTTTTGCTATGAAACTTTTGAAAAAAAAATTTACCCCCTCTTAATGTATACGCTTTGTGTTCTTTTTTTATTTCTTTGTAAATAAATTTTATATAATTTTTTGTTAATAAAAGCAAATGGAGTTCGAAGAGTAATAATTAAATTAACTAAAAAATTAAATAAAATAAGTATACTTGATAGTAACAAACAAACAAAGTTTGTCTTAAGTAGAACAAAAAATAAGCAAATTAACTAACATGTGCATAATTAGTAAAGAACAAGCGACAATGGTAAAACTGTTGTAAATTTAGAGATGGTAAAATTGAGCTTTCATTACAAAAAATCTTTCAGCAAATTGAAATACGATGAATCAAAACAATTCACATATTCCATTTGCAAAAAAGTTGCGTATATAACGCAGAAATCTACATCAAGTGGCACCACACACTGTGGACCAAACACAGAAGAACGCTGATAATGAAGGTTAATTGGCCTTCGAAAACGGCTAGCTTTTCCGTTCAACTATGTGTTGTCAGAATGTTTACAATTCATTTTTATGTTATTTGTTCATTAATAATTATCACATGTAATTTGGCTTTCAAAGCGATGCGAACTTTAGTTCAAATCATAAAATAAAAAAAATAATAATTTTTGGTACTCTCGGGACCAAAAACAATACTCGAAAAAAAATTTTTGATACCGAAATGCAAATGTCATTTTCCATCACTGGTCCACACACTTAAAATTTTGTTGATCGTAATTCAGCTGTAAGAAAGACGGAGAAGGAAATACAAATATATCTTTTTTCCTACCAGCTGAATTAGCAAAAGCTTAAGTGTGTGAACCGGGACTTTGCATATACAATAAAACCCCTTTTAGACACAGAAAGTTAACTTTGCAAAGTCTTAATTCAGCTGAGAGAAAGACAGAAAGAGATAGTTTTCCTCCCTCTGTCTTTCGCACAGCTGAATTAAGACTTTGCAAAGTAAACTTTGCGTGTCTAAAAGGTGTATAACCAAATTTATCAACTATTAGAGCTGAATTCGTTGAGTAAATTCGTCTTTATTGTGCTTCACACGACGAATTTACGCAACGAATTCTTATCGTCGTTCATCCCAGTTGTGTTCCTAGCATAACTTTGTGGTTCTCTTGAATAATGTTATAAATGTTAAATTCTTTTATCTAAGTTTTCGACCTGTTTTATATATTAAATTAAGCTATTTTTTTAGCTTTAGGTCTGCTTTTATTTGTAGTTTATTTGATCAATATTTCGTTAACCTTCAGTTAACTTCTTCAGGATACATATTGTTTTTAGTTTTTTCGATATTTAGTATTTTCTTTTCTGCTTTCAATTACAAACAAGGCACATTTATTTCCAGGTAATATCAGGATTACAAGAACAATGAAAAAAAGATCATGGCTTTTAGTTGATCCAATATATCAAAAATAGAATTTGTTGTAAAATAATAATAATGAAAATTATTTACATAAATTTGAAAAAATTTCTTCACGGCAGCTACCACTAACAAAATTTGCAACGTTTAGGCAATTTTTTAATAGTTTTTTCATATTTTTAAATTTGTTTCAAGAGAATTTTTTTAATAAAATATTTTTCACATTGAACATTTTTTAACATTTTTTTTAATTTCTCTTTCGTAAACAATTTTTGAAGCTTCGAATGAACTATAATTTAAAAAAAATAGCTCAGCTGCGATTCCGCTACTACCTGGTGAATGTGCCTTGATTACAAAAATAAAAAATAAAAATAAATAAAATAATTTGTAATTCTCTCAGAGAGCCTCTCTCTAAATACAACATTTTAAAAACATCCCTGCAGGAAATTGAACTGACACAACACTAGTCACGCGACCGGTCTCCAAGTGATAGGGACTAGTCAGAGTTCTAACACTTCCTATGAAGCGGACCAGTCACTTTAGGATTAAGAGGTTAATTGATACTTTTTATGCACCTTGTGGCTTGTCACTGAACTATCCCATAAGGACGTATTCGGTGTAGAATAATATAAAAGATATATAAAAGTCATTCCGACATTTAACTGTAACAATGAAAACTTATAATTTTTTTTATTGTTACAAATGCAGTTATAGTTTATTTTTAAGCAGAAAATTTTTTGAGATTCCAACCGACAACCTCGCGCATGACAAGCTTGCACACTACCCACTCAACCACAGGGACATTCATGTTTCAAAAGTATAAATACAAGTTAAACTTAGGTTAATATCTCTGGTTCCAGAGTCACATTACAGGGAGCAATTAACATTATATTTACACTATTTGATAGGTCCATGTATTCAACCACATCGAACATGTTCAGTGCCGTTTACTACAATATTGCACCGACTCCAAATTACATTGGCTCAAGATTAATACGAAACATCACGAAAATGGTTAATATGTAACCATTTACACGATATGTCTTTTTTCACCATACACTTCCCCGTACTTTTGATAACACTCGAATTTTCTGAAGTCATAGAACGAGTACGTTTGCATCAATTGTCACCAAACTTTCTGCAGGGATATGAAACAAAAGTGTAGTAGTGTATTTAATTTTTATATGAAAATTTCCACTAACAAATTTTACACTATTGTATTTAATATGATAATACGAGTACAATCCATACAAAGATACAAGAGGGTTTGTGAATTATTAGTCTCTTCTTCCTATATACTTTATAAATCTAAAATCGGTTAATACTTACAACTTATTTAAAGGTTGACAAGTGCACGCGGGTATGAAAAATCCGATTTTTACCAAGATCTTGGGTGTGTTTGAAGAATTTCAAATACAGATTATTGTTATGCTCGACAATACTTATCAGAAAACTAGTAACACTTCTCTTCGAGAAATCACAAAATCAGGAAAATTTTCACACAAATGAGCGATGGTAACGATTGTTTGAAAATAAACATGGTGCACATCCATTGGAGTAACTAGAAAATTTTTTTAGGAGGGGTATTGCATGCATTTTGTAATAATTCTGGGTGGAGCAACAGAAATTCTTGAAGGGCCAATTCACCCCCCAGAATGGCCTTTCTACACACATATTCACATCAATATCTTTCAATTCGTTTCGATAACGCAATTCATTCACCGTAATAGTTTCTCTAACCTCATTTTTCGTAATTGGGTTTGAGAGACAAATTCTTCACACCTACAAACTCTCTATAAAGAATAGACCTAATGTAAAAGAGAAATAGAATAACATACTTTCTTTCATGAAAGAACATAAAGATATGTTTCAGGGTTTTTTTAACTATTCTAAAGCGAACGTTTTTTTTCATCAATAATGATATCATATGATTAATAATTCTTCTAAATTGCTTCCCTTTCCTTTAAATAAACGTAATAAAACCTTAAAACATCAACTCAACTCAAATCATTTTGATCTCAAATGACATGCAGAAGAAAATTATTTAACCCATCTACTATTGCTTTTCAACACTTTTGATGTCAAAAGACATCGTTCGTTGTTACGGCAGGGATTGCAGCAACATAAATAATACCACAACCACCTTTGCAATTTCGCAAGTATATTTTTACCACAATCAACAACAAAAAAATTCTGATTTGAATTGTGTAAAAGTAGCAATATTATTATTCACTTCCTTAAAATTCTCATTTTTTTCACAAAACTCATTTTCCTCAACTTCTTTCGATTAGAGGCATTAACACGGTTAACTTAAAGGAAATCCCTTTTTTTCAGCGTACACCTTAAAAAATATCAAAGTATGTATGGTTTTGTATGTAAATGGTTTTGGGATATCAAACGTTTCCGTTCAACCCTTTTAGCCATCTACATACATACATACAGACATATATACATGTAAACGTTCTCTCTCTCTCTCTGTCCCCCCTTTGATTGATATATGTAAGTAAGTGTAATCAATAATAACATTCAATAAATTGGCATTATAAAGTTGGCTTAAAGGGAACATACAATGTTGGTGGCAGGGCAGATATAAATTTTTTTTCCTCGCAAAAAAGTAATAGAGAAAAATATAAATATTTTCGAATATAATTTTTTATAAAAACACAACTTCGCCCACGAGGACAATAAGAATTCTCTGAGTAAATTCGTCGTGTAAAGCTCAGCAACGACGAAAATTTAACAACTTTATAACTGATCAATTTAGTTACTGTTTTTGTTTTTTAGGGTTCTGGAAACCAAACGTGAAAAGGAACCCTACTTGTATTGTTTTCGCTACGATGTCCATCTGTCCGTCTGTCCGCCACTTGCTGTTTGCTCGAGAACCGTAAGAGCTACGGATCTAAACCTGTAAAATTTTGCCGCTACAATATAAAATATATGACAATTTTAACTTAAAGAGTGTTCTAAAGCGAGCGACGAAACATATTGAAAGTTAGTATAAAAAAAAAAAGTTAGTATATTTTTATGCAGACTGAAATTCAAGAAATCAAAATTTAAGGGTATTCTATCAGTTAATGTAATTTTGACACCTTGCTGTTGTCTTGAATACCGTAAGAAGCAAGCTCTTGAAGTTTTCAAAAACTCTAAAACTAAAAAACCCCAAAAAAATCGCCAAAACGTAAAAATTGTCAACAATCGAAAAAAATCGCCAGACGAAAAAAAACCGCCAAAAGTAAAAAAACGCTTAAACTAAAAAAAATCGCCAAAAGCCGAAAAAAGCGCCAAAACAAAGAAAAAGCGCCAAAACTAAATAAAATAGTTAACAACTGACAAAAAAACTTTACCGGACATTTAAATTTGTTTAAAAAATATCTGCATCAAGTGAGATATTCGATTATATACGTAGGCTAAAGTTCGTATATCATTACATATCGTTACCTTAATATAGAAAGTCCTTAGCTCATTATATTTTTTTTTATATCGAGTTTTTTGTATATTTCAATAGAAGAAATGTATCGAAAAAATCCAAAAATCTCGATTTCAAAAAAATAATAATATTAATGTAACGATATCTAGTCTCAATACGGAACCCTTCGTGTGCGAGTCAAAGTCGCAATTTACTGAATTCATTAATTGTTCGTCGGTGTAAGAAATAGAAATAAATCTATAGCAGTGTTCGACACGTACGACGAATTTCGTTAGACAACTGTGTTGTGTTAATTTTAATATGCACAAATGTTGTATTTTATTTCTGATGACGAAAGTTCGTAACGAAAAATACGTGGGTCGCCTCAATTGTGCTTCCAGTGTAACTGCGAACCTGCAATCGCATTGTATGGTATGTATTTTTTACGCTTTGTACCCTCAAAAAGATTTTTAAGTCATTATATAATAAAACGTGCAATAAAAAAATAAGAAAATTTGCGCTTCTGCGACCTTGCATTCGATTATCTTAGAATGGATAATGAAAAAATTTTAGTATCTATAATTTGATTAGACTAAAGTTCGTATATGTAGATCTATCTGTAAGCCAAATTACATGTGATAATTATTAATGAACAACTAACACCAAATTTAATTGTAAATATTCTGACAAACGCTAGCAGAACGTAACAACTAGCTGTTTTGGAAGTCAGCCACGCCTTCGTCATCAGCGTTCTTTGTGTTTGGTATCAGTTGATGTATATTTCTGCTTTATATACTTAGCTCTTCAGTGCAAATGGAATATGTGAATTAATTTAATGCATCACATGCAATTTGCTGAAAGCTTTTTTGTTATGAAAGCTCAATTTTGCCATCTCTAAGTTAATAAGAGTCTTGCCATTGTCTAATCAAATCATAAATATAGAAACAAATAAAGTTCTAACAATAATAATTAAAATGACTGAACAAATTTTAAATATTTTTACATTAGTTACATTTGATTGTTTTATCAGAGTTAATTTTTTACTTTAATTTATTTGGTCTACTTGAAACTGAAACTTAATAAAATATTTAAAAAAAAAATTTAAAAAAACTTTTTTTTCATAAATTTCTGTTTTGCCAATTTTATTTAGGAGTTCTGCTTATAAAATTAATAATTGATACAATCTGACTGACATGTCACCAGGTTTTACGCTTCACAAATCCATAACGTTTGAAGCATGAACGAACGACAGACGAACATGCAAGCAGCCTGTTGCATGATAATACTACGAGTACTTTAATAGTTATTTTTTTTTTTTGTTTTATTTTTTATTTTAAAGTAGAACAACTAACGCATGTGTAATTTTCATATAAACATAATTAGAATACTGTCAGTTAATATTAATCAGTTCCGTCTTTCAGTCTGTTTTAAATTGTTTTTTGTTTTATTTTTTTTTTTAATTTTAAAATGTAAATATGTAATAAAATCAGTGATTCCAGCACGCGATATCACTCGTTTCTAAAGTTCAACCATTAAGAAGGAAAATTTATAGACGCAATACATTAACAAAAAAACTATGTGTTGATTTATTATGATGTTCTGTAGTGTTAGGGTGAGAATAACAGATATGTGCTGCAACGGGTGTTTTTTTTCGATAGTTATAACTTAATTTTTGTAGTGTTTTTCAACAAGTTAGGATGCATCGATAATTAGTCACATAGCATTGTTTGGTGAAGTAGCAATTTTGGAGAAAGAAATACTTTTGGTGCTCTGAACAAGAATTATTATCAATTTTTTTTTTTTGTTTCTTCAATAAAAAAGGAGGTCTTACAAAGCCCAATAATGGGCGTATTATTACTTTGCTGCGCATGGTAAATAAGATTATTGCCCAAATAATTGCCAAGAAAGAATCTCAGATAAATTTGGATCAGCACTGAGACATGAACAAGTAGAATTCAGGAACTCAGACTTTACAAAACCACCATCGATCATATATATGTATAGTCTCCGTATAATCGTCGAAGAATCTCGGCTTCATTGATTTCGCGAAAGCCTTCAACAAATTAAACCATAGCGTCATTTGAACTGCACTTAGATGTAAATATGCTCCACTGAAAGGCCGTGGAACACTATCCTACACAATCGTTTGGTTTTTCCGAAAATACAACGCTGATATGATGGAATCTACACAGAAAAAAGTATTCACAAATTAATATTTTCAATGAAGCATTTAATTGATTCAATTATATTTTTAATTGAATTAATTAATTTGAGTGAAAAAACTTATTTGATATTATCAAATTCAATTAAGTTTTTAATTTATATCATAAATATTTTAATTGATATTGCAAAATTATGCATATTACTTTTTTGTGTGTATGAAAATTTTCAAACACAATAACAATTCATCAGATCAAGATTGCGTTTTTTGTCGGTCGTGCGATTGTGTAGTATACTGAGTCATGGTCTTAAGACAATATTACTTATTAAGTTGCTCGAAAAGAACGCAAACTGCCAAATAGAATACAAATGTTTTCCATAAAAAAAAATAAAAACAATACAAGACATTATCAGCTAAAAATATAAATACACAAACATACAAGACGATATTGAAGTAAACTTTCAACAGCAACTATTATGATATACTTGTTAAAAAAATATACAACCACACAAACACACAAGCCAATGCAGACGAAAGATATAAAGTACAAATTCAATGTTTACATAATGACGTTCTATGTTCTAAACCAACAGAAGGAATTTTAACATGAACTAATGAAGTGATGTGCAATTGCTTTACGTGAGTACCTGCCATTACGGCCTAATCTCACGTGTGCCAAAGTACTGGGTGTGGGTTAGACGCCAGACCAACGCCCCCATGCACCCTTTTAGAATGAACCTATGGCCCACTCCATAAGGCACATAGGTTGCAATCTTTGAATATAGTTATCCCTGTTCTATATTCAAGTACCTTGCTGAGGTACTTTGAGCTATCTAAACTCTGCTGCTATGTCCGTGCCCATAGCAGCTCTGTTGAATGGCAACAACACCTAGAATAGTGTCTGGCTGACCGCGTCAGACCAACCACTAGCATTGATTTCACACTGGGAAACCAAGACTATTCTCCCAGCGATTTTGGTAGCAACCACAACCACCACGATAATTCTCCGGCTTCCACGCTATGGTGTAAAAGTCCTCAACCATTGCCGGCACAGCTAACCACTCATCCATAATGAACGCATGCCTGTGTCACCAAATAACCAGTGCCTACTCCACACATACCAAAATCATCCCTTTAACCCCGTGGGGTAGGACGAACTCGGCATTTTAGCAAAGGAAACTGACGACCGCTACATGCACTCAAAACTTCAGAGCAGCGAGGACCACTTACGCGAGAAGAACGCAAGCTCGCCACCAAGATCCTGTGCCTACTACAATCGATCATGCTTGATAAACGCCCCTTGAACCCAGGAGGTAGGACGCACAACTATTTTAGCACAGAATCTTGACAACTGCAATGCATTTATCTCTAAGCAGCCCAGCTGTCGGGCAACCGGCACCCGTGGTACCAGAAGTAGCCTCTGGTTAGACCACGAAGTTCCACCACAAGGGCTTCACCTCTATCGTCTTTTGAACTCAGGGGCAGTTCTAGGTGACGCTGCACCTAATTGACAACAACGGGCGTACAATATTTGTTTTCCTTTTATAAATATATGCACATCCTTTGCTCTGTTTGTGTTCAGAGATTGGGTAGTAACATATAAGTTTTACGGGTAATGAGCCAAAGGTCCGTCAGTGGAAAAAGCTACATTACCCTAGCTGGGGCCACGTGATTGCCACACGCGTAGTCTATAAATAGACTCCCCTGGGGGTACTAATGAAGTGATCGGAGGTTATTGAGTATTGGATCTAGAACTTTTATGTTGAGTGTAAGAAGGCTGATGCATCCGCTAAACGGGAGTCAGTTAAGCCAGCCGAATATTATGTTAAGAACAGCGGAGGTAACATCGTGGTATTCCAGCAGTGAGTTATTTAACATTGTGTGTCTTAAAAGATCTTAATGTCTGTGTTGACTAAGCAAAGTGTCTGATTTGACAAGAATTGTATACCAGGATTTTTTATTTGAAGTCAAAAATTACGGTTTAAAGGGTAAAAACGTTTTTTATTTATTTATTCACTCAATCACTCAAGCTGCATATTTTGCAACAAACGTTTAAAAAAACAATTTTTGTGACAAATATATTACGGAAAGTAGCGGAAGGAAAATTTAAAACAATTAATCCAAAAATTTCTCAGCAAATTGAAAATGTCTTTTCCCGGCAATTCATCTTAACCTTAATCACACATTAATACTTACTGGTGTCCTGCACAAGACATCTTATAAGAACTTTCAAGACATGAGGGATTTTTCAAATGCTTTACTACAGCGAAATCTTATAAAACAAACGTTAACAACACTGTTTGCAAGAAATTTATTTCAGTATTGTAGGTATAAGAGTAAAGTAGAAAACACTTCGTGCCGGAATAATTTGTGATACTTCCTGCTTTCTACGCATGAGTGCGTGTACAAATGTCATGCATGTATGTGTGTATGATCTTTTATTTTTCTGCACACATGCAAAGGCACACACATGCATTAAGATTAGTTGTATACGGTTAATCACATAATAGCTTACCATCTACATATTACACACACACTCAAACGTACAATATGAAAAATAACAAGCATACACTAATCAACAATACTTTTTTTGAGTGTTTGTTACAAACAAGCTGTCTTGGCGACATCGCTTGTTAACACTGATATACACGTACACCAATACATCCATCATGCTTCGCTTATAGTCCGACAGCATTTATTATTGGTTTAGTATAATACATGCGACGAGAATATATTTAAAAATCATGACGTATTTACATTTAAAGACTGTTTACGCAGGTCTCTAATACATACCACACAAATATTTTGAATTAAAAAACATACAGTGCACCTAAATTAACTCCCAGCACAGTTTCAATGCCGTTTTCTTTTCTAGAGAAAGTGAAACATTTTTTACCTTTTTATTAACAAAATTCAATTAAACGTTCATTTAAAGAAAAAATTTACGTTCGTATACGACAGGACGCTTGTAAGCGATGAAACTAGTACAATAATTTGTAATAAACTCTCTATTTCAAAAAACCATTTTAATGCAAATTCTCATTGAAAATTGCAATGCATGTAACATTTTTTTCTACAAAAGAAAACTTCATTTTATGAGTATTTACCTTCAAAAAAAAACCACCCATTGCTTAAAATATGCAGTTCAAATTTTATTTGTGAGATTGTTGTATAAATCCCAAAGGTTTATTTCATACTCTTAATACTTTTACTTGTTGTCTATGTTTTATTTCAAAAAAAAAAATACTATTATATTCCTGATGCAAAGATACGTTGATTAACATATATATATTTATAGAATAAAATTTATAACTGTTTTCTATCACTGTACAAGAAGAAAGAATGTTTTTTTTTTGTAATTTTAACTTATTGAGTTAACAGCATCTTTATTACAGAGATACTTAAATGGTGGGCATAGCACTTGGCACGACACTTAATGTCTCACCTTTCAAATGATTTATTGAGGTGTGATTAGTGTGTCCAGTCTAGCTTGTTTCTACGCTAAATACATATTTAAAGGCCACAAAGAAACACTTAAAGAGTTGTATTGCAAGAATTTAATGAAGATCGGTTACATTTCCCCCCCAAAAAAAAGAAAATGTTTCATTTGTTATCATTTTCATGTCTTTGATTATTTCTTCAAGAGCAGAATTTCATATGAAATGAATTTCTTAAGTAGTTGAAGTTTGCTTGTAGAACATCATGTGCCTTCGTTAGATGTCTATAAATTAGTTTTTCTCATACTTCATTTCATTTATTTATTTATTTATTAAGATGTCAGTCAGTCTGCATATCTTTCTGTTCATTAAAGATAAAAAGTCACTCCAACCACTACAATCTCAACTTCAAGCGGAACTTTTTTTGTCATCACTAGATTCTTCTAATTCAAATGTTAAAGTAAAACAAACCAATTAGAGTGATTTATTACCGAGCCAGCCTTAAAGTAATTTGTCGGCATTTTCGACCTGTAAAAAATAAAGTTTCAAATGTTTCAAATAGAGAAATTAAAAAATAAAATAAAAGCCATAAATATTTACATTATATAAGCCATCCCTAAATACTTTAAAATAACAACTTTATAGTGATCATAATTTGTATAATTTTATTGGAAAGTTACTCACACATGTAAGAGCTGTTGAGCAGCATGATTGGTGGTACTTTAAAATAATTCATTGGAAATACAGCGGTGTGCCTCTTTCATAAACTTTCCGAGAAAAGTGATTTTAGGAAAGTGGTTTTTTTTCAAAATGTATTTAACTTGTTCAGTAAAATATTAATTGTTTTTTTTTTCAAAAAAAAAAAAAAAAAAAAAAAAAAAAAAAACATTAATTTTAATTATTGAGGGGTTAGCTGAATCCACTAAGCATTTAACTCTTGCTAATTTAGATCATTAGGAAACATTTAGCTAAAAATAGCTTAGAACAACCACAGATAATATGTTAAACTTTGTTTTAAACAAATAAGAAGCTCAACTAAGATCAAAGTTGAAACAAGAACTCAATAATCAACATATTTTTTATTTAGAGCTATGCTACTTATGTCACAACACAGCAGCTAGAGCATGATTTCCGTAACAAAAATAATCGACACTATTACAGCTATAAATTTATTTTTGTTTTGATTTCTTTGTACTTAAAACCAGAGTACGAAAATATGCGGAACAAAATGTTGGATTTTGTTTTGTTTCGTTCTTTGAAATGAGTGAAACAAAAATGAAATAAAAACAATGGGATAGATTGCTCACACAGAACACAGCCGATTGGCTGTAAGCCGAATAAGAACCGACCCCGGCCACAAACAATACATTAATTTAGTCGTACGTTGCTAGAAAATAAAATAATGGGAAAAAAATGGAAACATTTTGAAATATTTGCTGCAAATTTGACATCATCATATAATATAATTATATTGAATTATTATTTAACACATTAAGTTTGTTTTATATAGTTTTAACCGGGTGTCCTAAGACACTTCTCTTCTTTTTATTAAGAGTTATGTTCTTTATGTCAGACACAGGAGATAGAGCGTGATTTTCGTCACAAAAATAATCGACACTATTACAGTTAAAAGTTCATTTTTGTTTTGATTCTTTTGCTTACATTTTTTAGTTTTAGTTTTCTGTATTTTTCCCTGTTCGTAAAGAAGGAGATGCCAGATAACTTACTAATAATAACTTAAAAAAACACAGGGGTGCCAAGTCTGCGTTTACATATGCGAAATGTCCACACATGCAAATATTTGCTGCCAATTTGTTTTGTTTTGTAAATAATAATACAATAAATAAATTTTATGAATATTAAATAAATAGTTTTATTATTATTTATTACATTTTTATTTAACACATGAAATTTATTTTATGTAGCTAAGCAGCATAGCTCTAACTGGGTGTCCTAAGCCACCTCTCTTCTTTTTACTTTCTTACTCTATTGACAGACTTTCTTTCAACTCGGATTGTAGTTGTAAGAAGTATGTAAATGAAACTATCAGGGCTATCATGAATAAAATTCCACGTGAAATTTTTTCACTTTCCAATTACAATTTTTTGTTTTCCCTATTACTTGCTATTAGTTGGAAATAATTTCACAGAAAAATATCAAGTGGAATTTTATTCACGATAGCCCTGTATATGTAAAAAACGTCAACAACCATACATTGCTTTCACAATAATCGAGTGTCGCCAAATAAGTATTTTTGACCGGGTGATGTCAAGTTTATAATTTGTTCTTTTTTTAGGGAATTTATTTTTATACCAAGTTTTAATATTTTTATCGCAATTCCCAAGTTAATATTTAACTTGTTCAATAAAATATTAACTGCCGTATTTAGAAAAAATTATTTGGCTTTACAGAAGGTGTATAAAATAAATTTTGTACGAAAATTTGTTTGTTAAACATTTTTTAAACCTAAATCTTTTTTTTTCTAAATAAGGTCTTAAATATTGTTATTAAAAGAAAAAATATATAGTGTTTTAAGTAAGACTTAAAAAAGAGTGGTCTTAAAATCATATACATATATGCCATAACAAATAAATTCCATTCACTTCTATTGAGGTATAACAATTTTATTTCATTCCAGGTTCTAGTTGCTTTGGTAATTTCGGTGTCCAGTTGCTTTATCCAGGTTTTTTTTACAGGTCTTTGCAGAATTCAACAAATTTTTTTGCTGTTTCACTCGCTCTTCAACTAGTTTTCAATACATCGATATTTTGTGTATCTGTTATATGTGTCCGACATTCTTAAGATTCTTCGTAATAAAGTTCATGTTGCTCAGTTGTTCTAGTAAAAGTAGCCTTCAAAAAAGATCTAATAAAAATTAATCCTTAGGAGCTGATTTTGGTGTAATTTGTTTTCAATCCAAAACATTCCAGCAAAGTAATGGATTGTAACCAAGAAAGGAAAACTTTTTTAAGAAAACTTTTGTATGGAAATTTGTTTTAAAAACCCTTTATAAACCCTTAATAAGTTTTATAAATAAGGCTGTTACAAAGGGCCTGTGCCAAACGGTAGCAAAGTACTAGTGTGAGTAAATTTTTGACACTTCTGAGGTGAATGAAATTTCACTAGCCCTGGGGGCTAGTAGAATTTTTGACACACCAGATAAATTTTTGACAAGCAGTAAATAAGAAGCATGGTATCATAAAATTTAAAACCACTGCAATCGGTTCGAGCAGTCGCCCAACACATAGATTTTTACGTCTTTGAAATGTAATTAGACTGTGAAAAAATCATTGTTTGTCTTAATTTGCGAAAAATGTTGCATCATATATATAATATTATATAATTTTTTGCTACAAGTATGTTATTTTATATAAAAATGCCCTTTTAAAAATTTTTTGGTAGCTGGCGGCTTATAGTCAAATATTTAGCTTCGCCGCCGCAGCAATTGTTTCATCAGCTTCTTTCTATGCTAAAGCGAATTTGTCAAAATTTTACATTGTCAAAAAAGATATCATTTGGCACAGCAGAAAAATGAAATTTTTTCTTCACAGTCAGATATTTTTTTACCATAGTACTTTCCTACCGTTTGGCACACGCCCAAAATAATAAAAAATAAATTGATTTATATCTCTTTATGGTTATTAAATTGTATATACAGAAAAAAATATTTAAAAAATTTCTTCAAAAACCTGTATTATTGAATATGGAAAAAGAAGTCAACAAAGTTTTGTATTAGATTCAAACACATTGCAAGCAACCATTAAACTCTTTATACAAACAAGAAGTTGTTTAAAAATTTTACTGAACAACTTTTTTCTTTGATTATTTAAATTGTCATCACAAAATATTCAATAATTTTTTTTATTAAAATATGAAAATAATTTTTTTTTTCTGTGTACAAGTTCATTAATTTCATTGAACGAAGCTGATATTGACAAATGTTATTAAAAAGTAATGGGATTATTAAACAAACAACAAAAAAAAACGATTTAAATATTTATTAACTTTATCCTAAGCCACAAAAAGGCAAACATAGCTAATACCGAATATTACAAATGTGTAAAAATATTATATTAAAACTTTCAGATGTAGTAAAAAAATAACAACAACAAAAAAGTAGCTAAAAAAGGTTTTTGCAAAAATGTTTAATGATTGGAAATTATATTAGAAATTATTATAACAAAAATTTTATTATTCTATGACTTTTCCCATTGTATGGGAAGTTTTATTGAATATCGATTATGAATTTTTTTAATAATTTTTAAAATTAATAGAAAATATTCTTGTATTCACGTCACTGTGTTAATATTTAAACTTAAACTTTATACTTTATTTAATTTTTTTTTCTTTAGTTAAATTTTTTTTTAAAGAAAATTGGCGTCTTATTGACTACCGAAGTTGAGATAAAAGAAATGCCGACCGCAAAGATTGATCGATAAAGAAAAACTTGAGTAAGTGAGTAAAAACGAAAGACTCAAGAAAGAAACCTCATTTACGTAATTGCTCATTAACGGTCGCACATCAACGTGTCACTACGCCGCCGACACATTAAAATGATTTCATGCGCCTTCCTTTTTATCCCCAGTAATGGCCAACAAAATTTCCTTCACATTCTTCTTACTCACGAAGTGTAAGAAATACATACATATGTATGCTTAAGCTACAAAACGCAACACACAATACATTACACTCGTTGTGGAGAACAACATCTTGATTATCTAAACTGCCATTTGCAAGTCTTTATACACGTGTAAGCTTAAAAGATACTCGCATGTACATAAGTACGTTTTTTTCTTCTTTCATTTGATTTTTCGAGGCGTCAATCACCATCATTATTATTATTATTATCTTATAGTTTTTTTTCCTTTTTTTTTTGTATATTCATATTAAATACATACAAGAATATTTCAGTTCAACCATTTCTCTACTTTTATTTATGTACAGGTATGTATGTATTCATGTCTGTATATATGTGTGTGTGTGATTTCATAAAGTTTGACTTTAATTGCTCTTGACAGTCATCAGCATCATTTGAGAAAAGAAGTTTTGAAATGCTGACTTCTTTTAAAATATCAACCAATCATAAACATATTTTTTTATTTAATTTTTTTTTTGTAACAAAATCCAATCCAAGTCTTTCATATTCAATTTGAATTTTATTCATAACGGAGTACATAAACTAATAACATTAATTTTAGATTTAAAATTAAAATTAAGGCAGCAAAGTTAATATGTTTCGATTTACAAATACTTTTATTATGAAAATTTTAATCTACACGTGTCAGTATATTCAGTAAAGAAACTATTTCGTCTAATGAACCGGTTCCATTTTTTGGACAGATGACACAGTACAGTACAGTAGTCGAAATATAATATTCAGATGCATTAAATAATAAATTAGCTACTGTTTTAAGTCAATTTTTTTAATGAAATATTTTAACAGTTACACGTTAAGCCACTTGTGTAGCTTCAGATGTTACGACTTTAAGAGCCAGTTCTATGAATAGCTGAAATTTGACTTTTCAGAATTAATATGGAACAGTATTAAAAGAGATAAAGTTATGGTTGTGTTAAGTGCTTTAATGTGCATTTCCTTGGAGCTATCTAATTTTAAGAAACTTGTTTTGATTTTAAATACTGTGAAAACTGTCATAACCGGACACTCACCGTCCCGGTATTTTTGTCGGGTTAGTAGAAGTGTCCGATTATCAGAGAGGTACACATTTTTTGGTAATTTATTTTAGTTGAAAAATTATGCTAAGGGTAGACTGTTTCTACTTAGTTTCAGTTGCTCAGTTTCAAAATGACTTTCAATGTTTTCATTTGTTGGAATGCAACAAACTCGTCTCTAGCAAAATGCTTCAAGCAGACAATTTGTATAAGAAATGTACGAGATCGGATTAATAAGCCCCTGACCTTTCAAACTGTTCCCATTAAGTACCACCTGTTAATAGACTACTGTCAAATTTTGAGCAAGTGTTGTCATTTACTGTATTTTTCTAAAAATGAAAAAAATTATTTTCAGTGCTCATTAAAAATTATTTTTTGCGAAAAAAAACCGCCAATCCAACCAAGGAAAAGCTCGATAAATACTATGAGGACTCTGTACCATCGATTTTAGTGGTAATAAAAAGTGATTTACTGACTTTCGTGGTGGTCTCACAAGTAAAAATGACGCTGAACGTTTTGGATGGACGTCACTGACTTATTGATCCGCCTCCGTAGCAATATGAATTGTTAAAATACACAAGAAACTTTACATCTTCGCAACTTTAAGCACCGAAAATTTTTCTTTCTGAAACTCGTTTAAAATTTCCATTTTTTCTTTAATTGACAAAAACTATTTTTTCCTGTGCCATTTTTAGACACGAGCTAAGCAAATGATTTCTTCAAATAAACAACAATTGCTTTGCCGTCTTCAAAACGTCTGTATTTACATTTACATTGACTGTGGAATCACCAATATCATTGGCACAAAAATACAAATATGAATCAGAGTTGAATAAAAAAAAACTACTATTTAAATAGAACTCTTGTTGTCGTGCTTTACCGCTTCTCTACGTATTCAGAAAAAAAAAATGGTGTCCGCGTCCAATTAATAGAGTGTCCGGTTATGGGAATGCATTTTGTATGGAAAAACTAATGAACGTGTTGGATCTAAAAAACTTGCCCGGTTTTGTGTTTATAGGAGGTTTCACTTTACAAGTAATTAATCGAATGTTTTCTTTCGACATCGACATTCTATTGAGCTACGTGAACTCACTCGCTTATGCTGGGGCCTGATTCCCGCATTCGATTGCGAGCGAGTTATTACTCGAATGTGCGAGTTTTTTAACTTTTTCGGTTTTGAGTAACACATATTGAAATTTCTAATGACAGCATTCGATAACGTGCATACATTCGAATGCAACCGTTTATGTTTTTACTCGCAAGCAAAAAGGCATTCGAAATCATTTTTAATATAGAAAAAGCGAAGAAAAAGAAAATGTATGTTCAATATTTGACTTATTTATTTATAAATGAATGAATGCACAAATGTACGTATAAAAAAAAATTAAAATTAAAGAATTTCTAGTTGACTTTAAATATAACAAAACACACTGACTTGGCCCAACTCTGGGAGCATCTAAAAAAAATTTTTCATTTTTGCATTACCATTTTTATTTAATTCAACAATTAATTGAATCCTTTAATAGCTTGTATGCTACATTAACAGATAGTTTGAATTGAAAATAAGAATCAATAATTACTGCAGTATCAAAAAAAAAAATTATTTGAGCTTGAAGTGTACGTTAAAACAAAATTTCTATGCAAATTTTTAATAAAGCACACTTGAAGTTCAATTTTATTTTATACGTCCGTAAATTTTTCTGTGTATGAGAATAAACTATTTTTTTCTCAACAAAATTTAACATGTGCCCAAATTATTTTTTATTGTAATCAATACCACAAAAAAAATAAAACAATAAAAACAAATCGGTGTAATAAAAAATTTCTTAATGTTTGTTATACGAGTACATAGAGACATATATCAAACTTAGTTACGAAAATCGGTTTTATCCTCTTAAATCGCCTCAATTGAAAAGATAAACTGTGCGGGAATAAGTGCCCTCATTCATAATTTATGCTGAGGATTGTGCATTAAAAAAGTCATCCTCATCTATTTTGTGGTGCAATAAAAATAAAAAATGAAAACCTGTCTTTGCAATACAGGATGATGCCGGATGGAAGTGGTGCGAGTATTAATTCTCATACATTAGAATGAGGGTGGCTAATATGATGCTGCGGTAAAAGGAGTTGTTGTTGAGGGCTTAAGTGTTATTTGCACTGAATTTTCTTGTGGGTGCTCATCATTATCAAATACTAAATGGGGTGGTTGCGAATGCATGTATTCATTTAGCAAGTCTGTTCCTTCTAACTGACTTGTTAATATGTGTTGAAATTGCTTTATAGTTTATGGCTTTATGTGGTTTTTATAATGATTTATAGCGTTTGTTTTTTATTCTAATATTTTTTATTGCCAAAGTGAATGAAATTTGTTTGATTTTCTTATTTGTTGGCAGGTTGTGTAGAGTTATGCTTTCGGTGACTAAATGAAGAAAAAATATATCGAAATGGCAAGAAGTTAATCTCCAGTTTTTTCAGTGTGATAAAATATTATGCAAAATTTGCTGTTTTATTTATATTCATTAATAAGCTAATACATACGATCTTTTGAAGTAATAATTTATTATATTTGCTTTAATTTCATTCATTTGTTAGGTGTAATGCCGTTTCCGTTTTCAACTGAGGCAAATTCAATCTGTTCAGGCTCATGAAAGGTTGGCTTGATTTGAAATGTTGGATATCACTATGCAGTCCTATATGCTCACTGGGGACGGCATCACCTTAAGTGGGGCCTGGGGTTGCCAAGATTGAAATATTACGATTTCTGCAATCTAAATTCAAGAATTTTTTTCTTAAATTTAGATCGTCATTATTTTAGCGTAATTATTTTATATTTACGTTTATATAATTGAATGTTTATTCTAATTAAATGTAAATATTGGATTAGGGAAATTGTTATACTAAACATCTGCTTAATTTTATTTCGCTTGTCAATGCTTCGACAAACATTTTAAGTAAGATTTGCCCCCAGTGCAACAGCTTGGAAGAGAAAAATTGTGAATAAAATACTCATATATATAAGAAATACCGAAGTGTTACATTTCAAATTTGGTTTTTAGTGTACTAAGATTTTTTGTTTTGTTGGTTAAGCAACGTCTATAGGAATTTCGTTCCTGCTTAAGGAACTCTTCAGTAGACTTCAAGCCAAAATTTTAAAAATAATCTTATGGGTTGCTGTTTCCTACAGAAAACCAATTTAAGGGACGTTACTACAACTTAAAGCTAGTTAAAGGTATACAAATTTGCTTATTGATAATAGTATGACAAATTTGCTCTTAGGCCATCGCTCTCTCTCTCTCTCTCTCTCTCTATCTCTCTCTCATTTTCTTTCTTGGTTCAAGTAAAATTATTTTAATCAAAATTTTTTAAGTCCGATAAAATCCTACTTTTAACTAACTTTAACTTTGTAATAACGGAAATTGGGCAAATCTCATCAACTCTATTTAAATATCAATTCATATATAAAAGTTGTTTTTCATATATTTTATTTTTTAATTTATTTTTCAATCAAAAACAACTTTTAAATACGAATTGACATTTAAATAGAATGGGTGAATTGGGCCCTTAGGGCTAACAAATCAGTAAAAGCTTAAACGCTAGTTCAGTTAAGCTAAACTGATATTTATATGTAGTTTAAACTCAACAGAAATAAATTATTGAACCATACCTTATGTGTAGTTTAAAAAAGAATATTGTGGCAGCACTATAATAAATATCAAAAAACAGCTGTTTCCAGCAAGCTATTGGTTCTTTGCACAATCAAAAATGAAAAAAATTAAAAAATATAATAATTAAAGGTCGCCAAATTTTACTGGACGATGAAGAATAGAGTGTAACAAAACATATCAAACACGATCTGAAGAAAACGTAGAGGCTTGGAAATAATATATTTATGATTGACGAGCTACAATACAGAAAACAGAACAAACAAGATCCGAAGAAAAATTAGAGGCTTAGAAAAAAGTTGAGTGTTCATTTCATGCAAAACATATGGTCTGTAAGTTACAAAATCATATGGCCTGTATTGGCAGTTCAAACGGCCAACTTTATGTGTGTTTACAGATAATTTAAATACTGGACTGATTTAAAGGTTTGCTAGTTTAAAGACATTTTAAACCAGGACTAGAGATTAACTTGCAATGATTTTTCACAAGTAAAACATGGGATTTTTAAATTGCACAACTTTCAGTTAAATATTACAAGTCAATAGAACTCATTCCCAGAAATTTTTCTATTCCAAACCTGTGCTGGTCTCTTAATCTACAGCTCATTATAATTTGAAATGTTTTGTAAACTTTTGAGATCATATTGAAACAATGAAAAATCGCTAAAAGAAAATGAAGAGAGTTTTATCGAAAGCGTTAACGCTTTCTATGCTTAGTTGGGTATTTAATTATTTTTTTTTATATGTATATTTTTGTCTGCGGCTCATAAATCAAGATGTTTGCTTGCTTGTGAGAGAAAATCCCAAAAATATGAGATTATAACTTTTACGAATATATTAATTAATAATCATTGAAATAACAGGCAAGAAATTTTAAGCATCCACAACAACACACATTCATTAAACCCTTCCAAAATCTTTATTCTAAATTTTATACGAAGAAGTACCATTTCATTAATATTTTGACCTGCCATTTCTTTTGCTTTGAAGAGGAGCTTGTAAATAATACCATAATATTCTTATCGTATATTTTATTTTAGAAATTATAAATAAATTTACCCAAAAAAAAGCCAACCATCCAACCAACAAAAGAAAACGATAGAAACTCGTTTAAAGATTAAACATTTAACAATTTGACAACTAAATATTCACACCTGTTTTCAATTCTATTTTTTTTTTTTTTTTGTTTCTGTTTCTGTTTATGTCTTTGATTATAAACGAAACGAACGTTCAACGCACGATAGATCAGATTAAGCCCTGCCGGCAGCCATGAATGAAAGTGTTGTTCGTCTCTATATTTTGTTTTTTTTTTTTTTTTGTTTCTTTGTCTAATGGGCCCACTGTGTTTTTGTTACTTTTTAAAATGTAATCATAATATATACACTAATAGACATAGTACATGTAAAATCTTTAATTTATTGTTTAATAGTTTATAGCTGATTTTCTTGAATATACACACGCACACACACACACACACTGCCAACATAAATGCTTACCAATTAATTATTTAAATTTTTATACAAAAAAGAATTAAATGACAAATAAATGAAATATATGGCGATAAATTAAAATTATAGAATAGCGGGAATTTTGAACTAATAATTTGTAATAAAATTAAAATGCAATACACCGAGTAACACCAAATGCGTATAAATTCAGAGTTGTATTTAAAGCAAGCTTTGTGATTGAACCAACTATCACAACTACCAGAAAAAAGCATAATTCGAAAATTTTATTTGTAGTTGTTGATGCAAATAGTTATTTTCGTGAGAACTAATTGTTTAATACATACTTGCAAAAGTTTTTGAAAATGTTCATCTATCAGGTAACCCCACTAGCCCCGTTTACTATTTTATTTTTATATATGTATATGCTAAATGTCAAATTTTAAGAAAGAGAAAGAGAAGAGTAAGCTGTGCCCAAGGCAGATTCCCGAAAAAATATATCTATCAGATAACGGATATGACAATCTCATGGATACTGACTGGTCTGGGTAATCTACTGACAACAGATTAAACTTACGTATTGCTAAAAATAACTCTGGAATTGAAGAGAAATGGTATGTGCACATCCACATAAAAAGCAAGTAGATTTGCTACATGCCTGGTAAAGGCGCAGCGTCATCTTGAACTGCCCTGAGTTTAAAGACGATAGAAGGGAATCCTTACGGGGTGGATCTTTGAGGCCTAACCGATGGCTTAATGCTGTTCCTATGAGCACCAGTGACCCAACAGCTGATCTGTCTCTGGGGATTAATGATGTGTCCTCAGTGCTTTTTTTTTTTTTGTTTAAAAAAAAGGTTTTGTTCAGCCATTTTTAGTGAAAATTATATATAAAAAAATTTTGAAAATTTTTTTAAAACAAAATTCAAACAAAATTACATAATGAACATTTTATGAAATTTTGTTTAACTTAGTTGATAAAAATTGTGATTTTTTCCATATTTTTTGATAAAAAAGTTGTGTTAAGAAATTAGTTTTTAGTTAGCTTTCCGTTACGACGTCCGTGTCCGTCGGAAAAAAGAGCTTAAATGAAAAATATCACAAAAAATAAATCCCTAAAATGCACAAAGAAAACATCAAAAGTATAAGGTCGCCAAAAAAAAACAACAATATCCGCAAAAACCGAAAAAAATCGCCAAAAGGAGAAAAAGTACTAAAACTTAAAAATCGTTTAAAACGAAATTATGTATTATAAAAAATAATAGCCAAAACGAAAAAAACGGCAACACTAAAAAAGGGTCAGTGCTAAAAAAAAAATCGCTAAATATCAAAAAAAAAAAAAAAATACCAAAAACTGAAAAAATCGCCCAACGAAAAAAGCGCTAAAACTAACAGAAGTGCTGAAACTAAAGTATATATTTTTAGTTAATTTTAATTATTATTCGAACTCCATTTGTTTCTATATTTGTGATTTTGAACGGGCTAAAGTTCGTATCGCTTTTTAAGCCAAATTACATGTGATAATTATTAATGAACAAATAACACCAAAGTCTGTTGTAAATATTCTGACTAACAACACATAGTTGAACGGAACAGCCAGCCGTTTTCGAAGGCCACTAAACCTTCATCATCAGCGTTCTTTTGTGTTTGGTCCACTGTGTGTGGTGTCAGTTGATGTAGATTTCTGCTTTATATACTTAGCATTTTATTGCAAATGGAATATGTGAATTGTTTTGATTCATCGTATTTCAATTTGCTGAAAGCTTTTTTGTATTGTAAGCTCAATTTTACCATCACTATATTTACAACAGTCTTACCATTGTCGTTTTGTTCTTTTTACTAACTATAAATTAATAGCCATGGGCCTGTGGCAAAAATTAAATAAAAATATACTTAATAGTAACAAACCAAAAAAGTTTGTCTTAAGTAGAACAAAAAATAAGCAAATTAAGTAACATGTGTATAGTTATATGATAAAGCTACAAGAAAGCATCAATACTAAAAAAAATTCGCTAAAAACCGAAAAATATCGCTATAAACCAAAAAAAAACCAAATAGCAACAACTACCAAAACTAAAAATTACTTATTACAAATACACGGTCCGTACGGAACCCTTAGTGTTTTACATTAAAAAGTTAATTTGATTCAAAACCTGCCACTAGAGGCAGTTTAAATTTTAAGTGAAAGTCTCTCTATAACGTTAATAGAGTATCTACATAGGCACCTAATTAAGCCCTTTTACTTTTCTCTATTGTATTAATTACTTTAATTTTATTTGTTAGCAAAAATATAATAAATAAAAACTACAACAAGTCTATTTTTGTCCGATGATGCTGTCAAAATGTGGCACCAGTAACAACTTCATAATTTTGTAGATTTAAAAAAAAAATAAAGAAATAAATTCAATACCATCGTGCACAGTAAAAGAAAGAAACCGATTAAAAACACAAGCCAAGTAGATATCAAAACTACTAACAATAAATTAATTATAATATTATGCATTCACAACGACAAATCTTTAAATGTTTGTTAAAATTTTTTTTAGCTTCTCATTTTTTTTTAACTTAAAACGAAACCTATCGAAAAAATACAAATAGTTTTTATATTTTCACGCTTGTTTAGCAAAAGTGTGAAATTACTGTTATGAGTAGTTTTTGTATCATATATGTAATTTAAATGATAATTTAGAATAAATAAATTAACATTAATTCTTAAATCTTTTGTTTGTGAGTGCGTTGTCTGTCTATAGAAAATAGAATATTTGACACAATTAAAATTTAAATAAGAAAATGTTTTTTTAGCAAGCATACATAAGTATGTATTTAGTAAGTTAAAGTGAAAAAAGTCTTATGAGCCAAAAGCCTATATCGCGCCATAACCGCCAAAAAAGTCTTACTTAAGGGAAATAATTTTCGAATTTAATTTTTTGACCAAAATCGATTATTTTCGATCGCAAATAATCGATTTTCTTGAGAAAAAACGAGATCAAAATATGTGTCGGTTAAGGTTTTTTTGCAGTTATGGCTCAATAATGCAATCAGATATGAGGGATAAAAAAAATAATATTTTGATTAAGCATTGTCGATATATTTCATTGGTGCTTAGCCAAATCATCAGTAGGCTTAGAAACTTATACAAAACCCAGCAAATAATTTATATTCGATATGAATCTATTTTATTTTTCCATACCCTTATACAATTAGAAATCCATTGGATAACAATAAAAGTAATTAAAAGGCAAAATAAAAAATAAAATCTAAATTTATCATTTAAGAAACAAATATTATTATTTGTGAATTCTCAAATAGTTCTTGAAAGTCTGTGCATAAGTTAAGAAGTTTGTGACTATTCAAATTGTGTGGTTGAAGTCTACTGACGATTTGTTACAGCAACAATGAAATTCATATGGACAAAGCTGAACCACCAGCAAATAAATTTCAAATTAAAATATGTATACTTATGACAATATGTATGTAATATGTAAATTTGGATAAATGATTTTTAATTAAAAAATTTTTATTGATAAATTTATTGTTTTACTAGATATTGTTCGCCTGGAAGAAGTTCATATTAATTTTCACACGCCTTAAATAAAAATTAAATATTACATAGGGATATAAAACTTTAAGTTGGCAACACTTTTTTATTTGGCGGCCATTTTGTCAGCTGTCAGCATTTCAACATGAATAGACTGACGCCTGAATAACGCTTCCAAATTGAGTAATTTTATTTGGAAAATTATGTTTCTGTTCGAAATACCTAACGCGCACTACGTCCATTTTACGGTCAACATAATCGTCCATCAGTACAGTTATTTCGACTAACTATGGAACGTTTTGGCGCAAAGTTTAATCTTAATGATAAAAGGCAGCTATAGAGACGTCGTACAGTGCGTACAGAAGAAGTCTTTGCTGCAGTAGAGCGTAGCGTAGAGGAAGATCCAAATCAGTCTACTCGCCGCATGAATCAAAGAATACAAGATTACGCATTGCGCATGTTTGTTAACCTGAGTGTGCTGGTATTTGGCTGGTGTGACGTCAAAATGACTTAGAAATTGAAATGTAAACAAAATTGGCATATACCAAATACACGTGTTTGTGTGATTGAGCATGAGCAGAAAAAGAATTTTTTCAAAAGCTGAATGCGTAATCTTGTATTCTTTGATTCATGTATCCGCCGCTATAGAGCCATGATTACTGACTTCTTTGTTCATCAATTAAACAACCATAATGTGCAGAAGCTGTGGTTTCCACAAGACAGTGCAACATGTCACACAGTTCGTGCCACAATCGATTTATTGAAGGAAACATTTGGCAACCGCATAGTTTCACGTTTCGGATACGTGAATTGACCTCCAAGATCGTGCGATTTAACGCAGCTAGACTATTTTCTTTGGGCATACATATGTGAAGTCGCTATTTGGAGGACAATATTCGCCGCGTAATTGCCAATATACGTCTACAAATGTTGGAAAGAGTCATCGAAAATTTTACCTCCCGACTACGTCCAAGCCAGCCATGGCGGTCATATGCCAGAAGTCGTACATAAATATTTAAATTTTAATGCCAGAAGATTATCTTTCGAATAAAGTAAATTTCATGTCAATTTATAAAATTCATCTTTGTCTTATTCCATTTCAAAGTTCTTTATAAAAAAAAACAATCTATATATTGTTTGCAAAGTGTTTAAAAATGTTTATGTTAGTTGTTTTTGCAAAAATTGGCATTTATCCCTTTATTCACTTTATTGACATTGAATTGACTCTGGAAAAAAAAGCTTAAAAACCGAATTTAATTTATTTATTTGGAGCAACCATATGTTGAAATTGTTTGCAACTTTTTTTTTATTTTTGCCCTCTTGATTATTCAAAAGCAGCAAACTATTTTTTAAATACGTCTACAAATTGCAATTTATCTTTTAAGCAAAACTTGTTTAAAGGGGAATTAGAGGACATACCGATTTTATTAAGAAGTTATGGGATGAAGATGGAAATCCTTCAGATGATTCAGAGCTTGATATCGATCGATCACCATAACAGATGATCGCTATAAATATATGAAATTGAATGCCAGAAATGGTCATGGTAAGTTAGTGTTCTTCCACTTACAACATCTTTCAAGATTATATGTGTGATTTTCCATTAATAACGAAGTTTAGCAAATGATTTCTGCAGCAGAGTGGCCTTTCTTTCCCTGGACCGATTTTTCAACTGTCGTCAGCCTTTGAGTTGCAATTTTAGCTGGCTTAATATGTAATTTTATTTTTTTTTGTCTAAAGAAACGCAAAAGATAGATTGTTAATAATAAAAATTATATGTTATTATTATTATAATCATCATAAATACATTTACGCACCTGACACCATTAACCCAAATCCATACATTTTCCAAGACAACCAACAATAAATGTTGTTGATTTCAAGACTTTTGTTATTGGGTGACATTAGCAAATGTAAATACAATGGCAATAATATCACATGAACACAAAAAAAAATGTCAACACATGATGCCATTGTGAAATCCAAAAAAGCATATCGTGTATTCATATTAAAACCGTGCAGACAGACAGACAGATAGACTATAATATAATAATAAAATCTTTACAAATTTTTTTACATCAACGAACAGACAATATGGGAAACAATCGATAAATATACATTTATGTAGCAATTGATGTTTCGAGAAGAAGAAAAAATGGCTGAAGAAACGGAGTAAATTAACAAATGCCTGCTGGCTGCTGGTTACCGCAAAACATGTAAAAACTCTTTGCCACTGCACGAAAGTGCAACGTTTATTGCACAGCATATCGCTTTTTGCTACTGCTCTTGCCACCGCAAATCATTAAGGGCGGCTGATATAAAATCAGTTTAATCAATCTGTATGTATTTGCATTTAGCCTGCCAGCCAGCCTGTTCTTTGGCTGTATTGCATGTTACTGACGGTTACTTCTTTTTTTTATTGCTTTCCAATTTGTGGTTTGATGCATTTGTCAAGAATCAGAAATTATTACACGCATAATCTATCAGGCCATATTTAAAAGCTCTTGGATACATAATGTGACTTTTGAACTGGCAACCGAATAGAATAGAAAAACGTATCGCTTTTTGTGGTCTTCTTTGAAGTGATTATTAAACAAATAGACAGAGAGTGCGATTCAGTAGCGAAACATTTAAATGAAAGTTTTTATTTTAATACAAAAAAAAAAACAAATACTGATACTAATGAAATGAAAAGCAGCTAAGATATGCATATGCAACAGATTGCTGAAAAGTGGCATAGGAAATTTTGTTATTCATAGTCGCGGTTTACATATTGAAACTAGTATTAAGCAACTTTTGAGTTTATGGGGGGAAATGTGATGGCTGCATCCAGTGTTGCCAGGAAATTATGATGGGAGAATGCTAAATCGGTTTAAAATTTCAGATGTTGCTGTACAAAAATAAACTGTTAGATTTAAAGCAGTTTTTTTAAACTTTAATGCTTTTCACGAAAGATATGCTAAATCTAGCAGTAAAAATGCTAAAATGGCAACAATGTTTATATCAATGTATCGCTCTAACTTTTTCCCTTTCTCAATCTCTCTCTATATCTCTCATTAACTCCAAAGTAGTTAAACAAAAGTTGAATTGTGTAAACCGAGATTTACGCCACTATTATGATTTACGACTAAATGGATAGTTTAGTTGTAGTTGTAAAATTTTTATTATGAATTACAACTTTTTTCACCATGAGACAACTGATTTTTATCAGTTGTATTTTGGTTTTTATTTCGAGTGTTGTATTAGGTTTGCTTCATTATTCCAGACGCCAACCAATTCCATTTGTCAACCAATATTGTTGCCATATTCATAAAACATGAAATCTAAAAATAGTTAAAATACTTGTCCAAATCTAAAAATATTTAAAATGTTTTGTGATGGCTACTATGGTTTCAAAAAACATAGCATATATAAAAACCTATTATTTTCGAACAATGATTCGAATACAACTAAAATTAGTTGTAATTCAGGGGGCAAATTACGGCACTCGTTATCGAACGAAATTGCGAAATATTTCAATAGAGTTTATATGGAAATGTTTCGTAATTTCGTTCGATAACGAGTGCCGTAATTTGCCCCCAGTATGCCAAAAAACAGTTAAGTTGTTTCATTTCAAGGATACACAAAGAAATATATTTTACCAGCTGAAGAATGAATAAGAGCTTTTGTTCCAAGACAAAGGAAAATAATGATTTTTTTCAGACAAATTATTATGAGGATCATTATAGTTAAATATGTATGGCCCGATTATGGATAGTAATTAAATTAAAATTAGTATTATCGAGCCATAACCGCCAAAAAAAACAGCTTAAGCGACTCATATTTTGTACTTTTTGTTTTGACGAAAATAGACTACCTAAGATCACAAATAATCGATTTTCGAAAAAAATGAAGCACGAAAATTATGTGGCTTAAGGTTTTTTGCTCAACTAAAATTGACAGGTGGTGAGCCCAGTCTAATCGAGCCATTAATATTTTTGCATATATCAACAGCTATAATTTTCTTAACATAAATCTTTTTAACCACAAAAACTGGTTTTAAACTACTGTGAACCATCCCAGTTGAGCAAGACTTTCGTTATTGATATCGATTTCGAATATATCTCGAACATTTATAGTGAAGCGAAAAAAGTTCGCCTGTCGCTCAGTTTTGTCCCAAAAAAACATTCGATTTCGAAGTTTCGCTGGCAATATCAAAAATGAGAGAATATCGCACTAATTTCGACATCTCAAAAAGGCAGCAGAAAAAGTAAGAAGTAATTTTATTTTTTTATTTATTTATTTATTTTAACTTATATATTTTTTATTTTTTTAATACTTTAACCTGCGCTGCAGGATTTGAACATGTTACCTCCATTCTAACAAACTAGCACACAACCACGGGGCTATCGTGGAAAATCTTGTTCTGTTCAATTATTGTACATAAGTATGTATGTAAGTAAGTAAGTATGTATGTGTTTGTTTTTTTTTTACTTAAGTACTGTCATGATTTGAACTTGGTACCTCTAGACTAGCACACATCCACTCGGCTACCGTCGCACATTCGAAAAACTATCGAGAGAAGTTTGAAGTTCGATGCTTTAGCAAAAAAAATATCGAACAATTTTGTTTCGAAATTTCTTCGCTTTAGTAAGCATTCGTTTTAATCGAATCTCAGGTCAAGTGGAATGGGGTATTTCTATTGTAATTGTATTGAATATCTATCACTAAGAAGGGATTCAAATTCGATTTTTCTTCAATTTCCTATTTCTTGAAGCAGCGAAATATATAAAATAAGAATACATAACAGTTATTGGGAATTTAGGTTTGATAATAATAGAAACTTTGTTTTTCGAAATGAAAGCGGTCAAATAATGATGTGCAACAGCGAAAAAAAAACACACAGACTGGACAATATGACTTCGGTTCTAATTAAAGGGTAGTAAAACTCTATACTCAATTTGGCGATCGGTGACCAATTTTCAGACTATGTTGGTGTCTTTACAAAAGTTGTTCAGCCTTACTGCCAAATATTGTTAGCGAAAAATCAGCAATACCTGGAAGTTACTCTGAAAAAAGTGAAAAAAAGCTTTTTTTTACTTTTGCAAAGAACAAGTGCATATTGACAAAAAATGTTAATATGATTTATTGAATGAACTCTTAGCTACATTATTGCTTTATATATTTAAGCGCTATCACCAAGTCTGAACACACAGAAAAAATACCAATTTAAAATCACCATGACAAAAGATTGATTCAAATTCATTCAAATCAGATTAAATTTACAAGAAATAATATGTTGCTTGAGTGTGTTGTTGTTTATTTACTTTGTTCATAGCTGCAATACACTTTTGTGCTTAGTTGTGGCAGTTGTTTTTGTATTGTTGTTGTTTTTTTATGTTTGTAAACAGCCGGCAAACTGCTGCTGGCTGGTAGGCAGTGTACCACTCTTGCATTCGGATCGCAGGTTCGAATCCTGGAGTAAAGTCAAAGTATTTTGTATTTTTTTAACTAAAACTTTTCAAGTCAAAGCATTTAGTTCATTTTTAATTAAAACTAAAACTTTTCAAATAAATTGTATCTTAAATGATAAGAAATAATGTTAAATTATAATTTAATTCAAGATGGTACATGTTTAGTGTGTATTTTAAGAATAATTAAAGTTATTGTGGCTGCAGGGGTAAGCACGTTGACTACCACGGGATAAGTTCCGAGTTCAAATCTTGACCGGGGAAGCTAATTTAATTTATATACAAACATTTTTCTGATGTCTCTTTATCAACCACACGTAAGTTAAATAATTAATAAAATACAATTACTACATTGAATTAAATTCATGTTGATCTAACTTGAAATAACTTTGATTCAACATGATTCTACATTTTGATTTTAACAGTACGTAAATGTTAATTCAACGTGAAATAAAGTTATTTCAAAAGGAAAAATTTTCTTTGACAATTACTACAAATCATGTTAAATTAACGTAAAACACATATGAAGCAAAATCATTGCCGAAAAATATTAGATTAACCTTGTTTAAGTAGATTTTAAGTTGAAATTTTTCTGTGTAAATTAGCTGTTGGTCAAAAACTGATGACACCATTTTTTGAGGTCGAACTGGTTTTCGAAATCTTTGGAGGCCCATAAAAAAATTGGTCACCAAAATTGCGAAACTGTGTATAGGGTCTTACTACCCTTTGATAGTAGAATCGAACCTACACTGTCCAGTCTGTGTGTTTTTCCAAAAGTCTTCATTTGTTGCATAGTGTAATTAATACATAAATAAAAACTATTCAAAATTTTAAAAAATTGATTCTAAAATCCCAAAATAACTGCAGCAAGTTCTGTTTTTTTTAATATTTTTTTTACATTTCACTGCATAAAGGAAAATATTAATTATAAAACATGATTCTCAAAAATATATTGACAATTAGTTGCGCTCGCGTTCGCTTGAGTGTTAAGCAAAAAAATTAAAAAAAATATTTAGGGCATGTGTATGTGTGTAACCGCAATCTTAATATATTTTTTCTTAAAGCCATTAAATTGTTATCATAAAAATCTTAACCAACATCATCATTATTCTTCACATCAACACCAAACCAAAACCCACAAACGAAATTTAAAAAAAAACCATCAGCATCTTGCATACCAATACTGAGCGGCCGTATCGTGACAACACGTATTGATAGCTGAAAGTTACAGAACATACCCTGCAGGAGAATAGGCGATAATTGTCTAAAAGCTACTAGTTTAATTACTAGAATAGCAAGAACTAGTGCAAAATGGGTTAAAGTTGTTGTGTAAAATTACTAGTGCTGATGAGTACTAGTATATGAAGTAGTTCCAAGGCACCACATTGCAAAATAAATTTTAACTGTCTAACAGAGCTCTTGCACTGTATGAAAATTTTAGTTTTTAATTACTAAAATTTTAGCTTGATCTAAAAATAATTATAATTAAATAATTATAATTACCCTTTTGTATTTCTGAATTTTGGTAAATAATTGCAAATTTTAACTAGCGTTGTCACTGGGTAACAAAGGAATAAAACCACTCATTTTATAGAATTTTTCTTTACAAAAGAACTGATAATAAACTAGTCCTAAATTAGTACCAATGGTACTAGTCGTTTTCTAAACACACTCAATGCTAATTTGAGCATTAAGATAGTATAGGAAGGGTTACAGTTGGGAACTAGTGGTGGTGATTTATGTACTACTAAAATACTAGTTGGACACCAGTTCGTTCTCCTGCAGGGTAAGCATAAACATACACATGAACATATACATACATACACATACATACATACAGCTATACTATTTATATACATGTGTAAATGCGAGAATTTCATCCGTCCATCAAAGATCCGATAGACCAGTTTTGTGGTTGTTGTTGTGGTTTCGATTCCGAAAATATTTGACATATGTATTTTTGCTTTAAAATTAAAAAAAAATTAACAGAAATATTTTTGCATCCAAAATTAAAAAAAAAATAACTTACTATAATATATATAATGTAATGCAAAATTATGCCTACAGATGACCCCATAGTGCGCTCGATGGATTCTGCCTGTAAACTATACATGCAATTATGATTTAAATAAATTCTTTACATTCATTACAATTTTTTTAGATACATACATATGTACATATATACATACTAGTTGATAGATATGTACAAAGTACATGTATGTATGTATTTTTCCAAAAACACCTTTGTGAACCTGCGACACTTTGATGATCTCTCCTTCATTAGCAACTCATGAATCATGATTATGGCCTTCATTTCAAAAATTCATTTCTTCTTTAGAATATACGAGTGCATACATACATACATATGTATGTATGTATATTAATATATTTATTTACATAAGTATTAAAATGTTCGTGTATGTGTGTGTGTGTATATCCCTTCATACGAGTATATGTATGAAATGTTTGGCGTAAATCCAATATTTTCCTGTCAGTCACTTTAAATTCCAAAGTGAACAATGAATTTTTACAGCTTTGTAACTGAAATCTGTAAAAAAAAATATCATGAAGAGGTGGAGAAAAAAAGATCGGACCGATCAACAAAGTGAAGTTTGTAAAACGGCCAAGTTTTTCCCTAAAAACTCAATACACACACACATACGCACATGCACACAAATACATACAAAACTTATTGTGCTCATCATTTGTTGCATGTTAATGACAGTTCATCAATCAGATCGTACGGCAGCCTTAACATCTTTATGTTTGAAATACACCAATATATCGAGCCATAACCGCTAAAATAGCTTAAGCGACACATTATTTGGACTTCGTTTTTTTGAAGAAAATCGACTATTTACGATCGCAAATGATCGATTTTGGTCAAAAATTTAAGTTTGAAAATTATGTCGCTTAAGCTATTTTTGCGGTTATAGCACGATATGTATGTATGTATATATTGTAAATAAATAAATGAATATCACATATCAAAAAGTAACGCATTTATGATTGTGGTAAATTTGAAATTAAGCAAAATATATCTTAGCGAGCCGCCAAAGTATTTTTGTCTACATACGAGTGTATAAAAAATGCACTAGTACGTACATCCACACATAAAATGAGCGTACTAAGAGAGCGGTCTGAAAAGTTATTTATTGAATTGAATGTTTGAAAAAAAAGCACAAATTAGAAAAAGGATCATCCAGCTAATACTTCAATAATCAAATTTAATATATTTTTAAAAACCAATTTATAGTTTACTGAATCAGATAAATATTAATTTTGAAAAAAAAAGCTTAAATCAGACGTGACATACCATAACGCCGTAGACATAACCGTTGCCTATAACAGACGTGCCATAACCGTAACCATAGACAACAGCCGTTCGAACCAAACTAATGGGCAACACTGTATTCTATTATATGTCACTCCCTATAACGCCATAGAAACCTATTGAATTTTGGTTTGGTTATGGCTATGGCGTTAATTGCACCTTTAGTGCTGCCATAACCATAAACAGCTGTTTATGTTTTCATTTTGTTTATTCATTTCAAAAGTGCAACAACACACATATCTATACAGAAAACAGCTGTTTATGATTACGGCGAAAAACCAAAATTCAATTGGTTTTCTATGGCTTTATGGCCAGTGTTGCCTATAACTTTGGTTTGAACAGCTGTTTTGTATAGTTTTGTTTATGGCACCAGGGCTGTCAGTTATGGCGATTTTTCGCCAAATAGTCTTGTGTAGTTCATGAACGAACTAGTTCAAATGAACGATTCAGTACTTTGAACTAAGTGAACTAGTTCAATTGTTTTACGCTCTCTAGTTCAATTTTTGAACTAGTTCATTTTTTGAACTAAGAACTAATACACAAAATGAACTAACACAGAGGCTGTGAACTAAAGGTTTTCAATGTTTTGCTTTTACTTGTTTGTTTGCTTATCTTCTATACGCATCCATATGTATGCATGTATGTATGTATATTTAGTTATTGTTCATCGTTGGCTACTACCAAAAATGCAATAAATAAGAAAACACAAGTAAACACTTATACTACCCTATTCACAAAAAATATTTTGGATTTATGAGATTTTTTTATAAAGCAAATTTATTTATTAATTAATTTATTTTAATTTTCATAAAGTATTTTAATCACAGAATTTGTGCTTTTAATATTGTGAAAGACCACAACACTCATACATACATATGCATGTAGAATTGTAGATGTAAAATCATTGAACTAAAAAGAGCGATTGAACTAAATGAACGAACTACTTCATTTACAAATAATGAACTAAAATGACCGGTCACTGAAATGAACTAAATGGCACAAGTCTATCGCCAAACGTGGTGATTTTTCAACTTGTTTTGCGTTCAAATATTTGGTTCGGCGACAAGGTGATTTTTCGGTCAATAAATAAGTTTGTTGGCGATTTTTATGACTATTTTTTAACAAAATTGGTTCGTTGATGTTGTAGTTTAAAAATATAAATCCCACCAAAACTAGTCTGCAAGAAATTAAAACAATTTGATTTTTATAATTTTTCTTATATTAATTATATTAATTAATGCGTTTTGAATTTGGATGAGAAAAATTTGCAAGAAATAATTTTTGGCGATTTTATTTCCACTTTTGGCGATTTTCTACTAAATTTTTATACAATTATTTTATAAAAATTTATATTAAAAAAAGTGTTATATAAAATAAAAGCAAATTTATTATAAAATTTGGCGACTTTTGGCGAATTTAAAATCAATTTGGCGAAATAGGTCGAAAAAATCTGGCAGCGCTGTATGGCACGTTCAATTGAACCTTAAAGCTCTGATTGATCCTACGCTGGGAAACCATTCGAGTACATAATGTGCTGTTAGGACGTGCATTGGGGGTCAAATATCTGGGAGTGATATTAGTTTGAAAGCTGTTATCAAGGCAGCATGTAGAGGCAACTGTCGTCAAGGCACTATTAACTTTTAGATCTGTTGCAGGGAAAACGTGGTATTGCACACCCATACATCATCACCAAGATAGTGAGGCCTATCATCTCGTATGGTGCTGGTTGGACAGGGTTAGGCTGGCTACAACCAGGGATTAGCTTGACATTACAGGGGCAAACATAAATCTGTATAACAGCGACCATGAGGGTTTGTGCTACTGCGGGAATGAAAGACCTCTTTGAATTCACACCTCTGTTGATTGTGATAGAAACTGCATCCAGAAAAAAAGTCATCAGCATAGAGGGAAGAAGTACTGGTAGGTACTGTCTAATTTAGCCAATGGGAGCTATCATCCCCAGCAAGACATTGGGCGCATTCATAAGACGTATCTGTTGCACAGCCGTTGATTGTTTATCTTAGAAACGCATAGTTGAGCAGTTCCGCACAGCACAACAGATAAATAAAATTTTTTGGCTCCCATGTTGTGCTTAGCCTAAACAGCTTATCGAATAGAGCTATGCCTTTTATAATATAATGCAACGCCGATTTGTTCGGTGGTAGAAGCAAATATTTGTTAAATTTTATATAACAAATCCAATAAATTTACTTAAGTAACGAAATAAAGACTGTTGAGACCAACACTTGCCAATAGTTTCACAACTGTTGAGTTCAAAAGCTACGTCTTATGAATGCACCCATATACTTCTATTTGCGCAACCCTCTGATGTGCTGTGTAAAGGGATTGACTTTGATAAAAGGTTTGATACTTTTATTATCAATCGAAGAGAATTGGGGATGTCACCATGATACACCCTTGGATATGACAACATCAGGTGATAAGCGTATGATACCAGAATACTGGCAGGCTCTAGTACGAAAGTTACAGGACCGAGGACAAACTAATATGAGTCCTTGGGAAAAAAACCCTACCAGCTTTCAACTGTAAGTTAATGTGATTGAAGGATGCACTGAATTTAATCTTGTTAGGGGCCAACGAGGAATATAAAAAGCCATTTTCTCGGTCAGTCGGTTACTTAGTTCATATGATTTTACATTTAAATTATCTTGGGAATGACACACAAAACTAAATCAGCGAAGCAGCACAAATAACCAGCGTTGCCACGACCAAAAAAATTTTGTAACCAAAATACAAAAAAAAAAGTAACCAAATGCAAAAAAAAGTAACCAAAACTTTATGGATTTAAAATACTGTTTTATTTGTACTTCAGTTGAAAAATATACATACATAAATATATTAATATAATACATATATTTATAAGTATATCTTATTATAATTAACAATCAATAAAATCAATTTTGTAACAAAAATACTTCGGTAATATTATTGAAAATTCCAAACCAAAAATATTTTTAGCAACAAAAAAATAATATGTAATTTAATTACATTCGTTAGCAAAACACAAGACTGTATAGACAAAGTATTAAATTTGTTAACATTAAAATAAATCTTTGGCAGACCAAACATAATAGGCATTGTTTCGATTGATGCACAATTCTTTAGATTGCATTATTGAGTTTACAGCCTTAAAATCGAGCTTATTCCTATATTTAGTTTTGACTAGGCTTAGCTGCGAAAATATCCTTTCAGCAGCAGCCGAACTGTGTGGCAGTGACATTAAATTATATCCAAAATCCAAAAAATATACAAATCAAATCATACAAACATTTTTCGTTCAATCCATTTGTATGTTTTGAAACTGCGTCCCAAAATTCAACTGTGTCCATATCAGCACTTACTTCTAATTTAGAAAATCTGCCAGCGGCGGCTGTTAGCCGACTCACAGCTGATCGGCTCCGTTCCGTGCTTGTTACGCTCTGAAACTTATGATCGATTTTGTTATGTGAAAAGTAATGAAAACGGTTATAGAGATGTAATGTAACGTGACCTACTTTTCATATAAAAATATCAATCAGCTGTTTTTTACGTTACAGTTACATTACATTACAGTCGGCTAATTGAGCCTTTAAATATAAAACAAATCGCTTTTCACTTTTTACATACAGCCCAATTATGAATAGCAATTCCCCGGGAGTTTTTTCCCTTTTCCCATTCCTCCTATTATGAATTAAAATATCCCCGGGAGAAAACTCCCCGGGAAAATAGTAGGTATTCTAAATATGAGGGAGAGGGAGAATTTGTTGATAGTTTTCTCCCCAAACATTTTGAAGGGAACTAATGCAAAAATTTAAAAATCATATTAATAAATGTTGCAAAACAATAGTATAAGCATTCATTTAGAACAAATGGGTTAACCCCATATTCATATAATTTGAAACGAATTTGAAATGTATTTTATTTCAAATTTTCCATACAAAATTTTCCTAAATTGAATTTCAAATTAATTTTATTTTTTTATAAATATGGGGGTAAATAAATACCGAATTATTATATTTCCCTTTTGTATTTTTGCATTTCTATCTAAACCCTGCGCACATCTACTTCAAAAGCATAAACTACTTCTGTATTCAGAAGAAATATTAAAATATTCAATTTTGCAGGCATCCTTTAAGTTCACATAATAGGTAAATGAAAGTTTTGTTTCCTTCTAATATTATCAAGACCGATACGAAAAACTTTATAAAATTTACAATTTCCTTTATACACACAGTCCTTGGAAATTTAATCCATTTGCATCTGCACCTGGCTCAGATTTTACTCTCTGCCGTATTTTCTTATGTCCCGGCTGTTTAGAATAGGAGGATTATTCCCCGGGAACAAATTGTAAGGAAGTGAGAAAACTCTCCGGGAATATTCATAATTGGGCTGATAATGTTTGACGTTTAAAGATTTTGCAACCATGAATGCATCTGATTTTTAAAACCAGGCTTGTTATGTTCAGAGACAGACATGTATTTTTTTTTAAACGCTATGTTGATTAACCAGTGTTGTATTTACAACGTATTAAAAACGCTTAAATTGTGATCTTTTATCAAGATAATTAGTTATGTGCAAATTTAAAATACCACATATGTACATATATGTATAAAAAATGGTTATTTTTGTGTTGAAAAAAAGTAACCAAAATGGAAAAAAAGTACACAAGTACACATTGGAAAAAAAAGTAACCAATTTTGGTTACAAGTAACCAAAACGGCAACGCTGCAAATAACGTCATACTCTGCTAGGTTTTCGCACAAATTAGTGTGGAAGGAAAAGAAAAAGCAGACGCAGATCAAGAGTAGCAGGGAATACATGTCCCTGAATTATTGCATGCAAAGCTAAAGCTACGGTCACACTTATCAAACATTTGCCCAAAAAAGCGCAACCACTAAATGCTAATGAAAATTCTTTAATTTTAGACAAAAATTTTTCAAGTTAAAAAGTAGCCAATATTCTTGTATTCTATGACATTGTGCATCAGTTGTGTTCGAAACTGTTTGATATGATAAACAAGTGTTTGGATCAAAACTTTTTTCATTAGTGTTTGTTGGTTACACTTTTTTTGGGCAAATGTTTGACAAGTGTGACCGTACCTTAATGATTGGTACTAGAGATGCTAATCGGGACAGGTGTTTAGAAATCCCGGGTTTCGGGACTTAGTGATGGAGTCTCGAAATCCCGAACCGTGACCCCGGACTTTTCGGGACTAATAAAATCCCGAAAAATTGTAAACAAATGTCCGTCTTTATATTAAAAATAATATTTTTATTTAACAATTTATTTTTTTGCATATTTAAAAGATGCATACAGACGAACATATGTACATATGTATGTATGTATGTACTTATATAATTCAGACTTTTAATTAATATATTAAACACTAATGTCGATTTCGTTTCTAGATAAAGTTTGAAATTTTTTATTTTTTCTCATAAAATTTGGCGATCGTGTGATACAATAATTTCTAATAAACTCTCTATATCAAAAAACCATTTTATTGCAAATTTTCATTTCATGTAATATTTTTTCCTAGAAAAGATGGCGTTTTCTTTTCTGTGGCAAAAAGGAAAAATTGCTTAAGTCGAGATAAGCTGATTTTGAGTTAATGATAGCTCCGTAATCTGCATATTTTTCAGGAAGTTATAGCGCTATGACTTGCGAATTATTTTTTTAGATTTCTAATCTCATTTGGAACAATAGCTTAATTTAGATTATACTTTAGTATATTTCAAATTAAATATATTAATTAAAGTGTGTAGAACAATATTTACTTAAAAACTAACGATTAACAGAGAATTTCCCGATTTAACTGTAAAAGAAAAAAATTTCTGAAAATCGACGTGAAAGTTCAAAAGTGCCTCCTGCAAAACAGTAAAATATGACTTAATCACTTTTTTCTCTTTTCCACAGATATACATATATCTCTGCCAATAAATAATAATGGCTTAAGTCGAAATTTCATGTTTTGAGATATTAAGGGTTTTGTCTAAACTTAATTGTGTTTGATATTTATATAAAATGTTTAGCCTCCTTAACAAAACTGTTAATTTTATAAAAAAAAGAAAACGTTTTATTAGTTAATATTCGGTGTTTTTTAGTTAAGATGTTATGAAAAAATTGATTGTTAGAAAAATAAAAATTAAAGTGCACTTAAGCTATTATATTGAAAGGCAAAATAATTTTTATTGATGGTAGGTCGAGATAAGTGCTTTAGGTTAAATTGAAAAATGCGGAAAACCTGAGATAAGATAATTTAAAAAATAGTTGAATATAAATTTTTTAATGAAGAATAATTCGGATGGAATGTTAGTTATTGAACTTAAGTATATATGTACAAGTTTTTATGCTCAAATATTTTAATATTGATGTAGCTACCGAAAAAAAAATAAGTTTAGGTAAGATGTTATGGCTTACGTATTATTTTCCAAGAAGACTTAAGTTAAAATATAAATGCTCATAGTCTTATTAATAATATATATTATTTCCTTTTGTTCCTATAAGGAGCATAAGGCCGTATTTTATTAAGAATGACATTTTTAATTGAAATTTAGTTGAGTGATAGATCTTGAAGAAGAAAATAAGAATATGTAATAAAATGAAAAAGCACTTCTGTCAACTTAAGCCATTATTATTTATTACCACAGATATTATGTACTGGTATATACAATATAATATTATCTACTAAAATATTTATTTAAAGCTAATTTTTTATTTTAACTTTTTATAACAGGAAGTTTGTAATAATTTTTAATATAGAAGATGACAGTCAAAAACATTATTTATGCAAAAACGGGATTCAGAAAATCAAGAAAATCCCGGGCCTTAAAATTAAAAAATCCCGGGCTCCGGGATTTGCATAGCCCCAAAAATTTCGGGATTTCCGTGCTCGGGATTTACCGTTTAGCATCTCTAATTTGGTACGTTTAACCAAACTCGTTTTAAAGCTCTCATATCATTAAGTAAAAATAATATAAAAATGCTCAACATGCGTTTGCATATTAAAAAAATAACTCAACAGACTTGGCAATGAGACTAACAGCCGGTGCAGATTCTGTGATTATGATGATGAAAATCCAGAACACAAACTGAAGGACTGTGAAGGTTTAATCCACATAAAATACATGCAATTGTTCAAGTAACTGTTGGAAGATTGGGATCTGACAATACTAGAAGCAATAGCAATCTTAAAAATGCGCTGGAGAACAATAGATCTTTTCGTTCGCAGTGTCCAGTATTTCCCGTACATTCATTCATTCGCATTGATTTCGAATTGAAAGATAAGTATTAGCAATATACTCGTAGTAGGAAGAGTTGTGTTGCAACACACCTCCAGTCGGAGACCCAATTGGGTCCATTGTGATACCAGCAAATAAATTCGGTATTCTGGCATTGTTGCAAGCATATTACTTATTAAACTTAAATTCAATATAATATGAAAAAAAGATATTTACTTTTAAAATTTTTAAATAACTCTTGCTACTGCCTTCATATGTAGACGTATAACACCAAACACATCCACATCAACAAATGTACTCATACTCCATTTACATTTATTACTTTTTACTCATATACTTAGATTTGAGCGTCATTATTTAATCATTTACAACGCTCATTTATCAGCATTTGCTTCAAAAAAAAAAATATTAAGTAATTAAATAAAAAAAGTAAAAAATATAACAAAAAAAAAATATGAAAAATTAAAGCAGATACAGCGCTTGTGACCAAAGTAAATAATTTGTCAATATATGAAGAAATTAGAAATTAGTTGGACTGCAGTATTTAATGATAATGTTACCTGTTCCTTCAAATTAAGGCATAAATTTAAGACACATTAAACAAAAAGAGTATAATCTTTTTTTTTTAAATGTGTCTTAAATGTATGCCTTAATTTGAAGGAACAAGTAACATTATCATTAAATACTGCAGTCCAACTAATTTCTAATTTCTTCATATATTGACAAATTATTTACTTAATTATAAAATTAAAAATTTATGCCAGCAAGTTGCACTTGATGTCGCCATCTCATGAAGACTTAAAATTTTGCAAATCCTAGAGAAATGTAAGCATAAAATTTTTAACTTTTTCTATTAATCCTTTCTTACTTTATTGAACATAATTATAAAAAAAATATCTTGCCATTTACTCCAAATCAACTTGACAATCTAACCACGAACTATTGATGGCAAGCGCTAAATTAACAAACTCTAGCTAAGAAAAGAGAATTTTGAATGATTAAACAAAAAATTTAAGCGGAATGAAGTGCAATTTGATTTTCTTACCACGTGAAATTTGGATGTGTAGGAGAATCTAAAATTAAAGTAAAAGTTATTGAAGCCAACAATGTTTAAAAGGAAAAAAGATATTTAAAATAATGATCAATTTATACAAAAAAAAAACTACTTCTTAAATCAATGACTGACTCATGGCAAAAAACAAACATAAATTCATGTACATACAAACATACATACGCAACTACCCTGAAGGAAGCATGGAATTAAGTGTGTCCATGTCAATATTTTATTATGGTGTCTTTTTGGTGACACTGTCAACAAATTGTTTTTTTTTTTTTTTTTTGCTTTTTTGATAAGTATAGAAAATATTTGACGGTTAAAAACAAATCCAATTCCTTTTATGTAGTCTAACAATAAGAAAAGTTAACTTAAAAAATATTGTAAAATCTTTTGTACCATTTTTTACTATTAAAAATTACTTACGATGCAGCCACACGTTCAATAAATCGCTTTCAATTTCATCACACATAGCGTGTGTCAAAATTCCTTGAAATTGATAGCTGTGATACAAATTGATAATCAATTTCATTTTTTAAATCCCACCGACGAAGAAACAACTCAAATTTGTAGCTTCAATCAATTTATGCTGTGACCAGCTGTTCAAATTGAAAATTCAATTGCCATATAATTGGATAGGTTAATTTGAAAGCAATCTAGCCATCTTGACCAAGACTTTCGTTGTAGATATCGATTTCGAATATATCTCGAACACTTATCGCGTAAAGCTATCGAGAGTGACACTCAGAAATGAATCGAAAAAAGTTCCCCTGTCGCTCAGTTTTGTCCCAAAAAACATTCGATCTCGAAGTTTCGCTGCCAATATCAAAAGTGAGGGAATATCGAACTAATTTCGATATCTCAAAAAGCAACAGAAAAAGTAAAAAAAGTATTTTTATTATACCCTTTACCAAAAAATGGTAAAAGGGTATATATAGGTTTGTCATTCCGTTTGTAATTTCCAGAATATTAATAAGCGAGCCATAAAGTATATATATTCTGGATCGTTATGCATAAGGAAGACGAATAAGCGATGTCCATCTGTCCGTCTGTCCGTCTGTCTGTACGTGAAATCGGTTTTCCGAAGCTCCCAGAAAAGCTAGAGACTTCGTTCTGGGACTGGTGGGTCAGAAACAGCGATGCCAACTTGGTATTTTTGGCACTATTTTTAGTGCTTTTTGAAGACTCAAAACGCCAAATTTTGAGCGTTAGTGCCAAAATAAGAAAAAGCACTAATTAGTGCTTTTAAGAAATTTGTGAATTTCTTAAAATTATTTTAATAATTACTCGGCGTATTTATTTTTTCAGTGTAAAGCATACATATTTCGTCTGATATATTTCATTAAATGGAGAATAGGTAAGAAAATTTTAAACATTATTAAACTTCACATTAATTCACGTTATGAATTTTCAGTCGTTTTTCACGAAAGTGCTTTTTACGTTATTTAGATATCAAAATTACGCTTTTAAGTGCTTTTTTTAAGTGTTGATGTGCCTTTAGAGCCAAAAAAGTTGGCATCACTGGTCAGAAATGGTCGAAATAAGATTGGTATTGAAAATCAGCAAAATCGAGCAGACGGTTTCAGAGCTGGGAGACTTAAACTTCATTTTGTCATACAAAATAACTACCGAAAACTACTTTTTAATAATTTTTTATTAAATAAACTTATTTTATATTTCAATATGAATAAAATTGGTATTTCTAACTAAAAAAAAATTTAAAAAAAAATAAAAAAATTAAAAAGACGTTTCCATGGTTGGAAAACCTTAACTTTTTTTTGTTTTGCAAAAGTAACTTAGTAAAACAAATTTTTCATTTTTTTCTATAAACTAAACATATGTAATGTTCTTAAAAGAAGGAGATTGATGTAAGAAATCAGAAAAACAAAAAGCATGATTCCAGGGTTGGAAAACCTACAATTTTTGAGATATATAACATTACCTACCGTAAACTAATTTTTTATTTATTTTTATTAAATAAACTTATTTTATACTTCACCACGAATAAAATTGGTATTTCAAATAAAAAAAATTAAAAAATTTAAAAAGACGTTTCCAGGGTTGGAAAACTTTAACTTTTTTTCTTATACAAAAGTAACTTACTAAAACAAATTTTTCCTTTTCTTTATAAATTAAACATATCTTATATTCTTAAAAGAAAAAGATTGGTGTAAGAAATCAGAAAAAGCAAAAAGATGATTCCAGGGTTGGGAAACTGAAACTTTTTGTAAAATAAAAAATTAACTACCAAAAATTAATTTTTATTAGTACGATTTTTTTTTTTTTTTTTTGCATGTACAGGGTGGGCCAAAAGAAACCAAGGGGTGTAAAAATTTAATAACTTTTTTGTTTATTAATTTTTTTTTATTTTTTCTTTCAGATTATATAGACAACACTTGGAGAATTTATAATGGGGAGGTTCACAACTGAGCACAGAACCAGAACAATAGAATTTTATTATTTAAACCAGAGATCAATTATTTTAAGCTCATTTTCATTTGAATGGCTTTGTTAATAAGCAGAACTGTAGGTTCTGGGGTTCTCAAAATCCAAGAGCCATTCATCAACGCCAATTGCACCCCATCAGGTGTACAGTATGGTGTGGGATCACATCTGAAAATGTCATTGGGGCCTACTTCTTCGAGAATGAAGATGGATGTGCTGTAACCGTAAATGGAGAGCGGTATCGGTTTATGATAGAAAATTTTTTACGTCCTGCTCTTGAAAACAGACCTGGCAGGACGGAGTCACTGCCCATACTGCCCGAGACACAATGGCACTTTTAAGTAAAATTTTTGGAGAGCGAATAATTTCTCGAAATTCGGAAATTATTTGGCCAGCGCGATCGCCAGATTTGACAGCACCCGACTATTTTCTTTGGGGTTTTTTGAAGGAGCGAGTGTATGTGAACAAGCCAGAGACAATCCTTGAACTCAAGGCAAACATTGTTGCAGAAATTCGAACGCTACAGCCACAAGTTTTGAAAAATGCTCTAAAAAGAGCCCATCAGTGCGAAGCTGAAAGCGGTGGTCATTTAAGAGACATCATTTTTCATACTTAGTGTAAAAAAATTTCCATTTTGTATATTATATAATCTGAAAGAAAAAATAAAAAAAGTTAATAAACAAAAAAGTTATTAAACTTTTACACCCCTTGGTTTCTTTTGGCCCACCCTGTATTTATTTATTGTATCTTCATATGTGAACTAACAATAAGTATTCAAATCTTAAATCTATAAAAAAAAAATTATTAGGCCCGACCAGTGTCGGACATAAACTTAGTGGTAGTTATAAAATAATACATTAGTAGTGATAATCAAAAAAAAAGGGGGAAAGTATTTTCAAGTAGTCCCATCTGGAGTGTTAGGTATAAGAGCCCGTGTGTCCCTCTTTTTTAAGCGGATGTGTCCAGTAAAGTTCAAAATATTACGAGCAAGCGGATTAGGATGTGATTCGAGTTTTGTTAAATATTTGCCTGCGTATTTTGCAATTTCTTCAGTCACTAGTGGCATATTTAAATCACGATGTATAATAGAATTTTGGATGTACCATGGAGCCGATGTTATTAACCGTAAAATTTTGTTTTGCCTTCGTATTTAAAATTAAAAATTAGCCTTCAAAAAATTAAAAAGATGTTTCCAGGGTTGGAAAACTTCAACTTTTTTTATACAAAAGTAACTTACTAAAGCAAATTTTTCCTTTTTCTCTATAAATTAAAGATATCTTAAAATAAATAGATTGGTGTAAGAAATCAGAAAAATTAAAAAGGATGATTCCAGGGTTGGGAAACTTACTCTTTTTGTGAAAAAAAAATTAACTACCGAAAACTAATTTTAATTTTTTTTAAATAAATAAAATTATTTTATACTTCAGTACGAATAAAATTGGTATTTCAATTTAAAAAAGTATAAAACACGTTTCCAGGGTTGGAAAACCTTACCCTTTTTTATAGAAAAGTAACTTACTAAAGCAAATTTTCCCTTTTTCTCTATAAATTAAAAATATCTTATATTCTTAAAAGAAAGAGATTAGTATAAGAAATCAGAAAAATCAAAAAGTTTGATTTCAGGGTTGGAAAACCCACACTTTTTATGATATAAAAAATTTCCTACCGAAAACGAATTTTTATTTTTAAAAAATAAACTTATTTTATACTTCAGCACGAATGAATTTGGTATTTCAAAATAAAAAAATTAAAAAAATTAAAACGACGTTTCCAGGGTTGGAAACCCTTATTTTTACTAAACAAATTTTTTCTGTTTTACTATAAATTAAACATATCTTATATTCTTAAAAAAAAGATGGTGTAAGAAATCAAAAAAATCAAAAAGGAGGATTCCAGGGTTGGGAAACTTACACTCTTTGTGATATAAAAAATTAACTACCGAAAACTAATTTTTATCTATTTTTATTAAATAAACTTATTTTATGCTTGATAAAGAATAAAATTGGTATTTCAAATAAAAAAAAACAATTAAAAATATTAAAAAGACGGTTGGAAAACTTTAATTTTTTTTGTACAAAAGTAAGTTATTAAAACAAATTTTTCCTTTTTTTATAAATTAAACATTTCTTAAATTCTTAAAAGAAAGAGATTGGTGTAAAAAATCAGAAAATCAAAAAGGATGAGTTCACGGTTGAGACACTTACACTTTTTTGATATATAAAAGTAACTAAGTCTAATTAATTTTTATCTTTTCCTTTATGAATTATATATATTTTACGTTTTGGAAAGAAAAGTTTGGCGTAGAAAATTATAAAAAAAAGCACAGCTCCAGAGCTGGAAACTATGATTTTTTTTCTGGACATTAAAGTAACTAAATAAAACATTTTTTTTTGAATTTCCTTTTTTTCACCTAACACACGTTCTATATTTTTTTAAGAACTACTAGATTGATATAAGTAATCAGAAAAATCTAAAATAATGATTCTAGGGTTTGAAAATTATTATTTTTTTCTTTTTACATAAAAGTAACTATGTGCTTATGTATGTATCTCTATACTACATAAACGCACTTTGGTAAATGGTATATAAGATTCGGCACAGGCGAATATAGCACTCTTACTTGTTTTTTTTTCATTTACATATTTATTTTAATTTACTTATTTTATCTACGCTGCAGGATTCGAACATGGCACCTCCATTCTAACAGACTGAAACACATCCACTAGGCTATCGGGACAAATTTTTTTCAGTTCAATTATTGCACATATGTAGGTGTATGTTCTTATTTTATTTTCTAACTTACAGTGCTGTCATGCATCGAATTTGGTACCTCTAGACTAACAGACTGACACACATCCACTCGGCTACCGTCATACATTCGAAAAACTATCGAGAGAAGTTCGAAGCTCGAAGTTTTAGCGAGCATTCGAATTTTCTTAGACTAGCGAACAAATATCGAAGAATTTTGTTTCGAAATTTCGTCGCTTTAGTGAGCATTCGTTTTTATCGAATCTCGGGTCAAGTGGGAGATTTTTTAATTTAAAAAGTTTGATTATGTTAGTGAAAAAAGTGTGAGTGTATTGCAAATTGAATGGAATTGAAAGGCAGATATTTAACGTGTGGCCTCCAAGTTAAATAAATATTTGTACTTATTTGAACTAAATTAAAGTAGTATTGGTGGTGACAGCGTCTATAGGGAATCAGTAGAGTTTTGCTGCGGACATTTCCCACAATGGTGGGTGATATCGTCAATAGTAAGTCAGTACAATGTTACTATTGAAATTGTTGCCATATGATCCCATAATAAATACCTAGTAAGTATTGACGCAGTCTGCTGATAGATTTCGTAGGACAAGCCTGTGTTAAATGTCAATACTAGATAGCATTAGTTGGGGTATAATTTGTCAGTAGTACTGGTGGCATCGTCAATAGATAATCAATATAATTTTACTATTCGTATTTCTTGCAGGATAATAACACTGTGCAACAGAAAAATGTTGGAATCAAATGATAATTAATTATTTCCTTTGATTGAAATTGGTTGAAATGATGCGAACGACGCTTATTTTCAACTAGACAACCCACAACGATACCAGCGCTCTTTAAAGTAAAAATTTTCCTGAGCGTGTGATATCTCGAAAGGGAAGGAGATGGCAACGTCCTCGGCAATCCATCTTCGATGTACCTCTCTGTGGAACGGAAATGGAACCGGTCACTGCAGAATACTCGATGATGAAGTTAGGGGATGGAGGATTGACCAAACCTCCCATGCTCTACTACACGAACGTCCTTATAAAACCTGGATACCATCCACAGAAATTTGGATGAATGGAACTCCAGGTAGAAGAAAAAGAGTTGATTTTTATACGGACGGCTCCAAAACACATGAAGGTGTGGGTTATGGGGTCTTTTCGAGGGCTTTAGGTCTTCGTATTGCAAGGCGACTTCCGGATCACTGCAGTGTCTTTCAGGCAGAGATCCTTGCTATAAGAGAGTGGTTGAGAGTGAATGTCACTTCAACGACCTTGATTAACATTTACACCGATAGTCGAGCAGCTATTATGGTCCTCGAATCCCCGCTTCTAAGAACAACAACAGCCCTCGACTGCCGATCATCTCTAAATGAGATGGTAGAGCAGTTTGATATTACGATCATCTGGATCCCGGGGCATAGAGGCTTTCAGGGGAACTCTAGGGCTGACGAGCCTGCTAGAATTGGGACAACCTTACAGGTTCCACCGGATTTGGAATGTGTGGGTCTACCCCTACTCAGGCTTAGTTAGGCGCAAGACAGAGGACGAAACAAATAGAAGGTGGGTCACAAGAAATGATTGCGTGATCACAAAGCAGTTATGGACTCACCTAAATAGGGAAGGTACGGATTACTTAATTTCGAAGAATAGGAAATAAATTTCGATTCTAGTGTCCGTGTTAACCGGACACTGTCTCATAGGTAGGCATGCACAAAGGCTAAGGGTTGAACACAACGACTTTTGCCGTAGCTGCCAAAATATCGATGAAGAGAAAGCATAGAACATTTTCTTTGTCACTGTCCTGGACTTGCAGGAAAGAGAATGGCCACAATGGGCGCTCTTGAACTCAGGGAACTTTCTGACGTTGCTAGTGTTGAACTTCAACATATTAGTATCTTTATACTGAGCTCTGGTTGGTTCGACGGTGGGGACTCCGCATAAGCAGAGTCTCCGTGGTATCACAATGGACCAAAACGGTCTAAGTGAGTCCGGGTTTCTGACTGCCACCCCTACCTAGCCTAACCTAACCTGACTGATATCTCGAAAAGGCGATCACAATTGGTCACCGAGATATTGTAATTTAATACCTCTAGACTGGGGCTACGTGAAAGATAAGGTCATTGCCAATGACCCACACTCGATTCAAGACCTCAATATAACATAACATAAAATCTATTTGGTCCAGATTACATATTTGTTTCTTAGGCCTTCAAACTCGCAAAAGTCGCTGAGCTCATCTCTTTAATTTTTCTCCATAATCGTTAGCAGACCATCCCATAGCTTCGTATCTCTCTGGCATCCTTATTCCAAGTGCCTCCTAAAGCTGAGTTGTAATCACTGCCTGTGAGAGTTGTTTTGGTTTTGGTTTTTGCATTCCATCTACACATTCCTGTTGTGTTTGGTATGCTTAAAAGGCATGATGAATTCATTTTTTTTTTTTTTCATTATTCACCTGGAAGAGTTTTGAAAGACTTTTTCTGACTTTGAAGCACGATTACCGCAACGAATTTTGTCTTAAGCTTCAATCGATATGAAGTGAAGAAAATAAGAGAGAAAAAAAGTAACATTGGTGTTAGCAGTTGAACGAACGAACTAACACTTTGATTGCTGTTCTCTTGGAGTTTTTTTTTCAATAATTTTTATTTTGGATTTACATAGATGGAGATAAGAAGAAAAATATAAAAAAAAATAAAAATAATAATGATTTAGCTTCAGTTGGAAGTATGTACATACATACATACATACATACATTCCTACATCTGTATGTATGTATCTTTAAAGCAATAATGCCCCGTCATCATTTGCACAGTCACTTCAATTGGATCAAAAACAATACGCCGCCAAAAGTGACCTCGCCTAGTTGCATTAATACGTACACACTACATATTGGATACAAAATTTGAGACGAGAAAAAAAAGATACTTAAATGGAGAAATAATATTAACAATTATATATTGGAAATATAAAATCAAAAGTTCCAAACTGTCTAACACAGCAAGAGCCTTCCATAATAAAACAGAAATGAAAACAAAATTATAAAATTCTTGCACAAAAATAAAGTGAGTAGTTCATGCTGGTCAGTTGTAGATCTTTGTAAGATTCAAATAAAAATTTTATCATTTACAAGTAATTTAATGCAAAAACCTCTAGCGTATGCCATAAGAAGTCATTGCAAACAGAAGCGATTCAGCACATATCAAGCGATCAAACGAAGTCGATTTATATTCAAACTAAACAAGGTCGAGAAAAAAAGTTAAAGCCAGAATTCATGGGAAAATATCATTTTGCTTTTTTTTATAGATGAAACATGTTTAAGGTCATTCAATACAGAGACCCGTATTTTAATAAAACTAATTAAAAATATAGTTTTAACACACTAGAGAATTTTTTGCTTTGAATCATCTTGAAATCTTAAATAGAATTTTACTGAAGACTTTTGTTAGTTTAGATTAGCTTTGGCAGGTTGCTGATAAATCAAACATATTTTTTCCTTACCGCAAAGCTTGTTAATTTTTAATTGTTCCTCAAAATTTTGCAATTTTTACTATATGCAAGAAAACGATATGCAGGTACATTTGTATCCCTATGATACAACATAAGAAAATACATAAATCGTATTTTGGACAGGAGGAGGACAAAACTGAATAAAAACTAAAGCATTTACATGCAAGAATAATTTTTTAAGTGGATATGAGTCTTTAATTTTTAACGGCCTGGCCCATGATGTCGACAAGAAATTATCTGTCGCTTAGTTATATTGAAAACAAAAATAAAATAAGAAAATTTGTTTTTGTTTTTAATATAAGTAAGCGATAGATAGTTTCTTGTCGACATCGTGGGCCAGGCCGTAAATGTTACTTAATTCTTTAAGTAGTATGTGATTATACGTTGGCAATCAGAAAGCGTTAAAAGCATGATTGAAAATTGAGATATACCTTTTTTTTCTTAAGCCATCGATATGAAAAAATAATTTTGATTACAACAATTACTGAAAATTTTTATATTTTGTGTCGAATAAAGGAATAAGTGTGATATGGGTTAAAACGAATTTTTACTCCACTGTATAAAATAATGGGCATTGCCTTCTATTGCTTGATGTTTTTCGACTTCGACTATATTTTGTCCCCAGATTAAAAAAAAATAACTGTTGTGGTGCTATTCAATTTATCACAAAAATGCCGTAGTCAAAGTCGAAATACGCCAACCTCGATAAGGAAGAATATTTTTAATAGTGGCATTACTGTCCATATCACACGTTCTGAAAAATTCCATTACAGCTTAAAGTAATATTATGACTTCCATGCATGTATATTTCACCAGTGCTTTCAAAACTTGTAACACAATCCAATAATTATTTTGTTTCCAACATTTTCCTGTTACCAATAAGAAAAATAAGTACATTCCTACACCACATTTACGAGGAGAATAAAAAAGATTTGGAAAACACACCACACACCACCATAGTTGAAAAATGTTATATGCAGTGGTGAGAGGTTTGTAATAAATTTCGCTGGTTGTTGGCTGAATTGAGTAGTAGCTACTATGAAAATCTATGTGTATTTTTCTCATATTAAACACTGAAGGCATGACGAAAATTACAGTGGTGAGAGGCTTGTAATAAAGTTGTCTGGTTGTTGGCTGAGATGAGCAGTAGCTAATATGAAAACCTCTTTGTGTGTATTTATTATTTTCAACACTGATGGCATGACGAAAATCAGACCTCCAGGGTACGTACGAAAAATTGGAGTTTGCTACAAAATATCGAGCCTTATTGTCGATTAAATCGTAAATATTTTCGATTAAATGTTGCTTATGTTAAAATCGAAAATAAGACTCGATACGTAGTCTCAAATTCAATAAATCCAAGCCCAATATCTCTTTAGGTTAGAATTTTTCAGGTTTCCAAGGTTTGAATATTTCATGGGATTGATTCTTTTTTTGTTCCTTTCCATCTGTTTTTGTTTTAATCGTATTTTCGATAACTTTTAGGCAACAGGAAAAATTTCAGTTGCGTTGCCAGTTGATATTCATAATCGATCAATTAGTTTTTTCCAAAATTTCTTTACTATCTCCTTAGAATCTATGGTGTAACCTCTAGCTTTATACTAATTTTTGTTTATTATTTGTTGAATTTCTCCTAAAATAAATAAATTACGTTAATTAAATTTCATTTTTAACATTTCGCCGTATGTTCATGTGAGCACAATTTACAAAAGCAATTTTGTGAACAGGGCACAAAATCCGAGGGCAGTTTCATTCACGATCAGGGTGTATAACGTTCCTGTTGGATCTTTAGAATTCCTATACAATTGCGAATTGTCCACAAGTTTCCAAACCGCACTTTTCTCCAATGATATGAACCAAGTTTTTGAATTTGTAAATTTCAGATTATGCTTTTTGAGGGATTTAAAAATAACAAAACTTTGTTTCTTCTATTTGTATATGTATTTTTACTTTTTATTTTTAATTAAAATTAATTAAATTTATGATATTTTAATATTTTTAAAATTTCAAATGAATGCCAATTTAAAAGTTTTTTATTCATCCTTTACTTAAATCCACATCATGAATTTACTCAAACTAAGGCATTTCATTTCGCCGAACGGAAAATAATAAGTGAAAAAAAATACATAATACGGAAAAACGATTTCGCTTGTTGAAAAAAAATGTCTAACAGAATTGGATTAACTATTTTATAAAATCATATACTTTGTATAAAATAAAGTCGAGAAAAAAATAATTAATACTAAAAGAAACCAAGAAGGAAAAATAAAAAATACTTCATAAAATAATATAAAATACAGAATAATTGAAAATAATAGCTTTTAAACATAAAAATTACAGGTAAGTAAATAACGAAAGCAAAGAATGCAGTTTTTAAAAACTTTTAATACAAAAATTTCGCACAAACGATTTAATAAAATATTTATTTGACTTCTTCGTTTATTTTTTTTTTATTATTATTACACCCTCCTTTACCAGTTACATTTTGATTAGATAAAACACAAGTGGGGCAAAATACTTAATTATTACGACTTCTGCTGCAGCCCACAACTATCTTTTCTATTCAAATTAATTATAAAATGACATTTTTATTTAAAAAATTGCATTTTGTATTATTTCCCCCCATTCTACATACATACATACGTGCTTTGTTTAGTCTTGTGATAATATAGAAAAACAGAAATAGTAAGAATAGTAAAAAAGTTACGCATTTGTTGTTTGCTACAACAACAAAACAAAAACCTCACTTAGTTCTTCGCTGTTTGCTTGAAACAATTACTAAATTTTTAAATTATATTAAATGTTTCTTCAAAGCGAGGTTTTCCTTTTCTTCACAACAAATTTAGAAGCTCATGTAGCCACGCGAAGTGGAGCGACGACGAGCACACAGATAAGAAATCAGTACTATAAGAATTAGAGCTACCAAAGCAATACCAACTGCGATTGGCACTACATCTGGTGTTTCAGAACTATCACAGTCGTGTGCAGTCGAAAAGCCAGCAGAAGTCGATGTACGGAAGGCCTCAGCTTGCACGTCATGTACCTTAACAGTGCCAATAACGTCTTTATTCATAATGGTTTCAGTTAAATTGAAAACTTGAGCACGAGTGCAGTGGTATGACATTTTCAATGGAGAACTAAAATCGCCACCGCGGTGTATCAATTGCACAGTTTGATTTTCTGTAAAAATACAAAAGACAAATAAAATAATTGATTCTATTAATATGTTATTTTACAAAAAATTACATCATTTAAACCAGCTACGTCCAAACACATATACACTGATATTTGCATTTGAGGTAAACAGCTTTGAAAGCTCTTAAATTTGTTTTTGTTTCTTTGCAAAGTAACCCTCTAGCCAGCCTAGAACCATATATCTCTGTGTCAATACTATTTCTCCAGCGAAAATTGCACTAGTTAAAATGTCGACATCTTTCCTTTTATGTGCGAGTAAAGATACGTTAGAGACAGCAGTTCTAGTGTATTTCTGGTGATATTGTCAATGAACGCGTCAATAGATTGTTTTTCTTTTTTATTATGCTGTGCAATAATATTAAAAAAATGTATGTAGACGAGGGTTACTAAAATCTACTAGTAAATCTTTGGTTCAAATATCTCCATGTGGTCGTAAAAGAACTACCTTCTCAATAGTGCTAAAGTCTACTGGTAGATTTTCAATTACAACCGTATGTTATATGTCAATAGGCGATTACATTGGCTGGGGTGCATCTAGTCAGTAGCACTGTTGACAATGTCACTAGAAAATCACTACAATTAAACAATTGACAACGAGCGAGGAAATATCGATATTGTACAATAGAGCCCCTAAAATTTACTAGTGAATCTTTGGTGTCAATGTCTCCATGTTGACCCAAAAGAACTATTTAGTCAGTAGTGATACAGTCTAGTGGTGGATTTTCAATGACAAGCTAATGTTAAATGTCAATAGATGATTACATTGGCTGGGGTACACCTGGTCAGTAGTACTACTGACAATGTCACTAGTAAATCATTACAATTTCACTATTTGCACTTTCTGCAGGGAAGAGCAAGCATTGCTGTCTGTTGTGTTGTTGTACTCTCGTCGGTGTGAAAGCACAAAAAGCTCTTTATATATAAATCCAAAAATCTATAGATTTTCAAGAACTTTGAACTTGATATGAGAGAGAAATTCCTTTCAAAATTTGACATAGAAAAAATCAAAAATAAGTTAGGTGACATTAAACCCGTGGTCGGCAACCTATAACATTACATTTTACAATTGTGTGAGTAATACTCTAACCACGAGACGGTGTTGCCTGTGAAATTTTCGTCTTATCTCCCCAACTTTAAATTTTAAATCTCCAACACCAAACTTGATTTTATTATGGTCAGAAGAAACACTCAAGTCTTGTTTATAAAAAAAGACATATATTGTTGTTGATACGTCAATGTAAGTAATGGTGAATAAAGATATAGTGTAGAAAATTTTCTTAAAATAATTTAAGTATATGCTTGACAAATATATACGTTGACAAACCAAACCTTCTGGTTTGCCATAATAATTTTCTGAAAATAAAAAATTTAGTAAGTTCTCATCAAACATATTTTCTTATTGTTGGGAAAAAATTTTTTCTCTGGCAACGCTAATTCTTGAGAGTATGAGATACACACAACTTGTTCTCAACGATGCGCCCTTATTTTGCCGACCATGGCATTAAAAAGGACTTTGTGGAAGTTTCCATTTTGCCGACCATGGCATTAAAAAGGACTTTGTGGAAGTTTCCATTAAAACAAAAACGAAGTTTCAAAAATTGTTTTTGCTTACCATAATTTCTAAAACCAAATAAACGTAAGAGTTTCAACTCATTTCCCTCTCTCTCTCTCTCTCTCTCTCTCTCTCTCTCTCTCTCTCTCTCTCTCTCTCTTTTAGAAAACGATAAATTTTGCATGGTAAACAAAACAAATTTTGCCCGTGTTTTGTTTTTGTTTCCTATGTAACTTTCACCAAGTCAACGCGTATTCCAGAATAGACACCATTACATTTAAAATTTATTTCTTTCCAAAAAAAAATATTAGGGCTATTATTACAACTTGGCGTTAGTTGATGGCTGGATTTCATCGGACGTATAAAAATGTTCTCATTATTCCAATTTTACTTCAATCTATCTATAGTGATCGAGCAAGTTTATCCTACCATTTCTTAAAGTTACAAATTAAAAATCTACAAGTAAAACACACGCAAAACAACAACACTTTTACAAATTTTTTTTGAGTGTATTTTATTTGTAGATATGTATGTAACTTGTAGTTCTGAGAAACGGTCCTCTGGTAGTTTATACGTCCACTAAAATCCAAACTTTAACTAACGCCAAGTTGTAATAATGGTTCTAAGCACTTTAAAAACATATTGCAAAATATTTTCTTTCCTTAAAAGAAGGATACCGTTCGTTATTTTTTTTTTCGAGAAAATACTCTTAAGGACTCTCTCTCTCTCACGCTTTTAAGAATTTATATGTTATTCCTTGCATTATTTTAACCCACCTTTAGCATTTGGAAAATGATCACTCATCAAGGGCAAAGTAAACATCATCATGGTCATATTAGTGGTGGCATTTGCACGATCAAATTGCAAAACCATTGTATGTTGAGCATTGGAGGGTCCCCAATTCACTTGCAGAAATTGAGTTGAATTCATGTCACAACTCATATCTTCAACTTTGGAGTCCTTTGGGATATTGTACAAACCGTAAGCTGTGCGATTATCTAATAGAAATAAAAAAACATAAGTTGTATTTCAAATTGAATATTCAGATATTTGATTGTTTTCAAATGTACATCAACTACCTTTGGTTTCGTAAGTGAAATTTAATTGAGCTGCCATTCGTACCATTATGCAGCTTGAATTCCATGTAACAATCTCGGGATCGGGGAAAGGCTTAGGCGCTGGTGTTGTTGTAATGGGAGCTGAAGTTGTGGAAGTCGGTTTTGCTGTAGTGGTTGTAGTTGTTGTCGTAGTAGTTGTTGTTGTTGTTGTCGGGGTAGTTGTTTTCGCTGTAGTTGTCGTGGTTGTTGTAGCGGGTGTAGTAGTGCTGGGAAGGAGTGCAGTAGTATCACCGGCCTTAAGGGCTTCAGTTGAAGTTTGCTGCTTAATGGGCAATATCGGTTCAACTGTGGATGGTATCTCAGCTCCCTTTAAATTAACACTTAATTGTGCAGCTGAAAAAAAGAGTTATCCAGAGAAAACATGAAACATTAAATATAAATATGTATTTTTATCTTGAATTTTATTATTATTAATTTTATTTTAATATGGTTTGAGAAGAAATAAAAACATTTAAAGGAACATTTTTCCTACACTTCCCTTTAATTTGCTGATTCTTCTTTAATGACTCATTCCAATCTGATTATTTGCAATGATGCATGCAATGTATAAATACATATGTGTAGTATAATAATCGCTTATTTTAACAACAAAGCAAAAAAAAAATGGTTACCAAGTGTAATTCAAACCTACGATTAAACTCCAGCATTTATTTGTATTTATATGCAGAACAAAGGGAGCGTTTTGAATAAACAAATAATAACAAACAAAAATAAGTCTTTTATCTTAGAATTAAAAGAGTAACCCAGTAGATTTGTTTATATTATACTCTTCGGTAGGAAGTTATGCTGTTGTTGGGAAAAGGTTCATAGCAAAAAAATCACCCGCTGCAAACATTGGAAACAAATTAATTTTTAAATACGCTGAAAACACGAGCATAAAATAAATCAACAACAATTTATTATTTTTACCGGCTGATAATTACAATAAAGAAAAACAGGTCAACCTGCGAATTATTACAGACACGCTGGACTAATTATAATTAAATAATTATTTAATCAGATCAATAAAAAGAAAAGGAAATTCACAAACGCATTCCATATGTACATATGCATTTAAAAAATGCTTTCGATTGCAAGAAAAATCTTAACCCTTGAACGGCACATTTTTATTTATGTACGAGTTAATACCAAGCGGGAAAAGTGGTCATTAATTACATAATAATGGGAGAAATAATTTATTATTTCCCAAATCAAGACAAAATAAATTCACATTGATTACATTACCGCGTCTGCAGAAGAAGGAATGTACGCATTAAAATAATTTATTACTAGGGAAAGGATTTTCATGTAAATACATGTTTTCTGTCGTTGGTCTTAGATCAACGTAAATAACATACCTTTGCGAATCAACAAATTTGTGACAAAATGGCATCGATTTGTTAGTGCATATTTTTGCATATTTTATAATAAATACATATTTTTGCATATTTTATTATAAATGTATATTTTTAATAAATTTTTTAATTTTTTCATGTTATAAATCTAATTTTGGTTTTTTATTAGTTGTAAAGTATTTAAAAGCTGCAGTTTTTACGACTTTGTAAGAACAAAAAAGAGGAAAACGAGAAAAATTTACGATCGTATTTTTTTTATATTATTCGATATAGCTTGGGTTAAGTCAAGAACACCAATACCATTGAAAATTAAAAAATAGCATGGGATAATAGCCCTTTTAAATCCAAAATTTCTTTTGTAATTTTTTTCAGCGCTCTCTACTGGATCCGCATTAATTTCATGTGGGTATAAAGTGCTCTGATACTAAAATTCTTTTAATAAAATTAATGAAATTTTACAGTCAAAATACTTGCCCCATATGCAAAAAATTACGTGTGCTTGAAGTATACGTTAAATTAAAATTTCCATACAAGAACTGGTTTTAAAGTACACTTGAAGCACATGTTATTATTTGCATATGGGTGCAAGTTTTTTGACTTTAAAATTTCTTTAATTTTATTAATAGAAATATAGTATCCGACAGCCTTCTGCCTAATTGATATTTGGGTACACATAGTATTGCTTTCTTGTTCACACTACAGGCCAATTAGAGGCTTTCGTTACTTTAACACATCAATTAGAAATAGTTATACAAAAAAAATTATGAACTTAAAATATAAACATATGCAACAAATTGGATCAATAGTTTATAGTTCTAAGAACGAAAATTTAGAATATTCCACAAATGAAATAGCAGCATTTAAGTACGCACCAATAACTTCTGCTGACGTGGAATATTAAAATTTATTACATAAATTTTTTTCAGAAAAAATCTTCAAAGATTTATCTTTGACAATTAAAAAAAACATTTATTCATTTATGTACGTAAATAAAAGTTCGGCTGAACTTTATTTTGTATTCCATATGATTTGACAAAATATTTATTAAGAATGCATTGAAGCTGAGCTTTTTATGTTTTTTAAGTTTTTAATGACCAAATGTTTGTTAAGAAAGCAATAAAGGTGATTTTTTTAAGTTTTTAATGTTATTAAATGTTGAAAAAATTGACAAATGCATATTTTATTAGTTTTAAATACATATTTTTACATTTTTACTGCATATTTTATGTACATAAAACGTGCTATTAAATGAATGAAAATCCTTTCCCTATTTATTACTTTCCTAGGATATGTTCTGTCTTAACATTAATGAATTCTGGAATGAAAATTATACATGCTGTGCATTACCTTCTCCTTTACTATTCATTACCTTTTCCCACTGGGTAAAATGTAACAAAATTATAAAACAAAAGAAACTCTGTAATATACAAAAGTAAATATACATATACATATGTATGTACATATGTATGTAAACATAAATATGTATGTATGTATGTATATATATAGAACACTGATGCATTAATTTCACAAAATGAACTTATTACTCTTATCTCATAGTATAAGAAATATGAATAAGCATCAGTGCTCAAGTGTATCATTTTCTTAAAGTTTTTATTAATTTCCGTTGGTACGACTATTAGAGATGTAATGTTGAATGCACTGTACTTGTTTATATTACATATTAAAAAAAAACAACAACAAACAACAAAAACGTAATAAAACTTTGATTGAGGGTAAACTTATGTAAATCTTGCATATCTTATGGTAAATTTAATTTACACAATAAATAAAAATAATATACGGAATTAAAAAGTTTCCTATGAGCAAGCTGCGAGATAAAAAGTCAGCGTCAACCCAGCAAACACGTTCATATCATATCTTAAGTTTTTTTTTTAATTATCAGAAATGTTCTGAAATCTCGATGATTTCACGCGAATGATTTTTTGTTTGTTTTTTTTTAATCAGATTTTGATTTTTAATAGTAATTTCCATTGATCTAAATCACGAGCTCAAGTTTCGGGATCGGAATCCCGTTATTGGCATCCCTTGCGCTGACAAAGCACAAAAATGTGAGCGTTTATGATAATAATATCAAGATAGCAAAATCAGTTTCGAGTATACATATATACATACAATAAAACTTGCATTAGGTGTACACAGACAAAGTACACTTTATTAGAAATACATGGAAACATTTTTTAAACTTGCACAGGTCTATTCTAATGAGCTACATCAGAAATAGTAGAACATTAGTATTTAAGATTAAGCTTTTTATAATGAATATTTGAAAGTAAAAAATATTATATTTATTTATTATATCCTAACTCGCAAACTTTTTTACTCAGTCATTTAAACAATTTGTAAAAACAATTCATTGTCATTAGCTATAATAAACCACAAATGATAAAAGATAAGAAGAGTATAAAAAACCACAATAATCACCTTTTAAATGTATGTATGTATAACATCTTAAAAATCCATCTAAAAGTGAAACTCAATAACTCAAAGAATTCAACTTAAAAGAAATTCGAAACTATATTAGAATTAAACATATTGTAACTTTTTTGTAAGATAATTAAAGGGCATATTTTTACAAGGTGTAATCGTTATGCTGCCTGGATGCGACGTTGCCAGGAACTTTGTAATAAATTTCACAGCAAGAAAATCATATTTTTAACAATAAAATAGTTAAAGTATTTTGTATTGTAAAAATTACCCCTGTCATAAATAAGCTACTCATGGACTTATTCGAGTGAGGATTTGGGACTTGACTTCCTAAATTAAGAATTAAAGCAAAATATTTAAATATTTAGCGCATTATAAAACGAATTTAAGAGCTGTGCTTTCTTATTTTTTTGTAAAGTGTGTAAAAGTTAATACGAATTTCAAAAAAATTCTGAATTGTCATTACAGTATATTGACGAGTTGCTTAAGCAGCAATGAAATACATACATACATCTTACAAATGCTTAACAAACACCAAACAAATTTTTTGCAATTTAAAAGCATTTGTAACAAAAATTTCAAATGAAATATTTTTTTTTTTTTTTTTTTTTGTAAATGACAAATGTGAAAATATTGGAAATAGAAACTATATATGTTAACTAGCTCTGAAGGTTTTAGCCGCATTCTATTACACATTGAAAATCGAAAGCTTTCGATAAAAAACGCTTAGATACTTTCAGCCTTATTTATAAAAATTATTAAGACTTTATTAAGGCAAAGCTGATTAGTTTTAGGGAGAAAGAGACGAGGGGAACAGAAACGTTTATTTACCCCTTGTCTCTCTCTCCTAACAAACTAATCAGCCTAGTTATTACTTATTAGACTTGCACAGTATAAACTAGGACTTTAGAAGATGAAAAAAAATGTGCTAAGCCATCAATTCTGGCAACACTGGCTGGGTATCTGGCAAAAATAAAATTATGAACTTTTAATTAGACGTTAGAAATTATCAATTAGAGAAATAAAAGACGCCCTTATTTTTGTTATGAATGTATAGTACATACTTACTTACATATGTATATCTATATGGGTAAATATGTACTTATGTACATAATATATCAGTGTTTATTATGAAAAGTAAATCAAATCTTCCATTAGTTCATAAATATTTTGTGAATGTAGTGTTCGAATGTATAATGAACTTAACATTAACAGGTATTTATATATTTATCATTACCCAGCTAAAAAAATTATATATGGTCCATATATTTTTAATATATGAATGTATATAACTATATATGAATATGTATGAATTCATGTATGGAAATGTATGGGATTATACATGCGAAAAGTATTATATATGAATTGATATATGAACTAATATATGAAACGTTTTATAATATATGAGCTTATATATGGAAATTTCATTATGAAGCTCTTCATATATGGATCCACATATGTATAGAAGTGATTTAATGTATGGAGCCATATAAGAATGTATGCATACATGATATCTCACATAATATCGTTTTTGCAATCAAAAAAGCTTGGTACTTTATCACTTGTAAATTGGAAATCCATTAGAAAATACATACGGTATGCAAAGTTTAAATGCGTACCCTCAACGTTTAAAAAAGAAAAACTTTTGTTACAAAAAAAAAACCATTCTTGTATGATTTTATACATAGTGGATCAAATAATCAACAGGATAATCCAGTCATTAATTTCATCGAAAATAAAATAATTCTCTAGATAAGAAACAAAGTTCATATTACTGCAAAAAATTATATTGAAAACTGTTGTTAGACGGATTATTTTTTCTTTTATAATTAATTGCATTAGTTTTTAATCTGATTTCTTAAATTAAATTTTATGAATATGAGTTTTATGACTTTTTTGACTTAAAATGAGGAATGAAATGACTTTTAGCTCGATTTGAATTATTTGTCCAAACAAATGTTTTATTAAATACAACCTCCCTGTTCAAAATCTAAAAAAAAAGTAATTTTAGTAATTTAATTTATTGCACAACAGTGCGATTTTGTGAATCAAGAGACTATGAATATGAACTTTACATAATGTAGAGGGAATATTTACACATACATGTATGAAAATGTATGAATATATATAATCATATATGCCCATATACCCTCATTTTTCGGATCCGAACCATATATGGGAGATCATATATGGTCCATACATTTTTTTTTAGCTGGGTAGAAAGTAAAGTGCATACATACATATGTACATACATTGTTGCAATTGGAAGAAATTTAATTTATTTGCAGCGCATACGAAATTAAAGCAAAACTCATATTTCATTATTTTCTTTTTCCTATCAAGTCATTTATAATTTGCGTGCAAACATTTTCCGATAAGCAATTTTTTTATTTAATTTTAAAGGCTTAATATTGTTTTTATAGTTGAATGGCATATACATACATATGTATGTAATAGTGATGTAACGAATGTCAATTTTTGATATTCGCGAATACGAATACGAATACGAATATTTGAAACGATAATATTATATGCAATATGAAATATTAAAAAAATTGTTATCAAAAAGGGCTTCACACTCTTGTTGGCGTACTTTAAAGTTAATAAAAAGTACCCAAAATTTTAATGATCGTCATTAAATAACCCTGTAGTCAACCTAGAAGCATATGTCTCTATGTCAATACTCTTTCTCCAGCGACAATTGCACTAGTTAAAATGTCGACAACTTTCCTTTTATGCGCGAGTAGAGATACGTTAGAAACGACAGTTCTAGTGTATTTCTGCTGATATTGTCAATGAACGCGTCAATACTTTGTTTTTCTTTTTTATTATGTTGTGCAATAATAGGTCCGTTTGTTTACTTTTCCAGTAAAATCCAGTAGTTGAGTAAATTTTGGGTAATTGGAAAGTTTTACTCTCAAGAATGTCTCTTGCATAAAAAGTACGCGAACGGAAAAATTGCAAAAATTTCCAGATTAATCAACACAGCTGATAATATTGTTGTATGTTTTTGTTGTTTTTGAAACTCATCAAATAAATATTTTTGGTAATTGATGCATACATTTTTATAATTATAAATTTGAAGCGATATATACATACATATTTCTAATATAGAAGTTGTGTGAAAGCTTGAGCTTGTATTTGGTGTTTAGTTTTATTTTTTCTGGGTAAATGGCATAGGAAAATACATCAATATTTGATTTCTGATACTCGGTACCCTGAATAGTATGCAGAAACAAACCTTACATCTCTAAAAAGTTAAAGTAAATAACACAATAAAATTAAATTTAAAAACTGATATTTTTAACGATTATTATTCTTTAATTTGTTTCATCTTGAACATGAAAATTTTTAGATTTGTTTTGTTAAACTTTTACTTCAACTTTTCTTCTTTTAGATGTTTTTATTAAAAAAAAATTATACTTTGTATTTGCTTACTTTTGTTTATTTTATTGAACCATATGCTTTTCTCGTCTACTGGATTTTACTGGCAAAAATTTGTCCAGTAAAAATTTGCAGACTCTCAGTCAACAACTGTCAATTTATTCTCTCAATTGGCACTCTCTTTTGCAATTTTTGTGCGTAAACGAACGCATTTCAGTAAAATCCAGTACAAATTTGCACAAATTTTGGGGTAAACAAACGGACTTAATATTAAATAAATATATGTGACGCGCAAAATAGAAAGGGTAAAAACCGGTTTTGTTTAGGAGAGCCATTTTAAAGATTTAAATACGTGTATCTTTGGTGTACCATCACATCATAAAACGCGCACATCTCTGGGAAGGAACACTTTTGTGGCATGGGATCGGTCTCATTCGATGCTCAGATGTTGTCCACATCAAAAAAAAAAAGTGAAAATTGATTTTTTTTTACCCTTAGGTCCCTTTCTCTATGCGCTGTCACATATGTAGACGAGGGTCACTAAAATTTGCGAGTAAATCTTCGGTTCAAATATCTCCATATGGTCGTAAAAGAACTACCTCCTCAACAGTGCTAAGGTCTACTGATAGATTTTGAATAACAACCCTATGTTATTTGTCAATAGGCATTTGCATTGCTTGGGGTACACCTAGTCAGTAGCACTATTGACAATGTCACTAGAAAATCACTATAAGTTTACTATTGACAACGAGATTGGATATATCGATATTGTAGACTAGAGCCCCTAAAATTTACTAGTGAATCTTTGGTGTCAATGTCTCCATGTGGTCCCGAAAGAACTACTAAGTTAGTAGTGCTATAGTATAGTTGTGGATTTTCAATGACAAGCTAATGTTAAATGTCAATAGATGATACCATTGGCTGGGGTACACTTGGTCACTAGTGCTACTGACAACGTCACTAGTAAATCATCACAATTTCACTATTCGCACTTTCTGCAGGGAATATTTGAAAATGATACAAAGCACAAATTTCTATAAAAAATTAATGTATTTGTACAAACCAAAATTTTAAGTCATTTATTTAAATTTCGTTTAGGATTTATGCATTTATTTATTTAATTTCTTTGGAAAAATATTCGTATTCGTATTCGTATTCGCCTGAAAATTGCTAAATATTCGACAATTCGAATACGAATACGAATATTCGTGCATCACTAGTACATATATACGCATAATCATACAGCACAGCTGGCCACCGGAACATTTGTATAAGAAGCCGATTGATGTTCGGCATTCTGGTGCTACTTTGGGCAGCTTAGTCATACATGCATCCGTGCTTGCTTACATATCGTCACCTTAAATGCAAACGGACGTAACTACACAAAAATTCGAAATCGAGTTTTTGATTGATGATGGTTCATTTTATCAAACTACATGTTCACGCAAATATTTAGATCTCTGCGATCAAAAACGACGACTTTATTAAAGAAATTCTAACGGCCGTAATTACGAATGCATCTATTTTTTATTGCAAAGATCGTAACTAACATAAAAGCTTAAATTTATATAAAAAGGAAATAGGTGGTTAAAAAAATTAAGTATCCATACTACAAGTAAATTTCGAAGAAAATTTTCAAGAACACTTTATAATTATTGATTTTGAAACGTATTTTGTTTCTCCTGTAAAAAATATAAAAGTGTAGTTATACCCCTTTTAGACAGGGAAAGTTTACTTTGCAAAGTCTTAATTCAGCTGGGAGAAAGACAGAATGAGATAATATTCCTCCCTCTGTCTTTCACACAGCTGAATTAAGACTTTGCAAATTAAACTTTGCGTGTCTAAAACTGGTATTACGTCCGTATGTTATTAAGGTGACGATATGTACATACGTACAAACATTCATAAAAACTTACAATATAAGTAATGCCCCTTTTACACACGGAAAGTTTCCTTTGCAAAGTCTTAATTCAGCTGTATGAAAGACAGAGGTAAGAATACTATCTCTTTCAGTCTTTCTCTCAGCTGAATTACGACTTTGCAAAGTAAACTCTCTCTCTCTCCCCTAACAAACCAAGCTTAGCAATAAGACTTGCATAGTGTAAATTGGGACATAGTTATACCCCTGAAAGTCTTAATTCAGCTGTGTGAAAGATAGAGGGAGAAATACTATCTCTTTCTGTCTTTCTCCCAGCTGAATGAAGAGTTTGCAAAGTAGACTTTCCGTATCTAAAAGGGGCATTATATCTAAAAAAAATAAATTTTTCGAGTTAATTAATACAGACTTAATCCTCATGTCGTTTGTTATTCATATTGTGTAACAATTTCATACAAATATCTTGTTTACTCAGCTCTTGAGAGAATAATAAAATTTTGTTTTTCCATTAAGTTGTGTGTAAATTGAAACTTTTAACTCGTTTTCTGGCGAACTATTTTTTTTTTTTTGAGTTATGACTATGTTGCAATAACCATACGTCTCCACTAGCCATCGACTTGGACATGACATGGACATGACGCCGGCAGAGCAACTCTGAAAAATTCATCAACTTCCTTGTTGTGGTGAACACGTGCGATGTCCATGTTCAGGCATATCAAAGAATTTGCGGTAGTGCAATAGAGATGGAATATTTACCAATTTTGCTCTGTCTCTTTTTTTCTATTGCAAATGGTTGCGGACTTCAAATCTCATGGCGAACATTTTTGCTCAGACATATGCTCGGGCATTGATGTCAGAGCATGGACGAAAGTTCGACATGAGCGGTCTGCATTAGCCATTTGCGATGTCCGACATGATGCCCCTACCAAGTTCATGGCTAGTGGAGACCGCTAGTAAAGGAGCAGCGATACGGTCGCATGAATGTGCAGTTTTTAAAAGATTAATTTACTATTATAACCCAAGAAAATTTATTAGATTTACAGTTAAATTTGTAGAAAAGTAGAAAAGAATTAGAAAAGCCCAACAAAAATGTTAAATACAAAAACTGATGCAAAAGCAATAGTTTACAATTGAAAGAAATTTATGTACATATGCTCATACATATGTACATACATGTATGAATACGCAACTGGAAACTTCTCTGGATTTGCAAAAATAATAATTTTTTAGTTGTTGGAACTACTATTTATCTTGAGTTTTCTTTGTTAAAGCTAAAATAAATACTTATTTCTATTCTGCATATAAAAAATACATACATACATACATATGAATACATGCAAGCATGCACATGCATATGCATATACAACTTGAACAGGACAACAAAAAACATTTTTAAAATTGCATTGACGCATCAGCTGTGTGAACGAAACCCCTTCTTATTTCATTAATTACTACATACATACATATCATCATACATACATATGTATGTGTGTAAATTATAATTTTGTTTTTGCTATATGGAAATAAAGAAATACGTAGAAAAATACAAAAAGCAAACAAAGAACTGGAATTTTATCTTAAATAATGGAATTGAATGAAATGATATTCAATAATTACCTGTTAACCAACTGGTTGTTGATAGTAGAAGCAAAGTAATTAACTTATTATGAAACATTGTGGCAAATTTTCTCCAAATTTATGTATTTCTGCTCAATCACTTTTACGGGACGTTCAATTTATATGTATTATCTTAGCTTTTTGTATAATTTTGTTTACTTTATTTAATATACATACGTGCCGAGTGAAATAGTTGCTATTTGCGTTTTGAAAAATTGTTTCTAGATTGTCTTTCCTTTTAATTAAATTTATAATAGCACACAATAACCGAAAAGTTGTTCTCTACCACAGCAAATCGTTTAAATATAATGAGTAATTAAATGTATTTGGTTGAGAAAAAAATTAATAAGAAAAAACACAAAGTAATAGAGTTGCCGGATGTTATAAGTACAAGCACAAATCAACCGCTGCTATGAAATCTAGAAGAAGAAGAAGTAGTGTTGGATATCGATAATTGTGCTAAATGTATCATCGGCGAAAGTTCGCAATGAGATTACACGAAACAGTTTGGAAATTTTTGTGTTGGCAACTGTCAAAATCTGTTGCTAACACAAAAAATGACTGTTTTCGTAGAAAATAATGGCGGGAAACTAGAAATAATAAGTTTATTACAAAAAAAATCAATCAAAAGCACAAATTATATGCTCTGTGGCAGAAGTATTAAAAAAATAAAACGTAAAACGCGCACTTTGTATGCATACGACAACCAAAATTTTGAGTTTTAACATTATACGTCTAGCCACCCCTTAAAATAAGTTTGAACACAAACTTTTTTGTGCCGTCATTCTGCCGACGTTATTTCTTATGTTCAGAAAAAATAGTTATTGCTCATCTATTCGCAGTGTCATAAACAAGGCACATTATTTATGCAAATAAACTGCTCTAGTCAAGTCTACACAATTATTTTTCCGTGTAGAAATAAATGTAAATTTCTAGTCGTAAATTTTCGCAAGAACTCCGTATCGGAACTTGATTATAAAATTAGGCGGAATATATATACCCTTGAGTTACGGAAAAATTACATGTGGCAGCTCCAGCAGGCGGTGCTAAGCCGCCGCCGCTAAAATTTTGGAAGCACTAGCCGGCTATTTGCCGCCGCTGGCTATATTATATATCGGCCTCGTGCTCTGTAAAGGACACAACCAATTAAGCTTAATCCGAATTAAAAGTTTTTAAATAAAAGTTATAAATAAAAAATGTAAATAATATAACAAGTTAAGTGATGGTTTTGGTTGATAGATCATTAAAAAGAGGAGCAAAATAGTGTGTATAAATGAAAGTGTATTATTTTGGTGTCCTTAAATATGGCGCCAAAAAGTTTGCTCCAAAGTGAAAGTAAAAAATTAAGTGTATTTTTTCAATAAAAATTTAAGCTTGAAGATAGATTTAATCCATAAATAAGTATGTATATATGGATATATTTTCGTTTTGCAAGAACATATCCCAAATAGTTGGCGAAACTTATCAGGTAAGCTTTATTTAAATTTACATATTATGTAATGCCAATATCCATGCACACACGTATTCATATCAGTGGCAATATGTAATAATCGCTTAAGTCGACATAAGAAAACTTAGCTTTATTATACTATATGTATTTTGTCCAAGTTTAAAGTTGTGATGGTTACAATGCCATCCATATATGCAAATAAGGGACCACACGAAAGACGATTTAAGCGATTATTACATATTATGTAGGTATGTGCTACATACAATGTGCTCTTGGTTTAAAAATCCAATCATTGGAAAAAATTGTTTTCATTTTGCATATTTTTATAATTGGGATTTAATACATTGTTTATTTATTTTATATGTTTTTTTTACTTCTGGTGTACTTTTTGAAAGTCAGTGAATTCGGAATGGCTCGAAATATATTGTGGAAACCGTTCCAAATTCTTTACACATTTGCAAAACGAATCCTTGTGAAGTCATTCAGTTTCCATCACGCCTGCATACCTTATTATTAACGTTATGGACATTTTGTGGGGTTTAACACATTTGTTCAACAATTTTTAAATTCCTTTTTAGAGTTGCTTGTATAGGGTGGTTAATTTGTAAGTGCAAAGTAAATCAAAATGTTCACGTCTACAACAAAACGTAGGTAAATTTGTATTCAACGCACAGGGGTGGTTAAATTTTAAGGACCTATTACATACTATATGAATATTCACTAAAAAATTTTTTACAAATAGTAGGTATACTTGCATACGTATGTATGTATGTATGTATGTATAAAGGTACAACCACTTACTTTTACTTATGACCTGACAGTATAATTAATTGCACATCATAAGCAGCTTGTTATGATGTCGTTTAAACTCCTGAATTGTTTATATTTTTGAATAACTGAAATGTATTTCAAGATTCATATTATTACCAGTAATAAAAGTAAAATAGTTGTGAAAAGATAAATAATAATAATAAATTATTATTATTAGTGTTACAACACTTGTAAGTTTTGGGAATGGGCCCCTCCTGTAAAATATCCCTCCTCGCCTTGGTAGTTTAAACATTTCTAAAGGAAAGCATCGGTTTTTACCTTTCTGTAAACATCTGAAATAAAAACCAAGAATATTTTTTGTTTGTTTTTTTTTATTCGGAATCATTTAATTCCATATCAACATTATTACTTTTGTTTATTATTGAATTCAGTAAAATTTTGTTCTGTTTGTTATTTAAACGATTTACTTCATTTATTTATTTAATATTTTATCTTTAATTTTACGTTAATAAATGGTTGTTGTTCTTTACCTTCTTATATATTTTTTGTTTTGTTTTATTTTAAATGATTTTTATTAAATTTTACTTTTTTGTTTTTAGTTTAAACTTAAAATTTACAAAAAGCAGTGTTTGTTGTTTTTTATGTCATGATTTTTTTTTTTTTGTTTTTTTACTGAATGATGTTAAATTTACTTTTTGATTATTAAATCTAAATTAAAGCAATATTGTTTTAAATACTAAATAAAAGAAATGAACGTAAACAAGATGAAACTTAACAAAATTATTGTATATTTTTATATTTTAGAATATGTATTGAAGAAAAATAAATGTTTATTCCTTTTTTACTACTAAAATTTTAAATTTAAATTGTTTTTGGTTTTCTTTTTGCTAATTTTAATGTTAATAATATAATTTTTTATTTAAATCTTTTACTTTAAAAACTTAAATAGTTTTACATTGAAGCTTAATGAATTCTTTTTGGGATTTGTTATAGCAATGTGACTTACATAAGTTCTTATATATTATTATTTTTAACTAGATTATTTAAACATTTTTTTCTTAGTTATTTTTCACACTGACAAAAAGGGCATTTTTATATGTATGTATATATGAACAATGTTGTTTATTATAATGTATTTAAGAGAAGTTTATTTTCTATTTATGTATGCATTTATATATAGAGCTCTGGGGGCAAATTGCGGCACTTGTTATCGTTCGAAATTAAGAAAAATATTTCAATAAAGTTCATATGGAAATATTTTAAAATTTAGAATCGTATCAAATGCCGTAATTTGCCTCCTGATTTAATGCAAACTTTTACAATGTCCGCCAAATTTATCTAGAAGAATTTTGTAAACAGATTTTAAATCGAAAGTTTTTCAATATTTATGTGAAAAGTTTGCTTTTGGTTTAGTAAAATTTTGTTTTGTGTTCTTAAAGCCTAAATTTAGCTTACATTAAATTTAAAATTTTTGTTTTGTAGCACTGCTTTTGTGTTTTTTTGTTGTTGGAAAAAATCAAAACTATTTATGTATGTTGGAAGGAAAATCATTAGTGGGAACTGAACATGTATTTGTAATAACTAAGTTGTTAACATGTCGGATCTTGCGTGGGCTTTTGTATTAACTTTGGGTTTAAATTGTATAAGTGCAAACTTATGGAAATTCTTTCTAAATGCTGTGTTGCTGTTTATTTGTTATTGATGCTGACATGTCAAAAAAAGTTCTTATACTTTTCGTAGCTTTTTATATTGTTGATTTTAATTTATTGAAAGTTTTAATGGCTTGTTCATTTTTGTGTTTATATGCATGTATTTTATTTATTTAGTTTTTGTTTTACTTAATAAAATATTTTTATAACACTCAAAAAATAAAATTATTTTTACATACATTTTTATTTGTGTGTAAAAAATGGCAGTTATTTGAATATACATTTATATATGTATATGTATGCCTATACATATATGTATATATGTTTCCATTTAAGTGCTTAAATTCATACTTTCATTCAATAACTTTCAGTAATTGTGCTTTAAACAGCAACACAACTTTTTTGTTTGGACAAAAATTACAAAGTAATATACATATTTAAATTTTTTTTATCAATCTTGAAAATTATGAAATGCTTTTTAAGTAGTTGTTCGATTTTTATTTCTCACAACGAGGCAAATAAATTTTTGATTTGACTAAAATAACAAATCCAGAAATAACAATTTCAGAAATCAATTACATACATATTTCTTGTTTCCAATAAAAAAGAGACAGTTGAATTTCAACAAAGCTTTTGTAATTTGTAAATTAGAAAGTCTACCCATTTAGACAAATTTTTTGAATTTTGTAAAAAAAAAATTACCTCGTTCCTTTCAACAAAATAATCTAAACTGAGAATTCATGAGAAAATGTCTTGAAATCAGTTAAAATTCTTTTACTTCTTGCATCAGTGTTTATATATGTATGTATGTATAATTTTCAAAATATGCATACATATTTTATATTCATTGTTTTTTTTTTAATACGTTTTAGCAGATTATTTCATGTATTCATTTATACTATGTATGTATATAAATTTTAATTTTAATTTAATACACTAAAGGTTAATGGAGGGAAACGGGAGTAGTTATTGAATGGCTTAAAATAAGAAAAAAAAGGTGTATAAAAGAACCCAAAAGGTGAAAAACGACAAAAATATACTCTTTCAAAAAGTTACCGTTATGTGTAGTGGTGGGTGTTTTTTAAATACATATATAACAGAATTTTCTCTGTTTCTTTCATTTTCTTTTTTCATGTTGTACACATGGAAAAAGGAAACTGAGTGTCGCAAAATATAAATAAAACTTTATTATTAAACGGCTGCTTGGTTTTGAATGTGTTTTTTTGTCTGGCTTTTAAGTAGTGTGTGTGTGTGTATAATTTGTCTCTGTTATTTTTGTGTTTAAGGGTTCTTACTTACTCTGTAAATGTTCACTTATTTTTATGTTTTTTTTTAATTTTATTTTTAAATATAATTTCCTCATTTTTTTTTTTTTGTAAAGAGGGCTAGTTTTATTTGCTTTATATTTTTTTATTTTCTAGACTTCTTAGCTTGTTTTTTATTATATTATTTACTTGAAAATTTCCTAAATAATGCTTTAAATATTTAAAATCTACAATATTTTATAAATTTTTTCATTAATTAATTAGTTTTTTATATAAATGGGGTATTGTTTTGCTTAAATTTATAACAAATTTAAACAAAAAAATATTTTATTTATTCCTTCAATAAAATATTTACTAAACAGCATTATTTTCGTCATTAGTTTTCTGTTGTGTTGAAAAATATGCTCAGTTTTGAAAATCAAATGGGAATTTATGTATTTCTGTTAAAAGTACATATTTAAAGAAAAATAATTTTATAAATAACAGAGAGAGAGAGGATAGAATTTTTGTTGTGTTTTGTATGTTTCTATACCAATTATATAATTTATTTTTTAATACACAGTTATTAAATTTTGGTTAAATCATTTTTCGCTGCGTTTGTTTTCGATATCATTATTACATTTTTTTTTACAAAATCTTACAAACGTAAGGGAAAAAGAAGTTGTAAAAAATTTAAAAACAATAAAGCATCTAAATTTGCTGATTTAAAAAATTAATCCTTTTATAAAAAAAGCAGTTTTCAAACTAAAAAATTCGATAAAGTTGTCTAGTGTTACAAAAAAATTTACTGTGTGTTTGTTGTCTGGTGTATTCAAAAATTAAGTTCTAATTTTTGGATTATTTTCTAAATCTGCATTTCACTATTTTTATATACTTATGTATGTATGTGTATACATATATGTATGTATATTTTTGTTTTAATTTTTTAGTTTGTTTTGCATCTTTGGTTTTTGCTGTAATTTCTTTTTTTATATTTCGTTGCATTATATTTTGGTTTTGAAATAATAATGCCATGAGATTTTTATTTATGTTTTTGGTTAAGATTTCATTTTTCATCTTACAGTTTCAGTTTTTGCTGTTTATTTTATTTGAAACTCTTCCCCTTATATGTATGTTACTTCTGTAGCTGTTCTTGTTGTAGTATCTATATTATTTATAACTGCTGCTGCTTTTGCTGTTGATGCTGTTGATTTTGTTGTTTTTTCTTCTCCTTTCCTAATTCTGTTGCAGATTGATCTTAATCAACCATTAACTCGAAATGGACGGATCCTCTCCTTTCTGAACGATCATGTACGATATTACGAGCCCAAGCTTTGCACTCAATATTAATTAAGACACCAGCTAAAAAAATTTATCACAAAAAAACAAATATTTGTAAAATGGAGGTAGAAGAAAAACTTTTCTAATAAGATATGAACAGGTTTTACTTTGAGATTTTTATATTACATGGAAAAAATTGGTACTTTAAAAATTCATAATAAGCTAATAAGCTTTTTCGGCCTTTTGGATTTCCTTGACGATATGTAGAAATAAATGTACGAATGCACTTAGATTAAATGCCAAACTTTTAGCATAAGTCCTAAACTATGTGCATACGTTAAAAATTGTCAGGAAACAATGAAGTAAATTGCATTTATAGTAAAAACATGCCAGTATGCGTTTTTTTTTTCTTTCGTGGAAATTCGTGTGTTCTATTTTAGTCACTTAATACGCTTTTCTGCATTAAGTTATTGTGCACATACTTTTGTACACATACATATGTATGTACAAACATACATATTAACATGACATATTAACCTTATTTTTTTCTCTATTCTTTTACTGCATTTAAGCTACAATTAAGTACTTATTGCAACTGAAATAGCTATTGTTTGTTTAGAATATTATATTTAAATAAAATTGCAACAGAAGTTTTTCTTTCTTTCTATTAAAACCATTTCAAAGGAAATTGTTATACTTAATTACGTATGCAGTAATTTCATGAGTTTTGGATGTACGATGTTTAAGCAAGTAAGCTAACTAAAGGCTCAGTTAGCCGACTGTAATGTAATATAACTGCAACAGTAAGAAACAGCTGATCGATTTTGTTATGTAAAAAGTAATGAAAATGCTTATAGAGATGTAATGTAACGTAACCTACTTTTCATATAAAAATATCAATCAGCTGTTTTCTACGTTACAGTTACATTACATTACAGTCGGCTAACTGAGCCTTAACTGAGCCTTAGGGCCTAATTTTGTAAAACTCAACGCCAAAAAATCTTCAAGTCGAGCAAAAAAAATCTTTTTTTGTTACCAAAAATCTTTTTTGTTATTTTGTTGAATGAAAATGAGTTAAAATTTATTTTGTTTCTTGTGAACTATTAAAAGTAAAGCCAAATAACACAAAATATTTACTGTATAGAGTATGTGTTAGATCATTATTAAGCAAATAAGAAAATGTGTAAGTAGTTTAGTCAAAAATTCCATCAATAACATATTTAAAAGTACCAAAAGTAAAATATTTAAAAATCTTATTTTTAGATAAGAAATCTTTTTTGGCGTTTTAACATGTATAAAAACTTCAAAAATAAGATAAATCTTCACATATGGTAACACTGGGTGGAATAGTGTTATATGGAAATCCTTAGCAAGAGGATTTGGATACGCTATGACATTATTTAATTATAAAAATATGTTTTTATATTCCTAATAAAACATTTTTTTGAAATTAATAATTTTTGTATGGGGACCACCCTAATGATTGTAGATGGAGAAGTGTGTTCTGAAGAATTGTTGGGGCAACAAACATATCGGGGTCAGTCATATATTTGGCTCCTGTATTGGCAATCTCGGGCTAGTTATGGTGAGGGGGAGAGGGGTAATTGTATAAAAAATAATATTTTGTATGAGAACGCCCTTGAGGAACGCAGATAAGGTGTTGATATGTTCATAAAAAATTTAGGTGGAAAATATTAATGAGGAGTCAGTCTTAAGGAGCAACTCAGTTGTTTTTATATTTCTAATAAACCATTTTTTAGAAATTGAAATTTTTCTATTCGGATCACTCTAATGATTGAAGATGGTGGGCAGGTGTGTTCTGAATAAATGTTGGGGCAACAAAAGTATTGGGAGTTGGTCATATATTTGACTCCTGTAGGTGCACTATGGGGCTAGTTAGGGCGATGGGAGGTAGTTGTATAAAAAATTATATTTTGTATGGGAGCCCCCTTAAGGAGCACAGATAAGGAGTTTGTATGTTCATAAAAGATTTATATATATATATATATATATATATATATATATATATATATATATATATATATATATATATAGTAGTTGTCGTAGTTCCTATCAGGAGCATAGGGCCATTATAAAATGATTTAGCGGGGAAAATATTAGTGGGGGTCGGGTTGTGAATTTTGTCTCGTTTCCCCTAGTTTTGACCGCAATGAGGAGCTATTTACCCCCCATCCTACACCCATCGAAATTAAAATGCTCTGCACTATTCCACCCTTAAGGTACATATGCTATTTTCAATATACATCTCATTATTTTTTTAAATTTTTATTTTTATGCCAAACTCGATTTGAAAAAAAATGAGTTAGGGCATTTCCATATTAAGGTAACGATATGTACATGTAAAGTAGCGGAATATTTTGTTTAGATAGTTGATACTTACTTTCAACGGTAAATTGCACAGCTACAATAGGTGGTATATAACCCTCAATATTTTTGAAGGGGAAATAGTAGAATGGGAAACCCATGCGTGGATAGTAGTCGCGTGCTCTTATATTTTCAACATCAGCGGGATTTTCACCTTCACAGGATATCCAAACAACGTTAGTCTATGGATAAAAATTTAGAAAGACATACATATCAGAGTACTCCAAAAAAATATACATACTTAAGAAAATAGTCTATATTTTAGTAACTGCCAATAATTATAATTGTAGCGCAAACAATTCGTATGCTTAAATATTTTCTCTCAAGCAACTATAGCATATATGCTTCATTTATGCGAAAAACTAAAATATGCTACAACTATAAATATAAATACACAGGTGTATTAAGCATACTGACTCTCTGTCATACTTATTGTCAGGGCATGCTCATACTCAGAGTATGGATATTTAGACGGTCACAAAAAATATACCCATAATACTCGGGATATTTATTCATCATTCTCCACCGTATACATATATTTGCATATATAAAATCTAATGGAGAATGTGTTTTGGCTGTTTGAAAATATGCTGTATGTGTGTGTAAGTAAAATAGCCCTGTATATACGCATGTGTAACCGATTAATGCTCGTAGTACTCACGGTACTTACCTCATTTGGTCTTAAGTTGTGTTTGTCTGTGATATGCCGTTTCAACTCAGCTGGCATTTCTTCAGGCAAATTCTTTGAATCGTTGTAGATCTCAGGAACCCAATTGTAAATCTAAGACAATTATAAAAAAAGTTACATTAGAAATTCCCTTTTTTTTCTTTGTTAAATTTAGTTTTAAGTGTTACCTTATTTAACTTAAGGAATATACAGGGTCTAGCATGATTGTAACCAAAAAGTTTTTCCTCTGTGCAGGGTGCAAATTGATTACGATCAAAACCGCATACTTTGCCTTCGGGTGGAGGATTTTCAAATGAGCAGTTTACTTGATTCTTTTTGGATAAAGCTTCATAAGCTGTATTTGTTTTTATAAATAAACAAAAAAGTTTATTATGTTAATACAATACAAATAGTTGAAGAAATTCATACGACCAATCAACAATCAACTAGCAGTTGTTTACAATACGAATCGTTTAGCTCATTTACAAAAATGCCTTAAGTTTATTGCTGGCTTACTTTAATACATTAAGAAAAATCTTATACATATGTACTTACAAATAAAATTTGTTTTAACGCGTAGGAAAACAAAACAAAAAACATAAATAAACATGTTAAACTTATTCCCCAAACCCGAAACAAATAACATAATTAATATATGTACATAATTAATATGCCTGCTAGTTTTAGAAATTGAAAAAAACTTAAATTTCTGAACTTTGCTAAAACAAGCAGGCAATTGTGTAAATTTATTTTAAGATTTAAAAAACAAACTATACTTACATTTTAGGAAACCAGCTGTTTCGTCTACCCAATATTTATAATTATCGGCCTTATTCGATTCATACCAAACTAAAGTACTTTCAACGTTCGCCTCTGGAGGCATTGGTCGAAAACCAAGACCTAAAATAACATATAAAATATAGTAAATGAAAAATATGTACTTCTATTGTAAAATTATTAAAAGTGTTTGAAATCATTGATTTGTTCTACATATGCATACACGTACATATGCTTTAACATTCGAGTCTGTCTGTGTGGTTAATTTCAAAGCAAAAATAAGAAAATAAAGATTTGCCCGTAAACCAAAATCCAATTAGTTAATTAAATTTTAACATTTCGTGATCAAATGTTTATATTAAAGATATCACACGACACCACACAGCCTTAGAAGTTATAGCATAGCCCAATTCACAAGTGGTCATGCATCGTAGTAAATGCAAAATGGTATAGCATGTTGATACTCACCACTTAAGAATTATTAGTGGTGAGTATCAATATACTATACCATTATGCACTTACTACGATGCAAGACCATTTGCACAAGTTTTTAAATTGGGTTAATGTGAACGAGTGTATTTATAGTTACATACATACATACATGTAGGCTTTTCTACAGGAATGTCAACTTTTTGTAGCGTGCGACAGCAAACAAATATGATTGTTTTTTTTTTCAAAGAAAACTAAACTTTTTTTACTTGTTTATACATTTATTTATGCAGTCAGCATCTCTACATTGAAAATAAGAAAAATCGAGTCACATTTTCGGAAATACAATCTTAATTGCTTGATGTCGAACGTGACACAAAATCGACTTCTAGTAGAAATGCCCATACATATGTAGTATGTACTTTTATTGTAAAATCACTTTCTGTTTGACAAATCTAATTTTATGAACTTTAAAACACAGTCTTCTACGCCAATATTACTATTACAGATATTTTGTAAAAAATATGTTTAAAAAAATATTCGCCGACTATAAATTTCCTTCTGAGATTTAAGCATTTTTTTCCTTTTGTCATATAATTGAAATTGTAAGTTCTTAAATTTCTTTAGTGTTGCAATTTTTATTTTTCTTTGGAAATACTTTTTGACTAAATTTTAATTTTTAAGCCCCGACTAAAAAAAGGGGTGTTATAAGTTTGTAGTGTGTGTCTGTGGATCTGTGTGTCTGTCCGTGTCCACGTACAGGCCAAACGGCTTTACCGATTTTCATTTAGTTTTTTCTGTTTGAAAGATGACTTGATCGAGAGGGTTCTTAGCTATGCTTGAAGAAAATCGGTCCAGCCGTTTAGAAGATATAACATCTTATCTGAAAACAGTCTGGGGTTTTTAAAATTTTCAATTTTTGTTATTAAGTCAGTCTTAAAAGAAATTTATTATCTAGTATCGCGCTAATTCCCAATTAATATAATTTAATTTTATAAATAAATTTGTTATAATAAAAACTCACCTGGATTTGTCCCGATTAAACCATTGGATAATGTCCATTTAGGTTTCTGTGTTTCCAATGTTTGATAAAATACTGCAAAAATGCCGGCAAAGAAGCCACTAAGTGCCGCATAAAATATTATGTAAAATATCAGAATTTTTGCTAAAATTAAACAATAAAGAAAATATTGAACATTAACACACATTTATTAAATACAAAACATTAAATTACTTAACAAACTATTCAATTCACAAGGCTTGTTATATTGCATAAAAGTTATGTGTATATGAAAACAGAAACAAATTACATATGTACACATTCATATTTTTAAAAATAAAATTGTTTTGAAAAATTTTGCTTGAAACTGTTGTTTTTCAAATACAACGATACAATCAACAAGCATTTGAATAGTGCAAATAAGTTATTGATATTTAGTATTTCTCTCCTTGACTTAAATATAATATATGTGACAGCGCATAGAGAAAGGGACCTAAGGGTAAAAAAATAAATTTTCCCTTTTGTTTTTGATGTGGACAACATCTGAGCATCGAATGAGACCGATCCCATGCCCCAAAAGTGTTCCCTCCCAGAGATATGCGCGTTTTATGATGTTATGGTACACCAAAGATACACGTATTTAAATCATTAAAATGGCTCTCCTGAACAAAACCGGTTTTTACCCTTAGGTCCCTTTCTATTTTGCGCGTCACATATGTTTAAAGTCCAAATTCACAGTCATTAGTTAACTAATAGCAATAGTTTAACCAATAATATTTGATTCACAGCTCGTTGTTTACCATAAGTTAAACCGCCAAAAAAATTTCATGGGTTAACAAATAGTTAGACAACAGCTGATTCGTTGTAAACTTTATTAGTATTATTTTTGTGTGAAAAATTTTATACACATTTCACACATACGTTGTCTTTGTATTATTTTCTATTATATTTTGGTTTTTCCGAACCAATTTCAGTACTAATTCAATATCTTGCGCGGTAAAGTTAGACGAGCGAGCACTGTTTTGTCCATTTTCAAGAAATAATATAACAAATATAAACAAAAACCATATGCTATAGCAGAGCTGAAAAAAGTGAAACTAAATTTGAATTGAAATTACTGAACTTAAGCCCGAATAATAAATTATTTCTGATTGAAACTAAATTGTTTGATAGGGCCACCATTCTTTGCTCATATTAAGAACTTTAGTTAAACAATGCACTGTGAATATGAAGTATTAGTTAAACAATAGTTATCATTTTAGTTTACTAATAATTAATTAATGACTGTAAATTTGACCGTTAAAGGTATGTAAAAATTGATTTTGTCTCAAGTAGAACAAAAATAAGCAAATTAACTGGCATGTTCATAATTAGTAAAGAACAAACGACAATGGCAACACTGTTAAAAATTAGAGAAGGTAAAAGTGAGCTTTCATTACAAAAAAAAAAACTTTCAGGAAATTGATAATACGATTGTTATATAAATCGCTAAGGTAGTATCACTGTTTTTACTAACAATACGGTACATAAAATTAATATGTAAATACATGAAAAGAAATAAAGAATAAATATTTACTTGCTTTTAAATCATCAGACAAAACGGTTGTTCTGATTATAACAGCGATGAATCAAAACAATTCACATATTCCATTTTCACTGAAAACTGAGTATATAAAGCGGAAAGTTACATCGACTGACACCACACACAGTGCACCAAACACAACAACGTTGATGGTGAAAGTGTGGTGGCCTTCGAAAACAGCTAGTGTTTGTCGGAATATTTACAATTATCTTTGGTTTAATTAGTTTCTTAAAAATTATGACATGCAATTTGGTTTACAGAGCGACACGAACTTTAAGTAACTGTTATTTTGTGAGGAATAAATAAGTCACAAAATAGCTCTTATATTGTGAGGAATATATAAAAGTCACAAAATAACTCTTATTTTGTGAGGGATAAATAAAAATCAAGAAATAACTGTTATTTTGTGAGGAATAAATAAAAATCAAAAAAATAAAAATCATTACATCTATGTAACATGGAGTATCGTGGTATATTCCTTGTGCACGTAGCACCTCTCTATTATTGTGATTTTTTCAGTTTAAATTTGGAAAATAATCGTTATTTGCGATCCCTGTAATTTACTCTAAATATATTGACGCTTAAAGGTTGTACATATTACTTGAATTAGCTTAAATTATCACTCTTTCATCAGAAAGGACATCCACATAAATAGACAATATTATATTAAACGATTGTTTTATATATACTTTTTCTTCGATATGGTCAAACAAAACGTAAAAAGCTGATATACAAATTACAAACATACATACACATAAATTTAATTTGCAACTACACATAGCATTGGCTACAAAATTAGTATAATTTTTCTTGTTTTTACAAAAAACCATTGGTTATAAATATCCTTATAGGTATGACGCAACTTGTACAAGGAGAACTTAAAACGGCAACAAATACTTAGTTAACGGGGGGGGGGGAAAAGTTGTTTATTATTCGGATGTGTCATACGACTTTTATATAAGAGAAATTCGATTCAATTCATAATGCGCATGTTCCTTTTTTATGTAAATATTTAAGTTAAGGATTTTGTTCAATAGTTTTAAGTATAAGTATGTCGATGGCTTAATATAAAAAAGGCCTAACTCGAATTTTCGACATTTTACAGGAGAAGAAAAAAACTAAAGAAAATATAAAGCACTTACATGCAGAAATAGTTTTTAAAGTTGCCATAAGTCCTTGATTTTGAACTGTAACGTACTAAGATCTTCAAGGACGATGCAATTATACGTTGTCGCTCAGAAAGCATTAAAAACACGATTTCGAAAAAAATTGAGTTAGGCCCTTTTTATATTATGCCATCGATGGGCTCATAATTATGAAAGTAATCTAAGTCATTTGCATTTTTGTTTCGAAATACATATTCAATAAACCTTTGAAAAAAATTTAGTAAATATTTAATAAATATTAAATAAATTTATATTAATCGAGACTAGTACAACGCCAAATTGAATTGTTGCATAATATAAAAATATTTTTTGATTTATTCAAATGTAATTTACTAAATGCCTGGAAATAATAAAATTAACAGGCATGAACAAACGACAATGGCAAGACTGTTGTAAATTAGAGATGGTAAAATTGAGCTGTCATTACAAAAAATGTTTTTAGCGAATTATAATGCATAGATAAATCAAAATAATTCACATTCATGAAATTTACATCAACTTGCACCACTTGGACTAAACACAAGAACACTGACGATGAAAGTGAGGCGGTCTTCGAAAACAGCTAGCTGTTCCGTTCTGCTAGTATTTGTCATAATATTTACAATTAACTTTGGTGTAATTTGTTCCTTAAAAATTATCACATGTAATTTGTCCTACAGAGCGATACGAACTTTAGCCTAATCGAATCATAAATATAGAAAATGAATTGTTTTATTTACGTTTTTGGATTGGCCATTAATTACTGGCCCGAAGGTAACCCCAGATATGAGAACTTTAATTAATGGATTACGTTTTGCCTACAAATGTTTAACTTTTTTGAAAAAAAAAAATAATAGTCAGTTGAACGTAAAATCAAAGTTAATTCATTGAAAATTCGAGTACGAATCGGTTTTGTTTTCAAAGTTAATTAACACGATTAATAAATATATCTCTATATGTATTTCATTAATGACTCGTAAGCACATAATGATACGAATAAGCGTTTATTTGATTCATTACGGAGAAGTCATTATTTTAAAATAAAAATAATTAAATAAATAAGTATCACTAATTACTTTGTAAGCCATTAAAAGAGTACCACTTATTACAAAATATCGAAATATTTTTGCTGGGCAGTTACATGATATTATAATTGCCTTAAAACCCTTGGAAAAATTATGGTGATTATGGAATATCTCCTTGATGATGGTAAAAATGGATGTGGCTTGAAAATATTTTTCAAATAATGTAAATTTTTTTTTATATGTTGTGTTGGAAGCAAAAATTTACTAAAATAGACCTAGACCATTTTTAAATGCGACCCAGCTTATTGCTGGAGTACCAAAATAATTCGGGAATAGACATAAAAAAAAATCATTTTTAATTTGAAAGGGGTAATAATAGGCGCTATGAAATAAGTCCCAAGGAAATAACCCTCAAATAAGAAATGAAACAAGCGCCAATAAAATAAAACACAAAAATAGGAAAAAAGTCCCAAGAGAAAATTTATGGAAAAATACCCAATATAAATGAAATAAAACCCAATTAAAACATCTAAATGAAACCAAACTGAAGATGAAATAAAGCCTAATTAAAAATTCTTTCATTTTATAGGGCCACTTACAAGAACTTTTAAGACAAGAGGGATTTCTCAAATGCTTTAATACAACGAAATTGTCTAAACCAAGCGCTAAACAACATTCTTGGCAAGACATTTGTTTTAGTTATTGCAGGTATAGGAGTAAAGAAGAAAATACTTTGTGAAGGAAAAATTTGTGATGCATATATACAAACGTCATGCATGTACATACTCACACATGTTGTGTGTATGATCTTTTATTTTTCTGCGCACATACAAACGCACACATGCATTGTGTGCGCTTGCTTTAAAAAACCACCCTTAAACACATAATATCTTACCATCTACATCTTACACATAAACACTCCAACGTACAATGTGCAAAATAAAAAGCGTACACGCATCAACACTACTTCTTTTGATTGTTTGTTACAAAGAAGAAGTCTTCGAGACATCGCTTGTTAACACTCATACACACGAACACCAATGCACGCATCCAGCTTCGCTTATTAAACGACAGCATTTATTATTGGTTTAGTATAATACATGCCACGATAATGCATTTAAAAAACAAGACTTATTTACATTTCAAGAGTGTTTACGCAGGCCTCTAATACGTAACTACATACATGCATACACCCAGAGAAAAATCAGCTTAAAATCAATAAAAATCATATTGAATTAATAAGAAACATTAACGAAAGTCTTAGTAATTTTGACTTAGCTGCACAATCAACTTTGCACGACTTTTTGTGCAGATAAGTCAAAAATGCTGTTATCTTAAATGCACTTACCTGCCTAAATGTGCAGGTATAAAATTTTTGACTTCAGTTTTATACACCTACATACTGCATACTTATATAGCAACATTTATTTAATGTGTGCAGCTAACTTGAAATTTTTATATGAGAATAATTTAAAACTGCCGAAAAATATGTTAAATGCGCAGGTATACAAAGTGCACTTAAAAAAAGAATTTGAACAATAATTACAAAAAAATATATTTTGTGCAGTTAAGTCAATGTGCAGCTAACGTTGATTTTTTGTATGAAAATCTTTTAAAATTACCAAAATTTTAGGGCACTTATCTTAAATGTGCAGGTATAGCAAGTGCACTTAAAAAACGAATTTGTATGGGATTTTAAAGAATAGTGACAGAAATTTATCAATTTAGGCAGTTAAGTCCAAAGTGCACTTAAACAAAAGGCAGCTAAATCAAAACTACTGTATTTCAATATGGAAAAATATTAGTTTACAGTACATATTCATTTTATTTATTTTTAAGTATCTCAATATACATTTTCTATTGTATTGAAAATTATTGAATTAATGTTACGCATTCTAATTTTTAAGTTGCAACTTTTCCCTGAGTGTACATATGTATTTATAAACGAATGTTTATTTGTTTTATTGCTTTGTTATTAAAATGTAGCCGTGGATATAGTTAAATATCGAGCCATAACCGCTAAAATAGCTTAAGCAACACATTTTTTGGACTTCGTTTTTTCTCGAAAATCCACTATTTACGATCGCAAATAATCGATTTTGGTCAAAAATTTAAGTTCGAATATTATGTCGCTTAAGCTATTTTGGCGGTTACGGCACGATATGTTTGGGAGAACATTTTACATACATATGGGTAATTCCAGAAAAAGTTCAACCAAAAAATTTTTATTTGTTCAAAAATTTTTGTTTTGTTTATTTTTTGCTGAGTCTTTTTTAAGGGATTATTTAAATTAATAATAATATTGTTTTTTTTTTTTTTTGTAATTTACAAATTTTACGCATTAGCACAAAAGAAGGAGAACGGAGTTTTAAAAACGGAAGTTTTTTGAGTTTGTTTTCACTTATATGTACTTTAATGTCATATATCTACACATAAACGATCTTTTTTCACCTTCATTTCCACATTTAAAAAAAAATTATTCATAACATTTTGCTGAATTATGTATATTTCTATAAGTGCACAAAAAATAACTTTTATATTTGTCGCGTCCGTTTCTCGCTGACATTTGCTTATATCTTTTTATTATATTATCGATATCGCCCAACATATTTTCTTAAACATACTACTCCTTCATTGCTTTAAAACACTAAAGATATGTGTATTAGTGTCCTACACAAGACTATTTATAAGACCTTTCAAGACATGAGAGATTTTTTCAAATGCTTTACTACAGCGAAATATTCTAAAAGAATCGCTAAACAACACTGTTGGCAAGACAAACAACCGAAAAAAATTACTTGCCAACAGTGTTGCTTAGCGATTCATTTAGAATATTTCGCTGTAGTAAAGCATTTAAAAAAATCTCTCATGTCTTGAAAGGTCTTATAAATAGTCTTGTGCAGGACACTAATGTGTATATTGAATTTTTCCATTCTTTTCTTGTTTTTTGCTCAACTAAAAGTGTACGAATGTCGCGTCCGTCGCCTGGCAATTGCTCATATGTATGTATGTATGTTTGTATTGTATGTATGTGTGTATGTATGTAAGTACGTCTACTTAACATGTGGTTAAACGCATATTGCTCATTTGTATTGTGTCGTATGAATTTATCTAATGTGAATGTTGAACCTTCAACACAAAAGCTTTTTCAATTGCCGTTCGTACAACAATTAAGAGATCAAAGGAATATTTGTTCTTTTCATTTGAGCTTAAAGTATTTCAATTAAAGCTGTCACTTTTGTTTATCAATAATATGTGAGTAAATAAATCAGATAGATAAATACATATGTATGTATGTACATATGTATATTTATGTATGCTTGAATGAATGTAATGTATGTAAGTATGAACATTAGCTGTGGCATGGCGCAATATTATCATGTTATGCTCTTACAAAAATCATATTTTCAAAATATATATGTGACGCGCAAAATAGAAAGGGACCTAAGGGTAAAAACCCGTTTTGTTCAGGAGAGCCATTTTAAAGATTTAAATACGTGTATCTTTGGTGTACCATCACTGAATAAAACGCGCATATCTCTGGGAGGGAACACTTGGGGCATGGGATCGGTCGCATTCGATGCTCAGATGTTGTCCACATCAAGGGAAAAAAAGTGAAAATTGATTTTTTTTTACCCTTAGGTCCCTTTCTCTATGCGCTGTCACATATATAAATATATAAGAGTATGTATGTACCCTGCAGGAAATTGAACTGACACAATACTAGTCACGCGACCGGTCTCCAAGTGATAGGGACTAGTCCGAGTTCTAACACTTCCTATGAAGCGGGCCAGTCACTTTTACATGAGAATAGCCTAGGATTAAGGGGTTGGGTTAATTGATACTTTTTATGCATCTTGTGGCTTGTCACTGAACTATCCCATAAGGACCTATTCGGTGTAGAATAACATAAATTATATACATATATATAAATGTCATTCTTACATTTAACTGTAACAATGAAAACTTATTATAATTTTTTTATTGCTACAAATGCAATTATAATTTATTTTTAAGCAGAAAATTTTTTGAGATTCGAACCGAGAACCTCGCTCATAACCGGCTTGCACACTACCCACTCAACCACAGGGCCATTCATGTTTCAAAAGTATAAATACCAGTTAAGCTTAGGTTAATATCTGAGTATAGTTACGGGACTGGTTTCAGAGTTACATTGGAGGGAGCAATTAACATTATATTTACACTATTTGATAGGTCCATGTATTCAACCACATCGAACATGTTCAGTGCCGTTTACTACAATATTGCACCGAGTCCAAATTAAATTGGCTCAAGATCAAGACGATACATCACGAAAATGGTGCATATGTAACCATTTATGTATACAATATGTCTTTTTTCACCATACACTTCTCCCCACTTTTGATAACACTCGCATTTTCTCAAGTCATAGAACAAGCACGTTTGGATCAATTGTCACCAAATTTTATGCAGGGTAGTTACTTTCCAAAGCGGAGTAATTTGCCTTGAGTTTTTTTTTTTTTTTTTTTTTTTGATAACATCGTTTAATAAGCTTGGATCCTATTTTTGAGTGAGTTTAAGATTAATAGATTTACTGCCTGTTTATCGAAAACAATCAAAGCAAGAAAAAATTTGAGTGCTTTGTTTTTTTTATATATAAATATTTGCAAAAGAAATTGTTGCCACTATTTTAAGAATACAAACATACTTCTGAGAAGTTAGTATAGTCGAAAATTAATAGCCCAATTCACAATATTGTGCAAATGGCCTTGCATCGTTTTATGTGCAAAATTGTATATTATATTGATACTCACCACTTAACAATTCTTAGTGGTGAGTATCAATATACTATACAATAATACAATACAAGACCATTTCCACAAAATTGTGAATTGGGCTATTACATAATAGACAATTGTCTTGTACGTACATATGTATATGTAGTAAAGAATCCATTAAAGTTTTTTATAATTTTATGTCTTGAATTATATTTATATAAATATAATACGAAACTAACATCTAAATACATTTGTTACAAAATTCAAAATAAATAGTAGTGTACTCGTTTGCTAATGAAAAGCGTGAATTTATTGCGAAAATTCTTAAAGCGTTAGAAAATACATATTCATATAATAGAATATATTAAAATTAGCATAAACTTTTTAAATTTCGCATTCAATGAGAAGCTGTGAAAACAAATAGAAAAACCGAATACCTTCGAAGCGAAACGATAATTGTTCATGCTTGACTTTTTATTAAGTTAAACTTAATTTTAACGCATTTGCTCACTTCTGTCATCATTATACAGTACAAGTGACGGAAGATACCTTCCAAAGAAAATTCGTGTTATGTGAATCCGTGCTGTAGCGAGCAAAAAACGTACTAAATAAAGTATTTCGTTCTAAGAAAATAAGACCACCGTGTTGTATGAAACACGGAATTAGTAAAAAACAAATGGAGTTTGCTTCCAAAAAAAATTATGTTAAAAATTGTTATTTTAATGTTTTTTTTTTTAATTTTCAATATTTAATTTTTTAAATACATTGCTAATTTTTCTTGCGTGAAAAAGCCATTAAAAAGTCATTATAAAAATGTTAAAACTTGAAAGGTATTTCGTAAAGTTTTTGACTTTTTTATTTGTGTGCATAAACGGCACATGTTTGAATAATAATATTTATACAATCTTTCGCAAGGCTTATTCATCTAAGGTACACCCAGAGAAAAAACAGCTTAAAATCAATAAAAACGATATTGAATTAATAAGAAACATTAACCAAAGTCTAGTCATGTTGAAATTTCTTATTTCAGTATGGAAAAATACTACTATTAATATACAATATTAATTTATTAATTTTATTTATTTTTAAATATCTCAATATAAGTTTTCTATTATATGGGAAATTATTGAATTGATATGACGCGTTCTTATTTTTAGGTTGCAGCTTTTCCTTGAGTTTAGAGTTGCCATATTTCGTTTGAAAAAATGCATACCTGATGAAGTTTTTTAGATTTTATATCTTCACAATTTTTGTTCTTTATGACAAGAGCTACAACTTTGCCTCAGAGAGTAAATCAAAATTCCGAACGGTTTGCAAGATATCAGACTGAGAAAATACAAAAATGACACCAAGGACCCAAATCTTTGGGGCCCATAAAAAAAGTGCATGACTTGGGACAAAACTGGAAGACACGGGTCTTTTTGTTGGTCTTTTATTACGTAGTGGTGTCCGTATATGGTTATATTTCCATGACTTAAAAAATTACATACACTGTTATCAAAAAGAAAAGAAATATTAGATTTCATTGGTTTCTTTTCTTTAGACTATTCTTTCATCTACAACCGTTTTTACTTCTTCCATTATTTGTATATCCTTTTTTCTAGCAGACTGCAGTTATTCAGGGCAATTATGAAAAAAATTCTGCGAGAAATTTTTCCCGGGGAATAATTCCAACTAATAGGAAGTAATAGGGAAAACAAAAAATTCTAATTGGAAAAGGGAGAAATTTCTCGCGGAATTTTGTTCATAATTGCCCTGATTGTTATTAAGTTTTCTTTACTGCAAAAAAACTTCAGTATACGTACAAGAAATTGACATCAAGCATTTAGATCATGTCTAGTACTCTTTAGACTTAGACAAATAAAAGAGTTTGCTGAAATTATTATATAAAGGGTTTTGCAAAAAGGGACTTTCGTGTAGTTTGGCAGCTGATAGTGGCCATAATGTTGAACCAATATCTGTCGAATTGGCTATCATTTATGCAGTCTGTCAAATCTCCAAATAATGTTGAACAATAAGTGCAGGTGTAATTGCAATATTTTCCTCTTAAATATTAAAAGTTATATATATTTATTTTTGGTGTTAACAAAACATGTTAACATGTTTTTTTTTTATAGAATGTGAACCTCTTGCAATAAATGCAATAAATTTTATGCCGGTAGGTATACTACAGAGTTGTTTTCGACTGCACGCAAAATACTTAAAAATACAACTTTACATGTAAAAATATATTATTTTAGACCCAAAGTTTGTTTATTTCGTATTATTAAACTTAAGTTTGTTTTTTTTTCAATTAATTTTTACATTCACTCAGAACTGACAGCGGAGAAAAATTTAACAGGATATTCACGATAGAAGTTTTTTATTCGAGGGGAATAAAAATTGCATGGGAACAAAAATTCCACTTCCTGTTCTTTTTTTTTTTCTTAATTAGTTGCGTATGAAGAACATAATCATTTTTATATTGCGTATACGTACTTACATCTACGAATGCATGTGTGTATAAATGTGCTTATAAATATTTACTCTTGTAAAAAAACTTTTTCTTTTTCGAATTACAAAGTAGCCCCCTGGTGGAAATATTTTTCACCATTACCGTCGTACTTTTGAAGTTTGAATTTTACAATATTGGTACAATTGTACCAACTTTATTATATCTGGCTTGCAGTGTTATCAATATACAGCTTAAAATTAAAAATGCTTCGAAGAAACATTAAGCCATCAGAAAATGTGAGGAAAAGTGTAGGGGAAAAATAAAGAAATTGATTAATGATAAAAACCACAATTGTTCACACTTTATATTCTCAATTCAAGTGTGGTTTCCATATTACAGTAAAAACGTCTAGAAAATTTATATGAAAATCACTCCAAAAATTTAGTGCAGAAACTAAATCTTAATTAATTTTAGTTTAAGCAGCAATTACATTTTAGAATTGGTTTTCATGCAAAATATAATTGTATTTGTTAGGTCCATTTTCTAGTCCGATTATTTGTGAGTACTCCTTGTTACATAAAAAGGACATTCAATATAAATTACCTGAATGTAAATAACTGATCAACTAAATAAATTTGCAATTGGAATTTTTGTGTTTTTTAAAGCTTATTTAATACTAAAAATATTGTGGAATAAATAAATGCGATAATTTACAAGTGCTTTGTTTATTATAATATTTGTGATAAAATAATATTTGGCTGCAAAAGAATCAAAAAATTTGCGCCACTGGAATAGGATATACCCAAGAAAACCAAAGTTTTTTTTAATATAAAAAATATATTAGTTTTTAATTTCAATTAATCTGTTACGTTGCAAAATATATTTTAAAATACATGAAACCTAAATTTTTTAACTATACCTATTTTTAGTTTTAAAATATTTTCTTAGATTCAAATATTTAGGCCTTATAGAGTTTTTTCAAATCAAGGCAAGACAAATTTTAGGCCAGTCAGCCAGGTTTCTATATAATTTTAAGAAGTCTTAGACTTTAAGTGTCTTAGACTACTTAAACTGATTGATTTCATTTGTAGTCTCAACTAGTTAACCTTGACCTCTTACTGAAAACAAATACATAATCACGTGTGTGCTCAATTTAATTATGATTATTTGATGACTGACTACAGGTGAAAGTTTTCCAAATAAATAGACAACGATGGACACTGATGTCATTTCATTCCAAAGAATTACCCTCATTTAACAACAAGACTATTACTTCGCAATATCTACTGGTAAAAACTGTAATAAGCACCTCTATCGTGAACAGTTTTTTCCTCGAAATATTTTCCCTTTTCCCCAAATCGCAATCGTGAATAATTTTTCCACTGAATTGTATTCCATTTTTTGGTCCCCTTATCGTGAATAATATTTTTCATATGGATTTTTTCCCTTTTCCCTTGATTTTGTTCACTTTATTTTTGCAGGCGAACTGAATTAATACGTTGCGTAATTTCAGTATTATACTTGCAATTATATATTTAAAATTATAAATAATTATTTTTAGGACAAGATCAATAAATAATGTTCACGATTAATAACAATAATTCCTTCCAACACCTTTTTTCATTGAACATGACCTCTTGGGTTCACATGCAATAAATTTTATGGCTCTGGTATACTAAAGAATTTTTTGCACTACACCTAAAATATGTATTTAAAAACACAACTTTACACTCAATAACATTTAATTTGAAGCAGAAAATATATTTATTTCTTATTATTAAACTTAATTTGTTTGATTTTCAATTACAAGTCTTCTTCCCGTTTTTTACATTCACTATGTATTGATAACAGGAACACGATTGCAAATTTTCCTTCATGGTGAATGAAAATTTCATGGGAACAAAAATTTCACATTTCATTCACGATAGGGGTGAATATATTTTATTTCCCCATTTTTTTTCGTTTGCAAAAACTCTTGAGGCAATACTTTCTTTTCATCATTTCTCGTTCATCACGCTTGTAATAAAAACTATTGCAATCAATTGTGAAATGCGTTTATTTGAATGTGAGGTCTTTTTCTGTCAATAATTGTTATAATTGATATGTTCAAATCACTGATGTGGAAAAATATATCAAATTATGAAGCGCGATCAATAAATTTGTTATGACGTTAAATTTATTTGTTGAAAAAATTACATGATAGTTTTGCTTGTGAAAATATAACTTTTATACTTTACTTTATACGAGACGAGTATAATCAAGTATAAATATAAAATGTTTTACAAGTGGTCATTTGTTTGTAAACAATTTGTAATTGCTGCAGAGCGTCATGTTTGATTGTCTGGAATTAAATTTAAAAAAAATTAATATTTGCCAAATCGCTAACTAGCTGGAATATAAAAAATTTAACCTTGAAAAATATAAACTAAATAAATAATGTAAATTTATTTAAATAATTTATTTTTTATTTAACGAAATAATAAATAATTTACTGAGAGTTTTACATTTAGGTTTTGTAAGCGTTTTTGAATTGTGGTTGAAGTCTACTGAAGTGTTGTTTATCTGCAACGAAATGTATGTATGTATGCTAAACCAAAAAATAATTTTTTTTATTGTAGGTTCTAAGTTTTGAATGAGTTCTTTAACTTGAACAAAAAAAAAAGTAATAGTGTTCTTTAAAAAGTGCATTTATCAGCATTTGTGAGTTTTTTTTTATTGGGAGAAATAGAGTGAGTAAGTGTATTTCAGTGTGATTGAAAGGCCTACAAATGCCCATCACTATACTAAGAAAAAATCTTCGGAAAGGTTAAAACAATTTAATGCTAATTTGAAAATAAAAACAAACTAAACTTGCTATAATTAAATATCAAGCTTGTTTCAAAAATCCCATAAAAATTTTAATAAATATTTGTATATTGTTCAGATTCTTTTTTCATGTATAAATAATAAAAACGTACTCGTGTTATACTCGTATACTGTTAATAATTAAAAATTACAACAACTTAAAATTAAGTTTTGTATTTAAAATTTCAATTTCATTATTATATTTTTTTATTTGCTTTGGAAAACTTTTATCGTCATGTTGAATAATTATGGCGGCAATGATTTATTATTTTCTCGTAGTTTTGTTTTTTACATGTACATATATTTTTATATGCATAACCATAAATTTCAATGATCTAATTAATTTGCATCGTCAATAACTCACGCGAATATAATAAAAGCTGTACAATAGACATGCAATTTTAAATTTTGTGTTTATATATACAAATAGTTTGAGAAATAAAGATGCCTTGAGTGCTGACAGAGCGACTCAAAAATTGTTCTCTACATTCTACTGATCTTCGCTTATAGTCTACACACTCCGCTTTGGTACCGCCAAACGCTACAAAAAAAACTATTTCTGATCACAACTTATTAATGTACTCTGAATAAAAGCTCCTATCATGACTATTTAACTCTGCCCTCAGATTCAACTTTTTCTTCAATATTAATAAAAATAAATTTATATTTTTTTAGGCTTCAACAAATTCAACATAACGAGCAAAGTATAAGTATACTTACATACATACATGCGTACATACATACATATATATATGTATATGTATTTAATAAAATGCATCTCACAGTGGTGTCTAACGCAAAAGTTTGTAAAAAATTCTTAAATGAAATTTTGTTCCAAGAAATACATACTTCGGTATTATTATTTGACATAAAGTCTCTACCCACCTAATTCGAAAATTTGACTTGTTTTTATGGTTAAGCAATGCATGTAAATGAAATTTTTTAGTTTTGTATTATGATTGCTTAGAAATCAACGAATATTTTTCAAAAGGTAAACACAAATATCTTCTGAATTATAAGAGACAAGATTTTGTTTTAATTTTCTTGTGTACCTTCAACGTAACGAAAAACAATTGGCATTGTTTTTCATTTCGGGATTTGTTCCAGCTTAAATCATTGCACTTTATTCTGAGGTTGCTTCGAAAATCCTCGTACATTTACACTGAGGGCGTTTTGTAGCAGGGTTTTGATGATGTTTAATCGATACAGTGTTACCATTCATTCGATACAGTGTTGCCGTAAATAATGCATTTTGATTTGTTACACCTAATTCAAACGAAGACTTTTATGAAGTCTATTTTTCGACGTCACTTTTTGTTTGTTAGCGAACGGGGTAGAGAAGAAAGAGGGGTAGAAAAAATGACTCGATTTCTGTTTTCCATGGTTTTTTTTCATATTTCTCTTTACATTGCTCTTGTTGTTATTGTTGTTACGTTTTAATGTTACTCTTCTATCTTATTGTATTTTTTTATTCTTGCTCTTCTAACTTATTGGCTATATGGGTGAAGAGAAGTAAAATTAGACGTCCAAAAAAAAACATCGTATGAATGCAAGCAAGGCGAATTCACATAAGGTGATCTTAATTCGCCAGCTGACATAAATTTCCTGCTGTCAAATGAACCAAAACGTTAAGAAATATTTTGACAGCAGGAAATTTTACACTAACAAATATACAAGGCGAATACGCAGAGTTGCAAATCAAGACCACCTTATATCAATTCGCCTTGAATGCAAGGAATTTTTGGTAGCAACTTCAAAAGAGAATTAAGAAAAATAGACGTCCTAAATTTCACCGTGTGAATTAGCACTTATTATTTTTTACATGAAAAAAAAACACGAAAATAAGAAATGTATAAAAGAAGAAGAGTAATTTTGTAACTTTACTCAAATCATCTTATCAACAACTTTCGCGTAGCCTCATTCGAATAGATCTACATTTGTAAAACGTGGGGTGGTTTCTTTGTGGTTTTCGTTTGTGAGAACTTAGATCTATCTGTAACTTTTTTTGTAACATCAGTGGATTAGCAAGTTAAAAGATACAGATTTATTACCATTTATTTTGCGTTAAGTGCCACAGTGTCGTTGATTTGTAATTTTTATAATATTCATTTGGGGACTTGTGCGTGTAGACATATCTAGAAAAAATTTTCTTAAGACATCAGCTAACTAACGTATTTAAAAAATGTCGCAAAACAATTCTATGTGATAATTTATAGACTGGTGGCAAATTACGGCATTCGATACCGATCGAAATTTCCATACAAACAAAGTAAAAATTGTATGGTAATGTATTCGATATCGTTTGCGGTAATTCGCCCCCTTATCCGCTAATTGCACTTCTAAGAAGAAAAATCTGCTGCAAAATTACTAAATTCCCAGCAAAAAATTACACATTACCATCAGAACTACTTGCCATATAATGACTTACTTTTCTGATTGCCAAATTTCATTACTCGCTTAAAAATCTCATTACCTAAAATGTAAAAAAATTATGTACAAGTTGCTAAATGAAGAGAATGATGTTTTTAGATTAAATAGATTACGTGAGCAAGTTTCCAAATAAAAAAGGTAAGTACTTCTCAAGAATCGATTATTTTAGTCTCACGCCTTGTTAAAATCATCAAGTTGGTAATCCAGTAAGGAACAGCTTCCACCAAAAATGCTTAATTCCAAAATCGATTACCTTTTTTGAAATTTTTTGCTGGGTTATGAACAAAGGTGATGATATCCTTTATTTTTATTTATTTTTTCTACAATTTCTTTTCACACTGTTGTAACAGTAAAAATAGAATAAAATAAACAACACAAAAAAGAACAATTACCAAAATGTGTACAAATAAAAAAAAAATATTTGAAATGAAGTACAATCGTAGTAAATGTTTATTGTTCTTCTTGTTCAGCACATTTCAATAATATAACATCTGCTTTATTTTGGCGCTATTTATTAGAAAAAAATTTAATTTTTTTTAAACTTACATATTTGAATAAATGTGCATTTCGTACGTGACTTTTTGTTAAAAATTAAATTTCTTTATAAATTTCATAAGTTAAATTTTAAATAGTTTTTTTTGTTGCATAATAAATTCACATGAATGCAATAAGTATTACTAGAGAGGAAAGAAAGCCCATGAGAATTACCTGGAGCCAGTTTACATTTTAAATCTTTTGCCATGAATGTGATAACTACTCGTACATTCCAGTAAAACATTTGCCCACTGGAATGGAAAAATGTACATATTGTTACTTTAATATAAAAAGGCCCTAACTCTAAATTTTTTTTTAAATCGAGTTTTTTGTATATTTCGATAGCAGAACATCTAATGTATCGAAAAATGTAAAAATCTCGATTTCCTAAACATTTTGAGTTAAGGCCTTTCTATATTAAGGTAACGATATATACTCTCCAGTCGTAAGTATCCACTTACAATTTTACTGAATAACCCATTGTGTTTGAGTGAAGATTTCAAAAAATGTATTACAAAAAATTTACAACAAGACGAATTGAGACCAGGCGATCTCGTTTCAGGGGCTGTTAATTTCTCTTGTATCAAATCAAGCAAAACGTTGGGAAATTTTCTGACAGCGAGAAATTTTGCACTAACAAACACATACGAACGAGTATACATACATACATTTTCTGCAGAGTTTCAAATCGAGATCTCCTTGTACATATGAACTCGCCTTGTATTACTTTTTGCCTAAAACAATGCTAAAATTAATGGATTACTTTTTGCCTACAAACGCTTAACTTTTTTAACAAAAACTATAGTTAAGTTACAGTTATAGTTTTTAACAACAATTATAATCAGTTGAACGTAAAATCAAAGTTAATTTATTGGAAATTAAAGTATAAATTCTATTTGCCATTAAAGTTCAAATATTTTTTTTGGCTATATGTATTTCATTAATAACTGTAAAAAGACAATGAGATAAATAAGTGCTATTTTTAGTCATTAAGAGCAAATCAAGTACCACTACTCATTACCTACTTTGTAATAGTACCACTCATTACTTTGTAAGCCCTTAAAGGAGTACTAACCTTTAGTAAATCTCGCAAAGCATTTGCTGTGATCTTACAAGCCAATGCGAATTGATACCAGGTGGTCTAGATTTGCAACTCTGCATATTCGCCCTGTATATTTGTTAGTTTAAAATTTCCTGCTGTCAGAAAATTTTCGAACGTTTTGCTTTGTTTTAACACAAGAGAAATCAACAGTTGAATCGAGAGCACCTGCCATGAATTAACCTTGTTAGAAGCCATCGGAATATTAGGCCAACCTCATAAATATTGTTGCAAAATATCGCATTTTGTAGAGTGAACACAAAATAGCCCAATTCACAGTCGATGCAAGACCACTTGCACAATTGCATGTGCAAAATGGTATAGTATACTGATACTCACCACTAAGAATTGTTATTTGCAAGACCATTTGCACAAGATTGTGAATTGGGCTAATGTTTTATGTTTAAGGCTTTGCGTCTGCACAAATCTTTTCGACTAATATGAAACTAATTCATTTTTGAAACTATTAGATGTGCTGTGTGACCAATTTCTAATATTTTAAATAAAAATAAAAAATATGCTTCGAAAATTAAAAAACGTTTGCCTTAAAAACTACGAAACAGATACAAATTGATAACATATAACTTTATAATTTGTTTAAATAATTTTGGAGTCAATAAAGAAGATGTGCTTAAAAGTCAGATTTACTGGCAGGCAGTTTATCGAAGACAATCAAACATTCTCGTTTGCCTATTTACATTGAAAACAAAAACAAAATTTCAGTGCTTTGTCTTTCTTTTCAATATACGAGTAAATAGAAAGACGAGAATTTTTGATTGTCTTCGTGTATTCGTATTTTCTTAAATTCTTTTCTGTTGCCGTAAATTAGTGGTTCTAAATAAACAATTTAAAATACCTCGTATTCTGTAATTATAATTCGATATCATTTATTTTTTTATTTTTTTGTAATTATAGAGTAGACCCCAAGGTCATAGTTTAAGTTAGGCTGTTATTCAAATCAATTTTCTATAGTTTCCTAAAAAATTGTATTACTAAAAAATTTTACTTTTAATTTAGAAACTTTTTTAAAGACTTGTAAAAAATATTTTTTTTTTCAGTAGAATTACAAAACTTGAAATCTTATGTAAAATTTAATTGTAATTTATAACAAACAAATATGAAGTAAGTGGTAAGTGCCATTAAGTCAATTTGAATAATTTTGTTACAATATTTTATAGTTGTTTGGGGCAAAACAATATTAAAGCAAATATAAATTCTCACCCATTTACGAAAAACAAAAATTATGTAAGACCAGAAATGGCAAGAAATCGATAAGTGAGACAGATCAATTTACGAGTATAAATTAACATATATGTATATAATAAACATATGCAATACATACATATATTTAAAAGCCAAGTAAAAAAATAGAATTAGTTTAAATTACTTACCCCAACTTCCACCAGTTCGACCCAGACATTGACTAGTTTCACTGTTCCACAGAAATGTTTTGAAGCCCTCCCATTTGCCCACTTTAGGTGGTGGCGAATAATATTCACTCTTTTTGTCGGCCATTTTTTTTTTAAATAAACTGCGTGTGTGTTTTTGGGCTAAATTGTTTATTCCTTTAAATTAAAGGGTTTTAAGTATCTAGAAAAGTTTTATTTATATGTTTTACTTTATTATTTTTTTTATATATTTTTTTTTGGTATAAGTCTGATTTATATTCCTTGTGTACGAGTGTATGTGAGAGCTTTAGTTTAACTTTATTAATTGTTATTAAGTATCATATAATAATTTTAAATATTATTATTATTGAATATTAATGGTTGTTGGTTGAGTTGAGTTGAGTTGAATTGAATGTACATAGCAGCAGTCGCATAATCAATCAACTGTGTTGCAAAAACATTTTTAATAATTTTTTTTTGATATTTTCCTTTGCAGTTTGTACAGAAATATATTTCTATATGTATATATGTATGTATTTCAATATAATTTTATTGTATGAAATTTTTCACTTTGAATGGATTTGTATCTTTTAAACTATTTACTGGTTGTTTGAAAAGTTGATAACACCTAGAAAAAGAAGTAGAAAATTGTGTATTTATTAATTTATTATTTAAAATTAGGACAACGACTGACATATGTACATGATACATATGTATTTGTGTTTGTATTTGAATTCACACAATTGTAATTGTAAAAAAAAATTATTTTAAAAATTTAAAATTTATAATAGTATTTGATTTTATTTAATTGCTTTTTAGTTTAATTATACATACTTATGTATGTGTATTTAGTTTATTTTAAAGGATTAAAACAATATTTTTATTTGCATTACTTCCAACAATTTTTGGCCTACAGAACACGGTTATGTAACCGAGCACAAACCGTTTAAGAAAAAAAAAGATTTTTTCTGCTTTTGCCGAATCGTTATCTTTTTTTCCGTTTTTGTACTTTTCCAGTTCAGTTCTATACTGTTCTATGCTACTTTTGAAATTATGATTTTTACGAGTATTGGTTTCGTTCGGTTCCTCGATTTTCGGTACTTTGCATTCGTTGTGTTGCAACGGTACTAAAAATTACGAAAAATATGAAATAAGAGTACTAAAAATGCCCAGTGAGAGAGTGATAAAGAGAGACAGAGAGAGAGAGACAGAGAGAGAGAGAAAAGGGTAAAGTAAAAATGGCATATAACATAATATTGTTACCGTTAGGGTAAACTAAAAGAGACTTGGAGAAAGCTTAAAATTAAAAACTTAATGGAACAAGAGTGGCAAATTTTAATGTGTACCATAACTTTTTTCTTTCCGATTTTCCGACTTTGTTACAGGTTAGTTTTTGTAACAATGTCGTATATGTATGTATGCATATGTATAAGTATTTTTTTCTTTGTTTGCCATAAAATTATATTATAAAAATGTAGTAAAAGAAACCTAAATGTCAAATATTAAGAAGATTAACTGCAAGTTTACAGAAGGCAATCAATAATTCTCCGCTGGCTATTTATATTGAACGCAAAAACAAATTTAAGTGCTTTGTTTTTGTTTTCAATATAAATAGGCAGACGAGAATTTTTGATTGTCTTCGTTAAACTGGCAGTAAATGGAATCTTTTAAATTATTATAAAAGTAATCAGCCAGAAATTATATTTAAAATGGAGTTAAATATTAATAGCTTTATTTATAAAAAATTATTAAGGCTTTTTAAGAAATTTTTGTATGAAAATTTGTTTCATAAGTTTAATAAATAAGGCTGTGAATATACATATATTCTTCAGAACTTAGTTTTGAAAATCATTCGGTCACGGAAAAAAATGATAAAAGTATGTAATTTTTATAAAAAGATACTTATTTAAATTTACATTTAACGAAAGTGATTTTTTTTTACATTTCATTAAAAATATTCGGCTTATTTTAGTTAGAAAACTTTTATGTCGTAACATTGCAATTTTCTTATTCTGTACCTATGTTCTGTAAATCCCGGTCCAGACTTGCAAGTTTTGTTGCAGCAATTCTCGAATATGTGGGAGAGTGTTGAAATGGAAGTATATACATTTTTTATTCCTCTCTCGCTCTTTCTCACTAAAAAATAAATAGTTTCTGCAACAAAAATTGCAAGTCTGGACCGGAACTAACTTTGGCGAGAACTTTTTCAGATGAAAAATGTGTTATCATTCTGCAAAACACAGAAAAAAGTTAATTTTCCGATGTTACTGCTTGTAACGTTATTTAATCTTTTATATGAATCAGGCTGTGGAGAAGAGGGCAACCAATAAAAATGCTTGAGTGTTCTTGACGCGAAATGTTTTCACAACTTGCACAACACAGGTACTATTCATTTAATAGAATTATTTGTTTATAAACAACTTTGTTTTCTTCGATAAAACACAAGGTAGGAAATTTAAGTAAAAAAATGTAATAGAAGTGTTTTTTTTATAATAAAATTAAATCTTTTGTGAAAGTCATTTCAAAGAGCGTGATATATTCCGATCCTCTTCTGTAACTACTGTCTGTTGATGTTTTGACCACACAAAACCTAAAAAATTGGTCCATTTCTACTCTGTGTCGAGAGCAACTGCCTGCTATTGACAGGCTCATGCTATCTTTTTTAGTAACACTCAGGCAATGAATGCCTACTACTATTTCTAGGTGTCACCTTTCTTATTAAAAGAGTGATAGAGAAGACAGGTGGCAAAGGAAGAGCTTCAGTCCTTTACTACTCTGCTTTTTGCACCGCGTATTAAATTTTCGAAGCTGTGTTTTTTAGTAGCCATTTTATTGGTTAGTATCGACGAAGGAGACCTTAGACTATTGTTCTCGAAAGCGAGTAGACAAGTGCCAAATTTTTTGTATTATATTAACTTGTCTTCGGCAGAAAGTTACATAATAAGGGGATCAAAAAAGTTTGTGTAGTGGTTGCAAAAAAAACACTACATTAAGTAATAAACATTACAAAAATTATAAACATTTTTGAAGTCGTAAAAAATACGCAATATTGTTTAAACAAATTTAAAACTATTTGAAAGCGCAAATCAAAATTTTTTATATACATATGCAAGTACATATGTATGTATGTATGTTTATTTGCAAAAAAAATTGGCTAAAAATTAACAGCCTCATTTATAAAACTTAAAAAGTCTTTATAAAGATTTTTTAAAACAAATTTTCATACAAAATTTTTCTTAAAAGCCTTTATAAAGCCTTTTTAAGTTTTATAAATAAGGTCATAAAAATTTAAAAGAATAAAATAATATAAAGTTTGTAAACGTTTTTTTTTAACTTTTAGACTTGAAATTTCATAGACTTGGAAAAAATTATATTAGGAAAATAACTTCATTGCAATTATTCGAATATATTTCCATAATAAAATAAAGGTTAAAGTTACCAAAGAAAAATATATATATTTAAGAATATATAGTTACATAAAACGTGCTTTTTTCAACACCTCAAAGCTTAAAAGATAATAGAAATATTAATGTGACGTAAGCTTAGCTTGTCACTTGAAAAGTATTTGTCAAAGGTTTCCGCAGAATTCTTGTCAGATATTAGATAGTCGGGGAGAGTATTCTGTAACTACTCTCTTTAGTAGTTATGTCAGTATACCGACTTTTAATAAACTGCAAAGATTTTTTATAAAACAGCAAGAGAACTCATTTATTTATTTTTCAAGTAATTATTTAATGAATTTGTTTGCCTTTATATTATTATTGTTTATGTAATTATAGGACAATACATTTGTATTATATATGACTTACTTTAAATTTTAAAGAGGGCGTGGCAAAGACTCGCAACAAATAAAAACAACAAAAAAACTTAAATCATATTTAGAAGAAAAAAATATCAAATATTTTTTTTTCTCAAGAGTGAAAATATTTTATACAAGTTAACACTCTTTTGTTTAAGAAACCTCTTGAAATGCACTTGCAACCTTTTGTGTTAGGGCGTGTGTGTGTGTGTGCGTGTGTGTGTGTTACCAAGGAAAAATAGAGAGCTCGAAAAAATTTAAGTATTTTAATAAGTATGTAGAATATGCATATGTATGTATGGGTATGCATACATATGTGGTGCGAATCTAAAGTATTTACATATTATACATACATATTTACCAAATTTCAATAATTAAATGCAAACATTCTCCACTTTCGTATAATAGCTGCAGGTAGGCATGCACGCACAAATCTATCCTACTGACACATATTGAATAAACCATACACTACTACACTTTGGTTAATTTGTTCTCCGTTTGTACGACTAATATTAAAAAAGTTTAGTCCTTTTGAAAGAGAACTGCATACAGTATACTCGTATTAGAAAATGCGCAAGTGAAGCGAATATTTGTGTACGAACATCCGAGTATGAACTCGTGTGTATGTAAGTGCTTTACAACAAACTGAAAGAGAAGAGAACGCAGAAAGAGCAGAGCTTTATTGAAAATATTGGAAGAAAATTGTTAGTCCTTAACTAACGAATGAATCTAAAATGTTAAATAAAACAACAGTTAGTTGGTTGTATGGATAAAAGAAGTCCTTGTACGCACACATACTCGCACAAATAAACCGTCATTATAGCAAAAGTATTTGTAATGCATAACGGTTTTTTGTTGTACACTTATAAAATCTCTCGTAATGTCTCTATCCCTCTCAATGTCTGTCCGTCTCTCTTGATTTTCATATTTTTAGATTTTCCATGATTCTTGTACTACATGCAGAAAAGAATGAGCGTAGTGAGACGAAATTTTTGGAAAAAAATTATATAAATTGGCAAAAGTAATGGTATGTAGTGTAACAAAATTTCTCTAGACACAAGAAAATTAAAAAAAAAAAATCAAAAAAAAAGTCATTAATTCTTAAGTAATGGGTGGGTTCACATTTATTTATTAAATATCAAACGCTTTCTTCTTTTCCTCTTTGGCTCTTCTTTTCCATATTGATTTTTCCGTTAATAATGTATATCAAATTGTTACACAATATTTTTCTTTTGCTGTTAATTTTTTTACAAAAATTTATTAGTTTTATAATATTTTGGAAGAATTAATATATTTTGCTTGGAAAATATCTGTATTGAGCAAATCTTATTTTACTTCTGAATTTTAATGAAAAGAATGAGTTTTGGTGTGTATGTATGTATATATGTATGTATGTATGTATGTATGTATGTATGTAAGTGTTACAAGGATATTTTTCTTTTTTTTTTTCTTTTTCAAACACTGAAAAATTTTTGCACTGAAAAACTGTCACTTATTGAATGTTCTTGGTTATTGAATTGTAACAATTGTTTAAAATATTGTTTTTTAATTGTTCATTTCAAGTTAAAATTTTTTTTATATATGTATATATAGTATGTAATCATATGCAGTTTTAAGTATGTATGTACTTTTATATCTTTCACTAACTGTGTATATCTATTAGATTTTAATCCGTATTCAAAATTCTACCGTATGTCGTCCAGAGTTGAAACGCCAATGATAGTGTCTTTTCTGCAACTGAAAGAGAAGTTTATTTTGAGTATTGAAAAGTGTTTAGTGGTATTCGAATAAACTAACGTATATGTATGTAACTGTATGAGTGTGTAATGTGTGTGTGTGCTTTTTGTGTGAACTGTAGTAGTAAATTTCACGGCACTTTGGGGGAGTAATGGGGCCCAACTTTGTGTTCTAAAATTGTTTTTGTTTCTGCTACAGTATGTGTATTCTTTTGTTACCCGTTTAGTACAAAACCAATCATTGGCATTTGATTAGCGCGTATGGGAGAGAATAAAGCTTTTTATGTGTGATATTAAGGCTTAGTTTGAGGGTTGATTTTAATACAAAAAAAACACAAAAACATTGTGAAAAGCTTTGTAAAGCTACATATTGAAATATTCGTTCAAAATTAACTGCAATTGGCAATTTAAAAAGAAATTCAAGTAAAAATAAAAAGTCAAAATATCGACCCAATACATTTTTCACATTTTCAATTTACTTAAAATTGCATACACACATACATACACAGAAAGAAATATTCCAAGAAAATATTTAACAATTCCGTGTCTTGAAAATATAAAAAAATATTATCCTTTGTGCACTCGATTTAAAAATTGTACTTTATCAAAAAATTTATTTATTTTTATTTATTTTAAATTTTTAATAAAAATTTTTTTTAATAAAAATTTTTTTTTAATTTTTTATAAATTTTTATTTCAATATGCATTTTTTTAGAGTTTCAATAAATAAATTCATTAAATAATTACGTTTAAATACGAGGGTGGGTTAATAACTCAGTAACTTTTTTTAAGAAACAGGTTTTTACATAAAAAGTTACTTTATTTTTCCTTTGAGTTCTATGCACTTAGTCCAACGTTTCTCCATTTTTGTTTTTTCATCTCTTCCGAAAAATATGATTTGTCGAGGTCATCAAAATAGGGATTTTTTGGAGGACGATTCGTTGTTGCAGTCAAATCTCTTTCCGCCGAGCCAATCCTTCAAGTTTGGGAACTAGTAATAGTCACTCGGGACTAAATGTGGAAAATAGGGCGGATGAGAGAGCAATTCGTAGCCGAATTAATACAATTAACAATTTAATTGAATCAATTAAATTCTTAACTTGAAAACATTAATTGGTGAATACTTTTTTCTGTGTAGTCTTTTGGATCTCTTGATCTTGTGCTTAAAAAAGCGTGCAGGTCCATGCCCATTAGAACTTGGCTCTATTTGAACGATTCTAACACCTTGAGCACTGAAACCGTACAAAATACTATTTTTAAACTCTTAAAGTATACTTTGTTTTGACTATGGATATGCGCCAAAGCTTTAAAAAAAATAATTGACTTCAAAAATTACCACTAGAAAGTTAAAAATAATTTAGTTTCATTTAAATAAAACATTTTTATATAGTATGGTATATAAATAAAAATATTCCCGAAAAATCCGTATCCTTTATATATCGTGCCATAACCGCGAAAATAGCTTAAGCGACATAATTTTCAAACTTCAATTTTTGACCAAAATCGATCATTTGCGAACGTAAATAGTCGATTTTCGTCAAAAAAACGAAGTCTAAAAAATGTGTCGTTTAAGCTATTTTAGCGGTTATGGCTCGATATTTTGAATGTTAAATATTAGCCCATTATTCCATTACCAAAAAGCTGTAGTTTTGACAACTCTAAAATTCTGGCCTGGTCTTGGTACACATTTTCTCGGATTTACCCATTTAATAGATTATTAGTATACATTTTCAAAAGCCTTTCATGCTTCACTCTTAAGCTTCTGCCCGTTGGAAAAAGTGCATGACCGTATCTCTTAATTTTAATCATACTCTTATAATTAATTTGCTCTCATTGAATCATAATTGAAAGTACTAGAACTACAATTAAATACTAAAAACACAAAAAATACCCTTGGGTATGTAAAAGAAAAAGAAAAATGACAGTAAACTCACCCTTTGGATTAAATGCTTTCGTTAAGAAAAAAAAAATAATAATAAAGAAAAGCAACTAATATTTTTGAACAGAACATTTGGGTGAACAGTATTAAAAGCGCAGGTTCGGTCTCAAAGCAAACGAGTAAAGAATAAAAATGGAGCAATAGCAAGCAAGAAATAACAAAAATGACGATAGAAGGCAAAGTGAAAAATGCAAAAGGATAAATGTGTATTGATTGAAAATTATTAAATTTTAGTAAAGAAAACCAGTACTATGATGTACTTGTTGGAACCAAACAATAAAACAACTTAAGGCTTTTAATAATATTTTTTAGGCTTTATGTACGTAAAATATTGAAAGACGACTTCGGGAAGCTACGAAATATTTTTAGAACACCTTTTATATGAATTTTCTTCAAAATTGCATACAACGAATATTTTCCAATATTGTGTAACCACGTGATTTATGTGTCCCGCTTGTAGACATTGTCTCTCAATTTTGTATTTAAAAGAAACCCCTTATATATACTCTTAATGAGTGTTTCAATTCCTCGATGTGTCTTTTTAATGTTCCAATATTTTTATGTACATATACATACATACATATGTATGTATATATGTATATGTACATACATATATAGATATATATATTAAATATTATAGCGTTTTTAAATACCCCTTAAAATCTTACGTCATTTCACAGCTGTTATCTAACTAATGCCTAGTACACATTATGACATTTTGTGACATAGCAATGGTGTATACTAGTGGTGTACTAGTTTGTCATTTTCGATTCCTTTCGTTGTATAGCATTGTGTTATAAACAAAAACCATAATGTAAACGGCAGCAATAGAAATGTACTAAATCAAATTGAATAGCAAAAACTTATTTTTTATACTCAAATAAATATATATTTTTGTTTAATTTCAGAACTTTAAAGCCCAATAATTGACTTCTCGATTAAATTTCATTTAGTTAATTGCCACTTAAATTTAAGTTGTATTTAAATACGATTTAATTTTTGCAGTGGTTAATTGCAATTCTTATTAAATTACGTCGAAATTATGGCAGCACTAAAAAAAATTCCAAACATTATGGAAAAGTTTCCAAATAATAGCTGTTTAACATAAATAATAAAGTTTGAAAGTTTGGTTACCAAAATGTAAAAATTTAAAATTGCATAAAATACATTTTATGAAACCAAAAGAGCATCAAAACGCATTTTGCTATTTATTTATTCCATAAAATGAAACTATGTATTGTGTTTGTTATATATTTATTTATGAAAATTAAACGAAATTCTTTTTAATACGACTAAGAAACACACACAAGCAGAACAACTTAAATAGAATTTAAATACGCAAGGTTGGGCATTTAAGTTTCATTTAAATGTCTTTCAACATTGTACTGACAAAATGAATTTGGTACTTAAATCACAAGATAAATGAGACTTACTGAGACTTACTTGAGAAGTCAATTATTGGGACTAAGCTTAAGAGGCCCATGCACTATCAACAAATTTGCTTGTGTTGCGTGGTTAACGATACAAATATTAATTTTTTTTATTGGAAATTAATGCATACATATTTTACACTCAAAATCGTTTGGTGTTTTTCGTGTCAATTTTGCTTAACACGAAACGACCACACACGAAATCAGATTTTTTGTCACGAACATTTCGTGCTGAGTCCTGCATGTTCATGCCACGAAAACACCCCCTTATTTAATAATGCTCAAAAAAAAATTCGGTAGCTTTAAACAAGTTACAAAAGAAAATTCTCTATCAGTATGATCTTTGCCGTTGTTGCTTGGGACAGAGTTAACTAGTACAACCGAAATAGAATTTGACCATTCACCTCACCCTTAACGAGCTGCAGTCAACAGCAGTAAGCCAAATCAAATATGTACTGCAGAAATAAATGCATACATATGTATGTATGTATGTATGTATGTACATACCTTCAAATAGATTTTTAGTTAAGCCTCCAAACTATTTGAAAGTATCATATTAAAAGCGCTACTGTGCATCCATTTCGTTATTGTTCATTGTACGAGCTTATACATACGAGTATATATGTATGTATAATTTTACTCTCTACTCCTTGCTATTATTTTTGTTAAGTAAATCCCTTCAGGCTGAAGGACGTTTCGTGGTACACAATATTTGCTATAACTGGCAGCAATAAACAAACAAAAAAATGGAATAATCAAAAAATTAATTGTCTTCGCGTTCATTGTTTGTGTCTGCTGTTGCATAATTATGTAGTTCGCAATGTTTTGCTTTCTAAAGACAAATGGAACAGGTGGTATATTAAGTTCAATTTAAATTGGCTACATATGCAGTAGAGTTAATTTTTCATAAGAATATCAACTGTAGTCAATCGTGGAACCTAAACTTCTATTTGAAGTATAAGTACTCTGAAAAGTTACAAGCAACCAGGATGATCAGAAACACATATCTACATATGTACATATGTAAGTGTATATATGTATGTATCGATGTATGTATGTGTGTGTTTTCTATGGAGGATCGGCGCTCCTTTTTTACATTTATTTTTTTTATGATTTATTTTTTTCTGTATGATGAAAAGTGGCAACCTTATAAAACGTGTTTAAAGCTTCAAGGAGCCTCGTTAATAATTCTTTTCGGGTCATCCAAAATAAACGATTTTAATTAATTTGTAAATATAGACAAAATTTTTCAATCAATACTTTCATTTGAAAGCACTCGGTCTAATCAATATTAAATCCTATTTAGATTCGATTCACAGAAAAAAATTGACAAGAATTATTTTCAATAAAACCATGTTAATTAATAAAATTTTTAATTTCAATAATATTTGTCATTAACTTGAATATTGTACTTATCAATTCCGCGCATTTTAAAATATCATTTAAGTTCATTTGTTTGTGTTGGTGTTTTCCTTGCTTGTCGATTGACTCAACGTGGTCATGTGCTGATGTTGTTGTTTTTTTTTTTGTTTGCTCGAGTTATATACGTGTGAATTCCGACAAGAAACCGAAAAATATCGTGGCTTGTTTTTGATGTGTAAACATCTATACGTAAAAATCTTTTGACTTTGATTTCTTTGCTGAGATTTCTTTGCATTGTCAAATCGGTGTGAGCTATGTATGAGTGTATTAGTGTTTGAAAGAAGCAATACCAAGCAGAGAAACAAGTCGACCGGCTCGAAGCCGACGGTGCGCCGCCGCCGGTTATTTTTCTGTATATTTCCGTACACCAAACGTGAAAATGAACCGTAAGAGCTACGGACTTGAAATTTGGACACAATGTGTAGACATTTGGCCACTACAACAACAAATACATGAGAGTTAAAAACTAAAGGGTGTTCCAAAACGAGAAACGAAAAATGTTAAAATCCCATGTAATATACATACAATTGTATGTACATATATACACTTGAAATTTTAAAAGTTAGTGTATTTTTATACAGACTACAACAATTAACACTAAATTTAAAAAATTTAAATCAATAGGTGTTCCATCAGTTAATGCAATTTTGACTTTGTAATTTTGACAACTTGCTGTATCTTGGAAACCGTAGGAGCAAAACTCTTGAAATTTTCAAAAACGGTAAAACTAAAAAATCAAAAAAATATAAAATCGCCAAATATAAAAAAGTCGCCAAAAACAAAAAAAAAAATCGCCAAAACGAAAAAAAACACCAAATTAAAAAAAATTTCTAGAACTAAAATAAATCGCGAAAAACCGGAAAAATCGCCAAAATGAAAAAAATCCTTAAACAGAAAAATCGCCAATATGAAAAAATCGCCAAAATTAAAAAATCGCCTAAATAAAAAACCCCAAAAACAGACAAAATTCGCCAAAATGAAAAAACCCCAAAAAAAACAGAAAAAAATCGCCAAAATGAAAAAATCGCCAAAATGAAAAAAATTGCGAAAATTCAAAAAACCCAAAAAGAGAAAAAAACGCCAAAAAAAGAAAAAAACGATAAAACTGAAAAAAAAAATCGTTTAAACTGACAAAACTTAAAAAAGGAAGAAAGCTAAATCAAAAAAAAATGATCAAAGCTGAATGTGCGCGAGTCAAAGTCGCACTTTACTGAATTTATTTTAATTGCAATGCGTACACAACAACAAGAACAGCAACAACTAAACGATGAACAACAGGAATTAAAAATTAAAAAGTAAAAGTAAAGGCATTTACCATAGATGAGCACTGCAGTACCACTAAAGTTTCAGTAAAAACAATAAAAAATGTTTAACAAGTAAATTTTTACTGATTACTAAAATTTTTTTCTAGAATTTTTATAAATTGCCTAAATGATTTGTTATATGATGAGGTGCATTGAATTTTCAGTAATCAGTAATGCCCGTATTCATAATGAAATTCTACCAAGTGGCTAAATGTTTTTCATACAAAAGTTTCAAAATTTGAATGAAAAAACTTTGCCACCTGCTACAATTTTATTATGATTACGGCCCTACGATTTTACTGGTAATACAAATTAAATTTCATTAGCAGTAAAAATTTACTGAATTTTTTTAGTAATCAGTAAATTTACTGCTTACTGCAATTTTGAATGCAGTATATATACATATACTGCAGTGTGCCCATTTACTAACCAAATAATTTTAATAAAACGAACAAAAACCAACAAATTCCTATGTATTTACAATATTGAAAGTTTTGATTCTTTTAATTGATTAATTTAAAAAAATATACCTAAAGCATAAGTACTTCCAACTTCAAAAAAAAAAAAATTTCATTACTAGATGTTTACACATCTCCTCTGTGATCGGACTCACATTGCTTTTTTTTACTCAACAAAGTTATTTTTAGATTATATCAACGCAATGCGCACATGTAGAAGAAACATAAGTAATTATGTTTTGCGTGTATACATTATTTGCTTCGTCAATAACGATTTGCTCTTTAGCTGAGTGGTAAGTACGTTAGTCTTTTAGTCAAGAGATTGCCGGTTCAACTCATCTCCGAAACATATTCAATTTTAATTGCAGCCAAGCAAAAACAAACAAAAAGGGTTTGAAAAATGCGACATACACACAAACAACACAACACAATAACAATTATCACTGAAAGTAAAATTTCACTCAACAACTTTTTTCCTTGATTCATTAAATTTCTTTATTGAAAAATTACAAATTATTAATAAGATATTTTATTAATTCAAATATTTGTATTATTGAAAAAAATAATACTATTCGTTTACAATTTTTGTTATTGATATAGCGGATTTCTTTATCACAGGAAATTCGAAAACTAAAATGATTGAATACCGGGATTTTTGTTATCAAAAATGAAACTTATTTTTTTCTGTGTTGGGATGCAGCTTGCTGCTTCGTTTACGACTGTAAAATATTTCGTGGTAGAGTTTAAACGAGACTGTACAAACTGCCAAGACGTACGCCGTAGTGTACACCACTCCATAGAATCCACAAAATGGTATATATGGATGTCGATGTAACTTTCAAATTGTGTAATTACTAGAACCAAAAGTGTTTTATAGGTTTCGCAGCAGTTGAATAAGTAGAATATCATAAAATTCAATAAAAAAAATGTGGACGTGTTCCCGCCCACTTTTTTTTACAATGGGACCAATGGGAAGCTATACCCTCTCAGACAAATAAATAATTTTTACAATCGGTCTAAAATGTTATGAAGTAACACCAAAAAAAAAATTAAACAAATTGTTAACCGCCTCCTTTTTTTGAAGTCGGTTAAAAATCAACAAGATCAGGGAACATTTTATTTTACTTTTGGCCAGCTAAAAGTGCTAAAAGTCACAGTGTGCTACGTCGACTAATTTTGGCAAATGTGTATATAAATGCTTTATAACAAACTGATTTAGGACATTTCTTGTCTTAACAGTAAGCGTGAAATCGCGATTTTATTAATTTATGTTGGTCTGTTATTAATATATCATTTTCACCTGCACAAAATCTAGTAGATTTCATTATATTTTCATTTCCTTTATCAAGATTTCTTATCCAAAACAAACCCCATTAACTGAAACTTTTCCAAAATTACAACCAAACAACTGCAGTGTAGCCAATTCACACACCTTTTTAAGCACACAGGCCCGAAATCTTGTAAGTGCTAGATTTTGCTCAAAATATTTTTGCACTATAAGTGCAAATATATTTCAGAGTTTTCTCCTAAAGATTTTGTTAACATAAAACAAATTTTTGTTTGTTTCTCCCTACAAATTTTTCCTCAATTTGCCGATATGAAACTAATTAATCCTTCGAGCTATTTGGTGCATAATTTAATACACCCAAAAAAAAAAAGATTGATTGTAAAATGCTTAGGCCTATAAAATATTATTAGTTGAATAACTATATTTCAACTTACGCTATAAATTTTCTATGAATCCAAAAAACAATCCACGTTCATTAAGATAAGAGCACAATTGTAATAATGATATGCTTCTGACAAATCTTAAATTGATTAGATCGTATGCTTTTGGCATGACTAAAGAACGGATATGATGAACACAAACGAATAAAAAATAATTAATCGAATTTTAGCACCAATTATTAATCGCTTGTTGCAATTGAATGATGACTAAATGTATATAGTAGCACGGTTTGGTAACAGCAAAATTAAAATATTTACAGCCGAGCTCTGTGATGTTGCATCAACGGCCAAAATTCGATTGGTATAAAATTCGGTTGTCTCAACGAAACAAATTATTCCTCCATTCTAGCCTGCTCTAAATTTTGAGTTATTCGAACTAAAACTAACCATTATCTAATTGTAAACTATAAGCACTTTATCTATCCGCTTCATAAAATAATTTCTTTCTTTCACAAAATACTTTTCCGGAAAATGTTCTACATTTCAATACATATTATAATTCATAGGTACATATGTATGTAAATATGTACATATAAATAAAATGGTTCACGTATTATTATTTGGTCCGATTAACCCACTGCAGCGGCCCCAAAGAAAAAAAACTAAAAAAATAATTAATAAATAGAACATAGGCTTAATTGTTAACGTTTTATAGCAAAACATGCAACAAAATATTTAGTAGATACTTATGTTTTTCAAAATATTTTGCTACAAATTATATTATGTAAATTATGCATATGTATGTATGTATATAATTACATATATGGTTTAACATCCTGTTATTTGATTTGCCCCAACCCAATATAATTCAAGAAACTATAAAATAGTTTTACATAGATAACATTAGGCGGTAAACGAAAACTATGTTTTTTAAATCAAAATTAAGGAAAGGGCAAACTGTAATTGCTATTAAGACATGAGTGTACAGAGAGGAAATGAAGTCAGCCATACATACAGTGACCCACTTTGTTTACTGCCAGTTTATATTATATAAAATCACATATAGACATATTCATGTTTACACGTCCATACATACGAGTATGTACATATGTAAGTAAATATTTATGTAATTGCATTGGTATAGTCACGAATCGATGTTGGCCACAAATGCATTAAACACAATCTGCACAGCAGGCTACCGACTAAAACCGTTCACAATGAATGTGTGTATATGAAATTATTTTTTGAAAGGCAGCAGAGCTACGCGACTACTCAACAAAGGTTATAGCTGGCGCCAAATTATACTTAAGGCTCAGTTAGCCGACTGTAATGGAATGTAACTGCAACGGTAGGAAACAGCTGATTGATATAGTTGTGTGAGAGAGAATTTTCAGCATGTTCGTTGCATTTTTTTTAATTACTAGTAGTGGCTAGATGCCGTAAAATTTTTATAGTTTTTTGGTAAAAATACATATGTGACACATGTAACTGAATCGAAAACATTTTCTGGGGCAGCTCATCTGTAAGCATGTTAATATCTACATGTACATATGTTGCTAGTACACGGCATGTAGCAAATCGTTAACTTCATACGAAAAGGCCCTAACTCATTTTTTAATAGTTTACAGGTGGAGGAAAAAACTAAATAAAAAAAGATGCAATATTGATAAAATATTTTTTTAAACGCAATATTATGTGCGTATGTAAAGTGTTTTAAATAAAAATTGCGTTACAAAAAATTTTGTATCAATATTGCATCTTTTTTTATTTAGTTTTTTCCTCCTCCTGTAAAATATTAAAAAATGACTTAGGGTTTTTTCGTATTAAGTTAACGAAATGTAGCACCGTGCTGACGTCAAAATTACGTTTTTTACATGCCGTGTACTGTAGGCTTTATATTTACATACATACATATACATATTAATATAGGGCTGCAATATATGTAGCCTAAATTAGTACAACCACGAGTAAAAAGTCTTGTTTTATTTGATTCTGATTCAAGATTTTTATATGGAGAGAATGTTTGTAGATGCAGATGTCAATGAAAGTATTCAAAAAAAAAAAAAAATTATGAAATTGATACGTTAATAGTAATATTTCCATATACATAGAAGGAAAAATCATTAATTGTCTTAAAAATAATCATGATATAAATGTAGAAGGCACTTCCTTTCTCTCATTTTTTCTTGACATTCGTCATCTGGCAAATATTAGGAATATGAAGTTTCCGGTAAAATCGTGCTACCGTATTAATTTAATATTTCCTCTCTGTTTCCAATGTGAAAATTTTATTCAAAAATATTTCAAATTTGTTTTTATGTTCTTCAGAATGTATAAATTCAAACAATTTAAAATTTAGATAAAAAGCATACTGATTATAAATATTGTCAGATTAAATTGAATTTATGCTAAATCTGCGAACTAGACTTGCCAAAAGAGCCGATCGGGTATTTAAGCCATTTTATAGAAGAGGACATTACAGTCAACAAGAAACAAAGAATGTAGATTAAACAAAAAGGGTACTGGCATTCAATATTTATTAAGCTTAATGAAAATTCATTGTCAACTAATCAAAATCATCATTCAATCAACGCCAAATTTAGATGAAAACATAGTTAAAATTCATTTCGGCTTAAAACTTAATAAGATGCAAAAAGTTCATCAATATCAACTTTTCAAAGTTCGCAGATGCATATTTAGTTATATCACTTTATATATTCTAAAATTTATGTTCATATATCTACACATTTTTGTAAAAAAATTTGTAGGAGAAGACTTAAATGTTTTACTATATGGGAACATTTTTCTTTATTTCTCTTAAAAACAAACTTCAAAAATCCTTATTTTTTAAAACAAAGAGAGAATAAAAGTATCTGACTGATATAAGGTATGTTCATTTACTTTCCCTAGCAACGAGATAGTAAGACAGAAATTTACAAAAATACTCTCCTAAATATGAAAAAGTAAATGTGATGATTTACTTGTAAAAACTTGCAAGAAAATTTTATTCGTATCAGAACCATCAATGGAAATCATGATACAATTTTACTTTTTCTGGTGTATTTTGTTTGATAATATTTTAAATTACAATTTATTTAGAAATTACTACTACTATTTTTATGAATTTTTTATAGTTTTTTAATTTTATTCCATTAACAAATACATATATACAAGTCTTATTTAAGCTTTTAATAAAACTTGTATCTGCGCGGATAGCCTTAATTCAACAAGTTACTATATAGTACCTATATTAAATTTCTAATCCTAAACATTCTTCTAACTTATAACGAACACTTAGTTGCTCAATCTAATATTCTATAGTAACGCACTTAGTCTTGAGATATTCATTTAAAGCTTCTTGGCCCAAGTCTTTGCCAAAACCACTCTGCTTAAAACCACCAAATGGTGCAGCTACATCAGTCTTGTTGTAAACATTAACAAACACTGTACCGGCTTCAATGTTGTCGGCAAATGCCAAAGCCTTGCTTATATCCTTTGTAAAGACGCCACTGGCTAAACCATACTCAGTACGGTTAGCTCGTCTCATTACGGATTCCACATCACTGCCATGGAATTTTGTTATGATCATAATGGGACCAAAGGATTCTTCCTGAGATATGTACATATAATCTTGAACGTCTGCGAAAACGGTGGGCTCAAAGAAGAAGCCCCTCATATGCGGCACACGTTTGCCTCCACACACCAAAGTGGCACCCTCCTTAACGCCACGCTCACAAAATTCAATAAGTTTTTCTAAATGGGCACGATGATTTTGTGGTCCATGAGCTGTAGAGCGATTAAGTGGATCGCCTATGGCCATGGAACATATATCCTTAATAACTCTTCTGACAAATTCATCGTGTATAGTGTCCTCCACAAACAGACGACCAGCAGCTATGCAATTTTCGCCTTTATTAAAGAATACTGAGGACATTCCCTGCAAATTTTGAAAGGAACCTAAGTAAATTATTATTATTTTTTTTTTAATTGAAGTCTTACATGCTTGACAGCCTTTTCCAAATCACAGTCAGCAAATATGACCAGAGGACTTTTGCCGCCCAGTTCCATGGAACATTTTTTTAAATTTGATACAGCACAAGAACGCATAACCATTTTTCCAATGCCAGTGGATCCAGTAAAGCCAAGTTTTCTTATTAATTCATGGTCTGCTATGGCTTGACCGGCTTCAGAGCCAGTTCCAGTTACGACGTTTATAACACCAGGAGGAAATCCCGCCTTTACTGTGAGTTCAGCGAATTTTAATGCCGTTAATGGACACGTTTGGGCTGGTTTAATCAGGCAGGTGTTGCCAGCCGCTATACAAGCTGCCATTTTCCATGACAACATCATCAAGGGATAATTCCATGGTGTAACCAAGCCAACCACACTGCAAGAATATTAATTTTATAATTAAATTCAGATATGTTTTTGGTATAAGTTTGGGCCTATCTTACCCTATGGGTTCTTTTTTGGTAAATGTCAATACATTATTGGGTCTAGCTGGATTAACTGGTATAGTTGAACCCTGTATCTTATCACACCAGCCTGCGAAATAACGCCATGCATCTATGGACATGCCAATATGAGTCTTTAAGGCCAAAGTATAGACGGCTCCGGAATCTACAGATTCTATGGTGGCTAATTCTTCTTTTTGTTGTTCCATCAAATCAGCCAATTTAAGCATGAGTTCACCTCTTTGTCTGGCCGATATTTGGCGCCAAGAACCATAGAATGCTTCATGGGCTGCTTTTACAGCTTTGTCAATGTCATTGCGCGAAGCACAGGCGACTTTGCAAAAGACCTCCTCATTGGCGGGGTTAATTATATCTAGAGTCTTGCGATTTTCTGCTTCCACAAACAGCCCATTTATAAACAGTTGAGTGGGTATTGAAATTTCCTTTTTATTTGCTTTTAAAACAAAGCCATCGAAATGAACCTTCAGATTGTCAGCCAAGCAACCCTGCCTTAGGGTCTTAATGATTTCGCTGAAAAATTCTTCAAATACGGGTGCCATAAACACCTGCTCAATTTCCAAAGGCACATCGAAAGCGTCCTTACACTCTTCCACCAATCTCACTACATCCATGGAACCTGCACCAGCTGCAAAGAAATCAGTTTCAGCCTCAATTGGACATTTCAATATTGACAGCCAAATGTTGCGCAAAATTTCTTTTTTTGACAATTCGTCTTCTGTGAAATTAGTTATTTGTGTTGCTTGGGATTGTTGGAACCATTCGGAAGCATTGATCATTTTAGATCCCTTTTTCAAACGTCGTACATTGACGAACTTGCCATCAGTACCCTGTATTAATAAACCCCTTTCGTGCACAAAAGCCGGAGTAGCCAAACCTTTGAGTCTTAATGATGGGCCCTGCGTAATTGGTGTATCTTCGTATAAATGGGCACCAAATAGCCGGATATTTTCCTCATGTTTGTCTCCATTTATGGCAGTGGCTAATGCGCCTGGTACTGAATCTAAAGCTCTTATAAAATTCCAAATTCTCTCAGCACTTTGGTTAAAATTAATATACTGATTTTCTTCTTTGAACATGGCCGGATCGTATGTAGCACCAACTTCGGTTTGCGTTATCTTGTATGCCTTTCCCTTAGCTACCAAATCAACCGCGTCGGCCATCGATTTAATACCTTCGGGATATAAGAAGCGTTTATACAAAACATCTAAGGTGTCTAAAGGATCTACATTAGTTTGCTTCTGCAGCAAAATTGGACCGGTATCTAAGCCATCATCAGCCCAAAATATGGTAAAACCGGCCACATCATCTCCTTCTATCAAAGTCCATGAAATGGCACTTGCACCTCTGTGACGTGGCAAAATGGAGGGATGAAAGCATATGCTGCCCAGTTCAGCTTCATCTATTACCTCCATGGGTATGAATTGCGAACAGAATGGCAAAACATTGAGATTTGCCTGAACCGATTTGTACTGCTCCAAAACTTCGGGAATGATAGCGCCCTTGCGACGCCATGTAGAAAATTTAAATACTGGTATATTGTGTGCGGAAGCCGTAGTTGCTAGAATATCTTCACGATTTCCCTTATTCGGTACCGTAAATACACCCACAATCTGATATTGCTTTTCCAACAGCAAATTCAAAACATCGGCAGCAAAATTACTTTGCCCTATGATGGCAATTTTTAATAAATTCTGGAAATTAGTGGGAAAGTTTGAAGTAATTGATAAAAATGTTACGTAAAGTAAGACATTATTTTTCTTTTGTTTGTTATAAAATTTAACAATAACAATTTGCTGGGTCTTTAGTTTGTACCGCTCATTGCAAGGGATAACACTGTGCTCGAATCGAAAACTTGTTTTGTAAAAAGGCGGGGGACCTGATGGGTAAACCTAGTTCGAGTATGATTAATCCAGTTCTAGTTTTTGATTCTAATATAAGTTTTCAATCGAATCTATCGTTCGCATTGAGATGAACAAGGACTTTTTTGAGCGGAATACCGCCACAGCGGAAGTTTTTTTTTCATATTACATCCTTTGCTATTCCGGTTAGTATCGTAGTAATATGCATAAAAACACAATGTGAATTTTAAATTCCAGGAATAACTTTTCTTATTCACACTTTTTAGTTTAGTATTTTTAATTTTTTTTTTATTAGAAATGAAAATGTGTTTATTAATTAATGCGATATTTCTTTAAGAAGGTAGGAAAAGCTAATCTTTATTAAACATTTAAAAACTATTAAATCGAAAGTCGATATGATTTTAAATAATTCTATGTACAGTATTGCATAAATTTCAAAATTCCTACTCACATTCATTCTTCAATGTTTGTTCTTCATTAAATATTTTAAATTTTTCACTTAAATTAAGTTTCACTTAAAAAAAAAAGAGGAAGGCAACTTTTTTCTTTTGAAATTAACGTATTGAAATGGAAATTGTAATTAAATCTCATATCATCGAAACACGAGTATTTATATGACTTTTTAAATCTTTTTAATGAAATAATGTTAAACTACAAACTCATTTCGTTTAAGAGATAATCAATTTAATCAGTTATTAGAAAATAACAAAATTAGTAAAATCATGAAAAGAGAAATAATAAAAAAACACATTTTAAATTATAAAATCGATTCTTCGACAGAGACGCAAAATTAAATAATAATGTGTATGTATGCATATGTAAATATAGTAAACATATACATATATATATATATATGTACATACAAATGTATACGTCTGTATCTATCTATATAGTTACACGCGTGTATATGATAGAAACATTAATTTAGACAGATCTTTCACCTACTTTCAAGCTATTAAATTACAAAAATATAACTTGAAAATGTATCCTGTCTTAAAAATCAAATTCAATATAGACTTATGTACACATACATACATATGAACATTAGTTTAACATTATCTTTATTTACATTGAAAAAAATCACTGTTGCCATTTTTCGGCTAGATCTACCTATATGTCATCTATCTACCTTTGAAGTACTCGTAAACGGCTAAAAGTCATCTAGCCTGAAGATTAACCCATTTTGCGCGAATTTTTATAACACTTTTTGTTTATTTGCATTGTGCACTAATTCTTGTCACTATTATTATTATAAATTCAGTAAAGTGCGACTTCTTCTCGCTCACGAAGAGATCCGTGCGGACACTAGATATATAATAATATACGCACTTTAGCCTATATAATCGAATATCTTACCTGATGTAGAGTATGTAGAACTTTGGCCGCTACAACAACAAATACATGAGAGCTAAAAATTAAAGGGTGTTCCAAAACGAGCAACGAAAAATATGAAAAACCCATGAAATATAAATACAATTACATGTACGAGTATATAGACTCTTGAAATTTTTAAATTGTATTTTTATACGGACTACAGCAATTAACACTAAAATTTAAAAAAAAATCTAAATTAAAGGGTGTTCTGTCAGTTAATGTAATTTGACTTTGTAATTTTGACAACTTACTGTTTCTTGGAAACCGTAAGACGCAAACTCTTGAAATTTTCAAAAACAGTAAAACAAAAAAATCCGGAATTATAAAATCGCAAAACCGAAAAAAAATCGCCAAAAACCAAAAACAATCGCCAAAACGTGAAAAAGCACCAAATTAAAAAAATCTAGCACTAAAATAAATAGCCAAAATGAAAAAAAATTACCAAATTAAAAAAAATCGCCAAAATTAAAAAACGCCAAAAACCTTAAAAAACGCCAAAACAAGAAAAACCCATATTAAAAAAACGCTCAAAACCGAAAAGAATCCCAAAAACGAAAAAATAACAAAACTATATACATATATTATATAGGCTAAAGTTCGTATAGGATTACATATGTATTGTCCGTACGGAACCCTTCGTTCGCGAGTCAGTGTCGCACTTTACTGATTTTTTTTTAGTTTTAGCGCTTTTTTCGTATTGGTGATTTTTTCAGCTTTTGGCGATTTATTTCGGTTGTTTTTTAGTATTAGCGATTTTTTTTAATTTTGCCGCTTTTGTTCGCTTTGGCGAATTTTTTTCGTGTTGGCGATTTATTGGGTTTTTTTGGCAATGTTTTAGTTTTTACAAACTTTAGCATATATAATCGAATATCCTACCTGATGTAGACATTTTTAATAAAAATTTTTGTTTAGCGTTTTTTTTTTTTTTTTTTTTTTTATTTAGGGCTTTTTAGTTTTGCCTCTTTTAGTTTGGCGCTTTTTCCTTTTTTGGCGATTTGTTTTTGGTTTTGTTCTTACAAACTTCAGCATATGCATATAATCGAATATCTTACCTGATGTAGAAATTTTTTATAAGTTTTTTTTGCCGATTTTTTTAATTTTTGCGCTTTTTTTGTTTTTTGTGATTTTTTCAGCTTATGACAATTTTTTTCGGTTGTTTTTTAGTTTTAGTGATTGTTTTAAATTTTGGCGTTTTTGTTCATTTTGGCGAAATTTTTTTCGCTTTTGCAAATTTTTAAAATTTTGGCGACTTTTTTTTAGCAATTTTTTGGTATTTTAGCGAGTTATTTTGTTTCTGGCGATATTTTTCATTAAAACCCTTTTTTAATTTGGCGAATTTTTTTCGATTTTTTTTTTTAATTTTGGAATTTTTAGTTTTAGCGTTGTGGAAAATTTCAAGAGTTTTCCTCTAACGGCTTCCAAGATACAGCAAGTTGTCAAAATTACATTAACTGATAGGATACTTTTTAATTTTTATTTTTTAAATATCAGTGTTAATTGGTGTAGTCTGCATAAAAATACGCTAGCTTTGAAAATTTTTAGAGTCTATATGTATATCGCTTCTTTATTACAACATAGTCATATCTCAAAAAATCAATTTTTCGAGTTAATGATGCAGAATTAATGCTCATATCGTTAGTCATATTGTGTAAAAATTTCATACAAATATCTCTTGAGAAAAAAATAAAGTTTTCTTTTTCCATTAAGTTGTGTGTAAATTAAAAACTCGTTTTCTGTCAAACTAGCTTTTTGAGTTATGACTACGTTGCAATAAAGGAGCGATATATATAATTGTTTGTATATTACATACGTTGCTCTCTTTAGAACACCCTATAACTTTTAACTGTCATATACTTGTTGTTGTAGCGGCCATAGTTTTCAGTTCCGTAGCTCTTACGGTTCTCGAGAAAACAATATGTGACAGACCGAAAACAATAGGGTGCCTTTGGTGAACGGAACCCTAAAAATAAAAGCAAATTGAAACTAATGCTTAACACGAGAAAGTTCAACTAAATGGGGAACACTGGCATGATTAACTTTAAATTAACTGAACTAATTGAGGGCTTAAAAGCAAAGGGATGGGTGGGGTTACAAGTGCAAAAAAGGAAATTCCGAGTTATTAAGGTCCAAACTTTTTTCCTGTTAACTTTCGGTCAATATAGTTCAGTTTGAGATTATCGTACAGGTCTGAATTTTTATAGAGTGATAGATATTATTATTAAGTGTGGATTTTTTTTAGTTTTGCCCCTGTACCCATTTGCTTTTAAGTTCCCCTCAATTAATAACATAAAGTTATAATTTCTTTTCTTTATTAAATAAAGTCTTGTAAATTACATTTTTATACTGCAAGGGCAAGAGTCGAGGCCATACATTGCATATGTATGTATTTACATTCAAGGGGCAAACAGATTTAATATTATTTTATACATTTTTTAATGTTAAAAAAGCGAAAGCGTAATCTTCTAACCCAACGATGCACAGTGGTGTAAAATAAAAAAGAAATGGGAATAAGCATAGAACCTCTAACTAATGAAAGCATTTGCCTAAAAATTTACATGATATTGTGAAGTACATATGTGCCCTTAATTATGAAAGTGGTCTTAGTCATATATTTCTTTGGTCGAGATATTTAGTAGATAACATTTGAAAAAATCGAAAAATGCGGACGCACCCCTAAAGCACAACTTATCGCTATGAAATTTTTTTGCATTTTTGTTTACATAAAACTGAACCGATTTGGGGGAAGAGAATATAAGAAATCAAACAAAAATAAAATTCTCCATACAACTAACGGCCACTCTAATAATATACATATATATATATGTATGTATGTAGTTTGCCAATTTTTTTCAAGCAATGTTCTAATAAATAATATAAACTTTGAAAAAATACTTACATAAAATCGCTCTAATTTAATTGGAAATTGGAATTGGAAAATGCTCCGTTTTATTAATTGTCTCTCATAAAATTAAAAAATTTCTTCAAATTAATCGTTAAAACATTGCTTATCTATAGCAAGAGCTCTTTTAAATGAAAAAACAAACAGTAGGAAAAATAGCAGTAACCTAAAAACACATTAAGCAGTTCATATTCATATTCGACTCGACTTGAACTTTATAATTACATATGTACATAACTACGTTATAATTATATAAGTATTAAGTCTGTATATGTTTTTAAATATGATAAACACTTTGCACGGCAAATTTCTTAAGTACGGTGCAATTTTTGGCCTAGTGCCATATATGACGCCAACTGGACAGCAAAAATACAAACTTAAACAGATATTTAAGCATCATCAGCAACTTCATCATTACCTTCAACGTTATAGAAGTAGTAATAATCACGCTAAACTTCTACGTTGGCAAAAAATTTACACAGTGACGTTAATTGTTGCCAATTTGATAACAACCTTGTATTGTGTAATATTTTTGCAATTTGAAGATAATTTGTTCGTATCGAATCTTGTTAGCATAATTGTATTTGTTGCACAAATCATAACCGTGATCTCAATATTGCTGGAGACGATGTTTGCATATGGAAAATATTACGAACTAATAGACAATTACAACAGGCTTGAGATGTTCATGAAACATTTGTTACACATACAAATCTGTATGGTGCAGATTGGTAAACGTCAGAGGCGGAAATATATGTTTATGATTTTTATATTATATGGCAGTTTAATGGCATCGATGATAATTATATATGTTAAAACGTACAGTGGTTTCTTTTGGTATGCTCTAATGGCCATTATTATTCTGCGAACTCGCAGCATACAACTTGCATTATATTTGGATTATATTATATACTACATAGAGCTATTCAATGTTAAATTAAATGCTTTAATTTCATGCAAGATCGATATGAATCATCAGGTATTAGATGTTGACTATGAATACCTAGAATCGTTTGAATATTTGAGAAATTTAAAAAGCATTTATATGGAAATTTATGCATTGCATGACAAGTACAATGAGTTTTTTGGCCACTCGCTGGCCACATTGTATACGGTGGTGGTGTTAGATATAATAATCAATTCGTATTGGACATTTTTGACAATATTTGAATACTATGAATCATATTATAACTATATAACAGTTTCAACATTAATTCCGCTATTTCTCATTTTAATAATTGTGTGCTACACGGCCGAACAGTGTGAGAAACAGGTGTGAAACATATAATTCTATATTTGCATGTCCGCAAGTAATAGTTTCCTTTTAATCATGTCAATTCGTATAAGCGTGAGTAAAAAATTTGCCATACGCATAAGGTGCACATGAAAAGCCCTAAAAATTTGGAAATGTAAAATGATTGGTAAATCGTTGAAAAAGTTTTTGACACTTAGTCCTAGTTTATACTATGCAAGTCTTATTGCTAAGCTGATTAGTTTGTTGGGGAGAGAGACAAGGGAAAAAGAAACGAGTACTGGGCTTCATGTATTGTCCATACGTTTTGCTTTCCCACTCGTAATGTTAAAAAAGAAGCACACATGCATACACAAAACTATGCATAAGAAATATGAGCTGAAAAATAAGACTTGTATTGTGTGAACGCCGATAAAAGTTCAAAGAAGAAAAAGTGATAAGCTTAGCCATAATACTTGACTAGTGTGAACTGGTACTTACGTGAGTCCTTGTTTACATGATCGTAAGGAAAAATTTACTAGCAAAATTTAGTTTGCATAAACGTTGGAAAGTTGAAAAAATAATTAATTTTTATTTTTACCTTTTTTCTTTAAGTGTATATTAATTTTAATTTGCCTTAAACGCTTGTTAAGGACTTCAGTACATAGTATGTCAAAGCAAACCAAATGTTATAACACCTTATTGCAAAGTTTTATTTTACAAATCATGCAAAATCCCATAACAATCAAAGCAAATGGATACTTTGTATTGAATTTGAAAACATTAATGAAGGTAACTTTAATATGTAGATATGTATGTACATTAGAGTGGCCGTTAATTGCATGTAGACTTTTTTTTATTTCTTCTACTCTCACCCGCCCCAACGGTTCAGTTTTATGTGAAAAAAATACAAAAAAATTTCATACCGATAAGTTGCGTTTTAGGGGGTGCGTCCGGCCCTCAAGCCCATATATTAAATGAATGAAATTTTTTTGTATTTTTTTCACATAAAACAACCGATTTGGAGGTTAGAGCAGAAGAAATAAAAAAAAATAACGGCCACCCTAATGTACATATCATGGCACTGAAAGAAATTGTGTGCGTAATTAAATTTTTTTTAAAAATTTATTTTTAGATTTTGGCAATTATTATTACGTATTTGGTTATATTGGTGCAGTTTCGTAAGACCAGCGTAAATGAAGATACAACGAAGTTTTTTAAAAATAATACATGTTTCAATAAAACGCGTTTGGAAAATTTAACTTTGTATAATCAAATTAGTGAATAGAAACCCATTAGAATTACATACATACATACATATAGATACATACATATATATGTATATGCACATATTTTTCTATTAAAACAAAATTATCTATTAAAACATAAACCCAAATCTTGTCAATTGTTTCAATGTTGCCAGATCTTATTTAAATGTTAGCAAATATATACAAATGCACAGAAAACTATTAGCTGTGATCAGTTTGAAAAGTGGAACCAGTTTCTTATGGCCGTTTAAAAATATTAAGCTGAGAATTTTCTATGTAATATTTGTTTGAACGTATAGATGCGGCAAAGTATTATTGTTGGTATTTATTTAATCCTCAACAAATTAATTCTAGGATTAAGGCGCTTATTATGCGCCACTTTGGATCTTCGAATGTAGTCGAAAATGTTGATCGAACGAATATTATGACGCGCATTCGATGAAGAATGTCGCTATTGTGAATTTCACTTACTGTGATTGTTCAAAATAATGGCTGTAAAATCCAACAGTAGTAGTATGATGTGACCGACTATGGTCCATAGGCTAGGTATTCATAATTAATAAATAAATGAAATGAAAAACATTCAAAAGCTGTCGAAAATCAGAAAGCATATGCAACAAAGTTCTAAATATGTACTTCATATACCATGGCATAATATAGTCTGCCCGACTTTAAGTGGGATCATAGTTTTTATGTTCGCATTAACTTTTTGTTATTATTTCTATTGTTTTAAAGCTGGAGTACTTTATTATTTTTTGTTTCTTTATATATATTACATACAATATGTATATGTAAAACATCTTCTTAAAAATATAGCAGTCTTGTTTATAAAACTTATTAAGGCTTTATAAAGGCGTTTTAAAACAAATTTTCATACAAAGTTGTTCTTAAAAAGCATTTAAGAAGCCTTAATAATTTTTATAAATAAGGCTGTAAATATTTTCAAATGTGTTAAATTTTTTTAATAAGTTGCCCGATTTTTGCTGTAAGCCACTGTACTATATATGTTTCGCTACCCTAGTGCATTCTATTTTGTTTTGAATACTTGTCCGTCTGTTGGGCTGATAAGAAATTAATAAAGTTTTATTCTATGAAACTTTTATTCTAATTTGAATTCACAGAAATATAAAATTGTCGAATCACTCTAAATCAAAACAAAAATGAAAAATAAAAAAATACAATTGGTTATTGTGAAATAAATATAAAGTAAATTATTATTGACCTTTCGTTATAAAACAAAATGGAAACTTTGCATTAAAATATCCGGCTAAAACCAACTCACTGTCGTACTAATTTTGATAAGACCTGAGGCCTCTATAATCATTAGATTAATGAAAAATAAATTACCGAGCAACATCTTTTTATTTGAGAACATACTCGTACATATAAATGTGCCCTTAATTATGAAAGTGTTCTAAGTCATATTTTTCTTTGCTCGAGATATTTAGTAGATTACATTTGAACATGTTGAAATATATTTTTATATTATGCAACATTTCAATTTAGGGTTGTACTAGTCTCGAATAATATAAATTTATTTAATATTTACTATATATAAATTGAAGTTTTTTTTAAGATTAATTTAATACTTCGAAGCAAAAATACATATGACTTAGACCACTTTCATAATTAAGGGCACAAACATGTTAATGTATAAACAAGTCAATCGATTAATATAAACTAGAAATTCACTTTGATTAAAGACCAGACACTTGCTGAGCGAGTGAAAAACTAAGACCGGTTTAAACTGGTTCCGGAACTCTTAGCGAACTGGTAAAATTGAACTTTTTATTTGATAAGAAGTGATAACCGAATGAATATAATTTAAACAGATGCGGTGCATTTCTTTAAAGTTTGATGGATTTTAATTTAATCTCACAGCAGGAAGGGAAGACTTAAAGCATTAATATAATTGTTTTAATTTTCCTCTTTTTAGGGTACATTCATACATACATACATATGTATGTGCATATCTTGAAAAAGATATTTTTATATCAACAATTGTTTGTTTTTTAAACTATACTATAGAAAGGTATTTTTCAAATGATCGAATGTTCTTTAGAGATACAACATAGTTGCTTTTTTAAAATTAATTAAAAATTTTTATATACATATATTTGAATCGGTACTTAATTTCTTTTCTTTAAAACTTTGCATGAATTGATGTCTTGAAAATTCATATAAAAATTTTTTTTCTAATCACCTAATTGGTTAAACGATGTTAAGAAAAATTTCCTGTTTGGCGTTTTATAATAATATTTTCTTCTACGAATTTAAATGCGAAAATGTGTTTTCATGTAAATTTAAGTAAATAACTTTTAATGTTAGACCAAAATTTCTTTTAACAAAATCTGTTCTTTAAAAATTATGGTGAATATTTTCAAAAACTATAAAGGAAATACAAGTTTTGGTATGACTTAAATAAACTTACACTTGCTTTTCTGCTAATTAATGGCATATTAAAAATATCGTTTTTTTTTTGAAAGCAATGAAAATTTAGTTCCTTAAAAATGTCTTCAATTTTTTTATTGGGTACATACTAGAGCTGAGCACAAGATGTTTGCTTGCTTAGTCTTCATGATGTACATTATTGATATGTTCTCTCTTTTTTTGGTGCTCTTGATTTTATGAGAATAGTAAAACTGGTATTCAATTTTATCAAAAGCATGCAACAGCATTGGTTAATCACATGCAATCGTAACTGGTTTTTTCGATAGCAATTACATGTAACTATAATTGAATTGTTTCCATTACAATCACATGTAATTGTAATTGTGATTTTTTCTGTCACAATTACTTTTAAATGTTATTGTTATATTTTCGTTTTCAGTTGCAACAAAATGTAGTTGTAATTGAAAGCTTTAAATTACAATTACATCGATTTTGAAATCGATGTGTAATCAATTGCAACATTAAATCATTACTGCCCGGTCTGGTATGTTTTATGCATACCCTGTAGGAAGTGTCAATTTTAAAACAGTACATATTTAGATTCAATATTGACTTTGTGTCCAGTACTACTGACACCGACAATGCTTTTTGCTATAGACATTTAACATGTGCGTGTCATTGAAAGTCTACTACTGACATTGGTACTATTGACAACGTAGTTCTTTTGGGACCATATATATGCATATGTGTATGTATATATTTTATTTATTTATTTATTTATTTATACTTATACAAAGTAAATTTGCATAATATGGTGTTGCACAAATATGGGCGGAGTAACTAGACTATATGCCCAAGATGTTATTAACAGTATTTTAAAAGGTTTTGTGACTAACTGTACACGACCTATGCTAGCAACGTGGTTGTTAAAGAAATCCCCCAAAAACCCGCAATATTATACGGTTATCCGTGGCAGATCCGTCAACTAGTGCGAGCGAGACGAAAAACTCTCGAAGGCCAAACAACACACACAAGCCTGACCTCACTTATATAATTACGATGACGCGAGACGCTGGTCTTCAACCCAGAGCAGGTTAGATGTTCTTCTATCGAATTATACAAAAAAAATCGATTTCATAAAAATATTGAGTTAGGGTCTTTCTATATTAAGGTAAGTCGAGATTGAGCTGATTTTGAGTTAATAGTACCTCCGTAGTCTGTAGTATCCCTGGGCAAAATATCAATTAATTTGTGTGATTTTCTAGGAAGTTATAGCACTATTACTTAACTTGTTTAGACTTCTAATGTCATTTGGAATAATAACTTAATTTAGGTTATAATTTATACTTTAGTATACCGGCTACAAATTATCACTTGCTGTCGCCGATAATGTGTATGTGACAAAATATTTTTTACTCATCAAGACAAAATGTTTTCAATCAATTTTTTCATACAAAATACCAATGTTTCACATGAACAAACTTTTCATTAATATGTAGACGCTCCTTTTACAAAAAAAAATTAATCAAAATAAGAATTCACTTTCTTGTCGTTACTAAAAAGTTTATTTATTTATTTGCAAATACAATTACAACTTACATCACAACTTATTTTAACGAGCCTAGTAACAAATAGAGGTGGGTCCAACTCGTTCATTCGTTCATTTTTGCCACTACCTATGATCAAATCCATTTAAATTACATTGGTTTGATCATGGGTTTGTGGCAAAAATGAACGAATGAACGAGTTAGACCCAGATGTACTAGTAACAAATACCTTCATTCGTTATGGTAAAACAGACTAGAGTTTTTGGTGCGAATCGAACTTACGACCTCCCACATTATAGCCTAGCACACTACCTACCCAAAAGGCTACCAGCAGGGAACCCTATTAAAAAATTAATTTAGAAAAGTTGATTATTTAAGCAAAAGTTTATATCAGAATCTCAGTTTTGAACAAAAATTTTATTTTATTAATAAAGTACTGCTGCAACCTGGAAGGTACATTCATAGTTCATTAATGTATGTACTTGAAAAAGTAATAAAGAAAACAACATAAAAATCTAATAAAAAGAAATTAAAATAAAAAAAAAATCACATAATCAATAATAATTAAAAATGCAATTCAGCATTAACAGTGATTGTATCCACTATCTCATCATTGTCTGCAATTATTTCCAAAGTGCACTCTAAAATCTCTACACCACCACCATCACGAGCGTTAGTGTCCTCACTTTTGGTGCAATTTGTAGAATTTTCTTCCTTTTCTCCAATTTTGAAGGTCTCTTTCGCAATTTCGTGTATATTTTGGCCAGCTAATATTTCTGTATCTGCAGCTCCGCTATTGAAATCAGTATCATTCTCAATTTCATTTTTTTCTTGTTCACTCCCTCGTTCAAAAGAGTAAATTGATTCTTGGCCCATTTCATTCTCATGTAAGCACTGATCACTCTGCTGCTTTTCTAAAACATTTCCGAAAATGTTATAGCTCTCTGAAGGATTTTCAAATTCATATTTTTCATATTTGTCGTTGCATCGCTGTTCAGTTAGTTCTGGAGCTTTAAGAGACATTTTGTTGAACCACAATAAATCTGCTTTTTTTAAAGCACTACCATTGCCCAAAGTTTCTGAAAGTACTTTCGGATTTTCATTAATTTTGAAACATTTTCTTTCGATCATATTTTCCAGCAATTCATTATCTTGCTCATTTAAGCATCTCTCCTCCTTGGTAAGTCTCATACAATGCTTCAATTCCTCATAGCTTTTGGCACATTGTACAATATGGTTTTCATCTATTTCTGCTAAATTTGGAAAATCAAATGTTAATTTGTTAAGAAACTCCTTATCAATGCTATATAGATTTGGTTTGGCCTGATCGTCCAATGAATAAAACTCATCATTACTTTCGTCGCTGTCATCGTTGGACGCTTTTCGTCTATTTGCAGCTAAAGCTTTTATTATAAGATCCTCGCTTGATTTACGTGACGCAGGCTTATAATGCCTTTCCCTATATTGTTCTCTTCTTAAATTGCTTCTAATACTGAAATCTTCTTCTTCAGAATGTGCTGTATCATAGTCTTCCCCACTGTCACTTAACTTATACTCTAATGATTGAGGCAGCTCTTGTAATTCTCTAGTACAGTGATTGCGTACCATCAGTTTGCCGTCGACTAGTTCTATGGTGTCATAATAACGATCTTTCTGTGCATACACTCTATCCACCACACGACGAACATTTTTATGTTTATTTCTTGTGACTTCTTCTAATTGAGCATTTAAACTTTGCTCAGTGTCGGAATTGAATTGCTGTAAATTTGTCTGTTCAGACAGTATTTTAAAAGTCGAATTTTTTTGTTTTTGTTTATCAAATGTTTCTAAATAACTTTTATTTTTTGTACATTGATTTATTTCAATTGCACTGCAGAATTGATTGAATGATGTAATAACGTCCGTTATACTTTTAATAACTTCTGTTTTAGAATGCGATAAATTGTGCTCATCATTGTTTTCAATTATGTCATGTGGAAATTCGTATGACATCATACGTTGCATATATTCTATATCAAAAGATTGCATTATTTCATCTAAAATTTGTTCGACAATATGTTTCCCATCTTCTTTGTCTGCCTTTTCTAAACATTTTTCTTCGTTTATATAGGAATTATAAGAAAAATTATCTTCGTGCCTTTTAATGTCCAAATTAAATTCCTCATTTTCTTTCATATCTTCTCTCATATCTCTTCCATATTTTTCTTCTGAGTTTGCGTCCTTAAAAAGTTGTTGAGTATCATTTTCCAATTTCTGTAATAAATGTTTTAATTCTTTGGACTCTATTTCCAGCAAGTTAAAAGATTCATTAGATTTGAGTGTGCGGAATGAAATATCCATTGGAATGTATGGAAGAGTTCCATCTGTTACTTTATTACATTTATTGTCAAAGGTTTGGCTATCTTGACCTGAAAATTCTGTACAAACATTTTGTGTATAACTATTTGTTGAGTGCCATTCATTTGTGTCAGTTGCCGTAGACATTTGACTTTCCAAGCTTTCAATATCTTGATTTTTTATTTTCGATCCTTCATCCCATTGATAAATCCTACGTTCAAGTTTGAATTCCTTCAAACTGTCTATATTTTCGTTTTCCGAACTGTCACAACTGCTCTCCTTTGCAGACAACACATCTTTGCAAAAAAGAGCTTTTATTACCTCCTGTCTCTCTTCTTGTTCTCTTTCTAATTGATTAACGAAATTACTCATATTTGTGCTCAACTCTTCAAAATCGGACTTAAGCTGACTATTCACTTTGATATATTCTTGTTCGATATCACATTCGTGATGAGATTTTTCTTTTGTTGCTTCAACTTGGTGTAATGGTTGCTCATACGTGATTTGTGAAAAGATTTTCATAGTTTCTTGTAATTCGTTGAGTGGTTCATAATTGTCTTCTTCATTATTTTCATTAGAGTCAAGATTTTCTAAATGTTTGTTGAATGAAGACTCGAAGGAATCTTCAGATTTTGTTATTTTACCGATAGCTTCCATTATAGTATCAAAATTTTCTCGATTATCTACATTAGAAGATTTATTTTCTACCAGGTTAGATTCATTTGTATTTCTTTTTAGTCCACTCGTTAGTTCTTTTTCACTGCTCGAACTTTTCTCTATATTTTCCTGCATATTTGTTTCCTCGCCAATTTGTTGATCTTTTATAATCTCTTTAATGTCTATCATGGAGTCAAAATTTACCAATTGATTAGACTCACATTTTTGACTGTCAAAATTTTTTTCCTCTGCAACCTCATCCCAAAAATTGTCTATGCCATTTTCTGAATCCACTCGTATTCTTACATTTGTCTTTTTTACTTCTGTATCGCTCTCGGAATCAGATGACGGTATTAATGATATTTCATCACCAGGTTTACGATGCTTATTCCGTAAATTAATAGTAGCTGAAATGGTAAAATGTAATGTATAATGAATATTTAAAATTAACAAATCAAAAAAAAAAATATTGTTAAGCTGGATTCACCCATTGTTTCCGAACAAAATTTTTGTCCAGACAAAAATTTTTTTACTGAGAGTTTTCTGCAGCACGATTCATCCATCCATTTCGAAAATTTTGTCTGGAAAATTAAAGCTACCATATGAAATACGTGTTTAAACGACGTGTATTAATTTTACAAGTGGCAGCTTAACAGCAAATGATTACAATTCGCTGTGTATTTTTATTGTTTAATACAATTTCTTCGTTCAACTCCATATGTATATGTTTTATTTTTCAATTTTCCTTTATTTCTATTGTACTTAATACAATTTATTTTATTATTCATATAACATGATGTGGCAGCCCAGTTCAACTTCGGCTGAAAAATTAAAATCCTTGGCAGCTCAGTTCGATTTTGTCCGGACAAAATATAAAATTAAACCAATTCAAGCTGAGAGTTGTTCGTAAAAAATATTTTCTCTCTCTCAAGAAGGGAGACATCAAACTACATATAAAAAAAATTTTAACCGCAATAAAATTTTGTTCGGAAAGAATGGGTGAATCCAGCTTAAAAATATATTCGTCTCATACCATTTACGCTATCCCTCATCTTTTTACGTTCCGCACGATTCCAACGTTCATTTTCTTTGCGTTCTTCCTCATATCCTCCTCGTTTCCTACAAAAATAGTATTTAATTACAACATTATCATATTCATTCGTTGCATTGAAGTCGTACCAAGCTTCTGCACAAGCCCTGTCTTTAGGAAATACTGGCCGAGAATCCAAGTAGGTTAATTGTTTCTGTAACGTTTTTTAGGAGTAATAAAGACTTTATTTGAAAAGAGAACAAATACTTACACATTCCAGTATGAGGGTTTTGCGGTATTGGGGCACTTTTGAAACGACTGGATTTCCCTGCAATACTAATACTTTCAATTCTGGCATTTTAGAAAAAATCTAAAAATAACCTAGTGTTTATGCATGTTTTATAAAAACTATTTATTTTATTTACCTTAACTACCAATATATCATCAATACGATTGTTAGATAAATCCAATACCGACAAATTTTTGCACTTTTCTAGTTCTTTCAAACCCTCACAGTCTTGCAAATAGTTCGAGGCCAGATTTAAAGAATTTAATACTGGCAACACCTCAAAACCGCAATTTTCAATTTTCCTGATGTGATTTTGTGATAAATTAAGTGTATCCAATTCCTTGCAGAATTCCAAGTTCTCGATTTTTCTGATCAGATTACTTTGCAAAAAAAGGCATTTAAGTTTGGTTTGCTTATCGAGTCCTTGAATTTCGGAAATAGCATTGGATTCGAGCCAAAGACATTTGAGTTCAGTATATTCTTCCAGACACTCTATGCAGTCAAAGCCTAAAAAAATGTTTTTCTTTTTCTTTTCGTTTTTTTTTTTATTTTAACGCTTACTTACCCTGATAATGCAGATATAAAACATCATTTAGCTCTGGCGTTTGATATAATTTATCTTTTCTGCATAATTCCAAAATGCGCTTTTTCGTTATTCGGTTCAGACCAGTGACTTCTTTGCGTGTTTCTTTATGATGCATTTTGAAAATAATTGTTATAAAATAAGAAAAATATATTTTCCTTGCTGACACCTTTGATTATAATAATTATTGATTCAACAAATATTGTATATAAGTATGTATCTACGAATACATAATGCACCTTTATCGCAACATAGACATGTCTAAAAAAAATTAGTTCTTGGAGATAATAATGCAGAAAAAATCATATCATATAAATAATACGCACCTCAGGATCTTGAGAAAAGAATATATTTTTATATCTTCAGTGAGTTCTATGTAAATTGAAAATTTAAAAGTTGTTTTCTACAAAACTAGATTTTTTGAGTTATACCTCTGTTGCAATAAAGGAGCGATATGTACATATTGTACCCTGTAGGAACTGTCAATTGTAACAGTACTCAGATGCGATAAGCATGTGTTGGTAAATTTTCATTTTTTGTTAATGTATTCGTCACACAGACAATGCAGTATGAAAAATCAATAGTTTTGATCAACTCCTATTTATTAGGTCTATGCAACTCTACAAAATCACAGCAACAAAAAAAACAACTTTGTGTTTAAGTTGTCAGAAACACACACAAACATGAACTAAAGTGTATAGTACAAACAGCTTTTGACAGCTTAAACACGAAAACACAGAATATCATCAAGACGATTGCATTGACCTGATAAATAGGCCTTGGTTTTGATTTTGAAATGAATACTGCTGACAGTTTTTCAAATGAACAAAAAATGAAGTTATTAATTTTTCTGATATGTAAAAAGCAGAAAGAAAGTAAAACAAACAAAAAATAAGTTTAGAAATAAAATGTGTAAAAAAATAAGTTTTTTCTTAATATCTTGAATTCTACCAATATTTTTTTGTTTTTTTTTTTTGTTCTCAAACGCATGGTTATTTTATAAATTTTTATTTTAAATGATGATTGATAAGTTTGTGGTGAAATATCAATCAAACACGTATACCAAGTGTTCATCGGCAATAGCTGCAGTATGTGTCTATGGGCCGCTTTATTGACTTTGTCCCTATTACTACAGACTAGTGATGCACGAATATTCGTATTCGCATTCGAATTGTCGAATATTCGCCAAATTCAGGCAAATACGAATATTTTTCGAATATGCATTAAATAAATGCATAAATCCTAAACGATATTTAAATAAATGGTTAAAAATATTAGTTTGTACAAATCCATTAAATTTTTTATAGAAATTTGCGCATTGTATCATTTTCAAATACTATTTAATGACCATCATTTAAATTTTGGGTAGTTTTTATTAACTTTAAAGTACGCCAAAGGAGTATTAAATACTGTTACATAACAATTTTTTAATATTTCATATTGCAGATGTAAATAGAACCCCAATTTAATGTCTATAAATTTCATATGATATATTCGCATTCGTATTCGCGAATATCGTTTCAAATATTCGTATTCGTATTCGCGAATATAAAAAATTGACATTCGTTAGATCTACTACTACAGACGAATTATACCCCAGCTTTTTGCTACATACTACTATTGACATAGGTACTATTCACTATAAATATATACATACATATATATATATATATATATATATATATATTATATATATATATATATATTATATATATATATATATATATATATATATATACATATATATATGTATTTATATACATATATATGTATATATGTATATATATATATATATATATATATATATATATATATGTATGTATATCGATGGTAAAAAGTAGAAAGGCTCTATCTCGTATTTATTTTCACGAAATTGAGTTTTTCAGTTATTCCAATACATTTCGTCACAAAAATTTATTGCAATATTGTTAAAAAATAACGCTTTTATAAGCAATTTTATAAAGCAGTTGTTTGCACTGTTTATTACAATGATTTTACCTTCTCCTTTAAAGTTACAATTATTTGAGTTAGGGCCTTTCTATTTGTGAGCAATGATATATATATTTATATATTATAATATATTATAATAATAATATATTTTACCACAATAAAAAAAAATTCTTAGTATAAAAAAAGATTATGCCGCCGACAAATTATCATTCAGTTGCCGCCGCCGAGAGTGTATATCTACAAAATGTTTTCTACGCATCCAAAGCAAATATTAATCTGTAGACGGTCCGTTGACAATGTCGCCAAACACTTCCTACAGGGTGTGTACATGCATTCGTGTGTATAATATTTATAAAATGTTATGGAAACCCCATTGCTCCTTTGAACAGGACAAACGATTGCCATGGAATTTTGTTAAATACATTAATTTATTCGGAGGAGCTTAAAATAAAATTTTCTAGCATCGACAGAAGACCCCACACTTTTATTACGTGAAAGTAACGAGTCCTTTACTAGTTCTCAATTTTACGTACAAGTTATACATACATACGTTAAGTTGAGCACTATTTGTATATATTTTTTTATTATTATTAATAATGCGTTTACATTTGAGAAATCTATTACCTACGAGATTGTCCATACAAAGCAAAATCTAGTCACGGAGTCTACTTAAAGTCTAGTAGAAGTAACTGATGCAACTATGTTTTTTTTTAAATTTGTACTAAAAAGGCAGCCTCTGTTTTGAAAAACATATGTGAATTGGCTACATTGTAGTTGATTGGATGTAGTTTTGAAACACTTTCAGTCCATTGGTTTATTTGCAGACATAATGTATTTTGTATATAATGTGCCGCAAACCAATAACCAACCAACAAAATGTCAAAAAAACACTTGGTGTAAACGGTATAGATTTTCATATGTACAAAAATTAATAAACAAGAGCGCTTTGCCGAGCAAGAGAAAATTGTATGCTTGTTATACAAGCCAGTTGTGATTTAGCAGACGGTTTAAACCTTGCTTATGCTAGATTATTGGTTTGTAAAGTGTATTGTCATAGTTTTTCATAAAAGGTATGAATAATAATCGGTTTAAATGAATTTATACAAATGTTTAACAAATTAAAATAAGTCGAATTAAGTAAATAAAAAATTAATCGCGTTCAGTAACGAATTGATTCCATCACGTATTTTCAATTCAAAATTATGGCATTTGATGTCGAACAATATGGTTTCATATTATTCTTTGAAAAATATGATTTCTTGGGAATTGTTTCCCATGGAATTTTTGGGAATTAGGCTGCATAAATCGAAAAAAGATAAGCAGGAAAGGCGTTGTGCTATACATTTTTGAAAAATGGCACAAAATAATTGGGATTTGGCCCAGGAGTACTTTTTAGTACAAAAGTTACGAAGGTGCCGTTAACTCAAAATCAGCTTATCTCTACTTACGCACTTGTTCCTTTCATACAGAATTTAATTTATAATCTTTATCATAAGCTCATTAGATTATACATCAAAATATTAATCATAACGTCGGTTGGTTATTGGTTTGCGGCACAGCATATTAAAAAAAACACTATGTCTGCAGCAAATCAATAACCAACCGAAAATATATGTCCCAATGGGCTCACTTAATTAACGAAATAAATAGATGAAATGAAAAATTAAATTTATTAAAATTAAATGAATTAAAATAAAAAATCAACCAACCAAAAAAATAAAAATATACATGAATTCTAAATCGCAGTGTAATTGTGAGAGGTTTTTAGAAGTTACATCCAAAGAAATATTTAAAAAATTCATGATTAAAAACTCATCTCCAAAAGTTCGCCTTCCAGGGTTAAAGTAATGGTACATTAGACATCACCTCTGCATTTACAGCTGATTGAATGACAATTGAATAACAACACAATCGCAAAAAAAAACAAATGATATACACATGTATGTACATATGTTCATTCAATTAAATTTAATTAAAATGCAACGTATTAAGAAAGTTTATTAAAAAGAACAGACATAATAAACATATATATATAAATTGAGATTTAAATAACTCTTTATATCGAGAAATTTTTTTTATTAAATGTGTTAAAAGTGAGAAACGGTATCAATAATATTTATAACATACATATAAATAAAAGATATAAGATAAAGCCTACAGTACACGGCATGTAAAAAACCACATGCGCATGTGGTTTTGACGTCATCACGATGCTACGTATGCTACATGCCGTGTACTAGCAACATATGTTCATGTATATGTTAACATGTTTACAGACGAGCTGCCCCAGAAAATGTCTTCGATTCGGCTAAATGTGCCACATCTGTATTTTGGAACAAAAATGCTATAAAAATTTTACGGCATCTAGCCACTACTAGTAATTTTAGAAAATGCAACTAACATGCTGAAAATTCTCGTGACGTCATCGCTACATACGCATGTGGCTTTTTACATGCCGTGTACTGTAGGCTTAAGAAATTAAAATATGCTTGCACATAACATATACATATGTATGTGTGTGTGTATATAAATTCGTACTATATTGAATTTAAATAATAAAAATATAATAATGTTCGATCTTTTTGCAGCAGCATATATTCAAATATTCTTTTGTTTAAACTTTACGCGTCATATTTGATTTACATGTACAATGTACATACATATGTGATGGACATACAGAATTAAAAAAAAAAAAAATAAGGAGTGTAAACAAAAACAAGTTACTGCTTTGAACGACCAAATGAGACAATAAGTTTAATAATTATTTACTTATGTATCTGGAGCGTGATATTAATTCCTGGTCTAAAACGTAAATCTATGAATTTGTGCATGCAAGAATGGAACCTAAAAAAATCACTGAACTGGCCAAATTATTACGAAATAATGGCGATAAAATATTAAATTCTGAGTTTACACTTACACTATCAGGTACATACATATGCATTTTATACATTTATAATATATGTACATACATACATACATACATCAGCTACATACATTTATAATTACTATTCACTTTTAATGATGAAACGTTGCATATAGTCGAGCAGAAGTTCGTTCCCACGTACATATTTCCAAAAAATTATTTTTAGATTATATAAAAAAGTACCTTGAGACTAGATGTCAAATTCTCTTATTAGATATAGGGCTTGGAATTCCACATCGAGTATAGTAACAATACTAAAAGTCATAGAGTTATAGAAATTTTAAACTGAAATAGAAATAACGCCCAAAAATAAATAAATATTTTTTTGGAATGATTCCATTTCATATTAGGAACTACAGTCGAACTTTTCTATAACCTAGTAGCTGGGGACCGATGAACTTCTAGGTTACAGAGAAGCTATCATCTTAAATATGTACATAACTCGTATATTCAATTTAAAAATTTGGTTTTTATTGCTTACATCAAAAAAAAAAATTGATAGAATACATAAAATTATGTATTTAAGCCATACTAATTTAAAATTAAATTAAATTAATAATTCGTTATAAAAAGATTATTTAGCATGTCAAAAGTAAGTTGTGTCTCAATAAAATGTTCTTTACAGAGAAAAATAATATATATAGAGATATTCGTTACAGCGAGATAAAAATGTGCGGAAAACCTTAACAAAATACAGTGTTCTCAAAAACAATTCGTTAAGCCCAGTACCGAGTTCTTACGGAATTTCACGTTTTTAAATTTGCATTTATTTCTACTCGGAAAAATGATCGTTTAGCCTTTTGTGTAGAACTATGTTTTCATACATACAAATTCAATTATATTTTAATTTACAACACTAAAAATTAATTACAATTTGATGAAAATTAGAAATGTCTAAAATTCCGTGACCAAATAATGGACATTAATTTTTGTTTCAGTTTACTGAAAAAAGTCTCCACTTATATTTATAACATCCCTAAGATAGGCAATGAATTTAAAAATTCCATATACTTTTCCTTTGAAAGTCCGTACTATCAAATGGAAATTTCTTTATAAAATTTGCCAACCTGAATTTTCGTATTTTTTTACATATAGTTTGTATGAGAACCTGAAATTCCGTATGAACTTCGTACCAGGCTTAATGGAGTAAAAATTTCTTAATGCGAAATCCGTTAGATACATACATATCTACTTAAAATTAAAAAAAACCCAAAGTAAAGGACGTTTTGTTGTAGACGTGAACATTTTGATTTACTTTGCACTTACAAATTAACAGCCTTATGTAAAGACTTTTTAATTTCAAGTGGAATTTTTCGCTTTTATTAGTTTAATTATTCCTCATAGAACAAATATTATCAGATTGAAATATTTTTACTTCTGTGGTACGTCTAAAACCATCTTCGCTTTTTTAAGCATTTAAACATTTGTGTCCATCGCGCAAAAACGTTCTCCTCTGAAGCGTATTCAAACCTTACTTCTTAGGTCTCTAAACAATTTCTGCACTTTTATTACAGTTTTCGGATATGGTGTATGTATTTATGTATTTATATTAGATTCGATAGAGATGCATTTAAAAAAAAAATCATCGTTTAGTAAAAATTTCAAAACTAATGTATTTATAATATGCAAAATGTTCCAGCTTCTCTTTTACGTGCTCTGAATGACTCATTTACCCTTATTGCCGATTCCCTAGAAATTGGAGATGTACAAAACTTTCAAGTTGTTAAACCGATTAACCACAAATCACCTGTGTTTCGTGATCTGCAATTGGTGCATGATTTTGTTCAAAAGACCACTCTTCTTTGTATAGTTGTATACCCTGGCGAAGAACATTTTGAAAGTAAAATAGACATTACAAAGTTTCGAGCACTTAAGCGTTTGGAAATACGAAAGGTTCAAGTTAAACAAATTTGTGGCATTCAGCCATTACGTGGGCAATTGCAACATTTGATTTGTACAAAAAGTATTAAGTGTGTGGATGATATAATAACCAACTGTGGCGGCGACAATTCGAATGGATTTGTTTGGAATGAATTAAAAATAGCCGACTTTAGCTACAATAACTTGCAAAATGTCGATACTTCATTAGAGTTCGCTCAGTATTTGCAACATTTGAATTTAAGACACAACAAACTGCAATCCGTCAAAGCCATAAAATGGCTGCCACATTTGAAAATGCTAGATTTGAGTTTCAATCGTTTACAACACATACCACAGTTTCATATGGACGCCTATAAACGTTTGCAGTCATTGAACATGAGTAATAATCTCTTAGAAGATCTTACGGGTATTGTTAAATTGGACGCTTTAACAGATTTGGATTTATCGGACAATTGTTTATTAGATCACACTTATTTGTTGCCTTTAAGTGCCATCAGTACTCTGAAATTTTTAAACTTGTACGGTAATCCGCTGCAGTGTCATCCAAAGCATCGTTTGGCATCATCTCAATATCTGCATAAGAACTGTTCATCTGTTAAATTCATATTGGACTTCGACACACTTTCGAAAAGTGAAAAATCTGTAACAGGAACACATCAGTTAAGGTTAGTGGGCGCTCTTAACCACTATGCTGCACGGTCATCGTCATCGTCATTGTTAGTTATTAGCCGTTTAACTCCATCATCTTACAGCAACCAAACACCAGCTTCTAGTGTTGGTTCAGTTGTTTCGTTCAAACTAAATGGAAGCAACTCAGATATTTCAGAAGCAAATAATGCCGAAGAAATTATGGTTAAAACAATAAGAAAGAAATCTTCTAAAGTACGTCATGTAGAAATCGAAGATAATCTTTTAGAATGTGGCGATCACTTAGATTCCTTAGTATCGACAGAGAATGCTGCCGAGAATAATATAAATGTTTTTCCCGAAGAAAAGAAAGATTATTTGGAAATCAAAGGTCAAGTAGTTAATTTACGAAAAAAATATGGCAATGAATGGCTTCATACTGGTAATGCAGAAATAAGAAATAGCGTTCTAGGTAAGGGAAAATATTTAGGTTTATCAACATTTAATATATGTATGTATAACATTCTGTTTCTTTAGGTATACCTTCTTCAAACACGTTTGCTGTAGACATTGATTTGGAACGTCAAAAGTCGCGCCAAATGTTCAATGAATATGTTAAAGATTTTTCCGAAGATCCCAAAAACAATAACACGATCATTGCTATACGCTCTTCAACACCCACCAACATTATATTGGATGACACGATGGCTAATCTGATGTTAACTCCTATTAAATTACAAACTGACAATAACGAAACCACGTCCCTCTATCAAAGTTTAGAAAAAACACAAACTTCGACTAACAAAACTATAGATAGTGATACTACAATTTATAAATCGTTAGATAAGATTCCTCCTTTTGAGGAAAAAGATGAATGTGAAGCGACGAAGCAACAGGCAAATATTGAAGAACAAAAGGAGGAGCACGACATTTTGAGCACCATTTACTCAACGACAAATATCCACAACGAGGAAGAGGAGTGTAAGTTGAAAAAATATGAATTGGAAAGCTTTTATTAACATGCAAATTATAATTTTAATTATTTCAGTATCCGATCGAGAAGACGATGAAGAAACATATATTGTTTACACCACTAATCAGAACGAGGCGATATTTTTGACCAAGTCCTCTTATTTCCTTAGAGAAAGGGATCCTTTAACAGAAAGGTTGTTTGAATGAAATACCTTGTTGTTATTTCCATATTTTAATTTTTTACATTTTAAAGAACGAAAACAAAATGGAGCTTGAAAATTTTGGAGTCATGTGATCGTATCAAGTCCAATACTTTGCGTATCAATTTTGATACTGTTAAAAAGGATAAACAGGAACGCGTTTATACAGTCGAAGAAGATTTGTGTCAAGTAAGTTTTTATGTAAATTCGCAAAATAATTTTATATATGCATTATATCGTGTTTAATATTTAAGGAATTGGAAAAGAAATTAAGAGATATACTTTCACAACGTGGCTTAACAGAAATGAACCAAACTATCTATAGATGTGTTAATTGCAGCTGCCAATTTTCTCAGGAAACTAAAAACAAATTTAATAATTGTGGTATTAAAAAGATAAATGCATACAATACTTTTTAATAACAAACACTTCAATTATTCTCTTCAGAAATAAATTGTCCTGACTGTAAGTCTTGCTTTGTTGCTGAAATCCATGAAATACCAAAATCTGTGGAGAAAACAGGCCACACAGAGAGACTATCACCGGCATCTATAGTGGAAGAGCTACCCGCATCTATAACTCCCTTAACTATGCAAACACATTCTAATTGCACTGGTTTAGCTGATGACTCCTACAGCATCGGTAAGTTTCGTTAAACAGCATTAAAAAACTTTTAATATTGCTAATATTTGATGGCATGTTATTTATTGTTAATGAAAACTAACTTAAATTGTTTTTGTATGCTCTTCTTTTTTTTATTTTAAAAATTCTTCCTTTAACTTAACAAACATTACTACCGGTCTTTCACGGTAAAGGAAACGCAAGGCTTTCTGCTAACAATCCACTGCATAGTAGGACACTGAAGCAAACTCTTAAATGTTAATATCATTCTTATTTATTTGTATGCTTTGATAAATTGATTAAGAAGCATTGGTCTTGTCAGAAATATGAATAGATATAACACACATGAATATGTGTATGTATAAATCAAAATTTCTCCCAAAAATGAAGTTAATTTTTTTAGCATTTGATTACTAACATTCCAATGTTTCTTTTTAACACTTGGTTATGCTTTAATTTGAAATTCTTTATTCTATTATCATCAATAGGCTCTGCTAATTCTCTAAATGAGTCCTCTTGTTCTAAAATTACTACCACCTCATATTCTGAAAGTTCTTTCAATTCAAACCAGTCCTTGGTGGGCAGCTCTAATACTGATCGTGACTTAGACTTCAAAACAAATGGCGAAAGTGACATTGATATCATCTCCAATCCAAGCCAGAGCAGCATAGAAGTGTTAGATCATTGTACAAGTCGTAAAAACTGGGAAGAAAGGCGCACTTTAGCTCACATACCCAATTTGGAAACTATCGATGATCAAAGCTATACGCAAACTTTCTTAGAACGTGAGTTCGATAATATGATCAACTATGCCAATAAAGATAAAGATAAATTTGAAGAATGCTCTCATCTTGAATACCAAGAAAGAGAAATGGAAATCCAGACTAATGAACAACAAGCAAATTTAGCACCTAAAAAAACTTCATCGACAATGATGAGCAATAATCTCACAGAAAGTAGTTCATCTGGCTCAGTAACAGATAGTGTTTGTACAGCTTATGAACAAACAGAAAAACTGCAGCAGTCAATAGGGGTAGAAAAGGATGTGATAAAAGAATTTTTACAACATGAAAACAATGGAAACCCAAATAATCACAATATAAAGAAAGAGGATAATTCTGGTATATCCTCTATTTTCGGAGGTAAGCTATTCACATAACTAAACTAAATACATTCTTACAGTCTTATACATAACGAAAAACTCGCATGAATTTAGCATAAGTGACGAAATTAGCCTAGGTATTAGTTAGTTCCTCCATAGAATTTGACATTAAAAATCGGAAACATTTTTTAGCTCTTACTGACTAAATATGTCTTGAAGATTTTAAATATATAACTGATATCTTTTCGTCAGCTCTAGTTTTCAAAAAAAAAGCTTAATAGGGCATTTACATTACCTCGAAATCTAGTACTTACGAGATTTCGAGCTAAATCTTGCTACTTTTTACTAGATTTCCCATAAAAACAAAATCTTTTTTGTCAGTAGATTTGTAAGAAATCTAATAAAAATCTAATATTTTTATTTATATTTATAAAAAAAGATGAGTGAATTAGCTACGGTCTGCTTAAAGAGGTGTGTGACTTAACTACATTGCAGTTTTTTTAGTTAATGGGTTTTGTTTTGGATAAAAAATATTGATAAATGCCAAAAAAAAAAGTTGGTCTACACGGTATAGATTTTCATAAAGATTTTAATTAAAATCTGCTTGATTTTGTGCTGGTGTAAATTGCCTATAAGCGACATAATTTTCGAACTTAAGTTATTTAACAAAAATTTATTATTTTCGATCGTATACAATAAATTTTCGTAAAAAAACGAAGTTAAAAAAATATGTCGGATAAGTTTTTTGCGGTTATGGCTCGATATACCGTTATCTCAAAAATTACACTGTATAACAAAAAATACCTGGGGATGTTATGTATTTTTTTTCGAGTGTGACAACAATCTGAAATTTTCCAAATACCTCCAAAATATTTAGTTACGAGTAAAAACCCGGTTTTTGTATCCGTATGCGCCCGTAATTCTATAAATAAGTTTAATATCAACAGATTTCAAATTTATAAATATAATTTATAAACGGACTTAGAAAGAAGAGTCGTAGACCTTTTGAACGTTATATAGTTTGTTTTGTTTTATTTTAGATATGTATGTATATATGTACATATATATGTATGTATGTAAGTGTATTTTTTCACAAAATATATTTTTTCGTTTTTTTTTTTTTTTTTTTTTTTTTTTGTACAGCATGATTTTATTTATTTTGATTTTATTAACAATTTTGTGAGAGATCTGAATTATAAAAAAATGTTTTTGGGGAACAGATATACTGTACAACTTTCGATCTTCTGATTGTGTCTGCTGCTACTGTATTGAAATTAAAATTTTTTGTGGGTTCTCACTAAATTTTGAATAAAATCAAAATTTGTCTACCAATTTCAATGAATATACTTTGTTACATGTTGCTGTACAAAAAATGTGCTCCTTGATGAATTTTAATGCAAGTAAGTGACTTGTCTAAAAAATATGTGCTTTAGTGCTTTCCAAGTTATGCCAATATACGGGTAATATGTCGTTCGCGAGTCTTTTATTTTCGAGGTAACAGTATATCTTGAAAACTAGTGCTGATGAAAAAAAAACAGAGTACAGTTTTAGATTTAGCGTTCTAAATAAATAAAGAAACAACTTTCAGTTATCCACAACAAATTAATTTATTGAAATTTCTAATTTTAACATTTATTGAAATTGGGTTTAACTTAAATTTCAGCTCTCATGCAATCCACCAACATATTAATGTCAAGCTCGAAGAAAATTATTGATTCAGAAACTTTATCCAATGTTAAATCTGGTACAGCATTACCTACAAACTCTAAACACAATACCAAATGTACTTCGACCAGCCAGTCGTATAAGTTTAACTATACGGACTTCAATGATATTGATCATCGATTGAAATTGTACTTTTATCAAACGAAATTCGAAAAAGACGAACGTTTCAAATGGATTGTCAAGGGACGCATCTTTAACCAGAAAAGCAAAAATTTAAGAGATGGTCTTATTATTATGTCCACATGTAAATTGTATTTAATGGAAGCTTATGCCGCTGAGAATGACGATGTTACCAAGTGGTTAAGGCTCATAATCAGCTGTACAGTGGATCGTTTAGCAACAATACAATTATTGCCTTGGAAAATTGGTTTAGCGTTCTACCTTAGTGATTGGGGCGGTTTCTTGTTGCTGCTACAAGACATATTAAGAACAGACTCATTATTGTTGTTTTTTGCTAGTGAGTTTAAATTGTGCTTAAGTTAAATAATGATGATTGTATTCTATTCAAATTAAAAATATTTCAGACAACGCTTTACCCTCTCTATGTGAATTGAAATACCAACCGTCTGAGATGTTGACAAAACGTCTAAGCGCCTCTGTAATGGATGAAAAACTAAATATATGTTCGTTGTTAGATGGCTGTGAAATAACGTGTGAAAATGCTAAACGTTCATTTAATATTTGCGGTCTTTTAGCCACCGACACACGTATTTACTTGACTTCTGAAAAATTGGATTGGCTTTGTGAATTAGACAATGATTCTGATATCGAATTGTGTGTAACGCAATTCATGTCTAATTTAGTAGAAGTTGAAAATTGTTCAGATAATATTTTTATTATAAATTTTCTGGATGAAACCCAAGATAAATGTGAACTATGGAAGTGTACATTTCAAACGGTTGAAAATGCCAATACATGTTTAAATTCTATAGCACAATCGTGGGAAAAATTGTTTGGGGTTCCTCTGATAAACACGTGAGCTTATGTTTCCCTCTCCAATGTATGTAAAATATGTATATTTTTGTTTGTACAACTTTAATTGAATAGTCGTGTCCATGTCCTTTTAAACAATTTTTGTCACAACACAGTTTTTTCCAAATGTTGAAAATAAAACTTTAAATTTTAATACATGACAATAAAAATATTTTATTAATCTTAATAATAATTGATTTTGAAAGCCTTAGATCATTTCGAAATATTGAAAAAAAGTGTACTTCTTTGAGATCTTTCTCTCTAACAAATTTTACAATAATAATAAAAAGATACAGAAAGTTGGAAGTCCTCAAGACCAATGACTTCATCTAAATATTTACACTCGTATGTACATATACATATAATATGTTATACATTTGGTTTTGCGCGCAGATTTCAATGGAAAATAGAATTTTATAAATTTTGGATGACTATATCCGATCTTCTGCGTTCATTGTATTGGTCCATAAGAATAATGGGTTATATTACACGTACAGACATAAGAATACCGTTGGGACGACCTGTCGGCTTTATCCCGAATGATCAATTGATTGATGAAGTTTAAATATAAAATAAATAAATAAATATATAAATATAATAAAATAAATAAAGTAAAAATTTTCCATTTTGCTTAAAACCGAGCATATTTTTACAAATTTTAGAGAATTTAGAAACCTTTAGAAATATTTCTTTTAATTATTAAAAATTTATTTCTTTTTATAAACTTAATGACATAAATTGTAAATACATAATTTTATTTTAATGAGAAGATCTTTTAAATACTTTCAGTCACTTATTACTTAATTGCTCGGCTATCCAATCAATGTTTTCTTCATAATAACGAGGGTCCGATATAGTCAAAGCTGTGCGTTTATATGAATAATAATAAAAAAATGAAACTGAAATAGAAAGTTAGAAATTATTAATTTACTATAATTTCAAATTAATAATTAAGTAATTTTTCAATGGGGCATAATATTATAAAATTATAAATTTTATTTATTTTATTTATTTATTTATTAATATCAATATGTTTTAATCATTCACTTTTATAATGTCTCCGCTCCAATGGGTTTGAATTAGTGTAACCGCATTTTATTGAAGGCAAAGTTTCATTAATATTTAATGCACTTCGCTGGATGTCGTCGATTTCAGGTATGAAATTTTCAATGTTCCAAGGAATATGTGTGATAAAAAGTGGTGGAAAATATGTGACATGATGTGTTTCAGTTTGCATTAACTTCAGCTCAGTAGTTTAATTATTACTAGGATTGCCCTTGACACGTGTACATGTTTGTTCAAAACAAAAATCAAACAGAAAATTGTTTTTTTTCATGCACTTTTATGCTAATAATTTAAAAAAAAACATTTATATTGTGCATATCTGCACAAAAATGCCTTTTAAACCATATATGTTTCACCAATGTTCGTGGACGATAAGATACTTAAAAGTGTACGACAAAAAAATGTGTGCAGTATTTATATATAAGAAGATTCTATAATCAATATATAGTTACCTTAATATAGAAAGGCTCTAACTAAAGTTTTTTTACATCGCATTTCGACAGAATAACGTCTAATGTATCGAAAAAATGCAAAAATATAATGAATTAGGGCCTTTCTATATTAAGGTAACGATTTGTAGTTTACAAAAACAAAGTTTTAATGCCACCTTTGAAAAATCTTTGATATACACATAAATGACTTTGTTCAATATACCTGTCCGTTGCACAAACGACAAGGCCTTTAAAGTAGTGGGCCAATTTGCCATTGGATACCAAAGAACATTGTAGACAAACCAGAAATGCTGGGAAACCGATAACAGAAAATATAGTAGGATGGTGAAAAGGAAAAATTTGCAATTTCTTAAAATAACATGAGTAGCCCCGACCTAAAATAAAATATAAATATAAAGAGAGAGAAAAATTTAATATTTGTAAAATTAGTATACTTCAAAATCTATAAAACCTCATAAACACACGTTGCATGCACGGCGAAAGTGAAAAATAGATATTCACATATTATGAATAAGTCCTGAGTCCTGCGGAATATAATAAAATTAAATGGAAAAATCAATACTTACATATATTTACATTATACTTTATAAAGAAAAAGTGGACAAACTACTTACACAAACAACAGTATGGTCAGTTGCAATTTAGGTGTCAATAAAAGATGAGCAAAAGTATTAAAAAACAAATCGGCTATAAGCAAACTAAATTGTAAAGATAGTAATATACGATAACGACTTAAAGTTAATTTCATTATGTTTCTGTTGTTCTTTTTTTATTTTATTTAAAGTTTGTTGGAGTATTAATGACGTCAAACTTGGTTTTTTACACCATACAGTTTGATATTATTATTGGGAGCATCGTAAATACATACATATTTATATACATACATATGTCCTTATGTATATGGAACATGCGCTCTAAATATTTTAATGCAACTCTAGTTTAAATATGACATTTAATAAAAAAATAAAAATCCAAAGTACATGCCTTTATCACAAAACAATCACTCACTCCCCTGCCAAACCTAATATTTGTAAGTTTTTCCCTTACATATAAACATTTTCTAATATTTATAGCATTTAAAATAAAAATTATAATTCAAAATCATCTTCATTACTATTTAACAAGCACTTCTTCTGTATTCGGTTCATAACGCTTTAATGCACTGCTGGCCAGAGAAGCGCCAGAGTGCCGAGCATCAATCGGCTTTTTGTACAAATGAATGCACATACGCATATACATTTCTCTCGGTTTTCTCTCTGTGGGCTGCTCTGTAGTAGTTTCATTAAAGTATAATGAAACTACATACATACATACATATGCATGTATGTAAGTACATACATAATGGGTGTTTTTTATTGAGGTATAGAACTTTAAGTTGGCATCACTTTTTTAACTGGCGGCCATTTTGTCAGCTGTCAGTCAAGTGATTAATATTTAGTTTGGTTTGCCATTTCATCATGAACAGGTTGACAAAAGAACAACGCTTGCAAATCGTGCAAATTTATTTCGAAAATAATGGTTCAGTTCGCGAAGTTTACCGCAAGCTCCGTCCATTTTATGGTCGACATAATCGTCCATCAGAGCAATTAATTCGGTTAACCATGGATCGTTTTCGCACTACGTTTACTCTATGTGATAATACGCATCCGCAGAGACGTCTAACAGTGCGCACCGAAGAAACAATTGCCGCTGTAGAGCAAAGTGTTGAAGAGGACCCGAATGAATGGATTCGCCACCGTGCACAGCAATTGGAGCTTTGTCCATCAACTTTATGGAAGATTTTGCGCAAAGATCTTGGCTTGCGACCTTACAAGATCCAGCTTGTGCAAGAATTAAAGCCGCGAGACCATGCAATGCGTCGTGATTTTGGTGTATGGGCCGAAAATGAGATTGATCTCGATGCTGATTTTCATCGCAAAATTTTGTTCAGTGATGAGGCTCATTTGAATGGCTACGTCAACAAGCAAAATTGCCGCATTTGGAGTGAAGAGAATCCACATGAGACCCTTGAGACGCCATTACATCCACAAAAACTGAATGTTTGGTGTGCTCTATGGGCTGGTGGAGTCATTGGGCCATACTTCTTCCGAAATAATGCTGGAGAGTCAGTTACCGTTAATGGAGACCGGTATAGAGCCATGATAACCGACTATTTTGTTCCCGAATTGGATGGCATGAATGTGGATGAGTTGTGGTTCCAACAAGACGGCGCTACATGCCACACAGCACACGTCACAATCGATTTATTGAAGGAAACATTCGATGAGCGCATAATTTCGCGGAATGGACCTGTCAATTGGCCACCAAGATCGTGTGATTTGACACCATTGGATTATTTTCTTTGGGGATATGTGAAGTCGCTCGTCTACGCCAACAAACCAGAAACGTTAGGGGACTTGGAAGCCAACATTCGTGGCGTTATTGCCAACATACGGCCCCATATGCTCGAAAAAGTGGTTGAAAATTGGACCTGTAGAATTGGCTTTATTCGAGCCAGCCGCGGCGGCCACATGCCCGAAATCATATTTAAACATTAATGGCATAAAATTATCCTTCCAATAAAGCCAAATTGATGGACATTAAAACGATTTTCTTGTGTTTTATTTCAATTCGAAGTTCTATACCTCTAAAAAAACACCCTTTACATAATTCGTTGCAAAATCAAATGCAATACATTCATACATACACGTAAATGCACTACAGTTACATATTGTTACAAGTATTATTGCGCATATCCTAAGAAATATTTTGAAGCATTGCATGAAGAAGAGAGCGGAAAAGAGAACACCTTGACAACTAACTATTATTTCCAAACATAACACATGATTCCGGTCGATTTTTTAGTTCGAACAGTAATCGCAATCGAAGAAAACTTTAGTCACACAACTTTCTCATAATTTTTTTTTTTTTTGGTTTTGACGGGAACTAAAAAGAAGGTCAAAATTTATTTCACTGTTTTTGCTACATATACAAAGTTATTATTTCACAGGCACAAATTAAAAGGTATTCGAAACTGATGCTGTGTACAATATTTAGGTAAGTGCAAGAAAACATGACCTCAGTTAAAAATATTAGTGTTCTTCCTTGTAATTATTTTGCTTTTTTAAAGCTACGGTCACACTTGTCAAACATTTGCATAAAAAAGCGTAACCACTAAATGGTAATGAAAAATCTATCAATTCAGACAAAAGTTTGTCAAGTTAAGTAGTAGCCAATATTGTTGGATTCCATGACATTGTGCATTAGTTGTGTTCCAAACTGTTTAATATTATAAACAAGTGTCTGAATCAAAACTTTTTTCATTAGTGTTTGTTGGTTACGCTTTTTTGGGCAAATGTTTGATAAGTGTAACCGTACCTTAAGTAAGGATAAAATCAATTTTTTTATTTGCAAAAAAAAACTTGGAACGAAATTTCTGTAGCACCCACTCTTAAGAATTATATAAAAACGTTACATATGTATGTATGTATGTAGTATGTATGTATGTACATATCGATGGCTTAATATAAAAAGGGCCTAACTCTCATGTAAATGATTTATTTTTTCTTCAGTTTTTTGCTTCTCTTGTAAAATATCGAAAATTCGAGTTAGGCCTTTTTTATACTAAGCCATCGATATGTATGTATTATTGAGTGCTTGCATTTATTTATTTGTGTGTATATGTGTATGTGAATTACATATTAATTTTCTGCATATTATCAAATGGTTAAAGTATGTGCATTATTTATCGTTCTTTTCAATCTTGTTAACAATATCTTAAACACAGGTATACCTCGTTTAACACGTTAAATAAAATAGCGTTATAAGATATAAGAAACCGGTAGAAGAAAGGTAAACATTCCAATAATTTATTAACCCCTTTTATTTAAATTTAAATTGTATTTAAATACGATTTAATTTTTTCAGTGGTCAATTAAATTACATTGAAAGTACACAACAGCTGTTTCGCACAAACAAAAAAAAGTTAGGTTATCAACATGGGCACTTTCTGTATTAATATTAATTCGCCTTGCCTTATTGGTGAAGAAAAACAAGTTTCACACTTTCTTCATTGAAATAATTCGATCTCTTACAGAACGAGAAAAAAATTCCGCCGAAATATATACCAATTTGAAACTATAAAAATTTTTCAGAATTCTCTTAGCGAAATTGTTGTAATTCACAAAAAAAAATAATACTTTATTTTGGCTAAGCAGTGTATTAAATAAATAAATCATAGTGCACTTCAAATAAAACAAAATCTTAAAAAACAGAAACATAAATTTTATATACCTTATTTATTGAATTTTTTTCTCCACTTATGTTGATTCGGAAAAGAAGAATGTAATTTAATGCGAAATATCCCATAGTGCAACTCAAAAATTCCCTTTCAATTAATTGAAAAAAATTTTAAATTTTAAAAGCTATATTTTCTTAACTTACGCCGATGAGGATTCCGAGATGTTAAAACGTACGAACTTGACATCCGGTCTTCAGTTAACCACCACAGTAGTGTAGTAGAGACCATTTTCATAGTTAGATTCTCCGAAATTTTTTTTCATACAAATTATTTAACACATACATAGTCTGGTAACCTTACGTTACCCTACGTCTATATCTGATATATTTTTATCATGATAAATCACCTATCACCCACGAGAGCAATTGTGCTGGCATAACATGCCAGTTTGTTGGTGAGAGAGGCAAAGAGAGTGGTATTGTGTTTGGCATAATTTTTCAACCAGGCAAAACCCCACATCATCGGCACAAAACCAACACACACAAAACTTAAAAAACAGCAAATGTTCAAAGAATACAAAAAACACTAAGGGCCATTATTACAACTTAAAGATAGTTAAAAGTAGGATTTTATCGGAAGTATAAAAACTTTATCATTTGCAAAATTTTACTTTAACCTAAAGTGAGCAATAGGCTACAGGCAAGTTTATCTTACCTGGTAAGTTAAATCCAATTTGCAATAATGTATACCTTTTTATACGTCCGATAAAATCCTACTTTTAACTATCTTTAAGTTGTAATGATGGCCCTAATCAGTGATGCCAGAATTCCTTCACCAAAAATGGCTACATGTATACAAAAAAATGGCTAAGCTTCATCGAATGCAAAAATCATGAACCTTAGCAAAAAACAAGAAGGTATTTCATACATTAATTTTTCTAAACAAATCAGAAATTTTTTTAAAGTAATTAAAAACAAATGTAAGTAATAAATAAAGTTATTTTTCTTCAGGTAGTCAAACAAATGCGCATATAGTGCGAACATACAATACATACAATACTTGCAATACGCCTTGTATTCATTTGTACATTCTGCTTTTCAGTCTTTAAATTTTTGGGTTACTAATCCATTCCCAATAAGCACTCAAAAAATTGAAATTCAAGCACTTGAAATTAAACTGGAAACAAAGTTGAATTCAAGCATTTTTTCAAGTAATTTTCAAGATTGAATAAATTTTTATGTAAAAAATCAAACATCAGAATATAGGTTCAAAACTTGTCAAATACATAATTTATTTATTATCAAATATCAAGAAGAAATAAATAAAATAGTAAATTTGGAAAACAAAGGTGATTAAGATCGCGAAAACAATAGTGAAGGCAGATGCGCAGAAAATTATTATTAGAAAAACAAAGGAATTGCATTTTGCTTTCTATTTTTAAATCCTTGTTTTTCTAGCTTGAAATACACTTGAATTCAATTGTAATACAAAGTTTAATTGTAGTATAATTCATGGCTTGAATTACACTTTACTACAACTGAATTGTTCGCATTGAATTCAAGTTCCCTTTTCACTGGATAATGCTATTGAATTAAAGTGTAAATCAAGCATAATTCAACCCTTGACAATTGACTGTGTGGCTTGAATAACACTTGTTTTACCCTTGATTTCAAGCAAAATTGCTTATTGGAATTCCTTGCGAAATTTTCCTTGTTTATAATTTTTATTCATTTTCTATTTTTTAAACTTTCATTTAAAATTTGATTTATTTTTTATTTTAACTCGTTTAAAGCAAAGAAGACCCTTGTTTGATTGATATCATAAACCACCAATTAGACCCAACAACTTATAACATCATGGCAACCATTATAAGCTTGAACCAGGATTCATTGATAGTAATGCGAAACAAAACTCCGTTGTATTCTTTTGGTAGTAAATAAGTGTTCCTTTGATGCAAGCTCAAATTTTTTTATGAAAAATCACAAATAAATTTCATGTTTTGAAAAATAGCTAAAAAAATAGCTAAATTAAAATAAAAATGGCTAAAAAAAATAGCTAATAGCTAAATTCACTTTTCTTCCGGCTAAATGGGATGAAAAATAGCTAAATTTAGCCAGAAAATGGCTAAATTGGCATCACTGGCCCTAATACACACAAAGCTGTGTGTAGGTATACATTTTTATGCCAGATGAATTAGACTCGTGTGTTCTAAAAAGAACAGAAATTGTGCCGGCATAAAAATTACTCCCGTGTGTGATACCCCATTGTCCACATGTAGGAAAAACAGTGTATATATATATGTATATGTGACGCGCAAAATAAAAAGCGAAATAAGGGTAAAAACCGGTTTTGTTCAGGAGAGCCATTTTAAAGATTTAAATACGTGTATCTTTGGTGTACCATCACATCAAAAAAAAAAAAAGTGAAAATTGATTTTTTTACCCTTGGGTCCCTTTTTCTATGCGCTGTCACATATATGTATCTAAATTAATACAGGATATGCACATGCATACATACTTACCAATATGCATGTATATAACACATACATATACATGCATACACACAAACATACAGGCAATTGGTTTCCTATGAGTTAACAGGAAACAAAAATTTAAATTTATCTCATACAAAACTTGAAGCCATACATAAATATGTATACATATATATATATATACATATATATATATATATATATATATATATATATATATATATGTACATATCGTCCCTACCACGTCAAACTATCCAATATGCAAAATTGGTCTTTTAGATTCGTTATCTTGGTACCCTAATTTTAACGATATGCCTCGTTTCAAAATGCTGAAATTCTCACGGACGATAGATAACTCAATAAGAAATATTTTAAGCCTGGCACTTTTAGGAATACGATGACTTTAAATTCATAATTAACGGGTCTTCGCGCTCTTCTGAAAATTCAAATTTACATATTGGATAGTTTGACGTGGTAAGGGCGATATAATGAACCTTAACTGTGAGAGGGTCATAACTCATAAGGCTTGTTTTACGGAAAACGAGTTGAAAGTTTAGAATTTACTAACAACTTAAAGGATCAAATTTATTATATTTCATTAAAATTTTCATTGAAAAAATAACTTTTTTATCCCATTACAAAAATTTCACATAATATTTTTATATAAAAAAAGTTACCTTAACCTTAAAAAATTAAACGGATTATTATAATATTAAAAAACAGTTTTAATTATTGCAAAAATTATTGGAAATTGTTAAAAACCAATTTTAAAAAATATACAAAACAAAAATCACACCAATTCCCAACTTTTTTCTATATCAAATCGATTCACAAGTACCTAATAATTTCTTAATACACATAAACATATCGTTACCTTAATATAGAAAGGCCCTAACTCATTTTTTTATCGAGATTTAGACATTTTTCGATACATTAGGTGTTCTTCTACCGAAATATACAAAAATCTCGATTTCAAAAAAATAATCACTTATTACAGTTGTCGACATCGAAGTCACTTTAACACAAGACCAAAAAATTGGGGCTTGTTTACTCGTTCTCGAGAACAATTTTGTGCTACTGACAATCCATTCCTATTCCTTAAGGTCCAGAAAATACTATAAACCTGCTAACAGGAGTCAGTCGTTTTCGACAACAGCCCCAATTTTTTTGGTATTGTGTTAAAGTGACGTCAATGTCGACAACTGGAATAAGGCTGAATGAGTTAGAGCGATGTGTACATCATGTAATAGATAAATGAAATATCAAGGACTTTGTTTCTTAGGGACAGAAACCTCTGTAAAAGGGCTATTAGACAGGCATACTTATCTGCAGACATGTACGATGGCATACTTTGGGTTTTGCTATTACACTGTCGAACGCTGATGGCATACTTCAGTACATAATAATTTTTGAAGCAAAATCATGGCAATGAAGCGGAAAAAATTTTTTCTTTTAACTTATTATATCCATTTTTCTTTTAAATTTTTGTTGTGGTACAGATCTTAATTTTTATTTACCATAATTTTGGCAAGCTTTTATATTCCTCAATGAACTCTTCCCAGAAAATAACATTAGCATAAGGCATTTTTTTCACAAATTTCCGATACGCACTTAAGGCCGTGATACACTATCATACATAGTCGTGCGATCTAAGAAAATATACAAACCCTGGTGTGATGAATTGTTATTGTCTTTTAAAAATTTTCATAAACTCCATCATACCAGCATTGTATGTACTTTTTCGTAGATCGCACGACTTTGTATGATAGTGTATCACGGCCTTTAGCAGCGTCAACAAGCGAACTGAATTTTTATATGAAAGTATGACGGACACGATATTAGTCGAGTATGTTGGTATGCGACAGACATCAGAAAATCAAAAATTTTTGAAAGCCAACATACATACATGTCTAACGTACTCGACAAACATGCTATTAGACAGTGAGATTTGGTATGGCATCGTACATGTCTGCAGACAAGTATGCCTGTCTAAATAGCCCTTTAACAGATAATAGCAAAATTTTATTTATTTTTATTTATTTATTGAGTCCTTTACATAAAAAGACATATACGGTCTAATTCATAAAAAATATTTTAGGTTTATTACAGGTTTATTTGACAAATTTCCCATAGAAATATGTCAAATAAGCGTTTAATAAACCTGAAATATTTTTTTATGAATAAAGCAGATAGTCTTATAATTATAATGCAGGGTTGTATTGTGTACAATATTGGTTTTTCGCTTTAAAATATGTTATCTATCCTTTAAGGATAAAATGTCATCAAATCTTGCAACAAAAATTACTCCGTATGGCATGGCACCAATTAGTTCAACAGGAAATAAAGATGAAGATGAATATGTTAATACAAAGACGAAATCGGCCGCAAGACGTTTAGAATCGGCTGCAATTACTGGACGAAAACCTTTAATGGCTGCAACGCAACAAAATACCGGAAATCAATTAACTGGTGGTACTGGCCTAGTTGCCAGTGTTCCTGCTGGTCAACAGCAACAATTGGAAAATTTAATGAAACCAAAAGATACTTTAGAATATATAATTAAATTTCCAACACCTCAATATCGCACAGAGCAGAAAAACTCGACGACATTGGATCAGCAAGAGCCAGATGACTTTGTATTTGTTTACAATGATACGCATGTACCTATTGTAATGCTTTTAGGTTGGGCTGGCTGTCAGGATCGATATTTGATGAAATATTCAAAAATATATGAAGATAGAGGGTAAATTCTTTTTATTTTCCACTGTTGCCAGATATGCAGATTTATCGATAGTTCGCTGATTTTTTGTACATAAATATTTGTATGATTCGCCAGAGTAGAAGTAGAAGTTAAAGGCCTGACTCAAGGCACATTTACTACAGGTACATGCATTAGGAAAAACTCTGTGGCAACTCTGTGCTTCTCACATAGCTTTACAAAGTAATTGTCAAAAATTTGTATGCATCAAACAAGGCACAAAAGTAATTGTCAAACGAATTCTTCGTTATAAACTTGTAAACAAAAAATCAGCGGATGAGCAATATGCCTGATACATGTACCTGTTTTATATGCCTTGGCCTGACCCACGATATCGACAACGTTCGACTTGTCGCACACTTACATTTGAAACAACAACAAAATAATTAAATTTGTTTTTGTTTTAAATGTAAGTGTGCGACAAGTAGATATCGGGTTTTTGTCCCTAAGATTTGGGGCTTTACACTCTGGGGGCAACACATGCTGAATAATATCATTTGTTGTTTTATGAAAAAGTTTCTTAAGGCTAGATTTTGTAAATATGTACATATGTATGTACAAATGATTGTTTTGTTTTGAAATTTGATGAAAAAAATATTTTTGAAGGAATTTTCGTTATTTTTCATAAAATTTTGCAACGTAGAATGAAATTCCTTACAAAATCTGGCTATTAGTCTAATATTCATATATTTGTACTTTTTTAATTCTCAATAATTTACTGGACTTTTTTATAAGAAATGACATTCTGCAAACTTTTTGTACTTGTGGCTGAAGTCTACTGATAGTTGCCTAAGCAGCAACGAAATGCATCTAGACCAGTGGTCATCATCCCATTGCCCTGAGGTCTCTGCTGAGGTCTATGCTTTGCATACGTACACAGCACAACTACAAAAAAAAAATCTAAAACAAGAGAACACAAAAAGAGCAGATTTCTGTCGCATTTTTTATGAAAAAAAAATGCACCGAGAGTATTCAAACTCCACCAAAATCATTTAATTTTTAGGGTTCCGCATACGGAACCGCTGCGGACCTTAAATTTGGACAGAGTATATAGAACTTTGGCCGCTACAACAACAAATAAATGAGAGGTAAAAATTAAAGGGTGTTCCAAAAAGAGCAACGATAAATGAAATTTGAAATTTTTAAAATTAGTGTATTTTTACAAAGACTACAACAATTAACACTAAAATTTAAAAAAAAATTAAATTAATGGGTGTTCTATCAGTTAATGCAATTTTGACTATGTAATTTTGACAACTTGCTGTATCTTGGAAACCGTAAGGGGCAAAGTCTTGAAAATCTCAAAATAGGAAAAACAAAAAAATCCCAAAATTATAAAATCGCCAAACCGAAAAAATCGTCAAAACCCAAAAAACGCCAAAACGAAAAAAGCGCCAAATTAAAAAAAAATTGTTTGCACTAAAATAAATCGCCAAAATAAAAAAACCGCCAAAAAACCTAAAAAAATCGCTAAAACAAAAAAAAAGCACCAAAACTAAAAAAGCACAAAATTAAAAAAAAAACTAAAAACGTAAAAAAAGCGCCAAAACTAAAAAAAAACATTAAAAAAACTCAAAACCGAAAAAATCCCAAAAACGAAAAAAAGTGCCAAAACTATGTATTATATAGGCTAAAGTTCGTAAAGTATTACATATCTAGTGTCCGTACGGAACCCTTCGTGCACGAGTCAGAGCCGCACTTTACTGAATTGTTTTCTATATTATTTATATAAAAAAAAAATTATCTAATTGAAATCTTTTTATAACAGCACTCCTTATTGTTGTAGAAAAAAAGATAAAATATGTGGGATATAAAGTTGGAAAATAAGTTTTTATTTGGCTTAAATTCTTTAATAGATGCTGAGTGTCTAGTATGTATCCAGAAATTAAAAAAAAACTGGTACATAAAATTGAAGGCAGCACTACAAACAAACGTTCATTTATATAAAATTAACCCATAAAAATATTTTTCATATACCCAATTAAACATTTACAAGAGCGATTTTTTTCAGTGGAACAACACTAAACATGTATAATAAATAACCACTGATCTAGACGTTTCTAGCCAACAACAACAAAGTTTATCCGACATAATTTTAGAAATTATATGGCATTAAATTCTAAAGTAACTCTCCTAATAAATTTTCACTTCCCAATGAACATGTAATATATTTATTTTTATCTGAAAAGGCAGAAAATATACTGCCCTCATTTTTAAAAAAGAAAACGCCATAATGTTAATGCGTGGACTCTAAAATGCATCTTTGATATTCACTTTTTGTTGTCTATTACTGTCGATATATTATCAAAATTTCCTGGCAACAGCATTTGCATGATAAATATGTATTTATGTACATATTACTTGAGTTTTGCTATTTCTAATTTTTTCAGTTTAATCACAGTTCGTTATACTGCGCCCGTTGATACATTATTTTGGAAGCGGAAGGAAATGATGCCGATCGGCGAAAAGATCCTTAAACTTATCTACGACATGAACTTCGATTCGCATCCTGTTATTTTTCATATATTCTCTAATGGCGGTGCTTATTTATATCAACACATATCACTGGCCATACGCAAACATAAGACACCGTTGCAAGTTCGCGGCATGATATTAGATTCAGCACCTGGTGAGCGGCGCTTGTTAGGCCTGTACCGTGCAGTAACTGCTATTTATGGCAAGGAAAGAAAAAAATGCCATTGTATAACAGCAATTATAATAACATTAACTTTGGGAATTATGTGGTTTGTTGAGGTAAACTATAAATACAAATTTATATTGAATTGCCTACAAGGTAATAAATTGGGCCCTATTTTCGATTTAATCATAAGCGACATGTAGGAAAAAATTAACTTTTTTTTTGAAATTAAGATTTTATTTATAGTTTAGAATTATCAAAATGGCAAAATTTTTGATAACTTTTAAAATACAGGCTGTAAAATTTCATCGCAAGCGACTGTTTATGCATATAAAACATATGTATGTATGTACATATTTGAATATTATAAGAAAAAACCTCCTGAAAACTTGAAATTTTTGTCGCTTACGATTAAATCGATATATCGTTGGGTGGTTATTGGTTTGCCGCAGTATTAAGGTTTTTTAAATATACTGTGCGCCAAACCAATAACCACTCGACGATATGTAATGTACGTTTTATTGAGAAAGCAATGTTTCTGGATAAACTTTATAATTACACAACGTTGGTCTCAGTTAGAAATAATTGTGACTTTACAGGAGAAGGTAAAAAAATAATAGAAACTGTAATATTAGATATGTATTTATATTCAAATAAATATTCACAGTTAATTTCAAATCTCTTGTTTTCAATAATAACAACATAAGTAGATTTTTGTGAATTTTAAGTTATCGATTGCAAAATACTATCTATGGAATTTTTGCTACTTCCTATGCCGAGGCATAGGTCGTGTATAGTCAGTCACAAAAACTTTTTTAAAATACTGTTAATAACATCTTGGGCATATGGTGGGGTATTCATTTAATCGGGGTTTTGCTTTAATCGGATAATCGCTCGATTATTAATCGAGGTTTTGGCTTAATCGGTTAATTCACTTATCGTAGACCTTGAGGTAATTGAAAACAATCCATAATACAGAATATCTAGTTTCTCAGAATTCTGGATTTCTCTAAACATATAAAATCGTTCATTATGCCAACAGAGTCCGGTTTTATATTTGTTTGTTTTTTCAAATTCTTAACACTTCTAGTTGTTTCGGTTAATTTTGTTGGAACATTTCTTGTATTACGATCAGACTCAGCGACCAACAGAAATGTTTATTTCTGAATTTCTTTGTATTCGTTTTTGTACTTTAAAACAGTTTTGCTAGAAGAAAGTAGGTATAAAATAATTGAATTCGTCTCTTATTAAATATAATCCTTAACTAAATCGTTGGCAACAGTACTATTAGCTTTGATATTTTTTTTTTTTAATTATTAAAAATAAGTTCAATTGGAGTAGCAGAGTCTTTACTAATCCCTTTTATAGCCACGTGAAAAGCTTTTAAATTTTTACTTAAGTTAGAATCACTGAATATATCTTCTTTGTTTGTATGAAAAATAATTTAAAATTTACCTTTTGTATATGAGGCGAAACAAATAATTAAACACACAAAAACTACGTTATATAGTACAAAATATTTAAAAATTTGTTACTTCGGTTAATCGGCTGAAACTAACCAGTTTAACCGTTAATTGAATACCCTACTAGTTACCCCGTCCATATTTGTGCAACAATACTTTGCAAATTTATTTTGTAAATTATTTATGAAATAAATAAATATTATGTTGTTGTTTCTGAATACACCTAAAATTTATTCTTGTTTTTTTCATATTTTTTCATATTAATCATCTTTTATTTTTTTTCACTGTGATTCCTTCATACATGGCCGGTTTTCACTAACACAATTTTTGTTCTAACAAGACAGACTTTTAAGTTTCGAACTGCATTTTTTTTTCACTAGACACCCGTAATAAATATATGTATAAGACAAACAAAAAGAATTGTATAGCAACATAAAACTTTTTTTGTTTGTATTAAAAAAACTTGATTTCTCGACTTAGATCGTTATTCGCGAAAATGTGTGTGCTGTGTGTGCACACATTGTTTAAGTATGTATGTATGTACCAGCGTTAGGAGCAATTTTAAACGCTGTACCTCCCAAAATATTGAAAGCGTAATTATTAATATTATTCATGCATTTTCAATTAATTACAGGAAGCATTTGCAGCATTCAAGAGTCTTTTCATAAAAACCGAGCCAATTCAAACGAATCCTTTCAATGACCTAAAAAATGAGCCAAACCAATATCCTCAATTATTTCTATATTCTAGAGGAGATGTAGTTATACCATATACGGTAATAAAAATAAAATATACTTGTATAAGTAATCAATTTTAAAATACATAGTTGGTTTGTAAATGGATTTTTATTTTAAGGATATAGAGAAATTCATAAGCATTCGGCAAATGCAAGGAGTGGATGTAACATCTGTATGTTTTGATGATGCCGAACATGTTAAGATTTATACCAAATATCCATGGCAGTATATACATTGTGTGTGTAAGTTTATAAATAACTGCTTAGCAACTCCTTTTAAACCAACAATGGAAACATTTGCGGATTTAGCTGCGGCAACATCGTCTTCAAGTTCTTTGAAAATTGAATAAAACAGACGAAAGTCAAACTAAATAATACCTAAAAATTATGTAACATTTCAAAATATATGATCAATTTAATTACATAACTATACCGCTTAAATAGTTTTTGCTTTCAGATATACATCATATGCATGTATGTAAGTGCAATATCTATAAATTTATTAAACTTCTGGAGGAATTAATTGCCCATTTTTATCGATTTAAGTATGATCGAGAACTTAATTTTTTTATTGCTACAGTTAAAAACATTTTACAAATTGTTTTGTAATTAAAATTTTTGAAATGGCACCAGGTAACTCAAGAAAATCTGTCTTCTTCTATGTACATACATATATGATATTCACTTTATTCAAAAATGATTGTTAATGTTAAAGCATTCGTTAAAATCGTTTTTTAATCCCCGTTTGTAGTGTGTGTCTGTGTGTCCAGGTACAGAACAAACGGCTGGACCAATTTTTTTTTTTTTTTTTTAAAGGTGACGATCGAGAAGGTTCTTAGCTAGAAGATATCTCATCTTTTCTAGATATATTCGAGGGTTTTTAAAATTTTTAATTTTTGTTCTCATAAGTGTGTATTAGGGCCGGTCGATTTAAACATCGCTCAAATTACAAGAAAAATCGTGTTCTAGGGATCAAAATAAGAAACTTTGCCGAAGGAACCATATCTCTTAAATGTATTGTGATGTCCCGACTTTTGATCCGAAAAGAAAAATATCACTTTGACCCATTTAGAGTTCATCAATCGAGTCAAAATGTATGACCGACCCCCACTAATTTTGGAGGGCCGACCCACCTATGCCAGTGGCACACCCCCTGGGGTGGGGCACTTAACAAGAAAAAAATCAGCAAAATGGCTATGTTTTTTATTTTTGGAGTTTATTTTTCTCTTTAGAAATTTATTTAGTCAGAATGAAATGAAAAAATTAAATTTACTCAGTAATAGAAAAGAAAATAAAAAAAATTATTGTCAAAATTTGACCCTTCGGATCAAAAGTCGGGAATCAAAATACATTTTAGAGGTATGGTTCCTTCGGCAAAGTTTCTTATTTTGATCCCTAGAATACGATTTTCCTCGTAATTTGAGCGATTTTTTGCCACCATACAAATCGACCCGTCCTAGTGTGTACATATTAGGGTGATCGACTCGGGTTTTCAACCGGTTTTAAAACCTGGTTTTTATTAAAATACGGTTGTCGGTTTTTTCAAAATGTTGATTTTTCGAATGTTGAATAGTCCGGTTTTTTTACAATTTAAAAACCGGCTTAGTCGAATACTTTTCTATTTGTACATTTTGCAATAAAATTGGTTTTTACTATGCTGAAACTTAGACCAACGTGTTCTGTTGATTTTTCTAAGTATTTTTTTTCAGTGTAAGAGTTCTAAGCGAAATAATTTTATGAGGTGGTAGCAGAGGCGAATAAAATTGGCTTTATAGTCTGCAATGGATGTCAAAATCCATTTGCAAAAAGGTTTTTTTTAGATTTGTTGACATTTTGCTTCATATTTTATATTGTGGTAGATATCCACTTTTTCCATACATTCATATGTATATATATCGCACATATACTTCAATAGTGGCATAACTCAAAAAAACCAGTTTTGCAGAAAACGCGTTTTAAGTTTTCAATTTGCATACAACTCAATGGAGAAATGAAAAAAAAATTCTTCTCTCAGGAGGTGATGGTACATACAATACGAAATGCCGCATCTTTCTGCATTATTAACTCAAAAAACTCATTTTTTGAGTTATGCCACTATTGAAGTATATGTACGATATATATTATCAGCCTTATTTATAAAACTTAAAAAGTCTTTATAAAGATTTTTTAAAACAAATTTTCATACAAAATTTTTCTTAAAAAGCCTTTATAGAGCCTTTTTATGTTTTATAAATAAGTCTGTATATATACAGATGTACTATATATAAGTATATGAAGTTAATTTTTATGTTTTACGTTTATTTTTTGGATAGTTTTATCTAGGCGCACGGCAGTGCGCCAGGTCAAGTTCTGGCCAATGCACGCAGGGTGTATATTTACACGAAGCCATTCGAGCTGTTTTTACCCCCCTCATAACTTTGTTCCCCGCGACCGTAAACTTATGAAATTTAAATCATAATTAGAATAAATTCATATAACCTCATATGCGAAGTTTGAAAGTTTTACAATGAAAGCTTCCGGAGATATAGAGGTGGAAAAAGTGTATATTTTAAGACATACTCACTGACCACTGACACACTCATCAAATTGATGAAGCACTTCCGCTATAGCTAGAGAGCTAAAATTTGGAACACGAGAAGATCTAGGTGAGCAATGAACCAGAAAAATCTGAAAACTCGAAAAATTTAACCAGGAGGGCGGGGCTACGCCCATAAAAATTAAAATTTGCGCTATTGAGCTGAAATTCGATACAGAGCTAGCTAGGTCTAGGTGAGAAATAAAATACAAAAATCTGAAAAACCGGAAATTTAAGCCAGGAGGGCGGGGCTACGCCCATAAAGGTCAGAATTAAAAATGGTAATCTAAGGCGCTTCATAGAAGCTATTTTATTGAAATTCGGCATATATACTGCGGTAATTCAAGGCTATTAATTTTTTTATTAAAAAAGTGGGCGTTGACACGCCCATACAATTTAAACCTCATTTTAATGCCCTGCGGCTCAGCATATTTAGATATACTATTTATCTAGCTTTTATTATCCGTTTGTAACGAAAATAGACACGAATAATAAGCACCGACCGAAAAAATTTTGACTTTGGAAAAGTGGGCGGGGTTGCGCCCATAAAAATTAAAAGTTAAAAGTTGCGCTAAGGACCTCAAATTTGATATACAAGTAGGTCTAGGTGAGAAACCAACTAGAAAAATCTAAAAACCCGAAAATTTTAGTTAGAGGGGCGGGGCTGCGCCCATAAAACTTAAAAATTAAAATTTGCGCTAAGGAGCTGAAATTTGATATACAAGTAGGTCTAAGTGAGAAACAAACTAGAAAAAATTGAAAACCCAAAAAATTTTACCAGAATAGGCGGGGCCACGCTAATATTGTTTTGAACTAAATACTCAATATACAGCTTTTAATTCAAGCCAATTTAGTGAAATCTTGCATCAACTTAAAAATTGGGCGTGATCACTCCCATAAAGTGTTAGCCTTGTGTTTAATCTACATCGGTCTAGCATATTTTAGAAGAAAATTAGCATGAATTATAAGCGCTGCTCACAACAAAATTTTGAGTTAGGAATAGTGAGGAGAGGTAATGCTGATAAAATCTAAAGATATAATTCACGCTAGAGAGCTGACATTTTATACACTAGTAAGTGTAGCTGCGTAAGCCAATGGGCTTACGTGGTATGCGGGGCCACTACGTTAAAACTCCAATTCGCACTAGCGATCTTAAATTTGATACACAAATAAATCTAGATAAGAGATCACTAAGAAAAATCTGAAAACCCAGAAGTTGCTATCAGAGGGCGGAAACAAGCACTTCAAATTCAAAGTTAACATACGTTTTATTAAAACTTTTCATACACATTGCACTTATCCAAAAAAATTCCCTATTTTGAAAAGTAGCCGTGACTTCACCCATAAATCTTAGCTTTTTCGTTCAGGTACTTCGGCTTAGCAGTTTTTAATTCAATACTCAGGTATTTGTTATTAACTTTTTAATACCAAACTTTGCATGAACCATAAGCACTAGCAGATATAAAAGTCAGCGGGCCAGGCTCATGAAAATTTTACGTAATATTATACTATAGAGAGTTGACATTTTGGACACAAATAGTAATTGATTTACTCAATCGGAAAATCCAAAAATTAAAAGCACCAGCTACCCTATTGAAACTTTGCATACACATTGGGCATATCCTTTTAATTTAGGTACTTCGGCTAAGCAGACTTTATTTAACATGTAAATATATTGAGAAAATAGGCATTTTCATGCCCAGTAAAATTTACGCTGTATTTTACATGTTTCTTCCAGTCGCCTCTTACCAAATTGTATACACACTGGCGACCCGTTGTAATGACACAATGGTGCATATTTAAGGTCAACAATTCAACACCCATCACACTCTTACCCATTATTTTATGTAACTCTGCCATTTTCAACTGGCACAGTGATCATGAATAGAAATAAAATACACTAGAAATTTTAAGTTTAAAAATTTTTATTATAGAAATCTTTTCAAAAAGTAATCAGATCCTCACAAAAACATAAATGTGAAAAACGGCCAAGTTCCTATCCAAAATTTCGGCCATTAAAAGTTGTGTGATATAAATTTTGACCAAGTTCTTCTTTGCCACAATACCTAACACAGAAATATATTATGTATGATATAAATTTGTAATCGTAAGGGTGTCATATAATTTCTAGATAATCTGATAACTTGGCAATATTCATCTGTATGCAATATTCATCTGTAGTATAAATTTCGAATCAAAAAAATGATTTTTCCCCGTTTTATATCAATTTTTCTTATTCTGCTAACTCCCATGTATATTTCCAATATTTTTACAAAATTAGTAATTTATTGTAATTCTACCTCATATATGATTGCATTTGGCATGCTAAACACGAATCTGGTAAGGATTTTGATATCCTATGGCTAGTTTTTGAGATATGGTCACTCTTAATATATTATTACGGAGGGTTTCCGATAAAAAAAAATGGTAATGCATGTATAACTTTTAAAGTGTTAATCGAATAGAAACATTATGTATGGACCGATTATAGTTAATGACATAAGCTTTCGAAATTGATAACTTGTAGTGACTCTGTTACACTAGAGAGTGAGTTAGAGAGTGCTAAAGCTGACTACCTCGAAATGGAAGAGGCTTTCAGTCAGGCTTATGTTATTTGTTTGAAGGTATTTTAAGTTTTTTATTGTAGCTTTTCAATTCTTATGTCTAGTATTGAGTAAAAAATTTCACAAATTGATAAAAATATGTATATTAAAAAAAATCATATTTTCTTCCAACAAAATATGCCACATAACTGAGAAAATATTTGTTTTTTGACCGACTAAAATACGCTATCTCAAAAAAGTACGCAAACCAGTGCAAAATAAAATATTTTTTGCATATCTATAAATTAGTAAGTATATTCAAACCATATTGTTACGTTTTTCTCTCTATAAAAACGCTTTTCCGTAGATCCGAAGATTTGCAAATGAATACAAGAGCCGAGTGTAGTAATTAGGGTTAAGAATGATACAAGTTTTATTTACAAATACACTTATACTAAATTACTCAAGAGCTTATATAAACTAATACAACTTAAACTAATAAATTACACACAAATATTCACAACTGGTTACCACTGCGCCTTCCTCGCTGTAGTTTACGCACGTTTCTTAGCTGGCTGCGTAAGTAATCACGTGACACCTCTTTGTCTACTGCTCGTCACACACGGCACTCACTCTGCCGACACTTACAGTTGATACACCAATAAAGACTCACTGGCTTTACTTGCACCCTTTTACACGTCTATTCGCTGCGCTGTTCCCTTTATTCCAGTCGACACGATAGACTCCACAATAATCTCAATTCCACGACAGACTATTATTAATTCACAACTTAATTATCAACTGTCTAACGAGTTCTTAACTTCACTACTTTCTGATTAGCACTAACTATAACTGTTCGCGACTGACTTACAACTGCAACTAACTCACCATTGGATGCGTCACCTCTATTTATATTTCACAGAAATTCCACTAGAAGTTTCAAGCAATGTCTAGACGATCATTATCATCTTATATGCTGCCTAATTAAGTTCATGTGGTAGCTATGTACATACATGTGTATATGCGTACGTGTGTACATCATTAACTAAGCAACACACGGTGGTTGTTTATCTTTTGCTTTTCGTTTGAATTGGCATGTATGTATGTGTACAAATATGTGAATCTTCTTAATAAGCAGACGCTTTTTTTGTTGTTGTTGCTTTTGCTTGTTTAATCAAGCTAGGCATGCTTATTTAGTTGTTGGCTACTTTCTAGATTATTCTTTGCTTTGACCCTGTAGGAATATTTTCGCGTAGCATTTACATTAACCCTGTTGGAATATTTTTGTGTAATGCTGCTTAACATTGTTGACGGCTATTTTCGTAACACTGCCGCCCACTTAAGCCTATTCGTCCCGAATAGGCACATCATCGCCTTTCCTTTTCTGCGTTTTCTAAACGCCTTGTAGTTACGCTCGAGACGACTACCTCTTCCATATTTGTCGGCCTTAGTTCTGGCTCTGCATCGTTTCTCAACTGGAACTTGTATTGCCATACGCTGGAGATGACTACTTCGTTGACATTTGTGGCCCCTGGTACTGACTCTGCTTCCTGTTTCCAATACAGCTTGCCTTGCCTTGCACTGGCGATGACAAGTTCTTCCACATTTGCAGCCCATGGTACTGAATCTGTCTGGTATTTCTACTACAGCTTGCCTTGCCGTACGCTGTATATGACAACTCCTTCCACATTTATGGCCTTTGGCTCTGACTCTACCTTGTCCCTTGACTAGAGCTTGCCTTACCATTCTACATTTATGGCCCTTGGCTCTGACTCTACCTTGTACCTTAACTAGAGCTTGCCTTACCATTCCACATTTATGGCCTTTGGCTCCGACTCTTCCTTGTACCTTGACTAGAGCTTGCCTTACCACACGCTTTAGGCTCCGTATAGAAGTTGTCTTCTTCTTCCTGACTGCCTTTATGCTATGCGCTTTGTATGCTGCAGCAGTTTCTTTACCCTGAGCAAGCGAGACCATTTCAACCATAGCTTGTTCCGCTGTTTCACAGACCACCACATCTTCTACGTCACTAGCTTCATTTTCTTTGCTGGAAACTTCTTGCTCACGTCCAACTTGTTTACACTGTCCACTGCTAATTTCATCTTCTGCCTTCAGTCTTTGGTCAACGTTTTCCTCTTTGCCAGAAATGTCATTGAAGCCAGTATTATTTTCGTTAGATTTACTGACTTGGATTTCTACACCACCGGCCCGTCTGTTTGTGGCTTCAGGCATTTCTTGAATTTTCTCATTTCTGGCTCTAGGTGATTCTGGAACATTAGGCACAGTTTTCCATTTCCATTTGTCAAACACCTCATCCATCTGACCTAGAAGTTTCTCGTTGTTAGCTCTTAATGTTTCATGCAAATCACTCATCATAGTTCTAGAATACTCCTGAAGTCTCTCATCCATTTGGCGTAGAAGTTTGTCGTTGTTTGCCTTCATTTCATTCTTTGCTCTAGAAGTTTCTTGAAGCATTGTTTCCATTTTCTCATTGTTTGCCTCCATTTTACTCATCATAGCAGCAAACATTGCACCAATGTCTGTACTGGTTGCTGCTGCACGAGTACATACCTCAATTTCTTCTTTTCCATCGAACTCGTAGCTTTCTATATCGATGTTGCGCCGCTGGAACACTTCCAACAATCTTTTTTGTAGTTCGACCTTATTACCAGTTGTTGGCAAGTCCAGATTGTTCAACTCTTTCTTGAGTTGCTCCACCTTAAGCTCTTGAAATTTCATTCTTCCTCAAAAACCAATTACTACGTTTAACCTTTTCAAACGTATGTGGTTTTGTTCACGTTTAAGCTTTTCAAACGTGTGAGGTTCTCCTTTTCTTATTACTCTTGCTTTTCGCTTAACCCTTTTAAAACGTATCGCTTGTATTTGCAAATCCCACTTCTGACACCAAATGTTACGTTTTTCTCTCTATAAAAACGCTTTTCCGTAGATCCGAAGATTTGCAAATGAATACAAGAGCCGAGTGTAGTAATTAGGGTTAAGAATGATACAAGTTTTATTTACAAATACACTTATACTAAATTACTCAAGAGCTTATATAAACTAATACAACTTAAACTAATAAATTACACACAAATATTCACAACTGGTTACCACTGCGCCTTCCTCGCTGTAGTTTACGCACGTTTCTTAGCTGGCTGCGTAAGTAATCACGTGACACCTCTTTGTCTACTGCTCGTCACACACGGCACTCACTCTGCCGACACTTACAGTTGATACACCAATAAAGACTCACTGGCTTTACTTGCACCCTTTTACACGTCTATTCGCTGCGCTGTTCCCTTTATTCCAGTCGACACGATAGACTCCACAATAATCTCAATTCCACGACAGACTATTATTAATTCACAACTTAATTATCAACTGTCTAACGAGTTCTTAACTTCACTACTTTCTGATTAGCACTAACTATAACTGTTCGCGACTGACTTACAACTGCAACTAACTCACCATTGGATGCGTCACCTCTATTTATATTTCACAGAAATTCCACTAGAAGTTTCAAGCAATGTCTAGACGATCATTATCATCTTATATGCTGCCTAATTAAGTTCATGTGGTAGCTATGTACATACATGTGTATATGCGTACGTGTGTACATCATTAACTAAGCAACACACGGTGGTTGTTTATCTTTTGCTTTTCGTTTGAATTGGCATGTATGTATGTGTACAAATATGTGAATCTTCTTAATAAGCAGACGCTTTTTTTGTTGTTGTTGCTTTTGCTTGTTTAATCAAGCTAGGCATGCTTATTTAGTTGTTGGCTACTTTCTAGATTATTCTTTGCTTTGACCCTGTAGGAATATTTTCGCGTAGCATTTACATTAACCCTGTTGGAATATTTTTGTGTAATGCTGCTTAACATTGTTGACGGCTATTTTCGTAACAATATTATGGAAGGCACATCATTTATTTTTACAATATTAAGCGAATTAACTAGTTTTTTCGCTCTACTGAAAAGTTAGCTTTTTTGAGTTGACTTGTTTTGAATATAGGCTCTCGATATATACAATAGAGGTATGTATTTTTTTGATTCTGAATGTCCAGTTGATTTATCATTCCGTTTAGAAAAAAATACATATGAAAATTAAAATGTATTCCTTAATTGTGCAATTGTATCTGTATTAAGATTTTTGTTAGACTTTTAAAAGTGAATTTCACCAGCTTTCGCTCCTATTTTCGTGTCGTCATGTTCTACAACATGTGGATTGATTAAATATTTAAGAAATCAGCTGCCGATATTTGCCTAAACACTTCATATCGTATCTTTAGGTTACAAAGTCTAGCACAATATTGTTCAATATTTAGTATGCTGAAACGGATCAAAAGAAAAAGAATGATGCTGATATATATTACATTTTCGTCAAAAGTGGATGAAAAATTATGACTTTAAAATAGAATAAAGAAATATCGAAATTTCGTTAGCAAGCTATCGAAGAAGTGGATGAAAGCGCATCAAACAATGAAGGTGTTCGAGTATACTTATAAGTGTTGGTTGGATGATATTTTTCTATTTCCCGGTAAAGCCTCGTGAATTTTTTTAGATGAAGACACTGTGGGCGGATCCTCAAAATAGAAATACGGCCGATCTTTCAAACTGTGTTTAGAAGGGGGCAAGGATCAAAACAATCAAAATTGAAATCTCTTGTGAACACTTACTCCCCAGAAGAGTTAACATTTGCTACTGCAAGTAGTTTTTATAAAGCAGGAAAACAAGTTGTTGCCGACGTTATTAGATCCATAGATATAAAATGCCAGATGATAATTATTAAAAAAAAAATACGAAACATCTAAATTAACATAAGCTTATATTTTTTGTATTTGTTTATTATTTCTTATTTTTTGTGTTTGCAGTGAATATTTACATATTTTGACTACACAAAACACAGAAATAAATTTATAGTAACGTCAGTGATTATGAACTGATTTAACACGTCTTATGTCAGTTACTTGTTATATGAAAAATGACACACCCACTCAATAGAATTCGCCCATTTTTGGCGTGAGATCGTGATATGCTAAGTCATTTGTTTATACAAATTGTTATGCTTATAGGTACTTCTAAAAGAGAGTTACGACTTTTATTCGCGCTAAATTTGTCATTGGGACCACTGTGCGATGGAAAGTATTTTCAAATCCATATACTTCTGTGCAAATATGTATCTCAGTTTTTCGCTTGGATCGCGTAATAAAATTTAATTCATAACAAATTATTTAAGAGTTATCCAAATGACCATATTTAAGACTTATAGACATAAGACATTTTTTTTAAGTTGGGAACATAGCCTGCGAAAGTGTTTTCCAATCTTTAAAATCATGGTAACTCACCTCAATACAATCATATTTTTTTTTTGGATTAGATGTAGAGTTGAATAATTGGCTTTATCGTGATTCGAGTATTTCGACTTCTCTTACAATAATTTGGTTCTATATTAAGAACACTGTATTTATTTTTTTGTAGAAAGAATCCTAATGATTTTTTCGTGAATTTACATTATACATATGTAAGTATATACAAGTATGTATGCAGATTTTTTATACGAAAATCTAGTTTTGTTGAGATATATTCAATGGATCACGAGCTGCTGGATAATTTCCAAATAAATAACAAAGCTTATTGGTATGTGTTGTTTTGATTTTTATATTATTAAATGATACATATTTGGTTCAAATGTAATAGAGCTATGTATATAAAATGCAGATCTTACCTTATAAAATAATGAAAAGGGATTATAATTATTGCTATCCAATTTTTAGCTAGAGCCGTTGAAAAAAGACTTCCCAAAAAACTTAGTTAACTTAGTTTTATCCCAATAAATGATCATGATAGGTCCAGTTAGGGCATAATTATGTACTGGGAAGATGTGCTATTTTTCTAAACAAAAATTTTTGTATAAAATTTTTCCGAAAAACGCCGTACTTAAAAGTTATGGTGCCAAAAGTGCTTATAGTGAAGATAAGTTATTTTTTTGATGAAAAGTGCAATGAGCACGGCCGGTATTCACGCTATTAGTGCAATTTTTACACACGTGATTGTTTTTGGCCAGTAAAACAAATAATATCGGCAATTTGGGTGATTTAATGTGCATTCAAATATTTTAGATGTGGGTGATCTCTGTTAAAGTCCTGTCTAATTAATTTATTTTCAATTATTTTCAAAAGAGAAAAATATTTATAAAATAAAAAATGGAAAATAGTTAACTATCGCTAATATTGAAAATAAAATCTTTGAATCAAGTTGATTATTGCAAAAATTGCAATAGACCAAAAAATAAATATTTTTCTTTTACAAAACAAATACATATGTATGTATGTAATATATTTACTTCATAATACGAATACATATTAGTCCTAGTTTACACTATGCAAGTCTTATTGCTAAGCTAATTAGTTTGTTAGGAGAGAGAGAGAGAAATGGGGGAACAGAAACGTTTCTCATCTCTTGGCACCGACTGCAAATAGTTAAGTAGTTACCGCAATGATAAAGTTTTCTGAATCGAAATTTAACTGGAGAATATATGGTGACAGTATGTGTGTTCTTCAAAATTAGGATATTGGGAGTAGAAGACACGAAGACATTTGACAAATTAAACATAAAAAACATTAATATTAATTTTAATTGTTGGGTAGCAAGCAATTTTATTCAACGTTCGGAACCTAATAGCTTTAATCTTACATCATTGCTTTTTAATTTTAGCTTGTTACGAAATTATAGTTGTAGCCGTTTTAAATCCTTTGTCATTGTCCAGCTTTCGCCTAGCCGAGGTCTCCTCATTTTGGGGATGATATCTTACCGGACATTACCCACCTTAGAGGTAGTGACTGGGACTTCGTGGACTACGTCAACGATACTGAATTCCTATAAAGGTGGGGTTCGTTTGTTAATGACATGAGCGTAATGGCTCCTCTTTTCAACCTAACCTTACTTTTGAGGGAAAAATTAAATTTTCTTTTTAGATTAAGTTGTGTCTAAATTGAAAACTTTAAAGTGTAAACTCGTTTTCTGACAAACTATTTTTTTGAGTTATGGCGTTGTTTGAGTAAATGAGCGATATGTATTAATATTCAAAACAAACGAAAGCTTCCATAACCAATGTAACATGTATGCAACCGTTTGTAAGAAGTTTTTGTGAGACAGCCCAACTATCCAATATATAATTGGCAAAAGAGTAACCGGTTCTTAAATTATACTCGTAAGCTGCATATGTATTCGTAATTTGGTTTTTTAACTCAATAATTGAACACCCTATTTTCGTAGTATTAAAACTGCAGCCCTGAAGTTTTCGTTTTTTGCGGCCTGTATTGATTATATATTATATGACGCAATATTGCAGCTCTGATATATTCAAGATATCGGAAAACTGACAACGAATTTGGAAAGAGGACACATTATTATTATATAATCAATCAATAACTCAATTTGTTTTTAAATGTTCCATACATCAAACCAGAAACCAACCGACGATATGTATGTACAAAAAATTTTAAGATATTTGTAAAATAAAGAGTGGTAAGCTTAATAATGTTTTGCTAAGAACATTATTAATTTAAATTATTTTTCTTGTAGAAAAAGAAAGCGATCATGAATATGAATGTGTTGAGAAGACTGTTGTTGCAGTGTCTGTGTCAAAATATTCGAAAACGTTTTGCGTAAGCAAGTTGCAAAGTCTGTACCTACCACAACTAATAAAAATTAATGAAAAACTCATGCCGATTTTCCTGACGATTTTCGAAATTAATACGCCGATTATTTTTCAAAAAAGTGCAGATTTTTTAACAACTCTTCTGGCAGCCCTGGCCCTGAAGTGTTTGTTATTTTTTTGCATTCTGTATTTTAATAAATACATAAAAAATTTATGAACAATTTATTATTTTAGGAAAGAATTAACAAGAAAATGGATTTATATGACGATATAGACACTAAACCGAAAACTTCACAAATAGATGGGTGGTCATCGGGTATAAAAATGCTTCAAACACAATTGGCCATAAAAAAAGCACAGCTCCCCAAAGCCAAGGAACCAAGCAAGAAACCGGTATACTGTACATATTTGTTTTTAAAAAACATTTAACATATACATTTTACAGTTAATGACCCCTGTAGTCAATCTAAAATCGAAAAAGTTGCAAGCCTCTGAGGAAATGCTTTCGCCGAAATACGATAACAAACGGATCATATCAACGCAACCGCTAGTGCCATCGTTGGAAAATGTAAAAACGGATGATTGGGATTGTGTCGATGAATACGATCCTATGTGGCCTAATGAGTATGAAAAATTAAAAGATAAACAAAACAGCCATAAAGAAAAGGTTAGAGATGAAAGAGAACGTGACCGGGGACGTGATAAAGAACGGGATCGTGGAGAGCGGAAACGCGGCCGTAACCGAAATGGTCGCAATAACGACTCTCCTCCAGTTAAGTTTAGCGGTTTCGGTCAACGTATAACAGAAGAAGATCGCTATAGCCCTCCAGCTGCAGGATCCGTTACTAATAAGGGAGGCGGAGTAGCTATAGCTCCACCTCCCTCGTTGCAGGAAATTTCCATTGCCAATGAAGGAGATCCATCTTCAAATGTTACTATACCCTATTCTGCTAGTTCTGTAGCTGCAAAAATTATGGCAAAATTTGGTTATAAGGATGGTCAAGGTTTGGGCAAGCAGGAACAGGGTATGTCCATGGCTTTGCAAGTGGAAAAGACATCTAAGCGCGGCGGTCGCATTATACATGAACGCGATGTATTCTTGCCACCGCCAGTAGCTGCTTCAGCTTCTACAGCAGTTGCCTCTAATCCAATTGCTAACATGGGTCCCCCCACTCCTCCAGCTGCAACTTGTAATGCAGATGCGGCAGAGTCTGAGCCTAGCATTACGGAAATAATGAAGGCTCCTAGTAAAGTGGTTTTACTAAGAGTAAGACTAACGTTATTTTGTTAAGCAATATTTAATTGCTACTGTATTTGCAGAACATGGTGGGCCCTGGTGATGTTGATGAAGAATTAGAACCTGAAGTCAAAGATGAATGTAATACCAAATATGGAGATGTTGCCAATGTTTTAATACATGAATCGTTTGGCACAGCTCCAGAAGATGCTGTAAAAATATTTGTGGAATTCAAACGCATTGAAAGTGCTATTAAAGGTAAGTGCTATTCAATTTTAACAATTATGCATAATCAAAAGAAAATATTTTATTAAAGCTGTTGTGGATTTAAACGGACGCTTTTTCGGTGGACGCCAAGTGCGAGCTGGATTTTACAACTATGATAAATTTAAAAGTTTAGAATTGCATTAAAATAACTTTTAATAAAATTCAATGCATCAATATTAATTCTTTTTATTAGTAATATTACGTTATGGAATGTAGAATGTCTATCTTAAACTATATTATTCCTTTAGTATTGACATTTGAGGATCATTTATTCGTTGGCTTGCATCACATGTGAATGATATGGTAATAGCAAATCTAAAGAAACAAACATAATCCATAGGTATCTAATACTTTTTTAATAAAGAAAACTTACCTTGATCCCTCTGTTACTTTTTCAACATAGTGCCTATTTTCATGTCCAGAACTAAATGCACTCACTCGGCCATTTTTAGGTTCTATAGCTGAAGTCCGATTTTTGTTCATGTCATCAATAAAAACAAATCTTCCACCTTTAAAATCTTTATTAAAAGTGCTTAAATAAAGCAATGAAGTATAATGGAATGAAGGATACGTTTCCTGTGTTTAAAGAAATTTAATATTAATTCATATAAATTTTTTAATCTGTTGTTGCCTACCTTATCTACGTGGTCGTGCCAATATTCGTCATGCATATTCTTGGCCGTCACATTTGTAAGCCAAGAAAAAAATGTAGGTGAGGTCAAATATAAATTTGACGCCTCGATACCAAATTGTTCAGCTATTGCCAATTTGATTTTATCTTTAACCATCTACATAGATACATATATTTATTTTGAATTATTAAAGAACTTTGTTTTTAATTTAGTTTATAACTATTAGTGCTTACATTATAAATAGTTAATTGGTTTGGTTTAAGTAGGTTTTTCGCTTTTGGCATTTTATAAAAGTTTATGTATTTCTCGCCATATGATAAGGCACCTGTGTGTATATCTAATATAGATGCTCCTCCCGAGGATCCTGCCAAATTAATTATGCTTCGCGCCATGTCTAAAAGAATTTCATATTCCTTAACATCTATCAAACTATCCGCTACAAATCTTCCACATTTCTTGGGTACGCACTGTGGAAACTTTTCCATTTCCTTCTCAAATTGTTCGGAACACTTGAATTTTTGTACGCGCAGTGGTACATTTTCGCGCACTGAGGCAAACATAGACTCCTGAGTTTGTTCGCTGGAATAAAAGTAGACTATTATAATAACCGATATTACAACTACGGTGCGTGTCCAAAGTCGATGAGTAAAGGAGCTGGTTGCATATTGTAGTTCATGGGTAGCATTAACACTAAATTATTAAATGTTCTGTTATTTATAGAGGCACAAGTTTTTTAATACTTTTAACTACATACAATTTGTTTAGCCTATCGAATTTTTCTTCTTCCTTAGCACCTTTAAGTTTTTCATGGTTCTGAAGAACTGACTTTCGTTTTTTTAAATTTGTTGCACTACTCATTTCTCGTTAAAATTTACCAAAAGTAATAGGCTTGTAATTAAAATATTACAAACATACAATAGTAATAATGTATACATATGCCGAATACACATTTGGCACACTTGTGCCCAAAAAGAGTGTAACCACTAATTTCTAATGAAAAACTTTTTATTCAGACATGTGTTTATTGATTTAAAGTCTTCAATCATGTTGGTTTCTATAGAATTGTCTATAAGATATGTATGAAACTGTTTAACTTAATAAATACGTGTTTGAATCAGTTCTTCATTAGTAATTAGTAGTTGCGCTTTTTGAGCAAATATGTGTCACATTTGGCACTACATACATACATATTGCACACTCAGTTCAATAGTGTCATAACTCAAAAAATTCGTTTTTTGAGTTAATAATACAGCATAATAATGTATTTGGTGTTTTATCTTGCGTAAAAATTTCATATAAATAGCTTGTACTATCACCTCCTCCATTGAGTTGTATGTAAATTGAACACTTCAACGTGTTTTCTGCAAAACTAGTTATATTTTTGAGTTATGGCACTATTGAATAGAATGTGCGATAGGTATACTTTGTGACAAGGCGATTTCATACCAGGTGGCAAGGCGAATTGATATAAATGATGATGTGAATTCGCCTTGGCCATAATTTACGTTTCGTTACGCTCCCGCATTCAGTTACACACGAATCGAAGGAAGAAGAGGAGAATATGTTCAAACCAGGTGATTTTGTACTAGATTAAAGAAAAAATGTTGCAGTGTTCATTAGTCAAGTGAAAAATCGTTGAAGTCGAAATACGACACTCGAGTCTTATTTATTTATTAATTTGAATAAAGCTTACTACGCATATTTTTCTTTCGTGATTTTCAAATATATTATTTGTGAACTCTCAAATAGTTATTGAAAGTCTTTGTATAAGGTAAGAGGGTTGTGACTGTTCAAAATATGTGGCTGAAGTCTACTAATGATTTGGCTAAGCAAAAATTAAATATATAGACAATGCTTCACCACCAGCAAATAAATTTCAATTATATTTTATTTACATACAATATTGTTAGCCTTATAACCATATACGGCCTTCATTTTCGGTTACTCAATTGAATTTAAATAAATAAAATAAATTAGTACCACAATTTACAAAACCGCAAGAAATCGAAGAACGGAACTCTCAAATATTGAATATGGCGGCTAAAACATCGGAATTTTCTGATTTTTCCGTTTGAGAAACTTGGATCATATAAATACAAAAAATAGTTCTTTAATTATTATTTTTTTTTATTTGGATACTGACATGTCTTGGCGTACCCAATACTAGAAACTCTTAACTGTGGAAATTATTAAAAATATTATATACACTAGTATATCCCAGGCAGTATAACGTTGTAATGGCAGTCAGAAAAACCTAAACCCACATCTAGTATATATGTATATACATTTTTTGTATAGTTTATATTATACAAAAAATGTTTCGATTATATTTTTCGTTGACGCAATTAAAATTTTACGAAAACCTATTAAATGTATATATACATACATATGCATACATATATTTTTTCAAATTCAAAAAATAGTGCAATTTTGTTCTCAAACTCTTTATTTGCTACAATATGAAAGACACAGTTTTAATAGGATTTTTTAAAATTTTAGGGTAATTGTTTCTGATGTTATTCCGTTATAAATAAATGTATTGTCAACGGGCTTGAACTGATTTGTTAAAATTTTTACCACTTCTTGGGCAGCACAACCAGCTAGAATGTAAAAAAAATTTTATATTGTATTTAAAATTTATATACATATGACTGTTTCAACAAAAAAAAAAATCTATGTGCAAATGTAGTAAATACAAGCAAATTCTTACCAATAAATGCTGAAATTGTATGAACTTCACCTCCACCATAATGACAAACCTCATGAACCATATCATTTGACAAAGTTGCTTGCGTAAGTCCCCATTCAGTGAGCATTTTGCATGCCACACTTTTTAAACGGGCCGTATCATTTTCAACATAACAATCTCCGGGAATGTTCCCGCATTCGGTTAGAAATCGTTCATACGCTCGGAGAGCAATATAGTGTTCTGTGAGAGTGCCCTGAACATCTATGTCACCAATTACACTAAGAAAGCGGTTGTTTTTCTCATACTCGTCAGAAATTTTTGAACCCCTTACAACAGTAAGACCAGCAGCCTCTTTGCAAAACAAACGGACCGTTTTTTCGGAAATGCTTTCCAAAGGTAAACTTAACTCTTTCACAATAGCCTGAGATCTTCGATAAACATTGTCTGCATCTTGCATAGCCTGTTGCCGATATATGTTCTGCAGATTTATGTAGGATTCAGTATCGGCGGTCATGTCTGGCAAAATTCCAGGTAATGGCAAAAGGCCATTGTTATCGTTCTCAATAAAGTCTTGCAAAGCTTTAGCCATTATCCAGAAATGTTTACTCTATAAAAGGTATTTAAAGATATAGGAATGTACATACATATTTTTAAAATTACTATAAAATTGCACACACTTGTTTGTTAAGATTCTGACACGCTTCATCTTCGAATATTGTTTTAAGATTCGTGGGTATGCTACCTCCGGTGAAGGTTGTGTTCACAGCTTTTATGGCTTCCTCAAAATTTTCTTCGTCGTTTTTCATATCTAAAAAAATTATTGTAATTATATCAATTTTTTTTTATAAATCTAAATAACCTTTTCTAATGATATCTCTCAATTGAGATTTTTCTTTGTAGCTGGTAGGTACTTTTCCGTCGTTTTCTGTTTGCCATCGTTGGAAATATTTATTAAGAACCATTAACCAAGGAACTTTGTTCGTTACATTTGTCGTCTATTCACATATTAATAAATTTATAAACAAAAGTAGATAAATTTAATTTAATGAATATTTTTTATACCTCAAAATGTTTCCGTAATGTCGGAAAGGGCTGATGCAACCTTAAATCATATTTGGGATTGTCAGGGTGAGACTCAATTACACAATGTTCTTTGATTTGAAGTCGAATGGAGCCAAAAAATCCTAATGATCTGCAGTATATTAAAGGCACATTCGAATCCCATAAACAGCTAGATAGTTGTAAAAGGGAATTCACATTTAGATTTGATGCAACCACAATATCAAAATTGTCAAAAAATTCTGGACGATTTTTTAGTATGTAATCCACGCTCTCTTCCACACAGTCACCATTCACATCGCTATTTAATTCCTGCAGCAATTGCATGCACGATGAAGCACGAGATTGCCCTACATTGGTCGCTTCTAAAAAAAAGCTGCAACCAAAATAATCATTTATTTGGAATGAATTTAAGAAACAAAATTACTTAATTCCTAAATCTTCTTCGGTAACCACATTTCCATCGACGATTGTAAAGCTTCCTATGCCAGGAAGTACCAAACCTTTAAGTATCTCGCATCCTAAGCCAGTGGCGTTGACTACACATATTCTGGCACTCTCTAAAAGACTTTGTCCATGCTCTCCCCACAATCTAAAAGCAAATTGGTAAATGGTTATGTATGTATGTACATTTCTAACATGCTTATGTCTCTAAAATACCGAATTTGACGATCGTATTTTTTATTTTTATCTGATTGTTCTGGAGATTTTGGTGCCGGTGAATACATGTTCTCGTTTTGAACAATTAAATTGTTTTACACAAACTTTTTTTTTAATTAAAACACAATAAAGAGTTTTGTAAATAAATACTACAATCATAAACCATTAGAAAACGGTGAACAGCATTACGGCAACGGCAGCTTGCAGCTGTGGTGAAAAAACATATGAAGATATCGCTCATTTACTAACATAGTGTCCAGCGTTGTCAACTTTGAAACTTCAAAACGCACCAAAATGGAGAAAAAAAAACGCGTAATTTACAAAAAAACGCACCAATCTTAGAATTTCTTTTTAAAGTTTAAAATCTTTATTGAAATAATTTTGCATAAAAGTACATAATTTTTTGTGTTAAAAATTTAACACTAAAAAAGGATTTTACAGTTCAGGGTTAAAAAAAATAAAACCTAAAAAAATTTGGCAAAAAAATTATTCATTTGTATTACATAGATAATAATTTTTTTTTAATTTCATAAATTCTTTACAAAACTTTTTAAAGAGCTCCACGATTAATAGAAAGGATTCAAAACTAATAAAAGTTCTTTATTTATCATTTTATTCAAATATTTTAAAATTTTTTTTATCAGAAGTTTAATAATCCATATTAAAAATATAACAATAAAAACAAAAAGCCTTTTACAATATATGTACATAACTAAAAAACAACAAAAAAAAACTAAACAAATTCGTACATACATAGTGTACATATGAAAGTGGTCTAGGTCACACCATTTTTGATTCAATATAGTACGTTTTGATCAGACTAGTACAACTCTAAATTAAACTCTTGCATAACAAAAAAATTATTTTTGGATTGTTTCCAATGTAATAAATATCTCGACCAAAGATATATAACACTTATACAACTTTCATAATTAAGGGCACATACATATCTTTACATTCATTTGTACAAAATTATACATTTTTGTATATTAATTTTATAAATTTGGTTTAAAACCTTTTAAAAACAGACCAAAAATTAATTATTCCAAATAAATAAAGCTAATATTTTCATGATTATTGTTATCATTGGGCCATAAAACAGATTTCATTTCAAATTGTGATATTTTGTAAACATCAGGAAACTGATGTTGGTAAGTTTCACAAGAATTTTCCGGTTTTAACCCATTGTTGTGTTAAATTTGCGTTGGTGCCACCAAAAATTTAAAAACGCACCGAAATTAAAAAAAAGCGCACCACGCACCAACTAAGGAATTTTTCGCACAAAAAATTTCAAAAAGCACCCAAAATGGTGCGAAACGTACCAAATTGACAACACTGATAGTGTCATAACTCAAAAAAGCTAGTTTGACAGAAAACGAGTTTGAAATTTTCAGTCTATACCAGTGTCCCGCAAAATAAAATATGTTTGTATTGGTGAGAAAACTTAGAGTAAAATAAACATGCACTTGAAGAAAAGTTTTGTAATATAAAATACATGATGTGGTTATTAGTTGTTCGAAAGTTTTTTTTTTTAAATAAGCAATTTAATAAAAACTTTAGTAAAAAGTAAAAACTTAATAACCATTCAATAATTTAGTGTATTACCGGTGTTGCCAGTGTCTCATTTCACTAATTTGAAATCTCCAAAGGCAAACTTGATATTATTACGGTCAGAAGAAACACAAAATTTTTTTATATAAAGAAATGCATCTTTTGTTGTAATGTAATGGTGGATAAAAAGATGGGTTTTGTAGGACGGTTTCTTCAAATAATTTATATGTATTTGATTTTTCGATAAGTTTGAATGCCCAGCATATCAATCAAGAAATAATAAGAAAGAAATAAACGAAGGCACTGATGTAAACGACATAACTCGGTTAATTATTTGTATAAGAACTCTCAATAAAATTTTGACGTACATAAAGAATTTTTTCCCTATATGGCTTATACAACAATGCAAAATGAAAGCATATTTTCGATAAAAAAAGAGGGTTTCGTAGGAAGTTTGCTAAAAATAATTTAAATATATTTGTTTTTCATTGCAATATTCAACAATATTCTGAAAATAAAAATTTTAGTAAATTTTCATCACACATAATTTATTATTGTTGGGAAGAGTTTGTCTCTGGCAACACTGATTTTTAACAGTATGCGATGTACACGACCTGCCTGCTTGAATGTTTTAGCTAGACTGATTAATGTTGTTTATTTCTCAACAATGCGTGTGTACACATACGTAATAAAAGAGAATAAGAAAAGGCGCGGCGCCCTTATTTTGCCTACCACTGCTCTAAAGGCACATCAACATTAAAAAAAAGGACCTAAAAGCGTAATTTTGTTATCTAAATAGCGTAAAAAGCACTTTCGTGAAAAACGACTGAAAATCCATAACGTGAATTAATGTGAAGTTTAATAATGTTTAAAATTTTCTTAGCTATTCTCCATTTAATGAAATATATGAGACAAAAAATGTATGCTTTACACTGAAAAAATAAATACGCCGAGTAGTTATTAAAATAATTTTAAGAAATACACAAACTCTTACACCTAATTCACACGAAGACTTTTATGAAATCTATTTTTCGACGTCACTTTTTGTTTGTTAGCGAACGGTGTAGAGAAGAAAGAGGGGTAGAAAAAATGACTCGATTTCTGTTTTCCATGGTTTTTTTCATATTTCTCATTACATTGCTCTTGTTGTTATTGTTGTTACGTTTTAATGTTACTCTTCTATCTTATTGTATTTTTTATTCTTGCTCTTCTAACTTATTGGCTATATGGGTGAAGAGAAGTAATATTAGACGTCCAAAAAAAACATCGTATGAATGCAAGGAATTTTTGGTAGCAACTTCAAAAGAGAATTTAAAAAAATAGACGTCCTAAATTTCACCGTGTGAACTAGCACTTAAAAGCACTAATTAGTGCTTTTTCTTATTTTGGCACTAACGCTCAAAATTTGGCGTTTTGAGTCTTCAAAAAGCACTAAAAATAGTGCCTAAAGCACCAAGTTGGCATCGCTGTTGCGGGTTACTGATCTATACGCAACTTAATGGAAAGAGAAATTTTGATTTTGCTTTCAAGAGTTGTGTAACCAAGATATTTGTATACAATTTTTACATAACATATGAATAGTGCGTTGCTGGAATCGTTTGCCCCACGAGCTTCGAGTTTTTTCCCACTCTAATAATGTTTTTCGCCTCAAACTTTTGGAGTATTTTTCTGCTCTGGGTGATTGAGCTTAGATGCATATAAGTATGTAAAGATGTTTTCTTATTCATTTTCGTATACTTATTATATATTTTATTCCTAATCAGCCCTCTTGGCCATTTCAATCTACCTGATTGTGTTTTTTAAAGAATAATAAATTTTTACTACTAATTGGGACCAACTTACTATTGTATTGTTACGTTTTTCTCTCTATAAAAACGCTTTTCCGTAGATCCGAAGACTTGCAAATGAATACAAGAGCCGAGTGCAGTAATTAGGGTTAAGAATGATACAAGTTTTATTTACAAATACACTTATACTAAATTAATCAAGAGCTTAAATACCTAATACAACTTAAACTACTGAATTACACACAAATATTCACAACTGGTTACCACTGCGCTTTCCTCGCTGTAGTTTGCGCACGTTTCTTAGCTGGCTGCGCAAGTCTGCTACTCGTCACTTACGAGACTCACTCTGCCGTTACTCACAGTTGATACACCAATACTTCTTTGTCTGCTGCTTGTCATACACGGCACTCACTCTGCCGACACTCACAGTTGATACACCAATAAAGACTCACTGGCTTTACTTACACCCTTATACACGTCTATTCGCTGCGCTGTTCCCTTTACTCCAGTCGACACGATAGACTCCACAATAATCTCAATTCCACGACAGACTATTATTAATTCACAACTTAATTATCAACTGACTTGTTTACTTGCAACTGAGTGACTTGTTCGCGACTGACTTGTTCGTAACTGACTCACAACTGCAACTAACTTACTCATTGGCTGCGTCACCGCTTTTTATACTCCACACAAATACCACCAGAAGTTTCAAGCAATGTCTAGACGATCATTATCATCTTATATGCTGCTTAATTAAGTTCATGTGGTAACTATGTACATACATGTGTATATGCGTACGTGTGTACATCATTAACTAAGCAACACACTGTGGTTGTTTATCTTTTACTTTTTCATTTGAATTAGCATGTATGTATGTGTGTAAATATGTGAATCTTCTTAATAAGCAGACGCTTTTTGTTGTTGCTTTTGCTTGTTTACGTGTTACGCACGCTTATTTAGTTGTTGGCTACTATTCTAGACTATTCTTTGCTTTGACCCTGTAGGAATATTTTCGCGTAGCACTTACATTAACCTTGTTGGAATATTTTTGTGTAATGCTGCTTAAACCTGTCGACTGCTATTTTCGTAACAGTATTTTGCTAACATTTGTTTTTACTTAATTTTTCTATGGATTTTCATTGCTGGGGAGCCAAACTAACTACTGTGATTGTACTTTATTTACTTATAAGTATTTACAGTTAAGTATAAGCATTTGTGCAAATTAGTATTAAGAACTTAGGATTTTTGGTTACTATGTAATACATATTTATATTTTTGGCCTTGATGGCTTTGTATTACTTTGATGATATGAATAAATTATATTAAATTAAATATGAGGATTAATTATTATTTATCACCTCAAAAATTTCACTTTATGAGTTACCTTTTTGTTTGTTTTTTTATTTACCAAAGGTAAATCAATAATTGTACACAACAATCATATCTCACATTCCGTTTCATTAGAATTTACGTTAAATAGCTGATGTTAATAACAATCTCTACCCAAGTAGAATACTAGGGTGCTGATGAAGTGCGCTGCTGCACAGAAAAATATCGGTATTTCCCCCAGCTTAAAAGTCTAATTTAATTTTTCTTCTCTTCTTTAGAAACTCACATTAATTAATAAAAATATTTCATTCAATAAAAGAATTGAAATCACTGAACTTAAGCCTGACTAAAAATTATTTCTGATTAAAAAGTTTCACTTTTCGTCCTTGGTGATGTTCCAATTCCTGGCATCTCATTGGACAAAAAGTTGCCTTGGTTGCACTGAATTGGACTCCTCCGTTCTTGCTTATTTCATATTTATAACTAATATATTTCTTCATTTCCAACAATAATTTACTTTTTCTCTCTCGTGCCCTGGAGGTGATGAAATCAGTACTACATATCTATGCATGTATCATATGATTGTAGCCTTAAAGGGGACAAATAAACATGTCAGTCAACATTTCTAGTTGGACTTCGTATTGCAATATAAAGTTTTTGATATTCATCAACCATTGCACGCCCACAACTATGTGATTGATGAGTTCATTTTATGAGCTCCAGGGCACCTTAACTTGTCAGTACATCTTAACTCCTCTAATCAGGCAACATACATAAGTATACATATTTAGAACCCAACTAAGCTGAAGAGTTCTTTTATAGTCTTGACCTTAATATAATTGGCTTTGCTACACTATACTAGAGCTGCAAAACTATCGATAGTGGCTCCATTCGATAGTTTCGATAGTATTTTTTGATGCCATCGATACTATCGATAGTTTTTGATTCCTAGAAACTTATCAATTGTGTATTTTTCTAATATAAAATCTTGAATTTTTTAATCATTCCATAAAGTAAAAAGAAACTTGATTTTTTTAAAACTTTTAGTTCCAATGTTTTTAATACACATATTCAACAAACATATATTCACAGTTCTATAAAAAATAAACGAAAAAGCAAACAGATAGATGGATGGATCAGTAAAAAATAAATTAAAAAGGAATAAAATAAAAAAATCTTTCATCATTATTTAAACTATTGCAGTTAGATAAAAAGTATTGGTTTAACAGAAGGAGAAGCAAACTATTTAGCGTCACCTGTTATTTAAAAGTAAAGAGCGGAGATAGTAGCCGTCAAATTTCTTCATGTATCAAAGCCGTTGGTATATAATAATTGTATTTTTATGCAATTTGCATCTAGTAGATAAAAACTGACATCTTATGTTGAAACAAATCAAAACTAATTAATTTATTTTCACATTTATATACATATGTAATGATAACCATTATTATAAAGGTTTACAGGAGGCGAAATTTGAATGTTGCATTTTTTATTACACAGTCGCCATCATTCCGTTTTATTGACTTTGATTTTTTCTCTTTTAGTAGCGTGTTCTTGTCGATAGTATCACTATCGAAAAAAATATCGATAGTCTACTTAATATAAAACTATCGATAGTACCATCGATAGTTTTGCAGCTCTACCCTATACCAGCTCCATAAAGAATAACTTATTTATATGCAACATATTTCTAAAATAAAAAGCCAAAAGTACAATATTATGGTCACACAACAAAATCTATTTTTATTATTAGTTTCAATATAAATTTTACCATTTAATATTTAAAGCAGTATTCATTTTTTCGACTGCATGATAATTCGTATGCAATAAACTATTAGCCTTGTCCGAATGTTGTCCATCGAAAAAATAATTATATACTTCTTTTACACACAAGTTATTTGGATTCGATTGTGGAAGTCGTTTGTAAAGCTGCTCCAACTGTACAGTTAAGTCGCGAATGTGTTGTCCATTAGGCGGACGAATTTGTGCCCCACCATTAATACATCCTGCGACACAAAACACATAAAAAGAAATTTTATTTACAAAAATATTACCAAATAAATATATATGTACATATATACCAGAGGGACATGCCATAACTTCTACGAAGTGATATTGGACTTTGCCACGTTTAAGTTTTTGCACCAGATTTTGTATGTTGCGGAAACCATTAGCGATAGCAAATTTTAACACACACTTTCCATCAATTTCTAAAGCAGCTTCTCGAAAATCAGGATTTCTAAAAGAATTATATGTTGTACATAAGTTTTTCCGTTACAGTAATATTGAATTTTAAGCCGAAGAAAATAAAAAACTAATATACAAATAATATAAGTTGACGTACCGCACATTTTTATATTGTACCGCTACCAAATCCTGATTGAACAGTTCTTTCGCTGCATACTTGAAAATGTGCTCGGAGTATCCACCTGATGTACTATTTTCATGTGCAAACACGTTGGTATTTTTAAACTCACTTTCTCTTTCACCCCAAGGCCAATCAAAAAAAGAACCAGGGAAAGATTTTAGTGATTCGTCATTCAGCATATGTTCAACCTCAACTAAAATATTTGTTTAATATTTTTTTATTAACCTACACTAGACTCACTTGAAGTTATAACACAATCTACATCACGGGAATTTAATGCTTCATCGTAGAAATCCTCTCTTGAAGCTTCCAATTTTTTGTCATAGCAAGGCATAATTGTAATATGATAAATTTTTTCTGAAGAAATATTTAACTTTTGTGCCAACATCCGTTTAACCAAAACACCCATAATTTGTTGTGGCGACCGAGTTGTAGCAATGTAGGGCAATATAAAGTTGCCATGTGTTTTCTCTGCATAACAAACCCATCCAGGACATGATGAAGATAGCATAGGGAATGGCTTACTTGGATCGTTGTCACGAAAACGCTCTATAAATTCATTACGACATTCCAATAAAGCTAAATCGTCGGCAACTTTTGTAGTTAAAACAAAATCAGCTCCTAACTGTCTCAGATAACCACTCAAGTGTTTCGCAGCATCTTCAACGTTCAAATCATAACGTTGTGCCAAACTTACAATTGGTTGCTGAGAAATCGTAAAAACTATTTTCCTTGCTTGATCCGCGGTATTTTCTTGAGTTTTGAGCTCTTTATTTTCTTTTAAAACTTTTAAAACCTCCTCTTGGCTTTGTTGTGTAATTAACACTCCTTCCGCGGAAGTTATACAACCTGAACAAGCCAAGCAATCTTGTAATGTTATCTCTACCTTTTGCAATTTCGTTTTTCCTCCCTAAATTCAAATTTATAAATACGATCACCTAATTCCATCAAATGTTCTATCTACTTACTATAGTTTCCTCATAGTAGCCGTCTTCTTGAATTGATATTTTAGCCCCCGTCTTGGTTTTAGATTTCTCAATAGTGATTGGTTTTATACATTCCTTAAGGAGATAATCATATAAGCAATAACCGAAATTTCATATAATTATTTAACACACTTACTTGTGAGGGAGTTATAAAGTCATCAAGGTCTGTTAATTGTAAAGCTCCACTAAATCGTGACATGATTATTTTTGATCAACAAAAACAAAGAATATGATACACTCATAAAAATTCATCTTTAATTGAAATTCAATCAAGGCTGCCACACTAGGCAGGCTTTTTAATGTGTCAGTGAGTGCAAGGCGATTTCAGTATCAGGTGACCTTATCAGTACAACAATTTTACAACCAAGGCGAATTCACATAAGGTTATCTTAATTCGCCAGCGGACATAAATTTCCTGCTGTCAAATGAACCAAAACGTTAAGAAATATTTTGACAGCAGGAAATTTTACACTAACAAATATACAAGGCGAATACGCAGAGTTGCAAATCAAGACCACCTTATATCAATTCGCCTTGTTTACAACATTAAAACAAAAATGCAGTTTGCTATGTCTTGTTTTAGACTTGGCAGTTTTTCTTGAATCGGTTATCTTCAACTCTCTTTTAAAACTGCTCGTTTGTTTACACTCGGACGGTTTCTTGCTCAATTTTCCTATTGTTTTAATGCTGCGAATGAAATAACAAAAGAGAATCGAAGTAACTTTTCTGTACAAGCAAGTCAGTAAACGTCGTCTTTCTTATTTCCTCTCTCTCTCGCATAAACTCAGACTTGCTTCAAAAAAAACTGCCGAGTATAAAACATGAGTATGCTACAAAACCAATCTGTCAAAAGATATCTGAGCAAATTTTGACATTTTGGTTCAAATTGCTCAATTTTGCATCAACAGCTGATAATCAGCCGGGCTGATAAGGTCACCTGTTACTGAAATTGCCTTGGACCTAATAAATAGGCCTTGAACAACACCAACTCAAAATTGTATTGAAAAATAATTCTTGACATCTGAGGGATATTCAAATAACAGAGGATATATGCAAATCACAAGTGCCACGAATAGTCACCTGGGCCACAAAACATACAGAAGTGTCACGAGACAGAAGATACGGGTATTTTTCTGTTTGTCTCGTTTTCCCTCAAAGTTTGTCGTCGTTTTTGTTTTGCTACATCTTTCTAGTGCAATAAATTTTTATTACCTGTGTTAATTGGTAAGTAGTAATACACTACAGTATCAAATACACTATGCTTTTCTCTTTTTTCCACGAATTTTAACAAAAACCTGATTGGAGCTATTTTTAACCGTCACTTTCTTCACTTCTGTGTATTCTGTGCATGGGCAGTCGGGACCACCCGGTATCAATTCGCCTTGATTTTACCCGTGGTAAAAAGTAAATTCGCCTTGTTTTAAATGACCATTTCAAAAAGTTTAAATTGGAAAATAATAAGAAATTACTAAAATTGTTCCCACTTAAAAATGTTTGAAACACCTGAACCCTCAACTTCTAAGGCTGCCGCCAGAAAAATCGAAAACAGTGGAATTGAAATAGAGGAGAAGGAAGGTAGTGAAGAGACTTCTTCCTTATGGTGCATAGATGATGACACTTTATTTTACGCTCAAGGCCTGAAGCATCACAGTGCGGGAAAAGGAAAATCTGTGTATGTTACATGGAATGAAAATTATTTGATTAATTTTGTTTTCAAAACATCCAGCAAAACAGGGACAACAACTCTCACAAAAGTTAGAATTACGATGCCAACTTATGATCAACAATTAGAGGAAATTTCTAATATGTTGATATTGGAAATGAATACATTACTTTTTATGAAAAGTGGACGGGTTTATTATTTTAGTTCTGTAAAATCTATGCACAAAATAGATTGGTTATCAGGAATTCGCTGTGTGGCCTCCTGTCCTCTTACACAATTCAGTGTTATACGTTTAGTGAGTACTTCCAATCATGGCATACATGATCAGAAAAGAGTACTTAACTTGGAAGTCTACAAAGATGTTCCACAATTGGGGAAATATTTTAGTAACGACGTCTTAAGGCGATGTTATGATATCAGCTTTGATTTGGAAAATATATTCAATTGCGACTGGACTAATGAAACCTATACTTTAACATCATTGATAACAGATGAAAGAAACATTACATTCTTGAAACAGTTGGTGTCTATCGGAAATATTTTTCAATCCCAAGTAGAGGTGGTAGATCTGAATATCAATCAAGAAATACATATTTTTACCGTCTCTAGAAATATTTTCGTTTTAGTTGGAGGTAAGCAGCTTTCTTTTAAATCCTTAATTAGAAATTATAAAATTTAATTTTATTTGACTGTTGAATTCTATTAAACGGTATAGTAGATTTAGTATCTTAAATTGCACCCAGATGTATTTTGCAACAGCTTGCTCCTGATTCGAAATCTATACCCTAGCTTAGATCCATCCTTCCATATTTCAGAAATATTTTCAAAATCTGTTTCTGTAGATTGCGTAATATGCAATTTTTATGTAGATCATATAGAATTAAAGAATCCCAGCGGTTGAGAAACAACTACATAAATAAATAAAACGAGCCTATTCCCTGAAAATGTTGATATAAAATCTGAAATGTAAAAGTACACAATAGTTCCTTCCATGGTATCTTAAATTATTAATGTATGTACATATATGTACATATCCCTAATTTCGTTGGAGCTAATGCCAACTCCTCCATCTAATAACCATCATCCAAATTTTTAAAAAAATATATTATGTAAATACATTATGGATGATGGTTATTAGTGTCCTGCACAAGAGTATTTATAAGACTTTTCAAGACATGACAGATTTTTTCCAATGCTTTACTACAGCGAAATATTCTAAAAGAATCGCTAAACAACACTGTTGGCAAGACAAACCACCGAAAAAAATTACTTGCCAACAGTGTTGCTTAGCGATTCTTTTAGAATATTTCGCTGTAGTAAAGCATTTGAAAAAATCTCTCATGTCTTGAAAGGTCTTATAAATAGTCTTGTGCAGGACACTAATGGTTATTAGATGGAGAAGTTGGCATTAGCGCCATCGAAATTCGGGATATGTAAATATTTTGTATCTGCTTGCTGATTTCCATCAATTTAAATCATACATAGAAACATTTACAATTATTCTTATCATATAAATACATATGCTATAAAATACATATGTATGTATGTATGTGCAATCTACCTGAAAAAAAACATTCAATTAATTTTTAAACTTTAGCAATTGTTACAGAAAACGAAGTCACACCATCAAATCCACAAGTTATAAATTTTAGTATACACTTACTCAACACGTATGCTTGTGCAATCGAATGTGTACGTATAGACTGTGATAAAAATTTATTAATAGTATTGCTACAATCTGGACATATGGATGTATGGTATTCGAGCAATCGTATGTTTGGTGCGCTGCTTCATTGCCAACACGAAATGCTTCATTCTTTAGATTACGATTTCTGGCCAGCAAAAAACATATTTTACTTTACGACACCAGAAGAAGTTATAGAGTTGAAAATTATAACACGCAACAACATTTGTGTTGAGAAAGAATGTATTGTTAAAGAAACTCGCAAAAGTGTAGGAGGAATGATTGCTTGCACGTTTGTGGAAGGATTGCAACAATTAATTTGTTTGAGTATAAATAACATATTCTACAGAATTAATTTTTCAACAATCCCAGAAACTGTAGAAAGCACAAATGAAAATGAAAAGAAATATGAAAATTTAAGTAATCTATACGTACTTAATGATAAACGTATTAGAGATCTTGCCGCTAAAGCTCATATATTTCATGAATTAATGGAACAACCGAAGTACCTGCATAATTCTATAGAGAAAGAATTTCGAAAACAACAAATTTTGGCACTCGAAACGAAAAGTGAAATGTTTAAGAAATTGTTTCAATGCCATCTCGAGTATCACGTACGTTTACCAGCAAAAAAATTATATGATAATGATTATGTACATATAAAAGCAATAAATCATAAAATTCAGCAATGTGACACACTATCAATATTCTGTTTAATATTTATATCTGCGAAAAATAATAAAAATAATGTCTCATCATCAATTTTTTCAGCATCAACATGGTATTTCCATATTTCAACTATGGAACGATGTTCGCAATTGTATATTCCATATCAAAATTTTAACAAAAAACTGTGTTTCATAGTTGAGATACCTTTAAAGGAGCATGTGAAACAAAGTTTGCCAAATTTTTCTTTAAGCTTGCTAACTTTTTTTAATCATCACTGCCATTCTATATGTTTGAAATATAATTTAAACTTGGACTCAAATGAAAGGACCTTCTTAAATTTATTTAGTTGCAATATACAAAACTTACAAGTCTTTCGAAAGTCATTTGAAGATGTAACAAATTTGTTTAGAAAAGAGTCAAAAATTGCGCGAATGCAATTTGATGAAAATGTCTATAAACTTAAACAACGCTGCAAAGTACCGAAAAGTGTTTTACAAAATGTTTTGGAAATGCTTATGGCGAAGACTTCTTGGTTATCAGATATGAATTTTAAAATGTACTACCTTCATCAATATTTAATAGAATTGAATTATGATGATTCCGAACAAATTTTACAAATATGTTCAAACTATCCACTGGCAATTTTTTATATCAAATTGCTGTTAGTATATGCTATGCAATCAGAAAATGATGTGGCCATTCTAGATACATCAGTCCACAATTTGCAGCAAGAGATCATGGTGAGTAAATCGACTATTAGTACAAATATTTATTGCTGAATTTATAATTACCTCACTATTTTTTAGAATTACCACAATGATATAGAAAATTTATATGGGTCATTAATATCAAGTCCAGGTGCTGTTAGTTCTAATACAATTACTATGCACTTAGAAAATTTGAGAAGTATTTATACAAAATTGCGTATAGATTTTTATGATATATTTAGAAAGTAGCATAAGTTTCAACTTCGATTTTATCGTAAGCGACATGTTATCGAAAATAGACTATTTTATTGAAATTAAAGTTATATGCGTCTACCCATAGTTTAGAATTATCAAAAGGTCAAAATTGTTGATAACTTTTAAGATACGGGCTGTAAAATTTTATCGTAAGCGACAATTTTCATTTGTAAAACTAATTTTAATATTATATAAAACCTACTAAAAAATTTAATTTTTGTCGCTTACGATAAAATCGAAAATAATATTAATGTTATGGACTGTTTGTCTAAATGCGATCGAACGTTTCGATCGATCATTAATATTGGAAACATGAAAAAATTGAGTTTTTTTTTTTTTTTTGTTTTTAATATAAATGTTCGAAATACATAGATTGTAAATTTTAAATTAGTTTTTAGTTCTTTTGCACATATGTATTATGTATGTATGTATATCTATTTTTAAGCATTTAAAAAATTTATTGATATTGGGTTTAACTAAGGCCGGGTAACCACTAATTACTAATGAACAGCAGTTTGCTTCAGACACGTATTTATTAAGTTAAACAGTTTCATACATAACTAATAGAAAATTTTATAGAATCTAACATGATTGGAAACAGTTTAAATCAATAAATACATGTCTGAATCAAACAGTTTTTCATTAGAAATTAGTGGTTACGTTTTTTGGGCACATGTCACACAAGAAATGACAGATGTAAACTCAGCCTAAGTTTTTAAAATTGTATTACTCTATTACTCCTACGTAAGTTTACGTACATGAATTTAGATATCGCTCCTTTACTGCAACTGAGTAATAACTCAAAAAGGTAGTCTTGCAAAAAAAAGTTAAGTTTTCAATTTACATTAAAGAGGTGCATAATATCAAACATGATATAACGATTTTTTCTCTATTAACTCCAAAAACGGATATCTATGTTGCAATGTATGTATGTTTGCGAATGATATTTTTATTATAAGTATGTACTCATGCATATTCTCAATGTGAAATGAATTTTAAATACATTTATTTGTATGAACACAGAAAGTTTTTTATTACACGATTAAAAAAGAAATACACATGGATGGGGTAGTCATAAAGGTCATATTTAAAACGTTCAGGTAGGTATGTGATGGAACACGATCGTTTTCAAAACGATTCCCAACCGGTCGTTTTGAAAAGGTGTGATGAATTTGGATCGATTTTATGTAAGCTACTGATTTTTAAAAACCACATTAGAAGATAAAATATAATAACAATATAGTAGGGATGTGAAAAAAAAATTTTTTTTCAAAGATTGCAAAAACTGTTAAAAACAAAATTTAAAATTGTTGATAAAACGACTATAGAAAACATATCACACCTTTTAACATTTTCAAATTTTAATCGTTTTTCATCACATATCTGATTACCTTTATGACTACAGTTTGAATCCAAAAATAGTGTGATATACATTCCTATGATATGATAAAAAAAAATGTTTTTGTTACCCCTCTCAGATAAAAGTTCGGTCTTTTTAATGAGGATTCAAAAAATATTTGACTGCGATTTTTAGGCTACTTATCCTTATACCCCTTTTAGACAAAGAAAGTTTGCTTTGCAAAGTCTTAATTCAGCTGGGAGAAAGACAGAAGGAGATAGTATTCCTTCCTCTGTCTTTCACACAACTGAATTAAGACTTTGAAAAGTAAACTTTCCGTATCTAAAAGGGGTATTTCTAATATAAATGTTAAAGTGCGTTTGTTTGTTTGCTGCTGAGTTAAAATGGAAGTGCACACCTAAAATGTAACTGACAAAATATTCAAAATTTAGATATGAATCAATAAGTACATATTAGTATAGTACTTGTCAAGAAATTAAGCGTTAATTGAGACGAATAGGATTATGCACTTGGTCCCGGTTCACACGTTTCAACTTTTGCTGCTCAATTCGTAATTAGGCTGTAAGAAAGACGGAGACGGAAATATACAAATATCTCTTTTTTCTTACAGCTGAATTTCGAGTTCACACACTTTATCTTTTCGTAATTTAGCTGTAAGAAAAAGTGTGTTCGTTTACTTTTGCAGTAAAATGCAGTAAATGAGTATTTACTGCGAACATTTTAAAATTTACTCTCAAAAAGAGCTGCTGCCAATAAAAGTACGCGAACGGAATAATAGTAAAAATTAGTAAGATTAAAGAAACAGCTGACTTCAAGTCCACATAGTGTTGAAAAATATATAAACTTTTGACTATTCAACTCTTTTTCATTATTGGTACTCGATACAATATTTTTATAACACGAGCAATCTAAGAATAAGTTTTGTAATTTGCTTCATGTAATATTTGTAATTAATTTCTTTTTGATTTCCTTGTTTTGTTCTTAGTTAAATTAATAAAAATTACATGACAATTTGTAAAAGTTACTGATTACCTTAAAAGCAAGTGCAATACTAAGTAACCAGATACTTTACAGTTTTACAACTCTGAGTAATTAGAATAATTTGCAAAGCAAAAGGATTAGTAAAATAAATTAAAAAATATGTATATTAACAGCTATCATTATTATGCTTTAGAAATAAATTATTTTTTAATGACTCACAATATTTATTTAACCTTTTCTCAAATGTTTACACTTTTCGATTGCTTACTTTTCATTTGTTTACATTTTGAATCATGTTCATATCTTACTAAACTTTACTACGACAAATTTCTGCAGTAAAAATTTGCAAAACAATCAGTCAAGAACTGTCATTTTACTCTCTCAATTTGTGTTCTCATTTACTGTATTTTGGGTAAACGAACGCAATTTAGTAAAGTTCAGTAAAAACTTTTAAAAACTTTTGAGTACGCGAACGCAATTAAAATAAAGAGTTATTTGTATATCCTTCTCCGTCTTTCTTACAGTTGAAATACGAGTTGATCAACAAAAGTTGAAAGCAAGGTGTATTTAACTAGGTGGTGTTGCGGCCGCTAACTGCCACATTTATTGACATTACTGATTTTCATTCCTATTTTTGCATTCATGTAATTATACAACTAAGTTCACACGTTTTTTAAATTTTCATTTCCGTTGACGATCTCGTACGTGCTGGTACAAACCATATTAAATTAATAAACTTTCGTTATATCATTGAAATCTTTGGACCTTTGGACAGATTCGATACAGAATGTAACTATACTATTTATTACATGTATATTGAATTATATTATAGATTATAATTTTCAGTGAAATAAACAACCAGATAATAAAAATACTGCCGGTCAAATTTGTTTATTTCGTCTGTGGAAAATTTGTTTCCTAAACGGAACAAAATTTATTTCAATTCTTTCGGGAAAGCCAAGGTTCCTAGCGACTACATTTATCACCTGGAGGAAGTTGGAAGCAGTGGTCTAAAGTTTACCTACACCGCGAACAGTGGGCGTTGTCAATTAGCCGTATTAATATTATGCCGAATCGGAGCCACCGATCAACAAAAGGACAACTACCAGGACATTTGAAAGAGTTTGTGGTCGACATGCCTCGATCGTCAACAGAAAAGGTAAGTGATTCGGAAAACAGTGGTTCAGGTGATTCAAGCGCCAATACCACTATTGTCGGGCAACATGACGCCGGCAATGAGTTGATAGAGTGCCTCATGGCACGAATAAAAATATTGGAGGACAATAATCAACGCGTCACGCAGCAACTACTGCAGAATGAAGTGAGAAGGTTACAACAGAATGACAAATCGACGGACAACAATATAGCAGGGGAGTCATTGCCGCCATGTACAATTGTAACATCTGCCATTCAAGGAACTGCAGGGCATGCACATTCAGTACATGAGACGGTCGATAATGGCGTGCCACATCTTACTACGAACACATCAACTACACATTGCAGTCTTCATGGGCAGCCAATTACATCAACGGTAGCCAATCCAACACAGTTTCAGTCTGCAATGCCGTACGGCCAACGACAAAATATACAGTGTGTTACAACAAATGCCGACCTTTCAGCCAATATTATACAGCCGGTTAATAATTGTCTTCCTACGTCAAGCCTACTATCTGTGCCCACATTTACTCCATATACGCCAACGTATGGCACATATACAAACGCAGGGTTGCCACATACAACGTATGGTGCAACACCACAACTTTATAATACACCCGCATGTTCAAATTCATTTTCAAATGGTAACAATAACACGCATATGCAAACAAGAAAATTATATGATTTACCTGATTTTCATGGGTTTCCGGAGCAATGGCCCGTTTTTATAACAGCGTTTTTGGAATCTTCAAGTACATATGGATATACCGATTTGGAAAATACATTTAGGCTACAAAAGAGCTTAAAAGGATCAGCCCGTGAGGAAGTAGAGTGTTTACTTATAAACCCACGTAATGTTCGGCAAATAATTGAGCAACTCGAGTTTAGGTATTGTCGTCCGGAAATTTTAATTAAAAGCCAACTTCAAAAGGTCCGTGAGATTATTGCAATACAAGAGAACCATTTAGAAAAATTGGTGCCGTTTGCCACAAAGGTACAAAACCTAACAACATTTTTGAAAAATTGTAACGCTGTACAACATATGAGTAACCCTACGTTGTTAGAAGAACTTGTAACAAAAATGCCGATGACGAAACGTATAGAATGGTCATCGTATTGTTCGACGATCACTCCATATCCCACACTTGAACATTTTAACAATTGGATAACTCAAGTTGCAAGAGTTATTGTGAGAGTCACACCCAATTTACAGACAGTAGCACCATCCGGTAATGCGAAAATTAATACTAATCAAGTTCGCCTAAATACAAGGCCGGTACTTAATGTAATGGAAGATACTAATAAAGTAGTTTGTGCAAAATGTAAAGAATTTCATTTTCTATTTAAATGCAAAGAATTTTTGGAAATGCCTGTAAGCGAACGTTGGAAGTTCGTAAAAAATAACCGCCTCTGTTTTTCATGTCTGCGCAGGGGACATAGTGTGGCACAATGTAAACGAAAGAGAGTGTGAAACATAAATAATTGCAAAAAGGTTCACAATATATGTTTACATGAGGAACCAAGCCATAAAGATCAAATAAATTTAATAAATCGTAATCCATTTTCAACAACTAAATTATTATATAAAATCGTGCCCATCAAATTACGAGGACCGAATGGTGAGGTAACTCAAACATATGCATTTTTAGATGAAGGTTCATCGTCTACTATTATAAACGAATCTCTCGTACGGAAAATGGGTTTTAAACAAGAAATGAAGCCTCTCACCTTACGCTGGTTCAAGGACGGAGTTACAACGGTATTGTCAATGAGTATTCGGGTAGAGATCAAAGGAGTTGCGGGAAATAAGAAGTGGCGCCAACTTAACGCCCGTAGTGTGCCAGAGCTACATTTGCCATCACAATCCATCAACCTAGACGAACTGCATGATAGATATAAATGCTTAAAGGGTCTTCCGATCGCTGAATACAATAATGCTATTCCACAGGTATTGATAGGGTTGGATAATTGTCACCTTACGCCCAATTTAAAGAGCATAAAGCTTGACCAGTTTGCCGTCGCAGCGAATACGCCTTTGGGCTGGATAATATACGGCCAAGCGAAAGAACTCAGTGGTATGCCATCTAATTTGGAACATGTTTTGCTTCATACCAGCGAGGAGCCTGGGGAACATATAGATCAGTTAATATCGGATTATTTTACAACAGAAAATTTTGGTGTAGCGCTGCCACAGAAGCTAATTGAACCGCATAATATTAAACGAGCAAAACAGATACTTGCAGACACCACAAGAAAAGTGAACAACCAGTATGAGACAGGGTTGTTATGGAGCTCCGACGATATCAAACTACCTGATAACTACAACATGGCATTGAATAGATTACAGTCGTTGGAAAGAAAAATGCGAAACAACAAGGACTTTTCTAAAGCATATAAGGCATGTATGAACGACTTCATATCAAAGGGTTACGCAAGAAAATTATCGTCTGAAGAAGCCATCAGAGACAGCCCAAGAAAATGGTATTTGCCACACTTTGCCGTATTTAATGTGAACAAACCTGGTAAACTCAGGCTAGTATTTGATGCCGCGGCATCCGTAAACGGTATATCATTAAATTCTATGCTTCTGAAGGGTCCAGATGAGATGCAGTCATTGACGACAATATTGTTTCAGTTTCGTGAAGGAAATATCGGCGTATGTGCCGACATAAAAGAGATGTTTCTGCAAATTCGTGTAAGAGAAGACGATCAACAGTCTCAGCGATACTTATGGCGCTTTGACGAAAAAGAAAAGGTGGACACGTATACAATGACTTCAATGATATTTGGAGCTACCTGCTCCCCATGCAGCGCGCAGTATATAAAGAATCTAAATGCCATAAAAGGTGCAAACAATCAACAAGTAATAGATGCAATTTTAAATAACCATTACGTAGATGACATGGTGTGCGGCTTTCGAAATGAGGACGATGCACTGAAGATTTCAGTCGGTATAAGGGAAACCCATGCTAAGGCCGGTTTCATACTCCGAGGTTTTATATCCAACTCTGCGAGAATACAGGTGGAACTTAATGATAATATGGAAAATAAGACTGCTAATGTTAACATGAACAGTGCCGATAGTGTTGAGAAAGTACTTGGCATGTACTGGAGGAACGATAGTGATGAGTTTGTTTTTGAGCTACGCATGCATCGAGTCGATCCTGAAATTATATCTGGTGAGAAATGTCCTACAAAACGCGAACTATTACGTCTGGTCATGTCAGTGTACGTTCCCTTTGGTATGATTGCAGATTTGCTCATATATGGCAAAGTCTTGTTACAGCAACTATGGCGGTCCGGTATAGGGTGGGATGAGAGAGTTCCCGTGAACATATATCAACACTTTACACAATGGGTGCAACGGTTGCAAGCGGTAAAACAGTTTCGGTTACCCAGATGTTATAACAGCCGATACTTTGATAACGACGTGTCAGTCAATTGAGCTCCACATTTTTAATGACGCCAGCGAGACTGCATTCGCGTCTGTTGCCTATTGGCGAATATTGACAAAAGGTAAGGTTTACGTTTGTTTCATCGCTGGGAAAACAAAATGTGCTCCGCTTAAAGTATTAACTATCCCACGCTTAGAGTTACAAGCAGCCGTCATGGGAACACGATTAAAGAAAACTATCAATGAGTGCCATAGAATCCGGCCGACAAGAACAGTTCTTTGGACTGATTCAAAGACAGTAATAAGCTGGATAAGAGCCGATCACCGTCAATATAAACCGTTTGTCATGCATAGAGTAAGCGAAATTCTTGAGTCAACGAATGAAAATGAGTGGAGGTGGCTACCCACAAAACTAAATTCTGCTGATGTTGCGACACGAACAAATTACCCAATATGCTATAACGTAGAAAACAGTTGGACAAAGAGCCCATCATTTTTACTTGGCGGAGAGCAAACGTGGCCAAAGCCCATAATTCTAAATCAAGATTCGGCAGACGAAAAAAGGAATCACTGTTTAGTAGCCATCGAAACATCTATAATTGATTTTAGCCGATTTTCAAATTACTTAAAATTACGGAGAGTTGTCGCATGGGTTATGCGATTTGGTAAACGGTGCCGCGAGAGGGAAAGAAACCCGATTATTGAATTGACAGCTGAAGAACTTCAATTAGCCGAACTGAAAATATGTCTACTAGTCCAGCGTGAGGTGTACGCCAATGAAATACATGATATTATTTCAAACGGAAGTGTATCGAGATGCAGTTCAATTATGTCACTTTCTCCACAGCTTAATCCCGATGGCCTTATATGTGTTTATGGGCGGACAGATAATGCTACCGTCTTGGCAGAATCAGCAAAACACCCCATTATTTTGCCGAATCGGCATATTGTGAGTGATATAATAATAATGTGGTATCATAGCAAGCTGTTTCATCAGAATGATGATATGATAATTAATGAAATTAGAAGGAAATTTTGGGTGCCCCACTTACGGGCAGCAGTTAAACGCATTAAGCTAAAGTGTCAACGTTGCAAAAATAATCGGGCCTTACCCAAACCTCCCATTATGGGACAATTGCCTAAGGATCGTTTACAGCCATTTGTCAGACCTTTTACCTATACAGGATTAGATTATTTTGGTCCAATGTACGTTACAATTGGACGGCGAAGGGAAAAACGTTGGGCGGCGCTATTCACCTGCTTAACCATCCGGACGGTTCATATTGAACTAGCAGCAGATCTATCCACGGATGCCTGTATCATCGCTATACGTAATTTTGTAAACCGGAGAGGAGTTCCTGTGAAAATACGTTCAGACATGGGGACTAATTTTGTGGGCACAGATGGAGAACTACGACGAAGCGACAATTTGTTTGACTACAATTATATCCAATGTGAGTTGGCCTCGAAGAATATACTTTGGGAATTTAATTGTCCAGCCAACCCCAGCAGTGGAGGATGTTGGGAAAGACTCATACAGTCGACGAAAAAGGTACTAGCAGTAACATTGAGAGAAACTGCCCCTCAAGTTGAAACATTAAGAAGCCTTCTTATCGGAGCCGAAAACATAGTTAACAGTAGACCGCTCACTCATATTCCAGTTACACATGAGGACCCTGAACCGCTGACTCCGAATCACTTCCTATTGGGAACTACCAATTCAACTCAGACATCATCTGAGGGTATCTCAATATGTTCGCGTAAGCAATATCGAATAAGTCAGCAACTAAAAAACCAATTTTGGAGACGATGGATACGAGAGTATCTGCCCACATTAACTAGACGTACAAAGTGGTTTATACCACAAAAACCCATTCAGATCAATGACCTAGTCATCATCTGTGACGAGAATCAACCAAGAAGTCAATGGAGGCGAGGAATTGTCACCCGAAAGTTGACAGCCAAAGATGGTACCACTCGTGTAGTCGAGATACGCACATCTAGTGGAACATTGCGACGACCGGTCTCTAAGCTGGCCGTACTGGACGTTTTTGGTGAAGTTCCAGGGGAACATTCACGAGGGGCGGGATGTTGCGGCCGCTAACTGCCACATTTATTGACATTACTGATTTTCAATCCTATTTTTGCATTCATGTAATTATACAACTAAGTTCACACGTTTTTTAAATTTTCATTTCCGTTGACGATCTCGTACGTGCTGGTACAAGCCATATTAATTTAATAAACTTTCGTTATATCATTGAAATCTTTGGACCTTTAGACAGATTCGATACAGAATGTAACTATACTATTTATTACATGTATATTGAATTATATTATAGATTATAATTTTCAGTGAAATAAACAACCAGATAATAAAAATACTGCCGGTCAAATTTGTTTATTTCGTCTGTGGAAAATTTGTTTCCTAAACGGAACAAGGTGGCATCGCTACTTCAGCTGATAATTTTTTGCTCTATGTGCTTTGTAGCTGAAGAATGTCAAAAACTTCGATTTTGTTTTGGTTTTAGTACAATTATTTTTGTGCTTTTGACATTCTTCGGTTCTTTAGACAGCTCTGGTTGCCGCATTTTTGTACAACAAATCCTTACGCAGTGACCTGTATAATTACACCATGGTTGAAAGTGTGTGAACCGGGACTAGCATAAAGTGCGTTCGAGAACTCAAAAATTTGTACAAATGTTTACTATTTTTTACTTGATTGCGTTCGAGTACACAAAATCCAGTAAATGAGAGGGCGAACTGAGAGAGAAAAATGACAGTTCATTTACTGAGTAAATGCAAGTTTTTGTTGGACAAATTTTTGCCAGTAAAATCCAGTAAAACGAAACCATATGTTTTTAAATATAAACAAACAAAAGTAAAGGGAAACAAAAATTTTTAGTTTTTGATGAAATTTTTAAAATGACAAAAAACAAATGTATTAAGTTATAAGCATTATAACATTTATTTAAGTTTGATGCTAGAAAAATATTCGGGTATGTTATGTATTCCACATGATATTAAAACGTGAGGAATTTCCATAGAATTGTTGGAAATACATATGTATGTATGCACATGCGTATGTATGTATGTATGTACATATTTATAATAACAATGTTTTTTTTTGCATTTCCGAACGATTTAATTTCTCATGGAATTCAGAACATAACCGATTGTTTTTAAACGTGAATAAAGTTAATAGATTATTACATTGAAATTTTTGTTTGTACATATCGTCGGGTCGACCGACGGTTCCTGGTTTGACGTATGGAACATTTAAAAAAATTTACTTTGTGTACTTTTTTATATTATTTCCCATTTTTTCGTTGTCTTGAATATATCATGCTGATAACTTCTCACCTTCAGGGTAAAAAGCTTAGAAACTTTAACGGCCTGACCCGCGATGTCGACAAGAAAGTTTATTTAAAACAAAATATAAGAAAGTTTATTTTTGTTTTCAATATATGTAAGTAAGATATAGAAAGTTTCTTGTCGACATCGTGGACCAGCCAAATAAGTTGAAATAAAAACATGTGTCCATATCTATTACTTGTATTATTAAACAAAATATTCTATCTTGTATTTCATATGTATAATTTTTTAGCGCCAAAATCTGTAATCATCTGTTGTATATATTTTACTGGATTTTACAATTTTTCCGTTCGCGTACTTTTAGGTGCAAGCTTTTTTATTAAGAGTAATTTCTTTAAATTACTCAGTATTTACTCAGTTACAGGATTTTACTGGAACAGTACTCAAACACACCTATAGTCACAATCACAGAATACACAGTTTTCTTATAAGTCCCGGTTCACACGTTTTAACTTTTGTTGCTAAACTCTTAATTCAGCTGTAAGAAAGACGGTGACGGAAGTAAAAATATCTCTCTTTTTACAGCTGAATTACGAGATGAGCAACAAAAGTTGATCGTGTGAACCAGAACTAAAATTGTACAAAATAAGAGTCCTATTTTAATGTAAACAAATACAACTCTGAATTACACGGTTCATCTTTGCGTATCAGTACTACCAACTTAAAAATAAAATACCCTCTGATTTGCTGAATTAAGAATTTCATGTACAAGAAAAAAAATCGAAACAGTTGACAGTCGGAAAATAAATCTGTAAAAAATATAGTTTTTAATAAATATTTAAATAAAATATCTTAAAAACCGTAATTACAATAAAGAATATTTACGTAAAGTAAGAGAGCTTGACAAGTAAAGTGAGTTTTATATATGTAATTTTCAAATAATAATACATGAAGTAAAAATTCCTAATGGAAAAATAAAGAAATAGCGAATAAGAAGCAAAACGAATGCTTTAAAAAAGAACAGCGAATAAAAAGAAAAAGCAAAAATACATAAAAGCAAAGAAAGTTCAGTGATTGATTTGTTATATGTTTTCTGCGATTTCGCTTCTTTCTGTATCAGAAAAATAAATTAAAATTATTAAAATAAATCCAAACATCATTACCGTATTGAAAAAACTATCTGGAAATTGCACAAAAATAAACACGTATGTATACAGTTATAGATATTCCCGATTTTAATTATAAATTGTTAAATGATTTGGTGAAAATAAGGAATATGTCGAATATTTAATTCATCTTTCCAGACTATAACATGTAAATATTGTAGTCTTATATTTGTTTTTATTTGCTTCCTTGCATTTTTTTAAGTTTTATAAACTTATGTGGTTTAATGTCTTTCCACAACGAAATCGTTAATAGAAAAATACAAGAAACCAAGTTTAAGGAATTCTTATTTATAATAATAAAAACATAACTTGATTTGTACTTTGGTAACAATTTTATACCAACGATTTACTTTTTGTTTTTGTAATTTCAGTATTCAAAAGATAAAACTACTTCCTACGCAGTATCGTCATATTTCAGAAAGAAGGAAGACAGAGGACTAACTCGCTGCCTGCGTATTTGTGTGCGTGTGTACTACAGAGTTTCACCAAAAAAATTCAATTTCCTTAAGTTCCACTGGACTATGTCTAACCACTGGTACCAACAGAATAACCAACAGTTTACATAGCCATGGCTGCGACGAGAAAGTTGCAAGGTTAGATAGAACGACTATCTTGATGCATTTTTGGTTAATTGTTCATGTTCTAGATGTTAGCTAGTGCAGAAGAAACATTTAAAGTTCCTTCCAAATTTATATAGTGTAGCAGAACAATTTTTTTTTGTCCTTTAAAAATGTTTGAATTCGTTATTGCATTCGAAGATGAAAACTTTTCACTCAAAACAAGGTATCCGTTCATATTGTACATATAAATGAATAGTTAAAATATAAACTTAAAATATACATAAATATGTATACGTTTACTTACCATATATGTACATGCGATCCGTAGTACCTACCTACATATATGATATACAAATTTTATCTATGTAAGAGAGTTAATTTATTTTGCATTAAAACGTGTTTAATAGTTGTTAGGACTAGTTTAGATGGAAATAGTTTTTTAAAAGAATTTTTGAAATTGTTTCATAGGAGAAATTGATCGATGTCTTAAAAAAGTAGCCGAGGGAGTGGAAACATTTGAGGATATATGGAAAAAAGTACACAATGCCACAAATAGCAATCAGAAAGTAATTGTACTTAATTTTTAACATTAATCAATAAACAGTTTTAATAAACGTATATATTTGATAGGAAAAATATGAAGCCGATCTCAAAAAGGAAATCAAAAAGTTGCAACGGCTTCGCGACCAGATTAAATCATGGATCGCCTCAGCTGAAATTAAGGACAAAAGTGCACTCTTGGAAAACAGAAGGCTAATAGAAACGGTATAAATTAATATGTACATATTCCTATATTTTTTTTTTATTAAATGAACTATATTTAAAAAATACAACAGCAAATGGAGCGCTTTAAAATTGTTGAACGAGAAACAAAAACTAAAGCTTATTCAAAAGAAGGTTTGGGTGCTGCACAAAAAATGGATCCTGCTCAACGTATTAAAGATGAAGCCCGCAACTGGTTAACAAGTTCTATAAGCTCACTGCAAATTCAAATAGATCAGTATGAAAGTGAAATTGAGTCGCTGCTGGCGGGTAAAAAGAAGCGCTTAGATCGTGACAAGCAAGATCGAATGGATGAACTGAGGTCAAAGTTAGATCGACATAAATTCCATGTAACAAAACTGGAAACTTTACTACGACTACTCGATAATGACAATGTTGAGGCCGAACAAGTAAGTTAAATAATTTTATAATTTTCATTCCTCGTAATACATTATTTATCATTATACTAAAAAATTAAAGGTGAATAAAATTAAGGACGATGTTGAATATTATATTGATTCATCGCAAGAACCAGATTTTGAAGAAAATGAATTCATTTATGATGACATTATTGGCATTGACGATGTTGAATATTCGGGTACAGGTAAGTCCAGTAATAATGTTTATACACTATTTTTTACACATGTAGTATGTTGCTTTATACATACATATGTAGGCTTAAAAATTGTAGCTCTACCGTTTAACCTTTTACAGTTATTTTTTTCTGTTGCTAACATAATTGGTTTTTATATATTTGACAAATTAAAAATAATTTGAATTCATATCAATTGCTGACCAAAAATTTGAATATCGAATGTTTTTTTTTTGCTAATATTTTGTAGTAATACCTTTTTATTAAAACTCTTCTGCTTGTTTAGATTACTAAAATTGGTAATTAAAATAATCTCTCATCAATTCTAATGCTTCGTATTAGGCGTTCTAGGAATCGATAAATATTGATAACGCCAGATTTCTATTAACAATCTAATCAAAAGTCATTTCTTTTCATTTCGACATTAAAAAAGAAAATATACATATATCTGAATATATATCTGAAAACTCGAGAAATTCATCGCAAGAAAAAAATTATTCAGAATTTGCTTATAGTGTTATTAATATAAATAATAAATAATGATACGATTTCAACAAATTTACTTCTGTGTCCCTACTACGAAAAGTTATAAAAAATTAAAGATGTCTCCAAATAAAGTTCAATTTAACTGGCCTTAGTGAATAGATAATTTGATGACATTAATCAGGGCTATCATGAATAAAATTCCGCGTGAAATTTTTCCCGGGGAAAAATTCCAACTAATAGCAAGTAATAGGAAAAACAAAAAATTCGAATTGGAAAAGGGATAAATTTCACGTGGAATTTTATTCATGATAGCCCTGAATGTTTAAATGTGATCTGGATCCCCAAAGAAAATAATCCACTTTTGATTAAAGTCCCAACTATAATATGAATAAGCTAGCTTAAGCAACTGTGCGGTTACATATAAAACGCATGTGGCAAACTATAATGTACTTAACAAACTTTTCGTCAAGTTTCGTCAAATGTCATTTGCTTAAGTAAAGTGCCAAACTGAACGCACATTCCGTAAGGAAACATCTTTTAAACTTAAACAAGCAGCAGCAGAAAATATTCATTGATTTTAAATATTTTTTTATTGTTTCTTATTTTAAATTCGGAAAATAAAGCAAAACTTTTATTTTCATTGTTTGTTTTACAATACACATATACACACACATACACGCGTATTTACTTATGTATATTCACTGTTGTACTTTTTAGTAGGCAAAACAAATAAAACAAGTAATAAGGTGATGGATATATTTATATGTGAATTTTTAATAGATTAGGACATTCTTTCAAGTTAGTTTGATTGAATTGCATTCATTTAGGAGTTATGAGAAGAAACAAAATTACTACAAAATTATTGACAATACCTAGATGTGCACCTGTGGCTAAAGAATACTTAAGTGCATGTAAGTACATTATGGCCACCTAAAAGTCACATCTGAATTGTTTAAGCATTTGACAGACTTATCGTTAAATTCTGACATTAGCTTAAGCCAGCTTATTCATATTATAGTTGGGCCTTAAATCACACGATCTTGCCGATCAATTAACAGTATCATCATGTGAAATTATTCGTTCTTCGAAAGTTACTTGGAGTAAATTAATTGAATCTTACGCTGCACAGTGGGGCAGAATCCAAATATTTTTTAAATAAATCAGCAGTTTCTGAACGGAACGGAGGTCGTTCACCTATCGAAATAAATTTTCCCAGATACATAGCGTCAGAATCCAAATATTTTTTAAATAAATCAGCAATTTCTGAACGGAACGGAGGTCGTTCACCTATCAAAATAAATTTTCCCAGATACATAGCGTATTAGTATTCCCGTTTATTTTTTAAATAAAATCTTAAAGTAGGATGCTTGGCACATGTAAATTTTTTACCTGGTAAAATTTTTTTTGTTTCTCATCTAATTTTAAACATTTTAATCAAAACATTAGACATGTTTATCACTAAAAGTTTGTGATTTGTACTCATATGAAAATTTAGATTTCTAAATTTTTCAAATCCAAATATATGTATACACGTATTTTAAATTTATTTTCATATTCTAGTTAAAGAACAAAATTCACTGCTTTATATACATATACATATGTACATATATAAAATAAATTTTTCGGAAAATATAACAATATACATTAAGCATTTTTTTTCATGAAATTAGTTGCATGAAAATTTTTTATTTGCCAATAGGAGGCTTGGAGGAGCGACTTATATCAAAAAAGTTGCCAAAGCTGCATCAGAGATTTATTCTACGTCCTTTTTTATATAACATTATATTTTATAGCGCTGCAATTAGCAAATAGAAAAAGTTTCGTGCAACAAAATTCATGAAATTTTATTAAAAAATGCTTAATCTAAATCAGGTATTATTTGAAAGATATCTATCTGCAAAATCATGAATCGACGGTTAATAAGTAGTAGAATTAGCTAGTTTTGGTGGCGAATACGGCGTATTGTACATCAAAATTTTTACTTGAGTCCATCTCGTCTAAAACCAAAAAGATGCGATTAAAAATAAATACAACTCTTAAAACTCTTACGTGCAAAATATTTCAACATTTAATTTTTTAGATTGTTGAAATTTTCGTAAATTTCTTACACGTAACTTAATTCATACGAGTAGTTTCCTTTAATATATTATATGTAATTGCAAAATTTCATTGGAAAATATCAATATTCACAATTTTGCCCTGTTGTGTTAGAAGAATCCCGTACAATTTATATGTACTAGGATCAATCAAACAAAGTTGTTTTTCATGCAAATTTATATCGCTTCTTTAGCACTTTTATGCTAATAATTTTGAAAAAACATTTATATTGTGCATAATATAGTTAAAAGTGTACGACAAAAAATGTGTTCCGCATTTATATGTACATATATATATATATATATATATATCAATATCCAACAAATAAACTTGCGAATATCCTAAACATTAACGTTTGAAACGTATAAAACGTATGAAAATATTCAACTTCTGTTGTTATTTTATCCTGAAATACCTTGATTTTTAAATTATAGATTGCACCTACACCATACACATTTCAAAATGTTTGCATTATCGCTATTACTTTATACAAAAGTGAAATCAGAACTTTTAAAATTTTTCACAATTCCAATCTTCTTTATATTTGTGTAATGTAATATTATTGATTCTATATTTTCAAGTAGTTATATATATATACATATATATATATATATATATATATATATATATATATATATATATATATATATATTTATATATATATATATATATATATATATATATATATCAATATCCAACAAATAAACTTTCGAATATGCTAAACATTAACGTATGAAACGTATAAAACGTATGAAAATATTCAACTTCTGTTGTTATTTTATCCTGAAATATACCTTGATTTTTTAAATTATAGATTGCACCTACACCATACACATTTCAAAATGTTTGCGTTATCGCTATTACTTTATACAAAAGTGAAAATCAGAACTTTTAAAATTTTTCACAATTCCAATCTTTATATTTGTGTAATGTAATATTATTGATTCTATATTTTCAAGTAGTTGTTTTGAAAGTGCTCTATATGTGTTCTTATGTTATATTTTCTTTTTTGTTTTTTTCTTTCCTCGGAATAATTTTTGATAAATGTGCATATTATTTTCACTGCAAATTAAAAACAAAATGTTTTATACTTGCTCCTGAAACAAACAAATTCCTGTGTTAAAAAACAACAAATATAATAAATTGATGTAATAACTTATTATATTATATAAATTGAATCGAATTTGTTAATCGTTAAATTAACCAAAAAATTTTAAAATCACATCAATAAATATCATGTTAAACAAACAAAAACATTACCATAAATATACACGTACATGTAAAAAACAAAAATTTGTATACCATCAATGGTAAAGGTGTCTCACTTGGTATTCCATCATCAGCAACTACAGACAGTAATAATAGTAATGAAACCAGCGGTTCACCTAGTAGTATAACATCAGGAGGAAGTCCTGTTCAATCCCCATTACCGGGACAGCAACAAATGCAGCAACAGGCTTCAAATACAAGTGGTAGCGGATCAGTCACACAGCAACAGCAAATAAATTTGAATTACTCTAGCGATTCTGCAGCTGCAGATGGTGTGGCAAAGCATAATAAAAATGAATCCAATATTAATAGCAAAGCAAAGGTAAATATTAACATATTTAATTGTACATATATTTTTTGCCTTTATTTTGTATTTTTCCGATACGACGGTTTGATTACAATACTCCAAAAAGTTCTCAATTTCTATTAAAAATCTTATATGTATTTCTTTTTCAATATACATACGAGTACATACATATCGCCCATTTACTAAAATAAAGACATAACCCATCAAACCAAACGCTCCGAATTCGTAACTAGTGGTCGACAAAATCTTCCGATTTCGGAACCGAAATATTACCGAAATCGTTACGATTTTTCAAAAAATTAGTTTAAATATAAATATATATATATATATATATATATATATATATATATATATATATATATATATATATATATATATCGCACATTTACTTCAATATTGGCATAACTCAAAAAATGAATTTTTTTAGTTAATAATGCAGAAAGATGCGGCATTTCGTATTTTATCTTGTGTAAAAATTTCATATAAATAGCTTGTACCATCACCTCCTGAGAGAAGAATTTTTTTTTCATTTCTCCATTGAGTTGTATTCAAATTGAAAACTTAAAACGCGTTTTTTGAAAACTGGTTTTTTTGAGTTGTGCCACTATTGAAGTAGATGTGCGATATATATGTATACATATATATATATATATATATATATATATATATATATATATATATATATATATATATATATTATATATACATATATATATATTTATATATACATATATATATTTATTAAAGCTTTGGTAAAAAAATAAGTAAAAAACTAAAAAAAATAATACATATATATGTAATTTTAATTAAATTCAATTAAAACAACAGTTCTTTTAAAATTAATATGAATACTCGTAGTTATTTTCAAATAAAATTTTAAAGGATAAATTCAAGTCATAATTAAACATTGAATGATATCAAGGCGAATTCAGTATCAGGTGACCTTTTCCGCATGGCTGATTATCAGCTGTTGATGCTAAATTGAGCAATTTGAACCAAAATGTCAAAATTTGCTTAGAAATCTTCTGACAGATTGGCATTGTAGCTGCATGTTGTTTTTTGTGTTGTGTTTGTTGTTTTGTGTTGTGCTGTAGTGATAAGGTCACCTGATACTGAATTTGTCTTGAATGACATCTTAGAAAAAGCACAAGGCAAATTCATGTGGTAGGTGGTGCCAAGTTAACAGAGTTTTGGTTTTTTTTACGAAGTTTGGATTGTCAAATTTCATTGCAATAAAATTTGTAAGAAGTGTGATATGTCAATTTTCATTGCAATAAAGTACTAGGCAGATTTTGTTGTTGGAGGCTTACACCTATATCAAGTGGTGAATTCGCCTTTTCATATATATACATACATATTAATGTCGCCAACTTTTTAAACCAGAAACAACTTTGGAAATATATTTTTAAGCGATTTTAACGGTAATAATAATTTTTAATCGTTTTGGAAAAAAATTTTGCTAACAAAAAGCGCTATGTTTGCATTCATTTCATAAATAATGCGACATGACGAAAAAATCCCTACATTTTGGAGAATATAAAAAATCTGTCCAATTTTCTTTGCGCTTCTATTTTAGTATCAAAATTAGTTAAAATTGAAGTTGTGACGTAGGCTGCAAGCAATTTGATATCCAATTTTATGTTCATAATGCCGTCGTCGAGGAAACAATTAAAAATTTTCGCCTCACATGATTTATTTCAGAAAAGACATTTACACGAAGGTGACCTTATCAGTACAACAAGTTTACAACACAAAAAACAACATGTAGTTTGCTATGCTACAAAACCAATCTGTCAAAAGATTTCTGAGCAAATTTTGACATTTTGGTTCAAATTGCTCAATTTTGCACCATCAGCTGATAATCAGCTGGGCTGATAAGGTCACCTGATACTGAATTCGCCTTGTACAAACAAAATTATTTTAAAACAGCTGTTAAATTAAAAGAAAAATTTAATGAAGCGTTGAAAGAAAAATTGAAGTCTACCTGGTATTCAATTCCCAAATGTATGAGTGTGGTAGCAAAAAAGTGTGAATGTATTGAACTTTGAAACAAAAATTTTAGCAAAAATTGAACGTGTAGTCTCCAAGTTAATGAAAGAAAAACAATAAATTAAGAAAATATGCTTTCTTTTTTCATACGCATAAACATTTTTAAAGAAATGCAAATTTTTCCGTTTTGTTTTTTCACATATTTTTTATATAATTAATTTGAAAACAAAACATAGAACAGCTGTGTGGATAATTCTTGCAAGTAAAAATTTTACTAGTAACAATATGTAAGAATTTTTCAGTCTCAATTTGTTTCTCTCTTTGCAATCTTTTTGAATTAATGAACACTTTCCAGTAAATGCTCAACTTAGGCTGTTAGCCCACTGTAATGTAACTGCAACTGCAGGAAACAGCTCATACATATTTTTATATGAAAAGTAGGTTACGTTACATTACATCTCTATAACCATTTTCATCACCCTAAGCAACTTAAAGAAGGGTGATGTTAGGGGTAACCCTTCCAATAAATTTACAATCTAGTATTCTTATTTCTATACTGTCTTTTATGTCATATTTGAATTTACCTTTTTTACTTACTTTTTCTTAACTGTCCAACCGACATCACGCTTTGCTTATTTCCATTATTAAAATGTTATTTTAATTTTAAATATTAGTTTGTTGACTTTTACTTCAACCACCTCGATGTTAAAAGCACAACAAAGGTAAAGATTATCTAGTTAATAATCTAAGTTTAAACGAGCAACAAACATTGCTCAGTTAAACTTTAGTTAGAACTGTCGAATGATAAATATGTATGTGAAATAAATATTACGCAATTGAAAAAAAGTTTTACTAAAAATTTTAATAAATAAATATATTCATACATAAATAAAATGGATGCTTGTTTTGACGACTAAGTTTTTAGTGATTATGAAACCAGAATAGCTTGTATAGGACAATTGTGCGAAAAATAATAGAGATAAAAATACGTCCAATTCATTTTTATGTGTATAATGAATTTGAGTTCTTGCAAAGATTTCGTTTAACAAAGAGGTATGTGTATGATGATTCTAGAATTAATGAAAGAAAGTATATTTCGTTGGATTTAAAATTTTATGATATTTTTTGGTTTTATTTTTGAAGCGTTTTATTATTATTTATTTTTTTTTTTTTTCAAAAACTCAGAATTCAGTTGAAGTTTTTTTCTAAATAAATTTAGAGAATTGTCACATCGCTTTTTTAGTGTCGCCCTATTTACGTAAAATATTTTCAAGAATGACACATCTATATTGAAAACAAAGTATGGCATTTCTAGCTAAATTGACAACTGTTAATCCGTCATTAAAAAGCATGGGCGGTTTAACCAAATTTAAATTTGTTTCTTAGTTAACTCAAACGTATGTTAAACGAAGTTTAACTAATTAGTAATGGAGAAAAAATGATGGATACAGATTCTCCCTCAGGTATTGATCATTCGGAGACTGCAGACCTAGCTCCCAGTAAATATGTATTTTTTTTTTTTTTTTTTTATTTCAATATTTTATTCTTACTCGTATTTAACGCGTGACAGAATGAATACAAATTTGAAATATTTATTTGTTTCTGCTTGCGCACGAAATTCATCTAGACGCAACAAGTAATATTTTTAAATTAATTTTTTTTGTTTTGATATAGCAATAATTTATGAGACAAATAAAAGTTGAACGTTTATTTTATTGAGGAAAAAAAGAACTTACGACGAAAAGATATTATCGTAATTGATATATTTTATTATAAATGATAAAACTTATTTTTGAGTTATAAAAAAAAGGTTTATAAAACGAACTTCCATACACAATTAGTTTTATGAAGCAGAAATGTTTTTTATGAATAAGGCAATAAGAAAATAGATTTAAAAAAAATAACATATTTGTTCTTGAGGCTTAATGAAGAAAAAAATCAATTTACAGACAACCATAAGAATTTATTAACTTTTATTTTTAATTATTGTTTTAAAAAACTTCAAAAACAGATATGTAATTCTATTAAGTGTATGCAATTTTAAAAATCGTAACTATAACATTTATTTCTCTAGCAACCTGTTAAACCTACAGCCGTTCGAGCAAACAATAAAACATCTTGTGGTTCAACAGATAGTAAGAACAAATATATATTTCTTTTATAAAGGGCTCTTATTCATGTTGTTAAATTTTCCATTACAGGCACTACAAGTAAAATAATAAGTTCAACACCTAGCAAAAATCACCATCAATCCCAAACGCAGCAACAACATCATCCTACACAACAACAGACAACTGCAGCAGTTGTAGCAGCAGCAGCAGCAACGGTAGCTTCTATTGTTGGAAATCATACCTCGAACAACATTAACACATCTGGAGTGCCGACGTCAGGAACGATGGTAGCGTCATCATCTTCAGTTTCACTTCATAACAATCCTGCCGTACAGCAACATGCACCAGCGCCCACGTTGCAGGTGAACTCAACATTAGTATCTGTTACATCGTCATCGACAAATTCCAACAGTTCAACCCAATTAATACAAGGCCAATCTGTGATTCAATCTACACCAACAATTGCATTTTCAGCAGTTGCAAAACACAATACATGTGAGTTTTTTTTTTAAGACTATTTTTTTAAATATTTATAAAAATGCTTGTGAATTTAGCACATATTGAAAATGGTCCTGTACACAGTGGAACGTCTTATGCTATAGTAGGAGCATCTCAACAACAACAGCTATCAAACCTTCAAGCGAATTCTTCTCACTTGCAAAATGGTACAAGCTTATTGAAACATATAATTATCTCGAATGTATTGCACATATAATTAATTATCTTATACAATTTTAGCCCATAATACTTCCAATAATTCTACAGTAGGTAGCATTGCAAATGTAGTACAACAAGGAGCAAATCCAGCAAATGTTAATAATATGGCAGCATCTGTGGGCAATTGCATTTCACCAAATGGCATTGCCGGCCTGCAACAAGCTCTGAACGCACAGCAACAAGTATTGGGTATCGGAGCAAATAACAATAATGCCCGAGCTTCACCAGGACTTCTTTCGCCTAAACATATGAATGGTAATAAATAAAAATGAAGTTAAGTATGTGTTGAATATCTTTTGATATCTCCTTATACGCGTAGGATTGACTGTTACGAGTGTAGCTAACAATAACAATACCTCATCTGTGGATGCTATTTCATTGAAAACCATGGCTCAAGAGGCCATTAATAGATCCGTAATGGATACAAATACACTTTCGCAACAGCAACAACAAGAAGCTGTCATCGATAATAGACAACAACAACAGCAGCAACAACAAGTAATCCAACAGCATTTCTCATCAGATACAACTGCCAATACACGTCAACAACAATCAAACACAACAGGAGGGCTTGTTGCCGTTTCCTCATCAAATGGACCTACATCAATTGGCGGCAACAGCTCTTGTAATAATCCAAGCAGTGTTGGACCCATTGGTAGTGGTATAAATGCATCCGCTTTAACAACAGGAACCGGTCAACATTCAATTGGGGGAGGTGCATCATCCGTATCGAATAAACAGCAATTGTCGCAACAACAGCAGCAGCCTACAAACGAAGCCCACATACCGCCGCTTTTAGGGGCAGCACCGTTAGGTCCATCCCCACTGCAAAAAGATCATCAACTACAATTCCAAATGATGGAAGCTGCCTATTATCATTTACCAACACCTAGCGATTCTGAAAAATTAACAACGTACTTTCATCGAACACCAGTACAAACGCCGGCACACTACCCACAGGTATTTTGACATTTTGAAATATTAATACATATAAATTTGGCTTGTATTTTACCCCCTTTAGGCACGCAAAATTTACTTTTACCCCTTTTTTACACGGAAAGTTTACTTTGCAAAGTCTTAATTCAGCTGGGAGAAATACCGAAAGAGAAAGTATTCTTACCTCTGCCTTTCACAAAGCTGAATTAAGACTGAAAAATAAACTTTCTTTGTGTAAAAGGGGTGTTTGCAAAGTCTTAATTCAGCTGTGTGAAAGACAGAGGGAGGAATACTATCAGGGAGTAATACTATCTCTTTCTGTCTTTCAATGTGGAAAAGGGGTGTTACACTGTTAAAAACAATTATGGAATAACACCCCTTTTACACACGGAAAGTTTACTTTGCAAAGTCTTAATTCAACTGTGTGAAAGACAGAGGTAAGAATACTTTCTCTTTCTGTCTTTCTCTCAGCTGAATTAAGACTTTGCAAAGTAAACTTTCCGTGTGTAAAAGGGGTACAATTATATAGGACAAACGGAACGAACAATAAAAAAGAAGATTTCGTGTGAACATATAAGAAACTACAAAAAAACTTGAAGACCCCGCAAGAATAATAAATGAGCAAATAAAAATTGACTACTCATTCTGCATTATACCCTCGCATATCTATCGATATACGCACGACTTACAACACATTCCGGTTCCTATTTTATTTTTTTTATAAGTGTTGCCAGAAACACTAGTTTGTAGATGTTTTATTTATAATTCATTTTTGTTAAAAAAATTAGAAATCAGAAATTGATTTTTATTTCTGATCGAAAAAAATAGTCGTGAAATAACTTTTATTTCTGGCCGAAAAAATTAAAATCAGAAAATAACAATTATTTTTGCTCGAAAAAATAAAAATCATAAAAGTAATATTATTTTTCCTAGCAGAAACTTGCAACGAGAGAGTAAGGCAGAAATTTACAAAATTACTCTCCCAGATACGAAAAAGTAAATGAACGCTTTAGTCCCGGTTCACACACTTCAACTTTTGTTGGTCAACTCGTAATTCAGCTGTAAGAAAGACGGAGAAGGAAATACAAATATCTCTTTTTTTCTTACAGCTAAATTGTGAGTTGATCAACAAAAGTTGAAGTGTGTGAACCGGGAAATCATGATACAATTGTACTTTTTCTAATGTATTTTGGATAATCTTGGTTAATAATATTTTAAATTACAAATTTTTTTAAGATCGACTTTTAATATGAAATACACACTTTCATGTACTATTTTTATGCATTTTCATGCACTATTCATTATTTCATTATTTTTTAATTATATTCCATTAACAAATACAAAATACCCATTTTCCATCTCTGATCAGATATAAACAAACAAAATTCCTTGACAATAAAACTGAATTTATGTTGCTTAATGAAGGAAAAATAATAAATTAATTAAACATGCTTTCTTTTTACATAAGTACATATCAGAGAAAGCCAATCGATATTGGATACTCCCGCACATATCGAAAATTTTTTATGCTAGTGCGTGTTGATATCTATTTACTCTCATATTTGCGTATACCCCTGCGCACTTTATTTCATACTTGTATGTATCGATGCGCATTCTTCGTTACATCCCGCATATCTATCGACATACCCATGACTTGCAACACATTCGGCTTTTTAAATATTTTTTGATAAGTGTTGAGGTAATAACATTTTTTTTTAAACTATTTTAACATAAAATTCAATAAAAAGGTTTTACCCACACACACACACTCTTCGCAGTCCTTAGATCTAAAAGTCCTATTAAATATTTACGGGAGTAATTTACCGCGGGTGTAAAAACACGCTCCATTTTACATATGTAGATCTGAGCTAAGAGCTAAATTAGTGGAAGAATGGATTAACCATGGCATTCCTTACAATTTTAGCGCTTGTTTGCAATTTATCGCCAATTTTCGCGATGATGTAAGTTATTTTAGGGAAATTTAACGCAAATTTTTTCTTTTTTTCGCAATAAAAGTGATTGTTCCCAATTATTTGTTTTTTGACAGTTTTAAAGATTTTCAACCAGACTATGATATCTTTTTTTATGTTACCAAGTTTTTCCGAATATTCGACATGGTCGCAAATTTTTCCAAGTTTTTGACATTCGTTACAATGTTGGTGTTTTTTTTTTAATTAGAAAATTATTCGTGAAATTTCGCAACTTTTTGTAATTGCGATTGACATTTTTTAATAATGTTCGCATTTTTGCAAGTTTTCGCGATTTATATGCGGAACAAATTTTCGACTTAATCAGGGCTATCATGAATAAAATTCCGCGTGAAAATTTCCCCGGGGGAATAATTCCAACTAACAGCAAGTAATACGGAAAATAAAAAAATTCTAATTGGAAAAGGGAGACATTTTACGCTGAATTTTATTCATGATAGCCCTGATTGCTTTTTTGAGGTTTATAAATATAATCAGCTTTAGGGGATTTTTTTATTGTTTTAATCCTTGCGAGTTTGCATAATTTTTGTAATATATAACTTTTTTAATAGAAATTTGCTAAAGAAACCCGCCTCGTATTTACGCATTTTTTCATAAAATTGGTTGTATGAAAAATTTTTCATTTGTCAAGAGGAGTCCTGGAGAACCAAATTAGATAAAAAAAATTGTCAAAAATGCTTCAGAGTTCATGTTACGTGTCGTGAAATAGATTTCATGAAATAAATGCATAATATAAATTAGGCATTTGTTAAATTCATTCACAACGATTTTTTTGTATACTGCATATTTGGTAACATTGTGCATATAGTCATTCTCGTCATTACATGCTTGTGCGCACACGTATGGATACGAATATCTATAGCACATTGGTTTGATCGAACCCGCACCTATCGATATGCACACTTATTTGTGTTGATAGCTATAGATATTTATGACTGTATCAGCGTTGCCACTTTCTGTGTAATAGTGCAAAATTTGTACTATTTCAAATTCTTTGCACTATTTTTGCACCATAACTTTTTTGTGTAATTTTGCACTATTTGACTTTAACGGCATTTATATTTCTGTGTTTAAAAGCGATAACTGCATAAGATGACCTAGGACAAATTCGAGTTATATATGCTACAAAATTCTGCAAACGAAACTTCATTTTGTGCTCCTTTCATATTCGCTTGAACTTTTAACTAATTTTAATTTTAATTAAAGTATAGTTACATAAAAGTTGAATTTTTAAACAAAATTAGTTATTTTTATTTCACAATAAAAACAAGAAACTTTTTCTACAGAAAAATTTAATTTGTTGTAGAAGACCCAAAATGTACAGTCATTGAGCTAGATTATCAAAACTTAGACAATGAGTGCCGTTAAGTTAGGTTAGGTTGAAAGAGGAACAGTAAAAATTTACCGAATCTGTTTCGGACTACACCTACCTATGCTATTATAGCATGTTGAGCGCCCTTGATAAGAAATATTGAGGAGATACACAATAACAACTACACTGTGTGTAACATTTTAAGTCATGGAAATATAACCATATACGGACACCACTACATGATAAAAGACAAAAAAGGCCTGTGTCTCCCAGCTTTGCCCCAAGTCATGCACTTTTTTTATGGGCCCCAAAGATTTGGGGCCTCGGTGTCATTTTTGCTTTTTCTCAGGCTCATATCTTGCAAACCGTTCGGAATTTTGATTTAATCTGAGGCAAAGTTGTAGCTCTTGCCATAAAAACAACAATTGTGAACATATAAAAGCAAAAGAACTTCATCGTTAAGATCAAAATCGAACAAAAAATTTAAAAAAATTTGATTTTTTGTAGATTTTTTTCGATGTTAAGGTCCGTGGGTAGCCAACTGTTCAAAATTCAAGGGAACAATCAGTTACAAAAATGTACCTAAGATCTCAATAAACAATTTTATAGAACATATGAACTTCCTAGAAATGATTCTTAACACCGCTTAGGTAGTGCTTAGTTAGGTAGCCGCAAAAGTGAAAATTTTTTAAACAAATGAAATTAAAAAATTTTCGTGAAATTTTGAGGTTGAGGACTTTCTTTTCAAATGCCTGGTTTAAATATTTTATGAAATTTTTACACAATTTAAAGAGGAAGGTGGCAATGATTTTTCGTTGAAGTAAATAAGCGATATAAATATGTATGTACATATTTAGCTAACTATTTTTGAATTAGTAAAAAATTATCTCCTTTTATATTTCAACTTAAAATGTAAAGATTACCAAAAAATAATAAAAAACTTAAATCTTTTGCACTGTTTCATTCGGTTTTGCACTATTTTAGACTTGCAGCTGTGTAACTTCTTGTTGCACTGGTGTCAACGCTGGACTGTATGTAAGCATGCTTGTTGATGCGAATGTGCTATCATACTCATTGTCGTTGGAGTATCGATATCTATTGAGCATTCACAATGTAACTTTTTGGCTTTCTCTGGTACATATGCATGGATACATGTTTTATAAATAAATAAATTCACATTTTTGAGTTCCTTTTTCTGATATTTTTTAAATAATTAATTTGAAAAAAACACAACTGTTTCGATAATTCTTAAGTACGTTCGAGAACTCAAAAGCTTTTATTATTTATATTTTTACCATTTTTTTTTACTGAATTGCGTTCATGTACACAAAATCCAGTAAATGAGAGGGCGAATTGAGAGAGAAAAATTAAAGTTTATTTACTAATGAGAGGAAACTATAATTTCGCTCAATAATATACAAAAATACACTAAAGTACGGGAACGCGAAAAACCAACATTTTAACACCAAAATAAACGTCAATGCATGTATGCATATACATACGTATACACATAACTAAACACATACTTATATACATACACACGCACGTATTTACCTACATCAATGCTGCCCACAGAGAAAGCCGAGAGAAATGTATAAGCGTATGTGCATTCATTTGTAAAAAAAGGCGATTGATGTTCGGCACTCTGGCGCTTCTCTGGCCAGCAGAGTTTAAACATTCTTTCATACATTTTTCCATTTTTTAGTGTTTAGGCAAATGTAATTTTTCTTTCTAATTGTTTAATTTTCAAACAGCTGTTTGATTTTGTGTTTGCCCAAACTAGCACGAAGAAAAAGTACGGGCTGTTTCGTACAAGAAGAAGAAGAACATTACTCTCACAAAACCTCTCTCATTTACCCAATTTTCGAGTTCGGTAACGCTTTACGTGGGATCCCGCGGGGTCCCAATGTAGAGTAAAGAAACACACCTACTGAGTAAATGCAAATTTTTACTGCACAAATTCCAGTAAAATCCAGTAAAACGAAATCATATATTTTTAAATATAAACAATCAAAAGAAAGTTTCTTCATATGTGAAGGCATATGAAGGTCGTGTATAGTCAGTCACAAAAACTTTTTTAAATTCCGTTTATAACATTTTGGGCATATGGTCTACACTGAACCAAAAAGGTACATAAATTCAACGAAAAAATTCGTTGATTCAACGAATTTATTCATTATTTTTCACCTAAGGAACATGTTCATTGAAATCAACGTCTGCCAATCATTGGCTTGTTGAATTCAACGTACTAGTTCGTTGAAGTTAAGAATCCATATGTTGAAACCTCACGTAAATTCAATCATTCAATGACCGCAATCATTGATTTTTATGAATATATTCCTTGAATAACTATACATACTTTGAATTTAATGAAATAATTCCTTGAATTTAAAGAACCTATTCCTTGACCCAATGAACTCATTCATTGATTTTTATGAATTTATTCCTTGACCTAATGCACCTATACATTCAAAATTTCACTTTTACAAATATAATAATAGGCAAGTTCATATTAAATTTAGTATTTTAATTAAAACTTCATATTATAAGAAATAATTTACATATGTAAGTATGTATGTACATAAAAAATTCGGTTATGATAATATCATAGTCTACTAAATTATTAATGCCTTATTTATTAAAATTATTAAAGCTTTATAAAGGGTTAATATGGAAATCTTTTTTATAAACCCTTTATAAAACCTTAATAATTTGTATAAATTATATTGTTAATTTATGATTCATTTATAAGTTTAAAAATGTACTTGTTAGTTTAAAATAAAACAAACTTAAATTTTTGGATGCTCTCCGACTCATCCAAATTATTCAATATTTCTATCAAAGCTTTATCTTTGATGTTGTTCTCTTCGCGAATCGTTCCCGCCAGTTAAAGAAAAGTCCTTCACGTTTCCAAAAAGCAACGCCAAAGTCTTTATCAATCTGAAATATAGTTATAAATATTTATTTTGAAATAAATACTAAAGTATAAAACATTAAAAATGTATGTACTCACATATCGAAATCTACTCAGTTTCTTATACTCGGGCCATCTTTTATAAACTTTGGCTAGAGTGGACGCTTCGTTTACTTAATTAATTCTGAAATTGCTGCATGCCTGCCAAGTGATATTGAATCCCTCTGCACTCAAATTTGAGGATTCGGATTCTAACGCAACCTCTGCGTTGGAACCTGAATCTTTAAAATTAACATACATAAACATGTATAAAATTATATCATTTAAATAGCATGCAAAATAATTACTTACATAATACTTGAGAATTGGAACCAATAACGTCAGGAGTAGGTGCATCTGGAACTGATTTTCCAACTTTGAAGTAATTCAGCAAGTTCCTGATATTCGGGATATTATAAAACCATATTTCTTTTTGCATTGAAAATTAATAATAATCACTTCTTTATTATTGACTTACTTTTTGGCACTTTTTTATTTCAAACTTTCTTTTTTAATTGCGCACAAAGTTATTTGTTAAACGAAGAACAACAACTGATTGCTCTTTGTTTATTTTTTCTTTTCATTATGTTTTTTCCCCGTTATAAAACAAGGAACTAGTACGATGATTTCAGCCAAGTAAAAGAAAAATTCAAATGGTGGTTCCTTGAATCAAAATACTCGTTCATTGAATAAAACATCTTCTTCTTGCTCTTGAAGTCAAATTCAACGTACATTACTTAAAATCAATGAACACTTTTTTGAAATTTAATAAACTTTTTTCTTTTATTTATATAAGAAATAACGTGTTCCTTAAATTCAACGTATACGTTAAATCAATAAACTAGTTCGTTGTTAAATTCAACGAATAATATCAAGAAATCGTTTCAACGTTCAGTTCATATGTATCTACATAATATTTTACGTTGAATTTCAAGGAATATTTTTTTGAAACAACGTATAATACGTTGAATTTCAATGAATTTAAATCAATGAATGCGACTTCGTTGAATTTATGTAAAACTGTTTTTTCAGTGTAGTTACTCCGCCCATATTTGTGTAACCATAGTCTGCTAAATTTACTTTGTAGAATATGCATAATAAATAAATAAACAAACAAAATCAAAGGAAACAAAAATGTTTAGTTTTTGATGAAATTTTTAAAATAACGAAAAACAAATGTATTAAGTTACTATGCGCCTGCTTTTAAAGTTGAGGGTAAAAAGCTTAGAAACTTTAACGGCCTGGCCCACACTGTCGACAAGAAACTTTCTATAGCTTACTTATATTGCAAACAAGATAAGGGTGTCTACTCTGTAATTCGAAACGAAAGCAAATAGTTTCGAATTGTAATGTTAATAGCATACAAATTCGAAAGCATTTTCTTTTGTTTCGAAATACAGAGTAGATCCCCAGAAAATTAGTTTTTGTTTTCAATACATATACATAAAGGGTGTTTTTTATTGAGGTATAGAACTTTAAGTTGGCATCACTTTTTTAACTGGCGGCCATTTTGTCAGCTGTCAAGTGATTAATATTTAGTTTGGTTTGCCATTTCATCATGAACAGGTTGACAAAAGAACAACGCTTGCAAATCGTGCAAATTTATTTCGAAAATAATGGTTCAGTTCGCGAAGTTTACCGCAAGCTCCGTCCATTTTATGGTCGACATAATCGTCCATCAGAGCAATTAATTCGGTTAACCATGGATCGTTTTCGCACTACGTTTACTCTATGTGATAATACGCATCCGCAGAGACGTCGAACAGTGCGCACCGAAGAAACAATTGCCGCTGTAGAGCAAAGTGTTGAAGAGGACCTGAATGAATCGATTCGCCACCGTGCACAGCAATTGGAGCCGACTAACCGACTATTTTGTTCCCGAATTGGATGGCATGAATGTGGATGAGTTGTGGTTCCAACAAGACGGCGCTACATGCCACACAGCGCACGTCACAATCGATTTATTGAAGGAAACATTCGATGAGCGCATAATTTCGCGGAATGGACCTGTCAATTGGCCACCAAGATCGTGTGATTTGACACCATTGGATTATTTTCTTTGGGGATATGTGAAGTCGCTCGTCTACGCCAACAAACCAGAAACGTTAGGGGACTTGGAAGCCAACATTCGTGGTGTTATTGCCAACATACGGCCCCATATGCTCGAAAAAGTGGTTGAAAATTGGACCTGTAGAATTGGCTTTATTCGAGCCAGCCGCGGCGGCCACATGCCCGAAATCATATTTAAACATTAATGGCATAAAATTATCCTTCCAATAAAGCCAAATTGATGGACATTAAAACGATTTTCTTGTGTTTTATTTCAATTCAAAGTTCTATACCTCTAAAAAAACCACCCTATATGTATGTACATAAGCAAGCTATGCAAAATTTCTTGTCTACAGCGTGGGCCAGGCCTGTAAGTTTAAATAAAAACTTGTGTATACATACATACATTACTTTTATTAAAAATATTCTATCGTGTATTTTTATAAAACATATGAAAAAAAAATTGTTTGTCTAATTTTTCGACCTTTTTTATATGTTCAATGAAACTATTTTTTAAGCTTTAGGTCAGTAAATTTTATATATTTTTAGTTTTATATCGATATTTCGTTAACCTTTGGTTAACTTCTTCAGGATTATTCTTATTTCTTGCAAGGAAAAATTTGTAAAGGCCGGGGCACAATGAATCCGTCATGCGTTAAACTTCTTATGTATGTATAAAGCAAACCAATATTGGTTTTGTTGTATTTATCCTTTCTTTGAGTTTCGCGAAAATTGTTTAATTAAATTTTATGGATTTTTTAATTATAGGTTTAAATTCTTCCTACAGTTTTTTTAGAATAATGCGTGTGAGTATGAATAAAAAATAAGAAATATTTTTGTAGAGAAAATAATAATAATGAAAATAAATAATGATGATGAAGGTTTAGTGGCCTTCGAAAACGGCTGGCTGTTCCGTTCAACTATGTGTTGTTAGTCAGAATATTTACAACAGACTTTGGTGTTATTTGTTCATTAATAATTATCACATGTAATTTGGCTTAAAAAGCGATACGAACTTTAGCCCGTTCAAATCACAAATATAGAAACAAATGGAGTTCGAATAATAATTAAAATTAACTAAAAAATAAATTTATTTAAATTTTTTAAGTCAAACAGAATTTTATTGTAGCGTTTTTTTTTTGTTTATTTAAATTTTTTAGTTTGCTATTCCTATACTTTTAAGTTTTCATTAAAATTTTCCCAGCCTTGTTGGCAACACTTACAATAACAGTAAAATTTTCGGATGGCGTAGTCTTGTAGTCTATCATTCTTGCCCTCATACCTAAATAAGAGCGGAAAGCGTTGCGTTAGCAGCAGGGTACGTATTTTGAGTACAATCAAAAAATATTTTTGCATTTAAATGTACTAAAAGTGCTACCCTGCTGCTATCGCAACGCTTGCCGCTCTTATTTAGGTATGAGGGTTAGAATGTATATGAGTAACACGGGCAACAAAAAAAAACGATTTGGTATTCAAGTGAGCACTGAAGATGGAACATAGCCGAATCCGGTATACATATGTATATATTAAAGGGCTGCGTAAATCGTTCTAAAAGTTTTGTATGCTATTTCACACTACTGCCAAGCAGTCTGTTTTAGTGCAAACATAAATAACAAAACAAAACTAACAAAATATCACTCTCACTAAAATCAATCAAGCATCATTCGAATAGTTTTTCTCTGCAGTTTTGTTAGTGCTTGTGTTCTCAAAACAAAAAGCGAGAATGAAACAAAACAACAGTAAATCATAGCAGAAACATCGAGTGCACTAGAACACTAGCACAAACATGCAAACTATGTATGTATATTTATGTATATATGTATACATATATTGAAAATAAAAGTTAACAAATTATTACATATATATAAATGTACATAAGTATGTATGATATTATTTCATAGTAAATAAAAGGTGTGTTCCACAAGATTTCGTACAAGTTCGGACTAATGAGAGTAAAAAGAAAATTACTCTCTGAATATGCAAGTTATCCAAAATTGCTGGAACGCAAAAAACCATAATTGCCCGTCTTAAAATACTAGTGCTGCTTACTTTTTAAATTAAATTTAATTTAAGTGATTTTAGTCGCTTAAAACGCATTACATTATAAAAACAAAAGTTTTGCATCATTGGCAACAGCTTTAAAAATCAAATGAAAATGAGTTGTAAAAAGTAAATTATCTAAAAACAGCATTTTTTATATTAAATAAATAGGGAAATGTGTACAAATGTACTTACAACTTCAACTTTGTTCAAAAAACCTTCCATTTTGATTTTTAATAAATTTGTATGCAAATACTTTTTTTCCTATATTTGCAAACTTTCTGGTTAATTTTTCAGTTCGATATGTAAACAAAAAACAACTGATTATATAATTCTTGTCCGAACTTACCCAGAAGAAAAAGTTCGTACTAGTTTGTACAGGAAATGAAAAAAATTACTCTCTCATTCGCTCTCAAAACTGCACGAAATTTGCTATCTGGAACGCTTTTGGATAACTTTGTACAAGTTCGGACTGTTTTGTTATGCATCTGGAACAGACCTAAAACATCTTTTCAGCTTTCATATTCCTAACGAAGCGCAATGTTTCTTTTATATGGAAAATTATCTTTGCTATCAAAACATTCAAACATGTTTTGAATGTTCTGTGAGAATTTTGATGTTCTATTTCATTTTTATTTTGAAAGGCTTGATTTTACTTCAACATTGTTCTATTGCAGTTTTGTTCTGTACTGCAGTATTCTTATCGTAAAGCAAAACACATCTCTTTTGAAAGTTTTGTTTTAAATAACGGAGCAATATACACACACATTTTGAAATTAATGAGAGTGCTTGTAAGCCTTTTTTAGGGCTTGTGCCACGCTCTAGTATATATGTATGTAAAGTTTACGTTCCAAATTAAAAAAAAACTCGTCGGAACAAAAATACATGACTTATACATATCGCACTCAATCAACAAGAGGGTATTAACTAGGGTGATCGATTATTCGACTTTTTTCCAGAAACCGGTTTTCGAATAGTTCGAATATTTGAAATTATGAAAACCCCGGTTTCGGTTTTTACAATTCTAGAAAAACCGGTCGACCGGTTTTTTAAGTAAGAAAATTATTATACAAAAGTTTTGATTTAAAATTGCTTTATTAGAGAAAAGATTTAACATATCCCATAGAAATATGTCAAATAAGCGCTTAATAAACCTGAAATGTTTTTTTATGAATAAGGCAGTAAAAAACTACCATTCTTATAACTTTTTTATGAGTTAAAAAAAAAAGCTAAAAAATAAGATAAGAAGCTAAATGAAAATTTTGAAGCTAAATCAAAAAAAAAATAAGCTAAATTTAGCCCAAAATAAGCTAACATGTTCACGCTGACCTCTATATAAAATATGAAGCAAAATGTTAAAAAAAAAACTAAAAAACACTTTGTAAATAAATTTTAACATCCATTGCACACCATAACACCTTATAAAATAATTTCGCTTAAATTTCATGCTTCAGTAAGTGTTGCCATACTCAAGAAACGCTTAGTAAAAACTAATTTTATTGCAAAATATACAAATCATAAAGTATTCGACTCAGCCGGTTTTTAAATTGTAAAAAAAACTGGACTATTCGACATTCGAAAAATCAACATTTTGAAAAAACCGACAACCGTATTGTGAAAAAACCGGGTTTTAAAACCGGTTGAAAAACCGAGTCGATCACCCTAGTATTAACTCAAATTTTTAAAATTCTCAGTAGAGATGAATATATGTTAGTGTTAACAATTTGATTATTTTTAACATGAATAGAACCTCAAATCAAAATAATAAATTTTTTATGAAAACACGATACATTTCTATTTCCACTTTTGTTTTAAAATACAATATAATACTTTTTTGGCGATATAAACGTAGTCACTATCACAAGAATAGTCTCAAATGTGGTTTTTAGAGATGAAAGAGTAATCAGAATTTACAGTAGATAGATAGATATTGATGTTATTTGATTTCTTGCAAAAAGTGAAATTTTAAAATTTTTTAGTTATACCCTCTTGTTGAACAAGTGCGATAGGTATGTATGTATATACTACATAGAAATATATTTTTTTGCTTATAAGATCTATTTGTTTGTATAATATGAACATTTTTATTTTAATCTATTTTGTTTCAGCAACAACTTCCAATATATGATACAGTTGAATTTTATCAACGTCTCTCAACTGAAACATTATTCTTCGTTTTCTATTACATGGAAGGTTCAAAAGCTCAATATTTGGCAGCAAAGGCACTCAAAAAACAGAGTTGGCGCTTTCACACAAAATACATGATGTGGTTCCAAAGACATGAAGAACCTAAAATTATAAACGATGATTACGAACAAGTACTTACATATAATTATTAACATTTTTAATTTCATTTTATTTGTTATGATACCTTTCAGGGCACATACATCTATTTTGATTATGAAAAGTGGAGCCAACGAAAAAAGGAGGGATTTACATTTGAATACAAGTACTTAGAAGATAAAGAATTGAATTGAAATTCAATATCAAATCAATATAATATTGATTTTGATGCGTATTTTCAACAACTACAATTATATCAAGTAAATCCAACCGATTCCTCCTCCCCATGTAAAAATCCTTAAACACACAATTGCTTTTTTCTTGTTTACTACTTCCATATTTTTTTTTAATTTTTTTTTCTATTTTTATTATATATATTTGCGACTTTAAATTAAACGAAAAACTTTGACATAATTCCTCCGAACCTTGTTCATTTACATACGAGTACATACTTATAACTTTTTGTTTGTTTGTATACACAACTTTGTTGCATAGAGTCGAGGCAGTTGTAAAATAATATATATATTGCTTCTTGATTTCTCATTGTTCTTTTTCACTCCCTATTAATGAAGTAAGCATAAACTTGAGAAAAGTTGAATTTTTATAAAAAAAAAAATTAAAAAAAACTACTGAAATTTTTTCAAATTCATATAATGTTAGTTGTACTATTTTTTTCTTATTTTATTTTTAATTTTTTATTTTCTTAAATTTAAAAAAGATTATATTATAAATATTAAAAATTTGAAAAAAAACAAAATGGTTTTATTTTGTATTGTAATATGTACATACTAGGTAAAAAGCCAGTCCCTGCCAGGCAAAAATCAATAGCCATGCCCTTCGCCCACAGACTAAAATTTTAAAATCTGTCTCCGTCACGATCTTTCGCACCGAAAGTACTTAAGTGTGCCAAATTTTTTCTTTTTATGTCATCAAATGGCTTCAGGATGTTGCGGAAAGAGAATAGGACATACTAACTAATTTTAGGTTAGATTATCATGCCGCTGAGAAGAGAAAAATGCTTTAAAATTAAAAAAAATTACATTGCAAAAATGTGAGCTTTTATTAATTTTTTGGTTCCGGTTTGCGAATCAGATGCATTTCAAGTTTTAGGTATCTCACGTCATTGCTTTATTCCTTATAGGACTTTTTTCAATCGTCAGTTAAAGAGGCATATTTAGACTCATTTGAATGTGTGGCTTGTTTTTTCGATACTTGTAGCATTGTCATGTGTATGTCAAAATTTAATTTACATAAATTTTTATGGGTTCCATGTAAAATTACTTCAACGAAAAGTAGGACTTGACCAATAGTGCATAAATATGTATATGTATGTATGTATCTACAAATATCGTGCCGTAACCGCAAAAATAGCTTAAGCGACATAATTTTATAACTTCAATTTTTGACCAAAATCGATAATTTGTGATCGTAAATAGTCGATTTTCGTCAAAAAAAAAACGAAGTCCAAAATATGTGTCGCTTAAGCTATTTTAGCAGTTATGGCTCGCTATAGATGTACATACATATTAATTAAGATTATTGCTTTCCGATTTTAACATTAAGGCTGGAATGCTCATAATTAATCAATATACAGACTCTCAGGCATGTGATGTTAATCGAACTCAAAAACTAATCAAATTAATTAGAAAAAAGTTGTGACGGTACTCATAATTTCTATTTGAATACATTTTTGATATTTTTATGTATTTATATTGGTTGTATTTTAACTTCTAGCCCACTTTCCGTCAGTCAATAAAAAGCGACTGGTGAATATACTTATTTATTGCAATATAAAAGGACATACTGGCTATAAAAAAATTACTGAACATTATATGCTACACCTCCAGATGATGAATCGATTAATTCACCTATGTTTGCCATATCGTCATCATCATCTACTTGCCAACCACTGTCTGTATCATCATTACTAGAGGCAGCAGCAAATTTTGAAGAATTTGCTACTATACCATCTGGATCCATCCAATGGGTACCATTTACTTTAATATCTTGATGTGAATTCGTTCTTGTTTCAATAATAGGCTCCATGTCTTTAAAAAAATTAAATTCGGACAATTCGTGATTTGCTAAGGACGTTGCCAATGTTTGCACTTGTATATCAAGAGAAGATAAATCATCATTTACTAAGAATGGTATAGGCTTTAGTGAGGAGTGCGACGAAGAGTTTGTCGATTGTGCGGTACGGTATGATTCAGAAAGGGATGTTTGCGAGATTAAAGTGTTAATTGTGGAAGAGTTTTCAATATTAGAGTTTGAATGAGTTTGTTTTTCTTTTGAAATATCATAACCTTTTGTTGTACCAGTATTCGAATTGTTTTCTGCATTATTTTCCCAGTCGGACCAAGCATCATCTTCGACATCGGCTACATTATTGTCGGTATCTGATACATTACTGCAATCATGATTTATTTTATCTGTGTTATTATTACAATTGTCATCATCTTGATTAAGTAGATCGTGTATAATACCAGATTTAACGTCTTCCCCACCATCTGGGCTTAAACGTGGCGGCATATGATGTTGAAATACTTCCGAGTTAATTGCATGGGATAAAGACGAGTAACTATTGGTCTTACTTAATAAATTTTCCAGTATAGGACTACCCGATACCATTGGACAGTCAATAGTTTCACCCAGAACGGGTGTAATAGATCTGGGTTCAACCCAATGTGTGTTAAACTCTGAGACAGCAGCTTGCGGTCTGCCGTCTGAAAACAATCTTGCTCTTTGCCCCCCAAGTACAGCATTAGCACCTAATATTGGTATTAAGTCTGCCATGCATCGAAGAGTCTTTGCAACCAAAACATCGTTTGTATCTTGCATGCCAACGATCAGATGAGGTAATATATACTGCTCTAGCTGTCCTCTTGTTAAAAGTCTCACGAACTCCATAAAATATTCTAATAATATTAACCGTATTTGAGCATCTCTAAGTCGAAACATTTTCAAAATATGGGGCATCAAGTACTTGGTATAAGCAGGACATGAAAAAAGGGCAGATGAAACATCTGTTTTAGTTCTCAATACATAAGGTGTGACACACAATTGTGCTGTGGGGTCTAATAAAACCATACGAGATAGCAAATCTCCTGCAAACTGTGACCCCACAACTTCCTCTTGAAAATATCTTAGACGATCTGCAAGAGATGTAAAAAATTCTTGTTTTTCTTGATTACTTTTTAAGGGCAGCTCAAACAGAAATGAGTGTATTAGAACAAACTCATGATTAAAGTACGGATGCAAAAGAACTGCTGAGAGTTTTGGCCTCATTTGTGGATTTTTATGTTTTAAATGTGTTACACAATATTCTCGAAACTCTTGCACATAGGGTATGGCTGTCGAACACATTGAAAGCTCGTTATTTGAACATTTTGTTAAAATTTCTTCACATAATGTAGCAAATGCATACTGTTCTATAGTTTCGATATTTTCCTCTATTGGTTCATTTGGATCTACGGCCGCTTGATATCGATGTGCATTTGCAAAACCAAGTAGAGTCCTTGTAATTTCCTCTTGTTTCCAGACATATTCAAATCCTGCCAAGCGCCAGCTGCCAGAGTCGGTAACGTAAATCGATTGCGTGCATATATTTAAATGTCTAGCCTTTGCCTTAAAAAATATTTGGCAATTTAAATTGATATTTAATACATGATTATTAATTTTAAGTGATAGTTTACCTTTTCTACTAAAAATATTAGACTACATAATATTGTACGTAGCCCTAAACAAACTTGAATGTCAGATTGCTCATTTAAAACACATTGTAAAGGACGTACTTTTTCCGTAGCCAAATGCTTTTGGCCACCTTGTTCCCAAGTACAGACATATTTGAGAATGTATGGATGTCTATAAATCATCAAGTTCTAAAAATATATCAATACACTTTTAATGTAATAAATAATCAATACCTAAAAAGGCAGATCTTACTTTAATTGCTCTTTCCATTGGGCATTGAACTACCCATAATTGACCAGTTACTACTGGCTCACCTTGGAACACTGATAAATATTGTTTGCCTTCTTCGTTGGTAGTGGTGGCGGCAACTGAATCAAATAAGGCCCAAAAATCATTGGCCTCCACGGCATTCTTATCGATTTCCAAACCTCTAAGTTTACTACTTTCGTTTCCCATTTATTTGTTTGTGTATGTATATATTCTTGTAAAAATTTTCAATATTTTCAAAACTTTGTGGTTATTAAATTTTCGTATCTCGAATTTTTATCATTTTACATTAATTTCATTCCATTTATTTACAATATTCTTACGAGTTTTCTTTCCTTTACCTTTTTTAAAACTTCTTTCGTGTCATAATTCTATAGTCTGCTTTGTGATTCTATATACTTTGTGTTTATTGTCCAAGGCTTATTGTCATCTGATTTATTTTGACACCACCAAGGTTTATGTAAACCTCCAGATGATTTGTTGTGTTGTAATTTTTAAACCGTCAAAAGTTGTTTAAGTTTTTGAGCAGCACATGTGTTTGTTTCAAGGCCGGGGCACAAAGAATCCGTCATACGTTAAACGTGGCAGCTAAGTTGAAACACAGGTTTCTTAATTATTTCTTAACTATTAAAAAACTGTGAAAAGTGCCTAAACGTTGCAAATTTTGTTAGTGGTAGCTGCCGTGAAGAAATTTTTCCAAATTTATGTGAATAATTTTCATTATTATTGTTTTACAACAAATTCTATTTTTGATATTTTGGATCAACTAACATAGCGTCTATACCTGATATTAAATCTGATATAATATGAGAGAGAACGTCGGCAGAATGAGAAGAAAAATATATTTATATTAATATTAATATCTATGTATGTAGGGGAAAACGTACACTTGTAAATATCATAATATTTCATAATAATCAGGCAGCCGTGCAGTGAACATCTTTGTTTATTTGAATAGTAATGTGTATTTCATAAAAATTTTGCGATTTCCTTAATACATCATGTATAATTAAAGCATTTCATCACTTTTTTATAAAAAAAAATATTCATTTTCATTTAAATTCACAAAATTCTCTTCTCGTATGTATCTATATATGTGTGCGTTTTTTGACACTTGATATAATATTGTTTTATAAATATATATTACGAAAACAATATTATAATATTAATATAATACTAATATTGCAGTCCACACGTAATATAATTCGCTCTGCTATTTAATTTGACGTTTGCTGATAGAAATATATTTGATATTATATCAGGTATAGACGCTATGTAAAAGCCAAGGCGAATTGATATAAGGTGGTCTTGATTTGCAACTATGCGTATTCGCCTTGTATATTTGTTAGTGTAAAATTTCCTGCTGTCAAAATATTTCTTAACGTTTTGGTTCATTTGACAGCAGGGAATTTATGTCAGCTGGCGAATTAAGATCACCTTATGTGAATTCGCCTTGGTAAAAGCCATGTTGTTTTTTTTATTGTTGTATTTTTTCATTGTTCTTGTAATCCTGATATTACCTGGAAATAAATGAGCCTTGGTATGACGGATTCACTGCGCCCAGACCCACAAAGTGCCCAGACCTTCATACAGTCTAGGGATGCCAAACGGGAAATCCCGGGATTTTCGGGATTTGGCAAATCCCGAATCCCGGGATTTCATTTTCGGGATTTCTTAGCAATTTTTGTATAAAAAGCTTTATAAATTCAAATTTTCGTTGATTTTGAGGTATTTTTTATAATATTTAAAAGTCCTATACAAATTTATACGTACAGTTTCAACAATTTAATGACTATTCGTGACATATTTCTTATATATTTACAACAAGAGCAAAATAAATAAACTACTTTCTTACGGTTATTTTCATTAAAGGCGCTACAATATATGTACATTTTAGGATTTTTTTGAAAACAAAAGAAACATATTACCTTTGGAAGGGAAATAACATTTGAAAAATTCTTAAGTTTGACAAATTTATTCCGTCTGAGGGCAATTATAGTAGCAAATAATAGGGAAAACAAAAAAATCTAGTTGGGAAAGGGAGAAATTTCTTGCGGAAATTTATTCATAATTGAAGTGTATAACTATCTGTATGTCGACTCCTCAACGCTAAAAAAAAATTAGCACTTATCTACTTGTCGGTAACTACTATTGACACACTGTTGTACTCTTACAATTGGAGTAGAATACAATACAAGGTAAGTGAAAACTTTTTGTTGTCGGGTTGACGTAAAAGCGAGAAATATTTACAGAATAATGTGGAGTATTTTGTCTAAGAAACTGCTCGAGTGTGTATGTATGTTTTTTACGTTACAGTTCAAAATTATTTTGTTTTTTATTTAGACCGTTTATGTCGTTTTTGATGCAAACCTAAGATCAAACCCATTTAAATTACATGGATTTGATAAATAATTTTAGTCAAAAATGACCGACTGAATGAGATCGACTCAATTATAGTTGTATTCGAGTTGCACAGTAGAAGGCCAGTACACTAATAAACCATACTCCTCTTAGAGAACGTATGAATACATACATATGTATCTGTTGAACTTGTAGAAAAAAGCTTAAGTATGAATTTAAAATTTTTCAGTAGAGCAAAAATACTGTTCAAGTGCTCAGGCAAACTTTTAATGTATGTGCCTATAAAAATGTGATCTTTAGACGTAATTAATCGAATTTGATTAGAATAGAGTATACATTTCTTTTAATTTTTCGACATGTTCAGCCTTATTAGCCGTAACGAAATCGATAAAAAAAATTAGATAATGCTTGGTATACATACATATGTAACAAACGTTATACTTGTTGTTGATCAATCACAATTAAAAAAACGTTAGTAGATATATTTTTAACAAAACAATATTGTTTTTGCTACTTATTTGTATGAAAGTGAATCTAAAAATTTTCGTAAGTCAACTTAGGCGGTAGTGCTAAAAGTCCACCGATATGTAAGTATATTCGTTTTGGCTTAGATAATAGAGAAACATTTATATTGAAAACAAAAACAAGTTTTCATATTTAGTTATTGTTTTCACTATAAATTCTCTAACATCAAATGTGATTAATCAACTTAAAAATAGATGCGAAAAATTCTTTTGATTTTTATTTCATACTCGTATTAGAAAATTGTTCACTTTAAAGACAATTGTGCAATGATAAATTATGAACATAAAACCTTTTAAAATGCATTAAATTGTTATTAAAGTAATATTTATTTAAAAAAATAGTATATTTTACGAAAAATATTTAGATTCCGAAATCTCGAAAATCCCGGGATTTTCGGGATCGGGATTACAAAATCCCGAATCACGGGATTTCAAAAAAGCGATCCCGATTGGTTCCCTAATACATTCATAGTTTAAATCCCGTAATACCAGGTGATCTTAATTCTACAGCTGATTATCAGCTGTTAATTGCTCTGCTGTCAAATCAAAGCAAATCGTACAGAAATTTTATAGCAAAAGGAAATTTTACAATAACATATATATAAGGCGAATATGCAGAGTTACAAGTTAAGACTATCATGCGAGGCGAATTGATACAAGGTGATCTTGATTTGCAACTCTGCGTATTCGCCTTATATATTTGTTTGGTGTAAAATGTCCTACTGTCAGAATATTTCTTAGCGTTTTGGTGCATTTGACAGCGGGGAATTTATGTCAGCTGGCGAATTAAGATCACCTTATACGCATTCGCGACTTCAGTAGCAGGTGACCTTATCACCACTACAACACAGAATACACAGAAGTGAAGAAAGTGACAGGTAAAAAAAGCTCCAATTACCAATTAACACAGCTAATAAAAATGTATTGCACTAGAAAGACGTAGCAAATCAAAACCGACGACAAAATTTGAGGGAAAACGAGACAAACTGAAAAATACCCGTATCTTCCGTCTCGTGACACTTCTGTATGTTTTGTTACTACAATTTTACAGCGCAAAAGAACAACATGTACTTTGCTATGCAGCAAAACCAAACTGTCAAAAATTTCTAAGCAAATTTTGACATTTTGGTTGAAATTGCTCAATTTGGCGTCATCAGCTGATAATCAGCCTGGCGGAAAAGGTCACCTGATACAGAACTCGCCCAAGGCGAATTCAAATCAATTCGTCTTGCTTTGTATATTTGCGGAGTTGGACTCCTTTTAGACACGATGTCTTGATTCAGCTCGAAGGAAGACAGAAAGAGAAAGTATTTCTTGCACAAATTAAAAAATTGCTTGCATTAAGCAAGACAAAGAATTAATTTTCAAATCATTTGCCCGTTATAAAAATGTTAGCATAAAATCGGCTGATGGATAGATATAATGCGTATACATGTTTGACATACCGTCGGGTGATTACTGGTTTGCCGCATAGATTATTAGAACATTTATTTATTTAATTTTTAATTATCTGCCGGAAATATTATACATGCATATAAGATATTATATATGTATATATAAAAAAAGAATATTTTTCAAGATTATTTCTGATATTGAAAATGTCATCAGTTGGCCAGTGAGTGTTACATCAAGACGAATTTGTCATTCATTATACTGAAGGTGGCTGCAGTTTCTTTCGAACCTCGAAGTATTTCCTCCTAAATGTCAAAATAAAGCAACTCTATCTTTCTTTTCTTTTTTCACCTACGTGTGAAGAACATCGCGTATAGCTTTAACGTCGGTGTTTTATAACTAAATTAGTGAAAATGGTAATAATAAAAGCACAATTTTGCGGAATACATGATTATAAATGTTTTTTAAATAAAAGAATTCCTTTGGAATTAGAAATGGAAATGAGATGCTCAAGAATTTTAAAGATTTTTGCTCACAATTAAGTCCTATCAAAAGCTATTATATCGTATTGAAAGTTAAATACGTATATTATACAAAGATTTGTTGATTTTTAGGGTTTCGTTAAAGTAGTCAAGAACAAGCAGTACTTCAAACGTTATCAAGTCAAGTTCCGCAGGCGTCGTGAGGGAAAAACCGATTACTATGCCCGCAAACGTTTGATATTCCAAGATAAGAACAAATACAATACACCAAAGTACCGTCTGATTGTCCGTTTATCAAACAAAGATATCACGGTACAAATTGCATTCTCTCGCATTGAAGGTGATCGTATAGTATGTGCTGCCTACTCGCATGAACTTCCCAAATACGGTATTAAGGTAAGCCTGATATGTCTATTTCAATCGGATTTTTGAAAATGTTACTATTCAAGGTTGGATTGACTAATTATGCTGCAGCTTACTGTACTGGTTTATTGGTAGCTCGGCGTATTTTGAACAAATTGGGTTTGGACTCTTTGTACGGTGGTTGCACTGAAGTCACTGGTGAAGAATACAATGTTGAACCAGTGAATGACGGTCCCGGTGCTTTCCGTTGCTACTTGGATGTTGGTTTGGCTCGTACTACCACTGGTGCCCGTGTATTCGGAGCCATGAAGGGAGCTGTTGATGGTGGTTTAAACATCCCTCACTCGGTCAAACGTTTTCCCGGTTATTCTGCTGAAACAAAGAGCTTTAACGCTGATGTGCATCGTGCCCACATATTTGGTCAACATGTTGCAGATTACATGCGCACTTTAGAAGAAGAAGATGAGGAAAGCTTCAAACGTCAATTTAGCCGATACATTAAATTGGGAATCCGGGCTGATGATGTGAGTATACTGCATATAATTTGAGTATAGGTGTATATATATATATATATAAATCTTCCCTATTTCATAACGTCCATTTATAAAATTACTACCATGTCTTATACCTATGACACTGGTTGTGCCGAAAGTGGACTACATAAAAAAAAACCTGTGTTCGAAATTTAAAACAAATTCAAATTAATTAAATTTCCTGTTTATGGTTATACAAGAAAAAAATCAATTCTATGGTAACACAAGCACTACATTGTAAAGAATAGGTCTGTTCCAGATGCATAACAAAACAGTCCGAACTTGTACAAAGTTATAGATAGCAAATTTCGTGCAGTTTTGAGAGCGAATGAGAGAGTAATTTTTTCATTTCCTGTACAAACTAGTACGAACTTTTCTTCTGGGTAAGTTCGGACAAGAATTATATAATCAGTTGTTTTTTGTTTACACATCGAACTGAAAAATTAACCAGAAAGTTTGCAAATATAGGAAAAAAAGTATTTGCATACAAATTTATTAAAAATCAAAATGGAAGGTTTTTTGAACAAAGTTGAAGTTGTAAGTACATTTGTACACATTTCCCTATTTATTTAATATAAAAAAAATGCTGTTTTTAGATAATTTACTTTTTACAACTCATTTTCATTTGATTTTTAAAGCTGTTGCCAATGATGCAAAACTTTTGTTTTTATAATGTTATGCGTTTTAAGCGACTAAAATCACTTAAATATAATTTAAAAAGTAAGCAGCACTAGTATTTTGAGATGGGCAATTATGGTTTTTTGCGTTCCAGCAATTTTGGATAACTTTTGCATATTCAGAGAGTAATTTTCTTTTTACTCTCATTAGTCCGAACTTGTACGAAATCTTGTGGAACACACCTAATGTATGAGTTAAAACACATGAATAGGGCCATTATATATTTTTGGAAAACGAGAAATTTACTCGGATTGGGTTTACAGAACATTACATAAATTAAAAAAAAAGTATCCTATCCTATAGAAAATTTAAAAATAAGAAAAAAAATTGGGGCCGAGGCTTAGTTTCCGATTTATGGACCTCTGAAATTCTAGTACAATATTGTGATTATAAGGTGTTTTCCAACGAATATGACCAATATTGGAATAATCTTAAAGCTTTTGTTATTACCTTCCTTGAAATGGTAAAATTCAAGAATATTTTGTGAAGCAGAAAATCTTTATTACGCTGCGCCGTGTCGGGAAACACCATGGTGGAGAAAGTCATTAAGCCTGGCCAAAGGACGGCAGTGCAGGAAAACGTTATTTATCTATATAAGATATACATATGTATACATCGTCGACATTATCTGTTTATTTGAAACATTTTATTAACCGAGTCGGCTTAAATTTTATATCAGTGACTGAATTATAATTTTGGCATATACCTACCCTATAATCGATCGAATTTGTCTTCAGGTTGCAATGTGAAAAATGTACAATTCGAAAAATTTTTGCAAATAGTTTCTGCTTTTAATATGAGAAAACTATCAAACCATTTTCATTAAAATTAGTTTTCGACCATATTTTGTAAAGAATACTTACAGATCGTACCTTCAAGAAATTGTAAATGAGCTTAAAATATTTAACATTACATATCGTCAGCTTAAATGCAAACGGACTTAACTACACTTTTATATTTTTTACAGGAGAAACAAAAAACGCTTCAAAATTAATAATAAAGTTTTCTTGAAAATTTTCTTCGAAATTTACTTTTATTTGGAATACTTATATGTTTTTAACCATTTATTTCCTTTTTATATATATTTAAGTTTTTATGTTAATTACATTCTTTGCAATAAAAAATAGATGCATTTGTAATTACGTCCTCTTGAATTTCCTTAATAAAGTCTTCATTTTTGATCGCTGAGTTCTAAATATTTGCGTGAACATGTAGTTTGATAAAATGAACCATAATCAATTAAAAACTCAGCGAATTTTTGTGTAGTTACGTCCGTTTGCATTTAAGGTGACACTATATTGTTAAGCTATGGTATATTTAAATACAAATTAAATTTGGAAAAAGTAATAAATTGTTTATTTTTTATGTACTATTTTTAGCTTGAAGAAATCTACAAAAAAGCCCACCAATCCATTCGTGCCGATCCTACTCACAAGAAGGTAGCTAAGAGTGGTATCTCCAAAAAGAGGTGGAATGCTAAGAAACTCACAAATGAGCAGCGTAAAATTAAGGTTGCTGAACATAAAGCCGCATATGTGGCAAAGCTTCAATCTGAAGCTGATGCTTAATTCAATTAAACTTAATTGTGTTTTATCAACTACAACTATTCATTTGGTTGAAAAAATTATTTAATTATAAAATAATTTCAATATTATAAAATAAGTCTTTTTATTTGATGAAAATATGCTTGATTTGATATTTTGTTATATTAAAATGCAAAATACTTAATTTACATATGATGTTATCGTTCGATTTTTTCTTCTATCTGGTCAATTTCGAAAATTTGCTTAATACGAGTATTGTGTCTACATCGGTTCGCATTTCATTAAGAATGAGTGTCGGGTAAGAAATTATGGAAAACCAATCAAGCTAACATATTTCTTTCTAAATGATCTATTAATAGACCTAAATACCTTGAAATGCAAAAATAATGGGCATAGGTATATATTATGGATAGTAACCAAACTGCAGTTCAGTCACTTGCAAACAAAAAGTTCTTGGCAACGTAACTAATTTACATATTCGGTTCATGATACAATTATACAGGTAACCAACCGCGAAGCGCTAGCTGTTTTGTGATTTGATCTGCCAAATTGTGCTTATGTTTTACCAACACACGCGCACAGTGCCTATTAAAACTACTAATACAAACATGCCAAGAGAAAACGCAAGTACATGTACAGCGTTGTCAACTTTGAAATTTCAAAACGCACCAAAATGGAGAAAAAATCGCGCCATTTACAAAAAAACGCACCAAGATTTCTTTAGTTTAAAATGTTTATTGAATTGATTTTGCATAAAAAGTATAATATTATATTTTTTGTATTAAAAATTTAACACTAAAACAGGTTCTTTACAGTTCAAGGTTAAGAGTCTGAACACAATGCAACGAGAATTCATTGCGGTGCGGTTTTTCATACGATTTTGAAGTAAAAACCCGCAGTGCGGAACGGCATAAATTTAAAATCTATTTTATTTTCATTGCGGACTTTCTTATTCCCTCAATTTTTGACTCTCGCTTTCTGATGTTGCCATAGTTTTTGAATAATTGGCGGTGTTCACAACAAAAAACATGATTTTGAAGTTCAAAAATGTTTGTCATAAAATATAAAAGCTTAAAAAAATTATCAAATATATCTGCGAATGTATAAAATTTTAATCATTTTTTGTTTTTAGTTACTGTCATTACAAAATATTTAACAGAAAGAGTAAATTTTTTATAAAAATGTATGCACAAAAAAATTAATAAAAATTTAAACAAACAATGACAAGTATTACTGTTGCCGTTGCCGTCTTCCGTTGTATTACACTGTGATACACAAAAAATATTCAGGGATTCTTATGTACCAATTCTATTTTGTTGGAGTCCATGGATGACGAAAATACCGTTGGTTTTTTTAGGTCACTTCATAAAGTGATTTTATAACGGTAAATGTAGTGAAAAACGGGGTTTCTTAGATTTTCAGTTTTAAGCAGTTGTAACTTCTTTGTTTCCCAACGGATTTATTTTAACTTTTCGTTGGTTAAAAGGACCAAATATTATCTTTCTACCAAGATATAGTTTTTGTAAATCGACTAACAAATGGCTAAGTTACAGTCGTTGAAGTGTGCAAAAAACCCATCAAAAAAGAATTCTTTTGTTTTCATGAGGCTATAAGTTGCTTATGAGTTACCAAACGCTATAGATATTTATGATTACGAAAAAAGGAAACTAAATTAGCTTTCCAAAATGGGTAATAACGGTAAAATCGGATTAAAAATACAAGACCTATGCAAATTTTTGTGCTTTAACTTTTTGGTTTTTTATTTAGAAATAACTTGTATTTCATTGCTTTTTATAGTCTTCGCTGTCAGTATTCCGCTTTAAAGACCAGCAGTAGTTAGAAAGCATTTCTTTTTTCCTAAACAACGCTGTTCAATTTTAATTATTTCCTGGAGAAATCGTTCACCTTGTTCATCACTCATCTGTCCTAAATTTGCTGGAAATCTTTCCGAGTATGCAGATAGTGTAGTTTTTTGACATTTTGCAACCCATCGCATGGTAGGCAGACAGCATATTGTTTACTATTTGCTCATAATTTTCACTTTTTGTGTTTCCAAGGAAATTTTCACACACTGAAACGAAGCCATTCCATGCATTTTTTTCTGCAAGTGTCATTTGTTGCATGAAATTTTCATCTGTTACTAATTTCCGTATTTGCGGTCCAATAAAGATACCTGTTGATTATAAGTTTGTTTTTATTGTGCATGCGTTCATAATATATTTTTTACCTTCTTTTAATTTTCCACTCGTTATTCGTGGAAAAACCTGTTCAAGATATTTGAATGTGGGTCCATTTTTATCAAGTGCTTTCACGAATTGCTTTATCAAGCCCAACTTTATGTGCAGCGGAGGTAAAATAATATCTATTGGATTGACTAATGGAATATTTATGCTATTTTTTTCACCAACAATAACTGCTGTACGTGGTTTCCAATCTCTCTGTATGTAATGTTTGGAGGAGTTTCGGCTGTCCCATTCACAAAAATAGCAGGGATACTTTGTGTTACCACCTTGCATTCCATTCAAAATTGATAGTACCTTCAAATCTGCTACAATCAGCCACTTGTGTGCATTGTAATCTATGACATTAAGTATTAGAGCCATACTATCATATGATTCCTTGATGTTAGTAGCGTAAGCCAACGGCACTGAAGGAAGTGATCCATTATTATGCAAAAGCACTGCTTTTAAACCTTAAAACAGAAGATAAACATACATATATTAATAAAATATAAGATTAAAATAACGTTTTATATTACTTTTTGTTGAACCATCAATAAATAATCGCCATTCTTGTGGGACATGATTATATCCCAATTGTTCAAACAATTTATTTGCATCATTGCAGTAAGCCAAATCACTATTTTCAGTGCTTTCGTTGAATAGTGATCCAAACAAACTGGTTTCCTCGGTCCTCCGAAATGTAATGTTTACATTTTTTTGCAAACAGTTCCACTGTTTTAATCTGGAACCTAGGAGCTCGGTCTGTCTTTTCGACAATTCTAAATCGCGAACAAGGTCATGAAATTCCGCTTGGGAAACAAGGTGTTTTTTATTCAATTCTTCATCAGGTGGGATATATTCTGATGCGGGGCTCATAGCTTGGCTTGAAGATGGTTCAAACTCAGATGAATCTGGTGATATTTCTTTAACAGATTTTGGAACAGCGTCGTTTTTCTTACGCATTACAGCCTTAATAACACTATCAACATTTGCGTATTTAATCTGTTGTCTTATTTTGAAATGATATCCTTTCGTTTTTGATAAACAGAAATAGCAATTACTTTCTCTATGCACACGTAGTGGAAGCCAGTTGACAGGTTCGATAAACGGCAATGCAAAAGAACCACGTGGATCATTTTTCCATGATCTTAGTGTTGCGTAACACGATGAACAACAAACTGATGACGTTCTAAGCAACGACTAAAATATTCTTCATATAGGGGAATAATATGTTTTTTTACCGACACATCTATTTTATGTCGTTTATCCACAAACAATCCACATATAAAACAAAAATTGTGACTTTTATCACACATTGTTATTGAATATATTGAAATCACTCGGACGCTTACTGTTCACTTGCAGAAATTAAATTGTGCCAGCCTTGCAACCGTATCCCTTTATATTGCAGCATAATACAATAATGCAGGTAACCGCGAAGCGCCCGCTTTTTTTTCGTGATGTGATCTGCCAAATGATGCTTATGTTTTACCAACACACGCGCACATTCTTTGAAAAGCCAACAGAAAACGCAAGTACATGTATATTGTTTTTTCTTGGTTTGCCTCTGTTGTCAATCACAAAACAGCAATAAAAATCACTGTTGTTCTATTTGTTGTACATTTGTTGTAGATTCGCGGCTACCTGCATTATTGTACCATGATACTGCAGTATAGAAGCGCAATAAAAAAAGAAACGGAAAAAAACGGAATACTGACAGCGAAGATTATAAAAAGCAGAGAAATACAGGGTGGGCCAAAAGAAACCAAGGGGTGTAAAAGTTTAATAACTTTTTTGTTTATTAACTTTTTTTTATTTTTTCTTTCAGATTATATAATATACAAAATGGAAATTTTTTTACACTAAGTATGAAAAATTATGTCTCTTAAATGACCACCGTTTTCAGCTTCGCACTGATGGGTTCTTTTTAGAGCATTTTCCATAACATCTTTCAAAACTTGTGGCTGTAGCGTTCGAATTTCTGCAACAATGTTTGCCTTGAGTTCAAGGATTGTCTCTGGCTTGTTCACATACACTCGCTCCTTCAAAAAACCCGAAAGAAAATAGTCGGGTGCTGTCAAATCTGGCGATCGCGCTGGCCAAATAATTTCCGAATTTCGAGAAATTATTCGCTCTCCAAAAATTTGACTTAAAAGTGCCATTGTGTCTCGGGCAGTATGGGCAGTGGCTCCGTCCTGCTGAAACCACATACCAGGTCTGTTTTCAAGAGCAGGACGTAAAAAATTTTCTATCATAAACCGATACCGCTCTCCATTTACGGTTACAGCACTTCCATCTTTATTCTCGAAGAAGTAGGGTCCAATGACATTTTCAGATGTGATCCCACACCATACTGTACACCTGATGGAGTGCAATTGGCGTTGATGAATGGCTCTTGGATTTTGAGAACCCCAGAACCCCAGAAATTCTGACGTTGAAATGTCGACGATATGCTCTTTGCGTTAAAATAATTGATCTCTGGTTTAAATAATAAAATTCTGTTGTTCTGGTTCTCTGTTCAGTTGTGAACCGCTCCATTATAAATTCTCCAAGTGTTGTCTATATAATCTGAAAGAAAAAATAAAAAAAAATTAATAAACAAAAAAGTTATTAAACTTTTACACCCCTTGGTTTCTTTTGGCCCACCCTGTACAAGTTATTTCTAAATAAAAAACCAAAAAGTTAAAGCACAAAAATTTGCATAGGTCTTGTATTTTTAATCCGATTTTACCGTTATTACCCATTTTGGAAAGCTAATTTAGTTTCCTTTTTTTGTAATCATAAATATCTATAGCGTTTGGTAACTCATAAGCAACTTATAGCCTCATGAAAACAAAAGAATTCTTTTTTAATGGGTTTTTTGTACACTTCAACGACTTTAACTTAGCCATTTGTTAGTCGATTTACAAAAACTATATCTTGGTAGAAAGTTAATATTTGGTCCTTTTAACCAACGAAAAGTTAAAATAAATCCGTTGGGAAACAAAGAAGTTACAACTGCTTAAAACTGAAAATCTAAGAAACCCCGTTTTTCACTACATTTACCCGTTATAAAATCACTTTATGAAGTGACCTAAAAAACCAACGGTATTTTCGTCATCCATGGACTCCAACAAAATAGAATTGATACATTAGAATCCCTGAATAATTTTTTTCTTAACTTTTGTGTCACAGTGTTATGTTTATTTTTCTCTCCCGCAACGAGAAATCGCACCGCACCGCAAACGTTGTGTTTAGACTCTAAACAAATATGTTTGATAATATTTTTTTTAATTTCATAAATTCTGTACAAAAATTTTTTAAAGATATCAACAATTAATAAATAGCAAGCATTCAAAACTAATAAGACTTCAGTATATATCATTTTATTCAAATATTTTTAAAAATTTTTTTTATCAGAAGTTTAATGTATCCATATTAAAAATATCACAATTAAAAGAAATAGCCTTTTACAATATATGTACTGAACGAATTCGTACATACATGGTATACATGTACCCGTAATTATGAAAGTGGTCTAAGTCATACGCATTTTTGATTCGATATAGTAAAATAAATTTATATTAATCGAGACTAGTATAACTCTAAATTAAACTATTGCATAAAACCCAAAAATATTTTTAGATTTGTTCAAATGTAATATACTAAATATCTCGACCAAAGAAATATATGACTTACACAACTTTCATAATTAAGGGCACATAAATATGTTTACATTCACTTGTACAAGATGATACATTTTTGTACATTAATTTTATAAATTATGTTTAAAACTTTTTAAAAAGAGAACAAAAATTAATTATTCTAAATAAATAAACCCAATATTTTCATCATTATTGTTATCATCGGGCCATACAACAGATTTTATTTCAAATTGTGATATTTTGTAAACATCATTACTATTTATATGGTAATTAACACTTATTAGGAAGTTGGTAAGTTTCACAACAAGAATTTTTTAATTTAAACCCATTGTTGTGTTAAATTTGGTTTGGTACCACCAAAAATTAAAAAACGCACCGAAATTTTAAAAAAAGCGCACCACGCACCAACTAAGGAATTTTTCGCACAAATAAATTCAAAAACCACCCAAAATGGTGCGAAACGCACCAAGTTGACAACGCTGTACATGTATATTGTTTTCCTCTCTTGTCAATCACAAAACAGCAATAAAAATCACTGTTGTTTTATTTGTTGTACATTTGTTGTAGATTCGCGGCTACCTGTATTATTGTATCATGATCAGTGTGCACACTTAATTTTTCTTAAATTCGGTAGAATCGACGAAAAAATTTGGTAGATTTGAATGAAATTCGGTAGAATTTTTTTTTATTCAGAGAAACATAAAAAAATAGCAATTCAAAGAAACATAAAAATAACATAATATACATATGTATTTATATATAAAGGGTAAGTGCAAGGAGTATCAAGCTAAACAGGTTTCAAAAGCGCATTTAAAACTTCAAATGTGATTGGAAATTAAACTGCCATAAACAATGAAGCATTTCCAATAAAAAAGTTAATATCCCCAGTTATTTGCTCTTACCCTTTATATATAAAATAATATACATAAATAACAGGAATTCAGTTTTTAACCCCCGACTAAAAAAAAGGGGTGTTATAAGTTTGTAGTGTGTGTCTGTGTATCTGTGTGTCTGTCTGTGTCCACGTACAGGCCAAACGGCTGGACCGATTTTCATTTAGTTTTTTCTGTTTGAAAGATGACTTGATCGAGAGGGTTCTTAGCTATGTTTGAAAAAAATCGGTCCAGCCGTTTAGAAGATATAACATATTTTCTGAAAAAAGTCGGAGATTTTTAAAATTTTAAATTTTTGTTATCTTATAATGTATTTGTACATTTTTATATTATTGTACATGGGTTTTATAAAGCTACTAAAATAACTTTTATTTGACAAACATTTGTAACTACAAAGATTATATGTAAGATCCATTTATGAACTTAAACTTTTGTGCAAAAATTATTAAATCATGGGTAGGAATTAGTGATGAGCGAAAGCGTGATTTTTTAATAATGTTGCTCCTTGTGAACGTGACTTCTAAATCGCTGTTCTTTTAAACTGTGACTGTGATCATAGTTTAGCAATATTTTGTTTGTAGCAGTTCTGTTATTTTGAGAAAATCTAATAAGAAGAACAGCAGTGAAATTAAACACTGACTGTGATCACGATTTAACACATTTCAGCTCTTCTGCTTTAAAAGTATTTATTAGTATTGGTGTCTTGATAAATACTAATAAGAAGAGCGACAAGAATAAACAATTAGCAATCAACCCCATCCATACATTGAGAATTGTCGTATAACAGGCAGAAAGACAATAAAATTGCAAATATAAAAATGTGAGCTGTACATAGTTGCCAGAAAAGACGATTTGACACGATTCGACGATTTATTGTTGACAAAAGCTGAATGTATAAAAAAAATTAATGTGGTAGCTTCATTTACTGTAAAGTAAGCATACAAGAACATTCACAGTTTGTATGAAAGAACTATATTTCCAAAACCTGTTACTTGATAAATTCAGTCACAGTTGTGATATGTGATTTTTCAATCGCTGTGAAAAAGTAACAGGTTTCCAAATATCGCTCAACTCTAGTAGGAATAAATATTTCATCCCCAAGGCACAATTCTTTGGCAAATATTAGGTTACTTATAGTTTCAGTTTTTAACCGATTTATTTATTCTGTTTTAATGATTTTCATGACAGAAAATGACCGCTCTGCGACCGCGCTGCTATATGGAAAAATAGGCAATTTACACATAAGTATATCGACTTAAATTACTAAATAACAATATTGGGTAGATTTCAGGCCTTGTTCGGTAGAATTGGTAGTTTGGTAAATTCACAACATATTCGGTAGAATCTACCGAATATCGGTAGAAGTGTGCACACTGATCATGATTCGGTTGTTATCCATATGTTCTACACAAGCTGAAACACTCGCATTTACTAATTTTTATGGATGTTTGCCTCGGAAAATGATTCACGCCACATCGTATTTATATCATCATTTTCAAAATACCTCGTTTTTCTAAATTTTACAGTTGAGTTAATCAGAACTAACTATGTATAACTAATGAATTTTCCTAAAATTATTTAGAGCTCTTAATTTAATCCGCCATTTTTTCCTAAAGAGAAGTGTTAGTGAATTCGCATAATCTGTAACGGACAAAATAGTTGTTGGTGTTATCTATCAGCTATCGATATTTCGTAAATTTTAATATTTTACTCCTTGACACCTCGTGTTTCATTTTTCTTCATAAGATGCAAAAATATAACTGATGAGTGCATAACTAGTCCTACTACACAATATTATTTCATAAAATGTCAAACACTATAGGAAAAAAGCAGAAAAAATCTCTTATTGCATTTCAATGTTTTCATATGATGTTTGACAACAAGGGATCGATTAAAGCGTTCACCTGATTTGTTTCGCCTTAGTATTGTGCTAAATGTCATTAAACAGCTGATTGTTGTACACAAATACTTGAAGGAGGTGGTCACAAAACATTTTTATATTAAATTTGTTTAGTGCCTGATAAATAAATATATAAAAAATATTTATTATATGTAAGACAAGAGAAATGGCTGAATGTGAGGAACTATGTAGTGTAAGTTGAAATTTAGGAAATTGATTTACTTCATACTTAACATTTAGTTAGATGATACACACATATAAATATGTATATCTGTTTTTGGTTGTAAATTGAAGGAAACTGAAGATAGTACAGAAGAGGAAATTGAACCAAAATTCAAATATCAACGATTAGCTCATGACCTAAAAGATATTCTCAATAAGGATGTGGTTACAGCATGTGCAGTACATTCCAAGGTAAAATTTGCTATAATTTTACTTCGATTTTTTAACATTTCAAAATTTTAGTTTATAATTTTTGGCACATATTTGGGTGGTATCTATCTTTTGGATCATCAAGGCAATACTGTGAATTCACATCTAAGCTATAATCGGCAAGAATTTTCCCATACTGTGGCAGTAAATGAGGTAGACATTGACGCTAAAGGTGAATACGTTGCTACATGTTCTGATGATGGCAGAGTTAATATAATAGGTTTGTTTAGTGATGAGCACAATCAAACCATTACATTCAGGCATGCTGTAAAATCAGTTATTTTGGATCCAGACCCCAAAGTAAGTGAAGGAAGGCGATTTATAGTAGGTAAGTAAAAAAGATCTGTATTTAAATACATATGTACCTATGTATATGTACCTAGTAGGTATATTAAAGTCCATTGAGCCACAAACGAGAGAATTTCTGTGATGTAAAATTTCTACAATAAAAAATGAATTTATGTGGACATTTTTAATTACAGGGGATGAAAAATTAACTCTTTATGAGAAATCTTTTCTTAAAAAATTAAAAACAAATGTACTTTCGAATGCTGAAAGCCATGTTATATCAATGTGTTGGAATGGTCCGTTCATAGCATGGGCAAGTTGCTTAGGAGTCAGAGTATATGATTTAAATGAAAAGTGTTCTCTAGGTTTAATGAAATGGGAGGAACCACCTAAGTATATTTTAAGAATTTTGTGTATTTAAAAAAAATATTACATTTTTGAAAACCTTCAGCTCGCGCCTGGAGAATTATCGTTGCAATTTTCGTTGGGCAAATTCAAATACGTTACTTATAGGCTGGGTTGATACAATACGAATATGTGTCATACGAAAACGCAATGCTGTTGAGGCGACGCTAAGAGCATTGCCCGACTTTATTGTTGATCCCAGTAAGTGCTTGAAAGTATTTGATGCTCAATTATGAAAATTTTTATTTTTCTTTTTAGTATCCACATTTCAAACAACATTTTATATTAGTGGTTTAGCAGCTTTAACTTCAAATCAGTTAGTTGTACTCGGTTATCCTAAAGAAAAAGATTCTGAACGCAAAGCTTTGCGTCCTGTTTTATCAGTTTGGGAATATAAGTTGAATAGTAGTGAGGAAGTATGCACAGATAGTTTGTCTCTAAGAGGGTATGTACTTTTAAAGTTTTATATATTTTTTTGTTTATTTTTTAATCTTTTGTTACTAGGTTTAAGGAGTATTCAGTAAATGATTATATTCTGGGCTGCTTACCTGAAGAAAATCGATATTATCTTATAGCACCAAAAGATATCGTTGTGGCGACTTTACTTGATACTGAAGATCGAGTTCAATGGTTAATAGAACACAAGTAAGTATGTACATTAACACAAACACATTCCGCTTGGAAAGCTATTGCATCATATGAAAGTTTTACACATTGATATTGAGTTGATAAACTTATGTACATATGTATATTAAATTAGGTCATGCTTGATTTATTTTTTTTACTGTAAAAGATTTTGTTGGAAATTTTATGATTTTAAAGATTATGAATACATATGTATTAACCATAGCTGTTAAGTAATGATTAGTAATCGTAATGATTAATAATTTGATTACTTTTTTTTTTAAAGGTGAATTAATGATTAAATTACGATTATATTCAGTTTCGTACTTAGTAATCGTGATTACGATTACTAATAAAGGAAAAGTAATCTGAATTACTTGAAATTACTACAAAATAATCAAAAAGAATCAAAAGTATTAAAAAAAGTAATCTAATTACTTCTAAGGATTACTTTTAATTCTTTTTGATTACTTATTAAATTTATTGCATTTCACTTATATTAAAATTTAAAATATTTAATAATTTGACAAATGAGCAAAATTTTGAGGAAAGCTTGAAAGATATCTGTTGTTACATTTTTATAGTCTTTAAAAAAATTGGCGTGTTTTTTTCTTTTGTGATTTTCAAAAATATTTTTTGTGAATTCTCAAATCATTTTTTAAAAGTGAATAAGATATGACGTTTGTGGCTAAATTGTGTGGTTTGAAGTCTACTGACGTTTTGTCGAAGCGACTATGAAATGCATACAGACAATGGGTAACCACAAGCAAAAAATTTCACATTATGTTTTTCTTTATATTTTTTTTCTCAGATTGATATTATTAATGTTGTTGTATAAACGAATATGTTAAGAATTTCTTAAACAAAAAACATCTAATTATATAAATTTCTTTAGAACTTTTTCAAAATAAAGTAATCTTAATTCAGAATGTTAGAAAATAATCAGAAAGAATCAAAAGTAATCTTTGAAAGTAATCGGATTACTTTTGGATAAATTTTGATTATTTTAGATTATTTTGTAGTAATTTCAAGTAATTCAAATTACTTTTCGATTTTAGTATTCGTAATCAATTATTTATCAGCAATTCTTTTGAAGGCAATTATATAATCATTACAATTCTTTTTAAAATGTAATCTAATTGATTACTAATCGTAATAGTAATTTAACAGCTCTGGTATTAACTTACATACATATATAACACATTCAGAACGGCTGATAATTTCGGTGCCAAAAACTATTTTTCTGAAAAATTTAAGTAAAGTTCATGCAAGGGTGCTTAGCCAGAAATTGCTTGTATTTGCAGGCAATGCGGCGCACAGTGGCACATTTTGTGAGTTGGCGGTCAAAATTCTATAACTTTTGAATGGGTTGAAATTTTTTAATGAAATTTTTTTTGTTGGATAGAAGATATCTTAAGCTTTAGTTTAATGTATTAACTTTAAAATCGGGCCTTATTAAAGTACACTTATATATGATTGAAAAATTAAAAATATAGGTATTATCGGCCTTAAAAAAATAAATTTGTGAATGTAGTGATGTAACATTGCATTTTATAAGTAGTAATGTTAACTGAACTAAAAAATTACATACTTAACTAAGCCGTCCACCCGGTTCCATTTTATTTTGACCCTTAGCCCTCTTCTCCAATGGACCACTTAGAATACGGGCTTGAAGCTCATAATTGTTTTAAATATATTAATATTGATATAATATTTAGCAAAACTAGTTTTATTTTAGTCGTTGATATCCCTGTGAAATTTTAGGGCAATCGGTCCACATTTACTCATAGGGCCCTTGTAAGTCAAATTTCGCAAAATAGCCTTGGTGATCATAATTCACTAACAAATGTAAGTTCGACAGCTTTAAATCTTATTATTATATGAACAATTTAAATATATTTTAAACGTGAATTCATAACAGATATGTAGGAGATCCATATCCGAAAAAAGGTTTTACCATAAATTCTAAGAAAATCTTTTTATTCCAAATAAAATAAAATTTCTTTTATAAATTTTCAATATTTATTGTGCTTTTTTGCTCTAATTTTTATGTTAATTTGCATAGAATACATTTTTCATTTAACTGTCTTAGTGAAAATTTCATCTAAGTATGTCTCCTGTTCATCTTCAAGGAGCTGCTTGGCGTCTTTGTCCAATTCCATGGGGGTGGAATTCCATTTTTGTCGAATACTGGAGATATATGGATCAGAAGTGCATAGTAAAATATTAAAGAGGTCTTCATTGGTACTATATCTAGATATCTTTCTCTTGTGGTGTTCTTGCGAAAATATAATTTATGTTCCTTTTTTCTTGCGCTTCTTCAGAAAGATCTCCAATCGACAGCATATTGTGTTGAATAATGTTTTCCCCATGATATAGTATTTTATGGACTGTCGATGGCATATTCCTCCAATCATATTTTTCGTTGTAGTTTCGCTGTTTCATTAGCATACTGACCAAATTTTCTTGCATTTACCTTTTTATTGCATGATATTACTTGCAGTATGATTTTGTAGAGTTTTATTAATTCAAAATCTACTCCTGTAAAGCTGCAGCAGTTTCAGGATCAGAAAAAAATTTTCTTGCTGTGTTGCCATCATTTGTGTTTCCTTCTCCTTCCTTTGGCTGATCGATCAGTAAACCCAATTCTAAATATTTTTCTTGTACGTGTTTCTTTTTTGCCTCTCTTTTGGCTTTATTTTCGTCACTATTTCGTACTGTTCCTTTAAAATCTAAATAATAGCTTGGCTTAATATGTGTTCCATAAATCGAATTTTAGCATAGAGTGGGGACAAGCCAAACTCATAGGCTTCTTGGAAAGTAGTGTCTTCTGTTGGAAGTTGACTTAATTGGCTTGCAGATTTTTTGGCAAATAACACAGCTCGAAGATGATTTTGTTTCAGTTATGGCCTGTGCAACTTTTCCATCAATCATTATAATACTTTTGACGAAAATACTTCCCTGATCTAATTTCTGTTTAAAAAAAATTTCAAAAAACAATAACAACTCAACATTTCAGAGTTGCATTTTCCACAAAAGTATTAATACTTGTATTATAGTCTGAAACCGCCTTAAGTAACGTTTGATAATTTATTTGAATCTCTTGATCGTTAAGTAACAAAGTTATCGTTTGAAGTTTATCTATTTGTTGTTTAAGTTTAGATACTTCTTCTAATATTACATCCTTCGTTTCCTTCTTAAAAGCAAATTTAGGAAGGTATTTCGTTTTTCCATATGTCAATATCGGTTTCTTTGCTAGTAGATGGCTCAAAATTAATGTTATTAGTTTTTAGTCTTAACGGAACAAAAGATATCATAAATAAGTCAGAATCTGATATTTTTTCTGCATTATACTGCTTATATCGCTTTTTTCCAGAAGATCCATCGCATCCCCATTTAGAAACTAATGTTAGGCTACAGTCACCAAGCTTTTTAATATTATCTGCGTCCAATGTATTCAACAATCTTTCCGCAGTATGATTTAATATGACTTGCAATACCACCTCTGCTGAACTTTCTGTAATGTTTATAGAAATTTGTGGTGGCAAACAATCTTTTTTAATTAAAACCAAATCTCTATATTCTGGATAAATGAAGCTATGTTTTCCAACTGCCCGCTTTCGCAATTCCATATACTGATATTTTGTTAGCTTTAAGTCCAGAAATATTGAAAATGCTTCTTCAGATGTAAATTTTTTATCATCTGTTGGTGTTGGAATGCTCTTTAAAATCCTTTTTACACGCTTGGAGCTCGCTTTCATTACATTTTCTATTATATCAATTTTTTTAGTTTTATTTTTTGTTGGTCCTAGTTGATGGAAAAACGTATCTTTAATTATTTCTTGAGAAAATTCTTCATTAATGCTTTGCAGCTTTCGTCTTCGGGACCTTTCACTACACTCCTCAACTGGTCTGGCAGGTCGGCCCACATTTGCTGGTTTTGGTTGGCTTTCAAATATTAGTTCGCTTGTAAGCCATTGTTTGTTGCAGTTAAACATTTTTTCCTTATTTCTATAACATTCATTATACCGTTTGTTTAATCGCGTTAAAAAATTATTAATTTTTTTTAAATGGTCGCACAACTCAAAATAAGGGTCTTTTAAAATGTGTAATATAACATCGTTTTTGTTTTTTTTTTTGTTCAAAATAAATTTTAGCAAGATCGTTATAACTGAACTTAGCCATCGTTTTGACAATACTGATCGTCCTTATTAATTTTGTCTGTTTTTATACACATCAAGTTTTCTTGAAGCAGGTATGTGTTTAAACGAGAGAGAGTAAAGAAGAAAGAAGAGGAGTACAGACATGCTTGTACCGACAAGTTACTTCAAAAGAATTAAAGAGACCTGCTTCAAGAAAACCTGATGTGTCTATCGTATTTTAACCTTTATATGAGCAGCAGTTACCTGGGTACACAATAAAGTTATAACAAAAGGTCGAATATATCAGTCCAAATACAACAACTCATGTACCTACCCCCGCTTATATCGTTAACTTAATACGAAAAGGCCCTAACTCATGCTTTTCATAGTTTTCAGGAGGAGGAAAAAACTAAATAAAAAAAAGCAATGTGAGTCCGATCACAGAGGAGATGTGTAAACATCTAGCAATGAAAATTTTTTTTTAAGTTGGAAGTACTTATGCTTTTAGTATCTTTTTTTAAATTAATTAATTAAAAGTATCAAAACTTTCAATATTGTAAATACATATGAATTTGTTGGTTTTTGTTTGTTTTATTAAACTTATTTGGTTAGTAAATGGGCACACTGCAGTATATGTATATGTACAGCATTCAAAATTGCAGTAAGCAGTAAATTTACTGATTACTAAAAAAATTCAGCAAATTTTTACTGCTAATGAAATTTAATTTGTATTACCAGTAAAATCGATTGGCCGTAAGTAATAATAATAAAATTGTAGCAAGTGGCAAAGTTTTTTCATTCAAATTTTGAAACTTTTGTATGAAAAACATTTAGCCACTTGGTAGAATTTCATTATGAATACGGGCATTACTGATTACTGAAAATTCAATGCACCTCATCATATAACAAAGCATTTAGGCAATTTATAAAAATTGTAAAAAAAAATTTTAGTAATCAGTAAAAATTTACTTGTTAAATATTTTTTATTGTTTTTACTGCAGTGCTCATCTATGGTAAATGCCTTTACTTTTACTTTTTAATTTTTAATTCCTGTTGTTCATCGTTTAGTTGTTGCTGTTCTTGTTGTTGTGTACGCATTGCAATTAAAATAAATTCAGTAAAGTGCGACTTTGACTCGCGCACATGTGGTTTTGATCATTTTTTTTATTTAGCTTTCTTCATTTTTTAAGTTTTTTCAGTTTAAACGATTTTTTTAGTTTTATCGCTTTTTTCTCGTTTTGGCGTTTTTTTTCTCTTTTTTGGGTTTTTTTAATTTTTTTTTTTTTTGTATTAGTTTCAAAGCCTACTACGCTTATTTTTCTTTTGTGATTTTCAAAAATATTATTATTTGTGAATTCTCAAATAGTTCTTGAAAGTCTGTGCATAAGATAAGAGGTTTGTGACTATTCAAAATGTGTGGTTGAAGTCTACTGATGATTTGTTACAGCAACAATGAAATATATAGACAACGCTGAACCACCAGCAAATAAATTTCAAATTAAAATAAACTTCTGACAATATGTCGAATAATAAATTTCTTAAATGTTAAATTTAGATTTTATTTTTCATTTTACCTTATAATTACTTTTATTGTTATCCAATGGATTTCTAATTGTATAAAGGTGTAGAAAAATAAAATGGATTCGAATCGAATATAAATTATTTGCTGGGTTTTTTGTATTAGTTTCAAAGCCTACTACGCTTATTTTTCTTTTGTGATTTTCAAAAATATTATTATTTGTGAATTCTCAAATAGTTCTTGAAAGTCTGTGCATAAGATAAGAGGTTTGTGACTATTCAAAATGTGTGGTTGAAGTCTACTGATGATTTGTTACAGCAACAATGAAATATATAGACAACGCTGAACCACCAGCAAATAAATTTCAAATTAAAATAAACTTCTGACAATATGTCGAATAATAAATTTCTTAAATGTTAAATTTAGATTTTATTTTTCATTTTACCTTATAATTACTTTTATTGTTATCCAATGGATTTCTAATTGTATAAAGGTGTAGAAAAATAAAATGGATTCGAATCGAATATAAATTATTTGCTGGGTTTTTTGTATTAGTTTCAAAGCCTACTACGCTTATTTTTCTTTTGTGATTTTCAAAAATATTATTATTTGTGAATTCTCAAATAGTTCTTGAAAGTCTGTGCATAAGATAAGAGGTTTGTGACTATTCAAAATGTGTGGTTGAAGTCTACTGATGATTTGTTACAGCAACAATGAAATATATAGACAACGCTGAACCACCAGCAAATAAATTTCAAATTTTTTAATTTACGCAATTTTTTTCCTTTTTGGCGATTTTTTTCTGTTTTTTGGGGTTTTTCATTTTGGCGATTTTTTTCTGTTTTTGGGGTCTTTTTTATTTTGACGATTTTTTCATTTTGGCGATTTTTTCATATTGGCGATTTTTTTGTTTAAGGATTTTTTTTCATTTTGGCGATTTTTCCGGTTTTTCGCGATTTATTTTAGTCCTAGAGATTTTTTTAATTTGGTGCTTTTTTTCGTTTTGGCGATTTTTTTTGCGATTTTTTTATATTTGGTGATTTTATATTTTATTGATTTTTTAGTTTTACCGTTTTTGAAAATTTCAAGAGTTTTGCTCTTACGGTTTCCAAGATACAGCAAGTTGTCAAAATTACAAAGTCAAAATTGCATTAACTGATGGAACACCCATTGATTTAAATTTTTTAAATTTAGTGTTAGTTGTTGTAGTCTGTATAAAAATACACTAACTTTTAAAATTTCAAGTGTATATATGTACATACAATTGTATGTATATTACATGGGATTTTAACATTTTTCGTTGCTCGTTTTGGAACACCCTTTAGTTTTTAACTCTCATGTATTTTTTGTTGTAGTGGCCAAATGTCTACACATTGTGTCCAAATTTCAAGTCCGTAGCTCTTACGGTTCATTTTCACCTTGGTGTACGGAAATATACAGAAAAATAACCGGCGGCGGCGCACCGTCGGCTTCGAGCCGGTCGACTTGTTTCTCTGCTTGGTATTGCTTCTTTCAAACACTAATACACTCATACATAGCTCACACCGATTTGACATTGCTGTGAAAGAAAAGCAAAGAAATCTGAGCAAAGAAATCAAAGTCAAAAGATTTTTACCCCTAGCGTATAGATGTTTACACATGCAAAAGATGCAATATTGATACAAAATTTTTTTTAAACGCAATTTTTATTAAAAACACTTGACATAAGCACATAATATTGCGTTTAAAAAATTTTTTTATCAATATTGCATCTTTTTTATTTAGTTTTTTCCTCCTCCTGTAAACTATGAAAAAAATGAGTTAGGGCATTTTCGTATTAAGTTAACGATATGTAACTATACATTTTTTAATGGCCTAAATTACAAAAATACATTTAATGCATTATCATAACAGTCTTTTATTATACCCTAGAGCTGTGTCGTTCATGAACGAACGAGTATAAATGAACGAATCAGTAAAATGAACGAAGTGAGCCGGTCACTTTACTGAGCTGTTTTGGCTCAGCAGTGCTGATAAAAAGTACAACTGAACGAACGAGCGCACTTGGGTGTTTTTGTTTTGTTTTTTTTTTGCTTTTTCTTTATTCGTGCGAGATTTTTTGTCACATTCTGGTTTTCATTTGCATGGTTTTAGTAGCAGTATGACCATTATGAAATTAATAAAATTGCCATTAATATTTCTTAAGTTTTTAGAACATATTAAGAGTTTTTTTAAACAAATTTACCTATGTAGATAATAATATTATAAACAGTCTATTTTGATTCTTTATATGTGGCTCTTTTGCCAATATGAATCTTTTGATTTCTTATTCCTTTAATATTTTAAACATTTTACATGCTGATTTTTTTTTTTTTTTTTGTTATATTTTCTATTGTTTGTTTTGCTTAGTTTGCTAAACAATTCATAACAAACTCACTGGACAAATGCCCTTTTTATTTGACGAATCAGCTTTTGTTTGTTTGTTTTTATTTTGTTCTATTTCTTGAAAAGAGCGGATGAACGAAATGAACGAACTCGTTCTTTTTTAGAAAATGAACGAAAATGAGCGGTCACTTGAATGAACGATTTGGCACAGCTCTATTATACCCTTTTCATTAATAAAACTTCTTCGAAAAAAAAGAAAAACATACACACAATACACACACAAATACATGTAGATCAGTGTCCCGCAAAATTAAATATGTTTGTATTGGTGAGAAAGATGAGAGTAAAATAAATTTGCACTTGAAGAAAAGTTTTCTCATTTAAAATACATGATCTGGTTATTAATTGTTTGAATTTTTTTTTTGTAAATAAGCAATTTAGTCAAAAGCTTAACTAAAAACTAAAAATGTAATAATCCATTCAACAATGAGTGTATAAATTCCAAATTAAATTTATTCACAGCTTTGTGGATACTATTAAAATGTCTTATTTTTAACTGTTTCATAACATAAAATGCATTGCATATTGCAAAATGCATGTTTTATCACGAAATATTTCTTAGCTTCCATAATTATTTAAATTTTTTGTTGATGTACAAATTTATGAAATTTGAACTTTAATTTCGTTCCGTGTGCTCAAAAAAATTAAACAAAAAACTAGGAATAAATTAATACATGCGTGCACAACTTAATTCGTCGCTTGCTCGGTGACGACACAAAACATACAGAAGTGTCACGAGACGGAAGATATGGGTATTTTTCTGTTTGTCTCGTTTTCCCTCAAATTTTGTCGTCGTTTTTGTCTTGCTACGTCTTTCTAGTGCAATAAATTTTTACTAGCCGTGTTAATTGGTAAGTAATAATACACTACAGTATCAAATACACTATGCTTTTCTCTTTTTTCCACGAATTTTAACAAAAACCTGATTGGAGCTTTTTTTACCTGTCACTTTCTTCACTTCTGTGTATTCTGTGGTGACGACTAAATAAAAGAGCATAAGCATGTATGTGATTTTCATCCGCACAATTGTGCTATGGCTTGCGGGCAGGGTGACCGATGACATATTTCAAAAAGTGGCACTAAATAGGGGATTTATCAAAAAAAAGGGGCAAAATTAAAAAAAACGAGAAAACTGCACTAAACTTTTTATTTTTAATGTATTTTCATATAATTCACCCTAAATAAAGGGGGTCAAAAAGTGGCAAGGCAGTCGAAAAAGGGGAAACGCAGTTGAAAAAGTGGCAAATTGCCACTTTAGTCGGTCAAACGGTCACGCTGCTTGCGGGTTACTGATGTAGATATACCGCACTCCCATACGTAAAATATCCGACATGCAAGCAGTAAAATCATTATAGTCCCTAGAGACGCAAATATAAATTTAAAAAATGAGCATATAATAAGTGCGTTCGAGAACTCAAAAATTTGTAAAAATTTTTACTATTTTTTACTGGATTGCGTTCGAGTACACAAAATCCAGTAAATGAGAGGGCGAATTGAGAGAGAAAAATGACAGTTCATTTAGTGAGTAAATGCAAGTTTTTACTGGACAAATTTTTGCCAGTAAAATCCAGTAAAACGAAACCATATGTTTTTAAATATAAACAAACAAAAGTAAAGGGAAACAAAAATTTTTAGCTTTTGATGAAATTTTTAAAATAATAAAAAAAAAACAAATGTATTAAGTTATAAGCATTATAACATTTATTTAAGTTTGATGCTGGAAAAATATTCGGGTGTTATGTATTCCACGTGAAATTAAAACGTGCGGAATTTCCATACAATTTTTGGAAATATGTACATATGTATGCACATATGTATGTATGTATTTATAATAACAATGCTATTGCATTTCCGAACGATTTAATTTCACGTGGAATTCAGAACATAACCGATTGTTTTTAAACGTGAATAAAGTTAATAGATTATTATATTGAAATTTTTGTTTATACATATCGTCGGGTCGACGATTCCTGGTTTGACGTATGGAACATTTAAAAAAAATTACTTTGTGTCCTTTTTTTTTAAAATTATTTCCCAGTTTTTCGTTGTCTTGAATATATCATCCTAATAACTTATCACGTTCAGGGTAAAAAGCCAAGAAACTTTAATCGCCTGACCGGCGATGTCGACAAGAAAGTTTCTATATCTTACTTATATTTAAAACAAAATCAAAATAAGAAAGTTTATTTTTGTTTTCAATATAAGTAAGCTATAGAAAGTTTCTTGTCGACATCGTGCACCAGCCAAATAAGTTTAAATAAAAACATATGTCCATATCTATTACTTTTATTATTAAAGAAAATGTTCTATCGTGTATTTCATATATATAATTTTTTTAGCGCCAAAATTGGTTATCAGCTTTTGTATATATTTTACTGGATTTTACAATTTTTCCGTTCGCGTACTTTTAGATGCAAGCTTTTTTATTGAGAGTAATTTCTTTAAATTACTCAGTAATTACTCAGTTACTGTATTTTACTGGAAAAGTACTCAAACGCACCTAATAACAGCTCAAAGTACGTACTATAACACGTTATAAGTCATTTTATGAAGTTTTTCGGAGAAAAAAAGTTGCGTACCACTGAAAATCTAGACTTGGGTATATTTTAGACCTTTATTGCAATGCCCAAATCTGGGACTCGAGCAAAGTAAGGTACGATTTTTTTAAACTATTTTATAAGTTAAGAAATGATATTGTGTGAAGAAAATTTTTTTTCCAAAAATATATAAAACCAAAAAAGTTATGCCCACTTGAAGTTCAAAAATTTTCTAAAATATTTTGAATTTCACCTTCTCTTAAAAAAAGCGCGTTTTTGATCACCCTATTCGAAGAGAAATAATCGAAATAAAAACTTAAATTTCTGGATTTCGAGGTTCCTATGTGTTTACTTTTATATAAAAACAAACAAAAAAAAAATTATTAAATCAGTGACACAAAAAAAATTTGTTTTGAGGAGTTTTGGCCGCCATCTCCTCAAATGTGCCACTGTGCGGCGGTCCATATGTGTAGTAAGTATTTAACCATAAATAAAAAAATATGGAGATACATAAACTAATGCCCAATTCTATAAGCCTCTAAAAATTAATCTTTGATTTTCATTGGAAAAAAATTGTTTAGCCCTCAAGCTTTTCTTTTAATAAAAATAATTAAAATACCCGAAAGTATAGTAGGTTAATATTTTGCAGGATATACAATAGAGTTTCGACAAACACTGAAATTTTTCGTCTTTTTCATGAAAACTTGAGCCATTCTCACAGGATTTGGAATGTGGCGTTGTAGTCAAAGAAATGATGATGAAAAAAATTGCATCTATATTTTGTATGCTTTTCATGGACAATGGGAGTGGCAGATTTTATTAAATTAGGCCTGCGTCTTTTTTTATTTCAAGAAAGCGCATGTACCGAATTTGAAGACCTCCGTTTGGATGGAAAAGATTGAATGCGAAAAAATCGATTTGGAATGCGTGACCGATTTTGGTGTTTTTTAATTTAGTTAATATAATGCTCCTCAGTGCCAACTTCCAATGATCTTAGATCACTGCTTATAGTTTTTACACATAAACTGTACATCATATAAAACAATAATAAAGATCTATTTAATGGCATTAGCGGAGAAATCGGTTAACAATTTGGATGGAAAGCAAAATCATAAATATATAAACAACTGAAGTTCGAATAATAATAATTAAAATTAACTACATATTTATTATTTTTTTTATTACTTGTTTTATTAAACTTAACTTTGGTTCGGGGAAATTAATATTTTGTTTAATGATTTATTTTATAAATTCAGAAGAAATTATTGGTATTATTTATCACAAAATAAATTAAATCACTAAGTTATCGCAACATTTATCCGCAGTCTTTCGCCAATCGTAGTAATATTCTGGAGGCCTTTGAAATTGTGGTTCGTTAGGCACTTCAAATGAACAAAATATATCATTGTATAAATCTTTCATCAAAATTTCGTTGCGTTTGTGCAGTACCAAATGGTATCTCTTACATTTTCTAGGCATATATGTAGTATCAAAACGTGGGTCATGACGTCGATAAACATTTCTAAATGGTGCCAACCAAGTACCCATTGAAACGTCTTCGCTTACATAGGTTGAGAGGCTATTAGAATTATTGGCTATATACTCGCATAATTTACGGGATATTATGTATCCACCGCCTAAGGCATACGTATTGTAGCGATTAGAAAGGTAATAAAATGGTTCGCTCCACTGTCCCTTTGTTTTTATATTTGCTCTTCCATTAAAATAGCCCCAATATAAACTCGGCAAGGGATTTCCTTTATACTGATGAGTTCTTCTTATCAATTTGCGATCATAAGATACCAACTCATTTAATAAATAATCGAGCTTTACGTATGTGTCGTCATCCACTTTAAGTAAATAACTAAAATCATAATGATGCGCGAGGGCGTCCAGAGAATGTAAAAGTTTTTCTGTTAAATTGCTATATGAATCAGTCAATCGAGGTAAAAGCAATAAATCTAAATGTTTCTTTTGCTCATTTTCCAACTTAGATCGCACCTCAGGATCTAAACTTTGCGTCCCTATTGCAAAGAAATGCTTCACTTTAATGTTTCTTTTTATGTTATTAGCCTTTCTTTGCTTTTGGTCTTCCATCCAATCAATAAATATCCGAAGACGATTAGCTTGCTCTAATGGACCTTCAACTTCGAGATGACCTCTTGCTCCATAATTTGGCAAATAAACAAACTCTTCGGGATAATATGGCAAACTTAAAGGGTTTCCTAAGTTCATCCACGTTTCACGTATAATTTGTCGCTTATCATCATATCGGGGAGCACTTAATATAAGAATCACTAGAAATAATTCCGGATGCGGTGCTAACATGTGAACACCGCTTTTTTGAGTGGGACATTTGTCCACAGTAATTAAAATCTTTGTTATAAAAAATCCAAAGAAAAAAGCCACCATCGCCGTAAATAATGTTAACAAGTTATTCATACGCCTCATTATGGATTATTATTCCTCTTTTCTTCTTATTGAAACTTTATAGAAAATGCAGAGGCTGCAATTTTTTCTGATGTATCATTCCATAACATGGAGATATTCCACCAGTCCTCAATAATAAGTGGAAAATAATTGTTTACTAAATGCTATAAATCCCGACCTCACGATTTTTTTGTAAACAACGATTATTGCCATATGTTTCAATGATGTAGTTTAGACGAGAACAATTTTTAAGCCGCAAAATTTTTGTTCTTTTCCAAATTACACGAGACTAGTTCATCTGGCACAAAATGTATTCGTATACACAGCTGTGTGTGTGTTAGTGTTTTTAGTATTCATTTAACATTTGCTGTTTTTTAAGTTGTATGTGGATTGGTTTTATGCTGCTATGGTTGAAAAGTTATGCCAACCGCAAAACCACTCTCTTTGCCTCTCTCACCTACAAACTGGCATGTTATGCCAGCACAATTATGCTCGTGTAAATCAGCGCATTGAGAAGTGTTGAAACCGAAAGAAATAAAAAAAAAAACGTTTAGATAAAAAGCACCAATAAACAATAATAAATATCAGAGGGCATTTCCACTTTGGGTTGTGATTCAAGCGACAGGGCTTTGTACGCCAAAGGCTTATGGCTAATTTTTGACTTGATAATTAAATTTTAATTATTGATTTTAATTTCTATTTAAGTACGAAGTTTTGAGTGCATAATTAAATAATACTTAATTTGATAACACAACTTTCTTGAGGCAGAACCTTAAATGTAAAAACCGTATAACAGTTAGGGCCAATTTCACCAACCTTATTAAAATATCAATTCATATTTAAATGTCGATTTTGATTAATTTTTGTATGGAAAAATTATTTTTATATATGAATTGATATTTAAATAAGTTGGTGAAATTGGCCCTTAATAAAGCAAACTTATTTCACCGAAGTAATAAATTTATAAACCGCCGCTCCACGTTGCTTAGACGCAATTTAAACTGTGCCTTTTCTGCTTGCCAGTGCAGGCAGGCCCTTAAAATCTAACCACCTTATAGAATGTTTTGTTTCTTAATTTTATATAAAAACTCGTAAAACTGAGTTCACCACTACTTTATAAACCTTTTTGATACAACTTTTTAATGTTTTTAGTAGGTGTGTTTCTTTACTCTACATTGGGATCCCGCGGGTTCCCAATTTGCACGAAAAGCGTTGCCGTACTCGAACCCCTTTACCTTTCATAAAATCATTAAGAGTGGTAAACCTTTGAACTTATGTAACACTTTTCAATTTTCACACCACGGAACAGAAATCCTCACCTTATCTTTCCACGAATCTATAAACTATCTTTTTCTATGTCCTTCCTCGTTAGAGTAATTAGTCTTTGGAACTGTCTGCCTTAGTACTACGTACATTTTCTCATTCTAATAATGCTTTTAAATAGAGATGTGCACGTGAGCGTTTTTTGACTCACGACACGCACGCTCACGCAGAAAAATATTTTAGTCATGCACGAATGATATTAAAAATTTTCACGATCACGGACGCTCACGAACAAAATATTCTGAATCACGCACGAGTGGTTTACAACTTATCACGATCACGCACGCTCACGAAAAAGTATGTAATCCAATTTGTATCTTTTTTTGGGTTGAAAAATAGGTTTTTACACATATATATGTATGTACACATGTGGACAGAAAAATAGGTGTGAATAAAATATTGCAAAATTTTTACATTTTTTTATATTTTATTTTATAATGCATAATTTATTTATTAAGGTAACGCATTTTTGGCACATAAAAATTCATTAAAAGCTAAAATAACAATAAGAAATTTTTAAAATAACGTAAATTTCAAAAATTTTCGGATTTTGATGTGGACAATAAAATAGGTGTATACAAAAAAACTTAAAATTAAGATAACTTTTTGTACATGTAGGTTTATTTTTTTAAATAAATACTGAAGCAGGCTATTAATATCCAGTATAACCACCGTTATTTTTAAGAACGGCATCTATACTTCTGGGAATGGATGATATTAAATTACGGCAAGTCTCTACTGGGATACTGTACCACTCCTTTTGATGTTTTCCCATAATTGTTTTTTATTACTACAGGGAAGTTTGTAAATTTGTCGCTTTAATTCACCCCAAAGATTCTCGATGGGGTTTAGGTCGGGAGACTGACTTGGCCATTCAATAACACTCAAATTGTGTTCTCTAAACCATGCACTCACCAGCTTTGATGAGTGCTTTGGGTCATTATCTTGTTGAAATTTCCATACAAGAGGCATATTTTAATCAGCAAATGGTAACATAACTGTCTCTAATAAATCCCTGCACACAAATCTATCTATTGTGTTTTCAATAAGATGTATAGGACCAACTCCGTACCAGGAAAAACAGCCCCATACCATGATATTTCCTCCTCCATGCTTAACAGTTTTTTGGGTGAATCTAATATGGAATTCTTTTCCTTTTGGTCGTCGTACATTTCTTCCCGCATCGTTACCAAACAAATTGATTTTAGTTTCGTCGGTCCACAGGATATTTCTGGCTCGCACCATCTTTTATGAGCCAAAGCAAAATTTTTCCTTTTCTTCAAATTAGCCTGTCTAAGCAAAGGAATTTTTCTAGCTTTCGGACCGTTCGGGATGATACTACAATTCCAATTACACTTGAAATAGCCTTAGAGGACTTAAAAGGGTCTCGTTTAGCTAAAGTTACTATGTGATTACCCGTAGCTGGAGATGTTTTTTTACTTGCACCACGTCTCTCAACATTTGGTTTTGGTTTTAAAGCATTGGTTACAAAATTTTCAGACCGTTTTAGCAAGTTGGCAATAAATTTGTAAGTTTTTCCTTGCTCCCGAAGTTGATGAACAAGCCTTCTTTCTTCTTCACTGCAATGATGCCCACGACCTATCTTCAATTCTTTTTAATAAAATTTTATATCTTGGTTTTGATTCAATTAATATTATTTCACGTACAATCTCACTTTTTGACAAAAAATTCAAATTTTCAGAACTTTACACAATTCACACCTATTTTACTGTCCAAGCCGAATAACACGTAAATAAAAAAGGGATTTCCCTTTTTTCCTTCTTTAAATAGTGATGCCAGATTTATAACTTTTAAATTATTCTTATAGGAGTAGCTTATTACAATTTCTGCTAAGATTAAAAAATTAATAATCTTTACACCTATTTTTCTGTCCAGATGTGTATGTATGTACATATGTGTACACGTATACATACACAAAATTTACATTGAACAGTGGGGACTTTTACAAAGTAAATGGCAATAAATCTGGAACTTCTAAACTACTGATTGGATTTATATAAAACTTTATAAGACATGTCATGACAGCCTTTTGGCTTGAGCTGGACATGAGTTACAGTGGGCCAAAGACTACCTGGGACTCAGAAAAACTTCTGAGGCTTGTAACTGTTTTAAAAACTATCCGATTTTTACCGGTTAAAGCATTTTGAGATAAACTTGAAATTCTTAAGGAATAATTTCCCAAGATGTGTTTTCGTATCTCTCCTAAGACAAAAAAATTTTTGCCTTGACTTTTTTTTAGTATTTCGCCTATTACTTTTTAGTTCAACATTAAATTTTTGACAAAATTTTAAATAAAAAAAAAAAAACTTTATTAATATCCATTCGTGAAATCGGGAAAAAGCTAAAAAATCAACACTTTAAAAATACTTTCTGGATTATTAATCTACACAAAAAATTCTTTCATGTAGATAGAGTAACATTTATGAATATATCAGGATATCTTACTGTTATTGTAAGGATGTTAAAAATCGTGTGTTTTTAGTTTAGTCCTTAAAATTTTTTTGATTATAATTTTTTTAACCTAGTTTAACTAAGCCTTTTATATTTTTGTTCGCTAATTACGAAAATAGGTTTATTATCTGTTATTTATTTGTAAAGTATCGTTGCACAGAAATAGACGGAGTAACTAGACCGTAATGTTATTAACAGCATTCTTAGAAATGTTTTTGTGACTGACTACACACGACCCATGCCTTCAGACTATACGGTATGCCTATACTGCAAGACTATTCGGCTATCCGTGACAAATAAGTCAACCAGTGCGAGCGAGACGAAAAACTCTCCAGAGCTGTTCTTCAGCCCAGAGCTTCTTAACGACTGAATAACTCATTATATAACGGTTGCAATTTTGAAAAGTTATGTACATCAGATCTACCTATATATATATATACAGCCTAATTTATAAAACTTAAAATGTCTTTATTATAAAGATTTTTTAAAAAAAATTTTCATAAAAAATTTTTCTTAAAAAGACTTTATAAAGCCTTTTTATGTTTTATAAATAAGGCTGTTAATATTTTAGTAACTAATTTGACATATTGGATACTATGAAATTGCATGAACTTTACAAGATTATATTGTTATATCGCGACAAAGTATCCATAGTTTCATATGGCCTCAGTCTCATAATATTTAGTGCAAAAAAACGAATGCGCATATTGGATACTTTGAAAATGTACCTTTAAAAAACATAATTATCCGATACTTGATCAAGAGTATTTTCCGTGTTTCTGTTAGGCAGAGAGATTCAATATTTTGACACAATGCGTGTCATACCCAATGCAGGACCAAGGCAACGAATCTGGAAAAACGAATTTTGTATATTGGTTAGTTTGACGTGGTAGGGACACTATTATACGCATGTGAGACATGGAACACATCATCACGCAAACTTAGACATACGCAAATTTTTGTAAAAAAATCCTTTGAATATACTGGCCAAGAACAATCCCAAATAATAAGCTTTGTTCAGAAAGCAATCACAGCTGAAATCCGAAAGTGAAAGCGAGGTTGGATCGGCCACATTCTGCGCAACTCACCAGACGATTACGCGGAACAAGATATACATTGAACTAGCCCACTCAAATCTACGACGGAATGAAGTAAAAAATCTATCACACGATCGATTGTGCTGGAATAATCTTGTTGCGGCCCTATGCTCCTGAGAGGAGTATATATACATACATATTCAGTCGTTAAGCAGCTCTGGGTCATCGTAAGTATTTATTAAGAGCGGTCAGGCTTGTGTGTGTTGATTGGCCTTCGAGAGTTTTTCGTCTCGCTTGGACTGGTTGACTGATCTGCCACGGATAACCGTATGTATATTCTTGCTGTTGTTTTGTGGAATTTCTTTAACAACAACATTGCTACTTCCTATGTGAAGGCATAGGTCGTGTACAGTCAGTCACAAAACTTTTTCAAAATACTGTTAATAACATCTTGTGCATATGGTCGTTATTTCTGCAACCATATTATGCAAATTTACTTTGTAAAATAGGTATGTATAATAAATAAGTAAATATATATTTTTTTTCCTAAAAAGAGAAGCAACACTCAGACAATGAATGACTACTACTATTACTAGGTATTACCTTCGTTGGTAATGGGATAGTATAGAGAATAAAGGTGGTAAAGGAAGAGATGGAGGATAGCCTCATTCTTTTACAACTCTGCTTTTTACACGTTTTTAAATAGTGCAGTGCTACAGCGCCTCTGGTTTCAATGAGGCGTATTAAATTTTTCGAAGCTAGTAGCCATTTTTATTGGTTATTTTACTTCGCTCATGATTCTGCTACTCAATACCGACGAAGTAGGGCGCTCTGATGTTGCATTAGGATTAGTATTTGCTGAAGCCGGTGTAGTTCAGTGAACAGTGTCTATGCCCTCATCACTTGAACTTTCTACAACAACTGATACAAAGGGACACTAATGGCGTTTTCTTTTCTGGAAAAAGTTTGCGTAAGTTCAAAATGACTTTTTATTAAAAAAAAATACAATTTAATAAAATTTATATTTCGGAAAATAATTTTATTGCGAATTTTTTTGAAAAGTGTAATAAGTGTAACATGTTTTTCCAGAAAAGAAAATGCCATAATGCACAGCAGAAAAATGCGTTGTTTTGTTATTTAATCACTGTCGGAGACCGGGCTCGAACCCAAGACCTTCGGCTTTGTAGTCAACGTACTAACTACTTCAGCCAATACCACCCACCCTATATTATAGTTTGAGATTTCATTTCACACTTTTTTGTTTTGGACTTTGTGCTTTAGAATTTTTTATTGAATTATTTCATTGTACAATCCTTTTATTACCTATATATGTATGTCATAAAACGTTTTTATTTTGGATGAAAAGGTATATCTCGAAAACTCTTACCTATACATATAAAAATCGGTGTGTATATTCGACTTCAGTGCACAAAACTATTTAAAACCATTATATTAACAGATTCTACAATTTAAAAAAAAAATTGTAATCATTTTAATCGTTTCAGAAAATTCGAAGAAGCTATGGAAATAACATCTTTACATGGTGATAACGTTTTACCTGTAGCTAAGTAAAATCGTCTTAATATGCAATATATAAATTCGTTGGTAAAAAATAGTAATTATTGTTCTTTATAGAAGCTATATAAACTATTTAATAACCAGAAATGATTTTGATGCCGCTGGAAAATTGTGCCTACGTGTTTTGGGAAACAATAAATCCTTATGGGAGGAAGAAGTTTTTAAATTTGTTAAGCACAACCAATTAAGGTCGGTTAGTGCTTATTTGCCCACATCGGATGATTGCAAGCTAGATCCTCACGTTTACGAAATGGTACTGTATGAATATCTGAAATTAGATGTTAAAGGGTTTTTAAATTTAATCAAGGAGTGGCCATGCAATTTATATGATTGTTCAGCTGTTATAAATGCTATACATGATAATTTTCGAAAACAATATGCTGATGAGTTATTGGAATCCCTAGCTTTATTGTACACTTACCAAAAGGATTATGAAAATGCATTAAGAATGTATTTGAAATTAGAAAACAAAGATGTTTTCGAATTAATAAGACGTTATAATCTCTACAGTGTGATACACAAAATGATTGTACCTCTAATACAACTGGATAGGGAACGTGCCTTTCAAATATTATTAAATGAAAGTAAAATACCACCAGAAATCGTTGTTCAACAACTGAATCAGCATCAGGAATATTTATATTTGGTATTTCATATTTATAAATGTATTCTGTTAAACGTATACTTCCTAACTTTTAATGTTTGTTATAGTATTTAGATGAATTGGATAAGTATGATAAAAGTGGAACATTCCATTGGAAATTAGTTGGTTTATACGCAACTTATGACCGCCCAAAGTTGTTGCCATTTCTCAGACGTTCAAAACATTATCACATACAGGAAGCTTTGAATATTTGCGAAAACAATAATTTCCATCCCGAAATGGTTTATTTATTAGGGCAAATGGGAAACGTGACTGAAGCTTTGAATATTATCATACATAAGGTATTCGACTAAAAATTAATAATTAATTAATAATTAATATATATATATATATATATATATATATATATATATATATATGTACATATGTATGTTTAAAATATTCAGATAGAAGACATCAAAATGGCTATAGAATTTTGTAAAGAGCATGATGATTTGGATTTGTGGAATTTATTAATCGAAGAATCTGTTAAAAATCCAGAAATTTTAACAAAATTGTTGGACCACATAATTGGTAAGATGATGCTTTTCTAAAGGTCGGGCTTGATTATTTAACTTATCCATATTTTATCTCAATTTCGATAATTTTTAACACCCGACTAAAAAAAGGGGTGTTATAAGTTTGTAGTGTGTGTCTGTGTATCTGTGTGTCTGTCCGTGTCCACGTACAGGCCAAACGGCTGGACCGATTTTCATTAAGTTTTTTCTGTTTGAAAGATGACTTGATCGAGAGGGTTCTTAGCTATGTTTGAAGAAAATCGGTCCAGCCATTTAGAAGATATAACATCTTTTCTGAAAAAAGTAGGGGGTTTTTAAAATTTTTAATTTTTGTTATTTAAGAAACCATTCTGAACTTTTTACTGAACAAGTAAAATTTAATTTTGGGAATAAGTGCGATAAAGATATTAAACTAATATTTTATTTTAATACATACTAGTATTTATTTATTGTATCTTCAAATATGAACTAACAATAAGCATTCAAATTAGTGATAGTTATTAATAGTTATTAATCATACATAATACATAATAATATGTATTTATTAATAATACATAAGTCGTGATAAGCAAAAACAAAAGCATTTTCAAGCAGTTTCTTTGAGTATTAGAGCCCTTGTGTCCCTCTTTTTTAAGCGGATGTGTACAGTAAAATTCAAGATATTACGAGCAAGGGGATTAGGATGGGTCTCGAGTTTTGTTAAGTATTTGCCAGCATATTTTGCAATTTCTTCAGTCAGGAATCACTATGTAAATTTGAATTTTTGATGTACCATGGAGACGATGTTATTAGTCTTAAAATCTTATTTTGCCTTAGTTGGATTCTCTCTATATTGGAAGCTGAAGCAATGCCCCATAACTGTATTCCGACTTGTATATTAAAAGTTTACAATCTAGGCTGAGTGTTAAATTTCTACCAATCAGCCAATGTATCTGAGTTAATTTCAGTTTCATTTGTGTTAGCTTTGATTGTTGATTCGAATTGGAGAACAAATATCTCTTCGCAGGGTAAATGTTACCTGAACACACTTTTGCTCTTTTAATTTAATTCTGTTCTGTTAATATGTTCTTGTAGATGTCGGGAAGCCTCGTGAGGGGTTTCGTGCATACTAAGGCAGGCTGCATCATTGGCAAACGTAGATGTATGAATATTGCTGCTCAAAGGCATATCACAAGTGTAAATCAAATACAAAACTGGCCCTAGTATGCTCCCTGTGGCACACCGGATGATATAGATTCGGGCACACTCATGCAGTCTCCTTCCACTTCCGGGTAGTAATGTAACTTTCTAATAGCTTCAGAAAATTTATTGGTAGATATGATTTCAATTTTAAAATAAGGCCTTCATGCCACATTTTTATCAAATGCCTGCGAAACGTCAATAAAAAGAGCAGAACAATACTTCTTTTCTTCAAATGTGGATAATACTCCAGTCATAAAATGGCGTTAAAAATAAATAACAGGATTCTAATTGCGATGGGAGGCAACTTTATTAGCATCTGGTTACTAATTCCATCAATACCCGGATCTTTCTTTGGGTTGAGTTCAGCAATAAGTTTTTGTATAGGGTGTTTTTTTAAGAGGTATAGAACTTTGAATTGAAATAAAACACAAGAAAATCGTTTTAATGTCCATTAATTTGGCTTTATTGGAAGGATAATTTTATGCCATTAATGCTTAAATATGATTTCGGGCATGTGGCCGCCGCGGCTGGCTCGAATAAAGCCAATTCTACAGGTCCAATTTTCAACCACTTTTTCGAGCATATGGGGCCGTATGTTGGCAATAACGCCACGAATGTTGGCTTCCAAGTCCCCTAACGTTTCTGGTTTAATGGCGTAGACGAGCGACTTCACATATCCCCAAAGAAAATAATCCAATGGTGTCAAATCACACGATCTTGGTGGCCAATTGACAGGTCCATTCCGCGAAATTATGCGCTCATCGAATGTTTCCTTCAATAAATCGATTGTGACGTGCGCTGTGTGGCATGTAGCGCCGTCTTGTTGGAACCACAACTCATCCACATTCATGCCATCCAATTCGGGAACAAAATAGTCGGTTAGTCGGCTCCAATTGCTGTGCACGGTGACGAATCGATTCATTCGGGTCTTCTTCAACACTTTGCTCTACAGCGGCAATTGTTTCTTCGGTGCGCACTGTTCGACGTCTCTGCGGATGCGTATTATCACATAGAGTAAACGTAGTGCGAAAACGATCCATGGTTAACCGAATTAATTGCTCTGATGGACGATTATGTCGACCATAAAATGGACGGAGCTTGCGGTAAACTTCGCGAACTGAACCATTATTTTCGAAATAAATTTGCACGATTTGCAAGCGTTGTTCTTTTGTCAACCTGTTCATGATGAAATTGCAAACCAAACTAAATATTAATCACTTGACAGCTGACAAAATGGCCGCCAGTTAAAAAAGTGATGCCAACTTAAAGTTCTATACCTCAATAAAAAACACCCTTTACATACATCACGGGTTTTAAGTTTTATGGGTCGAGGGGGTAGTGCAACTACATTTGGCAAATCAACAACACCAGAACATGTGTTAGAGGTAAATACTGATTTTATATGCTCAGCAAATATTTTACCTTTTTCAGTATCGCTTCTTGATCAATCTCCGGTAGATGTGCGCAGAGGTGGTTTAAACTCAACGGGTGTTTTAGGCTTTCTAGCAGCGCGCCACAAAGAGTAATTAGATGCTGGTGTGTCCTTCCAGATAGTTTTTAAGGGATGCAGTTTTTTCAAATGCAAGCAGTTCTTGGAGTCGTTTAGTGCACTCTTTAAATCTGATCTGTGCTGTTGCCATTCCCTTCTAGCTCTACCTTTTTCACTTACGAGACGTTCAATATCCGTAGAATAAATTCTATCAAACCCAGTCTGCGGATGGGAGGTAGTGGCATGTTCAGCAGCCTGTTTTATATTTTTGATAAAATTGGTAATGTTAAATTCAATATCTTCGGATGTTCTTAGCGTAATGTTTTCCGTACAACTGAGATATTTTCTGAACCCCAGCCAATTAACACGGTTGATCATCTTCACATATGGGTGGGGTAAGTCACTTGTGGGCTACGAATTGTAACGATTGTGGGAGAGTGATCGGGGAGAGATCTAGAGAAGCTTCAACATGAATTAAATCCCCAGAGATATTTTCCATGACATCCAAAATCTACAACATCCGGAATTTTTTGTGTGTCCGTAGGGCAGTAAGTGGGCTCCCCACTCGAAATGACGTCCAAGCCCATTTTTGAAATTGTGTTGAGCAATGCCCGACCTCTAGGTGAAATAATACGCGAACCCCAGAACGTATGTTTTGCATTGTAGTCGTCAGCTGCTACGAAACAAGGGCCAAGAGATTTTTAGAAATCCTCGTATTGATCCTCAGTAATAGCGAATATGGGAGGGGAGTAAACTGATGATATCACGAAATTTAAAAAAAAAATTTCGACACAAATATTTGTTGCTTTTAGATGTTCTTCACAAATGTTGTCCAGAATATAGTACTTGAGTCTTGACTTTATCAGAATTTGCTGATCCACCGCATGCTCTTCCTCTCGGGTCCTTTGAATCATATAAGGTTTAGCCATTAATTTTAAAGAGGCTTCTCGAAGTCAAATGAGTCTCATAGACCAACATTATATCAATATTGTTTTCCCTAAGGAAGTGCTTGTGTTGGCGAGTGTCGTTTGCGTTCCAGAAACCTATTTTTAACGTGTTCATGGCTTGTTAACTATTGCTTGAAGTAGTGTATTCTGCTAAAATTGTTTATAGTTTGCACCAGATTATCAATAGCAGCTTCAAGGCGATTAAAATTAAAACCTGAGTTTGTATTTGTTGAAATATTTGGCGGTGAAACATTGTGTGTGGGAATAGAGCTTGTCTTAGCAGCATCGGCATACGATACACGTGGTTGGGGGCTAATTTAGGTTTTTGTCCCATAGTTTGTTTAACGAAAGAATATACAGGACATTCTCTGTAGTTAGCGGTGTGATTACCTCCACAATTACTGCACTTTTTTTCTGCTTGATCTTTTGGTTTATTACAACTAGCAATTCACCACAAATAACACAAACTGTAGGTAATTTGCAGTAATTTTTTGTGTAGCCATATTCTTGACAATTATGGCACTGTACGGGCCCAGAACGCTTGTGTGGTTCTTCAACTGTTATTTTTCGGTATAAAAGATATTTTAAATTATAAATTGGGTTCGTCTCATTTTTTCTCAATTTTATATCATTCGGTTCAAGTTCAACGCGAAATAGAGGTTGGGGGATCTTCTCCCTATTTATTATATTGGATACATTTTTTACCTTAAATCCCTGGAGGACGAGTGCATCTTTTATTTCTTCGGGAACAACATACGAATCTATGTCCTTCAATACGATCTGCAGGCCTTTAGCACTCTTACGCTGGTATGTGTAGAAACTTGTTTTATTTTTTTTTTTCAAATTCAGAAACCATTTTGCGGAAATCTTTTTCGTCATAAATTTGAATTTTCGTTTCATCAATGTTGCCACGTTTTATTGGAACAATGTAAAATTTATTCTCTCCAATGACCGAGAGCTTTGAATTTTTTTCTGGTGGCGGCTTGGAGGTTTTGTTCGTGGGTACATCGGGTTTGTCGTTGTCATCTTGCATTATTTTAAAACGGTTTTGACGATTAGTAGATATCTTTGGAGCAGATGCAATTTTCAAAATTCACAATTTTTTGTTTTTGAGGTAATCATATAGAGTATTCCTCAAGAGCACTTTGTTTGTGTTTTTTGTTTGCGGTTTTCAGGGTTCCGTATACCAAAGGTGAAAAGGAAAAAGGCAAAACCGAAAAAATCGACAAAGTGAAAACAAAAACACCAAAAAACCGAAAAAAATCGTCAAAACGCGAAAAAGGCCCCAAAACTAAAAAATCGCCAAAATGAAAAAATCGCCAAAACGCGAAAAAAAATCGACAAAACGGGGGAAAAAGTAAAAACTCTCAAAAGCGAAAAAACCCAAAAACGAAAAAAACCAAAACTATTTATGTATTATATAGGCTAAAGTTCGTATTGAATTACATATCTAGTGTCCGTACGGAACCCTTCGTGCGCGGGTCAAAGTCGCACTTCGCTGAATTTTTATTTTGTTTTTGTTGTTTCTGACTATGTAAAAAATATGAGCAAAGCAAAAAAAACTTATTTATCAAAGTTTATATGTAAGTACATATGTACTACGAATATTTTTTTGATTTTTGTTTAGTATGTAAGAAAAACTCCGCTAAGACGTCTGTTCACTATGAAGGTACAATGAGAAACTGATTTAACTAATATATCAATATACTCGGACATATTTTATACATATATACATATACATAGTAAATACATATTTGCATATCGTTAGCTGAAATTCAAAATTACGTTACACTTTTTTAAATTTTGTAGGAGGGAGAAAATTCAGCCGATAGTTATCATAAAGGTTTGCAAATTTTTAATTAAAAATGATATTTTGAATTTTTCGTTAGTTACGTGTGTGGTCTTGCATTTCAGCTGACGATATTCAAGTTTTATATACAATATTTAGTAACATTTTTAACGTTCTGTTCTTAAAGGTTACATAAATCCGGAAGTCTTAGTGAATAAAATTAAATTGGGACAAAAAATACCAGGTTTAAGGAAATCTTTATATAAAATGTTATGGGATTATCGCTTGCAAGTAAGATTTCTTCTATTTTTTTTCTTTCGTAATGTACATGCATTGAAATTTTTATTTAAGGCTGAAATTCAGAAAGGATTTAACAAAATACAATTGATTGATTATTTTGATACACATGCTGAAGTTGTGCGACTACAAAATCGAGCATTGAGTATTAGCTACGATAATAGTTGTGAAAAATGTAACCGTAGCGTCTTATGTAAAGATAATTTCCCACTGAATGGTGCCATTGCCTTTAAGTGTGGTCATGTTTATCATGAACCCTGTGTTCCTGGTCGGGATACGAATTGTACTGAATATTGTGGCATTTGCTCAGTAAATGATGATGATTCTGATTAACTTCTTTTTCACTATTTTTTTATTTACATATACATACATACATACATATGTACATACACGGATATGTATACATATTATTTTTCCTCGAAGTTGCAATGTATTGAATTTAAGTTTTTATTTGAAGCAACATTGTGCTAATAATTGATAGTTTTAATTTAAACAATTAAGCTTAAATGTATTTAGTGTTTTTGCATAACTTAATCTTAACTTTTCCAGATATTTATGTATATAGACATATAAGGAAAGTTTAATCTTTTTTGCTCATACATACATACATATGTACATGCATCGTGCTTTATAAATAAAAATATTCGTTATATTAAATACTCTAATGAATTAATTTTTACTTATATAGCATATCTTTGGCTTAGTCGGCAAATATGACAAGTCTAATTTTTATGCGAAGTGAGTTTTTAATGTATGTAGAATGCTGGAGTAACTCAAAACACATCGTTTCCAAAAATTAAAATGTCGTTAGGTTGTTGTTTCTTTCTGTTATGCAAATATGATAAGTCCAGAAAAAAAAAACACCTGCAAAGTCCAGCGGAAAACAATATGCATCTAGTGTAATTGCATTTACATTAGCATATTTGCCGAATAAGCGAACGATATGATTGGTTAATACTTTATAATTTCGGCATACGAAAAATTAAATTAATTATTTACGCGTTGGCGTTAAAGTAGGATGTGTAGTTTCCATTAATATTTGATCCATGTTTAAAACGCACGTTTGAATTACGGTTAATTTAAATTGATAAGAAAATTGAAAAATTAATAGCACTTAATAAGTTTGATGTGCACTCAATTTTTTAAATGGAATTTTCGTTAATTTCTTATAGACAATGTAGTTTATTTGGTTTCAAAAAATTTTCCTACCTCTTAACCTGTACTATATATAAAGTCACATACATACGTTTCATAACGTCACTAGAATTTTCAGCATGTTGGTAGCATCTTTCAAATAAGTAGTAGTGGCTACATGATAGTAATATTTTTGTTCCAAAATCCAGATGAGAACGTGAATATAACCAAAAAGATTCAACTCATTTTCTCATTTTCTTTGAATTCTCCCATATTCATGCATGTGTCTTAAGTCTTTTGATATTCATGCTGTATTGGAACCAAAACCACAAAAGACTTAAGACCCAAACTTGGAAAACATGAAAATTCGGTAGAATCGAAATTTAATGGTGATTTTCGGACTGAGCGGGTGGAATTCGTACGTGTGTTGTCAAATGTACAAATGTCGCTTTTGTGTGGTTTTATAGATATTGTATCTACTCAGGCTTTCAAGGTCATTCAATTTCTTTAAAATGTAATAAAATACGTATTTTTATTTCATTTTTAATGTATCCGACGTTTCGTTGGGATTTTTCAACATCTTCAGGGATAATTTTTCAGGGAAAGTTTTTGCGATGTATTCGCATTCTTGAAAATATTTTATGTAAATAAGGCAAAAATTAAAAAATGATGTAATAGTTCTTTAAATTTATTAAAAAAAACTTTAATAACTTCTTCGTCGTCTTAAGATAAATAAATTTTATTTATTTTTTACTTTATATAACCTAATTTCTATTGACGAAAAAGAGCATTCAAAAAAGTCTGTAGTTTGAAGGAAGTGGTTAACTTTTAAAATAATATCGGATTTATAATTGCATAATTTTTCGCTTAAAATTTCTTTAACTTTTCATGTAATTTCGAAACTACGAGTATGTATCAATATTTATTTAGAAAAGAAAAATAAACTTTTGATTCTGTGAAGTTTTTAATATTTACAATATAATACCTAGGAGCTTTATTCAAATGGTGTAAAAATGGAAAACATTCAATATTATTGGAATGGAAAATATGCGGTTTCTTTTGTACTTGTGCAATGGGATTGGTGGGAGACTTTAAGCAAGTTTTAATAAAACCAAGACTATTTTTGAAATGAAAAATAGAAAACTGTGATAATGACGTTTCATTTAAAGAAATAAAAATACACATTTAAGTCTTAAGGCTTCATTAGTCTTTACTTTCTGTTACTGTTCTGTGCTGTGCCGTTCTGCTTCTAAATTTTAGTACTTACTTTTTCTGTAGTAACTTATCCGCTATTTCGGACCAGAAGGGTCGCAGTTTTCCACTAAAGCGATGAGTTTTGCATCGTCCATTGTTATATTTAAATTTTTCTTGTAAAAATTTATTTTTTTAATTAAAAAAGCGCAACACAATTTATTTCAAAATGTTTTTTATTTAATTTATGCTGTCACTTAACATTTTTTTAATTTTCAGAGGTTGAACCGAAACAGAACAGAACGAAACAGAAAAAGTAACGACTTGTATTAGATTTCTATAAACAAAAAAGAATCGAAAACTGAATCGTAACAGAACAGAAAGTAAAAACTAATTCTGGCTTTATTTGTTTATTAATTGTATATGATTTATAGCCGCAAAATTTAAATTGAATTTAAATCTTTTGTTTTATATAAAATACTGAAATTAGTAAAAATAATTGAGAAAGACCTTACTAGCCTTCATTTTGTTTTGCTTTTATTGATATATTTTTTTAAATTCTAATCGTGTTTAAATGTTGTTTTTATAATAAATTGCATATAAATACTATTCTTTTAGTGTATATATGTATATATTTCAAAAAAGTATAACTTCCTAATGTTTTGTCAAAACATAAAAGAAATTTTAAAACAAAGTCGTTGTTTAGAAATCTATTGCAGATTAAGATGTTAGTGTGATATAAGCAGTTAAACAAATGTCTATAATTGTTAAAGCTGTATTCACATTATATGTATTTGCCTTATGGAATGTCACTTTTTTATACACACGATATTTCCTGTGTATGTCAAAATCTACGTTTTACATACAGTTTATAATTTTGTGTTCACACGTTGGTATGTTATGTACATTTTGGCATAACCTATAGAGGTAATGTTGTTAATGCCTTTTAAATTTTTTCTTTCATTTTTAGTTTTTAAACTACTAAATCAATTTTAATTTAATTTATCTTACAATTTTACTTAATTTTTAACGATATAATCACTTGCTTTATTTTAAACCGGCTGATGTCAGATGCTTTGTCACTTGAAAATAGAACACGCTCTAAATAAAAAATGTCGTTTGTATTACACACATAGAAATAACACATGCTATTGTTTATAGATGTTCAGACTATATGTACAAATTTACATGTGAAAAAGTGACATTCCACAATACAAATACATATAATGTGAAAACAGCTTAATTTGAAAACTTCTTCAAACAAAAAAGATTTAAGCAAAGATATAGATAAATATATTTTTCGATTGTTTAAAAATATTTCAAATATTTATATTATTTTTAATGAATACTCATAGAACAATAATTTAAGGGTAAACCCAGTCAGTGCTGACTATTAATTTCTGAGTTTATGAAATTCAATACAAATAATCTATGCTGTAGATTTGGGTATACCTGTGTTATTGTGCAATGAGTAATACTATTGTGTATATAAAATATAAATATACATACTTAAAAAAATAAATTTATTGGTATTTTCAACACAATCTTTATTTTTATATAATATTTGATAAATTAAAAAAAAATATTTTGAAAGCATTTAATATTTCAAGTATGGAATGCGTACAGAAATGCACAAATTGTTAGAAGTCTGTCCAGAAATTTACTTTATGCATAAAGATTGTGTTTGGATTTTTGTTTTATAATTTAAAAATATATTGTTTATTATTAAAATTAAAAAAATTAAGCCTGTAAATATGTGAAATAATATATAAAAGTAAAAACTAAATACTTAAATATGTATGTATAGAATATATATATATAAAAATAATTATAAAAATGTTAATAAGAAACTAGCATATTAGTTCCGAAATTTGATTTATCTTGGCAATTTTGCAAACTAATATATATATATATATATATATATATATATATATTTTTTTTTTGTGTAAATTGCCCTGTTTGTCAATAACGATTTTTGTATGAGATATTTTTATAAATTACAAATCAAAAATAAATTATCCACAAATAATTTAAGTTATATTGATAATAATATAGAATACTACAGGTCTTTCAATAAAACAAAAACCCAACACAAAAGAAGACAGCAGCTCTGACCCAGCCAACATCTAATACAAAGTAGCCAAATACATTAATGTATCAACAAAAAATGTTTATGCTATTCAGCTGCTATATTCAATGATGTCATCGTTACTCATAGTCCAATAATGATCGAGAATATCTTCGCTGGTGAAACGCACATCTGGATCGGATTGTAACATATTGGCAATAAGATCACGTACTCCATTACCAATACCTGACCAATACGGGTCTGGAAACTCATAAATACCGGATATAATGGCATCAAACAAAGGCTCTTGTTGATTATCGGGTGAGACGAAGGGTGGAAAACCACAAAGCAATATGTATAAAATAATGCCTGCTGCCCAAACATCGATCTATACCCAGGAAGGGATTAATTATATTTTACATATTAATAAAAAATAATAAAAAGTACCTTCAGGCCATAACCAGTTTCCATTAAAATTTCTGGAGCCACATATGTTGGTGTACCGCAGACAGCAAACAGTGGCTCAGTTACTTCACAAGCCAAACCAAAGTCAGCCAATTTGAGTTCAATAACATTTCCTTTCTCATCCAATTCAACCTTTTATAAATAACAAGAACCGATATAAATATATGTATGTATATTGTATGTATCGTCACCTAAAATCCAAAAGGCCGTACGTACACTTTTTACTATTTTACAGGAGAAGCAAAAAACTTCATAAATTTAATACTATTTATATGTTAGGTGCCAAATTGAATAATGAATAAAATCGGTATTTTTAAACATATGTGAGTAAAATTGAAAATTTTAGGAAAATATGTATTTTGGTTAATCACATCATAATCAATCAAAAACTCTATTTTGAATTTTTTGGTTGTTACGGGGATTTTAGGTGACGATATGTACATACATATGTATGTATACACATTAGGGTGGTTACAAGGTATATGAGAAAAAAAATTGATCGTATCTTTCGTCTCAGGCCTTTAAAATGTACCAATTGACTATAAAATGTGATTGACAAAGTTTCAGCTCATTGTGATAATATTAACACTTTCCACATTGATGTTAAAATTACGAAAAACAGTGGTTTTTCAAAAAAATCCGAGTTTTACGTTCTTAAAGTCGAAACCATTTTTTTAGGAATATAACTCGAGTCTTATATAATAGGAAATTTTATTCTTATTAATTTTGAATTTAATGAGGTACGTGATGAAAAACGATTTAGACACAAAAACAATTTGAAAACGATAAAGGGTGTGATATGTTTCTTGTAGTCGTTTTGTCAATAATTTTAAAACTTGTTTTTAATAGTCTTTTCAGACATTTTTGATAAATTTCTTTTCACAGCTCCAATATGTGATTTATGTTTTATCTTATAGCGTGCTTTTTAGAAGTCAGTAGTTTAAAATAAGCTCAAAAATTATAATCGAAATCTATCGGAATTCATCACACCTTTTCAAAACGATTGTTTTGAAATCATTTTGAAAACGATTGTTTTCCATCACATACCTGAATATTTTTTTGGCTAAAACTGATAGATTTAGTGGCAGTTATCATTTATCAGCCCAAGTCGGTAAATCCTTCGTAAAAAGGTTTGGTAAATTTTTATTGGTGCGATGACTTTATTTTAACTATTGCATCAATTTTTTAAACAACGAAATAATTTTTGTTTAAAATTTTTTAAACGCACTAATAATCCCAAATTAATATTTTAATTATTAAGTAAAATATTTTTTTATTAAAAGTACATTGAAATTGATTATTGAGGGGTTTAGCTGTATTCTATGCGCATTTCACTGTTGCTAATGCAGATCATCAGGGAACCTTTACCCAAAGTTTCTTAGAACAACTAGAGTTATTATGTTATAAACTTTCATTTAAACAAATGAGAAGCTCAACAACAAATAACAAAGTTGCAACAAGAACTCAATAATCAACATGTTTTTTTTTTATTTTCTTACTTTACCATTGATAAATTGGCTAATTAACATTGACTAATTATTAAATTGACTGCACCTGGTCAAAAAAATACTTGTATGGCAACACTCTATACTTAAATAGCTGTTGTTGTTATTTACATTTATTTTCTTTTTACATACTCTTACGACTACAATTTGAAGCTGAAAAAAAAGTCAGCCAGTGTAGCAATGGTAAAGTAAGAAAATAATAAACATGTTGATTATTGAGTTCTTGTTTCAACTTTGTTATTTGTTATTGAGCTTCTCATTTGTTTAAATGAAAATTTATAATATAATAACTCTAGTTGTTCTAAGAAGCTTTGGGTAAAGGTTTCCTGATGATCTGCATTAGCAACAGTGGATCCAGCTAAACCCCTCAATAATCAATTTCAATATATTTTTAATAAAAAAATATTTTACTTAATAAGTAAAATATTAATTTGGGATTATTAGTGCGTTTAAAAAATTTTAAACTTAAATTGTAACAATTCCCATAAAAAAACACTAAATAATTTTTGTTTCAAACCTGTTCTAATAGTTCCAGAGTATCAATGAGTATGACATCAAGGCAGAAAGACAAAATTTTTTTAATTGGTCACATGTCTCATCAAATAAGTGGAAGTAAATTACCTTCTAATTGTCAAGTATTACGTAGTTTGTTTTATAATATGCGCCAGGTTAAATTAAGCAATAAAGAAGCTGCTAGACTTACAATAAAGGAGGTTCTTCTTTTTTGGGAGAAAGCTAAAATACCAACCAAAGATGTTCAACATTGTGTCGCAAAGCTGATAAAACTGTATGATGAATGGAAAAAACTACAAAAAAGCGCTCACAGATCAGCAAGCTGCACTCAAACTCAAAAAGAGGAGGAATTCAAGTCAAGATTTGACGACCTATTTGACATTGCTCATCAGGATGCCCTTGCCAATGCCACTGAAGAAGACAGGCATTTTCTGTTACTCCAGAGAAAAAAGGACGCCCTGGCTGCATGGGAGGCGTCGACATGAAATCTGTTAATGCAGAACGACGAAAAGATTTGAGACAAGCAGCTGAGACGGCAAGATTTGAAAAATCAAAAACAAATACAGATGAGTTCGTGTTTTTCAAAAATGATTCGTTTATTAACTATTAACATTATTAAATAACACTAATATTTTATTTTTACAAGGTGAAAGATATGTAGAACTGGAATCTACAACCAGGTTTTAGCAGCACATCAGAGGAACAGCAGCCGATGCAAGAAAATATAGATACAGATTCAGAAACATGTCCAGATATAAAAAGGAGGAGGTATTATCGAGGTACCGAAGAGATTATTACTGAGAAATTGTCTGTATTGTTGGATAGATGTAGTATTTCTGATAGAGATGCGGTGAGAATTATTGCAGCCACAGCAGAAGCATTAGGGCATGACCCAAAAAATTTTGTTATAAGCAGAAGTTCCATACGAAACCGCAGACAAAAATTTCGACAACAACGAACTAATTTGATCAAAAGTAGATTCAGAAACTCCGATTTAGAAGGTGCTGTTGTGCATTGGGATGGAAAATTGGTTCCAGAACTCTTGAGTAAAGAAAATGTAGAGAGGCTAGCGATTTTAATTACTTGTGGCGATGAATAGGAGTTCCAGTCCTTGAAAATAGTACGGGGATTACTCAGGCAAAAGCTGTATTATCAGCAATTGAGCAGTGGGGATCATCTGGAAAAATTCAAGGAATGTGTTTTGATACCACGGCAGTAAATACTGGTCGCCATAGGGGAACCTGCATTGTGATAGAGCAGTTATTAGAGAAAAACCTTCTTTATTTTGCATGTCGCCACCATATTTTAGAAGTTCTCTTAAAAGAAGTTTTTAATTGCAAGATGGGCAGATCCACTGCTCCTCAACCAGAAATTTTTCGAAAATTCCAGACTGGGTGGTCTAAGCTAGACAAAAATAAATACAAAACAGTTGTAGAAGATAAACATGTTAGAAATAAAATAAGTAGTTTAGGTTAGGTTTGGTAGGGGTGGCAGTCAGAAAGCCGGACTCACTTAGACCGTTTTGGTCCATTGTGATACCTCGGAGACTCTGCTTATGCGGAGTCCCCACCGTCGAACCATCCAGAGCTCAGTATAAAGCTACTAATACGTTGAAGTTCAACACTAGCAACGTCAGAAAGTTCCCTGAATTCAAGAGCGCCCATTGTGGCCATTCTCTTTCCTGCAAGTCCAGGACAGTGACAAAGAAAATGTTCTATGCTTTCCTCTTCATCGATATCTTGGCAGCTACGGCAAGTCGTTGTATTCAACCCTTAGCTTTTGTGCATGCCTACCTATGAGACAGTGTCCGGTTAACACGGACACTAGAATCAAAAAATAAGTAATGCGGAACAAATTTCAAATTATCTTTTTAAACAATTAAAAATTCGCCAACCCAGGGATGATTATAAAGAATTCATCCATTATTTAGGACGCCTACCACAGGAGAAAATTACGTTTAGAGTACCTGGAGCTTTTCATCACGCCAGATGGATAAATGGCCTTTGCATTTATTGCCTCAAAATTTATCTTTTTAGGGATCAATTTTCATTAACTGATTTAGAGAGAAAGGCCATTGAAGATATTTGCTTATTTATAATCAATATTTATGTAAAAGCATGGTTTAACGCACACAAGCCCACCCTGGCCCCCAACCACGATCTACAATTATTAAAATCTTTAGTTCAATATATTGATATAATAATAATGAATAATTGATAAAGAAGTTGCAGACAAGGCATTGTCTAAAATAATTAACCATCTATGGTATCTCAATTCGGAGCTGGTTGATTTCAAAGCAAAACTTAATTTCCAAGAAAGCTAAAAAAAATAGTGGACGGCTTAAGAGTAGTTAATGACACAGCTGAGAGAGGAGTAAAATTAATCCAAGAATTCAACTCATCCTTGACAAAAGATGAAGACCAACGACAGTTTTTATTACAAGTTGTATCTGAATGTAGGCATCTTTTTCCGGACTCTTCAAAAGCTACCGTATGTTAGCCATTACCACCATATAATGTTATTTTTTATAATTACAATTTTATGATATACAATTCAAAATTGTAACTAATAAAATTTGAACACTATTCAACAATAGATTTATTAATAAAATTTTATTTGAAATACATAGATATAATGGATTATTACAATGTTCTTTAACATTTCCATGGAAATTAATATTTGAAGATATTCACTACGGCCTGAACTGGTAAATGATAAATGCCACTAAATTGATCAGTTTTAGCCAAAAAATTATTAAATTCAAATTTAATAAGAATAAAATTTCCTATTAAATAAGACTCGAGTTATATTCCTAAAAAAATGGTTTCGACTTTAAGAACGTAAAACTCGGATTTTTTTGAAAAACCACTGTTTTTCGTAATTTTAACATCAATGTGGAAAGTGTTAATATTATCACAATGAGCTGAAACTTTGTCAATCGCATTTTCTAACTAATTGGCACATTTAAGGGGGATGAGCAGGTGGAAATCCAAAATTAATTTTTTCTAACCTCCCTAATACACATGCACATAAAATATAATTTAGATTAAAATAAGCTGACTTCCTTCCTAAACGTATCTATGTATATTAATACCTCCTCCGTCCCAGTTTACACTAGCCCATTATTATTGCTAAGCTTATCACTTTTTCTTCTTTTAACTTTCATCGGCGTTCACACAATGCAAGATTTATTTTTCAAAGTGCATGTCTGCACATTACGAAGAGTGTTGCGATATCTATTTTTCTTCAAGTCGACAAAAAAAATCTTTGTTTTTTATTAAACATCTTTTATTTATTTATGGATATACCTTGATTTTATTGAAGTCAAATTCAGCTAACATTTATTTTGTTTCCAGTTAGCTATTAAACATAACGCTAAATAACACAAAATATTTACTGCACATTATGTATATGTTTAAGATTATTGCGAAGAAAATCAGAAAATATGTAAGTAGTTTAGTCAAAGAAACCTTAATATACTTAAAAATCTTACTTTTAGACAAGAAATCTTTTGTGTCGCTTTAACATCTCTAAAAACTTTAAAAATAACATAAATCTTCACATATGGTAGCACTGATTACGAATGAGAAAGCAAAACGTATTGACAGTACATGAAGCTGAGTACTTGTTTCTTTTCCCTTCGTGTCTGTCTGTCTGTCTGTCTGTCTCTCTCTCTCTCTCTCTCTCTCTCTCACACTCACAAACTAATCAGCTTAGCAATAAGACTTGCGTAGTGTAAAATAGTACTCAGCGAAACAATCAAACATATTTTTATGAATTTAAAAACTGAAATAAATCTCCATCATATTTAAAAAAAATAAACTGCATATTACCAAAAGTTGGACAGATGGACAATTTCTCCCTCTTCGATTTTTATCAAATTCAAAGGATATACATATGTATATGTATGTACATCTGCATTCAAAAAGTATACAGGCCGATTTTTATGAAATTCAAAGCAGATATACGACTGCGTCAAAAATTAATTACGACCTAATAGTTTAAAAATAATTTAGTACTTGTTTTCTTCAAGGAATGTATTCATTTAAAAACTCGTCAGCATGTATTACTGGAAAAAACATACGTTTAGGAAGTCAGCCATAATAAAGTAAAATTTACCAATAAATTTTCCGGCTTAATGTCACGATGTACAATACTTATGGAATGTAAATAAGCCATAGCGGAGGCTAAATGTCTAATCATAACACGTGATTGCTCTTCTGAAAAGCGTGTTACTCGTGTAATAGCATCAAATAAATCACCACCTAGAAATATGTAAATTACGAATTTATTTATATGATATAATTTGGTTGTTCTTTCTCTCAAATCATCTATTGTAAAACCGAGAGACGCTGTTTGTAAAAATCGGCTTAGAACATTAAAAAAATTATAATTTTAAAAGCATAATCAAACTTCTTAATACTAAAATATTTTCAAGTATTTATTTATTACTCATATAATAAAAAATAAGTAGAGTAAGCCACCTTCTTGTATTCTAAAGAAAATGGAGCTGAAAAATCGTTTTTGCACAGATCATAATATTGCAAACTAATAAAGCAAAAAAATTAAAAATCTCAAAATCTTGAAATACCCTGTTTTGAATGAAAACTATTAAGCTTTTAAAATATTTTTTTTCTTGATTTAACTTTGAAAATTAAAATTAAACATTTTCCATAAGTTTTATTGTAAAAACTTAAACAGTTGATAAACGCTAAAGTTATAGAAAATTTTAAATTATTATATACATATCGCACAGTAAATCATAAACAGTCACAACTCAAAATTATCAAAATGGTTTTGGTTTTTTCAATAAACGACCGCAAATTTTTTTTTGCAACATTATCTTCCTGAACAATACAAAATATGTCACATACTGGCGTCATTTGTGCAGTATCAAGTGCTTTTTGCCACTCCTGAAGAGCTAAGATTTTTTGAATAACAATTTCAAACTTTTTGACTGATAAATGACTTATGTGCCATGATGTTTAATAATTTAGCGCCACTGATTCCAAATATACCCTAATTTACTTTATAACAGCTCTTGTTTACGAGTTATGCATTTCAATAAAAATTATCTCACACCGTTTATTTGCAGCTAACTAAAAAGTTATTAAGTTAATTTACTATAATTTGGTATCGCATCGTCAAGAATAACTTGTGCGAATCATGCAAACTATTTTTGTTACATATGCGAACAGCGTTTGTAAATGGGGCTTACAAAAATTACATTAGTCACCCGCTGGAAAGTGAAAATAAATGTTGGATTCCTCAAAAGGTATGAAAAGAAATTGTAGTTTCCGCTCCGAAACCGTTATGATATGGATTAAATCATTTGACCATCATGACAATTGTCATTTTTGTTTGGTAACTGGCATTATTAATACACCTCATCACGCTACTGCTTTGAAGGAAGAACCAATTGGCTTTGAGAAGAAACTTGGCAATAGTGATAGTGACTTTCAATGTGACCTGGAAACGCCAAAACCGATTCACAAAGATGATTTAAACGTCCTAATCAGATGGGCCACAGATAAGTCATTAATAAAAGAAAAACAATTTACAGATACGTTGAAAAGTTTCTCACTAATGAGACACTTTCATATCCATACATACTTACATATGTATGTACTTATGTTAATGTTACATGAGCGTCAAATTAAACTTTCTTCACAACCACCTAAACTGTTTTCCAGTTAATCTTAGGGAATCTAACTGAACAGCAGCGACTCCAACAGTATGATGTATGATGGAGGAACGCTATCAAGCCAACTGGAACGCACACACGATGGCCGATTATATTCGGAGTATTCAAATAGATGTTGTACTTCTGCACGGAAGTCTTATAAACAACAGCTTAATAAAATAGTATTAAGTTAAACAAATTTTGTATGGAAGCGCACGAAAAGCGTTCCCATACTCGATACATAATTGGGTAAATGGGAGAGCTTTATGGAGAGCAATCTTCTTTTTCTTCTTGCACCAAATAGCCCTTACTTTTTCTTCGTGCTACTTTGGGCAAACTGAAAAACAAATTAAAATTAAATTTTCATAAAAACTAAGAAAAAGTGGAAAGTTTTTTTTTTTATACGATTAAAAAGAAAACATTATCGATAGCTGAACAATAGGTCTGTTCCAGATGCATAACAAAAAAAGTGCGAACTTGTACAAAGTTATCGGAAAGCGTTCCAGATAGCAATTTTTGTGCAATTTTGAGAGCGAATGAGAGAGTAATTTTTTTCATTTCCTGTACAAACTAGTGCGAACTTTTTCTTCTGGGTAAGTTCGGACAAGAATTAAATGATCAGCTGCTTTTTGTTTACATATGAAACTGAAAAATTAATAAGAAAATTGGCAAATATAGAAAAAAAGTTTTTACGTACACATTTATTAAAAAGCAAAATGGAAGTTTTTTTGAACAAAGTTGAAGTTGTAAGTCCATTTGTGCATATTTCTCCATTTCTTTAATATAAAAAAATGTTCTTTTTAAAAAATTCACTTTTTTGGAACTTACTTTCATTTACTTTTTACATCTGTATATTTCAAGATGTGCAATTATGGTTTTCTTCGTTCCAGCAATTTTTTATAACTTATATAACATATTCAGAGTAATTTTCTTTTTTCTCTCATTAGTCCGAACTTTGTACAAAATCTTGTTGAACACACCTAATGGAAGTAAATAAATATGTACGTGTATATGTACGTGTGTATGTATATACATAAGTATGTATTTTACATAAGGTTGCGTTTACATATAAATATTTGTATGTACATATGTATGTATACGTACCCTATCGGGGAATATGTGGTTGACTATAAAAATAATTAATTTATAGTTAACTTTTTTAGACTAACTAAAAGCTAACTGCAATGTCATCCAGAACAGATCAAAAATTAATTCTTAAGTTTAGCTCATTTCAGTTTTATATTAACATTTGACTGTTATTATTTTAGATGATACCTTAGCTGGGTAGTAGCGCGTTGACTACACAACGTGTTCGAACCCCAGAAAATTTTCTTAAATTTACTAGGGTGATTAAAAAAAAATTAACAACAATCAAATCAAAATTGAAAAGTAATGCAGAGTGAGACAATTGATTATTGCCTAGGACATCGCAATGCTAAAATAGTCAGTTGTTAACATTTAAAAGTAATCAAAGTGTCAGTCAGTACTAGTTGCGAAATAGTTAGCTTAAAGTTAACAGAATTTCCGACAGGGTAAGTATGTACATACAAACATATATGCATACATATATGTATACATTGACGTTTCTAATAGAAATTTATACAGAAAGACTAGGAACAGACCTATTATGAAAAGGCTTATACGCCATGTTTTCAAAACTAGAGGTGATACGACATTGTTATCACAGATATGAAATCGTCATTGAAAATTAGGCTAATATCATCTAACATAATTTAATCATAAGAAATGCTGTTGTGCAGTGTAATCAATTGAACTATGGATTTGTGTAAAGTTATATGAAAAATAAGAAAATTAAAATATTTATTAATTTTTAAAGTTGAGTTTCCTGGTGTTTTTTCAAAGGTTACAATAAGGGTTATCTCTGTTTGCATACAGTTGTTTTATTGATAGATTTTCATATTTTAACTTTAACTTACCGCTAACATATTCAAGCACCAAATACATATTTGCTTGTTGATCAACATCCATTATTAAAGAAATAATATAAGGATGTGACAACTTCTTCATAACACGAACTTCATCATCGATGTAATGTTCTTTGCCTTTACATTTACTTTTGTCTATAATTTTTAGAGCATATGGTAGACCACTTTGTCGATCTTTACATTTGAGAACAATCGCAAAATTTCCATCGCCTATTATTTGACCAAGAATGTAACGCTCTCGTATGATCACTGGCAATTCGGTTGCATCGATACCGCTATCATTAAGTAGTTTCTCTTCATCGCTTACTGATGTGTCATACGTTTTCTTACTTTTAACAGGCATTTTCGGTTTAGGACCCTTGCAAGTTGTACTAGCCGTACGTAAATTTTTACGTATGCTCTGTAATGATTTATGTTCATCAGGCTCCAGACGAAAGTCGTCGGGATTGTTCACGCGTTCTGTGCCATAGGCAAAGAAGACATCATCGTGACCGAAAAAGTCAGCCAATTGTGTTACTGGTGCACCGGACAAGGTAAAAACCTTACGGACATAGCCAGTATCTAACTTTACTTTTTGCGTTATTGCCGTTAATACATGGTCAAAGCTAGGGCTATTTCTTTTATTTAGCAGTAGACGCATAAGTTTCCGGGGTTTTGTACCATTGCGTATGAGGGTGACTATACGTGGATATACAACACTATCACGTTCACTTAATTTTACCAAAACCGGACTACCATTCGAGTTGGCAGTAAAAGCGGTGTTGGATGATGTACCGTTGCCTACACTTGCAGAATTTATAGTACCGTTCTTCAAGGGAGATGAGGGTCGACAATATTTTGACAGACGATTTGAATTCTTGCTCGATATAGACAGATTGGTGAGTGGTTGTGAGGTGGTGTTGTATTCGACTTTTTTGAAATTTTCATTATTACAAGAACACACGTAACTCTGACCATCCTCAAGTTCGTCCAAGGTTGTAATCTAACACAATACAATATACACAATATGATCAAAAGAAAAGTGGTAATCATATGTTATGATCAAACCTTTTTACCACACATAGTGTAAATCGTGCGAACAGCACCTGGAATTTTTACATTTTCTTCTAAAAGTCTTGTCAGATCTTCGAACAAACTTTCAAACGATCTAGAAATAAGTATTATATCATGACAACTTTAATCTTATTTGCATTATTATATAAATACCTATAACGTTCATTTGAAACTGGAATGGTTATGCCTGGATAGAAGCGATCGCCATTGCGATAAAATTTTATTCGTCTCGCTTTTCTTGTCGGTGTTCGACTTGAGGAAATTCTCTTTTTTATATTAGCAGCTGCTACCGCCGCACCAACAATTGCATTTGCGCCTAAACCATTAGCCGATTGACTGCCATTTGTTAACGTTGCCGAGACGTTGCTGTCTTTTAATCCTAAATTATCAGCAACTGCGCAAACATTTGTCGATGTTGTTAGGCCTTGTGTAGATGTAGATGAAGCACCGCTTAACGAACCATTTGATTTGCAATTCAATTCAGCACCTAAGCTTATACTGCCGCTATTCATAGAACTATTTAAATCTATATCTTGCAATTCTTTTTCAATTTCTGAATTTGAACTTGTCGGACTATTACTGCGGCTAAATTGCGGATGGTGTGTTGTTAAACTTTCATTTATTTGCATCTTAGCTTGCTGTAAGTGTGCTATTGGTTCAGATGATAAAGGCGATGCCGTTGTTGAATTTTTACTGTTGAGTGTTTGAGAAGTTGCGGCAGATAACGATGATATCAGAGAATTGTTTAAGTGATTACTGACAGTTTGAATTTCCATTCTATAATTAAATTTAAAAAAAGAAATTCATACTGAATATACATTTAACAATTTGTTTTAAGATAATTGATATTTTTTCAAGACTAAATTTTAACGCCTCTATTTATAAAAAATAATTTTGGTTAGGCAAACCGCAGGATTTTGTAATTGAAAGATTTCAATTCAAGGAAAAAAATTACACTCCTAACTTTAAAAAAATTGAATTACATTTGCATATTATTGCAATCGAAAAAACCAATTACAATTACATATACGTAATTGAAAAAAAATTTCATAACAAAGTAAGTACAGAAAATGTATGTACGAGTATGTACATATGTAATTGCAAATATTCAATTAATAAATTAAAAAATAATTCAATAACTATATTTTTGTTTCAAATAATTACAGAATGTGTATTTGTTTACATTTAACGTTATTTTAGCAATAAGAAACTACATAATATATGCCCTTAATTATGAAAGTGGTCTGAGTCATATATTTCTCTGGTTAAGATATTTAGTAGATTACATTTGTTGGTTATGCTTTTTTGGGCAAATGTTTGACAAGTGTGACCGTACCTTTAGACCACTTTCATAATTAAGGGCACATATGTACTTCTTTTCAAACGTGATTTAGATTAACGTTATTTTAAAATATAGTCACACTGATACCCACTTTAAAATTTTATCGTTATTCCATATACTCTTTCATTTCAAAAATTATCTGGTGACCATTATCGTGATATTTAAGTTTTAAAAAAATCTGTAATATACTTTCATATAAAAAGTTATTAAATTGGTTTATTTACTGAAAGTTGGAAAAAATATTTAAAAATTGTATTAAAATTTAAACAAAGGGTTCACAGGTCAAAATATTAATCGAAAAGTTACAGATGAAGGTAGTAACTAAAGAAATAGTTGTTTTCTACAATAACTTAATAAATCTAAAAGCAAAAACTAGTTAAATACTCTTATACAAATTCACTTGAAATATAACGACAAATTGTTTTTGACCTTTACTGAAAATCTTAGAATATCGGGTTAATACCCTCTTGTTGGCCAAGTGCGATATTTATGTAGTAAATAGTATTTCAATTATTTCAAAGCACGCGCATGCGCAGCACCTTATTTTAAAATTTTTTAGTATGAACAGTGAAAAAAAGATAGTAAAAAAAGAAAGTGATTCAAACAATTTCATTATTAAAAGTTCAGTTTGAAATTTCTTAAAATATTTAGTTAACACAATAAAATATGTATACATACGTAATTGAATGAATAAAAAATGTGACACGTTAAATAAATTTAATAAAATTGATAAATTTCTTAAATATAAAATTAGAACTTTAAAAAAATTTGGTAATTGGAAAAACAATCCTAAAAGTAATAAAACAAAAAAAAAACAAGCAATTAAAACTGGTTTTTATTTCTTTATTTTGATAAATTTTATGAACTTTGACAATGCGTTTAAGTACTTTCAAGTCTCTTTTTAGTTTTTTTGGAAAACATAAAACTAGTTTAATATGCATTCAAACGAACATATGTATATGTATGTACATATATATGTATGTATATAATATACATATGTATGTATGTACATTTTTACATATATGCATTTCTACAAAGGAAAAAATTTAATTTAAATATCATAAATATTAAAACAAAACAACAAAATTTTATGACGACAATTAGGTTGGAAGCATAATGGCAGTTGAAGAAGAAAATGTAAGACTTTCGAACAAAATCATTCAGCTTCAATTGTATTTTTAAGGCCGGGTTTACATCTGTGTGTCATGTGCAACACATGCGTAAAAAAAGCGTAACCACTAATTACTAATGAAACACTGTTTGATACAGACATGCATTAATTGATTTCATGCTGAAACCATGCGTCGCTTGTGTCCATATCATACAAGACCGGTACGTTGCCCAAATAGAAGCCTATTTTAATAACGCACTGTCCCACAATGCCGACAAAACTTTCGATAGATTGCTTACATATACTCAAAACAAAAACATATTGTCAAACGTTTTCTGTCGACATCATGGAACAAGCCCTAAAACAATTTTTTCATTAGCACATGTTGATATATGCTATATATATATATATATATATATATATATATATATATATATATATTATTGATCTCACATGGTTTCTTTCCATATTTAACTACATAACTTTGATTGTATTTTTCTTTGCTTGTATATATTGTTCTCGTTTTTGTACATATCTTTTGTACATATCTAGTTACCCGCCGCCTTTGAATTATATTTTGTAAATTTACTTTATAGAGTATAATAATGTAAATAAATAAATATACAATTATAGTCATTACATTAGTATTTAAGCTAAGAAGAAAAAATAAAAAAGAGATATCTATCCATATCGTTGTATTTTTTATTCAATACATCAAAAACAATTTCTCGCCTTTCTGCATTTGTTGACAGTGCCCTTTCTGCCTTCTTTACGCCCTTTCCAAGAGATTTCTTGCTCCAATACCTATCACTTTTCTTGTTCTCCACTTGCCGATTAGTCCGAATCATTTTTACTCTCGATCTATCATATTTTCTTTTTCTTTTTAACTTGCTATCGACTTCTATTGGATTCTCTCGCACTTTTATTCTGTACTTTCGGGACAATTCTCTTTGTTTTGCTGTATAATCCATCAGTTTTTCTGGGTTATTTTTTATTTTGCCCATGTACCGCATTTGCTTTTCATTTTTTTTATTAATATTTTGTTGGTCCATCTAAATTTGAATTAAAAAAGCTAACAATAACTTAGCAAAAATAATTTTTTAGAAGGGATTGCACTTACGGTCACTCACACGACAAACTTTCGCAATGAATAAAAAATAAATTATTTGAAAAAAATGTTATTTAATTTTATTTTACTGATTGTTGAACCAATCTCACGTAAACTACAAATTTGCCTCCACTTTTATCAACAAATGCAAACGTTTTGACAACTTATGCTGTTTTTCGGTCACTCACGCGACAAAAGAAGATCAGATTAAAGATTTACACAAATACGGTTAATTCGTGCTCTGTTGTCTCCCTTTGTACTTTTTACCGTAACTTCACTTATCTAAGTACAATTAAAGAAGAGAAGAGAAGCTTTACGGCAAGAGAACTCTAAATGTAGTAAATATTTTGACTAAATAAGCCTATAAAACGTACCCAGTGCAAGAAACATACAAACTCTACTTCGCTTACAATTATTTTTTACATACATATAAAGTTTTATTCACTATTTTAACCCAAAAATATTGAATTTCAATACTTCTAAATAATATATAATAAAAAATGGCAAGATCTTCGCTACTTTTTTTTGGACTCTTGGCTGACTGACCTTTTCGCGAAAATGCCCATATGCTATATCCGTCCACGGTAATTTGGCAAAATAGACAGTTATAGTTCTGCCCGAAATATGTCGGTCAAATCATAACTTTTATTTATGAAAAAAAATAAAAAAAATAAAGGAATAATTATAACTTTTAGTTTTGACTGAAAAACATCGATAAAATTTTACGTGTGTAAAGATATATTTCGAAATTTATAATTTAAGAGAAAAACCAGCTGTATTAACAGAGGTCTGTTAGGATGATAACATACCTCTGTTAGACATGCAAATACTTGAGGAATATATTACAAATGGAATTCTGACCACATTTTATAACCGGTTGATCTAAAAACTGGGGCTTAGAGAACTCTTATAGTTTTTGTTAGAAAGTAAAAATTTTATTAAAAAAGTAAAACCAGTGTACTTTTTGTCTTTGTAAGTTTTTTCAAGGATAATTTCAAATTCCAAGAGAACAGAGATACATGGCCAGATAGGAATTTTTGAACTTCGTGTGTTTCATGCCTCTTTTATGAAAATCAATGGCCAAACCCGTTGACATTTGCCTTTAGCAGACATTTTTTTAGAGTTTTGTGAACTTTCAAATTTATATTTTCATTTCAGGACGAATTTCAGTACAACGGAGATATATGCATTAATGCTAGTCGGTAACGATTATTATATACATTGACTTAAATGAAAATAAATATACTTATCTATTACAAAATAAATCTAACTCTAATTTCACAAGCAAAAAAGTTCAGAAATTTTTTAACAGCAGGAAATTTTACACTAACAAATATGTATACATTTTTTCATTTCAAAATGAGTTCACTTGGTATGAATTCGCCTTGGGAAAATAGAGGAATGTTTTTGCTTAAAGAAATGCTGTCAACTGTTAATAAATTTAGTAATCTATAATTTGAATTATTTTAATGTGATGTATTATAATAATTTATTCGAGCTTTTAATTTAATATATACAAGTTTTATTTTATGACAATTAAAAAATAAAAGCAAATTAATCATTTTGTTTTTGAGTCAAACAAAAAATAAAATCGGTCGCTTTAGAGTTCAAGCGTCATATATTTAGCATGCGCCACAACTTTGTTTTTTTTTTTATTTAATTTTTTTTTTTTTTTTTTTTGCTTGTCCTATTTGCGAAATTTGTTGCTTGTCGAAAATTATATAGCGAAAGTGTAAATATTGTCTTTTGTATGAAATATAACTGCCAGTTTTTGTGTTTTGTAGTTGGATTTTGGTTTTAGTCTTTATTCAAACGTTTCTGTTAAAAAAAAAAGTTAGCTCAGCAAAAATTGTTAATATTAAATCTCTTCTATTTTAACTTTTTCTCTGGTCTCTTGAATTTCAAATTATCGAGAGTTGATACAAGGTAAATAATAAAATACAATAATTTAATTAAGATAGTAACAGCCTTATTTATAAAAATTAGTAAGGCTTTATAAAGGGTATGAATTTTTTTTAAAAAGCCATTATAAAGCCTTAATAATTTTTATAAATAAGGCTGTAAATATTTGTGTATATACATTTATACTATATATATATATATATATATATATATATATATATATATATATATATATATATATATATATATATATATATATATATATATATATATAACAGCTCGTGATCAACCAAACTACACACAAATATATACGACAGAGGAAAAAATATTTTCGCATAAAAAATCTGCGTACATGCTTATATATATTATGTAACTTCACGAACAAATCATTAGAATTCTCCCAACAAAAAAATAAAAATAAATAAATACAGTATTTTTTAATCTAGGACCAAATTTTTGTAGCCGAAGTCGAAATACGCGAATCACGATAAAGCCCATTATCAATTCTACACCTAATCCAAAAAATATGATTGTATTGAAGTGAGTTACCATTGTTTTAAACGTGTGTGAAGATAAATTTCGAAATTTAAACCCAAGACACAAACCAATTGCATTAACAGAGCTATGTTAACCTGATAACAGAGCCCTGTTAGACATGAAAATTTTGGAAGTACATACTCAAAATGGAATCCTGGCCATATCTTTCAACAAAATGAGCTAAAAAAAATCGAAACATGCAGACCATTATATTTTTCTATATTAAAACAAAAAAAAGTAATAAAAAAACTAAAAGAAACTATAAATTTTTAACTATCAAATAAATTAATTTTTTTTATGGAAATTTTTGAATTCCTAGAGAACGAACATACCTGGGCGGCTAAATTTTTTTGGAATTCATGTCTTTTGTCCCCTTTTATAATATCCAGATTTCAAAACCTTTAACATTTGCGTTTTTCATAAAAAAAATTTGATTTTTCTAAATTTTCAAATTTCGATTTTCACTAAAGGACGAATTTCAGGAGAACGAACATACCTGGGCGGCTAAATTTTTTTGGAATTTATGTCTTTTGTGCCCTTTTATAATATCCAGATTTCAAAACCTTTAACATTTGCGTTTTTCATAAAAAAAATTTGATTTTTCTAAATTTTCAAATTTCGATTTTCACTAAAGGACGAATTTCAGGAGAACGAACATACCTGGGCGGCTAATTTTTTTTGGAATTTATGTCTTTTGTGCCCTTTTATAATATCCAGATTTCAAAACCTTTAACATTTGCGTTTTTCATAAAAAAAATTTGATTTTTCTAAATTTTCAAATTTCGATTTTCACTAAAGGACGAATTTCAGGAGAACGAATATACCTGGGCGGCTAAATTTTTTTGGAATTTATGTCTTTTGTGCCCTTTTATAATATCCAGATTTCAAAACCTTTAACATTTGCGTTTTTCATAAAAAAAATTTGATTTTTCTAAATTTTCAAATTTCGATTTTCACTAAAGGACGAATTTCAGGAGAACGAACATACCTGGGCGGCTAATTTTTTTTGGAATTTATGTCTTTTGTGCCCTTTTATAATATCCAGATTTCAAAACCTTTAACATTTGCGTTTTTCATAAAAAAAATTTGATTTTTCTAAATTTTCAAATTTCGATTTTCACTAAAGGACGAATTTCAGGAGAACGAACATACCTGGGCGGCTAAATTTTTTTGGAATTTATGTCTTTTGTGCCCTTTTATAATATCCAGATTTCAAAACCTTTAACATTTGCGTTTTTCATAAAAAAAATTTGTTTTTTCTAAATTTTCAAATTTCGATTTTCACTAAAGGACGAATTTCAGGAGAACGAACATACCTGGGCGGCTAATTTTTTTTGGAATTTATGTCTTTTGTGCCCTTTTATAATATCCAGATTTCAAAACCTTTAACACTTGCGTTTTTCATAAAAAAAATTTGATTTTTCTAAATTTTCAAATTTCGATTTTCACTAAAGGACGAATTTCAGGAGAACGAACATACCTGGGCGGCTAATTTTTTTTGGAATTTATGTCTTTTGTGCCCTTTTATAATATCCAGATTTCAAAACCTTTAACATTTGCGTTTTTCATAAAAAAATTTGATTTTTCTAAATTTTCAAATTTCGATTTTCACTAAAGGACGAATTTCAGGAGAACGAACATACCTGGGCGGCTAAATTTTTTTGGAATTTATGTCTTTTGTGCCCTTTTATAATATCCAGATTTCAAAACCTTTAACATTTGCGTTTTTCATAAAAAAAATTTGTTTTTTCTAAATTTTCAAATTTCGATTTTCACTAAAGGACGAATTTCAGGAGAACGAACATACCTGGGCGGCTAATTTTTTTGGAATTTATGTCTTTTGTGCCCTTTTATAATATCCAGATTTCAAAACCTTTAACATTTGCGTTTTTCATAAAAAAAATTTGATTTTTCTAAATTTTCAAATTTCGATTTTCACTAAAGGACGAATTTCAGGAGAACGAACATACCTGGGCGGCTAATTTTTTTTGGAATTTATGTCTTTTGTGCCCTTTTATAATATCCAGATTTCAAAACCTTTAACATTTGCGTTTTTCATAAAAAAATTTGATTTTTCTAAATTTTCAAATTTCGATTTTCACTAAAGGACGAATTTCAGGAGAACGAACATACCTGGGCGGCTAAATTTTTTTGGAATTTATGTCTTTTGTGCCCTTTTATAATATCCAGATTTCAAAACCTTTAACATTTGCGTTTTTCATAAAAAAAATTTGATTTTTCTAAATTTTCAAATTTCGATTTTCACTAAAGGACGAATTTCAGGAGAACGAACATACCTGGGCGGCTAAATTTTTTTGGAATTTATGTCTTTTGTGCCCTTTTATAATATCCAGATTTCAAAACCTTTAACATTTGCGTTTTTCATAAAAAAAATTTGATTTTTCTAAATTTTCAAATTTCGATTTTCACTAAAGGACGAATTTCAGGAGAACGAACATACCTGGGCGGCTAATTTTTTTTGGAATTTATGTCTTTTGTGCCCTTTTATAATATCCAGATTTCAAAACCTTTAACATTTGCGTTTTTCATAAAAAAATTTGATTTTTCTAAATTTTCAAATTTCGATTTTCACTAAAGGACGAATTTCAGGAGAACGAACATACCTGGGCGGCTAAATTTTTTTGGAATTTATGTCTTTTGTGCCCTTTTATAATATCCAGATTTCAAAACCTTTAACATTTGCGTTTTTCATAAAAAAAATTTGATTTTTCTAAATTTTCAAATTTCGATTTTCACTAAAGGACGAATTTCAGGAGAACGAACATACCTGGGCGGCTAAATTTTTTTGGAATTTATGTCTTTTGTGCCCTTTTATAATATCCAGATTTCAAAACCTTTAACATTTGCGTTTTTCATAAAAAAAATTTGATTTTTCTAAATTTTCAAATTTCGATTTTCACTAAAGGACGAATTTCAGGAGAACGAACATACCTGGGCGGCTAAATTTTTTTGGAATTTATGTCTTTTGTGCCCTTTTATAATATCCAGATTTCAAAACCTTTAACATTTGCGTTTTTCATAAAAAAAATTTGATTTTTCTAAATTTTCAAATTTCGATTTTCACTAAAGGACGAATTTCAGGAGAACGAACATACCTGGGCGGCTAAATTTTTTTGGAATTTATGTCTTTTGTGCCCTTTTATAATATCCAGATTTCAAAACCTTTAACATTTGCGTTTTTCATAAAAAAAATTTGATTTTTCTAAATTTTCAAATTTCGATTTTCACTAAAGGACGAATTTCAGGAGAACGAACATACCTGGGCGGCTAAATTTTTTTGGAATTTATGTCTTTTGTGCCCTTTTATAATATCCAGATTTCAAAACCTTTAACATTTGCGTTTTTCATAAAAAAAATTTGATTTTTCTAAATTTTCAAATTTCGATTTTCACTAAAGGACGAATTTCAGGAGAACGAACATACCTGGGCGGCTAAATTTTTTTGGAATTTATGTCTTTTGTGCCCTTTTATAATATCCAGATTTCAAAACCTTTAACATTTGCGTTTTTCATAAAAAAAATTTGATTTTTCTAAATTTTCAAATTTCGATTTTCACTAAAGGACGAATTTCAGGAGAACGAACATACCTGGGCGGCTAAATTTTTTTGGAATTTATGTCTTTTGTGCCCTTTTATAATATCCAGATTTCAAAACCTTTAACATTTGCGTTTTTCATAAAAAAAATTTGTTTTTTCTAAATTTTCAAATTTCGATTTTCACTAAAGGACGAATTTCAGGAGAACGAACATACCTGGGCGGCTAATTTTTTTTGGAATTTATGTCTTTTGTGCCCTTTTATAATATCCAGATTTCAAAACCTTTAACACTTGCGTTTTTCATAAAAAAAATTTGATTTTTCTAAATTTTCAAATTTCGATTTTCACTAAAGGACGAATTTCAGGAGAACGAACATACCTGGGCGGCTAATTTTTTTTGGAATTTATGTCTTTTGTGCCCTTTTATAATATCCAGATTTCAAAACCTTTAACATTTGCGTTTTTCATAAAAAAATTTGATTTTTCTAAATTTTCAAATTTCGATTTTCACTAAAGGACGAATTTCAGGAGAACGAACATACCTGGGCGGCTAAATTTTTTTGGAATTTATGTCTTTTGTGCCCTTTTATAATATCCAGATTTCAAAACCTTTAACATTTGCGTTTTTCATAAAAAAAATTTGATTTTTCGTTAAGATATGTTAAATTTTACCACTTATGTTAATTTTATGCTAGTTTTTTCATTTGGCATAAGAATGTAGTAATATTTTCTGAATCAAATACGTTTGATACAAAATTTGAATCGAGCGTGAGAGCAACTAGTTAGTTTGGCTTTTCGAGCAGAATTTTTCTTTTAGTTGATGCAAAAATTTGAAGGTAAAACATAATTTGGATTTTGCAGTGAAGAAAAGTTCTAAGTTTTTGATCGGAAGTAGTAAATCGATATTTAAGAAAAAATGAGAAAAGACAATATTATAATATTATTTGCAAAAATATATTTCCTTAATCTTAGTGAAAAGCGCAATATAACATTAAGCGATTTTAAAAATTGGAAAAATAATGAATTGTATTCAGATTTTTTTCATAAAGTAAATATTGTCCTGGCTCCCCTCGGTAATAAAGTTAAGCCAAGTTATAACCAAAAGAAAAGATTTTATTCTGTATTTAAATCCGTGGTAAGTAAAACTTAAAATTTAGTTCGATTAATACGTTATATTCTTCAGAGAAAGATATATGAATGTGTGGTAAACAATTACTAATATATTATTAATTACTTAAATTTGAAAGAGGTTAAAATAATTATGTGTTAAATATATGTGGTAAATTTTTTTCAAAAAACTTAGAAATTCAAACGTTAGTCTTACGGTGGTATTCTCGAATTCATGATATCTATAATCTATCAATTGTTTTTATTTTTATATAAGTCTTTTTTGTTTGACAAAATTTTGAAAAGGAGAAATGCCTTTCTAAAAGTATTTATTGCCACAGATATATGTACATAAAAGAAATAAATGTTAAAAACATACATATAAGTGCCCATACTACAAATAAATTTCGAAGAACATTTTCAAGAACTATTTATTAGTATTGATTTTGAAACGTTTTTTGTTTCCCTTGTAAAAAATATAAAAGTGTAGTTACGTCCGTTTGCATTTAAGGTGACGATATGTATGTGTATGAAAAATTTCAGCCTCTTTACTTTCTATTTGACTGAAGATAAATATTTGTGTGCAATTTAATAAATAATAATCATAACCCAAGTTTCTTTTTTGTAACGTACATTTATTTGCCTTTGTTTCTTTTTAACAAATTCACAAAAGTTCCTTTTTGTAACGTTTATTTGCGTTTGCTATTTTTTTTTAATACCTATGTACAATGTTCTTTTTTTATACGTGCTTGGTAACTGTCCTGTGTTTGTTGGATCTTTTAAATTGACTTGTGTCCAACAGCAGCGTTTGAACTATTTGTTTCAAACCTATTTAATATACGTACCGCCACGGTTGCCAGATTTGACGATTTTGGGTGCCAAAAATTAGCATTATGACGACTGGACGATTTTCGCCTTCAATCTGACGATTTCAAATAATTATAAATTTACACCTTTCTCAGGACTATAAAACAATTTTGTACTTGACCAAGAGCTTGACAGTAGGGATTGCCATTCGGTTTTAACCCATAAAAACCGAAACCGACAAAAAAGCGTCAGTTTTTAAGTTTTACTTTAACATTATTATCTTGTTTAAAAAGCAGCAAATGTACTTTACATTGAAGACTTTTATACATTACATAAGAAATATTTTCCCTTTTTTAGTTCCCCTGTACTCTTTATATATTACCAAACGGTCGTAGTCGTATTTGAAATACGCCAAGGGAATTTTTTACTTTTCCCTTGGTTTTGTTCACTTTTTTTAAGCGAACTGAATTATTACATCGAATAATTTCGATATTTTTCTTCGAATTATATGTTAAAATTCAATACTATTATAGAAAATAAAAGTCCTTTCTAGGATATTCAAAGACTTTGTTAAAGAATTTTGAAGACAGGAAAAAAACTGAAATTTTGACGATTTTTCGCTTGAAATTTGACGAATTGACCTCTATTTCATCTGGCAACTATGCGTACCGCTCATCAGAGAAAGACAAAATCTGATTGGAAAATTATGAACACGTAATCAACATCCCAAAAGCATGCATTTAGTATGTATGATGAATGATGCTGATTTTACTCAATGTTAGTTTGTTTTGCATGATTAAAAGTGAATAAAAAATTTAATGTATGATTAAATTAAGAAATATGTTATTTCTGTCGTTCTCTGCCGCTCATTTACTCAACCCATGTAATTTAAATGGGTTTGATCATCGGATTGTGTTTGTAAACGAGTTCGACCCAAGTCTAATTAATGTGAATTAGAGCTTATTTACGCACTAGAATCAAACCTATTTTATTTACATTTTGCTCAACAGCTCTTTTAAACTAAAATTTTTGAACTTGGTATTTCAATGTAAAGAAAATGTTCAAACCCATACCAGAAAATTTGATCAAAAATCTCCAAAAATTGGCTAAAAAATTTGGAAAATAATTTTAAAAAATCCGCAAAAATTGTGCAACAATAAGAAACATTCAATTTGAATTTTTATTTACCTTTTGTAAATCAATAATTGTACACATAGTAATCTTTTTCGTTAGTTACACCACAACATTCATATATATAAGTATATAAATACTGTATTAAATAAATTTGATATAATTTTGTTTTTGTTTATATATGTAGAATACACAAGACTTCTCCGTCAAACATTTAATGCGCGACTTATTCTGTATATCGAACAAGTATTCAGAGAATTTCATATATGAAAAAACTGCTCAAGTTCTCGATATTAATATTAAAAATTCATGTGGTAAATATACTAAAAAATTTAATTTTTTAAATGTTTTTTAAAATAATATCATTTTGTAGAAGGAAATGTTGAAAAACTCGTCAACAACGGTGAAGTGGATATAAGTCAAAGCTTATATGGTATATATAAATAACCTTAAAAATAAATATGTATCTTCTACAATATAGTTTTCTTTATAGCTGATTCTTTTTATAATAGTCTCTCTGCTGCAGTCGAAGAAACTCCTTACAGCAGTTGTAGCAAAGAAAATGATAGCATTCCATTGGAAGTGCTACAAAATCAATCTAATGAATTGAATGTAGATCTGCTCGACTCAATCCTATTCGGAAAGTCTCTTTTGACTACCGACGTTTTTAATGCCGAAGTTAAACTATCTTCAACAAATAAAGGAAAAAGTTTCAATGTAACGAATTCAACGGTAACAGAAATTGAAGAATACAAATTGCTTCGTAAGCGCGTCGCCGAGGAAACGAATTTAAATTTTGATATCCCGGCAAATTCTTTAAAAAAAAGCAAAATTTATACAAAATTTGAAGCTGAAATAAAATTTTACACCAGGGAATTGCTATTTCTACAAGAATGCTTTCAAAATTACAGCAATCCTGACAAAATGATTCCAATCTTAGAAGATATTTTACGCGAGAAGTTTAAATCATTAAATTCTATATGTCCTATAACATATACAAGTACAACTTGGAACAAGGCAAAAAATGTTATATATTTATATGCAAAATGCATTTACCATAAAAATAATGGTTGCGGTCGCTACCGATTTGCCATTAAAATGGAAACTGGAGGTATTTCTGGAAATATAGTCAGATGGCGCACCCCGATCACATCCAAATCAAATTAAGAGGCAACAAATAAGAAGTGTTCGCCGCGTAATTGCAAAAGATGAATTAAAGTCTCAAAAAGCATCCAATTGGAGAAATAAAAAATTATGTCGGCAGAAAACACTGTTACGAACTCTAGGAAATGATCAAGAAATACCATCGTCGGACGTGGCCAGAAAAATAAAGTCTGAGCAAATTCGTTGTTTGCAGCGAGACAATGACATGTTTATTGATTTATATAAAATGCAAACTGAAAAATGTTGGAACGGCTTCATACAGCATATAGCGAACCCACTAGAAATATATCTCTTTTCGCATAAACAGTTGAAACTTTTACATGCTAATAAAAAAAAAGTTTTAAAGCTAAGCAAAAATACCTTGTTTTTTGATGCCACTGGAAATATTGTTCGCAAATTGGACCCGAATTCGAAAAGAGTATTTTTATATTCGTTAGTTGCGCATATACGTGAGAAGAAAGAGCGCGGTATTTTAGTACCAATTGCAGAATCTCTCCTAAGTAGTCATTTTTCGGACGATATAGAGAGATTCTTGCTATTTTTAAAAGTATCGTGCATTAATAATAATATTCCATGGCCATTGTGTAAAAGGGTTTGCGTAGATTGGAGTTCCGCAATTATTAATGCAGTCGTAAGGTCATTCAACAAGGAGCACAGTGTTAATAATTTGGAAGAATATATAAATAGAGCATATATTATATGTAAAAAAAATATATCTCCAATTAAAATAGTTGTTGTTCAAATATGTTGCGCACATTTCCTCCGGGTAACATACAAAGATGTTGAAAATATGTTCGAAAATAATTCAATAATGAATTTTTACAAGTGGCAGTTTGTTTCCGCCGTGAACATAAGCGATATGGGTTCTTTTTTTCAATGGATGCAGTACATGTTCACTGTGCTTCTAAACAAATTTTTAACTACCGAAGTGGAAGACTCGCTTAAAGCTTTAAAAAATGGAATGATGTGCATACCAGTAGAAGATAAAGGAGAAGAAATAATCAAGAGAAACATTACTTCAAAGATAATATCAAAATACAAAAGGAGCCCATTTTATTTGAAAGCGCTGCAAATTTTCAATAATGCAAAAAAAACAACAAAAAAATCAAAAATAACAAACACATACTATAATGAAAGTTTTGCAGCTCTACTGTTAAAAAAATACGCTCCTTATGCTCCTTTATGGACGAACATAATGGGAAAATTTGTTGACAGTAAAAACACCAGAATATCTAACAGCGCCATAGAAAGTTATTTTAATATAACAAAAAATGTAACCTTGGAAGGAAAGAGTAAAATTGTGGCTTCCGAATATATAAGAAAAAGTTTCACTTATACAAAGGCAAAAATAAAAGATATTGAAAATACGTACGTTAACGATGTTAAAGGTGAAATAGAAGAAAACGGAATAATTTTCAACAAGCACGAAAAAAGTCAAACCATTAAATTAGAAGAAGATGTTTGGAAGAGAACTAAGACCAAAGACAAAAAAAAAATTAGTTCAACAATGATTTTTGAAAAAATTTTAAATAGTTGCACATCTTGGCCGAGATCTTTGAAGGAAATTAGATATGTATTTTATTCATTTCGGGACCTATTTAAAAATAAAATAGTTAACTATCCTTTAACTATTGATTTATCAGAATATAAGAGCCTTGGTCCAGGTAAATGCATATATAATAATATAGTCGATATATATTTAAATATTTTAGTAACACAAAGCAGTAAGTCTGTTCATCTACTTTGCACGGAGGAAGGGAACATTTTATTTCATTCAACTAATATAATAAATATACCACTAGAAAATTTTGAATTCATTTTTATTCCTATTATATTTAGTCAGCATTATACTTTAGTATACTTAAATACAAAAAAAAAATATTTTTATTATTTGGACTCCATAAAAGAAAATTCACGCAAGGGTTTCGATTTGTTTAAAACTTTTCAAAATAAGGTCAGCAATGGTAAAGACTGGCAAACAATTGAAGTTGAACACGACTGTCAAAATGATAATTTCAATTGTGGAATATTTTTATGCCAATATGTAGAAAGAATATTAAATGATAAACAACTGACGCATCTTGAAGATCCAAACAAATACCGAAACACTATAAAATTATGCTTGAGAGACAATACCGATGACATGGAACAAGTTTGTGTTCATTGTGGTGACACGGTTATGTGCTCAAATTTCTTTTGCGTGGAGTGCAGGCGCTCAGTATGCGTAGGCTGCATTAAATATAGATATAAGAAACAAAGTTGCTTATGTAACCAAAAATGTATATTTTGTCAAAAATAGAATATACGCACTGTTGAACTGTTATTTTTTTATTATATATTGATTCTTCTAGTTTTTTTTGTTTAACTATTTTTAAAATTATAATAATCCTTATTTATTAAAAAGATTCGGCAAGGTCACAGACTTCAATTTCGTTCGGAAACGGAATTAAACCCACCATCAGCAGATGGTGTCTAAAAAAAAAGAAAACTTATTTACATGAGTTGGATTGAATTCTGTTTCCGAACAGAATTGAACTCTGTGACATGGCCGAATATTTTCCTTAAGAAGCCACACAAGATTTAACAAAATATCGAAACAAAAATAGGGAATTTTTAAATAAAACCAAATGATCTTTAGCTTAATAAATTTAGAGATTATTACAACTTATTTTTTATTGATACTTTTTTTATATGTATTACTTTTTATAAACTTAGCCCATTATTCCTAAAATTTAAAAAGAGTTTGAACTGTATTTTATTTAAAATTGTTTGAAATTGAAAACAAATAAAATTAATTTTTTTTATGAATATTATAATTATTGTATAAAAATATACAGCCCTAATTATAAAATAATAATACGAATAACTTTGTATGAAAATCTGTTTTAAATACCTTTTATAAATCATCAATAACTTGTAGAAATAACGCGGTTAATTTAAAAAAAATTAAAGATAATACATTTTAATGCCATGAAGTACAATATTCTGAAATAAAAACAAAGCTCTAAGCATTTATTTAAGAAATTAATAAATTTATAACGTTTTTTGAAAAAAATTAAAATAAATTTTTTTTCCTGTCATAAAAGGGCACAAAAGACATAAATTCCAAAAAAATTTAGCCGCCCAGGTATGTTCGTTCTCCTGAAATTCGTCCTTTAGTGAAAATCGAAATTTGAAAATTTAGAAAAATCAAATTTTTTTATGAAAAACGCAAATGTTAAAGGTTTTGAAATCTGGATATTATAAAAGGGCACAAAAGACATAAATTCCAAAAAAATTTAGCCGCCCAGGTATGTTCGTTCTCCTGAAATTCGTCCTTTAGTGAAAATCGAAATTTGAAAATTTAGAAAAATCAAATTTTTTTTATGAAGAACGCAAATGTTAAAGGTTTTGAAATCTGGATATTATAAAAGGGCACAAAAGACATAAATTCCAAAAAAATTTAGCCGCCCAGGTATGTTCGTTCTCCTGAAATTCGTCCTTTAGTGAAAATCGAAATTTGAAAATTTAGAAAAATCAAATTTTTTTTATGAAAAACGCAAATGTTAAAGGTTCTGAAATCTGGATATTATAAAAGGGCACAAAAGACATAAATTCCAAAAAAATTTAGCCGCCCAGGTATGTTCGTTCTCCTGAAATTCGTCCTTTAGTGAAAATCGAAATTTGAAAATTTAGAAAAATCAAATTTTTTTTATGAAAAACGCAAATGTTAAAGGTTTTGAAATCTGGATATTATAAAAGGGCACAAAAGACATAAATTCCAAAAAAATTTAGCCGCCCAGGTATGTTCGTTCTCCTGAAATTCGTCCTTTAGTGAAAATCGAAATTTGAAAATTTAGAAAAATCAAATTTTTTTATGAAAAACGCAAATGTTAAAGGTTTTGAAATCTGGATATTATAAAAGGGCACAAAAGACATAAATTCCAAAAAAATTTAGCCGCCCAGGTATGTTCGTTCTCCTGAAATTCGTCCTTTAGTGAAAATCGAAATTTGAAAATTTAGAAAAATCAAATTTTTTTTATGAAAAACGCAAATGTTAAAGGTTTTGAAATCTGGATATTATAAAAGGGCACAAAAGACATAAATTCCAAAAAAATTTAGCCGCCCAGGTATGTTCGTTCTCCTGAAATTCGTCCTTTAGTGAAAATCGAAATTTGAAAATTTAGAAAAATCAAATTTTTTTTATGAAAAACGCAAATGTTAAAGGTTTTGAAATCTGGATATTATAAAAGGGCACAAAAGACATAAATTCCAAAAAAATTTAGCCGCCCAGGTATGTTCGTTCTCCTGAAATTCGTCCTTTAGTGAAAATCGAAATTTGAAAATTTAGAAAAATCAAATTTTTTTTATGAAAAACGCAAATGTTAAAGGTTTTGAAATCTGGATATTATAAAAGGGCACAAAAGACATAAATTCCAAAAAAATTTAGCCGCCCAGGTATGTTCGTTCTCCTGAAATTCGTCCTTTAGTGAAAATCGAAATTTGAAAATTTAGAAAAATCAAATTTTTTTTATGAAAAACGCAAATGTTAAAGGTTTTGAAATCTGGATATTATAAAAGGGCACAAAAGACATAAATTCCAAAAAAATTTAGCCGCCCAGGTATGTTCGTTCTCCTGAAATTCGTCCTTTAGTGAAAATCGAAATTTGAAAATTTAGAAAAATCAAATTTTTTTTATGAAAAACGCAAATGTTAAAGGTTTTGAAATCTGGATATTATAAAAGGGCACAAAAGACATAAATTCCAAAAAAATTTAGCCGCCCAGGTATGTTCGTTCTCCTGAAATTCGTCCTTTAGTGAAAATCGAAATTTGAAAATTTAGAAAAATCAAATTTTTTTTATGAAAAACGCAAATGTTAAATGTTTTGAAATCTGGATATTATAAAAGGGCACAAAAGACATAAATTCCAAAAAAAATTAGCCGCCCAGGTATGTTCGTTCTCCTGAAATTCGTCCTTTAGTGAAAATCGAAATTTGAAAATTTAGAAAAATCAAATTTTTTTTATGAAAAACGCAAATGTTAAAGGTTTTGAAATCTGGATATTATAAAAGGGCACAAAAGACATAAATTCCAAAAAAATTTAGCCGCCCAGGTATGTTCGTTCTCCTGAAATTCGTCCTTTAGTGAAAATCGAAATTTGAAAATTTAGAAAAATCAAATTTTTTTTATGAAAAACGCAAATGTTAAAGGTTTTGAAATCTGGATATTATAAAAGGGCACAAAAGACATAAATTCCAAAAAAAAATTAGCCGCCCAGGTATGTTCGTTCTCCTGAAATTCGTCCTTTAGTGAAAATCGAAATTTGAAAATTTAGAAAAATCAAATTTTTTTTTATGAAAAACGCAAATGTTAAAGGTTTTGAAATCTGGATATTATAAAAGGGCACAAAAGACATAAATTCCAAAAAAAATTAGCCGCCCAGGTATGTTCGTTCTCCTGAAATTCGTCCTTTAGTGAAAATCGAAATTTGAAAATTTAGAAAAATCAAATTTTTTTTATGAAAAACGCAAATGTTAAAGGTTTTGAAATCTGGATATTATAAAAGGGCACAAAAGACATAAATTCCAAAAAAATTTAGCCGCCCAGGTATGTTCGTTCTCCTGAAATTCGTCCTTTAGTGAAAATCGAAATTTGAAAATTTAGAAAAATCAAATTTTTTTTATGAAAAACGCAAATGTTAAAGGTTTTGAAATCTGGATATTATAAAAGGGCACAAAAGACATAAATTCCAAAAAAAATTAGCCGCCCAGGTATGTTCGTTCTCCTGAAATTCGTCCTTTAGTGAAAATCGAAATTTGAAAATTTAGAAAAATCAAATTTTTTTTATGAAAAACGCAAATGTTAAAGGTTTTGAAATCTGGATATTATAAAAGGGCACAAAAGACATAAATTCCAAAAAAAATTAGCCGCCCAGGTATGTTCGTTCTCCTGAAATTCGTCCTTTAGTGAAAATCGAAATTTGAAAATTTAGAAAAATCAAATTTTTTTTATGAAAAACGCAAATGTTAAAGGTTTTGAAATCTGGATATTATAAAAGGGCACAAAAGACATAAATTCCAAAAAAATTTAGCCGCCCAGGTATGTTCGTTCTCCTGAAATTCGTCCTTTAGTGAAAATCGAAATTTGAAAATTTAGAAAAATCAAATTTTTTTTATGAAAAACGCAAATGTTAAAGGTTTTGAAATCTGGATATTATAAAAGGGCACAAAAGACATAAATTCCAAAAAAATTTAGCCGCCCAGGTATGTTCGTTCTCCTGAAATTCGTCCTTTAGTGAAAATCGAAATTTGAAAATTTAGAAAAATCAAATTTTTTTTATGAAAAACGCAAATGTTAAATGTTTTGAAATCTGGATATTATAAAAGGGCACAAAAGACATAAATTCCAAAAAAAATTAGCCGCCCAGGTATGTTCGTTCTCCTGAAATTCGTCCTTTAGTGAAAATCGAAATTTGAAAATTTAGAAAAATCAAATTTTTTTTATGAAAAACGCAAATGTTAAAGGTTTTGAAATCTGGATATTATAAAAGGGCACAAAAGACATAAATTCCAAAAAAATTTAGCCGCCCAGGTATGTTCGTTCTCCTGAAATTCGTCCTTTAGTGAAAATCGAAATTTGAAAATTTAGAAAAATCAAATTTTTTTTATGAAAAACGCAAATGTTAAAGGTTTTGAAATCTGGATATTATAAAAGGGCACAAAAGACATAAATTCCAAAAAAAAATTAGCCGCCCAGGTATGTTCGTTCTCCTGAAATTCGTCCTTTAGTGAAAATCGAAATTTGAAAATTTAGAAAAATCAAATTTTTTTTTATGAAAAACGCAAATGTTAAAGGTTTTGAAATCTGGATATTATAAAAGGGCACAAAAGACATAAATTCCAAAAAAAATTAGCCGCCCAGGTATGTTCGTTCTCCTGAAATTCGTCCTTTAGTGAAAATCGAAATTTGAAAATTTAGAAAAATCAAATTTTTTTTATGAAAAACGCAAATGTTAAAGGTTTTGAAATCTGGATATTATAAAAGGGCACAAAAGACATAAATTCCAAAAAAATTTAGCCGCCCAGGTATGTTCGTTCTCCTGAAATTCGTCCTTTAGTGAAAATCGAAATTTGAAAATTTAGAAAAATCAAATTTTTTTTATGAAAAACGCAAATGTTAAAGGTTTTGAAATCTGGATATTATAAAAGGGCACAAAAGACATAAATTCCAAAAAAAATTAGCCGCCCAGGTATGTTCGTTCTCCTGAAATTCGTCCTTTAGTGAAAATCGAAATTTGAAAATTTAGAAAAATCAAATTTTTTTTATGAAAAACGCAAATGTTAAAGGTTTTGAAATCTGGATATTATAAAAGGGCACAAAAGACATAAATTCCAAAAAAAATTAGCCGCCCAGGTATGTTCGTTCTCCTGAAATTCGTCCTTTAGTGAAAATCGAAATTTGAAAATTTAGAAAAATCAAATTTTTTTTATGAAAAACGCAAATGTTAAAGGTTTTGAAATCTGGATATTATAAAAGGGCACAAAAGACATAAATTCCAAAAAAATTTAGCCGCCCAGGTATGTTCGTTCTCCTGAAATTCGTCCTTTAGTGAAAATCGAAATTTGAAAATTTAGAAAAATCAAATTTTTTTTATGAAAAACGCAAATGTTAAAGGTTTTGAAATCTGGATATTATAAAAGGGGACAAAAGACATGAATTCCAAAAAAATTTAGCCGCCCAGGTATGTTCGTTCTCTAGGAATTCAAAAATTTCCATAAAAAAAATTAATTTATTTGATAGTTAAAAATTTATAGTTTCTTTTAGTTTTTTTATTACTTTTTTTTGTTTTAATATAGAAAAATATAATGGTCTGCATGTTTCGATTTTTTTTTAGCTCATTTTGTTGAAAGATATGGCCAGGATTCCATTTTGAGTATGTACTTCCAAAATTTTCATGTCTAACAGGGCTCTGTTATCAGGTTAACATAGCTCTGTTAATGCAATTGGTTTGTGTCTTGGGTTTAAATTTCGAAATTTATCTTCACACACGTTGTTTTAAAGGCTGTATTTCCCAACTTGAAAAAAAATCACCTATAAGTCTTAAATATGGTTATTTAGATAACTCTGTAACAATTTATTATGATTTAAATTTGATTACGCGGTCCTGGCGAAAAACTGAGATAGTCGCCAGTTCAGTTCCGGTACGTAGCAATTTATTAAAAATTTATTCACAAAAGTATACGGACTTGAAAATACTTTCCGTCGGTAAAACTATACACAACAAATTTAATAGCGAAATCGTTAATTTGAAAAGTAATAAGTCTGTAGAAGATTTACTACATGGAGCCGATCAGAAAAACAATAATTTAGCAATTTGGAGGCAAGTTTAGGTAAAAAAACCGATATTTAATTTTTCTTAAAAAAAAATTTTAGCTTAACCAACACAAAAATATACACAGGAGGTTATCAGGGAGACAGCAAAAAAAGCTTAAGGGACAAAAAATACCGTTATCATAGTAATATTTAGTTAAAATTCATTGCGTTACTTATATTTGGCATAATAACACTTAAATACTAAAATTGAATGAATTAACTGCAATAACAGCGAAGATAATTAAAAAAACCTTTCTCCTGTAAAGTTTTGTTTTTGTTACTTAAGCTTTTTGTGCGGTTATAGCTCGATATGAATGTCCATATTTTTTAGCAATTTATTACCACTTTTTCCTTCATTACGCCTTAAAATGACTTCATATAATTAAGAAGAAAAAAAAACTGTTGTATAGCTAGTTGAAAGTTATAGGAGCGTTAGTTTATTTAACACGCAAACTTAAGTAACATCACCAAATGACCTGAAGAAATATACGAAGCCTGATGCTTCTTAATATGTTGCTTATTATAAATACATAATCATTTTCCACAAAACAAACATGTCGGCCATCATAATTTAAATAAAAGTGAAAATTTCATCATTAGAAGAAAAACTTCAAAAACTTACCTACATATGTAGGTAATATCTATACATATAGGCATTTCCACAGGAATGTCACACCAAACAATTATGTTTGTTTTTTTTTTTTTTTGCAAAGAAAACATAACTTTATTTTTACTTTTTTACATGTATATTCTTGTAGGCCGTCAGCAGCTCTACATTAGGAAAAATTTTAAGAAAAATAATGCCACTTTGTTCTGAAATACAAGCTGTCGCACGCGACAAAAAATTAAACTTTCTCGTGGAAATGCCCATATGTGACAGCGCATAGAGAAAGGGACCTAAGAGTAAAAACCTGTTTTGTTCAGGAGAGCCATTTTAAAGATTTAAATACGTGTATCTTTGGTGAACCATCACTGAATAAAACGCGCATATATCTGGGAGGGAACACTTTTGGGGCATGGGATCGGTCTCATTCGATGCTCAGATGTTGTCCACATCAAAAAAAAAAAAAAAAGTGAAAATTGATTTTTTTTACCCTTAGGTCCCTTTCTCTATGCGCTGTCATATATAACTTAATCAAATTTGTCTCTACATTGTGTTGTACAAATTGGGGTTTCTGCAAAGAAAATCAGATATGAAAATTAGTAATGAAGAATAAATAAAGCTGGATTCACCCATTGTTTGCGAACAAAATTTTTGTCCGGACAAAATTTTTTTTATATGTAGTTTGATGTCTCTCTTCTTGAGAGAGAGAAAATATATTTTAAGAACAACTCTCAGCTTGAATTGGTTTAATTTTATATTTTGTCCGGACAAAATCGAACTGAGCTGCCAAGTATTTTAATTTTTCAGCCGTAGTTGAACTGGGCTGCCACATCATGTTATATGAATAATAAATTAAATTGTATTAATTACAATAGAAATAAAGGAAAATTGAAAAATAAAACATATACATATGGAGGTGAACGAAGAAATTGCATTAAACAATAAAAATACACAGCGAATTGTAATCATTTGCCGTTAAGCTGCCACTTGTAAAATTAATACACATCGTTTATATACGTATTTCATATGGTAGCTTTGATTTTCCAGACAAAATGTTCGAAATGGATGAATCGTGCTGCAGAAAACTCTCAGTAAAAAAAATTTTGTCTGGACAAAAATTTTGTTCGGAAACAATGGGTGAATCCAGCTTAAAAATCAAGAAATAATTATTGGGCCTAATTACGAGTGTCGTATTTCGACTACGGCTACGACGATTTTGAACTAGATTAAAGAAAAATTGTTGCAATGTTCTTTAAGCTTAAATTAGACGTGACATATCCATAATGCCATAGCAATAACTAAACCAAAATTCAATTGGTTTCTATGGTGAGAATTATGGCGTTATTGCGAGTCACATATAATCAAATACAGTGTTGCCCATTAGTTTGGTTCGAACGGATGTTTTCTATGGCTATGGTTATGTCACGTCTGATTGAGTCTTTAGTCCACAGCTACCCAGAGAAGCGCGAGAGTGCTGAACATCAATCGGCTTTTTATACAAATGAATACACATAAGCTTATACATTTCTCTCGGTTTTCTCTATGTGCGCAGCTCTGCTGTAGTCTAGTACAAAATCGGCGTAGTCGAAGTCCTAATACGACACGCGCAACATGCTCTTGTGCATGAATACATGCATACATATATATGTATATACCCAGTGGGAATTTGAGTTAACTCAGAGCTATTGACTTATCAGCCAAAAATTAGTCAGAGGTGGTTAACAGATTTAACATTGAGTGGCCGCGGGACGAGTGCATCAGTTTTGAACTAACCATGAGTTAGTTCATTATGAGTTAGCTTGTGCCTAATAAAAAAAATAAAAAGAAAGTGTATGTTATATTTAGTTAATTATGATTTAGCTCATTATTTATTAACATTTTTTAGTCAGCTTAAAGTTTAAACAATTTTAAATTATTTTTTAAGAAACGAGAACGGGTATCGAACCGTGATCACTTTGTTTGTCAGCCATCATACTTAACACTTTGCCATCGCGCCATATAAGATATAAACGGTACAGAGTTATTTTTTTTTTATTTTTTTATTTCAAAATCATGTCGCAAGCCCTTAAGGGCCAAATTGACTAGACTACAATAATATAATATAAAATGAAATAATATATACATACGTAGTAAATAGTACGATACAATATATGTACACATATATAATAAATGTTCAAATGTGTATTATTCTTTTCATCAATATTTATAGAAATGTATTTGTACATAAAAAAAATTTAAATCTTATTGCATAGTAAATCCTTTTTTTAAGAGAAAAAAAAATATAACCCCCTGATCCTTGCACATACTTAATTAGGCCTCTATACATTAGTTAAATATTGAGAAAATTCAAAAAAAGAAAATTTAATTTTATAATTGAACAGCCAGCAACAAGAGCATTAATAAAAATTAGTTTAAAAACGATATAATGCGTTGCTGTATAATGTAAACATGAATTTTATGCTGACATCTTCTCTCTGAACTTTGACTGTATCAGCTTTGAATTAACTAAAAGTTAGCTCAAAACTTATCGAAGAAGTTAGTTGTACAAAAACAAACTCATTAATATCTGCATCAGTTTTGAGTTAGCTTAAAGTTAGTTCAATACTTATCGAGAAGACATTTGTGCAAAAAACCACTGACTCACATCTGTATCATTTATGAATTAGTTCAGAAGCTAGTTGTAAATAAGTTATCAAAAAGTCACCCATATTTTGGGCTAACTAATAAAAATCCGACTGGGTATACATATGTATGTATACATATCGTCATGTGAGAACTTAAGTGTCCAATACGCTACGTTAAACTATTGGATATTGGACATTTAAGTTCCCACATGACGATATATACACACCAGTCGACCGCACACCGAACAAAAAAAAGCATTCTTAAAACAAGAATTTTGCGTTTTCGTTTTAAAAACGTAGCATTTTTAAAAACAATTGTTAAAATAAGAATGTTTCTTATAATATTAATACATAACATTCTTATTTTTATAACGAAGCAGTTTTATAACTAAAATGTGTATTTTCGTTTTAAAAATTAAGCATTTTTAAAAATAGTTGTTAAAATGAGAATGTTTCTTATAATATTAATACATAACATTCTTATTTTTATATACATTTCATTCATATTTTTATATACATTTCATTCATATTTTTATATACATTTCATTCTTAATTTAATAATCCTCCATTATTAATTCAAACGCTTCATTTTTAATATAAAAATAACAAGTTTAAAATAAAAATGCTTCATTATTACTTCAATAATACTTCATTCTTAACTCTAAAACATAATCTTTTAATTTGAGTATGTTCAACTTTATATAAAGGTTGTTGTCTTTTTCAAACAAAAAGTATTATTTTTTGATTTCAAAATATTTTTAATTTTTAAAACAAGAATGAACATTTTTAAAATATAACAAAAATTAAAAATTTTAAAACCCCCCGACTTTTTTCAGAAAAGTCATCTTTCAAACAGAAAAAACTAAATGAAAATCGGTCCAGGCGTTTGGCATGCACGTGGACACGGACAGACACACAGACACACAGACAAACACTACAAACTTATAACACCCCTTTTTTTATTCGGGGGTTAAAAAGAAAACAAACTAAGTTCTATTTCATAAAGGTTGCGTTCTTAAAATCAAATTGTTTCTTCTTTATTTGAAAACTTTTTTTTTCTGGGTGTAAACACATAACGTATTTAAACATTTAAAAACTGAACAGAACAAGATTTGCGTTACCAATCAAAATAAAATCGACTATGTGTAGAACAAAAGACAAAGGGCCGATTATATACTTATGTATGTACACATACATATGTATATTGATTGATACGGCTTCATATTTCATTGAACTTTATTTTATTTTTATTTATTTATTTATTTACAAGAAAATATGTAATACAAAGCCTTTAAGGCCAATTATATAATGTTACATAACAGTAAAAAAATACCTTAGGTACTAAATAATAATTGTTAATTAAATTAAATTCATACCATAACAATTCATTGATTCATAATATTAAAGATTTACTATCCCAACATAAAATCAGCTCCCCAGCCAAAGATAACATAAGTAGGAAATATAAAAAATGATAAAAAAAAAAGTAAAGTAAGTAAGGTCCCATCAGTAGCCAGCAGTAGAAGTTAAGGTAAATTGAGTTAAATTTAATCTTTAGAGAGACATGAGTAATCATAGAGAGTATAATTTTAAAAGTTTCAAACGAAATACATCGTTTGAATGAGAGAAGACACGTAACTGATGTGGTAACGCGTTTTAAACTTGTGGAATCGATAATTGTTTGCCATAAATCTTTGGATATGTATGTAATTTTTTTTGTTTTTTAATAAAGCACACACTAACAGAAAATTAACAGCAGAAATTAATGCAACTTAAAAAAATTTTATTCCACACATTATAGCAATGAAAAAGAAATCTTTAAGGGATTACAAAGAGTACATATGTAGGTATATGTTTATCAGTGATGCCAGAATTCCTCCACCAAAAATGGCTAAATGTAGACAAAAAAATGGCTAAAAACTAGCTGAAAAATGGCTAAGCAAAATCGAATGCAAAAATCGTGAACTTTAGCAAAAACAAAAAGGTATTTCATATATTGTTTTTTAAGGCAAATCGGGAACTTTTTTAAAGTAAATAAAAACAATAAATTGAAGTAATAAATAAAATCATTTTTCTCCAGGTAATAAAAAAAACTGCGCATATAGTGCAAACTTACAATACTTGCATTACGCCTTCTATTCATTTGTACATTATGCTATTGTCTTTAAATTTTTGGGATACTAATCCATTCCTTGCGAAATTTTTGTTTATACTTTTTATTAAATTTCATTTAAACTTTTATTTATATTGATATTTTCACTCGTGTAAAACAAATATGACCCTTGTTTGATTGATATCATAAACCACCTCTCATAACCGGACACTCACGGTCGCCCTGTTTTGTCTGTTTATTAGAGGTGTCCGCTTATGAGAGAGTTACACATTTTTTGGATTTCACTGTAGTTGAAAAATTATTTTAAGAGTAGACTTCTTCAAATTAGATTGGCATAATTTCAGCTGTTGGGTTTCAAATGACTTTCAATGATTTTATTTGTTGGAATACAACAAAGTCGTCTCTAGAAAAATGCTTTGAAAAGGCAGTTTGTATAAGAAATGTAGCAATAGGAATTGTTAAAATACACAAGAAACTTTATATCTTCACAAGTTCGTGCACCGAATATTTTCCTTTTTCAAACTCGTTTAATAAGAGTCTGAACACAATGTAACGAGAATTCATTGCGGTGCGGTTTTTCATACGATTTTGAAGTAAAAACCCGCAGTGCGGAACGGCATAAATTTAAAATCTATTTTATTTTCATTGCGGACTTTCTTATTCTCTCAATTTTTGACTCTCTTTCTCTTTCTGATGTTGCCAGAGTTTTTCAATAATTGGCGGTGTTCACAACAAAAAAAATGATTTTGAAGTTCAAAAATGTTTGTCATAAAATATAAAACCTTAAAAAATTTATCAAATATATCTCGGAATGTATTTTAATCATTTTTTGTTTTTAGTTAGTGCCATTATAAAATATTTAACAGAAAGAGTAAATTTTTTATAAAAATGTACATATGAACAAAAAAATTAATAAAAATTTAAACAAACAATGACAAGTATTACCGCCGCCGTCTTCCGTTGTATTATGTTTATTTTTCTCTCCCGCAACGAGAAATCGCACCGCACCGCAAACGTTGTGTTTAGACTATAAAATATAATTTTTTTTTCTGTAATTGATATAAACAATTTTTTCACTGCCATTTTGGGACACCAGCTAAGCAAACAACTTCTTCATATAAACAGCAATTTCTTTGCGTCTCCAACAAATCAGTATTTACATATGCGTTAACCAGGGAACCAGCAATATCATTGACACTAATATAAATATGAATCAGAGTTGAATAAAGAAATACCTACTATTTAAATGCAACTCTTGTTGCCGTGTTTCACCGCTTCTGTGCTTTTATGAGAGTGTCCGGTTATGAGAGTGCATTTTGTATGGAAAAACTAATGAACGTGTTGGATCTACAAAAATTGTCCGGTTATTAGAGGTGTCCGGTTATAGGAGGTGTCCGTTATGAGAGGTTTCACTGCAGACCCGACAACTTATAAACACCTTGCAACGATTATAAGAATGCAGTAGCAAATCTTATTGTTACCAATTGAGCCATCTCTTCCATATAAGCGCTTTTAGACTGCTGCAACAAAAATGGCAAGTTCGAACCAGGATTTATAGATATTAATGCGAAAACAATAACATATTACTCTGTTGTTTTTTGGTAGTTATTAATGTTCCTTTGTTGCGAGTTTACATTTTTTGTGAAAAATCACAAACAAATTTCATGTTTGGAAAAATAGCTAGATTAAAATAAAAATGGCTAAGAAATAGCTAATAGCTAAACTCACTTTTCTTCCGGCTAAATGGGAAATTAAAATGGCTAAATTTAGCCAGAAAATGGTTAAATTGGCACCACTGATGTACATACATATACATATTATAGCATTGCACAGATACATCTGTTTGCACTAGTTTTGCGTGTTTTTTGGTTCTGGTATGAACAAATATGTTATTTATCGTTTTCTGTTACTAGTTGTAAATGTTGATTTTTTAAACAATTATTGTATGGTTGGGCAATGAGCAAATGAAAACAACACATTTTTTTTTTTTTTTGTTTTTCTAAGGCAAATAAGATACATAAAACTGCTTTTACCATAAGTGCCTTATGATGTGTTGAGAAAAAATGTAATTGGCTGATGAATGAATGAATGAAAGCAAAATTGCACATACATATGTAAGTAAATGATACATGTACATGAAACACATGCATTTGTAATTACTCTCAGAGCAAAATTGTCTCTTTCTCTCTCTATACTTTGGCTGCGCCACAAAATAACATAACGAACGTCCGCACATACATCTGCACATCATGTATTTGTTTCAATAGTGGTTTTTTCATATATTTGTATTACAATATGTAATTGTATTTTAATTTGGAAAAGCACGCACACACAACAACTCTTATACTAGTTCTGTCGCTCACACTACAATTATATGGTACATACCATGGTATATTTGTTTTGGCTATACAAACGAGTATACAAATGCAACCCTTTAATACATATATGTAGACTTTACTGCAAATTCTACCATAAATCGTACAAGCAACGTACATATATCATGCTGTCGTACTAATGAAGTATACTTTGTAGCAAGAATGATAAAATAATTTTAATTTTATTATTCTTGCTTTGGATATAGTACGTTATTCATCACATAATTAAGTAACATAATAAATAGAGGTGTTCGTCACCTTAAATGCAAACGGACATAACTACACTTTTATATTTTTTACAGGAGAAGCAAAAAACGTTTCAAAATCAATAATAATAAAGTGTTCTTGAAAATTTTCTTCGAAATTTACTTGTAGTATAGATACTTATATATTTTTAACCATTTATTTCCTTTTTATACATATTTAACTTTTTATCTTACTTACGTTCCTTGCAATAAAAATTAGATGCATTCGTAATTATGTCCGTTTGAATTTCTTTAATAAAGTCATAATTTTTTATCTCGAGGTCTAAATATTTGCGTGAACATGTAGTTTGATAAAATGAACCATAATCAATCAAAAACTCGATTTCGAATTTTTGTGTAGTTACGTCCGCTTGCATTTATATTATACTAACGGCCCTATGTACATATAATCAAAAACTGGCATGAACTTAGCATGAGTGGCAAAATTGAACATGGTCTTAACGTGTTTTGCCAAGCTATTTTACATTAAAAATCATGCTAGGATGTAATCGTGTGTTAAAACTACATTATGCGGGGATTTTTAATGTAAAATTGTACAGAGGAACTCGTCGAGACGTAGTTAAATTTATCAATTATGCTAACTTCATGTCAGTTTTTATTATACATAACGCCGTAAGATACCATAATCTAACACACGAAGCATACTTGTTGAATAAGCTGCAATGTAGAGCTGTAAACCAATACTTTTTATTTAACTGCAATAGTTTAAGTAATGATGAAAGATTTTTTTTTATTTTATTCCTTTTTAATTTATTTTTTATTGATCCATCTATCTATCTGTTTGCTTTTTCGTTTATTTTTGATAGAACTATGTATATATGTTTGTTAATAAAAACATTGAACTAAAAGTTAAAAAAAAAACAACTTTCTTTTTACTTTATGGAATGATTAAAAAATTCAAGATTTTATATTAGAAAAATACACAATTGATAAGTTTCTAAGAATCAAAAACTATCGATAGTATCGATGGCATCAAAAAATACTATCTACTGCAATGGCTAACAGTCATCCACATATGTTGTGAAAGTGGAAGCATATTATCTGACCACGATCTGCGAATAAGATTTCGTGTTTGGTGTTGAATACCTAAGTATATTATTAGAATTATAATATATTATATTATTTAAAGCAATCATTTTGAGTTGTGTCCATCATCTTTATAATGGAACTGACTATCAAGCTACAATAAGATATACATACCAGAGAAACCAGTCGACCGGCTCAAAGCCGACGCCGGTTATTTTTCTGTATATCAAGCCGCCGCCGATTGTATCGGCTGGCATCGGCTCAAAACCAGCCGAAATTTTGTCTGCTCAAAAAGACAAATTTCCGAAAAAAAATTTTGAAAATCAATTTTCAGTCTCAATTTTTATTTTCTCTTTAAATTTTCATATAGTTATTTGCGCCGCCGAAAATTCACTCGGCGCGCCGCCGCCGGTCACAAAACTACTGCGCCGCCGCCGCCGATAATTTTGCCTCGACTTGTTTCTCTGATACATACACCTAGCTTTCAATTGACAAAAATTTTGAGAATCAGTTGGTGATATCAACTTGAAAGCGGTTTATTGATTATGCTTCTGCAGTGTAATTCAGTTGCATATGCAAATTTACTGTAAAAAAAAAATATTTTCTTTGAACATAGGTAATACAATAAAAAAAAGGCTAGTTGAAATGAAATCTTAAGAGTGGTTTTATAAGTTTATTGATACATATATGTACATATATGTATGTATGTGTATGCATGTATATAAGTATTTAATAGTTTCAAAATCGAACTATACATACCTTACATGGTGCAATTACATTATATTATTAAATACGCCTTGTTTACTTGCATACATATGTATGTATACGTGTATAAAAACTGTATTATTTTACAAATAACTTTTTCTTTAATAAAACTACTTAAAAAGAAAATTATGTACATACCACATACATATATAATAAACGTACCTCATTGATTATTTTTAATGTGCCTGCTGAATTTCTTTGTTTGGACAATCACACTAGTAGAAATCAACAACGAAGGTAACAAGCAGTAATAATTATAATTGCTGCCGTTAGAAATAATTTATGTCGTTTCTTTAAAACAAAAATGTTGCTATATGGTCAAGTAAAAGATCATAAAATTTATAAAAAAAACGCACAAAATATAACAGCCAAATTATATTAAAATTATTCTTATTTTATAGTAGACCCCTCTCTGAAAATTTTTTGTTTTTTTTTTTTTGTTTCCACTCCTACTTTCAACATGAAATTCCTTAAAATGTCAAATTTTTAACTTCGTTTTATTTCTCTTTCTTTTTTATATATGTATATGTATTTTTTTAGTCGGCTTTTTTTTTTTTGCTGCTACTACCCAACCCATTACGATTTTAAAGACCACTTTTTACGTTTTCATTATAAATTTCATAATTTAATAATGCAAACACTTATTTATATAATGTGTATGTACATTGGATTGTGCCATAAAACAATTAATTATTTATTCAATTTCGTTAGATTCACTTTGTTGTAAATAAAAAATAAAAAAACTACACATACACGCTTTCAAATGTATTCATGTTTCACATCAACACTACAATCTAACTTTAAAGCTTTGATTTGTCATGCAAATATTCCTGTATAATTCATAATTAACTAAAAAATTTTAAAATATTACTTATTTTTTATTTTCTTTTATATGATGAAGAAAAACATCCTCCCAATTTACAGTATTTCCGTTTTTACACGACCACTCGTTTTGCCAACACTCGTCGCACTGAAAACACACTCGTTTTGCCAACAGGGCTGCCAGCAGTTTTTGCTGAAAAACCTGCACTTTTTTGAAAAATCATCAGCATTTTCGGCATATGAATTTCGAATATTGGCATGAGTTTTTCATTAATTTTTATTAATTAGACGGATAAAACAATCATATGTGCCCTTAATTATGAAAGTGATCTAAGTCATGTACATTTTTGCTTCGAAATTTCAAATAGATCATTGAAAAACTTCAATAAATATTTAAACATAATTTAATAAAGTTATATAAATCGAGACTAGAACAACTCTAACCCCTCTCACCAATAAACTAAAAAAACCTGCTGCACAGGCAAGCAGAAAAGGCACAGACAGTGTAAATTGCGTCTAAGAGATGTAGGAATGCTTACAGTGAATACAAATATTCAAAATATAAGACCAACCTCGACAATATCAACAAATTCCTATTCGCGAAGCTCTACACCAAATGAGAATACAGATAAACACTTTCGCAGCCTATATACGCTGGAACCAAACTCTCAAAGAAAAACATATATAATATCAGCATCACCTCATCGTGTATTGGCACCATCAGAAACAATTTATTTTTCATCTATGAAAGACTTAGATAGTCAAGAAGAAGTTGAAGAACTTAGTGAGTACGAAAACTGCAAGCACGCGAATATCAGGGACTATATTTATACTTTTAAAGACTGATTTTATTTATATAAGGGTGTATGTATAGTCCTTAACTGTATACTTATGTAGAAATATATATAATAATAATATAAATATATAATATAATATATATATATATATATATATAATATATATAATTTCTCTTTTATACCTTTTACCCCTTTTGTCAATAAACTCTAGGAAAGTCACGGTAAAAAGTCATAGTGTAAAAACCGTATTTGCAATAAATTTATTTTGATAAATTACCTTTATAAAATCTTTTAATACGGTGTTTAAAGCCTGGTAGGTCTGCAAAACTATTGCTCCCACATATTGCCAAAAACCGCAGTGTTAAAGCTAACCTTTTTATATCTTTTAATACGGTGTTTAAAGCCTGGTAGGTCTGCAAAACTATTGCTCCCACATATTGCCAAAAACCGCAGTGTTAAAGCTAACCTTTCATTTACTGTAATGGCTTCCCTCATTTTTGTGTCATTCTTTTTTTTATTAATGGAGTCACAAGATTGATTAAATAATTATAGTTCTCATTGGACATTCTGAAATAGTTTTGGAAGTCCATGGGTTCAGAGTCACTTATTTCCTTCAAAAGATTAACATGTGATGACGTTTTTCTCGTTGCCACCCATATTTTTGTCCATTATGTTCTTTTTTTACTTTTTTGTTCTTTATTCAAAAATATTAATAATAAAGCACATCCAATTTTTTTACTTTCCATGTGTGCTGAATGATTAAGAGATGTTTGTGTTTCCAATATTTTTCTTGAATGAAGGTTTGAGTGTCGAACATGATCGGTAGTCTGAACATTCAATACTATCATTCAAAACTGATGAATTTTTGACTGTCACTCATGTTCGATAATGTGTATCCCACTTTAAAATGCTGCTTAATTTAAAAATACTTTTTCATTTGTTCAAATGTAATCTACTAAATATCTTGACTAAGACCACTTTCATAATTAAGGGCACATATGTAATTTCACGTATTTTATAAAATAATAATACATAATTATTACCAAGGCAAATTCATATAAGGTATACTCAGCTCAATTCGCTTTGAGAAATTTATACTTGAAAATGTGTTTTGACATCCAACGTATATTCAAATTACAAGCGGCGAAAACAGTCACCTGAGCCCTTGCGGCCACCTAGTATGGATTCGCCTTGATTATTACATTTATTTATTTAAGGTATGTCAAAATCAATAAAAAAAATAAATAAAAATTAATAGCATCAGCTGGCGGTGGTAACTCGGTGCCAAGCGACTCATAAAAAAAACCAATTAAATTTTGTGATCTTCAATACCATACCAATAATATTTCGTGCATGTTGTGCAGTACCGTGTTGACGAAATTTTTAGCGTGCGTGTTTCGTACGTGTTGAGCGACTTGGTATTTGTGATCTTGTTGTGTCGTGTTGGAAAAATTGAACACGCGACCATCTCTAATTCGAACGATGATTTTTTCCGTGATATAAATATAATGGGTGTTTTTTATTGAGGTATAGAACTTTAAGTTGGCATAACTTTTTTAACTGGCGGCCATTTTGTCAGCTGTCAAGTGATTAATATTTAGTTTGGTTTGCCATTCCATCATGAACAGGTTGACAAAAGAACAACGCTTGCAAATCGTGCAAATTTATTTCGAAAATAATGGTTCAGTTCGCGAAGTTTACCGCAAGCTCCGTCCATTTTATGGTCGACATAATCGTCCATCAGAGCAATTAATTCGGTTAACCATGGATCGTTTTCGCACTACGTTTACTCTATGTGATAATACGCATCCGCAGAGACGTCGAACAGTGCGCACCGAAGAAACAATTGCCGCTGTAGAGCAAAGTGTTGAAGAGGACCCGAATGAATCGATTCGCCACCGTGCACAGCAATTGGAGCCGACTAACCGACTATTTTGTTCCCGAATTGGATGGCATGAATGTGGATGAGTTGTGGTTCCAACAAGACGGCGCTACATGCCACACAGCGCACGTCACAATCGATTTATTGAAGGAAACATTCGATGAGCGCATAATTTCACGGAATGGACCTGTCAATTGGCCACCAAGATCGTGTGATTTGACACCATTGGATTATTTTCTTTGGGGATATGTGAAGTCGCTCGTCTACGCCAACAAACCAGAAACGTTAGGGGACTTGGAAGCCAACATTCGTGGCGTTATTGCCAACATACGGCCCCATATGCTCGAAAAAGTGGTTGAAAATTGGACCTGTAGAACTGGCTTTATTCGAGCCAGCCGCGGCGGCCACATGCCCGAAATCATATTTAAACATTAATGGCATAAAATTATCCTTCCAATAAAGCCAAATTGATGGACATTAAAACGATTTTCTTGTGTTTTATTTCAATGCAAAGTTCTATACCTCTTAAAAAACACCCTATAGAAGGTACTTCCATTCTATCAATTTTTCTTGACATTCACCATCTGACAAGTATAAGTCAAGGTGTATCTAACTAGGTGGCAGCGCTACTTCAGCTGATAAATTTTTGCTCTGTGTGCTTTGTAGGTGTAGAATGTCAAAAACTTCGTTTTGTTTTGGTTTTAGTACAATTATTTTTGTGCTTTTGACATTCTTCGGTTCTTTACACAGCTGTGGTTGCCGTATTTTTGTATAACAAATCCTTACGCAGTCACCTGTATAATTAGTCCTCTGTTACATTTGAGACATTTCTTGCCGGACATTTTTTCAATTCTCTTTTGTTCTTGCCCGAAGCTTTTACATATTGGAAATTAATAGACAGACAGAAATTTTGTAGTTTGTTTACTTCTTCTTCGCGTTTGGTACTTACACTCATACATATACATACCATATGCCATGATACAATTATACAGGTAACCACGAAGCGCCAGCTGTTTTGCTTGTTTTGTGATTTGATCTGCCAAATTGTGCTTATGTTTTACCAACACACGCGAACAGTGCCTATTAAAACTGTACTAATACAAACGTACATGTATATTGTTTTCCTCTCTTGTCAATCACAAAACAGCAATAAAAATCACTGTTGTTTTATTTGTTGTACATTTGTTGTAGATTCGCGGCTACCTGTATTATTGTATCATGCCATATGCCTTGATACTACACATCAAGTATCCATACAGCCGTTGAAATGAGAAAAATCATGTGAAGCAACAGGAATAAATTGCTAAAAGTAGAAAAGAGAAACAAAAAATGTCCGGTACAGAGGGTCGTGTACTACACACTCTGCATCTTCACCCCTTCTTCGACAAACTTCGTCTGTCTGTCTTTCAATTTCCCAAATGCAAAGGGGCATTTACACCATGGTATAAGTATTGTGAAGTTTCCGGTAAAATCGTGCTACCGTATTAATTTAATATTTCCCCCTCTATTTACAGTTTTTTTTTTGAAAATTTTATTCAAAAATTATTTCAAAATTGTTTTTATAAAATACAGAATGTATAAATTAAACAATTAATGTCCAAATTGTGTTCGACGGTTGTATCGTCTTGTCTATGGACGAAAAAAAAGAAGCAGAATCTTTAAAACAATTATTAGTTATTGTCTATGCTAGAAGGTTCGTGTATTTGCTTTATGATTTTGTTTCAAACATTATATCCAACACATATTTTTTCCTTTATTTTTCAAACTTTTGTATAATAATTCCATTTTATTTTTATGTTTTAAAAACATGGTAATAATATTTTCATTTTTCATTATCAAAGACAACAACCATTTTGAAGAAAATAATTTAGAGAATTCAAAAACAAGAAAATTATTTTAAAACAAAAAAACGTCATAAATCTTCTTAATAAATTAGGGCATAAGCAAAAAAATAAGAGTGCAGCATTTTTTAAATTCCCTGCATTTCCTGGTGTTCGCCAACAGTGACTAAGAGCCTATAAGATCTGTGAAATAGACTTGACAAAAGATCTGACCGGTTATTAAACCAATTTTTTTTAGAAAAGGATGTTACAATCAACAAGAAACATATTATGTAAATTAAACAGAGTGCAATATCAATTACTATTTGTTAAACTTAATGAAAATTCGTTGTCAAATAATCCAAATCATCAATCAATTTGGTTTCTCAGCGCCAAATTTAGATGAAAATATAGTTAAAAGATTTGTATTAAGCAGAAAACTTAAAAATATGAGATAAGTTATGACATAATCACTTTTTAAACTTCACAGATATGTAGTTATGTATATAACTTTATTTTTTCCCAAATTTTTGATAAGATAATTACACATTTTTGTAAAAAAAATTTCTAGGAGAAGACTTAAATTGTTTACTATATGGGAACATTTTTCTATATTTCTCTCAAAAAACAAACTTCAAAAATACTTATTTTTAAAAGGCTTTGGACACGATCAAAATGCTTGCTGTCAAGTTCGTGTACGTGTGCTTGTCGGCTTGATGTTACCATGCTTTATGCCCCGCCACGCATTCATTTTTATTTTGATTTGTGCTGTTCGTTTGGTTGAAAAAAAAATGTATAAAAATGTCTAAATAAAGAAATTCAATAACAGTAATGGCAGCACTGCTTACAAAAAAAGAACAAAGCAAAATAAGAAAGTTCTAACACTTCTTTTTTCTTCACCAGTCAATTTATGTTTTTTAATTCCGATATTTTGGGCAACCGGTGGAATGGTTAATGGAAATATAATTATAATGAAAATTTGTACGCGGTTGATGGGGTAACAATATACACGCATTAACATGTGACAGCAAGCATGCCGAAAATCAAAATTTTTTGATTTTCCATCAAGCAACGTTGGTTTCACACATACTAACAAATTTTCACTCATACTATAACCCAAGGCGAATTCACATATGTGAATTCGCCTTGCTATAACCAATCTCAGCAAGCATTTTGACCGTGTCTAAACCGCTTAAAAACAAGGAGAGAATGGAACAAGGTGTATATAACTAGGTGGCAGCGCTACTTCAGCTGATAATTTTTTGCTGTGTGCTTTGTAGCTGAAGAATGTCAAAAACTTCGAATTTGTTTTGGTTTTAGTACAATTATTTTAGTGCTTTTGACATTCTTCGGTTCTTTACACAGCTATGGTTACCGTATTTTTGTATAACAAATCCTTACGCAGTCACCTGTATAATTACACCATGGAATGGAAGTACCTTCTATATTTATATCATGATTTTTTCCATGTTTATAGGTTTGATTTTTTTGCTTTCCAAAATCGTATCAGTGTTGCCAGTAGATTTAAAAAATATCCGTTTTCCCTACATGTTAAAAAATTTTCCCATGCGAAAATCTAAAATTTTTAGTAATCAGCTGTGGTGGCAAATAGTTTCAGCTGGGAGTGCCAACTCGGTGCCATATTTTGAAAAGCGACTCTTGAAAAAAATCAATTAAATTTTCTGATCTTCAATACCATACTAATAATATTTAGTGCATGCTCTTCAGTATCGTGTTGACAAAATTTTTCGCGTGCGTGTTGGGCGCCTTGGTATTCGACACGCGCCCATCTCTCGCTTTGACGTCGTTTGAGTAAATGAGCGGTACGTATGTATGTAACATTTACATACATTCTAAATCCCCACTTGACCAAGACTTTCGTTATTAACGCCGATTTCGAATATATCTCGAACATTTATCGTGTAAAACTATCTCAAAAATGAATCGAAAAAATTTCACCTGTCGCTCAGTTTTGTCCCAAAAAACATTCGATCTCGAATTTTCGCTAGCAATATCAAGTGAGGGAATATCGAATGCCGTGATTTGCCCCCTGCATTTTGATGCGCCGTGTCATACATATCGTCGGTTGGTTTCTGGTTTGATGTATGGAAATTAAAAAAAAAAATGTTATTGATTGATTATATATGAATAATGTGTCTGTCCTCTTTCCAAATTCATTATCAGTTTTCCGATATCTTGAATATATCAGGAGATATAGAGCTGCAATATTGCGTCAATTCCACAATTCGTTGGTTGGTTATTGGTTTGCTGCAGACTTATGTATTCTGAATATACTAATGTGACAAAAAAACATATTTTGATGTGCATATTTGTAAACTAACGGCATTTTAAGTATTGCTGCTTTAACTTGTCCGATTATGCTTTGAGCACAAAAAATTGAGTTGATTTTGTTTTTCTTCAAAATGTGCCGTTTTTAACCCCCGACTAAAAAAAGGGGTGTTATAAAGCATTACACACTTTCACCACAGCAAGCTACCGACTACCAAATGTCAAGGATAGAATACACATGTTTATATGAGAATGATTCTTTTGAAGACAGCAAGGCAACAGGGCGACAGGTTGTTGTCTATGCTGATTTTGTTGTTGTAGTCCAATTAAACTAATTTCTATTTCTTTGGCTACAATGAGAAAACTTAGTATTGCCAGTACAATACAAAATGTTGAATGAATGATTTTGTACAATTATTTCATATTATTTAACAGAAACAATATCCAAAAATTGATGTAAAGAATAAATTGATTCATTTGTGTACTTTTACGTGAAATAAGTACATTTTAAGAGAGTAATTTTTAATTAATTAATTTTTATAAATGCAAAATATATAAAAGTGGCAATACTGAACCATGTATTTGTACTTGAATATCAGCTGCAGATGGTGCTGCTTCCGTCTCCAAAATAATTAAGTAGCCGGTTACGAGGCGACAAATGCTGCTAGCGGCATGTGAAGTCGTGTGTTCGTTTAGCCTGCTGTGGTGAATGTGTTTAATGCATAAGTTTGTAGTGTGTGTCTGTGTGTTTGTGTGTCTGTCCGTGTCCACGTACAGGCCAAACGGCTGGACCGATTTTCATTTAGTTTGTTCTGTTTGAAAGATGACTTGATCGAGAGGGTTCTTAGCTATGTTTGAAGAAAATCGGTCCAGCCGTTTAGAAGATATAACATCTTTTCTAAAAACGTCGGGGGTTTTTAAAATTTTTAATTTTTGTTATTTATGAAATATATTGTTGTTTTTTATTACTTTATAAGATTAGAGTGTACAGTATAAGTAAAATAAAAAAAATTATATTTACTGCCTTATTCATAAAAAGTATTTCAGGTTTATTAAATGCTTATTTGACATATTTCTATCGGAAATTTGTCAAATAAACCTGTAATAAACCTAGAATATTTTTTATGAATTAGACCGTTAGTATTTTTGTTTTTAGTTTAGAGCACACATACCTTAAACAAACACTTGTCCGATTATGCGATGAAGTCACTGTATATAAACTGCTGGTCTGGATTTTGGATGTCAACAAAATAGGATTGACTATATAACACATTTTCAAATTGAACAGCTTCCATTACATACGTACATATCTAACAGCCTGTTTGTATACGACGTTGACGTTAGAAATCTTTTACAGAAACGTTAATTTCTGTAAAAACCCAAAATTTATATTGAAACATGTGTATTTTATGTTTTAATATTACTGAAGTTTCCAGTTTATCTACAAACTTCGATACATTTTATACAAGAATGAAGAAAAATTATTACGTTTTCCCGTATATAATTGTTTATATTTCTTTTTATTATATTTATGTACTTATTTTTTTTTTTTTTGTATATTTCGTGATAATAATAATAATTTTGTTTTTTATGCATATAATTTACAATAATGTAGCATTTTTGTATTTATGATTTTCAGCAGTTTTAAAAATAATGTTTAATATTTTGGTTTATTAATCTGGCAAATTGTTTGCATACCTAAACATTAAGCTTTTTTATTTGAAATATATTTAATCAACTGCGTAGCTGTTGTATTAAAGTGGGAGATGAATGGATGGATGTTAACAAATTATAAACACAACATATACATATAAAGGTGATATTAAATCCGTTAAAAGAACTTAAGACCGCGTGTTTTTACAAAAAAATAAAAAATAAAATAAAATACATAATAAAAAATTAACTAAATGTAAAAAAACTTAAAAAAATTTACAAATTCAATTAATTCTTATTTTCCATAATTTTTAAGTTTTTTTTTCTTGAAATGCAAAATTTTTGTTTTATATTAAATATTGTGTATTAAAATACAAGAGATAAATAATAGTGTGACAGATAGATAACCAAAAAGTTTGGTTTATACATACATATTTGTTTAACTAGCACTCTTTAAATTTATGCAGATTTAAAAACATGTAACTAAATAAAACTCGATTCGCATTCCTTAAAAGAACTAATTAACCAGAACCTGTTAGTTATTTAAACGTATAAACTATAAAGTTGACAGTAAAAGGAAATAAATGTCATATTACAGGCCTTGATTTATTATTGTATGTATGTATATTTCGTAAAATAGGCTTTGTTAAGATTTTTTTTTTATATTTTATTTAATGGTTATTTCAGATAAATACGGCCGTATTCTAAAAAAAATAAGTTGCATTTCAAGTGTGCTTTAAGCAAAATTCTTAGGGAAATTTTGGTTTAACATACACTTTAAACCCAAATTATTATTTTTTTAATACGGCCGACAGAGTATAAATATTTGATTAATTTTTATTAGCAAATGTGAGTGAGATAATAAAATATAAAAACTTAAAAGTGTGTTATTAAATATTATATAAAACAATATATTTTTTATATTTCTAAAAATGAAAGAAATTAGCATGCAAATTTTTTCAAAATGGTAAAAAAAAGTTTGGAAGCAGAATGGGCAGAAAATCAACTAATAGTAGGTTATTACAAAATATATTATAATTGCTAAAACAATAACACCACATGTTACATATTGCTTAAGCATTAAATCTTTCGTACAGCTAGAGTTCGATTTTAGTTTAAGTAACGCAAGTTCATTGCGCAAATCAATATTTTCTCTTTGTTGTTCGTCCAAACGCTCCTTATAAGTTATTAACTCTTCTTCGCGTTCTAAAGCGGTTGCACTTATAGAATTAAAAATAGGATCACCTTCTAAGTCTAACTCGTTTTCCGGCGGAGCATCCTTTCCTATACCGAATTTTGTTGCAATTTTGGTGTTTGATGGTGATGATTTTTGCTGATACGATGATACGCCCTTTTCATTTTCACTGATTATCTGTTCCATAGCGATTTTATCATTTTTTAGGACTTCAATAACTTTATTTAGATTATCCATTTTTAATTTGACATCATCACATTCCACTTGCATTATATCCAGTGTATGTTGAGCATGTAATTCACTTTGTTGCAGCTTCTCGTTCAATGATTCTACATGAGATTGATATTCTTTTAACTGTTGCAGTAATTCATCATTTTTTTTGTCCATTTTTACATCCATAACCGTCATACTAAGGGAACTATTTATGGGAGATGACATCGTCAAACTTTCAACTTCTGAGTCCGATTCAGTATTATCTGATACAGAGGATCGCAATGATGTTGTCTTATTAAGATGTATTGTAGCCATACTTGTTGGATTTGTGTCACATGATTGCAATTGTTCTTTGACGTTAATATTTATTGATGGATATTTTTCATTCCCGTCATTTGGCTCGTTTTGTTTATTAAGTCGTGTTTCTTCCATCCCTCTCAGAGTATCAAAAATTTCTTTCAGCATATTTAGACTTGATTTTAATAATAAGTATTTCTTATTTTCTTGTGAAAGCACTTGATTTTGAGATGGCATATGTGTTTTTCCATTACTTTTGACAATGAATTCTTCATCAGCACAAGCACCTTCTTTAGCATCACTAGCGTCATCATCATCGCTACTTTCATCATGCACGTTTTCCGATTTTACTTTAAACTGTATAACATCATATTTAACACAAGCATTTCTGTCCGTTTCATTTTGAATTTCAGCTTCTAATTGCTTAAGATTTGTTTGTACATTTATTAATTTATTTGTGAAATTGTAAAGAAAATCGACATTTTGCGTTTCTACAGTTTTAGCATCATTTAATTCTTGGTCAGTTAATACAGCACCATTATCAGATACCTCTTCATTCTCGTTTTCATTACATATGGCTTTAAATATGTCGAAAGATCGTTCATTTTTATTTAAATCAGAATTCTGTAACCACTTCATAATTGTCGTTTCTTTAACACGTTTCGGTGGGGATTTATGTGTTGAACCATCCAATGCTGTTTTAAACTTTTGTAATTTAAAAACATTAAATTTATTCTATTTATTTCATTTTATAAATTTTTAAAAGTTAAATAACTTACCTTAGATTTTTCTTGTTCTTGCTTTTCATCTATACCATTTAAATGGTCACCGAATATGGAAGCTAATTTTGGTCTTACGATTGGCTTCTTTCTTAATATGGCAACTTTAGTTTCATTATCCTGTCCCACAACATTATTACCCTCCCGCTCATGCTCTTTTTTATTTGCGAATTTTTCAACATCTTCCTCATTTTCATAATCATCACTGCTATCATCATCATCGTCGCCCAAATCCATGTCTGCTATAGCAGCATCCAATTTCTCTATTGCCTGCTTTTCCAACAATTGCTCTTCATCCTCAAGAATTTCTGCGCGTTTTATTAAAAGTTCTGAAATTTTCTTCTTCAAATCTTCGCATTCCAGTTCGCATTCCCGCAGCTTTTCCGTTAATTCAGTAATACGCAGTTCTTCGTGATCCTTTGCCTCTTGTTGCTGACGTGCTACTTCATCTTTGTACTCGTTATATTCCGTTTCGAGGCGTAGCAAACGTGTGTTAAGATCCTGAAATGTTTGCTTAGAGTTCATAATTTGGTCGCGTAAGACGGAACATTCATTATCGGACTGTGCATAAGATATTTCCATTTTCGCTAGCATTTGCATGGCATCACAGCGTTCTTGATAAACTTTACGTAAGGCCTCTTTGGCTGTGTGTTGATATAAACTTTTATCATCCAGTAATTTAAGAACCTAATAAGAACAAAAACAATTTATAAAAAACTTTTATCATTACAAGTAATTAATAATACCTCATTTCTTAGTATATTTTCAGGCACATTTTTCTCCATAAATTGCAATTTTTTCTCTAACGAGTGTATACGTTGCAACAATTGATCTTCTGTAATCATAGATTGCCAGCACAGGGCGGAGTTTTTACGCGTGGCATCTAATACATTTTGTATGTTACAAAGTTTAGAAGTTAGACCTTTTTCGCGCTGCGATGTTTCCTGTATGTAGAGGTTAAGTCGATGTAATAGTGTATCATAGCTGATACCGCCCTCTCCTGAGAATTGATTTCGGTGGGGAGAGAAATCAATCGAGATGGCTTCACGGCCATCAGGCAAATACAACTTCACACGCGCTATAATACAGCCGTGTACTTCTTTGCGGGAATTTTCCAAAACATCCACCCCAAATTTGACAATGTCAGAGAAATGCAATTCAGCCTCTTCATCACCCAATTTATTATCATTTATAAAAGTCCCGTTTGACGATTTTGTATCTTTTACCCAGAATTTTCCATCTGGGGTATACCAAATGACGGCGTGCTTGCGCGACAAGACTTTGCAGTCAAAAATGGCATTATTTTCGGACGCTTTGCTTTTTGCTATCAAGCGACCTACCATGCACTCTACATTTGGTGTTAAACTAATAGTACGTGTTTGAAAGGGATGCGAGTTCCCTTCACAAATCAAAACGATTTTTGATTGTCCGTTATTATCGTACGGTACTCCAGGTACTACTGTTGTTGACGTTGTGCCATCCAAAAGATTGCTATCACTTTTGTTTTGATTATTTGAATCCAACATGTTAAACGATTGATTCATTTGTTTGGCAGTTAATACGGTTGATACTGTGGTTGTAGATTTTTGCAGTCCAGCTACATTTGCCGTTAATGACAATTGACTAAAAAAATTTGGCTGCATTCCTGCTGCTGGCGCCGTTATATTAGAAATATTGGCATTATTATTTGCATTCAAGGCTGATTGTAATGCGCTACTTAGAACCTGAGGAGTTATAGGACAACTATGCGGCAACTGCTGTTCTTGCAGCGTTTTCACACTTATCGAGTCAGTGGTAAGGGTATTAGTATTTGAATTAAGATATGAATTGGATTCATTTACATTCTTATTAATACCCTCAAAATGTTTGTTAATATATGATGAGCGCTGTGAGTCCTCTTTCTCCTTTTCCTCCTTCAATGGAGATTCCTTTGTATTTTCTGCCATTATTTTTATATTGTTATAGTTTAGGACAGACTCTTCCAAATTACCCTCTTCTTTTAGTTGCTTGGCTGAACTAAGTATTTTTTCTTCAACTTCAGCGATTTTACTGTCGTTAGTATCGTCGTCGTCGTTTAATATGTTTTTGTATATAATTTCTGCAGAATTTTTATTTTTATCTTTTAATATTTCAATTAATTCTTCGTTGTTGACGTTATCGGCTGCTACACTTTTATTCAGTGGTTTTATTTCAGATTCTGGATATTCTTCTCTTGTTGCTATTTCTGATGTTGATAAAATTGAATCTGTGTCCGTTATGGAATTTAATAAATCATCTGCTACAGTTTCTGATTTGTACTGATTACTATTTGCATTAACTTTTGATTCCGACCCTGGAATGGGTCCCGAGGGATCAACAATAATGGATGCTGGGCCTGGGGCAAATGATGTCGTTGGTGTTGATGTTGTTTGTGCACCGGATGTGGTTGTTGAAATAGCATTCGTTTTTGGGGCATCTTCACATTTGTTTTGATATTCACTGCTGACTAAAACCATAACTAAAATTTTTTTTGTCATATCAATTCCAATTTCTTTTATTTTCTCATCATATAAATGATTATTTATTACAAGAAGTAAATTATACAATAATTTAATGGTGAATAAATTAAGGACAGACTTCAGAGCTACTAAAAATATTTCGAAATGAGTTAAAATATGTATAGTACATTAAATACGAGTGCTAAGTGATAGTACTCGTAAAGAGTAATCTTAATATAATTAATATAATAATAATAATATAAATTATTATTTAAAGATCTTTATTAATTTAATTGTTTATATTGTAGTGATGGAACTTGACTCGACTTGGAACTTCTTCAGAAAAAACAGTAAATACATACATACATATCGATGGACGAAACAGTTTTCACACAAATAAGATAAATAAGACCAATTTCCATTCTTCCTGCCTTATCTAAGGTTGTGGAGCATATTATTAAGGATCAAATGCTTTTGTTCACTAAGAAAAAAATTTGTAATTCCCAATATGCCTTTCGCTGTGGACATAATACTACCTCCCTCCTAGTTAACCTAACTGATACCGTTAGAAATTGCTTTAATCATAGGAAATTATGTGTTCTTACTTCCCTTGACTTAACAAAAGCTTTTAACTCTTTATGTTACTCTACTATGATTATTAAGCTCAAGGAAAAGTTTAATTTCTCTAGATCAGCCTGTAAACTTATTATGTCTTATCTGTCTGATAGAAAACAATTTGTGGATCTGAATGGTACAGCTTCTCGTACTGTTTCTCTTACTTCGGGTGTCCCGCAGGGCTCTGTTTTGGGTCCCCTTTTGTTCTTATTGTATGTTAATGACCTGCATGAGTATGTATTCTAGTATTTGTAAGACGTTCTTGTTTGCTGATGACATCATGCTTCTGTTTAGTACTGATCGTGACTTCGCTGATGTGTTAGAACCTAATATTAATTACTGTCTTGAAAGAATCTCTGTTTGGTCAGATCTTAATTTCTTATCTATAAATCCTTCCAAATCTAAAGCTATTTTCTTTAGTTTATCGCCTGATACCTCTCCTGCCCTTAATTTGTGTATTCGAAATGCTCCTATAGAAATTGTCAGTCAGCACAAATGTTTGGGAATCATTATTGATAATCGCTTATCGTTTGAACCGCATTTTCAATCTGTTCTTCGCAAAGTCTCGAGTACATTGCGTAGGATTTATTCAACTAATATATATTTACCTATTAATGTTAAGCATAGATTAGCACATGCCCTTATGATGCCCCAGATCTTATATGGCCTTGAGGTGGTTTCTGGTGCTACTGCTACTAATCTTGATACCTTAAAACGTATTGTAAACACCGTTGTAAGATTTGTATTTAACATTCGGAGAAGAGAACATATTTCTGCGTTTGTAAAAAAATTTTTGGGGTGTTCTTTCAATGATTATGTGAAAATTAGAAATTTAATCTTTTTTTATCGATTCTTTAAAACTGGCGTACCTAAACCTTTTTGTGATAAATTTATGTTCTCACGTTCATCAAGGAATAAACAGATACTAGTACCGAAAATAAACTGTTCTTTATTTGAAAGGTCATTTGTTGTCAGGGTCGCTCGCTATTGGAATTCTTTACCGCATGAATTGCGTGTTTTTTCACACTCTAATAATGTTTTTCGGCTCAAATTGAATGATTTTTTTTCAAATAACTAATTTGTTCTCTTTTTGATGATGTCTTGCTGTCATTAATGATATCCGGAAATTGTTGTTTTTTTTTTTAAATAAATTTTGAAAAATTTTAATATATTTATTAATACGGCTGGGGAGCCACCAAATGTAAATAAATGTAATATTTGTAAATAATTAAATAATTATAATTAATGGTAATATGAATATATATGATCTAAATTTTTTTTTTTAGTTAGTTTAAGTGAATTTTATGAATATTGTTTATTATTATATTTGAAATATTTAATTAATCTTTATTGAATATATTATATTAATATGTTATATATTAATAATGTTTATTATTCACTCAGTATTGAACTATGTAGTACGTTTTTTTTTGGCCTCTGGGCTTTTGTATTACAATATGAACAAATAAATAAATAAATAAATAAATAAATACAGCTCTTCACAAAAATTTATTGCAATAGTGTAAAAAGTAAATGTTTTTACAAGCAGTTGTAAAAAAGTTATATTTTGAATATTAAGTTTCTATTATGTTTAAGAAATTTATTATTCGACATATTGTCATAAGTTTATTTTAATTTGAAAACAAATTGTGACTGTTCAAAATGTGTGATTGAAGTCCTACTGACAATAAATTACACCAACAATGGAATGCAAATAGCAATGCTGAACCACCAGAAAATAAATTTCAAATTAAAGTTTTTATTATGTTTTTACCTTCTCCTGTAAAGTTGCAATTATTTGAGTTAAGGTCTTTCTACTTGAGAACAACGATATGTATATATGTATTTAAACCGGTTTAGCGGATTTTTTGTTACCAGAAAATAAACATACAACATTTAGAATATTAGTGGGATGTAGAAATTTTGATATAAATGTGGTTTTTGAAAGTCTGTGCTGTGCATAAGATAGACAAGAGGTTTGTGACTTTAAGTGCATTCGAAAACTCAAAAATTTGTACAAATTTTTACTATTTTTTACTGGATTGCGTTCGAGTACACAAAATCCAGTAAATGAGAGGGCGAATTGAGAGAGAAAAATGACAGTTCTTTTACTGAGTAAATGCAAGTTTTTACTGGACAAATTTTTGCCAGTAAAATCCAGTAAAATGAAACCATATGTTTTTAAATATAAACAAACAATAGCAAAGGGAAACAAAATTTTTGTTTATACATATAGTCGGACGGTTACTGGTTCCCCGTATGGAACATTCAAAAAATTTAGTTATTGATCGATTAAATATGATTAATGAGTACATTTCTTAAATTTGTTTTCAGTTTTTCGATATCTTTAATATATTAGGATATATAAAGTTCTTTTCCCATTGTATATTTCTCTTAATAAATGCACTCATTGGAACTACTTGAAAGGAAGTGAACAATATTGTTGTGATGATTGGTATAAGCGGCAACAAACATTTTTGTCTTTTTCTGTACATCCTAATTATTCACGTCGAGGGTAAAAAGTTTAGAAACTTTAACGGCCTGACGCGCGATGTCGGCAAGCAAGCTATAGAAAGTTTCTTGTCGACATCGTGGGCCAGGCCCGTAAGTTCAAATAAAAACATATGTATCTATTACTTTTATTATTAAAGAAAATATACTATGGTGTATTTTTATAAAACAAATGAAAAAAACATTCTTCATCGATTTTCTCAAAACCATATAATTTTTCCATGCGGCTAGCCAGTAACTACGCAGCAAAAAAAATCTGATTTGGAAGCACTAACAACTGAGGGAAGCAATGTACTGTTTACTTGATCACAAAAGCTTCGAAAACTGCTTCTGAAAAGCACTAACATAAGGCAGGCTCTCTAACAAAATAGAGGAAAAAGTAAAAAAAAAATTGCAAGCTAGTAACTTTTGCATCTGAGTACAGGTGGAGACCGCGAGTAAGGGAGATAATGTTAGAGAATCACTTGGTGTTGCGCATGAATAAGGAGATTTTTTTTGTGCGAGAAGCAATTTATTCAGCTTCCAAAAAGCTATAATTTTTTGCCTTGCCAAAGTGCTTCACAGAAGCAATAATATATACTTATGTATTGTATAGTTTTGTATATTGTTTGCAGATAATGCGACTATTCCATACATGTATGTAAATACTCCAAAGAGGAGTAGGAATACGCCAAAACTCCAAATATGTGAAAAAAGGAGGTTTATATCCTAGGGTTGGACTAAATGGTCCAAATTTGCATTACATCGGCCTAACCCCAAAACTACTCCATATTGCATTGAATGCTTGTGTGAAAACGACATGATCCATGACTGCATTACATGGACCATAATGTAACTAGTCTGTTTCATCTCGATTGGACCACGTAGTACAATATTATATTCAGGTTTTTTTGCATATACATATGTACATACTTATGTATAATTTTTTTTAGCGCCAAATTGTCTATCAGCTGTTGTGTATATTTTACTGGATTTTACAATTTTTCCGTTCACGTACTTTTAGCTGCAAACTTTTTTATTGAGAGCAATTTCTTTAAATTACTCAGTATTTACTCAGTTACTGGATTTTACTGGAAAAGTACTCAAACGCACCTTTTTTCTTTTAAGAGAAGTAACACTCAGGTAATGAATGCCTACTACTATTACTAGGTGTTACCTTATTTAGGAAAGGGATAGTGATAGAGAAGACAGGCGGTGCAGGAAGAGACAGGGAAAAGCTTCATTCTTTTACAACTCTGCTTTTTTGGGCGTTCTTCTAATGCAGTGCCTCTCTGGTGCTAAATGAGGCGTATTTTTTTAAGCTGTGGTTAGTAGCCATTTTATCGGTTATTTTACTTCGCCGATGATTCTGCTACACAACGAAGGAGGGCGTTCTGATGTTATATTAGTATTAGTATCTGCTGAAGTCGGTTTAGTTCAGTGACCAGTGACATAGCCTTTATCACTTGAGCTTTCCTACAACAACTGACACAAAGGGACACTAATGCACATCAGGGGGTCTACTCTGTATTTTGAAACGAAAGCAAATGCATTCGAATTTTTATGTTATCAACATTGCATTTCGAAAGCATTTGATTTCGTTTCGAATTACAGAGTAGACCTCCAGAAAAATGCGTGGTGTTGTTATTTTTAATGATTGGATACAGAGATTGAACCCAGTACCTTCGTTTTTGTAGTCAATATGGTAACTAATTCAGCCAACGCCACCCTTAAACTGTTCAAAGTCTGTGGTTGAAAGTCTAATGATGATTTGGTAAAGCACCAAGAAGCTCTGGGTTGAAGAACAACTCTCGCGTCATGTGAAAGCAATAGGTCCGCCCATATTTTTGCAACCATATTATGCAAATTTACTTAGTATAATATGTATAAATAAATAAATAAAAATTTACAGCAATAATAGGTGTGTTCATTTACTTTCCTATCAGAATCTTGCAACGAGAGAGCAAAGCAGAAATTTACAAAAATTATTCTCAACAATAATAATAATAAATTATTTGAAACAAAAAACAAGTTAAGAAAATATGCATGTTGTGATTATAAATGTGACTGCGTAAGGACTTGTTATACAAAAATATGGAAACCGAAGAATGTCAAAAGCACAAAAATAATTGTACCAAAACCAAAACAAAATCGAAGTTTTTGACATTAAGTGTGTTCGTTTACTTTTGCAGTAAAATGCAGTAAATGAGTATTTACTGCGAAAATTTTAAAATTTACTCTCAAAAAGAGCTGCCAATAAAAGTACGCGAACGGAAAAATAGTAAAAATTAGTAAGATTAAAGAAACAGCTGACTCCAAGTCCACATAGTGTTGAAAAATATATAAACTTTTGACTATTCAACTCTTTTTCGTTATTGGTACTCGATACAATATTTTTATAACACGAGCAATCTAAGAATAAATTTTGTAATTTGCTTCATGTAATATTTGTAATTAATTTCTTTTTCATTTCCTTGTTTTGTTCTTAGTTAAATTAATAAAAATTACATGACAATTTGTAAATGTTACTGATTACCTTAAAAGCAAGTGCAATACTAAGTAACCAGATATTTTACAGTTTTACAACTCTGAGTAATTAGAATAATTTGCAAAGCAAAAGGATTAGTAAAATAAATTAAAAAATATGTATATTAACAGCTATCATTATTATGCTTTAGAAATAAATTATTTTTTAATGACTTTCACAATATTTATTTAACCTTTTCTCAAATGTTTACACTTTTCGATTGCTTACTTTTCATTTGTTTACATTTTGAATCATATGTTCTTATCTTACTAAACTTTACTACGACAAATTTCTGCAGTAAAAATTTGCAAAACAATCAGTCAGAAACTGTCAATTTACTCTCTCAATTTGTGTTCTCATTTACTGTATTTTGGGTAAACGAACGCAATTTAGTAAAATGCAGTAAAGTTCAGTAAAAATTTTTTAAAACTTTTGAGTACGCGAACGCAATTATTCTTTAGCTACAAAGCACATAGAGCAAAAAATTATCAGCTAAAGTAGCACTGTCACCTGTTTAGATAATAGGTTTGTTCATTTACTAAAAACTATTACGAATTTGTAACAATTGTTACTGGAAAGTATTCATTAACTCAAAAAGTATTCAAGGAGAGCATCAAAAGAGAGAAAAAAATTGAGACAAAAAATTCCTACAAATTATTACTAGTAAAATTCTTACTTGCAATAATTATCCAACCACCTGTTGTGTGTTTTGTTGTCAAATTAATTATTTAAAAAATATTTGAAAAATCGTAACGATTTCGCTAATATTTCGGTTCCTAAATCCAGCGATGCCAACTATTTATAATCCAAACGCGCTACTACCCTTCTTAAAACGCGCTAGAACGCGCTAAGTTACAGCATTGTCAAATATTTTCTACACGCTATATTAAATTTCAATAAAAGTCGATGTATGTATTAGTACTCGTATCACAATTAATTTTTCAGATTTGCAATATTGCTTCCTCGACATTATGTTTTAATAAACTAAAATCATTTAATACAGAATCAGAATCGCCTTCCAAATAATCGAAATCCTTCATTTTTACTTTTAATTTATTTGTAAAACTTTGTAACAACATATAAATTGTGGAATAGTTTTGTGATTCAAATGCTTTTTGTACTTCAGCTATAGTAGATGCTTTGTAATTTATGTTAATTTCTTGGGTCATTGTATGTAGTACATATTTTTAGTTGTAAAATTTCAAAATATTTGCCATTACAGTATTAAAATGAGTTTTTAATTCTAACCAAGGTCAAGCGAATTTTGTTTGCGACAGCTGAATCATTAACTAATTTAAAAAATTTTATCAGAGTTTTTGATATTAGAAAATTGTTAAATTTATACAAAAAAAGTTAAAAAAATATGGAACAGAAATGGTATTATTGACTTTATTCAAAACGCGCTAATTTAGCGCTTTTTTATTAAACGCGCTAAGACGGAAAAAAGGGCGCTTGGCATAGTTAAAACGCGCTAAATCTAGCGCGAAACGCGCTAAATGGGCATCGCTGCCTAAATCGGAAGATTCTGCAGACTTCTCGTTACGAATTCGGAGCCGTTGGTTTGGTTGGTTGCTTTATGTTTTATATATACATATTATATATATAAGGAAATAAATACACACATATGTACATACAATCAGACTGAATTATAAGAAAGAGTTACGGAAATCTTTCGGGTGCAAAGAGAAAAATTAAAAAAACTTAGTGCAAGGAGTATGCATATGTATAGGCATATGTACATATTTAAAGAAATTTGTTTATGAAAAATTTTAAATTATAATTTTATTATCAAATACATTTAAAAATTCATTTAAAATTTTATGAATATGGTGTATACCATGATACAATAATATAAAGGTACAACCACATTTGACGTATAAACTTAATTCTGACTTTTGCCCCAATTATTTGATTACTGTTTTTTTTGTGAACAGAGAGGAAAGCGTTGCCACACACATATAATGGCAACTTTTATTTAGGAATGCTTCTTGAAATGTGTAATTTGAGTTTAGAAATTGTAGTTAAACACGTATTTTTTTGAATGTTAATTGAACATGAGAATAACGAAATCTGTGTGTAATAAGACCTACAAAAGCAAATATTTGATTAATTATTTAATTCAATAGATAACAAAAAAAAGCCTCACGGCTTGGGATGCTACTTCGTTCTTAAAAACATCGATATAACGGCGATATATATCGGCGTTTCTTAGAAGCGATACATCGATGTTTTATTAGCGGAATTCACGGTTGTTTCATACACATAATACACATTCGCATATACTTCGTGTGCAAATTTATTGCTGGTTTACATCAAACACAACACACATACTGTGACATTTGCATTTAAGGTAAACACCTTTCAAAGCTCTTAAATTTGTTCTTGTTTCTTTGCAAAGTAACAGCAAGCATTGTTTTCGCCGAGATCTGGTTGGCTGTTCTGCTCTCGTCGGTGTGAAAATACAAAAAGCTCTTTATAAAAGTTTGCACATTGTGCATATGGCTTGGACGTAGCTGAACAAGAGTTAATGCTTTGTTGATATATACAACAAACACTGTTCTTCTTTTTTGTTTGCTAAGGACATGGCCTATGATTGGACTAGGAACATGTAATTATCACATTTGTCCTTAATTAAAATGGACCACGTGGTCTAATAATATCCGTAAGGATGCTACAACCCGTTAACAATTTCATCCGAATAATGTAAGGCAGCTACGTCTAAGCCCACATACTCTAATATATGTATTTCAGTTAAACAGCTTTGTTATTGTTTCTTTGCAAAGACCAAAGATGTCGCCGAGATCTGGGGGCAAATCGTGGCACCCGGTATCGAATTACGAAATATTTCCATATAAATTCTATTGAAACATTTCGTAATTACTTAATTTTTGTGCTCTCGTCAGTGTGAAAACACAAAGGTCTTTTGTAAAACTTTGCACATAGTGCGTATAGCTTGGACACAGTTGATGTAAGGCAATACACCAGAGAGTATAAAGACAAAGTTCCGCCTTGATTCATTTGGAAATTTCCTTCCTGTTGTATCTTGCTTGCTGCCGTTGTTGGTGCTACTGTAACTTTTTTGCTGTTTATTTTTTTTTATAAATTTATGAAATAATTAAAATATTTTCCATTATTTTTAATTTAATAAACAAGAACGTCAAAAAAAAAAAAAAAAAAAAAAAAAAAAAAAACTCGGATTTCATAAATTAATAAGGTAGCATTAATTTTGAGAGTAAAAAATAATCGGGACAAACGTCAGATATGGCGACGAAAAGAGAGAACGGTTTTACCTTTATATTATTGTATCATGGTGTATACCAAGGCACATTTATTGCCTTGGTGTATACTATTTGTACATTTGGGGTATTCAAACGGTAGTGTTAAAGTCATAACGTTATAATGTTCTAAACTTTTAAACTGCTGTGAGCAACCCCTCATATTTTAGTGTGTTAGTTGAAACATAAACAATATGATACAAATGAGAAAAAAAATTACAAAAATTAAATAATATTTGGTACGAATATGCAAATTCCGAAAATTATTTGCGAATTTTTGCAATATGTAAAACAAAATTTTTTCGAGCATTTTACCTTTTAAAATTTCGTAATTTTTTTTTTTTTTTGAATTTCTTGTATCTTTAGGTATTTATGTGTTATTTTAGAGCTTGACTTTTTACCATTTTACCGATTTTAATACATCTATCTATTTGTGCGAATTTTCATAATTTTGTAAATTTTCTGCGATTTTTGGAATTTCTTAGATCTTAGGTATTTGTAAGTAATTTTAGAGCTTGTTTGCAATTTTGCAATTTGTTGCAAATTTTTGCAATAAAAGTGATTGTTCCCAATTCTTTGTTTTTTTTTAACAGTTTTAAACTTTTTTTAATAAGTATAAGACTTTAATATATTTTTGATGTTACCAAGATTTTGCGAATTTTCGTAATTGCGGATTTTTAAAAGTTTTTTGCATTCCTTACAATTTAAGCATTTTTTTAAAATAAATTTTAGGTTTTTTTCAATTAAATAATTATTTGCGAATTTTCGCAAATTTTTTGCACGTGAGATCATTTTTGATTCATAAAATCTACTGAGTTTGCTCGTTTACAGTTTTTGAGGCTTTGGAAATTTTTTGAAGATATTCGCATTTTTGCAAGTTTTAGCGATTTATATGCTGTAAGTCTATACTCGACTTATTACTTTTTTTGCGGTTTATAAAATCAGCTTTGGGAGATTGTTTCCATTATTTTAATCCCTTGCGAATTTTTATACTTATTCAATATATAATGATTTGAGTAGAAATTTGCTAATGAAAAATGCCACGTATTTAATCGTAAATGGACATTTTGTCGAAAAAGAAAAGTAAAAAGCAAAATAATTAGTTATGACAGTAACAAATACATAGGCCCAATTCATACGATGATTTAAAAATCTTGTTTTATTTTTGATTCTATTTTAAAAGTTCTCGTTTAAGGTTTATATTTAATCGCATTATCAGATTCATATTTTGTCTTAAAATTTCTGATCATGTCTCTAATCATGTTAAAAAGTTTTTAAATTGCAATTTTACAGACTATATTAAGATTAAAACACTGCTTAGTTTTTATATCATTTTTAAATCTAATTCCCGATTAAACCAATTATTCAAATTTTCTAGATCAACAAGAAACCCTCAATTAGTTATACCAAGGATTGCTAACGCTACATTTGAAAAATCCTATCTGATAAGAGTTTGTAGACTTTATAATTCTCTTCCTATTGAACTCAGAAGTTTTGACCATAATGTAACAAGTTTTAAGCAGATGTTGTTTAACATATATAATAACGTGCAATCATAGTAAGTGAAGCCTTCAAGGGACTATATTATATTTACTTTTGATGTAAATATGTTGTATATCTTTCTACTGTTCATATTTTATGTATTCTTTATTGTAAATATAACTTTAAGTAATTACTATAATCTTTGTTATCGAGCATTACTTGTGTTTTAAATAATAATCATATATGGCCCATTGGGCTCGATTAATTTATTGAATAAATAAATGAAATGAAATGAAAAGTTGCTTCCAAAAACATTTTACATTCATACAATGATTTTTTCCATGTTTCTAGTTTTTACTTTTTTTCTTCCAAAAATTGTATCAGTATTGCCAGCAGCTTTAAAAACCCCCGTTTTTTCCTTTCCCTACATGTTAAAAAATTTCCCCCATACGAAAATCTACAAATTTTAGTAATTTAATGTAAAGAAAGATAAATTAAAAACATTTAAGGCCTTAATGATCAAACAGAATTACGGCATAAACACATTTTCCATACAAATTGACACAAAATAGTAGCGCCAGAAAGCAGTCGAGAGATCTATTTTATTTTGACAGCTTTTTTTCTTATCCTCTCACATATAAATAAATATTCTCTCAACAATATTACCAAAGACAGGCACTGCGACACCAAACTAATTGGATAAAAGTCTATGTAATTTCGAGCAAAAACAAATTTTGAAACGGTTTATGAGCAAAAATATATTTTTGCTATAGTTATTTTTACATTTATGCACAAAAAATGCAATATGAAAATAAAAAATACCTACATTTTGTTCAAAATAAAATATTTTTCCGATATTCCCTATACTCATATATTAGTGACAAAAATGTCTACAGGTAACACTGTTTTGTATTAAAAAAAGCTGTTGTCGCATTCAATGAAAAAATAAAATAAAGCAACACAAAAAAAATTTAAATATGTGTAAAGAAAATTTGAAAAAAAAACTCGTAGAACGGAAAATGTGATTTTTTTCTTCTCCTTTTGCTTTTCTATACCGTTCGCCAACAAACTCCAAAAATCGTGTTTCAAAAAATCATTGAAAAATCAACGTGTGAATTACGTGATACAGTGAAGAATTGTATTAATATAGTACCTCCTTTTATATGAAAGAAAATAAAAATAATTTTAAACTGGTTTAAAATGTTAGGACTTTGACTTTATGACACTTAGGACACCCTTGTGAATACCCCAATTGTATTCGGGAAAATTAAAAAAGCTTGATTACAATGGAGTGATTCGCAAGAGACATGTGTGAGAATAAATACATATTTATATGTACTACATGTATAAGTATATTTTTTATATTTTGTTACTAACCAGAAGTTAGACTAACGGGCAATAAATCTATGCATAAACATGTTGCCAAGGATGATGGAGGTGGTGATGCTTCTTCAGGCGCCGACGACGTCAATGCTTTACGAATGTTATTAAATCAAGGCAATCGAAAGTATATACATATATGTATGTATGAATACCGAAAAAAAAGATTCTTTCAAAATTACAAAAACAGAAATCATGTAATATGTGCACGTTTTGGATTTAAAACTGATTTGTTATAAAAAGAACAATGTTACATATAAATATTAATAGAAACATTAACAGCCTTATTTATAAAACTTAAAAAGTCTTTATAAAGGTTTTTTAACACAAATTTTCATACAAAATTTTTCTTAAAAAGCCTTTCTAAGGCCTTTTTAAGTTTTATAAATAAGGCTGTAATATTTTAACAACTATTTTTAAAATATGCAGTAATTTTAAAGCGAAAACCCGAATTTTTTTAATGAATCCTTTTTAGCTTTTGTTTGTTGTTGATGGATATGTTTTATTCCTCGGTTAATTTTTAAATATAACAATTCGTCGATTACCGCTGATCTTATTTGCTCCCATCAGATACAACAATAATTTAGAATACTGATTATAAGGATAATAATTACCATGTAATGATTTTGTTTACAATTGCCTTAAAACTATTTGATCTTTTCACCCGATTGTTTTCCATTCCAATATTATTTCATGATGAGATACTGTATACCAATTTTAATGATAGGGGATGTGATACTGCAGCAAAAACTGAACGAGGATTTAAGACTAGAGAATTTGAGGCTAACAAAGTTGGATGTAAGCTCGAGAATTTGATATTTTTTAGCAAAATATATATTTTAGAAAGTATTTAAGTATATTTAGGAAGATTTAGAAAGATTATCCTACCAAACGAAATATTTTTATACATTTCAGTATTTCGAAGAATATGACCCTTGTCATAAAACACCCCCTTTCAGGTATAGCTTGCATGTAATTGTCTCAAAATAATTAATCTTACCCACGAATTAGTAGATATTGGGGATGATTACGATTCTTAATCAAAGTTTGGGTGACAAATGCATGCAGTAAAGTCTTTGACACGTTTTCGACTTTAGTCACAACTGTGATATTTGGAAAAAATCGTGTTTTTTTTTTCTTCAAAATGTGTCAAATAGTTTAAGTGAAGTCCTCTGATGAGATAAATATCCTTAAAATGACTAATTATAATCAAAACGATTCATACTGTCTTGATTTTTTCTTTACTCAACAAAAAAAAAAAAACGAATTTTAAAAACGCTAAATTTTTTGAAGTACTTCAAATAATCTGTCAGTTTTTATCAATTATTTTTTTATAATTCTTTCGATTATTTTTTATGAATTCATATTCGTACTCAATTGCTAAATAAAATAATGAAAGAAATTTTCCAGTTTAATTGGTTGCCATTGTTTGGTAGACTTTTTATTGATTGTGAATCGGAAAACCGAATATTAGGACCTGTTTGTCTAAATGCGAACGAAAGTTTATATAGAACATTTATATTAAAACCAAAATACTAGGATTAAAGCTAATATAAAAACAATTTCAAAAATATATTTTTTATTTTTTTACCACGCCTACAAAAGCCGCCTTTTAGTATTTTGTTCGCTGTGTCGCCATTTTTAGTCCGATCATAATATTTTATATAACGGTTCTCATGGCTCCGTAAGGGCTACATTTCTGTCTTTAATAGTTTTTTAATACCACGTCATATTTTAGTCATGACTTTAAAAAAAAGTATGAACCGTGCGTACTCACCCTAATGCTAAATATTTTTGAACGAAAATTACTGGAATATGATGGTAGTAAACACAACTATTAAAAAACAGAAATGTAGCCCTTACGGAGCCATGAACACCGATATACAAAATGTTATGATTGGACTAAAAATTGCAACACAGTGAATTAAATACTAAAAAGGCGGTATTTGAAGGCGTGGAACAGTGGCGTGCAATAAAAAAAGTGGTAAAAAATCCGCAACTATTGAAGTAGTGAACCGATTGCAATGAAACTAACTGTTTTGGAAAGAAGAAGTGTTTTGAGAAAGTATATTTGAAAGCACCCTGTTGTAAGACAGGGTAGCTCCAGAGAGCCTCAAAGTGGAAAACTGCGGGTATCGAAATTCTTTCGGAGCTTGTAACTTTTGTAAATATCGACCGATCTTAATAATTTTCCAGCGGGACATTCAACGTTAGCACCATCAAGTACGTTGTTGTTAAAAAAAAGCGGAAATTTTACCATCTCCGATAATAGTGGATAATCGAAGCGAGGTCATTGGTTTGTCAGACTAACACTAATATACAAATGGTGATGTGATGGATCATATGGATTTTCAGAATGTAGACAGCCGAGTGCAAAGGCCCGCTTTTTTCCTTAAGCACCTTCATTATATCGCATTTATTTCTAAAATAGTCCCAGATTAAGAATGAGTGCTAGTGCGCCTTCCAACGTAAAATGTTTACTATACTTTGGCGTTGGAATGCTTTCCAGCATCCGTGTTATTATTTTTGGAGATGCAATTTGTAGCCTATTTACAATTTTAGCACCTTCTTTTGGTTGGGTCTTCGCTAAAATCAATTTGAATGAATCTTTGATTTCATTTTCCGAATACGTATTTATAAAGGCTTCTTGTTTAATCCTTTTGCTTCTGCATCGAACGTCGATCAAATTTCTTTCTATATACATATAACAAATCCTTGTTTCTTTATGACATTTAGAAATTCATTTATTGCATTCAATAATCTTTTTTTCATATAATTCAAACAATTTTAAATTTCAATCGGTGTTTGCCGATAAATCATATGTAGTAGTTATTATGTAAAACATTTGGTCAACCTTGTCCGACCGAGTAGTGCCATCAGTGAAGTTTTCCCATATCAATTTGCAGAGCGTTTTATTTTTAATTGTTATCTCCATTATAGCTATGACTGAAATAATAACATTGAAACCATCGCAACTTAAATGTATAGGTATGTATTTTAAGCACCCCATACACGATTCAATTCAATTTTCAATTGAGTCGGTTGTTGTCCAAATCAAGCAGTTGTCGAGTTGGTTGAAGAAAAATCAAAAGATTTTGATTTTTCATTTTGAGTAAATCGTTCAATTCAATTGTGCTGTTTGTGTTCGAGTTTCGTGATTAGGTGTCTAAATTTATGTTTGTAGCTTTATTTTGTATAGAAAAATTTATGTATTTTTGAAATTGTATTTAATTTCATTGAATTTTAAATAAAAAATATAAAAATTATTGAATGAATGCAATAGAAGTTTTAAGTTTTTAAATTTGTAATTGTAAAAAAAATATATAAATTTGACAGTTGAATGAAAACCTTTCAATCAATTCAATTGAAAAACTCAATCCACAATTGAATTAAAACGTGTATGGGGTGCTTTACAAGCAACGGATACAAAAGCGATACAAATATTAGGTAAAAACATACCCATAATAGGTGGGCAGAAGAAACACGTAAATTTTCCCGAGACGTTATATTTGTGTATACATTTTAAGACTGATATAATGGCAAAGGTACACATATTATATAGCGTTGAATAGACAATTATGACTTCTATTGTAACAACATAGAAAAAATTAGGAAACATTTGAAGTAAAGAAAATGAAATCAATATATAATTTTAAAAAAACTTTTTTTTATTGAAAACAATTGTGTTAGAAAAATTTCAGAATTTTTATTTCTGCCTACATTTAAGTGTAGGATGTCAAGAGTTTATTACAAGTTACTTAAAACAAGTTTATTTATAATAAAAAAACAAAAAAATTACAAAAAAAAGCGTGAAATTTTTTGCCACATTCAAAAATTAGATTTTTTTGAAAAAAAAAATATGATTTTCGACCAATGCTGGATGTAGGGTGCACCATCAAAAATCTCTAAAATTTAATTCAATGTCTTTCTTAATGCCTTCTCTCTCAGAAACAATCAAAGTTTTTATAAAACACTCAATAATTTTTTTAAAATATTCCAAAAAATTAAGAATACTTTTATCACAAAATATACAAAATTTTCTCATAATTTTCAAAAATTCAAATTGCAAAATTATTCTTTGCTACAATTTTTGAGATATCCAAAAAAATTTTTTCATATGAATTGTAATGGAGTTTTGTTTCAAAACCAACAAAACCAACCAATTTTTGCCAAGTAATAAAGAAGTTATGTACTTACGATTAAAAAAAGTCAGGCCCAAAAATTTTTAAAAAATAATTTTCAAGTCAAATAACTTGGAAACTGTAAGAGATAAAATGATGCTCCAAGCATGTTTTTTTTGTTTCTTAAAGTTGATTGTCCCGCTGAAAAAAATATTAAGATCGGTCATATTTACATAAGTTACAATCTCCGAAAGAATTTAGATACCCGCAGTTTCCCTCTCTGGAGATACTCTGTCTTACAACAGGGTGCCTCCATACATACTTTCTCAAAACTTCAACACTTCTTCTTTCCAAAACAGTTAGTTTCATCGCAATCGGTTCACTACTTCAAAAGTTGCGGATTTTTTACCACTTTTTTTTATTTCACGCCACTGTGCGTGGTAAAAAAAATTAAAAAAATCCTGTCTGTTCTGTAAATCGACTCGATTTAAAAACGGTCGATTTTCTCATTTTTTTTTGTATTTTTCTATTTTTTATGGTATGTACAGACTTAGCAACGTGTTTATGCAACCTGGCAGGTTGCATTGTCGTTTGCATAGTGTGTAGTCTTGTTTATGTTTGCATTCGAAGTTGCGTTCGAAGTTTCAGAAATATCAAAATATTTTGATGTTTATGGGTTGCATTGGCGGTTGCATTGTAGGTTGCATAGTCTGTATCAAAATATGCAACATGAAATATTAACGTGTTGCGTAAACACGTTGCAAAGTGTGTACCCACTATTAGAGCTTGAAATATCATATCTGAATTCAATTTTGTGTGTATGATTTAAAACATATCAATGGGGCCACTATTTATTTTTGGAAAACGAGAAATTTACTCGGAATCGGTTTACAGTACATGGCCGTATACCTAATTTTGGAATTGTTTTTACATTATCTTTAATCCTAGGGGGTGATTGACACATATTTTTTTGTATGGAAGGCTAACCACTCTACTATACATGTACATACATATGTATGTAATTGTGATTGAATTACAGCCCTCTAGTCAGCCTAGAACTATATGTCTCTATGTCAATACTCTTTCTCCAGCGACAATTGCACTAGTTAAAATGTCGACAGCTTTCCTCTTATGCGCGAGTAGGGATACGTTAGAGACAACAGTTCTAGTATATTTCTGCTGATATTGTCAATGAACGCGTCAATAGATTGTTTTTCTTTTGTTATTATGCTGTGGAATAATATTAAAAAAATATATGTAGACGAGGGTTGCTCAAATCAACTAGTGAATCTTTGGTTCAAATATTTCCATATGGGCGTAAAAGAACTACCTTCCCAATAGTGCTAAAGTCTACTGGTAGATTTTCAATGACAACCCTATGTTATATGTCAATAGGCGATTACATTGACTGGGGTGCACCTAGTCAGTAGCACTATTGACAATGTCACTAGAAAATCACTATAATATTACTATTGACAACGAGCGAGTAAATATCGGTTTTGTAGACTAGAGCCCATAAAATTTACTAGTGACTCTTAGGTGTCAATGTCTCCACGTTGTCCAAAAGTCAGTAGTGTTACAGTCTAGTAGTGGATTTTCAATGACAAGCTAATGTTAAATGTCAATAGATGATACCATTGGCTGGGGTACACCTGGTCAGTAGTGCTACTGACAACGTCACTAGTAAATCACCACAATTTCACTATTCGCACTTTCTGCAAGGGAGATTGCACTTACATAAACATACATACATATATAATTTAAAAAAATATAAAAATATACATACATACTTACTTAAGTACATACATACATATTTATGTATGCACATTGTATATGCGCATATCCATATGTACATACATACATACTTAAATAAGATATGTATATATTTTGCCTATGGAACACAACACCTAGTTGCATATTATAAGGGCTTTCTTTATTTATGTTTTTTATTAATATTTTGTTTTTCTTATCATTTTGTCCACTTTTTAAACTGTTTGTGGTGACAAACTAAACAAAATGCCTTAGTTGGTTCATTTTCTTGTGCTTTTTTACTTATAGTTGTTTTGTGCATACATTATTAATTCCAATGAATTAACTCTAATTTCTTTAATTGAACTTAATTGCATATTTTTTTATTCACATCATACTTTGCTTTACTTTTCCCTTCAAAATATTTATTTTGTTTAGTTTGTTTCATTTCTTTCGTTTTCCACTCTGTATCTTATTCATTTATTATAAATCTAATCGATTTATTACTAAACATATGTATGTATATTTTATGCATTTCTTCCTTTTCTTTTATACTTTTTTATACGCACCTTCTTCTTTGATTACTCTATTTTTTGCAACTTTCCTAAAGTACAACTAACTATACTATCGTATTATTTTGGAGAATTTTATATTATTCATTTGAGATATTCGCCGATTTTTATTGATTTTTCGTAAATTCGTTTGATTGTATCTAAATTTAAAATATTTTATTTATGTATGTTTCACCGAAATTTTTTTCGTTTTACACAAAAAAAAAAAGAAAATTGTTAGACATAATTTGTACACTGAGAACAAAATGTCAAAAAACCTGAAAAAGTCTGCCAGGGTTGTAAGCACTTGTAAGCAAATGTTAACACTACGACCACACGCGCAATTTGATGTGTCTTAACACAAGCAATAACGCCGGCAGAATGATGACGTCAAATTGCTTGTGTTCAACAATGTTTCTAGAAGTGGTGAACACGTATATTCAAATATATTTGCTTTTCATTCACATAATTACTTCAATTATCAATAATTTTATCCTTTTCTAATTTTAAATTGAATTTTTATTGGTTTTGTTTAGTTAAAACTTTTGTTTTCTACATTTACGATGAAAAAAATTTGTATTTGACAGCATGTGTTCAGAGATTGTTGCTCAGCAATGTATTTTAACATTTGTTGCTGAATATATATTTGAACACATATTCATACGGTCCAAACGCTAATATCTTGTGTCGGCAATCGAATTTGACAGTTGCCATTATTGCTCGTGTGGTCGGCATATAAGATACATGATACAATAACACAGGTAACCTTGAAGAGCCAGCTAATAGAGTTTTTATTTGCTTGTTTTGTGATGTGATCTGCCAAATGTTTATGTTTTACCAATACTGTACTAACCCAAGGCGAATTCAGTACCAGGTGACCTTATCAGCCCGGCTGATTATCAGCTGTTGATGCAAAATTGAGCAATTTGAACCAAAATGTCAAAATTTGCTAAGAAATATTTTGACAGATTGGTTTTGTAGCATAGCAAACTACATGTTGTTTTTTGTGCTGTAAAATTGTTGTACTGATAAGGTCACCTGATACTGAATTCACTTTGTACTAACTTGGGGGCCACACGTTCAATTTTTGACTTTCAATTCCATTCAATTTTCAATACACTCGCACTTTTTTCACTAACACAATCAAACTTTTTGAATTGAAAACTAGATTGATATCAAATTCACCTATCCATTTATATGGCAATTTAGTTGTCAATTTGAACGGCTGTTCACAGCACACATTGATTGAAGCTACAAATTTGAGTTGTTTCTTCGTCGGTGGTATTTAAAAAATGAAATTGATTATCAATTTGTTTCACAGCTATCAATTTCAAAGAATTTTGACACACAATATGTGTGATGGAATTGAAAGTGATTTATTGAACGTGTGGCTGCAGTGTAACCCTCATACCTAACTTGGGGGCCACACGTTCAATTTTTGACTTTCAATTCCATTCAATTTGCAATACACTCACACTTTTTTCACTAACACAATCAAACTTTTTAAATTGAAAACTAGATTGATTTCAAATTCACCTATCCATTTAAATGGCAATTTAGTTTTCAATTTGAACGGCTGGTCACAGCACACATTGATTGAAGCTATATATTTGAGTTGTTTCTTCGCAGGTGGAATTTAAAAAATGAAATTGATTATCAAGTTGTGTCACAGCTATCAATTTCAAGCAATTTTGACACAATATGTGTAATGAAATTGAAAGCCATGAAACTGAACGTGTGGCTGAAGAGTAAATAAGAGCGGAAAGCGTCGCGTTAGCAGCAGGGTACGTATTTTCAGTACAACCAACTAATACTTTTACATATAAATGTATTGTATTAAATGAGATTGGTTATAGTATTAGTGAAAATTTGTTAGTATGTGTGACACCAACCATGCTTAATGGGAAATCAAAAAATTTTGATTTTTGGCATGCTTGCTGTCAATTGTTACATATGTGTATGTGTTAACCCGTCAAGCACGAACAAATTTTCATTAAGGGGCTTAGACACGGTCAAAATGCTTGTTGAGATTGGTTATAGTATGAGTGAAAATTTATTAGTATGTGTGACACCAACGATGCTTAATGGAAAATCAAAAAATTTTGATTTTTGGCATGCTTGCTGTCAATTGTTATATATGTGTATGTGTTAACCCGTCAAGCACGAACAAATTTTCATTATAATTATATTTTCATTGTGAACGGTTGCCCAAAACATCGGAATTAAAAGAAGAAAAACATAAATTTCACTGGTGAAGAAAAAAGAAGAGTTATTTTGCTTTTCTCTTTTTTTTGTAAACAGTGCTGCCATTATTGCTATTGAATTTCTTTATTTAAACATTTCTATATAATTTTTTTCAACCAAACTAACAGCACAAAATCAAAATAAAAATGAATGCTTGGTGGGGCATCAAGCATGGTAACATCAAGCCGACAAGCACACGTACACGAACTTGACAGCAAGCATTTTGATCGTGTCCAAAGCCCTTTAGACGAGATAGGAAAATATGATGGCTCTCCACTTCAATACCTTCTTCACACTATTCCATAAGCTCAAAAGTTGCGCAACTTATATTGCACGGTATTTCTGGTTGCAGCAATTACTATCAATAGACTTTTTTATGAATTTCGTTGCATGAACCTTGTTTTTTGTATGAGCAATTGGGGACAAAATAGTGATGTAAAATCATCAAGTATGGACACTATGTAACGTCTATACCTGATATCAACTCTGAAGTCCATGTCAGATAAAACTTTTGCTTCACATTGCATATAAAATGAAATGTACATGCTTATATGAAACATGTCACATAAAGTACTTTTAACGCACAGCGAAGCAGAAAGTTAGGCAATTCTCAACTTTTTTCGTGCTTTGACAATCAGTTGGTATACTTTTCCAAATTTGTTTGACAAAACTCGCATATAAATATGAAATTGTTATTAAAATTGGCATCAGAGCAATATAATTGTGCTGATTTTTTTGCATAAAACAAAACAGTGAAACAAACTTTGAGTGTTGTCAAAGTTTTTATTGTGTCATGCACATCTTGCTTCACGCTTTTTTCCCAAAGTTAGAAATGTCACGCAAAGCGTTGAAGTTGTATCTGACACCGCCTTGATGTGATATGAGAGAGAACGTCGGCAGACTGAGAAGAAATATATATTAATATTACTATCCAAGGGGCATTTATCAGGTGGTAGCACTACACCAGGTGACTAATGTCATTATACCAATCTAAATGTCAAATTTGGTTTGTGTGTGTATAAGCCTAAAAGCAATCTTTTATTTGGGTATCCATAAACACCTTTCGAATATTCAGTTTTGTATGGCGTTTGACATTTCCTATAAGAAACATGCAATCTGACGATGCTACCCTGTTTTGAAAAGTAAGAAGGTAATTTATACCAACAAAGTACATGTTGTTGTAATATTTGTTGTAGAAATGCGGGTACCTGATTGATGTGCCTTGAGCTAGGCCAACCGCAAAACCGCTCTCTTTGCCTCTCTCACCAACAAACTGGCATGTTATGCCAGCACAATTATGCTCTTGTAAATCAGAGCCAAGGCGCACATTTATTAGGTGGCAGCACTACATCAGGTGACTAATGTCATTATACCAATCTAAATGTCAAATTTGGATTGTGTGGGTATAAACCAAGGCACATTTACTACAGGTACATGCATTAGGCAAAACTCTGTGGCAACTCTGTGCTTCTCACATAGCTTTACAAAGTAATTGTCAAAAATTTGTATGCATCAAACAAGCCATAAAAGTAATTGTCAAACGAATTCTTCGTTATAAACTTGTAAACAAAAAATCAGCGGATGAGCAATATGCCTGATACGTGTACCTGTTTGATATGCCTTGGTATAAACCTAAAAGCATGCTTTTAAAGCTGTCTTTACATGGTAATACAAAGTATTACGACATGTCAAAAAATGCTGTAGGTTATACAAAATCTTATCATGTAAAAGCAAAATGTATCGAGTAGGAGAGAATACGGATAGAAAATCTGACAAGCGGTCGGTAAATGTTCATTTTCTAAACCATTTTAGAAACTTATGTACTCTCATCACACCAGAGGTGTATTTCAAAGTAAACGTTGCCAGCACTGATGGTATTTATTGAAGGGTTTAACACTTTTACGCTTCGAGCCATCGCCTTTTACACACATTCTTACGTCTCTTAAATGTAGTTAGACTGTGAAAAATGCATTGTTTATTTTAATTTGTGAAAAATTTTGCATCATTTAATAATATTATATAATTTTTTGCTACTAGAATATTATTTTATAAAAATATTTTCTTTTAAAAAAATTGATGGTAGTCGGCGGCTTGTAACCAAATTTTTTGTTTCGCCGCCGCAGCAATTTTTTCATCAGCTTCTTTCTATGCTAAAGCGAATTTGTCAAAAATTTATATTGTCAAAAAAGATATCATTTGGCACAGCAGAAAAATGAAATTTTTCCCCCACAGGCAAATATTTTTTTACCATAGTCCTTTTTTACCGTTTGGCACACGCTCTAAAGGGCTTTGGACACGATCAAAATGCTTGCTGTCAAGTTCGTGTACGTGTGCTTGTCTGCTTGATGTTACCATGCATGATGACTCACCAAGCATTCATTTTTATTTTGATTTTGTGCTGTTCGTTTGGTTGAAAAAAATATATAAAAATTTTTAAATAAAGAAATTCAATAGCAATAATGACAGCACTGTTTACAAAAAAAAAAAGAGAAAAGCAAAATAACTCTTCTTTTTTCTTCACCAGTGAAATTTATGTTTTTCTTCTTTTAATTCCGATGTTTTGGGCAACCGTTCACAATGAAAATATAATTATAATGAAAATTTGTTCGTGCTTCGGCGGCGGCGGCGCAGTAGTTTTGTGACCGGCGGCGGCGCGCCGAGAGAATTTTCGGCGGCGCAAATAACTATATGAAAATTTAAAGAGAAAATAAAAATTGAAACTGAAAATTGATCTTCAAAATTTTTTTTCGGAAATTTGTCTTTTTGGAGCAGATAAAATTTCGGCTGGTTTTGAGCCGATGCGAGCCGATATAATCGGCGGCGGCTTGATATACAGAAAAACAACCAGCGTGACCGTTCGACCGACTAAAGTGGCAAATTGCCACTTTTTCAACTGCCTTTCCCCTTTTTCGACTGCTTTGCCACTTTTTGTCTCCCTTTTTTTTGGGTGAGTTATATTAAAATACATTAAAATTAAAAAGTTTAGTGTAGTTTTCTCATTTTTTTTAATTTTGCCCCTTTTGTTTGATAAATCCCCTATTTGGTGCCACTTTTCGAAAAATGTCATCGGTCACCCTGAAAACAACCGGAGGCGGCGCGCCGTCGGCTTCGAGCCGGTCGACTTGTTTCTCTGATATTTGGTTCAATATTGCCTGAAGTGTAAACCACAGAGTAGTCTATGCAGTAAACAAACAGATAAGTAATGGGTCCAGGAGGAGGTCTATAAACGCGGCACAAATTGGTTATATATACAAGTTTGCTATTGTGAATTAAAATGGCAGTACCACATTTTCCACAGAAAATGTTAAGGAATTATATTCCTAAATTATGTAAGGTATTGTTTAAAACTCCGCTCGAAAATTAAGACAAGTAGGTACGTACATATGTATGTATATATATGTTAGCGTTTTGCAGCTTCAAAAGTCACCCCTCACCAAGAAGCACTCATGGCTAAAGGTTTGCCAAAAAGAATGCCGCTGCCGGGTGTTTCAAACGTAATCGTAGTAGCCTCGGGAAAGGGAGGAGTTGGAAAATCTACTATAGCAGTGAATTTGGCAGTCACTTTATCTAATATGGGCAAACGTGTCGGATTATTAGATGCAGACATTTTCGGACCATCGATTCCTTTAATGATGAATGTGCATGAGGAGCCCGTAGTAGATGACAGGAATCGTATGATTCCGCCAGTAAATTATGGTGTCAAATGTTTATCAATGGGCCTAATAACTCAACAAAGTGCTGCTATCATATGGAGGGGTCCATTGGTAATGTCTGCTGTAGAGAGATTATTGAAAGGAGCCGTCTGGTCGCCATTAGACGTACTTATCGTCGACACGCCGCCAGGAACTGGTGACGTACATTTATCACTAACACAAAATATCTCAATTGATGGTGTTATTCTAGTGAGTTCTCCTCAAACTGCTGCTCTAGATGTAACGCTCAGAGGAGCACAAATGTATAGAACTTTAAAAGTTCCTATATTGGGTTTGGTCGAAAATATGGGCTATATTATATGTGGAAATTGTCAAAGTAAAATGGAAATATTTAAAAACACTACAAAAATGTATTTGCAGCAGTTAGATACTAAAATTTTGGTCTCAATTCCAGTAGATGGTAGTATAACTGATTGTTGCGATACAGGCATACCAATGGTTCTAAAATACAAAAACTCTGAATATGCTAAAAATTTCAAGAGCTTAGCTCAACAAATTTTAAACAAGCTAGAAGGAAAAATCAATCAAGTAAAATACGATTAATAAATTTATTTATTTTTCTTAAGCTTCTTCATCTTTTTCATTTCTTTTCGGTGTGTATATTTCTGTTTCGTTATCATTATTTCCTTATTTTTACGTTTTATATATTTTTGAGCCTCCGTATCTGCAAGCAGTTCATCCACAAGGGTTCGTTTCTTATTGCGTCGAATATGACGTTCATGATAATAATCGAGAGGAGAATGTTGAACAGTGCCAATCTAAAATTTTTTTATAATTTAGCAAGTTTTCTTATTATAATAAAATAGTTTTAGTTTTATAAACGGTTTATATGTATAACAAATTTTGTATGCAAACTCTTACACAAACCTGTTCTAAATCAAAAATATTTATTATAAATATGGCTTTAAATATTTTTTATATACATGATTGTAAATGTGTATTTACGTACATATCGCGACATAGTAATATATCAAATACTAATTAATTTATGATTCAAAATTTAGTAAAAGTAAATGCATTTAATATTTATTAAGCACATCTTAATGCAATTCGTTTACGTATACACAACAAAAGTATCGATTGTGTTCTAACAAATTATTTTTTCTATAAGCGACATAACTCCAAAATTAATAAAAAATTTGGTATCCGATAGAAAATTAAATAACAAAAATTAAAAATTTTAAAAACCCCCGACTTTTTTCAGAAAAGATGTTATATCTTCTAAACGGCTGGACCGATTTTTTTCAAACATAGCTAAGAAAGAACCCTCTCGATCAAGTCATCTTTCAAACAGAAAAAACTAAATGAAAATCGGTCCAGCCGTTTGGCCTGTACGTGGACACAGACACACACTACAAATTTCTAACACCCCTTTTTTTAGTCGGGGGTTAAAAATAAAAAGGAGAACTTAAATAAAAAAATTGGCGATGAGCCTTAGTTTCCGAGTTATGGGCCTTTGAAGTTCTAGAATGAAATTATGATCATACGTAGTATTTTCACCAACGAACGTCGTCAATATTGGTATTGCCGAAGGCCTGCAGTTAGAGCTGCAAAACTATCGATAGTGGCTCCATTCGGTAGTTTCGATAGTATTTTTTGATGCCATCGATACTATCGATAGTTTTTGATTCTTAGAAACACCCCTTTTACACACGGAAAGTTTACTTTGCAAAGTCTTAATTCAGGTGTGTGAAAGACAGAGTGATAAATACTATCTCTTTCTGTCTTTCTCCCTGCTGAATTAAGGCTTTGCAAAGTAAAGTTTCCGTGTCTATAAGGGCTAAAACTTATCAATTGTGTATTTTTCTAATATAAAATCTTGAATTTTTTAAATCATTCCATAAAGTAAAAAGAAAGTTGATTTTTTTAAAACTTTTAGTTCCAATGTTTTTAATACACATATTCAACAAACATATATACACAGTTCTATAAAAAAAAAAAATAAACGAAAAAGCAAACAGATAGATAGATGGATCAATAAAAAATAAATTAAAAAGGAATAAAAAAAAAATTCTTTCATCATTACTTAAACTATTGCAGTTAGCTAAAAAGTATTCGTTTAACAGAAGTAGAAGCAAACTATTTAGCGTCACCTTTTATTTAAAAGTAAAGAGCGTAGACAGTCCATTAGTCGTCAAATTTAGCCGCCGTCAAGTTTCTTCAAGTATCAAAGCCGTTGGTATATAATAATTTTATTTTTATGCAATTTGTATCTAGTAGATAAAAACTGACATCTTATGTTGAAACAAATCAAAACTAATTAATTTGTTTTCACATTTATATATGTAATGATAACCATTACCAATCCAGGCGGCGAAATTTGAATGTTGCATTTTTTATTACACAGTCGCCATCATTCCGTGTTTATGGACTTTGATTTTTTCTCTTTTAGTAGTGTTTTTGTCGATAGTATCGCTATCGAAAAAAAAATATCGATAGTCCACTTAAAATAAAACCATCGATACTATCGATAGTACCATCGATAGTTTTGCAGCTCTACCGGCAGTGCAGAAATTCGTTATTAGGCAGGAAAACTTTGCAAGACAGAGAATCTTTATTAGGCTGCGCTGTGTAGGGAAACACAATCGTAGAGAAAATCGTTAAGCCCGGCCGAAGGCCTGCAGAGCAAACATTCTTTATTATACAGGAAAACTTTGCCAGGCAGAAAATCGTTCTTAGGCTGCGCCGTGTAGGGAAACACTATGGTGGAGAAAATCCTAAAGCCCGGCCGAAGGCCGGCAGTGCAGAAAGTCGTTATTAGACAGGAAAACTTTCTCAGACAAAAAATCTTTATTAGGCTGCGCAGTTTAGGGAAACACCATGGTGTAGAAAATTCTTACGCCCGGCCGAAGGCCATCAGTGCAGAAAAACCTTTTTATGTATGAATGTTACAAACACGACATACTACATATACATACATACATACACATGTGTTAGTAAATACAAACCGAATTCCAAATTTAGTGTTTTCAGAATTTTGTACTACAATTTCAAAAGCCCATAACTCGGAAACTAAAGTGAAATTACCAGCTGTTAGTTGCCAGTTGCCATCCGTAATACCATTTCGACAACTAGCAACGCAACCAAAGTTCGGTTGCCATCCATAATCGAGCCATAAGCCTCTAGAGCTGCAAAACTATCGATAGTGGCTACATTCGATAGTTTCAATAGTATTTTTTGATGCCATCGATACTATCGATAGTTTTTGATTCTTAAGCAGCCCATACACGATTCAATTCAATTTTCAATTGAGTCGTTTGTTGTCCAAATCAAAGCGTGTATGGCTTTGTCAATTGATTAGTTTGGCAGTTGTCGAGTTGGTTGAAGAAATATCAAAAGATTTTGATTTTTCATGTTGACTAGTAAATCTTTCAATTCGATTGTGCTGTGTGTGTTCGAGTCTCTTGATTTGCTGTCAAAATATATGTTTGTAGCTTTATTTTGTATAGAAAAAGTTATGTATTTTTAAAATTGTATTTAATTTCATTGAATTCTATATAAAAAATATTAAAATTAATGAATTAATGCAATAGAAGTTTTAAATTTTAAAAATTTTAATTGTGAAAATAAATTAAATTTGACAGTTGAATGAAAATCTTTCAATTCAGTTTATGAAGTGTGTGGCCAAGAATCAATTCAATTGAAAGACTTAATTCACAATTGAATTGAAACGTGTATGGGGTGCTTTAGAAACTTATCAATTGTGTATTTTTGTGATATAAAATCTTGAATTTTTTAATCATTCCATAAAGTAAAAAGAAAGTTGTTTTTTTTAACTTTTAGTTCCAATATTTTTAACACACATATTCAACAAAATATATACACAGTTCTATAAAGAAATAAACGAAAAAGCTAACATATAGATAGATGAATCAATAATAACAAAAATTAAAAATTTTAAAAACCCCGACTTTTTTCAGAAAAGATGTTATATCTTCTAAACGGCTGGACCGATTTTTTTCAAACATAGCTAAGAACCCTCTCGATCAAGTCATCTTTCAAACAGAAAAAACTAAATGAAAATCGGTCCAGCCGTTTGGCCTGTACGTGGACACAGACAGACACACAGATACACAGACACACACTACAAACTTATAACACCCCTTTTTTTAGTCGGAGGTTAAAAAATAAATTAAAATGGAATAAAATAAAAAAATTCTTTCATCATTAGTTAAACTATTGCAGTTAGCTAAAAAGTATTGGTTTAACAGAAGGAGAATCAAACTATTTAGCGTTATCTTTTATTTAAAAGTAAAGAGCGGATACAGTCCAGCAGTCGTCAAATTTCTTCATGTATCAAAGCCGTTGGTACATAATTGTATTTTTATGTAATTTGCATCTAGTAGATAAAACATCTACTGACATCTTAAGTTGAAACAAATCAAAACCAATTAATTTGTTTTCACATTTATATGTATATGTAATGATACCCATTATTATAAAGGTTTACAGGCGGCGAACTTGAATGTTGCATTTTTTATACACAGTCGCCATCATTTTTTCTCTTTAAGTAGCGTGTTTTGTCGATAGTAATGCTATCGAAAAAAATATCGATAGTCCACTTAAAATAAAGCTCGATACTATCGATAGTACCATCGATAGTTTTGCAGCTCTATTTTTTTTTATTTTTTAATTCTCAATCGGATAGCATTTTTTTAGAGTTGCCCCTTAGCTTGATTTGTTCCAATTACACCATATAATCACAATTTCATACTAGAACTTTAAAGGCCCATAACTCGGAAACTAAGGCTCGCCGCCAATTTTTTAAGTTTTTATTTTTTAAATTTCTATCGGATACCAAAGTTTTATTAATTTTGGAGTTATGTCACTAAACTTAATTTGTTCCGCATGAAGTTTTTTATAGCATTTTTCAGAAACGAAATGCATCATCTTGGCATGGTTAAGGAACAACAACCGAAAAATTTTCATATTAATACAGTAGACTACACGTCAAATAAATACAAGTATTTCGAAATTTGTATATATCGCTACCTTAATATAAAAAGGCCCTAAATCATTATTTTTTTGAAATCGAGATTGTTGTATGTGTCAATAGAAAAACTTCTGATGTATCTAAAAATGCGTTAATCTCGATTCCATAAAAAATAATGAGTTACGGGCTTTCCATATTAAGGTAACGATATGTGCATACACACATACATATCGTTACCTATAGAACGAAAGGCCCTAACTCATTATTTTTTTGAAATCTAGTTTTTTGTATATTTCGATAGAAGAATATCTAATGTATTGAAAAATACAAAAATCTCGATATGAAAAAAAATTATGAATTGGGCCTTTCTATATTAAGCTAACGATATATACATGCATGGATGTCGTCGTCGAAAATCCAAAAATACGTATCAAAAAATTCAAAATAGACTTTTTTATTGATTATGATGTGATTAACCAAAATACATCTATCTATCTCTCCTTAAAATTTTAATCATATACAATGTTCAAAAATACCGATTTAATTCATCACTATATACTAAACGAACGACACAATCGCCCGTATTCTAGAATCTAAATGTAAATAAGTTTATTAAGATTCAAAAAAAATTTATCGTCATAAAAAATTCACAGCCAAACACATACTTACTGCATCCATATGCAACCATAATTAAATAATACTTGCAATTAAAAAACAAACAAAATCCTTTTAACTAGAGATGTGCAAATGTCGTGATTTTATCGTGTCACGCGTGATTCACGTGATCTAATATTATAACTAATCACGCGTGAGTGCGTGAGCGTGACTGAAAAAAATTTACTCGTGCGTGAGCTTTTAAACATTAAAACTTTGATTTTTGAGTACATAAGTAAAAGTCTGAAATTTTTTTTAAATAAATATGTATATGTTGATAAAAAAAAATGATTGTAACAAATATTAATTATTATTAAATACAAAAATTGTTACGATTTCGGTAATATTTAGGTGCCGAAATAGGAAGATTTTGTCGACCAATCGTTACGAATTCTTTACGAATTCGGAGCATTTTGTTTGATGGGTACATACACTTTTCCAAGTATGCATGTATGTTTCTTAGATACCCTGTAGGAAGTATCAATTGAGAAACACTACTGATTCAACAGTGCCTTTGTCAACAATACTACTGACAAATTGCACCGCAGAAAATGTTTTCTGCTTTAGGGGCCCTCCATATATGTATTACGTAACGCTGCAGGGTGGAGGGGTGGGGTGGGGTTCGAGTTGTGTTATGATTTGTTATGGTGGGGGTGGGGGAGTCTTTGAATACGAATATTTAAAACGATATTAAATTAACTTTGCTGTTTTAATTTACATTGTAAATTTTACAAAAACACGAGCATACATATATACATAGATATGTATATATGTATATATAAGAACCTATTTTATAACCCAAAAAACATAAAAATTATATTAGGTATACATATACTTTTCGTGAGTGTGCGTGATCGTGATGTTGTAAACCACTCGTGCGTGATTAAAAATATTTTATTCGTGAGCGTGCGTGATCGTGAAAATGTTCAAAATCGTTCGTGCGTTAAAGCGCGTGAGTAAAATATTTTTCTGCGTGAGCGTGCGTGTCGTGGGTCAGAAAACACTCACGTGCACATCTCCATTTTTAACCAAGCTAATTCAATTTATTGAACTGTTTTCCTTTAAGTATTATGGCTTTCATACAATAACAAATAAGAGAGAAAAAATTTTTAAATCAAGAGAAATACTTGTTTTTTGTTTCTTTTTTACTTGTAAGCTAATAAATGCATGTAGTAGTAGCAACTTTAAATACTTATAGCTCCCAAAATACTAAACCGATTTCAATAAAATATAGATTGTGCACATCTGTACAGAACCTTCAAAACCATATAAATCTTTTTAAAATCGGTGCAGAAGTACCAGCGTAAAAGGGACTACAAAAACATGTTTGCCTTTAATTATATAGAAGATAGATAGATTCAATTTGGCACCTAACGAATATATAGTCTTACATTTATAAGGTTTTTCGCTCCTCCTGTAAAATTAGAAAAAGTGCTATTACGCACTTTTGGATTTTCCACGACGATATATAGATGAATGTAAAAACATTGAACAATTTCTTCAGTAACAGCAATTTATTATCTTTGAGATTTGACTATGTTGCAATAAGGAATTCTTACCTGAAAATATTTGGGCAATATTTTTAGATCGTTTTTCTTATAGAAATGTTTGGGATCTAAAACAGAGCGCATTTGTAAAATTTTCAAATCATTTTCTCTTTCTTCCGTGAGTTCAGTTGCTGGCATATTAAACCATCCTTTCCCCTTAGTTTTGGAACGTTCAATCTAAACAAAAAATAATATGAATGTACATATATTGATAAAATTCTTCATGAAATTAAACAATAAATTTATTGAAAGTTAGTGTATCCATCAGATTACTAAAGAAGTCATCAATAAGACTCATGCCAATATCTAAACGTTTTAAATTATTTTAAGTTAAGTGTAAAACAAAGTTTCATTTTTTGTTGATTCCTATATGTAAACCACGATTAAATTGTTTATTAGGCTTTAAAACAAACAACAGTCCAATAGTGGGTTTTTCGATTACTTTGCCGCTGGCCTTACAGCAATTGTTTGATACTTGCACATCAATTGCTAAGATTACAACGACTGAAACTAAAATTAACCATTTTATACATAATTTATTTGAGTCAAGATATTTAAAACGCTTCAAGCAATATTGGCTAAGTACCGTACTTATTCATTAGTAAATAAGCTTATGATGTCGAATATTTCATCATTAAAATAGTGGAAAGTCGAAATAATTGCCCATATCGAGAATAAAATGCCAACCTTTTATTCGGACAGAATTTAGTTTTTTTACGCTACAAAGGCAAATTCTATGAGAATAAAATTTGTGTGTATTTATGTATTTAGGGTTTATTCGCGATATGGTACAATCGCCAAGTTTTCGCCACTTACCCTATTTAGCTCTCTTTGTTTCTTTTTTGTTACACTAGGCAATTCCTTAAGTTGTTCCAAATTTGGGACCATATCTGAATTGCATAGTTCTTTTTCAATGTTAGTTTTAAACGTTTGTTCTTCATCCCTCCTTCCTGTGATTTCATTAAAATCTGAATGGTCTAAATCTACCATATGATTCATTTTAATTTTATAAGGTTTATCTTTTTTTGAAAATGCTTCATCTGCCTTCTGCAAAGCATGATCCATTTCTTGTTCTACTTTGGAAGGTATCATGCGTGTTACAGCCAAAGTATCCTCAATTATATTAGAAATGTCTACACTAGGTGGAGGTAGACCTGCGAATGTAAATTTATTAAGTGTGCGCTTTCCAAGTTATATGAAACTACTTACCGAAGAAATCATATTCTTTTTGTTCGTCCCTATTATCACTTTGTAATTCGGCCGCAAAGGCACCAAGACCTAAATTTGAAGATTCCTCCAGCAACTTACGCCTTCTTGTGTTTTCATATTTCGGCTTTACTATATTATCAGCTACAAGTAAGTCTTGATTGCCCGAAGTATCAAGAACATAAAACGACATTATTAATATTCTGTGTTTTTAATGATGTACAAAATGTTGAATTTTGTGAAAACGTGTTGCTAAAAGCTAAAAGTTCTTCCACAAAATACGTGGTTCTTCATAGACAAAATACGCTCATTTTTCACAAAAGCACAAAGCATGGTACAATTATACTAGGTACATGCACGACTACAACAGAATTACAACACCAAATAACACATGCATTTTGTTGGTATAAACAAAAGTATAATTGTCAGAAACAGATGCCTTTTGTTTATAAAAATAACAATTACAGGGTAACTAAAGTAAAATTGCAGACGCGGCATTCATGAATGATTAAAGTCATTCAGTGTTGCCAATAGTGTGTAATTAAACAGAGTGTGCAATTACTCTCATGTGTAGGCCATATAATTAGATTCATGTAAATATAATCTGTGTGTAATTCTATTTTATCTTCTATTTTTATTTAGTTTTGTTTTCATTTTAACCTACAAAAAACATGTGTAGTGAAATTCTCTTCAATGTGTAATTGGAAACACATCCATGTGTAAACTCAATGGCAACACTGTAATCATTTTTGCAGCTTGTAATCAAAGTTTGACAACTAATTGTATTGTATACAATAACAGGCTGGGCAAGGCACATTAATCAGGTACCCGCGATTCTACAAGAAATATTACAACAGCAACAACCACATGTACTCTGTTGGTATAAATTACCTTCTTACTTTTCAAAACGGTAGCATCGTCAGATAAAATGTTTTTTACTGTTTCTTACTGTTGCAGTCACATTACATTACAGCCGGGTAACTGAGCCTTCAGATGAGTATGATTTTTAAACCAACTGGGATAACAAAACCAAAGCATTTTTTTTATGTGTTGCAGAACTATTTCCCTTCCAGTGTTTTCTTATTACCAGACTGCGCAACGCAATGGTATTTTGTTTTTCAGTCTATGTATTGTTACGTTTTTAGTGTCTTTAAAAACGCTTTTCCGTGGACCCGAAGATTTGCAAATGAATACAAGACCCGAGTGTAGTAATTAGAGTTAAGAATGATACAAGTTTCATATACAAATACACTTAAACTAAATTAATCAAGATCTTAAATACACTAATACAACTTAAACTATTGAATTACGCACAAATATTCACAACATGTTACCACTACGCCTTCTTCGCTGTAGTTTACGCACGTCCCTTAGGTGGATGCGCAATTATTCACGTGACACCTCTTTGTCAGCTGCTCGTCACTTACGAGACTCACTCCGCCGTCACTCACAGTTGATACACCAATATCTCTTTGTCTGCTGCTCGTCACACACGGCACTCACTCTGCCGACACTCACAGTTGATACACCAATAAAAACTTACTGGCTTTACTTACACCCTCACATACGTCTATTCTCTGCGCTGTTCCCTTTACTCCAGTCGACACGATAGACTCCACAATAATCCCAATTCCACGACAGACTTTGCTGTCACTATAGACTGTCCTATAGTTTCTCCTTTTCCCAAAACTTAATTATCAACTGACTTGTTTACTCGCAACTGACTGACTTGTTCACAACTTGTTCGCAACTGACTTGTTCGCAACTGGCTCACAACTGCAACTCGTTCACAACACAACTATAACTCATTCGCAACTAACTGACATTAATGCGTCACCCCTTTTTATACTTCGCACACATACCATTAGAAGTTTCAAGCAATGTCTAGACGATCATTATCATCTTATATGTTGCTTACAAAGTACCTAAATAAGTTCATGTGGTAACTATGTACATACATGTGTATATGCATACGTGTGTACATCATTAACTAAGCAAGGCATGGTGGTTGTTTACCTTTTGCTTTTCGTTTGAATTGGCAGGCATGTATGTACGTAGGCATGTGTATCTTCTTGACGAGCAGAAGGTTTTTGTTGTTATTGCTTGTTTACGGTTAATCAAGCTTGTATGTGCTACGCATGTTTATTTAGTTGTTTGCTACTATTCTAGATTATTCTTTGCATTGACCCTGTAGGAATATTTTCGCGTAACACTTACATTAACCCTGTTGGAATATTTTTGTGTAGCGCTGCTTAAACCTGTCGACGGCTATTTTCGTAACAGTATGTATGTCACAGAATACTGTATGTGTTCCTCTGCGGAACTATATAAACCGAACGCGTGGACCGATTTGTCTTAATACCGGGAGTGTCACTAAACATATGTCAGTTCTATATTTTATGACAAACTGGTGAAAGAAAAATTCTAAAAGAGATTCTGGAGGAAGGATATGCAATGATATGAACTAATTGTTGGTATCAAGCGTAGAATTGTGGAAAACTGATGTTAGATAGAAATATTCCGAAAGTTTATGAAATCAGAAAATTGAGTTACCATCCAATCTAAAATAAAAAAGATGGCGAAATGGAGGGAAAAAATAAAACTTCTAAAAAAATAGTAGTATGGCGAAGCAGGAAAATAGTGGAAACTTTTAGAAAATATGTGGGAAATTTAAATAAATACGAAAATAAGAAAATCAGGTCGATACGTAGGAAAGTAAATCTGTTGCGATCACAAGTAAAATAGTGTTCGAAGTGTCAGCATAAAACTCGCTAGTCAAAAATAAAATAAATTTGAAGTTTTTTTTAGAAAAGATACAAAACAAAAGTGAGTGGTTGAATGTTATAAAAGTGAGATCAGTGGATTAGAATTCTAGGTTAACCACAATTAATAATAATAAAAAAAATAGAAAATTAGAAAAAACGTAAGAAATGGAATGAAAGAAAAGTCTGGATAGAAAAATATGGTGAATGACTTTTTTTATATGTACATAATTGGCTACGGAGGTGGTACAGCGTGCCTGGGAGTTCAACACAATCTAACACTCTGCGAAACTAAATTGAGTGCGATGACACATGTAAAGCAAAGGGAGGAAAAATAAGAAAAAGCTGAGTCCATCATAAGATAATAGCCAGGTAAACTGCTTAACAACCTCTTTAAAGTTAGAAAAAAAAATGGAAAAGAATAGAAATCTGTGGGAATGAAATATCGGTAAAAAGATAAAACGATTTAAGAAAAATATTTTATAATAACATCAAGTGAAACTTAAGTATAATAATATAGATAAGTTTTCGTCATAATTATTAATATGTATATGAAAGTGTTAAATTAGTCTTCAGTATATTTATTTTCTATGTTTTTTTAGTTTAGGTGTTTCTTCTGTTAATACAGTGAACGGTTGAAAACTAGGATTTGAAAGTTATTCAGCAGTTTCCGCCGCCACAAAGTAGGTTAGTTTTTTTGTACTAAATTAACTAATTTCATTTGCCTTTTGGGCGTAACGGAAACAAAAAGAATTTTTACTTTTTTTAAGGTTCATATTTTTTACATATGTATATTTATTTATTGTATCTTCAAAAGTGAACTACATAACAATAAGTATTCAAATCTAAATATAATTATTAGGCCCAACCAGTATCGGACATAAACTTAGTGATAGTAATTAATAATAATACATAAATGTCGTATTAAGCAAAAAAATATTTTTAAGAAATTTCATTTGGAGTGATGAGTATTAGAGCCCTTGTGTCCCTCTTTTTTAAGCGGATGTGTCTAGCAAAATTCAAGATGTTACGAGCAAGGTTATTAGGATGGGACTCGAGCTTTGTCAAGTATTTTCCTGCGTATTTTGCAATTTCTTCAGTCACTAAACGTTCATATCAATTAGTTTTGTTAATACACGGTAGTAACGTTCCTAAAAAAAGTGCAGGAAAATATCCAACCTTAAGGAGCTCCTCCAGGTTAAGAAATGTTTCTATTATGATTTTGTGTGTTGTGGTTATACGAATTTTCGAAATCAATTTGATTTTATTATCAATGCCGCAAACCTTATTATATAGATTAGTAAATTTTTCACTCATTTACATGTAAACAACATATAAATACAATTGATATGGTTTGTGCAATTGCTTAAAAAATTTAATATTCTGGTGCCATATTTTACCAGAATATTGCGGCTTTTTTCGAAGTTTCAATCAGCTAACCCAGTGTTGCATTGACAAGTTTTGTCACATTTTGGAAGAAAACAACTTATTGGAGGTGTTTTGCTGATATGGGAAAACATATAGAAAAAAAATTGGTTTTGAGCAAAACAAGTTTTCTGCTCCAAAACACGTATATAGAAACGTACTATTAGGTTTTGGTAGTATTGATATAGATTGATCTGATATATAGATTGATCTGAGCAAACAGAAAAGTAAAAGTTATACCGGTAGTGCGCTAAAATATTAAAAAAAAACAAAATTAAAATAAAGAAAATAATTTTAACCTTTGCCCTACCATTTTAAGTACATAGTGCTATCGATATTTAGTATAGAAATAATAAGTATGAAAATATTGTAAAAGTTAACAGAGAAAAACACAAGACAAAGAAATTTAAGATTGTATAGGCATCATAAATAAGTCGCACAATCATAAATAAATCGTACCACTCAAGGCGGATTTATTAGGTGGCAGCACTACACCAGGTGACTAGTGTCATTATACCAATCTAAATGTCAAATTTGGAATGTGTAGGTATAAGCCTAAAAGCATTCTTTTGTTAGGGTATCCACAAACACTTTTCGAATATTCAGTTTTGTATGGTGTTTGACATTTCCTATAAGAAACATGCAATCTGACCACAGAATACACAGAAGTGAAGAAAGTGACAGGTAAAAAAAGCTCCAATCAGGTTTTTGTTAAAATTCATGGAAGAAAGAGAAAAGCATAGTGTATTTGATACTGTAGTGTATTACTACTTACCAATTAACACAGCTAATAAAAATGTATTGCACTAGAAAGACGTAGCAAAACAAAACCGACGACAAAATTTGAGGGAAAACGAGACAAACTGAAAAATACCCGTATCTTCCGTCTCGTGACACTTCTGTATGTTTTGTGATCTGACGATGCTACCCTGTTTTGAAAAGTAAGAAGGTAATTTATACCGACAAAGTACATGTGATTGTTGCTGTTGCAATATTTGTTGTAGTATCGCGGGTACCTGATTGATGTGCCTTGGTACCACTCAAGGCGAAATTATATAAGGTGGTCTTGATTTGCAACTCTGCGTATTCGCCTTGTATATTTGTTAGTGTAAAATTTCCTGCTGTCAAAATATTTCTTAACGTTTTGGTTCATTTGACAGCAGGAAATTTATGTCAGCTGGCGAATTAAGATCACCTTATGTGTTTTCGCCTTGGTACCACTGCAGTCATATGATGCTATCAATCATTGGTGAATCAATATTTCAATTGTCAAATCAAACTGTCAAACTTTGTTTTATAAAAAACAATAAAAACGTGCGCTAGTAATGTACTACGTTTGCAAAATATTAAGAAATGTTCGTTTTGAAAAACAACTTTTTTAAATAAAAAAGGAAAATAATTTAAGAAAAACTCACTGGCTGCTAAATTTAAATTCAATTTACTGGAGTATTTATTCAATAGAAAGCAGCAGTTTTCTAAAATCAATTGTGGAAGGATCAATTACTCTGGTAATTATGAAATAAAGTATGGAAGTTTAAAGGAAAAATTATTTGAAATAAATCTAAAAGGCTTTCTTTAATTACTATGTATTAATAGCTATTCGAGCACTTACGTACTTAAATATTAAGTTAAAAACTAGGGGTAAGGCTATAATTTCAAACATGTCGGTTTTTAGTGCAAGAACTACTCGAACATCTCTATCTTCGATACTGAAAACGTATTCCCCATCCGAAAGGGATAAAACCAAAAATGCTATTATCAACAAAGTGAGATTTGATATGCCCAAACAAAAAGGCATATTGGAAGTGGTTACTGCTGTAGATGGCACTAAAAGTTTTGATAAAATGAATGAATTTGTTTGTTTTTTAAATGAAAATCTTTTAAGTGTAAGTAAATACGAAACGCAAAACACACACGTAAATACATATCGCACACTAAATCATTAACAGTCACGACTCTAAATGATCAAGAGGAAATGTGTAACGACCGCAAAAATGTATTTTCCAACACAGTCTTTTTGAACGATATAAGATACGTTATGCCTGTTTTAATGTTACAATCTTGCGTCATTTGTACAGTATAAACAGTTTTTTGTTCACTCCTGAGCCCCTGGATTTTTCGAGTTGTGACTATGATTTAGTATACGTACGATATGGAAATTGATTTAAAATTGAAAAAAATTTAATTTTAGGACTCGGAATTTTTGGGAATTTTTAACGATGCCCATACCGTTATTAATCAATTAAGTCCCAAGTTTTCACCTTTAGTCGAAGCATTGCTGGCTCTACCATGGATCAAGAGATCACAAGAATGCCGCAAATCCTACAGCGACTTTTGCTTGGGAATTTTAGTAGCCCACAATAAATATCTTGAATTTGGCATTTCAAATTTATTAAAGCTGTGGATACCAACAGAAAGTTGTGCTGATCAGTGGTATAATGATAAGCCAAGTCAAGAAGTAGAGGAAGAATTGCAAGGAATTCATAATTTATTAGAACGAATTTTAAATGCTGTCCCAATGGCTTTCGATGCTATTTTAACATCTATAGAAACCTTGTTTCCTTATTACAAAAGGCCGACGTATGCAGTCGTGGGTTACGTGCATAATTTACTTAAATTAATGGAATATAAACCCATGATTTCGGATTATTTGATACAATTAATAATGCAAAAGTAAGAATATTACAAATAGAATTTGAAAAATTGATATTAATTTTATCGACTCCATAATTGGAAGATTGGTAATTTTAGATGTCCATGCTCCTCGAACAGCCATTGAAGATATGGAAAGTGATGATGAGGATGAAGAAGAGTCTATAATGTTTGAAATGGACGATAGTAATAAAAGTATACACATTTCTTTTTTTTGTCCAACTGAAATCAATTTCACAATTATGTCTTTCTTTTACAGGGACTGATAAAACGAATGAGCCAATGAGGCATGGCATTGCCCACACTCTAGATATGTGTATGTTAAAATTATTTGAATTCTTAAAGGAGAGAAGTTGCCGAGCATTAAATACAGATGCTAGCGAAGAGAAAAATGTTTCTTACAGTGGAAGAACAAAACAATTTTCCGATTCCCTGCAATTTTTGAAAGCTTTAATAAAGGCTTTTGACGATGTTATACTTCCTATACATAATACTCATCACGCGCAATTTGTTATGTTTTATTTTTGTAGTTTAAAGGTATGTTGCAATTATATAAATACCTACATATATATATATATATATATATATATATATATATATATATATATATATTTACATGTATATATTTCATTTCATTTTCATATATATTTTCTTTAACTCGTTAATATTAAATAGCAATGTTTTGCTGAAACTTTTTTGTCTTCTTTGTGGGACAAGATAAGTAATCCTAACTGTTCCGCTGTAATTAGACAAACTTGCGTGGGATATATAGGCAGTTATTTGGCACGTTCAAAATTCATAAGCTTAACGTAAGAGTACATGCATAAATACATATATTTTTTATTTAAACTAGTGCTCAAAATATTTTTCTTCAGCATTTTAAAGCACTATTTAAAGGAACTGTGTTCTTGGGCTCATCAGTATATACAAGGATCTGATCAGTACCGATCGAATGGTTCTCTGAAGGCAAATTTAGTATTCTTTTCCGTATGTCAGGCTATTTTCTACATAATAGCTTTTAGATCGAAAGATTTAACCGGTGATAAGAAAAGTGAGTATATCGAACTTATTTTGGAATAAGTACAAAACAAACAAGACAAAGTTCGGTTAAATTTACGAAAATAGGAAGGGCAGAAATCTGTTTTTATAATAACGTTTACAATTTGCTTTATTTTATTTATTATTTTACAATAAAAAGCCTTTTGAAGCCTTTTCTGTAAAATCTTTTTAATTTTATAAAAAATATCTCAAATTTGTGTTGCTGCATATATAAATGAAAAAGCTTGGAATTATATATTCTAGCGTTATTATTCCGAACATGTTCGTTTCGCAAGACGAATATCTAATATAGAACGATTGATGGATAACCTTTGACCGAATATAATTTTCTGCACTTTTTTATGAGAAATTATGAAAAAAGAACTAACTTATTTTGTTGTCTAATTCGATGTAAATATTTTTATACTATTAATATCGTTATTTTACAGGTTTATTGTTCTTACAAACTCTGCATTTATCAGCATTAGTGACGTGCAATTTTAATCCATTGAGAGTTTGTTTACCGGCTGTAGCCACAGCTTTTGCTGGTGTAACTAGGGCATATCAATTGGCTTATTGCCATGCCATATTAGAACGCAATGCCAGAAGACAGTTAGCTACAGTATACGCCAATGATACAGCAACATCCGAAGAAATATTAGATACATTCTTTCCGTTTGATCCGTATTTATTAAGAATGTAAAAATTGTTCAGATATTTTTCAATGTATTCCATTTAAAAGCATTTTTTTTTTTATAAATATATTGTAGGTCCAGTAAATATATAGCACCTACCTACTTGGTATATCAAGCTAGCGACGCTGAAGAACATGAGGTTGATATAGCGGAGAGTTCTACTAAGTCACGCAAACGATGTGAGTCTGAAATTATGGATGATCACGACGTCGATGATTTTATTTTAAGGGATAAACGTCAAAAATTACATAATTTAACGAAAACCCAAGAGAATGAAGCCCATTTCAACTATGGCTTATCACCAGGTTTTCATATATAATAAAAACTATGTACCACTTAAATTTTTTAAATTTACGTTCAACGGTCGTAAATATTGATTCTTCCATTATTTGAATTTAAATACTTTAAAGTATGTATCCTGTCGAATAAATAAAAGTATGTATTTGCTTTCTTCTTAAAAATTCAAAATTTCTAACTTTATATTATTTTAAAACAAATTTTTAAGTAAAAAGTAAATACTTTTTTTATTCGTACTACCCAATATTTCGTAGAAATTAGTTTTTTTTTAATAAAAAAATATACATGAATTAATTTATGTATAATAAAGAAAATAAATAGAAGGTAATGAATGAAATCAGAAATTTTTTTTTAATTTAAATGTTTATTTACATCTTTTTTTGTAAGGATTTGTGATTCGCTTTACGATGTTGTATTAGGTGACCAGAAGTACGATAAAGCTTACAACAATTATCGCATTTAAATGGTTTTTCCTGTGTGTGTATTCTTAAGTGCACCTTTAAGGATTTGCTAGAGGCATATTGTTTACCACATACTTGACAGGTTGTTTTAGTGCGATCCGTGGAATGAACCAAAAGATGATACTCAAAAGTCTGTTTCGACCGAAACTTTTTAAAGCAGTTACTGCACTCAAAAGGCATTTCTTCGCAGTGTTTATATTTAAAATGTTTTTTCAGCCAGGATTTATAACAAAAGGATTTTTCACATTTTGAACATTTATACATAAGTTCTTTCCTTGCACTATTTGTTTCCAATTTTGTTTTGTGTTTTTTGCTTGATTTTATTATAGATGTCATAACTTTTATATGACCCTTCTCCTCGTTTCCTATAATAGTTGGATATAAAGCCAAGGTATTCGTTTGGTATTGTAATAGTTCGCGAGGTTTTAGCAACTGCTTTATATGACTTAACATATGTCTACGGCAACTTTGGGTCGTTTTAAAGCACTTATTACAATATTGGCATTTAAAATGTCTACTATTTATAGGAACTTTAGTGTGAGTCTTTAGATCCGATTTTGTTATAAACGAACATTGGAATTTACCACATTCCTTCTTAAACAGATTTTTATGTCGCAGTACATGCTGGTTTAATAGAGTAATATCAAAATTACATTCATGAAATTGGATAAAATCTTCTAATAAAGGTATAGGGCTGGGTAACAGTTTTTTTAATATTTCTAAATCGTCATCTTTTTCAAAATGCTTATGACGCAATAGCGTTTTCAAAGTTTTAAACGATTTTAAGCAATGTGGACATTTGAACGTCACATCACAAGATGATATTGATCTACAAACGGAAACGTTAAAATTCTAGAAGTTTTTAAAATAAAAATTTATTACAATTTGAAATTTATTTTCTGGTGGTTCAGCGTTGTGTCATGTTTTAATTATTAGCAAAGTATGAATTTATGATTCATGCTTTGTTGGTATACTTGAAGCAACGATTACAATTAAGCCATACTAGAAATAAGTCAATGTACTGAAATCAGATATTTTCATTTATTTCTTATCGTTGACTTTTCGGTTATTGCTCTCGAAATTGGATATTCCTATATTTTATTATTTCTGGTTTACCAATATATTGAATTGACTTGATTCAAGTGACCTAAATATTGCATATTGCTATTTCAGCAATGTTTTGTTCTTTGGTTGCTTTTGTTTTCGTTGCACCTAAACCTTTAAAAATAGTATAAGAACATTAACGTTAAGGGGTTTTTTGGTCAATTCAATAAAGAACATTTTATAGTTGTCTATATATTTCATTGTTTATGTAACAAATCATCAGTAGCCCGAACAACAGCGCTAGTTTAGCACCTAGCTATGCTGTGGGAGTAGTAGTCTCCTGCCTGGCGCGTCCCCAGGCGGCGGATAGGGGAGGGACATTATCAGCAAACTTCCTGATACACTGCACAAAGTGGTCATTTATGTTGCTGACATGTCTCGGGTCTGACACGAACTTGAGGGATTTCTATTTCTGAAACTCGCAGGATCGTTTTCATGGCCAGGCTGCGTGCTGGTGGAAATGCATGCACCTCTGGTGTCTCACCGACAATGGCGTACCCTGAGAAAGAGGCGCCAGCGTTGGGAGAACCATGGGAGAGGTACCCACAAGTGGAGACTCCCGATCACGAGAAACATTCCACCCATGTATGTGATCTTGATGGGGAGACGCTCCTAATGAATTCTAAGATCACATGTTACTCCATGGGAGGTCATGAATCCTACTTGGAATACATGTTGTGGTTCCTTTTTTATGGTGTAGTTTTCTCTATGCATGGAGCCCGCGGACCAAAACTAAACTACTTGTAAGGTTAAGGTATATGGTAGAAGTGCCGAGAACCTGAATGGCTAGTTAGTGGTTAAAGAAAACTAGTCGCTAACAGCTCCACGCCGACGCCAGGGCACGGGTCGGTTAGAACGTGATTGCCTAGCCCATGTACGCCGTCCCTGCATGGGTGGTCCAACCCCTTATGCGCATACTCGTGGGAACAAAATTGAGAACAAACTTACAAAAAAACAAAAATCAAACCTTGCCATTCCATTAGGAAAGGCAAGGTTAACCCGCAGCGTGTCCTTGGACCTTAGTCCAAGCACATCTGCTGCAGCCAAATTGAGAGCTGAGAAATCAGCCAAAACAACTGGGTGTGCCAACCGGGAAACCCTCGGCAGTGCCAACTGCACCCAAAAAGAAAACGGAAGGTGTGCCAGCTGAAGTAATACCAGCCGTGCCAACTGCACCTAAGAATACGAAAGTGCTCGAGAAGGATGTGCCAGTCAGCGTCAAGCCGACAGTGCCAACTGCATCTGGATCGAACGCACAAAACACGCGTGAGCGAAGCTTTCTGACGCGCAAAGCCACCGTTGAATTACGGGCTGCTCGACGCCATATCGAGCAGTTGAGCAATAAGCCGTCTAGGGAGCTCACTAGCAAGGAAAAATCCTCGCTGGCATCGGCAAAGGCTCACTTGGCCGCACACGATGGCTCTAACCCTGAAGCAGCTGCAATAACACCTGCAGCCACCGTGCTCAGGGGAGGAACCATCGGCGCAGCCATCCAATAAGCGCCAGAAGCAGGTAGACTCCAAGGTCATAAGCAAACCTTACAGTGAAGTTGCAAGAAATCCACTGGTAAGGGCTGTTCTAGACCATAGTAACTGCGATGGAGCAATCAATCACGACAATGGGGATTGATCTGTCAAAAGTTACTGGACATCTACCTGCAGGACAGTGACATGAGCCAAGGGCACTCTCCACATTTCATGGAAGCAGGCTGGTTTCAGGGTCATGTGAAACTAGTCTCCTGCATGGACGACCTATCAGCGTCCAAACTAAAGGATATCATCCTATCCCTAGGGGAAGTGTGGCCCGGTGCGAGATTGGAATTGGTCCCGGTCAGTGAAATACCTCGCAGACCAAGAGCAATTGCTGTCATTCCAGCGGAACCACACGACCCTGCGAAGATAATGGACATCTTCCGGAAAGGAAACCCGGACCTACCAACCAATGACTGGAAGGTAGTAAAGGTCTTCGTACCGGTTGGTGCTCGTAGGAAGGCGATCGTGGTCCTCAATAAGGAAACGTCATTACTCCGGGAAAGGCAAGGTCTGGTGTACTACGGGGCATGGGCATCAGACTTCGCATCTACCGGGGTGATGACAAACCCGATCCCGAAAATCCTGTTGCAACAGAGGGGTCGCAAGGGGCTGGCACTGATAACGTAGCCAAGGCCAACACGGAGGCCATAGTTCAGTCGCTTCGGGATGCTCTCAAGCAGACTCTTGTCTGACTGCGGACCTCCTGAATAGACTTGACTTCGCGGACGATGAGAACGCTCTTCTGGACCCAAATCCAGCAGACATCGTCGTCAACTATGACCCTGATATCTGAGGATGGCGAAGATAATTCAGATCAACATTCACCACTCAAAAGCAGCCTCAGCGGCATTAACCAGCAGAATTTTAGAAGGAGGTGTGGATATTGCACTTATCCAAGAACCATGGACTTCCAATGGCAAAATTCTTGGACTCAGTGCAAAGGGACAAAGACTACTGTATGTACATAAATCAGGTAACAATAATAAAAAAACATTAGATCCTGTATTATGGTGAAAACCAGCTTAAATGTCTTCATTTTATCTAATTTCAGTGATGAAGACACCATAGCAGTGGCATGGGAGACGGGAGAATCCACAGTATGGTGGCTACTCTCATGCTACATGGCCCATGACCATGTGGACCACCCACCAAGCATATTGGTCCATAAGGCAGTGAAGGAAGCAAAAACGTGCAGTATCCCTATTATAATAGGCGCTGACGCAAATGCGCATCATCAGATCTGGGGCAGCTCAGATACAAATGACAGAGGTGAGTGCATTTTTTGATTTTATTATTCATAACAATCTGATAGTGCTGAATCAAGGTTCGGTACCAACTTTCGTAGTCTCCAATAGGCAAGTCAATTCTAACTGACATAACCCTAGTCAATTCGAGGCACGCTCATTTAATTCGGGAATGGAGGGTCTCCTCGGACTGCTCATTCTCTGACCATCGCTATATAACATTCATGATTAGCATTTCGGATAGGAGATCAAAATTATACGTTAACAGACGCAAAACAAATTGGGAGGTACAGTACCAAATCCTCACCAACTTGATCGCGCAACCTCCTAATATAGAAGAGGCCGCGGATATCGACTTAGCCGTAGATACGCTAACAAATGCATTTAAAGAAGCTACTGGTTTATCCTGTAAGGCATCTGTACAACGCAAAAATAGAAGACTACCTTGGTGGTCTGACAGTGTTGCAGAAACTCGCAAGAACTGCAGACAATTATTCAATGCGGCAAAAAGGACAGGTAATTGGTCACTGTATGAAGCCTCATTGAATAAATTCAAAAACGAAGTCAGGAACGCTAAACGCAAAACTTGGAGAGATTTCAGCAATAAAGTAGAATCCCACTCCGAGACCTGTAGACTGCGTAAGTACAATCCTAGCGAAAAAAGCGATGATACCCAGTTACATCCAGGATAACGATGGTAACTGGACAACGAACAGTATAGGATCTCTAGAGGTCCTAATGGACACCCATTTTCCGGGCTGTGAACCCTGTGGTGATATTCGACGAACATACCCCTCCCATGCCCAGGCACAAATATCCATAGATACTACTGTGGAAAAAGTGAAATGGGCTCTTAAAAGCTTCCATCCATTCAAATTTCCGGGTCCGGATGGTATTATTCCTGCGGATCTGCAACATAATGCCGATCTAGTAATCCTATGGTTACTTGTAATATACAAGGCCTGTACTACATGGTCATATATTCCAAATGCATGGACTAAATGTAATGTGATATTTATACCCAAAGGAGGGAAAGCGTCACATACCAAGGCGAAAACCGTTGAGAGAATAATGGATGTGCATATTAGAACACTCAATGATAACTCTCAACTTTCGGCCTCTCAACATGCATATACCAAGGGCAAATCCGTTGAGACCGCCTTACACTCGCTTGTAGGATGCATAGAGAAGTCACTCGAGCATAAAAACTATACCATGGTGGCCTTCATGGATATTGAAGATGCCTTTAATAATATTGATCCGTCGGCAATCATTCACTCTCAGAGAACTGGGGGTCGACCGGGGGATTTATCAGCTCATTGAAAATTTGCTACTGCGCAGAATCATCACTTCCACCATGGGAGCAGCTACCATCACAAGGCAGGCCCACAGAGGTACACCTCAGTTTGGTGTGCTGTGTGTGCTGAATGTGACGGTTAACAATCCGCTCAAAAAATTGGAATCCATGAATATCAAAACGGTTGCATATGCGGATGATGTAGCGATTGCAATATCAGGGTTCCACCTTGATACTATATCACAAAGACTAGAAAATGCACTAAACGAGGTTAGTGATTGGTGCTCACGGAGTGGCCTTAGTGTCAACCCGGAACTAGTACTCTTCTCCAGGAGATACAAAATTTCCAACTTCAACCACCCTAGACTAAATGGCTTTACTCTAACCCTGTCGGATAAAGCCAAATATCTGGGTGTTGTCCTCGATAGTAAGCTTTCCTGGAGGGATAATCTTCAGGCAAGAGGAGCGAAAGCCACAACGGCAATGTATGTCTGTAGGAATGCAATCGGCCCTACATGGGGAATAAATCCTAAGGGAGTCGGTTGGATACTAGAGATGGTTATAAAACCTATATTATTTTATGGGATTTTGGTCTGGTGGAAAGCACTTGACTCAGAAAGTAATCAGTCCCGTATAGAGGGAATTCTCCTTAAAATGGCACTTATGATAACAGGTGCTCTAAAATCAACACCAACAAAAGAGCTCTTCGCTATTTTGGGTTGGCTTCCGGTAGACTTAACAGCTAGAAAGCTAGCTCTACGTACAGCCGTCAGACTAAACACAATAGGCGCATGGAACCACCGACTTTGGGGGCATGCAAGTATTTTAGGTATAGTGAACAACATACCGGATCTTATAGATTACTGCATTCCGAAACCCTACTTCAATAGGAACTTCCAAATTTTTGGCAGAAGGGTATTCCCCACCGAATGGAGCCATACAGGTCTTCACGGACGGCTCAAAAAAGGGAGGAAGGGTTGGAGGAGGTGTCTTCATTCCCGAATACGGAATTAAAATGTCCTTCCGACTCCCGAAGGAATGTAGTATACTACAGGTGGAATTATCTGCTATAAAAAGAGCTACACAATGGCTAAGGTTCTATCGGATTTCAAATAGAGATATCCATATTATGACTGACAGCAAATCTGCTATCAAGTCTCTCATAGGGGTGTATACGATATCCATTCTAGTTCGGGAATGTCGTAAGGCCTTGGATGGTTTTGCGCAGCACTCAAATATCTAAATAAACTGAGTGCATGGACACGGGACTATTTCAGGAAACATAGGTGCGGATGAACTAGCAAAGAGGGGAACCACATTAAGAGAAGTCGATATCGACAATCTTTGTGCACTACCACTCTCATCCTGCTGGAGACGTTTCGATGTAACCTTCTTGGAATTAGCTCAGAACAGATGGCGTAATGAGTCCACCTGTGCAATAGCGAGAACCCTCTGGCCTCGCCTGGACTTCCGTAGAACGGAAAATCTCATTAAATTCAACAGGAAGCACCTGAGAAACATCGTGGCCACATTGATCGGTCACTGTACCTTCGGAACCCATGCTAAACGTATGGGTCTCCCGTATAACGACTACTGCTACAGTTGCAACGACGAGGAAGAGGAAGAAAGTATCCTGCATTTCCTGTGTCTTTGTCCGCTCTGGAGACTCTCCGTCTGCACCTTCTTGGCAGAACATCTTTCAGAAGCTTATCCGAGTTATCGGAAATCGGGCTCAAAAATCAGAGCCTCTATATTAGGAATAGCCAAATTTCTTGACCCACTCCTCATCTTTCCAATTCTACCCTTCTCACTCTCCTCTTATTTCTCTCCCTCTCTCTTCTTTTAACTTACAGGTAGCACAAAGGGATCATCATATTGGACCCAAGTGAGCTGGATTCTGTTTTTCCAATTTCCTACCAGCAGCCTGCAAACCTAACCTAACCTAATCATCAGTAGACTTCAATCACACATTTTGAATAGTCACTAACCCACAAAATGTATTTTGTGACAAACCTCTTATCTTATGCACAGACTTTCAAGAACTATTTGAGAATTTACAAATAATATTTTTGAAAATCACAAAAGAAAAATAAGCGTAGTAGGCTTAGAAACTAATACAAAAAACCCAGCAAATAATTTATATTCGATACAAATCTATTTTATTTTTCTACACCTTTATACAATTATTTCATTTCATTTATTCAATATAAATTAATCGAGCCCACAGGGCCATATATGATTAATTAAGTATAATACAATATAATAAATGTAAGTATGCTATAAGTACGCAATAAACTACACAATAAAAAATTATAAATGTATGTATGCAAATGTATTTATAAAAAAAAATAAATTTTATTATAAATATTAAAATGCATTATAATAGAAGACTAATGCAACGCAAAAGATATAAAAAGAAAATATTTACAAATGATAAAAATACTAATAATAAAATTACACATGTTTAAAAATTATTGGAGGTGAAAGTATGAACAAAGTAGAATGTACATGAAAAAAAAAGAAAAAAATCGGATCGACAAATATGTCGACAAATTATGTTTAAACGTAGATCTTGATAAGTTAAACCTCTTTTAGTCAAAATATGTAACGGACAACTTAATTGACAAAGAGATTAATTCATCATAAGTTGAATGCTGTAGTACCAGTGAACACATCCTGACAATAACGAAGGTGAGGCATAATAGACTGGGTAATTTTGAAAATTAATATTGACTGGTAAGTGTATGTCTGAAAAGTAACGTGATTATAGTACTATGTATACTTTGGAACTTATATTAAACATGCGATGTTCAAAGGACAAATACTTATCAAGAGTGACTCAAAGACAATTTACTGAGCAAAAAAAAAAGAGTAATTTGAATTTATCTGATTGTAGTAGAATTAAAAATAATTGAAATAAAACTGGCAAAAGGAAAATATAATATACTAATACAAAGCAATGATATTAAAATGATAAAGAATAAGCAATATGATTACAAAATGTACAATAAAAAAGAGAACGTAAAACAATGCTGTGCTATACAGCTTCGGAGAGTCTAGTCTCATTTAACCTATGAGCACTCAGCAAGTCACTGCTTATGTTGAAAAAGGAGCAGAATTCATCAATATCAAGTGTTTTAAAGGAATTATCATTAAGGTTATTCTAACCCTATTATTATCATAATTTAGAAGGCGAAATTTGGAGATTTTGTTTTCATTGCGAAGTTTACGGCATTGGAATAGTAGGCGATCGGGTTTAGGTGTGTGATGATCATTCAGATATATTCATTTATTAATATCTGTATTAATAAACGAATTAAGGCACAAGTTTCTTGATTTGAAGTAGTTTCTCATAGCTAGATCACGTTTGAAGATATTATTAAGTTTCACAAGGACTGTGTTACCTAGGTTAATAAAAAAAACAGTTGTTCAAATCAGTGGTATTAATATCTACATGTAGTTCTTTAAATATTCTTATAACGATTTCTTCAACATTGTCTTGAAACTTGGGAAAAACAGTTATTAAAATCTCGGATCTATTTAGACGTTTCTGAAGTGAATCGTTATGTTCTTCTAGCGCTTTAAGCTTATTGGCAGTAGACTCTTGAATGTATTTCACGCTATTTTTGTAATTTAAAACATCATTTTTAAGCTCAGTGAGGTTGGAGTTAAGTTCATCTTTAACCTGAGACAGTATAACGTCAAATTCAGTCTGGATATCCGCAAGTCCTTTAATTAGTACTTCGCGAAGGGAGTACGATTCAGTATCCTCGCGCTTTGTTTTACAGGAATCACAAACAAAGTTAAGGCATCCTTTGGCTTTAGCAATTGTATCTAAATGATCTGAGCTAATCCCAACCGTGGAACCAATTAGCACAAAAAAGACAACAAATACTACCTTGCGACTTAGTAATGTTCCTACCACAGGAGGGCAATGAACACATAGAGGTTTCAGTAGATGGCATGATGTAAAACTCAATGAAAAACTGGTTGACAATAGGCGGAATTAGAGGTTATGTTGAATATCCAAAAGGCTCGAAAGAGTATATTACTTCTTGAAAGGACTTTTTTATTAGATTGAATATTTAATTCGTATTTTATTGGATGTTACAGCCTTATTTATGTATAAGATCAAAAATTAAGTTAATAAATCACTTTGCGAAATTGCTTTAAATAAAAAGTAGTCATACTAAAATGCGGCACTGATTTTTAAATATGCTTGTTCTTTTCCAATACTTCTATGGTGTAAATTTCAGCATTATACGATGCACTAAATGCACTTATTTTGTAAAACTTTCATATTATCGACATCCAGATATGATATTTGTACACTTTGTATTAGATTTTGGAAAAATTTTACAATGTTTTCAGACAATTTTTAATTATTTTACACAGAGTCTATTGCGTACATAGAAATCCATCGGATAACAATAAAATTAATTATAAGGCAAAATGAAAAATAAAATCTAAGATTTAACATTTAAGAAATTTGTTATTCGACATATTGTCAGAAGTTTATTTTAATTTGAAATTTATTTGCTGGTGGTTCAAATTAAAATAAACTATTGACAATATGTCGAATAATAAATTTCTTAAATGTTAAATTTTAGATTTTATTTTTCATTTTGCATTATATTTACTTTTATTGTTATCCGATGGATTTCTAATTGTATAAAGGTGTAGAAAAATAAAATAGATTTGTATCGAATATAAATTATTTGCTGGGTTTTTTGTATTAGTTTCTAAGCCTACTAGGCTTATTTTTCTTTTGTGATTTTCAAAAATATTATTTGTGAATTCTCAAATAGTTCTTGAAAGTCTGTGCACAGAATACATGTTTTGTGGTCTGTGCATAAGATAAGAGGTTTCTGACTATTCAAAATGTGTGGTTGAAGTCTACTGATTTGTTACAGCAACAATAAAATATATAGACAACGCTGAACCACCAGCAAATAAATTTCAAATTAAAATAAACTTCTGACAATATGTCGAATAATAATTTCTTAAATGATAAATTTATTACCTTAAATGTTTGTCTAATTGCTGTACGGCGCTGAAGCCTTCATCGCATTCCGGACATTTATATAATTTATGAAATACTCCGAGTTTTTCATCTAATTTGTGCATTGAACAATGTGTTTTTAGTTGGGCCGTAGTTGGAAAGGATTTCTTACATAATACACATAGAAAAGGTCTCACTTTAGTATGAATTCTTCGATGTCTTTAAATAAATACATATAAGGTAGATGAACAGTTCAGAATTTTGTATACATATTTAATTATGTACCTTAAATAGTTGTAAGTCTTTTTAAATTCTTTACTACAAAACTCACACTTCAAATATATTTCTCCATCTGCACGTTTCGTTCTTTGTGTTTTTACTAGAGTGAATTGCCCCAATGGATATAAAGTATCTCTTATATTAATAACTTCCAATGTGCTCCCTTCTTGTTGTATTCCAGAGTTTTCAGACAAAATGTTTTCTGATGGTTGAATATCTCTTTGCAACTGTTTAAGTTCCTTTAACACAGACTCTGCCAAAGCTTTCGCGTCGGTCTCTTCATCTACTTGCAATGACGTACTTGAAGAAACAGTTGGTTTATAGTCTTCTGGCTGGAGTATGTTGTGTTTCTTTAATGTTGCTAAATTCTCAAAAACACTCGTGCAATCCATCATTCCCTTACAACTTTTTGAATGCACCTTTTGTGTATGTACTTGAAGATTATATTTTTTAGAAAATCTAAAAGATTTAAATTCATATTAACAATATTTGAGCATAGAATGTCATTACCTGTATCCACATTGCTTGCAATCATAAAGCTTTGGTTGTAAATGCTGTTCTCTTACATGGCGATTAAGTGATGATTTTCGTGAAAAAACTGTACAACAAAGTTCACATTTAAAAGATGAAGCATTGCCTTCCATCCTTGAAAATTTAAATATGCAGAAGCAATTAATTTAAAATATACGTCCATACATATGTACGCATTTGCTTTTATTTTACAAAACTTTGGTTTTGATCAAAACAAACAATTTTCAACACAAAAATATGTCAGAAATGTTCAGAAAAATGAAAATTACAAATTTCCAGTGATACTAACTCCATGGATACCCAGTACTGACAGAGACCGATTAATCGGCAACTCACATGAAATTAGTAACAAGCTTTTTTGTAATATATTGTACACAATGTGGAAGTTGTAACGTTTCCAGAAATGTAATTTTGTTGTTCCCAAATTAATTTAAATATTTCTTTTGTAGCATTTGTACACTTGTCTATTAATAATCCAAGATTATTTCCCCTACTCCAATATCTTATAGAATACGAATATAAGCAAGTATACAAGGGCAAAGCACCAATATCCAATTTTAAAAATTGTCAGCTGCCTTCAAAGTAAATGAAATCGAAAAATCTTGGTATCAAAAAAAAATTACGGTAACGATGTACATATCGTCACCTTAAAGACCAAACGACCTATCAGCAGTTTTCAAAAGTTTACAGGAGAGAGAAAAAACGTTATAAAATTGGAACTATTTGCAATATTGAAACGAAAATTATATATTCAGATTAAAATGAAACCAGAAGTATATATCGGTTGAGTAAGCTCGGTTTTTCTAAACACAGCCTATGATATGGAGCTTAGGTTATTTGGAATTGTAAAAATCTGAAACCAAACAACTTATCAGCAATACTAATTAGTATGAATAATTAAGCATTCCTTTAAACACATGAATATTATTTAAATTAAATATTAACAGTTATAGTTTATTTTACTTGTTTAAACAAAAAAGTGCCTAAGGTTTGCTTAAATTACACTATGCAACAAAATTAAAATTTTATCATGATTTTTGATGATTTATTTTGCTCTTCTTTATTACGTCACTGCCTTCTAAAGTATACATTTTTTATTTTTCCTAAAATTTTTAATTTTTAAATAAAGTTATTAAAAGTTATTAAAGTTAATTTTTCGGAAAAAATAGAACAATGTCGATTTGAAGCTTTTTCATAACATTTTGATGTGCACCCAGGTTCCATTTCTCTTGCCTTTCTGTAAACGATTTTGCCTTTTGAAAAATCTTCATATTCCTTACCGTTCATACGATTTTTATTTTTTTTCTTCTTTTTTGTTGACTTTTTTAGGAACTTCCATATTTGCCCGTTTTCAGTCAGTCAAAACGCAAAAAAAATTTTTTGGCCCCAAACTAAAAAAGGCGCAAACCTAGCATTTTTTACAGTAATCTTTTAGCCCCTTTTTAGTTTTTGCTCGATATGGCTACATTTAAACTTTTGCGAACTTTTTCTTCCTTTAATCTAGCAAAATAAAATGAGTAAAAAGTCGATATTGCTTTACCAATTTAAAAAAAGAAGAATAATATAGAGTAATCTTTTATTTTTTCCAAATTTTTTATGCCTTGAAAGTTATTCAGTACAGCCTAAAACAGATAATGTATGTTTTTAGAAGAGCGAGAAATCGAAATTTTATTTAATAACGGCAAATTTTAAATGTATCTACTTATGTAAACATACATATGTATATATATTTCTATTATAAATATATGCTAACTATTTAATCTACGTATGTATGAAATATGTAAAATATTGAAGCTCTCAAGCTATGTACATATGTGTTGATCTCATGATAGTTATTTTTATTCTAATAAATTACTTTAAAAAAATTGATTTGATGTTTTTATTTTCAACAGAAACATTTTAATACTAGCCCCTTTTCGCGCTTTTTCGAAAAATTTTACTATTTTTTTTATTTTTTTCAATTTAGCCCTTTCTAGCCCTTTTTTCAAAAATTTGTATGCGTTTTGAGTCTCAAAATTTGGCATTACTGCATTTTATTGCGTTTTAAAACTTTTTTATTTTCTTTTCACTTCTAACAATAAATAAAATGTAATAAAAAACAAAGAACAACAAATCAAAAGTAACTGTTTCTCAAAAAGAAAAAATTCAAATAGTTACTCTGATTTCTTCTTTAGCATGAGTGCTGATAGGTTATTTGGTTTCAGAAAATTGTACACTTGCTGATAGGGTATTTGGAAATTTGGTAATAGCTTGTTTATTTGTAATATTAGGCGTTCAAAATTTTGCATATATATGCGTTATGATATACGGAATAATATTAAATAAAAAAACTCAATTTTGAAATTTTTGCTGATAGGTTGTTTAGTCTTTAAGGTGACGATATATACATTGTCAGATGAAATGCAAAAGCACGTAACAAACACAAATTCAATGGTTTTAATATTTTGTATTAGATCGAAATCGATGCAAATTCTAAAACCTTCGTCATTAAAACATATATAATATATGCCTATGCACATATCGTCCCTACCACTTCAAACTATATAATATGCAAATTTGAAATTTTGAGAAGAGCGCGATTGTGAATTTAAAGTCAGCGAATTCCTGAACGTGCCAGACTTAAAATTCTTATCGAGTATTCCGTGAGAATTTCAGCATTTGAAACGAGGCATATCGTTAAAATTAGGGCACCAAGATAACGAATCTAAAAAACCAATTTTGCACATTGGATAGATTGACGTGGTAGGGACGATATGTATCCAATGAATATTTTTTAATTGAAATACATAATTATTTTCCTATTTTTATTTTATTTTAAAATTATTAAAATTTCATAGGAAAACCAAACAAAAAACACTGACAATTTTGAAAATAATTTAAGCAACGAATTCATAAGGAATCGGGGCTAACACTATGGGTTCTTCAACCTTCTTGACGAAGTGGGCCTTCTTTGGTTGAGCAGGTTGACGTTTCAGGATGATCCAGGTTCCCTTAGCCTTGGCGTCTTTTAATAAACGTTCGTTTTCCTTGACACGACGCAAGAAATCCTCACGGCACTTTGAGTGATGGACATGCTCAATACGAACGTTAATACGCTTGGGTAGAATTTTTCCGCGTACTCTTTTGTTTACAATAACACCGACCGCATGCGATGTGACATTGTACACGCGGCCAGTTTTGCCATGATAGGCTTTGTATGGCATACCTTTTTGAACTGCACCATGCCCTTTAATATCAACAATATCTCCTATTTTGAACACACGCATGTATGTTGACAATGGGATGACACCATGTTTACGGAAGGGACGAGAGAACATGTCTCTGGTACCACGACGATAACCCTTGGAATTGGTCATTTTGTTGAAGTTTGTTAATCCCTAAAATATACAAATACACATTATTACACTCTACTTTAACTGCACGCATAATTAAGAACGGGAAATATAATAATCCGAATTCTATAATTCTTTTTTTTATACGCATTCACTTTTTTCGGTAAAATTCACTAACCTTTTAGAAATTACCGTCCACGCGGTGGTATAGTTGGGAAAAAAAGAAAGATGGCGACGTAAAGGTACTGCCAATCTCAAATTTTCCATAATTGAGCTGTGTTTAATAAATAGAGGCGACATGTTGTGTTCATTATTACATCTAAATGTTGTGCTAGCAGCACCCTAGTGCCATTATACCAGGTGACTGCATTAGGAATTGATGTACCATTTTAAAGGACGCCAAAAAAAAACAGAGATAATTGTGCCACATACCAAACAATAACAAGTTATTAACAAAAAACTATCACATCAAATAGCTCCACAGAACTGGCAAATTCTATACGTAAAAAGTTTGTGTATGAAGTTTGTCAATTGGGTTGCGCTTAAGGTGAAAGTACATAACACGCGTGCGAGCTGTAGGCATCTGTCAAAAAACGCGTTTGCCGCAGAAAGTTGGTTAACTTTCAACTTTTTAACGCGTTGTATTGTTTTGACAGCTAATTAGCCGACAATAAATAAGAAAAAAGATTTAACAAATTCCAACTCCATTTTTCAATGTAAAAATAAGTAAGAAAGCTGACAGAAAAGGCGTTTATAACGCGTGTTATGTAACTTGCCATTTTTCAGGTGGTAAAGTTTTCAAACGCACGATACTTGTGGACGAACTTCTATCTTTACCATATCGTCGGTTGGCAAAGAAATAACCAACCGATGTTATGTCTGCAGCAAACCAATAACCAACCGACGATAATTTATTTTGAATAAACTGTGCCAACCGACGATATGCTACGATATGTACAAGATGACGTTAATGTATCGTTCGATACATGCATGTTTATGCCGAAACCTTCATGCAGATGTAAGTCACAGAATACACAGAAGAGAAGAAAGTGATAGGTAAAAAAAGCTCCAATCAGGTTTTTGTTAAAATTCATGGAAGAAAGAGAAAAGCATAGTGTATTTGATACTCTAGTGTATTACTACTTACCAATTAACACAGCTAATAAAAATGTATTGCACTAGAAAGACGTAGCAAAACATAACCGACGACAAAATTTGAGGGAAAACGAGACAAACTGAAAAATACCCGTATCTTCCGTCTCGTGACACTTCTGTATGTTTTGTATGTAAATGGTGCTTGTGTCATGCATTTTGATTGTGAATAAGTGAGCACAGAATACACAGAAGTGAAGAAAGTGACAGGTAAAACAAGCTCCAATCAGGTTTTTGTTAAAATTCATGGAAGAAAGAGAAAAGCATAGTGTATTTGATACTCTAGTGTATTACTACTTACCAATTAACACAGCTAATAAAAATGTATTGCACTAGAAAGACGTAGCAAAACATAACCGACGACAAAATTTGAGGGAAAACGAGACAAACTGAAAAATACCCGTATCTTCCGTCTCGTGACACTTCTGTATGTTTTGTGAAGTGAGCTTTAAATATAATATTGTATATTTAAAAGATGAAGTATTTCCAACTTCACGTTATGTAAATCCCGAATATACATCCCCAAACTTATTTTGAAACTCAACAATTCTTCTTCTCACTCGCGATTATTTGTCTAAGCAGATTCGTCAGCTGGTAATTCTTGTACACAGAAATTTCTTTTTTTCTGTAACTAGTCTTATCAGAAAAGAAGGCGTTAAACTTTGTGAATATGTGATTTTTAAAGAAAAGTACAATAAATTTGAAAGGTTAAATCATAAATTCATTATATTTTTTTTCGACAAAATATTGACTGTCCAATTAAAAGTAATTAATGTAAATTAGAGAAAGACTCAAGAAACAGATTCGAATAGTTTGTAAAACAAACTAATATATAACTTTAACAAACTACAAGGCATGTATAGATATTTGCAAAATATGTTTATATACATATGTACTCACATATGTGTATGTATGTACATAAATGATGTGAATATTTTTTTGCTTAATGATAGTATGCAATGTATTAACGATTTTTTTTATAGAATGCCTCCATTAAAATCGTATTCCCCCGCAAACGAATACAACGGAAATGGTAACAATTCACCTACCGACTCCTCAGCAGCAAATGGAGCGGATTCTTCAGCATCTAGCTCTAATGGAACCACCTCATTAAATACAAATACGCAACGTTCTGCGAAAACACCACCGTATTGTAATGGTCAATATCCTTTTAAGGTTTTGACAAATCTTAATCAATTGCGGTCACAAAGTCGTTTTTGTGACGTTGATATAGTGGCTGGTGGAGCCACATATGCAGCTCATCGTGTTATCTTAAGTGCAGCGAGTGCATATTTTGAAGCCATGTTCAGACCTGAATTGGGATTAAATGAAGTTAATCAAAAGACAGTAGTACTACATACAATCGATGGAGAAATTTTGAACATATTACTAGATTTCATCTACACAGGTAGATGCGAAATAACTCAGGTAATTGATTTTAATAACCACATTTTTTTATTGGAAAGGCATATTAATCTAATGCCCATTGTTAAAAAAAATAGTGCACTAACAGCATGAAATTTAGTACTTATGCAATAAATTTGAATTTGCGTTGATTTGGCTTCTTTTTTCTCTCATCTCTCTTCCACATGATCAGAATTGATAAAAAAAACTGATGTGTCTAAAACATGAATGTACTAATGGCGTTTTCTTTTGTAGAAAAAGGGCAAAATTTTTTAAGTTTTTATTAAGAAAAATACAATTTAGCATTCGTTTAAAGCAAAAATTTACACTCGTAAGGGATGAATGATACATTACTTTCTAATAAAATCTTTATTTCAAAAAACCATTTTATTGCAAATTTTCATTGAAAAGTGTAATAAATGTAACATTTTCTTTCAGAAAAGAAAACGCCATAAATAAAAACGTTGTTTAAAAATACATACATACATACATATGTACAATGTACATATGTACATTTATACTTATGAGTATATTTTTCTTTGTACAATATAATTTTCAACAGTCTAACGTCCAAGAATTATTAGCTGCTGCTGATATGTTGCAACTACATGAAGTAGTAGATGGTTGTTGTGAATTTTTGTGTCGTGAATTACATGCTAGCAATGCTTTGGGTATTTTACGGTTCGCTGAAGCTCACAATTGCGAAGCATTAGCTAAGAGTGCAATGAATTATGTGCATGCCAATTTTCCGGCGGTAAGTGTTAACATAGTTTGTTAATTAATAATTAAACTAGTATTCATTTATTTACGTATTTATTATTACAAGATTACTCAGGAAGATGAATTTTTAGAAACACCACAAACTTTATTGTCACAACTTTTGACCTCAGAATTTTTGCGTGTGGACTCAGAATCTCAAGTATTCCAAGCGGCTTTACGATGGATCAAATATGATGTTACCCAACGTAGATGTTTTGTTTTCGATATTTTGTCATTGGTACGGTTAGCTTTGGTGCCAGTCAAAGTGATAGATCAAGCTTTAAGAGATTGTCGTGATATGTCTGTTAAAATTGCCCTGAGATCGATATGTCGTGACATAGCCTCAAAACGTGGTCAATTGGTTCCTTTGCGTGTTTGTCCTCGCCAGTTGGCTAAGAAAAATATCTATATTATAGGAGGTTCAAGACGCGAGAGTACTTCCACGTGGAATCCAGCTGATGATATATTTGATACTGTAGCTAAATTTGATATATTTCGTAGAGAATGGACAGAAACAGCACCTATGGAAATTGGACGTATTTTACCAGGTGTAGCGGCTTTAAGTGGAAAAATTTATGTTATTGGTGGTGAAAGAGGAGCTCAGATTTTGGCTAATGGCGAAGTATACGATCCACAAAATGATTGTTGGTCTGCTATAGCTCCTATGATAGTACCACGTTGTGAATTTGGCTTGTGTGCCATGGACAATAGTCTCCTAGCAGTTGGTGGTTGGATAGGAGATGATATTGGAGGTTCTATGGAGCGTTATGATCCCGATAAGGATATTTGGCAAATAATTGGCAACCTACCTGAACCACGCTTTAGCATGGGAGTGGTTAGTTTTGAGGGTCTTATTTACATAGTAGGGGGATGCACCATATCCAGTCGTCATTTGCCAGATTTAGTGAGGTGATTACTTTGAACTTAAATTGTTTCATCAAATATTTCCTGCCGTATATACACATCGTCGGGTGGTTACTGGTTTGCTGCACACTATATTAAAAATACTTTATTACTGCGGCAATCCAGTAACCATCCGACGATATGTATACACATGCATGTACATATGTACTGTATACTACATACATAAATATATTTTGTAATACGTCAGTTATTTTTTCCTTTTCGATTTAGCTACAATCCTGTTACCCAGGAGTGGCAACCTTTGGCAAGAATGCAAGTAGCACGATGTCAAATGGGTGTTGCAATATTGGATCGTTTTCTGTATGTGGTCGGAGGCAATAGTAGTTCTCAAGCTGTTTTAAGTTCAGTAGAACGTTACAGTTTCGATGATAATACTTGGTCGACAGTGTGTGCCATGTCTGTACCGCGAGCTATACCAGCCGTAGCAGCCGCTGATGGTTTACTTTATGTGGCCGGTGGTGATCAGGTCCGTATATTTATATACACTTATTTTATATCTTATTTTATTAATCAATTAATTAATTTAGCCTTGCGAGGCCACATTTTACCGTGCCCAAGTCACAATAAGTGCTGTCGAGTGCTACGATCCATTGACGGATACTTGGAAAAATTGTCCCGATTTGCCAGTAAGTCGATCTGAAGCTGGTGCAGTTGTTGTCTAACCCTCAAAAATCTATGGCAGTCATATCGATTTTTGATGATCTGCCCAAACATTATCGTTTTTAAATTTTCATATCTCAAACATTCTGAAAAAATCAGTATCATTATTAACTAATTATTTACAATTTGGTTTAAACTATTATAATTTAAGTTTTTTATACATAAGAATGTACGAAAATTTTGTTTTCAAGCCTAAAAAGAAATGCTATACTAATTTGGAAAATAAAATCCTTCAAAAGGTTAATGTTCAGTGCAATATAACAATTTAATGCCAACCAAGCTAAATGTAAAAAAAGAAGTGTGATTTGTATATACATATGTATGTTAATAATATGACAATTTGAAACATTTCCGTCCGATTCGAATTACTCCACACTGATCACAAACATTTACAGTTTCATGTATAACGAAAAATTAGAAAGTTAATTGTCGGAGAATGTGTGGCTGACTACAAAAATAATCAACTTACAGTTAACTTTTCTTAGACTAACGAAAAGCTAACTGCAATGTCATTCAGAACTGATGCAAAATTAATTATTAAGTTGAGTACGTAATCGGATTTGGTGAGAGCCAAACAGTTAGTGAGAGTCCATTCATGTTGGATTCTATAAAATTATCTATTAATGATATGTAAGTGTCTGAATCAAACAGTTTTTCATTAGTAACTTCTGGTTACGCTTTTTTGGGCACATGTGTGCCAGATGTTTACTCAGCATAACATACATAAATGTTTTTAATGCAAATCAAAAACCTACATAAGCAAAAAAAAAAAAAAAAAAAAAACTAAATGAAATTAAAATAACTTGCATTTGTTAATTAATGTTTTTTTTTTGCATTTGTATGTATGTACTCGCTTTCGCGCCTTCAGGCAACATTTAAAATGTGTGATATATTTTTAGAACTTGGTCCATAGCCCTTTATTTTGTAATGCAATATTTATGCATTTGGGCATACTTTTAACCAATTTTTGGATCATTTCGTCTCAAATTTTATGTCGCACCAGCTGCGCACATTGCTACAACTAAATTCAAATAGATGTAGCCGTTCGATATTGTGCCCTCTTTTCACAATTTACCACAAATTCTCAATTGGATTGAGATCGGTACATTGTGTAGGCCACTGCATCAATTAAAAATTTTTCTGGTCTCCATCCTGTTGAAACAACTTCTTTCGCAGGATATGCGATCACATCTAGGAAATCGGTAAGATGGGTCTGCAATATATTCAAATTCTCTTCGTTTCTTATGATATATACATATATAATTTTTTGCAATGGACCGTCATGTCGTCTCTACCACGTCAAACTATCCAATATGCAAATTTTAAATTTTCAGAAGAGCACGAAGACCCGTCAGTTGTGAATTTAAAGTCGGCTTATTCCTAAAAGTAGAGGGCTTCAAATATTTCTTATTCAGTTATCTATCGTCCATGATAATTTCAGCATTCTTAAACGAGGCATATCGTACAAATTCGGGTACCAAGATAACGAATCTAAAAAACCAATTTTGCATATTGGATAGTTTGACGTGGTAGGGACGATGTCACCATGTAAAACGACCCCGCACCATGATTTTGCCTTCGCAGTACTTGAACATTTTGTTTCATATGGTGTCGTTGAATGGTGTCCTTCCAGGAAACACAAAGGTTGGATTGGTGATGACTGGAAGCGCATAATATGGGCAGATGGTAAACAGTATTATTGGTGCCGACAGCAGGACAGCCAACATCATGCTGAAGAATGTACATCAAAGTGTGGGGTTGTTTTACATGGTATATTTGTTAGTGTAAAATTTCCTGCTGTGGGAACATTTCGGAAGGTTTTGCTGAAGGCCTATTTATCAGGTCAATGCAATCGTCTTGATGATATTCTGTGCTTTCGTGTTTTAACTGTCAAAAGCTGTTTGCACCATACACTTTAGTTCATGTTTGTGTGTGTTTCTGACAACTGAAACACAAAGTTGTTTTTTGTGTTGCTGTGTTTTTGTAGAGTTGCGTAGACCGCCTGCAACGGTTCTATCCTTGTTGGTTTTAAAACAATTGAAAGCTTCGATAATTTTTGTTTATACCTTTTAATAAGGGTCTAAGTGGGTGCAAATCGCTAAGCAGATATTTTGTAAATTCCTCTATGCAATGGTTGTGGTTTTAAGTACACCAGGCAGAGAAATGGAACGTTTATCTATAAGTAAGTGCACAAAGGCAAAAAGTATCTGATTATATGTAAAGGGTGTTTTTTATTGAGGTATAGAACTTTAAGTTGGCATGACTTTTTTAACTGGCGGCCATTTTGTCAGCTGTCAAGTGATTAATATTTAGTTTGGTTTGCCATTTCATCATGAACAGGTTGACAAAAGAACAACGCTTGCAAATCGTGCAAATTTATTTCGAAAATAATGGTTCAGTTCGCGAAGTTTACCGCAAGCTCCGTCCATTTTATGGTCGACATAATCGGCCATCAGAGCAATTAATTCGGTTAACCATGGATCGTTTTCGCACTACGTTTACTCTATGTGATAATACGCATCCGCAGAGACGTCGAACAGTGCGCACCGAAGAAACAATTGCCGCTGTAGAGCAAAGTGTTGAAGAGGACCCGAATGAATCGATTCGCCACCGTGCACAGCAATTGGAGCCGACTAACCGACTATTTTGTTCCCGAATTGGATGGCATGAATGTGGATGAGTTGTGGTTCCAACAAGACGGCGCTACATGCCACACAGCGCACGTCACAATCGATTTATTGAAGGAAACATTCGAACAGCGCATAATTTCGCGGAATGGACCTGTCAATTGGCCACCAAGATCGTGTGATTTGACACCATTGGATTATTTTCTTTGGGGATATGTAAAGTCGCTCGTCTACGCCAACAAACCAGAAACGTTAGGGGACTTGGAAGCCAACATTCGTGGCGTTATTGCCAACATACGGCCCCATATGCTCGAAAAAGTGGTTGAAAATTGGACCTGTAGAATTGGCTTTATTCGAGCCAGCCGCGGCGGCCACATGCCCGAAATCATATTTAAACATTAATGGCATAAAATTATCCTTCCAATAAAGCCAAATTGATGGATATTAAAACGATTTTCTTGTGTTTTATTTCAATTCAAAGTTCTATACCCCTGAAAAAAACACCCTATATGTGTACATAAATAAATGTATTATGATGCATTTTCAGTGTTTTAGGTTGTATAATGTATGGCCTGTAAAATGGGAACAAACTTTGCAATTTCGTTTATGGAGAAAGTTGATGCATATAGATGCTGAATATAGTACCTATACATACATACATATGTATGTATATAGTTTTAAAAGTGCTTTTTTAATAAAATTCCCTTATGTGTAACACAGAAATATTTTAGTGTAACTTAAAAACATTTTTTCGTAATTTTTGTTAGATAAATGTGAAGCAAACTTTATTTTTACAAATAAAAAATACAAGTGATGAACCAAATAATAAATTGTTGTCTAAGTGCGAATGTCTAGCTTCTTCCATTACGCTGATACGATGCGCAAAAGCAGAACCTTAATATTTGTGGGAGTTCTTAACAATTCGTTTTAACACCCGTTTCCTGTTGAAAGGGAAGATAAGCTTATTACACACACGAACACAATTATTATTTTTAATTCCTTATACCCCTTTTAGACAAGGAAAGTTTACTTTGCAAAGTCTTAATTCAGCCGGGAGAAAGACAGAAGGAGATAGTATTCCTTACTCTGTTTTTCACACAGCTGAATTAAGACTTTGCAAAGTAAACTTTCCGTGTCTAAAAGGGGTATTACGCGCATCCAGCACAGTCAAAATACAAATATTACACAATTAATAAATAGTTTCTTCTTTTTCACAATTTTGTGGTTTCAATTTAAATTTAAAAACAATATGTGTTGACAATATACATATGTATGTATGCATGTAAATAATTTTTGACATCCCAAGTATACAAATGTACAAGAAGCAAAAAATAGTCACCTGAGACGTCAAGGTCACCTGTTATTAATTCTCCTTGGTACATTGCTTACACTCTCTCTCAAGTCCTTTGGTAAACTCTCACGCAAGGCGATTTCACATAAGGTGATCTTAATTCGCCAGCTGACATAAATTTCCTGCTGTCAAATGAACCAAAACGTTAAGAAATATTTTGACAGCAGGAAATTTTACACTAACAAATATACAAGGCGAATACGCAGAATTGCAAATCAAGACCACCTTATATCAAAACGCCTTGCTCTCACGCATTTCTACATGTAGTTCACGTATGGAAATTATGATACAATTGTACTTTTTATGGTACATTTTTGACCTTGTTGGTACCGTGGTACTACTGCGAGTTATTTGGTACAATTTAAAAATGTCAATGTTTCACTATATGGTAACATTAATTTTGCCTATGTTCTCTTTAATTTTTTTGTGTGTGTTTTATTTTAATATCTAATACCCCTTTTCCACGCACAAAGTTTACTTTGCAAAGTCTTAATTCAGCTGTGTGCAAGACAGAGGTAGCAGTACAATCTCTTTCTGTCTTTCTACCAGCTGAATTAAGACTTAGCAAAGTAAACTTTGCTTGTGGAAAAGGGGTATAATATAATAGTCGAATCTACGAATGTACCTTTATGAACATGGTGTAGTTAGATACACCTTGTTTATGAATGTAATATTTAATATTTTTTTATGTTATTATTTTTATACACATTTTTGTTAAGTTTCTGTTTTTTATTGTACATTTCTGAATTTTTATACACATTTTTACGTTTCTGTTTTTTTTAATAAATATTAAAAAAATGTTACCGTCATGGTCTGAAAAGTACATTTTGCTTTCATAGTTGATACAAAATCCAAGAAGTAATTTTCCTTCCCTGATGTAGTTATGACAAACAAAAAAAATAGCTGAGAAAGTCTTATTATTTTATGATCTTTTCGTTAGCGCCACAACAACAATTTTTTTAAAATACATATGTTAAAATGTCAAGACATTAAGGCTATCATGAATAAAATTCCGCGTGAAATTTCCCCCTTTTCCAATTAGAATTTTTTGTTTTCCCTATTACTTGCTATTAGTTGGAATTGTTCCCCGTGAAAAATTTCACGCGGAATTTTATACATGATAGCCCTGATTATGACACTTAAGACACTGCACAGTGGCCAATTTGGCTTCGCTAGCGGCATTTAATTCAAATTTTCAAATTTGAAAAACCGTTAATTTTTTTAACAATCGATAACAAATACATTCACTAGATTTGTATCGATTTTTAAAAGCTCAGCTTACAGCTGATTAACAGCTGTGAGGTGTCAAAGTCAGCATATGTTTCTGCAAGTGTTGTGCAAAATATTTCCGCCTTTTTGATCATCGTTTTGCTATTCGTGTTAAACTTGCAAATTTTATTATTTTCATTAAAAGTTTTGTTATATACTAACGCCAATTATTATTATATAAAAAAACTGTGGTTGTGATCTGTGTATACTTATGTTATTTATAAAACGTAATCGTGTTTAAGTGTATTAGCAACTCGCCCATTGTAACGTACACCTGTCTTTCGTGGAGTAGAACTTACAAAATTCACCTGCATTCAGTGTAATTGTAAATTTTCCTATATGTGTAAACCATTGTGTGTCCAAAATGTCCAAAATTTACTGCGAGTACCTGCGAGCCTTCAATTTATTCTACTTTTTAGGCAAAATGTCAGTGACAAAACGCACCCTTTTTTTAATATGGCATGAAGAAGCGATCCCCACCAAGAAGTTTCTCGCCGTGGAAAATTATGTTCTTGGTACCGTTTTGAGCAAAATTACCTATACTCAGAAGGAGCAGTGCGAAATTGGAAGGAAACTGCGAAATTTTGCTAGTAGGCTTATCCAAAAGTGGAAGGCCTGTGGCAGAAGTAATATGTTTCTCGAAAAAATTAACCAAGAATGGCTAGATACACCATTGGTATTATTGGGAAAAAAAGCAAATGAAAATATTGGACGACCGGAAAAAGAGCTTTCCGAGTGCTGCAGTTTATATAAAGCTGGAAAGCGCAGTGCTTCCAAAGTTGTAGAAATGGTAAAAGGCGATGAGGATTTTAGCGGAAAGGTAATAAAAAATATAAACAAACCAAAGCCCCTTCCATCAAAATTTTCGGACGATAAAGCGCTTGCGCTATTTGTAGATCTTGGACATACCAGATACACTTGGAACTTGAACAAGAAATCAGCAAGAAACCAAAACGCCGATATATATCCATGCTACGAAAAATTACGCTTCGCCAAAAAAAAGTGCTATCCTAGTGACATTACAGTCACTGATTATTATGCTGAAGTGCCACTACAAAGTCTTTTGGACCATACAATAAATAGGATCATGGAAGCACACCCTGAAAGTTTTGAAATGACATCTACATACAAGTAATAATAACACCCATTTAACTGCTGTCTACAAATGGGGTTGTGATGGCAGCAGCGGCCATTCCACATATAGGCAAAAATTTAACGACTGCGAAGGAAACATGAGAGACCAATATTTATTTTCAATTTATATTGTACCACTGCAAGTGCAGAACGGACCGACAGTTTTATGGAAAAACAATCGACCTTCTTCTACACGATACAGGGAAATTGAAAATATTAAGAGCCAAATATTAAATATTGTACCAACATATGTAAACTCATTGATTATTGATCACCAATTTCACATGACCATGCTTGATGGTAAAACTTTCAGCGTCATTTCAATATCTTCTTCGCAAATATGCGGAATCTGCAACGCAACACCGAAAAATATGAATGACTTAAATTTGGTGAAGAGCTTTCCAATTAAAGTGAACCTCTTTCAATATGGGCTATCCAGTCTCCACGCCTGGATAAGTTTTTTTGAATGAATTTTGCACATATCCTATAGAATACCAATAAAAAAGTGGCAAACTCGTGGTGCTGACAAGGATATTGTTGGACAAAATAAAACAAATATACAGCATAAGCTACGAGAAGAAATGCATTTGTTGGTCGACATACCAATGGCTGTTACTGGAAATACCAACAACGGAAATACGGCAAGAAGGTTCTTTCAACAACCAGATTTAGCTGCTCGTATAACTGGAGTGAACGAAAATTTAATATATCGATTCAGCGTCATCTTACGAGCACTTGCATGTGGATACGATATAAACACGGAGGCATTCAGACCTTACGCAATGGAAACTGCCGAAATTTTTGTTACTTTATACCCTTGGTTTTACATTCCCTCGTCTGTTCACAGAATTTTAATTCATGGAGCAGACATAATCAATCATTTTTCGCTTCCAATTGGTATGATGTCCGAGGAAGCGCTTGAAGCCAGCAATAAAGATTATCGGAACATCCGTGAAAATAATACCAGAAAAAATTACAGGAAAAATACAATGGAAGATATAATTAACGCTCTTTTTGTTTCTTCTGATCCCTTAATATCTTCATTGTCCAACGGCTCATCAATCTCCTATTCCAGATATATTAGTTTCGATAAGGAAGTTAAAAGCTTGCTTATAATGCTTATAATGCATCATTTTGAAGATGATTTCTCTGAATCTGATACTGAAGAATCTGATTAATATTTCTTTTATGATATGGTTTCTCTTTGAGTTGACAATTTTTTTTTTATTTTATATATGAATATATGGTGGAAAATGTTTATTGAATTAAAAACAAAATAAAAAATTAAAAAAAAATTAAAAATAAAAAATTTAAAATTAAAAAAAAAATTAAAAATAAAATATTTAAAATTAAAAAAAAATAAAAAAAAAAAAAAAATTAATTTTTTTTCCAAAAATTGTTTCATTTTTTCTGAATTGAGAAAAAAAATTTTTTTGAAGATATCTTCTTTACTTTGAATAAAATGCCGCTAGCGAAGCCAAATTGGCCACTGTGCACTGGTGTGAATACCCAAATTATTAATAAATAATACATATAATTTTGTGCAAGGTGTATATAACATAGACTACATATTCTGTGGTATATAATTCCGTGGTCGGCAATCCATACCATTACATTTTACAACTGTGGGTTATTCACTCTTACCACGAGTCGGTGTTGCCAGTTAAACTTTCGTCTCATTTCCCTAACTTGAAATTTTAAATCTCCAAAACCAAACTTGATTTTATTATGATCAGAAACACTCAAGTTTTGTTATGAAAAAATGCATCTTCTCTTGTCGCTGCGCCAATGTAAAGATGAGTAAAGAGATAGTTTTGTAGAAAATTTTCTTAAAATAATTTAAATATATGCTTGAAAATGCCTTTGCATGCCACGTTTTTTCATGCATGAACACGTACGTTGACAAACCAAATTTTCTGGTTTGCCATAATAATTTTCTGAAAGTAAAAAATTCAGTAAATTCTGATCACATATTTTCTCAGTGATGCCAACTTAGCCCTTTTAGGGCTAGATTTAGCCCGTTTTCAGTCAGTCAAAACGTGAAAAAATTTTTTTGCCCCAAACTAAAAAAGGCGCAAACCTAGCACTTTTTACAATAATCTTTCAGCCCTTTTAAACTTTTGCGAACTTTTTCTTCCTTTAATCCAGCAAAATAAAATGAGTAAAAAGTCGATATTGCTTTACCAATTTAAAAAAGAAGAATAATATAGAGTAATCTTTTATTTTTTCCAAATTTTTCATGCCTTGAAAGTTATTCAGTACAGCCTAAAACAGATAATGTATGTTTTTTGAAGAGCGAGAAATCGAAATTTTATTAAATAACGGCCAATTTGAAATGTATCTACTTATGTAAACATACATATGTATATATATTTCTATTATATATGTACATATGTATATGCTAACTATTTAATCTACGTATGTACATACGTTATTGAAATGTAATATAAAATGTAAATGAAATATGTACAATATTGAAGTTCTAAAGCTATGTATGTGTTGATCTAATGAGAGTTATTTATATTCTAATAAATTACTTTACAAAAATTGATTTGATGTTTTTATTTTCAACAGAAACATTTTAATACTAGCCCCTTTTCGCGCTTTTTCGAAAAATTTTACTTTAAGAGTATGACATACACACAAGTTGTTCTCAATAATGCGTGTGTACACATACGTAATAGAAGAGTATAAATAAGGGCGCGGCGCCCTTAATTTGCCGACCACAGATAAATTGCACCATGATTTTGTGCTTAAAAATCGCTTATTGATGCTTTAAAAAATTACAGTCTGGGAGCCTTCTAACTATTATTCTTTATTTAAGTATTGAAAACAGTCGGAGAAAATCAGCTGTCTTGTCGACAAGGAAGGATGCTTACCAATGCTTACGAAATCCCTGCAAGGTGAATTTTAACCAGTTGAGCTACAACGAAAAAGGAACGGTCATGAATACATTAAGATCTTGTGGTTGCAAAGGTGTGCGCACGTGCTTAAAATGTGAGTCAGAGTTTAATATACTTAAGCCTAATCTACAAGCACAGTTGCAAAAACTGGATGCATGGTCTTATTGCATTAAATGCAATCGCTTATATAAAGGATGGGATTGCAAGAAAGTGCAAAATGATCATCCAGCGCATAATGAGGAAAAAAGTTTAGAGATACCAGGTATTTTGGTGAAGCCTAATTTTCTCTCTCTCAAAGAAGGCAATGAAATCGTGATGCGTTTAGATAATTTACCATGGTGTCTATCTCAAAGCGGCCGACGTAAACAAAACTATGGACCAAAGACAAATTTCAAGAAAAAGAAATTGCAAAATGGTACTTTTAAAGGATTTCCCATATCAACGCAATTTGTACAAGATAAATTTAGAAATGAAGAATTGTTAAATAATTTTCAAACTATCGAACAATGCTCTTTAGAATATGATCCCACAAAAGGTGCCGCCATTGATCCTCATATCGACGATTGTTGGATTTGGGGAGAACGCGTAGTTACGGTAAATTGTTTAGGCGATTCAGTGTTGTCATTGACGCTTTATAAAGATGCTATAGAAAAGAACTTGATAGATATTAATAAATATAATCTAGATTTAGTTTCTAAATATGAAAACAAATTATTAGAGCCTTTATTAACATTAAACGAGTTGAAGACATTTCAAGATAAAGTTATTAGGATAATTATGCCACGGTAAGTCATAATAAAACAATTGATAGCATATTTGTAAAAACTAAAATTTATCTTTGAAGACTCTCCCTTATGGTATTATATGGTCCTGTGCGTTATCAATTCGAACATTTCGTTTTACGAGAAGATGTTTTGGAAAGAAGAGTTTGTCTGGCATACAGAGAGTTTACTCCCATGTACTTGGAAGGTGGAGAATCGCACGAAAAATGCGTGGAAGTTCTCAAAAATGCAGTTAAATTTTGGCATTAAATAAAAACGAATAAAAGCCATCAACCCGATAACAGGGGGCCTATTCGGAAATACATCATTGCGCTGCAAATAGAAATTCAAGTGTCATAAAGTGCACGATTAAATGTCAAATACGAGGTACTCAACGTGGCTACTACTAAAAAATATTATCAGAGAACTTGTATTGCATTTTATATTAAAGTTTGCCCGCATGATGCAGAGCAAAGATGATCTTCCTAATGGGCTCAGACTTGTAAATTTTCTTTAAAGTGGAAAACGGGGAGACTGAAAGTTGTTTTTAATTTTAATTCTTCCAATATAATATATTATGTATTTTAAAATTTTTTGTTTTAACTAATTCATACAACGATGTTATTTTCACTCAACATTTCAATACAATTATCATTTTCCCATATATATTTGTTATTTAGATCTATATCGGGCGCGTCTACTTGCGATAATTCAATTTCATGTTCTTGATTACCATTGCCCAGATTTGAAGCTTTAATGAAATCTATTAAAGTTACTTTAGCTGGCAGTTTTATACGGTGTACACGTTTCATATGATGCCTTAAGTTCGTTCCAGAACTTAACAGTTTGTGGCAAATGGCACATTTATGTTCGGTATGAACTTCGCGTATATGACTGAATAAATCTTCAGTGACAATAAATGACTGTGTACAAAATTTACAAACATGAGATTTTTGAACATGAGTCTTAAGATAGTCAGATTTGGCAAAAGCCTGTGGACAATATTGGCATACATAAATCGCAGTTTCAGTTGAACTGATGTTTTGAGGTTGAGTAGATTCCAGTGTGCCAAGATCCTTAACTTCGACTGCTTTTAAATTTAGAGTATACAACCGCTGAGAATGCGGAAATTCGTCATTAGTTTTGCTTCCATCAGTGACAAATTTGTCTGTTGCCTCTAAAGTTTCAGGTATAAACTGAGTTACTATAAAGGAATCATTCATGTCCAGAGTTATATGTTTTGATGCAGTTGCATTATCAGATTCATATTGCGACACATTTAATATATTTTCCTCTTCCAGTGTTTCAATCAGATATGTACTTGTTAAATCATTAAGTTCATTTCCCTCTACAACTTCAATAAGGTGCTCTTCATCAATACATTGATTTAATGATTCCCGACATAAGTTTTTTAACTGCATACTTGCTTTCTTTATTTTTTCATATATAGTGCAACAAAATTTCAAATCTTCCAAGCATTGTAGACACAGCAGAGGAAATTCTACAGTGAAATTTAACAAATCCTAGAAATATAACAGGATTGAAGGCAAAATTTAATTAAACGTTTTAGTACACAGCTCACTTGACTATTACAAAATATATCCATCATTTCAACAAACGATTTTTTTGTAGAATTGGTATTTTTTTCACATTCTTGTTTTATTGGAACTTTGTAATTCCATATATTAATATCACCATGTTTTAAGCATATGCGACATTGCTGCTGTATATCTCCTAAATTCACATTCAAATCCATTTCATTTGAATTATAGAATAAAAAATGTTTATGTACCAAAGTGAATAAATAAATAAAATAAATACATATATGAATATGTATATATGTACATGTATTGTGGTTTAGTTTACAGTACATTTTGTTGAAAAAATTAGAAACAGTATGGTAGCACGATTAGGGGTTACGCTTTTTGTTCAAATGTTATAGTGGATACACACTTTGCAACGTGTTTACGCAACACGTTTATATTACATGTTGCATATTTTGATACAGACTATGCAACCTACAATGCAACCCATAAACATCAAAACATTTTGATATTTACGAAACTTCTAACGCAACTGCGAATGCAACCATAAACAAGACTACACACTATGCAACCGACAATGCAACCTGCCTGGTTGCATAAACACGTTGCTAAGTCTGTACCTACCATTAGCACAAGTGTGAACGTACCTTAAGTTTAGAAAATAATCATGCTTCAATAATATATGTGTATATTATATAATATATATTTTATATCATGGAAATAACATATAATATTAAATATGCATGCTATATTAAATCGGCACAGGTGAATTTTCATGAACAAATTTCTTCCCATGGAAGTAACATATAATATTATATATGCATGCTATATTAAATCGGCACAGGTGAATTTTCATGAACAAATTTTTTCCCAAGACTGTTATTTTTGACTGTCTTGTTTGATTTGTGTGCCATACGCTTTTTTATTTTTAGTTTGGCGAAATAGTATCTGGCAGCTCTATATTCAGTGATTTTCATGCTGTGGCTGATTCCACTCGATTCGTTGTTTATCCTTTCGATACATGCAGGTACTAAAATAATTCGGCCAATAATTCTTTGAAATTTCTAAAAAATCTTTAATTTCCTCCGACCAAGAGTAAGTGTCTACCTGAATTTATAAAATAGTTTCAAAATGTGTGAAATAATTATTCAGCATCGAAAAAGTTGACAGCTTTTTTACTCATGTGTAATTAGCGAGATACATATTTATACTTATATACATATAACAAAAATGACCTGCGCCTTCTTTAATTTTAGTTCATGATGTTCCTTCGTTTTTTTTTCAGTAGAAGGACGTCAGACAACGAAGCTTAACGCAGAATTAGGAAAAGTTTAATACAAATAATAACAAAAATATTAGTTCTTTTCCATAAAGTCTTGAGAAAAATATTAATCTTCAGTAGAAAAGTGCATTCTATGAAAGAAGTAGAGAAAGTTTTTGAGTTATAAAATTATTGATTCGTATAAAGTGAAAAGGTTGTGGAAAATCCTTCAAAATGTCTGGTGAAGAAACTTCAGCAGATCGCAATGTGGAAATATGGAAAATAAAGAAGCTAATAAAAAGTTTGGAAATGGCTCGAGGGTAAGTGATTAACGCGATTCTTATATATTTATGGTATTGCAAATACAATTGTTCAATTTTAAAATTAAAAAAAAGCAGATACCTACATATATTTATATACAAATATACATACATTTGTACATACATATATATATATATATTTTTGCTAATTACAGCAATGGGACTAGTATGATTTCATTAATTATTCCTCCTAAGGATCAAATATCAAGAGTGAGTAAAATGTTGGCTGACGAATTTGGCACCGCCTCCAACATAAAGTCGCGTGTTAATCGACTTTCGGTATTGGGTGCAATTACCTCGGTCCAACATAGACTTAAATTGTATACCAAAGGTAAGTAGGCTTGAATATTTTTTATATACAAACATATATAATACATATGTATATTTAATTTTTTAAATAGTGCCTCCCAATGGTTTGGTTATATATTGTGGAACTATTGTCACCGAAGAGGGTAAAGAAAAGAAGGTTAATATTGATTTTGAGCCTTTCAAACCCATTAATACATCTTTATATTTGTGTGATAATAAATTTCACACCGAAGCTTTAACCGCTCTTTTGGCTGATGATAATAAATTTGGTTTTATTGTCATGGATGGAAATGGTGCATTATTTGGTACCTTGCAAGGTAATACGCGGGAAGTTTTGCATAAGTTTACTGTCGATCTGCCGAAAAAGCATGGACGTGGTGGTCAGTCTGCTTTGCGTTTTGCCCGTTTGCGTATGGAAAAACGTCATAATTATGTACGCAAAGTTGCCGAAGTCGCTACACAGCTGTTTATTACAAACGATAAGCCGAATATAGCTGGTCTTATATTGGCTGGTAGTGCAGATTTTAAAACCGAACTTAGCCAATCAGATATGTTTGATCCGGTATGTTGGAAAATTTGCATCAAATTGATTCAATTTAATTTTTTTGCAAATGAAATTAAATTCTTTGTAGAGACTGCAATCAAAAGTCATTAAGCTTGTTGATGTTTCCTATGGTGGCGAAAATGGTTTCAATCAGGCTATCGAATTAGCGGCTGAATCTCTACAAAATGTTAAATTTATTCAGGAGAAGAAACTAATCGGTCGTTATTTCGATGAGATTTCCCAGGTAGTGTATCTATTTATTTAAAAAAAAAAAATGGAAGCAAATAATTTAACATTTAAATTGTTTTTAAAATTTATTAAGGATACCGGAAAATATTGTTTTGGTGTTGAGGATACTTTGCGCGCTTTGGAACTGGGCTCGGTAGAAACATTGATATGTTGGGAAAATTTGGATATACAACGTTATGTTTTGAAAAATCATGCCAATTCAACATCAACCACAGTATTGCATTTAACGCCGGAACAGGAGAAAGATAAATCACATTTTACAGACAAAGAGGTGAGTGTTAGACTTTTAACTAAAAAGAACGGTTTGTATCCAGAGTATACTAAATTCTCTCTCTTAAATAACATTGTGCAATATAAAAAATTAAGGTTCTAAAGACCGATTTTGGTATCATTGTTTCAAAAGTTCTTAAATAAGGGGTTTTGGATGTCCCCATTTTTGTAGATTATGTGGTGAATCCTCGTTGTTTAAAATAAATATATTTCAAGCAAACAAAAAATATATAAATACAAATTATTATTTATTACACTATCTAAAATACATGTCATAAAATTTATGTTATTTATGTCACATTTCATTGACGATTAATATGTAATCCATTGTGAATTGTTCGCCTAACTTTCGAAGTGTGTAAATGTAGTAAAACCTCTACTTGCAGAATCAAAAAGGAAAAGAGCTAAGCCACTTAGAAACTGGCAAGCGGTGAGCATATCCTTTTTACAATAAATCTCTGAATTTATACTCAAGCCACCTTTTATTTTTTCAAACTTCCTTATAATATCTCCACACCTTGGGAAATTATAAGGCATTTAAATAGGAAAAAGAAAAAGAAAATAGAAAAAGATATTTGCCTAGGTTATAACTACATTCTTATTCACTCGTTTAAGGCTGTTTATTTGAAAAGGATTGGAGGGTTAAAAGTTACACAAAATTTCACATGAAAGTGCTAAAGATATGCTATACCTAAAATGTATTTCTTGTATGTTGCAAGAGAGACGGACACTTGGACCATGTTTTAAGTACATAAGACCTAGATTTAAAACAGCCGATATGTACATATTTACATTAGACCACCCAAATGTGTCGAAAAAATGACATGTGCGTAAAAATTGCACTGATAGCGTACCGGCCATGCGCCTTGCACTTTTTACCTAGAAAAAAAAAACTAAAAACACGGCCCCATAACTTTCAAATGCGACGCTTTTTGGAAACATTTTATATAAATTGAATCCGAGTAATTTGTTCGTGAATTTACATAATATATGCAAGTATGTACGCAGATTTTTTATACAAAAATAAAGTTTCTCTATCATCTATATTTGTGTCTAGTTGTATTGAGATATATTCAATGGATCACGAGCTGTAGGATAATTTGCAAATACATAACAAAGCTTGTAATAAATTTGTATGTGATGTTTTGATCCTTATATTATTAAATGATACATATTTGGACCAAATCTAATGGGACTTTATAATCCACATATATTACCTTATAAAATAATGAAAACGGATTGAGCCGTATGATGTGACCGACTATGGCCCATAGGCTAGGTAAACATAAAGAATAAATAAATGAAAATGTTTTATTATCGCTATCCAATTTTTAGCGAGAGCCGTTGAAAAAAGTCTTCCCATTAAAGTACCATGATAATCCATAGTTATGTTAGGTTCGATATTTTCGGAGAGGCAGTAATTCTCCCTATGTCCCTAAGGATACACGATTATTCATAAATGTAGAAATAAATGTAAATTTGCAAACAAAAAATTCCGTAAGAACTCTGTTCCAGAATTTATGGTACAATTTTTTCAATTTGAACAGCTTATAAAAAAACTAATTTCAAACATTTTGAACTTCTCAAGACCGACAATAATAACAGTAACACATAAATTAAAAATTGCTATAAATGGTTATTCATTTTATTGTTTTAGACTGGTGTAGAAATGGAACTGATTGAATCTCAGCCTCTACTTGAATGGTTGGCGAATAATTACAAAATGTTTGGAGCCACTCTAGAAATAATCACTGACAAATCTCAAGAGGGCAGCCAATTCGTAAGAGGGTTTGGCGGTATTGGTGGTAAGTTTATTATAATCATTTTTAAATCTTCAATTCACAAAAATTAGTAATCAGCAACCTCAGTTAGCTAGTTTTGAATGTAATCTTTACGAAAGCAAATACATACATATTTAAAACTAAAATTCTTTTTCTTCTCTTTCCCAATTTTTTGCCTATTTAATAATTCTTTTAAAATGTGTGTTATTTAAAAATGCTTTATGTACAACTCCTACAAACAAAAAAGGTATTTTACGCTATAAAGTTGATTTTCAGTCGCTACAAGCTGATGAACCTTTGGAAGATGTTGATCTTGACGATTATTGAATTTGTTATTATCATACAATTATTTATTTTTCCAACATTTTACATATTTCACAAGAAAATTAACAAACTAACAAAATAGCAGCTTGTACTCCTTTTCTTTCCCTTTACATTACTTACTTTAATTGTATTATCGTAATTAATATTATTAAATTAAATTAAATTAAATTAAATTAAAAAAAAGAAATAAATTTAACAACATTCATTACTATATACATACATACTAGTGTCCTGCACAATACTATTTATAAGACCTTTCAAGACATGAGAGATTTTTTCAAATGCTTTACTACAGCGAAATATTTTAAAAGAATCGCTAAGCAACACTGTTGGCAAGTAATTTTTTTCGGTGGTTTGTCTTGCAAGCAGTGTTGTTTAGCGATTCTTTTAGAATATTTGGCTGTAGTAAAGCATTGGAAAAAATCTCTCATGTCTTGAAAAGTCTTATAAATACTCTTGTGCAGGACACTAATACATACATACATACATACATAAATATGTAGACACTGACATTACACATATTCGATAGCTAGTTAGTATGTTTTTAATGAATTTTATAGTTATATTATTAATATTGTTCGATATTCATATGCACAACAAATTTTAAATTCTAGTTAATTTTAATTATTATTATTCGAACTTCATTTGTTTTATATATTTATGATTTTTGATCAGGCTAAAGTTCGTATCGTTTTATAAGCCAAATTACATGTGACAATTATTAGTGAACAAAGTTAATTGTAAATATTCTGACAAACACTAGTAGAGCGGAACACATAGCTGTACACCTTCCTCATCAGCGTTCTTTGTGTTTGGTCCACAGTGTGTGATGTCAATTGATGTAGATTTCTGCGTTATATACGTAACTTTTTTGCAAATGGAATATGTGAATTGTTTTGATTCATCGTATTTCAATTTGCTGAAAATTTTTTGGTAATGAAAGCTTAAGTTTACCATCTCTAAATTAAATTCATCTGTACCGGTGTTCCATTTGCTCTTATCCCTAACTCATCCAGATAGAATGGGATGCTTACATACAACAAACTGACAAAATAGACAAATATAAAATTTAGATACAAATTCAAAAAGTCCCTGATGATGGTCAACAACGATGACCGAAATATTGGACAACTTTTTCAATCAACAAAAATATTTACAAAAGTAAAAATGAATTGACGCAACAAATACATACATATGTATGTACATATACAGATTAATGGTCTTATTTATAAAACTTATTAAGGCTTTATAAAGGCCTTAATATTTTAAATAATTACAATTAATAAAAATGAATTGATCTTGATTATTGATTTATGTATTTTTAAAAAACAATTAATATTTTACTGAACAAGTTAAATAATAATTTTGGGAATAATTGCGTTAAATAAATAGTAAACTTAATTTTAAACTTATTACATCCGTATTCTAAGCTCTGTGACAAAATAAAAATTATAACGAATGACAATTTTTACATTGCTTAATATATAAAAATTTTCATTTGTTATAATTTTGTTATTTGCCACAAAGTTCACTATAAGGGAGTTAATTCATTAATATAATCATAGCTGTTAAGTAATGATTAGTAATCGTAATGATTACTAATTTGATTACTTTTTTTTAAAGGTGATTAATTGATTACGATTACTAATAATGGAAAAGTAATCTGAGTTACTTGAAATTACAACAAAATAATCAAAAAGAATCAAAAGTTATCAAAAAATAATCCGATTACTTCTAAGGATTACTTTTAACTATTTTTGATTATTTATTAAGTTTACTGCATTTCACTGATATTAAACTTTAAAATATTTAATAATTTGACAAATGAGACAAGATATCTATTGATACTTTTTTATAGTTATTCAAAAAATTGGCGTGTATATGTTTTTTTCTTTTGTGATTTTAAAAATTATTTTTTGTGAATTCTCAAATCATTTTTTAAAAGTCTGTGAATAAGATAAGAAGTTTGTGACTGTTCAAATTGTGTGGTTTGAAGCCTACTGACGTTTTGTGGAAGCGACAATGAAATGCATATAGACAATGCTTAACCACTAGCAAAAAATTTCACTTTATGTTTTTCTTTATATTTTTTTTCTCAGATTAATATTATTAATGTTGTTATATAATCGAACATTTTAAGAATTTCTTAAACAAAAAACATCTAATTATATAAATTTTTTGCGAACTTTTTCAAAATAAAGTAATCTTAATTCAAAATGTTTGAAAATAATCAAAAAGAATCAAAAGTAATATTTTTAAGTAATCAGATTACTTTTTGTTTACTTTTGATTCTTTTTGATTATTTTGTAGTAATTTAAAGTAATTTAGATTACTTTTCGATTGTTAGTAATAGTAATCAATTATTTATCAGGAATTCTTTTAAAGGCAATTATATAATCAGTACAATTCTTTTTAAAATGTAATCTAATTGATTACTAATCGTAATCGTAATTTAACAGGTATGAATATAATATACAAATATAAGGTCTGTTCATTTACTTTCCCAGCCGAAACTAGCAACGAGAGAGTAAGGCAGAAATTTACAAGATTACTCTAATAAATATGAAAAAGTAAATGAACGCTTTACTTGCAAAAACTAACAAGAAAATTTTATTCATATCAGAACCATGGATGGAAAACATGATACAATTGTACTTTTTCTGATGTATTTTGTTTGATAATATTTTAAATAGCAATTTTTTTTTTAGAAATTGGCATTTAATATGAAATTCTTTACACTCATGTATTTTTACTATTTTTATGCATTTTTCATAGTTTTTTAATTTTATTCATTAACAATTACAAAAATGCCACTTTCCATCTCTGATACCATATGAGAAACAAACAAAATTATTTGCCAATAAAATTGAATTTATGTGGCTTAATGAAGGAAAAACAATAAATTAAGAAAACATGCTTTCGTTTTACATACCTATGAATGTTTTTTTTAACAAAGAAATGCACATTTTTCAGTTTTCCTTTTTAAAATATTTTTTAAATAATTAATTTGATAACAAAACACACAACAGGTGGTTGGATAATTATTGCAAGTAAAAATTTTACTAGTAATAATTTGTAGGAATTTTTTTGTCTCTCATTTTTTTTCTCTTTTGACACTCTCTACTTGGAAACTTTTTGAGTTAATGAACACCTTCCACTAACAATTGTTACAAATTCGTAATAGTTTTTAGTAAATGAACAAACCTATAATTTTGTTTCATAGTTGTCTATTTTGATAAGTTTTATATAATAAGCACAAGTGGAATACCGTTATCGAGTCAAGTTTAAAATACAACAAACATTTAAAAGAATTTTTTATTTCTTTCAAATATTTCCCTATAGAATACATTATTAAATGTATAAATAGTATGTATTCAAATTTGTTAATGAATAAATTCATGTGTATGTATGATAAATAATTTGCTAGCATTTTAATTTACTATAAATTCATAAATGATGATTAGTTTTCTTTTAATTTTAAATTTTTTATATTCACAAGCTGCTATGCGCATAGTACGAGTAAACACAAATAAAGCCGTAATAAAAGTTAAATTTGATTGAAATACTAATGGCTTTAATAATTGTTTAATAAAATTTGTGTATGCCCTTAATATTTGTTTAGTATATTTATAGTTTATTTGAATGCCTAGCACGTTATATTACCAGGGTAAGTTATTCAAATAACAACTCCCTCCATAAGCTGCAATTCGACCCATACTTTAGTGAAAGAAGTAGGGGTCCTGAACTCTTTTCTGGAGTATATACATATACATACATGATCTGTACCAGTTATAAGAGTTATTACATGGTCTCCACCAGGGCAAAAAATCCAATATGTTTTTAATGTTCTCAAGCATAAGTATTCATTCCAACGTTAAAAATCCTCTTAATAATTGTTCAATTCATAGATTATCTTGAAAAAAAACGATATTTGTTTATGTTCTTGTGAACGAAAAAATTTGTCACTCGTCAATTAGTTAATAAGCGATAAGCAATTTTGAATTTTAAATATATCTCTAATTTATTCAAACAAAGTCATAACAAAAATAAAAAACCAATTTGCCAGAAAAGTTTGAAGTTTTCAATTTACACAACTTAATGGAAAAGAAAATTTAATTTTTCTCTCAAGAGATCAGTAAACAAGATATTTGTGTGAAATTTTTACACAATATGAAGAACGATATGAGGATTAATTCTGCATCACTAACTCAAAAATTCCATTTTTTGAGTTAGGACGTTCTTTCAGTAAATGAGCGATATATTTATCATTCAAAATAATTAATTTTCTGGTGTTCGTTATCACGTATTTAAAATATTTTTATAAATTAATTTAACAAATCGAACATTCCCAGAGCTGACTTTAATACAACTACATATCGAGCCTTATTTTCGATTTTATCGTAAGCGACATGTTATCGAAAATATACTTTTTTATTGCAATTAAAATTTTATGGGCCTACCCATAGTTTAGAATCATCAAAATGACAAAATTGTTAATAACTTTTAAGATACAGGCTGTGAAATTTTATCGTAAGCGACAATTTACGTACAAAAACATATTTGAATATTTTAAAAAAACCTTCTGAACAATTTAATTTTTCTCGCTTACGATAAAATCGAAAATAAGGCTCGATATTTGCAAAACATATCTAGCCTTATTTTCGATTTTATCGTAAGCGACATGATATCGAAAATATACTTTTTTATGGAAATTAAAATTTGATGGGTCTATCCATAGTTTAGAATTATCAAAATGCCAAAATTGTTGATAACTTTTAAGATACGGTCTGTAAAATTTTATCGTAAAAAAGACTTCTCCTGAAAACTTTAATTTTTGTCGCTTACGATTAAATCGAAAATAAGGCTCGATATAAAACTCCAACACACTTTTGTATGAAAATTACCAATAAAAAAAAATACAATACTATATAATTCAATAATATTCATATCTAATATTCAATAATAATATTTAATATAATCAAAACGATTGCATGTGGTTAATATCACGACACACAAAAAAAAACAAATACGAAGTAAGACTATAGTAATAAGTGCAGACACCAAAAAAGCCTGATTGACTGCACTTAAAAAAATAAACAATCTTCAATTCAATAGTTCTGTTTGATTCTTCAATTTAAAAAATGCTAATTTTTTAATCATATTTAAAGCATATTTTCAATTACAAAGAAAATAAAACGGTTTTCGAAGAAACAAATTTTACGTCCCTTTTCACAATGTATGATTAAGAGTTAACGTGAACTTTAACTGCAAGTTAATTGTCTTTCAGTCATGTTTCTAATCGTTATATTTAAAAAAAAATATCAAGCAATTTTTAAGCACCTATCTGCGTAAAAAGTTATCATAAAATATAATATTATAATCGATTTTCAAATACCTGCATGATCTGTTTTTGATTAAGAATTTTTCAATATTCCAGATTAGCAAAATATGATAATCACCCTTATTCCAGTTGTCGACATCGACGTCACTTTAACACAATTCCAAAAAAATTGGGAATTGTTTACTCACTCCCGAGAACAATTTTGTGCTACTGGCAATCTAATTCCGTTCCTTAAGGTCTAGAAAATAGCATAAACCTACCAACAGGAGTCGTTGTTTTTGACCATGGGTACACAAGCCCCAATTTCTTGGTATTTTGTTAAAGTTACGACGATGGCGACAACTGGAATAAGGGTGAATAACTAACGGAAATAATAGTCACATTTTACACGTATGGATGATAAATTTGGGATTGCTATATACGATTAGTTATTGTATTTTAAATCGAACTATTTTTACCCATTGGCGTGAATCATTTTCGAGTTCTTTTTTTTTTTTTGATCGTGCAAGTGATTAATCAGTTTTTCATCACCAATAGTGCACTCAGCAAGGTGATTTTTCAAAAAAACTATATTCCAAATACTAGATATATGTGTACATATGTATAAAAATATAGAATTTTTATAAATTGTTTATTGTTGTAACTAATTCTATTATAAAATTTTTGTGATCTGCATTGTTATATTTATTATTACGAGTATCTTTTAATGTAATTTCTCATTTTTATTCAATTCGTGTCAAAATGTATTGTGGTTGAAGTCTACTGATGAGTTGCCTAAGCAGCAACGAAATGCATTTTATTTTAATAATTATTTTTCTATTTTAATAAAAAAAATTTAAATTTAGAAGCATCACTGTTTGTTACTCGTATAACAATAATCATACTTTAGAATCAATGAAATAACTATGGAAATTTTTTAAAAGTTATTTTCGCAAAGGATTGTTTAAAAACTCTCTTAAACTAAAACCTAAACTCCTGCGTTTTGCTTGAAATTTGCTAAGATAATTTAATGTTTGTTTAAAAGATCGGTAGTACACATACATACATAAAATAATTTTTATTTCACACATTTGATACATATCTGTCGTAAAATATCTCTAGATTGCAATCAAACTTATTTTTATTGTCTGGTTTATCATTGTTTTACGATCTGAATTTGCATTGATTTAATTGTCGCCCTCGAATAACCATACAGAGTTACGTTTGAAGACATCCTAGTGAAGTATCATATAAAACTTGACACTGGGATAGGAAATATGTATAATACTCTTATAACTGGTGAAGATCATATATTTAGGAAAAATTTTTAGGAAAGCACTATTTGCATGACTTACCCTGCCAATACAGCGTTGCAAGTTATTAAACATTATTTTTTAACAGACTTTTTTTATATAAAAATGTTAAGAAAGTATTACTAGTTTTGATTCAAATTGAAAGAAAACATTGCGAGTTCAAGTCTCATTGTGACACTTGAACATACCCGATAAAGTTTAAGGTTTCATTTTGTGTATTTAAAAAATATTCTTCATACAAACAACATAACATTTTTTGGAGCATTTTGAATTACTCTAGCATTCTATATTAAAAACTAACTTTGCATAAAAAGTAGACTTAGCATATTTGCCGACTAAGCCAATGATATTTATATTTATTCGACGTTAATTTTAACGAATAAATATGAAGAATTTATTTTTGTAGTTGGTTAATCTTGTGTAGATGCATTTCGTTGATGCCAAATAAATATACTTTTTTTTACCTTTTAAAAACGATTGATACCCAATCTATAGACATGTTTACAGAAAAAGCAAATATACTTGTATAGGCGCCACAACAATAACTACCGATTGCAATAACATTGGTACGATATATTCCGAACATAATAATTGCAGGTTAGCCGCGAATAACGTTGTATGTGACAAAATCATAATTTTCCAGGAGAGCCAAGAGCGTATTTTAAGTCAAGATTGTTTTTTTCGCTTAATTTTTTAGCTTATCGAAAATAATAATAATTCGCATTAACATTTCTTTTTGTATATCTGTTATATTTATCAATTATTTCGACAATTTCGTTTGCACGATTTGGTAGTTACTTACAAAGCTCTTCCACTGACTCACTGTTTGTAATTGTATTTTGACGGCGATACGATGCATAATTTTGGATGGTTTGATGTTTGAACAACGCAAGAGAGTAATGTCAATGGTAATCTGTAAAGAAACTGGCTTCAATTGTCTGGCTTCCTAAATATATGTTTACAATGTATCAAAACAATATTAATACTGTATAAAATAACAAGATAGTAGTTTTGTTTTTTAGTATGTTTGTTGTATACGTTGTATTCTGCAAAGAAAAATGCCTCCCACCTTTTACAGCAAAGAATTGAATATTACAAGAAAATCGGTTAACATAACGTTAGGGACAGTTCACATATTACGAAACGCTCCAGGCAAGGGAGCGGGTGCTAAGGATTTGCTACGGTTTAGAAAATTTTGTAAAACACGTTACTAAGGGGAGGGGGGCATATAAAAACTCCGAAAATAGCGTTACGTAATAAGAGAATGGCCCCTTAATTAATATAAAATATTTCATCACAAAATCTTGAAATCATATTTCAATTTATGTTATTTATCATTTATTTTAGTCAATTCAATAATATACATATGTACTTTTGTTTTTGCTGAATACTTTATTTAATTTCATTTAAAATTTATCTTTTAATTTTTTAATTTTATTATATAAAATCTGTTTTTCCTTAGGTATTTTACGTTACAAAGTGGATTTCCAAAGTATGCAACTTGACGAATTGGATAATGAGGATTTCGATTTAGGCGAATATTAAATAACTTAACGTATATTTATCATATACATTCATACATACTTACATACATACCGATTTCATTACATAAACGAGTACATACATATACATATGTACATACATATATTTATTACTATTATTATTGTTGCATCGCGAAATGTGTCAAAAAAAATATTTATAAATTAACAGTCAAACTATTTCACAGTATTCTGTTTATTACGTTGTGCTGTTGATTTTTATTAGCTTCTCTCTTTCTTCTATGAAGTTTACTATTATTTTTTAGATCTAAATAAGAGGCTCATTTTGTAAAGCGAAATAGTTGTAAACGCTTTAAACTTCTATGAGTATTTCGGATTTTTGGATTTTGAATTTTTTCCATTCAAAATTTGAAACGTTTAGAACGTTATCTTTTTAGAAAATGACGCCTTAAGAAATGAATTAAAAAATGTCAATAATTTCTTGTACTTCTTTATTATTCATATGTAGGTTCGAGTTACACTATAAAGATGATGAATATTGAAAAAATATGTTTGACCTTTAAATTAAAAATAATTAATGAGATTTTAATACAACAACAATAAAAAAGAATTATAAAGAATTTTAAAATAGTTTGGGATGTTTCTTATTAAGGTAATAAAATGTTTTATTATTTCCATGTTTACATAAAGTCCATATTCCTTGTGTCGTAATTATCCGACATAGTATCGTCCGAATCAAATGCGAAACGCTTATTACAGCCAAAATCTAAAAAGTCCTGCACCTCTGAAGATGATTTGACTTTAGCTGTAGCAAAATTTTTTGATGTTTCCTTCATTGTATTTTCTTCATTGGGACCCTCCTTACATTGAAAGAAAAAATTATTATCAGCGGCGAATGGATCAAAATCTTTTAGAACTGATTTTTTAAAATTGTCAATATTTTGTATTGAAGCGCATGGAGAAGCCTCTGGAGAAGATGATGTTGCATCTAAGAATTTTTCATAAAACGTTTTTTTAGTGGTATTTAAAATTTCCTTAATGTCCGAGTGGCATGAACCTGAAGAGTATGTTTCTGCAGAATTTTTAGAGCAGCTAGCCTTAATACTATTGGAAACATTTTCTGTATATTGCGTATGCAATATTTCTTGTATAGGGAAAGGTGTTTTGAAAACAATACAGTCTTGTATTAAGGGCTTTTCCTTAATTTGATTTTTAGTGTTTGGTATAGTAGTGTCCATGTCATCTTGGTCGTTAAGTTTAACTGTTTCCAGGATATTATCTGCTGGTGTTAATAAATCTACAATTTCGAAATTAGAAACATTTTCTAAGCACTCCATTTCTTCTAAATTCTCTTTTTTCTCTTGGTCCTTATTAATTTCCATGGATGGTTGCGGTTGCTCTTCAATCTTTATATTTCTTACAGATTCTGTTTTATTTTGAGTTGTCTCTTCTTGTTCTTTGTATTCTTCTAGTTGCATTTTGAAATGTACATTTTTTGTTTGTTTAGTAGTAATCAATTGCTTGGAAGTGTGTAAAATAGATTTTACACAAATACTAGTGGTATTTTCGATAGAAGTTATATTTGTTGACTTTTCAGCTTGATTAAAACTATTTAAAATATCGGTAAAGGAGGGCAATTTTGGCATAATAAAATTTGAAGTATCTGCATTTGACTGTAATGTCGTTACAAGACTGCAATTGTTATTCAAGGGAAGGATTGGATTAAAAGCCTGAAAAATATTTATTTTATTACTATGATGTTTTCTTCAATTAAAGATTCTCATCTATGAAAGATTATTTTGTTTTATTGATTATTTTGTTATTGAGAGATTCTTGTTCAATTTAAGTCATCCCAATGTTTATATTCTTACCTTAATACGAATTTGCTCCAGTTTATTTTCCAATTTTGATTTTTCTTGCCTCAAACTTTCTATATACAATTTATACTGATTTAAAATCGTCATCTAAAAACAATTAATTATACATTCTTATGAACAAATGTATGCATGTGTGTATGCATGTATATACTACATACATATGTACATTAGACCGACTCACTGAAAAAAAGTTTTTGTTACCCTTCTCAGATCAATGATCGGTATTTTTAATGCGCACTCCAAAAAATTAGAGGGGTCTAGCGATGACTGTTCATGAACTGGCCCGTGTGTACAAAAGGTCTATTTTTGAGGTTTTTTTGTTGCATATTTTCGTATTTTGTTCCAAGACAACATATTAAAAAAAGTGCATCATCTGATGATTTTTTCAAGCCGCTTCCAATGGTGTATTAAAGTACCACCAGCAATGCGTTATTCCATAAATACTACTGCATTGGCATAGCAGGTGCTACTTGTATTAAAATAAATTCATTTTCATTTATTTTTTAAAAATTATTAGGAAACCATTAAAAATACCAATCTTTGTTTTTAGAGGGGTAATAAAGTCGCGGTTTTCACCTCCAGACAACATGAGTCGGTCTAATGCATATATATGTATGTAGATATCTGCGTGTATATATGTATACATATAAAATATATATATATGTATATACATGTATGTATAAATGTATATGTACATATACACGTATGTATATAACATATCCTTACCTTAACATGAAAAACCCCTAACTAATTATTTTTTTTGATAGATTAGATGCCCATCTATTGAAGCATGCAAAAATCTCGATTTGGTAAAAATAATAGCTAGTGCGTTTCTATATTAAAGTAAAAATATACATACATACATCGTCGGTTGGTCGACGACATATCGTTAACTTAACATAGAAATGCCCTAATTCATTATTTTTTTTAAAATCGAGATTTTTTGCATGCTTCGATACATTAGATGTTCTTCTATCGAAATATACAAGACTCGATTTAAAAAAAAATAATCAGACTTTCTACATTAATGTAACGATATAATACTCTATATACATATAAGTATATCAATATTATTTGATATTAAACTGATTGATTACCTTCGTATTAAATTCATTTAAATCTTTACTTCCTTTAATCAAATATATAACTAAATTATTTCTTCTTTCCTTTCCCTGATTTATAAGCTCCATGCTTTGTTTTAACGATTTCTCCATTGATTTCTGTTGGTTTCTCTGAGCATCTTTGGCTTCTTGATGTACAATTTCCTCTTGACGGTGTTTCTTTACAACATGTCTCTGTTCCATTTTTTCATGCCACTTAAGGGTTCTCACAAAACAATCCTGTATTGGTTGCCACTCCTTGCGGCATTTTGCTTCCATTTCCATATGAGAGCATTGTAAAATTTTTGTGAAATCAATTTTTTTTATAAGATTTTTAAATTCAATAAAATCTTTATACATCCGAGTAGAAGTTTGGCTCAAATTTGTAATATCAGAAATGTCATTAAACGACGAGATCATTTCCAAATTGTGGAATTCGATTTGTAAGCGTACATGTTCACGATCGAATTCTACAAAAATCATGTTGAAAAATCTTCTTCGTAGTTTTATTTAGAACTCACCTTCTAATTTACTTTCGATTTTCGAATTTTCTGAATTCATTTCATCAATTTCTTTTAACATGTTTCTTATTTCTTCATCCTCCAGAAATAAATTCTGTATAAATTCAATTAATGTACATAAATAGCTCATATTTATTTACTTTTTTAACAAAAATGCACAGAAGGAACTTTAGTTTTTAACGGAGACGTTTATAATGAAATGCTGTTATTTCAGTCTTTGGAATACCGTTAAAATTTCTCGAAGCAAACTTGACGAACCTAATTTGTTAATTTATTCGAAAAATTGCCAACTGTTTTTTTTAATAAATAAGGCAAGGTGAGATACAGACAGTAGAGCTGCCAGATAGTATTCCATATTTTTTCTTTTTATATAGGTTTTCGACCTTGTGTAATATAAATTGCGTTCGCGTACTCAAAAGTTTTTACAAATTTTTACTGAACTTTACTGCATTTGACTAAATTCCGTTCGTTTACCCAAAATACAGTAAATGAGAACACAAATTGAGAGAGTAAAGTGACAGTTCTTGACTGAGTGTTTTGCAAATTTTTACTGCAGAAATTTGTCGTAGTAAAGTTTAGTAAGACAAAAACATATGATTCAAAATGTAAACAAATGGAAAGTAAGCAAATGAAAAATGTAAAAATTTGAGAAAAGGTTAAATGAAAATCGTGAGTAATTAAAAAAATAATTAATTTATAAATCATAATAATAATAGCTGTTAATATACATATTTTGTAACATATTTTATTAAACCTTTTTTTGCAATTTATTTTAATTACTCAGAGCTGTAAAACTGGAAAGTATCTGGTTACTTAGTATCGCACTTGCTTTTAAGGTAATCAGTAACACTAACAAATAGTCATGTAATTTTTAGTAATTTAGCCAACAACAAAACAAGAAAATCAAAAAGAAATTAATTACAAATATTACATGAAATAAATTACAGAATTTATTCGTAGATTGTCTGTGTTATAAAAATATTTAATCGAGTACCAATAATTAAAAGAGTTGCATAGTCGAAAGGTTATATATTTTTCAACACTATGTGGAGTTAGAGTCAGCTGTTTCTTTAATCTTACTAATTTTTACTATTTTTCCGTTCGCGTACTTTTTACGGCAACAGTTCTCTTTTAGAGTAAATTTTAAAAATTTTGCAGTAAACTCATTTACTGCTTTTTACTGCAAAAGTAAACGAACTCACTTATAATAATTATTATTAGGCCTTGCCTTGGACCAATTAAATTAAACTAGTACAACTATGTCTTGCTTTTATAAGAAATTTAAATCATTCTTTACATTCAAAAATGTTTGATGACACAATCAGCTAGGGTAGTTAATTGTATGAATGAGCGCGAATGTTGGCGAACAGGGCCGCCAAAAGTGCCGATTTTTCGGCATTTGCTAAATTTTTTCATTTCGTGCCGATTTTCCCGGGAAAATATCCTGAAGCTACAAAAGAAACATCAATAAAACAATAAATACGTTGCGCTCTTCGTATCGCCGTGAGCTAAGGAAGAAGAAAGTCTGAAATCCGGTACTGGCGCCGACGAGGAACCAAGTTTGTGGTACTCTGATTTACTTGCATTCCTTTTTTAAAATAATTTATTTGTTTTAATTAATTTTATTTATTAATAAGTTTTTTTTTTTTTTTTGAAAAAGTTTCTTAGCCAACTATGATTGAAGTTTTGTAATTCTTAATAATGTATTGAGATTTTCTCTATAAACATTGTGGTCATGGTGTAATTACACAGGTGACTGCGTAAGGATTTGTTATACAAAAATACGGCTGTATAAAGAACCGAAGAATTACCCCTTTTAGACATGGAAAGTTTGCTTTGCAGTCTTAATTCAGCTATGTGAAAGACAGAGGGAGGAATACACTCTCTTTCTGTCTTTCTTTCAGCTGAATTAAGACCTTGCGAAGTAAACTTTCCGTGTCTAAAAGAGGTATATGTCAAAAGCACAAAAATAATTGTACTACTAATTGTACATTATTTTTAGAGCTATGCTTTGGTGATGTTATATATCTACCATATGGTGACATTGCGACGTTTGAGAACCTTCATCTTGATCTTCTGTCAAGTTATTCTAATATTTTAATTGTTGGTGATTTTAATTGTAATATGTTTGATGGTTCGAAATCATCTGCGATGCGTGAAATATGTTGTAGATGTAATTTATCTATTGTTCGTAATTCTAGGCTAACGCATTATGATGCTGTTCATGGCTCAACTTCTCTTATAGACTTTTGTTTAGTCAGTGATATTACTAAATTTATTATGTCCAATCAAGTGGACTGTCCCTCTATTTCACGTCATAGTTCGATTTTCCTGTCTTTTGAATTAAGCGTTGAAAGACGTGGAATATATTGAATATCGTGACTTTAAGTCGATGAATTGGGAGGGGCTGTGCTTATATTTATCTAATCTTGATTTTTCTGTTTTGTACTGTAGTGACACTGATTGTCAATGCCTATTTAATACGAATCTATTTAATTTGCTTTTATCTTTTGTTCCGGTAGTAAAAAAGAGAATTTCATATGAAAAAAATTGTTGGATGAAATCAAGAGAAATTATATTTGCACAATCCCTTACCCTACGTCTCCACTAGCCATCGACTTGGACATGACATGGACATGACGCCGGCAGATCAACTGTGAAAAATTCATCAACTTCCTTGTTGTGGTGAACACGTGCGATGTCCATGTTCAGGCATATCAAAGTATTTTGCGGTAGTGCAATAGAGATGGAATATTTACCAATTTTGGTCTGTCTCTTTTCTTTCTATTGCAAATGGTTGCGAACGTCAAATCTCATGGCGAACATTTTTGCTCAGACATATGCTCGCGCATTAATGTCAGAGCATGGACGAAAGTTGGACATGAGCGGTCTCCATTAGCCATTTGCGATGTCCGACATGATGCCCATACCAAGTTCATGGCTAGTGGAAACCGCTAGTTAGAGATTAAGCCTTTCATGCGTTTGTACTTAACCGATCTGATGAAAACTGGAGAACTTATTGCAGATTACGTAATAAAGCCAAGAATGTGATTCGTAGAATAAAGCGTCGACATTTTTGTAGACTATTCAGGGATTTGGATTCCTCTGGTGTATGGAGAATTTTAAATTGTCATGGTTGTTTAGGTGATGAGTTGTTGTCTTATGATGGTGATTTTGATGAACTGAATCATTTCTTTCTTGCTAGTGGTGCTTCTTCAGCTTGTGGTGCGTTTGATTTTGGATAATTTGATGAATTTATTGATTCCTTTTCCTTTCGTTGCATAAGTGAACAAGAATTATCGTGTGCTTTGGATAGAGTGAAGTCTGGTTCTGTTGGTACTGATGATATTCCCGTAAGATTTATTAAACTACTGTACCCACTTTTGTCTGGACATATCTTATTTTTTGTTAATAGTATTTTAACTTCGTCCAAATTTCCATCTTTTTGGAAAACTGCTAGAGTTCCGATGACTTTCGGCCGATCTCAATCTTACCTGCTCTTTCTACAGTTGTCGAACACATTCTCAAAGACCAAATTCTTGAGTTTGTTGGTGATAATATATATGAAAAACAATTCGCATTTCGTAAAGGATTTAATACTAAATCACTGCTTCTTACCATGACTGATAATACTAGGCAGAATGTGAATAATAGTAATTTAAATGTTTTAATTTCCTTGGATCTATCTAAAGCTTATTAATCATTTGGTTCTAATTGATACACTTCGGAATGAGTTCCAGTTTTCGCGGTCGGCTTGCAAACTAATTGTTTCGTATCTATCTGATAGATATCAGTTTGTTGTGCTAAATGGCAAAAGTTCTAACTTACGTTCTCTGTTTTCTGGAGTCCCTCAGGGTTCTGTCTTGGGTCCGCTTCTTTTTGTGTTGTATGTTAATAGCCTACCGAATTGTGTTGACGTCTTAATGTGTGAGACTTTCTTATTTGCGGATGATGTTTTTCTACTATTTATGGGGTTCTTTAACTCAGTAAATTTCTTGCAGAATAATATAAACCTATGCTTGGATTATATTCTTCACTGGACTTCACGAAGATGTTTGTCCATTAATCCATCGAAGACTAGGGCTATGATGTTTGGACCCACTAACCGTTTTTTCTTGGATCCCGATATATTTATAGGGAAAATACGTATTGACTTTGTTGATAACCTTAAATGTTTGGGTGTGATATTGGATAGTAGACTATCCTTCTAGTTTGTACTTGCCTATGCATGTTAGATCTAAGTTATCATGGGCTTTATTAATGTCAAAAATGTTATATGGTCATGAAGTTTTTTCTGGTACTAGTGCCATGTGTTTGGGTAAGCTTCGTCGTTTGGTTAATTCTGTAGTTAGGTTTGTCTACAGGGTTCGACGTCGTGATCACATCTCGAGCTTTGTTCATAGTTTTCTTGGTTGCTCTTTTGAAAATTTTATTAAATATCGCAATATTTTTTTGCTCTACAAAGTAATTAAAAGTTGTAGGCCCAAGGCCTAATTCGACTCGTTTAGGTTTTCGCGTTCGACTAGGAACCCACAACTTTTTATAGCTAGAATTATGTCCTCTTATTTTGAAAAGTCTTTTCGTGTTAGGGTTGCACGTTGGTGGAATTGGTTACCACTATCATTACGAATCTTTTCTCATTCTAACAATGTTTTCCGTTTAAAATTGTTACAATTTTTTTCAACTCTTTAACTTTTTTGCTTATTCTAAAATATGTTGGATCATAACCATTTATTGCGTAATTTTCCTATTTTTGTTACTGAAGAGGCCGTTTACCTTTACTTTTTTTGTTCTTCAATTATTATAATTAATCGTCTCTTTATCTTCAGCTGGGGAGCTGACAAAGTCTATTTCTTATATAGAAATACTTTTTAACTTTTAATTTACTTTTTAATTATTATTATTTCTGGTTATTACATATATTTGAATTTTGTGCTTTCGAAATACTTTTAACTTTGTATTTACATATATATTTTATATTTAAATTACTTAATTATTTGAGTACCTGAATTTTACTCAAGTATACTAGTACCTTGATGTAATACTTTATTTTGGCCTTTTAGGCTTGGATTACAATCTGTTTTTGAAAATAAATAAATAAATAAAACCAAACGAAGTTTTTGACATTCTACAGCTACAAAACACAAGTTATCAGCTGAAGTAGCTCTGCCACCTGGTTATATACACCTTGATTGGGGCTTTGTAAGCTTTTGGAAATGGTGGTTGAAGTCCAACTTTTTTTTAATTTTTATTCATTTTGACACGTTAAATAATAAATTAAAACTTATAATAATAAATGTAACAATTATGTATGTATTATTATTTTATAATATACATGAAATAACGTATGATTGCTATTTTTGTCTAATTAATAAAAAACTAATGAAAAACTCATGCCGATTTTCCCGACGATTTTCGATTTTCTGCCCATGATTTTTCAAAGTGATTTTTCGGCAAAAACCTTCTGGCAGCCTTGGTTAGGGTAGTTAATTATATGAATGAGCGCCAAAAAGAATTAGAATAGTTTTTGTGTACAACTAAAAGTGCAACATTTGTGGCGTTTGCTGAAAAATATAGATCGTCTTGCGAAAATTTTAAATCTTAAAGAAAATTTAAATATAAATTATAAACAATTAAAGTAATATTGCAAAGAAATGCCATTGAAAAAAGCAAGTAACAGAAAAGCATCATCGAAAGTTGCTGCAGACGTCGAGGTGTACAATGACGAAAAAGAGGTGTCACGAGAGTTAGCAAATGAAACGAAAAATTTTCCAAACGGCGCTTCATTCAGCGGTGCGGATGATATCCAGGAGCTTCCAATACTAAAAGCAACTAAGCGAAGTAGTGGACGTACCAAAATTGCTGTGCCGGAGTTAGAAGCTGAAGTTACCATTAAAAAAAAGCCGGTTGCTAAGGGTAGGGGCAAGAAGAAATCAAATGAAAATAAGGTTATAAAGAATGAAGCTGATATTCCCCAGGCAAAAAATGAAGAAGTTGAAATGAAAGCAAATGAAAAAGACAAAACAAAACCTAAAGGAAGAGTTGGAGGAAAAAAAGTGGCAACAAAAACAAAAAAGATTACTACAGCTGAGGAAAATAAACACGATTCAGGCTCAACTGGATGTGAGAACGAAGTTGAAGAAACAAAACTCACTGAAAAGGACACAAAGGTAACAAGCGGTCGAAAAAAGAAGCAAGAAACCGTCTTGCCAAAATCAGTGGATGCAAAAGAAATCAGTCAGGAGGCTAAGGAGGAAAGTTCGGAAGAAAAAGGTACATAGATATATACATATATTTAATTTAAACTTCATTGTTTATTTTAAGTTAGAACTGAAGCCAAGATAGAATAAAAATAATTGCAATTAATTTAAGTGTTTTGATGGTAAAAAAGTCTAACAAATTTTATTTATACGTTTTTCTAACGTACCTGCCAGCTTCCAAAAAATATCGCAGTAATTCAAAAAAATCAGAAGAAACTGTAGTCGAAATTGAACCACAAAAGAACAAAAGAACTTTAAAAAATAAAAAAGTTGAAGAAAAGGATGACGTTAAGGTAGAAGTAGCAGATGAAATAAAGGCTGCTATAAAGGAAAAGAAACCATCTAAAAGAGGGCGAGCTACTTCTAAATCATCAAATTCAACAAAAGAAATTTCAGCTACAAATGGTGACTCTGAGGAAGCGCTACCAAAAAGTAACAATGATTCATTTTCACACAGGAATTTGAATTAAAAATCCTTTATTTACAGAACGTTCCCGCAATGCACCAAGCGTTGAAAAAGAAATAACTAAAAATTATAAAAAGGGACGCGCCAAAAAATCCGACAAAGAGGACTTTGCAGAGCTCCAGGAAAAAGAAGGTAACACAGCAGCAAATGGAGAAACGAAGGAGAAAACGGAAGACACAGGTAAGAATTTTCAACGTCACATATCTTTCCTTATGAAGGTAGACAAAAGTTAAATAACTAATATATTTTAATCAGAAATAGTTTTTAGTCAGGCTTAAGTTCAGTAATTTCAATTCTTTTTATTGAATGAAATATTTTATTAATTAATGTGAGTTTCTAAAGAAGAGAAGAAAAATTAAATTAGACCTTTAAGCTGGGGGAAATACCGATATTTTTCTGTGCAGCAACGCACTTCATCAGCACCCTAGTCTATCTACTTGGGTAGAGATTGTTATTCACCCCTATTCTGCGTTTCGATTACGTTCCCGCATTCAGTTACGCACGGATCGAAAAGAGGTATTCTGGCAAAAAACTGAATCGAAAGAAAAAGAAGAAGAGAAGAGTATGTTTAAACCTGCTGCTTTGCTATGAAACGGATGAAATAGGAACAGAAAAATTAAGCGATTTTGCAAATTTTTTAGCAAAAAGTTAAATTTAGTGCAAAAAACAGTGATTTAACATTAAAACAAATAATAATTAAAAATTGTGAACATTTTCATAAAATAAGCTCTTGCAAATTTAAGTACAGAGAGTTAAAAGAAAAACGAGATAAGCAAGAGGTATTTGTGCCAAACTTTTCCAGTCTGAAGAATCTTGTCGCGCCGGAGGTGATATTTTAATTTTTTACACATAATTGTAACACAAAAATAAAGTTTATTTGTTCAGATTTAATTAAATACGTAGACAATATCGTTTTTCGTTGCCATTAAATAGGTATGTCAACTTTTTATACTGTTCTACCTGTAATAAACTAAATAAAAATTGCATTTCAGTACAGAAAAACAAAACAAACCGTTTAGTTCATTAATTAAACCTTCTTTCATTTAATACTTCCATTATTTTTTTAATTAATCACTTTTTAAAGCTAAACAAACAAAAATTGAAAACGCTCCGCCACTAAAATAACAACTTACAAAAACGTAGTTACGATCGAAATGCAGAATACATAGAATCGAAAAAGAAATCGAAGAACGGAACGCAGAATACCAAAGTTGCCAAACGGAGAAACTTTCGATTCGAATCGAAACGCAGAATAGATTGTTGTGTACAATTATTGATTTACCTTTGGTAAATACATATGTAAGTATCACTATTTATTTCCCCTGTTTTTCCATTTTTTCATTTTTCTATTTAGGTTAGCACGAAGTTATATTACTCTACCTACGTATGTTTAACTATTCTTGCTTGTCTTTTACGATCATCACATTAATTATTTTTACTTATTCGATGTACCGTCGGTACATACATATAAGTATTATAGTAGTGGATATTATGTTACTTTGTTGTTGCATTTTCCCGTTTATTTGGTTTTCGAACATTAGTGATTGCCAAGTGAACAGTGATTGCCAAGTGAACAGTGATTGCCAAGTGAACATATTTTTGTCACGTGCCCATGATGAATTGAGACATTTTTAAATTTTTAATTGAACTATAGTGAATTTTTTTAATCAGAAATAATTTTTAGTCAGGCTTAAGTTCAGTAATTTCAATTCTTTTTATTGAATGAAATATTTTATTAATTAATCACCCCTATTCTGCGTTTCGATTCGAAAGTTTCTCCGTTTGGCAACTTTGGTATTCTGCGTTCCGTTCTTCGATTTCTCTTTCGATTCTATGTATTCTGCATTTCGATCGTAACTACGTTTTTGTAAGTTGTTATTTTAGTGGCGGAGCGTTTTCAATTTTTGTTTGTTTAGCTTTAAAAAGTGATTAATGCAAAAAATAATGCAAGTATTAAATGAAAGAAGGTTTAATTAATGAACTAAACAGTTTGTTTTGTTTTTCTGTACTGAAATGCGATTTTTATTTAGTTTATTACAGGTAGAACAGTTCACATACCTATTTAATGGCAACGAAAAACGATTTTGTCTACGGATTTAATTAAATTTAAACAAATAAACTTTATTTTTCTGTTACAATTATGTGTAAAAAATTAAAATATCACCTCCGGCGCGACAGGATCGCTTGTTGAATTGCAAATTGGTGATGAAGAACTTTTAGTTTCTGCCATCTATTGGCGTGGCTCACTGACACATCAGATAAGTCAGGCTCAGGGGGAGTTAATAAGGGAGCTCCAATGAGAAAATGACCTGGGGTTAGAGGAGTAACAGCATACGGACTCTCGTTCATCGGGCAAAGAGGCCTAGAGTTCAAACATGCTTCGATACGTGACAGCATTGTCGTAAATTCTTCAAACGTAAACCTTTGAGCATTTGAAACCTTTTTTAAATGTGTTTTGAAACTTTTGACCCCTGCCTCCCATAGACCACCCATATGAGGTGCTCCGGGGGGTATAAAATGCAACTCGATTGCACTTAGACGATTTTGTGCAAGAACCTTTTCTTTTAAAAGTGAAAGAAACGTTTTCCTATCGGTCTCGAGAATATTTGAAGCACCAACAAACGCGGTCCATTATCGGAATATAAATGGGATGGACATCCACGCCGGGAGAAAAAACGACTAAATGATGCCAAAAAATTTTCAGACGACATATCGTTAGTCCCCTCAAGATGCATTGCTGTTGTCGCGAAGCATACAAAAACAACTACATATCCTTTAGTTATTTTACAACCTCTTCCCACATAAGATTTTATTTCAAATGGCCCTGCAAAATCTAAACCTGTATGAGTAAATGGCCTTGAAAGTATCGTTCTTTCGGGAGGAAGCGATGCCATTAGCTGCTGGCCTGACTCTTTTCTAAAAAGAACGCATCTTAAGATTCTTCAAATTAGGAATCCAAAATTCCATTCGAATAAGGCGCACCATTAAAGCTTGTCCACCATGAATTGTACATTTATGGACATGTTGCACAAATAACTTTTTAAATGCAGCCTCATATGGAAGTATCTTCGGACATTTTTCATTATATGATAAGTTTGGGGCTTGAATAAGACGACCATTCATTCGAATAAAACCATCAGAGTCAATAAAGGGATTCAAAGACAGTAATCGACTTTTTGGGGGTAATGGTAACCCCTTTGACAGATATCCATATTTGCAACAAAAGTTGGCAAATCACACGATTTTTTTTAGCCATGCTAAAAATATAGTTGAGTCAGTCCAGAGAAAAATCTTATGCTCGGGAAGATTTAACTGGGCTTTTGCCAGTAGTACAGCTCCACAGAGTTCTAAACGGGGCAAAGTCTCAAATTTCACTGGAGCTACGTTCGTTTTAGATGCTAACAAATGCGTTGTTATCTCGGACGGGGAAGAGATAGAGCGAATATACATTGTTGCCGCATATGCTTTCTCGGAAGCATCACAAAATCCGTGAATCTCCATGTCATTCTCCGGGCGAAAATTAACCCATCTAGGTGTGAAGATTTTTTCGACATTCGGGTAATCGTCGAGAAAAGAGCGCCACTGAACCAACGTAGAAGGGTTCACACACTCATCCCATTCTGTCTTGTCTTTCCATATTTGTTGCATAATCATTTTCGCAACAACAATTTTCGGGGAAAGCCAACCGGCAGGATCAAACAATTTTGCAATTTCTGACAAGACAGCTCTTTTTGTGACCACGTTTCCATTAGGTTGTGTTATGAGTTTAAAATAGAAGCTATCAGAATGGTCATTCCAGCGCAGACATAAGGTTTTCGTAATACTTGCATCAGAAAATTTTTGAAAATCTGCGTCAAGTAAATTTTCTGCAGGGATATTCTCTAAAAGACGAATATTATTGGCAGTCCATTTTCGAAGGATAAAACCAGCTGAACGAAGAACTTCAATGATTTCGTGTCGTTTTTATGCCATCTTCAATATCATGAGAACCAGCCAATAAATCGTCAACGTACATATTTTCTTCTAACATTTCTGATGCAGCAGGACTGCTAGCTCTACAATCCTTTGCTAATTGGAGTAAAGTCCTAATGGCTAAGTATCGTGCACAATTAACTCCAAATGTGACCGTTTTCAGCTCGTAGTCTTTAATTTCTTCCTCAGGATTACTTCGGAAAAGAATCCTTTGAAAAGTGGTATGTTTAGAATGAACTAAGATTTGCCGGTACATTTTCTCTATGTCGGCATTAAATACAAAACGATAAAATCTCCAACGGAGAATTAAAATTGTGAGGTCCGTTTGTAATATCGGACCTGGGTATAAAACACTATTTAAGCTTAAGCCGTTTGAGGAAGGACATTATGCGTTAAATACTACTCGCAGTTTTGTAGTAACACTATCGGGCTTAATGACGGCATGATGAGGCAGATAATAGCAAGTAGCTTCGGAATCGGGGATTAGCATCACGCATATGACCTAGTTCAATATATTCTTTTATCACATTATCATATTGTAATTTAAGATCAGGATTTTTCAGTAGTCGAGCTTCATTCCTGACGAATTGGGAAAGAGCTATTTTCCGAGAATTTCCAAGTGTCATACATGTCGGAAACTCCGGCTTAAAAGGTAAAGAAATAACATAACGACCCTCTGAATTTCTGTAAGTTGTAGTTCTATAAATTTTATCACAGAATTCATCACTTTCTGTTAATCGGGCGACTGGGGGAATTTCTTCGAGTTCCCAAAAACGAGTGAGCTGATTAGATAACTCAATTTGATTGAAATATGTTGAAACGGAAATAGATGGCCCAGATCGACCAATTTTTCCAGTAACGATCCAGCCAAATACTGTTTTCTGAGCTACGAGGTTGGCATTTGGATGTTTTCTTATTTCAGGAAGTAGTATATGCGAATAAACATCACCGCCAAGGAGTATATCTACGCGAACGGACTTAATATCTGACTCGGAAATTTCGGGAAAAACACTGAAATCAGCGTCGGGGGTATAAGAAGGTAGATGCCCAGTAAGCTTTTCTACTACATAAGCTTCAGTTTGAATTCTAAAAGTTCGGGTTGATTGACGATCCAATCGATATACGGCAAATTTTCGATGACGTCGCTGTCAAACTGCCACTAAGGCCCATGATCTCAGCCATAGGAGCAGATCGAATCGGTATTGCTAGCTTCCTTTGCAATCTTTTCGAAATAAAAGTTGCTTGAGAGGCAGGGTCAACTAGTGCCCTGGCTGAGCTAACAACATCTTCAGTTCCTACTTCGCAACACGTAGTACCGAGTAAAACTGTATGACTGATATTCTGTACCAATTGCGTACTAAAATTTTGGAAAGAACGTATACCTGTTGAAGAAGATGGGATATAATCATCACTAGTCGGAACATTCGTTTGATTATAATTCGAGATAGTAGAACTTCTAGGTACAAATACGGCGGGTGAGTTATTCGGGGGGTTTTGTTGTACCATAGTTTTCGAAGTATTTCTGGCTGCCTGATTATCCTTATGTAAAAGTGAATGATGTTTTTGCTTACACATAAAACAAATGTGGACACTTTTACAATTTTTAAATTCATGCGATGTCGCTAAGCAATTCTTACAACATTTGAAACGTTTGACACTCGACATACGCTCCTCCACATTTTGTCGTAAAAATGTAGGACACAATCTTAAAGGATGTTGATCCTGGCAAACAAGGCAGCGGCTAACGGATTGCGTAGTCTTAGCCTTAGTTGCCAAGCTATTGATTCTATGAGAATCATTATGGGGCTTTTTCGAGTTATTCGAGCTACCGGGGCCAAAATTTTTGTTTTGACTTGAGCTAGGATGCGACCCTTTTATGTCGTAGACGGATTCTAGAGTCTGATAACGGGTAGTCAGAAATTTATTCATCTCATCCCACTTTGGAATATTTGCATCACGTTTTACGGACTGTTCCCAAAGACTTAAAGTATTATCGGGTAATTTCGTCGAACAAATATAAACAAATATTACATTCCAACTTTCTGTATTTATATCGAGCAACGACAGATTCGTAATGCAATCATTAATTGTGCGCTGTAACGTTTTCAAATTAGGACCTGTTTCACGAGTAACAGGGGGAATATTGAATAGGGTTTTCAATTGTGCGTTAATCAGAACACGTTTATTTTCAAATCTGTCTACGAGATTTTGCCAAGCTAGAGAAAAGCCATCATTTGTCAATGGACAAGTTCGAATAATTTCATGTGCTTCACCCTTTGTCTTTTGCAACAAATAATAAAATTTCTCTACAGGACTCAATCGAGAGTTATTTTTATGTAATGCGTAAAACATGTCTCGAAAAGTAGGCCAACTCACGTAGTCTCCATAAAAAATTTCCGTATCACACGGCGGTAAATGAATGTTAGGAGCTATAGCTTGGGGTATTTCGTTGGCTCTATTCAGAGAAATTGATTTTAAGCGCTCTAAATTTTCTGAGATATACGAGCATCCATCCACGTAAATTGTATAAGTGGACATATACTTCTGCTTAATATCTTTCAGAGCTTTTTTTGATTCCCCTTCTGCCTTTAAATTATCATAGGCCATTCGAACTTCATCCCATAAGCGATTAAGTTCTTTTTCGTGGGTATTCAAAGACCCGATTTTGTGTTCCGATTGAGGCAACTCCGCTAAGAAAGCCTCAAACTCGACTAAGCGTTCGCAAAGTTTGTCAAAACTCGACATTTTGAAGTCTGAACTATAAAAACTCTAATAAAGAATAACCAATGTACGACGAGCGTAGAAAATCGATATGTACAACCGTTTTTAAATACTAAAGTTTTTAACTCGTCATAATAAGCCGAGAGAACCAAATATTTTAAATAATTTTCAACTGAGATAACTAAATTTCGAAACTATTATTAATAATATTTAATTTTATTGAAGTGAATTTACACTGAGTTTCGATTATTCGGAGTTAATCTATAAGTCAATAAAAAACAATTTAGGTATTTTTAATTAATTTTTTTGATATTGGGTACGAATAAAATTCCAACAATGTATTTATCATAGTATAAAGGCACTTCTGTTAATCGAAAATTTATTTATCGGTAAAATGTTGCAACGAATAAAATTCGAAAAATTTTATAAAAAACTCAATAATATTTAAAAATAATTCGAATTAGTTACCACATTAAATAGTTTTTTTTTATTTAAAAATCAAAAATTATTCGAATGGATTTGTTTTTCAATATAAAAATAGTAGTAACCGGGTTAATCGATTAATTTTATTGTTGCAGCACTAATTAATAACAAGTGTGTAACACATACATACATACATACGTACACTTAAAACATACGGCAGTAAAAACAACTCTTTTTGCAATGCAATTTACAGAGAATATTTTGAAATAATTTTCTTTGTATATATTGTTTTTTTCCAAATTTCACGGATGTATGTAATGTAAATGTAATAATTATCTGTCACGGATAAAACAAATAATTAATATACAACACTATCTTTTACAATTTTCTTTTAATTCTCTTTATTTTATTTAACAGCGAATGCACTGTAAGAGCGATTTATCGAAGAAAAAAAATTTATATAGGTTATATGCATGTATTTATGTAATAATCAATTTTTTCCATTTTTTCATTTTTCTATTTAGGTTAGCACGAATCGTAGATGATCGTAAAAGACAAGCAAGAATAGTTAAACATACGTAGGTAGAGTAATATCACTTCGTGCTAACCTAAATAGAAAAATGAAAAAATGGAAAAACAGGTGAAATAAATAGTGATACTTACATATGTGTTTACCAAAGGTAAATCAATAATTGTACACAACAATCATTTCTCACATTCCGTTTCATTAGAATTTACGTTAAATAGCTGATGTTAATAACAATCTCTACCCAAGTAGATATACTAGGGTGCTGATGAAGTGCGTTGCTGCACAGAAAAATATCGGTATTTCCCCCAGCTTAAAAGTCTAATTTAATTTTTCTTCTCTTTAGAAACTCACATTAATTAATAAAATATTTCATTCAATAAAAAGAATTGAAATTACTGAACTTAAGCCTGACTAAAAATTATTTCTGATTAAAAAGTTCACTATAGTTCAATTAAAAATCTAAAAATGTCTCATAAATAATATATTTTTTATTCATATTTTTATTTAACCATTGGTTACTTAAAAAAAGAAAAGAATGACTAAAGCTTAAATTATACGTGACATAGCCATAATGCCATAGCCATAACCAAACCAAAATTCAATTGGTTTCTATGATGAGAGTTATGGCGTTATGGCGAGTCACCTATAATCAAATACAATGTTGCCCATTAGTTTGGTTCGAACAGCTGTTCTCTATGCCTATGGTTATGTCACGTCTGATTGAGCCTTAAGGAGTATTGTTAAAGCTTTGTTGATACGTGTACCAAACTTCTCATTGATTTTAATGACTATATGAAAGACAGAAAGCAATCTTATTAAGGGTCATTATTACAACTTACAAATAGTTAATTTTAGGATGTTATCTGACAGGTAAATATATTTTGATTATTATAAGTAAACATTAATGTAAAAGTGACTGATAAGCTAACAGCAGGTTAACAGTCAAAGTGCTAATTCACACGGTGAAATTTATGACGTCTATTTTTCTTAATTCTCTTTTGAAGTTGCTACCAAAACTTCCTTGCATTCATACGATGTTTTTTTTTTTGGACGTCTAATTTTACTTCTCTCCACTCATATAGCCAATAAGCTAGAAGAGTAACAATAAAAAATAACAATAAGATAGAAGAGTAACATTGAAACGTAACAACAATAACAACAAGAGCAATGTAAAGAGAAATATGAAAAAAACCATGGAAAACAGAAATCAAGTCATTTTTTCTACCCCTCTTTCTTCTCTACCCCGTTCGCTAACAAACAAAAAGTGACGTCGAAAAATAGACTTCATAAAAGTCTTCGTGTGAATTAGGTGAAAGTAGCCGGTATATACACCAGTGTTGCCACAATACATCATTTGTATTATTTATTTTATCGGACAGTTGTAATAATGAAAAAAATTAATGGTCACTTTATCGTTCACGTTAGCTAATGTTAATGTTAACTATCAGGAACTTTATCTTTAGGTTGTAATAATGGCCCTAAGTGTTTTGTAAAGATTTCCTCCCTAATCAATTTCGAAGTACAATTTTTAAATAAGAAAGTTGCAGAAATTTACTTGTGGTAGTAGATAGAGAATATGCAAATGGAAAAATGTATCGATATATATTATGTATCGATATTTTTGAACAGTACCGATATACATACATATCGAGCCTTATTTTCGATTTAATCGTAAGCGACAAAAATTAAAGTATTCAGGACATAAAATTTTACAGCCCGTATCTTAAAAGTTATCAACAATTTTGGCATTTTAATTATGCTAAACCATGGATTGACCCATCAAATTTTAATTTCAATGAAAAAGTATATTTTCGATAACATGTCGCTTACGATAAAATCGAAAATAAAGATCGATATATTTTTTTGAAACATCGATATTTCTTGGATTTTTTTAGGGGATGCGTCCGCCCCTCAAAGTTGACCCTTAAGACCATATATTCAATGTAATTTTTTTTGTTTAGTTTTCTTTTGACTATATGTATGTATATGTATGAAATAATTTAATAGATATAAGCTCTTATTGTACCTACATGCTTAATATAAATAATTTCTTCATTATTTTCTAAAATATTAATTTTAGCAAAAAACTTTCTTTGATACTAATGTTGTTAACTGGAAGAGCTAAAATATTGCCATGTATCATATTCTTGTAAAATGATTTTTTAAAAAGATTGTCATGTACAAAAAATTACATTAATTAATTTTTTTACATTAAAGGTATTCACATCAGTTTTTTTCTTGTTAGAAAAATGGAAAAATGTAAATTTTTTACAACAAACACAGGAAAAAAATTCCACCTAAAGTTGAGTTTTTAAATTCAACTTTTGGTGAATTTTTTTCCCTGTGTTTGTTGTAAAAAAATTACATTTTTCCATTTTTCCAACAAGAAAAAAACTGATGTGAATACCTTTATTAAAATACAACTTTTCGCTATGAAGTTTTTTTGTATTTTTTTTAAATAAAACTAAACCGATTTGGGGGTGAGAGCATAAGAAATACCAAAAAAAAAAAAAATAAATAACGACCATTCTAGTTGACATTCATACATATGTTCATATTTATAAGCACTAACGAATTGGATGGAAACTAGCTTAACCAATACCAATACCATTTTTTTTTTGCAAAATGCATATTTTTATTTATTTATACATACATATAAATGAATGTTGATCTGGAAAAAAAATAATAAACCTAAACTTTTAAATTTTAAAACCCAGAATCTCCCAGATCGAATAAAAACTTGGGAAAACAAGCAAAGCAGGAAGTAGCACCAGCACCAGCAGAATCCGGAAAAGCAAAGGGCGGTCGTAAACGTGCCGCACCGTCAACTAACAATAAAAAAACAACAATAACCAGAGCGGATGATGGCGAGAAGTTGGAAGACGGTGTGGATAACACTGAATTGGAGGATGAAGCAGATGGTTCGAAACGTAAGTTAGATATGACGTGCGGCACGCAACTGAAAAATCTCTTATTTTCCTGTTTTACAGCTTCCAAAACAAAAAGGGGTAAAACTGACGCAACTTTAATGAATTCCTCAGCAACAAATTATAATAAACCCGACTTTGACTTACCTCCACCCATTGATGGACAAACGATTGAAGAGCCCAGGTTTAATTTTAAAATTTCTAGCTGGAATGTGGCTGGATTAAGGGCGTGGCTTAAAAAAGATGGCTTAAAGTTCTTAAATTACGAACAACCTGATATATTTTGCATGCAGGAAACTAAATGCACTAACGATCAATTGCCTGAAGAAGTAGTGCGCATACCAGGTTATCATCCTTATTGGTTGTGTATGCCAGGCGGTTATGCTGGTGTAGCTATTTATTCAAAAATTATGCCGATTAATGTGGAGTATGGCATTGGAAACAAAGAGTTCGATAATAGTGGTAGAATTATCACAGCTGAATACGAAAAATTCTTTTTAATAAATGTTTATGTACCCAATTCGGGTAGAAAACTTGTAAATTTGGAAGCTCGCATGCAATGGGAAAAATTATTTCAACAATTTGTACAAAATTTGGATGAGCGTAAACCTGTTGTCATCTGCGGTGATATGAATGTATCACATCAAGAGCATGATTTAGCAAATCCCAAATCTAATACCCGTAATGCTGGCTTCACAAAGGAGGAAAGGGATAAAATGACCGAATTATTGGCGCTTGGTTATGTAGACACATTCAGACATTTGTATCCGGAACGTAAAAGTGCTTATACCTATTGGACTTATATGGGCAATGCGAGATCACGCAATGTGGGGTGGCGTTTGGATTATTTTATTGTGTCCGAACGTTTCATTAAACGTGTCGTTGATAACTGCATGCGAACTCAATGTATGGGTAGTGACCATTGTCCTATAACTTTATTTTTGAAATTGTAGAAAAATAAAGTTCATGAACGTCTTTAATCAACTTGAAATTTAAAATTGCAGGTCTTTTTTTGTGTTCAAAAAAACATCTCTTTTAATTTTATAATCTTGTTATAACATTGTTTTGTTACACAAGTTACATACATACATACATATATACAGGTATGTTCTGACACTCGAATGGTTTTCACATCACATATGAGTTGTAAATCGCCAAACTTATTTCTACATGTTTTGTAATTCATGTGTTTGGCTTGCGACTTGCCATATTGATTTAGGTCAGTTGTTTGTTGAAATCGTCACTGCATAAGCAAGCAATGCAGATACAAAATTAACAAAACAAAAGAAAATTTTACAAATTCGGTTTTTTAATAAAAGTTTTACGAAACTATTACTATTTTTGATTAAGTTCGAAAGAAAACTTAATTAATATCATTTATTAATAGTTTTAGCGTTTCTTTAAAGTTTGGTTTCAGTTCACTTCAGTATAATCTTGCGATTTGAACTCGTCAAGAGTCTTGCGATTGCGATTTGTAGAACACCTCTCTTGCGGGATCAAGTCGTAATCGCAATTCTGCGAGTGTCAGAACATGCCCGATAATAATTAACATAAATTTGCAGTTTTTCATTTAAAATAAATTTAACTTGTTTTTATTCTAAATGTATACACATCAGTTTTTTTCTTGTTAGAAAAATGGAAAAATGTAAATTTTTTACAACAAACACAGGAAAAAAAATTCCACCTAAAGTTGAGTTTTTAAATTCAACTTTCCATTTTTCCAACAAGAAAAAAACTGATGTGAATACCCTTTATATAAATCTGTTTATTTTTAAGTTATATATTTGGCGCTTAATATTTGAATTTTAAAAATTTCTTGAACATAGTTTCATTTTATTATTATAAAATGTTCATCATTCTGTATACCAAGACGTTCTTTAAGAATAATTTAGATTTAAAGTATTTTCTATGAAATGGAAATACTTACTAATAATAAAAAAGTATGTAGTACAATAAAGAAAAATAAAAATAAAGATAAAAAGTGGTTACTGTTACTTGCATAATTGATTTGGTTTGTATAGCAATTTTTTTGTTCTATTCTACGCATTGAATATTCTGTTTATTTTACGATCCGTGTTTGCCCTTATTAACTTAATAAATACGTGTCTAAATCAAACAGTTTTTCATTAGTAATTAGTGGTTACGCTTTTTTGGGCACATGGTACACACATGTAAACTCGGCCTTAAAAGGCACCTATGCTCAGAAACTAAGTTTTGGAGAAAAACGACTGAAGTTAATTCTTTTTTACTTTTTTTTTTAAATCAAAAGTGTATTTTGAAGATAATTTATGACAAAAGTAATGCGGTAAGACAGCTTTAAAATTTGTTGTAGAAGAAAAAGTAAAAATCGATATTTTGGACACGTAGGTTAGGTTAGCAGGCTGCTGGTAAGTAAGGATGAAATTTGGAGTCCAGCTTAATTTGTGCCCAATACAATGATCCCTTTGTGCTACCTGTGAGTTGAAGAGAAGAGAGTGAGAGAGGGTGATAGGGAAGGGATAGTGACAGAGAAGACAGTTGCTTAAGGAAGAGATGGAGGAAAGCTTCCTTGCACAACTCTGCCTTTTGCAAATTTTTAATAATGCAGTGTTGCAGTGCCTCTGGTGTCAATGAGGTGTATTAAATTTTAAAGCTGCGTTGAGTAGAAATTTCATTGGTTATTTTACTTCACCTATGATTTTGCTGAGCATCCGCTGAAGTAGGTGTGTTCAGTGATCACGTGTCTATGCCTTCATCACTAGAACTTTTCCTACAACAACTAGGGGCAAATCACGCCACTTGTTATCGAGCGGAATTGCGAAATATTTTAATTGAGTTTATATGAAAATATTTTTTTAATTTCGAATCGTATCGAATGCCGTAATTTGCCCCCTGATACAAAGGGACACTAATGCATATCAGAAAAATGCGTGGTGTTGTTAGTTACCGACTGTATGAAACCGGGCTCAGATCCAGCACCTTCGGTTTTGTAGTCAATGTGCTAACTACTTCAGCCAACGCCACCCACCTTATATTATAAGGCACTAGTTTGAGATTTTATTTCACACTTGTAATTAATTAAATTTTCAAATAAAAGTTGGCTTAAATACATTTTTAATTGATTTTTAGTTTTATTTTCAATTAAAGTTGTTTATTGCAGGAATATATTTTTTCTGTGTACATAATATATACATACATACACATATTGTATATCGAGCCTTTGCTGCAATAGAGTCATAACTCAACAAACTCAATAATGCAGAATTAATCGTCATACATGTAGTTCTTCCTGTTGTTTAAAAATTTCATACAAATGTCTTATACACTCAACTCTTTTCATTTTCTTTTTCCATTAAGCTGTTAGTACATTAAAAACTTCAAACTCGTTTTCCGCAAAACAAAACAGAAAAGCGCCAATTTTCTGGTATTGCATCAACTTGACGTCGACAAATAGTTAGTCCCAGTCCAGACTTGCAATTTTTGTTGCAGCAGCTTTTTATTTTTTAGTGCAAAAGAGTGAGAGAGGAATACGAAAAGTATATATTTCTATTTCAATACTCTCACACATATTCAAGAATTGCTGCAACAAAAATTGCAAGTCTGGACAGGCTCTTACAGAACAAGGGGATTATCTATATCTATTACGAGATTTTTGCTATAAAGGGCATATTTTAGTCAAAAAAAAAAAAAAAAAGTATTAAAATAACAAAAATTAAAAATTTTAAAAACCCCCGAATATAACTATATGTTGAATAGTTGACCTTTTTGTTATTTCTATCCTCTATGTGTGTATCGTTCGGCTATTAAAGTTAAAAGTAGGATTTTATCGGACGTATAAAAACTTTATCATTTGCAAAATTTTACTTTAACCTAAAGTGAGCGATAAATTACAGGCAAGCTTATCCTACCTGGAAAGTTAAATCCAATTTGCAATGATGGAAAGCTTTTTATAGGTCCGATAAAATTCTACTTTTAACTATCTTTAAGTTGTAATAATGGCCCTTAATAAATTAATAAAAAATTAGACGATTTTTTTTGTCCTTTAAATTTATTAAATTTTATTTTATTTTAACTCCCAACATTTCGAATAGCTTCGCTATTCATCTTCAGGGGAAAAAACACTGTTTAAAAACACAATAAAAATAATAAAAATAATTATTTAATTACACAAAACAATTTACTATAATATAAAAATACATTACATGTGAGTTTAATAAAATTAAGTAGTCAACTATCGTTAAAATATTGACCGTCGTTAGCGGCAGGACTCGATTTACTAATGTTATCTTTTGTGTCTATTAACAATACTTCTATAAATTTGAGCGCACTTTTCTGTGTCTTGTTTATAATTTAATCTTTTATCTGGAGGGACGTCAAGTATGTGTAACATTTCTAAAGTGAATCTCCTAGAATAGTTCTTCTCTTCTTGTAAAACTTTTACAGCATCGAAGTTAGGAACATGATTTTCCCTTGCACAATGGGCCGCAAGAGCAGTTTTTTGCTCTAAAGGTTTGTCGGTTGCTCTTAAATCCGACTTATGAGACTAGTCTTGTTTTTGTTGTTCCGACGTATCTTTTGTCGAATGTTCCCGAACCGTCGCCGTTGCAGTTAATGCTGTATATAACATTGCACTTCTCTTCATTTTTCAATATTTCTAGAAAAGATGTGATATCTTCTAAGCGGTGATTTTATTGAAACATAGCTCACAGATGCACAGACACACACTACAAACTTATAACACTCCTTTTTTAGTCGGGGGTTAATTACATACATACATACAACTCCATAACGATCCAATAAGTATTTTTGCACAATATAAAATGCGATATAACGAATTGTTCTATATTATTAAGAAACGATATTTGTATGAAATTTTTACACAATTCAATAATCTAATTGAGTGAATTAATTTTTTTGTTAGCTAACTGAAAAGTCATCGATTTTTTTTCGTTTGTCGGAGAATTTTTTTTGTGTATGCATACATTTTATGACACCTTCCACAAAGCTAGATATACATAAATACATATAGGTACGTATGTACATACATATGTGCTTATTAATGAAGGTTGCATAATGCATAATTCTCTCTGTCTGCCTTTCCTTGTAAATGCTCTAGTTGATTCTAGAAAAAAATCTCATCTATTTGGAAAATATAAAAGATATCCTAAACAGTCATAAAAAGAAGGAATATTTTCTTTTATTTTGAAACAGTCGAGTCGTTTGCCATATTGTGATGTTTTGGTTACCTGTAGCGTACCACTGTTGTTTAAATTTTATTAATTTAAATGAACACTCGTCGTTTTTTTCAAGTTAATACTAATAATAATTCATCTACCTTTTGTACTAGAGTCCTAAGCAGGTACCAAAATATTGTAGATATACAATGGCAAGCAATTAACTTTTCATTTAAAGAGCAGAAGAAATGATACAATGTTTTTCTTTGAACTCTACAAATTCAATATGTAATTGAAATTCAGTAAAAATTCTTAAATAATTTTATATTACGGTTTATATTTATGTGGATCTGGAAATTTGTTAACGAAGTTTTGGTGCATGCTGAGTGAATCCTTTTAATTTGGATATAAATTCTATCAAATACACATAGTGATTTTTTATTTACGTCGTACGAGTGTATATTATTAAATCTATATATCGAGCCTTACTTTATTTACTTATTTACTTTTTTATTGAAATTAAAATTTTATGGGTGCACCCATAGTTTAGAATAAACAAAATGCCAAAATTATTGATAACTTTTACGATACGGACTGTACAATTTTATCGTAAGCGATAATTTACATACAAAAACATATTTGAATATTAAAAAAAAAAAAACGTTCTCCTGAAAAATTTAATTTTTGTCACTTACGATAAAATCGAAAATAAGGATCGATATCTGTGGCAAAAAGGAAAAAGTGCTTACGTAGAGATAAGCTGATTTCGAGTTAATGGTACCTCCGTAATGTGAATATTCGAAAGTATCCCTGGGCAAAATCTCAATTAATTTATGCTATTTTTTTATTTCATTTCACAAAGAAAATGTTCTATGCTTTCCTCTTCATCGATATCCTGGCAGCTACGGCAAAAATCATTGTGTTAAACCCTTAGCCTTTGTGCATGCCTACCTATCAGACAGTGTCCGGTTAACACAGACACTAGAATCGAGATTTGTTTCCCAATTCTAGCAAGCTAATCAGCCCTAGAGTTCCCCTGCAAGTCTCTATGCAGCGGGATCGGTGTATATCGGTGTATATGTTAATCAAAGTCGTTGAAGTGACATTCACTCTCGACCAATCCGCAACTTCTCTTATGGCAAACATCTCTGCCTGAAAGACACTGCAGTGATCCGGAAGTCGCTTTGCAACACGAAGACGTAAAACCCTCGAAAAAACTCCGTAAAGCCGTCTTTTACCTGGAATTCCATTCATCCACAATTCTGTGGATGGTATCTAGGTTTTATAAAGACATTCGTGTAGTAGAGCAGGGGAGGTTTGGTCAATCCTCCATCCCCTAACTTCATCATCGAACATTCTACAGTGGCCGGTTCCATTTCCGTTCCACAGACAGGTACATCGAAGAGGGATTGCCGAGGACTTTGCCATCTCCTTCCCTACTAGGTCCAATGGTAGTAGATGAAGGAGCATCACCAGTACATCCGTAAGAGTAGTGCTAAGAGTACTGGTTATATACAAGGATGCAAGTCTTTGCACCTTGTGTAAAATGTGTAGATACGCCTTTTTCTCCAGGGATGGCCACCACACGGTGATCCCATACATGAGAATTGGACGTACTACTGCAGTATAGATCCAATGAACGATTTTTGGGGTAAGACTCCAATTTTTTCCAATGGATTTTTTGCATAGATATAGTGAAATGGTTAATTTTTTCGCTCTCTCTAGAATATTAGTTTTGAAACTCAGCTTTGAATCAATAATAACACCGATATATTTTGCAGTGTTGGACACTTTTATCTCCGTATTATTAAGAGTGATAGGTCGGAAAACAGGTATCTTATACTTCCTGCAGAAGAGGACTAGTTCCGTTTTATTAACCGAGCTCATATATATAGTTGGTGGACTACAAATATAACACAAGAATAATTAAACATGTAGGCAACATATAAACCAGAAACAATATTCATGAAAAAAATAATACTAATATGTATAAATATAAATTGGAAGATATATTGCGCATGAATTTAACTATATATACATATGTATGTATTCAGAATCTACTCGTAGATCAGGGGGCAAATTACGACATTCGATACGATTCAAAGTTTTAAAATATTTCCATATAAACTCTGTTGAAATATTTCGTAATTTTGTTCGATTGTTCAATTGTGAGAAATTTTCAACAAGCTTACCTTTTTTGAATGAATTACGTGTAAAATGGAATGCTCTTAAGGATCGTGGCAATGAGTTCCAACACTTGGCGACTCGTACAGTAAATGATCTTCCATAAATAAGACGATTTCTTATGGGGAATATAGCTGTGGGTTTCTATTATTCTGCAAAAACGTAAAATGTCTACGGACATAGTCTGGGCAGTTTGTGAGCATAAAATTATAAAAGAAAAGTAGTGATCTAATCTGTATGAAGTTTTTAAAACTACAGCCGCCAAAAAATCATCAACATACATTGAAACATGGTCGTTAATTCTTAGTTGTCATATAAAGCGTATTATTCTGTTAAAGAGTAGAGCACACCTATTCAAAATTTTCAGCGCTACAACCAGAATAGACCTCAATACAATACAACAGATTAGACATCAATAAAGAGTGAGCTACACAAAAAAAGGTAATATGAACAATTTTGTAATATTAATTAAAATATTTGTAATATCAGTTAAAAATTTAATTAAATTTTCGCCTATAAACAATTTGATAATTAATTAATTAATTACTACAATTAAATTAATTACTACAATTAAAAATTTAATTGAATCAATTAAATTATTAATTTAAAACATTAATTGGTGAATACTTTTTTATGTGTATGCTCTTTCTAATATGTAATAGCAGGTATAAATTCATTGCATATAGTCTTCTTAAAGTGAAGTTTATTTTAGAAATTAGTCCACTAATATGGTATCCGAAACCAAGAGTCTTGTCTAGTAAAACACCAAGACACTTCATTCGATCGGCATAATCAATAAGTTTGCCATGATAGATAGGTTAATCGCAGCACTAGGCGGTTTAAAAATCATCGCTTTGGTCTTAGAAGAATTTATAGTAAGTTTGCTGTTACTAATCCATCGTGAAACATTGGACATTAAAGTGTTAATGCTCGTATCATATTCGAAAGCATCTATAAGATGTGTGCGACCCTTCAATAATACGCTTTCGCTGACGATACACAACTAAAGTATATGCAAGTAAAGCAAAGAAATCATTCATATGTATGTATGTATATATCATAAATAGTAGTTACTGGTAGACACCTCGAGTTAAGGTTACTGCATTGAACATATTGCGAGCGACCTGATAAATAAGACTATGTGTATTAATCTACAAGCTTGTTGATTAAAATATCTAGAATGGCCAACCTCATCAAAAGCCTTTGATAGATCTAAGGAAACCAAAATAGCTACGTCGTCCTTATGTACAATTCTTCTAAAAGAATCGTAGAGACCAATTAAAAGAGAAGTTGTGCTATATCCTTCACGAAATCCTGACTGATACGGATTCTGCAAAAGGTTTTGGTTTAAGAATTGTAAGATTTGATAAAATTTTGTTACTACAAAAGTGATGTGGTTTATGAAATTAAATGCATTGGAAATGATGAAGAGTGGTGCGGTAAAGTATACGTTGGTACAACTAAGAGACATTTAGGAGTAAGAATAGATGAACACAAAGCGGATATAAGAAAAGGGAAACAATCAAGTGCCCTCGCGCAGCATTGTGTTGATAATGGACATAAACCAAATTTTGACAAAGTGAAGATATTGGACAAAGAGAAAAAAGTTAATAAGAGATACACATTAGAGAGTTTACGGATACAACAAAGATTATCAGTAGTGCGATTCACTAACTTTTTTTTTAACGATAATCGCATCGTTAAATTAATTATAACGAACATTTATCGAATTTACTAGTTAGTAACATTTTTAACGATATTCGCTGCAGGTTAATGTCAGCTGTGTCCTTATTTAAGCGACAATAATTTATGTGTTGTTAATTTTATCGACAAAAATCAACAGAAAATATCAGCTGAGTCCTATCGTTAGAAAGAAGTTTCAGAATCACAAAATCGTTATTTTAAGCAACAAAATGTATAGACAACAATTACGATTGTCGGATCGTTAAAAGTTACTGAATAGCACTACAGATGCAATAAATACCAAAGAAGACAAACCCAATGCTAGTTCCAGCTACAGTATAATATTAGTTTAATAACGACGATTTAAAGAATAATAAAACCGGCTGTGATATATTTTAGTTTGTAATTTTACATTTTTCAATTTATTAAATTTTGTGTTTGTGATTCGTACCCTTTACACATACAAATCTGTGATATTTTTGAAAATGTAAATTTTTTTATAAAAGATTATTCATATGTAAGTTAACTATTATAAAAAATAAGATTGCAGTATTACTTATATGTAATTTATTTTACTTTTATATGTTTGTGGTTGCCAGATTTTAATAAAGAATCCCTGAAGAAGTTGGAAAATACCAACGAAACGTAGCATTTAAAAATGAATCAATAATCTTTTATTTACATGGAAGAAGACCCAAATGACCTTGAAAGGCCAAAAATTAAATAGGAAAAAGGAAAATAAGATTTGATCTTTTATAATATGTTCAAAGATCTTGGACAAAACTGGAACAAGTGATATTGGCCTAAATCCACCATCTGATTTTTTTTCCTAATAGGAATAACTTTTTAAAATTTTCCAATCCATAGGGAATTGAGAACTACCCAGCAAAAAATTACACATTACTATCAGAACTACTTGCCATATAATGACTTACATTTCTGATTACCAAACTTCATTACTCGCTTACAAATCACATTACATAAAACTTAAGAATGAGAGAATGATTATTTTAGATTTAATAGATTACGTGAATATGTTGACAAATAAAAAATGTCTCACGCCTTATTAAAATCATTAAGTTGGTAATCCAGTAGGGAAGTGCTTCCAACAAGTATGCTTAATTCCAAACCCGATTACCTTTTTTGAAATTTTTTGCTGCGTAGTGATTATATTGTTAAACAAGAAAAATTAGCCTCACAAATTTGAGAGGAAGGTCATTATGACCTGCGGCATTCTATTTTCAAATACCAATTATGACAGCCTAATAGCCGATTAAAACGTCTTTTGCTGTTTACATGGTATCCATTACTATATACTAGAGACCTGCGTAAACAGTCTTGAAATGTAAATACGTCATGTTTTTTAAATGTATTCACGTCGCATGTATTATACTAAACCAATAATAAATGTTGTCGTACTATAAGGGAAGCACGATGGATGTATTGATGTACGTGTATATAAGCGATGTCGCCAAGACTGCCCTGCAAATGGTGCGACTAATCCATACATGCATGTAAAGACTAGTCTAAAGAGGAGTAGGAGTACCACAAAAGTACTCCAAGTATATGAAAAAAAGGTGGTCGATTTAACATTTCGATGTCTTAGGGTTGGATCACATGGTCCATATACAATAGTTATAGACTACTCCCATACAAGTTCTGAGTGCCTAAGAAGAAAGATCATATTCGTTTAAACAAGGACACTCATCGTACAGCATTGAATGCTTGTATGAAAACGACATGATCCATGACTGCATTACATTCGACTATGATGTAACTAGTCTGTTTCATCCATAGGCGTAGCTAGGGCTTTCTGACTTGATTTTGCCCCCCCCCCCCAGGATTTATTACAAATTCTTTTTAAAACATATTCTTTTGCCTGTAATATTAAAAAATTCTATTTTTTATTTATTTTAAAATTACTCATGAAAATCACCAGTAATTTTTATACAAACTTTTCGAATAATCGCTAAATATGCATACTTTTATTAGATAACAAATACCCAAAAAACTATAAGTTTACAGCACTTCAAAACATCACAAATAGTAAACTCCATGTGAATTTATAATGCATGTGTGTAGATATGTATATGTGTATGTAGCTTTCAACAAGTTCTTAATAAAATTGTATTAGTGTACGTAGTTAGTAGCAAGACAAGTTGTTTTAAGGTGTTCTTAAGATTTTCTACTGTCAAATTGTTTGTAACAATAGCCACCAATTTTTATTTAGAGTAAAATTAAAAAAATAGCGAAAAATTATGATCTGCAAATACCTTGTATATATTCATATACTATATATACTCGTACACACACATGTATGTATGTGTGGATGCATATTTATGGTTCAATCCAGGGCTGCCAGATAAAATGATGGAAAAATCGCCGAAATCCCGATAAAATAATAAAATAATCGTCATTTCATGTCGGAAAAATCGTCAGAAAATCGAACAAATCAAAATTTCCTCTTTAAACATGTATTCATATGTTTTATTTTTATTAGAAAACAAAACAAAACAATTCATATTCATATACAACTTTGTTAGACTAGTGGAAAACTTGTGAAAAATATTCCTAGGTCCAAATTTTGGTATCAGTACTTTTGATGACCGAAATTTTTGATAGGATATCAACTTATACAGGTCAATATATCGTTGGTCTCAAATAGAAAGGCCCTAACGCAAATAATTGTAACTTTACAGGAGAAGGTAAAACATAATAGAAAGTGTAATATTCAAAATGTAACTTTTTTGTACAACTGCTTGTAAAAGCGATATTTTTACCACTATTGCAATAAATTTTTGCGATGAGGTGTATTAGTGTGAAATTTATTGAAGTTACTGAAAAACTCAACTATCGATATGTATGCATGTATATACATTTATACACATACAATTTTTTTCAATTGAACACGTATACATACATACTTGCATACATATGTTTGTACTTATTTATGTATGTATGTTCATTCATCGCAACAATATAGTATTGATTCAGAACTTCAATATTGGAAGGGCAACTAAATAATAAATGGCAATTTTCTATTTTTATTTATGCACCAACAGATACATTTTTTTAAATTAAATAATAAATTATTAAGAAATGAAATCATGAATGAATGATGAATGAAATCATTTCTTGCTTGTATCTTTTCAAAATATTGTATTCAAATATAGTATATATGTACATAAATAATTTTTTCACATGAACATATAAACTTGTTGGAAACGAATATTAATTTTATTATTATTTAGTTTATTATTATTAGATTATTATTATTATTATTTAGTTTTTTTCTAATACATACTTTACTTTTTGTCTATATATTGTTTTTGTTTTGAATGTTTTGTTTTTTTAGTTTTAATTATAACTTAATTTTTGTTATTGAAACTGGACTGTTAATTTATGTTTTAACTTAAATAAAAAAAATGTTAAATAAAAAAATCTGTATAAAATTTTTTAAACGCACTAATAATCCCAAACCAATATTTTACTTATTAATATTTTACTTATTAAGTAAAATATATTTTTTTAATTTCCAATTTCAATGTATTTTTAATAAAAAATATATATTTAACTTAATAAGGAAAATATTAATTTGGGATTATTAGTGCGTTTAAAAAATTTTAAGCTTAAATTTTAACAATTCCCATAAAAAACACTAATTAAAAAAATTGTCTTTGCCCCCCCCCCCCCCCACAGAAAAAATGTCTAGCTACGCCAATGGTTTCATCTACATTGGACCACGTACTCCAATATTATTTGCAGGGTGCTTGTTTGTAACAAACACTCAAAAGAAGTAGTGTTGATTTGTGTATGCTTGTTATTTTGCATACTGTAAGTTTGAGTGTGTGTAAGATGTAGATGGTATGTTATTATGTGATTAACCGCATATAACTAATGCTAATGCATGTGTGTGCGTTTCCATTTGCGCAGAAAAATAAAAGATCATACACACATACATGCATGACATTTGTACACGCGCTCATGCGTAGAAAGAAGCAAGCATCACAAATACAATACTGAAACAAATTTCTTGCAAACAGTGTTGTTAACGTTTGTTTAATAAGATTTCGCTGTAGTAAAGCATTTGAAAAATCCCTCATATCTTAAAAGTTCTTATAAGATGTCTTGTGCAGGACACTATTATATACATATTTGTATGAACGTAAAAGTGACAAAATACAATGAAATACATACATTAATTGACAAAGGTTTTCACTTATATAAATGAAAAAGAATATATGAAAATTATAAAATTAAAAATGCTAAATGCGAAATAAAAAATTCGCTGCTAAATCAAAATAAATAAAGCTAAATTTAGCAGTGAAATTGCTAAAAAGGTCACACTGGTTGCCAGATATGGCGATTTCTTGCCAAACGTGGTGATTTTTCAACTTGTTTGCCGTCAAAATTTTTAATTTGGCGACATGGCGATAAATACATTTGTTGGCGATTTTATTTTATTTTTAAACTATATTTAATTTAAAATTTTTTCAATTCAGAAAAATTAGCTTGTTAAAGGAATAGTTTAAAAAAATAAATCCTACCAAAACTCGTCAGCAAGAAATTAAAACAATTTGATTTTGATGATTTTTAACCCCCGACTAAAAAAAGGGGTGTTATAAGTTTGTATTGTGTGTTTGTGTATCTGTGTGCCTGTGTATCTGTCCGTGTACACGTACAGGCCAAACGGCTGGACCGATTTTCGTTTAGTTTTTTCTGTTTGAAAGATGACTTGATCGAGAGGGTTCTTTGCTATGTTTCAAGAAAATCGGTCCAGCCGTTTAGAAGATATAACACCTTTTCTGAAAAAAGTCGGGGGGTTTTTAAAATTTTTAATTTTTGTTATTCTTATATTAATTAATGCCCTAATTCAGTAAGAAGATTTAGGACGTTTTTGTTTGAAAATACTTTTTAGTTCTTGTTTTTGAATTCTTCAAATTATTTTCTTCAAAAATGATTGTGTTCTTTGATAATGAAAAATAAAAACATTATTACCATGTTTTTAAAATATAAAAATTAAATGAAAGTATTATACAATATTTTGAAAAAATATATGAAAAAATATGTGTTGGATATAATGTTTGGAATAAAATCATAAAGCAAATACACGCACCTTCTAGCAGAGACTATTACTAATAATTGTTTTAAGGAATCAAAACTGCGGCTTTTTTCCGTCCATAGACAAGACGTCACAATCGTCGAACAGAATTAGGGCACAAAAGAATTAGCGCGTTTTGAATTTGGTTGAGAAAAATTTGCAAGAAATAATTTTTGGCGATTTTACTTCTATTTTTTTTGCGGTTTTCTGCTAAACGATTGTTTTGTAAAAATTTATATTAATAAAAGTGATATATAAAACCAAATTTATTATCACATTTTTATTATCTTTATGAGAAATTTTATTTTATTTTGTATAATTTTGAACTTTTTATTTTTTATTCACAGTCTATTCACAAATTGTTGATTTTCTTTTTTAAATTTTTATATTAATGAGCTATTAAATTAAGTCTTTGCCTCTTTTGTTTTTTATCATGTTGACATAAAATCAATTAAAACTAAATTTTAAAACCATTAATTCTTCTTAAGAATATTTATCACGTTACAATTTAAACAATAATTGAAAATATTTTTCAAAATCCATTGAAAATAGGAGCAGTTACATTGGGATAACTCATTGGATAGCCAGTTACAGTTTGTAGAGTTGCAGCGGAATGTTGTGGCTCTACCTGGCCCTTGTAATAGTTGTAAAGCGCTGCTCTCTGTCTTTGTAAGCGAATGTTGTGGGAATTGGGGCTTAAGGCAAAATAACTACCAAAATATTCAAGTGTGCTTCCAGTTGGACAGGAAGTGGTGGTGGCGTTAGTGGCAATGTTTAAAGCATTTTGTTGTTGTGATTGTTGCTGATCTTGTAGATGAAAAGCTGCAGATGTGGTTGCTGGTGTGCCTAAAGCTGGGTTGACATCATACTCTTCCACGGAACCTGACGAACTGGAGGCTTTACGTTTTCTGGTTGTTATTTTCTCATCTAAAGCGTAAGGTCGGAAAAGATTTTTAGAACGATTGTTGGTTTCTGTCTGTTCAGATGTTATATTTTCGTTATTTATCTGTTCACGTTGTCTGAAACGTCGACCTAATTTTTTATGTGAATAGCCGCAATTGAACTTTTTGTGAGTATATCCTTGGTGCATTAGAGAGGGAGTCATTTTTATATTTCTTGGTTGAAAATTTTATTTCGTTTTCTTAAATTTTATTTTACAGTGTGTTTTTTGTGTTGCTGGCTGAAAGCAGACTGATTTTATTTTAAATGTTTCACTCTGCTTTTATAGTCTTCTCTTTATCTACAATTTATTGTCTATTTTGTCTACGTTTAAAAGGTCGTTCTTCATAAGAGAAATAGATTGAGAGAGAGAGAGAAAGAGAGAGAGAGAGAGAGCAAAAAGGAAAATTTTATCCTACAAAATTTTTTTGTTCCTCTTTTGGTATTCTTTCAGATACTTTCTATACAAATAAAACAAAATAATCTTAATGAATTTTTTGTTAATAGGAAACGCTTAAAGAAAATTAAAGTTAAACTATAGCTGGTCATTGAAAAAGACGATGATAAATTTAGCTATTAAATTGGCGTCCAACAGCAATTGCCAATGTATTTAACAAAAACTGTGCCACACTAATTCAAACAATAGGCGATGAGTTAACTTAAGTTGTAGTTTTCAAAATAAATAAAACAATTCAAATATACATACATACATATATGAATGTATGTATGCTGATTCCCATACTGGAGTCCATTCCTAAATCGCCGAGAAAATTGCAGCTCTAGTTTGTATCAGGATAAAATTCTAGCACGTCCTTCAACAAATATTAAACGTCAATATCAGCTACGCCCAAACACACATACAATGATATTTGCATTTGAGGTAAACAGCTTTGAAAGCTCTTAAATTTTGTTCTTTGCAAAGTAAAGGCTCAGTTAGCCGACTGTAATGTAATGTAACTGTAACGTAGAAAACAGCTGATCGATATTTTTATATGAAAAGTAGGTTACTTTACATTACATCTCTATAAAGGCTCAGTTAGCCGACTGTAATGTAATGTAACTGTAACGTAGAAAACAGCTGATCGACATTTTTATATCAAAAGTATGTTACGTTACATTACATCTCTATAACCATTTTCATTACTTTTCACATAACAATATCGATCAGCTGTTTTCTACTGTTGCAGTTGCTTTACATTACAGTCGGCTAACTGAGCCTTAACCATTTTCATTACTTTTCGCATAACAATATCGATCAGCTGTTTCCTACTGTTGCAGTTACTTTACATTACAGTCGGCTAACTGAGCCTTAAGAGCAAGCATTGCTCTCTGTTGTGTTGTTGTTGTGGATGTTGTATTATCGTCCTTTCAAAATCTTAAATTTTTTGACTTCGTCCTGCACTCAGCTGTGATATTTTTTTGTGATAAGACCTTCCCTTTTATTAAATTTTCTCATAATACATTTTGTTTGTATAGAATGTACATACATATGTATGCATGTATATATTTATGTATGTACATATATATGTGCATATGTATGGTATGTACTTTTAATCCTAACTACGATTTATTGCTTTTTTAATTTTCGACCATTAATTTAAAAGATTTTCAATTGCAGGTGTAAATTGTGATACGTTCTTCCTTGGGATTATAAACGAATTGTATTCGAAAATACCTAGTCAACACATCTTTATTTAAAATTTGTATGATATTTATTGATCTCAAGGATAAATTGGTAAGAAAAACGCACAAGAGAGAATTTTTATAAATTTTCCATTTACTGTGAACGTTTTACCAGATCTTGGGTGATATAATTTTGGAACTACATAATGAAAAATATGTTTAAATTTAAAAATTGTAGTGGAAGGGAATGGAGTTTTGATACGAGTATTGTCTGCTAACTGGTGTTTGAGATGAACGGTACAGGGCGCAATTTCTGCATCCCGTCCCCAAAACTAACCAACCAATTTTGTTGCAATTTTAAACATATAGATATACGTCTTAAAAGGCACACAGGATTTTTTAAAGAATGGGAGGGTTTTTGCCATAAAAGATGATATAAGATAAGCCCCATTTTTTTTGTATTGCATTCATACTACAAGAATTTGCGCACATTTCCACCCAACCAGAAAATATCCAAAAGCGAGTTGATAAAAATTTGACAATATGTGACAATTTTTCGCACTTGGGATGAATATAAATCAGCTACGTCCAAGCCATATGCACAATGAGCAAACTTTGACAAAAGAGCTTTTGTGCTTTCACACCGACGAGAGTACAACAGCCGCAACAACAACCACACATCAGACAACAATGATTGCTCCTACTTTGCAAAGAAACAAAAACAAATTTAAGAGCTTTCAAAGCTGTTTACCTCAAATGCAAATGTCAGTGTATGTGTGTTTGGACGTAGCTGTTATAATTAATTTAGCTAAAATCTTAAGGCTCAGTTAGCCGACCGTAATGTAATGTAACTGCAACAGTAGGAAACAGCTGATCGATATTGTTATGTGAAAAGCAATGAAAATGGTAAAGGCTCAGTTAGCCGACTGTAATGTAAAGTAACTGCAACGTTGGAAACAACTGATTGACATTTTTGTATGAAAAGTAGGTTACGTTACATTACATCTCTATAACCATTTTCATTACTTTTCACATAACAATATCGATCAGCTGTTTCCTACTGTTGCAGTTACATTACATTACAGTCGGCTAACTGAGCCTTTATAGAGATGGAATGTAACAACATACTTTTCAGATAAAAATATCGATCAGTTGTTTCCTATTTTGCAGTTACATTACATTACACTCGGCTAACTGAGCCTTTATAGAGATTTAATGTAACGTAACCTACTTTTCATATAAAAATATCGTTCAGCTGTTTCCTACGTTGTAGTTACTACTACAAACTATTTTGAAATTTTGACTCATTCTCTATTGAGTTTCACAAAAATATGGTTCAGAAGCTTTGAAATTATAATCATATTCATTAGCAATTATTTAACGATCAGTTCCACTGTGAGCAGGTCATTGCGTAACATGATATGTTCCTCAAACTCCACACAAAAAAAAAAATAGAATTATTTGATGATTAATGACAAAAACGTACGAAATAATACTGTAACTAAGTGATGTGACACATTTATAACCGAGCTATGTATTTTGTTACGGCAATAGCCTATAAATAATTAAGTAAGCATGAAATTTTCATGCTAAATTATAATTTTCCTTTGAAATCCTTGTCCAAGCTTTTCTTTTTCTAAATTTATAAACAACAGGCAGTTTGTATCTTGAAGATCTTGAAGAGATATTAAAGTGTGACTTGATCGTTTGAGGAAACCGGTATCTACGAATTTGATGTGTATGTATTTTCAACTATATGTACATATTTGTAAAAGGATTACATGTCCTTGGACAATAACTAAAGTGCAGCACAATGTGCGGTATTAGGCAAAATATTAGGCATATTTTAACAAGAATAGTGATGAGTGGTTCCTTGCTCATAAGCTTCTCATGAAGCAATTTTTTACTTCCCAGCACACTTAGATTCGGAGTAGTTTCATTCTTTGTATTTTGTTAAATAAATAAAGATCTAAAATACAAAGTGCTTTCTCGATTCGATTTTAAATTCACTTGCATTTTGAATATATGAAATGTTTGTATGTATATAACCAATTAAAATTTTAATTGAGTCCATGAAACTTGCTTAAAAAATTAAACGATTAATAGTTTAATTAAAAATTTAATTGAGTCAATTAAGGATTTGTTCAACAATTTAATTGATTAAAAGTTTAAGTGAAAATTTAATCGAGTCAATTAAAGGTGTTGTTGGGATGTTGGGGGAAATGTCTTTTTGTTTCTGTGTATTTACATCTGTCGATAAATAGATACTATGTAGTTAGTACAATATTAAGGAGAATGTTTATCTTTTTTTTTTTTTTGATATTTAAGTACTTTCCATATTCTCAGTATCGTAAAATGGCCATTTATTCAAAATATTAAGAATTTGCTGCAAGATATAACAAAAGATTTGTATGACCAGACGAGTAGTATAAATCGTATTTACAATGTTTTCTCTGAAAATAATAGATAGCAAAAATTTTCCGCTAAATCTCAATACAACATTCTTTGTAGTGCTTTAAGGACACAGAATTTGTAGAGGACAAATGGTTTGTTAGTTGTTGTCAACGACAAACTACGTAATTTTATGTGTCCGTCCTGTGATGACTGTGTTTGGGATTTTCTTAATTTTATATTTTATTACAATGTCATATATGAGTTTAATGAGGTTTTAATAATATTTATAAGTACTACAAACGAGTATTTCTCTTAATCAAAAGAACAATAAAGGAAGATGCTGAAATAGAATTTTACTTCTTAGGAATTTGGATTTAAAATTTCCTTGAAATTCTCTAAATAACAAGGTTTTAACGACTGGTTCTGGCAGATGGTACACAAAAAGAGCAACGTCATAATTCAAAAAAACTTTATAGAAAACGAGTTTAAAGTTTTAAATTTATACACAATGGGCCAATATTGGAGGTCCTTCGCTTTATTTTCTATACTCATATCGAGCCATAACCGCTAAAATAGCTTAAGCGACACATTTTTTGGACTTTGTTTTTTTTTGGACAAAAATCTATTTACGATCGCAAATAATCGTTTTTGGTGAAAAAATTAATTTCGAAAATTATGTCGATCAAGCTTTTTTTGGCGGTTATGGCACGATATGTAGATCAAATAAGCCACAAACAATAGTGTAGCTAGAAATTTATTTTTCAAAAGGAGGGCATTATGGCTGGTGATTTTCATTAGTATTACAAAAATATATATAATAGATAACAACTTCTTATACTTCTAGGGGTGGGGGCAACAGCAAAGACATGTCCACATGTGTCCGAAAGTTATCCAGAGATGATCACATTATAAGATGGACATATCGAAGAGAATAATATGTCGTGCCATAACTGCCAAAGAACCCTACAGGAAATTTGGTGACAATTAATCCAAACGTACTCGTCCTATGCCCTGACAAAATGGGAGTGTTACCAAAAGTAGGGAAGCGATGGTGAAAAAAAGATATATCGTGTAAATGGTTACATGTTCACCGTTTTTATGATGTATCGTATGCATCTTTAGTCAATTTAATTAGCACTCGATCCGGTATGGTAGTAAACGGAACTGAATATGTTCGATGTGGTTGTATCCTGGACCTATAATATAAATATAATGTCAATTGTTCCCTTCAATGATAACGGCAAGTTACTCTGGAACCAGTCCCCTAACTATACTTAGATATTACCCTAAGCTTAAGTAGTATTTATATTCTTGAAATATGAGTGGCCCTGTGGACGAGTGTGCAGTGTGCAAGCCTGTCATGCCGAAGGTTGTCAGTCCGAATCGCCAAAAATCTCTGCTTAAAAATAAAATTAAATATAAATGCATTTGCAATAATAAAAAAAAAATTTATAAGTTTTCATTGTTACAGTTAAATGTTGGAATGGCATTTACATACATATAATTTATATTATTCTACACTCAATAGATTTCTATTAGATAGTTCAGTGACAAGTCACAAGGTGCACACAAAGTATAAATTAACCCCATCCTAGTCCATCCCCTTGCAAAAGTGACTGATCCGGACTGGCCCCTGTCACTTGTGGAACGATCAAGTTCCTAGTTAGTCTTGTGTCACTTCCATTTCCTGCCGGGAAGCTTGAGCGAGACAATTTTCGAACTTTGTTTTTGATTTGTGATCGTAAATAATCCATTTACGTAAAAAAACGAAGTCCAAAAATATGTGTGGCTTAAGCTTTTTTATTTCACATGTTTTGTTGTAGAAATTTTTGTTCAGAACCTCTTTGTTCTCATATATTACATACATATGTATGTACGTACCGAAACATAAAATTAGTAAAAAATTTCCCAAAGCAATAATTATATTTCAAGGACACTGGCCGAGTCGTATGTATGTAAAGTATAGGTACTTGTATATCGTATGCATGACAGACTGTTTCACGGAGTGTTTTTAATTACTAACAAATATTGCGGTAAGGTTAATGATCTCTTTTTGGAAAATTTCAACGACATAACATGATTTAAAAATAAAAGAGAACGACAAATAGCGAATGCAAAATTGAGAAGGTCAAGAGAGAAAGAAAACATTAGAAAAAGCATAAAATAAAATTATGTACACAGGTACATAAGGACTATTCAGGGAGAAATCAATACAAAAACACGACACCATGAAACATTGAAAAATTACAATCTGGACGATAAGGTACGCAGAGGAACAAAAAAAGAAAACAGGCTAAGCCGTTGCAGGCCAACGACTTGTATTTACATTCATATGTATGTATATATGTACAAGCACATATATATCGAGAGCCTATGTATATTCAAAACACGTCAACTCAAATTTGGTCAAAATGAGTTTCCGATGGCAAATAGCTCCCCTATGCAATATCCATTTGTAGTATAAATTTCGAATAAAAAAAATGATTTTTTCTCCGTTTTATATCAATTTTTCTTATTCTGCTATCTCAAAGTATAATTTTTTTTGGTGAAAATAAATGCTAACTCCCATGTAAATTTCCAATATTTTTAAAAAATTTGTAATGTATAATAATTCTACCTCATATCTGATTACATCTGGCATGGTGAACACGAACATAGTAAGGATTTTGATGTCCTATGGCTAGTTTTTGAGATATGGTCACTTTTAATATATTATTACAGAGGGGTTCCGATAAAAAAAAAATTGGTAATGCATGTATAAATTTTAATCTGTTAATCGAATAGAAACATTATGTATGGACCGATTACAGTCAATGACATAAGCATTCGAAATTGATAATTTGTAGTGACCTTGTTACACTAGATAGTGAGTTAGACAGTGCTAAAACTGACTACCTCGAGATTGAAGAGGCTTTCAGTCAGGCTTATGTTATTTTTTTATGGTATTTCAAATTTTTTATTGTAGCTTTTCAATTCCTATATCTAGGATTGAGTAAAAGATTTCACAACTTGATTAAAAAACAAATATATTAAAAAAAAAATTATAATTTTTTTCCGACAAAATATGCTAACTCTAAGAAAATATTTGTTTTTTGACTAAAATACGCAAACCAGTGCAAACTGAATCATTTTTTGCAGGCCTATAAATTAGTCAGCATATTTGAACCATATTACGGAAGACACATCATTTATTTTTACAATATTGAGCGAATTAACTAGTTTTTTCGCTCTACTGAAACGTTAGCTTTTTTGAGTTGACGTGTTTTGAATATAGGCTCTCTATATGTAAATGACCTTAAGAAGTTAATGATAATTTAACGATTTTCAGAACAGAAAAATATCACATGAAAATTGATGCCTGCAAACGACCGCATTATTCATATGTTTGCATGTAAGTACAGGGTGGGCCAAAAGAAACCAAGGGGTGTAAAAGTTTAATAACTTTTTTGTTTATTAACTTTTTTTATTTTTTCTTTCAGATTATATAATATACAAAATGGAAATTTTTTTACACTAAGTATGAAAAATGATGTCTCTTAAATGGCCACCGTTTTCAGCTTCGCACTGATGGGCTCTTTTTAGAGCATTTTCCATAACATCTTTCAAAACTTGTGGCTGTAGCGTTCGAATTTCTGCAACAATGTTTGCCTTGAGTTCAAGGATTGTCTCTGGCTTGTTCACATACACTCGCTCCTTCAAAAAACCCCAAAGAAAATAGTCGGGTGCTGTCAAATCTGGCGATCGCGCTGGCCAAATAATTTCCGAATTTCGAGAAATTATTCGCTCTCCAAAAATTTGACTTAAAAGTGCCATTGTGTCTCGGGCAGTATGGGCAGTGGCTCCGTCCTGCTGAAACCACATACCAGGTCTGTTTTCAAGAGCAGGACGTAAAAAATTTTCTATCATAAACCGATACCGCTCTCCATTTACGGTTACAGCACTTCCATCTTCATTCTCGAAGAAGTAGGGCCCAATGACATTTTCAGATGTGATCCCACACCATACTGTACACCTGATGGGGTGCAATTGGCGTTGATGAATGGCTCTTGGATTTTGAGAACCCCAGAGCCTACAGTTCTGCTTATTAACAAAGCCATTCAAATGAAAATGAGCTTCATCACTCATAATCAAATTTTCAATAAAGTTGATTTCATTTCTGGCCAACTCTTGAAATTTAACTGCAAAACTTAGACGTTGCCGATGATCTGCGAGTTTTAATTCTTGGACCAATTTCACCTTATATGGGTATAACTGTAAATCTTTTTTTAAAATGCGCCGTAGTGACGTACGAGACATTTCTAGCTGACCAGAACGCCTTCTGCCAGATGTTTCTGGTGCTTCGTTAACACTTTGCTGTACTCGTTCAATATGCTCGACGATATGCTCTTTGCGTTAAAATAATTGATCTCTGGTTTAAATAATAAAATTCTATTGTTCTGGTTCTCTGTTCAGTTGTAAACCTCTCCATTATAAATTCTCCAAGTGTTGTCTATATAATCTGAAAGAAAAAATAAAAAAAAATTAATAAACAAAAAAGTTATTAAACTTTTACACCACTTGGTTTCTTTTGGCCCACCCTGTATGTATATATCTGTATGTATGTATGTATGTATGTACCTTGCAGAAAATGCGAATAGTAAAATTGTAGTGCTTTACTTATCACATTGTCAGCAGTACTACTGACCAAGTGCACCCCAGCCAATGTAATCATCTATTGACATTTAACATTAGCTTGTCATTGAAAATCCACTAATAGACTGTAGCACTACTTGCTAAATAGTTCTTTTGGGACTACATGGAGACATTGACACCAAAGATTCACTAGTAAATTTTAGGAGCTCTAGTCTACAAAATCGATATTTCCTCGCTCGTTGTCAATAGTAAAATTATAGTGATTTTCTAGTGACATTGTCGATAGTGCTACTGACTAGGTGTACCACAGCCAATATAATCGCCATTTGACATATAACATAGGCTTGTCATTGAAAATCTACCAGTAGACTTTAGCACTATTGAGTAGGTAGTTTTTTTACGACCATATGCAAATATTTGAACCAAGGATTCACTAGTAGATTTTTATGAAACTTGTCTGCATATAATTATTTAATACTATTGCAGAGCATAATAAAAAAGAAAAACAAACTATTGACGCGTTCATTGACAATATTACCAGAAATACACTAGAACTGTTGTCTCTAACGAATCTTTACTCGCGCATAAAAGGAAAGTTGTCGACATTTTAACTAGTGCAATTGTCGCTGGAGAAAGATTATTGACATAGAGACATATAGTTCTAGCCTGACTAGAGGGTATGTATGTATGTATGTATATGTATGCATGTATGTATGTATATGCATGCACATATGCTTAGTATAGACAGCTATAAAAGAATGGGCGAATAACAGAAACTTCAACACTTAATTAACCAATTCCATATAGTGAACATTTATTTTAACTAAGCGAAATCATCAAACTTTCAAATGGCACCTTCACAAAATCATGAGGTGGAAGTTCGGGAAGAATATAAACATAAGAAGTTCAACTATGACAACTTCCAAAAAAAGCTGGATACATGCCAAAAAATTCATGAGAAAGCAACGACCAAGAAGCCCCAATCCAAACAAAAACAACGTTCTCAAAACAAAAAGAACACTTGCATATCTCGAATTTTTAAACCTTACGATTTGGAAAATAGACCAAACAAGAAAAGCAAAAAGCCAGTCGAACGAAACGTTTCCTACGAGCACATGCCGGAATCTCAACAGCGTATGACATTTTGTTGCCCACAACCTACAGTTCAACAACCAAAGGAGGAATACAAACTTAAATTACAAAGACTACGTGCCACTGTCTTTACGAAACATGTAAAACAATTGCATCAAGACAAAATTGGTTGGCCCGCGAAGGTTTAGAAAACATCTAGTGACATGATCTAAAGGAAAAATCAATTCTTAAAGAAATTGTTATTGTTTTATGTTATTGAATTTTTAAGTGACTTATTTACTTTAAAACTAATTTTTAATAAAAAACTAAACTAAAATTTTTTATTAAAAACTAAAAATTTTGATTTTTTCATTTGTACACAGGTACATAAACACTCCTTTGTTGCAAGCGTAGTTACAACTCTACATATATCTGAATAATCGTTTTTAGAGGTAATAATGCATAACAACTCTTTATGTCATACATATATTATGTTGAATAAAAAATTTCAGACTAATGATTTTGTACACTAACCTCTGCAGAGAAGAAAATATTTTATTTATCTTTATTGATTTGTATGTAAATAAAAACATTTGCTGCAATTTTCTCTAGAACTACATAACTTTTTGCAGTTATGACTAAATTGCAACAAGGGAGCAAATATAAGGGATCTTCCAATAGCGACTTCCGAACTTTGCAGTTGATGGCTAAAGCTACGGTCACGCTTGACAAAAATTTGCCCAAAAAAGCGTAACCAGTAAATACAAATAAAAAATCTTTTGAATCAGATACGTACATATTTATTAAGTTCAATAATTTCCAATAATGTTGCATTCTATAACTTTGCCTATTTGTTATATACATACATATGAAACTATTTAAGTTAATAAAAACGTGTCTGAAGCTAAATATGTTTCATTAGTATTTCGGGGTTACTGTTTTTTTCGGCAAATGTTTGTCAAGTGTGACCGTGCCTTAAGCTACATCTGTCAAATTGTCTGTGATTTACTCAGTCTGCTCTGCCAAATCATCATGGAAGGATTAAGCATTAAACACCCGAATACATGCAAATAATAAAATTGTTTTACCAAAACGGATGTTCTTGGCTTATTTTAGACTCGCCATAAACAGTAGGATTAGAAAGGAGCATTCGCAGTATGGTGGATAAATTTGGGTCTAAAGTATTTAACACATTCACCACAGCAGCCTACCGACTACAACCTGTCAAGAATAGAATACATGTGTGTATATGAAAATGATTATTTTCACGTCTACACGACCACTTTTCTCGCGACAACAAGCAAATAGAGTGCTGGCAATATAATGCAAAAAGTGAATTGAATTATAACTTGAAATTATTGGATATTATTTAATAGAAAAAAAAAAGATCTCAAAACTCATATAAAGGTATACACTGATTAAATTTTATAATTTTACGCGAAGTAAGAACATTTTAAATAAGTGGCGCAACTGAAATACTCGTATGTGTATATATTTCAATATCAGATGCTTAAAATGTCGCTGCTGGTTTCAAAATAATTAAGTTGCTGGCTACATGGCTACAATTGCTGCTAGCGACATTTGCAGTCGCGTAGCCGGTAGCACGCTGCAGTACATAATGGTTCAGTAAGCGACCAAAACGTAAGCTCTGCCGAAAACATCGCCGCTATCCGAGAGACTGTGCAGAAGAATCCGGGACATTCGATTTTCTGTCGGTAACAAGAATTCTGCCTTTCGCAGATCCCAACTTGGCGAATCTTTCGTGGTGATTTGAGCCTGCACTCGTATAAAATTCAAATCATAGAGGATACCAGAGTTAAAGAAAATGGCTTATGAAAAAAGCTAAAATCAGCTGATTTGCTTAATGTTAAAAGAGAACAAATGTAGTAGAATTGGTATTAATATTTTAGCACAATATTGAAAACAAACAACAGAAAATATATACATTTTATGAAATGAACATGTGAACATTTTTACAAAATTAATTTTAAAAATATAATCACCCTTATTCCAGTTGTCGGCATCGACGTCACTTTAACACAATACCAACAAATTGGGGCTTGTGTGACCGTTGTCGAAAACATCTGACTTCTTTTAGGGAACGGAAATAGATTGCCAGTTGCACAAAATTGTTCTTGAGAGCGAGTAAATAAGCTCCAATTTTTTGGTATTGTGTTAAAGTGACGCCGATGTCGACAACTAAAATAAGGGTGATTGTAAAAATTTATTAAAAAAATCTTAAAAGTTACAAATTTTCTTATTTTGTTTTTGTTTTCAGTACTGTTGAATTAAAAAAAACAGAATGTGAAAAAGATTATTAGTAATAAAAAAGTGATTTAAATTTAAGCATTACCATTCATAAATATTCATTCTTATCTTTTACTTATAAAAATCACTCAGCCAATGAGCCGTCAAAGTATGTACATATATATAAAATGAAACTACATTAAAATAATATCACGCGAAAGAAACAGTAAATAGGATTTGATGACTGAGCGAGCGAGACATACAGAAAAATCAATTATCTTTTGTCTCGGGACACCTCTGGTATCCTCTGTGATTCAATTGATCCAGGAGCTGAAAGGTAGTTACCATAGGCAATGACACAGAATACATACAGAAGTGAAGAAAGTGGCAGGTAAAAAAAGCTCCAATCAGGTTTTTTAAAATCGTGAAAAAAAGAGAAAAATATAGCGTATTTTGTATTGTAGTGTATTACTACTTACCAGTTAACACAGTTAATAAAAAGCGTTGTAATTTTATTGCACTAGAAAGAAGAATCAAAACAAAAACGCCGACAAAATTTCAGGGAAAACGAGACAAATAGAAAAATACCCTTATCTGTATACTGTGATAATGACGTGTGCTCGCTGAATGGGCCCTGGGGGGATGAATGAGTAAATCAACAAACAAAATTATCGAATTTGGACCGAAACTAATCCACATGAGATTTAAGAGCATCCAATGCATCTCGAAAAAGTCATTGCAATTTTTTCCTTTAAATTTTTTTGTATACACTACTATTATTAGGTATTACCTTCTTTAGAAAAGGGATAGTAATAGAGAAGACAGGCGGTGAAGGAAGAGATAGAGGAAAGCTTCATTCTTTTACAACTCTGCTTTTTAATAAGGCAGTGTTGCAGCGCCTCTGGTATCAATGAGACTTATTAAAATTTCGCAACTGTATTTAGTAGCCATTTTATTGGTTATTTTACTTCGCTGACGATTAAGCTCCACAATACCAACGAAGGAGGGCGCTTCTTGTAGATTTTGCGTTGGCGGAGATTCATCGGTCCACATTTCGTTCGTTGAGAACAAAGTTGACCAAACCATTATCGTTAGCGGCGAGGATTGAATGAAACAGGACACCGCTACTTACCAAACAGCTAATGCCACATCCCAGCAAAAAAAATCTGATTTGGAAGCACTAAAAACTGAGAGAAGCAATGTATTGGTTACTTGATAACAAAAGCTGCCAAATATACTTCTGAAAAGTACTAACGTAAGGCCGGACTTACACACAAAAATTGTATATTATTACTTCTGTGAAGTACTTTAGTAAGGCATAAAAAAAATTATGGATTTCTGGAAGCTAAATGTATTGCTTCTAGCTGGCTCATCTCGAACAATAAAAATGCCTTATTCATACGCAACAGCAACTGATTCTGTAACATTGTCTCCCTTACAAAAACGCTACGACATTCTGCATGAGCGATTTGAGGGGCTCGTCATGAGACACCTCTAGATGCATTTCGTTGTTGCTTAGGCAACTTTTCAGTACTCTTCGACCACAACTCAAAAAAGCTTACGAAACCTCAGTAAGAGTTTTTCGATAAGCATTGGGGGTGTGTAAGCTTTTCTGAATTAGTGGCGAAGCCAAAAACTGAAGGCCATTTTAAGCCAAAAATGATAATTAATGGTAGGTTTCCTTCGAACAGCTTTAGACAATTTTCCTTAACGGAATTCCTGAAACATTTAGTGAAAAAAGAAAATAAATAAATAAGGTTTACAGCAATTATAAAAGGCACATATACGACAGACAGAAAAGCGAAACACCTACAAAAATAGAACAATAGTATAAAACAAGATTAAAAAAGGGTTCAGGATAAATTGGCTGATTGACTACCTGCCTTCCTGCGCAAGTGTTAATATATTTTGCTATGCTAGTTATTTTATGGCTACTGACAAATATGGAGAAGTGTTTTACTGGAAAAAGAGCATAATTACAGGTAGTTTAAACATGAAACATAGATGAAGCCTTAATATGTAATGATGTAGATACCTGTAAGGTAATAAAAAAGAGCGTAAAGATGCAAGCTGGTCGCTCACGCACATTAAGAAGGAAATGTATAAAAACTAAAATCTTTTATGGCAACACATCATTAGGAAACTAAACGTCTACATAACAAGAACTAAGAGAAGAATAAACATGAATTCTAAAAATAAACAAATAGAGCAGCAACTTTCCACATTAATTAAAGAAAATGGTCAACAGAATTTTGTAAGACAAAAACGTCAACGTGAACAGGATCATCCTGAACTAATAGCAGCTCCTACCAACAAAATAACTAAAAGAAGACAATCTAAAACCCTCTTTCGTCCCTGGTGTGATGACCAAACAAACGATGCTACTCAAAATCAAGAGGATATACCAGTAATGAAGGCATGTGATTTTACCTCTGCACTACTAGAACAAAAATACATTAACTGGGCTATTCAACAGGCCTTTTATCAGCACCAAGCAATAACGAATTATCTTCGGGATCAACAATACCAGCAGCAATATTATCATATGGTTTTCAACCACCAACATTAAACACAAAAGCAGCATGGACATCAACAATTGTTTGTATTGGACCAGCAACAAGTATATAAATAGGAATAAATCATGGCATCTGCTGAAATTGACTATTGCGAGCTGAGCGCTGTTACAAAGACGCCTTATATACAAGCAAGGACGGAAATATATCAAGAAATATATTAAAATGTTAAATTAATGTTAAATTAGTATGTAGTAATGTGATATTCTCGAAGCCTGAATTTGAGTGGTTGTGATATTAATTGTTTAGTAATAAAAAATATTTACATAAAAAAAACCTTTTCAATAAAACTATAAAAAACATTTAACTTTTTTAACAGATTTTGTAAAAAATTTCGTTTCTAAACGTTTCAAATTTGTATGAAAAATAACGAAAATTCGTTTCAAAACATATTTTTTGCATACAAATTTCAAAACGAAAAGAAAACGTTTCTATTTACAAAATTTGCCTTTTACTTACGGTTTTGTTTTGAGTTTATTTGCCGGGATGCGGGATTTTTAAGCTGGCTGGCAGGGTTGGCTGCAATGCACACACTTTCTCCAATATATTCTGTCAGCATTCAAAATATAGTAAGCATCGGATACAACCAACTGAAAACAAACTAAAAAATTTAAACATTTTATTTATAAGTGACCAATACAAAGTCATTTTTAATTTTCTTAAGAATTTGGATAACAAGTTCCTAGTCATGTTGCAGGAATCAGCACATCCCTCCTATTAAATTTTAATCTTCTCTAAAAATTTTTTTAATATTTTGTAAAATGTAAAATAAAGTCGGGAAATTGCCATAGAAACTTCTTGGCTAAAAATATTTTAAACTCTTATTTTGAACAACTAGTGCTTCTTTTTATACCCTTTACCAAAAAATGGTAAAAGGGTGTATATAGGTTTCTCATTCCGTTTGTAATTTCTAGAATATTAATAAGCGAGCTATAAAGTATATATATTCTGGATCCTTATGTATAGGGAATACGAATAAGCGATGTCCGTCTGTCTGTACGTGAGATCGGTTTTTCGAAGCTCCGAGAAAAGCTAGAGACTTCGTTCTTGGACTGGTAAATCAGAAATTGTCGAAATAAGATTGGTATTGAAAATCAGCAAAATCGAGCAGACGGTTTCAGAGCTGGGAGAGTTAAACTTCATTTGGCCATACAAAATAATTACCGAAAACTAGTTTTTAATAATTTTTTATTAAATAAACTTATTTTATACTTCAGTATGAATAAAATTAGTATTTCTAACTGAAAAAAAAATTAAAAAAAAATTAAAAAAAATTAAAAAAATTAAAAATACGTTTCCAGGGTTGGAAAACCTTAACTTTTTTTGTTATGCAAAAGTAACTTACTAAAACAAATTTGTCCTTTTTTTCTATAAACTAAACATATGTAATGCTCTTAAAAGAAGGAGATTGATGTAAGAAATCAGAAAAACAAAAAGGATGATTCCAGGGTTGGAAAACCTACGATTTTTGTGATATATACAATTAACTACCGTAAACTAATTTTTTAATTATTTTTATTAAATAAACTTATTTTATACTTCACCATGAATAAAATTGGTATTTCAAATAAAAAATTAAACTTCAAAAAATTAACAAGATGTTTCCAGGGTTGGAAAACTTTAACTTTTTTTCTTTTACAAAAGTTACTTACTAAAACAAATTTTTCCTTTTTTTCTATAACTTAAATATATCTAATGTTCTTAAAAGGAAGAGATTGATGTAAATAATCAGAAAAACAAAAAGGATGATTCCAGGGTTGGAAAACCTACGATTTTTGTGATATATACAATTAACTACCGTAAACTAATTTTTTAATTATTTTTATTAAATAAACTTATTTTATACTTCACCACGAATGAAATTGGTATTTCAAATAAAAAAAATTAAAAAATTTAAAAAGACGTTGCCAGGGTTGGAAAACTTTAACTTTTTTTCTTTTACAAAAGTAACTTACTAAAACAAATTTTTCCTTTTTTTCTATAACTTAAACATATCTAATGTTCTTAAAAGGAAGAGATTGATGTAAATAATCAGAAAAACAAAAAGGATGATTCCAGGGTTGGAAAACCTACGATTTTTGTGATATATACAATTAACTACCGTAAACAAATTTTTTAATTATTTTTATTAAATAAACTTATTTTATACTTCACCACGAATAAAATTGGTATTTCAAATAAAAAATTAAACTTCAAAAAATTAATAAGATGTTTCCAGGGTTGGAAAACTTTAACTTTTTTTCTTATCCAAAAGTAACTTACTAAAACAAATTTTTCCTTTTTTTTCTATGAATTAAACATATCTAATGTTTTTAAAAGAAAGAAATTGATGTTAGAAATCAGAAAAATCAAAAAGGATGATTCCAGGGTCGGGAAACTGAAACTTTTTGTGATATAAAATATTAACTACCGAAAATTAATTTTTATTTTTTTTATTAAATGAACTTATTTTATACTTTAGTACGAATAAAATTGGTATTTCAAATTAAAGATTAACCTTCTAGAATTAAAAAGATGTTTCCAGGGTTGGAAAACTTTAACTTTTTTTATACAAAAGTAACTTACTAAAGCAAAATTTTCCTTTTTCTCTATAAATTAAAGATATCTTATATTCTTAAAAGAAATAGATTAGTATAAGAAATCAGAAAAATTAAAAAGTTTGATTTCAGGGTTGGAAAATTCTCACTTTTTGTGATATAAAAAATTAGCTACCGAAAACTAATTTTTTTTTATAAAATAAACTTATTTTATACTTCAGTATTTCAAAATAAAAAAAATTAAAAAAATTAAAACGACGTTTCCAGGGTTGGAAAATCTTATTTTTTATACAAAAGTAACTTACTAAAACAAATTTTTTCTTTTTTACTATAAATTAAACATATCTTATATTCTTAAAAAAAGATGGTATAAGAAATAAAAAAAACCAAAAAGGAGGATTCTTTGTGATATAAAAAATTAACTACCGAAAACTAATTTTTATCTATTTTTATTAAATAAAATTATTTTATGCTTGATAACGAATAAAATTGGTATTTCAAATAAAAAAAAAAAAAACAATTAAAAAAATTAAAAAGACGATTTCAGGGTTGGAAAACTTTAACTTTTTCTACAAAAGTAAGTTACTAAAACAAATTTTTCCTTTTTTTCTATAAATTAAACATTTCTTAAATTCTTAAAAGAAAGAGATTGGTGTAAGAAATCAGAAAAATCAAAAAAGATGAGTTCAGGGTTGGGACACTTACACTTTTTTGATAAAAGTAACTAAGTCTAATTAATTTTTATCTTTTCCTTTATAAATTATATATATTTTACGTTTTGGAAAGAAGAGTTTGGTATAGAAAATTATAAAAATAAAAGCCACAGCTCCAGAGCTGGAAACTATGATTTTTTTTCTAGACATTAAAGTAACTAATTAAAACATTTTTTTTAATTTCCTTTTTTTCACTTAACACACTTTTTATATTTTTTTAAGAACTACTAGATTGGTATAAGTAATCAGAAAAATCTAAAATTACGATTCTAGGGTTTGAAAATTATTATTTTTTCTTTGTACATAAAAGTAAGTATGTGCTTGAGTATGTATCTCTATACTACATAAACGCACTTTGGTAAAGGGTATATAAGATTCGGCACAGCCGAATATAGCACTCTTACTTTTTATAAATTCATTTTATACGGATTTGCTTAGACACTACAGAAATCAAGCTACGAGTAGTTTTATAACGTCAACAGTTTTTAATGCGCCTTTTAATAACATTACAATAGAAGAAAGTGTATTCGTTTACTTTTGCAGTAAAATGCAGTAAATGAGTATTTACTGCGAAAATTTTAAAATTTACTCTCAAAAAGAGCGGTAGCCAAAAAAAGTACGCGAACGGAAAAATAGTAAAAATTAGTAAGATTAAAGAAACAGCTGACTCTAACTCTACATAGTGTTGAAAAATATATAAACTTTTTACTATGCAATTCTTTTAATTATTGGTACTCGATAAAATATTTTTACTACACGGACAGTCTAAGAATAAATTCTGTAATTTATTTCATGTAATATTTGTAATTCATTTCTTTTTGATTTCCTTGTTTTGTTGTTGTTTAAATTAATGAAAATTGCATGAATATTTGTTAATGCTAGTGATTACCTTAAAAGCAAATGTAATGCTAAATAACCAGATATTTTACAGTTTCACAACTCTGAGCATTTACAACAATTTGCAAAACAAAAGGATTAATAAAATAAATTACAAAATATGTATATTAACAGCTATTATTATTATTATGCTTTATAAATTAATTATTTTATAAATTTATAAATTAATTATTTTTTTTAAATTTTTTACACTTTTCGTTTGCTTACTTTTTCATTTGTTTACATTTTGAATCATATGTTTTTATCTTACTAAACTTTACTACGACAAATTTCTGCAGTAAAAATTTACAAAACACTCAGTCAAGAACTGTCACTTTACTCTCTCAATTTGTGTTCTCACTTGAATGGTTGAGACTTGAAAAATGTAATCAGTCCACCAAAAATCGCACCGATGATTCATGCTAATAACATCAAGAGCTTCTGATACCAGCCATATTTATAGATGCAGCAGCATTTGCTGTCATGCATCTATGAGTAAGCATGCAACATTCGTCCCTGTTCTGTAAACCGATCGATTTGAAATCGCTTGATTTTAAAAAACTAACACCGACAATAGAAATATTTATTTAAGATTTTTTTTTTAAATTTTCTCAAATATCATATATAAAAAAAAATTGTCGTTTATGATTTTAAAAACGTCTGCAGGACCATTATTAATTTTTGAAAACGGAAAATTTACTTGGATGCGGTTTGCAGAACTCTTATGACATTAAGTGCGTTCGAAAACTCAAAAATTTGTACAAATTTTTACTATTTTTTACTGGATTGAGTTCGAGTACACAAAATCCAGTAAATGAGAGGGCGAATGGAGAGAGAAAAATGACAGTTCTTTTACTGAGTAAATGCAAGTTTTTACTGGACAAATTTTTGCCAGTAAAATCCAGTAAAATGAAACCATATGTTTTTAAATATAAACAAACAATGGCAAAGGGAAACAAAAGTTTTTGGTTTTTGATGAAATTTTAAAAATAACAAAAAACAAATGTATTAAGTTATGAACAATATTGCATTTATTTAAGTTTGATGCCAGAAAAATATAAGGGTATGTTTTATGTATTCCACGGGAAATTAAAACGTGTGGAATTTTCATAGAATTGTTGGAAATATGTATTTATAACAACAATTTCCCAACGATGTAATTTCACGTGAAATGCAGAACACAACCGATTGTTTTTAAACGTGAATAAAGTTAATAGATTTGTATAGTTAAATTTTTGTTTATACATATAGTCGGACGGTTACTGGTTCCCCGTATGGAATATGCAAAAAATTTAGTTATTGATCGATTAAATATGATTAATGTGTAAATTTCTTAAATTTGTTTTCAGTTTTTCGATATCTTGAATATATTAGGATATATAAAGTTCTTTTCCCATTGTATATTTCTCTTAATAAATGCACTCATTGGAACTACTTGAAAGGAACTGAACAATATTGTTGTGATGATTGGTATAAGCGGCAACAAACATTTTTGTCTTTTTCTGTACATCCTAATTATTCACGTCGAGGGTAAAAAGTTTAGAAACTTTAACGGCCTGACGCGCGATGTCGGCAAGTAAGCTATAGAAAGTTTCTTCTCGACATCGTGGGCCAGGCCCGTAAGTTCAAATAAAAACATATGTATCTATTACTTTTATTATTAAAGAAAATATACTACGGTGTATTTTTATAAAACAAATGAAAAAAACATTCTTCATCGATTTTCTCAAAACCATATAATTTTTCCATGCGGCTAGCCAGTAACTACCCAGCAAAAAAATCTGATTTGGAAGCACTAACAACTGAGGGAAGCAATGTACTGTTTACTTGATCACAAAAGCTTCGAAAACTGCTTCTGAAAAGCACTAACATAAGGCAGGCTCTCCAACAAAATAGAGGAAAAAGTAAAAAAAATTTGCAAGCTAGTAACTTTTGCATCTGAGTACATAAAAACTATAGCCCAATTCACAATCTTGTGCAAATGGTCTTGCACAAGATTGTATAGTATATTGATACTCACCACTTAACAATTCTTAGAAGTTAATGTTAAAGTTAGCTATTTTATGTCAGGTGGAGACCGCGAGTAAGGGAGATAATGTTAGAGAATCACTTGGTGTTGCGCATGAATAAGGAGATTTTTTTTTGTGCGAGAAGCAATTTATTCAGCTTCCAAAAAGCCATAATTTTTTGCCTTGCCAAAGTGCTTCACAGAAGCAATAATATATACTTATGTATTGTATAGTTTTGTATATTGTTTGCAGATAATGCGACTATTCCATACATGTATGTAAATACTCTAAAGAGGAGTAGGAATACGCCAAAACTCCAAATATGTGAAAAAGGAGGTTTATATCCTAGGGTTGGACTAAATGGTCCAAATTTGCATTACATCGGCCTAACCCCAAAACTACTCCATATTGCATTGAATGCTTGTGTGAAAACGACATGATCCATGACTGCATTACATGGACCATAATGTAACTAGTCTGTTTCATCTCGATTGGACCACGTAGTACAATATTATATTCAGGTATTTTTGCATATACATATGTACATACTTATGTATAATTTTTTAGCGCCAAATTGTCTATCAGCTGTTGTGTATATTTTACTGGATTTTACAATTTTTCCGTTCGCGTACTTTTAGCTGCAAACTTTTTTATTGAGAGTAATTTCTTTAAATTACTCAGTATTTACTCAGTTACTGGATTTTACTGGAAAAGTACTCAAACGCACCTATTATTCGCATGACCCCATTCAGAGATAATTATTAAATCAGAATCTAAAGTATGATTCATATTTAGTACAATGCCCTGCATAGGGCTACTAGGAATGCCTAGTGACAGGATAAACTTTGAACTGAAGTTCGAAAGGAGATTCAATATCACAATTCCAACAAGGGTAGTATGGGAGCAAAATGATTTATTTTGGTAGAATGTTGGATACAAAACGGAAGATGGAATGGGTGCTGAAGTCGTTGGGCCTAACGTAAAAATCTCTGTGCCCATGGGCAAATGGCCTACGGAATTTCATGCAGAACTACAGGCATTCAACAAATATTTTCACATTAATTTAAAAAGATAACTGTATGCGTACCTTTAATGCGTACCTATTAAAGGTACGCATACAGTTATCTTTTCCGATATTCAGGCAGCTCTTAAGTCCATCCTATTCCAACCTTCTTTTAGAGTGCTTTGACTCATTACAAAAGCTGTACATATGGAACAAGGCTTCTATTTACTGTATACCTAGCCACAGCGGTCATCCGGGGAACGAAGAAGCGGATGAACTGGCCAGGAAGGCTTCTGCTGCTCCGTTTATATTTTTTTTGGCACGAGTTGATCAACTGTAATTTCTCTGATCAAAGGAGATGGTACTTTGAACGCAAAGGAAATGTGACTGACTTCTTCTGGTTTATGGCAGGCCAAAGAATTCATTTATATTTACATATAGTGGCATCCTGAAACTCAACAGGAATGATTTACGGCTTGTTACTGGTTTTATCTCTGGTAACTTTGGATTAAGCTATCCTCTGTGCCGCTTGTGCTTAGAAGATGACGAGACTTTGGCACACATTCTTTGCGAGTGTATCGTCTTATGTAACAGTAGAAGGCATGTTTTTCATCTTGAGTTTCTGTGTTCAGATGATATTAGGCGGGCTTCTCCAGCAGCTGTGCTGGCTTTTATAAGGAGTGTGATATAGTGCTTGATTAATTTACAGATCTATGGCATAAAAAATCCATCAGGTGTTGCACTGCCGGTCTTTGAACCAAATCTTTCCCCTATATTATATAGCCCGCATGTGACTGATAAAGAATATCACATGCAGAGCATACGATATAAAATACTTGCGTTATTGCCCAGCATTTCGATTTAGATTAGAAGACAAATTTTCCGTACGGACAACGTACCGAATCTGGAATGCTTAGCGGCTCCGATTGGAGAGACTTAAAAGAGTATACAAAAAAGTCTGGTTGCTTGGCGTAACAGCCAATATAAAATATATTTGTTAAACGATTTGATATAGGATATAGAAAGATTTCACTTCACAGGGCCAAGTGAATTTTAATTTCCATACGCTGTGTGATTTTTAAGTACAAAATCTTAAAATCAGTGCGAACTTTAAAAATCACAGCGAGAGATACATATGTATTTACAATAGCGACATCTTTCGTCGAATGCTCGTCATAATGCCAAATGAAAATTCGTTCGATCAGTACTTCCGACTACAATCGAAGATTAAAAGTTGCTCATAATACGGGCAAAAATTTATTGAACAACGACAATTTACATGTGTATGGATACATATACCATTCTCTAATTTTTCCAAATAAAAAATGCAAATATAAAAACTCATTTTTTTTATAATAATTCGAAAGAGCAGAAATCTAATGCAATCAAGTCACTAAAATTGCAAGACAGAATTGTCTAATGCAGGTAAATAAAAAAACCCGAACTAGACAATACTATAAAATCGTTTCATTTAATGACACACAAACAAACATACATACATATAAATATATTTGTATGTAAATATATATACATATATGTATGTATATAAACTAAAAACACCTTTTTGAAGATGTCATTAAACCAGGAATAAATATATATTAAGGTACATATGTATATAAAATCTTGAAAACATTTCTTTATAAAAAAAAATACATTGGAAACCAAAGTGTCCGTTAAAAATATGTACCTACATACATACATACTAGAGGCCTGCGTAAACAGTCTTGAAATGTAAATGTAAGCTGGAAGGATGCATTAGTATTCGTGTATATGAGTGTTAACAAGTGATGTCGCGAAGACTTCTTGTTCGTAGTAAACAATCAAATGAAGTAGTGTTGATGCGTGTATGCTTGATATTGAGTGTGTACGTTTGAGTGTGTGTGTAAGATGTAGATGGTCCTAGTTTACACTATGCAAGTTAGGGGAGAGAGACGTGGGGAAAAGAAACGTTTCTGTTCCCCTCGTCTCTCTCTCCTTCAAAATATCAGCTTAGCAATAAGAGTTGCATAGTGTAAACTAGGACATGGTAAGCTATTATGTGTATAAGGGTATTTTTTATAAAGCAAACACACACAATTAATGTCAATGCATGTCTGCGTTTGTATATATGTGCGCAGAAAAATAAAAGATCATACACACAACGTGTGTGCGTATGTACATGCATGACATTTATATACGCGCCCATGCGTATGAAGAAGCGTATACATATAATAACTGAAACAAATTTCTTGCAAACACTGTTGTTTAGCGTTACATTTAGAAGATTTCGCTGTAGTAAAGCATTTGAAAAATCCCTCATGTTTTAAAAGTTCTTGTAAGTGGTCTTGTGCAGGGGTCTAATGCACACATATGTATGTATGTATGTCTATACGTGTATATATTTTCTTTCCTTGAAATATGGGAGTTTTCACTGCTGATGACTTGTTTTCCTTAATTAGCCAAACAGACGATACGATACTAGACACGAAAACAGCAGAAAATGGTCAACCTTTTGTAGTAAAACAAGAAGATTAACACACAGAGCAGGTATTTTAGCAGACGGATGTAAAAAAATACGTTTGAAAATTTTATATTATAATTTCCAACAAAAAGTAATACGACAACAAATAGAATACAAGTTTCTAAGATTTTACTCGTATTATATTGTCGGCTTTAGCAATTACATGTCAAGGTCCTTGTGATTTCACGGTTTGAAGGGATTTCATGTTTTTGTTAAATGAAAAAAGAAGAAAATTATTAAGAACAATAGTTTGTTGTTTTTTTTTCGTTCTAAAGGTGAAAATTGTTCTAAGTCCAAGAACAAATAAAGTTTTTTGAAGAATATATTTTTTTCATATGGGTTGGATGCGGTACTCAAATTTCAAAGATTTTCTAGAAAAATATATTAATTGAGGTTTCTTTTCAAATAAAAGAAAAAAGGACTTATTAACTAAAAAAAATTTTAGTCACATTAAAGCAAAAAACAAGAGTTTTATTTCTTTACGTATTGCTTCCACATTACAGACAAATTCTTAACTTGTCTAGAGTGAGTGAGTCTGATATACATTTTCTAAGCAAATTTATTATGCATTATGGAAACAAAAAAAAATAAATAAAATAAAAAATAAATATTAAAAATAATTTTTTTTTTGTTAGAATAATTACAATTATTTTTTTTTGTTCCTCAAAATTCATTTTGAATTTAAACATGGAAATATTATTTTGCTGTGTCCACATAGGTCAATTTTAGTTGAATAATTTTTGTGCTTACGATAGAGAGATGAGAAGATAACGAAAATCATCACATTTTAATTTTTTCTTTATCTGTCGCCCATGAAATAAAAAGTAGCTCAACTAAAATTGCCGTGTGTGAAGCGGGACTTATATATATTTTTTTAATGGAAATAATACAATTCAAAGGGAAATAAATTCATTTCCTACATGATATATATCCCTTGCGGCTTAAAAAACCCCACAATTTACATACGAGTGGTGCATGTCCATAGTTCTGAATAAATTATTAAATAGCTTTTCGTTATAAGTTATTAAATGACTTGTGAAAAATGTTACAAACTTGCTAATTGGTTTTCAAGGGTGTAAATTTCTTTTATCAATTGGAATATCAAATAATATAATTTAATCACTGACAATTTATTATTCTATAATGAACCGGTTTAGATTGAACACATATCAAAATGCTATTTATGCCCTTTACCACATTTTTTAATAAGGGTATAAAAGTGCAGTTATGTCATTCTGTTTTTTATTTCCATAATATTAATACACACAGAAAAATTTCAACTTAAAATCTACATAAACAAGGTTAATCTAATCTTTTTCGGCAATGATTTTGCTTCATATGTGTTTCATGTTAATCTAACATGATTTATAGTAATTTCCAAAGCCAATTAGTCCTTATGAAATAACTTTATTTAACGTTGATTAAACATTTACGTACTATTAAAATCAAGATGAAGAATCATGTTGAATGAAAGTTATTGCATGTTGGAACAACATGAATTTAATTTAAGGCAGTAAATGAGTTTTATTAATTATTTAATTTACGTGTGGTTTACAAAGACATCAGAAAAATATTTGTTTGTATACAAATTGGCTTCCCCGGCCAAGATTTGAACTCGGAACTCATTGCGTGGCATTATGAATAAAATTTTAATTCAATATTATTTCATTGATAATTTAACTAACAATTTATTTAAAAAGTTTTAGTTAAAAAAGTACAAAATACTTTGACTTGAAAAGTTTTAGTTATATAAAAATACAAAAAAATTTGACTTGACTCCAGGATTTAAACCTGCGATCCTCCGACTGCAAGACTAGTACATTGCCTACCAGCCAGCAGCAGTTTGTCGGCTGTTTAAAAACATCAAAAAACAACAACAATACAAAAACAACTCACACAACTATATACAAAATTGCATTACAGCTATGAACAAAGCATTTCTTGTAAATTTAATGTGATTTGAATAAATTTGAATAAAACTTTTTGCATGGTGATTTTACTTTTGTATTTTTTCCTGTGTGTATGCGTCCCCATAAAGTATATATCGTTATCTTAATACTATTTTTTTCTAAATCAAGTTTTTTGTTTATTCAGATAGAAGAACATTTAATGTAGATATCGAAAAATGCAAAAATCTCGATTTCAAAAAAGTAATGAGCTATATTAAGGTAACGATATGTATGTATGTATATTTTAGGTTCTTATGTATAACATAGTCATTCCCAACGATGTACGAATGTCCGTCTGTCTGTACGTGAAATCGATTTTGCGAAGCCCTAGAAAAGTTGGTGCTGGACTGATGTGTCAGGACTTGTCTTACATCGATTGGCATTCAAGGTCATTAAAATCAAAAAAGCAGTTCCCGACATTGACAGCCAGGGCTGGAAAATTGAGTTTTTTTTTGAATATAAATTTTTTTTCATTTCTGATTCGCAGAGTACTAAATCCAACCTTTTCTAGGTCTAGAAAGATCTTTACTCCTTTTAAAACGAATATTTATATAAAAACCCAGTTTAACCTTGCTTAATCGGGCTATAGTTCAGTATTTTAAATTTTTGTAGAATGAAATATTTTTACTAATTAATGCGATTTTCTAAAGAAGAAAAGAAAAATTAAACTAGAATTTTAGCTGGGGGAAATACCGAAATGTTCATGTGCCGCTACGCACGCACTTCATCAGCACTCATGTCTATCTACTTGTGCAGAGATTGTTTGTTAACATCAGCTATTTAACATGAATTTTTAGTGAAATGGAATATGAGAAACCTAACAATCATAATATTTTTTGTTGCTATGTAATTTATTTACACTCCTAAGTTTTACGACAGAAATACAAACTCATTTTTGATCTTCTGCAAGTTCTTACATAAAACTTAATTCACGAACAAGGCTATTAATGATAATTTCAAAGCTTGAGATATTTTATATACTTCCCTAATGGTATATAATCCTAACACAGATTAATTCGTAATGGATATGTATCTACGTAAATGTTGCATGTATATTAATATACATATGTATATAGCTATGAGAGTAAAAGTGGAATATTGTTTACTATAATACAATTTTTTTCATGTTTATCTTTAACAACGCATTCAACGTACCATTCATAATACGTACATTAAAGTTCATATTGAATTTCAAGGAATATTTAAATTGAAACAACGTATGAGTACATTGATTTAACGTATTTTTAGAAAAATATTAATGAATCTTCGTCAATGAACTTCATTCATTGATTTTATGAAAAAAAAAACTTTTTTTCAGTGCTAATTAAAAATATTTCATTTAGGTTTTACAGGCTGCCTGTTTCACGGGAACCGGTTCACCTGGCTCTTGATAGGCCCCGTCCGTTCAGGTGAAGCTTGGTTTGGTTTTGCATTTCTTCATGAGTAAAAATTTCTATCAACTCTGCCAGTTAAATTGAGTCTTCAAATGGAAGGTATTTTTTTTGCCAATAAAATAGTCATTTTGTTTGTTACTGGATTTATTTTATGTTATCTAACAAAAGTTTGGGCAATTTAAAAATGGCTGATTTATTTCCGAAATATTTTGATTCTATCCCACTGTGCGATGTGTTCTATAAAAAAGGTAAGAGTCGATGAAAATTCAATTTTAGAAGATTCGGGTAAGATCAATAACTGCCCACAGTGGCTTAATGAATTAATTAATTAACTTAAAAAAATTATAAAAATTCTTCACTTCTCAAAGTAATTTTCAAATCCGACGACGAGTAATTTTTTTTCTCAAGATACCTAGGCTCAAATGGGTTTTAATAATTTTTTTAAAGAATTGTAAATTAATGCATATTGCAAAATAGAAAGTGCAATATTAAAGGCGTGATTCTAAACAATCGTGCGATTGTTGAGAAAATTGCACGATGATGGTATGACGGAGTTTATGAAAATTTATGAAAAAGACAATAACAATTCATCAAATCAAGGTTGTATTTTTTTTGTAGGTCGTGCAATTGTGTAGAATAGTGAGTCATGGCCATGACATTTTGGATCAAGTCAGAAAATGCAGTTATATATTTTGCACAGTTGCAAGAGTAGATGTGAATACTTTTAATAATTTGATAACTTTTAGAATTTCGCAATGAAATTTATTCACATTTTCGAATACGAGTACATATTTATAAAAATTAAACACAATCAATTAAATTTGTTTTTTTTTCAAATGTTATTTCAAAAGCCAAAATTTGCAGAATTTCTTTAATAAGTGCTGAATGAAAATAAAATATTTAGAAGCTCGAAAAATATTGCATATTCAAATACATATATGTAAACATGTATTGTTTTAAATAAACATATGCACATACTTACATATGTATGTATGTATTTATATTTCACATCCAAACAGATCCCTGTTAATTCATTAAATCTTCTTTAAAAATATGTACGAGTATTTTGATTATAATTTAGATTTTCTCAAAAGAGGAAACAAATTTTATGATTTTATTGTTTTGTTTTGTAAAACAAACACAAATACACATACATACATACATAACTACTATTATTAAATAAAATATTAATGTTAGAATTCAAACCTTCTCACACACAAAAAAAATCTCAAAATAAACAGAATAGAAGATAAGTCTCTGTTTTTAAAAACAGTGAATGTTTTATTTGGTTGTACGACCGCCTGCCTGTGCACAGGCGCACGTCTTATCGCTTGTATTCAATACAAAATTTACTACTGCACAGCAGGTTGAAACATTTCTTTGTGTTGCTTGGCAAACACACGACTTAGAAGATTTTTAAACAAATCATACATACATACTATAGCATTGCACAGATACATCTGTTTGCAATTATTGTATGGTTGGGCAATGAGCAAATGAAAACAACACATTTATTTTTTTTTGTTTTTCTAAGGCAAATAAGATACTTTATGTATCTGCTTTTACCATAAGTGCCTTATGATGTGTTGAGAAAAAATGTAATTGGCTGATGAATGAATGAATGAAAGCAAAATTGCACATACATATGCAAGTAAATGATACATGTACATGAAACACATGCATTTGTAATTACTCTCAGAGCAAAATTGTCTCTTTCTCTCTCTATACTTTGGCTGCGCCACAAAATAACATAACGAACGTCCGCACATACATCTGCACATCATGTATTTGTTTCAATAGTGGTTTTTTTTTATATATTTGTAATACAATATGTATTTTTTGAGAAAAAACAGATCAAACAGTTGCTCAACAGCAATACAATAAGCAATTGTTATTTGTTTTCAATTGTACTTTAATTTGGAAAAGCACGAACACACAATAAATCTTATAATTACTAGTTCTGTCGCTCACACTACAATTATATGGTACATACCATGGTATATTTGTTTTGGCTATACAAACGAGTATACAAATGCAACCCTTTAATACATACATATGTACATACATACATGTGTACACATCTCATCAGTAATTTGAGAAAAAATTTGTTGTATAAGAATTTTCGAAAAATGAAATTGTATCATGCTGTGTCAATATAAAATTAGATTTTTTTCTTCTATTTTATTATTGATATTGGTCTATTATTTCTCTTCTAAAGGTTAAGGTTGTGTTTATCTGGAAGCCTACTTAATGTAAAGACAATTGTCCAATTACTTGGAAATGTATTTATTTCAAAAGATAAGACAGACAGACAGTCAATTAAATTAAGGGTAATTAATCGTTTTTTCAAACTTAACGTATGTTAAAAAGCAGTTGTGGGCAGAGTTTTCAGTTATTTTTTATAATTGTCCGCAATGTTGGATTCTATTTCTCTGAAGTTGCCCAAAATAACTTATTTCTTATGCCTGCAAATTTGCAAATGGAAAAACTGTATATGTACACTTTCGATAAGATGATTAGAACCACTTGGTGACTACCTGCAAACAAGTCTAAACATTGATGCATTTTCTGACAATCGCATATCGCATAATATATGCGATCGCAGCTGGAAGTCGAAAGAGAGATGTTCTATAAATCTCAATCGCAAGACTCTTGCCGAGTTTAAGTCCCAAGAGTATACTGGAGTGTATGAGTATTTAGCCTAAACCAAACTTTAAAGAAAAACTAAAAAGATTAATACATGAAATTAAACACGTTTTCATATGCATAATTCGATTAGGCTAAAGTTCGTATCGCTTTCTAAGTCAAATTACATGTAATAATTATTAATGACCAATAGCACCAAAGTTAATTGTAAATATTTTGACAAACACTTAGTAGAACGGAACAACCAGCTATTTGAGAGGGCCAATGTACCTTTATACGAGGGTGGATCATTAACACAGTGTCTTGCCTCCTGTCAAGAGGCAACTGTCAGTTGACTCCTCTCTAAATTTGAACAAGTTGTGTAATTTAGTTTATGTTTGGCAGCCGTTGATAACAGACTACCTCGCCTTTTGGGAATAAAATGGAAAAAAGTAAATTTCGAGTCCTCATTAAACACTATTGTTTGCGAACCAAGGAAAAGCTCGATAAATACTATGTGGACTCTGCCGCATCGATTTCAATGGTAAAAAAGTGGTTTACTGGCTTTCGTTGTGGAAGCACAAGTAAAAATGACGCCAATTGAGGTCAGTACACCAGTAAATGTTGAAAAAATCCACGATATGATGTTGGCCGATCGAAGAGTTAAAGTGCGTGAGATTGTTGATGCCACAGGTATTTCATATGGCAGGGTGGCTTCGATTTTAAATGATCAGTTGGGTTTAAGAAAGTTGTCTGCAAGATTGGTGCCGCATTTGCTCTCAATTGACCATAAATGTAAACGTGTGACAACTTCAAAGGATTGTTTGGAGTTGTTAAACCGCAATCCGAATACTTTTTTGCGGCGTTTTGTAACTGTGGATGAAACATGGATTCATTACTGTACAGTCTTAACCTGCTCCGAAGAAGGCCATTTTTTCGGAAGCACGCGGGATAATCCACATCGATTACCTTCAAAAGGGAAAAACAGTAGACGGCGAATATTATGCCAACTTATTAGGCCGATTTAATGAGGATTTAAAATGAAACGACCCAATATGGCCAAGAAAAAAGTTTCTTTTTCATCAAGGTAATGCACGAGTGCACACGTGTGCAGTCTCCATGGCAAAACTCTATGAATTGGGCTACGAATTGGTAGCCCATCCGCCATATTCTCCGGATTTAGCCACTAGTGACTACTTCCTATTTGCAGACCTAAAGAAATGGCTCGGTGGTAAGAGATTTAGCTACAACGACCAAACAAATGCCTATTTTCAGGACTTTAAAAAATGCTATTTTTTGGAAGGGATACAACAACTGGAGAAACGTTGGACTGAGTGTATTGAGTTAAAAAGAGATTATGTTGAAAAATAAATTTTTGTTTTGCAAAAAAAAATGTGTTTCATTCAAAAAGTCACGGACTTATTGATCCGCCCTCGTATACTCAGCTTTTACTGCAAATGGCATATGTGAATTGTTTTGATTCATCGTATTAAAATTTGCTGAAAGCTTTTTTTTTTGTAATGAAAGCTCAATTTTACCATCTCTATATTTACAACAGTCTTTGCCATTGACGTTATATTTAAAATATTTTTTTAAATGAAAATTTAGTTCGAACAAAACTAAAAGTCAAGTAATTGGATAATTTAATAGATACAACTCCATTATTACTAACGATAAATTTTAAGTAATTCATAGTTTAATCTGTATATATATGTACATATCGCTCATTTACTCAAAGAACGTTATAACTCAAAAAATGGAATTTTAAAGTTAATTATACAGAATTAATCCTCATTATCATTCTTCATATTGTGTAAAAAATTCATACAAAATATCTTGTTTACTCAACTGTTGAAAGCTAAATAAAATTTTCTTTTTCCATTAAGTTGTGTGTAAATTGAAAACATCAAACGCTTTTTTTTTAGTTACAACATTGTTTGAGTAAATGAGCGGTATTTACATATTCCTAACTAATGTCTTACAAATTATAATATGCAGTTCTATTTGCTGTTTATTGTCACTCCCTTTGCCTTTTTTCCTCGTACGAAACTAGAAATTTAACTTAATATTTCTATATTTGCATTATTAAACACATATATAATAAAAAATAGTTAATAAATACTTGTAACACAATTTTTATTGTATAATTAAAATAAATTGAAAGCAAATAAATCAATATATTTTAACTGCTCACCTAAAACCTGCCTACGAGTAATGACTTGCCATTTTTCTCTATGACTTTAGAGTACCCAAGCAAAGCTGCTTTTAAAGATCTTAATACCGATGAAATTATGAAATATTTAACAAATTCTATTGGAATTTGCGAAGAAATAAAAAATTATTAATTTCAGCTCAATCGGAAACCGGGTAGTGGATCAAATTTAATTTGCAGACAGGTAAAACTAAAAAAAAGCTTGTAATAAAGAAAGTTCATTTCTAAAAATATTTTTTCCATACAAATTTCAAAGCAAAAAACTCGTTTGAATTTAAAAAATCTACCTTTAATTTTAAATACGTTTTGATTTTAACCTTTTTAAGTCGAATTTTAAAATCTTATTTAACAATTTTTTCTACTTCCATCAATGATGTTTTAAATATTAAAAAAAAACTATAAACAAGTTCAATCATTTAGTTTCACCGGCAATTTTTTGCTAAAAAAAATACATACATACTACTTGTTTTATGTACCATGCAAAAAATTAAATTAATATTAGTTATTTTGTAATATCATTGTTAATTTTTGTTGGATTTTTTATTTGAAAACGCAACTAAGTAAAAAATAAGTTTCCGTTGTGCTTCTTTTTTCTTTCGTCGCTTAAAGTTATGAATAGCGGAATTCACGGTTGGCCTTATAGCCCTTTTACATCTTGTAGCTTTGGTAAATCGTGGTAAATTTAAAGCACGGCAACAATAATTTACCAAATATACAAGATGTAAAAAGTCTACAAGGCCAACATTGAATTACGCTAATGATTTTCTTTTAATTGAAATAAAATTGTTTATTAGTGATTGAAATTATTATGGTGTTTTGTGTAAACACTATTTTACAACAGAGCACAAAATATGAAAAAGTGGAACGCATTGTTTTTAGCAGCTGAAATAATAGTTTGTTCTTTAGAACACAGAGAAACTTTACGAATCGAAATATGATAATGACGGTACGAAAGCAATTCCGATTCAATTTGGTATTCTCTATTACTTTTGGCAAAACCTGTCGCAAATTTTTTGAAAAAGTGGCAACACTGAAACTGCACAAGAAAATATGGCGAAGATTAACTGTAATGAAATGTCAAAATATGTAATTTTAAAAAGGAAAATTAAGAAATAAATTCAGTGAAGTGCGACTTTGACCCGCACACGAAGGATTCCGTACGGACACTAGATATGTAATTCAATACGAACTTTATCCTATATAATAAATAGTTTTGGCTTTTTTTCGTTTTTGGGTTTTTTCGGTTTTTGGCACTTTTTCTAATTTTGGCACTTTTTTCCCCGTTTTGTCGATTTTTTCGGTTTTTTTTTGGCGATTTTGTCCTTTGGCGATTTTTTTCATTTAATCGTTTTTTTAGTTTTTGCACCTTTTTCGCGTTTTGGCAATTTTGTTCGGTTTTTGGCGTTTTTTCATTTTGGCGATTTTTTTCATTTTGGCGATTTTTTTCATTTTGGCGATTTTTTTTCATTTGGGCGATTTTTTTAGTTTTGGCGCTTTTTTCGCGTTTTGGCGATTTTTATCGGTTTTTGGCGTGTTTTTCATTTTGGCGATTTTTTCATTTCGTCGATTTTTTCGACTTAGTGTTAGAATTTTTTTTTAATTTGGTGGTTTTTTTCGTTTAAGCGATTTTTTTTGGTTTTTTGGCGATTTTTTTTTGGTTTGGCGATTTTATAATTTTCGGTTTTTTTAGTTTTACCGTTTTTGAAAATTTCAAGTGTTTGCCTCTTACGGTTTCCAAGATATAGCAAGTTGTCAAAATTACATAGTAAAAATTGCATTAACTGATGGACCCCCCTTTAATTTAAATTTTTTTAAATTTTAGTGTTATTTGTTTTAGTCTGTATAAAAATACACTAATTTTAGAAAATTCAAGTTTCAATATACATATGTATGTATATACATATAATTGTATGTATATTACATGGGATTTTAACATTTTTCGTTGCTCGTTTTGGAACACCCTTTAATTTTTGATTCTCATGTATTATTTTTGTAGCGGCCAAGTTTCTACACACTCAGTCCAAATTTCAGGTCCGTAGCTCTTACGGTTCCTGAGAAAATAGCGTGTGACGAACAGACGGACAGGCGGACAGGACAGCGTAGCGAAAACAATAGGGTTCCTTTTCACCTTTGGTGTACGGAACCCTAAAAATTAAGTATAATTAATTGAATTGTTTTACAATGTAAAAGAAAATGGCTAGTGAAGAAGGTAAGTTTATTTAAAATTCCTAAATAACTTTATTTTTTAATAAACATCTTTCACAACACAGAAAAAATTATTCCCAAAAAATTTTCAAACAAACGTGCGTTTTGAAATATAATTTAGTTTCAGTAAATATTTTTTACTGTTCCAGTAAATTATTTGTTTCAATTTTATTTTATGTAAAAAAAACTGTATGAAATGAAAATTATCTATATAAAGTAAAATTTAAAAAAAAAATTTAGATTTATTTTTTTTTATATTTAAATTTGTTATTTTCAGTTAAATTTATTTTTATATACTGTAAAAAAATTTGTCTAAATTTATTTTTAACCCCCGACTAAAAAAGGGGTGTTATAAGTTTGTAGTGTGTGTCTGTGTATCTGTGTGTATGTGTATCTGTGTGTCTGTCTGTGTCCACGTACAGGCTAAACGTCTGGACCGATTTTAATTTAGTTTTTTCTGTTTGAGAGATGACTTGATCGAGAGGGTTCTTAGCTATATTTGAAGAAAATCGGTCCAACCGTTTAGAAGATATAACATCTTTTCAGAAAAAAGTCGGGGGTTTTTAAAATTTTTAATTTTTGTTATTATATACTGTAAAAAAGTTTGTGTGATTTTTTTAAATTTTTTTTTACAAATTATTTTATAGATATAAAAGAACATTTTATTTTTTTAAAGATTTTTGTTTGCGGTTTTCAATCTTATTATGTTTGTATATTGTGATTCTCAATATAGTATTAAGAGTCTTACTATAAACATACGGAGTTTGTTAGCTAAATTCAAAAATTTTTTGGATTGAAGTTTACTGACGAGTTACAAAAGCGGGAACGAAATGCTTAACCATAAAAACAAGCCAATTTTTGAAAGTAAAAAAAAAAAATAGTTGAACCTTTCATTTGATTCAGTTAGTTTTTTCAAATAAAACTTTTACTAATTAAAAAAAAAAATTAAGAATTGTTATTGATTCAGTTAATTTATTTTCTGATAATACGAAAAATTTTAGTGAATGTGCTTGTAAATTATAAAAAAAAAATTGCTGAATAATACCAAAAAAAAAAAATCTGAAAAAATGTTTTTCTATTCCTATTAATAAATTTGACTGAAAATATTTTGAGTTTCAGTTAACTTTTTTCTCTAATGCCATAATAAGTTAACTAAAAATAAATTTTTTTTCAGTTAAATTTTTACAAAATTGTTATCAGAATCTACAAATTTCTTTGTAGGTCCGTGTTCATACAAAATAATTACTGATTCAATGCATTTGGTTACTGAAAAAGAAATTTAGTTTTTTCTGTGAAATAGCAAAAAACTTGAAGAGGAAGAGGCTGGCGTTGAGTGGGGCCAATGCAGCTGCTCTGATGGAATGTGGCCATGTCGAGTAGAGTTTTGTGGCCAAAAAAAATGCCACGTCTAAGCTAGATGAGGTGCAGCGGTTGGGTTTTCAATAAAGTCGGTAAGATGTACATTTATTAATAATAATACATAGTTGTAATAAATTAAAAACGAATTGTATGAATTTTAATAGTGTTTAAATATTGTTTTCATTCACAAAGATTCTTCCACATCATCAAAATTGTTATCATTTTCCAATTTTTGCTCTCATAATGCAAAGAGCAATAAGCTGCAGCTTTCTCACACTTTTTAGAATTATCAAGTTTTTCGTTTTCTTTTTTTAACACGGCTAATTTTGACGAGTTCGACATTTCTGTTATATATTAGTGAAATTTCTTTTAAAGCCGAATTTGCATCAATTCTTGAACACGAATATTCACGAAACAAATAAAAACATTGTTTTTTTTTCAGCTGTCAAATGATAATTGAGTCAGCTAAATTGAGTATGTATGAATACTAGATTTAATTGCTAAATTAAAATTAAATTCACTCAATTAAAAATGCATGTCTGAATACAGTATTAGCGAGCACGATTCGTTCGAATTCGTATCATTTCTCTTTCGCATTGCAATAGAAAGTAAATTCCAAGTATTTCAATTATTGTAACTTCTGCACTTTTCAAAAAGTTCAAGGAAGTGTAACAATTTTTTTCTTTCTCTAAGGGCCATTATTACAACTTAAAGTTAGTTAAAAGTAGGATTTTATCGGACGTATAAAAACTTTATCATTTGCAAAATTTTACTTTAACCTAAACTGAGCGATGAATTACAGGCAAGTTTATCCTTCCTGGTAATTTAAATCCAATTTGCAATAATGGAAAGCTTTTTATACGTCCTATAAAATCCAACTTTTAACTAACTTTGAGTTGTAATAATGGCCCTAAAAGACATACACACATACACATACCACGTCAAACTATCCAGTATGCTAATTTGAACTTTTTAGAAGATCGCGAAGGCTCGTCAATTATAAATTTAAAGTCATCGTATTCTTAAAAGTGCCAGGCTTAAAATATTTCTTATGGAGTTATCTACCGTCTGTGAGAATTTCAGCATTTTGAAACGAGGCATATCGTTAAAATTAGGGTACCAAGATAACGAATCAAAAAGACCAATTTTGCATATTGGATAGTTTGACGTGGTAAGGACGATACATATGTGAACATGAAAACGCAGCTGCCAAATTGCCATTTCATCTGTTTATTTAAAAAATTGTTTAAGAAGATTTTATTACACCGCATTTACGTGAATGCTATATCACTGACAATCTAGCATTATCAATGTTATGTTGTCTTATGTTTATTTTTTAAAACAGTAGAAAAATTCTCTAAAAAATACATACATATTTATTTACTCGTAAATAAGGAGAGGGCAAATTTGAGAAATGATGAAATGTCAAGAATTGAACTGTCATCCTTTGGCATTTATTTGTTAAAAAGCTGGAAAACGCTACACTCTTGAACAAAAAATTTTAATTGTGAAATGTGTGAATTTTAATTTTAAAGACCGGGTGTACGTGAACAAACCAGAAACAACTAACACTCTGAAACATGAAATTCGGCGCTGCATTGACGAGATAAACGAAGATTTATTGAAAAATGTGGTTCAAAAGTTTTTGAAAAGAGCGAACGTCTGCCAACGCGCTAGAGGCGGACATTTGCCCAACATTATATTCCATTATTAATTCCCATATTTCTACTTTACATTGTTATCAATAAAACTGAATTTTTAAGAAAAGAAGTGTATTTTAAGCCAATTTACTCCCTAAACTTAAATTTGCCTACCCTTTATAAATTATAAACTTACTCACTCACTTAACTTCCTTAACCAATGCAAGTGTTTTACAGGGCAATAACAAACTATGTATATCCATTTATACCGGACATAGAGTGCAATGCCTTGCACCATCAGCCAGAGTGATTTTTTTAGAGACCAAAATGTTTTTCAGAAGCAAACAAGTGCAATTTGATGCACTTTCTATATGTAAGTGTAGCATTTTTTTGTAGCTCACTGTAATTTTTATGAAATTCGAGTATGAATATAAAATTGTTTCGACTGCCGAAGTTGTTTGTCACACGCAAAAATTCCTTATAACCGGTGTCCGTTATATCCGAACTCCACTATACACACTCGTGTATAACATTCGCCCCCCCCCCCCCCCCCCACCAAGTGCAATTACTTGACTTAAGCTCATTTGCAACGCTCAATTTTATTAATTTAAAACTTATTCTTAACTTTTATTAAAAAAAAAACTTAAATTTAAATGCACAATTAACTCCAACCTTAAGATTACTTGATTTTATGTGAATAAATATTAACAAAGCTTAATATTTTTAAAACTAATTTACAATTAAAAAACCACACAGTGATTATTTTGTGAAAAACAAAACATAATTCAGTATTGAATTAATTTTCTAAGACATGGATGTCCTTTATTCTTACTCTCATTCATTCCCCGTTAAAAATGCTATTGTGAAAGGTTTCTTTTGTTGGACCATAGCGGAAGTCCTTTCGTTCAACATTTTGGACATTTGAGCTACACAAGCTCCTCCTTCTTGCGGTTTCAGTTTTATTAATTCATGCAAATATGCAGTGGCTCTCATGAACTTTTCAATGATATCGAAAGTTTTCTCAGAAAACTCCTTATACTGTTCTTCAATGGCAATATGCTCGAGTTTCTTGACACGTCGGCTCATGCGGCAGGCAATAGTATTTTTGTTACGTCTTTCCTGGTCCCTGGGAGTGCGTTCCTTTTTAGGGAATTTTCTTACCATATTCCCATGATATTTACAAATGCTGTTTAAAGTTTCTTTGCTTATTTTTGGTAAAATGGTGGCAGCAGGTGGTACTACAGCGGCAGCGGCGGTGGCGGCGACAGGTACAGGTGTTGAAGTTCGATGTTCACGAGAAGGAATAAATGAGTAGAGACGTGGTCTTTTAGCAGGCGGTTGTGTGGAGATATCCATTTCTGTTTTAATTATAGAAATAGTTGTTTTAATATCGCTTTCGTTTGTGGACCAATCCAATGTTGCAGATTGTTGAAAAGTAGTTTCGTAACTTGGGCTTTCATTTATTATTCCAATTTCCAATTTGATGCAGTCGTCTGCTGCAGAGGAACTTGAAGAATTTGAACGTTTACGTTTGCTTTGATCGAATTTCTTGTGACGATATTCAAAAGCATCTGACAAAGTGAAGTTCATTTTTATTATTAGTTTCTTTTAAAGTGATACACACAAGTGATGATGAATGATTTCAATGATGTTCTTATTTTGCTGTCTAAACGTGGACTACGCATCTAGTCACTTTCTCATGAGTTTTATATATACTGAAGGATTTTCTCAATTTATGTTTTCTGTTATCACATTATCGCAGGCTTATTTTGCTAATTATTTTGTTTGAGACAAATAACATTTTATGATGCTGTTTGTCTATTTGTTCAAGTTACAAATATCTTTTGCGAGTATTAAAGTTTGTACACAATATTATCACAAACACTTACGCTTTACATACATACATACATACATACATACACATGTATCTACATATGTACATATAAACTTAAGAATTTATGTACTTATGTATCTACATAAATAATAATTGCAGTAGGTACAGAAATAAATTCTCTAACGATAGATAAGCAGATGAACATTGATGGAGTAGGCAGATCACTATACATACGTACATACATACATACATACATTGTACATTCGAACAAGTAGACATGCATGAGCAGAACAAATCGTTATCTTCAAGTTTTACACAACTTTATACTTAGATACATACCGCTCATTTACTTAAAGAACGTCATAACTAAAAAAAAGCAATGTGAGTCCGATCACAGAGGAGATGTGTAAACATCTAGTAATGAAAATTTTTTTTAAGTTGGAAGTACTTATGCTTTTAGTATCTTTTTTAAAATTAATTAATTAAAAGTATCAAAACTTTCAATATTGTAAATACATATGAATTTGTTGGTTTTTGTTTGTTTTATTAAACTTATTTGGTTAGTAAATGGGCACACTGCAGTATATGTATACATATGTACTGCATTAAAAATTGCAGTAAGCAGTAAATTTACTGATTACTAAAAAAATTCAGCAAATTTTTACTGCTAATGAAATTTAATTTGCATTACCAGTAAAATCGTAGGGCCGTAATCATAATGAAATTGTAGCAAGTGGCAAAGTTTTGTCATTCAAATTTTGAAACTTTTGTATGAAAAACATTTAGCCACTTGGTAGAATTTCATTATGAATACGGGCATTACTGATTACTGAAAATTCAATGCACCTCATCATATAACAAATCATTTAGGAAATTTATAAAAGTTGTAGAAAAAAATTTTAGTAATCAGTAAAAATTTACTTGTTAAACATTTTTTTATTGTTTTTACTGAAACTTTAGTTGTACTGCAGTGCTCATCTATGGTAAATGCCTTTACTTTTACTTTTTAATTTTTAATTCCTGTTGTTCATCGTTTAGTTGTTGCTGTTCTTGTTGTTGTGTACGCATTGCAATTAAAATAAATTCAGTAAAGTGCGACTTTGACTCGCGCACATTCGGTTTTGATAATTTTTTTTTTGATTTAGCTTTCTTCCTTTTTTAAGTTGTTTCAGTTTAAACGATTTTTTTCAGTTTTATCGCTTTTTTCTCGTTTTGGCGTTATTTTCTCTTTTGGGTTTTTTTTTTTAATTTTCGCAATTTTTTTATTTTGGCGATTTTTTCATTTTGGCGATTTTTTTCTATTTTTTGGAGTTTTTCACTTTGGCGATTTTTTTCTGTTCTTGGGGTTTTTTTATTTAGACGATTTTTTCATTTTGGCGATTTTTTCATATTGGCGACTTTTTTGTTTAAGGATTTTTTTTCATTTTGGCGATTTTTCCGGTTTTTCGCGATTTATTTTAGTCCTAGAGATTTTTTTAATTTGGTGCTTTTTTTCTTTTTTGTTTTTTGCGATTTTTTTATATTTGGCGATTTTATATTTTATTGATTTTTTAGTTTTACCGTTTTTGAAAATTTCAAGAGTTTTGCTCTTACGGTTTCCAAGATACAGCAAGTTGTCAAAATTACAAAGTCAAAATTGCATTAACTGATGGAACACCCATTGATTTAAATTTTTAAATTTATTGTTAATTGTTGTAGTCTGTATAAAAATACACTAACATTTAAAATTTCAAGTGTATATATATATGTACATACAATTGTATGTTTGTATATTACATGGAATTTTAACATTTTTCGTTGCTCGTTTTGGAACACCCTTTAATTTTTAACTCTCATGTATTTGTTGTTGTAGTGGCCAAATGTCTACACATTGTGTCCAAATTTCAAGTCCGTAGCTCTTACGGTTCATTTTCACCTTTGGTGTACGGAAATATACAGAAAAATAACAGGCGGCGGCGCACCGTCGGCTTCGAGCCGGTCGACTTGTTTCTCTGCTTGGTATTGCTTCTTTCAAACACTAATACACTCATACAGAGCTCACACCGATTTGACAATGCTGTAAAAGAAAAGCAAAGAAATCTCAGCAAAGAAATCAAAGTCAAAAGATTTTTACCCCCTAGCGTATAGATGTTTACACATCAAAAACAGTTTGCCACAAAACGCGTTTTAAGTTTTAAATTTACACACAACTTAAGGGGAAAAGAAAATTTTATTTTTCTCCCAGGAGTTGAGTAAACAAGATATTGCTACGAAATTTTTACACAATATGAAGATCGATATGAGGACTAATTCCGCATCATTAGCTAAAAAAAGTCCATTTTTTGAGTTGTCACGTTCTTTGATTAAATGAGCGATATGTATGTACATATGTATGTGCATACATATGCATATATGTACATCACTGCTGGCCAGAGAAGCGCCAGAGTGCCGAACATCAATCGGCTTTTTGTACAAATGAATGCACATATGCATTGATGTACATACACTGTATTTATCTATTTATTTAAGTTTGTATGTACGAGTACATGTATACATACATACCTACATATGTGAAGCGCGAAAGGGACCTAAGGGTAAAAACCGGTTTTGTTCAGGAGAGCCATTTTAAAGATTTAAATATGTACGTATATCATTGGTGTACCATCACATCATAAAACGCGCATATCTCTGGGAGGGAACACTTTTGGGGCATGGGATCGGTCTCATTCGATGCTTAGATGTTGTCTACATCAAAAAAAAAAAAAAAAAAAAAGCAATGTGAGTCCGATCACAGAGGAGATGTGTAAACATCTAGTAATGAAAAAAAATTTTTTAAAGTTGGAAGTATATACTTATGCTTTTAGTATATTTTTTTAAATTAATTAATTAAAAGTATCAAAACTTTCAATATTGTAAATACATAGGAATTTGTTGGTTTTTGTTTGTTTTATTCAACTTCTTTGGTTAATAAATGGGCACACTGCAGTATATATCGCTCATTTACTTCAATAGTGGCACAACTCAAAAAAACCAGTTTTGCAGAAAACGCGTTTTAAGTTTTTAATTTGCATTCAACTCAATGGAGAAATGAAAAAAAAAATTCTTCTCTCAGGAAGTATTGGTACAAGCTATTTATATGAAATTTTTACACAAGATAAAATACAAAATGCAGCATCTTTCTGCATTATTAACTCAAAAAACTAATTTTTTGAGTTATGCCACTATTGAGGCAAATGAGCGATATGTACTGCATTAAAAATTGCAGTAAGCAGTAAATTTACTGATTACTAAAAAAATTCAGTAAATTTTTACTGCTAATGAAATTTAATTTGCATTACCAGTAAAATCGTAGGGCCGTAATCATAATAAAATTGTAGCAAGTGGGAAAGTTTTTTCATTCAAATTTTGAAACTTTTGTACGAAAAAAATTTAGCCACTTGTTAAAAATTTTTTATTATTTTTACTGAAACTGTAGTGGTACTGCAGTGCTCATCTATGGTAAATGCCTTTACTTTACTTTTTAATTTTTAATTCCTGTTGTTCATCGTTTAGTTGTTGCTGTTCTTGTTGTTGTGTACGCATTGCAATTAAAATAAATTCAGTAAAGTGCGACTTTGACACGCGCACATTCGGTTTTGGGCATTTTTTTGATTTAGCGTTCTTCCTTTTTTAAGTTTTTTTTCAGTTTAAACGATTTTTTCAGTTTAATCGCTTTTTTCTCATTTTGGCGTTTCTTTTCTCCTTTTGGGTTTTTTTAATTTTCGCAATTTTTTTCATTTTGGCGATTTTTTCCATTTTGGCGATTTTTTCTGTTTTTGGGTTTTTTTTTAGTTAGGCGATTTTTTTCACTTTTGGCGATTTTTTCATTTTGGCGACTTTTTTGTTTAAGGGTTTTTTTCATTTTGGCTATTTTTCCGGTTTTTCGCGATTTATTTTAGTCCTAGAAATTTTTTTAATTTGGTGCTTTTTTCGTTTTGGCGATTTTTTTTTGTTTATGGCGATTTTTTATATTTGGCGATTTTATATTTTATTGATTTTTTAGTTTTACCGTTTTTGAAAATTTCAAGAGTTTGCCTCTTACGGTTTCCAAGATACAGCAAGTTGTCAAAATTACAAAGTCAAAATTGCGTTAACTGATGGAACACCCATTGATTTAAATTTTTTAAATTTAGTGTTAATTGTTGTAGTCTGTATAAAAATACACTAACATTTAAAATTTCAAGTGTATATATGTACATACAATTGTATGTGTGTATATTACATGCGATTTTAACATTTTTCGTTGCTCGTTTTGGAACACCTTTTAATTTTTAACTCTCATGTATTTGTTGTTGTAGTGGCCAAATGTCTACACATTGTGTCCAAATTTCAAGTCCGTAGCTCTTACGGTTCATTTTCACCTTTGGTGTACGGAACCCTAATAAAGCAATTATCAAGTTAAATAAAGCAAACAAAAAACCAGCAAATGATGTAGGTTAAAATATTCTACCTGTTGGGGCTTATTCGATTTGATACACTTGAGTTGTGTTGCTCGCTCACAAGCAAAAGAAATTGCTCATGAGATAATGCAAAAATGAAACAAGTGATTGCATTACGCTTAGGGTGATCGACTCGGTTTTTCAACCGGTTTTAAAACCCATTTTTTTCACAATACGGTTGTCGGTTTTTTTTAAATGTTGATTTTTCGAATGTCGAATAGTCCGGGTTTCTTATAATTAAAAAACCGTCTCAGCCGAATACTTCTCGATTTATAGATTTTGGAATAAAATAAGTTTTTCCTGAATTTTAAATTTTAAAAAACGAAACCGGGGTTTTAATAATTTCAGATATTCGAACTATTCAAAAACCGGTTTCAGGAAAATGTCGAATAATTGATCACCCTAGTTACGCTCATGTGAGCATGCATGAGCATGAACGTGCATGATCGTTTAGCTTAAGTTAAGGTTCAATCAGACATGCCATATTATATTGCGATAGCCATAACCATTGTCATAACCATAAATTATATTTGCATCGCCCATGAGTGCTGCCATAACCATAAATAGATGTTTATGCTCTCATTTGTTATTATTAGCAAAAAAAAAAAAAAAAAAAAAAAAACTTGTACAGCAAACGTTTTCTAATCAAAGTATCTCTGTTGCCTTTTAATAGTGCTTTCACACTGAAAACTAAAAAATAGTTTTAACGTTAAAGCCATAAACAGCTGATTTTGCATTCACACTGTAAATTTGTTAAATTCAGGTTTTAACTCACAGACTGTGTAATAACTTTGCTCAAAATAAAATAAATCTCCTGCAGAAATGCGTGTATTTGTTGCTGTATTTTTTTCTGCTTTTTACAATACTTATTTGACAAACTGTACAACAACTGTTTTTGTTTGTATGAAAAACTCGGAAATTTTACAATGCGTTGAAAAATGGAAATTATTTTATATTTTGTAAATAAACATTTTTTAAATTATGGAACTAGAATAAAAAGTGAAGAAGTGCTTGGAAATCAATTATTGTATATTATAAATGCACAAATACATCACAAAATAAAACTTTTTTATCGGCGGATCGATGTCAGTCATATCGTCAATGAAAATATTTTCGTTGTTTTCCTTCCAATTTTTTCCATAATTTTGTATTATTATTGCTGTTGCATCCATTTGTAAGTTGAAAATGTTTCAAATGACATCTATTGTTATTCACCGGCATAAACATTATCAGCTGCTCCCGGTCATATTAACTTGGCAGCACTAAATTTGGCACAGCGAAAACAAGGTTGCATTTCATAATACCAACTTAAACCCAATTCTAAAGTGGTTTTTAGTTGGTTTTAACAAAAACTATTTGTATGGTAAAACCAGGTTTTAACAGTTGCTTTCAACGTTAAAACCAACTTTTATTAAATCCATGTCAGTGTGAAAACACTACAATAAGATTTTAAGCTAAAATCAAAAGCAATTTAAAGGCAAATTAATCAGTTTTCTATGAAAATCTTTCATTTTATTAACTAATTTATTTTAATGCTAAAAATTAATATAAAAAAAATCAATTTGCACACTAACTTTTCCTTTAGGAAGCAGCTATGAAGTAATTGGCCACCGCTGCAGTTACATTTCATTACAGTCGACTAATTGAGCCTTTAATGATGAAAACCTGAATGAAACGGTGATGCTTACACTGGTGTAATGTGATGATATGGGCTCAATCGGGTTTTTATAGAACGAACAATAAATAAACCGTATTAAACAGAAAATGAACAGTGATACATACAAATTTAGTTACCAAACACAAATCAATAATTGTATACACAATATAATCATTTCTCATATTGCATTTCATTGAAAATTTGCGTTAAATAGCTTATGTTAATAACAATCTACACACCCCACTAGATAGACATGGCTATCCATGCATATACATACATACATATGTATGTATGTATATGCATTCATGTATGTATGACCTGGGAAGTGTATATAAGATTCAGCACAGCCGTATAATGCACTTGTTTTAATTTTATTAGTATTTAATTGCAGTTTAAAAAACAATAAGTAATGTACATATAATTGTTGCTAACTTTATATAATTTATTATACTTTCAACGTTTTAGAATAATTAATTTAATTTAATTAACTTTTCAATTCTCAAATGGAAATTTTTCGAAAAACTAACTTCAATATATACATAGTTGAATATTAAACAAGAATATGAAAGTATTAAACTAAAAAATATGTAAAATTCACCTATTTACATTAATATATATGTATGTATCTCTTCTCCGTGGGTATGTTTTTATATACCATTTGCAATAAAGCGTTAAATATGTAAGTGCCCCTAAACGGGTTACATAAACATACATATGTACCTATATATATACGAAAGCTCGAAACTGAACTTAAAGTTTAATCAGACGTGACATAACCATAGCCATAGAGAACAGCCATTCGAACCAAACTAATGGGCAACACTGTATTTGATTATAGATGACTTGCCATAATGCCATAGCCATTGCTATAGAAACCAATTGAATTTCGGTTTGGTTATGGTTATGGCTATGGCATTATGGCTATGTCACGTCTAATTTAAGCTTTTAACGCCAGCTGCTGTATTCATAAAAAATAGTTTTGGTTTACGAAAGGTTTACAAAACGAATTTTGCATGGGCATTTGTTTAATACTCGTAAACATTTGTAAGCCCAAATTATTTAATATGAATACGGCAGCAGAGCTTTAAATGAGTAATAGGGTTAATATCGTACTTATTCAGAATTGGTGCTACGAGTACAATACCCCCAAATATTGATTTTTATATGCAAAAAATGTTTTATAAGTCACCATACAAGACAAATCTAGTGATACATACATATGTACATATTTTTACACTCTTATAATATCTGCTACTAAAAGCCTGGAAATTTTTTTCAATAACCACCAACCTAAACTGCAGCTGGTGTAAGTGTTACTATTACAATAAATAAATATCTAATTGCAAAGTAGTTTTGATTGTTAGTATGTATATTTTATTCTACTTGTAATTAGTTTAATATTTCAAGTTAGAAAAAAATATAGAAATTTTAAAAAGTTCAAGTTAAATTAATTAACTTTAATTGAATTATTTATTAACAACTTGCTAAACGATATATTATTATTTATTTATAATAATATATTATTAATAGTTTGTTGTAAGAATAAACAATAAAAACAAATACATATATTTTCAATTCGTGTGCATAATTAAGGGAATCAATGATATGTTAGGAAGAACATCTCAAAGGTCAAAATTAAATACATATACATACATGTATACATCGTTACCTCAATATAGAAAGGCCCTAACACATTATTTTTTTTTGAAATCGAGTTTTTTTTTGTATATTTCGATAGAAGAACATCGAATGTATCGAAAAATTTTAAAATTTCGATTTCAGAAAAATAATGAGTTAGGACCTTTCTACATTAAGGTTACGATATGTAACAATAATTGCGTAATTTATGAAAAATTATTACTTTTACTTACATACGTTTGAAATTATGCTTAAGAAATATTTTTACCGAAAAACGAAAACTTTTTTTTTAAATATTTATGATTACTAACTAATTAACATATCTGTGGCAATAAGGAAAAAGTGCTTAAGTCACATTTTACTGTTTTGATGGAGAGCACTTTTAAGCGTTCAAGTCGATTTTTAGAAAATTATTTCTTCTATATTTAAATTGGAAAATTATGTGTTAACCTTTATTTTTTAAGCAAACATCGTTCTAGTCACTGTAAGTAATACGAGTACATTTAAGTTAAAATATAGCAAAGTATAATCTAAATTAAGCTTTTGTTCCAAATGAGATTAGAAGTCTAAATAAATTCAGTGAAGTGCGACTTTGACCTGCGCACGAAGGGTTCAGTACGAACACTAGATATGTAATTCAATACGAACTTTAGCCTATATAAAATATAGTTTTGGCATTTTTTCGTTTTTGGGTTTTTTTTCGGTTTTGAGCGTTTTTTTAGATTTGGCGATTTTTGGTAAAGTTTTGGCGTTTTTTTAGTTTTGAGACTTTTTTCTCGTTTTGGCGATTTTTTCGGTTTTTTTTGGCGTTTTTTAATTTTGGCGATTTTTTTTAATTTTGGCGATTTTTTTCATTTTAGCGATTTTTTTTTCATACAAGCAATTTTTTAGTTTTGGTGCCTTTTTCGCGTTTTTTTCGATTTTTTTAGTTTTCTTCATTTTGGCGATTTTTCGAATTTGGCGATTTATTTTAGTATTAGATTTTTTTTTAACTTTGGCGATTTTTTCGTTTTGGCGATTTTTTTTTAAATTTTTGGCGATTTTTTTTCGGTTGGGCGATTTTATAAGTTTGGGATTTTTTAGTTTTACCGTTTTTGAAAATTTCAAGAGTTTGCTTCTTACAGTTTCCAAGATACAGCAAGTTGTCAAAATTGCATTAACTGATAGAACACCCTTTAATTAAATTTTTTTTTTTAAATTTTAGTGTTAGCTGTTGTAGTCTGTATAAAAATACACTAATTTTAAAAATTTCAAGTGTCAATATACATATGTACATACAATTGTTTTATATTACATGGGATTTTAACATTTTTCGTTGCTCGTTTTGGAACGCCCTTTAATTTTTAACTCTCATGTATTTATTGTTGTAGCGGCCAAGGTTCTACATACTCTGTTCAGGTCCGTAGCTCTTACGGTTTCTGAAAAAATAGCCTGTGACGGCCAGACGGACAGTGTAGCGAAAACAATAGGGTTCCTTTTCATCTTTGGTGTACGGAACCCTAAAAAAAAGTCGCAAGTCATAGTGCTATAACTTCCTGAAAAATCACGCAAATTAATTGAGATTTTTGAGGGTACTTTCGAATATGCACATTACGGAGGTACATTTATCTCAAAATCAGCTTATCTCGACTTAAGCACTTTTTCCTTTTTGCCACAGATATATATTGTTATTATCTCTTTAAAAATTAATTTAAAAATATTCTCACAGAATAATCAAATTCCGGTTACGGTCGGACACTACCTAATATGTATTGACAATTTGGGCAGAAATATTGAAAGTGTAAGTTAATAAATATGCTGGTAATTGCTACAAGTGGTATTTATTCTTTCCCTCTTGGACGATTTTATTTAAGGAAAATATTAAAATTAAAATATTCTTATTAAGAGATGTTATCATACAACTCCTTATTAGAGAATAAATTTATGCGGCTTTTATGCGGTTGTCTACATCATAAATATTTATATTTATAATACAAATATTTGTTAGGGATTTCAGTGTCGGGATCTCGATTTGGGATTGGGATTTCCTAAAACCCTGGGAATTAGATATCAGGATAATGGATTTTTTTCATTATAAAAAATAGCCAAATTTAAATATTGTTTTTTTTTTCGACAAATCTTCCATTTGTAGTGTAGATTCAAATCAAGGCCGTTTATTACATTAGTTTTTACGTATGTAATTTGAAATTTACTATGAATAAATTCGGCATAATTAATGATTGAAGTTTATAAACACATATACATATTATAGCATTGCACAGATACATCTGTTTGCACTAGTTTTGCCTGTTTTTTGGGTCTGGTATGAACAAATATGTTATTTATCGTTTTCTGTTACTAGTTGTAAATGTTGATTTTTTAAGCAATTATTGTATGGTATGGCAATGAGCAAATGAAAACAACACATTTATTTTTTTTGTTTTTCTAAGGCAAATAAGATACATAAAACTGCTTTTACCATAAGTGCCTTCAGCGTTACCGTTGTGCGACTAAAGTCGCATTTTGCCCCTTTTTCAACTGCCTTGCCACTTTTATGCCCCTTACTTTTAAATCTCCTTTTAGTATCATTTTCATTATTTTGCCCCTTTTTGCCCCTTTTTGTTCAAAGTCAACTTTCGTTTTTATTTTGACAATAAATGTACGCAGATTCGTACAGATTCTACCACATTAAACAAGAATTTATTTCCTATGTGTACAACTTAATATATATAGAAACATACACCTTGGTATGAATCTTTTCATTTGTGTTTTTAAATATACGAGTGCAATTGACTCATACTTGATAATTCTAACTGTATTTTCGACATCTATTGTGAAAGCCAAATTTAATTAAAGTACATATTTTTAAAAGGCTGTTCTGTAAACCGATCGAGTTGAAATCGCACGATTTTAGAAAACTAAAACAGCCAAACACGTGGCCAATTCCCAAAAGCAAATGATAGAAAAATATCCGAGTTTTTACCACAAAAAATACTTCGTCACTTCAGAGGAAAGTGACTATTGCTGATGATAAGTTGCAACTACTCGTTTAAGTCAATGTAAAAATTGCCCAAATTAAGCGCAAAAATATACCCAGACTCAGCAGTTGCAAGGTCGGTGAGTTACACCTTATTTCATCTTTATAAAAAAAAACAATGAGTGTTCGAACTCACGGGCGATGTGTTAACACCTTTTTGTTACACGGTACCTGTTCGATTTCAATGAACACAGACCCACAAACCCGTAGGTAGAGTTAATATAAAGTATTTAATGAAAAAGAATAGTTTATTGAATTTAATTTTACTTTGTATAATTTATTAATGTTATGTTTTCAGCACAGTTAATATATAATATATATATACATATATATATATACATATATATACATATATATAATATATATATAATATATAAATATAAATTTAGTAGATGCACTCAAAATGAAAAAAAAATTAAACAGAAGTGCTAATGATTTCATTATTTTCTTGCTTAATACTTTTTATTTATTTTATATTAAACCCACAAAAAACAAAGAGAATGCAAAGCAACAGACAAATGTACATACATACATTGTTATGTTTGTACATATGCTACATACGTTGCTGTCTTGCTATCTCATTTTTATATATGTATGTACGTCGCCTTAATTTTTGGCCTAAACTCTTCGTCGAAACCCAATCCAAAAATTAAGGGCCAGGCCCACGATATCGACAACGTTCGACTTGTCGCACACTTACATTCAAAACAAAAACAAATTTTAATATTTTGTTGTTGTTTCAAATGTAAGTGTGCGACAAGTCGAACGTTGTCGATATCGTGAGCCAGGCTGTAATCGGCTATGAATTTCCGGAGAAAATCGCGTAGGAAAATTATATGAAAATCGCCCAATAATCACTTTCAATACCGACTGCCAAGCAACGAACAAACAAACGATGATTTACTCTTACATACCTAACACTTGCGTATGTATTGAAACTGATAGTTTACTGCCCTAGAGGCGCGCGTATAGATGTTAACACATCAAAAACATAAAGCGTAAATTTAAATTAGCATTGCTAAAAATTTTTTAAATAGACAGAAAGTAGACACTTGTCTGTCCATGCTGTCTGCCTTAAATTTATTTCAAAACGATTTTAATGAATGGATTCCAAGTGAAGAACTTATTAATAAATACAGATGTACAATTTCAAAAGAATTGATATTGAGGGTATTTAACAAGTATGTATTATGCATAAAAATAATACCACAAATATATTATTCCTCAAAAGATGACAAACAATTTATTAGTGTATTTTTTAATTTTTTGTAAGTCTTAAGAACTGGGGCAAATTACCGTATTCAATATCGAACGAAATTTCCATTTATTTTGTATTGGAATTTCGATCAATATCAAATGCCACATTTTGACCAGTGTTTTATTATTATCATAGATTTTATTTTATTTTTTTATATGTAGTAGCTATCTATACTACGTTTATATTCGTCTTATTTGTAAATAAAAACTATTTGCAAATACTCAACTAGCCGGTATTATAGAAATATATTCACAGTCCTCAAATAAACAATTGTAAAATTAAAAATTTCTTTTTCTATATACGAGTACATAAATCTCATACCCAGTAATCAGTAATTGTTCACGTGAGTTAGTAAAGGCTTCATTATTCTTTACTTTATGTTGATGTTATGTGCTATGCCGTTCTGTTTCTAAATTTTAATAGTTACATTTTACGTTATAACTTATCACCTGTTTCTGAGCAGAACGGCCAGAGTTTTCCACTGAAGTGATGAGTTCGTCTATTTTTATGTTTCAAAATAATTTTATGTTTTTCTGATAAAAATTTAATTTTTTTAATTTTAAAACCATAGTCAGGATTTTTGTTTTATTTATGCTGTCACTTAGAATTACTTAAATTTTTTTGGATTTTCACAGGTTGAACCGTAAGAGAACAGAACGAAACAGAAAAACTAAAGACTTGTGTAAGATTTCTAAAAGCAAAAAAGATTGAGCTGATTCGTAACAGAACAGAAAGTAAAACCTAATTCTGCCCCAAGCTAGAATTTTTACTTGCAAATAAAACATACGAATAAACTGCTATGAGTTCTCATAAAATTAATGTTTGTGTACTTTTTATACATGAGAAATTGGTTGTTATTGTTTGTTTTTAATAAAAATAGGTTAATAAATAATTTTGTTTCTTTAATTTTCGTTGATTTTAAAGTTGCCCCTTTTTTTCTTAGAAATCCCCTTTTTGTGCCACTTTCTTTTTTAAAATCCCCCTTTTGTGCCTCTTTTTGAAAATTTTCAACGGTAACGCTGAGTGCCTTATGATGTGTTGAGCAAAAATGTAATTACAGTCGGCTAACTGAGCCTTAAGGCTCAGGTAGCCGACTGTAATGTAATGTAACTGCAATAGTAAGAAACAGCTGATCGATATTGTTATGTGAAAAGTAATGAAAATGGTTACAGATATGTAATGTAACATAACCTATCTTTCATATAAAATATCGATCATGTGTTTTTTACGTTGCAGTTACATTACATTACAGCCGGCTAACTGAGCTTTTAATCAGTAATTCTTTTCATGGGTTATTAATTTACAATAAAAAAAGTTGTACGGCAACATTTTCCACTTTTATTTGAAAGCAAGCCGGCAGTATAAACGTAGTAAATATATTATTCTTGCGTCATCGTTTACAGCAAAACTGATTAAGTCTGCTTAATTAAAACAAAATGTTCTCTCTTGTCTAGCCCTTTCTCACGCTGTATTACGAGTAGTTTTATTTAAATTTTAAATATGTATATTTACTAGTGTATGTAACAGTGACAGACATACATACATAAATACATACATACAAATAAATATAAGTAATTAATTATTTTTATCACATCGAATATAAATAATAAGTACTGAAATGTGGACGACAGATTGGATTTATATACCCAGCAAACAATTATTTAATACTCCGAATAGGAATTGGAATGCTTTTATATCACACCGTGAATAAATAAAATTAATAGTTGAAAAGGGAAGAATTCTTAATTTTTATAAAAAAAATTATGTAAAAAATTTTTTAAGATGAAAACTTAAGAAATAAATTTGATAAATCTCTTAGTAACAGCGTAGCGAAAACAATAGAGTCCATTTTCACGTTAATTATCAAGTTAAATAAAAAAAAAACCAGCAAATTCTTAAGTATTTACAATATTTTAAATAAGTTTGTATTGCTTCTTTCAAACACTAATACACTCATACATAGCTCACACCGATTTGATAACGCGGTGTGCATCATACTCAAAATTTGTGATTGTATTGTGAAAAAGATTTTTACCCCCTAGCGTATAGATGTTTACACATCAAAATGTAACAATTTCCCTTGTGTACAGTGAGACTCACTTTTAAAATCAATATGCATGAGTTCGTTGGGTTTGCATGATTAGTTCTTATTATATTTGTCTGACTAAAATTATCCATATTCTAAAGCTAATTAATGTATTAACCAATAGTTATAAAATGAAAAAAAAACTCATTTATTCAATCGTGATTTTTGTTTAATCGCAATTTGTTGTTTGCTACTCTCTTCAATTTATATTGTACTTTTCTACACTGGCAATTTATGAAGTTGCAGCGAAAATCGTTTTTGATTTAAGTTGTATATTTTACGGTGTGTGGTTTGTTTTCATGGTGAATAAATTAGTTTTTTTTTACTTTATTGTCAATAAATAAAAGGTTAAGCATTATTTTGCTGTTCAGATATTGCCTAGACTTGATGTGAAACGGGTGAAAAGTTAACTTCGGTTTAGAAAGTTTTTACACCAAAAAATAAAAGGACTTAACGTAAATATAAACTAGCAAAATTAAAAAAACAAAAAAAAAAAAAATGTTTAAAATTTTAAATGTTTTAACAATTTTATGTGTGAATTTGTGTTTAGTGTTCACCGAACATCAACATTCTGAGTTTAAACAAGTTACTGACATACGTGAGTGCAACTTTAATTCGGAGATTAATTTTTGGATAAGATCAAAAATAAAAAAAAAACTATAAAAGAAATTTTTTTTAAATAAAAACTTGCAGATTGTATTAAAAAGGGTTTGAAAAGAAATAAGATGTTTCGAAATCGGAGCAAAAGTTTAATTTTAAATACGAGTACTGGCGTAAAGCTGTTCTATAAATTTTTTATTTTGGAAAATTTCAACGTATTTAATTTTGTTGATAAATTTGGGTGGCAAATTTTTTCACGGCCGTTACGAGCCTGATGTTTTTACAGAATTTTATTCTAACACACGCTGACACCCTTTATGGCTTAAACGTAGACAAAAAATCAGCACGACTTTTTCATGATGATTTGAGGTCACAACTGAAGTCAGTACACAATAGTGTCCTGCACAAGATATCTTATAAGAACTTTTAAGACATGAGCGATTTTTCAAATGCTTTACTACAGCGAAATCTTCTAAAACAAACGTTAACAACACTGTTTGCAAGAAATTTATTTCAGTATTGTAGGTATAGGAGTAAAGAAGAAAATACTTCGTGACGGAAGAATTTGTGATGCTTGCTTCTTTCTACGCATGACCGCATGTACAAACGTCATACATGTATGTGTGTATGATCCTTTATTTTTCTGCGCACATGCAAACGCACACACATGCATTAACATAAGTTATATGCAGCGTTGTCAACTTTGAAATTTCAAAACGCACCAAAATGGAGAAAAAAACGCGCCATTCACAAAAAAACGCACCAAGCTTAGAATTTCTTTTTTAAAATGATATACTTAAATTCAACTTTAATGCAAGGCTGAATTGCAGTATAATTCAAGGTTTGAATTCAACTGTACTATTTATAAGTGAATTGATCGAATTGAATTCAAGTTCCCTTTTCACTGGAGAATGCTATTGAATTAAAGTGTGAATCAAGCATAATTCAACCCTTGACAATTGATTGTGTGGCTTGAATAAAACTTGTTTTACAGTTGATTTCAACCAAAATTGCTTATTGGGTATGTACAAAACTAAAAAAAACTTAACAAAAAAAAAAAAAAAAAAAAAAAAAAAAAAAAAAAACTAAACAAACTCGTACATAAATGGTATACATGTGTTTTCTTAATTATGAAAGTGGTCTAAATCATACGAATTTTTGATTCGATATAGTAAAATAAATTTATATTAATCGAGACTAGTACAACTCTAAATTAAACTGCTGCATAATTAAAATATTTTTGGACTTGTTCAAATGTAATCTACTAAATATCTCGACCAAAGAAATATATGACTTATACAACTTTCATTATTAAGGGCACATACATATGTTTGCAAGATGATAAATTTTTGTACATTAATTTTATAAATTATGTTTAAAACTTTTTAAAAAGAGATCAAAAATCAATTATTTCAAATTAATAAAGCTAATATTTTCATCATTATTGTTATCATCGGGACATTAGACAGATTTCATTTCAAATTGTGATGTTTTATAAACATTATTACTATTAATATGGTAGTTAACATTATCAGGAAGTTGGTAAGTTTCACAACAAGAATTTTCCGGTTTTAACCAATTGTTGTGTTAAATTTGCGTTGGTGCCATCAAAAATTAAAAAACGCACCGAAATCTTTAAAAAAGCGCACCACGCACCAACTAAGGATTTTTTCGCACAAAAAATTTCAAAAAGCACCCAAAATGGTGCGAAACGCACCAAGTTGACAACGCTGGTTATATGCGGTTAATCACATAATAACATACCATCTACATCTTACACACACTCAAACTTACAGTATGCCAAATAACAAGCATACACAAATCAACACTACTTCTTTTGAGTGTTTGTTACAAACAAGCACCCTGCAAATAATATTGGAGTACGTGGTCCAATCTAGATGAAACAGACTAGTTACATCATGGTCCCATGTAATGCAGTCATGGATTATGTCGTTTTCATACAAGCATTCAATGCTGTACGATAAGTGTTCGTGTTTAAACGAATATGATCGTTCTTCTTACGCACTCACAAATTGTATGCGAGTGGTGGGTTAGTCCGATGTAATGCAAAGTTGGACCATGTGATCCAACCCTAAGACATCGAAATGTTAAATCGACCACCTTTTTTTCATATACTTGGAGTAGTTTTGTGGTACTCCTACTCCTCTTTGGACTAGTCTTTACATGCATGTATGGAATAGTCGCATTATTTACAGGGCATCTACATCTTACACACACACACTCAAACGTACAGTATGCAAAATAACAAGCACACACAAATCAACACTACTTCTTTTGAGTGTTTGTTACAAACAAGCAGTCTTGGCGAAATCGCTTGTTAACACTGATATACAAGTACACCAATACATCCATCGAGCTTCCCTTATATTACGACAGCATTTATTATTGGTTTAGTATAATACATGCGACGTGAACACATTTCAAAAACATGACGTATTTACATTTCAAGACTATTTACGCAGGTCTCTAGTACACAATATACTGTTTACTAAGTTTAAGTGCACAGTAGTAAGACTACAACGCCGCATGAGGCCTCCAACCTTATTTTAAAATTTGCCACCATGCCTTAAATTAACATACATTTGCAATTTCGTCACACTATTTTTTTGTTTGTTTAATATTTCACCCAACTAGGGATCGGCAAAAAGAGTTTGTTTCCTTTTCCAGCAAAAGATTATAAATAATTTTCTTTTGCTTTCATAGGTCATACATTAGCTGCTTCATGTGTTTATAACGTTTATAAAATGCTCAAGTTAATTATTGAAATATTTTTATTTGATTGTTAATTACAGTTCTAAATAAAATAAACTGCTTGGCCATAAATTAAAAAGTTTGAAAGTCTAGAATTGGAAGGTTCTCCTATTTGTTGTTTTGTAAATAACCGGTTGTTTTAGAATGCCATAAATTAAAACTTTCGCAAGTCTAGAACTGGAAAGTTCTCCTATTTATTGCAAGTGTTGAATTCAAATTAAATGATAAAAAAAACTCATTAGTTTGCTAGTTAAAATTAATTTTTTTGTGCTATTTTTACAATTTAAAACTATTATCAGTCTAAAAAATAAAACAAAGTAGGGAAGATAAAATGGAACTACTTTCTTTAAAGAAAACTATGCTCCAACACATTTAGACCAGTTTCGAGAATTACTCGCATTATTTTAAATCATAAATCACATTTAGCATAAACACTTTAAATTTCTCCACCATACTTTAATTAAGTTGGTGGAACATTTTTTTTATTTAAAGGCCTTAAAATATCCAAAAGTAAGAATATAATTTTGTGTTAATACTTCAGTAATATATTTTTGTCTAGTCGTTATTTCTTGTTTGCTTTGAAATCAACGTTTCTAGCCAAGCGTTAAATAAATTGCAAGTTTAATATTTCACTCTCTCAATCAAAGCCTTAACAATAGAATATCATTGTTAAATATTAACCCCCATATTTATTAAAAATAAAATGTGTTTGAAATCCATTTTAAGAAAATTAAACACATTTCAAACAAATTTTAAATTTTATGAGTATGGGGGTTAATATTCTCTTGGGTATGGGCAGTAATCACTTGTGATGAATTTAATTAATTCTTTTTTTTACAATCCCCAAAAAATTTAGGTTTTAATTTAATTTTTATTTTTGCGGGATTTATTTTGTAGCGTCTAACCGAATAACTTAAATAACAAATTATATGGCTTTTTTGAATATATTTTTATGTCACATAACCATATTTGTAATAATAAAAAAAAATCTATTGCAATTTTTATTAATTTTTAATAGTTTAGCTTTTATTGTGTTTATATTAACATCTTAAATCAAGCGTAAATTGAGTTGCATGTCTAGAAAAAAAAACTCTGTGAGTTAAGAGTTTTTTTTTTTTTTTTTTTTTTTTGTATACGAGTACATGTAATTACAAAATCGTTAAAAGAAGCTATTGAATGTTTATTTATAAATAAAAACCTACATACTTACATACGAGAGATTCAAAAATAAACGAATGTTCACTGTAGCGAACAATTCTCGAAAAATTTTCGTTAAAAAAAAAGTTTAGCAACAAGAAACAATTTGTTTCTCTAAATTTTTATTTTTTTTGCATCTGCAACAAAAGAGGAATTAAGTTTTTTGCTCAGTGTTGCCATAAGATGTAGGAGGAAAAGTGCTAGATTGCAGAAATAAAAGTGCTAAAATGCTCTAGAGCACATATAACAAAGTGCTAAAATCAGTTAATATTTTTAGTTTCGCTTATTTCATAAGTGGCCCATACACTTGCAATAATTATTTATATAGCATTATGTCAAGTTTTATACTGTGAGAAAAATTTCGCTATATTTCTTGAAAGATTTGTTTCAATCCTTATATAGTAAATAGTGCGAGATTTGACATTTTACGTAACCCCAACGATGTGAAAAATGATCTATTTAATAATATTGTATGTATAGGCCGCTTGAAATGTTTAATTTATAAATTTTAAATCCAGCTGCGAATGGAATGCCAAGAAAGAAAAAATCTTTAAGAGAGTTAAATAGAGTAGTTAAGTAAAAATATATTTATACTTTACATGATAAATCAGATGAACCGATTTAATTAACAGATATACCAACTGCACACGTGGTATAGTTTTACTGAAACATAATAGAATAACCGACAACTAAAGTCTTGGGCACTTTAGCTTTCACTGTGCTTTTTGTTAAGCTGATCAATAACCTTATTAAATCTTAGAAGAATAAAACTTAAAACAAGGTTTGTTAATTTAGTATTTCAAATCGTGTTCTTTAATAATATTAAATAAATAAACATATTTAAATATATTATATTTGTACCCATATATGTATCTGAGAACGGTTCAGTTATATGACTTCTACTATACTAAACTCTTAATGAAAAGAAATAAATTTGATAAACATATAAAATTAATTGAATCGCGATTTCTATTAAGGAATTATCTATGGAAATTTTATAAATTTAATGAAACAAAAAAGTGCAAAAAATGGCAAATAGTTTTAAGAAAGTGCTAAACTAGCACTTAGCATTATTTTCAAAATCTTTAGCGCTAAACGAAGAAAAAAAGTGCTAAATCTAGCACTAAAAGTGCTAAAATGGCAAGCCTGTTTTTGCTATTTAGAAGCAATGAAATCGAACTATTAATGACGTTGTTTATGATTACATTATGATACTCGAATTGCTAAGGTTCGCTATTGATTCGTGAGCGAAACATCGAAATCGAAAGATTTGCTGCCACAAACTGAGCGACACTTTCTCTTTCCTTTTATGACAGCCGTTCTCGAGTGCTTTGTCCGAGAAAAGTTTAAGCAACATACGAATGCGATATTATTTACGAATGTTTTGGTTAGCTTGGTAACCACACACACACACACACACACACACACACCCTTCCCCGGACAAAATCAACTTAGCGATTTTTCGTGAGATTTTATACCTTAGAATCTTAACAGTGCATGCGTAGTATTTTTAACTTAGAATTAGGCACTAAACTAAGGTGTTGTTTTTTGTTTTAGATTTTTCAACAATTTAAACAATTTCAAAAATTTTCTTGCGAGTTCGGATGTTAAAACTAGGGATGTAACCTACATTTAAGAAGTATCGTCATATCGACAGTAAAATATCGCCGATATCGATATATCGGCAAATCAGAAGTATCGCCGACACATCGGAATCTGTATCGGTATCGGTTAGATTCCTAGTTAAAACACACATGCTACAGCTGTTTACATTTAAAGTTATAAAATACAAATTAATACTATATGTTCTAGCATCCAAATTTAGAGGAAAAAAACATTTGGCAATGGATGATTTAAAATTTTTGATTTTTGTGTTGCGTTCTCTATACTGTTTTTATTTGAGAAGAATGCGAGTTTCTTTGCTCAAAAGTAAAAACGAAAAAAAAATTAAAAACAATTTGAAATCTCCTATAGAAAATTTGTTTCTTCAAAATTCAACATAAATAGGTGAAAAAGTACATTTGAGGCCATTTTCCCTTCATTTTGGGAGCAATTTTTAAGTTTGAAACTGAAAAATTAAAAATCCCAAAAAAGAAATTAAAAAAATCCCCTCAAACCAAAAGATGAAAATGGCCCTAAAACAAGGAAACATGGCGCCAAATTTTTATTTAGGAACATTTTTCATTGAGTTCATTTTCCCCCAAACCAAGAAAAATCATCCTAATGAAAAATGGCCCAAACAGAAAAATTTAAAATGGCCTCGAAAAAAAAACCGAAAATGTCCCAAGTATATAAATAAAAAAAAATCACTCCAAAACTTTTACATTGAAATCAAGCACAATATTTTGGTTCCTTTTTTCTTGTAAAAATTTTTATTTTTAGTAAGCAACAACAAAATTCTTGAGGTCATTTTTAATTTTTACGTTACGGCTACATTCTAATATAGTACAAAAAATCATGGTCGTGGTCTATCATAATGAATATGAAACAAGACCATAGACGTAGAAAGGCCATTCTGAGAAGGGCATTGCCCACACCCTCCCCCCAACCACTAGAATTATTAAAAATTGCATTTAATTACTAATTTTAACATAACTCATGAAAGTCACCAGTCATAGTGTCCCTCTAGAAAAACTTTCTAACTAATAATAATATTTACGTTTCGTAGTTACTACTATTTGCCTTTACGAACGTAGTGTGCAAAGTATGCTACATAGTCAAGTATTTATATGTTTAGAATAACAAATAATAAAATAAAACAAAGCAAACAATTAAATATTGTAGAAAATTAAATGAATTAAGTAAATGAAAGAAAAATTATATAAATTAAAATAATATAAAATTTACTTCATAAATACATAAATACATACATTAGTTTCCAATTAGACATTTTTAAATTGAAAAACAGCGCATTTTTTCTGAAATAGTTGGCATCAATGTGGCATAACTTCTGTAGTTTTAATTATTTCATAAAATAATTTAGTCCTGAGGGCGTATGATAAATTTTAAATACGAAAGCAAACATAACAAATCTGTTGCAAAAAGGAAAAAAGGGATTGAGTCGAGATAAATTTTGATTTTGAGTTAATTGCACCTCCGCACTCTGCATATCATATTCGAAAGTACCCTTGGGCAAAATATCAATTGATTTGTGCGATATTGAAAGCTTAAAAGTGCTTTCCTGCAAAACAGTAAAATATGACTTAAGCACTGCCGTATCCAAAAAATAATAATTTGAACTTCAAAAGTTTTTTAGCAAAAAGGTATATGACAATTTTGTTTTAACGTATACTTCAAACTCAAATTATTATTTTTTGGATACGGGAAAAACATATAAACCACAGCAGACTACCAACTACAATCTGCCTAGAATAGAATATATACATACATACTTTCATGAAAACGATTATCACTTTTATCGCTCTTGCCAACTTAGGCTGATTTCTACATATATATTTTTATAACATAGTGTCCACATCTGATGAATTTATGTCATGATGAATGTCAAATTGATATTATGATGAAAATTCATCACGTATAGACCCAATTTATTAATATTATGGCATAATTATGATATAATTATCAGAGCTCACGGCTGATAAATTCATCAAATGTCATTTTATGTGTTACTGTGCATTTAACATTTGTTTCCGTTTAAAAAAGGTGGCACAAAAATTAATTGTGATCAAAAAATTAAACAACACGCAAATTAGATACTTCTTAGCAAGTATTTCTCAAATATTTGTTTGATTCATCATGATATAAAATCATCAACGTCTACCCCTTTGTGTTGATATTAATTAAAAAATGACAGTTCCTCTGCTGGCGTCATATTACGAGTTATGATATAAAATTGTCAGGTGTGGACACTATGTAAGAGACAACAAACTAATGCAGTGCTGCCAATATAATGCAAAGTGTGAAATGCATAATATTTTAAAATTATAGGATATTATTTAAGAGAAAGAACGTCTCAAAATATAAAATATATTAAGAAAAAAATTAATTAGTTTTTCGTAAAGTTTTAATTATTTTGTTCGCACTTATTTGTTTCTCTGTTTATAATTTTTGATTCGTTTTTATGTTTCCATGCGGCATAAATATATTTTAACTAAATAATTTTATTTTTATAAATGTGAAATATTTGAAAGTGGCACCACTGAAATATGTATATACGAGTATTTATACTTCAATGTCAGGTGCTTATGATGTTTCTGCCTTTGTCAATATAATTAAGTAGCAGTCAACAGCATCTGCAGTCGTGTTGTTGTGTAGCTTGCTGTAGTCTATGTGTTTAATGCATTAGGCAGTTTCAAATGCAGTAATAAAAAAATTAATAAATTAATTCGGAGAGGAATTATAATTTTCATAAAATCAAATTTAATTTTTAGAGTATTTGCAGCAAGTATGTGTCTTAAGTCTTTTGATTTAAATAAAATAAATAATTTAGTTTAATATCTAAAATAAAATGAATAAGAAAATGGAATAGAAATCGAGCCTTATATTCAATTTAATCGTAAGAGACAAAAATTAAAGTTTGGTTTTACATAAGTAAGTTAACGCTTACGATAAAATTTTATGTTGAACGTTATCAACGATTTTGGCATTTTTACTATTTTTAACTATGGGTAGGCCCATAAAATTTTAATTTCAATAAAAAAAACTCATTTTTTACTACATGTCGCCTACGACTAAATCGAAAATAGGGCTCGAAATGTAGTTCACAAATTTAATTTAAAATTTGTTGTTGTGAAAAATTTGCATATTTCCAGCTAACGATATACCCCGCTGCAAGGAGTCTGATCCAAATCTTAGCGAATGCATGCGAAATGCCCTGCAGCAAATGATTCAAAAGGCCGCTAATGGCGTGCCAGAGCTCAATATACCACCTATAGATCCCTTAGAAGTCGAGAAAGCTAACTATGAATTTTCTAATAATTTAATACAAGGCAAAGTTGCATTGCGCAACCTTAAAATCAAAGGACTCAGCAAATTTGTCTACAATAGTCTTGAATATAAAAAAGATGGCGATAAATTCACCATGGATGTGGATGCTAAAACACCCAAGCTCTATATTGAAGGCAAATATAAGTCTGCGGTTCAAATTAATAATAATGCCAAAGTGAATTCGAAGGGTGACTTCAATGTGACCATGAGTAAGTTGCTTTTGATTGTTTTAAGGAAATAAGCAAGTTTTGATGATATTTTTTTCTTTTAAGCTGACATCGATGCCATTTCTCATTGGGAAGGCGAATGGTACAAACGTGATGGTAAGAATTATCTGCGTTTAACAAAGTTCAACGTTGATCCCACTCTGGGTAACATGCGTTTCTATGCCACCGGTCTAATGGAGGATCCATCTTTAAGTAATTTTTTTCAATTAAAACTCTATATTTAGAGAAATTATACTAATTTTTATATATTTTTTTAGATAATGCTATTTTAGAATATGTTAATCAGAATTGGCGCAATTTATACAAGTCTCTTATAGTGGCGACTAAAAATACCTGGGAACCAGAATTGTTAAAATTCAGTAATGAATACTTTTCACATTTGCCTTTTGACGAACTACTGATTAAGGACTAATTTAACTAATTTTTAAAGAAAAATTTTTTTTCTTTGTAAAAAGTTATTGTTAGATTTTGCTTGAATTATTATTCTTTTTTGTTGGTAAAAATAATTTATGTCAAAGCTTTGTGTTTGTACATATTTTTTGAAAATGTTTTTTATAATTAAATATAAATATAAGAATTGTTTAGGAAATATTAAATGTTTAATTAATTCAGCTGTGAACATTGCGATCGTAATGACAGTTAAAACCAGAGATACCAGCCATCAATCAGAAATCACGCGAGTATTTTAATTAGCTACAGTATGTCAAGAACGTGCTTACACATTGAAAATAATTAATATGTGCGTCATTTAAAAAAATTTACATCTCATCTAATGACATAAAAAAAGAGAAAATTGTTCTTTCAAGCAAATTTAAATCGCTTTTTTATCCCTTTTGAGCCAAAAATTTTTAAAGAAAATTTATATTGTGCATATACATATAAACAAACAACAACAAAAGCAATTACTAACGCGAAACCATGTGATTACAATTAAATCAATTGTAGTCTTTTACAGCTCTGGCTACAATGTTACAAACTTGTTTTAAATTAATATAGTTTGCATCATGCAGTATATTTTTTTTAAATTACTGGCTTATTTTTAACAAACATAACTAATATTTTATAACAAATCATATTTAAAATAATGTAAATATTTGCAATTTAAAACCTAATGCTGCATAAACAAGTTTTTTAAATACTTAATTATATATTTATCATATTGTGAAATAAATTTTATCCGAAGATCACAATTAGAGGAGACGACGGAAATAACGATTTGCCTAATATCTGCTAACAAAATTAAACATGACTATTTAAGAGAAGCATGATAAAAGAATCATTAAGCAAAGAATGAGATTGGCTTCAAACTATTTGTCATGTCTATATTTAACGAAAAAGAAGGAATAAAATACTTAGTCACGTTCTAAAGTAAAAAAGAAACATATCGTTCAGTTACTCAAACAACGCCATAACTCAAAAAAAATCAGTTCACCAGAAAACGACTTTTTGTTTGTTTTCTCTCAAGAGTGAGTAAACAAGACATAACTCAAAAATTCCATTTGTTGAGTTATGATGTTCTTTGAGTAAATGAGCATATTTTCTAGAAATACAAATTCTGTCAAAGCTAAAAAGATTTTTCCAAATATATTTTGAAAGTTTAACTATGTTTTTTTTTTTTTTTGGTGGAATGCAGCATTTTGGGGCAAATAAGATTTGCGGGATTGCAAATCCAAAGCATCAAACCTTTTGATTGCAATCCAAACAAACAAAATTCCAGCAAAAGCTACGATATTGTGTTTTGTAATTTCGCAACACCATTTCCACCAAACACTCAACCCCGCTCACTAATGATTTTAAAAACGTCTGCAGCAATCGGAACAGAAATTTCCTTATGTATTCTATATGTATATTTTATACAATACTCCACAAGGATTTTTTTTATGTATAATATTTGAACTAATATAGTTACATATTATTTTTTGTTTCACTCATTTTCAGTTGTATATGCATGTATGCATAAATACGCATATTTAGTCATGGTTGAATTTGTAAAATCACGCTTTAGGTTACCAGTTTTGCTTGAAGTAGACTAGACTTACAATATTACAATATTAACAATTCTTTATTTAAACAACTCACTTCACTATGATTAAGTGAGTCAGTCATATAAATGCAAGCTCAGGTTTGGAACTTAACAGATAAATATTTCACAGAAGAAAAGCTAAAAAAATAAACATATATATAAATAAAACTTAAATACAACTACAATGCTTTTAACATGCTAACGATGCTTGTTATTTATTCATTCAAATACATCTTTCAAATTATTTATAATATTATCTTTGTGAAAAAAATCTGTAGAGCGCCTTCTAAACGACAATGATTGGCAGTTTAGCTTTCAATTTCAGTTTTACAATTAGCTTTTGAATTTACCATAAAAACACTATTGATTTACAAAATGCAGTTTAATTGCTATACACACTTGGTGGAACACGTTTCGAACAAAATTTGCGGTTATAAAAATCTTTTTTTTTTAATTTATAACATTCACTTCATTAAACAATCCAAAAAATAGTAAACAACATAAAAAAAGATATGTGGCAACTGTATCAACTAATTATATTTTTCGGTTTCAATATTTTGCTCACTTATGCAAATGAGTCTACAGAATCGACCGTTTCTACTCAAACAGCAAGTGAGTAAGTGTTTCTATTGTTACAAAATACGAGTATCAGTTGATCTAAGATATATTAGCCCTAAACCTGGCCTAGCCTTGTTCACTTGGTTTTTTATGTGTTAAAAAAATGAAATAAACCTTAACTCAAGCATGTTGCTTATGAGACATAAAAATAGCAATAATTTGTAAACCAATTATTTTTATTATATGGCGATGTGATTGTAGTTTGTAAATTTTAAGAAAACTTTTCAAAGATTTTCTGCCGCACATGGAAGTATTAAAAAAACAGCTTATTTTATTTAATATAATTTTATGGGATCTAAAACTTGAGAGTTCAAAAGGTTTAAGTTGAAATAAAACAGACTTTTTTTTAATGTGGACAAATTGTATTTAATGTAAAGATTTTAATAAATAAAATATGTGTGATTTCGTGACACGAACTGTCCGGCAATAAGACATCGATTGGCGTATCAGAGTCAGTATATTCAAATTTACATTAAAAACAAGTTAAGATACAGTGTCAAATTGCGAGACGAGATGATCGATAAAATAAATCTTTGGTCGAATTTATAGTAATATAATATATAACTTGGCGATTGCGATCTGAGGTTACAAAAAATTACGATCAAAATTTCAAAATATTTGCAATTTCAGCTCAGAACATCGCTGTTCACTCAGCGTAAGTATTTTGTTTAAAGGTTCACGTTCTAAAAAAAATTCCATAAATGGATATCTTGAAAGTTTACGGTGTCGTTTAATATTTATGTGCAGTTTTCCACAATGCAAGCAAGCGGCTTGTCTAGCAAGAAGATATGAAAAACACTAAAATTTTTGAGTGATTCCGCTTGATTGCATTGAAAAAGTTAAACAACGAAATAAGCGTTCACACAATTTAATCAATTTGCTGTTCGATTTGAACGTTTTTTTTTTATATTACATTTTTGTGAAAAGCATCTATGTAGCTCAAAAGAAAAATCTGGCAACTCAACAAAAAAAATAATTGGCAGCACTAGCCACAGTTCTCAAAGGTTCTTTATTACGCTGCCCACAGACGAAGGAGCATATTAAGAAACAGGTGTTTCTACTAACGTTTCTTTTTTATTTGTTGAGGTTGAAAATGACCTTGAGTATTTATTTAGATAATTATTTAAAACTAAATAGATTAACTTGATTTTAAAAATTTTCCTTTATTGCATCCATATACACCTACTTTACTTTTTTTTTGATAATAAATTTTTCAGCTTTGAACGACTTCCCCAGTTGCAAGGAAAAAGATGAAAACATTAACGATTGCTTACTCAGGGTTTTTGCCGAGTTAATACCACGTTCAAAAAATGGCATACCCGAAATCAACATACCGCCCATGGATCCATTGGCTATAAACAAAACTAGTTACATTTTCTCTCATCCTCTGGTCCAGGGAAGAGTAGCAGTGCGTAATATAAAAATTCATGGCTTGAGTCAAGCAACTACGAATAGCTTACGTTATAAACGACGAGGTGATCAGGTAACTGTAACGGTTAAGGCCAAAATACCAAATATGTTGGTCGAGGGCCTGTACAAGGCGAAAATTAGAATAAACAATGTCAATATATCATCCAAGGGGTCGTTTAATGTAACATTTGGTAATTTTAATATACATATACATTTTATTATTAATTAAACAATTCTGTTTCTCTTTCATTTCAGATAACATAGACGTTATTGTACTAACCATTTCGGATGTGATTGAACGTGATGGCCATCGTTATATGCAAGTGAAAGCTGTAAATTTTGATCCCACTGTAGGCAATATGAAATTTTATGCTGATGGCTTGTTGCCCGAACCACTATTAAGTAAAATTTCTAAAATAAATTATGTAAAAATAAGAAGACAAAATAACTTTTTTTCTTTTTCTAACCAGATGATGCTATTATTCAGTTTCTTAATCAAAACTGGCGCGCCGTTTATAAGACTCTAATACCTGAAACGCGAGCTGCCTGGGAGCCTGAGATTCTTAAGCTTAGTCGTGAATATTTTGCTCATGTACCAGTTGATGTGGTCATTAAAGAAGAATAATTTGAAGGTTGTAGCTAATTAATTTTACAGCAAACAAAAATATAAAAAATGAATTGTTTGAAATTTGGAACCAGGAAAATAAAAGCGATTGCCCAAAAGAGTTTTTGAAATATATTAAAAATTTTTTTTCCTGGAAAATAGTGGCACTCGATTATTGCACAATTTTTAGAATATATTCAAAACATTTATCACTGACAAACTGCATCCCGGTGCGATTTCTGTTAATTTTAACAACAAAGTAGACTTCTTGCACCTAGTGGTTTTCATTTATAAATAAATATACTACCTTAGCGCGGCAAACGTTGTCTTACTTGAATGCATACTCAAAAATTCATTCAAGTTGATACAGCCGTTTGGTTGCAGTATAGATAAATAACCTAGATACCGATTGCAGCATCATCTGCCGGGCTGATTTGTGAATCTAAACCATCCAGGGCGCCACCCAAACGCGTACAAAAAAAGTTCATTCAAATCAGGTTAGCCGTTTAGGAAGAGTTCAGTGAAAAACACACGTAAAGATAAATATGTGTATATAAAATCGTTTGTGTGTTTATTAGTAATGAACTGTATTTGACCCAATAAGTGACCATTAAATGAAATAATTTGGAGAAATCCTGTTACGAACGCACTTCCATTGGTATTCAGCGAAAGTGCAGATACAATGAAACTCTAACGTTTTACCAACAGGTAGAATCATCTGAAAAAGAAGCTGCAAATAATCGAATTCGGTAGTCGAATTTTGTTCTACTGAAAGTGAAGAACGTCGAACTGAACATATTGTCTATCAGACAAATTAACTCGGGTTGCCAACAGAAGCCAAATGCAAACAAGACACGCTTTAACAATATCATCTCTCTAAAAAGTTGCGTTTAACTAGACTACATCGCTCATCAAGTTATCAATTACTCAAATAACGATAATATTACCTACATAAATTGTTACATTATTTTTGTATATAAAATAAACACATGACGAAAATAAAGCAATTGAGGGTAAGACAAGGTTTGCAGGACTTAAGGTAGAATTAGTAAAATCGTATCGTGATGTTGCGTGTCAGCTGACAAAAACCGTACGATATACAATGCATGTTACTATTTATAAAATATGTGGTGGTAGCACTGTTGACGTAGGAATCTGCAGAAAACAGATTTTTCTGTAGCGAATGTCAAAAACGCCGTATTTAATGCCAGACAAAAAAAAATGTGCTATGCAAACTGTTACATTTTCTATAACTTGTGCACAAAGTTGAACGATACAGCAAGCTGTAAAGTAGAATGATACGATTTCACTAATTCTACCTTCAGTCAGTTAATTTTTAATACGCTTATACACACACTACTTGCAAATAGAAATACAAAAAACTTGGTAACACTTCTATAGAAAACGTAGGCCCTTATTATCAGTTACATCCGATTTTCAATCTTCACTGGCTATCGAACATCGAAAATCGAATGTTCAATTCATATTATGAGCACCGAAAATTTCGTTGAGCAACAAATTTTCTATCGAACAGAATTTGGCTTTCGATGAAGTATTTTACTATAAAAATTCTTTCAAACGATTGTTTTTTTATTTTGAGGTAAAGTTGTTACACATTTTAAAAATAACTTTGAGTGACATTCAAAGTAAAGACATTCATAATACCAATAAAAAAGCCATTAGATCAGTACTTTCGACTACAATCGAAGATCGAAAGTTGCCCATAATAAGGTCCTTACTTATGTTAGGTTCTGTTAAAAAAAAAAATTGTAAATATATTATATAACCAGAAATAATTTCTTATTCGGGCTTAAGTTCAGTAATTTCATTTCTTAATAAATGAAATATTTTTATTAATTAATGTGAGTTTCTAAAAAAGAGAAGAAAAATTAAACTAGACTTTATAGCTGGGGGAAATACCGGTTATAATATTTGTTCTAATTGTCATTATTTTTTTCTATCAATATTTTTGTGCAATATTTATCTATTTATTGTTTTTTATTAGCTTAAAGGCTAATGTAAAATCGTGAATAACAAGTGGATTTCTTATTTCATGAAAATTTATTCCCTATCAAGCCGCAGTGAATGTAAAAAGGAGAAGAATATTTGTAAATTAAGAAACGAACTGAATTCGGTAGGAAAATTGTCGGCAAAAGACGTTCAGTATGACTTGGCAACCTAACCGTCGTCTGTAGCAACTGTTTACAAAGATGGACTTCGATCAATTCTGCGGTTGTTATAAAGCTTGAGTCTTATAATCAACGGAATGCCTTCAACCCACTCAGATCCATACTATTAAAATATTTTTCTTCATATAAAAAGAGGCATATTTAGGATCTTCATTTATTGTAATTTATATTATTTAAGATAGATAGTTAAATGCAGATTTTGTAAAAAGTTTCGTTTCTAAACGTTTCAAATTTGTGTGAAAAATAACGAAAACTCGTTTCAAAAAATATATTTCCATACAAATTCCAAAACGGAAAAGTCGTTTGTATTTGCAAAATCCAGCATTTATAAATTTTTTTTATAAAAACAAAAAATAATATAACAACATTAACAAAAATATTTGTTTGCTCCCAGTAGAAAAATTTTTAGCTACGCCAGTAATCACAATTAAAGAATAAATCAAGTGAATTTGCTTTATCAAATATATCCTGGCGCTGGTAAATAAGAAAGCACGGAAAGAGCTTGTGCAAAAACGGCTTATCCCAACCCAGCTGCTCTTTACAAAAAGAAGAAAGATATTTATATATTTTCAATAATAAATTAATTTATATTTCTATATTAACCGACTTTGAACAGCGTTTTAAGTAAGAGATATAATGATGTTTTATTTAAGTGAAACAAAAATGATTAATATTTAACTTTTTCGTAAATTATATTGTACATATAAAAATGTCAGTGCGTATTTATTTAATGTTAAGTCTACAGTCGAGATTCCATTATCGCCGCAATGTACCGTTTTTCATCGGATCACTGCAATAAAGTCATAAGTAATAAACTAAAATGGCATTACTTGACTTACTTACTTAAACCTTTCTAGAGTAATTGACACAAAACCACAGAAAAATTTGTGATAACCTTGTATTATAACTGGAATCGACCCCTGTGACTTCATGATCTTCGGTTTTGTAGTCAAGGCGCTAACTGCTTCAGCCAACGCCACCTCAAGATGTGTGTGAGCTCTCTCCCATTTATAAGTAGCAAAAACATGTGTAGTCCTCAGTCTACATGGCTAAAATGGCTAAAATGTTTTAGTGACACAAGAAAGAAATATTTAGCGCTTACTCCATCTCTCTGAGACTATGTTAAAAAGCTTATCAGTTACTTGCCAGGCATAATCTTACACATCATTGTTGCCTTTTTATAAAGCCTAAATAGGCTAATCAATAGTAATTGAAGGACTCCCAGGAATGGAGTTTGTAGATCCAATCCTCACCAACAATCAGAGTCATTTATAACTACGCTTGCTACTAAATTGTGTAAAAATAAGAATATAATTGGAGATAATTGTATCTTTTTTAACTAAAAACTTGGTTAATTTTTTTTCATGTTTATGCAGAAAATTGTTTCAATAGAAAAAAAAAATAACAAACAGGTTTTCTTGACATTGACCAATATTCTCATGCAAGTCCACATGAAAGTGCAAAAATCTTTAAACATTGAACTCGAAGCCATGACAAATGTATAAATGTAGAATTAAGCAGCAGCTAGAATATTTAATTTATTAATTTTAAGTATAAAAAACTAAACATACATAATTTTCATGTTAAATGATTGATAAACGTATTTGTAGTCTAATAAAAATTGCTTTTCATTTTTAAATGTTTGCCAGAACAAGTTTTATTATTTTTTGTAAATTTTTTTTTTGCACAAAAATAACACAATTATTTTGAAAGAAAATTGTTGAAAATCTAAAAACTTTTAAAGGCCAAACAGTTGTGAAATGAACGTTGAAAGCTAAAGTTGAAAATAAACGATTTAGTTTAAAAGTTGAAACTACAAGAAGAAAATCTTGGCAAAAATGTTATTTCTTCAGCTGGTATTGGCAAATTTAATATTTTGCTTAGCAAGTGTTATAAAAAGTGAAGAAGTATTAAATAATACACAGATTACAACCAGTGAGGCAAGTGTTGTTGCTGCGGCAGTTCAATCTGGCACAGCAATAAATGACTTGAGTTTATCCATGACAAATACTCCTACAAACTTGGCCGGAGTTAAGGAAAATGATTTTCCTTCTCTTAGCTTAGAAAATGTTCCCCCAATTTCCCCTGCAACAATTCTGAATGATTTAAAGGATACAGAAACCACTCCCAGTTGGGAGCTCATTTACCCAGAACAAAACTCTACCACTACATCTGAACCTTTTCTAAGCTCTTCAAATTCTCCCTTAACATCAACTCTTACCACAGAAGCTTTGGAAACAGTTTTGCCTAGATATTTTAAAGGTAATTAAAAATTCATTTAAGTTATACTTGAATAACGCAAGACTTATGATTTATGCTTAAATATTTCTTCTTTTTTAGCAGCTGTAACTATATTTGGTATAATAAATTTTATTGCTTTATTATGAATTTATTTTAGAGAGTTACAGTACGTGACGACCTTGAGGTATAATAAGAAAAAAAAACAGAAGACGTTCTGCTTAATATCTCTTTTTGTTTAGAAACACATCTTCATCTATTGTGACGAAGGCAGGTCATTAGAAGTATTTTAGACAAATGTTTGTTACGGTCGAATTGTTTGTACCTTCAATTGTTGCAATAATGTTGATGAGTTTTTGTTTAATTGGTGGTAATCATTGGTCCATATACAATCTAAACAAATACTCATGTCATTAAAAACTAGATTCTGAAAATATCAGCAAAAAAGTTAAGTTTTTCAATGGTATGGCTCAAGGTTAATTAAATGTTCTAATGGCTAATTTTGTACTAAAGGTACTAAAAAAAAACAATAAAATTAATTGGCCACGATTAATCGCGCACGATATAAAAATAAAAAAAATTGAGCTGAATTTAAAAATAGACACTAAAGCAATAAAAATTATCTATTTTCAGTTTAATAAAACATTATTAAAGATTGGTAAATAAAAGTTTGAAATATCGTGCCATGAGTGCCAAAAAAGCGTAAGTGACATCATTTTCTAACTTAATTTTTTGACCAAAAATCGCTTATTAGCGTTAGTAAATAATCGATTTTCGTAAAAAAATGACGTCCAAAAATGTGTCGGTTAAGCTTTGATTTGATTTTTTTTTATTCCCACTTAACTGCATAAAATATCAGAAAAGAAAATCTGGCAGCACTGCAGATATTACTCAACTCACATATTGAACTTTTCTCTTAATTTAAATTAACATGATGGTTTGGTAGGAATCAGTTGAGTAGAAGCACATGGAATATTATTTTAAGCTTAGATGGGAGCGGCTCCTCCCAGTTTCCCATACATAAGGCGTGGCCAAATATTTGTCGAAATCGAATGAGCAGAAATGTATTAAATATATTAAATTTTCGCCGAACGCCAGATCATATAATAACAAGACAATTTCGTAAGAATAAGTTGGTGTTATTCTTTTCCGTTCCCTCTACAAAATTTTTCCAAGATGTTCTATCATTTTCTAAAATTTTTACTTCGTTTCAATTCTTTTTGGGGCTCTGTATATCGTTCACTAAGATTCTTTTCCAGGAGATTTTAGGCCGTCTTTTCTTTCTTTTACCTTGAGGGTTCCAGCTCGAAGTATGCTGACAATATTTCTTCACGATCTTTCCTTATTGTATCGATTTTGTTATTTTTATTTTTGTTTGCTATAGCAGCAATATTGGATAGGAGTATGTGAAATTAAATATTATATTTTGAAGAGCGTGGCTCCACCCACAAAAAAAGCATCGAAAAAATCTCAAATCGTTAAAAAAATAATAGATTTGTAGGGTAAGAGACCTAAAGAATTTAATATATACAACAGAACCTCCTCCTTTTTTAACCGATTTAAAAAATGACGAGTTTCACAATACGTATGTATGTTTTTATTTTTGAAGTTAGTAAAAATTCAATTCATTCTACACAATAATTGCTTAAAAATTGATCTATCATCTATCATTCGAAAAAAACACCATCAAAATTTACTACTCAAGTATTAAAAATTAGTACATGCTTAAGTATTATAAAAAAAGAACTATTCCATTTCACTATTGAACTATTCTAAAGCCTCATTTTTATTGCACTAGTATTTATGAATTATGATTACGATTTTTCTAATGAGTCCATTTTTTATTGCATCGAAATTACTATTTATCATCTAACGATGAACAGCTGTTAATTGTTTTCAATAAATGGCAATATTTTTATGCAGATGCTGTGGCCATTCACAATAGATCTTAAGTATTTTTTTGTTATTTATGGCGAATTATCAGTTTTACAATTTTTATCAGTTTTTCTCTGTGTGAATCTAGTTCGACTTCGAAAAGTTTTTTTTTACAAACTTTATTTGTACTTTTCTAAAATTAAGCGCATATTGGACCCACATTTAGGAAGATGTTCTGCCTCAGGAGGCTGAACTTCGCTGTACCTAGTATCAAATCAATTTAAAATTATTAAACCATTTCCTCATTCTATGAACAAATTTATTTCTTTCTCTTGTTTTCTCGTTGCAGTCGATGATGTTACTAACTGTCAGAAATTCTTCGACCAGTGTTTGAAACAAGTTCTCACCAATGTCATTCCTAGACTTAAGAATGGCAATAGATTTCTTGGCTTACCGCCTTTGGATCCCCTTTACTTTAATGCAACTGCCTTCCAATATAATAGTGGACCCTTTGCTGGTTACATAACAATACGTTATGCTCTAATTTATGGACTCACTTCCATTAAATTCAAAAAAGTCGATTTTTATAAACAGGCCAATAAATTTAAGGCACGTTTAAGCCTGTTAGTACCAAAAATATCCGTTATTGGCTCTTATAAGGGGGACATTCATGTCAATAATGTCAGAGTGAGACCAAGAGGTGATTTCAATGTTTCTGTGGCTGGTTTAGGGGTGGAGTTGGTAAGTTTGGGAGCTGTATACAAGAAAGACGACCGAATGTTTATAAAATTTATAAAAGGCAATGCGACCAGCACATTTAAGGATTCGAAAGTAAATGCCACCGGTATATTTCCCGAGCAAAGATTGAGTAAGTATTTATTTGCTTTTACAAAAATATTGATTTTAAATTTTTTATTTTTGTTTCTTTTTTTTAGATGATGTTGTTGTTAATGTTGCCAACCAATATTGGCGCGATTTGTTTAATGTAGTGCTGCCAGAAACACGTAATAATTGGCTGCCAATATTGTTGGATGTTTTAAACGCTGCTCTCTCGATGGTGCCATTCGATTTTTTTAAATAAAATGTTGGAGAAAAAGCAAATGTAAAATCTATTGGAATTTAGATTGTTGAGAGTTGAAAATATGTTTATTTAAATATGATTTAAATAGAAACAAAGTTTAATTTGTAAAATATTTTATATGAAATTTTTATACCGCTACCTTTTTTTCAAATAGAATGTAATGTATCGAAAAATACAATAATTTTGATTTCAAAAATATAATGAGTGACGGCCTTTCTATATTAAGGTGGCGATATGTACATATTTTAGAGTCTTTTAAGAGAAAACGGAAACTTTTTATAAAAGTACACATATACTGCAATGTTAATATATTTTTATATTGCAATAAAACTTCTAATGTTATTAATTTTTTTTTCTAAATTCAAACTTTACAAAATTGCAATATGGTTTAGCTTTGCAGCAGAAAATTTCAAATTCTTTTTTGTTTTTAAACTAATTTTTAGAATTATTAGTGTGTATTTTATAAACTCTAATGCTGAATATTTTGTATAAATTAACAATTTGATTTTTAAACATACATTTTTATTTATTTATTATTTTTTTAATCAAAAATACTTTAAATCATGAACTTTTTTTAAACAAAATATCTCAGAATTGTTATTTTTATTACCAACTTCACAAAACAGCTTAAATTCAAGGTCAGACGTGCTTAAAATGTTGATTTGAACGTCTTACAAAATACATACAAATGTGCACATAAAAACGTACCGAGTAAGTAGGAGTATCTATGCAGTTGCGACAGAAAAAATTAACGTTTAGGAAATTTCAATTAGCTAATTTTTCTATATTCTTTTGATTAAAAAGATAAGCAGGATAAAACAAACAAACTTAATTGTTTTTGAACGCGAAAGTTCGTACACTTGTGTACTGTTATATGTTGCAGCTTAAAAAACTAAAAGTGTAAAAAGTACTATTTGAATTATGTTCAAGCACATATACGCGCCATTAACCTTGAGTTTAAATTTCTAATGCTTTTAAAAGTAAGCGTTATTGCTCAATATTAAATAAGTTCCTAAAGTTAAGGTTAACTTTGGAGCATACTGTCAAAAATTAACATGTATTTGAGGCAGTTGTAAACAAAACAAACAAAATTATCGGAGGCAATGAGCCAAAAATTTTTTTTGGAAGCGGATGATTGAAGCAATAAACGGAGACGGCGTGCCAACGATTTCGAACCAATCGGCTTGTTACTCTGGGGAGTTTCTCATGTGTTGTACTTTTTATGCCATTGAACGTTTTTTTCACATACGATTGTTTTCTTTCTGTTTACTTTATACTCGCATTACAAAATTTGTATTTACTTTATATATTAACACTAGCATTCTACGTTTATTTTTTACAATTTTAATTCAAGTTTTGCATAATATCCTACAAAATTGTTTTTAATATTTTAAGTGAAAAAGATCTAATTAAAGGAACATTAACAAAATTAAAAACATATTTCATTTAATTTGGTTTGCTTAATTTTTTTATTTTTCCTCTTATATTTTTCCAAATGTATTGGTTTATGTTAAATAAGTTTATTTTACCAGTATTAAACCAGCTTTACAGTATGCTTAAACTAGTAAACAAACTTATAGAACTGACAACTCGAAAAATATGTTAAAAAAATTTACAGCCTTATTTATAAAACTTATTAATGCTTTATAACGACTTTTTAAGATAAATTTTGTAGGAAAATTTGCCTTAAAAATCCTTTTTAAAGCCTTAATAAGTTTTATAAACAAGGCTGTTAGTTAACACTTGCAAAATATTTATTATTTTATTATTATTTTCAACATGGCAACACTTATAACTTTAAACTGCCCCTTAGAAACAACCAGTTCAGAATTTTTATTACTCTTTTTAATTTTCCTTTTATAGTTACAAACATTTCACTTGCAAAATCTTCTTCTTTTTCCCAAGAAATAATCAAACTGTTTGGATAAAATTAGTTTTGAATATGGCAACACTTCTTGATACTTAACGGAATAATAAAACAATAACAACAGAGCGTCAGTACAAAGCAGCTGATTCAAATCCCAGCTTTATTATTATTTTTAGTAAAATTATTATTTATGTGACGAATTAAACAAATAATAATAATAATAAATTAATTTTCATACCAACTGAATAGAAAATGGAGTTCAGTTTATTATCGGACTTAAAATTTGGAAGTTAATGGCTTACACAAATATTTTGCTCCTTTTAGCACTTTTATTTAAGAAAAAATATAAATAACCAATTGAAAATTTATTTCAGTCAATTAAATTTTTGTTTAAAAATTCAATTGATTAATAGTTTACACGAAAGTTGGCATGGAATGATAGAAATAGCAACAAAGATTTTAAGCTTAACAGCTGGATATTAATAACCAATAAGAACAAAGTTCGCGGTGATACATGTGCAGAAAAATTCAATTTTATGCAATTATGCACTTATGTATTACATTTGTATGCAACTTAAGCAGCATAGCAACAAATATCTTTGCAATTTACAGTGAATCAATCAAAGATGAGAGTCGAAACTAAACTGCATAATAATCAAACTCACCAGCCACATTGCAAAATATTTATGGGTTTAATGACATTTTTATTTGGCCACTTGTCAATTAAACAAATAATATTTTAAATAGTTTAGCCATACCCCATATAAAAAGAAAAAGAACAATCTTATCAAAATGGCTTCATTTAAAAAAATATTTACTAGTAATTTAAACAGATGACGAGCAAACTTGTAGCAACTTTAAAATCAACTTTTTTAAAGAATTTAAATTTCATTTCCTAGTTTGACTTGAAATTGTTTCGGCAAAACAAAAGACTCAAGACAAAAGCATGAAAAGTATATGTATAAAGTTTTTTAATTATTGTTTGCTTCTTTTTTCTTTTTATGAAAACAAAATTATTTAAACATTATTTCAAAAATTACCTTGAGTAGAAGCAAAAAATTAAATTATTTTCATTACTTGGGACAAGCATTAAAATTAGAAAAAAAAGATGTCTGCCTGGCTTTTTTGTTTTTATATGTCAAAGTGGTTTTGCAGTGTAGTAAAAGCTTTTAAAAAGCTTTTTTTTTGCTTTAACCCGAGCTTTAGTTAACATTTTTATTTGACTAAAATTAAAGGCAACATAATATAAAACATCGTACACACAAAAATTCAAAAGGCTTTAGTTTCAAACAGAGAGGCAGACAGCCAAAGAAACATACATACCAGTAACGAGTAATTACACATAAATAAAATTATTATTTTTTCGACAGTTTTTTTCGCTTCTTTTGCGATCAAGTTGAATAAAACCTATAAATAAACGTACAAAAGCAACATTTCAAGATTTGCCACAGAAAAGTGAACATTGAGTCAAAATTTACAAAAAAAAAAAAAAAAAAAAAAATCAGAAAAATAAAAAAATATTAAGTCAAAAATAAACTCGCTTTAAAAACATAGGAAAGGAAAACAATAACTGCCAAGTAAAATAAGAAATTTTAATATAGCGTTTAAATTTATTAAGAGGTTTAACTAGCAAAATAAATAAATTACTTCCTTTTTGTGATAAAACCAACAAAAAAAAAAAAAAAAACTGTGTTTAAAGTTATTTGAACATCAGAAGAAATAATAATAATAATAAAAAAGCAAAACAAAATGCAATTATTTATAATGCAACTACTGTGCATTGCAACAGCAATAATCGGAAGTGCTCAAGCAGCTATAACAGCTTTGCCTAATGCACAGGAATTTGCAACATCAACTGCTAGTTTAGCAAATGTTGATAGTTTGCTGGCATTTCCACAAGAAGCCGACAGTAGCAGCAGCAGCAGCGGCATCAGTGTCAGCAGTACTACAAACAGAAATGGTAAAAAATAAACAAACAAAATTGGAATTGAAAGGAAGTGTTTGATTTTTTCTTTCTTCCAAAATTGAGAACTTGAATTTTAAAAGTGTTTACATAACCGAAAAATAAAATTTTTTGAAAGGAAACTACGATATTAGAAAATTTTAATTCAATAAATGAAACTTAAGCCCACTAAAGTCATTCGAGAAGAAAAACTATTGTTTGTTGCTTTGTGAGAAACAAACTCTCAATTATCTCAATATGAATGAAAATGGAAACTAGTTTAGTTATGAGTGTCACTTAGGAAACCATAAAATCAAAGAAATTGGCCATAAATTTAAGTAGAGCCAAACACAAAAGCAACACTAAAGACTTTTAACAGGTTTAGTTAGATATTTGTTTTGCAAAGACAAGATGATATAACAATCAGCAGAGATATTTTTAAGCTTCTTTAATTACTTATGTAAAACAAGGAACTAAACATTCTTCTAAGCACCCCATAAACTTTTACTGAGATTTTATTACTAAGAAACCTATTGAGCTTGATTTGAATTAAAATTACATTTAAATTATATGTATTCTCAACTTATGTTTTGCTTCGAGTATACGACTATTTAAAAATAAATATTTTTTTTGACAAAAACGCCCCACAAAGGAGTGGCTTCATGATGAAAATAATAAATTTATAACTTTTACAATATTTAACTTCAACACCTTAAAGTTAAATAATTATACATAAATAGTGTTATCAATACAATAATATGAAAATGTTGAATAAAAGTCTGCTTAGTAAAACATATAATCAATAAAAAAAATCTTCTAAGGATCGTATTTTTAGGAAGCCAGATTTCTTTGAAAAAAAAAGAGAATTGCTCTTTTAAAATTTGTACATTCCCATTTATCGTATATTTCTACTGTCTTCTAATTTCGGGTTTTTATTGTTTAAAGAATTACATCTAGCATTTGAATTTCTTCGAAACGAACATTTTGTAAAAACTTAGTAGAGAAGTAATTTTATTTCAATAATTTCATTTGACCCCTTCTCAGCAAAGCTTTGTGTATTTGATTGAAAAAAGATTTGGTGCTTGAAAAATTTACAATAAAGGGGTTTACGCAAAATTTTTAAAGTTACCAACCACTTCAAGTTTATATTTTAGGGTTAAAAATTTTAAAAATTTAATTGTTAAAGCTATCTCCGCCATGTCAGTTAATTAAAATATTATTTCATTGAATTTTTATTGTTTCAAGACTTGCAAACAAGTCATTATTAACGAATTTTGGGCAGCTAAAACAAGGAAAAAATTTTAAAGTAAATTAACGTATAGCAAGTTTTATGATATTTTTCTTATATATACATACATATATATATATACATATATATATATATATATAGTATAATTGAGCAAAAAAAATTAGGATGAACATTTTTAGATGCATGTTGTTCTTAACCATATACTGAAAAACCACAATGTGATATGAACTTTTAAATGATGCTTAAATATTTTTGATAGCTGCACCTGAACTAAATAATTTTTTTATAAATAAAAAAAGCAAAATTGTATAAAACATGGTATTCATGTGCATAATAACAATGATATTAAATAAACTATTAACGCAAGAAAAAAATTAAATTAGTTAAGTGTATAGCAGGTTTTCTGAATAGCAACAAAAATTTACGATAAAAATTTCATGTGCATGCTTTTTTTAAGCATATATTGAAAAACCGAAATTAGAATACGCCATAAGATTTTAAATTATGTTTAAACATTTTTGCTATCTGCACTGGAAATTATCTAAAAATTTACGATAAAAAGTTAAATAATTTTTTTAGTAATTAAAAAATTGCATCCATATACACAATAACGATAATATTAAATAAACTATAAATGCAAGAAAAAAATTAAATTAGTTAACCGTGTTGCAGGTCGTATACAAATGTGTTATTTAGCAACAAAAATTTACGATGAATATTTTTAATCGTATATGCATGTTGTTTTTAAGCATATATTGAAAACCCGAAATTAGAGTGGAGTATGTGCTTTTAAATTATGTCTTAAAATTTTTGCTATCTGCAGTGGAACTTATCTAAAAATTTACGATAAAAAAGTAAAATAATTTTTTAGTAATTAAAAAATCAAAACTGTATAAAAAATTGCGCAATAACATGCTTGTGTATTACAATAAAATTGTGTTAAAAAGCTACGATATTTTACTTTGCGATTTTTTTAAGTACTGTTTATGTATTGAAAAATAAACCGAAATTAGAGAAGAGCAGACAAATTTACTGATATTTATGAACTTTTCTTATCAGAATGGGAACTTATTTAAAAAATTACGATATATATAAAAAACGATATTAAAACTTCGACCACAGACAAGTTTGAAAAACTTATTGAAAAACTGTAAATCGCAAAAATTGTTTTATGCTTCGATCACAGTTAATATCAAAATCGCTGATGAGAATCAAAACCATTTCTGCGATATTTTTTACAGTGAAAAATATCATATACTGCTTGGTTGAATTTTAACCCCCTTATTCATAAAAATATTTTACGTTTATGATAGGTTTTTCTGACAAATATGTCAGATAAGCACTTTATAAACCTTAAATATTTTTTATCAATACGGCCGTAAATGTTTCAAAATTTAGAAAAAAAAGTATATACATTATGATAATATTGAAAAAGAAGTACATATGTATATTGATATACTTAAATTTTCTCGCAAAATTTTTTATATGCTGTTTTTTATGACTATAATGAAAAACTGAAATTAATATTTACTATAAGCTTTTAAATGGTGGTGATATATTTTCTTTGTTAACACTGGAAGTTATTTAAAAATTTACGATAAAAATGGAAAAAAACCAAAACATTTCCCTTATGTACAATAAGAACATACGAGTACATATATATACGTATGGTTGTATTAATGTTGTTATAATCATTTGCAATGCATTAGCATTAAATTATAAAACAAAATATTATTTGTTACAACTTAACTTATATTTTTTAACGTAAATTTTGTTTTTGTTTAGTTTAAAGTGTTCCTATTATAAAATGAACCAAATTTAAAAGCATGTAAAGAATAATTAGCTTTTTTATCTTAAATTATTTCTAAAAAACTGATATCCAGTGACGATTTCGGAAGTGACAAATGTAAATTGTAATATTCTAGTCATTGAAACTATCTACATTTTTGTTCTCAAAGTGGGTTAAGTGGTTAAGCTTGAAATTTTATATGAAAGAAATTATCAAAGAATTTGCTTAATTAAAACAAACGGCTTTGAGTTTGAAATGATAACAAACTAAATTAATTTTTAATAGAGTTGTTTATAATAATCTGTGAATATTACATAAATAAATTTGTAAAACAAAAAGAAAAAAAAAAAAAGAAAAAAAATTTACAAAACAAGTACGACCGACAGCTATAAAATATTTCAATAATCTCATGAAAAACTTACAAAAAATGATTACCAATGATTTTTGCCGCTGATTTGACAATCTCAAAATGATTGCTTCGCAGCATAGAATTTTTCACTTGAAGTACTTTAATTACTATTAATTGTTTTCAACAAAACTAAAATTTAAAATAATAGTTTTTGTTATTGCAAATAACAAAAATTATAAAATTGACTACCTATAACATTTTAAATGACATCTTTTCGAGACAATATTTTTCATTCTTGCAATTCATTTAAGCGAGTTAAGCTTCAAAAATAACATTAAGTAAATTAGTAACAAGCAATATAAACAACCCTTTTACAAAATACTACATGTTGTAATTGCTAAACTAAGAAATCATGAAAAATCAGATTTTGACTCATTAATACGACAAACACACAAGCACATAAAAATACATACATACATACATACATACATAAATGTTTACCAGCAATTGTCTGTCTATAAATTGAACATGAGCTAAGCAAAAATAAACAATAAAACGTATTATATCGTTTTTATTTTATTTTTTTTCATATTTTTTCTGTTAGTATTTAATACACAAACAGAAATTAAAAAAAATCTTAAAAAATATTATTTTGATGTAGGTCAGTGATCAGTTTTTAGCTTCGAATTGTTAATGTTACTCTTCGTTAGACAAGACAAATGAAGAAGAAAACGAAATATAAGAAAAACCAAAATGAAAGAAACCAAAAAATAGTAAAATGTTTTAAACAGTTCAAAGCTTCTGATTGAGTTAAAGCCGTTATTTTTGGGCTTTAAGGCCAGTTGCAAAAGAAAATATTTAGCGTAAGGTTTTTGTTGTTGTTGTTGTTGTTATTATTGTTGCTTAAGTTTTGTTAATAGTTTTTGCTGACGTCTAGCGCTTTTAATGGTTGATAGAATTTATCAATGAATGCATGTGTTTGTAATAATAAATGCAGTTACCAGCACGTCTTTTTTTCTTTCATTTGTGGTTTGCAAAATTTAAGGTAATTTAAATAATGTTTTAATTGAAATCGTGTTCATCAATCAAATAAAAATAATAAAAAAAATATTCGAAGGAATATTTCTGTGGTTCTCACAAATAACAATATATATTATATGTATGTTTCTCATTTTGAGTTTATGCTGTTAAATTGTTATATTTTAAATGCTTTTGAAAAAGGAACAAGAAAATTTTCAAAGCTTTTCAAAGCTTCAGCCTTTTTTTAAATAAGCTTTTAAAAGAGTTTTTTTTTCGCTCCAATGCAAAAATTAAACTTTTGGACATAGGCTGTTGTTCATGAAAACCACAGATTTATATAAATGAAATCTTCTACAAACTTCTTTTGTAGAGGTTTCTTTCAAGTTCGTTACTTAAGTCTTTTGTTTTCTAATTGTTTATTTAGGGGAAAATTACTGTATTCCTTATCGAACAAATTTTCGATTGATAACGAGTGCCGTAATTTGCAGCCAGATTAAACAAATAAGAAACACAAAAGACTTAAGAAACAAACTTTTTAAGAAATCTCTAAAAAAGAAGTTTATGTCTGAAGTCCTTTGATTCTCAAGTAATTTTTAGTTGATTTAATTTATATACAGAAATATATATTAATTTTTTTGTATTTAAAGACGTGAAGGAACGAAATTATAAAATATTCTAATATAATTACATGGAAATATTTTACTGTTAGTTTATAGAAGACAAGTAAAAATTCTCGTCTGCCGATTTACATTAAAAAAAAACAGAGCACTCAAATTTGTTTTTGTTTTCAATGTAAAAAGACGGACGAGAATTTTTACTTGTCTTCTATAAACTGGCAGTTAACATTTCGATCAGTATCGAATGCCGTAATTTGCCTCTGATTTATTTAAACTTTGAAATTAAACATAGTTTCTCTTTTATTCCTCTAGCCAAATGCTAAAACGCTGTTTATTAAAATGAATGTACTATATACTCGTAATTACAATAAGTTTTGATCTTGACCTAAATATTTATTAAGTAACATTTTTTGAGTCTTATTTGCTTACTTAGTTTATATGTATTTATTTGTGTTTATAATAAAATATTTAAAAAGAAAGGAAATAAATTTTACAAACGATAATAAGCTTGAAGAAAGAAAATATTTATTTTAAATTAAGGCGCAGCAAATTTTAGAATCAATAACGTGTTTAAACGAAAAAGCTTTACATAGTTCAAAAAAATATTTCAAGGATTTATAATAAAAAATCAAACAGCAAGCAAATTTTCTTTTTAGCTTTTGAATCAAATTATTAAGTTTTATTAAGACAGCAAATAAAAACTATTATTTGCAGTTCCGCAATTGCAAATGAAAATTTATATTAACACAAAAAAAGCCTAAAGTAAACACGGAATTTAAAGTAATTTCTTTTAGCACTTTATTTATATACATATATAAATTTTAAATAAACATATTTTGTTTCTATTTGATCGTAAATTTTTTTTAGCTACTTGCACTAAAAAAAAGCTTTATTTAACTTTTATTTACTATTTTAATTTGAAAAAAAATTCCTAGTTGTTAAATTTTATGATTTCGTTTTAACATTAAATTGAAACGCTGCTTTTTTTTAAAAACAAACTAATGCTAATTTGAGTTTTTATTAAATTGAATTTTATCATAAATTTAATATATTTTTTATTTAGCTATACAAATATTTAACCATTATAAATTTTTTTATTTATTTAGTTTAGAATGAGCTAAGTCCTCAACTGATACTAGCTACTGCTATTTTGCTGAAATAAAAAATTTTAAAACTAATTTTTAATTAAAAATAAACCATAACTAAAGTATTTACACCATTTGCAGTTAAATTAAATTCAAATGGAAACAATTTATTGCACGTTAAATACATAAAAAGGCCTTTTCAAGGTACAAGATGTGAATGAGTTAATGTTGTATGTATGTATGTATGTATGTATGTATTAAAAATGACACATTTTTAACAAAAACCTTCACATTTATTTATTTAGTAATATTTGTGTTATAAACTAAATTGAACTTTCTATTGAGTACATTGAATATTGAATAAATAATGACTGTTATTTGATACAGAGTATATAAAACTTATAGTTCAAAGACCTTTATAAAGCCCAACAACAACAACAACAAAAACTATTAAATGAATTTAAAAGAAACAAAAACAAACAAACAAATTTACAAAAGTAAAAACAAAACTAAAAGTGGTGGCAATGGCCTTTAGGGTCTGACATTCGTAAGCAAACAAAACAATTTACTTACCTGCCATAATAAATGACTGACAATAAGACCCATGGCAACAATGTTAAAGATTAAAAAAACATTAAACATGATTTATTTTCAAACGTCAGCAGGCCGCACTCATTATGATGTTAAAGGGAAAACTAAAATTATAGAGCAGGAAAAACCTCAGCCATGACTTAAAACAAACATTCAGAAAAACTATTTTGTAAAAGGTTAAGGTCGAAAGTCATGATTCATGATTATGAAGAGCTTTAGAAAGGTCTTCCAGTTTAAAGATTCATACTCAACAAGTTTGTCCCTTAAGTCTATTGTTTTGTTGGTGCAGTGTAACCTCAATTGAGGTAACTAGTGTTTTTTTTATAAGACCTCTTAGCCTCTAAAATTGTAATGGCCTTTTTTTTATAAAAAATACTTTTGATTTATAAATTTGTTTTACAAAGCCTTTATTTAGTTCACCCCACAAGCAAACAGCAAATAATGGCCTGTTTCACGATATCGAAAGGAAACTTTCAACTGTAAATTTATATTGCAAACAGCGTGCACTTCAAGCATGAATCAATCAACACAATAAAATTGCGCACTCAGTCTTACTGCTCATCTACGTCATAATAGACTACAAATGAGTGTTTGTTGTAAAAAGTGTGTGTGAGATAGAGAGAGAGAGCACTTTTCATATACAAATTTACTTTGTTTCCAATACATACTTATTCTAGGCTTACGTTCAGTGTTGCTAGATATGACGATTTTACGTAATTTTGACGATCTTTTACAGCAAATTTCCCAATATTACGATTGACGATTTTGTTTCAAATATTCCTCATATTTTGACGATTTGTTGAAATAAGTATTTAGTAAAATAAATATGCCAACAATGCGTTGCAGAAAAGAGATTTGATTTCGATAACACAATTATCAAAAATTTTAATTTAATTACATCATCAGTTATGATAAATATAGACGCTGGAATTCATCCTTTACTGAAAAGTTTTTCAAATTTTGTGTTTAGGGAAAAATATTAAGACATTGAAAATGAACTAAGAGAACCTAGATTTTTTAACTTTCAAGATAATTCAAAATGAAATGTATATGTAAATATATTTTTTCATAGCTTAAGTGAGTTTTTTATTTAATTTTTTTACTTTGTCAAACTCATTAGCTAGTATTGAAAGAATATTTAGTAATATTAATCATACTAAAACCAAGACCTGAAATTTACTGGAAACAGAAGCCCTTGAAATTATTATATTTTCAAAAGATTATTTGAAGTTTAACTCTTCGGAATGTCACAATATTGACATTCAGAAAAATTTTATATAAAACGCAATTCTAAACTGTATGTATAGTTTTATTTTGAAATTAGTTTTATTAAGAAATTTTTACACACTATTTTACGGGGGCGGATCAATAAGTCCGTGCCTATTTTAAGGACCTCGAAAAATCATATTTTTTGGAATGGATACAAAAACTGGCGAAACGTTGCAGTTAAAAGGAGATTATGTTACAAAATAAATTTTTGTTTTGCAAAAAAAAAAAAAAATGTTTCATTAAAAAAATCACGGACTTATTGATCCGCCCTCCTATATTCTAAATTTTTGCTTTAATTTCTCTTTATAGTTTTTATCTTTGACAATAAAGTCAATTGTTTTTGTTACATAAAATAGTCTTTTATTACTACTATGATGTATTAGTTGTTGAATAAAACGGATAATTCTTGTATGACGATTTTTCGACAATTTTTTTTTTGAAAATTGTGCGGATTTTGACGATATTATTTTTAAATTTTGACGATTTTTAGAGAAATTTGTCCAACAATACTGACTGCGTCACACAAACAGACTAAATAAGGGAACTGCGAAATGCGCTATTTTGTTTGTTTCATGCAATTCAACCACACGTTATTTTTTGCATAAAATTGTTTATCTTTTAATTTGATTTAAATATATTAATTCCAAATTTATAAAAATAATATTAAACAAAGGTAAAACGTATGGGAATTGTTAATTTATTAACTTTACTTTTACAGTTAGAGACTTGCAAGTCACACCTTGTTCCCTCAGCGATCCCAATAAGGATGAATGCATTCGAAATTTAATGTCACAAATGTTGCCTCAACTCAAGGTAAAGTACAATAAAAACAATCTAAGTTAATAATATATTTTAAATGAAGTGCATCACTTGTATATATGTAAAATGAATTCTATTTTTTAGGCTGCCATACCTGAATATGGCTTAAGTTCAATTGATCCCTATTTTTATAGACGTGGCATTTTTCGTTATGCCAATGATGGCATACAAGGCGGTTTGCTCATCAAGGACATGAAAATCCACGGAATTTCCAATTTCAAAATCAACTCCTTTGCAAGCAATTTTACCGATAGCGGTTTCGTTGTGAAATTAGGCTTGGAAGGCAACGAACTCAAGGCTGATGGTCAGTTTAAAGCTGATGTTAAATTTGGTGGCTTGAGATTGGTGCCCAAGGGACCTTTTAATATAACAATCGGTAGGTAAAAAGCAAATTTAACATATAAAAATAACGTCAGTATATTTCAATGTCAGAAAGAAATATTGAAATTATGGAGCATATTCATAGTCAAAACAAAGTATACTTTAAGAACTTCAAAAGCAGCATTTTGTATGGTAATACTGGTTTTAAAGTCTTAGTGCCAGTTTACAGAAGCAATGTAAAAATTCTCGTCTGCTTATTTATATAGAAAACAAAAACAAATCACTCAAATTTGTTTCTATTTTCAATATAAATAGACAGACGAGAATTTGTACATGGCTTCTATAAACTGGCAGTTAAAATATATATATAAAGTATTTTTTATAAAAAAAAGAATTTAATATTGTTTATCTATTATTCTCCTTTTAAGGCGATGTCCGTGCTACCATTTTAACCGATGGCAGTTTCATGAACAACGACAACACTGTTAAATTGCAACTGAAACGGCTGAATGCAAATCTCACCATAGGAAAAGCTAAAATCATTGCCAACGGCATATTTTCAGATCGTAATTTGAGTAAGTAAACACACAAAGCAAGTGCTCAAGTATTTCCCTCATAAAGCTTATCTATACGATTGCAATAAACAAGATGCCAATTGCATTAATGATGGAATATTTTATGCTGCAGCCACGAGAGGAAAAGAAATCAAGTTAAAAAAATTAAGAAAATTTAAGGAAATATTTGTTTTTACACACTCACGTGATTGAAAAAAATATTAATCACATTCATGAAAATTCATTTTAAATTTTGTTTAAACAATAATTGACATACGCACGATGCAATTATTAATTATTGTACGTCTATTTTTAGTAAGCTGTTAATATATTGCAGCTGTTAAGGGTCGAAAATGCAAGTATGCCACTATATTTATTAGAAGCAATTAAACGCAAATATAAATTACAAAAATATGTGGCGCAATACATGAATAATTTTATTTAAAAAACATCACGGAATAATGATATTAAGCAACACAATGAGAAATTTATGAACCGGCTTATAATTTTATTTTAAATGTTAATCCGATTTTTTGCTTGATTTGATTTCAATCATAATAATAATTAATACAAATTTGTATATTGTTTTTTCTTTCAGATGCTATGATATTAAATTTGGTAAATGAAAACTTATCCGAAATTACTCGTGTCGGCATACCAGCCACTCGTGACCAATGGGCCCCCATTTTAGTCGAACACATTAACAACTTCTTTGCCCAAGTTCCTATAGAGAAGTTTTTAACACCATAAGCAATTCTGCTGAACCAAAAAAAAAAAAAGACGGGAGGAAAAACGTATTAAATTAAATTTATAAGATGTTTTTTTTTTTTGATATTTCATATTTACACACATACCCCCTCATTAACAAATATTTTTTATTTCTAATTCAGTTTTTTAATTTATTTTAATTTTCATTGGCCTATTTGTTTTACAAATATATTAAGAAATAGTAAAGTAATTATTTAGTTTAAGAAAGGAAAAATAAAATTAGCCCACACATAATTTTCAAGTACAAAATATGAAAAAAAAAGAACTTTGTTTTAAAGAAACATTTTAAATCGCGAACAAAAAAAAACTGAAGTTAATCAAAACATGTTAAATTAATTAGCAGAAAAAGAAATCTTAACAAAATCTGTAATGGCTTTTATTCATCCCTATCGTGAATATAAGGTGAAATTTTTATTCCCATGAAATTTCTTACTCCCCCAAAGGGGAAAATGCTACTGTGAATCTCCTGTGAACATTTGTAACCGCTATCAGTTCTCATTGAGTGAAAAAAAAACGGTAAGAAGATTTGTAAGGCTTAAGAATTAAGTGAAAATTAAACAAATTTAATTTTAATATTTAATAAGAAATACACAAATTTTTGGTTTTCAAATGATATGAATGTAATGTAAAGTTGTGTTTTGAAAAAAATTCTTTAATATATCAACGCCATAAAATTTACTGCATGTGAAGCAAAGTGATTCATACTCTATGCAAAAGATGTTCCAGGGAATTATTGTTAGAATTCGCGCAGATTATTTACTGAACTAAAAATAAGCATTTATAAACATTTAATATGTAATTAGAAGAAAATTACGCGATGTATTATTTCAGTTCGCAAGAATAAAGAAAAAAAAATTCCAGTAAAAATATTATTTTAACAAAGGGGAAAATTTTCTAGGAATAAATTATTGACATTTTAGGAAAAAAAAATCAAGGGAAAAATTGTTCACCACTATGATTAATTTAATCAAAATAATGCAAGATCCCAACTTTAATTTGAAAATTGTCTATTGAGTCCTACTTCCATAATGAAGTATTTTTGGAACGATTTAACTTTACACATACATATATACTTGTTACAATTTTTATTTTGTCACAGAGCTTATAATAGTGTCTTTATAACGGAGAGCACTAGCAGGGCCGTAGATTCTTTAAAATTTATCGGCACTCTGACTGCTCTTCCTGTCAAACTGTCTCTTCTCCTTGAGCGTAAACAGCTTTGGATCTATCTTCGCCATCTTATCTGGATATGGGACGAATTTTCTCGTGCCACTTTTGGTACTTTTCTTCTTTTGTGTGGCTGTCCTTGCCCGGATTACTTGGTAAGGCATTTTGGCAAACAGCATACCTTGAAGAGTTTGGCTTATCTCCCTGTTAAGCAGCTCATCTGGCTACCGTGCACTGCACGAGGGAACCTGCTTCGGACCGCGACCAGGAGCTGGTGTCACCGTAGTCTCCAGTTCCTCATCCGAGCTCAGGAAATGATCTTCAAAATTCTAAATGGTGTCAACAGACGACCCACCTTATATAAGTAGCCTGAGCATCATCTTAAGTCTTACACCACAATAAGTATTTTAAGTTGAGTAAAGGAGTACAAAAAATTTGGATTCACGTAAATATGTAAATCGAAATTTTCATATGACACATGAGTACATTTTTTTTAGATTAGATTTTGTTGTGGCTTAAAATTTTTAGGGCCTAATTTTTAAAACACCAAACAACCAAGTAGGGATTAAATTATATGGAAAACTAAATTTAAAAATTTCTGGTTTTGTTCAAATACAAATTCTTCACAAAAAAAACACATGCAATATATTTCATTCGTTGCTTTTCGTAATCTTGAACATTTTTTAAAGAAAACAATAACTAATTTTTAATATTTTTTTACAATTTTGTTTTAATTTTATCACTCGTAATTACAATTATTTGGCTTTCGTTTGTCGTTCACTGCGTACTTAAAAAATTTGTTCATCATATATTTCATATTTGTAGCATACGTTTTATAGCATTTTCACACTTACTCACATCTTTCATCTTTCATCAATTTGGCAAGATGATAACATCTTCCCATAAGAATTATACAGGGCTGAATGTTCAACATCTTTCAACATCTTCAAAAGATGTTCCTATCTCACTTTGTTCCATTCAACATCTTTCGATTATTTTAGTGTCATCACTAGAAAAAATGTATACAACTATATACATACATGCATACATACTATAAAAATGTATACATATGTATGTATATCTACATATGCATGTACATTGTACATACATTCAAAGCTACATTTTGGAATACCCTTCCCAAAAAAGATCCGTAATTACTCTAAGATTTTATTATATACATATGTATATATATGTATGCATATAATAAAATCTGTTATATATTTTTCCAAATCGAAATAAATTACATAAAAATAGTTGCAAATGTCTACGCAAAATCTTTGCCGATAAAATTTTTAATATTTCTTCATCATCATTGTCCGCTTTCATAATTTCTACATAATTTCTAGCATTATTTGTTTCTGCTCCTCAGGAGCCAGCAATTGAACCGATTTCTACTGAATTTTTAAATTGCATTTTATTATTTAATTTTTAGTTGCTCACACTCGTAAAAATAGTATTATAATACATGACAGATGAAAGATGTTGTAATGTGAACAGGTTTTTTAAATTTTCAACATATTCCACGCATTCCTCAAAGATGTGAGTGAGTGTGAAAAGGGTATTACAGTTTGCGGTAAAAACAGTTTGGAATCCTTTGTTTGCTTTTAAATAAAGTATACTTTTAGGAGACACAAGTCTTATACGCGAGAGTTGCCATATTTTCTATAATTTTTAAATGTTTTTAGAAATGATCGGGTACGTTAAAATTTCCTAGTTTTTATAGTAAGGGAAGGGAAGATACTCGTAAATAAAAGAATAACACTGGATCTGTTATTTACTTTAAAATAATTATCACCAAAGAGTATTTTTCTATAAACAAGAAATCCTTAATTATTTTTTTGTTGATTGCGGCTAGTAGGCCAAAATAAAACTTCCTGCTATACTACAAACCCTTCCGTCTATATATATATATATATATATATATGTATATATATAAATTAGGGCGGGTCGATTTGTATGGAGGCAAAAAAATCGTTCAAATTACAAGGAAAATCGTGTTCTAGGGATCAAAATAAGAAACTTTGCTGAAGGAACCATGCCTCTAAAATGTATTTTGATGTCCCGACTTTTGATCCCAAGGGTCAAATTTTGAAAAATATCACTTTGACCCATTTAGAGTTCCTCAATCGAGTCAAAACGTATGACCGAACCCCACTAATTTTGGAGGGCCAATCCACCTGTGCCAGTGTCACACCCCCTGGAACCACCCCTGGGGGTTCCCCATACAAACATTTAAGAAAATCACAAATGTTTCGATTATTTTCGAACGCAAAATCAAGTTCGATAATTATGTCGCTTAAGCTTTTTTGGCGATTATGGCACGATTTGCTAACAAAATAGTTACCGTAATAAACAAAAGAAAAGAATTATTTAATTTCTGTTGTGAGAAAAAGCAGTTTAATTTAGTTTTTTTGTTTGTGCGCAAAAAAAAAGCTGCCACAAAGCATCAATAAACATAAATAAATAGATGTATTTATTTGTTTTAAAATAAATTTGTTACTTACGGTTTGCCTGGAAAGTATAGTAACTCACTTTCATTTCACATTTCTTTTATAATTCGCATAAAACCATATTCATCTTCAATTTCCGATGAGGACAATATGTCATAAATAATTCTTGATTCATTTTCTATAGAAGAAAGGAGAAAAGAAAAAACTATATATAAAACAATCAAAAAAAAAGAAAAGATATATCCTGAAGAAATTAACCGAAGGTTAACAAAATATCGAACTAATATATAATATATAAATAAAAACAGGCTTAATAGTGTTTTCACACTGACATGGTTTTAATAAAAGTTGGTTTTAACGCTTTTTTAACTGTTAAAACCTGGTTTTACCATACAAATTGTTTTTGTTAAAACCAAATTAAAACCATTTTTGAATTGGTTTTAAGTTGGTTTTAAGAAATGCAACCTTGTTTTCGCTGTGATAAATTCAGTGCCGCCAAGTTGAAATGACCGACATTAGCTGTTAATGTTTATGCCAGTGAATAAGAATAGATGGCGCTTGAAAGATTTTCAACTTAAAAATCGATGCAGCAGCAACAATAATCAAAAAAATATGGGAAAAAGAGTTTTTTGGAAGGAAAACAAAGAAAATATTTGCGTTGAACTCTGGAAAGTGAAAATAGACAATATGACTGACATTCATCTGCCTATAAAAAAAGTTTATCTTATAATGTATTTGTACATTTTTATATATAATAACTTTATTTCCAAGCACATCTTCATTCTGTATAAGAAATTCCATAATTTAAAAAATTTTATTTACAAAATATAAAATAATTCCCATTTTAGAGCGCATTGTGAAATCTCAGTTTTTCATACAAACAAAAACAGTTGAACAGTATGTCCAACAAGTGTTATTAGAAAGCAGAAAAAATGCAACAACAAATACACGCATTTCTGCAGAAGATTTATTTTATTTTGAGCAAAGTTATTAGACAGCCTGTGAGTTAAAACCTGAATTTAACAAACTTGCAGTGTGAATGCAAAATCAGCTGTTTATGGTTTTAACGTTAAAACCAGATTTTAACTTTCAGTGTGAAAACACTATAAGGATAAAAAAAATTGTTTAATTGAAAATGTATAAAAAGGTCGAAAAATTAGATAAAAATTTAAGTTTAACATTTGTTAACACACTAAGGGCTAATAAATCAGTCAAAGTTAAACGCTGGTTTAGTTAAACTAAACTCAAATTTATATGTGGTTTAAACGCAACACGAGTAAATCAGTGAACCATACCTTATGTGTAGTTTAAAAAATAATATTTTGGCAGCACTAGAATAAATGCCAAAAAGCAGCTGTTTTTCAGCAGGCTATCAATTCTTTGTAGAATCAAATTAAAAGTTAAAAAAAAAATTCAATTAAATGTCGCCAAATTGTACTGAGAGAGGAATTATATTTATGCTTGGCGAAGTAGAATAGTATAAAAGAATAATAGAGTGTAAGCAAACAGGTCGAACAAGATCTGAAGAAAAAGTACAGGCTTGGAAAAAAGTTGAGTGCTCTTTCAATGCAAAACATATGGTCTGTAATTAACAAAATCATATGGCCTGTATTGGTAGTTTAAACACCCAATTTTATGCGTTTACAGATGGTTTAAATATTGTATTGATTTATAGGTTTGCTAGTTTAAACACATTTTAAACCAAAAATAGAGATTAAAGGCTCAATCAGACGTGACATAACCATAGCCATAGAGAGCAGCCGTTCGAACCAAACTAATGGGCAACACTGTATTCGATTATACGTGACTGGCCATAACGCCATAACTCTCACCATAGAAACCAATTGAATTTTGGTTTGGTTATAGTTATGGCGTTATGGCTATGTCACGTCTAATTTAAGCTTAACTTGCACTGATTTATTAGCCCTAATTATTCTCAATTATTATTTAACTTATTCAATAAAATATTGATTACTAAAAATACACGAAAATTGCAATATATTTTCAAGAAGCTCGTATAAACAAATCCGAAATACAAATTGTAGATCGATTGTAAAAATCCTTTTTTTATCTGAGAGGGTATAGCTTCCCATTTGTCGCATTGTAAAATATTGGCCAGGGACACGCCCACAATTTTATTTTATTTTATTATATTATACTTATTTGATTGCTGCAAAACCTAGCCAAGACCTTATTGTAATTACACAATTTTAAAGTTGAAAAATGGGCGGGACTACGCCCATTAAAATTTATTATTATATTTCAAGTTATTCAATTTAACAGATTTTTTCGAAAATTTCTATCAGATCTTTGAAGTGAAGTCGTTTTTTTGCAGAATTATTGGTTTTAATATCGTGAATTGTAGAACGAAAATTCTATTATTTAATTCTATTAAACAGACATTTATTTTTATAAAATATTTCAGTTTATTCTGCGCCCTCTAGTTTAAAATAACGATTACTATTGTAGCAAGTTTTTGCGCTAAATTCTAAGCGTATGACACGATAGTAACACGCCTTAAATGTAGAATGATTTCAGTATCAGAGTACAGAATGAAACTATTCGCATTTGCTAACAATTCATAAATTCGTTGCTTTTGCTATGCATCTATTCGACAACAATAACAAATGTAATTGCTGTGATACAATTCATTGCGATTTGTTGATTGCTCATACGCACTCTGTTATTACAATGTCGTTATAACACAAGCAGTGAAATGAAATGATGCAGCATGAATGGGTGGATTTCTTTCATACCATTCACTCAGTATTCGCTGATCTTTTGTATATGACATTTTAATAATAAGTTTATTTTACGTGATTTTAATGTTATAAATAAAAAAATGCAGTGTGAGGGTGAAATTTTAGAGAAAAAAAAATGCCGATACTTACAGTGTTAGAAAAAAAGAAAATATAAAAATTAAAATTTGGAAAAAGTAAAATAGATCTGAAATATATTTAAAATAACCGTTTCACATAAAATTGTACATAAAATGCATTTCAAATCTATATCGTGTTTTCTGAATACTAATGTAAGAGTTTTATACAATCACAAAGTACAAAGACTATGGTGTGTTCAATAACAGTAAAAAGTATTTGCACCATTCACTGAGTATTCATTGCTTTTGACAAGACCAGTGAACATTTATATAAAACTAGCAATGCAAGCAATAAAATTCGACGCACTCATCTCTTTCGATTGTTTCATGCGTTGTTTTTTTTTTTAAATGTTGCGGATTGACATAAATATGCAGGTTTTCTGTGATTGCATTCAAAACAACAAAATAAGGTATTCAATCTGTTCTCTGTTCAGTATACACTATTAACACTTTCTAAAAATGACAACTTAATATTTTTTTTTTTTTATTTAATAAAACATATTTGCTAACAAACCGACTAATTTATATTTGAACAATAGTGCCTTTTTATCTGTCAAACTGCCAAAAGTTACTTTTGGATGTACTTAACAATTAAAATGACCCCATTCTTTTGAAATTAAGTCAATTTTAAACAAAAAATATTTGTATATGACTATTTAAAATAAGTGGGTGGATGTTTAGGAAAAGAAATTTTAAAATTATTGCTTATGATGTTTTTTAATGAACCAAACAATAGATAAATAATAAAAAAAAGTGCCAAAGATTGACAAAAACAATTGACAATTTAATAACAATGAATCATATTTATATTTTTTTTTTTTGAGTTGTACGTGAAAAGAAATCACAATAAATATTGACAGCTTGAGAATGATAAATGTTAGAATATTTTTTGTTGAAAAGTGAACAAAATTGAAGCTAAATAAGACCAAATTGATTGAAATTCCTTCACTTGATTTTATTTTTTTTTCACATACATTAATTTAAAATATCATGATATTAGCAATTGATTACTTTTTGTTTTAAGTATAGATGTGTGTAAAAATAAAAAAAAAATAAAACAAAGAGCCATTTACACTTGAGGGGGAGTTCAAAAGATTTAAACTCCTTTCATTTCTAAGACATGATTTTAGCAGATTGTTTCTCTTTGTTTTTTATTTGTTTGTGGGTGAATAAGTATTTAATTTAGAACATGCCAAATAACAATGTTTTTGAAATTTGTGATTAATATTCCTTAACTTAAATTCTGACAACTCAGGTTAACATTTCAGTTGTTGGTTGTTAAATTCTCATTATTAAGTTAATTTACATTTTTCAGACAAGTAAACAACAATTTAAAATTAATCTTTAAATGAACACTTTGGACAACAGACATTAACATGTAATATCGTTTATAAAATATTGCAAATAAGAACACAATTCTTTTAAATCAATTTACGAAAATTAAGCATATGTTAAATAAACGTTTAAACTCCATTTCTTATTAAACTTTTTAATTTAATATTAAAAGCAGGACATCATAACATAAAATACCTTTGAAGGTTATTTTATATGTTTTTGGAATATTCTAGCCTTTTCAGCTTTTATGGGTGTTTTTTTCATCCTTTCGTAAAAAGGTGAATTTTAACAAGTTTTTGAATAAAAAAAAAACATTTTATTGTTCAACGCAGTCTCTTTTGAACTATATACACTTGTCTATATTTATGATTTGAATAGGCTAAAGTTCGTATCGCTTTTTAAGCCAAATTACATGTGATAATTATTAATGAACAAATAACACACCAAAGTTAGTTGTAAATATTCTGAAAACACATAGTTGAACGGAACAGCTAGCCGTTTTCGAAGGCCACTAAACCTTCATCATCAGCGTTCTTCTGTGAACGCAAAGAAAAAATATGGTTGAGGTAACCATAATCAAACAGCAACATACTATGATTGAATTATATGGTTGCAGGCAGTCAAATCATATTATTGTTAATAGAAAAGCAAACTTTAAATAACATTATTATCTGAGTTAATAATAATATTATCTACAAAAACAATGATTTTTGTTACACCTAATCATAGTATTATATATATTACAACGCTATTGTTAGATATGACTAAAATATAATTGAAACGCACCATACCATGATCTAATATTATAATAATATTGTTAAATACGACCACAGTATTATTTAATATAACAATACTATTTTGTTTTTTAATCATATATTTATTGGCAGATCTTTTGTTTAAAACAGCTGTGAGTCAAATCAGAAATAGAAATTAATTAATATTGTGGAAATAAAACGTATATTGTATGTACATGTGTACTTACATAAGTGTGCATACACGAAATACAACGCGTCTGTATAAAAAGAAATATGGATATATACTTTTATTGGTCTGTCCTTTCGTTTATACTTTATTTATTTAACACCACGCGTGCACTACCGATGGCTTACAAACGAAATACTGAACTGACAGATGTTTCTGAAAAATACTTTTTTAAAAACTTAACATTGCATGGTTTTGCATAACATTATATTGTTTTTTACATTATATTATTTTTACATTATAATAAAAATTATGATGTAGTCATAAATTTTCAACAAAACTATATTGTTAAACTCTAACCATATCACACTTTTTATAAATGTAATAATGTAATTATTAAATTCAAACATTACTCTGTTTATCGTAAAGAAATTAATGTTTAAAATAACAATAACTAGTTTTCAGCGACCACACATTTGTTTCAGAGAACATAATATTGTTTTCTCAACCATGCTGCAACCATATCTTTTCTCTGCGTGTGTTTGGTATACTGTGTGTGGTGTCAGTTGATGTAGATTTCTGCTTTATGTACGAAAATTTTTTGCAAATGGAATATGTGAATTGTTTTGATTCATCGTATTTCAATTTGCTGAAAGATGTTTTGTAATGAAAGCTCACCTTACCATCTCTAAATTTACTACAGTCTTACCATTGTCGTTTGTTCTTTACTAATTATACACATGTTAGTTAATTTGCTTATTTTTGTTCTACTTAAGACAAACTTTTTTGGTTTGTTACTATTAAGTATATTTATTTAATTTTTGTCACAAGCCAATGACTATTAATTTACATATATACACTTTTATATACACTTTTATTCCTTCCAAATAAATAATATTTGTCGAAGTGGTCAAAATATGCATTTTTTGTGAGAAGAATAGGGTGGATGAGAGAGAGCCACTGTAGCCCAATTCATGGATTTTTGCAATGAAAACTGCACATGTTTGAATTGCCCTGGTTCCAAATGCGGTAGTTTTTTTCTTCTCAAATTCTCATTAAATCGACTTAATAAGTTGCCACAATCACCCTTATGGTGGATGTCAAGGAAATAAATTCTAGGGAATAATTTTTTTATTCCCATGGACAATAACTTGGCATCACCAATTGTAAGGAAATAAAATAAACATCTCGTCGGTTGGCACAGTATATTCAAAATACATAAATATCTGCAGCAAACCAATAACCAACCGACTATCTGTTGTAGGTCTATTGTGAATTGATGTAATTTAATTTTTTTCACGTATTTGTATAATTTTCTTAATAAATTGTTATTATTCGTTCCGATATATATTATTAGAAGAAGAAAAAAACTTACTGGAAAAATTAATGAGATGAAATTTGGGGGATGCATCAAATCCGCTCCGCCATGTTTATTGGAAGTAATGTAAGTAAAAACATGAAGAATTTTTGGCAGTATGTACATACATACTGTGTGCGTGCGTATATCATTGAACATTAATAATTAACAAATATTAATAAACAAAACGTTTGTGAAAAAAACACACAAAATTTTTGTGTGCGTGAGTATATCATTGAACCCCTCCTAAACGGCTGGACCGATTTAAATTAATTAAATTATTTAGTAATTAAACAAGATAACTACACTCAGGGAAAAGCTACAACTTAAAAATAAGAACGCGTCACATTAATTGAATAATTTTCAATATAATAGAAAATATATGTTGAGATACTTACAAATAACTAAAATTAATAAATTAATAATGCAAATTTATATTTAATTTATTTTATTTTTTTTAGGCAAATGGGAAATATTTCGAGGGAAAAATATTCACGATAGGGGTGAATATGCCCAATCGACTGTTTTAACCTTTCGTTCACGGCTACGAACAACGCCAAACACTCCTGCGAAGTTGTCACGCACTTGCGTTTGTTTTGGATTGTAAGAAAATGCGACACACATTTTGCGAAAAGCTTTTTCCTACCAAAGTGATCATTCAAAATTTAAACCATTAAACCAAGAAAGGCGCCTATGATTTCCACAATCTCTCCCACTTTCAATCTCTAATCGGCCAAATTACGCGGCAACACAAACTAAGTAGTTTCTTCAAATATTGACAGGATTTAACTGACACAACTTATTGACACGTCCCCGTAAGGTAAAACTTAAAATGTGGCTTATTGTTAAGTTAACTCGGATTTCATGGAGTTAATTTGTAAGAAAAAATAGGTTTTACATACAGTTTTATTAAATAAAAAAAGTGAACAGCAAAATAAAAATCTAATATAAACTTTTGTTGGTCGTTATTATCCAAGTTTTTGCTCAGTACCTTGAAATATCTTAACTAAAAACAAAAAAAAAAAAAAAAACATTATATTTTTATCGTAAATAGTTTTAGTGATTTTATAGAAAATTATAAAAAAGTTTTAATGTCAAATAATAATATCTATTTAGAGCTAATTTCGGTTTTTCTGGTTTAAACATTTGTGCCGAAAATTTATTATAAATTGATTACTTTAAATTTATTGGAGCAAATAAATGATTACAGTAAAAAAAACAAAAGACTTAGGAAACAAGCCTGGTATAGCACATTGTGTGCCGCAAAGACTTAGGAAACAAGCATTTCATAGCACATTGCGCGCAGAATAATAATAATCTTGCCGCAAGCAAAAAACTACTTTTTATTAAACTCGTGCATGTGGGCAAAATTCTGTTACATCAATGTTTAAAAAAAACAATTATACATCAACCAGAAATAAACACTAGGGCACGAAGTAAATTAAAAACCAATAAAAACAAACATGACAAGAAAAAAAGCCTTGTACTTGTAATCCTTGTCCGCCATAACTCTTTCACTAAATGTGTTCTTTATCAAGATTTTGTAATGAAACAAATGAAAAAAAAACCGTTTTGTATATGCAAAAATTAACTGAGAACTTTAGAAGACCACACCACGCAACAAACATGAATGTGAGAGTAAATTGATTGTATTTAAAGTTTTCTTTATGCCGGCTGAGAGTCATACGTGAAACGTTAAAAAAAGTTTACACAATTCTGGCTTAAAAACTGTGTACACATTTATTTATATTCTGCTTCATTTTTTTGCCAATCTTTAACTTCTTTTTCCTACCAATGACAACAAAAAATAACCATACAACCAAATCGAGAAGACAGTAAGTAAAAAAAAGAATCAATACGTCCACACGTACATAACTGTTGTCGTAAGATTTTCAACGTCCAGTCTATCAGATATACGCGAACCTTGAACGCAAACGGTGCTTTGGAGCGGTTGGATCCTACGTTTCGTATGTGCACATGTATAAAAATTTTTAAAGTACAAAACAACACAAAAGCAAATTATAAATTTAAATAAAAAATGCTACTTGCATATTGAATGTGATGCTATTGTTCCACATTTCCTTCAAAGAAAACAAACAAAACTTTAAAATTTATTCAAAAGTAAACGTTAGAATCATTCAAAAGAAAACATGTTAAAATTTCTAACGCTTTGTGCTGTAACTTTAATAATTTTGCAAAGTCTGAATTTGGTGGTGGCAGCAGCAGAAGTAAAAAGTTTAAGTCCCCAGTTAACACCGTCTATAGATGATTTATGGACTAAAAACGTGACTTTACATGTAAAGCATGAATTAGCTGATAATAAACAAACATCAGCAATGCAAGAGGAGAAGGTTTCTAAAAGAACAGAAATGGAAGGTAAAAATTAAAGGGTTAAAAAAATAAAGAAAACATTGAAATTTATTTCACATATTTTATTCGTGCATTCATGCATAATTGAAATTTTGGTTCAAACTATTTGAGAGATCTAAATAATTTCTTACAACTCATGTTAATTTAGTTTATTTAAATACAAAATATTTTAAATTAAATAAATAAATGTTAACTCTAATTAATTGATTTCGAAACTCATTCGAATTATTTTTTTAATTTTATCGTAAATTTTTAAAGCACTCAGACATAAAAAATCCATGTTTAAACAAATTTCAATTTAAAAAGTTTTTCCACAATTTCAATTTATTATAATTATGTATATACATATATATGTTTATTTGTATATTTTTACCTGAATATAGATAGGCCCTAGCTCATTATTTTTTCGAAATTGAGATATTTGCATTTTTCGATATATTCGATATTCTTCTATCGATATATAGTGTATTTAATTTAGTTTATTTAAATACAAAATATTTTAAATTAAATTAATAGTTGTTAACTTTAATCAATTGATTTTGAAACTCAATCGAATTATTTTTTCGAATTTATTTTTTTTAATTTTATCGTAAATTTTTAAAGCACTCAGACATTAAAAAAATCAAAGTTTAAACAAATTTCAATTTAAAAAGTTTTTCCACAATTTCAATTTATTATATTTTATACACGCACATATATGCATATTTGTATATCGTTGCCTAAATATTGAAAGGCCCTAGCTCATTATTTTTTTGAAATTGAGATTTTTGCATTTTTCGACACATACGATATTCTTCCAAAGAAATATACAAAAAACTCGATTTAAAAAAAATGGGTCAATGACATTCTATATTAAGGTAACGATATGTATAGTATTAAAATTTTATCATAAGTTTTGCACAACTTTAGAAATCGCATAAAAACGTATTTATTTAAAACTGAAAAAGTTTGATATGTTTTTTTTTTATTATTATTTGCTTTATTATTCAATTGAGGTTAAAAGAAATTCATTTGTTTGAAAAGTAAACAAATTTTTTTCAAAAGCAAGTATTTAGCAAATATTGAGCATTAGATTGCATTAGATTGCTGCGGGCGGACTTTTTTTTTACAATTTTAGGAACGTCAATTAAACAAAAAAAAAAAAAGAAAAAAAATGCCACTAATTTACTCATATCAATAGTTGGTATTAGTCACGGTCACTCTTTTCACCATCTGCCATCACAGTTTAAAATAAATTTGCTCGAAATAAATCATTCAAACGAGGCACTCACTTCTTCTGTACAATATATGTTTTTTGTCAAATCACAACAGTTTACCAAATATTTTTATAGCTGAAGTTTTAATTAGCATTAGTTTAATGTACAGAGCGGACAGATGTGCAATTGCTTTACGTGAGTACCTGCCATTACGGCCTAATCTCACGTGTGCCAAAGCACTGGGTGTGGGTTAGACGCCAGACCAACGCCCCCATGCACCCACTCCATAAGGCACATAGGTTGCAATCTTTGAATATAGTTATCCCTGTTCTATATTCAAGTACCTTGCTGAGGTACTTTGAGCTATCTAAACTCTGCTGCTATGTCCGTGCCCATAGCAGCTCTGTTGAATGGCAACAGCACCTAGAACAGTGTCTGACTGACCGCGTCAGACCAACCACTAGCATTGATTTCCCACTGGGAAGCCAAGACTATTCTCCCAGCGATTTTGGTAGCAACCACAGCCACCACGATAATTCTCCGGCTTCCACGCTAAGGTGTTGTGTATACACCTTAGCGAGGTCCCCAAGAAAATTCCTCAACCATTGCCGGCACAGCTAACCACTAATCCATAATGAACGCATGCCTGTGTCGCCAAATAACCAGTGCCTACTCCACACATACCAAAATCATACCTTTAACCCCGTGGGTTAGGACGAACTCGGCATTTTAGCAAAGGAAACTGACGACCGCTACATGCACTCAAAACTTCAGAGCAGCGAGAACCACTTACGCGAGAAGAACGCAAGCTCGCAGCCAAGATCCTGTGCCTACTACAATCGATCATGCTTGATAAACGCCCCTTGAACCCAGGAGGTAGGACGCACAACTATTTTAGCACAGAATCTTGACAACCGCAATGCATTTATCTCTAAGCAGACCAGCTGTCGGGCAACCGGCACCCGTGGTACCAGAAGTAGCCTCTGGTTAGACCTCGAAGTTCCACCACAAGGGCTTCACCTCTATCGTCTTTTGAACTCAGGGCAGTTCTAGGTGACGCTGCACCTAACTGACAACAACGGGCGTACAATATTTGTTTTCCTTTTATAAATATGTGGACATCCTTTGCTCTGTTTATGTTCAGTGATCGGGTAGTAACACATAAGTTTTACGGGTAATGAGCCAAAGGTCCGTCAGTGGAAAAAGCTACATTACCCTAGCTGGGGCCCCGGGATTGCCACACCCGTAGTCTATAAATAGACTCCCCTGGGGGTGTACTGAGCGAACAGAATGTTAGAGGTGCAGGCAGACAGACAGACATTCTTCATAAAATAAAAAAATGCTTTTGAAAAGCGAACTCACTCTCAAAACAGGCAGAAGAATTATTCAAGCATTCCAACCTTAATTTGCAAATGTAAACAAATCATAGAACTTAAGAACGTTTATACACTACATACATACATACATACATACGTACATACATATATACATACGTACATACATACATATATACGTACATACATACATACATAACTTTGAAGGTCACCAGAATAAAGATTAAAAATACCAGTTAACAATATTTACGTGCAAATCACAATTTTACTTGCGCACACACCAATAGAGATCTCATGAAATGTGACTTAAATTTAAATTATTAAGTTATTTGTTTTTAATATTTATTTTTCGTATTAAATGTAGAGAAACAAAACAACAATTTGTGTGATAAACTCAAGTCATTGAACTTGAAAAGGGAAATGCTTTAAGCAGAGTATCGTGTTAGCAATAGAAAATGAGAAGTTTTATTTTTTTGTAAATAAACAATGCAAATGGGTAAAATGATTTTATTTTTGTTAATAAAAACGATTTATCTATTGGAATTAAATATTCATATATTTTATTCTTTTTTTGTATAATTTTAATAAATTAAAAGTTTTGTATTGAAAATTCACAAAAAAAAAAAAAACGTTTTAATATATAATTATCAATTATTTTTTCTAAAACTGTGCTCAAATTAAAATATTTGCTTTCTTTCTTCAAAAAAAAAAAAAAAAAAAAAAAAAAAAAAAAAAAAAAAAATCACGCAGTGTGAAATTTCCGTAAAGATTTTATTATACATTTATGTATAAAGACTTTTATCACATTCTACTAGAAAGAAATCTAAGGACATTAGACAGTTTCGACTGTCAAAAAATGTAACGTAAAGTGATGTTTAAGGCCGTGATACACTATCATACAAAGTCGTGCGATCTACGAAAAAGTACAACGCTGGTATGATGGAGTTTATGAAAATTTTTAAAAGACAATAACAATTCATCACACCAGGGTTGTATAATTTCGTAGATCGCACGACTTTGTATGATAGTGTATCACGGCCTTTAGTGTTCACAACATCACACCTCAAATTACATTAAAAACAAAAGTAGAAAGCAGCAGAAACAGCTGTTGAAGATTAATATGCCTGCATTAATCGTTTACTCCCGCCGGCAGAGCAGTTTCATGCAAGCTGTGGTAGTGCCGGCCTTTGAAAATATTACGGCGTTTAAAGTTGTCGATTTAAATAAGATAAATACAATAATTTCGTTAACTTTCAGACATGGCTTACACGAAATATATTTCAATACGATAAGCAGATTCAATATTTAGAGCCGGTTTAAGACAAAGAAATATACAAAAAACGACGGCACGGCATCGGCGTCGAAACAGACGACTTGTCATTTTGTTTATTGCTTGATTTTGTAATAATGCAACTCTGATCAGATGAAAAGTCTTATCGCTTAGTCCGAGTTTACACTATGCAAGTCTTATTGCTAAGCTGATTAGTTTGACGGATAGAGAGATGAAGGGAACAGAAACGTTTCTTTTTCCCTCGTCTCTCTCGTAACAAACTAATCAGCTTGGCAATAAGACTTGCACAGTGTAAACTAGGAATTAGAAAAATTTAAAAAAATGGTCTAGTCGTATGGGATGTCAAATTTTTATCACATTATAATAGTCTGAATTGCCATTAAATGGTTGGTCTGAATCATTCTCTACTTTTAAAGGAATTAAGTTGATCTACAATCTAGGGCCACCACAGGCAGTTTTCTCTTGCTGGGCAATATTATATCGTATTCAGGACTCCTAAAAGCACAACGTTTACTCACAAAACAAATCTTCCTGATCTATTCCATTACCAGAAAACCAGTGTGTCCATATTTAATTTCAAAACATTTTCAAGTCTTCTAAAAAAATCTTATTTCTTCATTAAAAATCTTTTTTCGTGATTTTACTCGAATTATACATTGACTTGTTCGAAATCAAATTCAGTTAAAAATTATTTTATTTTCAGTGAACTAACAAACATAACTAAGATTAAGCTAAATAATACAAAATCTTCACTGCACCTAATATTATCTAAGATATATGCGAAGCAAATAAGAAAACATGGAAGTAGTTTAGAGAAAAGAAACCTCAATAATATACTTAAAATACAAAATATCATATTTTTAAAAGTCTTATTTTTAACTAAAAAAAATCTTTTAGTCTTTTTAACATGTCTAAAAACTTCAAAAACAAGATAAATCTTCATATATGGTAACACTGGCCAAAACTCATCTTTTTTTCAATTCCACTAGAAGAGAGTGAGAGCGAGCATAAGAACATTTTTTACATGGTGGCATCGGTTGCCCATTAACCTACTTTTCGGCCTTGAAAAATAGTGTTCAATTTATTGTATTACTTATATTTTTAACACCTTTATGCAGAGTGGGGCAAAATTAATCACCATATCGGAAGATGCTATAATTTTTGTAAATGGAGGTAAATACCAATTCCGCTTTGACATTTGCGGATTAAACAGATACAAAATATACGTCAATAAGACGTAAGCGTAATAATGGTTTCGATATTTTTGCGATAACTTTTCATCGAAAATTATCATGAGCAACGAGCCGCAGTTTTATCTGTGTATATTCGTGACCGGTAAATTCGTTTATAACACTCGAAGATCCATTAAACCCGCTCAAAGTTACTGTATGGCAGCTACGTCCAAGAACACATACTTGATTATTTGCATTTGAGCTAAACAGCTTTGAATCTCTTACAATTTCTTTTTGTTTCTTTGCAAATTAAGAAGTTAGCACTGTTTTCGCCGAGATCTGATTGGCTGTTGTGCTCTCATGGATGTGAAAGTACAAAGCTCTTTTGTAAAAGCTTACATAGTATGAATATGGCTTAGATATAGCTGCTGTATGCAATTGCGCGTGCATACTATGTTTTATTTATTAAAAAAAACTTACAAAGAAGATCGCATGACTATATTTGCCCCAACCTATAACAGTTAAACAATGACAATTTCACGATTTGTACAAATGATTAAGCTTTTTATGTGTTAAAACATTTGCACTCATAAATTAAACACACTGGTCATTTCTAACTTAAATGTTGCTCTAATAGAATTTCATTCCACAAAAAGAAAAGAAAAAAATTAATATACATTTAGTAAACAATTGTTAAACAAACAGTAATTTAATATTTTAGCTGAAATAGTGCTTTCATATTATTGTAGTATTTTATTCCAATTATTAAAAAGAAACTTTTAATATGAATGAATATGTCATCAAGGCTTTAGACTTCACACAGTTTAACGCAGTGGTTGTGGTATGAAATTAAGTTTTAAAAAATCAGCGGGTGGTATGGTTTTATATTTTGCCATTGACGGACGGACTTTAAAGATCTTAGCAGTTCATTTGCTTTTGTCTCTTTTATTGCTTTTATTACAGATAACTCAAAATTTGCTTTTGTCACATTATTCATAGTTATTATAATAACATAAAAGTTAATTTATGCGATCGCCAACAATATAACTTTAAAACTATAAGTGATTTAGTCGAAAACTATGCAGAAATATATAGCAATAACTGCCAAAAGGCAAACAAAAAAAGATTCAAATGCATATTTATGAATTTTTACTTTAATTATTTGAATTCCACTTAAAAGATTTTGAATATTTAATTAATAAATAATTAATTATGTACAAAAAAAAAGTAAACTAAAAGTTAACACCCACCACCGCAGGCAAGTGTGTGCCCCTTTTACAGTTGCTTGACTTTTATTCAAAATAATTAATAATTTATTTTAATTTAGAAAAGTTATCACCACCTTTGACGCATGTGCATTAAGTTGTTTGTTTTACAAGAGCAGAATGTAAATAATTTCTTAATACATTTTTAATATTTGCAGCAATTTCAAAGATGAAGTAAGAAAACCAAAATTAAATAAACACATTCGAAATCTAAAAATCGCTTAAAAATTTAATTGTACCCTAAGGTATAAACAAAAAGCTTACGATAAGAAAATATATAATTGGGACATTCAAAAGCTTGTCATAAATCTCATATTATTTTAAATTATTTTAATATAATTCTTTTAGCTCTTGCTTCATCTTTCAATCAAAATTTTTAAAATATTATGGAGAATTCTCATCTTTATGACAATAATATAAAACATAATAAAGTTTTTTAATGAATTGGCATGACTAGTTGATATTCTTGCAAAACAGAATCAGGTACCGTATTGGGAGAAAAGCTTGTGATTATATGCAATTTTTTGAACACCTGTTACGAAGTGCTACGATTTGAAAATAAGAAAATCCGAAATTAATTTAATAAGCACTCTTTTAAACGACGTAACAAAAATTTATATAAAAATACAATAAGTGAGAAAATAATTTACGATAAACTTTGAATTAAGCAAAAATGAAGCAAATTTCAGCATATTTGACTTTAAGAATCTAAATTTAAGCACAAACAATGATTATTTGATAAACTTAGTAAACTAAATTTTTGGATACGATTTATGCAACTCAAAGTATACATACAAATTTTTTATATGTATGTATGTAATATGTATTTTTGTTTAATTTTCCAAAACTAACAAAAACCGAAATAAGCTTGACAAATACACTATCAATTACTATTACAAAAATTTAGCAAAGAAATATTTACGATACATCAAAAGTAAGAATAAAAATGCACTACAAAAACTTCAAATCAAATTTTGAACTTGTGAAAAATGTCTTCAATCAGCTTAATATTTAATTAGCACTCTGTCTTTTAAATGATGAGGCAAATATGTGTATAAAAATGCAATAAATGAAAAAATAATTTACGATAAACTATAAATTGAACTAAAATGAAACAAATTTGCAAAGAAAGTACCGTATAAGTCATATTAAATGACTTCAGGAATTTAAATTTAAGTACAAACGTGACTTAAATACTTAACAGACTTGATAAATTACATTTACACAACTAAAAATATACACAATTATATATTATATGTAATATATAATGTGTATATAATATATAATATATGTAATATATAATTTTTCTTTAATTTCCCAAAAATTAACAAAAATCGAAATTGGCTTGCTACCTATACTCATTGTCGTAGCTAGACATTTTTTCTGGGGGGGACAAACACAATTTTTTTTAATTAGTGTTTTTTATGGGAATTGTTAAAATTTAAGCTTAAAATTTTTTAAACGCACTAATAATCCCAAAGTAATATTTTACTTATTAAGTTAAATATATATTTTTTATTAAAAATACATTGAAATTGGAAATTAAAAAAATATATTGTACTTAATAAGTAAAATATTAATAAGTAAAATATTGGTTTGGGATTATTAGTGCGTTTAAAAAATTTTATACAGATTTATTTTATTTAACATTTTTTTTTATTTAAGTTAAAACATAAATTAACAGTCCAGTTTCAATAACAAAAATTAAGTTATAATTAAAACTAAAAAAACAAAACATTCAAAACAAAAACAATATATAGACAAAAAGTAAAGTATGTATTAGAAAAAAACTAAATAACAATAATAATAATCTAATAATAATAAACTAAATAATAATAAAATTAATATTCGTTTCCAACAAGTTTATATGTTCATATGGAAAAATTATTTATGTACATATATACTATATTTGAATACAATATTTTGAAAAGATACAAGCAAGAAATGATTTCATTCATCATTCATTCATGATTTCATTTCTTAATAATTTATTATTTAATTTAAAAAAATGTATCTGTTGGTGCATAAATAAAAATAGAAAATTGCCATTTATTATTTAGTTGCCCTTCCAATATTGAAGTTCTGAATCAATACTATATTGTTGCGATGAATGAACATACATACATAAATAAGTACAAACATATGTATGCAAGTATGTATGTATACGTGTTCAATTGAAAAAAATTGTATGTGTATAAATGTATATACATGCATACATATCGATAGTTGAGTTTTTCAGTAACTTCAATAAATTTCACACTAATACACCTCATCACAAAAATTTATTGCAATAGTGGTAAAAATATCGCTTTTACGAGCAGTTGTACAAAAAAGTTACATTTTGAATATTACACTTTCTATTATGTTTTACCTTCTCCTGTAAAGTTACAATTATTTGCGTTAGGGCCTTTCTATTTGAGACCAACGATATATTGACCTGTGTAAGTTGATATCCTATCAAAAATTTCGATCATCAAAAGTACTGATACCAAAATTTGGACCTAGGAATATTTTTCACAAGTTTTCCACTAGTCTAACAAAGTTGTATATGAACATGAATTGTTTTTTATTGTTTTCTAATAAAAATAAAACATATGTATACATGTTTAAAGAGGAAATTTTGATTTGTTCGATTTTCTGACGATTTTTCGGACATGAAATGACGATTATTTTATATTTTATCATGATTTCGGTGATTTTTCCATCATTTTATCTGGCAGCCCTCGATTGAACCATAAATATGCATACATACATACATACATGTGTGTGTAGGAGTATATATAGTATATGAATATATACAAGGTATTTGCAGATCATAATTTTTCGCTATTTTTTTAATTTTACTCTAAATAAAAATTGGTGGCTATTGTTACAAACAATTTGACAGTAGAAAATCTTAAGAACACCTTAAAACAACTTGTCTTGCTACTAACTACGTACACTAATACAATTTTATTAAGAACTTGTTGAAAGCTACATACACATATACATATCTACACACATGCATTATAAATTCACATGGAGTTTACTATTTGTGATGTTTTGAAGTGCTGTAAACTTATAGTTTTTTGGGTATTTGTTATCTAATAAAAGTATGCATATTTAGCGATTATTCGAAAAGTTTGTATAAAAATTACTGGTGATTTTCATGAGTAATTTTAAAATAAATAAAAAATAGAATTTTTTAATATTACAGGCAAAAGAATATGTTTTAAAAACAATTTGTAATAAATCCTGGGGGGGGGGCAAAATCAAGTCTGGGGGGGCATTGCCCCCCCAGAAAGACCTAGCTACGCCTATGCCTATACTATTAAATGTTGTTATAAAATTTTAGCAAACGGCACGTTAATTCTAAGAATTATTTACGATAAATCAAATATACCACAAAAATTTCAAATAAAATTTTGAACTTGTGAAAAATGTCTTCAATCCATAAAAGTTTTAATAAATTATAAAATTTTTTTATTTTTTATTTATGCATTATGTGACATTTTAAAATTTCACCAAAATAATCAAGTATAAGAAATTTCGAAACTACCTTAGTTAATATTCATCCCAATAAGATTACCCAAATGCATGCAAAGAATGTTTAAATTAAAAAAAAGCCTTACGATAAATGAAATAAAATATTTCAGTTTACACCAAATCTTAAAAAGAATGCCTTCAATAGCCTAAATTTCTTTAAAAAAAGGGTACGAAAACAAACTGCACCCACAAACAATGACATTTAATAAATAAATCATTTAAAAAAAAGAAAGAAATATATACATATACATGCACAAATATTTATTTCAAGAAAAACAAAAATTCACATAATTACAATGTTTACAGCTTGTCGGTATTGTATCTATAATTTGCCAAACAATAAGGAGTACTGATGAGTAACAATTCAATTTAATTTAAAGACTTAAGAAAATTGGAAAATATTAAAAATGAGTTTTGCTTCTGGCGATTAAAAATTCTCAGCACGTGGGAAACGTTTAAATGTTTTTTTTTCGCTAAAAGAAATTGATTTTTAATCAGCTTCTTGATTTTACATTTCTTAAAAAAACAATCAGAGTTTTGGAAAGATATTCATATAAAAATGTATATAAAATTTATATGTATACATATGTGTTTATAAATAATACCAATTAGCATTTATTTTAATGCCTGGGTAGAGTTACACAAAATTAAAGTTAAACATTTATGTAGATTTAATTTAATTTGTGTTTTTATCTTTTTAAAATCTTGGCGTTTTTGAAAAGACAGTTTGCGACAACTTAATAACAAAAAAATCAAAATATTTGCTATGAATTTATTAAAAGTTTTGACTTAAAAAAATATTAATATGATGAAATAAATTTGCTATTTATTAAGTAGAACAACAAATGAATCCCATAAATTTAAACTTTTTTTGTGCTTTCAGCTGAACTCAATCCATTAAATAGCGTTGATTCTTCTTTAAAAACCACAAATCGCACTGGACGTCAATTGTTTTATAGTCCCAAGTTCTATTTCATACAAAATTATATAGACGAAGATTCAAAGTGTGTCACCTCTCGGGGTTTACAGGGTATTTGCATGACTTTCAATAGCTGTGTGCTGAAACGTCAACCCTTAGCGTTGACGGACAGACAGCAATGGCAACACACACTTCCCCACTTTCAGCAACAGCAAGAGTTTTGCATCTTCTATGATCAATTTGGACGCTCATCTTATGGAACATGTTGTATAGAACAACAAAATGTTACCCCAGCTGCAACAACCCCGCAAGCTGACATCCCCCATAAGCAAGAAACTTTCAGCGAACAAACGGAAGAAAAACCCCAGAGCAATAATGAAGACTCAGAGATCTTAGAAGCTGATTTAAATAGTTACCAGCCAGAGCCTCCGGTATACGATACTACTGACAATAATATTGACTACGATCCCATAGAGAATTTAAAACAGGCTCCTTGGTTAAATAATAACAATAATTATATACGCTACCCCTGGCCCCAGCAGTTTGCAGACTTTTCAGGTGTACAACAGTGGCCACCACCATTACCCACGCATCCACCCTTTATAGGCAGTTGGCCGCCACCACTGCCCACCCATCCACCCAATCATCATTATCCCACACATCCCCCTCTAAACGGAGGTTCACATTATTATCCACCCCACTACGGCACCACTACACGCAGGCCCACATACCCTAGTCATAGGCCCACTACTAGTGCAACCAGCTCCAGCACCAGCACTACAACTAGTACCACCACCACCACTACTACCACCAAAAAACCTGTTTTAAGTGACACTTCAGTCTTGGGTCTGCCTTTGCAGTGTGGTTTGAAAAATGTGGACAGTCCAGATCAAGAGAGAATTGTGGGCGGTACAAATGCCAGTCCACACGAATTCCCCTGGATAGCAGTGCTTTTCAAGTCGGGCAAGCAATTCTGTGGCGGAAGTTTAATAACAAATGTAAGTTTTTAATTAAAAAAAAAACAAGGATTCATATAATTTTTTTTGCAGAGTCACATTTTAACTGCAGCCCACTGTGTGGCCAGGTAAGTAATAAACGAAGCATTTTGGCTTTCTTAAAAAAAAAACACATTTTAAACCCACAAAGAATGACCTCCTGGGATGTGGCGGCCCTGACAGCTCATTTGGGTGATTACAATATACGCACCAATTTTGAAGTTAAGCACATAACGCGGCGTATAAAACGTTTAGTGCGTCACAAAGGTTTTGATTTCAGCACATTGGTAAGGTCCCCTGTTTTGTTAACCCACAAAAAAAAAAAAAAAAAAAAATATATGTCTAAAAACCGACTTTTTCAATTACCGATTAGCACAACGATATTGCCATTTTAACTCTCAACGAACCGGTGCAATACACCACGGAAATTCAGCCGATTTGCCTGCCCACCTCCACCGCCCAACAGACCCGCAGTTATAGTGGCCACATTGCTACGGTGGCTGGTTGGGGCAGTCTACGAGAGAACGGCCCCCAACCCTCTATTCTGCAAAAAGTACAAATACCCATATGGACTAATAGCGAATGTGCCCAAAAATATGGGCGAGCGGCACCAGGAGGTATCATAACATCAATGATATGTGCCGGCCAGGTGGCCAAGGATTCATGTAGTGTAAGTTTAATTTATTTTTGTTTTAGTTTTAATTGAAAAAAATTTTATATTTATTTGCACATTTTTTGCTGATCTTGTGCTTAAATAAAAATTTTACAAATAAATATAATTTATAAAAAAGGTCGTAGCAAAAATAGTTAAGCATATTAAGAGAAATATTTTTAAATTTTATTCATAGGGGGACTCTGGCGGCCCTCTAATTGTCAATGATGGCGCTCGTTATGTTCAAGTGGGCATCGTATCGTGGGGTATTGGTTGTGGTAAAGGACAATACCCCGGCGTTTATACTAGAGTAACTTCGCTACTTCCCTGGATTTATAAAAATATTAAATGAATTTTATAATTTAGTAAAATAAATTAATATTTATTTATAAAGTATTACACACATTTTATGATTTGAAAATATAACAAAATAAAATAATAAGCGATGAGACCTTTAAATTAAGGGCTGAGATTATAATAAATTTGTATGTTTTAATTTTTTATTTGAAAATAAATTTTTATATTTCTATCAATGGTTAACTAGCACAAATTAAATTACTCAGCTTGTTAAAATTTTGACAGGAATCAATTGACAGGAGCAGTGTTGCCATTTCAGCCAAGAGGTGAGAAATTCATGGAGTCACGCACTTATCGACCCGCCTTCGTATATGCACTATCATTTTGGTCTTTAAGGTATAAAAAAAAACCTATAAAAGACTCAAGTATTTCTAAATAGGCTTATGTGCAGTTTCTACAAGTCAGGCAGACGACTCGTCTCGAAAATTTTTATTAAAATCACTAAAAAAAAATGAGAGCTTTCTGGGTTATAGAAACAGGGGGTTAAACTAATTTTAATAAATATAAACTCAGTGTAATTTATTTTTTATTGCAATGCAAATAATGAAGACTCACTACAGATATGATTCTGTGAAGTATAGTCTTTCAGTATGAAAATAAATAATTTTTGTGAATATGAAATAAAGTTGTTCATAAAATTAAACTAGACCATGATTGATTTAAGTTACATGAGACTAATCTGTCAATCAATTTTTTTTGTACTGTGCATAATCCGGTATCGAGGTGCCCATTACATAAGTTTGTAGTTCAAGGAACCATTTTGGAAAATACTTTCCTACGCTTTTGCAAAAAGATTCTTTACAGAATATCAATTTAAGTATTTTTTGAAGCTGTAGGTCTGTTTATATTTAATTTTTTTTTTTCGATATTACGTTAAGACAATTTGCCGATAAAACGCGCTTACATTTTAGCGTTCTTTTATCTTTTGGCTTGTATATCGTTCTCAATTTTTTGGTTAATATATCGCGGTTTGCGTTGTCACGGATTTGTGTATTGTCAACGCAAAAATAAAGAAATTTCAAGGATCTCCCTATATTAGTTCTGAAGATCTCTCAAAATATATACATGCATATATGCTCAAGTCCTACAAATTCAAAGGCGTTTTACGGTATTAGTTCACAAGATAATTAAAACATTTATTTGCCCACCCTTAACACTATCTCTTTTAAACATTATAAAAGAAAATGGGTCTCACAAAATTTTAAATTCAGCAGCTGCATAATTTCATAAAATTCCAAAAATAAAAATTTCCTCTATGTTGGATATGCTGTGAAAATTTTTGGTTTAGCAGTCCATAGCTTTCAAGAAGAAGAAAACCTACAATAATTTTTTTTCTGGCTGCAGTCACAAAAACCTACACAATATACAAATAGCCCCAGCCAGACGCTGGAGTTCGTTTGTGTGAATACATTTACATAATTGCTTAAAGTTTAGACAGGTTTTAAGGCAGTAACCCGCAAGCCATAGCACAATTGTGCGCAGCGTGACCGTTTGACCGACTAAAGTGGCAATTTGCCACTTTTTCGACTGTGTTTCCTCTTTTTCGACTGCCTTGCCACTTTTTGACCCCCTTTATTTAGGGTGAGTTATATGAAAGTACATTAAAAATAAAAAGTTTAGTGCATTTTTCTCGGTTTTTTTTATTTTGCCCCTTTTTTTGGATAAATACCCTATTTGGTGCCACTTTTTGAAAAATGTCATCGGTCACCCTGATTGTGCGGATGAAAATCACATATATGCTTATACTCTTCCATTTAGTCGTCACTGAGCAAGCGACGAATTAAGTTGTGCACGCATGTATTAATTTTTTCCTGGTTTTTTGTTTTGTTGTTTTGAGCACACGGAACGAAATTAGAGTTAAAATTTATTAAATTTGTAGAGCTAAAAAAAATAATTTAAATAATTATGGATGCTAAGAAAAATTTGGCGATAAAAAATGCTTTTCGCAATATGCAATGCATTTTATGTTATGAAACATTAAAAAATAATAGGGAAAATAGTTTAAAAAGGCATTTTAATAGTAGCCACAGAGCTGTGAATAAATTTAATGTTGAATTTATACACTAAATTATTGAATGGTTATTAAATTTTTACTTTTTACTTAAGTTTTTATTAAATTGCTTATTTACAAAAAAAAAAATCAAACAACTATTAACCACATCATGTATTTTATACTACAAAACTTTTCTTCAAGTGGAAGTTTATTTTACTCTCATTTTTCTCACCAATACAAACATATTTTATTTTGCGGGACATTGTTTTAAGGGCATTTGCTACCATAGCATTTTTTATCACATCAATTTTTCTAAAACCCGTTCTTAAATATTGTGCTTCAAATTTTCTCACAACTTCTCTCTGACAACTAAAAGAGTCAAAAGATTAACATAAATTACGGCTGCTGGTTACATTCAGTTATTTAAGTCTCATCCCTAGAGTATGCTTTAACATTTCAAAATTCTACATAAAAAATATTAGTGGCAGATGAGAAATAAATATCTACAATAAATCAAAATTTATTACTTTGTATAATATGTATAATAAATAAATAAATAAATAAATAAATAAATAAATCAAAATTTATGATAGAGAAGTTATTGATTGATTGATGCTTACAAAGAGATGATTAGTTTCATTAGTAAATCTATAACATTTAGTTTTAGATTCCATTTGACATTAAATTGTGTTTTCTTAAATGTATGTTTACACTGTACCCCCACTGGGCGTTTGTGTAATTTTTTTTTTTACAAAATATGATTCATATTGTTGTAAAATAGATTGTAAATACATTGTAAAAAAATTAGCATTTGTTTTTCTCATAAAATCAAATAAATTTTTAGTGGATCAATCAATGATGCATTGTCAAGGCTATTCTACAATAAAAATAATTCGGTATGATTTATTTCGTTTTTAAAATTGAAAAGCACATTATGTTTAATTGCACGTTTCTTTTAATTTAAATTTTTTAAATAATAACTTGTGCATTTATAATTAAAATAAAGCAACATCAATAAGAAATATTTATTATTATTTTAAAATATTCTTTCAGCAAACACTAATTTTGTATGCAAATAATTTTCTTTTTTTTTAATCTCCAAACAAAGAATATTAAAATGTGTGTTAAAAAATATTTAGAAAATTTATTGAGGTTATTGGGGGTTGGGAGGAGGATATTTTGGAAACATATAATGCATATTTAAATAAATAATTTTTTAATTTTCTTTTTTATTTAAATCTTATATTGTTAACTAAATGCTTTGCAATGGAGATTATAAAATAAGTTTATCAAAATGATATATTGATTTTTTTTGTGACAAAACAAAATTCTAATTCTATTTGCATGCAATTCACTCTTTTCACTTCTTTTGACACTTGCAATAAATGTCAATGTTCTGGGATTTCTTTTTAATTCTTTTCTAATTTGTATTTAAGATAAAGAAAGCAAAAAACAAGACAACACATCAAGTCAATACAACACGAGTACGAGTATAAAATAAAATACTGTGAAATGAAAACAATGAAATCATTTATTTTTAAAATGAAAATTGAAAAAAATCGCAGAAAAATTACAATAAAACTGAAAATTTCCGTTGACGCACAACACAAACAAACAGCAGCAGTCAGTCAGTCACTCTCAAACAAAAGGCAATATTTTCAGCCTTAAGTATATTATGTTGTCTTTCTAATGGTGACGGACAACGTGCTAGTCAAACGTTAGTCTTTGTGACACTCTTTTGATTTGCCATAATTTAATTTCTATACGATTTTTACCATGTGTGTGTGCGTGAGAAAACTTGTGCCGAAAATCTAGTGTCTGAGCACTAGATTATTTATAACAACAAAAAAGTGGGCATGAAACGAGTAAAAGTTTAAATAAACCTACCAGAAAAAAGCTAGAAAAAAATACAATAAAACTAAAAAAATTCTCTTTTTCTGAAGTCGCTTGAACATTGTTGTTTGGAGATAAGTTACATATGTAACACACTACATTAAATCTCGCCCCACTGTCCTGTCCCTTGTTGTAATAAGGTTCAGACCAAAGGGGCCACTGCGGTATCCTTCTCAATTTCAAGTGCAATATCTTTAAGATACTCATTCATTAAATTTAAATCGTATTTGCTGTTAAAATTACGAGTAATATCAATAAAAATTCAAACGTACTCTTTCTTTGCTCGCGAACGAAAAATCATTCCACTTATTCTTTATATCGAGCCATAACCGCCAAAAAGGTTTTTTTTACGTAAATCGATTATTTACGATCGCAAATAGTCGATTTTGGTCAAAAAATAAAGTTAGAAAATTATGTCGCCTAAGCTTTTTTTCACATTATTTTTAGTTGCCACGGTTATTGAAACTATGAATTATTTCGAAACCTTTTAGGTAAGTTGTCACATGTAAGATTAATTTTGTTGTCAACTGGCAACACAACTGAAATTCGGTTGCCATCCATAGTCGAGACATATTTAAATATAATTTAGTAGTAATCTATTTAAACGCATTCGATTGCATTTTAATTACTTGTTTCTGAATTTAATTTGCAGTTGAACGGATACACAGCACGAGTTTTCAAATAAACATAGATTTTCATCAAAATCTCTTTAGAAACAAATACAATTTAAATATCTATTTATCAGTCAAAACAGGCTGTAGTACACACATGTGCATGTCTATTTAAATGTTTATTTTTTTATTTTCAAACAACTTAATGTACATATATATTTAAAAAAAAAACGCTGAAAAAGAAAACAAAACTAAAAAATTTTAGGCTAAATAAAAGCACACAGGCATGCCATATATACAGATCTATGTACATATATATCGTTAGCTTAACAACAAAATTTCTTTGAAATCGAGATCTTCGCATTTTTCGATATATTAGATGTTCTGCAATTAAAACATACAAAAAACTCGATTAAAAAAAAATAGTTCAGGGCTTTTCTACATTAAGGTAACGATATGTACTTATACATACATATACGTATGTATACAATAATTGCAGGAACACCATACACAACTACAAATTGAAAATTATTTAATTTTAAAAGAAAACGATTTCCAATGTTTTTTGCAGAAAACTTTAAAAACTTACGGTCAAGGGTAAAAATAAACAAGAAAAGCCACAAAAAAATTAAATAATTTTTGTTTAAATTTTATATAAAAGAATCTTAATTTTTTTTTTATAAAACATGAAATTTTATAAATAAATTTAAGCTAGAAACTATTTTTTAAGTTAAGCAGTTAATAGAAATCTACACAGTGTTTCACATATGATACAGTAAACTGTAGAAATTAGGAACCAAGGGTTTTGAGTGTTTTTAGCTATTTTATTATTTATTTTTTATTTTACAAGAAGTATTAAGAAACTGTATTGAGCTAAATTTATATTTAATTTTTGTAAACTTGTTTTCCTTCCTATGACTAAAAATTAGCGGGAGTCTACTGTTTTAGAAAAATAAATCATGATGGATAGAAGACGTATGATCAATGGCAATGAAGCATTGAAAAAAAATTAAAAAACATTACGCATGACGCAGGCACAGTACCGATATACATACATATGTATATATGTCTTATTAAAATACATTATTATTGTCCATTGAGTTTAAGCAAAAGTTTAGGATAAAGCTCATTGAACTTTGTTAAACGTGTGCAGATCATAATTTTACCGCAAAAAAACACTAATTTGGTTTAATTTAGTTTTCGGAAGACGATTTTTTTCGCAGAAATATTGTTAGAAGGAAACAATTTTTGAAGAGAATATGCTTCTGAAGCAAATTTTTTTATAGAAAACACAATAATTTTATCAAAATATTTTATTAAAAAAAAAGTCATATTTTATATAAAGTACTTTAAAAAAAGTATTTTATGTATATATAGTACTTTAAAAAAAGTGCTCTTTTGAAATTAGTACTTTTCAAAAAATAGTAGTTGTTAAAATGACTACCTTTTAAAAATAGTGGTTTTTATACAAAAAGTACTTTTTTATATACAGTACTTTAAAAAAGTAATATTTTATGATAGTACTTAAAAAAGTACTTTTATAAAATTAGTACTTTTTAAAAAATAGTAGTTGTTAAATCTACTTCTTTTTAAAAATAGTAGTTTTTATATATGTATATCAAAAGTCATTAGACATACATAAATACCATTTTGACAAAATTGCTATATTTATAGACTGTGTTAAAAATAGATTTTTATAAAATAGCTTATTATAAAAATAGTAATTTTGGTAAAAATACATATTCACAGTTTTTCTCTCAAGATATTTTCTCTTTTCCACAATTTGCAATCGTGAATAATTTTCCCTCAGAAATCTGTTCCCTTTTATGATTTTTCAAATGGGTTTTTTCACTTTTCTATTGATTTTGTTCACTTTATTTTTGCAAGCGAACTGAATTAATACATCGCGTAATTTCATTATTAAACTTCCAATTATATATTAAAACTTATAAATAATTTATTGTAGGATAAGAGCAGTAAATAATGTCTACGATTAATAACAACAATTCCCTGCAACACCTTTTTTTCATTGAATATAAACCTCTTTGGTACACATGCAGTAAATTTTATGGCGATGGCATAGTTAAGAAGTTTTTCCACGGCACCTAAAATATTTAAAAACATTTCTTACTACATTTTTACTTTCACTACGAATGGATAGTGGGAACAAACGTTCACATGAAGTTTCCGATAGCAAATTTCCCTTCATGGGGAATAAAAATATCATGCGAACAAAAATTTCACATTTTATTCACGATAGGGGTGGGTCATTACTTCTTATGAAAATAGTAAACACTATCGTGAATATTTTATTCCTCCGAATATTTCCCTTTTCCCTAAAGTTGCAATCGTGAATTATATCCACGTGAAAAAACTCTCATGTTAGAAAAAATATGGCATCGCCGATTTTTAATCCCGCGAGTTTTTCCCAATTTTTCCCATTGGTTTTTTTTTTTGCAAACGGTTTGTTTGTGAATAAAAAAAGGGCAATGTAAGTAGTTTTCTTGTTGTTTTTTAAAATTGGTTTTAATTGTTTGATTTTATTTTTAAAGGGAGTTGAAATGCATGAATTTATTTGTATGTATATGTATATACAGTGAATGTGATGCATCTCTCAAATTTCGTCTTATTATTTGTTTTCTTTGTAGTAAGTAGGTATTCTATTTTTTTCCATAAAAACATTTTCATAAAAAAAAGCATTTTTTTTTTACAAAAAGGTAGTTTTCATAAAAATAGTATTTTATATGCAAGTAATAATTTTTTTATATTTTGTTTATATGCAAATGGTAATTTTCTGTGGCATATTTCAGAAATAAAATATTCTCACAAGAAAAGTATTTTCCATGTACACTTACATAATTTTTTTTAGTAATAAAATCACTTTAACAAAATTTATTTATACATATAACAATAACAAATGTTCCTTAAAGAAATAAAATAAGTACACAATACACTTGAGCTAAATAAACAGTTCTCTAATACGGAATTATAATAATTATAATGAGCTTTTAATATTTAATTTCATTTTTGTAAACGAACGCTGAGCGAATATTAGCTGGCACGTGTTTATTTATTATTAAGTCTACTGGTAACCAATTTAATAATACCACAAACTAAATCAGCCATCTATTTTTTATAATAAAAATACGTCAATTTCACAAAACCATTACAAATACACACAAAGTAATTTTTTGTTTTGCTTTCTATGGAAATGTGTGTTAATGTGTTACTTGATGGTTACGTAATGTTTATATCACCTGTCCAAATTTTAAACAAAATTAACATTGATTTTTTATTCGTTCAGCATTTATAATTTTTCTTAGGAAAACATTTTTTTAAAAAAGTTTCAAAACAATAGCAAACAGAAATATGTTTAAAAAAAATACTTTGAAAAATCTACTTTACAAAATTTAATTAAAATTTTAAAGAGTTTAAACTGGTTTGTTTCTATTATAGATTTTTAAAAGCTACTTCTGCCAAAAAAAATCTCTTAATCTGGTAAAAAAAAGTGATGCAACAAAGTTAAGAAACATTAACGGATATGATGGCCTGGCAAATTTTCAGAAGTGAGAAAGTGTGCTCTATATAGTTGTTCTACAAGAAAATTGTGCTGGGCGTTAAAGAGTCAATTTTAGATAAGAAAAATGTGCTGTGAGTGGCAAAGTCAACTTTTCTATAAGAAAAGTGTGCAACTGACGTTCATACTTTGATTGTTTTTCTATAACACATATGAATTATAAGAAATATATACAAATATGCATAAAAAACATGATCACTTAAAAATACTTTTAATTTAATTTTCATGTGCCTTTCTTTTTCTACTTCAATTTTTCCTCTTGTTCGTTCTTGCCATTTAGTCCAGACAAATTGGATACTAATTTTTTTGGGGAAAGCAGAACTCATACACTTTAAAATACACCTGTTGGTATATATACACAAATGGAAAGAGAACATCATATGGCAAGAACCGGTAAGTACTCTAGCATCACCCCCCGCCAAGATTTTAGCAGGAAAATGTATGAAGTATGAGTGTAAATGTATGTATATATGTATGCATGTGTGTATATCTATGTATATATGTGTGTATGTATAAATGAAGAAAAGCTAACATAAATAATGAATAACAACAAAGCTTTAGAAATTGAAATGAAGGAAATTTATTTTAATGTATGAGCAATAAAGAAAAACAAAAAAAAAATAAATAAAAGTCGAATTTAGAAAAACAAAGTTTCTCATTATGTGGACTTCAATGCAACCTACAAATTATTTTGGAAAAACTGTTGGAAAAATTTAATTCGAAAAATAGAAACATTTTAAGCTAAAGTTCATTAATTTCATATAGCTTAAAATTACGGCCACAGATTACCGTATGCCGTAATTTGTCCAGAGTATTCATAAACAATTGTTGGAGTTAAAGCATTCTTTAAACCGAGTTTCTTGGTTTAATGCACGAATTTTGAAGAGGGTATTTTTTTAAAGCCCAAGAGAACTTACGCGAGGGTTAATACTGTCATACTGCGTTCACTTGCTGTCATTTAAAATCAGCATACTATGGCCCTTATTATGAGCAACTTTCGATCTTCGACTATAGTCGAAAGTACTGATCGAACGAATTTTCTTTTTTTATTTCGACGAGCATTTGACAAATAATACCCTTATTGTGAATATCACTCAGACTGAGCTTTAAAATTTGCAACAACTTACCTTAACCTAAAAAAAAAAACTAATCGCTTTTTATAAGTTTTCATATAAAAATACTGCATCGAAAGCAAAATTCTGTTCGATAGAAAATTCGTTGCTCAACGAAAATTTTCTATGTTCATAATATGAATTGAACATTCGATTTTCAATGTTCGGTAGCCAGCGAAGATCGAAAATCTAATGCAACTCATAATGCGAGCCTATATGACGCTGGGACAACACAGATAATTGTACATCTGGTCGAACCGAGGATAGATGTTTTATACCACATATTCTTTTGATGATGCAATAGCACCAAAATGAGCACACAATATAGAATATCGTCGCTGTAAACGAATGTGGGGAAGAAGATCCAAGTTTAAAGATTCGTCATCGGTCGCAGGTCTCTGCATACATACGTTTAAGATCCGGCGGCTGCAGAAATTAAAACCACCATCATATGCGTCTTTCTTTCGCCGATATGCCACTAGAGCAGTTCGAAACTGATGTTTTATTGCAAAATTGTGTTCAGCAATGAGGCTCATTTTTGGTTTAATCGGTTTACTCCTATAATATTTCTATAAATAATTCTGCAAAAATAAACCGACTTCAATGCAAAGAACATTTTCGAAAAAAAATTTATGGAAATGGAAATTAAACTCTTTCAAACAAAAATTTGTTTGCAAAATCTGTTGGTTAGGAAGAAGTACGTGAAATATAAAATTAAATTTTAATTAGTGTGCATCCACCCATATTTTTAAATGCAAGATTGTATGTTTTTCAGAGATCAGTAAAGTAGAACCACTTAAAATAAAATATTAAATTTTAAGGGGCGTGATTTCACCTATGTTTTTAAGAGGGGAGATTGTGTCTATTTTATACCTCAAGGTGTGTGGTAAGCTTAGTAAAAATCGATTAAGTAGAACCACGCGAAATATAATAATGAATTTTAATGGGCGTAGCTCCGCCCATTTTTCAACATAAAAATTGTGTAATTACAAGAACCAAAGATGTAGTCTAGTGCCCCTATCACGGTTTTCAACTTTTAAAATAGTTTGGTTGGGATTGATAAATTTGCATTGCCATTCTCCACTAAATTAACAGTAGTGTTTTGGTACTGCCATTTACAACTGTGCGTAAGTTTGGTTGAGAAAAACGCGGAGTATACACAACTGCTTTTTAGCAGTTGGGTCTCTGGTTGGGTTTTTCTAGTTACAGGTTGGTGCGATATAAAAAGCAAAAAAAGTGGAAAAATCGTAATTAGAAATATTTGTTATGCTTGATAACAAAATTTTTTAACAATTTCAGTATCGGCGGTATAGCGGGCACATAAATACAAAGATTTATTTAAATATGGTTTTCGGTGATCCAAAAAATAACGAAACGTTTCTTTGTTCTGCCGGAATAACTAAAAACCTTCAAAATTATTTTTTAAATAATTCGTTCCCTATTTTGATTATTCCTTACCTTGGGTAGGTCAAAAGGGTTGGAATCATCATGAAGTTTTCTTCTGATACGTAGCACATCTACAATTGCGACTTCGTTTTCGTCGTAATTAAATAAATCTACCTACACATATTTGTGTCCATTTGGTATGATTTCTTTGAACTAAAACACTAAAAACGATACCTTTGCTAAAACGTTTTTTTTCTGTCAAACTTGATATTTCAAGTTGGCAACGCGATGACAATTTCAACTAAAAACAGTTGTGGTTCATAATACTAAAACACAGTTTGGTCGTGTGTAAGTTTGGTCTACTCTTAGACGACTTAACTGAATTTAGTTGAGAACCGTGATAGGGGCATAGGTCTCGCAGCAATAAAATAAGTAGAATTTAATAAAATCAAATAAAAAAATTGTGCGCGTGTACCCGCCCACTTTTTTACAATGCGAACCATTGGAAGTTATACCCTCTCAGACAAAATAATAATTTTTACAATCGGTAAAAAATGTAACGAGTTATGAAGTAACAAAAATACAGACGAATTGATAACCTCCTCCTTTTTTTTAAGTCGGAAAAAAAAGAGCCGGAGCTTGCGTTACAGTTAATGGAGATCCTTAACGTGCCATAATCAGTGATGTTTTTGTTTCAAAATAGGAATGGCATTGATCCTGGGAAGACGTTTTTTTAACAGGATGGTGCTACGGCCTATACGGTAACCGCAACCATCGTTTTATTGAAATCAAAATTTGGCGATAAGTTGATTTTGAGAAATTAAACTGTCAATTTGCTTCCAAGGTCGTGCGATTTGACGCCTCTGGATTATTTCCTGAGGGGCTACGTGAAATTACTGGTTTATGTTGATAACAATTGACGCCTTGGAGGCCAACATTGTTCGTGTGACTTGTGATATACTGACATGCGGCCGCCACCAGTGCTAAAAAGTGGTCAGGAATTTGACGCCCAGAATGCGCCATGCTCCTAAAATCATTTTTGAACGTTAACGTATTCATCTTTCGAACAAAAAAATTTTTTGGATTAAATTTTAATTTTTTGTGTTATTTTATACAACTTAAACTTCTATCGGTTATTCGTTTAGCTTTATTCCTAGCAAATGATAAAGTTTTACATCTGTCGACACAAACAAAAAAAAAAGAGGGGAATAAAAACGTGAAAAAGCTGAGATGCAGCAAATAAATCAAAGATACATACATATATATGTACATATGGTTAAAAACTAAAGTAAACAACTCTCGTATTCTATTTTCGCTGATTGGTAAAATAGTTGATACTAATATAACTAAGCATTTTGAAGTAAATAAAAGCTAGTTGTTAGCACGGCGGCTAATATAATTTAACTTTTTCTGTCTTCATTAAAAGTTTTAGAAACAAATTTGAATGGAAGCATTATTTATTTATTAGTATGTCCCCGTAGAGGAAAAACAGTTCGACAAAACAAAATCTTCAAGTATTCAAAATTTAGAATGACCGGTATATAGATATGTGGTGTTGTACGGTTTCTCTTCACCAAAACGAACAAAAATAACAATAAAATAAATTGTCTTAAAGATAACTACAAAAAAAATATTATGCGAAATTTTGGTGAAATGCCAAAAAGAGTAAACGAAAAATTTTAGACAAAAAAAAATAATAATAATAAAAAGAAAGAACAAATAAAAGAAAGAGCAAAACATAAATTACAAAAATATTGAGGAAAAACTAATAAAAAAAATAGAACTTTTTGAAATGAAATTTTGTCAATTTCTTAACAAATTCATTACGAACTTCAACTTAACTTTTGTTAGTAAAACACTGAACTTTTAAAAAAATTAAGTATTTCAAAACATTGAAAATTTATTTCATTTATTTTTTATTAGGTCCGGTCGGTCTGTCCGCTTATTAAAATTCTAAAGCAAACAATTGGATTTTTTCTCACCTTCGATTTAGTATCTATTGGATTCTGCGCATTTTATTACAAAAAAAAAATATTATGTGCGTGTGCTGGTACGTTATTTTTTGTATTTGGGGAAAACTTTTAATTTATTTTCTGAGATTTTTCAAAAAAAAAAAAAAAAAAAAAAAAATGTGGTCGTGTTTAGCTGAATTTTGTAAAATTTTTAATTTGCAAATTCAGTGCGACTTGGGCTACTTAACTGAACGCGTTGTTTAAATATTCTTCTCAATCAATAAAGTTCTTTTTTTATAACGCAACGACGACCACAAGAGGAAACAGAATAAAAAAGAAAATTACATAAACTTAACAACTAAAAAAGTATCTATTCTATTCTATTATATTAAAACATTCTAAGATAAACATAGTGTAAAGTGTAGACATTTAAAGTAATGGAAACAGTGCATAAAGAGAAATAATTTCAAAGTAAACTAAAAATTTTGAATTGAAAAGAAAAATCCCTTAAAAAAAACTTTTATATAACATTTAATAAAACATAAAATGATCTGCTAAAAAAACACATTACAAAAATTGCCTTTTCATTTAACGGAAATAATTTGTGAACCTATTTAATTAAAAGTGGAATAAAATTTGTAAAACTTGCTTGAGTTTTATTTTAAATTTTGTTGTTTAATTTTTTTAGAAAACTTTTTTGATTATTCCTTGAATTACGTTTTAAATGCTTTTGTAAAAATAAATATTTTTTATTTTCTTTTGTAGAAAAATAATATTACATACAAACATAAATGTTTTTGTAAAATTTTACAAATTTTGCTTGGCTTGTGTGCGTGTGTTTGTGAGTGTGTGGATTTCTACTTCACATTGGGAGTCTGGCAAACGTTAAAAATTTTTAAAAAATAAAAGAAAATAAAGTTTTGAAACGAAAACCGAAAAATTGGAAACAATTTCTGTTGAATTAAGGAAACGAGCTACAAACTAGACGAAATGAGTTCTGGGTAAGTTTAAATATTTATAAAACGAAATCGTTTAAACAAAAGCAAAAATAATTTTAAGTTTTTGAAAGAAATTTTTTTTTTTTTTTGAATAAGAGTAATAAATGAAAAACAAATTTCTGTCAAAAATTTACGCGAAAATAAATAAAAACTATTTTTTATAAAATTTGTGCTTCTTGAAATTCTGCAAATTTATTATTATATGTACAAAAATATTTTTTTTACGAAATTTGTATTTCATTGAGAACATGAAAATTTATTTAAATTTTTGGTATAAAATTAAGCGAAAATTAATAAAAAATATTTTTTTTTATAAAATTTGTGCTTCACTGAAAATTTGAAAATTTGTTACGAGTATTATTGATAAATAAGCCACGCAAAAATAATTAAAAAAAATATTTTTTTTAAATTTATGCTTCATTAAAAATATGAAATCTTAACATTTAAGAAATTTATTATTCGACATATTGTCAGAAGTTTATTTTAATTTGAAATTTATTTGCTGGTGGTTCAGCATATATATTTACAATGCTGAACCACCAGCAAATAAATTTCAAATATGAAATCTTATTTAAAAATTTAAAATTCTTTATAAAAAGCTAAGCGTAAATAAATAAAAAAAAGTTTTTTTTTTAAACTTTGTGCTTTATTGAAAATCTGAAAGTGTTCTTACAACTCTTTATAAAAAGTTACGCCAAAATAAGAAAAAATATTTTTTATGAAATAAAACCTTTATTGAAAATCTTAAAATTTATTTAAAAAGTTTAGAATCTCGATTAAAAAAGTTAAGCGAAAATAAATAATGAAATATTTTTTAAATATTTGTGCTTCATTGGCAATCTTAAAATGTGTTTTAAAAATTAAAATTCTTTACAAAAAGTTACGCCAAAAGAAATAAAAAAAATTTTTTATGGAATTTGTGCTTTACTGAAAAGCTTAAAATTTATTTAAAAAATTTAGAATCTTGATTAAAAAAAGTTACGCAAAAATACATAATAAAATATTTTTTTAAATATTTTTACTTTATATAAAATTTGAAAATTTATTTAAAAAATTTAGAATCTTTATTAAAAAAAAGTTACGCGAAAATATATAAAACAAGATTTTAATTTAAAATTTGTGCTTTTGAATTTTTTTTATATTTATAATTTTTGATGAAAAGTTACGCGAAAAATATATGTATAAAATTTTTTTAAATATTATAATAATTTATTCGACCTTTTTACTAATTATATATAAATTTTATTTAAGCTTTGGGCCTTTTGTAATCAATTTACAATTCTATTTATTTTTTATCGATATTTCGCTTCAACTTTGTGTAGCGAAATATCGATAAAAAATAAATAAAATTGTAAATTGATTACAAAAGACATAAAGCTCAAATAAAATTTATATATAATTATAAAATTTTTTTATAAAATAAGCGTTTCCCTCAAAATATGAAAATTAGTTGTATTTAAAAATTTTAAATTCTTGATAAAAAGTTAAGCGAATATTTCTTCCAAATTTTATACAATTTGATTGCTATGATCTCTGGCCTCTAAACTATTTCTTACGTTTTTTACAAAAAAAAAAAAAAAAAAAAAAAAAAAAAAAAAAAAACGGAATATAAACACGATTTTTTTTTTTAATAAAAAATTATAATTTGAATATTTGCGCACATAAGTAAATAACTTGTTAAAATAATATATTATGTACATACATAAGTATATAGCATACTACAATAGATAATCTTCTATTTGTATTTATGTACATACATATGCACATATATAAAATAATATATAACGTAAAAAGAATATACAAGAAAAAAATATATATGTATTTCTTTTTTGTTAGTTTTATTTATTGAAAAACAAAGAAAAAAAATTCTAAATCTAGGTCAAGGAACAAAAGAAATTATAATGATTTTTTAGAAAAAATGCGCATAAACAATTCGTTTTAAATAATTTAGTAGAGGAAAACAAACAAAAAATTAGATTTGTTCAAATTTAGAAGGGGAGACAGACAGCAAGATATACAATATATTTTTATTATTGTATAAATCATAATTTTAACACGTTTAATTTAAATTAAGACAAACATACGATTTCATATTTTAAAGCTACATACATAAATACATATTTTAACTCTTTCGAATATTTTTTCTTGGTAATAACAAAAGTAAAGCAAAGTTTTTTCATTTAGAAATTCTTTAGCCCGCATAATGCTGGGACATTGTACAACAAAACACTTGCATTTTAGGTTTAGGATGTGCTTAAGAGTTTTATGGAAAATATTATGACGAAACATTTTTGTAGTAAATTTTGACCATCTATCTCTTCTCTATAAGGGAATTTTTGTACCGTTCTTATAAAGGGACAAAAAGTTGCTTTAACAGTGATATAATGAGTTAAAATTTTCTACAAAACTATCTGCCATAGAATTTTACTATTAATACTTCCTGAATACAAATAGACAGTTCGAAATTCAACTTTAAGGGCCAATTTGGTACTTATTCACAATTAATACTAAAAACTAGCGAAACCCCGAATTTCTAGGAAACAATTTAAGTTTTTTTAAGCTGGCAAATTTTTGGCCTAACATGCTTTCTAGGCAGTAGAAGGGTTCCACCTAAAAGTTTTATATTAATATGCTAAGCTAAAGACAAGTTTTCAAACATACATACATACATACATATCGATGGCTTAATATAAAAAGGGCGTATCTCAATATTTTTCGAAATCGCGTTTTTAACGTTTTCTGGTATTCAACGTATAATTACATCCTACTTCAAGAACGAAGTAAGTAACAATTAAAAATAAAATATTTATTTAATATAAAAAAAAATTTCTTGAATGTAAATGCTTTATTTTTTATTCAGTTGTTTCCTTCTCCTCTAAAATATCGAAAATTCGAGCTACGCCTTTTTTATATTAACTCATCGATATACTATACAAGTTTTTTTGGTATGCTTTTCATATGATAAGCTTCCTCTATTACACAGTACAACATTTTTCAACTCATTGATTTCGGACCCAATTCTGAGAAAGTAACACCAAAAATAAGAACTTCTGCATTATTCGTTTTGTCAAGTTGGCTGCATTAATAATTTAATGGCCAAACGATTTTTTTCGCTGAAGATGGTTGAAGACGTCCATTTAAATAAGAAAAATCTCATGTTGTTGTTTTAGTTTTTAGTCTAAGATTTATTTGCGCTTGCTGCTCTAAATATCCTCTTTCATCCCATACCACTTTTAAGCTAAACGGTCTATTGGTTACCGAGTTGTATGCCTTTTTCTGAAAAGTACGTAAAATTAAAATCCATGCAAAGCAGCAACACTAGTAAGATAGCATTGTTCCCAAAATTTACCAGTGTTGCCATGTTTTTATTTTTTCACGTGCACTTCTAAGAATTGAGTCCCAAAGTAATGTGTTTGTTGTACTGTGTTATCGTTGGCCCGAAAATAAAACACTATTTAAGTTATTCAATTTCTGTCATCATTTATCATTTCACACCCTCCGGTAAAAACTTTAACTTGGAGAAAAAAAAAAGACTAAATACATAAAATGTTTAACAAGTTGGCTACATTTCAACGCCTCTATTAAATAGAACCGGTTAAAAGTTTTAATTTGTATTCATAAAAAACCATTTAAGCGCCATTTGTGTGCTCGTGTATGTATGTAAAAAACAAAACACCAAACAAAAAATCAATCGCTTTGAAGCCAATTTAACACCCACTTAAATTAACTAATTCATTGTCTACACAATTTGTTTGTTTAATACAATTAAATTGCGTTTAATTTCACATTACTTACACACACACACACACACACATTAACAACGCACACCCCGTGTGTAATCAAAGAAATCATTAAAAATACATACAACTATATTAATAATAATAATGGTTCAATTTACAATTGTTTAATTGATGACGCTTGAGTGTGCGATTGAACAACAGCTGTTGCTCATAATAATGCAAGTACGCAAATTGTCTGGCTCAATTATTCATTGTAACGGTATTTATTAGACATGCTGCCATAGAGGGAAGGAAGGGAGTGGAATACTATAAGTGGAATACTATTAAATTTCTTTGTTATTTAATTTAACAAGAATTTCTCAAGCAAAAGGTGTGCGTTTATAAAGTGATTTTTTTTAATTAAATACTTTCAAAGAAAAAATAGTGCTTCGTATTTTTATTGGAAAATATAGCTTTTTATTTAAATAAACAAATTTTTCCATGCCAGTATGACTGACGATGCTACAGAAATATTTAATGAGCAATTTATTAAGCAAAGGAAAGGAAAAATTTGAAACTGGAAAAAACATCTAGTGCTAATTAAAAATTGTTATAAAATTGTCATTTATATTATCAAATTATGACAATATGACCTTTATGTCTACCGTTTGGGTCTCCCAAAAGTATTTATATCGAACAAAATATTAGAATATTTTACCATTTATGATATTCAAGCACAAAAGTTCGGATATGCATCACTGCGCTGCAAATGGAAATTTAAATGTCCTAAAGTGCTTCGTTGAAGTAGATAACGCACAAATCGGAGGGTGGCGTTGGCTGAAGGAGTTAGCACGTTGACTACCAAACCGAAGGTCCTGGGTTCGAGCCCGGTATCCAGAGTCATTAAATAACAACATCACGCATTTTTCTGATATGCATTAGTGTCCCTTGGTATCAGTTGTTGTAGGAAAGTTCATGTGATGAAGGCATCGTCTGAACTATACCGACTTCAGCATATATTTACTAATACTAATGTAACATCAGGGCTCCCTCTTTCGTCGGTATTGTGTACCAGAATCATCGGCGAAGTAAAATAAACAATAAAATGGCCTAAGCACAGCTTTAAAAAAAATAATACGCCTCATTTAACACTAGAGGCGCTGCAATACTGCATTATTAACAGAAAAAAACATGTAAAAGAATGAAGCTTTCCTCTATATCTTCATTCACCAACTGTCTTCTCTATCACTATCTCTTTCCTAAAGAAAGTAACACCTAGTAATAGTAGTAGTCATTCATTGCCTGAGTGTTAGTTCTCTTTACAAAAAAAAAAAAAAAAATCAATGTCAAATACATATTAGGTACAAACATGACAACTACTATAAAAAGTTTATCAGCGAAGTTGTATTGCATTTTAAATTAAAGTTTGCTCGAATGATGCAGAGCAGAGATGAATTTCCGAACAGATTCTATGTCTTACTTTCGGTTGAATGTTAATTCCTTTATTATTAAACTAGTTGGCAACCCTAATCGGTTAATTGTTGCGGCAAATATAATACATGTACATTAGGCCGAGTCGATTTGTATGGATTTAAAAAAAATTAAAAAAAATGGTATAGCAAAAACTTAATCTACACGAAATTGTAAAAAAATTCTCCGAAGAAACCACGTGTCTAAAATCAACATGAAAATTTATTTCGGTTTATCTATACGATTTTTGCAAAATGTACATAGTTTTGGAAACTATGTCGTTTTTCTAACACAGAGCTGGGAGTTACACTAATATAAATTTGGTAAATTCTAGAATTTTTATCATCTTATAGTGATGTTTAATAATATTATGGTTAGTTTATATTATAATTAAATTATTCATTACTAACATAACGTGATGATTTCGGCGCTATGAAATGAGTCCCAATGAAATAACGCCCTAATAAGAAAATTATATAAGGCCAAATAAAATTAAAGAAATTTTAATTGGGCTTTATTTCATTTGTTTTAGGCTTTATTTCATCTTGAGTTTGGTTTCATTGGACTTTAGTTGGGCTTTATTTCATTTATAATGGGTGTTTTTCCATAAATTTGCTCTTGGGCCTTATTTTTTTTTTTTTTGGATTTTATTTTATTGGGACTTATTTCATTTCATAATTGGGCGTAATTTCATTGGGATTTATTTATACTATTCAAATATTTAAAACAACTTTTATATGCTTGTGATGATAAAAACTATTAACTTTAAAGAAAACTTATTTCTACATACGAGTACATATTTACCTTAATCGATCATAGAGCACTCAAGTAATCAATAAACTGTAATTTTAAACACACAAAGTTTTTTGTTAAACTTTTTATATATTTTTTACCTTAACCTCAACGTGTGCAAAAAAGAAAAACAAGCGCTTAAACCAATAATTTTTCTTGTTATAAAAATGTGTCAACAGTATTTAGAACAAATTAATTAAATTACGGTGTGAAAAATTATACAGAAACTCATAAAATTTTAACAGACTTAAAAAAAAAAATAGAAAAATCTTTGTGTGTTTTAATATTTTTAATTTTTTTTTGCCAAAATCGTGTTTAGCATTGTTATAATTATTTCAGCTTTTTTTATTTTATTTTGCAGAAAAAATACAAGAGGAAACGTTGGGAACGAATTTTTTTACCATGATTTTTTATATATATACATATATATTGTACATAGTACATATTGTTTTAAATTTGAATTTATTTATTTATTAGGAACACTGTTCTATTTCTTTATTTTTTCCACCGTGCATTTCACTAAACCCACTACAAGTCTTGTGAGAGTGGGCGTTGGTCTATGAGAAACATGGCAATTTTATTTATTTTCAAGGCTGATTAAAGAGTTATACACGAATGCTTTCATAGAAAATATATAGGCTGCCGAGGCTAAAAAATAAGACAATGTAATATTGTCTAATATATATTTGTACATATTATTGAAAAATTCTATTAAAGTTAGCATTTCCGGTTCTATGAATTTTTTTTTTTTTGAAGCAGAAGAAGAATAAGAAAAATAAGAAGCCGCAGACGTCTATTTAACAAATTGTGTAATTTAATTATCATAATTTGAAATTTATTTGCTGGTGGTTCAGCGTTGTCTATATATTTCATTGTTGCTGTAACAAATCATCAGTAGACTTCAACCACACATTTTGTATCGAATATAAATTATTTGCTGGGTTTTTCTAAGCCTACTACGCTTATTTTTCTTCTGTGATTTTCAAAAATATTATTATTTGTGTATTCTCAAATAGTTCTTGAAAGTCTGTGCATAAGATAAGAGGTTTGTGACTATTCAAAATGTGTGGTTGAAGTCTACTGATGATTTGTTACAGCAACAATGAAATATATAGACAACGCTGAACCACCAGCAAATAAATTTCAAATTAAAATAAACTTCTGACAATATGTCGAATAATAAATTTCTTTAATTATTGTATGATAATTATTAAACTCTAGTTTTATTACTAACAGAAAAATCTTTACTTTGCTTGCTAAAAATTTTGCCTGTTTCTAGTGTAAATATTTAAGAATTTATTTATTACAAAGTTTCCATCTCTGTACAAGAGTCAGTGTTGCCAGTTTTTTTCTTTTGTGAAAAAAATGAAATTTTTTAATTTTATTTGAAAAATAGTGACAAAAATAACATATTTATTCAATAAAATTCATATATATCGATAGCTATATTAACATTTATATTCAGCCCAATTATGAATACTTCCGGGGAGTTTTTTCTCTTCCCTATCATTTGTTCCAGGGGAATATTCCTCCTATTTTAAATAGCCGGGGGATAAGCAAATACGGGAGAGAGTAAAATCTGGGTCAGCTGTTTAATATTTACATTTTATTCTGCAATAAAGCAAGAGTTCAGCAATAGAAATTTAATAAAATTTTGAGTTTTCATTCCCAATAAGATTGTGTGTTAATATAAATATCTTTTTTGCTTAAATAAAAAATGAAATTAAAAGCGTAACCATATACAACTATGCGGGACAACTTAATGTTGAGAAAGTGGAGCTAAAAAGGCCCAGGTGCAGATGCGAGTGAATTAAATTTCCAATGATTGTATGTACAAAGGAATTTGTAAATTTCATGGTTTTTCGTATGGTCTTGATTTTAGAGGGAAACAAATCTTCCAGGTACTTGATATGTAAACTACGTGAAAGGAGGCGTGCAATTTTATTGTTTAAGTATTTTTTTTCCTAAAGGCAGAAGTAGCTCATGTTTTTGAAGTTGATGTGAGCAGGCCTTGGATAAAAATGCCTAAAACAAGAGAGAAATATACCATTCCGATGCTTATTTAAACATTTTCTTCTAAATAAATTAATATACCATTGTTTTATAACATTTATTAATTTGATTTTTAAACTTTTGCATTAGTTCCCTTGAAAATGTTTGGGGAGAAAACTCTCAAAGTTCTCCCTCTCCCTCATATTTAGAATACCTACTTATTTCTCGGGGATTTTTTTCTCCCTCTCCCTTGGGGAAATTTTAATTCATAATAGGAGGAATGGGAAAGGGGAAAAACTCTCGGCTAATTGATATTCATAATTGGGCTGATTAATTTAATTTGCACTTTTAAAAATTGTAAAGAAAAAATTACACATTGTTTAATATACACAAGTATAAACAATTTTTAACCAAAGTTTACCATTTCAAAAACTACAGAATCGAAATACTTGTATTAAAAAGCTTTAGCATTTCAGCAGAAGGATAAAATTTGTCACAACAAATTGAAGTATTTTTAAAGTGTGTGATTATTCTAAGAAGTGCTTCCATCAAGTCATATTGCATTTTGTTACGTATTTTTGTGTGTTCATTATTGGTTAATCTGCCTTGATCTTTATTAAAAACAATTTTACTTTTAATAGTAACACTTGCCAGACTTGCCAGACGCACATTTCTTAGCTAAAAAAAACCATTCTTGATAGCATCACTTATAAAAAAAAATCCCCAAAAAATCCCTTAAAATTTGGTTATCATCCCCAACAAATCGCCAGATCCCCAACACGAAATTTTCATCCCCAATCGCGAAAAAAATTCCCAATTTGAGGACAAATCCCCTAAGCTGGCGACACTGACAAGAGTGAAACCGACATAAGGTTGCCAGATTTAGTAGATTTATCATGTGTGCTCGCAACGAGAAAAATTAAATAATAATTATTTCACTCAGGGTTGTTCATATAAATTTCACAACTTGCTGAAAATGTCAACAAATTGAGTTTTTTTTTGTACTCATCATGTGTTTCACAAGTTGGTAAAATTTTTTTCGACTCGAAAAGTTAGGACATTCGTTACACATATATAGAGATAATGTTTTTTTAAACTTAAAAATAAGTCATTATTTAAACAAAGCAAGTTTAATAATGTTATAACTGCAGTCAAATATATAAAAGAAGCACATTAAATCCATAAAACTTTTGATAAATGAGAATTATGCAGAGCACTTCAGCGATTTCAGCAGATACTTATCCTAACATTAGAGCGCTCTGCTTTGTCGGTATTGTGTAGCAGAATAATCCAAGACGTAAAATAAAATAAAATCAAATCGCTGCTAAATGCAGCTTCAAAAATTTAATACGCCTCATTGACACCAGAGGCGCTGCAACACTGCATTATTAAAAAAACCTGCAAAGCACAGAGTTATAAAATAATGAAGCTTTCCTCTATATCTTCTTTCACCATCTGTCTTCTCCATCACTATCCCTTTCCTAAAGAAGCTAAAACCTAGGCTACAAGATGATCGAAAATGCAACTCTGCAGTATATTTGACAAAAACAGACGCAAATATGTTTAAACTATAAAAATGTGTGATACAATAACAAAGTTAGAAAAATTACAAACAGATGATTCACAAAAGAACCGTGAAGTATTTCCGAACAGAAGATTTCTTATATTCTGATATACATACATACATATTTATGTACATATGCATGTATGTGTGTATTTATAGTATTTAAAATAAAACACCAAACATTTATCATTTGCTTCAACTTTGGTAAATTAGGCTGCCCATTAATTATTTCACTTTGTAGAAGCTTTTTTAACTTTAACTTTAACGTTTTCCCAGTAGTGTCATTATTTTTTTTTTTTTTATTTTACTTATTTCTTATTAAAATTGTCTCTATGATGTATAACAAACAATCTGTCTCTGCATCTGTCTAGATTTCTGTTTATTATTTCTCCTTTTCCAAATATCAATAATATTTGACATTTTTCATATTTGTTTATGACAACTAAATCTTGATTGTTTGCTTCAAGTTTTTTTTTTTTGCTTTTCAATTAAAAGTGTTACGAAAATTGGCAGAATAATATCCAATAAGAGGCAGGAAAGCAGTACCAAAATAAATTGATTTAAGTGGGTGGAAGATTCGACCCATATTTTTCTGCCATGCATGAGGAAAATTGATTAATTGAAAAAAAAGGAAAATAGTAGATTGAGTATTTCAAAGCTATTATTTATCGGCATAATAGCAGAAACTTAATGCGAATTGCTTAAAAATACGAGAGAAGACTAAGATAAAAAATAATATACATAAATGTTAAAACTGAATTTACTGAAGTTGTTGTTAGACAAATAGGGTTTGTATTTACAATATATATATATATATATATATATACTATGTCACTTAAGTCTGCGGACATCAAAAACTTAATTTATTGCTATTTTTGGAATAAAATTATATTTAGAAAATATAATACAAAATTAAACTCGACTCTTAACTTCATACAAAATGTGAATTAAAAAGAAATTTTTTAGTAAAATTAAAGAAGCAAAGCTTTGTGGTCAAAAAAGTCAGGGTAGGACAAAATAACATTAGCCCAATTCACAAGCATGTGTAAAATGGTATAGTATCTATATTGATACTCACCAATTAAAAAAATCTTAGTGGTGAGTATCAATATACTATACTATTTTGCACATGCTACCATGCAAGACCATTTGCACAACATTGTGAATAGGACTATTATGTTATATTTTTCAATAGTAAGACTTAGCAGCAATTTTTCAGACATCTTCGCATATTTCGCACATTTTCGGCCAGCCAACGTACATCGTTCGATCGAATACTTATAAAACAACAATAAATTTTTATTGTTTTTTGCAACACAAGTTGTCGATCTAAAGATTTTTGGTGAGATCGTGGGACAGGCCGTTTATCTAATCGAACACAAATTCTTTACAAACATCAATTGTCTGCAATTTTTTAAGACTGGCTTCGTTTAAAAATCACCACAAAATTTTTAGTTTTAATTCCGTTATAACTAGAGATGTGCACGTGAGTGTTTTCTGACTCACGACACGCACGCTCACGCAGAAAAATATTTTACTCACGCACTTTCACGCACGGATGATTTCGAAAATTTTCACGATCACGCACGCTCACGAATAAAATATTTTTAATCACGCACGAGTGGTTTTCAACTTATCACGATCACGCACGCTCACGAAAAAGTATATGTATAATATAATTTTCATGTTTTTTGGGTTGAAAAATAGGTTCTTACATAATATGTATATTACAAATATGTACATACATATCTATGTATATATGTATGCCCGTGTTTTTGTAAAATTTACAATGTAAATTAAAATAAAGCAAAGTTAATTTCATATCGTTTTAAATATTCGTATTCGCGGATATCATTTTAACTATTCGAATTCGAATTCTCGTATATCAAAAATTGACATTCCGCACATGCAAGTATGTATACATACATAATATAAATGTGCAGGTAAGACGTATGATCAATTAAATACATGATAATCAAATAAATGAGAAAAGCATATTAAATGAGAAAACATACAAATTACTAAAATTTTTCTGTTACGTAACATTTTCAAAGACTCCCCCCCCCACCATAACAAATCATAACAAAACTCGAACCCCACCCCTCCCCCTACAGCGTTAAGTAATATATGGACAGCCCCTATAGCAAAAAACATTTTCTGCGGTACAATTCGTCAGTAGTATTGTTGACAAAGGCACGTTTGAATCAGTAGTGTTTCTCAATTGATACTTCCTAAAGGGTATCTAAGAAACATACATACATACTTACAAAGGTGTATGTATACAAAACAAAATGCTCCGAATTCGTAAAGAATTCGTAACGATTGGTCGACAAAATCTTCCGATTTCGGCACCGAAATATTACCGAAATCGTAACAATTTTTGTATGAAATGGTTGACACGACTTCTTAACGATATGTCGGTACGAATTCGTTACGGTAAGTCGGTACGAATTCCTAACGACATATAGGTACGATTTCTTTTTGCTTTTATAGCAGAGTACCGCTTCACTGTTATGTTGCTACTATTGTCGAAATAATTTGCACATACTCACGTTTTTTAATATTTGTTACAATCCTTTTTTTTTATCAACATATACATATTTATTTAAAAAAAATTTCACAAACTTTTACTTATGTACTCAAAAATCAAAGTTTTAATGTTTAAAAAAAATTGTTCAGAGAAACTACCGAAATGTCTTAACGAATTCGGTACGACAAGTCTGACTTGAGAAAAAGTCCAAACATTTTGTTTGGGGGTATTCATTATGTTTATAAGCTCATACTACCATACATATTACTATACATACATATGTATATGCATTTATTATTATAAAATAATTTATTTCAAATGACTGAATACAGTTACATATGTAATTACCTATGCAGGAATGTTATCTCGTGAGAGCGTGAGAATTCGTGCGTGATTATTAAAAAAAGATCACGCACGATCACGCACGAGTAAAATTTTTTCAATCACGCTCAGGCACTCACGCGTGATTAGTTATAATATCTCATCACGAATCACGTGAATCACGCATGACTCACGCGTGACACGATAAAATCACGACATTTGCACATCTCTAGTTATAACGGTAAAAGTAAAAATCCAAATCCGTCCGTAGACTTGCGGCACTTCCATTTGTGTCTCATAATATTGCAAGTCTGTATAAAAAAAACTATAAGAAAATAAAAGAATAACTGTTAGAAATCTATTTATATTTGCGATCATCCTTAGACTTTTGTGGCATAGTGTACATGTTATTCGAGGCTATTCTCGTTTAAGTATCGTTTTAAAACGACACATAAAAACTACAATTTTACATTAAAATGATAATACGGTGCTAGGGTAATACGGTATATTTTCAATATAAAATTGTCGTTTTTATGCGCATGTAGTTTTAAGGCAATAGGTCCCTACAAATGTTAAATAAGATAACAATATGATTCGTAGAGCATTTGATAGAACTTTGAATTGATTATCATGTTGCATTTATGGTTATATTTTAACATTCCTTAAAGAATTCTATTTAATTATGTTACATTAATAAGGCAGATTTTTATATACATATATGAGGACCTGGCGAACAAAACTAGACATGTCCTCAGTACATGATTTTTTTTTTAAATTGATTTTCCGGTTCTCCAAATACACATCTTTGATGTCACGAAATATTTTCATTCAAAACCAGTTCGATCCTACCTTAAAAAAATAAAGAAAACTGACTTTTCCTCGCTAGTCTCTATATACATAGCTAGTTTAGTTTTTTGCCTTTCCTGTAAAAAACAGTTAACGGTACTGGTCTGGTTTTGTTCGCCAGCTCTACACATATTTATCGTCTATCTATCTAGGGGCTGTCCATATATTACGTAACGCTGTTTTCCCCGATTTTTGACCCACCCCTCCCCCCTAGTAACAGATCGTAACAAAACTGTGAACCCCACCCCTCCCCCCAGGAATTACGTAACAATGAGATAAAAATTAAATTAAATACTTAAAAGTTTTTATTAAAAAAAATTAAATTTAACTTATTGCTTTAAATTGCGTAGACAAAAATTAAATAAGCTTACATATGAATGTACTCCATATATTGGCGAAACTATTTTTTAAATTTCTTCCCAAGTGTCCTCAAACTCCAAAAATTATGGTTTTATAGAGAGTTTATTCCTAAACTGTATGTATGTACATATATATTAGTGATGTGGATTGGAATTCCAAAACATTCGGCCGTTTCTAGATATTCGTATTCGTTTAAAAATATATACATACATATAAAGAAATTCATAAATCCAAAACGAAATTTAAATGAATGGCACACAAATATTAGTTTGAAATAATTAAAAAAAATTATTTTTTATTTTTTTTGCTATGCGTTGTTTGCCAAATAATCTGCTATAGTTTTCCGTATTGATGACTGAGCAGTATTTCAAACATCAAGACGAGAATTGGCATTAGCCTTGCGGTCGCTTTCACTAGTTTCTATAAGTGAAGTCGTCGTGTATTTCAGAGAGCTTAAAGATGACTCCATTTGGCCATCTTCAAATCAATCTAAAATGTGCGTGAAACAAAAAAAAAAAAAGATATATATATATCTTGGATCAATAAAGGTTGCGATGGTGAATTATATTTCATTTTCTAAAAGAGAACATTTTTAACCCGCTTTAAACATAGGCTGAGTTTACATCTGGCATTTCTTTTGTGTCATTTACCCAAAAAAGAGTAACCAACTAATTACTAATGAAAAACTGTTTGATTCAGACATATACATATTTATTGATTTAAACAGTTTCCAATCATGTTGGATTCTATAAAATTGCCTATTAGTTATGTATGAAACTGTTTAACTTCATAAATACGTGTCTGAATCAAACGGTTTTTCATTAGTAATTAGTGGTTACGCTTTTTTACGAAAGATATGCAATTTTTCTTTTCTTAATTTTTGTCCCTTCTACATTACATTTTCAATAAAATTAAAAAAATATACCTTAAAAATACTTTAAAATTAGAGGGGCACACAATCCATAATACCATTTCCTTCTATGTATTTGGTGGATTTAATGTTAATATATGTTGCAGTTTAATATAAAAGGAAGTTTTTATGTACATACATATATTAAGAATATTTCAGAATTTAAATGGATAAAGAAACATGAGGAATTCAGAACCATGTATGTTCAGTTTGACTACAATTTATTTAATTTATTATAAAAACTTTGTATAATTTTTAAATGTTATTTAAAAACTATTAAATTTTTGGATAGTTTTCATAAACTTTAATGTACGTTTTAAATATTCGTATTCGCGGATATCGTTTTAAATATTCGAATTCGAATTTTCGAATATCAAAAGTTGACATTCGGCAGATGTATGTAATATACATACTCGTACATAATATATGTAGGCAACACGTATGATCAATTAAATAAATAAATGCGAAAAACATACGTATTTTTGTACAAAATGAGCCCCTATCCGAGAACGAAGCCGACACTGTTTTGTCGGCGGCGGCGGCTGAGCAAAATATTAACGGCGGCGGCTGAAAGTCGACTGAAGCCGAAGAATTATCGGCGGCAGCGGCTTAAGAAAATAAAGTCGGCGGCGGCTTAAAGTCGACTCAAGTCGGCATAGTAATTTATAGTTTATTCACAAGTTAAATTTTAAAAACTTTTAATCACGAAAATAATGAATTGTTTCTAATCAAAACCGCACACCAAATAAATTTAGACATCCATATGTATACATACATAAAAGCATACATAAAAAGTAACGGGACAATTTTACCCACGCCATTTCCACACTTGCCGTATTGAGAAAAAATTTATTTTACCATACTTAAATCTTAAGTCCCATTTTACATAGCGTCTACAACAGCGATTAACTCTTGACATAATATCTGATAGAACGTCGTCAGTTTTTAAACACATTTAAACGTGTAAAAGAAATTTTTATCAAAAACATGCAGTCTTATTTATAAAACTAACTAAGGCTTTATAAAGGGATTTTTAAACAAATTTTTATACAAAATTTGTCTCAAAAAGCCTCTATAAAGCCTTATCAATTTGTATGTGTAAGACTGTTAGTTTTTCATTTACGTATTTTAATAAACGCTCACACATGCATACTAATTTATTTTAATTTGCGTGTGTTTTTTTTTTTTTGATAGTTCATCGTATAAGATTGTTGCTATAGGATTTCTTATAGCCCTACGTCTACACCTGAAATATTTTTATCATAATAAAAGTCAAACTTTATATTGAAAAATTATTTTTTATGTTAGCTCTTTTTGCTATATGGAATTTGACTTTTGTCATGATAAAAATATATCAGGTGTAGACGTAGGGTTACAACGCTCTCATAAAAAAAATTATATAATATTGGAATGACACTAATTTGAAGTCTATACGTAACATAATTCTCTCTGCGATTGCATCCATCCTTCTCATCTTACATATTATGTTAGGTGTAGACCAAATGTTAAAGTCACTAGACACGATCAATATTCTTGTTTGACGACAAATCAAAACCATTTTTAAGGGCTATAGGTATATCCAAATGCTTGACAAGCATATTTATAGTATGAGCGAATATTTGTTTTATCGGCAAGCACATCAAACAATTTTATCGACTTAAGCGTCGCATTGTTTATCAGAGGTTAAAAATTTGTATTTTTAATGTTGTATTTTACTTCTAAATAATCAAATAGAATTGCGGCATAAACACACTTTCCATAAAAATGGACACAAAAAACTAGCAACAGAAAACAGTCGATAGATAGAATCTATTTTATTTTGTCAGCGTTTTTCAATAAATTTCATACATCTTGTGAACAAAACTACAAAGAAAAATAAGCACAAAAGAAAATAAAAAAAAACTTAGAGAGCATTTGAAGTTACTGCCGTAGATTTTTATTATTGGCTTTGTTAATTTGACAACGATTATTCCTGAAGTTGCGGCCTTATTATGTTTGATCATTAACTGTGTTTTTAATTTTGAATGATGTCTCATGATCATGAGACGTTAAACACCTAAATGTGAACATAGTATTATATTGAAAAATAATTTTGTTTATGTTATATGAAATTTGTCATGAAGAACAAATATCAGCTATAGATGTAGTGTAACGAAAGATCCGACAACAATGTTCCACATAGGACTACGGAAAATTGCTCCAAACCATATAAAGTGCATTCTTTTTAACAGTGCAGTCGTAGCTTCAAGTTATAATAGCATTTCAGGTTATTTAAAAAGTTAAAAGTTTGCCTTTCAATTCCATTCAATTTGCAATAGACTCATACTTGTTTTACTACCACACTCAAACTTTTTAAATTGACAACTAGATTTCTTTCATATTAACATATCTATTTATATGGCAATTTAATTTTCAATTTAAAGAGCTGGTCACAGCATACATTGATAGAAGCTACCAATTTGAGTTGTTTCTTCATCGGTAACATTTAAAAAATGAAATTGACCATCAATTTGTGTCACAGCTATGAATTTCAAGGAATTTTGACACACAATATGTGTAATGAAATTGAAAGCAATATATTGAACGTGTGGCTGTAGCGTTAGGTATAGAAGCAGAGTAGAAGGTGTAAACAATAAGGAGTACAATATCTACACGTTTGCCAGGGGAATCTACTTTACTAGGTGGCATCCTCGAGTACATTTCAAGTTCAGTGATGCTTATTTTGACCAGATTGATATGTTTGCAATATATTCGCAATTAAGATTACAACAACGAAATATAAAAAAAAATCGGCTGAGCCGTGTGGGTCGGCTTAGCCGGTACAGTCGGCTCACATTTTAAGCCGATGCGAGCCGGAGAAATAATTGTGAGAAATAATTGTCGGCGGCGGCTTCAAGTCGGCTCGCAGCCGATCGGCTTCGTTCTCTGCCCCCTATCGCTAACTTTACATTGAAAAAATATACCGTGCTACCCGAGTACTGTATTATCATTTCAATATAAAATTATCGTTTTTATGTGTCGTTTTAAATCGATACTTAAACGAGAATAGGGCGGCTGCATTGTTTATTTTTCTTATTATAATAACTAAGTTGAATGACTGTTTAATTTTTATGCACAAGCGCTCAATGCTGAAAATATAATTCATCTGATATTTTTATTTTGATTTTTTGACTACCTTTAAGTTTCTTGAAAAAAAATTCCTTAAAATTTTTTAACACTGAATTTAATTTCATTTTGTTAATCTAAACACACGATTCTTCTTTTTCAACTTTTTATTTATTATTATTTTAATTTTTATTGTTTTACTTAATATTTTGTTGTGTATCTTTTGCTACAAACTATTTCACACTTCATACTTCATTTACGAGTACAAAAAAATATATGTATATTTATGTATGTATATATAAAAAAATGTCAATGTCGTTTGAAAAAACTCATCCTCAAAGTCATTGAGTGTGATTTGTTTGTACCTGCATGTGTGTCTTGTGCTTGACTGGTTGAATGGCGTGGATTAAACAGCAACGTTTTGTGTTCTTTTTTTTTTTTTGAGCTGCTTGGTCATGACAAGCCGTAATACATCAAAATGTCGTAAAATCTAAATATTTATTTAAGATTTTACGGCAAAATCGTCGATATAATAATTAACCAGACCCATTGTATTTGCTGTTAAATACAATATTTGTGATTTAATTTTTATTTTTTATTTTAAGTTAACGACTTATTAAGAAAAATAAACAATTGAGTGTGCGGTCTTTTGAATCTGTGCAACATGTGAGAAGACAGTGTGAACCAGAAATAACATTAAACTTTCGACTGTGTGCCAAAATGACAGCACAACATAAATAAGAAAGAAAAAAAAAACCAGCAACAGCAAATAAATAAATAAATTTTCAAAGTTTAATGCACTTGTTAATAAATAAAAAAACAGATTACAAACTTTAAATTATGCAATTTTTCAGCACATACAATAAATAAACAGAGTTTGAAAGAAATCTTTTTCCAATTATATAACTTTGCTTTTTTATTTAACAAGAAATGTAAAAATCTGATATGACTACATAAAAAATGTTCTTACCAAATTATTTAAATAAATACCGGAACTTGAAATGTTGTTCATACAATAGAATATAGAATGGAGCAACATAGCGATAAGCATTTGACTGTAGCATTTAATAAAAAAACATTACAAAAAAATAAAAAATAAACAATTGATAAACTCCCCCAATTTGCCGGCCCCAATTTGGGAGTGTTCCAAACAAGAGTGATTCAGAGGAAAGGAAATTCCATGTCGTATGAGTCTTAAACTCAAAAGATGCTGACTGTGATGAATTAAGTTTCTCAAAAAATTTAATTTTTTTGTTTAAAAAGTCCGCTACTTTTGGTGTTATAGAACATGTTCCACAAGAGACCATAAATTTCACCTTTGTGTATCTTATTCATTAGTCTTTAACCGGCCAATGTCTAAGAATACTTTTTGCTAGAGTGCACAGTGGGGTTTTCGTATCAAAAACCCAATTTTTCGACCAAACAGTTTTTTTTTTAATTTAAGTATGAAATTTTCATTATCTAAACTGCGCCATACATGCTACAATATAAATAATGTAAAAGAAAAATAATTTTCTGTAATACTCGTATCAAAAATTTTCCTCTATTTATTGAATATAATAATAAAATATATTATATTATATTTGAACCAAAAACTAAAAACATTGTCACGAAAGTTTCGTAATTTTTGATTTTTAACAATTTTTTTACCAAATAAAATAATAAATAAGCATCTCATCTCAACAAATTAACTGACATAAACTTCTCTTGTTTGACTTAAATTTGACCACGTTTTTCACTTCAATATTAAATATTTATAGTTTTCTTTTCCAATATTAAATTTCATATTTCATCTTTATTAAAATTTGCTAAAAAAAAAACTTTATACCTTTAAGACAATCAACTATAAATAAAAAAAAATATAAAATAAAACATCAAAACAAAATGTTTCTTGTTGAGAGTTTTTTTTTCACCATTGTGCCCATCATTTCGTTTGAAAGGTTGTACTTTTGTGAAGAGTGAAAGTGAAATCATCATGTAGTTTTAAATATATTCGAACAAAACAACTTAAGTTTTATTGTGCAAAAAAAAAATCATAATAAATTGGTACCCTCATAAACCATTAACTACATGTGGCCATTTTATATACAACAATACAAAACAACATAAGAAACTACTTTAGTTAAAAACAAAAAACAAACAAAAAAGGAAGCACACTAAAAACGTTTAAGAGAAGCTTTAAAATCAGAGAAGAAGCCAATTTGGTAGCAGCGTGGCCAAGGCAGCAGCATCAATAAGTAATATGAAAGAATTTATGATAAATGATTGTTAAATAAAATATATTTATGTATGTATGTATGCATATACTTAAAGAAATATTTTAATATAAAAGTTAAGTTAAGTGGCTTCTAGAAGAGCAATAACCACCAAAAAAGCTTAAGTGACATACAAAATTTTGGAGGTTAATTTTTCTTTACGAAAATCGATTATTTACGATCGTAGATAATCGATTTTCGTCAAAAAACAAAGTTAAAAAAATATGTCGCTTAAGCTTTTTCGGCGGTTATGGCTCGATATATTGCATATTGTTGTTGGTTTACTGAATAACCGCTTATGTTGTAAAATAATTTTTGTCAGTAGAGCTATTCGAAATTGAGGAATTTCGTTACGCTTTTTGTTTATTTATAAAGTTAACAATATTTAAAAATACTTCATATGGAAATTTTTGGAGAAATTCCTACAATAAGAATTCATTATATAAATGTATGTTTAAATATGTGTGCAAATAAAACGAGTTACATATAAAGCGAAAAGTTAAATAAAATGTTAAAATATGATCAAAAATGAGAAATTAAAGCTCTGGTATTCAAAATAACTCGAAAATGAGCAAATGTTTGAGTTATTGCTAAAGATAAGAAGACCTGAACATTTTAAGAAGTTTAAATATGTTAGAAATGAGAAATTTGAGCTGTGGTGTTTTTGAATCAGTTGAAAAACGAGCAAATCTTTGTAACATGTGTTGGTATTGCTAAAGATAAGTCCAGTTAAAAATTTATTAATTAAAAAAAGTTAAAATGTATTTAAAAATGAGGAACTAGCCCTCAGATGCTTAAAATAATTCGAAAACTAGCAAATGTTTGTGACATACGTTGTTATTGCTAAAGATAAGGCCAGTTATAAACTGAAAATTTCAAGAAGTTAAAATGTGCTTAGAAATGAGAAATTTGAATTCTGATGCTTTAAATAATTCGAAAACGAAGAAATCTTTGTGACATACGTTGTTATTGCTAACAGCTATTTGAATGTATATACATATAATGTCTGTATAATGTTTCGGCCGAAAAAAAAAAATCAAAAACTCTTCAAAATTGTACTCAAAAAACTAAAGCCATAAACCGTACAAAATTGACAGCAAATAGATAAGATACGTGGTTATTCCTGAAAACCAAAGACTTATAAAAAGTAATCCAAGCAATTAAAATGCTCATTGTCAAATACCCTGTGAAAATTATATATAAATTTTGATTGTGAATTACATACGTTGTTATTATACATACGGGTACATATGTTTGCTTTAGGCTGTTGCACTGAAAATATTAATATCAGTTAACAATTAAAAAAAAAAAAATCATTGGCAAATGCAAAATAAATAAATCAATTCAAATTCGAAATTGAGAAATATTATGTGAAATATGTTGTTGTTGCCATAATATATAGAAAATAATGCTAATATTATTTTCAAAGGTGTGTCAGCTTTCTGTCACGTGCGACACCAAACAAATATGCTTGTTTTTTTCAAAGAAAACGAACTTTTTTTGTATTTCCTTAAATATTTGTGTAGACCGTCAGGAGCTCTACATTATATAACATTTCAAGAAAAATCTATTCAAATTATTCTGAAATACAGGCTTAATAATTGCTTATTGTCGCACGCGACAAAAAAGTGGACTTTCCGTGGAAATGCCTATATATAAAAAAATAAAGCATTATTATCCAAAATCCAGAATGTACAAAATGATACAAAAATATTTTAGAAATATTTAGATTTTGTTTCAAATAAATAAATTCTTTACTATGTTCAATTAGTTAATTGCTCAATGCACAACCTATTGTGGGATTCGTAGTTCGTATATGAGTTGTTGGTAATTTCAATAAAAACGTTGTTTATAAAGTCCTAATTTACACTATGCAAGTCTTATTGCTAACCTGATTAGTTTGTTAGGCGAGAGAGGAACAGAAACGTTTCTTTTCCCCTCGTCTCTCTCTCTCTCTCCTAACAAACTAATCAGCTTAGTAATAAGACTTGCGTTGTTTAAATTAGGACAAACAAATGTTTACATAGAAATTACCAATTGAATTGAGCAATTAAGTAATTGAACATAGTAAAGAATTTATTTATTTGAAACAAAATCTAAATATTTCTAAAATATTTTTGTTTAAAATTGTCTTTTTGAATACAACTTTAAACTACACAATATGGCTTGTGAATTCAGGAAATATTGTTGTGAATTAGTGTTATTAAAAACTAGTCTTTGCTATCGAAAAATAGCTTTTTCGTAATCATTTTGACGTTAAATAAAAACAAAATATTGGGAAAAAAGTATTTGAAATAGACAAACCTAAACTACGCACAGTGGAGTAAAATAAAAAACATTGTTAACAATTCTAGAAGTTCTAAGGCAGCTACGTCTAAATACACATATTCTGATATTTGTATTTGAGCTTTGAAAGCTCTTAAATTGGTTCTTGTTTCTTTGCAAAAGTTGTTGTCTCCGAGATGTGATTGGCTGTTGTGCTCTCGTCGATGTGAAAGCTCAAAGCTTTTTTGCAAAAGTTTGCTCATTATTTATATGGCTTGGACGTAGCAGTTCTAAAGTAATGGATGTATTTGCCTGCAAACTTAAACGATTTTAAGGTTTTACGGGTTTTAGATTCTGCTAAACAAAACAAGAAAAATACATGTTTGAGAGATATTGCACTTTTTAATTTTTTGCCTCGACTATTTTTGGTTTTTTCTTTTAACTTTGCTACTAAGCGTCTGATTTTTATTTTGAGCTCACATTTCATTTCTGATAAGATTCAAAATAAATTGTATGTATAGAAAAAAAAGCTTTGAAATATCTAAAGCTTTTAAGCTGTAAAAAAAGTTCTACACTCAAAACGTTGAAATTTAACTAAAAAAGCATTAATTTTTTCATAATTTTTTAATTAAAAAAAAAAATTTTGGAAGAAGCGTTAGTTTTGTGTTGTTATATAGTGAAAGGTCATCCCTTGAAAATGTCTTCAGAGCAAGTTTTTTTTATTCATTTTGACTTGTACCCTACAGTTGCCAGCGGTCGAAAATCACCAATTTTCAAAATAATTTTGAAATTTATGGTCCTCTAAAAAAAAACATTTTTCCTAAGGTGCTTGATAAATCTACGATTCGTGCTAACCTAAATAGAAAAATTAAAATATGGAAAAATAGGGGAAATAAATAGTGATACTTACATATGTATTTACCAAAGGTAAATCAATAATTGTACACAACAATCATTTCTCACATTCCGTTTCATTAGAATTTACGTTAAACAGCTGATGTTAATAACAATCTCTACCCAAGTAGATAGACTAGGGTGCTGATGAAGTGCGTTGCTGCACAGAAAAATATCGGTATTTCCCCCAGCTTAAAAGTCTAATTTAATTTTTCTTCTCTTCTTTAGAAACTCACATTAATTAATAAAAATATTTCATTCAATAAAAAGAATTGAAATTACTGAACTTAAGCCTGACTAAAAATTATTTCTGATTAATATTTAATTTTATTCATTATTGAACAAATGAACTGTCAACTGACTAGGAGTGGCGGCAGAATGATTGCTGAGTATAATAAAGTGTATTTAAAAGAAAATTTGTTTTCTTATAAATCTAAAGATCAAAATATGTTTTCCTTTCGTGAGATTTCAAGTCTTGTGACTAATTTCTATTTTTTTTTATAATTCTATTAATGTGTCTATACTAAAGTTTATTAATAAATAATTTTCCTGTCAATTTTATTATTCTATTATTTAATAATATGTTAAGAGTTTTGTGCTTAATGCGTGTGAAATTTTTCGTTTTCCACTCGTAGAGAAAATATTTGAAAATTACATAAAAAAATTCATATAAAATTTTATTTTTGTTTCTTATCGAATTAAAGCATTGCTTTTTGTTATTTTTGTGTTTTATTTTTACACAAAATTTCCTTAGTTTGCTCATAATTAGTTTGATAATTTTTAGAATGAACATGAACATGTTGATATTTCCCGCCTTTTTTTTGCCTATAAATTATAGCTAACCCTGAAATTGTTTTTGTGCTTTTTTAAAAATATCATGTATTTAAATTTGTAAATTTTTACGATTTTTCTTTAAGAGATTTCTAAAAAAAGCATACACTAAAAACTAAATTTTTTCTTTTAAAATTTGTTGAAAAAAAAAATGGCGCAGATTTATATATAGATTTATGATTAAAGCATGGCAAAATACATTTACCATGCTTTAATTATTTCATAATGTGATTTGTATAAAATTTGTCTAATTATAATCAAAGGAAAATAAGCAATATCCAAAACTCATTAAAATGTAAACAAATTTGTTTTTCGATAAATAAAATGTTTTTAATTAAATTTCTATGTTTGCATATTTTAGGTACAATTAGTGCCTGAAGTTTTTTTTTATTATCATTAAAATTACTTAAAACGAATTTCTGAGAATAAATCCTACACAAAAATCTAAAGTATTTTTCAATCAATACTAAATGTTTCCTCATTGGCTTACACAGATCTGATAAACCTATAATTTCTATGACAAATTAATTATTAACAAATAGAAAAAAAACAACGTTTAAATAATTGTCAGCCCCCCAAAAAAATAATTACAAGACAAACAGCTGGCAGCAATAACAAAAATACAAAATGAGACTAGTATCACATGTCAAAAATTCATTAATTCATTTCGCGCAAAATAGAGTTCAAAACAATTAACAAAAAAAAATAAATATTTCTCATAGTAAAAAAAACCAGCCAACAAAGACAGCAAACTTTGAGATACTTTTTTTAACATTCAATAGACTTAAGCACTCGTAAAAATATGTAAGATGTTGATAAGAAAAGATTGAATACGCCAGCAAAAACAAACAATTATTAAATAAAGCAAAAAAAAAAAGTTATAAAATTAAACAAAGGATTGCAAATCTATACGATTACAGAGACAATTAATTACCCAGTGAAAATTACTACCAGTTCATCTATATTTAGAAAAAATAAGTGTATTTATTAAAACGATGCATGTATGTATGCTTGTTGTTGGTTCAGCAAGTGCCAGTAGACCTTAAAGAGAAATTCTTCTTATATAAAAAATATTCAAGAAATAATTCAGAATTACTACGTATACAAAAATCAACAAAGTTCCACAATGAGTATTTTAATTTTGACTTACCTGCACAATCAACGACTTTTTGTGCAGATAAGTCAAAAATGCTGTTATCTTAAATGCACTTACCTGCCTAAATGTGCAGGTATAAAATTTTTGACTTCAGTTTTATACACATACATAGTTGCATACTTATTTATGTAGCAACATTTATTTAATGTGTGCAGCTAACTTAAAATTTTTATATGAGAATAATTTAAAACTGCCAAAAAATATGTTAAATGCACAGGTATACAAAGTGCACTTAAAAACGGATTTTGAACAATAATTACAGAAAACATATATTTTGTGCAGTTAAGTCAATGTGCAGCTAACGTTGATTTTTTACCAAAATTTTAGGGCACTTATCTTAAATGTGCAGGTATAGAAAGTGCACTTGAAAAACGAATTTGTATGGGATTTTAAAGAATATACTACGTTTATACACGCACTATTTGCAAATAAAAATATTCGCAAATAAATTAACTCACTGTTTATACGGAATAGCAAAAGTACACAAACTTGGTAGCACTTCTATAGAAAATTTACTTTTTTTGACAAAAATAATAGTGTAAATGTGCAAAATATCAAATAATTATTTGTTTTAATTGTCATTATTTGCTTCTGTTAATGTTTTTTATGCAATATTAATCCATTTATTGTTCTTTGTTATCAAACACTTGTAAGCGTGGCAACCTCAAGCATTTTAGTTATTTGCAAATAGTGCGTTAAACGTGAATAGTTTTCTGAATTAGTAAGTCGCAGTAAAAACAATAATATGGCAACAATTTACAGTTTTATTTGCAAATAAGCCCTGCGGATAAACGTAGTATGTGTCACACACATCTTTATAATTGTTTAATGCAATTCCCTCTAGTCAGCCTAGAACCATATGTTTCTATGTCAATACTCTTTCTCTAGCGACATTTGCACTAGCTAAAATGTCAACAACTTTCCTTTTATGCTCGAGTAGAGATATGTTAGAGACAACAGTTCTAGTGTATTTCTGGTGATATTGTCAATGAATGCGTCAATAGTTTTTATTTTTGTATTATGCTGTGCAATAATATTAAATTAATATATCGCTCATTTACTTCAATAGTGGCATAACTCAAAAAATGATTTTTTTAGTTAATAATGCAGAAAGATGCGGCATTTCGTATTTTATCTTGTGTAAAAATTTCATATAAATAGCTTGTACCATCACCTCCTGAGAGAAGAACATTTTTTCATTTCTCCATTGAGTTGTATGCAAATTGAAAACTTAAAACGCGTTTTCTGCAAAACTGGTTTTTTTGAGTTGTGCCACTATTGAAGTAAATGAGCGATATGTAGAAGATGGTCACTAAAATCTACTAGCGAATCTTCGGTTCAAATATCTCCATCTGGTCGTAAAACACATAACAAACACAAACCCAACCCGCAAAGCGATTAGCTTGTCTGCGAAAAACAACCAGGTTCTATGGTGGGAATCGAACCCACGACCTCTGGACTGAGAGGCTAGCATCGCTACCACTCAGCCACAGGGGTACCTACCTACTACCTTCTCAATAGTGCTAAGGTCTACTGGTAGATTTTCAATGACAACCCTATGTTATATGTGAATAGGCGATTACATTGGCTGGGGTACACCTAATCAGTAGCACTATTGACAATGTCACTAGAAAATCATTATAATTTTTGTATTGACAACGAGCGAGGAAATATCGATATTGTATACTAGAGCCCCTAAAATTTACTAGTGAATCTTTGGTGTCAATGTCTCCATGTGGTCCCAAAAGAACTACTTAGTCTGTAGTGCTACAGTCTAGTGGTAGATTTTCAATGACAAGCTAATGTTAAATGTCAATAGATGATTCCATTGGCTGGGGTACACCTGGTCAGTAGCACTAATGATAACGTCACTAGTAAATCACCACTATTTCACTATTCGCACTTTGTGCAGGCTTGTTTCGTTTAACTTCATACAACTGTATATGTTTTTTCAACTTTGGCTGAAAAATTAAAATAGTTGGCAGCTCAGTTCGAAAAAAATTCAAATTAAATCAATTCAAGCAGAAAATGTTCCGAACAGGGCTGCCAGATAAAATTATCGAAAAATCGTGGAAATCCCGATAAACTATAAAATAATCGTCACACTCGAAAAATCGTCAAAAAAATCGGACATATCAAAATGTTTTTTTTTTTAACATGTATAATAGACGAACAAAATTCCCGAAAGTATTTTATTCGCTCCACCAGCAATTTCTGATAGACTGGCCATAAAATATTACACGTGTGTAAAAATTGAACCAATAGCATGCAACCGGCCATGCGCATTGCACGGTTCGCCAAAAAAAAAAACCTAACTTCACTTTTGGCACCATAACTTTTAAATGCCGAATTTTTCGGAAAATTGTTATACATATAACCATTTTTGTTTAGAATAAATAGCATAATAATTTTTTTTACATAATTTTGTCCTAACTATGACCTATCATGGTCCTTTAATGGGATGAAAGTTTTTTGGAAAAGCTTTTTTTCAACAGTTCTCGCTAGGAATTGGTCCCAATACTTTTCATGTCGAAATTTTTGGAAGGATAAATTTCAATAGTAAGTCCCATAATTCTATTTTTATTTAAAGGTAAACCATCAACAAATAAATTTTTTAAATGAAATAAAAAATTTTAATAAGAAGAGTGGGCAAAACTACACCAAAGCTTTTTTTGGGGTATGTAATTATATTTGAATTCTAGTAGTCGGTTTTTCAGAAAATTCTGCCATATTTGGACTATTGAAAAATCGCCAATTTTAAGGTAATAATCGTGAAATCGTCATTTTGCAATTTTCGACACCAAAAATCGTCAAAATGACGATAAATCGTCAAAATGACGATAAATCGTCACACCTGGCAGCCGTGGTTCCGAACAAAATTTGTTCTCTTCTTCTCTCTCTCTCAAAAAGAGAAACGTCTAACTCCATAGTTTTTGTCCGGACAAAAATTTTGTTCGGAAATAATGGGTGAACCCAGCTTAAGTGCAACTTTTCTCTAAAAAATAGTCTCGGTAAGAGAAACTTTTTATCTTTTAGTAAATTTAAAAACCTTTTCTCTCTGAATTTAATGAATTCAACGTTCTTTTACTCAAGCTAGATTGTGTTTATAAAAAAAATTAACATGAGTAGAACTCCCATATACACAAGTACCAAATATGAAGGCTGGTTTTAAGTTTCAATTCATGTACCTATAAAGTATTATTTTATATCTTTTTTTAATCACATGAATTGATCATGAATTAATCATTCGAATTTTTTATGTTTAACTATAAGAAATAAATTACTTTATGTTAAATTATAGTTTGATTTGTATGAAGTTCTTAGTGGTCGATTATTGCAACTTTTCGGTAAGAGCAACAATCTCGATTTCCTTTCGTTTTCGCAAATCGAGCTCGTGCTGTATCATCTCTTTTGCCGATTTTTTCCTGTTGACATTTGACCACAATATGCAACTTAGTTGCACAAAAAAAAATAAACCTTAAGCTCTATTAGTCACCTCAACAATTGGCAATAAAACACTTACACACATAATAAGCATGTTGCAGTACATAAAAGGCAATTTTCAATTCCCTGTCATGAATATTCGTTTATAATTATTAGATTTGACCACTTGTATATGTATGAACAAATTTGTTTCAATACTCTTTATGTGTTTGTGCAAATGTACTAAATAAGAAATTGAATCGTGTTTCTTTCTTTATGATTCCTACAAAAAAAAAAAAAACGTTGTTCGAAATACAAAGAGACAAACAACTGAAGCCACTTCAAACAGCAGCTGTGTATTGTAACAAAATATAAATACACACTTACTTGATTGCACTTATTGTTTTTGTAACCAACAATTTGAATCATACAATTTTCCTACAATTCGTCGTTCAAAGTACGAATCACTCACTATTTATACAATGTTTCTGCTGCCTGGTTGTAACACAAGTTGTATTCGATTAATGTAAATGCTGTTTTTATTGCATGTACTTTGTCTTCCAAGGATGCCAAGTTGGTTTTTTTTAACTTCCAGCTATAATATCGTGAAGGCTCCAGATTGTGTCCCGATTTTCAAAAATCGAGTTTTTCACTCCAATTTTCGAATTCAACAATTTTCGGAAATAAAATATCCGAAAAAACGTTTTTTTAAATAGATTTTTAACTATTTACTGGGACCATTGAGTCCAAAATATAAACATAGACTACCGCAAATTTCATCAAAATCGATTGATTCGCACAATGTCGTTGTTGGCGGAAAAATTTCGAAATAAGCGCTTTATTTTAATAACTCTAAAGATGTCATTTAAATAGATTTTTGGTTTTTGTTAGGTTTTTGAACTGCGTCAAATTTGCTATAAGCCGGTTAAATAGTTCGCGAGATATGGTTGTCAAAAAATTTCGAATTGTTTCTAATTACTTGTCAATTAAGTCTTTCGGTTATATTCTTATATACAATGGAATCTCTCTTGAGCGGTCACCGAAGGAACCATTGAAATTTGTCCGCACAAGAGAAAGCAATTTCTTTGCTTATGGAGCTATCGGGACCTGCCAAAAGTGTCCGTCTAAAGGGGGTGTCCGCCTATAGGAAGTGTCAGCTAAGGGAGATTCCACAATTCAGCAGAATTGTGCAAAGAAGGTCCCACAGGTGATGTAGATGCATTTCGTTGCTGCTGAAGCAACTCTTCAGTAGATTTCAAACGCCACAAAATGCATCTAGATGCGATTAACTAACAAGAAATAAATTTTGTTAAATTAATATTCATTTTGACACTCGTTAAATAAAAATAAAATATCAAAATAAAATAAATAAATAGCAAAAATTAAACATTTTAAAAACCCGCGATTTTTTTAGAAAAGATTTTAATATCTTCTAAACGGTTGGACCGATTTTCTTTAAACATAACTAAGAACACTCTCGATCAAGTCACCTATAGAACATAAAAAACAAATTTAAAATCGGTTCAGCCGTTTGGTCTGTACGAGTACTTGTACAGACACACAGATACACAGGCACACACTACAAACTTATAACACCCCTTTTTTGGTCGGGGGTTAAAAAAATATATAATAATAAAAATAAAATATCAAAATTACGTTAACTGACGATATTTCAAAATTAATTTGGCAAAGTGTAAAAAACCCATTCTGGCAACACGGGCAATACAATATGCATTAATGCACACACATACATACACACATACATACATACATACATATCTGCATACATAACACAACCCAGCCAGCCACCCAACAAACTCGCGCATAATTTAACAGAGAAAACTCCCTCATCATGTCGTCCGTCTCTTCGTAATAAGTGATTAATTGTATGTTTAAAATTTACAACTTGTATGGAAGCTTATGAATGTCTGAGTCCGTTCATGTTAGGCAAAATTGTCTGGAGACTTGTCTGTTATTTTTTCCATTTATTTTATTTGTCAGTTGTGTTCTTTTTTTTTTAAAGAAATTAAAGCTTCTCCGTCAAACTGTCGTTGAGACAGTTGGTTGGGTTCAAGTTGTTTTGTTTGTTTATTATTATTATATTATTTTTGCTGCTGCTGCTGCTGCTGCTTGCTTTTGCAGCCGACAAATAGACGACTTATCAAACTCTTTTTTGTTTGGCTTTAAGGAAACTTTATTGTATATTTTATATTTATAAGACTTACGTTAAGACGTAAGTAGCTACGTTAAAAGTAAACCGACCTTAGTATCTGTTCGTTGGTGTCGTTAGTAGTAGATTCATAGTTATTGTTGTGATCGGCACAAGACGTTCGCATTAAGCGTTGAACATTCAATGCGTAGACATCTTGTAACGCTAAAAATTAAACTTCTAAAATTTCGTTAGTGTTGTGATTTTTTATAAACTAAAAGTGAAACACGTAATTTTTTTTAACAAATAAATAAACTGATTTAAATAAAAGTCATAAAACAAGAGGAGTTCAATAAAAATAAATATAAAAGAATTATAATTAATTAATGAAATAAAAAAAGTGAAAATAATAATAAAAAAATATAAAGGAATATTTTTAGTTTTGATAAAGGTGTGGAATTAAATTCGAAACTTTTTAAACCAAGTTAATGAAAAAAAAATTAAATTACAGAAAAAAATTAATTTACAATAAAAAGAATTACATATTTTAAAAAACTGGTGTATGAATTTTTTTTAAATGATTCAAACTCAAAATAAGATATATGCGTATGTATATTAATACATACATATATAAATACATACATATGTACAAAGACTAAAAGTTTCACAAATTTCCTAAACTTAGATTTGGTTTTTCCTGTCTTGTTTATATACCGAGCCATAAATGCAAAAAAAGCTTAACTTCGTTTTTTACGAAAATTGATTATTGACGATCGAAAAATGAAGTTCGAAAATTATGTCGCTTAAACTTATTTTGGCGGTTACGGCACGATATAATACAACTAATAATGTATTTACATTATCTCGAAATCTAGTACTTACGAGATTTCGAGCTAAGTCTAGCTGCTTTTTACTTGATTTCCCATACAAAACAAAATCTAGTTTGTGAGTAGATTTGTAGGCATTCTACTCAAAATCTAATATTTTTATTTTATTTGTACTACCCTGTACAAAATATTTTTATAAAAGGTGATTGAATTAGCTACGATCTGCTTAAAAAGATGTGTGAATTGGCTACAGTACAGTTGTTTGGTTGTAGTTTTGGAAATTTTTCGGTTAATGGGTTTTGTTTTGGTTAAAAAAAATCTTGATAAATGTAAAAAAAAACATGGTGTAAACGGTACAGATTTTCATAAAGATTTTAATTAAAATATGCTAGATTTTGTGCACATGCCCTATAAATTGATTCCTACTCATATTAGTAGTACATATTTATTATTATATTTTAGATAATAGGGCATTGACATTGTCTCGTAATCTAGTACTTATGAGATTTCGTGCTAAATCTTGCTGCTATTTACTAGATTTCCCATACAAAACGGAATCTATTTTGACAGTAGATTTGTAGGAAATCTAATCAGAATCTAATATTTTTATTTATTTTAAACTACCCTGTACAACATATTCATAAAACAAAGATGAGCGAATTAGCTCCGGTCAGCTTAAAAAGGTGTGTGAATTGGCTACATTGCAGTCGTTTAGTTGCAATTTTGAAAAATTTTCAGCTAATGGGTTTGGTTTTGGATAAAAATAAATAAATAATAAATTTTGATATGTGTCAATAAAACTTTTCATGAAGATTTTAATTAAAATCTGCTAGATTTTATGCAGGTGCAAATGCTCTATAATGAATATTTTTTTTAATTGAAAACAATATTTAAAATTTCTATTACTAGTTTTTTTTTAGTATTATATACATTTTAAAGAGTTTAATAGTTTAAGAAAAAATGCATAAGCATTTTTTATGAATACGGAAGTTGATCTTTAAGTTTAATAGACTCATAATATGAAAGAATTTTATAGCAAATACGTATGTCTGTTGAAACTCAGAAATATTAGATATTCGTATTTCGAAGCGACTTCCGGATCATTGCAGTGTTTAGCAAGGAGAAATCCTTCCTTCAAGAATGTCGCGGATTGGTGAAAAGTGAATGTCACTTCAACAACCGTAAAACTGAAGGTCCATACCATCCGTTCAATGCGTAGTTGCGTTTTATGCATGTGTCAAAAAAGTAGAATTAGGGAAATTGTATGTAGCAAGTTACATAGCAAAACGCAAAGAACGTATAGACGCACAGTACGGATAAAGTAGGTTTACTTTCAACTTTTGTATCCATCGCATGCATCATGAAAAAAGGTCGACAGCCAAAGATGGCAAATTATATTATATTTTCAATGATATTGATAAAAAGGTTCGTGTAGTGGATTTCAATTTTATATATTTTTTTTTTGCATAAAAAAAATTTTTAACAAAAAGAAAGCTTTTGTAATAAAGCTTACAACTATTTTCAAGAATTAAATACATTAAAACCAGTTTTTAACATAGTTATTTCACGAAAAAAAATTACATTTTAGTTATCGATTGCTTTTATGTACTGAGTATCACCTCTGTTGTGTTTATTATTTCTTAAACAACAAAAATGCTTGGCGCATAAAACGTATTACGTGTAACTTGAATTTAGAATCGGAGAGAACGTACAGATACGCATTAATTAACAGATACACTGATAGCCGACCGCTATCACTACCCTAGTATACCCTCTTCTAAGAACAACAACAGCCCTGGACTCTCGATCATTTCTAAAGCCGGACATTTTAATATTAGGATCTTCTGGATCCCGAGGTATAGAGGCTTTCTGGAAAACTGTGGGGCAGATGAGGTGGTGAGGATTGAGTTAAGCTAACAGATTTCACTGAATATGGAATGCGAAGCTTTACATTTCCTCTCGGTTTTGGTGCCTGTATTGACCCGATATTGTCTCATAGACAGGCATGCGCAGAGGTTAAGGGTTGAATTTCTCCTGGATTAAGAAGAGAGAGGGAAAGATTGACCTCCATGAGCGCTATACAATTCAGAAAACTTTCTATGGTTTTTAGGGTTGAACTGCAACGTAACAAGAAGGATCTAAATGAGTCCGGTATTCTGACTACCACCCATACCTGACCTAGCCTAATATTTAACCCATTATATCCCTATTTAGTCTTAGCCAGACCCACTTACTTAAAATACAAGGGTTAAATGCAAAATAAATGTTTAAAGCATTATTTCCCTTACCATAATCACTCTCGAAAACTTACAAAAAAAATCCCAGAACATCCACACTTGGAATGTTCTAAGGCGTTGACCATAAAATTTGATAAATCTCACAATTTTGCTTTTAACACAGAACTACCTGCGTATTGTTTTTTTTTTTTTTTTTTTTTTGGTTGTTGCCCTAAAAGAAAAACAAATTTATTTTTATTATAAATAATCGATATTTCATTCAACTTAATCAGAAAACAGTCCAATAAATTCACGCTCTGTCAACTACAAATTTGGTCCCAAAATGAAAAAAATAATAAAAATAAAAAACAACAAAATTAGATGATGAATCATCACAAGAACGCCAACTTTAGAACGCACACAAGGTTCAATGTCAAACATAAAATTTTAAAATCTTTTCTGTTCAATACAACATAAAAACAAGTTGACGATGATCAATCTGTAGTTTCATATATGTAAAGGGTCCGCCAGATAACTTTTTTTTTTTTTTGAAAATGCTATAAAAAAACTAGTGAAGCTTCGGCTGTGTGGCACGTAGCGCCGTCCTGTTGAAACCAAATGTTGCCAATATCCTCCTCTTCAATTTTTGTGAACAAAAATTCGTTCAACATGGCCCGATAACGATCGCAATTGACTGTAACGGCCACTCCTTGCTCAGTGGCCCAATTATGCCTCTGGACCGAAATCCGCACCAAACAGTGACTCGTTTTGGGTGCGTCGGCTTTTCAATGTATGCGTGCGGGTTTTCTGTGCCCCAAATGCGACAATTTTGCTTGTTTACATACCCGCCAAGATCAAAATGATGTTCATCTGAAAAGATGATTTTTTTTTGGCAAAATCGGCATCTTCTGTAAGTCGATCGCAGGCCCACTTAGCGAAGCGAAAACGCATTGGATGGTCAGTTGGCTCGTTCAGCGGAATTTTATCCTTCCTTCCTAATTATTTGTCAAATCAGACATGAGCTAAGTGTTACTATTCACGAAATAAGCACTAGTTGAAAAAAAAACGTTAAATGGCGAACCCTTTACATACATTTGTATTTTAATTTTAGCTCGAAGAGCACATTTTTATGGCAAATTAAAATAGAAATTAGTTTCATTTAACACAAAAAGTTGGCAATTTTATTAAAAAGAAAATTAAAATTAATATTTTACTATTTGAAATTAATTAAAAGAGTTACCGAAGACATTTCATTATATTAAATGAAGAGAGAAGCCATTTAAAGTTAAAGATATTTTCATTGCTGGTTCCTTAAGTTTAATTTTATGGATGTTTTAACAAAGTACTAAGATCACACTCAAACTCGGCTTACAACATCTCTTTTAAGAATGCATACAAACATATTTTTTTTATAAAAGCCATTGCGCAAAAATTTTTTAAAAATATCTTTATTATTTTTGCGAACTGATGCCGATATCTCATCATCAAAAAACAAAACACACACGTACTGTTTTATTGATCGCATTTGGGGTTTTTATGGTTTAATTTATTGAAGCAGAAGTAGTTTAAATAAAAGCTTAAAAAATGTATGTAAAGAAATATTAAGTCGCGCCTGAAAGCAATTCCAAAAATAATATCAATGCATTTATGCAATCAATTAAACCAGATCATCATCATTGTGAACAATTTCACACTCTTGCAAAGAAAGATAATCAAATTTATAATCATCTTTAACAACAATCAATACTCGTACCATTCCTGACGACAGAAACTTCGACGTATATAATAAATGAATGGATGGATGCCTTGTTTTGTTGTCTTGCAGCCGAGATCCTGCATAATTAATAATCAATTGACAGAAATTATTGATGTTTTTGTAGGTCAAGATTATTTTATTTCAAAGGAAATTTTAATGATTCATCCCACAGACTAGAGTTGGAGAATTAATGAAAAAATATATGTATAAAGACATAAGCCACCCACTTAACTAGAAATCTGATAAATTATTTTAATGAATTGCAATAAAATTTGTGTTGAACGAGCAAGAGGCTTTGGCAAACAATTTTTAAGTAAAATTTATTGCAAAGTCTTAAACGAATTCTTGTGCTCTTTCACTTAGGCCGGGTTTACATACATATGTATGTGTGCCATGTGCCAATGAAAGCGTAACCACTAATTACTAATGAAAAAGTGTTTGATTCAGACATGTATTTATTGATTTAAACAGTTTCCATGTAAGCTCAGCCTTAAGGCTCAGTTAAGGCTCAGTTAGCCGACTGTAATGTAATGCAACTGCAACAGTAAGAAACAGCTGATCGATTTTGTTATGTGAAAAGTAATGAAAATGGTTATAGAGATGTAATGTAACGTAACCTACTTTTCATATAAAAATATCAATCAGCTGTTTTCTACGTTAAAGTTACATTACATTACAGTCGGCTAACTGAGCCTTTAGCCGACTGTAATGTAATGTAACTGCAACAGTAGGAAACGGCTGATCCATGTTGTTGGAGAGTAACGTAACCTACTTTTCATATAAAAATATCGATCAGCTGTTTCCTACGTTGCAGTTCCATTCTATTGCTGTCGGCTAACTGAGCATTTAGTCGCGGGTGTGTACTGAAAAAATACGAGAATCGGTTGAATTGTAAGAACATCGCTGCATATTTCCTCTAAGCTACAGATTTTGGTCTAATTTGGTGTAATTGACTATTCTTTTTGTAATAACACCATATCCCACACACAAAAATATTTTGAGATAGTCGACTTTAAAGTTAAACGAAAAATATTAGAAATAGGTAATTCATGCAACTATACTGTTAACCTTTTTAGGAACTCCTTTAAAGCCAATACCTATCGTTGTACAAGAGAAACATAGCGAAAATTGCTGTTTTCCAAAATTAATGTGGCTTATGATGTCAAGGTTTAGTTAAATATTGCATAACCATAATCATAGAAAACAGCTGTTAGAACCAAACTAATGGACAACACTGTATTTTATTATGGGTGACTCGCCATAACCATTAAAACCTATTAAATTTGGTTTTTTCGCCACAACCAGAAACAGCTGTTTGCTGCTTAGGTATATTTGTTGTTAGATTTTGAAATGTATAAACAAATGAAAACCATAAACAGCTGTTTATGGTTTTGGCAGCACTAATTGGCAAGTCTGATTGAACCAACCTTTGCAACTCATTGCTTTCGTTGATGCATTCTTATACGCTGCCAAGTTCTTTGAAGTAGAGATGGGCGCGAGTCGGTTTTTTTCGTGGCATGAACACGCTCGACTCAACACGAAGTGTTCGTGACAAAAAATCTAATTTCGTGCATGATCAGATCGCTTCGTGTTGAGCAAAATTGATACGAAAAACACAAAACGATTTTAGATTTAATTTTCCAAAACTTGTACTTTGTCTTATATGTCTTTTACACGATTTTTTTTTTTGGAGATATCAAAATTTATGCGCTAAATTCGAAAATTTAAAAATAATTTGTTTAAAATCAACAATTGTGTGGCAACAAGTGCATTATTATTTAACCTTAATAAAAATTATACAAAACAATTATATCTGTCGCTTAAGTCGACTCAAGCAAATAAGTGTTTTTTGCATACAACTTTGGTATGATGGAGTTTATGAATATTTCGAAAAGGCAACAAGAATTCATTAGATCAGAGTTGTATTAATTCAAAAGTTGGGCCATTGTGTATATATTCATATATTTTCTTTGTATATGCAGCATAATAAGGCAAACTTGGCTTAAGTCGACTTAAGCGATTGACACAGATAAAAACACTTACATTTCGTAATAAAAAAATTATGTAATTCTTTTTACCAATTATTTTTCATTTGTTTAATAACATACAATTTCTTTATATTAAAAAAAATTACTTCAGAATTAAAATTACAAAAATATGAAGTTTTACTATTGAAAGAGTGAAAAAACCGCTTTAAATAAAGTTCCACTATACACCAAGTGACTAAAAACATTAAAAATCAAGCCATAAACATTTTAAACAAGACACCAACAACAAAATGGCTGCTACTCTACAACAACATTGCACTACAAACGCTAATGCAACGACGCGTGCAACCAACACTGCCAACAATCCAAATCCTCAATTGAAACGTTTGGTCTATTCAAAATACCGAGAGCTACTCGGTTCCTATAATGATCAGGCCAACGCCTACATTGAGACACTGCCCTCTTATATGGTGCAAAAAGATACCGGTTTCAATTTAGACATGAAAAAAGCTTCGGATTTTTTAATAAATAATTCAGCTGCTCAAAATGGAAATGCAACAACAGATAATCATCAAAATGAAATGTAAGTGCGCAAAATTAAAACGAAATTAAATAAATAAAGTGATTTAATAGATCTGTTATTAAGATGTACATGCTGAGAAATTGTTTTAAATAATTAAGATAAGGAAAGCAAGAATTTTGTTTAGATAAAACATTTGTTGTATTTTTATTTTCACTGCCGCTTTGGCTGATACAACAATTAAATAAACATTGAAATGAAAAAAAAAATATTTTCAAATCTTATTAATATGTACGAGTACATACGTACACATGTTTTGTTTTGTTTTTTTTTGTACATGCGAGAATGTTAGATAAATCCCTATAAATTTTATTTGGAATTTCTTTATACGAGCAACTGATAAAGAAAAACTTGATATCATTTGTTTTATAGCAAGTGTAAATGAAATGAATTTAAATTAAATAAAAAAAAGGAATTTTTTTAACAAAGAAATAGTTTGAGGTGCAACATGGCAGAGATATTAATCACAGAAAAAGAAATTAAAGTCCCTATTGTCGTTCTCAACTCAGCTCAGTTTGGTTGTTTGAGAGTCAATAAAACTTTTACATTGCTATTGCCATTCTCAACTTAAATAACGATTGAATTTGTAGTTGTCTTGTGCCACAACATTTTCAGACCACCAAAGTGAGTTGAGAACGGCAATAAGGGCATAAATGATTCCCAAGTGATAATATTTTCTTGACTATTGACGCTGACCAAAGTTCTTATTAATAAATTACAACGATTTCCAAAGAAGATACACAGAGACACAAGTCCAGAAAAATCTGATAAAAGTATCTGCAGGGAAAATACTTAATTTTGCAATTCAATATGTACATATGTATAAGTCATTTTATACATACATACATACACATACTCATATAAAACAAGTTTTACTTGTCTGTAAACACATACATATTTACTTTTAGGCCTGACATAACAGCCATTTTTATACCCTTCAGCAAAAATTTAAAGGATATACGTTGGAGTCAAACATCTTTCCGATGAGTCAGTTCTTCGGGTTTGGTAATAGGAAATAGATACTTGACGAAAATCGCTTATTTATAATCGCAAATAACAGATTTTGGTAAAAAAAAATCAAGTTGAATAATTATGTGGCTTAAGCTTTTTGGCGGTTATGGCACGATATGTATGTACATATTTATATGTAAACATTTTCTGACTTGCGAAGGGTAAATAAGATTCGACATAGCCGAATAAACCACTTTTACTTGTTTTCTACTTGTATCTATACAAACTAAAAAAGAAAACTGTTTCACTACTGCAACAAACTGCTTGCTTTTTTTTTAATACCAGCTAATACTCGTATTATTTTTGTCTTCTTAAAGTTTATTTTTATAAAAGTTCTACTTAATATGGCATTCCTGCTTTTCAAGCATTTACAAGCATTTCCTTACTCATGTTTTAGACTCGGCAGCAACGATGCCAATTTAGCGCGTTTTAACTATGCCAAACGCGCTTTTTTCCGTCTTAGCGCGTTTATTAAAAAAAAGCGCTAAATTAGCGCGTTTTTAATAAAGTCAATAATATCATTTTAGTTCAATATTTTTTTAACTTTTTTTATATAAATTTAACAATTTTCTAATATCCAAAACTCCGATAAAATTTTTTAAATTAGTTAATGTTTCAGCTGTCGCAAACAAAATTCTCTTGACTGTGGTTAGAATAAAAAACGCGTTTTAATACTGTAATGACAAATATTTTGAAATTTCACAAATAAAAATATGTACTACATACAATGACCCAAAAAATGTACATTACTTACAAAGCATCTATTATAGCTGAAGTACAAAAAGCATTTGAATCGCAAAACTATTCCACAATTTATATGTTGTTACAAAGTTTTACAAATAAATTAAAAGTAAAAACTAAGCACTTCGATCATTGTGAAGACGATTCTGATTCTCTATTAATGATTTTAGTTAATTAAAGCATAATGTCGAGGAACCAATATTGCAAAATCTGACAAATTAATTGTATATACGAGTACTAATACATACATACATCGACTTTTATTGAAATTTAATTTAGCGCGTAAGAAATAGCGCGTTTTAGCGCGTTTTGAGAAGGGTAGTAGCGCGTTTGGGTTATAAATAGTTGGCATCGCTGCTCGGCAGTTTTTCTTGAAGCAAGTCTGAGATTATGGGAGAGAGAGGAAAGAAGCAAAAAGAGGGGTACTGACTTGCTTGTACAGAAAAGTTATTTCAATTCTCTTTTGTTATTTCATTCGCAGCATTAAAACAATAGGAAAATTGAACAAGAAACCGTCTGAGTGTAAACAAACGAGCAGTTTTAAAAGAGAATTGACGATAACTTCTTCAAGAAAAACTGCCAGGTCTAAAACATGACTTAAGCCACTTTTAGTTTCAATTCTGCTTAAGATAACATTGCAGCCAAGCCATTGTTTGTCATGCCAAAAACAAATACACACACACACACACACACAATTTCCCTTGTTTGGCGTTTTTTCTATCAGTCTTTAATCTAGCCAGCTAATGTACTCCTAGCTTCAGCTAAGTTCAACTCCACTTCAGCGCAGTTCTAAAGAAAAAAAATTACACCAAACCCACACACTCTACATATTTAATTTTTCTTTCTTCTTTGAGTTGTCTCTTTGTATGAAAATAAAAGAAGAAAGAAAAAGTTTATACAATTTTTTTATTTTATTTTTTTTTTTTTTTTTTTTGTAAATTTGCATGATTATTTTTTAACACATTTTTCAGTTGAAGATCAAGGGCATTTTCAATGGTTCACATGCAAAAGTGAGTGAGTGAGTGAGTGAGTGAGTGAATGTAATGAGCAAGCGAGAATGGGTGAATGAATGAGTGCATGCATAATGTGACTGTATGACTGGGCGACTGTGTGTCATTAAATTAAATTTAAAATATTTTAATTGTATATGAAATATACGAAAAACTTTGTACATGCATGCAATGACATAATGATGATAAAAATTAAAGATTATTGTATATGAAAAAAAAACTCTGCTGTAAACATTTTTTTTTAAATGCATTTTATCAGCATGAATAAGAATTTCAAGTGTATTACGGTCGCTCATTTTTGCGTTTCCCAAGATTTCCTATTTCTTATCTTTGTGTGCAGATTAATTTTATATATAAAAAAATGTGTGTATAAGAGTTTTATATATAAAAAGTATTTTACGCGGAAAACTTTAGTTGACAACAGGTTTTTTCTACAAGAACTAGACTGAATTTACATTGTGAAAAACTTTCATGAAATTTGTTTCTTGAAACATTTTTTTAATGTCTCACTTATTCCTTAAAGCAAAGTTTCGAACAACAAATTTCACAAAAATTTAATTTCATGTAAATCCATTATAAAAAATACAGGCATATCTCGGTATAACGACCCCCATTGGAGCGTTACGTAATATGTGAATAGCCCCTAATGAAAAATTTTAAATGAAAGTTTAAAAAAAACTAGTTGATATTAACTTAAAAACATGAAACTTTCATTAATTTATGGTAAAAATTTCTTTTAATGATCATACCAACTACATAAAAAAACAAAGCCATAAAGTTTAGTTTAATTTATATATTTTTTTTTTGCCATTCCATGTAAATTATGAATCATTACAAATTATTTACATCACAAAAAAAATTTATAAATCAAACGGACTTTTATCTTAATTTTAATTTTTATATAAAAAAACTGCGATTTGTAGAGAATAAAATAATTGGGAAATTCATCTTGAAAGGTTAAAATTTTAATTAAATTAAAAATATATATCGTTCATTTACTTCAATAGTGTCATAACTCAAAAAATGCGTTTTTGAGTTAATACTGCAAAATAATTCGGTATTTCGTATTTTATCTTGTGTAAAAATTTCAAATAAATTTCTGATACTACCACCTCGTGAGAGAATTAAAATGTAAATTTAAAGGCTCCATGAAAAATCGCCCAAAACTAAATCGCCCAAAAATGAAAATGAAAAATCGCCCAAAATTTTTCTATATAAGATTTGGGTGATTTTTAATTTTTTTTTTGGTGATTTTTCATTTTGAAATTTTGCGCGATTTTTCATATGAAAAATAATGTTTCCATTAAAAATCATCCAAAACCAAAGGGCCCAAAAATAAAAATGAAAAATCGCCCAAAATTTGTTCATACAAATTTTAAGTAATTTTTCATATGAAAAATCCCCTAAAATTTTTCAAACATTAACCGTCTTATTCATAAACGCTTCATAACAGCTTAATAAGCAAAAAACGAAAAAAGACTATTCATAAATGCTCAATAGCCTATTAGACGTTTAATAAACGTTTCATTCATAACTCAGAGATTTTTAATGTAGTCTCCATGCTACTTTAAGCGTTTGATAAGCAATTATAAATAATATTTTCTTGATATCTTTCTTGTTTATTCTTATGCATGTCTCCTGAATAATGTTCTTGGACAAATTTATTAATTTATATAAGTCGGTACATGTACATATGTATGTATGCATAATTGTACAAAAAGAAATATACATACATATAAACATGTTTGAAAATTAAAGAAATACAATTCATTGGCAAAAAGAAAAATAGAAAAAAAGGGCATATGTAAGTAAATACAAGCATGTTTGTATGGTATTGCATGCTTACATATGTATGTATGTATGTATGTACATGAACATTTTAAAATTAAAACAAAATAGTGATGCATAATCGACCTCAATAAAATGGGTATTTGCCTACCTCTGTACTCAGCCGAATATAAATGTGTTAAAATACAATTTTTTGTAACATATACATTTTTTTTTTGTTTTATTTATTAATAAAAAGTGAAACGCCTACTTTTTAAGTTATTTTTTAATAACATTATGCGTAATGATTTACTTTTTTTCGACTCAAACAGACTACCTAGATAATCGATTCTTCATTGTATGCATCACTAAACATAAAATGAGAGCGAAAATAGCATGATGTTGCCAACATAAAATTACAAAAGAAGCAAAATCGTTTAATAGTTAATTCACTGATATTAATCAGTTATGAATACAAATGTTTATTAGAGCTTAATAAAGCAAAATCTGTTTCATAAGTAATGTACAGATTAAAGCTGAAATAAGGAATTTTTATGAATAAGACCGTTAAAAATTAAAGGGAAAAATACACCCAAATACCATGGTAGAGAAAATCCTTGAGGCCGCCCAAATACCGGTAGCGCAGGAAAACGTTCTTACTCCGGAAAACTTTTCAGGGCAGAAAATCTTTATTAGGCTGCGCCGTGTCGGAAAACACCATTGTGTAGAAAATTCGGGAACGAACGGATATTATTTACGCTTCTCTATAACTTTTGTTTATTCTTTTTAATATAAAAATGAAATTACTATAATTTCGAAGATTTTTTTGGTGTTTTTTAATTTTGGGCGATATTTCATTTTTTGGGCGATTTTTATTTTTTTATGATTTTTCATTTTGAAAATTTTGGGCGATTTTTCATTATTTTTTGTTTATGATTTTTCATTTTGAAATTTTGAACTATTTTTTATTTTTATTTTTGGGCGATTTGGTTTTGGGCGATTTTGCATGGAGCCAAATCTAAACGGGTTTTCTGCAAAATCATTTTTTTTGAGTTGTGACACTATTGAAGTAAATGAACGATATGTATGTATGTGGGTATGTAAATACATATTCCTCATTTTCTGCAACAACGTCATAACTGAAAAAACAAGTTTTACAGAAAACGTATTTATTGTTTTCAATTTGCGCGCAACTTAATGCAAAAAAACTTAATGGAAGAAAATGTTGTTTTTTTCAAGGGTGTTCTATACAAGATATTTCTATGAAATTTTTACACAAATCAAATCGCGCCAAACAGCTGTTCTGTCGATACAGTAAAATCGAATTTAAGTTCGAATAAAATATTCTAAGCCTCGAAATTTTTTTTAGAAATCTGCGAGATATGAAATCGATTGGAAAGCAATCGCTCACATACCAGAATAAGAACAATAACATAAAAATTAATTCTGCATTATTAAGTCAAAATTGCATTTATTTTTTGAGTTATGACGTTATTGAAGAAAATGAGCGATATACTATGTTTGTAACAGAAGAACTTCTGATATTTTTATTTGCGTTATTAGTTTTTAAAATCATATTTTCACTTTTTTTTCAAAACAAAAATCTATTTAAAATTGAGCGACTAATATTTTTGTAATTTGTAATTGTGCGCCTGTTTTGAATTATTTTTATCTACAAAATTATTTGCATTTTTAAGCTGTTGCCAAAAATTGTGAATTTTTTTTTATTTTCCCTTACGGCTTTAACCCTTGCACACCACCCAAGAGCGTGAATGCGTGTATGTGCACACGAGTGTGTTTAAAGTACAAAAATTAATTTCATTATTTCAAAATAATTCGTTTTGAGAACAAGAAATATGTACGTAAGTGTCTGTTGCACTTTTCCCGCTTTAGTTTGCAGAAAAAATATCTAAATTATTAATAAATTTGATTAGTAATTTTTATTATGGCTGTGAGATTATTATTTCTCTGGCTGATGGTTCTACATAGTTCCAAAATTAGCTTATTGCGCATTATTTTATTTGAGATTTGTTTTGAAAAGAAATTTTAATCATTAAATAGATATTATTTGTGTGCAAAAATATGACAAATGAAAGAAAATTTATGTAGATACATACATATTTTTCTTTCCTCACATCGCTCATTTACTCAAAGAACCTCATAACTCCAAAAATGGAATTTTTGAGTTAGAGATGCAGAATTAATCCTCATTCCCTTCTTCATACTGTCTGAAAGTTTCATACAAATATCCTGATTAAGAGTTGAGTCTTAAAAGCAGAATAAAATTTTCATTTTCCATTAAGTTGTGTGTAAATTGAAAACTTCAAACTCGTTTTCTGGCAAACTGATTTTTTTGAGTTGTGACGTTGTTTCAGTAAATATGTTAAGAAAACTTTTGTGTATAATATTTTTGAAATTTTGTTTATAACAACTTTTTTTTTGTTAGTTTTTCGACCTTTTATTAATGTTGAGTTTAATAAAATTATGAGGCTGAGGTCGATAACTTTTTTATAAAAAAACATTTAAAAAACTTTAAAAAAACTTTATTCGATATTTCGCTGTTTCTTCACGTCTTAGCATTTTTAACGACAGATTTCTATTTAACGAATATGGGCCTTATGCAAGAAACTTAATAAAGCTTTGCCAAGCAATGTTAAGTAAAGTTGTATTCTAAAAAAATTATTGTATAAAAATTCTAAAGTAGGCACCCAGGTTTGTTAAGACTACTTTAAGTTGATATTTCCAAAATGTGTGTTTTGTACCTCAAATATTTTTATTAATATAGCACATACTGATTCATTTTACATCTGAACATGAAGCTAGAAGTGCCTGCTCTTATCTTAAATTTATTATTTCTGTCATGTAATGGGAAACATCACCAAATTATCCAACTGATTCGAAATACATAGCAAAATCCTTAAAGAAATATTAAAATAAATACAATTATACAAAAATGTTTTAGTGATGTACATACAATCAAAACAAATCGAAAAAAGCTGGATATTCAAATACTCGTTTCATTCGAATAAAACAAATTGTGATAATTTTTAACATTTTTTTACTTTTACTTCATAGTTGTGTTTATCTGTTTTATTACCATGTCATAAGCTCATATTTTTTAAATTAGGTTGCTTTACTTCAAGATAATGAAAATTTATTTAATAAAATAAAAATTTATTTGAATACCCGAATGAAATTATATTCGATTTTGTACATCATAAGCTATGAAGTGGTTGTTGAACACGGTGTTGTTACCAGTATTCATTATTAGATAACAAAATAATTATAGTTGTCTTTTGCATATGATATCTTAACAAAGCTATGTTAGCCTTAGTGCTTGGCAACTAATATGAACTTTAAAGCTAAAGTAAAATATTTTTTTGCATAAGGGGGTATGTCTTTTACATCATTGTTTAACGGATAGCTAAAATTAATTAAAAACTTTTCAAATGCTTAAGCAACTTATTGATAGCGTTTGAGTGGCTATATTGTACTTTTTGAACTTTACCACGTAGTACACTTAGTTGAAAACCATTCGTTATTTTTTCCCCCCTTTTTTGATTATCACTACTAATGTATTATTTATAACTATCACTAAGTTTATGTCCGACGCTGGTCGGGCCTAATAATTTTTTTTTATAGATTTAAGATTAATAATAATAATAAATACATGTTAAAAAAAATTGCAAAACCTTAAATTTTATGTTTTTGGTATTTAAGAAAACAAATGAGAACATAAATAAATAAGTTCAGTAAAGTGTGACTTTACACGCACACGAAGGGTTCCGACGTACACTACAATATCTATGTAATACCGAGTGAACATCCGGCATTTCTGGTGTTGTCATTTTGTGGTGTCATTTTCAAAATGTGCGCAACTACGTTTCCATTATGTTTCTTATATGAAAAGCAATGTCACACAATGAAAAATATAGGAAATGACAAACGTTCACACAAGTATACACTATTGCGATGTTACAAAACGCCATAGTGTGAACTCGGCATAATACTACATCAACTTTTTTAGTTTTGGCGCTTGTTTCTTTTTGGAAATTTTTTCGGTTTTTGGGTTTTTTTGTATTGACGCTTTTTTAGTTTTAGCAATTGTTTAGTTTTGGTGTGTCTTTCGGCTTTTGGCAATTTTTTTGTTTTTTCACAATAAATATTTTTAGTTTTTGAATTTTTCTAGGTTTTTTTGTGAGTTTTTTTACATTTTTGCGACCTTTTACTTTTGGTGATTTTTTTTTTTTTTGCATTTTAGCGATTTACTTTAATTTTGGTGATTATTTTCATTTAAGCGCTTTTTTATTTTGACGAATTTCAAGCGTTTACCTCTTATGATTTCCAATATACAGCAAGTTGTCAAAATTACATTGATAGAATACCCTTTAATTTTGATTTATTAAGTTTCAGTGTTAATTGGTGTAGGAAGACTGCATACAAATATATTAACTTTAAAAATTTCAAGTGTCTATATACACATAATTGCATTTCAACATGTTTCGTTGCTCGCTTTAGAATACCCTTCAATTTTTAACTGTTATATTTTCTTTTTTGTTGCAGCGGGCAAAGTTTTGGATTTTCTGTGATAATTTCAAGTCCGTAGCTCATACAGTTCTCGAGAAATCAGCCTGTGACCGACAGACCGACGGACGTACAAACGGACATCGTAGCGAAGACAATAGAGGTCCTTTTCACCTTTGGTGTACAAAAACCTAAATAGTACAAAAAAGCAACCGAGCATCGTGCATATCAATTGTAAAACCATAAAAAATTTATAGCCTTATGTATAAGGTAAAATTATGGTAATGGAACGATGCAATGTATTGTTTCATATAATTCCCCTCGACCGATTACTCGGGAGCTATGCAAACACAGAAACTTTTGAAAAGAAATATCATCAGTGTTGTCAGATCTTGTTTTCAGCTATTTTAAAAATTTCAGTGAAAACAAATCTAATCTAAGCAATGAACCTACTTCAAAAATAGGCACTAAAAGATTTAAAATAATCTATAGTTTAGGTCAAAAAACGCATGTATACTTGTGTTGAGCATATTTTCACGAATGTTGTGCTACAAAAAATATTTTGCTACATTTTTTTCCGTGGGAAGCCTTTTACTACTGCAACCGTTTTTCTAAGTAAACATTTTGAAATGTGTTTTGTATTTTATTAGAAATATACATATGCAGTATATTTTTATGTATGTACATATATATGTTTTTATTCACAAGAAAGAATAAACCTTTTGACACAGAAATATGGTAAAAAAAAATACTTTCGTTAGTCGCTATAGCGTCTGTGTAATAAAAAAGGCGTACATACGTACGACTTTGTATGTTGAGTGCGGCATTAATTGTAACCCAAAAGACAAACTAAAAAATACCGGTTTACATATTTAATTCTGCAAACTCAACAAGTGAAAAGTTGCAACATCTTTAGAGTTTGCAATATTTTTTTCAGTCGTCACTTACGAGGGTAGTGCCAAATATAGCCAAACTGACGCATAGATGGACGCGAAAGTTTGAAACAAAAAATTAATTTGGTGAAATTTTATAAAACATGTGTTTTAAGCTTCTAGGCGCACAGTGGGGCCAAAGGCCTTTTTTCGCAGAGAAATTCATATGTCCACAACTAGAATAGTGAAAGTCACTAAATTTTATATGCGTAGCTCTTAGAAAAAACTGCATGTTCAAACAAAACCTTGGAGGTTAGGAGGGGGAGACGGGTACCCCATACCTACAAAGTAATTACTATTTTTCCTATATCTTCAGAACTACAATAGTGAAGCATACTAAATTTGATATGTATAGATCCACCAAAGTCTTGGGAATATAAGAGGGGGAGTCTGAATACCCGTCTATACAAAGCAATTATTAATGAACAAAAAAACATGATTGTTTTTATATAAGAAATAACCAAGCAGAAAAAAATGTCTCGAAGCAGTGCTTAACAAAAAAAAAAAAAAAAAAAAAAAAAAAAAAAAACAAGTCAAAATGCATAATTTTTTGTTCACGCAAGCTCAGGATTGCCTGTCATTGCGTGACTTTGGATACGAATTATCCAAAAGTAGATTTTGTAACAGGCCTAACAAAGCTAGCACGTTATTTTTTTTTAATATTTATCATACATATATGTATATTCAACCACGGTCACGTGTGACTTATAAGTGACTCACGGGTAATAAATCGTGAGATTTGTACATTTATAGTGCAATCATTAAAACAATAACTAAACAAGCTTCGTGACTCATGCGAAATATATTATGACATTTGTACATTTTTAATGAAATCATTAAAACAATGACTAAGCAACTACGGTCACGCGTGACTGATGCGTGAATCACACTCCGCTAATGCGTGACTCACGCGTAATAAATTATGAGATTTGTACATTTCTAATGAAATCATTATAACAATGACTAAACACCAGCAATAAAAGTGTTAGCGGATAAAGTTGTGTCCAACAGCTATTTTTGAACTAGTTCGTTCTGTTGGACATAAGTCCGGTCAAAAATGGATTTGAAACAACTTTTTATTCGAATGCTCTCAAACTAGTTCAAAAAGAGCTGTTGGACACAATTCTATTAGCGGAATTCATTAAGTCCTGATTAGTGGTAAAAATATCGTATATTGAAGATGAGAAGGTTTTACGTAAGGTGGGTGCCGTGCTCTTACTCCCCACAGAACAAAACCAGCATTGTGAAACATCAGCATCACGCCTCAGACCAAGGAACAGTCAAATCAGTGTATTGGAATAGGAATATCGTGTCCAAAAGAGGCTAATATAGTACTATCTGCAGTCAAGGTCATGGCTCGTTGGTAAAATATTTGACAACAATGAAGAGCTGGAGTCTACGGTTGATGGTTTTTACAATAAACAAAGCTATTACAGCTATTAAATATGGCTGGAAAAAGTGCAACGACCTAAAAGCAGATTATGTTGATATATGTACATATGTGGTGTTTGCTTAGTTAGTAGGCCTGCTACTTTTGGGACCGCCCTCGTATATAGGATGCGTAAGTTCATTTAAGTATGACAGTTTCTTGTCAAGTTGCAATATGACAAGCTTTTAAAGTCAAAATTTTACAACTTTTGCCATGCCATGCGTCGTAATTGGGTTACGAGAAGAAAATGAAGAAATTTTTGAAAATCAGCACAAACACCTGCAAACGAAAAATTAATACATAAACAAAAGTGAATTTCTCTTATTTCCACTTGACGATTTAGTAGAATTCATTTAACAAAGGCAATTTCATAAACTCGTTTCGAGCATAAAATTCGTGATTATGTTTTCATACTCGTAGTTTCATGTTTTTCAGCCATATAAAGACATTCTGTCAAATTTTAAACATAAATAATTTGCAATTAAAACTGCATACGAAAATATACTTTGTGGCAAATAAGGCTTTGACATATCAATTGTTTTTAACAAATACATATACATATGTATGTATTTATAATAACAAAATACTTCCTCAAACGTTTAAGACATAAAATAGAAAAATATAATTTGAAAATAAAAAAAAGTTGCACTTACCATAAATGAATCAATTGTTCACAAAGAAATATCAGCTAAAAAAAAGAGAAGAAAATGAAAATTTATTATCAAGTTTATAATGAACAAATTTAGCAAAAAAAAAAAAAAATAATCTGCCATAGAAAACAACTTTGTAGAATAATTAAAATTTTTAATTGAATAGCATATACATATGTACATTAGGGTGGCCGTTATTTTATTTATTTTTTATTTCTTCTACTCTCACCGCCCAAATCGGTTCAGTTTATGTAAAAAAATACAAAAAAATTTCATACCGATAAGTTGTGATTTAGGGGGTGCGTCTGGCCCTCAAACCCATTTTTTTTTGTTTTATTTTTATTTTGACTATATGTATATGTATGAAATAATTTAATATATATAAGCTTACTTGCTTAACTGCACGTCTCCACTCGCAATATTTATTTCTGAACATAAGAAATAACGTCGGCAGCATGACGTCACGAATATGTTCATGTACAAGCTTATGTTCTGGGCTATAGAACACGCATCGTGGTATTGGAAATAAATTTAAAAAATTCACTGTGTATAGATCGATGTTTTTTATATTTATTTTATTTTGTTTTATTTTATTTAAAAATAATTTATTTATGTGAATTGAATTCTTTTTATTATTTAGCTGGTGAGGCCTATATTGTTTTATGTCAATAAAAACTGAATTTTTATTACATATTTTTCCCGACGTTTCGTGAATTTTATGTTCACTTCTTCAGGGGATTTTGTCTGTTTTATTAAAATTTAAAAAAAACTTTAACATCAAAAGTGTATAGAAAATAATATACATAATAAGATAAACTTACTAACAATCGAGTTGTGTTGTTGTTAAAACATCAAAAATAAAAAATATACAAGTTTACTTGAACTAAAAATTACAATATTAAGAAAGATGGCTTTAGCTGTTCCTTATTATCACACTGTAAATGGCGCTTAAATTGTCAGTATCTTCTTTTTTGTTCATTGTTTTCATTATTTTCTGTTGTATTCGTAAGCTTTCTGTTGTGAAACGTTTTCTTGTATTGTTTTCTACATTTAGAATTTTAATATTGTCAAAATCAGGTGCATGATTTGTTTCTATTATATGTTTAGATAATGCCGTGCTTTCTTTGTTTTTATTTATGTCTGCTTTATGTTCCTTCATTCTAATTAGTTAGTAAATTTCTTTTTGTTGTGCCAATATAGACAAGATCACAGCTGTTTGCATTATCTCCTTTACATGGTATTTCATACACCACATTATTTTGCTGTAGTTTGTCGACAGGTGTTTTTGTGTTAGTGAAAATGGTACTCAATGTTTTATTAGCTTTATATGCTAAGGCAGTGTTGTTGTTGTTTATTGTATCGGGTGTTTTTTTAGAGGTATAGAACTTCGAATTGAAATAAAACACAAGAAAATCGTTTTAATGTCCATCAATTTGGCTTTATTGGAAGGATAATTTTATGCCATTAATGTTTAAATATGATTTCGGGCATGTAGCCGCCGCGGCTGGCTCGAATAAAGCCAATTCTACAGGTCCAATTTTCAACCACTTTTTCGAGCATATGGGACCGTATGTTGGCAATAACGCCACGAATGTTGGCTTCCAAGTCCCCTAACGTTTCTGGTTTGTTGGCGTAGACGAGCGACTTCACATATCCCCAAAGAAAATAATCCAATGGTGTCAAATCACACGATCTTGGTGGCCAATTGACAGGTCCATTCCGCGAAATTATGCGCTCATCGAATGTTTCCTTCAATAAATCGATTGTGACGTGCGCTGTGTGGCATGTAGCGCCGTCTTGTTGGAACCACAACTCATCCACATTCATGCCATCCCATTCGGGAACAAAATAGTCGGTTAGTCGGCTCCAATTGCTGTGCACGGTGGCGAATCGATTCATTCGGGTCCTCTTCAACACTTTGCTCTACAGCGGCAATTGTTTCTTCGATGCGCACTGTTCGACGTCTCTGCGGATGCGTATTATCACATAGAGTAAACGTAGTGCGAAAACGATCCATGGTAAACCGAATTAATTGCTCTGATGGACGATTATGTCGACCATAAAATGGACGGAGCTTGCGGTAAACTTCGCGAACTGAACCATTATTTTCGAAATAAATTTGCACGATTTGCAAGCGTTGTTCTTTTGTCAACCTGTTCATGATGAAATGGCAAACCAAACTAAATACTAATCACTTGACAGCTGACAAAATGGCCGCCAGTTAAAAAAGTGATGCCAACTTAAAGTTCTATACCTCAATAAAAAACACCCTTTATATTGTATGTTTCTATTATCAGTTAAGCCTGGTATGTATTTGATGCTGTAGTACTGTTTATTATCATTAGGGTTGCCATTTCTATTGTTTTGTGAGTGTTTTTGGGAATTTATTAGAGTTTTTATTAAATATGGGGGGAAGCTATTATCTATTAATATTTTAGTGATTTTTTGTATGTTGCGTGGGTGAAATTGTTCGTCACTTATATCCAAGACTCTATGTATGAGATTCCTTGCCGTATTGATTATTTGGAACTTCGGTTGAGTTGCATTAAAGTTTATAATTCTTCCTGATGAAGCATTTTTTGTGTACCAATCAAATAATATTTTATTGTCCAATCTGTGTAGTGTGGTGTCAAGATACGATATTTTCCTTTCCTTTTCTATTTCGATAGTAAATTTAATTTTAGGATGATATGAATTTAATGAGTTCAAAATCTCGTTTTTATTATTGATGTTGATCACCGCCAAAATATCGTCTACGTATTTAGTTACGTATTTTATGTAAATATTTTTGCTGCTTAGCTCGGCTATTGCTTTGTCTAATAAATTGTCTAAAAACGATATCAGCAATAGTTGGAGAGAGGGGATTCCCCATGGACATACCAAAAATTTGATTGTATATATTGTTGTTGTAAATAAAATAATTGTTGTCGTAGAGGCAAAATTTGAGTATATCAAGAAATTTTGGTTTTTGTAGTACTGTGTGGGTTTTAATGGAGTTCCATTTGTCCATTATAATATTAATGGCTGTGTGTGTGGGAATATTCGTGAATAGGGAAATAAAATCAAAAGACACCAAGGAATCATTGGAGTCTATTTGCAAATTTTTAGGTTTATTTTTTAGTTCAGCTGAGTTTTTAGTGTTATATTTTTCCGATACAATATTTTTAAGTATTCTTCCTAAATATTTGCTGAGTTGGTAACAAGGGACTTTGAAAGAAGATACTATTGGTCTCAATGGTGTACCTTCCTTATGTATTTTGGGTAATCCGTAAATTCTGGGAGCGGTAGCAGCGGAACAAATGAGCATGTTTTTGAGACTGTAATCTATGTACTCTTTTTTGTGTAAATCATTTACTATGGTGTTGTTAATTTTAATTAATTTATCGGTGGGATCCGTCCTAATAATCCTGTATTTTATTTATATTCGTTTTATTAAAAATAAAAAATGCTGCATTTTTACAACAGTCACAAGTTTATTATATTTAATTCTCATTAACAACAAATGTCTATTAAATTTGACAGCTTATGTTCAACATTATTTCTTCGAAATAAGTTTGAACAACTATTTCGCAATTTATTTGCAAATAAATGTCTATTCGGTCCACACGTGGACATATGGTGTTGGAAATAGAATTTCACAGTTGAGAACATAATTATTTCCAAGTTTATTGCGCGTGGAGACCACCAGTAAAATAAAAAAAAAATTCCATATAGGTATGTAAATATAATTTTGTTACATAAAATTTTTGGTATTTTGTTGGTTATTTTCCTCATTATTTTCTAAAATATTAATTTTAGCAAAAAACTTCTTTGAGACTAATATTGTTGACTCAAAGAGCTAAAATATTGCCATATATCATATTCTTGTAAAATGATTTTTTTTAAGATAGTCATATGAAAAAAATTACATTGAAAAACTTTGAGGGCCGGACGCACCCCCTAAAACGCAACTTATCGGTATAAAATTTTTTGTATTTTTTTACATAAAACTGAACTGATTTGCGGGGGTGAGAGTAGAAGAAATCAAAAAAAAGTCTCCATACAACTAACGGCCACTCTAATGTACATACATACATAATCAATTACCAAAATAAAGGATTAAAAAAATATAATTGAATTTTTGTTCCTTTTGCTTTATGCTTAAAATCTCTTGTGGATTTAAAATTATTTTATTTTCCCAGAGTTATTATTATCTTGTTTCTTTTCTTTGTTTTTTGTGAACTAGTTAATGGTACCGTTAGTTAGTTCTACATTTTGAATATTCAAATATGCAAAACTTCAGTCAGTATCACACGTCTTTATTACTCAATAACCCATTTCCAAACTGGCTTATTCTTGTTTTATTAATTTTTTTTTTTTTTTTTTTGCATAAAATATTATTTAAGTCAAAAGTTGGATCATAAACTTGAAAAATTTCACAATGTTTAGAAAAAGTCGCTGAAAAGGCGGAACTTGTTTTGAAGTTTTCAAGCAAATTACCCCGTCAACAAGTTGTATGTACCCGTACGTACTTATGTTGTTCGATGGAATGAATGTTTGTTACACATTTTTATTAAGAAATTCATTAATGAACCAATATAACAATTTACGTGTTGTATCTCTGCTTATTATGGCTTAAATTAATAAGGTTTTATTGACAAATTAACTAGTTTTGCAGAACGCAAACAAATAAATGAAAAGAAAACCGCAACTAACTAAAACAACTATGCCAACATTATAGACAAGTTGAAATAGAAAAAAAAAAAAATAAATAAATCGTATTTACCTGCCAGGTAGTCGTAGATACGTTTGTTGGCTGCCTAGATGGCTGTCTGTCCGTTTGTCCGTCTGCCAGCCTGTCTTTCTATTTTAGTTGCTGATTTTTTTTTAATATAAATAAAAATTGCGTCACCACAAATTGACATTGCGGTTTCTGCTCTAATTTGTATGCATTGACGAACAGACAAACGACAACATTTAATGACAACTTGTTGTACATACAACTGCAGCAGTAAAATTGTTTTAAAAAAAATGTGGGTGAAGCAGCAGCAATACCAACATGATTGATTTAAAGTGTGTGTGTGTGTGTTAAGGAAACTTTGTTAATTTTACATATTAAATTTTTTTCAGGGCTACGAGTAAAACGAACGAACGCAAATCCCACAATGCATGTATAATTTTTTATTCAAAAGCTTTAAAAATATTTAACGCTAAGAGAATTTTTCCACAAGTATCCTCAGATAAACATAAATTTTGCAAAGAAAGGTCAAGTTCCTACCCAACAAGTCAATCAATCAATCAATCAACTTCATGCTTTGTAATAATAAAGGGTCTTGCAAAAGAAGGTTTCATTTTGATATGTCCTAGTTTACATTATGCAAGTCTTATTGCTAAGCTGATTAGTTTGAGGGCGAAAGAGACGAGTTGAACGGAAACGTTAATTTTCCCCTCGTCTCTCTCCTAGCTTAGCTTAGCAATAAGACTTCCATAGTGTACACTAGCACTATGCAAAAGAATGGGTATTTTTAAGCGAAATCATCGTATAGTAACAAACCAAAAATGTTTGTCTTAAGTAGAACAAAATTAAGCAAATTAACTTACATGTTCATAATTGGTAAAAGATCAAACGACAATGGCAAACGACATTGTTGTAAATTTATAGATGTTAAAATTCAGATTTCATTACAAAAAAAAAAAAAAAATACAGCAAACTGTAGTACGATGAATCTAAACAATTCACATATTCCATTTGCAATAAAAGTTGAGTATATAAAGCAGAAATTTACATACAACTGACACCACACACAGTGGACCAAACACAAAGATGGTGATGGTGATGATGAAGGTATAGTAGTGGCCTTCGAAAATAGCTAGTTGTTCCGTTCTACTACGTGTTTGTCAGAATATTTACAATTAATTTTAGTGTTATTTGTTCATTAATAATTATCACATGTAATTTGGCTTAAAAAGCGATACGAACTTTAGCCTGTTCAAATCATAAAATATAGAAACAAATGAAGTTCGAACAATAATAATTAAATTAACTAAAATGTATAACATGTAATCTGGCTTACAAAGCGATATGAACTTTAGCCTGATCAAAACATAAACATTTAATATTTATTTCACAATTGTAAGTAATATCAGTCAAATGAGTGATACGACTACACCTGCAGGCCCAAATAGGAATGATATTTTTCATCACCAATTCGCTCATTTGCATTTGTAGTATGTTCTCGATAACTTCACTAATTCCATCTTTAAGGTCTTGAAATAAAATTCACTATAAAAATGGCAAAAGCAAACACAAGTAATGATGCCATCGCTCTTTTACTGACCGTGTCATTTCTTGAAGATGACCATTATTAACACCTTTAGACTTTTTTTCTTTGGGTATATCTCAATTGCCCACAATCGATTCCAGATCCCAAATATGGGCGAATTGGAAGGAAAATTTCATTTCAGCCATGGCGGCCATTTGGCTTAATATATATTCTGAACTATTAAATTATTTTATCTATATCTGTACCTGAATTCAGTAACTTTTTGTCAATATATTTATTGGTTTGCGGTAACGATAATCTGATTCAGTAATTTCTTTTTTACGATAGTGTTCACCTGTGTCTTACTCGCCATTTAATTGTATATTATGTGGCATCCCTGCATACAATATGTCAAAAAGCCAAAAACACAAGAAGAAGGGTCGGGCCATTCACATATTACGTAACGTAATTTTGGGGGTTATACTCACCCCACCCCCCTCCACCCCTAGTGACACTTTTAAAAAATTTATCAGTATACATTTCCAAAGCCGCAAAAAATCTTTAAACACGCCCCCCTCGTCGCGGGAAGCGTTACATAATATGCGAACAGCCCCTTAAAAAAATTATTTGAAATGCAGATTGTGATTTTACTTTTTTTACGTTAACCGGCAGCGAAAATCGTTAAAATATGTTACTGAATAGCAAAATCGATCAAGTTTCCTTGTATTTATTATAGCAATACGATTATCGTAATAAAATTTACTGAATACAGATACTGGTATATTTTTCATATAGAAGATTTGTCATCTGATTTGACCAAGCGCTGGACAGTAGAATGGTCCTTATTTTCGAAAATTCACAACATTTAATGCATTAAATTGTTCCTTTTAGCAAAAAAAATTATTGTGTAAAAATTTAAAGTCGTTATTTTATGGTTAACAGGATCCTCATCGAGGTCAAAGTTCGGTATAAAGAATTATAAATCCACGAAAAGTCTCATAACTGCATGGCACACCCCACGAGTTTTTTATCGCCAAATTTCTTTTTAGAATATATTAATCCTCTATGTCCCCTCGTTAAAGGGGTTGCCATACCCCTTAATATTTTCCCCTCCAGAAAAAATTAATGTGGCTCGGTCATACATTTCGTTCCTCTAGGGTTAACCTGGGCCACGTTAAGACGCTAATACCATGTTCACACTTATGGTCTTAAACGTGTTTAAGGCAACTATTTTAAAAAACTAAACACAACCGTTTACATTACGTTTGCGATGTTTAAGGTTGACGTTTTGTCAATAAATTATTGTATTTGTAAAAAATTATGAACAATTATGCTTTTTTATTGGTTTATTATTTTCAAACAACAAATGTTCTTTTAAATATTTGAGTATTTTTGAACTAATTACTTGTTTACCAAATAATTTTTGACGTGACACCATTTAATAACAACACAAAGTTGCCAGAGCTATCAAAAAACGGACTGAACATACTACATTTGTGTGTTTAAGGAAGTGTTTTAATCTTCAACACTTCATTTAAGATGTTTAACAAAACAAGTCAATGTATGGCAAAACATCTCAAAATCGTCGTGTTTAAGCTCTTAAACACTAATGAGGCGTTAAACACCTTTAAAACCATAAGTGTGAACATAGTATAAGACAAATTTTTTAAAAATGCAAACATACATACATACATATACATATATACACACATACGTATGTATGTGTATGAGCGTATGTATTTTTCAATTTGTTTTTGTTTCAAACACAAACTCATTGCCCAATTATTGTATTTGATTTCTATGAACATGACGAATAATATGTTTCTAAATTCATATTGACAGCAAACATTTGTTTCTTTCGAATCTTAAAAAACGAGCGCATTTGCAGCCACATGTGTTTTTATAATGTTGCCAAAAAAATAATCTAATAAATATTATAAATTCAACTGCATTAATTATTTATTTAAAAAGGAAAAAAATACAAGAATATAAATTTTCAAAAAACATCTAGAAATTAGTCGGTTTATTTGAAAGTGTGTCGCGCAAAGATTTCGTTTCTAAAAAAACAAGTTTTCTTTTCATGACGTCAATAAGATATCAATTTGTTGAATTTTTTATTGCAAATATCTATAGTACGTAAGCAGTTATAAAAAACAAATTGCTTTTTTATTAAGAAAAATTAACAAAAGCTACAAACTTAAATTTTAGTATTAGAGGCGGCATAAGAATTAATGACATTAGCAAAGAATATTGTACAAATGTCTATGAATACTTCCTACGAATTTAAAATGAAACATAAATCAAAAAGAGAATTTCGTATAAAAATAGGAAAACAACAAAACTATGACTAAAAGTTTATTGTTCAAAACGTGTACGGTTAATAATTGGGAACCGGGAACCGAAGCTGAAACGAATTCGGACTAGTATGCTATTCTATTAACCGCTTTCTAGTGGTGTTTTCAAGTTTTTGCTTAAAAGCTAAACTTACATTGTAGTGTTTCGAATTCAGTGTTAATCTCGTAATTTAATTTATTTAAAGTCCTTTGGAAAATTACAATTTTAAAGGATGTCTTTTACCAAAAAAAATTCTCCAAATCATTTGCTTAATAAGATCCCTTTTCTTTAATTTTCAGGTATGGAGCTGGTCAACGCATGCCCGCACAACAGACCTACGAGGCACCTGCCTGTGTTCAAAATGCCATGATGACAAAAGACAAAAAACCCTTCACCTACACGCCAGGTGGCATAGATCTCTCCCAAATTAAATCGGAACGTATGGCAAAACGTTTGGCACGCAATGCACAGGCCGAAGGTGCCACTGGTGTCCAACAACATAATCGACCCACTCAAGCTGCATCGCCAGGTGGTTCTAGTCCCAGTGCTGCTGCCTCTATGGGTGCTGCAGCCATGGGTATGCCCTTTCAGGTTCTACCACCCCCTCCACCACCATCACCCGGTAAGAATTTCAATGGTGGCAGTGCACCAGCACCACCCCCACCACCATCCTCTTCCAACTTTTCCAACACAGGCACATTAGCACCACCATCCAATGGCAATGGCGCTGGCGCCGGTGCACGTGGCAGTTCCCCCAATTCACCCAGCATGCCACGCAAATCACCAACACCGCAACGCTTCGAACCACCACCAATGGGCTTCCGTCCGGAAATTAAAATTCCTCCAAATCCGATGGCCGCTTTGCGCAAAGTACCCCCACCGGTGGAGAAGAATACCTTCTGGAAGGATGAATATGTTAAAGAACGTTCAAAAAGTCCAATGGTGGATTTGCCAAACAACGCCAGCAGCAATAACGACAGCGTTAACAGTGCTAGTAGCTCACCCCAAACGATGAATGCCAATAATTATGGTACTGCAATTTCGAGCAACGACAATATTGATGGTGAGAGCGTAGCTTCACTTGCAATTTCCAAAAAAAAAAAAATAAGGCAACATAACTGCATTTTATTATCGATAAAGCTTTTTTCTTTTTATTTATTTCTACTTCATTTTTAATGGTTATGGTTCTTGTCTCTGCTTAATAGCCTTTTCAAGGATATTTATCTTCAAGTGTCCAGCACGTCAGCGGAATAAAGTTTTTATTAACTAATTTGAAACTTTTGTTACAAGTCCTGATTCAATTTAAAAAAATTAAACGTTCATGGAAAATGAACAAGTTCTTTCAAAAGTCGATTTTTCAATTGCAGATCTTTATTTTCATCATCAGCATCATTTCACTACCAAACTTCTTACACTCCAGCAAATGATATTTCTTTCATCCGTCCATATAATGGCAACTAAATTAACTAAATATTTGTCGCTTCTTCCACACCATACAGCAGTTCATATTTTTAAGCTTAAGTTGTGTTTGATTTGGTGATGGCGCTTTTTAACCCACGAACAAATAATACACATCTTCATTTTAATCCCAATTATCCAAAAAAATATTTTAATTTAAAATATGTTAGCTCTTTCCTATACTTCTTATTTATTATATTAATTTTAATTTAATATAACTAAATTCTAATTGAAAATAGGGTTCAAGAAAACGATGCCCACTACCACTACGAACAATTCAATACAGCAAAATCAAACGAACAACAATTACACGAATTACCAACAACCCCAACCACAACAACAGCAACAACAACAAATACACACGCCACCAAACGCATATCAACAACAGCACCAATCTCCCATCAAACCAATACAACAATCACCTCAATACGGCAGCCCTCAAATACCTTCAACTGCACCACAACAGCAAACTCAAATCTCACCACACTCACAGACACAGCAATCAACAAGACCCGAATTTCGTAGTGTGGCAGCACCAACATCGCCAGCTGTCAATATTTACACCAAGCAATCCGATAGTCCACGAAGTGCCGAGAACGCTACACCACCAAGAGCCACTGAAAGTCCCTTTAAATTCTCGCAACAACAGCAACAGCAACAGCAGCAACCAAGAGCACCTCCGACTGTTTCGCCCTTGGCTCAGAAATCTACACCTCCATCTGCTTCAGCGGAAATATCGGTTTCTTCTAATCCCAATCAGCCACAAACAGTACCATGGCGCACTCAACGTGGTCAATTCCAGCAACCACAACGATCAGCAGCAGAACACGCACATCCTCAACCCATTTATAATAATGTGCAACAGCAAAGAACTCCTGATTTCAGCACTCAGCAATCACCTTATCAAGGTCCTAAGCCAGTGAGTAAATCTTTCAATTAAACATTATTTATGTTTGTAATAAAGAAATAAATATTATTAAAAAAAAAACAGTAGCAAGAAAAAACAATTTGCTTTATACTACAAACTAGCTTTTGCCCGCAACTTCGCACGCGTGGAAATTAACAAAGAATAGTTCTAGTCTTCCAGACTACATAGTCCTTGTCGCTACTACAGCTCTCTAAATATAAGAATTTTTTTGAATGCGGGGTTCCATTTTTCACGCTCCTAATTCACCAATTTTCTACTTTGCCTCCACACATTATTATGTTCCCCAGATATACACAGAAAAAGAATATTCCCGCAATGACTAACTTTAATTGAAAATGAAACTAAGAATGTTTTAAAAATATATTTAAGTCAATTAAACTTTTGTTTAAAAATTTAAATTAAGTACAAAGTTGAATTGACTCAATTAAATTTTTCATTGATTTTTGGTTTTATTTTCAATTAAAGTCGTTTATTGCAGGAATATTTTTTCCGTGTAGGATAAGGATGAGGAGTACCTATATTCCCCTCACAAAATTTTTTATTACTCTCATCGTCAGGCTTCTTATGCATTTAGTAAAGAGCTGTTATTTTGACAAAACAGTCACTTCAATTTTATATAAATGAAACATTTACTGCCTTATCCATAAAAAATATTTCAGGTTTGTTAAGCGCTTATTTGACATACTTCTATGGGAAATTTGTTAAATAAACCTGTAAGAATCCTTAAATATTTTTTTACGAATTAGACCGTTAACATTTAAGAAATTTATTATTCGTTCGTTCGTATTCAGCGTTGTCTATATGCATTTCATTGTTGCTGTAACAAATCATCAGTAGACTTCAACTACACATTTGAACTCTACTGATGATTTGTTACAGGAACAGTGAAATGCATATAGACAACACTGAACCACCAGCAAATAAATTTCAAATTAAAATAAAACATTTAAATAAAAAAGTATTTGGCAAACTAAATCAGTGCCACACGTGAACTATTTTTTAAATGATACCCTCGCACAAAACTACTATTCTACAATTTTGTCACGTTTTTTTTTCTATTGCAATGCAAATTCTGTTAATTGAATAAACATTTCTTAATTAACTTGCAGACTAATATTGGCTCTTTGTACATTGCACCTTTGGCACCGTCCACCGAGCCGCAAGCTCAACACATTGTACGTCAACAAATGCAGCAACAGCAACAGCAACAACAACGTCGCGACTCACCAATGCACCAACCGGAATCGCTACAACAACAACACCAACAACAGCAACAGCAACAGCAACAATCAAATCAACAATTACGTTGGATGAACACCCAACCGATGGCTAAAGAGCAGCCACCCTGGGCACGCCCAGAGGAAAATGGTAATGTGGTTCCTTCGTCACTAAATCGCATCAAGTCACCACCTCCACCAATTTCCTCAACTCAAGGGCAACAGCAGATGCACCAGCCTTTAAATCAAGGCAACGGTTTTATGCCTCAAACTAATCCCCATAACTTTGGTGCTCAACCCATCAATACAAGTAGTTTGCGTTTGCAGATTAATAGTCCAGTTAATCAAACGAATAGTCAAAATGGCCCCAAGGTACAAATTTAATAAAAATATATGTATCAGTGATCTGCATGATTACGATTCAAACGGCATAATTTTGCATTTTCTAAAATGAATATTGAGCTAGCACTTAACATTAACAAAATGGATGATGCTATTGCATGATTCATATCAATGAGACTGTTGTTAATAAATGCCTGTCATTGCTTGCAATTTAGATTCATTCATATGACTCACTAAAGCAATGATTCAGTATGATTGTTTTGAATACTTCTTAAACCACTTCTGACAAATATAGTTTTATGTAATATTATAAAATAAAATAGCTTGGCCCATTCTTTTTTATAAATTATTTTAATATGAGAAAACCTATTAATTAACACAATATGAAGATATAGATGTTTTCATTTTATTTAATTTTTTTTATTACACGAAAAACTCCATTTTCGAAATTTTTTATTATTTCTGAATACATTCTGTTAAATTTTCTAAAAACACTTTTTAATAATTTCTTAACGCTATTTATTTATGTGTGGAAATATTTACTCAATGTTTTATAAACTGAAGACTTCATCTAGTCGACGTGCTTTTGTGAGTTACTTGATTATATATATACGAATTTTTTATTTATGTTCACTGACAACACTTAAAAAAAGAGAGTGAGTTAAAGACAGTCAGTTGTTAGAGAGGCAACACTGCAAGCTATATCATTAGTACATATTGATGTTAAAAAACAAAACAAAAGCATTGTAAAAGTGAGTGGAGAGCGAAAGTGAATCAACTCATACAGTTCACTGATATGTATATATTTAAAAAAAAATTTAATCATAAAATAATAAAATTTAAATGTAACCCCAGGAACGCATTATACCCATACAGTTGGAACAAACACCAACTTATACACCAGCTCAGCCGAGCTTTAATCAGCAACAACAACAACAACAACAACACCATGGAGCAGGTAGTACCTGTAAGTTCACTTACATATAAAAAAATACATATCAAAACCACGAAAACAAAAATTACATAATAGTATTAAAGCAATCATTACAATTTATTTTTTATTTACTACTTTTACGAAAGATTTGTCCACATTTTTTTAGCTTGAAGTTGCAGTTGATTTGAAGCTTTAAGCTTCTAATATGGAGTGCCGACAAAGGTTCTCCAATCTCCGCCATTATTAATTGAATTGTTGATCTCTATTAAGCTAAATTGTCGCAGCTTTCGTTTTTGGGAAACTTCCCACTAAAGGCCGTGATACACTATCCTACACAATCGCACACAATCGCGAAGACTTTTGAAGTAATTAGAAAAAAAAACGATTTTTTCGAAAAATTGTTCCCGAACGAATCACCCAACTTTACTCAACTCTAAGAGTTGATTACATTTTGAACTTGAACGGCTTGGTAATTTCAGTTTTCTGCAAATTTTATTTTCGAAGTCTAACGAACCGAATCGATTCACTATCCTACGACATCTAAGTGAGACCAACTTCTTTCCAATACCACAAATTCGTATCCGTTGACCTGTGCTTAAGTTATGGGATGTTTACGAACACATTCATACAAACACATACTCAAATATACACACTCATGTGTATATGCATACATCCTTATTGACCTACCCTGCAAATAATATTGGAGTACGTAGTCCAATCTAGATGAAACAGACTAGTTACATCATGGTCCCATGTTATGCAATCATGGATCATGTCGTTTTCATACAAGCATTCAATGCTGTACGATAAGTGTTCGTGTTTACACGAATATGATCCTTCTTAGGCACTCACAAATTGTATGCGAGTAGTCTATAACTATTCCATATGGAGTAGTTTGGGGGCTAGTTCGATGTAATGCAAACTTGGACCATGTGGTCCAACCTTAGGACATTGCAATGTTAAATCGACCACCTTTCTTTCATATATTTGGAGCAGGGTAATCGCAAAAATAGTCAGAATCGACTGGCATGACCTCAAAACGTCGAAATATGATGAAAATTCTATTTTCGAACATTTGGGGTAAAATCAGTAACTTCCTGTAGCGGGAAGTAAAAAATATTAAGTTTTGGAACTCATTAAATCTTTTTTATGGAACTTGAGAAGCTTGTAAACTCCAAGATACATATGTATATGCAATGTAACACGTTAAACACATTGACCAAAGCAAGCTACACGACTTCCCGCTAGTTAAAATTGTCGCCATGTAGCCAGCTACTTAATTATTTTGGAAGCTGCAGCGACATCATAAGCACCGCATGTTGAAGTATATATCGTCGCTGTTTTAACTAACTGACATAACTAGCATTTTAAAAATTTAACAGGAGACCAACTTTTATGGTTGTTTTATACATTCATTCTTATGGCTGCGTCAGAAATCTTTTTACTTATATAGGCACAAAAGTAATGCTTACAGTCATGAAAATTGTAGACAATGTGTATTATGATTTATAAAATATAGTGGAGGACTTAACTCATTTTTCAAAAATATGTCAGTTAGGTCAGTTAGTTAAAACATCGACGATATGTGACCTTCTGGTACCTAAAAGGGTGTAGAATAAGATGAAATGAGTTTTTCTCAAAACTTAATTCTCACACACTAGGTCCCTTTTCTTGGAGAAGGTCACATATACATATTTCAGTGCTGTTACTTTCAAATATTTCATATACTATATAAAAATAAAATTACTTATTTAACATGTACATAAAAATATGAGAACAAATTAATTTTTTTTTCTTTATATCTGTGGCAAAAAGGAAAAAGTGCTTAAGTCGAGATAAGCTGATTTGGAATTAATGATACTTCCGTAATCTACATACTCGAAAGTACTTTTGGTCAAAATCTCAATTAATTTGTGTGATTTTCCAGGAAGTTATGGCACTATGACTTGCGGCTTATCTTTTTTAGACTTCTAATGTCATTTGGAACAAAAGCTTAATTTATGTTATACTTTGGTATATTTAAACTTAAGTGTATTACTTATAGCGCGTAGAACGATGTTTACTTAAAAAAAATTAAGATTAACAGAGAATTTCCTAATTTGACTTGACTGTAAAAGAAATAAATTTCTGGAAATCGACTGAAAAAATGAATTTGAAGTTAATTCTATTTTACTTTTTTTTATCAAAAGCGTATTTTGAAGTTAATTTATGACAAAACTAATGCAGTTAGAAAGCTGCGGTTTGTTGCATTAAAAAGAGCGTGTTGTCTACTACAAGCATTACCAAAAAAGTAAAAATCGATTTTTTTCGGTCCATAGGCTCCTTTTCCCTGACACACATTGATTTTTAGATGTTCTTTCCTTTAAGTAATATGCACTAATTTTAAGCTTTCATTCATTTCAAATCTTATATTATACTGGCAGCACTATATTTGCTCTTTTTCGCTTACAAAAATAAAAATAGTGAAAATAATCATTTGCATATACGCACACGTAGTATTATATTTTTGACAGGTTGTAGTCGGTAGTCTGATGTGGTGAATGTGTTTAATACATAAAGCTTTCTTTAATCACACGTATGAAAAGTCGGTTTAAGTTACCTTTCTCCATACATACACTTTTTCAATAAGAAAACATGTTTAAAAAGATAAATTTAAAAGCTTTTTTTTTTGTATCAAATCAAGCAAATCAATCAAGCTTTTTCTTATCAAAATTAATAAAAATTTTACAGCTCCTGCTCCCGGCTACGTTATGCGTACACCCAATCAGTTCGTTGATCAGGGTTACAATAACTTTGGCCAACAACAACAGCTGCAACAGCAACAGCAACAGCAACAGCAACAACAACAGCAACCCCAACGTGTCATGTCGCCAAACCTACAACAATTAAATGCTCCACGCATGGTGCAACAAACTCAAAATAACGTATCATCGGGCAACAAAACCCACATTATACCAATTTCTATAGAAAGTAATGAAGGCACCAGGGGACCAATTTCAAAGACACCTATTGTCATACAAAAGTAAGTTCGAAATCATTTCACCAGTGAGATATCAAAGAAAAGCTTTGTTTTTTTCTCTCTTAAACTTAACCTCTTTAAAGTAGAAGCTTTCTTTTAACTTTAACTAATAAAGCTTTTTCTATACATCTTTTTTTCTAATATATTTTACTATTGTTAACTAAAAAAAAATCAATTGAATTGATAATGCTTTCTAAACAAGTGAGGATTATAATCTTGTAGTATATGACTGTCCACTTGAGGCTGAGATCAGATTTAGAAAAAATCGACTCAGGTAGCTTTTCTTCCCAATATCCCCAACAATTTCCATCTGTATCTGTGTTTAGAAGAAACTAAAAATTAGTACAGCATTTACATATGTGTTTGTATATTTATCATGTTAATCATCAACTAAAAGTCATTTGTTTTTTGAAATATCACAAAAGCTCTCTCATTTAACTAAAAAGACAATAGCAATCATTTTTAGTTTATCTAATGCCTGCATTAATACTTTATTCTAATTGGTTTAATTTAAACTTTTGATAACAAGCAAATCTATCGTTAATCTGTACAACATTTTTGGCTCCTAAAAACTCTAATATCTCATTTTTATCTGTTCATATCAAACAATTACTACCACGCACACATCACATCACAAATCACATATAATTTTAGTGATCAACGTACGCCGCCCATACAATCGAAATCTTTTAGAATTTTACAAAAGATCACAGATACTATAGACGATGGCAGTAACGAGGATAATGCAAACCAGCAACAGCAACAACAGCTGCAGCAACAGCCGATCGAACCGCAATTACATCGCCCAACATTTGCACGCCAAATGAGCGCTCAACAGGCACGTCATAGCCCCACAGTCGAACAAATGAGACGTATGCAAATTGCACATGAACAAGGTAAGCAACGTAAGGAAGACAACTAGGGACACACAGCGTGAGATGGCAGGACCATAATATCAATTAAACAAGAAATAAGTATAGGGCGTAGAAAAGTCTGGGGCAGCTTTAAGCTGCCTATATGCATAGTAACGGCAAATGGAACATAAGAAATAAATGTTTTTACCAAAGAAATAACATTGAAAAAGTTAAGATTTCAATCGTAAGCTTTAAGCTAACAAAAACTAGTTTTTTTCCTATAAAGTTATACAAAGAACTTAAACTAAAGTTTAAATTAGTGAAAGCACAAATTTCATTCACTGCATTTGCGCAATCAAAAAGGTCGGCGGCACTGAAAGGTTTAACACAAAACATACGAGGACGGTCCCAAAATTACACGATCTAACAAAAAAAAAAAAAAACTCAACAAATTTTGGAATTTTTTTTATTTCTCAACGTAGTCTTCTTTCAGCTTGATACGCTTTTCCCAGCGATATTCAATAGCTTCGATACCCGGTTTATGGGAAGAACCGTCTAAATCAGCTACGTCTAAGCTATATGCACAATGTGCGAGCTTTTACACTAGAGAGCTTTGTGCTTTAACACCGACGAGAGCACAACATCCAATAAAATTTCAGCGACAACAATATTTGCATGAAATAAAAATAATTTCTAAGAGCTTTTAAAGCTGTTTACTTGAAATGCAAGTATCATGGTATGTGTGATTAGACGTAGCTGGTCTAAATCCATCAACCATAGACTCCACCTTCTATTTTACTATCGAGCCATTTTTTTAAGTTTGGAAAAAGAAAATAATCCGAGGGAACTAAATCGGCTGAATGAGGTGCGTGATGAAGCAATTAGAACTTTAATTCATTGATTTTGGACCATCGCAATAGTGGACGAGCGGCTTTTCTTCCCTTATTTCATTACTTAAGAGCTGCAATAAGTTAACATAATACTCGCCGTTGGTTTTTCTTTTTTGAAGATAATCAATAAAAATTATCATATGTACGTGCATCCTAAACAAAAGGGTTTCATGACCTTGCCTGCAGATGAAACTGCCTTCACCTTCTTTGAACAAGATTCTCCTATTGCAATCCACTTCATTGATTGTTCCTTTGTCTTAGGTGTGACAAGCCATGTCTTGTCTATGGTCGATGCAAAAACTCGGTTTTATTGCCAAACAATATATTAAAAAATATTCACAGAGCTGTTCTATTGTGAACAAAAGCAGCACCCATCTTGCGCGCAGCTATCTCATCTTAAAACTTTCGGTCAATATTCGATGTATAGCACTTTATAAAATGCTTATCATTGCAGCCAGCTCATGCACCTTCAGCCGACTATCATCTCATGCCATTTGGTGGGGTTTCTTAAATTGAGTTGGATGTCTCTGTGGCTGAGTGGTAGCGATGCTAGCCTGTCAGCCCAAAGGTTGTGGGTTCGATTCCCGCCATAAGCTATGGGTGTTTTCCCCAGACAGCCTCGCTTAAACTCCGACATCCAATACTTCATAATCGTAAATGAACGATCAGACTCTTTCAGACCTATATTAAAGCCGAGCCAGATGCTCGTCAGATTGAGACCTTTCAAATGAAAATATTGAATTACATAAAGATGGCCAATAAATTGTCCATGTTTACAACGTGGTATATTAAGCTTAAATCACATGTTTTATAAAGTTGCCACTTTTTACCAACGTAATTTTTTCAAATTATTGTCGTTATCTTTACTCCGGCTGGCATAGTTTTGGCACCGCCCTTTTATATAATAAAAACTACTCACTAACTTAATGAGAATTGTGTGTTTATTGCATTTGGCTTTTTTCTTTCAATCAACTGAGATCTAATAAGATTTATTCATCCACGTTCACCAGACTTTTTCACTTTAATGTCTTTAGTCTATTTTCTGACTTAATTTCATAATTATTAGCTTCAATAGCTTATTCTTTATTCTTGTATTGAAGAAAGCTATGGCTGGTTTTGGACATTTCTTTAATAATAAATCATTTTAATAATAATTTACTAAAAAAACAATAAATTTATTAATAATGATTAACTCAAACTTAAGTATAACAGGACATACATAAATAAATAAAAATTTTGAAATGAATCCATTGACTGTTTGATTGAGTGAATTATTAATGTTAAAATGTTATTCTTTTGATTGCAGGTAACTACTCAGCACCAACAACACCTTCTGCTATAAAATATAATCAACAACGTCCATTTTATGGTAAAAAAGCTCATAAAAAAAGCTTTTTATGTGATTTTTGTTTTCAATAGTTTTATATGTATCCCTTATATTTTATTTAAAATTTTAATAATAATTTTATATTTACTTTTTTTTTTGCAAAGATAACAACTCTCAGCAGTATATACCGCCCAGTGAACAACAAGCACCCGAACCGAAAAAATATACCGGTAGCGCTATACCAAGCCGATCATTTAAAATCTTGCAGGCCATGACACAACCAGAAAATGCTGGTAAGTTTTTATGAAAGTCTTTATGCTTTTATCTTTGTATACATACAAACATACATATATGTATGTATATACGTACATACAGACATATGTATGTATTTTTCTTTTCTTGGATACAAATCATTTAAGTCATTTTGAATACATTTTCTTTGAATAGTTGTGAGCTTTTTGTTTTCATTTCAATACAAAATTCATTTGTAAATATCACCTTATTTCACTTGATTTTGATTTTTTTCTTCTCATAAACATTTTTTATACATTTGACTCATCTGCCCATGATCACAAAAATTGAGAGAATGTATGCCAAGAGAGAGAAAGAGAGACAGAGAGAGAGAGACAGTTCACCTTTTTGTATTTTTAAAATTAATTGCAACTCTTTTCTTTAATACCTAAATTTTTCAAAATTACTTTAGTTTTAATTGAATATTTTTGATTTAATTTTTATTTTAAGTTTGGCGTTTCTTAATTTAATGTTTTCTTTTAGATCGATAAAATATATATATATCATACATACCTACATACATTATTTTTAATTTTTAATTTAAGTTCACGTCATTAAACATTTCATTAATCCATTTGGGAATTTTTTTTGAATGCATGACTTTTAATTATTTAAATTAAATTTAAATGTTAAAATTTGAAGTTGCAAAGTAAGCCACAAACATCAAATGTTTTTTCAATTGAGGTTTAATTATGTAAATGCATGCAATTGGTGATTAATTCATATATTATAATTGCCAATAATGCTGTAATAATTATTTAAAAAAATCACACTTCCCATAATCTATTTTCCTAATTCTAGCAGAAGGCTCTGCTTGAGCAGGAGTCAAGTCTTCTTCTGAAATATTTTTTATCGCAATATTTATCCCTTATTCCAGTTGTCAACATCGACGTCACGTCACTACAATACCAAAAAATTAGGGCTCGTTAGTCACTTTCGAGAACAATTTCGTGGTATTCACAGTCTATTTCTGTTCTATAAGGTCTAGAAGATAGCATGAACCTGTCAATAGCAGTCAGTTGTTTTCGACAACGTGCAGTTTTTGGTATTGTATTGACGTGAAGTCGATGTTGACAACTGGAATAAGGGTGATTATTTTATTCAGTAAAATATTTTTTATTTAATAACGGAGCAGAGTGCTGACATGGCAACAGTGGACGAAATACTTTTTCGAGGTTCATAAACATACATACATATGTATGTATCAGAGAATGACAAAGAGTACTCAAAAAAAATATACATAAATAAATAGTCTTAATTTTAGTAACTGCGTCTAATCATAATTGCAGCGCAAGCAATTCTTTCGCTCAATCTCAAGCAACTATGACTAAAGCCGATTCCAACATACAAGAGCATCTCTACTTCGTTTTTGGGAAAAACTAAAATACACTAAAAAATAAATGAAAAGGCACATGCGTATCAAGCGCTGTGACTCTCTCTCATACTTTTAGTCTGAATATACTTATAGTCAGCCTATGGATATTTAATCGGACAAAAAAATATGCGCATGGTACTCGGGATATTTATTCATCATTCGCCACCTTATATGTACATAAATTTCTGTATACAAAATGGAATGGAAATGTGTGTGTGTGTGTGTGTGTGGCTGTTTAAAAACATGATTTATGTGTGTGTAAATAAATAGCCCTCTATATACGCATGTGTAGCCAATTAATAGTCAGAGTATTTTTATACTCATGCGTGTCATTGTAGCTCATAAAGTCTATAAATTGTAGTTATAGTTATTTGTGCTGCGTAATTTAAAAAAATATGTATAAACATAGTGTTTGGGTGTTTATAGTTACAAAGAGTACTTAAAACCATACTTTTGTCATTTTCTATTACATATGTATAATAGTCAGTTTTTGCTGAAAGCACTTACATACATATATCCATATGTGAAATGGTTCGCCAAAAAAACCAGCTTCTAATCTTTAGAGGTTATAATTTTCCACTACCCTATTGTATCTCAATCGCTGTTTGCTTTACTTGTTTTCTCTGCTTTTTTTGACTAGTTATTTAACCATATACATATATATTCTATCGCTTTTGCATATGGGCAATTCCACAGAATGTCACGTACGTTGACAAATCAATTAAGCTTGTATTTCAGAGAAAATTTAAATTTTTCCTTATTTCCTTGTGTACTTTTGGGGAGCGTAAGTAGCTCTACCTTTGGTAAAAAAAATAAAGAAAAATCTAACCGCATTGATCTGAAATATAAGCTTGATTGTTTGATCAACGTACGTGACATCGAACGTGACATTCTATGGAATTGCCCATATTTCAATTAAACGCGCCATAGCCATAACCACACAAAAACAGCTATTCGAATCAATCTTATGGCAACACCATAACGTCATTGCCATTAAAACGAATTGAATTTTGGTTTTCGCCGTAACCATAAACAGCTGTTTGCTGGTTAGGCATATGTCAAGGCAAATTCATAACAGGTAAAGTTGAAAACACAGCTGATCTATTTTTTTTTTGCCTAATTCAAGGCGAATTCATATAATTGTTGGCTCGTATGTCAAAAGTTGTTTACATATACAGACCTGCGCCGGACAATTTTTTCGGCGGCGCCAGCTCTTGGAAAACTTGTCGGCGGAAGCTGATAATCAAATAACATGAAATACAAAATTTAAGATAAAAAAGAATTAAAAAATAAATAAAGCAGATATTTACATGCTGGTGGTTAAGCATTATCTATATATTTCATTGGTGCTTTGCCAAATCATCAGCATACTTCAACCACATATTTTGAACAGTCACAAAACCTCTTATCTTATGCACAGACTTTCAAAAATTCCTGTGTAAAAAACTATTTGAGAATTCACCCAGCAAATAATTTATATTCGATATGAATAGGTATATTTTATTTTAATACACCTTTATACAATATAAAATCCATTGGATAGCAATAAAAGTATTTATACGGCAAAATGAAAAATAAAGTATATAAACGTTTAAGACATTTATTATTTGACATATTGTCATAAGTTTATTTTCATTGAAATTTATTTGCTGGTGGTTTAGCATTGTCTATATATTTGGTTGGTGCTTTTCCAAATCATTAAGAAGACTTCAACCACATATTTTGTTAAAGTTTCTAAGCCTACTACGCTTATTTTTCTTTTGTGATTTTCAGATATATTATTATTTGTGAATTCTCAAATAGTTTTTGAAAGTCTGTCCATAAGATAAGAGGTTTGTAACTGTTCAAAATATATGGTTGAAGTCTACTGATGATTTGGCAAAGCACCAATGAAATATATAGACAATGGTTAGCCACGATCAAATACATATCAATTAAAATAAACGTATGAAAATATGTCATATAATAAATATTTTTAAATAAATAAAATAATTATTAGATTAAATTGTACATGAAGAATCGGCGGCCGTTTTCCAGGTAACATAAACCAAACTTTTTCCAGCGGCGGCGTAGCTCACTAAAATTATCAACGGCTCGGCTCAGCCGGTTGTGAGCCATCATGGCCTAGATCTCTGCTGGAGTAACTTCAATCAGCTGCTTTTAACATACGAGCCTCCAAGGCAACAACAAAATACCATATTGTTTTTATTGTTTGTATTTTGTTGTAGTATTAACTTTACCTGTCATGAATTTGCCTTGGCATATGTGTTGTTGTACTTTTGAAATGAATAAACAAATGAAAACCATAAACAGCTGTTTACGGTTATGGCAGCACTAATAAGTGAAGCCAATATAATAAAGGGTTGCATTTGTATACTCGTTTGTATAGCCAAAACAAATATACCATGGTATGTACCATATAATTGTAGTGTGAGCGACAGAACTAGTATAAGAGTTATTGTGTGTGCGTGCTTTTCCAAATTAAAATACAATTGAAAACAAATAACAATTGCTTATTGTATTGCTGCTGAGCAAATGTTTGATCTGTTTTTGCTCAAAAAATACATATTGTAATACAAATATATAAAAAAAACCACTATTGAAACAAATACATGATGTGCAGATGTATGTGCGGACGTTCGTTATGTTATTTTGTGGCGCAGCCAAAGTATAGAGAGAGAAAGAGACAATTTTGCTCTGAGAGTAATTACAAATGCATGTGTTTCATGTACATGTATCATTTACTTACATATGTATGTGCAATTTTGCTTTCATTCATTCATTCATCAGCCAATTACATTTTTTCTCAACACATCATAAGGCACTTATCGTAAAAGCAGTTTTATGTATCTTATTTGCCTTAGAAAAACAAAAAAAAAAAAAAATGTGTTGTTTTCATTTGCTCATTGCCATACCATATAATAATTGCTTAAAAAATCAACATTTACAACTAGTAACAGAAAACGATAAATAACATATTTGTTCATACCAGAACCATAAAACAGGAAAAACTAGTGCAAACAGATGTATCTGTGCAATGCTATACAATATAATTATGTTTATGGCAATGTTTATAGTTATGGCATTATGGTATAGCAAGTCTGATTTCGTTGTTGCTTTTTAATGTGCTGACAAGGTCTTTGAAGTGATGCCATCAATACGAATGAGTTTTCTGCTTTAAAGCGCAGCCTATTGAAACCATAATAAAAGTCTTAGTTCATATATTCTGAAGCTTTTCTTTAAACTCTTAAGATATTTATGATTTTTATGGCGTTTCTTAAAAAATTTTCCAAAATGGATTTCATTACATTTTCATATAGTATTTGTAAGTATACATACATAAATACGCGCGCTTGCTACACAATTATATATGTATGTACATCAGCAGAGTAATATTGATCACTGCAAGCACTACCACTTCACCTCACCACCACATCCTTTACTCATTTATCACTTCGGTATCGTTTGTTTTGTGTCAAAAAAAAAAATGTTCTCTTAATGGTTATTGTATTACTTGTCATCAAAACAAATTTTATTTCATTTTTCTCTTTTTCTTATATTTTTTTTTGTCCATGTGCACGACGATCACAAAATAATTGTAATAAATAATTATATGAACCAAAAATAGACAAGCAGGAAAATTGTGAAATAAGTAACGAAATGAACGAAATTGAATCAAAACCTGATGCTAGTAGACATTCTTCATATGCATCTGCTTCATCGGCCGTTGAACCGGTCTCATCTTCTTCATCTACTACGATTAACTCTGAGTTGGCTTTTTCCTCGTCATGCTCACCCACGCCGCCACCCTCGCAACCCATAGTATACCCACCTTATCCATATGGTTATCCCTGGTATCTACCACCACCGCCTCATATGTCATCCACACAAAACAGTGAGAGTTGTACTCCACCCAATTGGCATTATGCCTATGGTATGCATTCTGCAGCACCACATCCACGACCACCAGTACCAACAGCCCAAGTTTCGTCTCCAGCAGAACATCCCACACCTACACATTATCCCCCATTTCCCTACTACTACCCATACTATCCAGCACCACCACCACCACCACCTCATCACATGCCACCACACTGCTCTCCTCAAGCTCATATTATGACTCACCCTACAGAACTTGATTCGCAAACCATGTATCGACCTTATATGCGTCCACCACATCCGTATGTGTCTTATCCTTATCCCGTGCCTCCTAGTTACAGTCAAGGTTCTAACTCAAGCAGGGCCAGCAGTGTGTTGCCCGACATTATTATTACTCCTAGCACAGATGATGTACAGTCAAAGGTCATTATGAATCACCACATTAAAATGGAAAAAGAACGCCCAAAACCGACTGCTACTCGTAACGTGGAAATAGAAAATGTTGCTTCCCTCAAGTCGAATTCGTCAGCCGAAGGTTCCGTGGTTGATATACTCACCCAGCAGTTGGCAAATATGACCAAATGCATAGAGAATAATTTGAATACCCAGTACCAAAACAAAAAGTCGTATACAAAAAATATTGAACAAAAAAGTCCTGAAAACAACACATCCCCTGTACAACACATCGCTATGAGAATGACAGATTCGGAAAAGGATTCAGATCAAACGACTTCAGACTCTGAAGTTACACCCAAGCCAATAGACAAGAAAAGACTAATTCCATTGAAATCTATAAAATCCGTCAACAATGTGCAAGTCTATAATGGCCAAAAACTTCACGAAGTTGAAGCAGAATTTGATTCTAATTCAGACTCAGAGGACGATGCTGATGATGACGACGACGATGAAACTACAGCCGACGGTGAGAGTGATATATTCGATGAAGAGGATCACGAGGAAGAAATTGACCATCATCATGACTTGGAAGTGGAAGAAGAGTCTGATAGCGAAGAATTTATGGTAGACGATAGCCTCAGTGTTATCTATGAGGAGGAAAGCGAGATGGAAAAGAGTGCTGCAATGGCTAAAATGGTTAAACAAAGCGACAATTCTCTTCATGATAAAATAGAGGAAAATGATGACGGAAATGAAGAACGTGATGATTCCACTTCTGTCACAGTTAGACTGCCTCTAAAACTATCCTTTAGCACTTCTAAAGATGCAGAAAATATCACCACGGTAGAAGTGGGAAAATCGCAAATAGAAGAAATGAAAAATTATAATTATCTGAGAGAAAAACTCAATTTCTTTAATGTGGCTACAGTTAAAAGTGATTCCGAGGATGATGATTCCAGTGAATATGATGACTGTGATGTTAGTGTAACCATATCCTTAACACACTCCTCAAAGTCCAATTCTTTGGATTGTAAAATGACAAATAAAAATATGGCTGACATGTATCCCATAGAAGATATGCCTTTGCCTGAAGAAAATTTAGAAAAGTTAAAGTCGAGCAGCCAAGAAGACATCTCTGTTTCATTGTCTCTAAATATGCGGAACAAATTTGCCAATGAAACGAATAATGGCAACATAACCAACAATATATCCATATTAAAGGATGAATGTAAAAAATCAAATGAAGCTCCAGATGAAATGGATTTCTTTGCCACCTTAATGGCCACCAAAATGCAAGCGCAAAAGATTAAGGAACAATCGGCCAGTTACTGGGGAAAATCTCAAGAGAAAGAAACGGAGACGCCAAAAATCGAGGCAAATTCCAAAGAAAGTACTAAGAAATATACGGAACATTTTAAAGAGAGCTGTGAAAATACGGGAAGTAAAGTGGAAACTAGATCAGAAGAAGAATATGCTAAGAAAATGGAAATTGAAGCTGAAACGAAATCCACCGAAAATAAGAAACCCAAATTTAGTTTCTGGGATCGTTGTTCGGCTGCCAGCAAAGAGGAAAAGGAGCAAATAACTGATTGCTGGGAGGGTTCTTCCAAACCAAGGCGAAAAGAAGAACGGACACCAGAAGAGAAAGATAAAAGTTCTAACAAAAAAAATCGTAGCAAACTGCATAAGGATAATAATAAAGAAACTAAACATAGCAAAGTTAAGCCTGTGGAAGATGCCAAAAAAGCTGCAGTTACCAAGGATACTGAAGAGATTGAGGATATTTGGGCTGGTCGTGCAGAAGATTTGCCATCAATTAAACCGATTAAAAATAAGCTGAAGTCATTAGAAACTGCCAATAACTCCTTCTGGGCTTCTGTTCATGAAGCTGAAAAACAAATTGAAAAGAGAGAGGAGACACCTTGCAAACAATCTGAAAATATTACCAAAATGGAGTTAAATATTAATACTTTGAAATATTTTATTGAGGAAGTTTCTCAACCACAAAGAGCTTCTTATAACTACGAAGAAGAAGAAGAAGCATATGACGAAGAAGAAGAAGGGGAGGAGGAAGAAGCAGAACCACCAGTTCTCCAGCAAGAAGAAGAAGAAGAGGAAGTAGACTTTTGGGCTGAAATCGAAAAAACGAGAGAGAATAGAACGTCTGAACCAAGACCAGAGTCTAAGGATTCATTGCATACATACTCATCATATGGGAAGCAGGAACTGCCAACTGACGGTTTAATCAACTCATTTAGCGAGCAGGAGTTTAGCATGTTTAACGATGATAACATGCTTATTAATTCACAAGGATTTGATCCTCTCAAATACCCTGAGGAACCTCGAGAGGTTGATACCGATGAAGAAATTGATTTCTGGGCGGAGATTGAAGCTAAGAGAGAGGCTGAGGAAGACAGTGTTACCTTCCACAAATCCGCTTCGTTTTGGGCTTCCAGAGAACGTCATAACTCTGTGGACGAGACACCTTATAAGCCTGTATTACCCAAAGCGTTTCACGCTAGATTACCTGATGAGCCTCCAACTGAAGATATCAATATTTGGGAAGCACTCAAAGCTCATAAAGGCGAAGAGCCACTCATAATCGATCCACAAATAGAAGAAGAAAAGCTTTTAGCTCAGGAATATGATGAAATCACACAACAGGAATTATCAGAAGTGGAGCACAATGACGAAAATGTTCCAGTGCATGAACCTATTACAGCGTCAGTATGGTGTCCTCAGACTCAAGTGAATCAGGCAGAACCAAAATCTCCACATGACATAGAATATCCACAACCCGAGCATCAAGCTCAGAAAGATGAGTTGGAAATCAAACGTCGTAATTATAAAAAAGCCATGACTTTCTTTACCACTTCCATAGATGAACACAAACAAAAAAGTATTGATAGTTATGAACGCAGCAAAAGCTTATCAAACCGTACGTCTTATATTGAAGAAGAAGCTGAGCAATGGGACTGGGATGCGGTTAACCAGGCTCTGCGAAAGGGCACTACAACCGAATGTAATGAAATAACCAATGAAATCGCAGTAAAAGAAGCATTTGTCAGGGAAACAACACCACATGCAGTCGTATTTAGTAGCCACAACAAGACAGAAAATCATGTACCCGAAGCTTATATGGAACCTACTGTGAAACATTTATCCAATGGTTTGCCCGATCTGGAAGAAAGCAAGTTCAATGAAGAAAGAAAGATTTCGGTAAAGGATCGCATTTCGGCCTTTGAATCAGGAAGCATGGACAAAGGCACTCCTGAATCTCGCAGAGATTCCATTAAAAAACAATCTTTGTCTGTGGATAGTAATACACGCCAAAGTTCTCTGTCCCGGAACAGCAGTACCCAACGCTCTGAGTCAGAAATGGATGAAGATGATTCTGGTGTAACTGACATGAATAAGCCACTTTCAGAGACAGACACTGAATCTGAAAGTTTTCCTGAGTTGCGAAAAATGTCATCATACCAAAGAGCTTCCACTCATTCAAGACTGTTTAAGCTTTTGCAAGAAGATCTAGATGTAGCGGATAGCAATCTAGACGCAGATGAGCTACAATTTAAGCCCAGCCGCAAGAAGATTGTACACAACGTTAGTATTACCAGAAAACAAAACCCGACAGCCTTAGCCTCGGCAGAAACCATGAGCGAAAGAAGAGAACGCTTATCTCTACCTCTTCGAAAAAATACCAGCATAGATAACGACAATCCTTCAACACCCAATAGCCCAGCCTCGCCCATAATGGGTCATACTGCCAATAAATCCTCCGTTGTTAACGATAAATTAGTCAGTGAGCTGGTGCAAAGTTTGTTGCTCAAGAGTGACAGTACCCATTTTAGAAATTTACCCATGGAAAAGCTGCAGGCAGCTGCCAAAAGAGTTCTAGAAGAGGAACTGGATTCTTTAGAGAACACTTCAGTAGATTCCACTCCAGCCCCTACACCCAGCGAAATGAAAAGAGATAAATCCTATGCCGACTACTACAACAGCTGGTCAGACGCGGTAGGAGCTGAAGACATTGCACCCTCAAAAGCATTTAAAGCACTACAGGACTCGCGCCGCAGTCCTTGGACTGCTCGATGTCCACGTGTATTAAGTTCAAAGACGATAAATCGCGATTTAGCTAGAGTAACAGAGTCCCCTGAAATACCGTTGCATAGCAGACAGTCGCGCGAAACTTCCATAGGAAAATGGAAGAAATCGTAGTCAGAGCACAGAAGAAGGAGGTGTAAAAACAGGGACACCTCAGTCATCACTGTTGGTATTAGGATTTAATTAAGATACACACATCGGAAAAGTATAATTAATAAGATTAGATTTTACTGCCACTTTAAGGTATATTTTAATTGGGAATAACACAATAAAAGAGCTTGACGACTGAACTCCCTCCTAGAACATTTAATGCTAAACAAGAGAGCAACGTCAAGGAGCAAGATACGAGTAGAAACGAAAAAGCTTTTGGGCAAAAGTATTTCTTACTTCAACAAAATGAATAAGAGAACTAGCTTAACCAAACTATGATCTTTTAAAACGTTCGTGGAACAAAAGAACTGTCAGAAATTGCATTTCTATAATTAATTGAATCAAATTCATTCGTATGTTTAAGCCACAATTATACGAGTATCGTCGCACAATTCACATCTTCATGATTCATTTAACTTTATCACACCTTTCACCAGGTTTACCAGGCTATGATATAATCAATTGTCGTTCGTTCATTCATATGTTAAACATTTTAAAACAACAAAAAAAGAACAATTTCTTTTTACCTTAAAAAAAAGAAACAAAAAAAATGTTAAATATGACGCCTCACCACAACTAAATCTGTTACATTCTTAATTGTGTAAATTTGACCATCTATACCAAATCAAATAAATAAATCTCCTTCTCCAAACTAAATCAGTCAATCAAATTTCTAAACAAATCAGAAAACCATGTTCAAATTCTAAGGTACATATAAATTGATTGTATTAATTAAAACATTTGTCGAAATTCTATTTCATTATTAAATTTTGCAATTCCTACAACAATATTGTGTTTGCATTTTCTTTTCTTTTATTTTTATTTCATTTTATTTAATTTAATTTGATTAATCAAATGCCAGCCAGCTTTATTTAGCCAAATAAATGTTTGTTTTTCTTTTTCTTTCTTTTTTATTTTAACATTAAACTTAAAAATACTTGCGATAGAAGAAAATTGTTGTTAAGAAAAACTTGTCCTCAACGATTATAACTAAAGGATGATTTTTTAGCAACTTTCTTTTTGGCAACACTGTTTTAGGCAACTCAGCTGTTTTCGCGTATCATGTTACCGTTAAGCATGTTCAGTTTGTTCTATAATTTAACGATGAATCGACTTACAAATGAACAACGCTTGCAGATTATTAAATTTTATTATCAAAATTCATGCCCGATTAAGAAAGTGCATCCGTGCACTTCTTCCATTTTATGGTCAGTTTAGGCGTCCTTTTGAGGCGTCTATTAAACATTAAACCATCCGCACGCATACGTAGAGTGCGGACAGAAGAAAATATATCGCAGCTGTATTCGACAGTGTTGTTGATGACCGTGAATTTTCCATTCGGGGCCACTCGCAGCAATTGGGCCTCTGTTACTTTTTTGTGTGTCCAAAATGGAAGAGCTGGACTTGTGATTTTAGCAAGGTGGTGCCACATGCCACACACCACGCAAAACAATGGCCCAATTGAGAGGCGAGTTCGGTGAACTATTTCACGTTTGGGCCAGTCAATTGGCCGCCTAAATCGTGCAATTTAAGGCCTTTAGACTTTTTTTGTGGGACTAGGGGTAAGCCCGCAACGGTTGACGCACTGAAAGACAATATTGAAGAATTTATTCGTGAGATACCGGCCGATATGTTAGAGAGAGTATGAGAAAATTGGACTCAGTGTATGAACATGAAATCATCTTTGAATATTGAATTACATATATAGACCGTTCTACGGAGTCAAATAAATATTTCATACATTTCTCTAAATTTTATGTTTTTTTTTTAAATCAAATCCGAAAGCTCTTAAAAAATCATCCTTTACATAGATATGTATCTTTATACCAAAAAGTTTTTTTGTAATTTTATATACATACATATATACATATATAATATATATTGAATTCCAACTAAGATTTAATGTAGCAACCTCCATATGTATAAAGGACGTTCATTTCAAAACTAAATGAGTTCAAATTTTAAAATTTTTTTTCACTATAGCCATACTTTATCGCAAGTATTTTATGTTTAAATACAATTCGTCGGTTGGTTATTGGTTTGCGGCAGACATAATGTGTTTTGAATATACTGTGACGTAAGCCAATAACTAACCGACGAATTTTGTAAAGCTTTTTTTATTTTAATTTTATTAATGTTTTTATTATTATTATTATTATTATTTAAAAACAGTCAATGGAGAGTTAACTCCACCTTTGGCTTTAACATGTAAATGAAATTGTATATTAATTTTAGCATTATTCTTTGACAACGAAAGAAACAAGATCAATTTTAAGACAAGTTAAAATTTAATTGTAAAAAGTCGTTCTTTTCTTAATAAACAACTAAATTAATTAAAGTAAAACAAGAAACTTTAAAGTTTAAACTAATGAATGGCTTGAAGCAGCTACGTCCAAACACACATTTGCATTTGAAGTAAACAGCTTTGAAAGCTCTTAAATTTGTTCTTGTTTCTTTGCAAAATAAGAGCAAGCATTGTTGTCGTCCATATTTGGTTGACTAAAAAGCTCTTTATGGCTTGGACGTAGCTGGCTTAAAGAAATAGTTGCAATCATAAGCTTTTAAATATGAAAAATAAAAAAATAAAAAGGTGAAGTTTTCTCTCTTGATTTTTTTTATTTCCGTTTTTACTGCATGCTTGAGTTTTTTTTATGCTTAAGTAAAGCTTATTTTCTCTAAGTATTGCTTGTTGTGTAAATGTCTCTAAATATATAAAGTGTGAAACCGAAAACAGCTTCTGAAAGCTTTTAGTCTTTTTTTTTAAGCAACAAAAGCTTGGTATGTACGGTTGCCAGATTTAAGGATTTTCGCCCCAATTTAATATCAAGTTTCATACATCATGTATTGTATGTAATTGTTTTTTATTTTTTTATTTTTTATTTTTTTTTTTGGAACAGATTTTGCTGTAGTTACCACATTGCAATCAGTCAACTAAACTAGAAAAGTTGTTTAAAAATCACTAAAAAAATTTATTGTTTTTCATTTCTTTAGAAGACTTTGCATGTTTGTAATGTGCAAACAACTACAACTTAATAAAAGAGAAATTTTTTCACTAGATCCACTAATGAAAATTATTTTAAAAATTTCAAAGGAATTTTTAAATTTGCGACATGATTTTTAAATAAAAAAAATTCAATTTCAAATTTTAAACTTTAAGTTTTTTGTTTAATTAACTTACAAATGTATTTTGCCAAACATCTATTAGATATATGTATGTATGTAATTTTATTTCACTGTGTCCTTATTCTTTCGTTCTTTTGGCGATTTCTATAATTTATAAAAATTTTGTCTGGCAACCACATTTAAATGTTAAACAAAATAATATGTAATTGAAAAACCTCTTTGTTCAATTACGTTAAGCTTTATATGTACATAAATCTTTTTTTTTTAGCTAAATTTTTTTTTCTAATAATTTTAATAATCGATAAAAAATTTTTTTCTTTCTTTTCAGGACCTGGACAATCGGATCTATAATTATTTTCTTTAATGCCATAGAAATTAATTATGGTTATCCATTGACATTAAAAAAGAGTTCATATGTCCAATATTAATTAGAACTTCAAAGTTCTTTACTTATATTGTTTCAAAGAAAAGTGAGAAATATCGGGCTTATTTTCATATAAACTTGAGACCTAATTTTGGAGATTTTGTTGAAAAAAAAAGAGAATAGATGGCGTAATTTATTACAAAGTTAAGAATAATATCTAAAAAAAACATTTTTTTTATTTTAAGCTTTTAACAGGTAACAATTTGTATGTTTTAAGAAGAAAAACTAAACCATTTATATATAAAATAGTTTTTTTTTAACTTTAAGAACAACAGTTTAACGATGCAAAACGACAACAAAAAAACATTAATCTATATTCGAACGTTTAACATATATAATTGAATACTTTTTTTAACATATTATCAATTTCATCAAATACGATTTAAAGTATACAATTTTAAATAAAACGAAATTTACTTAAAACAAATAATGAGTGCAATTAACATTTTGTAAATTAAGATTTTCCTGATTTTAAGAAAAATAGTTTTGATACTATTTACAAAAAAATAAAAAAATAAAAACAATGATAATAAATAATCTTAATAATTTTGCTTTATTATTTTTAAATTTATAATTTCTAATTGTTATTTATTTTTTTTTTAATACATTTATTATCATTATTAATTTTAATAATTGTGTTTTATTATTATGTTTGTAACATAATTTTGATCAAATAAATAAACAATTTTTTAAAATGGCAAAATCTTGTTTAAATTTTCAATCGTTAGCATAGTGTCTAGACGAGACATTTTTTTGTTATAATAAGAAAGTCAAACTTTCTTCCTTGATACACAAAAATATCCTTTTAGAAATTTTCAAAATTTTTTATGCCGACTTTGAATTTGGTATAACAAACTTTGTGACTTAAAAGAGTTTATAGCTCAAAATTTTTTTTTATTTTTTTTAATGAATATTTTTAAGGTTTTTACAACTCATCTGGCATGAGCACCAATGAAATGCACATACATATGTAGATGAGTTCAACTTGCAACAAACAAACTGCGTGTTTATTCGTAAAAATTTATATCCACTGGCGGTTAAATAAAAACGAGAAATTATCAGTCCAGTTATAAATATTCCCCGGAAAATAATCAATCAGAGAATCAATTTTTTGCACGAATACAAACCTCCTATACTAAACAGATGGCGAAAGAAATAAAAATTGAGAAAGATTTTCGAATTTTCGAAGTCAGATATATTGTTTCTATGTTAAGTCTTGATTAGGCTATAGCTCGTAACGCTCTGTAACCCAAACTATATTTTGTTCTAGTTCTTTTATTTTACCTGAAAGTTTGCAAATGATATTTTTAAATAAGGGTATAAGGAATAAAGAAAAGATTCCCGTGGAATTGTTATTCAATATAGAGCTGTGGGTAAGTATTTATCAATATTAATTTAGTTTCATTATTCGATGCTTTTAAAAAATTCCTGAAAATTACTCTTCAAAAATTGTTTGCTTGGTTATCATTGTTTCCTTTGAGTTTCATTATTGTCTACGGTACATTATATTTTTATCCAATACAGTGAGTGAATGGTTGTGGAATAGGATTTAGCATACAATCGAGTTACGCCATAAGGTAGGCAATTATTTTTACACTTTTCTATACAAGTTTATTCGTTGCACCCAGCTGGAAATTGAATTTTTTTATTGTTGCAATACTGGATTTTTTCGCCAGGGATTATATTGCACTTGTTTCTCTAAAGAGGGTCAACTCAAAATTAACAAATTTTTAGTAGAGCCAAATAACTATTATTATTTTCGCATATCACAAAGTCGGATACAATACAGTGGGTAGATATTAGTGTCCTGCACAAGACTATTTATAAGACCTTTCAAGACATGAGAGATTTTTTCAAATGCTTTACTACAGCGAAATATTCTAAAAGAATCGCTAAACACTCTTGGCAAGACAAACAACCGAAAAAATGTCTTGCCAACAGTGTTGCTTAGCGATTCTGATAGATAATGCCGTTCTCAATTCAACTCGGTTTGGTTGTCTGCGAGTCAACCCAATTGCAATTAATACTGGAAAGTATTATGGCACAAGACAACTTACACAATCTCAATCAATATATAATATATAATCTATAAAATTTCAGACATTCGTAAGGTTTCTAACTACAAATACAACTTAAGGCAAATTAATTATATTTTTAACTTACCTCTTTCAGTCATAATTTCTTTGCATTTACTTCTGATTGATAAAAAACAATATGTAAACTTCAATGTGTTAACAAAAGATGTGATGTGATAGTTATTAATGTAAACATAAGAAGGAAGCGAAAACTTGAAATGCATGCATCTAGAAAGAAGAACGTATAGCAAATTAGTTAAAGACGAATATTCATTCCAGTAATTGTTATTTTATTTTTGATATAATATTGTTAACTTTATATATATATTTATAAATTAGAGAGTAAATATTTGTTAGTAAGAATACAAGCTATTGCGAAATTTATATTGAGTAGTAGAATTTTAACGAAACCTTAAAATAACTAAAATTAATATACATACATATATGTACATATATTTTTTCAGGCTTTATTCAAAGTTACAAGGTATTTTATAAAATATAAATACTCTCTTTAACTAAAATATAGACAGTTTTGTAAAGTATTTCTGACTGCCTTATTAATAAATGTTTGAAGAAAGACAAAGATTGGAAGAGATCATTGAGTTAGAGATATAAAAATATATAATTTTTTTTATAAATATATAATATAATATATGTACATGTTGTATAAGTATATTTGCAGGTATTTTTATTTTAACTACAGTAACTTGTATTTTTCAACATTAATATAATAATTTAATTAACGTTTTTATGCGTTATCTTCACATAAATTCATCATTTTTTTATATAACAATTAACTTTTTTTAATTTGTTAATTTTTTCTTCATATTTTATATAAGTTTTCATAGATGGTAAGCAATATTTCTGTGGCAATAAATAAAAAGTGCTTAAGTCATATTTTACTGTTTTACAGGAGAGCAAGTAGATTTTCAGAAATTTATTTCTTGTACAGTTAAATTGGAAAATTCCCTGTTAACCTTTATTTTTTTAAGCAAACATCGTTCTACACACAATAAGTAAAAATTAAGCTCCGTAAAATTATTTCCAAATATAAATATTTTCTTGTTTTTTATATTTAAAATTCACTTTACGCCATTGAAAACTGTTTTTAGTTGTTCATAAAATATTAATATAAAGTTTAACAGACATTTTAAAATCGAATAACAATAAAAATAAAATAAAGTTATTATGGCTGAATGTAATAAATGCAGATTATCTATTCGTGGTGAATCCGGAATAAGATGTATTGGAGTTTGTGCTAAAGTTTATCATGCTTCAAGTAAATGTTCAGGCATTGACCAATATTCACAATCTATGTTGGAAACAAATAGTTAATTTTATTCGCTTTATTTGTGATGACTGTGTGCAATACATACACAATGTTGATATGGTGCTAAAAAGCATACAGGATGAAGTGTTACAAAATACAAACAAAATGGTTGAATACAAACATGAATTTGGTTCTGCTTTAAAACAAAATGAACATGAAATAAAAAAACTCTTACAAGCAATTGAAAAGAGGTATGAAGAAAGAATCAATAAATTAGATCGTGTTCATAATACATCTGAAAAAAGTTTTAATGAAATAAAAAATTTGTCATCATACATCAAGGACTTTGAAAATAAAAACAAAGAAGCGTTCAAAAACTTTGAAGACAAAAGCACAGATATGTATGTGTAATGAAATAAAAAAGGTCATAATAGAAACAAATAATGATCAAAGTAAAATACATACGCTGAGAAATCAAAATCTAAAATAGTGGTGCCAGACTTAACCTCACCAAATTACACTTTGCATCAACAGATTTGCCCAGTCATTTCCCCACTCGTTAACCCTAGCGAGCATTCCAATGAAAGTGTTACAAATAGCCAACAAAAACGAGCGAATAATAATGCAAGTAAACAACCTGTTTTTGCTGTTTCTTCTACTCCGCCACATTCGTCACATAATGCTGTTATAAGAAATCAAACATCTACACAGTATACTAAGCCTAAGCGTAGCTTGAACAAAGGCCCTGTTATTTACAGCGCTAATTCGTCGAGTGATTTGGATGTGATATCTCAAAAAAAAAAAAAAAAAAAAAATGGATCCACATTTCCTCTTTTAAGCCTACTGTGACTGTGGATAAAATCTTGAATTATGTGGAAAAAACTGCAAAAATAGATAAAATTCACATTGTCTGCTTAAAGCTTGTTAAGAATGATGCTGATTTATCCACATTAAGAAGTGTTAATTTCAAGATTGGTGTTGCAAGTAGTTACTATAACGTAATCTTGAAGCCGGAAATTTGGCCAGCGGACATAAAAGTGCGGCCTTTCGTAAATTTTCGAAAGCAGACTCCCCACATACAGAAAACCTAGTTACTACAGGCAATCTATTTAAAGTATATTATCAAAATCTGTCGGGAATGAGAACTAAGTCCCATGCTGTCTACGATTTCTCCTCTCAACTAGAATATGATGCTATTGTGTTGGTCGAAACTTGGCTGAACAAAGACTTTTCGGATGCTGAATTTTTTGATCTCAATCTGTTCAATGTCTTCGGTAAAGATAGAGATGCGTCTACCACTGGTCTTTCTTTGGGTGGTGGAGTTCTAATTGCTGCAAAAAATTGTTTTAAGTCATCTACTTGTAAAATTGATGATCATAATGGTCTACTTGATCAGCTGATTTTATCAATCTCCGGTGTGGGCAGTTCGTTCCTGGTATGTGCTTCATATATTCCACCTAATAGCGCCGATCATATATATATGATGCTCATATTTCTAATATCTTGTCTTTTGGCGAGGATTTCTTAGTAAATGACAATCTTTGTGTTTTAGGGGACTTCAATTTAAGAAATATTGTTTGGTCAAAATTTTCTCACGATGCTTATTTGTCGCCTCGTAACGTAAATCAAATCTATGAAATTAATTTTACTGACAGTTTAATGTCTCTTAACCTTTGCCAAGTGAATACTTTTCATAATCAATTAAATCGTTTTCTTGATCTTACCTTTATTCCAGAGTCTCTTAAATACCAAATTTATGTTCCTTTACTTTGGATATCACCGTCAAATATTCATCATAAACCTCTAACTATTGAAATTTCTAATTTAGCGTTTTTTAAGAATTCTCAACTTGCGACTGTTAATGATTTTAATTTTAAATTATGTAATTTTGATGTGCTTAATTCCATAATCGATTATATTAACTGGTTTGACCTTTTTGCTGGCCTAACAACATATGAGTGCTATGAAATATTTTTACGGAAAGTAATTCATATTTGTCTAAGTAACATTTCAAAAAAGAATATTAACCCCTATAAATTGCCGTGGTCTAAAAAAGCTAAAAATCTACGAAATAAATTCCATAAAAAGTTTATTGTTATGGGTGATCCAGAATCAGAAGCTAAATTTATAAATAAATGTTTACATGTCCCCTTTCATAGATCTCTGACTCCCGCTGTGGTTGTCTTTAATATTAATGGTATAAATTTGAACACGTCAAACTCTAAATTGGACTTAGGGGTGATGTTCGACAGCTCGTTGTCTTTTGCAGCTCATATTGATTACATACTTCCCAAGGCATATAAAATGTTTGGATTTTTGAAAAGAAGTTGTTGCGAATTTGTTGACCCATATACACTCAAGCTTATCTATACATCGTTTGTAAGATCTAAGGTAGAATATGCTTCTATTATTTGGAGTCCTCACGTATCTAATCTGATTTCTCGTGTTGAAAGACTTCAACGTATTTTTATTAAATTTGCCTCACGCTCACTACCTTACTTATCTTCCGTTCCGTATGAGTCTAAATGCCTGTTTATAGGCTTACGTACTCTAGAAGCGCGCAGAATAGTTCAATCGGCACTATTTGTATATGATATTATTAATGGTTCTACAGATTGCCCAGATTTGCTTTATATGGTACCGTTTTATATACCTCCTAGAAGACTTAGGTTGGCTAAGCTATTGGATGTACCCCTCCATAGGACTAATTATGCACGTAATGGTACTTTAACACGTACCTTTGTTCAGCTAAATGAGATTAACTTCAATTTACAAAAACTTTCTAAATCTTTTACTGAATTCGGCACTGAGAATTCTGAGTTTAAGCTCCTACTTTTTATTATAATAAAATAACTGTTTCAATACAAAATTTACTGTGATTTATAAACTGTAATATAATTTTGTATATATGTATGTAGGTTTTACACATACTTCTTTGTTAATTTCGATATTTATACAATATAATTATAGGTATTTTGTTATCTTAGTCTATAAGGATTTTTTGTCCATAGACTGAAATAAATAAATAAATAATACATTTAAGTTGAAACATACCAAAGTTTATCCTAAATTAAGCTATTATTCCAAATGAGATTAGACGTCGAAAAAAGATATGTCGCAAGTCATAGAGCTATAACTTTCTGAAAAATCACGCAAATTAATTGAGATTTTGACCATTAACTCAAAATCAGCTTATCTCAACTTAAGCACTTTTTCCTTTTTGCCACAGATTTTATTTTAATTATAAAAATATATCGCATGTTATAAACATTTCTAGAGAAGCAAACCATTATTTATGTATATCGTCAACAACAAATTTTGTTGTGAGTCGGCTACGCGATGCTATCAAGTTGCCCAAAATATCAATCTCTAATTGTTTTTTTTTTAATTTTATATACATACATATGTACATATATTTAAATATGTATACATATATTTAAATATCAGACATTTCATGTATGTATGTATGTATGTATGTATATGCAAACATTTATGTACATACATATGTATATAGTAAAGAAAATATTTTTCCAACTATGAAACAAAAATCTTTAAATAACCATTTTGAGTTGAGCAACATCTTTAAAACGTTTAAATAATCAATTTGTAGAAAACTAACAATTTCTACAACTTACATACATACATACATATCGCACATTTACTCAAACAAATTCATAACTCAAAAAATTGAATTTTTAAATTGATAATACAGAATTAATCCTCATATCGTTCTTCATATTTGCATAAAAAAATTCATACAAAGATCTTGTTTACTCAACTCTTGAGAGAAAAATAAAATTTTCTTTTTCCAGCAAGTGTAAATTTGAAAACTTTAAACTCGTTTTCTGACAAATCGTTTTTTTTAGTTATGATGTTGTTTGAGTAAATGAGCGATATATATTTTATACAAATATACTACTTTTTAATTAACTATTAAACTTACACACTCTGTATATTTTTGTAAAATGAGACATCTTGAACAGCCATTTCAGTTTACCACTCATCCTCAATTTTCGAAATTTGCACTGACATTAATTCCTCAACAATTTTATATTCATGACATTGTGGGCATAATAAACGGCCATTCGATTTGTTAGTTCTTTGTACTTTTTCATGACATACAATGTGTACTAATTTAAGATTTTTCAAGGAAAATATTTCCAAAAAATATTCCAAGACAGAAATATCTACGACAGGTTTTTTATGTAAAATACAAACTCGTCCGGGATGCTCGACCAGCTCTCTGACATTTGCAATAATTGAGGGTAGTATGGTGCGTGATAACTCTATTTGATGATCCAAGTTCCATACTTGAAACAGTATTAAATTTTCTCTCGAATCATATGGATTAATAGAGTGTTTTAGTGTGCAATTATTTCTTTGGTCTGAATAGGCGCCCTGGCAATAAAAATCACCTAAATCGGTGCACAATGACACTGACCACTCATCTAGTATTTCATTTCTTAATGTATAATCCTTAATGACTTGTTTTAGTTTTTTATTCGGTACTGCCGATCGGGCATCAGTTTCATCATCTTTGTTCAGTTTCTGCATTACAAAATCATGTTTTGGCTCATATTTTCTGTCGAATATCATCGCAAAATAATCGCAACCTATGAGCAGGTAGCGAAACTTCTCCAATACAGAATCGATAACTGTGCGGGCCTGAACATTTTGTCTATATAAATGGTTACGTGTTAGTTCATCCTTTGTTTTATAATAGTAGCCACGCACACGATCTTGAGCTTTTCGTGCTAAGGCTTCTTCTTTGGTGTTACATTTTTCCTCTTGACCCGTAAACCATTCGGCATGCTCAGATCTTAGACTTAAATGTGTTTTGGTGTAAGCATCCGCTCTGCAGTGACTTAGTTTTTTCTTTTCATAATCTGCTATAAGTTTGCCAAACTTTTCAGGTTGTTGTTCCATAAATTCATAGATGATGTCGGCTACTTTGAGTAGTGGAGATTTTTGTCGCAATTGTTCGAATTCAAAATCAGCATCTGATTGATGAAATTCAAAAAGTGAACATTAACATTGAATCTTGTGTTTAGTAAAAAATGGTTGTATATGTAACTTACCAGTTGTTATAACGACATTCGGGCCAGCCACTATGAAAAGAGTTTGTGGTTCTAAGGTTAAAAAATAGTCTTCATCGGTTACTTCAAAGCCATCAGAAGCTAAATAAATGCGTAAATCATTGATCTGGAAGAAAGTAATAATAAATATATACAGGGTGGGCCAAAAGAAACCAAGGGGTGTAAAAGTTTAATAACTTTTTTGTTTATTAATTTTTTTATATTTTTTCTTTCAGATTATATAGACAACACTTGGAGAATTTATAATGGAGAGGTTCACAACTGAACAGAGAACCAGAACAATAGAATTTTATTATTTAAACCAGAGATCAATTATTTTAACGCAGAGCATATCGTCGACATTTTAACGTCAGAATTTCGCCCTCTGAAGCGATGATTCGTTGCTTAGTTAATCGTCATCACCAACATGACAGCGTAAGAGATTTGCCTCGAACCGGTAGACCACGTTTAAGTCGCACTGCGGAAAATATTGAACGAGTACAGCAAAGTGTTAACGAAGCACCAGAAACATCTGGCAGAAGGCGTTCTGCTCAGCTAGAAATGTCTCGTACGTCACTACGGCGCATTTAAAAAAAAACATTTACAGTTATACCCATATAAGGTGCAATTGGTCCAAGAATTAAAACCCGCAGATCATCGGCAACGTCTAAATTTTGCAGTTAAATTTCAAGAGTTGGCCAGAAATGAAATCAACTTTATTGAAAATTTGATTATGAGTGATGAAGCTCATTTTCATTTGAATGGCTTTGTTAATAAGCAGAACTGTAGGTTCTGGGGTTCTCAAAATCCAAGAGCCATTCATCAACGCCAATTGCACCCCATCAGGTGTACAGTATGGTGTGGGATCACATCTGAAAATGTCATTGGGCCCTACTTCTTCGAGAATGAAGATGGAAGTGCTGTAACCGTAAATGGAGAGCGGTATCGGTTTATGATAGAAAATTTTTTACGCCCTGCTCTTGAAAACAGACCTGGTATGTGGTTTCAGCAGGACGGAGCCACTGCCCATAATGCCCGAGACACAATGGCACTTTTAAGTCAAATTTTTGGAGAGCGAATAATTTCTCGAAATTCGGAAATTATTTGGCCAGCGCGATCGCCAGATTTGACAGCACCCGACTATTTTCTTTAGGGTTTTTTGAAGGAGCGAGTGTATGTGAACAAGCCAGAGACAATCCTTGAATTCAAGGCAAACATTGTTGCAGAAATTCGAACGCTACAGCCACAAGATGTTATGGAAAATGCTCTAAAAAGAGCCCATCAGTGCGAAGCTGAAAACGGTGGTCATTTAAGAGACATCATTTTTCTTACTCAGTGTAAAAAAATTTCCATTTTGTATATTATATAATCTGAAAGAAAAAATAAAAAAAAGTTAATAAACAAAAAAGTTATTAAACTTTTACACCCCTTGGTTTTTTTTGGCCCACCCTGTATATATGTACATAATTATATATATTAAAATCAAGCAAAACAATAAAGCATTCTTAAAGTAAAATTATAGCCAAAAAAAAATGTTTATCGTACCAACATTAAAATTTTTTATTTGTTTAATGGATTTAATAGCATTGAATTGTTTAAATAACCTTGTTCAACTTCCTTGGCCTAAATATACTCTGGTTGACATTGATATTTTCATACTGAACCTGAACTTGACACCAATTTATCTACTAACACGCTGTCGCAACCCTGACCTTTATGCAATCCATCCCAAAAATGTTAAATTTGTTCCAATCATCAAACATATTATGCGTACAAACAAAAATAGAAGCAGCAACGCGGAAGTTTCATGTCCTTTAACCCATAATTTAAGTAAATCCATGCAAAACAGAATTCATTCATTTCCAACAGGTGGCTGAATGGCATCTGCGCATAAGACACGGTCTTGAGTAATGTTTGGGTTGGCTAACATTGAAATTTTTGCACAAAAACACTTGGAGAAGACCAAAGAGAAACAAAAACAAAATAATATGAATATGAAGTTTATTCACAATATTGAAGAGTGGAATTCTAATGCAGCACTGATTTAATTGTCCCTGATGGATCAATATTCAAGGTCATTGTAAAAAAAAACGAAACACACATATTTACACACACTTGATACTTACAGGAAACTTTATTCCGGCTTTACTCCTAAGCATTTGCAAAGAACTAGCACCAATCCCATATTTTTTTGTACGTTCATTATCTGTTATTTTGTATCCCTTTATTAATGGAGCTGAGGAAGAGTTCTCCTTTGTTTTTAACAAGTCATAATTATTTTTTGATTGGGGCTCCTTTTGCTGGTGAGCAGAACTACGCGTAGTTGGCGCCATTACTTCTTTTATAAAATTAAACATATTTATTTTACATATATTTGTTTCAACAAATTACGGAAACTTTTTACTATTTTTGGTAGCTTGTCTAGTCCTTTTAAAGAAATTTTTTCAACTAGTTGTCCTTTAAACACTTGTTAATATATAAATGAACAATTACACGCATACACCTACAGAAAGAAATCTTTTGTTTATAATCTAATAAGAAAGCAGTGTAGCCAAGTAACACCAATTACCTCGAAATGTTAAAGATGGCAGCACTAATACTTAACTCCATTGAGGACAAGAATTTTATTAGTTGATATTCCTGTTTGGGTGAAGTCAAATAAATATAGTCTTTTCCTTGTACTGTTTTTCTGGAATAATGATTTCTACATATACAAAGCGAAATTTTTTTGATATGCATATCCCTTCAAACCTAAATACCTGGCAACTTTTTTCGCATTATAAACTGGGCATCACTTTTTTCTTATTCTGCACCTCTCTTCACTTACGAAAAGAACAAGAAAATATAAATTAAGAAAACAGCTGGTTTTCATTGGTTTTTTGGCTATAGCCATAATGTGCGTATGAGTATGAATGAAAAAAGTAAAAAGTGAAGAAAAATTAAGAACTTGCTCTCAAATTTTAAAGAATTAAATAAAATTAACAAATTCATTGTTGATAAATACAATCACAAAGTGGACTTAAAAAAAGATAAAATAATAAAAATTGTTAAATGCTGCGCTGAAGTACATATATAAGAATGTATTTAAATGACAGTGGAATGAAATTGCTGCCGTGGATTTGTTGGAGCTATTTAATGAACATACGAATTTGTGGTAGATACGTAGGCCAAAGAAAGTCAATAAATAAAAAAAACAATTGCTTCAACAAACGCATATAACTTACACAACAAGAATTTTTTACAAAAAATAAATATTAAATTTGCTATTTATTACCCCTGAGCAAAAAAGATACATAACATACATTGTGTGTATTTAGTGAGGTGAAACAAAACTGAAGAACTTAATATATGTATAAAGAATACACATTAAAAAATTGAATTTGCCGTCGATAAAATAAACTTTTTTAACTGGTAATGTCATTACTCCACTCCAGCTTTTCTCTAGTTCCTTAATGAAAACAAACGTTCTTGATTTTCTGCTGATAGTTCCTACGATATGTCTCATAGTACTAATTTACCTATAAAAGATTTTGATGGAGAGTCTGATGAAACTGATTCAGAAACTGAGCTTCTCATACGCCACCATAGCGGTAGTATGGCTGATGGGCAAATAAGAAATACACACCAACAACGTTCTCGTCATGGCAGCTATAGCTATTCACAGCACAATAACAATTATCAAACACCAAGTTTTCTCAGTCAACTATTCGGTGTTGTCGGCAGCACAACAACATACTCGTCTCGTCAGTCGTTACAGAATTTAAAGTCGAAACAAACACCACCACTTGTACGTAGTGCTACCGCCTCCACGTTAGCCAGTGCAGGTCAGGTACGCTTTAGAAATGAACGTAGTCGCGAACGTATCGTCTCATATAAAATTTCAGCAGGAACATACACGTCAAACATTACGGCCTCGCAAATTTCACAGAATAATGCGGCTGAAGCCGCTAAATTTGGTCGGTCACGATATAGTGCTAATTCCTCAAATGGTCCATTAGATAACGTGGATTCAAATGCGGCCTCAGGCTCACTTCGTTATAGTGATTTATTACAAATGTCGAATATAGAATCACCACCAACTATAACCACAACTACCTCTCCGAATGTGGTGATGATAATGCCGGCGGTCTTAGAAACCGTGGATGGTCCAACGACAGTCTTCTATAAAAAAAATCGTCGGAAAAGTAAAAGTCGTTCTTTCGCAAATATGTGTAAAATGTGTTTATGTGGGTGAGTGCTAAACTTTTTGCTTCATTTTATAAGTCGAAATACGTATGATTATATTTACACATTTAAAAATTGCGAGTGCAAAAAAATGTGTTGCAAATCATTACAAAACAATTTGAAATACATGTTTGTGTGTGCGCGCTTAAAAAATAAATTCGCTTCTAATTAATAAACTTACATACTAAAGAAATATTTAAAGAAACAAGTTTTTATAAAATACAAACATATAGGTATGTATTTACATACCTAAGTATATACAAATTAAATTGCTCTGAAAGTGGTTAAAAATATGAAATAAATAAGAATAGATATAAATAACGTGCTAAATCACAGATACTTATAATAATATTGAATAAGTAAAAACTAAATAAAATTCTATACAAAAATTGATATAGCCAAAACTTTAAACCAATTAGTGCAATTAAGGTTGAAAATAAAATATGTATCTATGTAGGTATGTATGTATATTGTATAAAAATGAAAAGGAACTTCGCCAATAAAGAAGTTTAAATTTTTACAAGTGAAGAACAGATATATGTACATATGTATACACATGTATACTTTTATTATATGTATATATAAACTAGAGGGAATTGGTATTATAGTGTTAACATCTCTACTTGAAAACTTTGTCGACTGTTAAAACAGTGAAGAATAATTAAACCTTTCTCACATTATCGTTTGCTTTGAAAATTGTTGCGTCAATTCAACAAAAATTAAAATGCAATTGCTTTTTTATTGTTTATTTTGCTGACTTATCATAATATTGTGTACATAAATAAATATACCTATTCACGATAAAACTCATCATGGAAAAGATAGATAAAACAATATTGAGCAGTTACATACATATTTGAAAGTTGACTCAATTGTTAATTAAAGTAATATAATAATAGACTTTTTTATATCTGATACTTATCTATACAGAGTTTTTAATAATGGGCAAAGTGTGTTATTCCATATGTAATATTTTTGAATGGAAGTTCCTTAGGTTAAGGAGTTTTCGACTTATTTTCTGGTGTAGAAAATCTCGGAAACATGTTAATCAATCCTTGGGACATTTTATGACTTTTTTATTTCTTAAGACGGCAGGAAACTACACTGACCTTAACACTCGGGCTGAATACGACATTTTTGTCGTGGATTAAAGAATACCGCAAATTTGGAAAAACTACATAAATATCTATGTATGTACGTAATAATTCTGAATTTAGATGTAGTTACAACAAAAAATGCTTTAATTTAAAATTTTTCTAAAATTTAAAAAATAAAACAAATAAAATAAATTCTAACAAAAGGTTAAGGTTACCAAAAATAAAAATTAAAAGCTTTTACTAAAATTTGGCTAAATAAAGCAAATATAATAATAATAGTAAGAAATTAAATAAATAAACATGTTCATTAAAGAAAATATGGATAAAAGTAAATGCACGAAAATTGCGAAAAGTCATAGAACACAAGTTTGCACAACAACTCGTTCTTTTATATTATTTTATAAATATGTATGTATTATGTGGTAAATCTGATACAAAGTTAATTTTAAATTATGTCATATTTCAGTATAAAGTGGTCATCTGCACGAATATACTCTATTTTCTAAGATCAATAAAATACTATACGTAAACAAATACAAACACTATAGTTCAAAAAATATGAATCGTGGTACACCCACACACTCCTCGTTTGAGATTAAGTCAAAATATATGTATGCAACTCGATTGGTTGTAGTTGATCATAAAGCTCTTACAAAATGATGATGATGTATGAAAGTTGTACACAATATGAACTATGTATGGTATGAGGATTAATGCGGAACATTATTAATTCAAAAATTAAATATTTTGAGTTATGACGTTATTGAAGCAAATGAGCGATATGTAGTACCAAAGAGATAAAATAAAAAAAGACTTAAGTGCTGTATAAAAACAAGTAAAACATGCGGCTTGTAATATTAAAAGCTTTGTAAATATTTTATTTTAATTAACAACAAATTAAATTTATGCCAAAGAATAAAAATTTTGTTACTTTTTAAAATACATAAATAAAAAAAATTCTTTTAATATTATAGGCATTAGAATATTCATTCAATTCACAAGTTCTGTTGTATTGTTCAAAGTTATATTAGATAACAAAAATTAAAAATTTTAAAAACCCCCGACTTTTTTCAGAAAAGATGTTATATCTTCTAAACGGCTGGGCCGATTTTCTTCAAACATAGCTAAGAAAGAACTAAATGAAAATCGGTCCAGCCGTTTGGCCTGTACGTGGTCACGGACAGACACACAGATACACAGACACACACTACAAACTTATAACACCTCTTTTTTTAGTCGATGGTTAAAAATACAATTTCAAACAAAATTTCTCCAAACAATGTTTGTTTTGAGAATTTTTTTTTTGAAATTGTCTTTTCAAATATAACTTTAAACGAACAACAATGCTGTGAAAATAATTTTTATTTATTTGTGTGTGTGTGGATGGGGAGGGCCAACAGCAGTTCGGAGGAGTGTTTTTCACTAAAAAATAAAAAATATCTGCAGCCAAAAAAATTTTATGAGTTTGAATTATAAAAAAAAAATTGCGTATAATGGGGTATGACCTTTGAAATTTCGTTTAATATAGAATACCGCAATTTTCAGAAAGTTTTAATTTTTTTTTTCATTTTGAGTTTCCCTTTCTTATTATCTCGGATGAGTTCACAAAATTAAAAAATAAAATAAGGAAATTTCCATTAATTCATTCCAAAATTTTTTGTTACATTGTATGTGGATTTTGTCACACTGTATGTGTTGTAGATATAATAAAACAAAAAATAGTTATGGCTAATATATTGTTATATGATTAGTCAGAGTCTTATTACTGCAACGGCCGCGAAAATAAAAATAAATAAATTATAAATACATAGTAAGAATTAAATGAATACATATGTACCTGTGAAATTGTACTCGTATGTCAAAATAAATCATTAAATTATTTCTAGAATGTATATACATATTGTTACGTTTTTCTCTCTATAAAAACGCTTTTCCGAAGATCCGAAGATTTGCAAATGAATACAAGAGCCGAGTGTAGTAATTAGGGTTAAGAATGATACAAGTTTTATTTACAAATACACTTATACTAAATTACTCAAGAGCTTAAATACACTAATACAACTTAAACTAATAAATTACACACAGATATTCACAACTGGTTACCACTACGCCTTCCTCGCTGTAGTTTACGCACGTCTCTTAGCTGGCTGCGCAAGTAATCACGTGACACCTCTTTGTCTGCTGCTCGTCACTTACGAGACTCACTCTGCCGTCACTCACAGTTGATGCACCAATTCCTCTTTGTCTGCTGCTCGTCACACACGGCACTCACTCTGCCGACACTTACAGTTGATACACCAATAAAGACGCACTGGCTTTACTTACACCCTTACACACGTCTATTCGCTGCGCTGTTCCCTTTACTCCAGTCGACACAATAGACTCCACAATAATCTCAATTCCACGACAGACTTTGCTGTCACTATAGACTGTCCTATAGTTTCTCTTTTACTCCAACTCTTGTGTAAAGCACAGACTGCTCTTAACTATCAACTCACCTCTGTATCGCAGATTATTATTAATTCAGAACTTAATTATCAACTGACTAACGACTTCTTAACTTCACTACTTTCTGATTAGCACTAACTATAACTGTTCGCGACTGACTTACAACTGCAACTAACTAACTCTTTGGATGCGTCACCTCCTTTTATATTTCACACAAATTCCACTAGAAGTTTCAAGCAATGTCTAGACGATCATTATCATCTTATATGCTGCCTAATTAAGTTCATGTGGTAACTATGTACATACATGTGTATATGCGTACGTGTGTACATCATTAACTAAGCAACACACGGTGGTTGTTTATCTTTTGCTTTTCGTTTGAATCAAGGCGAATTCATAACAGGTGACCTTAACAGTCCCGATGATTATCAGGTGTTCGAAGACTGCTTAGACCCCAACTGTCAAAATGTCTTCTTTTATCTGATGTTTGTTTACATTTAAAGTGAAAAAAATTATATCGTTCTTTATGTTTAAAAAATATATTTTAAAGTAAAAAGGATTATAATGTATGAATATTTATCACAATGGAACCCAATTGGGTCTCCGAGTGGAGGTGCGGTATAGCACCACCCTTCCTAACCTATGCATTCTAAATTAACTCTTGCAAAATGATTAACTCCATTAGTTTATTGATGATGATTTTTGAAAAATTGTATTGAATATAAAATATTTCTACCACATGTGTCTCGCCTAAATGCATGATAGCATTTGGTACAGAATCTTGTATAGATTTTCGCACAATATAGAAATAAGATTTTATCAAACGTTCTGCATTCCTTGAGGCAAATAATTAATACTATTCGACGCATTTGCACGTCGTTGTGGTTGCTGATGTCCATATGGTTCCATTGTGTCAGCTGGTGTCAGCTTTTAGTAGACTAGGCATGTTTATGAAAATTGGATATTTATATAGGCCAATTCAATGGCTCCCAAATTCTGAACCATGACATTGGTGGCTGGTAAACGACGACGCAATAACGTTGTCACCACATCAACAATTTTTCCGTGCAATTTTGGGAAACCTTAAATAGATATAAACATACATACATATGTACATATGTATATATATATATTATAAATTAAGTTTATACATAGAAATAAATATTCAAGCATACCTTAACATTTCCTGTTGCACTTCATTGCCACAATGCGCTGCATTTCCTCATGTATCAACTCAATACAACGCAAGTTCTTAAATGTGGGGGTAAGACAACTCTTCCGGGCTCAGCTAGTACTAGCTGACTTCTTATATATGTATGTATGTATAAATAAGACGCACGTTTATTTGTTGTACACTTAAGTATTTCATTGTCCATTTTTGTGAATAATTTCATGCATTTAAGGATAATATCTTGTTTACGGCCATGATGGCCAGTAAAACACATTTTACACCACTGATTTCGCGTTAAACAAACCATCGGAGAGGCTGCAATAAGGCAGCAAGTAAGGTTTCTTTACGTTGTCCCAAAATATCAGGATCATTTAACTAGAACCGTCTTTAATCATTTTAATTACATTTATTTTACAAATATTATTTTCTGTGTTGTTGATAGTAGATGCACATGGATAGTAAAATGTGTTTTTATAAATATATATGTATTGGTATTTTAGTGAACTGTTTTTGACAGATGGGGTTTTTGAAGCCAGACGAATTGCATGTTGTTTTTAGTATTGTTGTATTGTTTTAGCGATAAGGTCACCTGTTATGAATTCGCCTTGGTTTGAATTGGCATGTATGTATGTGTACAAATATGTGAATCTTCTTAATAAGCAGACGCTTTTTTTGTTGTTGCTTTTGCTTGTTTAATCAAGCTAGGCATGCTTATTTAGTTGTTGGCTACTTTCTAGACTATTCTTTGCTTTGACCCTGTAGGAATATTTTCGCGTAGCATTTAAATTAACCCTGTTGGAATATTTTTGTGTAATGCTGCTTAACATTGTTGACGGCTATTTTCGTAACAATATGTACATGTGTATATTTTTTTTATTTAGAATGAAAACTTAATTTATAGTAAAAAAAAAAGGTTAAAATATTTTAGATTGATTGTTAAAAGGATTTTCATGTCAGCATTCGAAGAAGACATTTTGATTTACCATGAAAATTGCAATTTTTTAAAAACACATTTTGCAATTTTATAATTTTTTTTATTAGAAATTATGAATTTTTAATCTCAAAAAAATTATCTTCAAAATTAATCAAGTTCTTTTAGTCGCAAATATTTAAATATTTTGAAGACATAACAAATGCATGCAGTGCCTGTTCACTGCAGTTGAGTCGTCAGTCGAAGTTGAGCAAAAAAATATTTTTTTTATTCAAATTTAAAAAAACGTATGAATATATGGATGTTCATCTGATTTTTGTTGCTTTAATCTATATTATTTTTAATAATCTTAATTGTTTTAAAAACTTTTCCAAGAATTTGATTTAACAAAAGAAATCATAAAGAAAATTTAAATTAATTCATTTGTACATACATATTTTGTATGTATACTCTCTCTATACTACACACAAAACAATTCTTCTGGTCTTTAAATACGGTGTGTGGTTAAACGAAAACATTGTACAAAAAATCAAATAAAATTTTATGTGCAGATTGTTACATACAATTGTTTTTTGTTTTGCTTTAAATAAAAACTAGAGTGATCGATTATTCGACTTGTTCCAGAAACCGGTTTTCGAATAGTTCGAATATTTGAAATTATGAAAAACCCGGTTTCGGTTTTTACAATTCAGGAAAAACCGGTCAACCGGTATTTTTAAGTAAAAAATTATTATACAAAAGTTTTGACTTTAAATTGCTTTATTAAAAAAAAATTCACGTAAATACTATAAAACAATATACTTACATATGTATAGTACATATATAATATACAGTTGAGGAATAAACTCTACATACAACCATAATTTTTTGGGTTTGTGGAAACTTGGGAAGAAATTGAAAAAATTGAACAAAAATAGCAAAAATATTAAAAATACATAGGAGAAGAGTCTACATACAGTTTTAGGAAAAACGACTATTTACGATCGCAAATAATCAATTTTGATCAATAATTGAAGTTCGAAAATTATGTCGCGTAAGCTATTTTGGCGGTTATGGCGCGATATATTAGCAACCTAAATATTGGCATATTTAATTTTTTGAATTTCTTCCCCAGTTTCCTCAAACCCCAAAAATTATGGTTGTATGTAGAATTTATTCCTTAATGGTATATATGTGCATATGAATGTATGGACAAGGTGGATATCTACGTCTATATAAAATATGAAACAAAATGGCAACAAAACTAAAAAACACTTTTTGCAACTGTATTTTGACATCCATTGCACACCATAAGGCCAATTAAATTCGCCTCTGCTATTACCTCATAAAATAATTTCTCTTAAATTTTACGTTTCAGTAAATGATGCCATGCTCTAAAAAAGCTTTGAGCTTATACACTAAGAAATACTTACGAAAATCAACAAAACATTCAAAATGTACAAATCGAAAAGTATTCGACTCAGCCGGTTTTTAAATTGTAAAAAAACCGGACTATTCGACATTCGAAAAATAAACATTTTGAAAAAACCGACAACCGTATTTTGAAAAAACCGGGCTTTAAAACCGGTTGAAAAACCAAGTCGATCACCCTAATAACAACACATCTAAACCACGAAATAGAATTTCATGAATTTTCTGCTGTCGTTAGCAAACGACGTTGGAGTTTAATTTTAAAAACAATTTTTAATTTGAGGCAATAAACAAAAATTGTTCAAAACAAAAATTTTTTAGCGTTTCTTTTTGTTTGTTGGTCGGAAAGCGTCACGCTAGGCTCAGCAAAAAAAGCTATAACGTAACATAGTAACGACATAACACAAATCTAAACGAACGTAATGATTTTTTGTGCAGCCAACGGTAGTTTGTTTTTTTTTTTTGCTTTTTATATTTTTATTTATTATGTTCGTCCGTCTGATTGTTTCGTTTTTTATTTTTTTTTTATTTTGAAAAGTTAGAAGTCAGATTGAAACCACTGATTTTAAGATTCGTTTCTGTTTTTTTTTTTTTTAAGAAAACAAGTTTAAGATTTTATTTATTTGTCACACACATGCATACATTTATATATTTTTTTTATTCTATTAAAAAAATTCTGCTATTAGTTTTGAGATTTGTGTGTTTTGAACGTTTTGACCTTGAAAATGTGTAGATTTGTTTTTTTTTCAAATTTAAGATTGCTTTTTTCTTCTTTGGATTTTAAGTGTTAAAAACTGGTATTTGATTTTTGTTTCGTTTTCACACAATGAAACAAAACATTTGTTTGCTATTTCAAATACTTTTATTAATACGTATGTACAGTGAAACCTTTCATAACGGATACCTCATATAACCGGACACCTCTAATAGCCGGACAAGTTTTGTAGAAACAAAATTAAAATAAAAGAATGTGTACCACTGTCATAAGCGAACACCTCTAATAACCGGACAAAAATACCACGGCAGTGAGTGTACGGTTATGAGAAGTTTCACTGTATACATACATATGTACATCGCGAACGTCAATAATTTCCAAGTAAAATCAATAAAATTGATTTATTTTGAAAAAGAAAATAATAAAAAATAAACAAAACTAGAATTTTTCTTAAAAATACTGATTTGTTAAGACCGCATGACCATCGTCGCAGTTTCAGTAAATGGGATCACCAAATCTACATATACGAGTTTAAGAAGACTTCTCGCGGTCGTTGTCACCACAAAGTCCTCTATTGGAAACAGGTGAAAAATAGCGTCCTGTTATGCCCATACTGAGGCACACCTCTAGACCTTAGCAAGTAAAAATTCCTTATGAAAATGTTGAAGAATATGTAGAGCAAATTTTTATCAACATTTCTTGAGTTAAAAAATATGTAACTAATAAATCTAATTATAAATACTTATGTATTTATATCCATTACCTAATTACCTACTCGTTCATTCTTGATTCATTTTAAATTTTTAGGCTTTAAAATATGAAATCTGTAACCGTAAAGTTAAAGCTGGTCTCTTCGACGATTTCTTTCCGAGAAGCTGAAGTGTATTTAAAAAAAACTGTACAATTCAAAATTACTGTTTCAATTATAAAATTTTCCCATGTAGAAGTTTTATTTCACTTTTTGACCAGATTGATTTATTGCATTTCATTTTGGTAAGAAAATCGTAAATAAAATTCAGCCACTACAAATACATCCAGGCTGTTCAAACTAGCACCAGAGTGCCGAACATCAATCGGCTTTTTATACAAATGAATACACATACAAAAGGCATATTCATATAAGGTATACTCACGTCAAATTTTTGAATTCGCTTTTAGTATTTTATATACTTGGGATGTCAAAACAAGCTGTTGTATTTTAGAAAAAAAGTATTTTTTGAGCGTTTTGTTATAAAAATTAATAAACAGAAAAATAAACATAAAAAACTTTAAAAAAAGTATATTATGTGTCCCCCAAACCATAGTGTTACTGCTCCGGAATTGCATTAAGTTGGTATGGGTAGTACTAATATCCTTAAGAAGCCTGAGGAATAAGTTAATTTGTACCGAGAATGAACAGCCGGCTGCAACGGTTCTATCCTTGTTGGCTTTAAAACAATTGAAAGCTTTGATACTCTTTGTTATACCTTTTAGTAAGTGTCTAAGTGGGTGCAAATCGCTAAGCAGATAGTTTGTAAATCACTATACAATGGTTGTGGTTTTATGTACACCATGCAGAGAAATAGATAATAATTTAAAAACAAAACGCTTGGAACGTTTATCTATAAATGCCGTATATAATGGAATCATGAAAGTGTGGCACACCCAGGAGTAAGTACACAAAGGCAAAAATTATCTGATTATATGTATGTGTACATAAATAAATGTATTATGCATTTTCAGTGCTTTAGGTTGTATAATGTATGACCTATAAAATGGGAACAAACTTTGCAATTTCAGTTATGGAGAAAGTTGATGCAAAATCATTACCATATAGGTGCTGAATATAGTACCTAGGTATATATACATACATATGTATGTATGTAGTTTTATAAGTGCTTTTTTAATAAAATTCCCTTATGTGTAACACAGAAATATTTTAGTGCAACTTAAAATCCTTTTTTAACCCCCGACTAAAAAAAGGGGTGTTATAAGTTTGTAGTGTGTGTCTGTGTATCTGTGTATCTGTGTGTCTGTCTGTGTCCACGTACAGGCCAAACGGCTGGACCGATTTTCATTTAGTTTTTTCTGTTTGAAAGATGACTTGATCGAGAGGGTTCTTAGCTATGTTTGAAAAAAATCGGTCCAGCCGTTTAGAAGATATAACATCTTTTCTGAAAAAAGTCGGCGGTTTTTAAGATTTTTAATTTTTGTTATTCGTAATTTTTGTTAGATAAATGTCAAGCAAACTTTATTTTTTCAAATAAAGAATACAAGTGATAAACCAAATAATAAATTGTTGTTTAAGTGCAAAAGTCTAGCTTCTTCCATTACGCTAATACGATGCGCAAAAGCAGAACCTTAATTTTTATGGGAGTTCTTAACAATTCGTTTTAACACCCGTTTCCTGTTGAAAGGGAAAATAAGCTTATTGTACACACAAACACAATTATTATATTTAATTCCTTACGCGCATCCAGCACAGTCAAAATATGTATGTATGTATGTAAATAATTTTTGACATCCTAAGTAAACAAATGTACAAGAAGCAAAAAATAGTCACCTGAGCCGTCAAGATCACCTGTTATTAATTCGCCTTGACACATACGCTTATACACTTCTCTCGGTTTTCTCTCTGTGGGCAGCTCTGATGTACATACATATGTATGTATGTATATGTATGTATGTATATGTATGTATGTGTGAATGTGCATGTGTGTATGTATCTGTAATTATTGATTTTTAAATTTCAGTGTTTTTTCGTTTAAATCAGATTGAATATTTACAACAAAAAAAAACTATTTTCACTGAAATTTTCTTTGTTTGTTTTTTGTTTTTGCATTTTCTTTCATACCCCTAAAAGCACTGATTTTTAATTAAATAATCACTTGAATTTTTAGTTGGGACAGTTCAAACAAAGAATGCTTTGTAAAACTTGATAGTATCTTATATGCAATAAAGCAAGAAAGTGCTCTTTCATTTAAGGAACTACTCGTATATTTGCAAGTCTATTTCCAAATAGCATTTTTACATGTTCTATATACATTTGCTTGGATATTTTATAAACGTTTCTTACTTTTTGTGTGTTAGAAAGTCTTTTTTTTTTAATTTTTCCCTTTCTATTTTTATTTTAATTTTATCTATTATACCAAGACATGAAATATGTTTGTATGTAATGTGATTTCTTCGTTTTTAGTTTAAGGTTATTGTCTCTTCAAATATTTTGCAACATTTGATTTTTATTTTTTTTTTTGCTGGTTTTGCGTAATTCTGTATTTTTAGCATAAGAATAGTTTGAGGGCTATTGTGTTTAACAAATGTAAATATGTACATATCGCACACTAAGTCGTAAAAAGTCACAATTCAAAAAATCCAGGAGGTCAGGAGTGGAAAAATCCGGTTGGTACTGTAAAAATGACGCAAGTATGTAGTATGTAAAAAGGCGAATTTGCCTTGGGGTGTAATATAAAAACAGGCATAACGGTATTTTATGTTCTTCAAGAAGCCTGTGTTGCAAAAAAAAATTTTTTTGTGGTCCATAGAGAGACATTTGTTCAGTGAAAAAAAAAACGAAACCATTTTGATAATTTTGAGTTGTGACTGTTTATAATTAATCAGTGTGCGATATGTTTGTACATGCATACATATCGTTACCTTAATATAGAAAGGCACTAGCTCATTATTTTTGTATAACGAAATTTTTGCATATTTTGATACATTAGATGTTCTTCCACCGTCCTTTCTATATTAAGGTAACGATATATGCATGTAGTCATGTATGTATGTATGTATTTAATTTTACAAATATTTTTTGTCGCCACTAAAAGGTCTTTACTACTTTGCTTATGACTCAAACCGCACCTTTTACCAGAAACTAAAAATGTGACATACATATGTATGTATGTGCGTACGTATTTGAGTCACTTTTTTAATCTGTAACATTACTTAAATTGTTTTTAATATCCATATGCACATAAATATGTACATATGGATATATTTAATTCATGTACTGTATTTCGCTAATTACAGCAAACACGAATGTTTACAACTTTACAAAAATTAGATTTCGGTAGAATAGAAATTCATCTGAATAAAATTCTCTCTCTAAGGTTAAAAGGACTGGTAATTGGTATATTGTTTAATTTTTAAAATTATAAGAGATAATGCCAATGTAGGGTTGAAATAAACGCGTATTTTTCATTACAAAAGGCTAAGAGAATATTCAATAGATAAAGAAGTTCCACAAGAAAAATTTAAATGCCTTTTTTTAAATCGCTGAAAACAAAATCCGACAACACTGGTAATATTTGCAAGATCATTTCCTGTCTTCCTTTTTATCCCAAATTTGTACCATAGGAATCGGTTGAGCTGAAAGTGGGTACATTCATAAGACGTAGCTGTTGCGCAACCGTTGAATGTTTGTCTTAGAAACGCATAGTTGAGTAGTTCCGCTCCACTCAACAGTTGAGTAATTTTCCATCACAAAATTTTTTCGCTACCTATAGTCAACATGTTGTGCTCAGCCTAAACAGCTGATCGAATAGAGTTATGCCTTTTCTATGCTTTGTTAGGTGACAGGAGAAAATATTTGTTAAATTTTACATTACAAATGCGATGAAGAAACGAAATAAAGATATAAAATTAAATTTTATCCATCAAACCATTTCTAAGAGGTAACTGTTGGGGCCATCAGTTGTCAACAGTTTCACAACTGTTTAGCTCAACAGCTACGTCTTATGAATGCAACCAGATCAATTTTATATTTTAAAATGCGTGTTCCCGCCCACTATTTCAAAATATTAAATTTTAATGGAATTTAAAAAATAAGGATAAAAAAATATGAGAATCGGTTGACCTTGCAGGCCATTTCTGAAACCTTCCGCTCAACTTGATAAGACTTCTGAAGTTATTAAAAAAACGATTTCATAAAAATTTTTCGTCAACGATCTCTCCAACGAAATCAAATTGGCAGCAATCGATGTGTCGATCGGCTTATTAGTTTAAAATCTTGAAAACAAAATAGTTTTGTGAAAATTTTATTTTCGAACATTTTCGAAATTTACTGAATAGTCGGAATCGACGAAATACATATGATGAAACCCCGATTTTCTAAAATTAAGTTAAAATCAGTAACTTTATTTTTATTGCTCATGGCCAACTTAGAAATTTGATTGATAGAAACTTTTGTGCAAATAAAGCACGAGAAAGCGATTAAACGGCCAAGCGAAAAGAAAGACAGAACATGGAAACAAAGACAATCAAAGAATTTGGGGCTAGTTATGAATTGTCTAGTATTAATGTCAATTGGATGTCAATGTTCATCACTTATAGAGCTTAAAATACAACAACTTGTTGCTTTTATTTCTATCGACTTTTCTGTTAGATTAGAAAGTTAAATAAGGTACCATTAGTTCGTTTTCCCCCATCCGTAGAAAATAATTGTATAATAAAAAATTAAAATAGAAAAAGAAATTCATGGAAAGTTGTAAGATGGTGATAATGAAGAAGAAGTACCCACAAGCCCTTTTTACGTTCAGTTGTACTTTTTTTTTGCTATTAAAATTTTTCCATGCGTTACAAGTTCATACCACAGTTTCGTTTTGCTTAGAAAACATACATATGTACATACATATGTATGTAAATTGTACATAAGTAGATACATACATGTGTATGTATGTACATACAGCAAAACTAAACAAAATTTAAAAAAGAAACACAAATTCCAATTTTCTTCTCAAACAAAAAAAAAACAAAAGCTACTGTACTAAAAATTAGCTTTAATGGCATTCCACAAACAATGTCGTTATCAGTGGCTCCCTCCTGCTGTAGGTTTAGGCACATACATACATACTTATGTAAGTCTACAATGTAATAAGTCTCTAATTGAAGCTAGAAAACCTTGTTAGTTGTATATATTTTGGATATTTGGAGTGCCTCTGTTGCACTATGCAATATTATTGAGTACTTTATTGCTATTATTATTGTCGATTTGCTCCACACTATTCAATAAATTGCACAATATTAATATAATATTAAATAATAACAACTACACACATGTTTAAGAAATTATAAAATAGAGATTAAAAAAATTAAATTAGAAATTAAATTTTCCTTTTAATTTCATCTCATATCCCTAGTTTCGCGTTATAGATGTGCCGTGATAAAAGAATGTTGCAGCAGTTTTAAATTCGTATCAGAATGAAGCCACGTTGAGGAAAACCGTGTTATAGGAGGCTTACCTGTACTTCTTTTCAACCGATTCCTATGCAATTTTTGCACATTTATTATGCTTTATTTATTATGAGGCAAATACTCGTATGTTAGCGAAAATAAACATTTTCTAAAATATACATGAGAACTGACTTGAAACTCAGCAAAATTAAAAAGTTTTAAGAATTTTTATAATAAAATATAATTCAAATTTATTTTAAATTTTATGAATATGGGGGTGAAAGTATAAAAATCATATAGTTTCATTATAAAATATGTGTAATTTTAGGTAAAATAACAACAATAAAGGCAGAAAAAATTAAAATGAGTACTTCCATACAAACCACTTTTAAATTACTTCGAAAGTATCTAATGCATATTTTTAGGTCTTAAAGAAGTTATTTTTAACCACATATCAAATGGAGTTTTAAATCACTTCTTTATTTTCAACAAATTCATTACTTTTTTGGCTCAAGCCAAATACAAGTGTTTTTCATTACATTTAAAGCTTTTCAAATCAAAAAATTTTCATTATTAAAAATAACAATAAAATAACAAAAAATTAAATAATTTAACATTTTTTTCTTTTCAAACCATATACAAGTGATTTGAATCACTGAATTAAAATCACTTCTTTAATTACTTTTGTGAAGTGAATTATTTGCACACCCAAATTTCGGATTTTTTTAGCATCAAAAATAAGATTTTTATGGAGTTAAAAAAATGTAAAAAACAAACCACTTCCTTCCTTCCAATGACACGTCAATGTAAAATTCATTGATTCAGTAGATGTGATGCTTTTTCGACTTTTTTTCCTCACTTTTTTTGCTAGGCATATTTTGTTTCAAGTAATTTTTCATTAAAAATGAAAAATACAAAAAGTAAACAATTTTCACATTTACGAAATCGGTGTGGTTAACTTTGTTGGCAGTTAAAAACAACAATTTAAGAAATCAACAAACTTATCGTATTTATTTTCTTTTTAATAAAAATCTTACAGTTTAATGGAAATTTAGTTTCCAGGTAATTTTTCAATACTATTATATAAACAAAAATACAAAACAGCTGTTGGAATAATTCATGTAAAATTAGGTGCGTTTGAGTACTTTTCCAGTAAAATCCAGTAACTGAGTAAATACTGAGTAATTTAAAGAAATTGCTCTCAATAAAAAAGTTTGCATCTAAAAGTACGCGAACGGAAAAATTGTAAAATCCAGTAAAATATATACAACACCTGATTACCAATTTTGGCGCTAAAAAAATTATACATATGAAATACAAGATAGAATATTTTGTTTAATAATAAAAGTAATAGATATGGACATATGTTTTTATTTAAACTTATTTGGCCGGTTCACGATGTCGACAAGAAACTTTCTATAGCTTACTTATATTGAAAACAAAAATAAACTTTCTTATATTTTGTTTTAAATATAAGTAAGCGATAGAAGCTTTCTTGTCGACATCGCGGGTCAGGCCGTTAAAGTTTCTAAGCTTTTTACCCTGAACGTGAGAAGTTATTAGGATGATATATTCAAGACAACGAAAAACTGGGAAAGAATTTAAAACAAGTATGTACACAAAGTAAATTTTTTAAATGTTCCATACGTCAAACCAGGAACCGTCGACCTGACCATATGTATAAACAAAAATTTCAATATAATAATCTATTAACTTTATTCACCTTTAAAAACAATCGGTTATGTTCTGAATTCCATGTGAAATTAAATCGTTCGGAAATGCAATAGCATTGTTATTTAAATACATACATACATACAGGGTGGGCCAAAAGAAACCAAGGGGTGTAAAAGTTTAATAACTTTTTTGTTTATTAACTTTTTTTTATTTTTTCTTTCAGATTATATAATATACAAAATGGAAATTTTCTTACACTAAGTATGAAAAATTATGTCTCTTAAATGACCACCGTTTTCAGCTTCGCACTGATGGGCTCTTTTTAGGGCATTTTCCATAACATCTTTCAAAACTTGTGGCTGTAGCGTTCGAATTTCTGCAACAATGTTTGCCTTGAGTTCAAGGATTGTCTCTAGCTTGTTCACATACACTCGCTCCTTCAAAAAACCCCAAAGAAAATAGTCGGGTGCTGTCAAATCTGGCGATCGCGCTGGCCAAATAATTTCCGAATTTTGAGAAATTATTCGCTCTCCAAAAATTTGACTTAAAAGTGCCATTGTGTCTCGGGCAGTATGGGCAGTGGCTCCGTCCTGCTGAAACCACATACCAGGTCTGTCTTCAAGAGCAGGACGTAAAAAATTTTCTATCATAAACCGATACCGCTCTTCATTCTCGAAGAAGTAGGGCCCAATGACATTTTCAGATGTGATCCCACACCATACTGTACACCTGATGGGGTGCAATTGGCGTTGATGAATGGCTCTTGGATTTGGAGAACCCCAGAACCTACAGTTCTGCTTATTAACAAAGCCATTCAAATGAAAATGAGCTTCATCACTCATAATCAAATTTTCAATAAAGTTGATTTCTGGTTTAAATAATAAAATTCTATTGTTCTGGTTCTCTGTTCAGTTGTGAACCTCTCCATTATAAATTCTCCAAGTGTTGTCTATATAACCTGAAAGAAAAAAATAAAAAAAAAAATAATAAACAAAAAAGTTATTAAACTTTTACACCCCTTGGTTTCTTTTGGCCCACCCTGTACATATGTGCATACATACATATTTCCAAACATTAATTGCGTTCGCGTACTCAAAAGTTTTTACAAATTTTTACTGAACTTTACTGCATTTTACTAAATTGCGTTCGTTTACCCAAAATACAGTAAATGAGAACACAAATTGAGAGAGTAAAGTGACCGTTCTTGACTGAGTGTTTTGCAAATTTTTACTGCAGAAATTTGTCGTAGCAAAGTTTAGTAAGATAAAAACATATGATTCAAAATGTAAACAAATGGAAAGTAAGCAAATGAAAAATGTAAAAATTTGAGGTTAAATAAAAATCGTGAGTCATTAAAAAAATAATTAATTTATAAATCATAATAATAATAGCTGTAAATATACATATTTTGTAATATATTTTATTAATCCTTTTGTTTTGCAATTTATTTTAATTACTCAGAGTTGTAAAACTGTAAAGTATCTGGGTACTTAGTATCGCACTTGCTTTTAAGGTAATCAGTAACATTAACAAATAGTCATGTAATTTTTATTAATTTAGCTAACAACAAAACAAGGAAATCAAAAAGAAATTAATTATAAATATTACATGAAATAAATTACAGAATTTATTCTTAGATTGTCCGTGTTATAATAATATTGTATCGAGTACCAATAATTGAAAGAGTTGCATAGTTAAAAGGTTATATATTTTTCAACACTATGTGGAGTTAGAGTCAGCTGTTTCTTAAATCTTACTAATTTTTACTATTTTTCCGTTCGCGTAATTTTTTCGGCAACAGCTCTTTTTGAGAGTAAATTTTAAAATTTTCGCGGTAACTACTCATTTACTGCATTTTACTGCAAAAGTTAACGAACACACTTATTCTATGGAAATTCCGCACGTTTTAATTTCACGTGGAATACATAACATACCCGAATAGTTTTCTAGCATCAAACTTAAATAAATGTTATAATGCTTATAACTTAATACATTTGTTTTTTGTTATTTTAAAAATTTCATCAAAAACTAAACTTTTTTGTTTGTTTATATTTAAAAACATGGTTTCGTTTTACTGGATTTTACTGGCAAAAATTTGTCCAGTAAAAACTTGCATTTACTCAATAAATGAACTGTAATTTTTCTCTCTCAATTCGACCTCTCATTTACTGGATTTTGTGTACTCGAACGCAATCCAGTAAAAAATAGTACAAATTTGTAAAAATTTTTGAGTTCTCGAACGCACTTATTGTAGATACTTTTTTGTTTCAGAACTTTTTGCATTTTTATTTTTTGTTGGGAATTTTTCGAGTATCGAGAATACTTAATTAGTAAACATTAAAAAAATTTACATACTTAAGGCCTTATTCAGAAAAAAATAATTTAGGTTTACAAAATGTTTAACAAACAAATTTCCGTACAAAATTTGTTTTGTAATGTAAACCTTTCTTAAATCAAAATATTTGTTTCTGAATACGCCAGTTAATATGCATGTACATATGTAAATCTGTATGTATGTATATGCGATTTCAATTCTCTATTTCACGTGCAAATTTTTGTTAAGATTAATATGTACCTACGCATACTAGTTCTATAACTAGTTCTAAATATTCATATATTTACTTAGCCATGTTAATTATTTTTATTATTATTATGTATTACCAATTTCCTTCACAACAAAAGGTGAATGACTTTGTCAAAGGAATTTTTTTATTAAATCATTTAGCGCGGAAATCTAAATGCATGCAAACATACATAACAGCCAAATCCATGCAGTTATTTATACAATCCTTTTAAGTTATTTGTCAAGACAGCCGCTGAATTTTGAGAAGTTATGAGTCATTTCTAAAGTGGGTTACTTTTTAAAATTTTATGTGCATATGGAGGTATTTTCATACATATACATATATATGTATGTTTGTATGTATTCTAACTTATTTGAATATTTTTAACATCATAAATGTCTGTGTGTTTGTATATTATTATTATCACGTCAATCGTTTTATTGTTTGAACACAAATTAATGGCATGATATGATACCGACGTTTGTACAAATACATATGTACGTGTACAACTCCAACATTGTGTTAATAATACAATCAATTGCCTCAGAGATGAAGAAACTTGAAAAACAATTTAAAAATAAGACTGGTGTTTTTTGCCACGTTTCTGTTATTTTTTCCCAAATAATTTTTTATAATTTTCTTATATACATACATACATATGTACATACACATTTTTATTTTAATCTAGTGCCAGGCTGCCCAGAGAAACACAAGAGTGCCGAACATCAATGGGCTTTTTATACAAATGAATACACATACGCTTATACATTTCTCTCTGTGGGCAGCTATGATTTAGTGAAAGCGAAATGGTTTCAAGATTTTATTATTATAATTTCATTATATTTTTTATAAACAAAATTTGCAATTGACATTAACGGTCTGTCCCACGATGTCGCCAGCAAACGTTCGATCGACAACTGGCATTGCAAACAACAATAAAATTAGAAAATTTGTTGTTGTTTTCAATATAAGTTGTCGATCGAACGTTTGCTGGTGACCTAGTGGGACAGGCAGTAAAATTTAATGCTAGACAAATCGACTTTGGGGTGTTATAGTTTAAATAAATTATAATAATAGATCTTTTCGAATGTATTTGTGTACGAAAACAAAAATTGATTCTTATACTGATATACATATACATATGTACATATATACATATGTATGTATTCCAATGTCTACACATGTCCCCAAGTGGACTACCTAGTCAGTAGTACCATAGTCTATAGTGAATCTGTGGTTCCAATGTCTACACATGTCCCCAAGTGGAGTACCTAGTCAGTAGTACTTATAGTACTAGTGCATTAGCAATGACACGCACGTGTTAAATGTCCATTACACAGAGCATTGTCTGGGGTATAGTAAGTCAGTAGTGCTGGTGACAATGTCAGTATTGAATCAGTACTGATTCACTATTGACATTTCCTTCAGGGATATATTGTACATATCGCTCATTTACCCAAAGAACATTACAACTAGAAAAATTGAATTTTTGAGTGAAAGATGCAAAATTAATCGCCATATCGTTCTTCATATTGTGTAAAAATTTAATGCAAATATCCTGTTTACTCAACTCTTGAGAGGAAAATAAAATTTTATTTTTCCATTAAGTTGGTGTAAATTGAAAACTTTGAATTCGTTTTCTGGCAAAGTAGTTTTTTGAGCTATGACGTTCTTTGAGTAAATGAGCGATATGTGTATGAATATACATACATATCCATATGCGCATACTAGACCCCTGCACAAGACCACTTACAAGAACTTTTAAGACATGAGGAATTTTTCAAATGCTTTACTACAGCGAAATCTTCTAAAACAAACGCTAAACAATACTGTTTGCAAGAAATTTGTTTCAGTTATTAATACACTCTCGTATTAATATTTACAGCCTTATTTATACAAATTATTAAGGCTTTATAAAGAGTTTTTAAAACATATTTATTTATTTCCATACAAAATTTTGCTTATTAATACGGGTTTTAAACGATGACAATTTTTCCCCAGCATTTTTCTTGAATTCTCTTTTATGTTGCTACCCCTTTGATCGCCTGTGTATCGTGTTCGTCAATAAGTCACGGCAAAAAGTCATCGTGTGAATCCCGTTTTAGCTTTAATAACTTTATAAATAAGGCTATTATTTTTCTATGTACGAAGCCATAGTATCGAACAAAACTAAAGACATTTCCATTAAAATTTCAAGAGCTATTCTGAAATTTCTTTTGATATCGATTCCCATAATTTGTCCTCTGTACAACTCTGTAAGTTTATTTTGAGTGAAATCTTGTTTGATTGTGTTTAGGAATATCAGACTGATATTACACGGATGAAAAACCAACAATACGATGGAAAAAACTTAATGCTACATATAAAGTATATTGCTTGAAAACATTTGTGAATCAGTTGGGAGCAAACTTAGTTCTCAGTAGGAGAAAAATTTTACATGGGGTCTACTCTGTAATTCGGAACGAAAGAAAATTCTTTCGAATTTGTATGTTAATTACATTTAAATTCGAAAGCATTTTGTTTCGTTTCGAATTACACAGTAGACCCCCAGTTTTCTTGTTATTTCCAAGTTATTTTAATGTTCTCTAATTATTCATACCTACTGTAATTACATACACATAATCATGTCAACTTTATGCTCATAATTCTAATAATTTTGCCTAGATTTTAATAAAACCATACACTAACCACAAAAGGCAAAGCAGCTCCTTCACGTGTTAAGCTTTACACATCTACAGGAATTTTTTATTATCAATTGATTTAAGTATTGTTATACTTGTCAATTTTTTAAATGCACAGTAAAAACCCATTTTTATTTTTTAATGCTTATTTTTTACTTAAGTGATAACTTCTGAGTCTCTAAACAAGTTCTTCATTAAGTTTGTTGTCGTAGTTATAATATATGAATTTTGTAGCAAATATAGGTAAACAATACATATCGCACATTTACTTCAATAGTGGCATAACTCAAAAAATGAGTTTTTTGAGTTAATAATGCAGAAAGATGCGGCATTTCGTATTTTATCTTGTGTAAAAATTTTATACAAATAGCTAATAATAGCTTAATGCCATCACCTCCTGAGAGAAGATTTTTTTTTTCATTTCTCCATTGAGTTGTATGCAAATTGAAAACTTAAAACGCGTTTTCTGCAAAACTGGTTTTTTGAGTTATGCCACTATTGAAGTAAATGTGCGATATAATTAGCACCACATTCGTTGTTTTGCATACATTACTACTGTGTAAAAAGACTCAACAAGAGTATTTCATTCTTTTACACTATCACCTGAAATATAATCCTAACAACCATTCGAATACAGCAACCTCTCTGTACATACATACGAGTACATATGTACTCGTATGTATTTTGTACATTAGAGAGTAAACTAAATTTAAATAATTATTGGGGTAGATGAAAAAATATTTCGATTATACCTATGTACAGATATTATATATCGCACTTGGTCAACAAGAGGGTATTAACTCAAAATTTCTAAAATTTCACTTTTTGCAAGAAATCAACTAACAACATCAATATCTATCTAATGTAAAAATTTCAACCTGTTCCGATTTTTCTTTCATCTCTAAAACCACATTTGAGACCATTTTTGTGATAGTGTATTGACTACGTTTATATCACCAAAAAGGTATTATATTTTACTTTAATCTAAACTGGAAATAGAAATGTATCGTATGTTTTCATAAAAAATTTATTATTTTGATTTGAGTCTTTATTCAAGTTAAAAATAATCAAATTGTTAATCTAACCACAAACAGTTTTTCATCTCTACTGAAAATTTTAAAATTTTGAGTTAATACCCTCTTGTTGATTGAGTGTGATATGTATAATCGGAAATACATACAAGTTTAAATATATTTTTAAGTAACTTTGACATTGTCGGCAGTCCCTGTTTATTAAAAAACTTGAACTTTAGGTGAAAACAGTCCAAACTACTAATTAAGGGCCATTTTTTATTTCATAAAAAAACTTTACTTGGCTTCAATTAAAATACATATAGTGACAACTACAAAAAGAGCAAAGTTGAATATGTATCTATGTAAGTACATATCGTGGCTGTTTTAATTAATCGACACTAACTGAAATTTTTTAGGACTAGACTTTATAAGTCATAATACACATTTTCTGCAACTTTTATGACTGTAAGCATTACTATTGCGCCTATAAAAATAAAAACATTTCAGACACATTCATAAGAATGCATACATAATTATGTATATGACCCAGTGGTTTACGGGGCTAGTGCAGCGCGTGTATATTCCGTAGTTCTTAAAGAACTACCACTACTACATCACAATCTACTTCACATGGTTTTAGCTGTTGAATTTAACATGGGGATGTCCTACGAAGGTGGCAATTTACCCCCTCTGCATAACCATTACCTGGCAACGTAGATACCGACATAGACCTATGTATACACCGCACTATCCCCAATTCAACTAACATTGTGTATTAAATTCATCAAAAAACAGACAAAAAAATGTTTGATAATTTATAACGGGATCTGTTTATCATATACATACATACATATGTATATGTTTTCTAACCGTCGTTGAAAAAAAAATTGTTTTCTGCATTACTTTGAGCTATAGAATGAATTAGCTAACGAAACTGGGGTATCTATTTTAACATTAAAGCATTAGACATTGGTGTCTAGAGAGAGATATAGATATGATTGGAATACCACATGGGTAGCCCCTAGTGCAAATCGAGCAAAAGCGCTAACTACTTCGCATGTCATTGGTGGCAATGGTTCCTTTTCATACCATTGGGGATTATTTTAATCACAAAAGCTGTGCTCCTGAAAGATTTAAAAATGTCAGTTAGTGTCGGTTAGTTAAAACAGTGACAATATGTACGTATGTATGTAAATATGTGTGTACGTACGTACATTCATACATATTGTATGTATGTATGTATACATATATAAAATATAAAAGTACATATTTGAATACACTATGCTATGAAACTGCTTTTTCCTCAGATTAATTATTGTGTATATGTAAAAAAATTTTTGGTTTTTAATATTTTTCATTTGCTTCTATAATGCTATAATTATCTAGGGCAATGTTTTCTCAATTTCCTTTTCATACTGGGTCGTTACTTTTTTCTTGTAGCAGTTTTTCTTACAACTTTGATCTTATTGTTATGTCTGCAGAGTATCTTTTCATTTTGATTCCCTGTAGAAAGTGCGAATAGTGAAAATGTACTGAGTCTCTTTTGACTTTGTCACCAGTACTACTCTACAATTATTCCCCATACAATACTTTATGCTATAGACATTTAGCATGTGCTTGTCATCAAGAATGATAAACTACAAGATTACGCCAGTGCAAAAAAATAGTAGACGTGTGACGTCACGCACACTGCGTTTCTATTGGCTGATAATTTGGTTTATTTTTTTTATAAAACTCTTTAAATCTATTTTGACTGCAGGATTGCCAACCGCTATACCAGTACTGGTTTTGCTAAGTTCGGTGAAGAAAAGTGGACATATAATAATCCCACTTTTTTTACTTTTGCAGTTACTTACCAACAAGAATACAATATTGTTTTTGTTGTAGGTATTTACCATTTTTTTCAATATTATCCGTAATTAGATAATTGATTTTTAACCGATATACAAAGTCTTAAAATGCTTATTTTTGTAGTTTTTTTTTTGCATATTTTCTCCCAAGACAACATTTAACAAAAAATATCATCTGAAAGAGTTTTTCAAGCCGCACCCAATGGTGCATTAAACTTTACCATTCATAACATCAGCAATACGTTAAAAATTAATACTTTTAAAGCGTTTTTACATACACACATATTTTTATAAATGTATATATACATACATATAAATATGTCATTCCTTTTGTAATTTGTATAATGTACCTGCTAGAAGGGGTGTTATGCCAACAAAATGTTAGTACCGTTCACACTGAATTTTTTATTTGTTTATTTGGTAAAATTATGTACCATTTTTTGATATTTTAAAATTTAAAATTTTACTTTCTAATATTTTAAACAAAAATATTATTGAAAAAATATTACTAAATAAACAAATAACAAATTCAGTGTGAACTACATATATTAGAAAATATCTATTTAAAAATATATAATAATTAGAGTCTTTAGTTTTGGTATGTTTCGATTTGGTGCTATGTATTAACACAGAATATATTAAATAACTAATAAAATTCAAAATTAATAAAACAAGTTTAATTTCAAAAATTAAAAGAAAGTCTCAATAACAAATAAGAAGAATATTTTGTAGAGAAAATAAAATAATAGAATAGAATTTGTTTGTTGCGATTTCTTTGTTTAAATTTCTTAGTTTCCCATACTTATGCTTTAAGTCTTTCATTTGATTTTTCCCAGCCTTTATGGCAACTCTTACAATATAGACGTGCGACGTCACGTCTAAAGGTAAACTCTCTGCTACTACTAGAATTTTAGTGTTGACATAGAGACACTTGGCCCCAGTCTGACTGCAGGGTTGTTTGCTTTTTGACATAGTAAGTATGTAATACGTATGTATGTATGCATATACAATGTAATGTATACAATACATACAGTTGTCAAACTTTGTTTACAAGCTGCAAAAATGTTAGTGGATGTGTTGTGAATAAAATGATTACAGTGTTGCCATTGAGTTTACACATGGATGCACTTCCAATTACACATTGAATAAAATTACACTAGAAATGTTTTTTGTAAGTTAAAATGAAAACAAAAATAAATAAAAATAGAACATAAAGTAGAATTACACACATATTATACATGAATGTAATTACATGGCCTACACATGAGAGTAATTGCACACTCTGTGTAATTACACACCTATTGGCAACACTGAATGAATATAATGATTCATGAATGCCGCGTCTGCAATTGTAATTTAGTTACCCTGTAATTGTTATTTTAAAAACAAAAGGCATCTGTTTCTGACAATTATACGTTTGTTTATACCAACAAAATGAATGTGTTTTTTGGTGTTGTAATTTTGTTGTAGTCGTGCATGTACCTAGTATAATTGTACCATGCGTACACCTATGAGCACTGTTGCCAGAACTGACGATTTCTCTGCATTTTGACGATTTTCACCTCTCAAAATACACTAGTGACGATTTTAGGTCCAGAAATGACGATTTTTCTAAATTTAACATATATGGCAACTTTTTTTAGTATTGCATTTTTACAGTACGAATAGACGAGCAATTTTTATTTCTGAACATAAGAAATAACGTCGGCAGAATGACGTCACAAAAAAGTTTGTGTTCAAACTTATTTTAAGGGGTGGCTAGACGTATAATGTTAAAACTCAAAATTTAAGTTGTCGTATGCATACAAAGTGCACGTTTTACGTTTTGATTTTTTAACACTTCTGCAACAGAGCATACATTTTGTGCTTCTGCTTGATTTTTTTTTGTAATAAACTTATTATTTCTAGTTTCCCGCCATTATTTTCTACGAAAAAGGTAAATTTGACAGCTTGTGTCCTAACATAATTGCTCAGACTTGTGTTTGAGCAATTGTTTCCAAACATATGTTCGAACACTAACATTTACGGTTTACACAGTAATTTTTTTGTGTTAGCAACAGATTTTGACAATTGCCAACACAAAAATTTCCAAACTTATGTCTCGTGTAAATCTCACTGTTAGAATTGGGTTTTGTTATGTTATAATTTTCTTGTGTTCAAAATTTTAAATTCTGATATTTATACATAAACCCCCATATTCATAAAATTTGAAACGAATTTGAAATGTATTTTATTTCAAATTTTCAATACAAAATTTTCCTAAAATTAATTTCAAATTCTAGTTAATTTTAATTATTATTCGAACTCCATTTGTTTCTATATTTGTGATTTGAACGGGCTGAGGTTCGTATTGCTTTTTAAGCCAAATTACATGTGATAATTATTAATGAACAAATAACACCAGTCTGTTGTAAATATTCTGACTAACAACACATAGTTGAACGGAACACCCAGCCGTTTTCGAATTTCAAATTCATTTTATTTTTTTTATGAATATGAGGGAAAATGTTTCTATAACAAAAATGCTAATTATTTTTTTTATATATTATCTGTTTTAAAAATTAATATATATGTACGTATATATGTGAATTCTGATTTCATTTTAAGTTTTTTTAACTTTTATTTTCAATTTTAATGGTTTTCATATTTAGGTTATATATATATATATTTAATGTATATGTGTATATTTGTTGAAAGCATAGTTAATAAGTTTGAACCATTGTAATAGTTTTTGTAATAAAACAATTAAAATACAAAAAAAATGAATATTTTTGATTTCACGTTTTTTTGACGATTTTCTAAAATGACGACGATTTTGACGATTTTTTGCACAAAAATCTGTAGTTTTTGACGATTTCACCCCTAGAAGTTCTGGCAACAGTGCCTATGAGTGCATATAAATGTTTGTAAACAATATTTTTGGTATATTAGTATGCATACAATTTATTTTGTGCAATTTGTGATTATTTGTAGAAAATGTGTAAAAACAAGTAAAATTTTTAAATATTTTACATCGTATGTTTTTTTTTCCTTCTGTTCTGTTACTCCTGCTATAGACAAGAGAATTATTTGGCCAGTTCGTAGAACTATTACGCCTACTACGTATGTTTTAATTTTAAAAATTGCATTCAAAGGTATTATACGTTACATGGTACAATTATACTAGGTACATGCACGACTACAACAAAATTACAACACCGAAAAACACATGCATTTTGTTGGTATAAACAAACGTATAATTGTCAGAAACAGATGCCTTTTGTTTATAAAAATAACAATGACAGGGTAACTAAAGTACAATTGCAGACGCGGCATTCCTGCATGATTATAGTTATTCAGTGTTGCCAATCTGTGTGTAGATAGACAGTGTGTAATTTCTACTCACATGTGTAGGCCATGTAATTAAATTCTTGTATAATCTGTGTGTAATTCTACTTTGGGTTTTATTTTTATTTATTTTTGTTTTAATTTTAACCTACACAAAAGATGTGTAGTGTAATTTTCTTCGATGTGTAATTGGAGACGCAGCCATGTGTAAATTCATTGGCAGCACTGTAATCATTTTATGCACACACATACACTAACATTTTTGCAGCTTGTAAACAAAGTTTGACAACTATTCGTATTGTATACAACAACAGCGTGGGCTTGTGCATGTACCTGATAATTGTATCATGATACGTTATTTTTGCTTTGAGTTGGTAACTTTGCTATATATTTGTTTAAGTAAATGGCAGCACTAATTTAACAATTGTTTTCTCGTACAACAACTCTGTTTATATTGATTTCCTGAGAGTGAGAAAGAAAATAGAAAAGAGTGCTGCCCATCTATGAACGTAGAAAATTTTTATAGACGAAGTTTAACAAATCAATATCTAAAAAGAAAAATATTGCTGTTTTTTGTGAAAATATCAAAAATATAATAATAATTTACAAAACAAAAGCATTAATAAGAAATTTAAAGACAAATAATGCATAAGTTTAATAATTTGCTGCAAATGTAAGCCTTGAAAATAAAATAAGCCAAAGAAAATAAGTCAGACGTCGTCGATATTGAAAAAAAAACCAGAGACTATTGTGAGAGTCTAAATAAATTGCAGCGAAAGTTAGGAATATTAAAAAACAATAAATTGTGTGAATTAACAGAAAATATTTCCATGGCGAAGATGAATATGGATGACGTTTCATCGCAAAATTCTGCAGCGACCCCGATGGTCCGTGAGAATATACCTCTGATTAATCGACCAAAACGTCGATGGTATCTATTTAGGTGATTCACTTTTATTTCTTTATGCACATTCAACTGAAAATGTATACAACTTAAACGCAGAGATCTTTATTGAATTAATTATAATATGTATGTACATATGTACTTATGCCTACATTGTGATAATGTAAAAAATTTATTTATGTATATTGAAGTTTCCGTCGTAACTCTTGTTACTTTTTGCGTTGTGGTATGTATAGATATTTGTCCATTGTATATATCGCTGGTTACAAGTAGAAAGACCATAACTCAAATAACTAACTATACATGAGAAATTAAAAGCATAATAATAAACAGTACAACTGCCTTTTACAACTGTGTTCTTCTTAAAACGTTAGTTTTTACATTATTGCAATAAATTAAAATAAAATAAAATAAATAAATAAAAACTAAATTTCGTGAAAATACGATTTAGGGCCTTTCTACTTGTGACCATCGATATGTATGTACATATCGCTCATTTATTTCAATAGTGACACAACTCAAAAAAAATTTGTTTTTCAGAAAACGCTTTTTAAGTTTTCAATGCATACAACTCAATGAAGACATGAAAAAATATTCTTCTCTCAGGAGGTGATGGTACACGCTTTTTATATGAAATTTTTACACAAGATAAAATACGAAATGCCACATTATTCTGCATTATTAACTCAAAAAACACTTTTTTTGGATTTATGACACTATTGAAGTAAATGAGCGATATGTACATATGTATGTATTAAGTAAAAAATCAGAGAACTCAAAAAGTGGAATTGGTTCGTTTTGTTAAGAACTTCCACGAAGTTTTTTCTTTCAAAATTCTTAGCATTAAATGGTTAAAAAAGCGTTTTAAAATTTCTTGAAAAGAAACAGCTTTAAATTTCGTTTATGTTCTGTACTTTCAAACCCATACATACTATGTACATACATGTTATTATAAGTAAAGATATATATATGTATGTATGTATCAATTGGTCGAATTTAGACCACCGGCAATCATAATTTATATAATTGTTTATTATTATTTTTTGTTATTATTTTATTTTATTATTTTTAATTATTGTTTGTAATTTATTAAATGAGCTTTTTTGCATTCGATATAAGTTCAGATAACAATACAATTTAATTATTATTTTTTAACTGTTTTAGCTTTTGCTTTTAATAAATTTTAATATACATATTTCTTATTTTTTGGCTTGCTTCATTGGTATTTTTTATTTAGGATTTCTTCGCCCATATTTACAGTTGCGTGTTTTTCAATAATTTTGTAGATTTATATGGTCGCATTATTATTGTGACCTTCACCATATCGCACATTTACTTCAAAAGTGGCATAACTCAAAAAAAAAAACAGTTTTGCAGAAAACGCGTTTTAAGTTTTCAATTTGCATACAACTCAAAGGAGAAATGAAAAAAATTCTTCTCTCAGGAGGTGATGGTACAAGCTATTCATATGAAATTTTTACACAAGATAAAATACGAAATGCCGCATCTTTCTGCATTATTAACTCAAAAAACTAATTTTTTGAGTTATGCCACTATTGAAGTAAATGTGCGATATAACCATTTTAATTTAAATGATTCATGTCCCATAGGTACATACATATCGATGGCTTAATATAAAAAGGGCATAACTCAATTTTTTTCGAAATGTCGTTTTTAATGTTTTCTGGGCGACAACGTATAATTGCATCCTCCTTGAAGATCTTAGTTCGTTACAGTTCAAAATCACGGACTTATGGCAACGTGAAAAACTATTTCTGTATGCAAATGCTTTATTTTTTCTTCAGTTTTTTGCTTCTCCTGCAAAATATCGAAACTTCGAGTTATGCATTTTTTTATATTAAGCCATCGATATATACATACATGTATGTGAATTGATTTCGTTTTAAAAAAACTTATTCTCATAAGGATAAATTTATTTTATTTATTTTTATTTTTAGACATTTAAAATAGTGCAAAATTAAGAATTTTTCGCTAAAATTCTGTCTCCTACAGATATGTATATAATTAATATATTGTCAAGTCAAATTCGATTTAGGTGTAAGAGTTTCAGTGCTGTACACATGGCCAGAAATCCAGTTTGCCAGAAAACGAGTTTGAAGTTCTCAATTTATACACAATTTAATGGAAAAAGGATATTTTATATTTCTCTAAAGCGTTGAATAAACAGGACATTTCCTTCAAAATTTTTTACTATATGTAGAACGATACGAGGATTAATTCTGCATCACGTTCTTTGAGTAATGAGCGATATGTATGGCAAATGCACTTGCCAATTTATATTTACTAAATTGTTGCATTTTACAACCATCGAATGGGTTATAAAGTTTTTGTTCTTCTAATTTTTGTAAATCAATACATACATACAAACATATGTATGTATGTATGTATTTACATACATATATGTATACTAATTTCTTTTAAGGATTGACTCTATTCAAGGCCATAAAAAATAAAATTTGTGGGCAATGAGCCATATATTGGAAGTTCATTGCCAAAATTGAGTTTTGTGTTGAATTCACAAAGAAAGGAAAGAGCAAATCGATTCTTGCACATAAACATTTCTCCAGATGAAATGCAAAACCACGTAACTAACAAAAAAAAAAAATTAAAAATCTTATATTTAATCCATTATTAGATATTACATCTAAACACATGTCCCAAAAAAATTTTCATAACTTTATCTTAACAATCGGCCGAATTAAAAATGAAAATAAAAAATATTTACTTCAGTCAATTGAATAGTTTTTTCTCTCTCCTATAAAATTTAAAAAAGTGTAGTTGCGTGATTTTGCATTCCAGCTATGTATATGTCAATGTCTATGGATATACTACTCGTATATGGAAATATTTATATGAAATATTTTAATAAGTTTATTGAAAGGCATAAAATTTATGCATATAAATGCAACGTTAACTAAAATGTTTAGTTTAAAATGTTTTCTCAAAACCTTTTCGCTTTACTTTTAGTTGTTGGCGCAAATTACTATCGGCACGCGAACTTCGCGCTCGTACTGTTCACTTGGGACGTGTTACATCCGAAAAATTCCCTCCGAACGAGATACGCAATCAAAAGTACAATTTCATAACGTTCCTGCCTTTGGTACTCTTTGAACAGTTTAGATTCTTTTTGAATTTATATTTTCTATTGATGGCTTCGTCGCAGCTCTTACCCGATATTCGTATCGGTTACCCCTACACCTATTGGGGTCCCTTGGGATTCGTCCTAACAGTCACAATATGTCGCGAGGCCATAGATGATTATCGTCGCCATCAACGCGACCGTGAAGTGAATTCACAAAAGTATAAACGTTTAATTGTATCCGAATCCAGAGGTTATGAAATGGTACCTTCTTCAAAAATCAAAGTGGGCGACATAATCATAGTGGAGAAGAATGAAAGAGTGCCAGCAGATTTGGTTTTAATTAGGACCAGTGATAAGAGTGGCTCCGTGTTCGTACGTACCGATCAATTGGATGGTAAGAAGGAAGGAAAAGCTTAATTACTTATTCACCGATTTGAATTCTAATTTCGTAATTTTAGGTGAAACTGATTGGAAATTACGTTTAGCTGTGCCCTCAACACAAAAACTGAATAAAGATGCCGATCTGTTTAACATAGATGCCAATGTTTTCATAGAGAAGCCACAAAATGATATACATTCTTTTATAGGCACATTTTCCATGACAGATCGCAGCGAAGAGATCGGCTTAAATGTAGAAAATACTTTGTGGGCAAATACAGTAGTGGCGGCCGGCACTGCTACGGGTGTGGTTATTTATACCGGCTGTGAAACTCGCAGTGTTATGAACAATTCCCAGCCCAGATCCAAAGTGGGTCTACTTGATTTGGAAATTAATGGTTTAACTAAAGTAAATTTATATTTATTTTGTTTATTTTTTTTTTTTTTTTTATTGGAAATCTGTGTATTTAATATTTTTAATTTTTCACATTCTCAATTTTTAGGTACTTTTCTGTGCAGTTTTAGGTTTATCTTTGGTCATGATGATGCTGAAAGGATTCAGTGGCCTCTGGTATCGTTACATGTTCCGTTTTGTCTTATTGTTTTCTTATATTATACCCATTAGCTTAAAAGTTAATTTAGACATGGGCAAAGCCTTTTATTCTTGGCAAATGCAAAATGATCCAGAAATACAAGGTACTGTGGTGCGTTCCACCACTATACCAGAAGAATTAGGTCGTATATCGTATGTGCTAACAGACAAAACTGGTACTTTGACACAAAACGAGATGGTATTTAAGAAGGTGCATTTAGGCATAGTTTCTCATGATAGCGACACTTTCCATCATGTGGCGGAAATAATAAGCTCTCTAGCTCAAACTATATTAAGGAAACCAAACTCAACAGATACTGTTTCAAAGACTGGCCTTTATAACAATCGCATGCGTAGACCGGAGGGCTGGCGCGAGTGGGAAGCTGTTAAGGCTTTAGCCTTATGTCACAATGTCACTCCAGTGACCGATGAAGAAGATAATCGTTCAGTTTCGACTTCGTCAACGTTCGCATCTTCGGCTGGTGGCTCAAATTCGCCCACAAAATCTGTGATAAATATGGATGTGGCCTATTTGAATGAACATCAGTATCAAGCTTCTTCGCCCGACGAAATTGCTCTGGTAAAATGGACCGAACAAGTGGGCTTAACCTTGATAGCGCGTGATATAAGCTCCATGACTTTGCAGCTGAAAGCTCATCAAAATGAAGATAATTTACTGCATTTTCAAATTCTCAAACTGTTTCCCTTCACCAGTGAAAGCAAACGTATGGGTATAATAGTGAAGGACTCTCAGACGGGAGAAATTATTTTCTATCTGAAGGGAGCTGATATAATTATGACTTCAATAGTGCAATATAACGATTGGTTGACAGAGGAATCGGGAAATATGGCGCGAGAGGGCTTAAGGACTTTAGTTGTAGCCAAAAAAGTTTTGACCGATGAGCAGTATAACGATTTCGAGACTCGCTATCAAGCGGCCAATGCTTCAAACTCGGATAGGCCGGCTAAAGTTGCAGCGGCTATAGAATCTTTGGAAAGAGAAATGGAGTTGTTGTGTTTAACAGGTAAAAAGGGAAATATGTATTCTTGACTGATTACCACAGATAACTTGATATATATTAAATAAATTTATCAATAGGCTGATAAAAAAATCTTTCGGAATTACTTTATTGAAGAAAATATAATAGGCAAACTTTTCTAAAATCCATATTTTGTTTCAGGTGTTGAAGATCGTCTGCAAGAAGGCGTCAGACCCACCCTTGAACTTCTACGCAATGCTGGTGTACGAGTTTGGATGTTAACGGGCGATAAACTGGAAACTGCCTGCTGTATAGCCAAATCTTCCCAATTAATTGGTCGCAATCAGGGTGTTCACGTCATGAAATCAGTTAAAACTCGCGCCGATGCACATTTGGAACTCAATCAATTCCGGCGTAAACAAGGTCATGCCTTAGTTATTTCTGGAGAATCTTTGGAAGTTTGTCTGCAATATTATCGCCTGGAATTCTTAGAATTGGCCACAGGTTGCCCGGCAGTAGTCTGTTGTCGTTGCAGTCCTACTCAGAAAGCTCAAGTTGTACAACTTATACAAAAACATACTGGCAAACGGACCTGCGCCATCGGAGATGGTGGCAACGATGTCAGTATGATACAACAAGCCGATGCTGGTGTAGGTATAGAAGGTCGTGAGGGACGCCAAGCCTCCTTGGCCGGAGATTTCAGCATACCGCAATTCTCGCACATTGCCAAACTCTTGCTGGTACATGGTCGTCGCTCCTACAAGCGCTCTGCCGCCCTCTCACAATTCGTCATACATCGCGGTTTGATCATTACCACATTGCAGGCTGTTTTCTCTGCTGTTTTTTATTTCAGTTCGGTGGCTTTATACCAAGGCTTCCTTATGGTGGGTTACTCGACCTTCTATACAATGTTTCCGGTATTTTCCTTAGTCTTGGATCAAGATATTGACTCGTCAACGGCTGTCACGTATCCCGAACTGTATAAAGATCTCTCCAAAGGCCGAAGTTTGTCCTATAAAACCTTCTTTATATGGGTGTTAATAAGCATCTATCAGGGGGGTGTCATAATGTATGGCGCATTGATATTGTTCGAGGATGAGTTCATACATATAGTAGCGATTAGTTTCACCGCTCTCATCATGACCGAATTGATAATGGTGGCATTGACAGTGAGAACATGGCATAGGTAAGCATATAAATAAAAATTCTTCCTCACACACATTTTTTGTTTGTTTAACTTTCGTTCTCTCTCTCTCTCTCTCTCTCTCTCTCTCTCTGTTCGTTTATAGGCTCATGGTGCTGGCCGAATTATTCAGTTTATCTTTATATCTAATATCACTATTCGTCTTACATGAGTATTTTGGTAAGTTGTTTTCAAATCGTTTGCATTTTGAATATATCTCTTAGGTCCAGATTCACTGTCTATAGTTAGCTAACGCCCGTCGTTTAACTAATGATTTTTCTTAGCAATTTCATTGGTTAAACCACCTTAACTAAAGACTGAGAATTTTTGGCCTAAAGTTAATTTTCGAATTAGTCACTCTTAATATATTAATTTAATTTTTCGATCTTTGTTCAGATTGGGAGTTTATTTCTTCAACTGATTTCTTGGGCAAAGTTTCGGTCATCACATTGGTATCATGTTTCCCCTTGTATATTATTAAATTTTTACGCAAAAAATGTTCGCCGCCTTCGTATTTGAAACTTTCATAAATAAATCTGTTATATTAAAGTCTCTTATTTTTATTTTTTTTATATGAAATCATTTCTATTTATAAATATTAATATTATAAATATTATATATGTAGTTTTAATTAATTTTAGTTATACATTTATACAAAAAAAAAACCCTAAACTATACATTGACAAGCATAACATTTTGTTTCGTTTTATATATTTGATTAAAAGAAAAGAAATTGTTAATATTTTTTATTATGGTTATTATTTAATATTTAAGTTTATGAAACACATGAACGAAATATAGTTTTTTCTCGCTACAAAAAATGCAATGTGAATAGCAATAGTGATGATTATTTAAGTTGATAAAAGCACATACATACACAGATTAAAGGATAATGTTTAAGAGAAATATTAAAAGTATTAACAAAAGATTTTAGAAAAATCAAATAAATTGAATAAATTAAACAAAAAATCGAAATTATAAAATTTCATATATAGTTTTTTTATTATTTTTTTTATTAAAAAATCAAAATATTAACTATTTTCATACACAAAATTTTTAAAATCATTGAAAACTGGCTTAACACAAAATGCGCTAAAACACAAAGATTTTTTTAATACTTCAAGTATAAAGCCTGCCTGGTATTTATAGCTTCAAAAGTTTAACGGAAATTGCATATTGTGCGTATGCTTTGTGCCTTGTAGGGCGGAAAATGATTCTTAAAATTTCGGACATACGTAAATAAAGTCTAAATACATACATGATTTCATTTATACGCACTCTTGATTTCTTGTCTCTTTATCAACGAAATCAGATAAAACCCTCTACAAAAGCATGCGGTAAACTTGTTGGAAGTTGCGTTTTCTATATAGAAAATCGAAAACCGATTCAAATTTATAAGAGCAAAACGAACAGAAAATTATAAAAAAATACAAAAACATTCTACATTTTTCTCATATTGCTAAATTTCAAAATATATTAACTCATTGCAACACATATAAATAATCATAACGAATTTTAAATTTATCAATATGGTTTAACAAGAAATTTTAAATAAAATTGACCAATTTAAAAAAAATTTACGCAGTTTTTTAATGTTTTTTGTTTGACATATTTTTTTAGCGTTTGATTCAATTATTTTTCATTTTAACAATAAAATATTTAATAAATGCTTTTTTGTTTTAACTTACAAACTTTACAAATAAGAATGAAAAAAACTGTATGTAGTTATAAAAATAATTATTTTTAAATTATTAAAATTCTTATATTCGAGTCTCTATAAAATAAGAACGGCAAAATATAAAACAAAAAGTAAAACTATTTTGAAAATTTAAAGTTCAATTTAAAAATAAAAAGATTTTAATAATGTAAAAAATTAAACAGCTAAATAAAAAAAGTTTGAAAAAAAAAAGAAAAAAGTGTTCCAGTTTATTATATAGTAATTTAAAAATAAATGGTAAGGAGAAAATTAAAATATGAATTATTAGAAGTGACAATTATCTAAACTTCACGGCCAGCAGATAATATGAATAGTTTGATTGTTGACAATACAACAATTATTATTCAAGGTAATTTCATATGAGGTATACTCGGCTCAATTCGTTTTGAAAAATTTATACTTTCGATGTCAAAAAAAAAATTCTGAAATATGTGTTTTGACATCAGTCGAGACTAGGGATGCCAATCGGGATCGATTTTTGGAAATCCCGGGATTCGGGATTTAGTAATCCCGATCCCGAAATTCCCGGGATTTTTCGGGATCACGGGAATTTCGAGATTTCGAGATCTAAATATTTTTCGTAAAATAAATATTACTTTAATAACAATTTAATGCATTTTAAAAGGTTTTATGTTCATAATTTATCATTGCACAATTGTCTTTAAAGTGAACAATTTTCTAATACGAGTATGAAATAAAAATCAAAAGAATTTTTCTCATCTATTTTTAAGTTGATTAATCACATTTGATAGAGAATTTATAGTGAAAACAATAACTAAATATGAAAACTTGTTTTTGTTTTCAATATAAATGTTTTTCTATTATCTAAACCAAAACGAATAATACATATCGGTGGACTTTTAACACTAACGCTTAAGTTGACTGAGTCGAACTCATTCAGTCGATCGTTTTTGACTAAAACTATTTATCAAATCCATGTAATTTAAATGGGTTTGATCTTAGGTTTGTATCAAAAACGACCTAAACCGTCTAAATAAAAAACAAAAACTGTAATATAAAAACATACATACATACACACTTGAGCAGTTTTTTAGACAAAATACTCCGCATTATTCTGTAAATATTTCTCGCTTTTACGTCAACCCGACAAGCCTTGTATTGTATTCTACTCCAATTGTAAGGAGGTGTCAGCAGTACTCAATTGTTACCGACAAGTAGATAAGTGCTAATTTTTTTTAGCGTTGAGGAGTCGACATACAGATAGTTATATACTGCAATTGTGAATAAATTTCCGCAAGAAATTTCTCCCTTTTCCAATTAGATTTTGTTTCCAATTATTTGCTACTGCTTAAAATTATTCCCCGGGAAAAATTTCTCGTGGAATTTGAATTATAATTGCCCTCATAATATAGAATAAGACGGAATAAATTTGTTAAACTTATGAATTTTTCAAATGTTATTTCCTTTCCAAAGGTAATGTGTTTCTTTTGTTTTCAAAATAATTCTAAAATGTACATATATTGTAGCACCTTTGATGAAAATAACCGTAAGAAAGTAGTTTATTTATTTTGCTCTTGTTGTTAATTTATAAGAAATATGTCACGAATAGTCATTAAATTGTTAAAACTGTACGTATAAAATTGTATAGGACCTTTAAACCATATAAAAAATATCTTGGAATCAACGAAAATTTGAATTTATAGTTTTTATAAAAAAATTGCTAAGAAATCCCGAAAATGAAATCCCGGGATTGAATTTTACAAATCCCGGGATTTCCGTGATCGGGATTTCCCGTTTGGCATCCCTAGTCGAGACCATGAAACAAAAAATTCTTTGTTCTATATTCAAATAATTATATTTATAATAAGGCTTCTATTTTACCAATTTCCGAATATGCTTTAAATTTACTAAAACGATTTATTGAAAAATTATTTTATTTTGAGGGCGATATAATGCAAGTTATGATTTCTAACGAATCTGAATTTAGTTGGTCAAATACAAATTATCTTTCTGCAAAAGGTATTTTACGGGAGCCCCTAGAAAATATTTCTGTACCCACAGACATAGTTTTTTTTTTAATTTAGTTTTAAGTTTAGTTATAAGTTTATTTGTTTTTTATTTTTTTAGTTCTAAGTTTATTCTGAATAAATCACTTTATTAGAAATTGTAGATGTCGGGAGCAAGCATTGTAAATTCTTTTTGTAAAACTTTATTTTAATTTAATAATATTTCCTTTTGCTGTTTATGCACGTTGCGTTAATCGATGTTAATTTATAATTAAAATAATACTTCATAGTTTTAAGTTCACTCATTCATTGCTTAAACATAAAAAACTGTAATGATTTTTTTAAGTCTCAATAAAATTCATCATCATCATCATCAGTCGAGACCATGAAACAAAAAATTCTTTGTTCTAAATAATTGAATGTTATTCAAATAAAAACTTAAACAATCTTACAAAAATAATGAACAAATGGAGTTTTTTCGTACTTATCCTGTATTTCACAGGTTGATAAAATATTTTTCGACTCGAAAAGTTCTCACATTCGTTATAGAAACAAGACACTGGATTGAAAACAAAGTATACACTTCTAGATAAATTAACAATTCAATCCATTGTCGAAAAACAAAATGGGCGGCTATAGCCCATTTAAACTTGTTTCTTGGTTAAATCAAACGTGCGTTAAATAAACTAAGGCTGCGTTTACATCTGGCCATGTGCCCAAAAAAGCGTAACCACTAATTACTAATGAAAAAGTGTTTGATTCAGAAACGTATTTGTTAAGTTAAACAGTTTCATACATAACTAATAGACAATTGTATAGAATCCAACATGATTGGAAACTGTTCAAATCAATAAATACATTTCTGAATCAAACAGTTTTTAGTGGTTACGCTTTTTTTTGTTGCATGTCACACAGATGTGTGACCTAGCCAAAGTTAAACTAGCTCTTAATAACGTATAAAATAACAAGGGTTAAGGAAAATATAAATAACATATTATTAATTACAAAGAAAATATGAGTGCATACTTTAAGGCTTTTGCTTTCTCAGGTTTTCAAGTTGGCAAAAATATTTATTAAAATTCTTCAATTGGCGTCATGTCTCTTAAGTCTTTGGAATCAGATACACAACAAAATGTATAACGTAATTCGAAAGTGTCAAGACAGCAACACGCAATTAATGAATTTTTTGAATTTTTAGCATTTTTGCATTTATTTCCGAAACGTGCGGGCGAAAATGGCCGGTTGAAAATCACCATTAAATTTTGATTCGACTGAATTCTCATATTTTCCGAGCTTGGATCTTAAGTCTTTTGGGGTTTTTGTTCCAGCATGAACATCAAAAGACTTAAGACACATACGTGAAAATGGAAGAATTCAAATAAAATCAGCCTCAAGTTGAATCTTTTTGGTTATTTTCACGTTCAACGTCGACAGGCAATTTTTAAAATGCTTTAGAAATTTGGAAATTTCCTTAAATTTTACATTAAAAATAATTTAATGTCAAATTGTATGGAGGAACTCGTCAACACCTAGTTCAATGTCGTCACTTATTCTAACTTCATGCCATTTTTTGCTTATAAATAGATCCGTTAAAAATTAAAAACTTCCATTGCATTCATTCATTAATTTTTATATTTACATATATTTTTTTTTAAATTCAATGAAATTATGTACATATATACAATTTTAAGAATACTTAACTTTTTCTTTTCAAAATAAAACTGCAAGCATAAATTTTGACAGCTAATCAAGAGACTCGAACACACACAGCATAATCGAATTGAAAGATCTATTAGTCAACTTGAAAAATCAAAATCTTTTTATTCTTCTTCAACCAACTCGACAACTGCCAAACTAATCAATTGACAGAGCCATACACGCCTTGATTTGGAGAACAACCAACGCAGTTGCCAATTGAATTGAAACGTGCATATGGTGCTTAAAAATGCAAAAGAAAGTAAAAGGTACCGTGTGAATAGATAGAGAGAGAGAGAGAGAGAAATAGAACAGATACTTACCTGGTTTCTTCTTTTTATTAAAGAAAATTATTTTTTTTCAGTTTTTTAATACAATTTTCTTCTTTTATCTTTATTTCAAATTTGTTTAAATACTATTTGGGTTTTTATTGTAATAATATTGTTTATTTTGTGAATTTCCTTTTGTTGTTTTATAATTTTTTTTTTGTTTATTTAAATTAATAGTTAATTTTCACAAAATTTCAACACCTTTTACATTCTATTTTGTTGTTTATTCTTTTTCTTTTGCCTTATTCATAAAGAAAAATTTTGCTTTACAAAACGTTTAACAAACAAAGTTCCATGCAAAATTTGTTTTGTAAACCATTTGCAAAACAAAATTATTTTTTGCAACTGCGGCAGTTAATATTTATTATTAATAAAATTTAAAAAAAAAACCTTTTTGCATTTTGTTGTTATTGTTGTTGTTGTTAAATACTGTTTTTGAAAAATACATATTTCTTTGAGTTTCTTTTTTATATTTTACAAATATATTTTTGGTTATTTCTATTGAAATATATTATGACTACAAATATTTTTTTATTCATTATCTTTTATGTATGTACTTAAGAAATTTTTAACAAATTTTATACATTCCTTAGAATATTTTTTTTGGTTGTTATTAAGTTGTTTAAATAAAAAAAAATGTTTTTGTCAACTTAAAATTACTTAATAAATTAACAAATGCATTTTGAATTTTATTATTTGTTATTCAATTTTTGCTCAGTGTATAATAGTTTAAAATGTGTATTATTTTCTGTGTGATAATTATTAATCAAAAACAGGTATTGCATTTCTTTTGATGGTTAGTCCCAATTTACACTATGCAAGTCTTATTGCTAAGCTGATTAGTTTGTTAGGGGAGAGAGACGGGGGGAAAAGAAACGTTGCTGTTCTCCTCGTCTCTCTCTCCCTGAAACGAATCAGCTTAGCAATAAGACTTGCATAGTGTGATTTGGGATTTAATAACTTTTAACTTTTAAAGGGATGTGTCTTCTGTGTGTGTGTGTGTGTGAGAGAGAGAGAGAGAGAGAGTTTGACTGTTTATAGATATAGTGGCGTTGACGAATTTAGCACATCTTGTTTAATAAGCAAAATATTTTAAAAATTCTACAAATTTATTTTACACTGTGTATGTGTGTGTACTAAGTTTAATAATTAAAGAAACAAACATCTGACAAAATGTATGTGTCTCAATCTCTAGATAATATAAATAAAATTTATTTAAAGGAAAGAAGCAAAAAAACCAAAAACAATATAAAAAAGTCTTGCATTTGTTTAACATATTTTTTTTAAATACATACAGAGGAATGTGCTATATTCGTGGCTGCTGCTGTATATTATTTTTTAATTATTTTTTTAGTTACCTGTTCGGCGAATTTTGCATCTTTTTAAGTTTTTTTTTTTTTTTTTCTTTTTGTCTTAATTTAACTTGCTAGAGACAACCGTTACACTAACTAAGAGAAGAGAAAAGTTCAATTATATTTATTAGTTTCCTAACTCAATTGTTGTTGTATGTAGTAAGTGTATGTTGTTTGTTTTTTCTATTTCCTTTAGTTGGTGTAATATTTTATCCCTGGTATTTCATTACTACAATATTTTAGTTACATTTTATAACACTATGTATGAATACAACTATATTTTGGTTTCCTTTTGTCTGACTACAAAAATAATTATTAATTGATTTTTTTATATTATTATTACTATTATTATTATGTATTTGGTATTCTTTATGTGTTAAAAAAAACAGTTTGTTTTTTTATATATATATTTTTTTCTAAAATTGTTAACAGCTTTACTTACACCAATTTTTTATTATACTCGTATCATCTAAATTCTATAAAGCTTTACCAGTCCTTTAAAACCTTTGCACAAACCGAAAGTAATCGGACAAAAAATTTTAATAATTTTCAATATTAAATTAAACCGAAGTTAAAAATTTATTTATCATAAATAATATATTGCAAACTAATAGGGGGAAGCCTTTATAAATAGATTTAAAAAGTTAAACTTTTGGCAAAATAGTTAATACAAAGTCAATATCAAATTATTTTACTTTCTTTTTTTATAATTTATTTTGAATGCTAAAATAAATTTACTTAATACAAGACTCCATTCGTTTTTTTTTGTAGTCACTTATTTTTTATGGTAGTTATGTATTTACTTACTGTATTTACTGTTTTAGTTTTAAATTGTAAATATTTATTTTTAGTATTAGTTTTATTTTTTATATATGTATGTATATGTAGGTATATATTCTTAACACATATTGGATTCAATTTTTTAGTTTTGTTGTAATTTATATTTAATGTTAATGATGAGGTAAATGTTTATACTTTTTCTGTTGTTTGTTTAATTTTTTTTAGAATATATGTATATGAGCAATCTTTTCTCGGTTAATTTTCAAACTACTGAGTATATGAGAGGTATTAGGGAATTTGTATGTATTTATGTATATTTCATTTTTGGTTGAACAGTTTTTATAAATAAAATAGAAAAATAACCGGAATTAGGGCACTTTGAAATTTTATTAACCTACGGTTCACTCTGATCTCAATTGGCAGAATTAAAGAAAGCAAAGTGCAAAAATTTACTCGTAATAAATAAAAATATTTTCTTAAGGTATGGCAGCACTTTCAGTGAATGAAGCTTTCAAAATTGTCGGTTTAAGCACCTGCTTACAAAAATAAATAAAAATGTTTTGCAAAACATTTGAAAAGGAAATAAATACATGCAATGGTAATGCAAGCTGAATGTAAATTGTTTAAAATGGTAAATTACAATTTCAATTTATTGCGTCCTTGTGGTTATTTAGGAGTGTTGTAATTATCTAGTTTAAAATGAACATATACGTTATGTTTGGATTATGGATTCGATGGACGAGTTTGTGCACGGAAAGTTAAGTTTGCAGAAATTATTTTAGGCATTTTAGACTCCAGAGAAACTATAAAAATTTAACAATTAAGTATTTATTTTAAAAATCTTGATAAACTTGCATAAAAGTAAAAAACGCAAAAGTGTTCATCAAAGTGTATTTTAAATTTTTAAACTCGCCAGCATTCATTTTGGGGCAAGATCTAAATATTTTAATTTATTTTAGCTCAATTTTTTCTTGACCGAAATGAGAGTAGTATGGCAACTTTATTTTACATACAATGCACTTGCTTTACAAAACGGTGTGACTAGAGATGCTAAACGGAAAATCCCGATGAAATGGAATATGAGAAATGATTATTGTGTATACAATTATTGATTTACCATATATATAACTATATAACTTCGTGCTAACCAAATAGAAATTAAAAAAATGGAAAAACAGAAAATGAATAGTCATATATATGTATATATATAATATAATATTATAAATGTATTTACCAATGGTAAATCAATTGCTTAATTCACAAAACCTCTTGTATCTCTGTATCGATTGTATTATCATATTAAATACAAGAGTGTAACATTTGTGGTATGAAATTTTCATATAAAAATGAAATACACTATTACAATTTTATTTCATATGTTTTTAAAATGTTGTATTCAAAGAGAGGCTCTCTGAGAGAATTTGTATGTACCTTGTTCTTCTTTTTTCATTAAAAATACGAAATGCATTAATACACAACACAGAGGGTGTTCACAATTAAAAAACCAAAAGTGTATTTGGTACACAAATACACGATAAAGATTGTTGTGAATTAAGCAAATAATTGTATACACAATAATCATTTCTCATATTCCATTTCATACTAAATTTGCGTTAAATAGCTGATGTTAATAACAAAACTCTACTATAGACGTGGGTGCTGATGAAGTGCGTGGCTGCACAGAAAAATATCGGTATTTCCCCCAGCTATAAAGTCTAAGTTTAATTTTTCTTCTCTTCTTTAGAAACTCACATTAATTAATAAAAATATTTCATTCAATAAAGAATTGAAATTACTGAACTTAATTAAGCCTGACTAAAAGTTATTTTCTGATTAAAAATAAATATACTATTTTTAATATAAAGACGCACATTTGATCAAAATTTTTCGGGATTTTGTTAGTCCCGAAAATCCCGGGACCCGGTTCGGGATTTCGATTTCTAAAAACCTGTCCCGATTAGCATCTCTAGGTGTGCCCAGAGCGTTTTCATTTTATTTATGCCTTTCAAAATTACCGAAACGTTATGAAAATCGTTCAATATTATGTACTAAATTGTAGAATTTTCGTTTTTTTCTACTTTAATTCGTGAAACTGGTTTTATGCAGAATGATTTTTAGTTCCATATAAAATAAGATTTCAATATTAATAATTAGTTTTGTATGTTTTTTTTATTGAGATTATAAATTTATGTTGACTAAGCATTACTTTTCTGAATAAATTTCGTAGTTTGTAAATATAAGTAAAATTAATTACATAAAGGACTAAAGGTAAATAAGCAATGCGAGGATTTAGTACCTGTTTAAACTAATCTAAATGTTTTAAATAAATTGACAGGGACAATTATATCTAGATGCCTTCAATTAATAAAAAAAACTTATTGCTCAAATCTTAAAACTTCTGCTTCAATGTATAAAGATTAAAATATTATTGCAAATTGAGTATGAATAATTATTAGTTTAACAGTTTTTAAATCAGTCTATAAATTAATTAAAAAAAATTACAATTTAAACATTCACATACATATGTACACAAATACATATCGATGGTCTCAAGTAGAAAGACCCTAACTCGTCTTTTTCGCGAATTTGAGTTTTTCAGTGATTCCAATACATTTCACACAAATACATATCGTCACAAAAATTTATTACAATAGTGTAAAAAATAACGATTTTACAAGCAGTTTTACAAAAAAAGTTACATATTGAATATTACAGTTTCTATTATGTTTTTACCTTCTCCTGTGAAGTTACAATTATTTAAGTTAGGGTCTTTCTACTTGAGACCATCGATATGTATGTACATTTATTCCAATTTGAGCAAAAATTTAGGAACTAACAGAAAATTATTGTAACATGCACATGTATGTATGTAATTGAAAGCAAAAAATTAATAAATTATAGAATAAGAAACAGTCTAAAGTACACATATGAAAATATGCATAAATTTTAAAATTTTATATGTATGTATGTATGTATGATTACTTTCATATTCCTTATTTATAGTAAAATGGAATTATTTTCGTTTTGAGTAAATAGTATTTCAATGAGTTTTTATATTGTAATACTGATTGTTATTACCTTTTTTTAATTAGGGTTTTTATCATTTCTTTTATCAAAACTAAATTTTATGAACTTGAACTAAATTTTATTTATTGCTACATATTTCAAATATATATTTTTTTAAATTTTTTTTATATATAAACACATACATAAACTGTTCATATGTATGTATGTATGCAGTATTAAACAATTATTTAATACATGTTTTTATTTTCATGATCTTGTAGACCTTTTTTCTTAACAGTTGTTATTGGCAATTAATTTATTTTTAATATAAAATTTTTCTTTTCATTCAATTATTTTACAAAAATTCAACATCAATGGCTTTAAGCTAATTCAACAAAATTAATTTGTTTTCTTTTTTAATTAACTTTTAATTCAAACTTAAATATTTACCTCTGCATTAATCACTTAAATATACACATTTATGTATGTATATAAATTATATAATAATTAACCCCTTGCACCGATATTATAGTTAGCACATCTTGTAATAATTATTTATATTAATAAAGAAAAAGCATAATTTTTTTTATCAGCTTAACGTACCTTTTCACAATGTCTGGTTAAAAGATAACAGAGACTTTAACGGCAAGTTTTGTATGAAGAACTTGCAGTTAAAGTTCACATTAAGTCTTAACCATACATTGTGAAAAGGGACGTAAGTAAAAAAAAATATTTATTCGGCTTTTGTAAACTTTTTAATAATTCAGGTAGCAAGTTACGGCATTCGATACCGAACGAAATTTTGAAACGTTCTCATAAAAGTTTCTATTGAAATGTTTTAAAATTTCACGCCTCAATTTGCTCTCAGATTTAATTTCATAAAATTGTTTTTAATTTAAATTTCATAAAAAACTAAAAACCAATTTAAAAAAATTATATATAAAACTACATTAATTTAAGAGAAAAAAAAAATCATTTGGGGTTATGGTTTTTTATTTCTTACAAAATGGCCATGAATTTTTCAAAAATAAGATATATGCATGTTTTGCTAAAATTTATTTACTCTTATTCTTAAGTATCAGCTGTTTGTAAACTCAGTTTTAAAACTAAAATGTTTAAGTAAAGAAAAACAGCAAAAGAATGGCTAAGCTAAAACTTCTAAAATAGCGACCTTTTCTAAGCTAATTTTATAACAAAATTATTTACATACCAAAATTATCAAAACCTTGAAAATTACATTGCTAGAGAGTTAAAAGCATCCTTTTAGACTTTAAAATATGAAATAAATTTATTTTCAAACTATTATATATATGTACATAAAGCGGTCAACAAAGCAACTCAAATATCTAACACCCCTTTTTACACATGGAAAGTTTACTTTGCAAAGTCTTAATTCAAATGGGAGAGAGGCAGAGAGATAAAGTATTTCTCTCTCTCTCTCTCTCTCGCTCTCTCTCTGTCTTCACCCAGCTGAACTAAGACTTTGCAAAGTAAACTTTGCATGTCTAACGACCCTTTTCACAATGTACAATTTAAAGCTAACAGGGACTTTAACGGCAAGTTTTATATGAAGAACTGTCAGTTACAGTTCACGTTAACTCCTAATCATACATTGTGAAAAGGGTCGTGAAAGGGTTAAAATATGATGCCATATGCTACTAAGCTACCAGATTTAATGTTTTTACGACAATTTCTATGTACAAAAATCCATCAAAATCCCATAATTTTGGCTTCATAATCTATTTCATTTTTCGTACTCGCTCAAATATATCCATAAAGCAATGTTGCCATTAAACTTAAATGCTTTTTGTTTTATAAAATTCCACTGCTAGATGTAAACACTTACTTTAATTTTTGAAGAATATTCAAGTTGTCCACTAAAACGTGGAGCGCTTGAAACGTTAACAACAGTGTATGTAAAATTTATTTTAAGTCTACCTTTCTAAGCCTTCAGCGACGATATCTAATAAAATTTGAAAAATTATAGCTTCGAGCAACGAAATTTTTCCTTTTCGGTAATCTGGATAGTGAGCTTTTAACTAAAAATAGAGATATATTCACCACAAATATTTTCACTGAAAAAATTATGTTTGATTTTCAATTTGTTTTGCTGCTTATGACTTTAACTTAAACATTTGCCTGTTCGTTTCTTCAAATTGTTTTCTAATGTCCTAAGTACAATTCTAAATACGAGTACTTATGTAAATACATCAATTTTCTCATGCTAACATTTAACTTTCTATTAAATGTTCTTACCTTGATTTTTAATGGGAGCATTCGTCGATGGCTCATTATGACAAACAAGACAATCGACAGCTTCGGCATTGTCTGCGGCGTCATCTTCGCTTCTGCCATACGTTTCAGCACGTTCTTTGTATGCCTGACACTGAGAGCAGTGCTTTTCTAAAAATTTCATGGACAAATGAAAGGTATATCGGTGCCGGGTACAACGTCTTTACATCTTATATTCCATAATTTGATTGGGATTGAGGAATGGATCACGTTGTGCAGAATCTAAATGAGCCACTGTACGTGATAAAGTCGATGAGTTGGCGGCCGTAGTTGATGATGACGTGTTGCCAGAACCAGCGCCGCCGCTGCTTGATGCCTTCTGTTGTGGCTGATGATGGTGATGTTGCAGCGTTTGCTGTGCATGCTGATGTTTGCTTTTGTTATCATGTTGTTGATAAATATCAGATGAACTAATGACACCAACATTTACGCCAGCAACAACTGGTTGTTGTTGATAACCCGAATATTGGGGAGGATATTGATGGGGATGGTGGGCTTGATGCTGGTGATGATGATGACTGGGTGCATTAGCGTAAACATGTTCTGTAGATAATTGTTGTGTTGCTGCTGCACTTGTGGCCACCGTTAGATGTGTACGATGTGGCTGCTCTGAATTTACAGTTGTTGGAAATTGTTGCTGATGGGAATAATCGGCGCTACTGGCACCACCCAAACGAGCACATGAGTCCTCATTAAGGCCCTCACAGAATTCTCTATCACGATGATGTGAGCCGCGAATGCAGAGTTTGGTGAAAAGCCAAACTCTGGCTCGGTACATTAGAAAACAGCAAAAATGCACAATGAAGACAAAAATAATAGCACAAACCGTAACGATTATCGCTTTGCCGGGCTTAGTCCAATCTAACATAGGATATATGGCAACTTGAAGCTTTCTGAAAGGGAGAGTTTAAAAATTGTTTAAGAAAAAAAATGTTTTATTAAAAAAATCTTTTTTTTATCGATAACAAAATAGTTGAAATTTTCTTAAAAAAATATTTTATTATCGATAGCAAGCGTTCATAAAAATTTGTTGTTATCGATAACAAATTTCCCTTAAAAATTTTTTTCTTGCGTTTCAGTTGTCGATAGCTAATTTTCTTACAAAAATATTTTAATATCGATGGCAGTTGATGACGATAGTAAATTTTTTTAGAAGATTTTTTGTTGCAATTAAGTTGCCGATAGCGAGTTTTCTTTTCTCAATAACAAATATATATTTATTTAATTTTTTGTAAAGTAAAAAAATTATTTTAGTATTCTTTGCACTTTTTGCCAACGAATTTGACTTGCTCAGTAAAATCAATCAATTCCAATTAATATTTTATTGAGTAAGTTATCGCTTACTTATATTGAAAACAAAAACAAATTTTCTTATTTTGTTTCTTTTTCAATATAAGTAAGCAATAGAAACTTTCTTATCGACATCGCGGACCAGACCGTAAATTTTTTGGAAAAATTGAGATAAAATATTAAAACCTAAATAAAAAAAAAAAAAAAAACAAAAGAATTCCCAAAAAAGCACAAAGAAATTGTTATTGATAAGATTTCTTCTTATTGATAAAAAATTTTCTTAAAAAATATTAATATTAACCAACTATTTCCACAACACGAAGGGTCGATTTGAGTAGAAAATTTATGTGAAAAGCACTACTGTGTTTGAGTGATTTTTATAAAAATGATGTAGATGAGTCGCCTGAATGACTTGTGGAAACTGGGTGTAAATGATATTTTTTGTTATCGATTAGAAGTTCGATAACACATTTTCTAAACTTTTTTTACACTATCTGAGTTTTCTTCTGATTTTAATAGTTAAGTGAAATATCGTTTCTAATATAAAATATTTCTGTTGCAAAAAGGAAAAGTGCTTAAGTCGAGAGCTGATTTTGAGTTAATGGTACCTGCGTAATCTGCATATTCGAAAGTACCCCCGGTCAAAATACCAATTAATTTGTGTGTTTTTTCATGAAGCTGTAGCACTATAACTTGCGAAGTATTTTTTTTATAATACTTCTAATCTCATTTGGAATAATAGCTTAATTTAGGTTATACTTTGGTATAATTCAACTTAAATGTATTACTAAAGGTACTGTCACACTTGCCAAACATTTGCCCAAAAAAGCGTAACAAGCAAACACTAATGAAAAAAGTTTTGATCCAGACCCTTGTTTATCAAATTAAACAGTTTCGAACACAACTAATAGATAATGTCATAGAATCCAACATTATTGCCTACTCTTTAACTTGACAAATTTTTCTCTGAATTGAAAGATTTTTCATTCGCATTTTGTGGTTACGCTTTTTTGGGCGAATGTTTGACAAGTGTGACCGTAGCTTTATAGTGTGTAAAACGATGTTTGCTTAAAAAAATAAAGGTTAATAGATAATTTCCCAATTTAAATGTAAAATAAATACATTTCTGAAAATCCACTTGAACGCTTAAAAGCGCTCTCCTGCAAAACAGTAAAATATGACTTAAGCACTTTTTCCTTATTGCCAGAGATTTTATTTTCTATTTCACCTCAGTTGAAAATAGTATGTATTCTATTTTCATCTGGGATATATGACTTCTAATTGCCCAAATCTTGCAGTTTTGGCTATTAAAATCAGACTAGAACACATCTATCGATTATAAATTTTCTTCAAAAAAAAAAAAAAAAAAAAAAAAATAATAATAATAAAACTATCGACAGCAACAAAAAGCATTCTTTGTTAAAATTTTTTGCAGTTCATTTTTCTTTTATAATTTAGTTTTTATTTGCCGCATACTTACCTATCAGTGCCACCTGCCAAGAAATATACTCCAGTAAATATGGCATAAGCTAACCCAATACCAGTTGTAAAATAAACATGACTTAACTTAATTGGATGTCCAACAATGGCCAAATCGATAAGCATTATGACCGAATTCAAGACATGTACCATTATGTTTAATGTGTCAATTTTATGTATTTCTGGAAAAGGCAATTAAATGGAAAACAAAACATTATAGGAAGAGCAAAAAAAGGGTGCCGGCATTATTCGAAACCAAAGGCAAACGCACAACAAACTAAATATCTAAAATTATAAATAAAATGAAAACAAACAAAAAGACTATTTGAAGCATAAAGGTTTCCTTTAAGGACACAACAAATGTCCTCGATGTGTAGGTGACACTTGTGCCTGCAGATGCACTTTTAAAAGGATTAAAAGGTTCTGATTTGAGTGCAAATACAAGCAAGTAAACAACAATTTCGAAATGTCGTTTGTATTGTTTAAAATGATTCTTTGTAATGAAAGATAATTTGTTAACAAAAGCTCACATTGTGTATGTACAAGCAAGGATTTTACGAATATGTGTAGATATCATAGCATTTGTGGCAAGAATGTCAAAGAGTATTGCAGAGAGAGGGTTTCATTTAAAAAAAATAAAATAATACCAAAATATTACTGGTTATTACTTTTAGTTAAATATAAATTCATTTGGGAAAAAGGGCTCAAAGAGATGCGTACGTATAGAGGCATGAATAAAATAGCCCTTCCTTATCTACTACGAGTAGATAATTATATTTCTTATAATTGAAAATTATAAGAAAACGTGCGCGCAATGGATCACAAGATTTGATTCACAAATGATAATTTTTGTACATAATAACTTAACAACTAATTCATTGAATAAAAGCATTCTTTTGAAATCCTTAAAAGAAATAAAAACTTGAAATTCAATTCGAAAGTGTTTGTATCGATTGCATTTTCGCAAGTTTTCTTTCTTAAAGCAATTTCTACTTGCAAAGTGAACAATATATGTATGTATATATGTATATAGTATTTCTCACCCCACTCACCTGGATCATGGACCAGCAGCCAATAACACATCGTTATTATAAACGCATACACCGTTGCACAAGTGTATATCACCCAATAGAGATGATGCAATTTTGATTTTTTCGCCTGACGCATCAGTTCAAAGTCTTCTCTCTCCACCATCATGCCCTGCGTGACAATCATGGCCGCAAGCCAGGCCTGTATCGTGCAGAACAGGAGTCCCCAATGGGTGAGATAAATCCACCATTTGGCATAATGATTTTCGTAGCGTTCATCGCTGCGCCCAATATCGAGCAGCGAACACACTAGGGCCGCCAAACAAATGATTGCGGTGATCCAGCGATAGAATAAGTAGATTATGCGCACTTGTGTGTTGCGCTGCCACTGACACAGATAGAAGTTGTGACGATGTACATGTTCGGGCGTGACATCGGGAAAGCAGCCTTTCCACAGTTTGCTCACCATCATTCTTCGTCGTTGGAAACAACTTAGATTCGAAGCTAAATGATGGAAATTTTCACAGCTGCCGGGTGTTGATCTTGTCGAATAAATGTTGGTGCTGCTGGTATAAGCGCTGCTCTGTTGTTGCTGCAGTTGCTGCTGCTCCTGATGCAGCTGTTGTTGTTGTTGTTGTTGTTGTTGGTGGTGAAGGGACGTTTGCTGTTGTTCTTGATAGCGGTATTCGTGCTGTTGTTGTTGTGTTTGCTGATGATAGTCTCTGCTGGGAGCCGCAGACGTTTTACTGAGATGCGAGTGTGTTCGTTTGTGTGTTTGATATGTGCTGGTGTCTGTGTTGTAGGGCTGATACGGTTGTGGTTGTTCCAATTTGGGGAAATGTTGATGGTGCTGATGATGGGAGTGCTGATGTTGATTGTTGCCTGTTTCTGAGGAGGGATTATGTTGATAGTGAGGCGGAGTACGTGAGGTGGCGGCCTTGGATGTGGTTGATGTTTTAGCTGATGCCGCTGTGTTTGACGATGAGTCGTATGCTTGGGTATGATATTGTGAGTCGTGTGTGGGCTGTGGTATGGACGACGTTTTGCTGTTGTATTTAGGACTCCCACAAGGAGATAAATATGTATCTCTTCTCAGCGAGCGTGGCGATGAGATCAATCGTATGGGTGACAGTCTATCTATGGCTGTAAACGATGACCTGCCTCCAAGACTACAGTTACTTTGCAAGCTATTCGTGCGTAGTCTTGAGCGGCCCACAAACTCACGATCTCTATAACGATCACAGTCTATAATAGGACTAAAGCCGCGACTTCTTTGGCGCGTTGTGTAATAACCAGTGGCAGAATAACGTCCCCCAGTGTCACGGGGTCGTCTGGGTCTGTAAGCGTAAGTGTCGCTGCGCAAAGAGGCCGGCGGCGAGGATATATAATCTATAGGCCTCGACGAATAAGTAGACAAGTAAGGCTCTGTGCTCACTTGCAAATCGTCATCTAATGGCGGCAACAATGGTGGCGGCGCTGGCGGAGGTAATTTTAATAAACTACTGCGTGGCTCCGATACCGAAGTTGCTAACAGAGGTCCTGCATGTGCCGCTGCGGGAGATATTCTACCAAAATAGTCACCTCCTCCCTGTACTTCTCCGCCTCCGCTGGATTGAAAGGGATAGTAACTTTCGCCAAAGCTTAAGCTGTAGTAGCCGTTGTAACTGGCACTGCCTCCAAGGCCTGCAGAAGCGTGTTGTTTATAATAACGATAGCTACGTCCTAAGGGTGTGTAACCACCACCTCCTCCTCCACCCAAGCCTGCACTTAATCCTCCCAGTCCCAGTCCGCTTAGGCCTAAGCTGAAGCCGGTCGCTGTATCGCCCAAGTAGTAACTACTCGGACCAATACTACTGCCAAGTAGAGTTTTGTTGTAGTATGGGTTTCCTATTGACTGCAGATGTTGCTGACTGTAGAATGGATTGTACAGTTGTTGGTGATGGTGATGATGATGATGTTGATATTGCTGTTGCTGTTGCAGCTGCTGCTGCTGTAAATTATAATTGTAGTTGTAATTGTAATAAGTTGGCGGCGTTGTTGTGTTGTTTTGTTGCTGCTGTTGCAATGGCAATTGTAACTGCTGATATTGCTGTTGCTGATAAAATGGTGAACGTGATTGCGTAATGTTGTTGTTCGTTAAAAAATTATTAAAAAACGAAGACGCCTCGTACGATGCTGGTACTAGTTGCTGTTGTTGAAATAATTGCTGTTGTAATAATAATTGCGGTCTGGTGGGGCCACTAATTGGCTCTGGACAAAAATAAAACTGCGCGTAATCCAATGTGATGAGAATGGTGCTGATATTTAAAATTCTTTCTCCGTTCACAACAAATTATAAAACAACTAAGAATGTTGGTGATGGAGATAATTATATTGGTGATGATAATCGTGTTGATTAGAAATATATTTGTGATGCTATTGCTGTTAGTATTCGTTATGTTGCTCTTAAAATATTTATATGTATGTACTTGTATGTCTATTTTTCTAGTTGTCAGTTTGAAACTTAAGTTTGTTGCTTCTTATCTAAAGCTGTTTTAATATTTTTTAACTTGTTCGAAGATTTGTCATTTAAATAAATCTAAAAGAAAAAGAACAATTAAAAAATTGAAGAATTTTAAAATTTTTTTTAGCAATAACTAATTACTATAATTCATTAACTTAATTTTTAATTAATAATTCATTTAAGTAATTACTTTTTTGTTTCATTTTGTTTTGTTGCGGACGAGTTTATTGAAAACGAAAAACTTGTGAAAGAACTGGTTCACACACATCACACATCTTGATAAACTTTTGATTTTGGGATGAGGAGGATGCAACAGAGAGAGACAAAAAATTTAAAATTTTAAATTTTAAACTAAAAGTAAATATCTTTTAATCTATAAAAGATTCCAAAACAGTTATATTTATATTTTTTCTTGTTTCATATAGCAAGAGGGCTATATGAAACACTTCGCACGTTGACTAGAAAACCGAAGGTCCTGGGTTCGAGCCCAATTCTGACAGTTATTAATTAACAACACCACTAATTTTTCTAATGTTCATTAGTATCTCTTTGTATCCGTTATAATAGGAAAGTTCAAGTGATGAAGGCATAGACACTAGTCACTGAAATACTCCTTCTTCAGCGGATACTAATCCTAATGTAACATCAGGGCTCTCTCCTTCATCGGTATTGTGTAGCGGAATCATCGGCGAAGTAAAATAACTAATAAAATAGCTGCTAAGCACAGCTTTGAAAATTTAATATGCCTCATTGACACCAGAGGCGCTGCAACACTGCATTATTAAAAAAAAAGTGCAAAAAGCAAAAAGCAGAGTTGTAAAAGAATGAAGCTTTCGTATATCTCTTTCTTCACCATCTGTCTTCTCTATCACTATCCCTTTCATAAATTAGGTAACACCTAGTAATAGTCAGCAGTCATTGGCTGAGTGTTACTTCTCTTTATTAAAAAAAAAATTAAAATCCTCGAGAAGTAAAAAAATCGGGAGGTGTTTAAGAAAGTTACAAGCCGCTACACTCAAAGTACTCGTATTTAACCTTCATCCCATGTAACTGCATCCTTGGACTTCACAAGACTTCATTCCTCCTCTACAATTATTAAAACTTTTAGGAAAATCCATTCATTACTTTAGCAGTTCCATACTTATTACCACGTCATTTTACACCACTGTGCGTCGTTATTTCTGAGAACCACAGAAATTTACATTGCGTGAAATCTTCGAAATGCATCATTAAATAAACAAAACTTCAATGAGTTTCATAATTTTGTGTTTGTATTGAAATTAACGTTTGATTACTTTGTCAACACAAACAGAAGGGAATTAATGTGGCTGAACTATTGGAGCGTATACGTGATATTAAATATTAAATACAAAATGCCAAATGCCAAATACGATTATCATTCTTTCTCATTCTCTTTATTTTGCAACACAGATGGAAAATGTAAAAACTTGTAAATGGAATTCTTAATATTACACTCTCAATTATGACATTATTCCTTTAACTTTCAGCACACAGACATACTAACTATTTATTCATGTCCTTAAAAAACCAAATAACAAGAATGTTTAAATCGTGATCTTACGAAAACAAGTTTAATACTCTGTGACATACATATGTAAATACATATGAAATTCTTAACGAAACTTTGTTTCCATTTGTGCACACATACACACACACACTGCTGCCTCATGTATTTCCTCAAATCTTAAGAAAGAATATTGCTATTTGATTCACACCAATTTCAACATATATTTTTTTTTACATAATACAAAACTGGAAAGCATTTCCTAATCGTTAGCATGGAGCCATTATAGGATGTCGTCTGTGATGTTCGAGCATCTCAAATCATGCATCCAATGCAATATTGTTTTGTATACTGGAGCGTATGATTTTAATGAATTTAAAAAAGTCATAAAGAAGTGAATGCAAAGTGCATGAACAGTGTGTAACAAAAGTTGTACTACAAACATAAAAACTGAAAATCTTCTTACTACAAGTTTGTTCTTTTATGCATCTTAAAACCATAAAATGCTTGTATATAAACGTAAAATTCAATCATAAAAAAATTTACTTATAAATTTACAGCCTCATTTATAAGAATTATTAAGGCTTTATAAAGGCTTAATAAGAAAACTGTTGTATGAAAATTTGTTTTAAACCCCCTTTATAATGCCTTAACAATTTTTATAAATAAGTCTGTTGCTTATTAGTATAAAGAATTTTAGTTTATTGTTGGTTAAGCAACATCCATGTATAAACATTTCCTTTCTGCTTAAAAAACTCGTCAGTAGACTTATGCCCATTTTTTCAGTTGGTAATCAAACCGTAATTATTTTTAAGTTCTAATTAAATACGAAATTGTGTTTTTGAGTGCTTATTTAAATAATAATTAAATGTCCAACCTTGCGAAATTAAACACTACTTAAGTTTTATGATTGTACCATATGTTTTTATGCGTGTGTGTGTTTACTGAAAACATGCACATGAGCATCATGCGGTCGTATTAAAAAGAATTTCGTTTAAATTTCATAAATATATAACATATACAGTACAAAGTTTCATATCATGGAATAAAGTAATATAAAAAGTCATTATGATGTTCGTTTGGTCTCATAAAATGAGTTTTTATGCAATTTAATTTTCTACATGTTGATAACCTAACTTTTTTGTTTACATTAAACAGCTGCTGTTTGAAAAGCCTTCAATAATATTGGGAAATTTTGCAGTGCTACCGTACTTTCAACGTAATTTAATAAGAACTTTAAATAACCACTGAAAAAATGAAATCGTATTTAATTACAACTTAATTTTAAATAAAAATTAGCTAATTACGTACTTACTTTTTAAGTTAAAAACTGGGGGTTAAACCAAAAAAAAAAAATGCTTTATTTAATAAGTAAATAGTGACGAAGAAAAATTTGAGAATATACATATTAAAATTTAGCTGTAAAATCTAAATAACACAAAAGTTTTAAATTTTCTTATATAACATTAATAAAAACAAAAGTTAAAATAATAAACAAACACTAAAGTTTTGGCAACATCAACTATTTGAAAGAAAAAAAAAATCCAACATTTTTAAGACTCAAGCACATTTAAGTCAATTACTCTGGATACTGCCAGAAATTTAAAAAATGACACATGCGGCACCAAAGGAAAGCTTTTAGTAGGAAAGCAAGCAAACACTTCAAAATGTTTTACATTCAAGAACAGATACTGATTTTACACATAAAAATTGTGCATTTTATATCTTAAAGTGTAAACACATATGCACACATACGCACGCAAGTACAGCCATACACACATACACACATATTTACATACATGTGTATGTATGTATATGGGTATAGTAACTGCGAAAGAATAATACACACATGTAGTTATGTGTATGTGTGTATTTCAATGACGTCAAAATCCTCAAATACACTTTCACCTACCCTCAAGCAATCAGATTTTCACACAAACGTATTTGTGTATGTGACAGAGATGGGAACATCAGTACATTAACTATTTTGTTCACTACCTTTTTAGTTTGAAATTATTTTAAAAGGATTATGTAAGTATTGCCTCAAAATACATCAATTAAAAAAAAAAGAAATGAGTTTGGATATACGAGGGCGATTTCCAACAGGGAATGACAATTCGTATACTAAATAAAACACACATAAGCAAAAAGTCTTAATTTTAGTAACTGCGTATAAGCATAATTGTAGCGCAAACAATTCGTACGCTCACATATTTTCTCTCAAGCAACTATGACTAAAGACTATTCAAACATACTAGAACATCTCTACTTCGTTTTTGCGAAAAATACGCTACAACTAAAATTCAAAACGGACATGCGTATCAAGCGTATTGACTCCCTCATACTTTTAGTCTGAATATGGGCATTTCCTGGGGTCACGAACGTACGTTCGTACGCTTTTGATGTACAAAAAATATAGAAAACAAAACTTTTGCAAGCATTTTTTTTGCGATTTGATAGCATTTCGGAAGCTCTATGTTTAGTGAAAAAGATTTGGACTTCATCGAGTTTAAGTTTTCATATTAATAGTTATAAACATGCGGTCACGAACGTACTCAAAATAGAAGTCAACATTGGCTGACAGTAGTGAAATGTAAAAATCTGCGAAATGGAACAGAATAATGAAGAGTGATTAATTTATTTTAAAAGTGTATTAATGTAGGTCTCTATCCAGTATTTACACAATAAAATATCTCTATTGGTTTTTGTTTAATTAGCTTAATTACCGGTCGCGAACGTACGGGTCACGAACGTACGATTTTTCCACATGTTTTTTTTTATTATTATCACCATGCCTCCTTCCCATTTCCGAACTTTTTTTTGTTCTCCTTACACTTTTCTCTTCTAACTTGATTGCTATAGAGAGATTTTGAAGAAAGAGTGCAAACATAACATATTTTCTGCATGTAAAATACTTATATATAAAAAAGTCTTTAGAAGTAGCTTAAAAAGAAAATATAAAATTTTGCAGCTTCCAGCCCAATTTTCTCAAGTAAAACAGCTGAGATATGCTATCAAATAAACATAAATAAAATTATATAAACATAGACTTTTTTATAATTAAAAACAATAAATCACGATGATAATCAACATTTCATTTTTCCAGCCTGGTAGACCATTCGGGGGAAATGCCCATATGCTTATAAAATAGCCATGTATATACGCACGTGTAGCCGATTAATAGTCAGAGTATTTTTATACCTATGCGTATGATTTAAGCTCTATAAATTTTAGTTATAGTTTTTGTGCTTCATAATTTATAAAAATGTGTATAAACAAGTTGTTGGATGTTTAAAGTAATAAGTATTCGGTCTAAAATTAATGCGTGTGTTTGTAAAGGAGCGTTTTTTTTTTTAGCTGCACGTCAATATTCAGTAATGATTAAGGAAATATACAAAATGGTAATGGATGTTCGTTGGCTGAAGATGCGTGAGCTGAGACAAATGAACACTCAATGGAATGGCCGAATCGTGACCAAAGACTACGATGCGTCGCGACGCCAATTGAATTTGCAGGCAAAGTTATGGCGTCTGTTATCAATGTAAATAGGCAGACGAGAATTTTTACATGTCTTCTATAAACTGGCCGTTAGACAATGCACCAGTTCACATATCCACTCAAGGCGAATTGATACAAGGTGGTCTTGATTTGCAACTCTTCGTATTCGCCTTGTATATTTGTTATTGCAAAATTTCCTGCTGCCAGAATATTTCTTAACGTTTTGGTTCATTTGACAAGCAGGCAAGTTATGTCAGCTGGTGAATTAAGATCACCTTATGTGAATTCGCCTTGTATCCACTATTGCGATGGTCAAAATTAGTCTTCAGAAAGGTTAAATGAATTAATTCTTTCTTTTCTTTCGCCTTTCTGAATATTACAAACTTTTCAGAATGCAATGTCTATCTCTTTTTGAAAATGTTTCAATTTGCATGAATTTTTATTTATGAATATTTTAAAAACAAAAACTTTTTTAATACTAATTTGAAATTAGATTTTCTCGAGGGAGCAAGAATACGAATGCAAACAGAAAAATGAATCCGAATGGTGAAAGAAATATGGAGAAAATATAGAAATATTTCATTCTTTCACTTGAAAGAATCATTCAGTTGAAGTAATTCATTCAAGAATAACACAAGCCTAGTCAAAATCAATGTATTATACTTTGATTTAGCTCCTTTGTATTATTTTGTATTTTAAAACTTGAAAAAAAATGGATCGATGGTAAAATATTTGCCTGAATTTATTTAATTTTAAGATCATGCTTACTAAGGAAATTACTCTTAAATACAAACCTTGTACTTCTAATGTAAAAAAGTATTTATCAGTAATATTTCAAAAGAGTTTAGTTTCCATGCTTGACATATCGAGCCCTATTTTCGATTTAATCGTAAGCGACACGCAGTAAAAAATAAACTTAGTTATTGAAAAATTAAAAAAATTATCCTACCTTAAAAAAATAACGAAAACTAACTTTTCCTTGTTTTGTAAAAAAAAAGATTAACGTGACTAGTCGGGTTTTGTTCGCCAGCTCCTCAAAAAAAAAAAAAAAAAAAAAAAAACAGATATTTAAAAGTACTAATCCTATATCGTACAAAATATTAGATATGCATTTTATTCTTCAGATTTTAACAATGTAAATTTCTCCACACCTAAAACGTTTATCATTCATAGATCCCTGAACACATACATACATTAAATATGTATTTACCCCAACCTTTTGCAGCATCAACGCACTTCCAACATTTTGTCTGTCACTTCTTAATTGCAAATTCGCAACAAATACAGAAATACCAACCACGAAAACAAAAAGGGTTTTTGGTCACTTTTTGCAACATTTTGTGGCAAATTTACGAGTACGTTGAATGGTCGGTTAAAGCTGACTGATGCTGGCAAATGACCGTGTGCCAAATGATTTTTTTTTTCAATTATTCTAAATTATTTGGCTAAAAATCTCTTGAACAAAATAGTAGAATACATTTGGGCAGCAATTAAAATAACATTGAAAATAACGCAGAACCTGCAATACTTTTTGGCGGTTTAAGGCAAACTTTTATTGCAAAAATTTCATTAAAAACTGAATTGTTTGGGTCAGACGTTGTTGTCGACACAAAAATCCTTAATTACAAACATTTAGTATAATTTTTAAATAATTGATGGTATTATTGGTTCCGCACGGGAGGGAAAATTCAACGGAAATTAATTGAATGAATGAATTGATCGGTATGCAAATTGCAATTATTCATTCTTGCGGTATAAGCTTTACGCGAAATTGATTTAACATCCCTGTTTTGATTTATGCTGGGGTGGTCACTATACCATCAGCTGTTGTTAAAACAACATTTAAAAAAGATTTTAATTTTTTTTTAACGTAAAAACTAAAGAATATGTATGTTTGTAGTAAAAATATTCTTACAAATCTTTCTATCAAAATAACATTTTTAATTGATTATCGATTATATAGTACAGTACAGTATATGATGTTGGTATGATGATTACTTGGTCCCGGTCCAGACTTGCAATCTTTGTTTCCAGCAATTCTTGAATGTGTGGGAGAGTGTTGAAATAGAAATGTATACATTTTGTATTCCGCTCTTTTTCACTAAAAAATAAAAAGTTGCTGAAACAAAAACCCGGACATAGACATTCGATGCTATAAACATGAAAACGTGTTATAGACAGTGTGAACACTTAAATTTTTTTAAATTCGGTAGAATCGACAAAAAAATCGGTAGATTTGAATGAAATTCGGTAGAATTTTTTTATGCAGAGAAACATAAAAAATAACAATTCAATGAAAAATAACAAAATATATGTACTTATATGTAAAGGGTAAGCGCAAGGAGTATCAAACTAAACAGGTTCCAAAAGCGCATTTAAAACTTCACATGTGATTGGAAATTAAACTGCCATAAACAATGAAGCATTTCCAATAAAAAGTGTCATCCCCAGTTATTTGCCCTTACCCTTTATATATGTAGATATGCTATGCATATATAAAATAATACATAAATAACAGGAATTCAGTTTTTTTACATAGGTTTTATAAAGCTACTAAAATAAATTTTATTTGACAAACATTTGTAACTATAAAGATTATGTGTAAGATATGTATATTTATGAATTTAAACTTTTGTGCATAAATTATTAAATCATTGGTAGGAATAAATATTTCATCCCCAAGGCACAGTTCTTTGGCAAATATTAGGTTACTTATAGCTTCAGTTTTTGACAGATTTCTTTGTTCTGTTTTAATGATTGTCATGACAGAAAAAGATCGTTCTGCGGCCGCACTGCTATGTGGCAAAATGGGCAATTTACACATACATATATCGACTTAAATTACTAAATAACAATATTCGGTAGATTTCAGGCATTGTTCGGTAGAATTGGTAGATTGTTACATTCACAAACATATTCGGTAAAATCTACCGAATATCGGTAGAAGTGTGCACACTGGTTATAGATGAATGATAGAGAGAGAGAGAGAGAGAGACAGAGTAAGTTGGAATAAAGAAATTTGAATCAGTGATGCAAAATATGGCACAATTGGGCTATTTGTGGCACTTTAGGATGTTTGATGGACCTGTGGAACTCTCTAGGCTATTTTGGCATTTTCAGCTCAAAATTCAAACATTTCAGTACACTTTTTAATGGAGTTTTCTCCGTTTTAAGAACTACTTTAATTTTTGGAGACTTTTATTTAAACTGGTTTCCGAAATCATGTTTTAGATGCGGAAGTCAATGGTATTATTGTACCACTTCCTATTAAACTTTTTCCAATTTTTTTTTGTATACAAATTTATGCAGAATTGTTCAAGGAAGTTTTCCTATTATCGCACACTCCTTAGCATGTGTCGAAATAATCTTTTCTTTCCAAAATATAGTTAAGATATCAAAAAAAAAAAAAAAAAAAAAAAAAAAAAAAAAAAAACTTTCGCCTGTCACCAGAAATCGTTCGATCGAATACTTGTATTGAAAACAGCAAATTTTCTAATGTTATTGTTGTTTGTAATACAAGTTGTCGATCGAACGATTTCTGGGGACATCGTGGGACAGGTTGTTATATTGAACACTTGTTTTTGTTTTAAATTTCATTCGATATCGTTAAACAGGCCATAATACAAGAAATCGTCTTCATGCAAAAAATACTGTGTCATCATTAATATAAATATTGAAAGATAATTCTAATTATTCTTATGAAAAAGATATTTAAAAGATTAACACTAAAAATTTTTTTTCAAACAGGAGTAAATTGAGAACTCTTGGACTAACTAAGGTCCAATATGTGACTTCTTAATTAAATGTCATTTAGCTAATTGCCACTTAAATTTAAGTTGCACTAAAATGTATGTAGTTTAATTTTTTCCGTGGTTAATTAAAATTCTTATTAAATTACATTGAACGTACGGCAGCATTAAAAAATTTCCAAATATTATGGAAATCTTTCCAAACAACAGCTGTTTACGCTTCATTTACACATGCAGGTAACTTGTTACAAGTTGCGTGTACGTATTAACAACCAATACATTGAATGAAATAATAAGAACACTCGCAACTTGCTTGATTATTTACACAGTCAAGTGCAAGTTTATTTTCATTTTTCTATATGTTACTATAAATATTTGAAAATTTCGCTTTTCTCTTTCTTCTGTGCGTTGTTTGTACTTTTTTTTGTCTGTATGTATTAGTTTTTAATGTGTGGGCAAACGAATTTAGTGAACAACTTTGTACCAAAATAAATGATAAATTTATATTGAAAATCAATAATAAGTCATATTTGATTATATGTTCTTACTTTTTGTTTTATTTTTTCTGTATATAAGTTGAAATAATAACATTTTAAAAATTATTCCATTAAAATTAAAATAAAATCCTTAAAGGGTAACACTGTTTTTATTTTTGACAATTCTTCTACATGCAAGTGAAAAAATTTCTTGTAATGAAAATCTCTTGCCAGTGAGCCTATAACTTGTAGCATTATGATTGTATTAGTAAAAGTATGTCTATGTATTGAGTTACTTGCACTTGTACTTGCATGTGTAAACGGTAAGTTAATATAAATAAAAAAAATTACGTTAACAACGTGTAGAAAACTAAAATTGCATAAAAACACATTTTATGAAACAAAAAGAGCATCAACAAAATTTGTGTTTTAAGCAACCTACATACATACAAAATATGTATTTACTTTAATTTAACAAAAAATACTTAAAAAAAAATAATCAATTTCAATGTATTTTTAATAAATAAAAATATTTTACTGAATAAGTAAAATAGTAATTTAGGATTATTAGTGCGTTAACATTTCGTCGGGTGGTGACTGGTTTGCCGCACTAATAATGTATTCCTAATACACTGTGAGGCAAACCGTTAACCACCCGACGAAATGTTAAACTTTAATTATAATTTTTGTCGCTAATTTGCTCTAAACAAAATAAATTACATTTATTATATTGCTAATACATACTTTTGTTTTTATTTAAATAAAAATATTGTAGTCAAATAAATTAAGATTTTCTTTTGGCCTTTTTAAATCGTTAATTTGGCCCTAAACAAAAAAACTCAAAATACATCACTGATTTGAATACATGTTTAGGGCATAACATTTTCATCTTTAATTTTAAAGCTTTCAAAAAGCACTTTTTTCACGTTATCCACAAGGTATTTTTTTTTCAAAGGCCACTTTATCAAAACTTTATAAAATTAATGAGTCCAGCTGGACAATAATTTTATAATTTAAAATTGCTTTTAAGTGGCCGAACAATAAAACTAACTACGCCACTTGCTTTGTAGTAAAATTTATTACAATACCACGAATTTCGTATCATCCAATATATTTAATCATTGAATATTGTTTCTGAGAAAGGCGAACAAAGAAATAATTTAACAGAAGCAAAAAAGCAGCAAAAGAGCTATTTAAACAAACATTGCTTATAGCCACTGCATACAGTAATTTTCTAAGAATTTTTTTTCCATCTATTTTATTATTTACTTTTCAAAGTCATCATAATGATTTGCCAAAACATCCGCTGGTTGGTTGGTTTTCAATTTCCTGTTGTACTACAACTATGAAGACAACATTCAGCTGCTGCTATCAAACAGCTTCCTCCCCTTCAAACTCTGACATTAGTTCTTCAAGAACTAAGCAGTTTCCACTTCCTGTAAAATATGTATGTAATAGAAAACAACAAGGTTGACTTGACTGGTTTAGTTAGTTGTTTTTGGTAAAACTTAAAAACAAATTTTGCACTGTCAAAGAAACCTCAATCTTTCCTTACACATAGTTTAAAACATGTTATTAAAAATTAAAAATAAAAAGTTAAGAGCCATTTAAAGAGCTGAATTAAAGTTTTTTTAGAAAAAGTATTATATGACTCTTAAGATTTATTAAGAAAATGCTCAAGTTAAATATGTTATATGTTGTATAATGTTTTTTAATAATCTTAAGGAACTTTCATAATTAATATTTATTAGAAGACTTTAGTTACGAGTACTTTTGAAGAGAGCATCTTCAATAAAACATAGATTCTGTGAAGAATCTTTTCAAAAGCTAATTTATATAAAAAGTGCTTTTTACAATAACAGCTATTAGAAAAAATTTTCTTTACAAAACGAAATCTTCACAAAAAATGTTGTAGTGAAAAGTACATATCGCATTATAAGCCATTATTCCAAAGTTAAAAGACAAACAAATTCCCATAAACTCTTTAGTGTTTTTTTAAGAATTAAATAAATCAGCTTTTTCAAAGAAATCCAATTTAAATGTTTCAAAGATTGAGGATGAGAAATTCTTACACAACTCGACTGCAAGTCGTGTTCGAGCGAGTGAAACCTTCTAAAAATATTTTTTTTGAACAAAGATTATTTATTGCTTAAAAATATACTTTAATTATTTTCTTAAGTAAGTCCTTCAAACTACACAATTGTTTGACTAAAAAAGGAAAGTAAAAATTTTTATTTGAAAGCACTGTAACTATTGCATAACTACTGCTCGTATCAGTATGCCAGTGAAAAGATAATAAAAGTTGGTTAAAAATATAAATTAAACAACAACAATGAATGAGTATTGAAGAAAAACAAAAACAGACCAAATAAAAGAAAAAGAAAATTTTTACCTAGAAAATCTGAGTTAAGTTGAGGCAAAAAGTGATGTTGGTTTGTCTTCCATTTAAAACCGGAAACTGATGCTAAGACGAGGGCGGTTAATAAATTGCCCAAACTAATGAAAACATTTACTTTATTTCTCGACTTTGAATATAATTATAGATAACACTTATATATATATATTTCACCCCGACCAAAAAAGGGGTGTTACAAGTTTGTACAGTGTTTTAGTGGGTCTGTACGACTGCACGTGCAGGCCAAACGGCTGGACCGATTTTGATTTAGTTTTATCTGTTTGAAAGGAGATTTGATCGAGAGTGTTCTAGATATATCGGAGTTTTTAAAACTTTTAATTTCTGTTATTTAACTTTTTAGTGCTTATTTTTGAAGTGGGGTTTAATTTTTTCTACGATTTATTTTAAAATTTCGAGTGGCAAATTTAAATTTTAAGAAAAGTGTACAAATATTACTGTTCGTCTACTTTTATAAATTCAATATCGCGTCACTTTCAGAACTCAAAGTGTGTGTAAAGTTTCATAAAATTGATTCTTCACGTGAAATAATACTCGTAGTTAATTAATAATTAGTAATTCTTTAAGCACAAAATTATGTCATTCTAAAAGCCGACACTCTTTGCCACTCTTTTCGTCGGAATCGTATAAGTAGTACATACAATTTAATTGTAATCTTTCATGGGTGTAACCCCGCCCACTTTTTTTAACACAATATTAACTATTTTTCAGAGCTCAAGGTGTGTGCAAACTTTCGTAAAAATCGATAGAGTAGAAGTTTGTGATATTTTATATTAAATTTTATAGGGCGTAGGCCCGCCCACTTTCTCGAATGCAAGATTATGCTTTTTTACGAGCTCAAGAGGCGTGCCAAGTTTCGTTAAAATTTGTTAAGTACAACCACGTGAAATATAACATTAAAATTTAATGGGCGTGGCCACGCCCAATTTTTTAAATTCAAAATTGTGTCTTTTTAAGAACTCAAGATGTGTGCTAAGTTTCGTAAAAATCGGTCAAATAGAAGCATGCGAAATATAATATTATATTTAATGGGCGTGGCCCCGCCCAATTTTTGGAATGCTAGATTGTATCTTTTTTGATCTTAGGGTGTGTGATAAGTTTCGTAAAAATCGGTCAATTAGAAGCACGTGAAATATAATATTAAAATTTAATGGGCGTGGCCCCGCCCACTTTTTGGAATGCAAGATTGTGTCTTTTTAAGAGTTCAAGATGTGTGCTAAGTTTCGTAAAAATCGGTTAAATAGAAGCATGTGGAATATAATATTGAAATTTAATGGGTGTCGCCCCGCCCACTTTTTGAATGAAAGATTGTGTGTTTTTTATCGCATAGTATGTGCCATGTTTCGTCAAAATCGATCAAATAAAAGCATGTAAAAATTATAACATATATAAATAATGTATAAATTTATAAATTATAAATGTTGTTGGGCGTGGCTCCGCCCATTTTTTTCAACTTTGAGATTGTGTCGTAACGATACCCAATGTGTTGGGGTAAGTTTCGTAGGAATCGAATAGGTAAAATATAATAAAATCAAATTAATAAATTAGTGGTCGTATCCCACCCAATTTTTCACAATGAGACTCAATGGAAGCTATGTATATATATACTCTATCAAAAAAATTATTTTTACCGGTCTAAAATGTGCCGAAATAAGTAACATAAAAATAAAATAAATACAGACGAGCTGATATTGAAACACATGTTTTATAAGGTTACCACTTTTAAAGGAGCACCTATTTTCTTGGCAGAAACAAATTGAGTACATACTTTCAAAAACGTTTTATGTGCTTTTTAAAAACTCACACACAGAGCTTTGCTTACAAGCAAAATTTACATTTCTCTGTTATCGTTTAAATATCACCATCCGGACTTGTGATGATGCCTTGCCGGCTAGTTTTGCGATCGCCCTCGTACATAAATGAGATTTATATCTCTCGTCACTTTCTCGCAGTTTGATTTAAAAAAATCGACTACTCAAACACTTTTAGTTGGTAAAACATCATAAAATATATCTAAGTTTTTGCAACATGCAAAATTCATGATATAAGCTGTTGTCATTTTATTTATTAAATGCTTTTAGAAATAATTTTTTCTTTTTATAAATAACTGATAACAATCCTTGGGGAATATTTAAACCACCACATATCTGATGCAATATTAGGACACTTTTTTTTGTTGCTGTTGTTTAAACTTCTATACATTTCAATTAACATGTGAAATGAAACAATGGGATTGTTTGTATATTTCACTTTTTCGCAACTTTAATTAAAAACAAAATAATTAATTGAACTGATGATAATGAAAATGCTTAAAGGAAAAATACCACATACATTAGAGCTCACCTATTTGCTGTCGATAATGATAATGAGTTGATGATGGAAAGCAATACCAAAAAAAAAACAAAACAAATTTAAATTACACATTTCTTGTTTCATTATAAAATGATTAATTGATTTTAAATCAATAGATCAAAGCAAATATCTAGTAAACAAACGCTCACTAGAGCTGCAAAACTATCGATGGTACTATCGATAGTTTTATTTTAAGTGGAGTATCGATATATTTTTTTTCGATAGCGATGCTATCGACGAAAACACTACTAAAAGAGAAAAAATCAAAGTCAATAAAAACGGAATGATGGCGATTGTGTAATAAAAAATGCAACATTCAAATTTCGCCGCCTGGTTTGGTAATGGTTATCATTACATATATAAATGTGAAAACAAATTAATTAGTTTTGATTTGTTTCAACATAAGATTTTAGTTTTTATCTACTAGATGCAAATTGCATAAAAATACAGTTATTATGTACCAACGGCTTTGATACATGAAGAAACTTGACGGCGGCTAAATTTGACGACTACTGGACTGTCTCCGCTCTATACTTTTAAATAAAAGGTGACGACGCTAAATAGTTTGCTTCTCTTTCTGTTAAACGAATACTTTTTAGCTAACTGCAATAGCTTAAGTAATGATGAAGGATTTTTTTTATTTTATTCCTTTTTAATGTATTTTTTATTGATCCATCTATCTATCTGTTTGCTTTTTCGTTTATTTTCTTATAGAACTGTGTATATATATTTGTTGAATATGTGTATTAAAAACATTGGAACTAAAAGTTTTTAAAAAATCAACTTTCTTTTTACTTTATGGAATGATTAAAAAATTCAAGATTTTATATTAGAAAAATACACAATTGATAAGTTTTAGCCCTTATAGACACGGAAATTTTACTTTGCAAAGCCTTAATTCAGCAGGTAGAAGGACAGAAAGAGATAGTATTTATCACTCTGTCTTTCACACAGCTGAATTAAGACTTTGCAAAGTAAACTTTCCGTGTGTAAAAGGGGTGCTTCTAAGAATCAAAAACTATCGATAGTATCGATGGCATTAAAAAATACTATCGAAACTATCGAATGGAGCCACTATCGATAGTTTTGCAGCTCTAACGCTCACAACTCGTGAACCCATTTGAGCGCCTAAATGTATACTCCTCCTTTCAGAGTATGAGAACCAGGGATGATAAAGTTGATACAATTGTACTTTTTTGGTACAATTCAAACCCTAAAAGTACGTTGGTACCCCTGTGACTCATTTAGTACTATTTGAAAAATTTGCTTGTTTTTTTTTCACACAAAAAATAAAATGCGATCATTTAAAGTAAATCCATTTTGAGAGAAAAGTGGCGAATTTAATATGTTGTTGAGAGCGAATACCTTGTTAGATATGCATTACACTTGTTTGGTTTTTTATAAAGAACTACATCTAACTTCACCGATGTTTCGTTTTCAATGTGATAGCATTGTCTTCATTTATTTTATCTATTGTATTATCATAAAATTTATAAGAAATAAAAAACTTGCGATATTAATATCATATCAATCGTTTAAGTGATCAAAATAAATAAAGCTAGGTATGCTACATACATACATATGTAAACGATTAGAATTTACTTTGAAATGAAAAACTTTATTTATCTAGAAATAAAATTAAAAGTCGTATAGTTACGGATTTTAAAAGAAATGTTAGATAGTTCTATATAACCTCTTGCGAAACTAAAGAAAGTTAATTTTCATGACGAAATTTTAACTTGGCTAACAAAATTCACTCCCGAAAATGTTACTAGTATCGTACCTTTCTTATTAAAAAATATTCTGAAAAGAAAATGGAAATTATGACGGTATAAATAACGAGTTTCGAGCTTTAAAAATTTAATTGGATGTGCTAATGTTTCCGTAGCTTTCAAAAGTTGAAATGCCCTAACTCGCATTTTTTAAGCAATTGTGTGTTTCAGTGATTCCAATACATTTCACACAAATACACCTCGCCACAAAAATGTATTGCAATACTTTAAAAAATAACACTTTTACAATCAGTTGTACAAAAATATTACAGTTTCTATTGTGTTTTTACCTTCCCCTGTAATGTGTATTGTGTTTTTGCAAACTAGTTCTTAGGGTTCCGTACACCAAAGGTGAAAAGGAACCCTATTATTTTCGCTACGCTGTCCGTCTGTCCGTCACACGGTATTTTATCAGGAACCGTAAGAGCTACGGACCTGAAATTTAGACAGAGTATGTAGAACCTTGGCCGCTACAACAACAAATACATGAGAATTAAAAATTAAAGGGTGTTCCAAAACGAGCAACGATAAATGTTTAAATCCCATGTAATATACATACAATTGCATGAACATATGTATATTGAAACTTGAAATTTGTAAAATTAGTGTGTTTTTATACGGACTACAACAATTAACACTAAAATTTAAAAAAATTTCAATTAAAGGGTGGTCCATCAGTTAATGCAATTTTGACAATTTGCTATATCTTGGAAACCGTAAGAGGCAAATACTTGAAATTTTCAAAAACGGTAAAACTAAAAAAACCAAAAATTATAAAATCGACAAACAAAAAAAAAAAAAAAAAAATTGCCAAAAATTTAAAAAAATCGCCAAAACGAAAAAAATCGCCAAAATGAAAAAAAAAACGCCAAAATGAAAAAAAAACGCCAAAAATCGAAAAAAATCGCCAAAACGCGAAAATGACGCCAAAACTAAAAAATTTTTTAAATTAACAAAAAGTCGCAAAAATGAAAAAAATCGCAAAAAAAAAATCGCCAAAACAAGAAAATAAAGTGTCAAAACTAAAAAAAGAGCCAAAACTTAAAAAAATCGCCAAAACCGAAAAAACGCAATAACGCCAAAACAAAAAAACCGAAAAGATCCCAAACGAAAAAAAAATGCCAAAACTATATATTATATAGGATGAAGTTTGTATTAAATTACATATCTAGTGTTCGTAGGAAACCCTTCGTGCGCGAGTCAGAATCGCACTTTACTGAATTTATTTTTAGTTATTACGTTATTTTAATAAATGACCGACATGTTCTAAAAATATAATAAAAAAAGTTAAAACACCAAAAAAAAAAAAGAGTTTAGTACTATTGGGCTTGAAAAAGTACAATTTTAAGAGCTAATTGGTACGAAATTGGTTTTCTCATTTATCATCCCTGATGAGACCTAACAAAACTCCCACTCCCACTCACACACACACACACACATAAACATATATAAAATAGTTGTGTTATTCAACCTTTATTCAAAGGCAAATATGTACAAGGAACTAACTAATGAACAATAAAAAGACAACGACACCAACCATCCAGAGTAACAGAAAATATTCTATGGAAAAAAGAGAAAGATAAAAATTTTCATTGACATCTATATTTATTTATCGAGAAGAATAGAAGCATGAACAAGCAAGTGTATTTGTTGCACCTTAACGGAAGATTGCAGCACAAGCACACACACACACACACACACACACACACACACACACACACACACACACACACACACACACACACACACAACACAACCAGGTGCTTAGAAAATGTATTATTTGCATGGGTAGATGGATGGATAGATGAATGGATGGATGTCTACAAAAACTTGATTGATATGTTAACTGGTTGTTAATAATGTGCGGTAGCTTTTACGTTCTAAATGAATGGCAATTAACTCTAAATGTGATGGCTAATTATGAAATAGAAGTAAAATCAATTCTCACAAAAGCTCTTAGCTAGAAAATTAATTATAATAGAGCTTCATTACTTTCATATTGCTGCTATTAGAAACTCAATTCATGATAAAACTATGTCGACATTATTAAGTGCAATGGAAAATTATTAAAGTACAAAGATGCAATAATGAGAAATGTGGCATGCAATTTTTATTAAATCAATTATTTCTTCAGAATAAAATTTACATCGCATTGAAGTTAAAATTTTCAAGTTTCCGGCTAAAGCATTTGTTTTACTCAATAACATTATTTGTCCAAAAAACAATTATCGAAACGATTATATTTAGTTATAAATTCCAAGGAAAACTGTCAATCGTACGTGCGAGTATTAACAAGGCAGTTTTGTTAATTGTTTGAATTTCAATCGAAATTTCTTGTTGCCTAAATGATAATCTAAATAAAATTTCCTGTAATGGGTAATTGATGTACTGGCATTTACACAACAATAATTTTTCTTAATTGGACATTTACATTAACCAATTCTCTTTTAATGTAATTCCTAAGAAATAATTGCATTTCTTGAAGTTTTTTTGTTGCATATTTTTAATAAAGTTTTGTTTTATTTGCAACTTTTTATAGCCTTGTAAAGCAATAAAAAATTTGCAAGTGGAAAACAAACAAAAAAAAAACTTAAAAAATTCTGTTTCTGTTACTTTGTTTTATTTTCTTTTTAATATACATATTTTTTAAACCTCTAACAAGTTTACTTCTGCCACTGGAGCTCTGCAAATGAAATTATCTTTGGCAAATCTTTAATGACAGTAAAAAGGAAGTTAAGTTATTATGCTCGTAAATCACATAAGCTTTGCAGTTCTTTCACTCCCTAATGTTGCGAGTGTCACATATTAAAGGCTCAGTTAGCCGACTGTAATGGAATGTAACTGCAACGGTAGGAAACAGCTGATTGATATTGTTTTGTGCTATGTGAGAAGTAATGTACAGATTCTTATATTTCGGTTACATCTCTATAACCATTTTCATTACTTTTCATATAACAATATCGATCAGCTGTTTCCTACCGTTGCAGTTACATTCCATTACAGTCGGCTAACTGAGACTTAACTTCCTTAATTGCTTTACTTCCATTGGTGAAGCTGATGATGAAGGTGTAGTGTCCTTCGAAAACACCTAGTTGTTCCGTTCTACTACGTGTTTGTCAGAATATTTAAAATTAACTTTGGTGTTATTTGTTCTTTAATAGTTATCACATTTAATTTGGATTACAAAGCGATACGAACTTTAGCCCATCATTATTTTTTATCTACTTCGCTTGATCGTCTACACCGTTCGCCTACAAATGCCAAGAATTGTGTTTCAAGAAACATTAAAAAAATCATCGTGTAAATTACGTGTTCGAATTTATTATTTTTATTTTTATTTTTATTTTTACGTTTTTTTATAAGGAAATGGAAGGAAGGACGGAAGGAAGAATATTTTCCTTTATTTTAGATTTTAATTTCCTTAACAACTAAATACACATCGAGGCTTATTTTCGATTTAATCGTAAGCGACAAAAATGTATTATGTCTCACATAATATTATTTTTAATAAAAATATTTGTACAGTGTCTTATTTATATAGAAAATATTCTTATCGATTAAAGATTTTGTAGACAATATATTTATCGATAGCAGTTTTCAAAGAAAATTTGTTTTTAATCAAATTTTTTTTTCTTATCGATAGTAATTTTTGTAGGACATATTGAGCCCCATTTTCGATTTAATCGTAAGCGACATGTAGTAAAAAATAAACTTTTTTTTATTGAAATTAAAGCTTTATTGGCATACCCATAGTTTTAAATGATCAAAATGCCAAAATTTTTTGATAAAAGCTGTAAAAGTTTATCGCAAGCAACACTAAGTATGCAAAACATTTTTGAATATCATAAAAAAACCTTCTCCTGAAACCTTAAATTTTTGTCGCTTACAATTAAATTGAAAATAAGTTTCGATATTATACATACATTAAAATTTTTAAAGAAAATACTGTTATCGATAGAAAGCTAGGAGTTTGAAAATATTGTTCTGTAAAACAATTTCTACAGAAATGATTGTTATCGATAAAAATTTCTACAGAAAATGTTATTGACAGAAATTTTTATAAAAAAAATTGTTATCGATAAAAATTTCTACAGAAATTTTTGTTTTCGATAACAATTTCTGCAGGATATATTTTTGCTATCGATAGAAGTTATTATGAAAAATATTGTTACCGATAACAATTTCTACACAAATTATTATTATCGATTATATATTTTACAGAAATTACTGTTATCGATAGAATTTTTACGAAAAATATTGTATCGATAACAAATTTTACAGAAATTATTGTTATCGATATATAAAATTTTAAGGAGAATATTGTTATCGACAGAAATTTGTACGAAAAATATTGTTATCGATAACAATTTTCAAAAATAGTATTACATATAATCTATAATCGATAGAAATTTTTATTCAAAATATTGTTATCTATTACAATTTCTAACAAAAACTGTTATCGATAATGACTTGTACATAGAGATGGCAAAAAAAAATAATCGATTAATTAATCATATGATTAATTGCAGAAGTAAAATAATTGATTGCAATTAATTGCAATTAATAAGAATTAATCGATTAATTGTCGATTAATTGCCGATTTATAAAAAAAAATTAATAATTAAAAGCAATTTACTTGAAAAATTGTTATTTTTTATTCAGCCATGTTTGTAAAAATAATAATTTTGAAAACCTTTTAGTTGTTAGTCGGTTTCTTTTTAATGTTGCGGTGGATCCAGCCTTGGAAAACAACCGTTCCGCAGGCACTGGTGTTCCAATCAAGTGGCAATAATTTTGAGAGACTTCATAGAGCTTGGGATAAACTGTTTTCATGTCATCCCAAGCATCTACTACGTTTGATTTAAGTGTCAAAACTTGGGAGTTTAAATAAAAAGTGAGCTCGTCTTGAGGTTGCACATCGTCACATGCTCTCTTTTTTTTTGTGCGCGAGAGTTTTGTGTGGAGCCCAGAAATCAAAATCATGTTCTGATTCAACCGATGACTCACTTGCTGTTTCCATTTTGTCATCTTTTTCGGTTATTTCAGCACGAATATATCTTAATACCGACGACAAAGCCAATGGATCCTTAAAATTAACCCTTTTAAATCTGGGATCCAAGATAGTGGATGCAGCTAAGAGAAAAGACTGTTCTATGGTCGCAAATCTTTTATCAAATTGCTTTGAAATTTCTTGTTTCTGTTTTTGTGCTGCTGGTTGACATGGGTGAATTTTCGAAATTTGCTTATGACCGCAATGAACTAGAGGTATTATTTGGCTGAGAGTTCCATGTCGTTCGCCACTTATCTGCACTGTCATGGCCTCTAAAGGTCTTAAAAATGTACATATTTCCATTAGTTCATCCTTTTCTCTTGACGTTATCATGGGCGGAGAATCCGGGTAATTTAACAAAACTTGGCTGACGTAGGCGCTAAGTTTGATGAACCGCTCGATCATATAATAGGTGGAATTAAATCGCGTATTTACATCTAGTAAAAGTTTCAAAAATTTACCCTCTGGTACGCCAGCGGCTGCTTGCACCTTTCGCATGTCGTCATTGGCTTTAACGCTGCGTTTGAACCATTTCACAATTGTTTTGCATTTTAAAATAATACCTTGTCTATATTAGTCCATATATCAGTGGTCAGGGTTACACAACGCAGATTTGAAATCAATGACACACATTTGTTTTTTTCCACTTCATACAGTTTATCAATTTCAGCCTTTATCGTGTTCCTAGTTGGGACTTTGTAAAGTGGGAAATTTTCCTTCATAAAATCTAAGAAGCCAGCACCTTTAATAAAAGTTAAATTTCTTAGAATAAAATAATAGAATAATAAATGAACACAAAACATACCTTCGACAAAGGTAAACGGCAAATTATCTTTGACGATCATGTGCATGATTCCACGTGTAATTTTTTTGTTTTTTGGTCCGGAGGAATAGTTCTGAATGTTGGAAAATGCTTTTAAAAGTAATGGCTGACTGACGGCGCTCCTCAACTGACTTGGCCGGCTACTTGGCTGACTGGCGCTACTACTCGGTATTTCATCTGTGCTACCTTCGCATTCATTTGACATGTCGATCACAGTATCCACACTATTTTCATCAATGGTTTTACTGTCATCGTCGTTTGTTTTGGAATCATGCTATAAAATAATGCATTACGGACCCAATCTTTGAAGGAAATTAACTATTTTATCTTACCTTAAACTTATCAACTTCAGCTGCATGTTTCAATTTTAAATGCTGGAACATGTTTGATGTGTTGTTTGAAAATTTAAACTTTTTTTTACAAAAGTTACACACAACCAGGTTATTTTTTTCTTTAATAAAATATTTCCACGCTTTACTTTTTATAGGTGCCATTTTGCGCAATGTTAGTGGAGTTAATGTCGACGTCGTTGACGGCGTTTCAACGCCGAAAAAGTTGAAACAGATTGATTTTTTTGCAACGCGTTGAGATTAACTGCTCTCATACAATTTCATACGATTCAACTTTTTTTTTGACATTTGACGCCGTCGACGACGTCGACATTAACTCCAGGGTAACAAGAATCTTAGTGATGTAAGAAAGAACAAAGAAACAATGCTGCCAAGCACAGATAAAAAAACATGTGCTCGAAATAAAAATCTCGAAAAAAAAATTAATAAAATACCAAAAATATTAAAAAAAAATAACGATTATTTTGCCAATTAATCGATTAAAATTGCAATTAATTGAAAGCAAGCCTACGATACAATTAAATCATTAATTGGTCAAAATTAATCGATTAATTTGATCTTTGCGATTAATCTTGCCATCTCTACTTGTACAGAAAATATTTTTTATCGATAGAAATTTTTATAAAAAATTTTGTGATCGATAACAATTACTACAGAAAATATTTTCATCGATAATTTCTACAGAAAATATTGTTATCGGTAGAAGCTTTAATGCAAAATATTGTTATCGTTAACAATTTTTACAGAAAATATTATTATCGATAATAATTTCTGCAGAAAATACTTTTTGTTATCGACATACATTTTTATTCAAAATATTTTATTAATAACAATTTCCATAGAAATTATTGTTATCGATAATAATTTTTAGAGAATATTTTTTGTTATCGATAAAAATTTGTATTAAAACTATTGTTGTCGGTGACGATTTTAACAGAAAATATTGTTATGGATAGAAATTTTTGTGACAAATAATGTTATCGACAACAATTTCTATAGGAATTATTTTGATCGATAATAATTTCTACAGCAAATATTGTTATCGGTAGAAGTTTTTTCGAAAAATATTGTTATCGTTAACAATTTTTAATGGAAATATTGTTATCGATAATAATTTCTGTAGAAAATGTTGCTATCGATAAAAATTTTTAATAAAACAATTATTGTCGGTGATGATTTCATATAATTTTTTATTACGAAAATTTTTTCGAAAACCAAGCGATAAATTGTTATTTAACCCTTGGGCAAACACATGGTTCTGGCCAGGCATATTTTATTTTTGAGCGCTAATTAAGATACTTCTAGTTTAGGAAGATAGCTGTATTTCCCGGTAGCCGCCTAAAATATTGTTGGCTTTCTTTCTGTAAAAAAAATTCAAAAAATATCGTTCCAATACGACGAAAACTGCAAATGAAAAAGTTACCCCTCGAACAAATGCATATGCCTGGCCAGACCTATAAGCCCCCTAGTAGCCCTGAAAGCCCTTGAATCTTTCATTGGAAGGCCGCTGAACATTCCCAGCAACATGCTGCCTAACCAACAAAGCGGCCGTAGTACACTGAATTCCAGAAAAGATTGCTGAATTTGTATCACGCAAGACGAAAAGCTGCGTAGGAAGACACTTTTTTACTGCAACAAATGCACTAAACCTGTGTGCCAACAACATTCTAAAGTTGACTATACTTGTTTTTCATGCATTCGACAAAATGAATAAAATTATTCTTACATTTTTATTAAAACAATACACGAGCATACTTCATTCAATTCAAAGTTACGGTACCCTTTTTGCCATACAAATGCATGAAAACGTATAGGGGTCTGGCCATACATATATGTGTTTGTTCGAAGGTTTCAGAATATGTGTTTGGCGGGGTGTTAAAAAAAACTCTTAACCTGGAAAATATTTTTATCGTAATCATATTTTACAAACAATATCATTTTCGATAAAAATTTGTGTTGTCATAGAAATAGTTTCAACAACAACTTTCATGGAAGATGTTGTTATGGAAAAGATTTTCAATGACTATAATTTTCAAGCAAAATGTTGTTAACGATAACAAGAAATATTTTTATATTATATATATATTATTATTATTATTATATATTTTATATATATATTATTATTATATTATTATTATATTATTATATATTTTATATAAAATACAGCTACCGAAAATAGGTCTGCCAGTTAGTTCTCAAATTTGTAAAACATTTTATAGAGCGTATTATTAACGAGACGAGAGTTTACGAGAAATATTCTTATCATTAACAACCTTAATAATATTTATTTTCGTGCTTTAATACTGCCAGTCATTTCAGATTTGTTTATTGCTGACAAATCATTAGTACGAGTAGTAATTTTTATTGCCAGTAAATATTATTTAATGTTTTATAGGAATTTGAGGCCAGGATATATATCGTTGCGTCTTATAAATATTGTGCTTGTAATACAATTTATGGACAACTACAAGCAGCAACAGCAGAAACTGTTGTCCATAAAAGCAACAACAGCATATAGTCAAGTACTGCATAATTCTTAAATAATTGTAACAACAATCAAACTACGAGTACCACGCAAAATGACTTTTCATGGTCAATAGGGAATAAAATGTTTTTGTCTGCAACTTGTTATTTCTTTTTTTCATTGCTATTTTTTTTATTGCTGTCGCATGTATGTTGCTTTTGCATTTTTAATGTCAAGATTAAGGAAATTTAATTAACAGTATCACATTGTAAGACAAGGAAAAAAATAAATTGTCATCAGATTACAAGACAATTAAAAGGAATTAATTTGCCTTATAAAACGAAAAACAATTCAAGTTGAGAGAATTTTAAACTGCAACAATTTCGCATAACAAAGGAAACGGAAGGAAAGAAGCTTGCTTATCTTTAAATTTGTTCGAAAGCACATATTCAAATATTTATTCATCATTTTGGGTTTTGCTGCAGGCTTTATTTACTTTGTTGTGGCAAGAGAGCTTGGGTTGTGTGTTTTTTATTTGTATTATGGTATTATTTTGATTTAAATTAGCAATATTTAAATAGATTTTTATTCTGCACATATTCCAACATAGAGGTTGTACTGGTATTGAAAAATTAAACTTTTAAATTGTTCTCTATTTTTTTTATTTATTTATTAATCTGTAACTTTTTTCTTTGTTTTGTGTTGTTATATAAATATATTTGTTTTTTTTTCTCTTCTTTCTTTCTTGCTTTGTATCAAATCAGTTTGCTTTGTTTGATTTAGTCATGTACAAAACAATTTCATTTCAAATGATAGATAGATGAATACAATTGTCAGCTACCAGCAGCAATAGCAGTTGCAGTTTCACAAAAATAAAAATAAAACAAATATTAATATAAAAAGTATATTTGTAACATTTGCAAGTGACCTTTTTTCCGTTTTCCTGTCTCATAGTCTAATAAATACTCTACAGTACTTGTAAATAACAAACAAAATCTACATACACACAAAGCACAATGGGACCAATCAGGCTAAAACAAATAAGCTGTCAAAAAATTACGCAACTAAAATCGTAGAGAGAAAATACGAGTATATTAGGGCGATTTACAATTCTTGCAGCCTGATTTTCAAGTGATTGACATTTAAAGAAAAAAAGGAGGGTGAGACTATTTTGATTTTAAGTTTCACGGGAAATGTGTGCGGTTTCAGTCAGTTGTTGCAACAATGTTGCTTAAATATAAAAAAAAAATCTTATTGTATTAGCAGTTAATTTTTAATTATCTGTTTATTATTCGATTAGGCTCTGTAAGCCAAATTACATGTTATATATTGCACTAAACACAATTTGTAAATTATTTTGACAGACAATAGCAGAACGGAACAATATACTGCGTTCGAATGCCGCAATATCTTCATAATCCGCGCTTTGCTTTATTCTGCGTTGCTGTATTATTTTGCATCAGCTGCACAGCATTAAAATTAATTTTGTTTCTTACTTCTAATAACTATTGCCCACAGTGCTTTTAAATGACAATGCAACTGTTTTTGTTTTGTCTTATAATATTTTTATAAATACGATATGTTTGTTTTATTAAAAAAAAACACAAACATAAAATACAATTCTTTTTGAAACAAAAGCATATTTTAAACGGATGAAATAAAACAACTACTACTCGTACATACATACTTGTACTATTGTCGTAAAATAATATATTTGTTGGAAATGGTTGAATAAAAATCCTGAGGGCGGGTAAAACAATGTTAACGTAGATACTTATTGGACAAGTATTGTATGTATCTAAGTATCATTCTAAGGTTTTCTGTAGTTTTACATATTACAAAAAAAAAATTAAATACATTTTAATGGTTTTAACTCAATTAATCGTTACCTTTATATATTTTTAAAGACCTTCTTCTATCAAAATATAGAAGAGGTCGATTGCCCCAAAAAAATGAGTTAGGGTCTTTCTATATAAGTTAACGATTTGTATGTATGTTGAACGAAATTCTTAAATTGCAGCGATAGGAAGGAAGTAACTAATTTTGCCCCAATTTTCGAAAATAGAATTTTAATTTTTTTTAACGTTTTGTGTTTATGTATGTGTGTGTGTGTATATTTGTATGTATATGTGTGTGTATGTATGTAAACATCTCATAACCTTCGCTCCATTCGAAAGATGTTGAGCTCACTTGATGTTGTAAGATAGTGAATCGATTCGGTCCGATAGATTACGAAAATTTTCGAAAATAAGATTTTTACAAAACTGTTTTTTTTTTTAAACAAATTTTAAGCTACTAAGCTGATCACGTTTAAGATTTAAAAAAATACATATCGATTACTGCAAAATTTTTTTTTAGATATTCACTATTTTCGATACACATTGGTTGGGCCTTATTATACGAGCGTCGTTTAACGACTTCGACTACGATGATTTTATACTAGACTAAAGAGCCTTGCAAATTTTTTTCCCCTTAAATGTTCTAACTATAACAAATTCAGCAAAGTGCGACTTTGACTCGCGCACGAAGAATTCCGTACGGACACTAGATATGCTATACTATATGATTTTTAGCCTATAAGATATGTATATAGTTTAGGCGTTTTTTCGGTTTCGAGCTTGTTTTTAGTATTCGCATTCTTTTTGCTTTTTTTGGTTTTGGCGATTTTTATTTTTGGCGCTTTTTTTAGTTTTGGCGCTTTTTCCGGTTTTTTCATTTTGGTAATTTTTTTTTAGTTTTGCGCTTTTTTCGTTTTTTGGAGTTTTTTTCACTTTGGCAAATTTTTTTAATTTTGGCGATTTTTTTAATTTTGGCGATTTCTACGGTTTTTGGCGATTTATTTTAGTTTAATATTTTTTTTTGATTTGACTAATTTTTTGGTTTGTCGATTTTTATCGGTTTTATGCGATTTTTTTCCGTTTGGCGATTTTATAATTTTGGATTTTTTTAGTTTTACGGTTTTTGAAAATTTCAAAAGTTTGCCTTCTACGGTTTCCAAGATACAGCAAGTTGTCAAAATTGCATTAACTGATGGAACACCCTTTAATTTGAATTTTTAAACTTTAGCGTTAATTGTTGCAGTGTGTATAAAAATACACTAACGTTGCAAATTTCAAGTGTCTATATACAATTGTATGTATATTACATGAGATTGTAAAATTTTTCGTTGCTCGTTTTGAAATACTCTTTAATTTTTAACTCTCATGTATTTGTTGTTGTAGCGGCCAAAGTTCTACCACACTCTGTCCAAATTTCAGGGCCATAGCTCTTACGGTTCTCGAGAAAATAGCCTGTGACGGACAGACGGCCAGCGTAGCGAAAACAATAGGGTTCATATTCACCTTCGGTGTACGGAACCCTAAAAATGGCCGCTGACGAAGGATCAAAGATGATGATTACAATGAAAAGTGTAACTGCCATATTCTTTTTCGATTAAATATAGAACACTAGCGGCCTTATTTATAAGAAAAAACTGGCAAGAAGTTAGCAAAAGGGGCTGTTCACATATCGCTCCCGGGGGGGGGGGGGTTAAGGATTTGTTACAGTTTAGAAGAGGTAAAAAAACTCCGAAAATAGCGTTACGTAATATGTGAATGGCCTCTAAGTGGCAAAATTTAATATGATCTTAATGAGTTCTGCCATACAATTTTACATTAAAAATCACAGTGGGTACACTATGCACCCATTTTTAATGTCTAATTGTATGAGGAATTCCTTAGCGCCTAGTTCAATGTCGTCACTTATGCTAACTTCTTGCCAGTTTTTTCTTAGACATAAGGCTGTTAAGGTGGAAGTACATACCACGCGTTACGCGGCAACGCTTTTCTGGCTTTTTAAACGTTTAACGCTATACAAATGGAAAGTTACACAACACGCTTTTGAGGTTTTTTTAGTTGTAAAATTTAAAGCCTATGCCGGTTTTTTTTCGTCTTGCATTTACGTTTTATATTTCTTTAAATATTTAATGCATTTTTTATCCATTGTTTAATAAAAAAATTAATTTCTAATCATATTTGTGTATGTTAGCTTATGAATCTGGCAACACTAGCTGTTATTTTGTATACAACGCGTGAAAGTTGAAGAATTTTCAACTTTTTGCGAGGTACGCGCGTCGCAAACTTCACTGTGTAACTTACCTTATGAAAACACACCATTTCTACTTTTTTGACAGACGCGTGTATCGCATTAGCGCATTGAACGCGAGTTATGTACTTCCACCTTTACAGTTTATCATATCGCTGTTGACATGTGCAGCGACGAGCTTAAAAAATCCAGGTGGTCTAATTGATATTTTCCCCGTCTTTTCATATTTAATTTAGAATTGAAAAATACACTTGAAAAAACTAAAAATTATTCATTAAAAATTATAATTAAAACTGTCGCGTGTAATAAAACTTGTAAAAAGTTCACAATTATATTTCACTCAGGTCGTGTAGCTTTGGGACCGCCGTCGTACTATTTAGTGAAACAGCCTTGTATTAATATATACGAGTACATACTATAGTATGCACGTAAATATATGTATAAAAGTTTAATGAAAATACGTTAAAAGCTTTATGAAAAAAAAACTTTCATAATATTATTCAGGTTTTTTTTAATAGACTGCATGGAATAAAAAAAAAATCAAAATGAATGCATTACAAACCCACCACCAACAAAAACAAAACACACAAACACAAGTGAAAAGGGAGGGAGAGTTGTAAGAATCAGTGCCACCAGATTAGGGGATTTGTCCCCAGAATGGGGATTTCGCTTCTAATTTGGGGACAGAATTTCGTGGGGAGGGATTTGGGGACTTTTCATTTAGAGCTCCAACATTACTTTTTCTTATAAAAGTATTTTATCTGAATACAATATTTACGTTTTATGGGGTTTCTTCTAATTTTACAGATTATTTTAAAATAGCATTATTACTGTAACTATATTTTTATAAAGCGAGAAAAAATGGAAATTCGCGAAAAGTTGCAAAATTTAAAAAAGTCTTAATATTGATTAAGAATCGTTAAAACTGTAAGGTGTGCCAAAAATTTATGAAAATTCGCAAAAATTTACTAACAGCGGGATGATAGATAATAAAGTCTAATATTATTTTAAAAAAATCAAAAAAGTTTGCAAAAATTCGCGAAAAGTTGATTAAAAATCGCCAAAGCCGTTAAAAATAAAAAATTTTTGGTAAAAACGCGAAAAAAATTTACTAAATGTATTAAAGAAGCCTGTAAATAGTAAAACTCGCAAAAAATATAAAATAAAATGATTACTTTATATACTTTTGAATAGACACTTTTATTTTTATATATGTGAAATATTTGAAGGCGGCACGACTGAAATATACATATGTATATATACTTCAATGTCAGGATCTTATCGTGTTACTGCCGTTTTAAAATAATGAAGTAGCTGGCTACCAGGCAACACTTTTTGCCAGTGGCACTTGTAGTCGTGTTGCCTGCTGTGGTCTATGTGTTTAATGTATAAGTTCTAATGTCTTAACTTATACTTTGTTAAAATATTAAAATAATTCCATCAAAATGTTTATATGTGTTTGCCATTCACTGAACTTTTGCTGTGAGTGGCAAAATCAATTCCCACTTCTGTAGAATTTTTTGTTATTTCTCGCACTCTCCGTTGCGAAGGCTTAAGTACAAATAAAGTCAAATTTCGATAATTTGTACCCCGATAAATCATAATTCCCGATAATTCGTAATAAACTGTAGGTCCCTTGAAAAAATTTCGTTAATTCGTAAAATTTCCAGACATTTTGGTGCCCTCGCTAATAATTTGAAATTTTTTTTTTCAAATAAAATCTTCTTTGCCTCTTATAAATCGTAATTGTTTGCTGACTACCGCTTATAATTCGTAATAGAAACAACAGAAACATGGAAATAATGATTTTTTGTTTGCCGCTATTTTTTATGCGTGGGTTTTTGCTTTTTCTTGTGTGTATTTATTTTCTTGAGATCCGTTTTTTAATGAATAAAGAAAAATGTCAAAGCGCATGCATAAAACTCTGTCGGTGTTACAAAAACAACAAATTTTTATTTTGTATTTTATTTTTAGCAATAGTTTTTTATATTTTTTTTATCGTTATAGTATATAAATTGAAAAACCCCGTTAACTCGCATTTATTTTATTTTAACCCCCTATAATTCGTTAGAAATGGCCGATCCCTTGCGATTACGAATTATCGGGATTTGACTGTATTCGATTTAATCAATTTAGGTTTGGACTCAAATAAATTTGACAAACTTCCACTATTATCAAACACTAGATTGTTATCATAAGAAAAGCTATGCGAAGAGTTTTGAAGAAATGGATTGAGTTACAGCATCATTTTAAAATGATATCAAACAGCAATATTGACAAAATATTTTTGGGGACAAAAGTTAGGATTTTTCTTTGAAATGGGGATTTTTTGGGGACATGATGATTTAAATTGGGGACAAGAGGCAGTTTTTCTGGCACCACTGGTAAGAAGCCTAAGTATGTATGTGTGTGCGTGTATTTAACAACTACATACAAACAACTTCCGTTTTAAAATATTTGCATAAAGTCTGTGAGCGTGTTTGTTAAAAATTGTCTTTTAAGATTTTGCGTGCATTTATTTGTTAGTTTTTTTTTTTTTAAATTAAGAATTTATAACATTGTACACTTTCTAATGAACAGAGAGAAGGAGAGAGATATACATACACACATATGTTAATAGATAGTGGATTACAGCGATGATACAAAATATTTCCCGTTTACTTGCAATTTATAATTTTTTTCTGCGCTGCTGTTGCAACTTTAATATGAAATACTAGTGACATAAAATATACACAACAACATTATCATAAATGTCAATATATTTTTAGGAATAATAAAAACACCACTGACAGACAACAAACACTAAGGCAGTGGCTCGTGACCATTAACTTAAAATAATGCATTATGTTTCATGGTTAAAAAATTTACAAAAAATTTTTTTTGCAAATTTATTGAAATAAGATTGACAGCAGGAGGTCGGTCTACTTTGTAATTCGAAACGAAATAAATTATTTTAGTATGTTTATAACATGTAAATTCGAAAGCATTTTCTTTGTACAATTTTTTATTTTCTCGAAGACCACGGAATCAAACACTTGAAAGAAAATCTGGAATTATATTCTTAATGTAAAAGTATTTGTGTTCATATTGAGCTGATACAACTCTACAAATAAAAGAGGAACAAAATCGCTCAGTAGACTGAACGTCTCACTGCGCTCAGTGAACGGAATCGTTCAATTGAACTAGTTCGTTAATGAGCTACACAACTGTACAATGCATGATACTTAAAAGCTGTTAGCGCCTTTATATATATATATATATATATATATATATATGTATGTATATATATGTATTTTTATACATAAAAACAATTCTTATTGCTGTATATCAGACAATATCCTGGCTTTTACCAGGATTATATTTTGAATACCAGCGCCATAGCCTCGATGTGGCAGTAGGCAGCGGGTAAAGCCGAGATCCCAGTATCGGCACAAAGTACCTATTTTCAGTTTTTTTCTTGTTGGAAAAATGGAAAAATGTAAATTTTTTACAACAAACACAGGAAAAAAAATTCACCAAAAGTTGAATTGAAAAATTCATACCTTTACTATTTATTGTCTGCTGAAAAAAAAATTTTTTTTCATTAAAATCTTAATTTTTTCCCCATTTTGTACTTTTTGATATTAAAATAATCTTATATTATTACAAAAGCCATCAATTTTATTTGGTAACTCCTAGATGTCAGCCATAATATATGATGAGAATGCAGACGCTCTCTCGAGTACATATGTATGTGTATAAATACATAGCCTTATATTTATGTACATACATATATACAATTAGTGACAGTCACGACGATAGTGAACTCTGCTACCCAAACATACACACACACACACATTGACCAACTTAAGTTTGTGTGACAAAAGGAAACTTTTAGTGACATATTTGTTGCAAGTCTTTGTTTCATAGTCTTTTTTTTCTGGGAAATCTGTTTTTTCAAGTTCTCTTTGGGGTATTAAAATGCAATATTCATTATTTACCTACAAGTTGGGAAAAATGAAACGAAGATAGATGCAACATATGAAAAAGTTAAGTGAAAAAAAAACAAACAACAAACACTTTTTTACTTGAGAGTAATAAAATTCAGTTTCAATGCTTGTGAAAAAGAATATTTATTGCAAAAGTATTGCATATTTTAAGAGGGTTTACGAAAAAAAAAATAACATTGCATTTTTAATTTATTTTAAAATACATAATATCCTTCAAGACCCTTGAGTTTAAGATATACAAAAAATTTTACTTAAAAATTCATAAAGGATGCAAGCTTAAATTTTTATTAACATGCTACATGCATGCATTAAGCATGCATTAAGGAATATTTAAAATTGTATGTACTTATTTTTGGAGTTTTGGGTTTTTGCTATAAAATATGAAGAATTTATTTATACATATACGTAATTTGGAATTACACACATATATACATATTTATATGTATGGACATGCATATACATATATACATATGTGTGAGTATATTAATTGCGACTAAGTTAGTCTATTCTAACATGCCATAGATACTTTTAAGCCCAAATTCACAGTCATTAGTTAACTAATAGCAATAGTTTAACCAATAATATTTAATTCGCAGCTCTTTGTTTACCATTAGTTAAACCGCCAAATGTCATTGGTTAATAAATAGTTAGACAACAGCTGATTCGTTGTAATCTTCCAAGGCGAATTCATAACAGGTGACCTTATCGCTGCAACAATACAACAATACTAAAAACAACATGCAATTCGTCTGGCTTCAAAAACCCTATCTGTCAAAAACAGTTGACTAAAATACCAATACATACATATTTATAAAAACACATTTTACTATCCATGTGCATCTATTTACTATCAACAACACAGAAAATAATATTTGTAAAATAAATGTAATTAAAATGATTAAAGACGGTTCTAGTTAAATGATCCTGATATTTTGGGACAACGTAAAGAAACCTTACTTGCTGCCTTATTGCAGCCTCTCCGATGGTTTGTTTAACGCGAAATCAGTGGTGTAAAATGTGTTTTACTGGCCATCATGGCCGTAAACAAGATATTATCCTTAAATGCATGAAATTATTCACAAAAATGGACAATGAAATACTTAAGTGTACAACAAATAAACGTGCGTCTTATTTATATATACATACATATATACGAAGTCAGCTAGTACTAGCTGAGCCCGGAAGAGTTGTCTTACCCCCACATTTAAGAACTTGCGTTGTGTTGAGTTGACACATGAGGAAATGCAGCGCATTGTGGCAATGAAGTGCAACAGGAAATGTTAAGGTATGCTTGAATATTTATTTCTATGTATAAACTTAATTTATAATATATGTATGTATGTTTATATCTATTTAATGTTTCCAAAAATTGCACGGAAAAATTGTTGATGTGGTGACAACGTTATTGCGTCGTCGTTTACCAGCCACCAATGTCATGGTTGAGAATTTGGGAGCCATTGAATTGGCCTATATAAATATCAAATTTTCATAAACATGCCTAGTCTACTAAAAGCTGACACCAGCTGACACAATGGAACCATATGGACATCAGCAACCACAACGACGTGCAAATACGTCGAATAGTATTAATTCTTTGCCTCAAGGAATGCAGAACGTTTGATAAAATCTTATTTCTATATTGTGCGAAAATCCATACAAGATTCTGTACCAAAAGCTATCATGCATGCATTTAGGCGAGACACATGTGGTAGAAATATTTTATATTCGATACAATTTTTTAAAAATCATCATCAATAAACTAATGGAGTTAATCATTTTGCAAGAGTTAATTTAGAATGCATAGGTTAGGAAGGGTGGTGCTATACCGCACCTCCACTCGGAGACCCGATTGGGTTCCATTGTGATAAATATTCATACATTATAATCCTTTTTACTGTAAAATATATTTTTTAAACATAAAGAACGATATAATTTTTTTCACTTTAAATGTAAACAAACATCAGATAAAAGAAGCATTTTGACAGTTGGGGTCTAAGCAGTCTTCGCACACCTGATAATCATCGGGACTGTTAAGGTCACCTGTTATGAATTCGCATTGGTAATCTTCACTAGTATTGTTGTTTCGTGAACAATTTTATACACATTTCGCACATACGTTGTCAAGCATCTTCTTTGTATTTAGCTGTAACACTAATTCAATATATTTCACGATAAAGTTAGGAGAGCGAGCACTGTTTTATCGATTTTTAAGAAATACTCGTAATATAGCAAATATAAATAAAAATCATATGCTATAGCAGTGAAACTTAATTGTTTTATAGGGTTACCATTCTTTCCTCATCTTAAGAACTTTAGATAAACAATGCACCGTGTATATGACGTATTAGTTAGTTAAACAATAGTTACGAGAATCATTTTAGTTTACTAATATAATAATTTACTAATTAATGACTGTAAATTTGGCCCTTAGTGTTCTGCAATTTATAAATTCAAATTTTCTAATAGTAAGAGAATTGTTTGTTACGGAACTGAACTATTCACAATAGCTAACTAATTAATGGCTTCTTCGAAAACAAGAATTTCCTCATGTATCTGAATCAGCTACGTCCAAGGTATATGCCACAATGTGCAAACTTTTATAAAGAGCTTTTTTTGTTTTGTGCTTTCACACCGACGAGAGTATAACATGCCAACAACAACACAGCAGACAGCAATGTTTGCTCTTACTTTGCAAAGAAACAAGAACAAATTTAAGATGTTTGCCTGCCTCAAATGCAAAAATCAGTGTATGTGTGTTTGGACGTAGCTGATCTGAATACAAAAATCAAATGCCATGAGTGAGGCTCGAACTCACGATCTTACGATTATGAGACTCACGCGCTGCCTACTGCGCCATCGAGGCTACATTTAGCTAGTGCAAAAAGAAGAATTAATTATCATTTATTATTTTATATATTTATTATTACATTATTATTCTACTGAAAATTGGAATAAACATTTTAATTACATAGTTTCCAATTCGATATTGAATCTCGTGTGTGTAACACGAGATTTTCCTTCTTGAAATTAAAATAACTACATAAACGTATGAATGAACAATTTGCCTAGTCATTTTATAAACATCTGCTTCATTTTTGTCTATATTGATTTGCTTGTTTTGTTTTCATTGCTTTTGTTATTATACATACATACGTATGTATGTATTTGCTTAAAAGCCTTGAAAGAAATTATGCTACATGACCTTAAACAACAGGCAAGGAGAATAAATAATTATGCTTATATTTTTCCTCCTACAAACCGGGCAAATAGAAGCAATCACAGCTAGTCATGAAGTAAAAAACAAAACCAAGCTAATGAAATAAGGAGAGACAATAACAAATATGTACAGCAAAGCAGGGTGTTGCAAAATCAATAACACTTTATTTAATAAGCTGAATTCAATATGAGTACAATTAGGTACCATTTTGCATATCGTTACCTTAGTATGGGAAGCCCCAACTAGTTAATTTTTTTGAAATCAAGACTTTTGCATTTTTTCTTCTATCGAATTATACAAAAAATTCAATTAATAAAAAATAATGAGTTAGGGCCTTTCTATATTAAGATAACGATATGTACATATCTATAATTATGGCTACAAAGGTAAGAGCAACTTTAAAGTTGCTGAGCTAAAGAATACAAAACCAATAATATTAAAATATATAAGGACAAAACAACTGATTAGTGCCTCGATGGCGCAGTAGGCAGCGCGTAAGTCTCATAATCTTAAGGTCGTGAGTTCGAGCCTCACTCGGGGCATGAGGTTTTTTACTTTTTTTTTGTGCAAAATTTCTCTTTTAATCAGGAATAATTTCTTAATCAGTAATTGCAATTCTTATTGAATGATATATTTTTATAGCTATGCTATTTATTGCGCGATACAGGAGTAAGGACGTGATTTTCGCAACAAAAATAATACACACTATCACAGCTATAAATTTATTTTTGTTTTCATTTCTTTTTTCTTAGAACCAGAATTCGAAAATAAACGAAACAAATTGTTGGATTTTGTTTTATTTAGTTCTTTGAAAAGAGTGAAATAAAAACAAAACAAAAACAATGATAACAACCGCTCAATTTGTTATTTTAAAATTGTAAAAAATAATTTGTAATTGAAAGGAGAAAAGAAAAAAGAAAGCATTAAATAAAAAACCAAAAAGATTATATATCCTGAAGAAGTTAATCGAAGGTTAACGAAATATTGAATTAATAAAATACAAATATATATACAAATTAAATATATAAAAAAGGTCGAAAAATTAGATAAAATAATTTTTTTGTATTGTTTTGCACAAACCAGAGAACACAGCCGACCAACTGTAAGCCTGCTAACAGCCGCCGCCGGTCTCAAATAATACATTAATTTAACCGTACGCCGCTAGAAAAGAAAATAATGGGAAATAAATGGAAACGTTTTAAAATAGTTAAACGGCGAATTTGACATAATCATACAGTAATATAGTAATATAATTTTATTGCATTGTTATTTAAAACATTAAATTTGTTTTATATACATAGTTGAGCAGCATAGCTATAACCGGGTGTCCTAAGACACCTCTCTTTTTTATCAATTAATTACGCTTTTTCTTATTAATTATTACGTCACTTTAACACAATACTAAAAAAATTGGAGCTCTCGAGATGGACTCCTCCTCGAGAAGGACTCCTCCCTCCGTCGTCACATAAATGGGATGGATACCTTATCGATCTAATATTTAGCAGATTTTAGCTAAAAAAATTACCTGGGATCTACTCTGTAACTCGAAACGAAAGAAAATACTATCGAATTTGTGTGTTAATTAATAAGTAGCAGGTGGAGCCCCTGAACGCAAATATTTAGCAGATATTGATAAATAAGCAGTCCCATTTATGTAACGATGACTCATTCTCTAAAATTGGAAGTATTAAAACTGTATGAGATATGTTGTGACAAATTAAAAAAAAAAAATGGTTAAGGTTTATTTTTAATAAAATGTTTTATTTATTATGTATATATATATGTATATATTATGTATATTTTTTAATATTGTGAAATTAATTGAATAGTTTGGAGCAAAACGATAATAATTATAGCATTAAGGTACTCAATAATATTGCATAGTCTATGGGTACCCAAACGGTACATTTCCCATAAGCGAATTTATTTTCAGAGGGAGTAAATGAAAACATATGATGGCCCGAACAAACAACTTGTTCAATGTTAACAGATTGTACATGTATGCAAGAATTAGGTTATTTGCCCTATTCAAGTGGTCAGGAGTGTACATATTGTTCAATTACAACAAGAATATGATAACTCAAAAATAATAATGCAGGAAAATTAATTTTTCCTTTTTCCATTAAGTTGTGTGTAAATTGAAAATTTTATTATCGTTTTTTGTAAAATTAGTTTTTTTTTACTTACATATAATCAAAAATATCATGAATAAAATTCCGCGTGAAATTTCTCACTTTTCCAATTAGAATTTTTTGTTTTCCCTATTAGTCGCTATGAGTTGGAATTGTTCCCAGTGAAAAATTTCACGCGGAATTTTTTTTATGATTGCCCTGAATATTGTTGAAGTAAATTAGTGACATGTTCTAAGCAATTTTCATTATTTTCTTTTACTTAGACAATATAAAATTCATGATTAGTCCTTACAGCCGCATTAGTCTCATAATCTTAAGGTCGTGAGTTCGAGCCTCACTCGGGGCATTTGCTTTTTTGCTGTTTAAAAATTTCCATATTTTTCAACTTGGCTCCAAATTTTTATTAAAACTATTGTTAAGTTTCTATATGTATGTACATATAAATTTAAGATTTTGACTTGAATTCAATCTCAATTGTAAAAATACCAATTTAAAAAATAAATAAATGGTGAAAAACAGAGTTGTATGTAGCAGAGCATACTTCAATATAATTTATATAATCTGTTTATGTGAATTTCGCTTTAATGAGATTAAACTGCAGCAATTTGCCATTCAATGAAATTTCTCATTATTAAAATTTATAAAATATTTTACGATACTCAGCATAAATCATAATTCACCATAAATACATATATAGATATGTACATGTCCAGCCTTTGCTGTAAGAAAGTCACAACGCAATAATAAAACAACTTTTTTTTACAGAAAACTTTGAATTCGTTTTAAATTTACTGACAAATTATTAATATATATATCATCTTAAAAGATGAGTACATAAAATATTTTTATAAAATTTTTATACAACATAACGAACTATATATACGAGGGTAGATCATTAACTCAGTGTCTTTTTGAATTTTCCGCCTCTTGATTTAAATGGCAACACTGCTCCTGTCAAGAGGCAACTGTCAGTTGACTCCTGTCTAAAGTTGAACAAGCTGTGTCATTTAGTTTGTGTTTGGCAGACATTGATAGACAGACTACCTCGTTTTTTGAGAAGAAAATATAAAAAAGTGAATTCCGTGTGCTCAGTAAACATTATTTTTTTGCGAAAAATAAACCGTCAATCAAACCAAAGAAAAGCCCGATAAATACTATGGGAATTCTGGACCATCGATTTCAATGGTAAAAAAGTAGTTTACTGAGTTTCATTGTGGTTGCACAAGTACAAATGACGCTGAACGCTCTGGACGACCAATTGAGGTCAGTACACCCGAAAATGTCGAAAAAATCCACGATATGGTATTGGCCGATCGAAGAGTAAAAGTGCTTGAGATTTTTGATGCCATAGGCCAATTAGGTGATGGCAACAGTTTTTTGGGATGCACGCGGCATAATCCACATCGATAACCTTCAAAAGAGGAAAAAACAATAAACGGCGAATATTACGCCAACTTATTAGACCGATTTAATGAGGATTTAAAAAGAAAACGACCCCATATGGGTAAGAAAAAAATTTTTTTCATCAAGATAATGCACGAGGGCACACGTGTGCAGTCTCAATGGCAAAACTCTATGAATTGGGCTACGAATTGGTACCACATCCACCATATTCTCCGGATTTAGCCCCTAGTGACTACTTCCTGATTCCAAATCTAAAGAAATGGCTAGGTGGAAAGAGATTTAGCTCCAACAACTAAACAAATGCCTATTTTAAAGACATCGAAAATTCTATTTTTTTGAAGGGATACAAAAACGGGAGAAACGTTGGACTGAGTGTTTTGAGTTCAAAGGAGATTATGTTGAAAAATAAATTTTTGTTTTGCAAAAAAAAACTATGTTTCATTCAAAAAGTCACGGACTTATTGATCCGCTATCGTACCGCTATGAATTCTGTACTATTAACTTAAGAACTCATATTCTTGCTCGATATGTATTTGATTTAATAAATTTTAAGGCTTCGTATCTGAATTCAAGATTAGAGATTACATTAAATGAATAGTGCGCTTACATCTGAGCCAAATCTAGTACTTACGAGATTTTGAGCAAAATCTAGTAGATTTCCCATACAAACAAAATCTACTTCGTCACTAGATTTTGTGAAAATCAACTTGAACTCTAGTAGAACTACTGGTACAACTATGGGTTATTTCAAAATTGTACTAAAAAAAACACGAACGTGTCTAAAAAGGTATGTGAACTAGATATATTGCAGTTATTTGGTTGTAGCTTTGGAACATTTTCGGTCAGTGATAGATAAATGTCAAAACAAACTCGGTATGAACAGTATAGATTTTGCTAAAAAAAAAGCTTAGTTGAAATCTGCTAGATTTCGTGCAGGTGTAAATAATCTAATTAATATTTTTATTTGTAGTTTTCGAAATGAAATTAGTTCTAAATAATATATCAACTTATAAATAAAAATGAGCCAAACTTGAATTATTTATTTATTTATGCTATGAAATGCTAATACAATTACTTTCAATTTTTCGCTGCAAATTTTATTTCAATTAAATATGACGTGCAAAAATACATTTATTCAATTAAACAAAAAAACTTCACACAAAACAAGCGATGATGATCCCAATGAACCTGACGTGTACAAAAAAACTGTATATTATATTCATTTTATTAATAAAAAAAGAACGACTACCGCTTTCCATTGATTGCACAGCAATAAAGTTTATGATTAATTTTTATACAGATTCATTTATAAGTCTGTCGGTCGGTCGGTCTGCTGGTTTTTATTAGTGCGAACGAAAATGTCAAATATCTATTCATTTTATTTTCATTCATACTATTTTATTCTTTTTTCTTTTTGCACACACTCGTTTGTATTTTAAAAGACTTAATTAGTTTTTGACTTTTCGATTTTTCTCTTAATAATATAATACAATTGTGTATATGTGTGTGTGTGTGTGTGTGTGTATTTTCATTCTCAATTCTGTTTTAATATCATATAAATGAATGAATGGAAAAACATAAATGGCTTATGAAAATATGCAAAATTAAAATGAAAATTCTAAAAATTCTAGCAAAAAGTTGTGCATTGATTGTATGCTAATTTTTGAAATGAATAATTTTTTTTTTAAATTTAACACACAAAAAATGTATGCAGAATTTTTGTTTGTTAATGGTTAAGTAGCATTTAATGCATTTCGTTTCTGCTTAAGAAAGTCATCAGTAGACTTTAATTTAAACAAACAATTCTGGAGAATAACTAAAAAAAACATTGTGTATTTATAGAAAAACTCTCAAAATGTTATTGAGAATTACGAACACAAAACTTAGAGTAAAAATAATCCGTTAGATAACGTATTTTATGAAAAAACTTTCGTAGATATCCATTACGACTTCGCCTCAAAAAGCTCTCAAGCATTAATAGCCTTGTCCATGAACCACTTTATATGTAAAAATGTACAGAAAGATCAAAAATAAAATTTTATTTCTGCCAACTCGAATCAGTAGTGAGTGCCCATGATTTAAAAAAAAAACTTACTGGCGCTTTCCACTAGTCATGAACTTGGTATGGGCATCATGTCGGACATCGCAAATGGCTAATGGAGACCGCTCGTGTCTAACTTTCGTCCATGCTCTGACATGGATGCAACAATGTTCGCCATGAGATTATCCGTCCGCAACCATTTCCAATAGAAAGAAAAGAGATAGAACAAAAATGGTAAATATTCCATCTCTATTGCACTAACGCAAATCACTTTGATATGCCTGAACATGGACATCGCACGTATTCACCACAACAAAGAAGTTGATGAATTTTTCACAGTTGCTCTGCCGGCGTCGTGTCCATGTCATGTCGAAGTTGATGGCTAGTGGAGACGTGGTAGGTATAAACTAGATTTGTATGTAAAAATTGGCCGAATATAAATCTATTAATTTTAAAGTGAATAAGTTTTGAGTAAAAATCCATTTAAAATAGCCCTAGTATGAATAACAATTCCCTGGAAATTTTTTCCCTATTTTCATTTTCCTTATTTCCCGTAAACTTTCTATGAATTACAATTTCTCCGGAAAAAAATTCGAGAAGGAGATTTTTTTTTGTAATTTTTATCAAATTTAAAAATGTTGCAAAATAAGAGAATAAATAGCCCAATTCACAAATTTGTGCAAATGGTCTTGCATCGTAGCAAGTGCAAAATGGTATAGTATATTGATGCTCACCACTTAACAATTCTTAGTGGTGAGTATCAATACCATACCATTTGCACATGCTACGATGCAAGACCATTTGCAGGAGATTGTGAATTGGGCTAATGAATTTGCAGTTTCAAGTTTGTTTTGGTAGCTTGCGAAATTGCACGAATTTAATAGAAAATTTATTTTTAATTTTTCTATTTAAATAACAACTCGTTAGGAATTTTTAGTTGGTATTAAAATTAAACTGATATAATTGCGAATTTTTTTAAGCAAAATTGGGCTTTTATATTTATGATTTGAACAGGCTAAAGTTCGTATCTCTTTAAAAAAAAAGCGATACGAACTTTAGGTTGTTCAAATCATAAATATAGAAACAAATCGTTAGCTTAATACGAAAAGGTCCTAACTCATGTTTTTCATAGTTTACAGGAGGAGGAAAAAACTAAATAAAAAAAGATGCATTATTGATAAAAAATTTTTTTTAAATGCTAAATTATGTGCTTATATAAAGTGTTTTTAATATAAAATTGCGTTTAAAAAAATTTTGTATCAATAATGCATCTTTTTTTATTTAGTTTTTTCCTCCTCCTGTAAACAATGAAAAACATGAGTTAGGGCCTTTTCGTATTAAGTTAACGAAATGAAGTTCGAAAAATAATAATTAAATTACTTAAAATTGGGCTTTGTTTTCCAAAAATTATTCCTTACCATTCGTTGAAACTAATATGCCATTTAAATTTTCTCGAAATCTAGTACTTACGGGATTTGCAACAAAATCTAGTTGCTTTTAACTAGATGGGTAAAAATTGGAAAAAAAATTCGTTTCTAAAATTTTCAAATTTTTATGAAAAAACGAAAATTCGTGTTTTTAAAAACATTTTTTTCCATAGAAATTTCAAAACGGAAAAATTCGTATCTATTTAGGAAATCTACCTTGTCAGTAGATTTGTACGAAATTATTACAAAATCGAATATTTTAATTTATTTTTTACTACCCTGCAACAACATGATTTATATGAATGATAAGTGAATTAGCTACTCTCTATAAAATTTTTTACTGAAGGTGAATGAATTTGCTAAGTCGGCACTTTTTGGGTTAAAGTTAAAGCCCAGTACGGAGTTCTTACGGAATTTTACGTTTGTAAATTTACATTTATTATTATTATTGTGTAGAATTATGTTTGCATACACATAAATTCGTTTATTTTTGAGTTTACAACACAACAAATTGATAAAAATTAGAAATGTGAAAAATTCCGTGACCAAACAAAGGTGTGAAACATTAATTTTTGTCTCAGTTGACTGAAAAAAGTCTCCACTTATATTTATAAATTTCAAAAATTCCATATACTTTACTTTTGAAAGTCCGTACTGGCAAATGGAAATTCCGTCATGAAGTTTCACAACCTGGATTTCTATATTATTTTTTACATATAAATAGTTTGTATGAGAACCTGAAATTCAGTATGAGCTCCGTACCAGTATTTAATAGGCAGATTTTCAAAAAAATGTCGGTTTTAAACGTTTCCAATTTGTATGAAAAACAACGAAAATTCGTTTCAAAAGATATTTTATTTTTTCATACAAATTTCAAAACGAAAAAGACGTTTGAATTTACACAATCTACCCTTAAGACAAATTTTATACAAAGAATTTTGTCTATCTACTAGATTTCAAGACAATGTAAATGAAGTATTAATGTGTTTTATTTTTGGTAAGACAACTTGGTGTAAAAAGTTTAGATTTTCATAAAAATTTTAATCGAAATCAGCAGGTGTAAATGCTCTATAAAGAAAAATTGTTTCCTTGCTAAAGATACAGGTACATAAGTATGTATGTATATGTATTTTATTTATTTTTCGGTTATTATATGACGCACAAAAGTATGCAACACATTTTTTAAACCACCACAATTTGCCTTAACATTTTTTTTATTTGTTATTGAGGTATATGTTTATACAAAAGAGAACAAAATAAAATTTTGCCGTTTGCTCTGCATGAATACCAATGTGTATAACATTATATACCATGGCGGCCTTACTTCACAGTGTTACTAGCATCTGATGAGCTTAAGCGTTTGACACCGCTCCTATGCATACCAAGAAAGCACTATAAAAGTTTTCTAACTTTATATTTTCACTGCTTAGTTCAAGCAAAGAATCCAAATGAAATGAAATTCAGTATAGTTTAAGGATTAAGATGAAAAAGAATTTGCTAGAAAAGGCTTACAAAAACTACATTCCTAGTATCAAATGCAATACACGGTTATTAGGCGTAAGAGATAAAAGTAGAATTAAATATTAAAATATTGTTCAAATTTTATTAGCAATGAAATTCAAATTTAGAGCAAATCTTTAATTCCCGAAGATAATTCTAATGTTTAAATGCTTATTAAACAATAAAAGTCCTCATATTTTGTTCATAAATTTACATACTTAAAATGTATGACTGGCTAATCTCATTATGTGGCTTCAGGAGAAAAAATTATGACACAAATATGCGAGTATATATAATATATAATATATATATAAATATAAGAGTTTTTAACCCAAAAGTATGCCATGGATTTTTAAATATTTTATTGGCTGCAAACTGACACCGCTTTTTGTGTGTCAATTTCTTATTCGCACTAACGCCAGCTAATGTTCACTAAATAAACAGGCACACACACACATGAGCATTTAAAACCTTAACTTTAATTGTTTGTAAGCTTTCTCTCTCACTCTGTCTTCTGCATACACACACACACACACTCTTGCATACTTTCAACACATGTATGTGCATCTATTTACTGCAAGTAACAAAAAATATAAAAAAATGCTGCATGTGTGTGCTTTATGTGCCAAGTTAAATTGAGAAAGAAAAAAGAAAATGAAAAAAAACTTAATACTGCATATAACACTTTTGACAACACAATTTAATGTTACAAAAAGAAAATTTTCTCTGTGTGTGTGTGTGTTTTCGTAGTTTTACACAAGATTAAAAAACTTTGACTAGTGTAGTTTTTTTCTTCAGTTAAACAACGATAAAATATGTACGAGAAAGCACATTTACAAGAAGACAAAATAAAATGAAAAAAAAAATAAATAAAAAATAGTAAACACTATGAACATGACTATCAACAAATGTTATAAAATTTCAACATTTTTGTGACATAAAACTGCCCTATTTAGAGGCTAAGCTAAACTTAACTAAATGTTTGTACTTTCTTTTTTTTTTTTTTTTTTTTGTACCATGGCATAAGCGAAGAAGGTCTCTTACTGAAGAATGGAGTGAAAGGGAAAATATCTAAGAGTGAAATAAGTAATCGGGGGTGTAGTGGAAAACACGCAATTTTAAAATGCTCGATTTTTTAGTAACAAACTCCTTAAAAATGCTTCTCAATTTTAAAATTTTTAGTCTTCTGTATCTTGGACAGTTAAAATAATTTCTGGAAATTTTACTTACAGTGCATATTTTCAAATCGCGAGTTTTTCTCCAAACATCCGAATCAGATAATGACAATGAGAACTCAAAAAAATATGCATGAGTAAATAGTCTTAATTTTAGTAACTGCGTATAGTCATAATAGTATTGCAAACAATTCGTACGCTAACATATTTTCTCTAAAGCAACTGTGACTATAGCCGATTCCAACATGCAAGAGCATCTCTACTCAAGCGCATTGACTTCCTCTCATACTTATAATCGAAATATGCTTATACTCAGATTGTGGATATTTAATGAGACAAAAAAATAACGCATAATACTCGGGATATTTATTCATCATTCGCTAACGTATGCTCACATGCATTTTTGTTTATAAAATGGAATGAAAAATGTGTTTTGGCTATTTTTTTAATGTGTGTGTGTGTGTGTGTGTGTAATTAAAATAGCCCTGTATATACGCATGTAATTCCGATTAATGGTCAGATCATTTTTATACTCATGCGTATGATTGATTGTAGCTCATACAGCCTATATTCACTTACTGTCCGAAAATATTCAACCGATTTTTATGAAATTCAAAATATAGATACATTTGCGTCTACAAAGACACATAGGCTTCATATTTTAAGGCAGACAGCCACACATGATATCCAGTTTTCACGATTTTGCAAAATTTGGATCATATTTTCAATTTAATGGTTTTTGCTTTAAATGATGATTTTTATGTTCTTTCAAATCTTTAAAACGATTTGAAAGAACACTCAAACTTTTAAAAATTGGACAGTGGTAAGAAATCGTACAAGCACGAATGCCACACAAATGTTGCCAAATTAAAGTAAAAGATTTCTTAATCAGAAATAAACGGTAGAAAGCAAAAACAAAGTAACATAATATCAACTACTATAATACTTACATGTATGTACCGACGGTACATCGAATAAGTAAAAATAATTAATGTGATGATCGTAAAAGATAAGCAAGAATAGTTAAACATACGTAGGTAGAGTAATATAGCTTCGTGCTAACCTAAATAGAAAAATGAAAATATGGAAAAACAGGGGAAATAAATAGTGATACTTACATATGTATTTACCAAAGGTAAATCAATAATTGTACACAACAATCATTTCTAACGTTCCGTTTCATTAGAATTTACGTTAAATAGCTGATGTTAATAACAATCTCTACCCAAGTAGATAGACTAGGGTGCTGATGAAGTGCGTTGCTGCACAGAAAAATATCGGTATTTCCCCCAGCTTAAAAGTCTAATTTAATTTTTCTTCTCTTCTTTAGAAACTCACATTAATTAATAAAATATTTCATTCAATAAAAAGAATTGAAATTACTGAACTCAAGCCTGACTAAAAATTATTTCTGATTAAAAAATTCACTATAGTTCAATTAAAATCTAAAAATGTCTCACTAAAGTGAAAGATATTTTCCATTTTAAATTTTAATTTGGTATGGATGTAGTTAGTCAAAATTTAATGCCGAGCATTTAGAGCTAGTATACAAAAATAAATATAGGATTAGGCGTCGCTATTTGCTTCTACAGGGTGGGCCAAAAGAAACCAAGGGGTGTAAAAGTTTAATAACTTTTTTGTTTATTAACTTTTTTTTATTTTTTCTTTCAGATTATATAATATACAAAATGGAAACTTTTTTACACTAAGTATGAAAAATGATGTCTCTTAAATGACCACCGTTTTCAGCTTCGCACTGATGGGCTCTTTTTAGAGCATTTTCCATAACATCTTTCAAAACTTGTGGCTGTAGCGTTCGAATTTCTGCAACAATGTTTGCCTTGAGTTCAAGGATTATCTCTGGCTTGTTCACATACACTCGCTCCTTCAAAAAACCCCAAGGAAAATAGTCGGGTGCTGTCAAATCTGGCGATCGCGCTGGCCAAATAATTTCCGAATTTCGAGAAATTATTCGCTCTCCAAAAATTTGACTTAAAAGTGCCATTGTGTCTCGGGCAGTATGGGCAGTGGCTCCGTCCTGCTGAAACCACATACCAGGTCTGTTTTCAAGAGCAGGACGTAAAAAATTTTCTATCATAAACCGATACCGCTGTCCATTTACGGTTACAGCACTTCCATCTTCATTCTCGCAGAAGTAGGGCCCAATGACATTCTCAGATGTGATCCCACACCATACTGTACACCTGATGGGGTGCAATTGGCGTTGATGAATGGCTCTTGGATTTTGAGAACCCCAGAACCTACAGTTCTGCTTATTAACAAAGCCATTCAAATGAAAATGAATGTCGACGATATGCTCTTTGCGTTAAAATAATTGATCTCTGGTTTAAATAATAAAATTCTATTGTTCTGGTTCTCTGTTCAGTTGTGAACCTCTCCATTATAAATTCTCCAAGTGTTGTCTATATAATCTGAAAGAAAAAATAAAAAAAAAATTAATAAACAAAAAAGTTATTAAACTTTTACACCCCTTGGTTTCTTTTGGCCCACCCTGTACAACTTATACTGCTTAGTTCAAGGTTTTCGAAATTAATATTTACCTTGATTCGCAAAATTCTCTTCTAAAATGACAAACTTATTAACCCATCAAATCAGTGAAGGATAAAAAATTGGGGGACAAAGACAAGGCTAAACTTTGTCACACTAAAACTAACAGTTTTTTAGTCCCTGCTATTTTTCTCTCTTCAGTTTTTTACAATTTGGTTTTCATTTTCATCAGCAAGAGGCAGTAACAACAACAAGCACAAACTATAATAATAGAAAAAGATTCGGCTAAGGTCAAGTATCATCATACAAACACAAACAGACACACACACACACACACACACACATAAATAAATTAACCCATCAAGCTAAAGAAAAGGAAAACTGAAGTCAAAAACAAACAAACGTTCATTTAAAAGCATAAAAATTACGAGAAAAAAAAACTAACTGTTAAGGAAAAATTAAGCAAGTAATTAATAGAAAACAGCAATAGCAAAACAACAACAACAGCAAATCGTCATCAAGTAGGATTTGGTGTATTAAGATTTAGGGGATATTGTTGCTTGGTTGGCATATTTGCTTTTGATGGATTTGCAAGATGATTTTCTATTGCCTACTTTAAGGCTGAGTTATCATTGTGAAGAAAAGTTTTGTAAAATAGTTTTAATAGAATTCCACAAGCAATTGTTTGAACGTTTTTGGATTAAAAATGAATACTGTAAATACAATTTGAATTAAAAAATAATTTGAAATAATGGCTCGGGAAGAAAGTTTACAAAATACGCTTCGACTAAAATATAGATGTTTATGCATTTGAAAATTCATCCATATTTAATATTATGTATGTAATGTAGTGCTTTCAAATGCTTGCTTGCAAATGGTTTCCTTGTTCGATATCATTGTATTTATGTGTATTTGTTCGGCGACCTTGTCTGCATGTTATTGCAATTTCTATCACCTGTTTCCATTAAAATACATAGACTTTTAATGTAGGCCCATTTAAACACGATATTCGTGCATACAAATATAAAATCAAGAGGGAAAGCTTTATAAGAAAAATATATTTAGTTAAAACCATTAGACTACACTTATAACGCACAAAAACTAAATGGTTCATACACTTACTATTACCACAAAAAAAAAAAAAAAAAATTCATCAGCTTTCATAAGATTCTGTATTTTTACATAATCATTGCTGGCTGAAATAAACATGGAAGTGCTGCATTTTACGTGCCACCAGACAGTTGGGCGTAGATTGATTATAAACTTCGCATATTGAACATTAATTTGTGTAATGAAATAGAATACGAGAAATTTTTTATGTACAAACATTGGCGCATATTCATAGTCAAAACAAAGTATACTTTATGAGTTTAAAACCATTATTTTGTAAAGCAATACTGGTTTTAAACTCTTTATGACTATGACTATGCGCCATTAATTTTTTTCTTCCTTTTAATTTTTTGATTCAAGTTTTTCAAGCATTTATAAATGTTTTTGGTTTTCTTCATGAAACTGAATTATATTCACACTCATGTGACACTAATTAAATCATTTTGGTCGTAAGTGAATAAATTTTAGAAATCCCATATTTACTGCAATTTGCATTGTAATTCACCTTAGATAAAAAAAACAACTATGTACTTGAATTACAAAAGGTAATAAGAAAATATGTTTATCTCTTGTTTTGTAACCTCTAAAAGCAACTATATGATTTATATTCTCCTTCCATTTCATGAAGACCTTCAGCTTAAGCCTAATGGTATGCAACACAATCTTGACTATAATGCAAATGTTAATGTTCTATTAAGTACCGTTATTAGCATAGAATTACCGTTAATTAGGATAAAATATTTAATGCAAACAATTGCATTCATTAACTTGTTTTTTTTAGTTGAATTTACTATTAAATAAAAATGCAAACAGAAATCCAAAAACAGTGTCATGGAAGAACTATTTGTTGGGATTCGTTTTGAAACTAAGACTACAGTTTAATATACTCTAGCAAGTGTATGACTATTTCCACATTTAAGTCTGATACGGAGTTCTTACGGAAATTCAGGTTCCCATATGAAATATAATTAAATTTCATTTAAAAATTATTACTTATTAATTTATTTGGAACATAGTTTACAAAGTTTGTTTAAGACCATATGCCCATGATGTTATGAATAGTATTTTTGACTGACCTTTTACAACCTGTACCTTTGCATAGTAATTAATACAGTAGTTAACAACGAAATTGTACAAAACAAAAAAAAAAAAAAAATACTGCAAACTATTACGTTAGTTGAGGCAAATCAAACAACCAGCGCCAGAGTTACACAAAACTTGTAAAATGGGCAAGTTTGACCGCACTTAAGAAATAATTACGATACAACGAGAGCTCCTCTACAGCCCCTATGCTATGTTACGACACATAAATCATTACGAAAATGTACGCGAACAAACCTAACATAAAAAATTATAATTTCCCTAAAACCATCTGCATACCATGGGAACGATCCAGATATTATCAGCTAAAGAACATTAATACACCAGCACACAAGACGATGTTCAAGTAAACATTCAAAGCATAACAACTATTATGTTATAACTTATGATTATTAAGAAATATACAACCACACAAACACATAAGCCAATGAAGACGAGACACAAACAATAATATTTCTACAACAGTGGTGACCATTCTGTCAATTTCCTATGCAAGCGAGAATGGATGTTTCTTTTACCATCAACAGACTTAGAGCCTATCTATTTAGTCGCGAAGCACATACACAAAGAAAGAATAAGATAGTGTCAACGAACATTCACACAAATCAACAGTACGAATTGTAACACGAACTAATGATGTCATCGAAAACTGTTGAATATGCTGAAACTTTTTGGATTTTGCTAAAAGTCTTCCCCTTATCATGGCTGGCGTCTTTCGACTACGTTTACGACGTGTTTGTAATACTCGTGGATTGAAGATTTTTTTTTGTACCAAGTACCAAAACGTAGTAGTTGAACCCGAAATATGCCAATCACGATAAGGCACTTTATGTCAAATATAAAAAGGGCGAGTATTGCGTAAAGAGCAGTGAAGTTAACATCGCGGTATTCCAGTAGCAAATTATTTAACATTGTGTGTTAAAAAGCTCTTAGTAAGGGTAAATAAAGAGTTCTCATTTGTTACTTTTTGTTTAATAGCAAATATTCGACACTACAACAATAAAATTTAAAAAAGTAAAAATATAACAACAACTTACTTATTACTTATTGGATGAAATATTTCCTATTATTGAGGAGCAAAATCGAAAATAATGAATATGATGTTTAAATAATACTTTAACATTATCGGCCTGTCCCACGATGTCACGAGAAATGGTTGGATCGAATAATTATATTGAAAACAACAATAAATTTTCTAACTTTATTGTTGTTTGCAATACATACAAGTTGTCGATCGAACAATTCCTGGTTATATCGTGGGACAGGCCGTATTACACTTCCTCCCAATTATTTTACATATATGTTTGAACAATGAAAATTGATTCAAAGCAGCATTCTTTTACATATTAGAGATACTTTGGAGACATTTGAAGCTTTTCGTTCGGCCAATTGGCGGCTTAATTAAAATATTTGACAACACACTATATTCATGATAAAGTATTACATGCCTTTAGGCTTAAAAAATGCTACACGGTTCTATTTTTTTTTTTTTTTTTTTTTTTTTGCAAAATTATTATATATGCGTGAATGGAGAAACAAAAAAATTCAATAGAAATACAAATTAAAAAAAAAGTATGAATGTTTTTGCTTCAAAAGGTATAAAAAATTTCCAGCACTGCATGTATTTTAATAAATATTGTTTTTTTTTAATAGGAAAACGAGTGGAGAACAAAAGTAATTATAGTTTATGTGCTTTTTTTAACTGAATTACATAATGAAAAATTATTTTTTTTTAGTAGAAAAAAATTAATTTATCACGCTTGCATGCTTGCGCGTGCATAAGTAATTAACTGTTTATCACTGGTTTTAAATTTGCTTAAATGCTGCATAATTTTAGGCTTGCGACAATAAACAGCCGGTAATTAAATTTCAATTTTAATTTACAAAACTGTAGTGGTAACACAATACAACCTGTTAATTATAAAAAAAATATATAACAAAACGTTTATGTCCTGCTGCAGTAGCCATTTACCTCTTAATAAACTTCATTATGAATCTGTTATTAAAAAACACTGATTCTTTAAGAATAATAAATTTAAATTAAACTCCCAATATAGCGAAATATGTAATATAGCAAAATTTATAAAAACTTGCATAAAATGCATTAAAATAAATGTTTAAAGGCTACAAGATATTTTGCTGTAATCTGTTATATAATCTTTCATCAGTTCTCGTGGTACCTTCATAGCGAACAGTCGATTAGCGGAATTTTTCTTACTTACAAAAAAATTAAACAAACAAAAAATATTCGTAGTACATATTATTCGTAATAGGTACATACTGTCTTTAATAAATAAGCTTTATGCTTTGCTAATATTTTTACATAGTAAAAATAACAAAAACAAAAAAAACGCAAACAAAAAAAAATTAAACAAAGTGATATTGAGGAATACTATATATGTGTACCTCTAAACAAATAAACAATCATAAATAACAAAAACAAAAAAAGACCGCAAACAAAAAAAAAAAAACACAAACGAATATCCCTTGAGGAATTCTTTGTATGAGTGCCTCAAATACAAAAAAATTTGAAGTGAGTTCTAACGGCAGAAATGCTTATTTTACTGTGAAAATATAAATAATAAGTCTGATGAAAGTCTTTTTTTAACGTCAAAGCCAATTTTTCGTCAGCGATCAACTTCGCTTTGTCCAATGCCAAATAGTAATGATGCATTAACATTACAGTTGCCTAGTACTTCTTCATATAAGCCAGTAATATAATCCCCTTCATGCTCGTGTTCATCACTTAACAAAGTTATCACTACAGATAACAGCGGCTCGAAACTCAAGGTACAAGTCGGAATGGACAGATATATAACCGTGGTAAAGCGTGGGCGAAGCCCGAATTCTTCAAAAATTTCATCTGCTCCAAAAATGTCTAGGGATAACAGCGCAGCATCAACTAATCGCCAAAACCGCTTTAAAATTTTGCAAGATGACAACAACAAACCCGAGGTATCCTCGAATAAAATATCCAAGCCGCCACCAATCTATTTGAGACAAAAAAAATTCAAATGCCCTTATTAAAAAATTAATTTCGGTCATTGATGAGAATAAATTTCACATTGTTCCAATAAAACGTGGCAACATCGATGAAACTAAAGTCCAAATTTATGACGAAAAAGATTTCCGCAAAATGGTTGCTGAATTTGAAAAAAATAAAACAAGCTTCTACACATATCAGTTTAAGAGCGCTAAAGGCATGCAGATCGTATTGAAGGGCATAGATTCTTATGTTGTTCCCGAAGAAATAAAAGATGCACTCGTCCTCCAGGGGTTTAAGGTAAAAAATGTGTCCAATATAATAAACAGAGAGAAGATTCCCCAACCCCTATTTCGTGTTGAACTTGAGCCTAATGATATAAAATTTAAAAAAAATGAGACGCATCCAATTTATAATTTGAAATACCTCTTGTACCGAAAAATCACAGTTGAAGAGCCACATAAGCGTTCAGGTCCTGTACAGTGCCATAATTGCCAAGAATATGGCCATACAAAAACATACTGCAATTTACCCTCTGTTTGTGTTGTGTGCGGCGAATTACACAGCACTGCTAGTTGCAATAAGCCAAAAGATCAAAGTGATAAAAAATGCAGTAATTGTGGAGGTAATCACACCGCTAACTACAGAGGTTGTCCTGTGTACTCTTTCGTAAAGAAGACTATGGTGCAAAAACCTAAATTAGCTCCAGCTCAATCAGCAAACGCTTACTCTGCCACTTTTGCGCAAATGAGCCAACCAGTTACTTCCCGTGTATCGTATGCAGATGCTGCTAAGACAAATTCAATTCCCACACAAAATGTTTCCCCGCCAAATAATTAAAAAAATACTGACGCACGCTTTAATTTTAATCGCCTTGAAGCTACTATTGAAAATCTGGTGCAAACTATAAACAATTTTACAACAAATATGACTAGCATGATGCAAGAAATGCTGCGAATGCAGAATACTCTGCTTCAAGCATTAATTAATAAGCCATGAACACGTTAACAATATGTTTCTGGAACGCAAACGGCATTCGCCAACATAAAAATGAACTTGAGCACTTCCTCATGGAAAAAAATATTGATGTAATGTTAGTATCTGAGACTCATATGACTTCGAGAAGTCTTTTTAAAATTTATGGCTACACTATATATGATACAAAGGACCCTAGAGGAAGGGCTTGCGGTGGATCAGCAATTCTAATAAAGTCAAGACTCAAGCACTATGTTCTTGATAACATTTGTGAAGAACACCTACAAGCAACAAATATTGGCATTGAAAGTTTTTGTACAACTTTTGTTATATCATCAATTTACTCCCCTTCCAGATTTTCAATCACTGAGAATCAATATGAGGATTTCTACAAATCTCTTGGACCTTGTTTTGTAGCAGCTGGCGACTACAATGCTAAGCATACGTTCTGGGGTTCGCGTCTTATTACCCCCAGAGGTCGAGCATTGTTCAACACTATTTCAAAAATGGGCTTGGATGTCATTTCGAGTGGGGAGCCCACTTATTGGCCTACTGTCATACAAAAAATTCCGGATGTTATAGATTTTGGCGTCATAAAAAATATCTCTAGGGATTTAATTCAAGTTCAAGCTTCTCTTGATCTTTCGTCTGATCACTCTCCGACGATCATTAGAATTTGTAGTCCATTAAGAAGTAACTTACCTGACCCATATGTGAAGATGATCAATCGTGTTAATTGGCTGGGGTTCAAAAAATATCTCAGTAGTCATTGTACGGAAAACATTACGCTTAGAACATCCGATGATATTGAATCTAACATTGCCAATCTCAGCGAGAATATTAAACAGGCTGCTGAACATGCCACTATCTCCCATCCGCAGACTGGGTTTAATAAAATTTATTCTACAGACATTGAACGTCTCGTACGTGAAAAAAGAAGAGCTAGAAGGGAATGGCAACAGCACAGATCACCACAAAATAAAATCAGATTTAAAGAGTGCACTAAACGACTCCAAGAGTTGCTTGCATCTGAAAAAACTGCATCTCTTAAAAATTATCTGGAAGGTCTTGATGTCACACCAGCGTCTAATTACTCTTTGTGGCGCGCTGCTAGAAAGCTTAAAACACCCATTGAGTATAAGCTACCTCTACGCACATCTACCGGAAGTTGGGCAAGAAGCGATACTGAAAAAGGTAAAATATTTGCTGAGCACTTAAAATCCGTTTTTACGCCAAACATATGTACTGGTGTTGCTGATTTGCCGAATGTAGTTGCTCTACCCCCTCAAAGATCTAACCAACGCTGAGTCATATAGCCAATAAGTCTACTATCAACTACGTCAAAGCTTTTCGAAAAACTGCTCAAAACAAAATTGTCCCCAATTCTAATTAGTAGTGGGTGCATACCAGACCATCAATTTGGTTTTAGAAGTCAGCATAGCACCATTGAACAAACTCACAGATTGGTTCAATTTATAAGAAGAACTTTTGAGGAAAAAAAGTATTGTTCTGCGCTCTTTATTGACGTTTCCCAGGCATTTGATAAAGTGTGGCATGAAGGCCTAATTTTAAAATTGAAGACTTACTTACCAATAAACATTTTAAATCTTTTGGAAAGTTACATTATTTCCCGTAAGTTCACTGTTGTGGAAGGAGACTTTACGAGTAGGCCTGAAACTATTTCATCCGGTGTGCCACAGGGGAGCATACTGGGACCAGTTTTATATTTGATTAATACTTGTGATATGCCTGTGAGCAGTAGTATCCATACTTCCACATTTGCCGACGATACAGCCTGCCTTAGTATGCACGAAAACCCTGATGAGGCATCCCGCAAACTCCAGGAACACATTAGCCAGATGGAGATTTGGTTAAACTTAAGGAGAATTAAAGTCAATCAACAAAAGTGTGTCCATATAACGTTCACCCTAAGAAGAGATACTTGCTCCCCCATTCGGATTAACAATCAAGTTGTTCCTCAACATTCACATGTGAAATATCTTGGTATACACCTTGATCGACGACTTACATGGAAACACCACATTGACTCTAAGTTAACTCAAATGAAACTTAAATTAACTCAGGTACATTGGCTGATTGGTAGAAATTCAACACTTAGCCTAGACTGCAAACTTTTAATATACAAGTCGCTTTTAAAGCCAATATGGTGTTACGGAATGCAACTATGGGGCACTGCTTCAGCTTCAAATGTAGAGAAAATTCAACGAAGGCAAAATAAAATTTTACGCATGATAACATCGGCTCCATGGTACATCAAAAATTCAAATATACATCGCGATTTGAATATGCCACTAGTGACTGAAGAAATTGTAAAATACGCAGGCAAATATCTAACAAAACTCGAGTCACATCCTAATCCGCTTGCTCGTAATATTTTGAACTTTATTGGACACATCCGCTTAAAAAAGAGAGATACACGGGCTCTAATATTCAACACTCTAGATGATGAAGCTGCTTGAAAACACTTTTCTCTTTTTGTTGCTTATCACTACTTATGTATTATTAATAACTATCACTAAGATTATGTCCGACATTGGTCGCGCCTAATAATATTTTTATAGATTTGAGATTTGAATACTTATTGTTAGTTCATATTTGAAGATACAATAAATAAAAAACATGCATTTAAAAAAAAAATAATCTTTCATATTCTTTTTTTCAAACATCACATGCTTTTAGGCGGTTTGTGAACGATAAAGTTTTATGCTGAAGCTTGAAGAAAATTGTGGTGAATTAAGAAATTACAGCAGCACGAGGCGATTTGAGTTTGGAGTAAGATAGATTAAGATATAATTGTTAAACGTATAATGCGGAATTAAAATTTAAATAATGTCTAATTCCAATTAAATTGAATTTTAGATTTGTGTTCAATGTAACAACAAGTCGGGGTTAGGGCAAATTACGTCTTTCGATGTCAAATGAAATTAAGAAATATTTCTAAATAAATTCTATGGAAATATTTTTGAATTTCTTTAAATACAGAATGCCTTAATTGGCATCAAGAGCTCAAATTCATTCGAAAATTCAGACCTTAATTTAAGGTTACAAGAAATATAATTTTTGTTTTTCGTTCCTACATAATATTTTTGTTCAATATGCATTTGATTGAATCTTATACAAAAATTTGTGCAACATTTTTTAAATTTACATAATTAACCTTTTGAGTTTCAATAATTTGGCTTCAAGGAAGCCACAAACTAATTTCATATAAACAAAAACCACACTTAATAGAAATGTGTTAAAAGATATTTTATCCAAAAAACACCCATACAGACAAGAAGGCCGTAAAAGCAACACCTAAAAATTTATTTGTTTGTATTTTATAGAGCGTTGTGTTACTTACAATTCGAAACATGTGTGTGTGTGTGTGTGTGTGTGTGTTTAAGTTTTGGCTGTGGAAATTATTTTCTCTGGCTCTATCGCATACATTCATGTAGATTACTTAAATAACATGGCAATGCAAATATGTTGAAATAAATAAATGGGAGTGCATATTAGTATACGGCATGTGCATAAGTGTGTTTTTGTGCACGTATGTACATATATGTAATTTCAATATATTTGATGATAATGATTATTGTGACAATGAGGATAATAATGTTGGCGCCTAAAGGTATTCAATGCCAAAAGCACACTATTATGATAACCTCTTTTTTTTTTGTATTTTATTATAGTTGCAGCAGCAATGTAGCCAAATGGTACAATATGAATTGCAGTTACGTTACATCCTTGTTGCACACACACACTCTCACACACACTCACATCCATATCCATAGTTAATAAAAAGGCAAGCCAGAATTTTTCCACAGGTATTTCTGCTGGATTATTTTATAATATGGCTGAGAATTTGTTTTGGCAGAGTTTCGTACATTTTTTTTCTTCTTCAAACTTTTGTTGCATGTTATAAAAATAAGCAATGGTTATAGCTGAAAGCAGTAATTGTATAAGTAAATTTGAAAGTTTATTTAAAGTTTGGAAAATAAAATTTAAATAAAGTTGAATAAAGCATTGGTATTACTATTGTAGAATATTTTATGGCAGTTTGTTTTGTAGCATTTTTTTTTTCAAGAAAAATTAGCTGAACTTTGCAAAATTATACAATATTATATAATAACGCTTAATGTAGGCAATATTTTATAGCAATAGCATGTAAGTATGTTAGCGCTGTGACTTGCAGTTGAACTCTTCACACGCTATAAAATGCAATTTTTTTTTTGCGAAAAATTATACGCATATTTTTCGTGCCAAATGATGGTGTGGTGGCATTTATTAATTTTGATTTTATCTTAACAAAAAGTTGCATCTTCAAAATATCTATATAAAAATATTATTTTTATACTTTTGTGTTAGAGCTATGCTGCTTAGCTATATAAAACAAATTTCATGCATTAAATAACAATGCAATAAAAATTATATTATGATGATGTCAAGTACGCCGCAAATATTTAAAAAAGTTTCAATTTATTTCCCATTTCCTCATGTGCGAAAACAATACAAATACAAGTTAAGCAATCGATCTCATTGTTTTTATTTCACCATCTTCAAAGAACAAAACAAAATCAAACATTTTGTTTCGTTTATTTGCGTAATCAAAAGAAAAATTAATTTATAACTGTAATAATGTCGATTACTTTTGCTAAGGAAATCACGTCTAGATACTGTGTCGTGGCATAAGGAGCATAGCTCTAAAAGTAAAAGAGTCGTCAAATATTAAAATAATGGCCAAAAACCGAACAAAATCTCCAAAACTTAAAATAATTGCTAAAATAAAATTATGTATTGTAAAAGAACAAACAAATCACCAGAAACTGAAAAAAAATCGCCAAAAAGGAAAAAACGACAAACTAAAAGAAGCGTCAATGTTAAAAAAATCGCCAAAAGCGTAAAAAATCGTCTAAAGGAAACAAGCGCCAAAACTAAAAAAAAAAACGTATGGTATTACACATGTACATAGTATGTAGTGTCGGTACGGGTACTCTTTGTGTGCGAGTCAAAGTCCCACTTTAAGCCTGGTACGGAGTTCACACGGAATTTCAGGTTCTCATACAAACTGTATGTAAAAAAAATACGGAAATTCCATAAAGAAATTTTAATTTGCTAGTACGGACTTTGAAAAAGAAAATACACGGAATTTTTTAAATTTATTGCCTATCTTAGGGAGCTATAAATATATATGGAGACTTTTTCAGTCAACTGAAACAAAAATTAATGTTCAAACAATTGTTTGCTCACGGAATTTTTGACATTTCTAATTTTCATCAAATTGTAATCAATTTTTAGTGTTTTTGTGTGTTCTAAACTTAAAAATAAATGAATTTGTATGTCTGCCAACATAATTCTACACAAAAGGCTACACGATTATAAATGTTAATTTACAAATAAGAAATTTCATAAGAACTCCGTACCAGGATTTACTGAATATTTTAAAGTTTGCACCCGATGAATATTAAATTTTCAAATTTCAAATTTTTGGCTTTGTAATTATTCCTCTATTCAATTGCAAGCATTGTTCTGTATAATTATAGTAACAAAGTTGCTATATCTGATAGGAAATTAAACCTATTAAACCAAAAAGTTTTTATAGCTTTTATCGCAGGCTTTGAGGGTGTCGACCGAATCAAGAAATTTCGTAACGAAAAAAAAAATCGAAGACTATTTTTATTTGAATCGCCCAGTGTATGTTAACCCTTAAAGTATGCTATTGATTTCATTTACACACAGTATTGCTAGAACAGATTTTTAAATGTAGGAAAACACAATGTGGCGTACTTAAGGTACCAACAGACGACATGTTTTTTACATGTGTTTTTTAAGTTTTCGACTCGTATGTTTTTCTTTATGCTTGTCAATATTGGTTAATTTACATAAGGTTTATAATTTTTGGTCACAAAGGTACATGTAGTATCACTTCTTCTTTTTCAGTACATAAATATCCACGTAGTTTGTTTTATAAATGGCTTGCAGCCGTCGAAATATTTTTGGTTCCGTCGCTGTAGTACTGGCGACGCAAATTTGCTTTTTTAATTTTTTTCTTTTTTAAAAAAGACGTTGAGGTTGTATCTAAAAATCTATACATTTTTGGACTTATTTTAATAAAACGACAACGTTAAACTAAAAAAAAATATATAATTAATTTGTCTTGCAAAATACTTCATTCAGACGGCTAATGATAGTGCACATAATCAACCGCCGACGAATTTGTTCGCATGACATAGACATTTGGAGCTGTATGTTTAACATAAGAAAATAGAGCACGCTCTGTTTCAAATAATGTCTTATGTTTTTTGTCGTGTTTTTTACGCAAGCAATGTTTTAAAGGTAACACACGACATGTTTTCGTTTACATATGTAAATTCTGGCACATACAATGTGAAAAACATGTCGTCTGTTGGTACCTTTAAGAGCAATTGTGGTTGACAAAAAATGATGAACACAAACAAACAGACAATTCAAGGTTTTTTATTTAAAAAAATAAATTTGCATAAGTTGAAAAAAAATGCTCAGCAATAGCTTTACCGCGGCATTCCCCGAGTGCCATACGTATTTTTAATTTATTCCAATACATAACCAAGCCATAACCGCTAAAATAGCTTAAGCGACACATTTTTTGGACTTCGTTTTTTTTTTTTTTTTTTTTTTTTTTTTTTTGACAAAAATCGACTATTTACGATCACAAATAATCGATTTTGGTCAAAAATTGAGGTTCGAAAATTATGTCGCTTAAAGTGTTTTTTGGCGGTTATGGCACGATATAACCTTAAACGTGGCGTTACAATATATCACTTACTTATATAAACATAAATGCAAAACAATTACCAATATCACATTAAAATTACACAGAAATTTAAAAATTCTTGTCCCGTTCAGATTAGAAAACAGAAATAAATCCATTTAACATATATTTAAAAATAAATCGATAGTATATTTGTGTATTCAAAACTTGATTTTCTAAATCGAATGTCCTTCTCCTGTCTGCCCATCTGATTAAAACAAAATCCTAATAATCAGTTTGTATTACACACATGTAAGCGAAAAAAGAACATAAAACAAAAGGCAAGAATTTATCAATAAATGTTTTGGCCATAATTTACAAAACATACATACATACATATGTACATACATAACTACTTTGCTGAAGAACTATGTACATAGTTTAAGCAAAGTGTGAGAGAGAGAGTGAAGAGAGAGAGAGAAACAGAGAGCTATTGCTTGCAAACAAATGGTAGTTAATTCAAAAAGCTGAGCATCATCATACAACAAAATCTGGTGTGAATTGCCAAATAAATGTTATATCTAAATGATAACATACGTACGTACCCATCCATTTGCAAGCACTAACTTGCACTCTTCTTTCTTTTTTTCTCTCTTTATATAAAGACAATATACAACACAATAATGTAAAGCATACTTTAAGGCTTACAATTTTTTTTTTTTTTTGTAAAGTACGTTTCGAGTGAATAAATTTTATACTCGCATTGAGGGTGGAGAAGCAGCAATAACAAAAATTTAAATTAAAAATAAGTATAAAAACTTTTTATTATTTCCTTTGATATAAAATATGTACTTGAATTGCAATTTCTAAGAATTGTTAAACAAATATATTTCTTGGCTGGCTAAAATAATTTTAATATTATTTATTATTGCCTACTTTAGGTACTTTACGCATAAAATATATTTAAATTCAAATAAATGGCCCAAATGTGTGCATGTATGTATATGCAGTTTGGTTTTGCAGATTATTAGTTTAAAATTTATTGTTTCTTCATTTAAATTGATATTTTAAGGGCATCATATGCATGCAATCACCCACAAACAAAAAAAGCACTTTTTATGAAAGTGTAAAATTTTTTGTTATTTAGTTTTTGTTTGTTTCTTTTTTGCAAAAACGACTATGTATTGTACGAGTATTTATTGGTTTTTGCTTTTGCCTGAAAGTATGTTAACAGTTTTGTATGTCAAACAAAAGTGAAATGATGTTAAACAAAACTAAAACTAGCAAAACAAAAAAAAATGTTTCAAAATATTTCGGCGTATGTATGTAAAAACATAAATATATTTTTTTGGCTGTTGTTAAAACTTGTCTTCTGGCGACAGTTTCTATAAGTGTTATTGTTATTATTGCCTCTAAAAAGTTTAAAAAAAAGTAACACGCATGAAGAATAAAACTCTTGCTTTGCAGGCCACTTGGTTAAATGGCGCGAAGTATATACACATTGCTAATGATACATACTATTTTTTGCATTTTATATGTAAAAAATGTTTGCTGCGTTACACAAAAAAAAAAATTAATTCTTTTTTCTACTTTTCATTTTTATTAAAAAAGACTTGTACCATATAAAAAAAATTCTAGAGCAATTATTGTAAAATAAACATTTGCATATATATATGAATAGCGACAAATAAAAATTTTATTGCAAAATTTATTATGTTAAAGAGGTTTTTTTTTCTAGAAAAGAAACGCAAAAAATTGTCAAGCAATTAATTTTAGTTAAAGAACACATCTTTTTAGCGAGTTATTTTAAATTGAACTGTCCTGAAAATATGCAACGTTTTTTAAGTATATTTTTTTAATTACACTTTATTTATGGCTTTTTAAAGTCCAGTACGGAGTTCTTACGGAATTTCACTTTTGTAAAATTACATTTATTTTCACACGGAAAAATAATCGTGTAGACTTTTGTGTAGAATTATGTTTGCACACACAAATTTGATGAAAATTAGAAAAATCAAAAATTCCGTGACGAAACAATTATGAGGACAATCATAAATAAAATTCCGCGAGAAATTTTTCTCGGGGAATGATTTCCTACCATAGCAAGTAAAAAGGGAAAATAAAAAAATTCTAATTGGAAAAGGGAGAAATTTCTCGCGAAATTTTATTTATAATTGCTCGAAACTACATATAAAAAAAATTGCCAGGAATTGTGCACGAAAAAATCTTGCAGAAATAGTACTCAGTTTATCTTTCGCAAAACATTTGAAATGTATTTATCTTCAACATTTTAAGTTTTCATGCGAAATAAGTAGAGAGCAACTTTTTTCGTGTGGAACTTACAAAGAACACATGGAGTGTTTCTATAAACATAAGAAATTGTAGCATAGTTTCGGGCGACAATTAATATTGTTTACATGTAAAATTTTTCGTACGAATTAATAAATGCTGATAAGCATTTTTCACAAATTTGAATAAAGTACCATGCTTTTATGAACATGAATTTTTGTTTCAGTTGACTGAAAAAAGTCTCCACTTATATTTACACCATCCCTAAGATAGGCACTACATTTAAAAAAATTCCGTATACTTTTATCTTGAGTTTCCGTAAGTTTTTTTACATACAGTTTGTATGAGCACCTGCAATTCCGTATGAACTCCGTACCAGGCTTTAAATACAAAAAACACTAAAAAATAAATTACAATTTTGTAAAAATTATAAATATAAATCACTCCGTGACCAAATAAGTGTATAAACATTAATTTTTGTTTCAGTTGCCTGAAAAAAGTCTCCACTTATATTTATAACATCCCTAAGATAGGCAATAAATTTATTGTATTGTTCTTTTAAAGTCCTTACTAGCAAATAGAAATTTCTTTATGAAATTTACCAACCTAAGTTTCCGTAATTTTTTTACATACAGTTTCTATGAGAACCTGAAATTCCGTATGAACTCCGTACCAGGCTTTAAACTAAGTTTTTTTTTTCTAAAAAACACAAAAGGTTTTCAATCAATTAAGGACCTGTTTATTTTGGAAACAAAAACAAATTTAATTTTTTGTTTTTATTTTTAATATAAATGTTCGATCGAAACGTTCTTTTGCATTTAGACAAACAGGCTCTAATTGTAGTTAAAGAAGGCATATTTTTAACGATTTTTTTTAAATTTAACCCTCCTGAAAATAGGCAACGTTTATTTAATAATTTTATTTAAAATTGTGCTGTCCTAAAATTATGCAACGTTGTTTAATTACTTTTTCTTTTAAAATTTCTTTTTATTTAACGATTTTAAACGTTTCCTGCTAAAGGTAAAGAAAGAGATGAATAAAACTTACTTTTTACCTTAAAAAAAATATTTAAAACATGCAATCAGATAAATTCCTTGTATTCACATCAAAAATCTTTTGCCATTGCAATCAAAAATCAATGTACAAACAGTAAATCAAAATTGCTAAAGTTGTTATTTAATTATATATTTCTTTGCTTATTTGTTGCCCCCTGTGCTGCTGCTACAGTTAATTACAAACTATAGTATACTTTGAGGCTTTGATGCTTTTTATTTAGCTATAAATTTAAATGATTTCTATGAAATGAACTAACTATAATTTAACAAGTGCATTTGTCTTTTCTTCAATGCGTTAAAATACATATGTGTTTCAATGTGTTAAAATATGTGTATGGACATTAGGGTGGCTCGATTTTTTGCTCAAAGTTAAATCTACGGAACCAGTTCGTCGCCACTTGAACTTTTGATTCAACACATGATTTGTCATGTTTTTTTTTTTTTGCTACAAATTTTGTAGGGAAATATTTTTTCTAAACCTTTTGTAAATCTAAAATATTTTTATGAATAAGACCTCTAGTATATACGAGTATTATACAATTAATTAAATTTGTTTAAAAGTTGGATATTTTTAAAAAAAGTAAAAGTTCACCAGGACATTGAATATGTCTGGAAAGCAGGAATAGGCAACAATTAATTATTTATTTTTTAATCAAATTAAAAACATCAAAAGTTTGGCTGTTTTTTTTTAGGCGGCATACATTTTTGAATCCAAAAAGCAGCAGTTATAAAGCTTTTTTTTTCTCCTCACTTCTGCTTATTTTTTTCTCTCCCTAAGAATGCTCTCCTCATATTATTACACCCTAAAAAAAAGATACTTACATATTTACTCGTATATCTAACATACACATAAAAACAAAAGTTGTATGAGAAATAGGAAAGTTTGCAAAACTTGAATTTCTGTTCTGTATTGATTGTTTTCGTTAAACATAAATACGAACAGACGGACAAACGGACAGACAGGCACTTAATCTAAGTAGTTAGTACGTGTGTGTTTTTCACTTATAAAATGTTTCAATGTATTTCTGTGCGTATGTATTTCTGTAGACCTTTTGCTTTTCTGTTTGCTGGCATCCCGGAAATAGCTTTTTTTATTTTATTTTAAATTGTGTAGAGCATTTGGCAAGAGCTTTTGGTATACGAATAATAAAAGAAGAAGTGTTTTAAGTTTTTAATGTGTAAGTAATCAGATTACTAAAGTGATGCTTTCAGCTTATAAAATAGCATCCGTCATCTTACATTTCAAAAAAAAAGCTTTCTATTTATTTATTATCCGATATGGTTCATTTTTAAAAGATTATATTTATGGTTTCGTTAAAAAAAATTAAATCCAAAGAATTCAATAAAATCTTATTGGACTCCCAACAAAAATAAATTTTCGTACAAGTATGCACTAAGACAAAAAGAAATGCTTCGGATATGCGGAAAAACACACGTACTGTCCCTTCTACCTTACGAGGAGGCAATAACGTAAGCGAATGATGAACACAACAACTGCGAAGTTCGTCCGTCGACTGTTTATACTCGAATAGTCACAGTTTTTTATGGTGCATTCTCTCTCGCTTACCTGCAGGTAAGCGATACAAATTTGGATGTGAATGATATTTTTACTTCGTGATTTGATTGTTTGTTTATTGTTTAATTTAATTGCATATGAAAACACATATGTGCTTCGGTAGGTCAGTGGATAGTGTTCTAGACTATCATGCGGAGATCATTAGATCGACTCCTGATTCAATGATGAGGAGCAAATTTGTTTTGATGATATTCATATAAAAAGGGCATGAGTTTAATGCATCTAGGATGTGCAGAAAGGAATCTCATACAATACAAAAATCATGGGTTACCGAAGCAGGTTGGTAAGGGAGAGTTGAGCTCTCTCACCCTTACCAATCTGCTTTCAGGTAGACGGGTATTTTTGCTGAGCTATAGCGCCCGATTGTGGTGCAGGGGCGGCTAGCAACGATATCAGGCATGCGAATTATGTGCAAGTAATTATTAATGTTATAGCGCTCATTATCGGTTCTCAGAGCCTTGTTAGCGTGACAGGGGACACCAAGCCCGTGAAGGGCAGTGGGTGAAGGATAGCATTGGCTGTATGAACAAGTGCGTAACCTGTGAACGCTTCACTTTCCCATTTTCCATTATTCTCCCAATTCTGATGTCTATTAAAGTCCTGCACAATACCACTTATAAGAACTTTTAAGACATCAGGGATTTTTCAAATACTTTACTACAGCGAAATCTTATAAAACAAGCGCTAAACAACACTGTTTCAATTCTTGCAGGCTTTGGAGTAAAGAAGAAAATACTTCGTTACGGAAGAATTTGTGATGGTTGCTTTTTCATACGCATGGGCGCGTATACAATAGTTATTTACGTATTTACATTTCCAGACTGTTTTCTCAGGCCTCTAATGTCTATAATGTTTAATATGTGCAGAGAAAACAAGTTTTATATTGTCGTGCAAAGTTGAACTTCAACGAAAGAAAACTCACAAATTTATTAATTTCCCTCCACTTTTCTGAGAAGCGTTAATCGATCGTCACATACCCGAAAATACTTATTACACTTATTTTGCAACTATACCAAATGGAAATTTTATTATATAATCAAGTGTATGACTGAAATAAACTTCGAGGCCAAATCGTTCTAGAATCGATGTGGTTGATGTGCTTACTCTTGCCGTTTTGTTGTGTTGATTTCAGTTTAGCCCATTAAGTTTTTGCCGCTTTCGTCATATCGTGCCATAACCGCGAAAAATAGCTTAAGCGACATAATTTTCAAACTTCAATTTTTGACCAAAATCGATCATTTGCGATCGTAAATAGTCGATTTTCGTCAAAAAAAAATGAAGTCCAAAATATGTGTCGCTTAAGCTATTTTAGCGGTTATGGCTCGATGTGATGCACACCAACAATGTCAGTTTAAAACCATTCTTAAATCGTTTTATTTTACATCAAACGGAGATCAAGAATAAGACGTAAAATGCATGAAAATTCCTTGATACACTAACTATCCTACGCAATCGTGCAATTTTTGAGAAAATACAACCCTGGTATGATGGAGCCTGTGAAAATTTTAAACATTTTCACATCAGGTTTGTGTTTTTTCGTGGGTCGAGCGATTGTTTAGGATAGTGAGTCATGGGTGTAGAGAATGACAAAAGTATCGTTTTAAGTACTCTGAGTATTGGCCGTCAAGCAACTATATGTTTATTGGTATTAGTTTACATGTTTATTGGGAAATCGAAACCATTGTCCGGTTTTTTATTTAGTGATTTATTTAGTCAATGGATATAATCCTTACAGACCAATAACAAAATACTTAAATTTAGGTTGCGTAAAGCTAAAAATATAAAAAAATACACTCATATGTAAGCACAGACATTAATTTTAATAACTATAAACATCCAACAACTATATTTAAATACATTTTGTAAATTAAGCAGCAAACGATAGTAAAATTTATAAACTGTGTGAGCTACAATCATACGCATGAATATAAAAATACTCTCGACTATTAATCGGCTATAAATGCGTGTATGCAGGACTATTTTATTTACACTCAAAAAGTATGTTTTCAAACACACACAAACACATTTTCCAAAGCATTTTATACAGTTACACAAATGTATGCAATGTATGTATGTATGCATAGCTTGAGTATAAACATACTTAAGCTATGTACAGACGGTTGTAAGATCTTACAATATTGCCAGTAAAATGTGCTCAAAATTTCTTACAACCGTGTGAACTGACAATTTTTGTCAGACGTCGTTGCCAGAAAAAGCATTGTCAGTCCATTGCAAAACTAGCAGCTGACAACAAATTGTCAGACATCTTACAATCGAGTGAACACATTGTAAAATTATTGCCAGATATTTGTCAGACATTTTAATATTGTCAGATGTGCAAAGTTTATGCATCTGACAATGGCGTCATTGTAAGAGAATTCTTTCTATGGGCAACACTGCACACGTTTGATTTAAAAGAAAAAATTTATAATAAAATATATGCAGACAAAATCATTGCAATTGCTTCTTAATGGTCCATAATAATTTATACTTTCACTTTTTACAATTAATACAAACACAAACGATAAATATTTAACAATTTCTAATAAATGCTTTAAGTCTGGCAACGCATAACAACAGATCTAACAATTTGTGCATATGACAACCGTGTGAACTGACAATTTTTCTACTGACGATTTTGTCAGATGAATTTATTGTCATACAGCCGTCTGGCAATAAATTGTAAGATTTTCTAACAACCGTGTGAACTGACAAGGAATATTGTGCTGGCAATTTTCGATTGCCAGTACATTGTCAGCACATTGCCAGATCTAACAATATTGTAAGATCTGACAATCGTCTGTACATAGCTTTAGACTGTAATTATGAGAAACAGTGAATGAGATTGATGCACGTGTGCCTTTTTATTTTTAGTTGTAGCGTATTTTGGTTTTTCGCATAAACGAAGTAAAGATGCTCTTGTATGTTGAAATCGGCTTTAGTCATGGGTTACTTGAGACAAAACATTTTTGCGCTAACAATTAGAATTAGGCGCAGTTGCTAAAATTAAAACTACTTATTTATGCTTTTTTTTTTTTTTTGAGTACTCATTGTCATTCTCTGTTAATGAGATTTCATGCCCATGTATTCAAGCAAAGAAATTTATGCCGTTAAGAACACATTATGATTTTAATAAATAATTTAATAATCATATATAAAAATTTATATTACTTCTCTTAACACTCGACTTTACTAAAGGATATATTTCGTGAACAACAACATTTTTTTACCAACTTGCAAAAGAGAATTGCGCTCTCCTTTGCCCATATGTATATGGCACCCAGATAACTAATATTTTATTCATCAAATACTAATATCATAAAGCTAGCTTTCAAAATCTTCTTCCTTGACTCGAAAACAGAAAATAAATATTCGGAAATATGTTTGGGAACAGCAAATTAATTACAATACATATATAAAATCAATAAGGCATAGATTTAGATTGAAATGTTCCTCTTGAGTCGAGTGAATGTTCATTTCAATCTCTCGTCCTCTTAACTGTTCTGTTGATAATAACAGATTTTATAAAAACAAAACTATAAAAACACGTAAACACTGTTTACAGCCTTAAACACATGCAATACATGAATATCTACAATCAAAAAACAAATACAGTTCCATAAACACTCATGATCTGTGTAAAGGAAAAAATATAGGAAACGGAAATGAATGTGTATGAGTGGCAAGAACAAAAAAAAAAGAGCAACGAGCATTGATTCTTATGTGTAAATATGAGTATGACAGCAGTGATGCGTTGAAAATCAATGCCTACCAAAAAAAAAAAAAAAAAAAAAATACAATAAAAAAATCAACACACAGTCTAAGAGCGAGAGAAAACATCTATACACACACATGCCATACATACACATACTTATTTAAAAGAACACTTGTTCCTGCACATACATACTCGTATATCAGAAGCAGGGATGGAAATATTGTTTTTGATTTACAAAATAACGCAGTAACTTTACTAAATTTGAAGCAGTTTTCTACAAAGTAAAAATCATTTATTAAGCTTCGAGACACGCTCTTTGGAAAATTTGCCATCGACTTGTTCTTTTCTATCAGTAAAGAAATTAATACCAATGATAATTGTAAGTATTCTGACAAACACTTGCAGAACGTAATAACATGCTGTTTTCGAAGTTTGCTATACCTGATAAACGGAATGGCGAATGGTATTGCATAAGTGTAAGTGCAGGTTTTTCCAGTCTGATTCCCTAAGACATTCCATATCTGGTATATTTTCCAGATGTGAAATTTGTCTCCTAATTTGACTGAATGCTGTACAGTGACACAATTAGAGTTCGCAAGTTTCATCATCTTCCTGACAAGCTCTACATGTTGTATTGTCAACGACATTTATGACAAGACAGGAGATTTTTTAACTCTATATGTTCTATTATTATGCTGAACAAATTCCAATGTGTGACCTTTTTTAACTTAAAATATCTATTGTCTTTTCACTACTTGGGTGTCCCCAGAGAATTTTGGGCACTCTTCCAAGAGTAGAGTTTTGACAATCTCTGCTGTGTTGTCCTATAGTCCATTATTACAGTTAAGTTTTATATTATTTATGTCAGTGATTGCGATGTTATGGAGTAATGATCCCATGTTTGCAAGTTTATCGCCCTCATCGTTACCTGAAACACTCTGATGTCCTTGAATCCATATTATCTAGATGTCTCTAGAATACCTACGAACTCATACAGTTTATCGAATTTTTGTATTGAAGGACGCTTCGATAACTTTTCCATTATCCGTAGAGATGCTCATTCCAAAAACTAGACACATGACCTTGCCTGTTAATGGTCTTCCTTCAGCTTCTTTGGACACGGTTCTCCCATTTCATTCCAATACTTCGATAGTTCCTTTTGTGAGGTGTCAACAAGATAATGACGAAAGTATTGATTTAAGTACTCTTTGAGTATTGGCAGTCAAAGAACTATGAATTCGCGAAGCTAAAAATAAAAAACACGTTAATAAAAAAAACGTATAATTATAGGCATCCAACAACTATGTTTGTACACATTTTATTACATTAAGCAGCACAAACGGCACCAACTAAAATTTATAGACTGTATGAGCTACAAGCACACGCATGAGTATAAAAATACTCTGACTATTAATCGGCTAGACATGCATATATACAGGTTTATTTTATTTACACACACAAAGTATGTTTTTAAACAGCCATACACACGCCCACACATTTTTCATTCCATTTTATACACACAAATGTATGTATACGGTAGCGAATGATGAATAAATATCCCGAGTATCATGCCTATATTTCTTTTGACCGATAGTATGACTATAAGCATATTCCGATTGTAAGTATGACAAAGTCAATGCGTTTCAAACGCATGTACCTTTTTATTAGGGTTCCGTACACCAAAGGTGAAAAGGAACCCTATTGTTTTCGCTACGCTGTCCGTCTGTCCGTCACACGGTATTTTCTCAGGAACCGTATGAGCTACGGACCTGAAATTTGGACACAGTATGTAGAACCTTGGCCGCTACAACAACAAATACATGCGAATTAAAAGTTAAAGGGTGTTCCAAAATGAGCAACGAAAAATGTTAAAATCCCATGTAATATACATACAATTGTATATTGAAACTTGAAATTTGTAAAATTAGTGTATTTTTATACAGACTACAACAATTAACACTAAAATTTAAAAAAATTAAATTTAAAGGGTGGTCCATCAGTTAATGCAATTTTGACTATGTAATTTTGACAATTTGCTATATCTTGGAAACCGTAAGAGGCAAACACTTGAAATTTTCAAAAACGGTAAAACTAAAAAAACCGAAAATTATAAAATCGCCAAACCAAAAAAAAATCGCCAAAAATTAAAAAAAACCCGCCAAAACGAAAAAAATCGCCAAAATTAAAAAAAAACTCTAACACTAAAATAAATTGCCAAATTCGAAAAAATCGCCAAAATAAAAAAAACGCCAAAAATCGAAAAAAATCTCCAAAACGCGAAAATGTCGCCGAAACTAAAAAAAATTTAAATAAAAAAAATCGCCAAAATGAAAAAAAAAAACGCCAAAAACCGAAAAAATCGACAAAACAAGAAAATAAAGTGTCAAAACTAAAAAAAGAGCCAAAACTTAAAAAAATCGCCAAAAACTTCAAATTTTCAAAAGCGGTAAAACTAAAAAACCGAAAATTATAAAATCGCCAAACCAAAAAAAAATCGCCAAAACGAAAAAATCGCCAAAATTAAAAAAAAATCTAACACTAAAATAAATCGCCAAATTCGGAAAAATCGCCAAATTGAAAAAAACACCAAAATGAATAAAAAACGCCAAAAATCGAAAAAAAAATCGCCAAAACGCGAAAATGTCGCCAAAACTAAAAAAAAATTAGATAAAAAAAATCGCAAAAATGAAAAAAATCGCCAAAAATAAAAAAATCGCCAAAATGAAAAAACGCCAAAAACCGAAAAATATCGCCAAAACAAGAAAATAAAGTGTTAAAACTAAAAAAAGAGCCAAAACTTTAAAAAATCGCCAAATCTGAAAAAACGCAAAAACCGCCAAAACAAAAAAACCGAAAAGATCACAAAAACGAAAAAAATGCCAAAAATATATATTATATAGGATGAAGTTCGTACGGAACCCTTCCTGCACGAGTCAGAGTCGCACTTTACTGAATTTATTTTTAGTTGCAGCGTATTTTAGTTCTTTGCATAAACGAAGTAGAGATACTCTTGTACGAGTATGTTGGAATCGGCTTTATCCATAGTTGCATGGGAGAAAGTTACTAAAATTAAGACTATTTACTTATGTATATCTCTTTTTTTTGAGTACTCATTGCCATTCTCTAATATGAAGTGGTGGACCCATGTCTCATTCATCCTAAGAAATGGAAGTAACAAATTATTTATAGAAAAAAATAAAAAAGCCAGACTGCGACCAATTTAGAACCGTTAAATATCTTAAACGGTCATTCCAAATGAAAAATCATAAGAAAAACCTAAAGATGATTTTAAAATACCTCTCTAATGATACCCATTTTGATATAGTTCGCCGACTTTTTTTTTGCATTTACAAAATGGCGTCTGTTGGCCGCCATATTGAATTTTGACAACTGAAATATATTTTTAGTGACACTCCCGGGGTTTAGACGTAAGAATCATGAAAATCGGTCCACGTGTTTAGTTTATATAGTGGTGCAAAGGAACAGACATTTAGACACACATAGACTGATAAACACAATACCCTTCTTTGCGTTGCGCAGTCGGGTAAAATTTCGGTTTTGTTGCGTTAAATCATCGCCAAACACTCTATTGAAAAATTGCTCATATATATTTGTCTCATCTTCATAGTTTTTATATGCCTGCCATTTCAGCCGGCTCACCCACCTTCAGCCGACGTTCACCCAATACCAGTTTGTTTATCTTCTTAACCGTTTCTGACGTGGACGCGTTTGAGTTGGCAGCTCGCACTGCCTCAATTCTATCACCCAATAATGTTTAGTCTTAAACGAAGGTTCGACTTTAAAATGAAGGCATTGAATGGTGGCCAATTCTTTCCATGTTTATAAATTCACTCAGATCGTTTATTTTTGAAAAATACCAAACAACGTGGCGCTGTGAAAGACATTTTACCAAAGTATTTTTATTTTAAACTAAAAACGCCACCTATACTTCAAGTCGGCTAGTTTCGCGACACTTTTCAAAAGCTTTAATTCCCATCCCTGCCTTTTATATACGTTGTTGTTATAATTTATGTTTGTATGCGAAATGTTATTCTTGGGTATAGCTTATAAGCCTAAAAGCACCAACATTAAAGTTTTATAAGGATTTCTTAGTCGTCTTTCCTACTTTATTTATTTAGGGTTTTTTTCATACATACATATTTGGCCTCAATTGATCAGATTTTTTTTTTTAATTTTATTTTTTGTTGTAACACAAGGAGCAGGCGGCAGTATTGAGCAGCAACATTTTGTGTGTAAGCCTTTATTTTTTGGATGGTTTTGGATGGTACATTTTTTAAGTGTAATTGTCATATCTGCTTTTATTTAACTCTTGGTTTTATCTCTTGTTATTTAATTCCGCTTTGAAAGAGGGAGTGAAAGTTGGAAAAAGTTTTTGACAGCTTTTGCCGTAAACATAAAATAATGTCTGTAAGTTGTATAGATTTTTTTTCTTCCTCCATTGTGCTCATATTTAACATAAGCACCATTGTGTGGCCTGGATTTGTGTAACCTTAATAGATTTTGTTATTTTTTTTTTATATTATTATTATTATTAAATTGGTTACAAAGAGAAGTTTTTGGAAAAGTCTAAGCAAACTCAGCAAAATATATATATACACGTACTTAAATTTTGCAGAACTATTTAATCTAATGTGGGGGTTTGTAAGGTCAATTACATCAATATTGAAATTATATAAAATATTTACTGGCTTTTATCTTATTGTAGTTTATTGTTTGTGTCACGTTTTTGCTTAAACATAAAGTGTATGACCTTTTTTTTTCTTGTAATAATAAAATAGTGCCGAAAGATTCACATTTAAAAATACCCAGTAAAAAAAGACAAAAAGCCACTCCAAAGAAGTCATGAAAATGTAGAGTTTGCAGTCTGGAAGTAGTTCAAATTTCGATCCGATCTAATGATTTTTACATAGGGTTGTCATTGCAAGAAGTTCTCTTTTTCGATGCCTAGTCACCGAATTAGAAGCAATTTTAAGAAAAATTTCCTTTTTTGTGTTCTATGGTAATATTTTCATCTAGGAAAAACTTTAAAAAGTTACATATTTTAACAATTCGTTTCTTTTTATATGAATTTAAGCGCGAAACAGTGTTTTCATGTAAATTTAAGCAAATAACTTCTAAATTTTAGGCCAAAATTAGTTCATAAACTTCTTTCAAAAAATCGATTTTTTGAACATTTTGGTGAGCATTTACTAAAACTATGGAAAAACTACAAGGTTTTGTGTGATTAAAATAAACTTTTACTTGGTTTTCTGCTAACTATCGGCATATTTAAAATATCGATTTTTTGGAAGCAATGAAAATGTGGTTCCTCAGAATGACTTCCATTTTTTTTACTGGGTAGTATTCTTATTTATTTAAAGCGACTAAATGAAAATTCAAATTAGAGCCACGTTAATAAAACGTCAACTTAGCAAAAATAAATTTAAATTTAATATTAAAAATAGGCACGCGTTTTTGATGGCATTCTGACTTTAGTTGCGTTGCCAGTTGCAAAAATTTAATTACGTACATATGTCAACTGACATCAAAAAAATTGTATTTGCTGCATAGCTAATAACGCAAAAGGGTGATAGACAAAATTAAAATATTATAAAATTTAAATTTAACTATCTAAACTACTCTTTCTTACGGAATTCGGAAAAGGATATTGCTACTTATTATTTTAAACAACAATATTTAATTAGAGTAGAGGCAATAATTCTAAAGGATTTGAATTGTCCTTTAAGTGAAGTCTAATAAAATAATAAATAATAATAATAATAAATGTAGTTCCTTATCTTCATCGAAAAAATAAGTCCACTGAACTAATCATCTCTATGACAAGCAATTTATTAAGTACTTTAAATTAACACATTTTTTTAAGTACTCTTTGAGTATTGGCCGTCAAACAGCTACGAATGCGTACAGTTAAAAATAAAATATATACGCGTTAATTTTAAACCGAATATGTACGTAAAGCTATAAACATCCAACAACTATTTTTATACACATTTTTTAAATTATGCTGCACAAACAACAACAACTAAAATCAATAGACTATATGAAGTACAATCACTCTGATTTTTAATCGGCTACACATGCTTATACAAATATAGGGTTACACACACCCACACATTTTCCATTCAATTTTATGTACACAAATATATGTATGTACACGGTGGCGAATGATGAATAAATATCCCGATTATCATTCGTATATTTTTTTGTGCAGGTATTGTACAGGTATTGTACATATAATGCCTTCCGTTATAGTCGTGATCTCAGTCTGAAAGAATTTACGTATATTGTGACTCATGTCGTACAATCCATTAAACAATCGGTATCCAATTTTTGACCCGTAGGTGTAAAGGTTAGTTTCGGGGTTATTTCTTATTATTGTTGCTCTCTCTCTAATTCCATAATTTCAGGCGTTATAGTTGACATATCTAATTGGTATTTTGTCACACATTATATCCTTGCAAAAGACCACTAACAAGAACTTTTAAGACATGAGGGATTTTCAAATGCTTTAATACAGCGAAATCTTCTAAAACAAACGCTAAGCAACTCTGTTGGCAAGACATTTGCTTCAGTTATTGCAGGTTTAGGTTTAGGAGTAAAGAAGAAAATACTTCGTAACGGAAAAATTTGTGATACTTGCTTCTTCATGCGCATGGGCTCGTATACAAACGTCATGCATGTACATACGCACACACTTTGGGCGTATGATCTTCTATTTTTCTACGCGCATACAAACGCACACATGCATTGACATTAGTTGTGTGCACTTGCTTTAAAAAACCACCCTTAAACACATAATATCCTTTCTGTCAGCGTATAACCATATGTCTCTATGTCAACACTGTTTTCTCTAGCGGCAATTGAACTAGTTGAAATGTCGACAACTTTCCTTTTATGCGCGGGTAGAGATACGTTAGAGACAACAGTTCTAGTGTATTTCTGGTTATATTGTCAATGAACGCGCCAATAGATTGCTTTTTTTTGCATTATGCTGTGCAATAATATTAAATAAATATATTTAGACGAGGGTTACTAAAATCTACTAATGAATTCTTGGTTCAAATATCTCCATATGGTAGTAAAAGAACTACCTTCTCAATACTGCTAAGGTCTACTGGTGGATTTTTTATGACAACCGTATGTTATATGTCAATAGGCGATTACATTGGCTGGGGTGCAGGTAGTCAGCAGCACTATTGACAATGTCACTAGAAAATAACTATAATTTTACTATTGACATCGAGCGAGGAAATATCCGTATTGTAGACTAGAGCCCCTAAAATTTACTAGTGAAGCTTTGGTGTCAATGTCTCCATGTGGTGCCAAAAGAACTACTTAGTCAGTAGTGCTAAAGTCTAGTGGTGGATTTTCAATGACAAGCTATTGTTAAATGTCAATAGATGATTCCATTGGCTCGGGTACACCTGGTCAGTAGTACTACTGACAATGTCACTAGTAAATCATTAGAATTCCACTATTCGCACTTTCGGTTTTCTCTCTGTGGGCAGCTCCGCAATAAATCTATCGTGCTGCGAGTATTATACGACAGCATTTATTATTGGTTTAGTATAATACATGTCACGAGAATGCATTTAAAAAACAAGACGTATTTACATTTAAAGACTGTTTACGCAGGCCTCTATCACACATGACAATGGTGACGTTTCCCCTGGGTAAGGTATGTATTAGACTTTGGTACTTGGTTATATGTTCCATCAGTCTTGTGGCACGATTGAAAGAATGTTTTCCATCGCCTAAGTTGATGTGATTCTTATTGCGCCACAAATTATAATTTCAGCTGCGTTGCCGGTTAGCAACTGAAACTGAAGTTCGCTTAACATCCATAATCCAGCCATTAAATACGCCAATAAAAGAATACAAATATGTATTTGAAAAAAATATATTTGTATAAAAGCATGAAATCACTTTGTGAAATTGTTTAGCTTCACTAAAAATGCTTGCATTAGAGATAGTTCTTGTTACAGATGTTAGAAGAAGCAAGTGGAATATTAAAATTTTCGGAAGATTTCTATTAAGAGAATTAGAATTTTAGAATTTCAATATGCAAACACTCAATCAATTACGCAACAACTTGATAAAAATCGCAAACAGGATATAAGACACTCACGATAAATTATTACAAATTCGCCCCATTGAAAAGAAAAATTAATAAAAATAAAAGGCTGTTTTTAACATTCCTGTAAATAATTCTAAATTATTGAAAATAAGACAACAGTTTATTGAAAATATGCTTGCCTCAAGGAGCCACTCTAAAACACTTTGTAATACACAAAACTAAGGGAAGAAGCATGCATTTGTAGCCTCCTAAAAGTATGCCTGAAGTATTTTTTAATGTTTTTTTTTATTCTTCAAATGTTTTAAAAATATTATTGCCATTTTCTATTATTGTATTTTACTTTCCTGTTTCCTCTGAATTTGGTTCCTGTGACAACACACACAACCCCTCAAAGCCTACCGAACATTTACTGCAAAAACAATTTGTTTATATAATTTTTTTCAAAAGCTAAACAAAGTTGTCTGGCAATTGACAAATTTTTAAAATATCAATCAATATTTACACACTTGCCTAACTAAGCACTTTACTAAAACACAAAAAAAAACCACCAATTATGAGTATTTTAATTGAAAGACTAATTTACCATCCGTTTAGTAAAAATAAGAAATATGTATATGTAAAGCAAAACAATTTACACTTGACTCCGCAGTTCGGAAAAATATTTATTGTGTGTATATAGCACTTAATGGCAGATGAAGTTGCTTGCACTGGCTGTTACAACATAACTGAAGAGTTCTATTAGATTACATAGAGCTCATTTACTGCAAGAACAACATAACTAAAAAAACTAGTTTTGCCGAAAACGTTTTGAAAATTTTAAATTTACACACAACTTAACAACTTAATGAAAAAAAGAAAATTAAATTCTTCACTCATTTGTATGAAATTTTTACACAATAGCGGTATCCGCGGTTTGATGCAAATGGTCTTGCGTAAGTGTAGAGGCAAAATATCGTAGCTTTTCTTAAAAATCAAAAAAACAAAATAAAAAATAGGATATTATGCATTTGCACTTAAGCAAGACCATTTGCACTGAATTGTGCCAATGTGAATAATAGCAGTAATATGAGGATTAATGCATCAAACACATTAACCACAGCAAGCTACCGACTACCAAATGTCAAGGATGGAACACACATATTTATATGAAAATGATTCTTTTGAAGACAGCAAGGCAACAAACAGGGCGACAGGATGTTGTCTATGCTGATTTTGTCATTGTAGTCCAATTAAACTAATTTCTATCCCCCTTATGCAAAAAAATATTTTACTTTAGCTTTAAAGTTCATATTAGTTTCCAAGCACTTTAAGGCTAACATAGCTTTGTTAAGAAATCATATGCAAAAGACAACTTTAATTATTTTGTGATTTAATAATGAATACTGGTAACACCACCATGTTCAACAACTACTTCATAGCTTATGATGTACAAAATCGAATACAATTTCATTCGGGTATTCAAATAAATTTTTATTTTATTAAATAAATTTTCATTATCTTGAAGTAAAGCAACCTAATTTAAAAAATATGAGCTTATGACATGGTAATAAAACAGATAAACACAACTATGAAGTAAAAGTAAAAAAAATGTTAAAAATTATCACAATTTGTTTTATTCGAATGAAACGAGTATTTGAATATCCAGCTTTTTTCGATTTGTTTTGATTGTATGTACATCACTAAAACATTTTTGTATAATTGTATTTATTTTAATATTTTTTTAAGGATTTTGCTATGTATTTCGAATCAGTTGGATAATTTGGTGATGTTTCCCATTACATGACAGAAATAATAAATTTAAGATAAGAGCAGGCACTTCTAGCTTCATGTTCAGATGTAAAATGAATCAGTATGTGCTATATTAATAAAAATATTTGAGGTACAAAACACACATTTTGGAAATATCAACTTAAAGTAGTCTTAACAAACGTGGGTGCCTACTTTAGAATTTTTATACAGTAATTTTTTTAGAATACAACTTTACTTAACATTGCTTGGCAAAGCTTTATTAATTTTTTTGCATAAGACCCTATTTCTTTGGCTACAATGAGAAAATTCAGTGTTGCCAGTATAGTACAAAATGTTGAATGAATGATTTCGGACAATTATTTCATAATAATTAATAGAAACAATATCCAAAAATTGATGTAAAGCATAAATTGATTCATTTTTATACTTTTACGTCATATAAGTACATTTCGAAGGAGTAATTTAATTTTTATAAATGCGAAATATTTGAAGGTGGTAATACTGAACTATGTATTCATACTTAAATATGAGGTGCAGATGGTGCTGCTGCCGTCTCCAAAATAATTAAATAGCTGGCTACGAGGCGACAAATGCTGCTAGCGGCATTTGAAGTCGTGTGTTCGTGTAGCCTGCTGTGGTGAATGTGTTTAATGCATAATTCTGCATTAACTCTAAAATGGCATTTTTTTTATTTATGATGCTATTGAAGCAAATGCGCGATATGCAAATTGCATAATGTTTTCTGAGATAGCGCAAAAATATACAAGAAATAAATGCTCGTTAAATTCCCTGTACACGATCAAATAAACGTGTCAACTAGTGCCTACATAAGGGGGTCTACTCTCTGTTTCGAAACGAAAGCAAATGCTTTCGAATTCTAATGTTAATAACATACAAATTCGAGAGCATTTTCTTTTGTTTCGAAGTACAGAGTAGACCCCAATTATATGTGAGTATTATACGCTTGTCGCTTAAAAGAAAACTTACAAATAAACACGTCAATTAGCACTTTTGTTCATCAACATTTTACGCCGTTACACAAGGAGTTTAAGTAGTTTCAGCAAAATCTATTCAAAGTGAATTTTGAAAATGCTGCCACTACCAGAACTTCAGAACTGCTGGAATTAAATATCTACTTCAGCAGGCAGCAAGTGCTTGGGGTTTTGTATTTACCAGAGACCAATTTAAAGCTGCTTTAAAATAATGTTTTTCCATGTAATTTCCGCTTGATTACAAGTACTTAATAAAACCAAAAATAATTTATACGAGTATATACAAATATTTTCAGTATAATGCTAAAGGAAATTAAGAATTTTAAATATATACATAAATACGATGCATGAAAAATCGTTTGATATGTACGACTGCAGATTGAAAAGTTATTTTTTACAAAAAATTTTCGCTTGTAAACCAACGGTTCCCAAAGAGGGGTTCAATCATTCAAGAGGCCCGCGTAAAGAGCCGAAGGTACAGAGTCGCATGTTCACATGCAGAGTACACACTATGGCATTTTGTGACATCACAATAATGTGTACTAGTGCAAACGTTTGTCATTTCCAATATTTTTCGTTGCGTGACATTATTTTCCATGTAAAAACCATAATGTGAACGGCGTTGCACACATTTTGAAAATGACAACACAATAAATTCCAGATGTGAGTTCAACCATAGTCAAAACAAAATATACTTTAAGAGTTTAGAACCAGTATTTTGTATGGTAATACTGTTTTTAAATTCTTAAAATATACCTTGTTTTGAATATGAATATGCGCCAGAGTTTTTAAGAATAAAATAGGTTTTTATCTTCATTCTGCATATTTTCTTATGTTTGATTTTTTAATTTATAAAAATTAATATAAACACAAACAACTAAATATTTGTGGGAACTTTTACTCTTCACTACTTAATATAAAGTACCCCACCCAGACTCTGCACTGACTGTTATTGCCATCACTCTCAAAAACAGCTGATATTATTTTTATTGTCATTTCACTTATGCCGAGTTTATATCCGGCAATTCATGTGTTGTCATTTTGTGCTGCCCATCAAATTTTTCGATGATACCCAATTTTGTTGTGTGATTGTGACAGAAAAGAGTCCCATCCCTAAATAATGGCAATACGGTATCATTGTCTACATCAAGAACTAATTTTGAAATAATTACATTTAATGTCGTTTGCTTTATCATTGTGAGACTTTGTTTTTCGTATTGTTTGTTAATTAATATTTATACAAATGGAAGACCTAACTATACCGAAATTTCTGCACTTTTTTGCATACACATACATACAGATATTTTCATACAGCCTCACGAACCTCCAAAAGCTGAATTAGCTGTGTCGTCATGTTATGCGTCCAGGGCACTTGCATTTTTCTCACACTCTTATGTGCTTTTCCACTTTTTTTTTCGTTTTCCATAGTTTTAAATTTTTATACCTTCACACATTTCACATTCTTTCGGCGTTTTCTCAATGTAAACATGCTGACATTTTCTTTTTGTGTTAGCAATGCAGCCAATTTAATCTCACAGCTGTTTACATCAGATGCGTAAATAGTTTGTTTGGTAATACCGCACAACAAAAAATATCGGAAATGACAAACGTTGCCACTAGTGCCCACTATTATTTATTTATTTATTACATATTCTACAAAGTAAATTTAGTAGAATATGGTCGCACAAATATGGACGGAGTAGCTAGACCATATGCCCAAGATGTTATTAACAGAATTTTAAAAAGTTTTTGTGACTGACTATACACGACCTACGCCATATTTGACACAAAATGCCACAGTATGTACTCGGCCTTAGTTTGATAGAATGGAAGTGAGCTTAAACGTCTCAAGGAAGAGACAATATTTTGAAGATTATTTAAAATTTGGGCTTACATATCGTCACCTAAAATCCAAAAGGCCGTAACAACCAAAAAATTCAAAATAGACTTTTTGATTGATTATGATGTGATTAACCAAAATACATATTTTTCCTAAAATTTTACTCACATATGTTCAAAAATACCGATTTTATTCATTATTCAATTTGGCAGCTAACATATAAATAGTATTAAATTTATGAAGTTTTTTGCTTCTCCTGTAAAATAGTAAAAAGTGTACTTACGGCCTTTTGGATTTTAGGTAACGATATGTAAATGATCACAATCAAATTTTGAATTAAAATAAAAAATATGTATTTGTCTTTCAATTTTTTGCATTTTTCAATTCAATCTAACAAATATTAAACACACTAGACTTCAAAGGGAGTCCGTGACAAAAAAATATTTGAAAAGGCTTCGTGAACAGGAATCAGGTGGGAAACACATAAAAATTGATGAAAATTAAAAATTTTAAAAAATTCCTGACCAAACAATTGCATGAACATTAGAGCCCCGCACAAGACCACTTACAACAACTTCTAAGACATGAGGGATTTTTCTTTATGCTTTACTACAGTGAAATCTTTTAAAACAAACGCTAAACAACACTGTTTGCAAGAAATTTGTTTCAGTATTGTAGGAATAGGAGTAAAGAAGAAAATACGTCGAGACGGAAAAATTCGTGATGCCTGCTTCTTCATACCAATGGGCGCGTATACAAACGTCATGCATGTACATACGGACACACCTTGTGTGTATGATCATTTATTTTTATGTGCACATACAAACGCACACATGCATTGACATTAGTTGTGTGCGCTTGCTTTAAAAAACCACCCTTAAATAATATAATATCTTACCATCTACATCTTACACACACACACTCAAACGTACAATATGCAAAATAACAAGCTTATACGCATCAACACTACTTATATTGATTGTTTGTTACTCTGAACAATGCATCCATCCAGCTTCGTTTATTAAATGACTACATTTATTATTGGTTTAGTATAATACATATAAAAAAAGACGTGTTTAAATTTCAAGACTGTTTGCGCAGCCCTCTAATGAACATTAATTTTAGTTTCAGTTGACTGCAAAACAGTCTCCACTTATATTTATAACATCCCTAAGATAGCCAATAAATTTCAAAAATTATGGGTAAAGTCCTAACTATCAAATGGAAATTACTTTATGAAATTTATGAGAACCTGAAATTTCGTATGAACTCCGTACCAGTCTAAAGTAATATACATATTTTCCTTTAAATGTCAACAAATCGCTAGCGAGACAATACAAACTTAAACATGGAATATCTCTTGATTTTGACCTAATCTTTTAAAACGGAGTATACCACTGTATTCTACGGCCCAAAATAAAGTTGGGGTGTCTCGACGTTTTGACGTACTTAAAGTGTTTTCTGTGTTTCCAATTTTTCATTTTGAATTCACACCATTTTTTTTTCGCTTTAAGAAAACATATGAGAGTATAACATATGTACGAGTATGTAATATAATTATGGTCATTAGTATTCTAAAAATATGTACAAAATCGTTATTTGTAATAACAAAATTAACTTCAGACAAACAATAATTAAATTCTAAGGAATCCTTTGCAAAAACTTAGGAAGCAATACACACACATTGTTACCTTAATATAGAAAGGACCTAACTAATTATTTTTTTGAAATCGAGTTTTTTGTATATTCCTATAGAGGAACATCTAATGTATGGAAAAATGCAAAAATCTTAATTTAAAAAAAAAATAATGAGTTAGGGCGTTTCTATATTAAGGTAACGATATATACGTATGAATATATTTACATTCCTATAATTGTATGTATGTATAGATATATGAATATTTTTTTAATTCTATTTGTAACCGATTTTCTGCTATTTTATTTCCTATCTGCTAAAACTAAGACCAGCATTTAGATGAAGTCACACCAGCAATACACACACCAAATTCAAGGATTTTTTTCCTTCATGCCCGAATTTGCTTTTTCGTGTAGTTGCTGTATGGTGGTAATAGTTGTGCAATGTAGCTGCTCGTGTGTGTGTGTGTGTGTGTGTGTTTCCTTAAGAGAAATACATATGTATGTACTATGGTTAAGCGGCCATGATTGATTGCCGAGCGTTTCCGTTGCAGCCAACATGGCATATTAATTTTCATTGATACTTGCAGAAAATGTGCAAAAGAAAAAGAAAAAGATCAAACCAACAAAAGTAAAAATGAATATAAAGAGAATATTGCAATTTGTTTTTACAGCTGCTGAATTTTAGTTTTTTTATCTTAGTTCTTATAAACTGCTGGTAGTTTATTCATTGAATGACTGTATTCATTAAAATCATTATATTTTATTATTACAGTTTAAATAAAAAAAGAAAAACGAAAAGAATCTAAAGTTATGGCGAAAATTGTTAGCAAATTAAAAATTTTATTGGACAACATAGTCCAAAGAATTATATAAAAAAATAAAAAAACTAAAGCATACTTTTAAGATTAAAAAAATTTCAGCAAATTAATATTTTTCTCTTTTACCTTAATTCATCTTAAAATATTAAAATTATGAATTTAAAATAGCTTCACCTTAACCTCAATGTGAGTAAATAAACTTGTGCTTAAAAATGAGTAGAAGAAGAACTTCCTTCAAATTTGCATTTAATTGAAATAAATTTATAAGCATTTTCTAACTATTCGTAAGTGAAACAAAATCTACACAGTCTTCCTTTCAGTTTTGTTTCTTTCTACGAAAAAATTAGATCTTATAAAGGTAAATTAAAGCAAAGAGAAATAAATTTCCATTTTATAAACTAATAATAATATTAAATTTTATTGTTCAGAGAATCGGTAGAATGCAACGAAACGCAATAATTATGAAAATAAATACTGAATAAACACTTAACAATTATGTAAAGTAGTTATCCCGAATGAGAAAAATAAATATTTTCAACTATTAACCCTTTGCGACACAACACAACACAACTGGCTAACAAAACCAAACTAGTACCGTTAACTGTTTTTTCAGGAGAAACAAATAACTGAACTACTTAGATAGAGACTAGCAAGGAAAATTATTTTTTTTTCATTTTCTTTAAGGTAGGATCGAACTGGTTTTGAATGAAAATATTTCGGGACATCAGTGATGTGTACTTGGAGAACACGGAAAAAAAATTTTAAAAAAATCACGTACTGAGGACATGTCTACTTTTGTTCGCAAGCTCCTCAATTTTTTCTACAAATTCTAGGAGCTTGTAGCGCAATTAAAAATTTTGTTCTAGGATTTTTTTGAAATTTTATTTATTGCAGTGAAAAAGGACAAAGAATTAAGAGGAAAGAAAGTCAGATATCTTGGCAATAAAAGTTCTAAATTGCACATAACTTTACTGATAACATTCTAACAATAAAAACAGTAATTCACTTGCACATTCACAAAAATTTACAGCGTCAAGCGGTGGAAAAATAAGTTTTTAAGAAATTGCACTACGGTAACACTGATTTAGTAAAAGCGTAGAGTTATATAAACTCTGTTGCGATGTAAGAGATGCAGTTTTTTATTAAGAACGAATTTTACAGTTTGAGACTAGATATTGTACCAAAGTTATTGCATTAAAAAAAATTAAAAATTGCCTATACCAGACAAGCGCGATGAGTAGTGAAAAAGTAAGTAGAGTTGAATCATGATTTATAATTTCTTGTACTTATGCGCACTCATACTTATTGCAATGTTGTCTATGAATCATACTCACTCCAAATTTTGAAGTGCGCATCGAACTCATACTTAGCAATATTTATGACGTTGTTGATTTTCCACTCTCCTTAACTCAATGTCTATGGACGATGCAAAATAAGTATGATTCGCAATACGAACATTTAAGTTCTTATTATGAGGTTGTGTTTGATCTGTTGCTTTTTTTTTTTTTTTTTTTTTTTTTTTTGTAGAAATTGAAAAACAACCCTATTTACTACTATTGTATACTACTTGCAAACTCTTTAATGACTAAAACTTTAAATAAACATACATGCATGAGTTGAATAATGAGTTGAATCAACATGAGTAGTATAAGTATTTTCCTCAAATTGTAAGTCAAACTGAGGTGATTTATGAGTGTGAGTGTGGATGACTTTGATGTTGACGTCGCATTCATATTTATTTCAACCTATACTTATAAATCAATTTCATGGTGAGTATGAGTATATCAGAATAGTTGATTTGAAATGATGTCTACTCACTTACATTTAAAATTTTATGAGTCAGTATGAATAGCGAAAACATGACTCATTGCGCTTCTCTGGCCTATACTTAATGATTTTTATGAGGATTGAATGGATTGTTGCATATCTGCAAACATGGCATCAGAAAGGGTTAAAACGACCTGTTAGTAAAAGTGTAGCAAAAATCATTGCATATGTTAAGGCTGGCAGTTTAATTATTTGCACGCAAAGCTGAAAGAAAACTTAGTTATATTTCACATTAAATACATTTTAATTTGATTTGATTTGGTAAATGTTAAGCCCTGCGAAAAATACTTTGAAACTAATTTTACAAAAATTATATTATCTCACATGAAAAACGCTAGAGACAATCGCTGATATTCTTACAGCATATATTTATAACCGACTTCACAAAAGGAGTAGGTTATCAATTCGTCTGTATCTGATATCGGTACATTTTGAGCTGATTGTAAAAATTCTTTTTTGTCTGAAAGGGTATAGCTTCCAATTAAACCCATAGTAAAAAACTCGGCGGAGACACGCCCACAAATTTTTGAATTTGATTTTATATTTCTACTTATTTTATTGCTGTGAAACCTATAAAACACCTTTGCTTCTTGTAATTAAAATTTATTATTATATTTCACATGGTTCTACTTAACAGATTTTTACGAAACTTGCTACACACCTTAAGCTGTAAAATGGGCACAATCCTGCATTTAAAAAATTGGTGGAGTCACGCCCATGAAAATTTAATATTTTATTTTACTTGGTTCTACTTTACCAATTTTTACAAAACTTAACACACATAAAAAAGGGCGGAGGCACGCTCATTAAAATTAAATTTTAAATTTAATTTTAAACTTTTGTTTGAAGGACTTTACTTCCAGTTTGGTCCTATAAATTTTTTCTGGAAAATGTTCTATGAGATCTTTGCATTGAAGTCGGTTTTTTTGGCAAACTTATTTTTGAATTAAGGCCCAGTACGGAGTTCTTTCAAATTTTCGCGTTTGTAAATTTACATTTATTACTACACGAAAAAAAATCATGCAGCCTTTTGTGTAGAATTATGTTAGAATACACACAAATTCAATTTATTTTTTAATTTCCAACACACAAAAACACTAAAAATTAATTACAAATTGATGAAAATTAGAAATGTCAAAAATTCCGTGACCAAACATTTGTATGAACATTAATTTTTGTTTCAGTTGACTGAAAAAAGTCTCCACTTTTATTTATAACATCCCTAAAATAGGCAATGAATTTTAAAAATTGCATGTACTTCTCTTTTGAAAGTCCGTATAGCAAATGGAAATTTCTTTATGAAATTTATCAGCCTGTATGACAACTCCGTACCAGGCTTAATTGTAAAATCTTCAGCCGCTAAAGCTGTGCTCAAATTGCTCCCACAAAGTTACTATATATAACTAACATAAAACGTCGAATAAATTAATAAAATATTTAAAGTTACTCAATTGAATATATAAATTTCAAAATAAATTGAGAAAATTTTATAGAGTTAAGAAAACTATTATAATTTTCATTAAAATGACAATATTTATTACATTTATTTCCGCTGAGAATATGAGTTTTAAGTTTTCTTTTCGCTTTGTGTGCAATAATTAAACTGCCAGCCCTAACATATGCAATTATTTTTGTTGCACTTTTAATAAAATGTCATGTTTGAGTTGCGCTTTCAAGTAAAAAAATGAAATAAAACTAAAACTGCTAACCTCAGCCACCATCAAGCAATTCTCCATTTCTTTCCGGTTCTTTTTCACAACACAACGTTATTTTCTATATTAAAATGTTTGCTCAAGCTTTTAGCCACACAACCAAAAGTATGCAACATTTTGTGTGGCTGATTTTTTCGCTTTTAAATAAATAACATATGAAAGTGGAAAAAAATTACAATTTTTAGAAGGAATAGTTAAAGCTATTTTTATTGGCTATTTGATTTAACGCTAAAAAAAGGAAATTCACAAACAAACTGCAAACTCCAGCTCCAACTCGTTTATTGTCTGTTTTAGATACTTGTGTATGTAAACATGGAAAAGAAATCTGTCTCACACTGTCGTTGCATACGTCAATTATACTTGAAAGACAAACGGACAGCTGCTGATGCAAGGCAAACAAAAATTAAAAGGCCAGCAATATTCATCCTACTGACTTTGGGCACATAGTGACCCTGCCCGTTTGCCTTTTAAACATGTGAATAAATTTTAACTTGCTTTTTTAATTTAGTTAAAAAATAAATGAATTCCGGTGCTTTATTAGTTTTTTTCTTTTAATACAAGAAGTTGTCAAAAAATAAGCTTTAATGCATTTAGTCTTGTATCCCAAATGCAACATTTTGAGTTTATAGATGATAATTTTGCGTTTTTTTTTCGTTTTATGGCTTTTCATTTTAGTATTTGCCTGTGAGTCTTTGAAATTTGCATTAGTTGTGCAAAACTAACAATTAGTTTAGTTTATGCGGTTGGCTTGCGGTTGGTGTTGTCATTATTTCACCCTGCACTGGGCTTTGGTCAGCAATAAATGCAGTCAAGAATTTCATGAAACAAAAACATGACGTGTTGCTTTTAGAGAGTCATATCAAATGCGGTTTTTTGTCTTCGTTCTATCTCACTCATATGCTTAATTATTATTATTATTTTTTTTTTTTGCTTATTTGAGGTTTTAAGTTTGTGGTATTATTTCTCTTGATTTTATCACCAACCACTTCAGCCATTACACACAATACATTAAACTATTATTTATCTAAGGCAGGACAATGGGTTGTTTAAAAATGTTTATTCAGCAAAAAATATTTAAATTTTTTTTTTGCTATTCTTTAATTCTAAAAAAAACAAATTTATAAATTGTTGACAGATTTAGCAATTGTGGTCAGAGAGTCGTTGTCGGTTTTTAGTTGCAAGAGTATGCAACGTTTTTTATTTTAATTTTTTTGAGCACACTCTTCTCAACTGATATATATATGTACATAATTCCAGCTTATCTACTTGATTAAGTGTTGTGTGAATAAAACTTTGCTTATTTGATAAAAAAAAACACAAAAAGATAAGTTAAAACTTGCAGAGAAAATAAAGATTAAATTATAGTAAAAATTTAAAGCATACATTTAGGCAATACTTTTGTTTGCTTTAAATTTGTAGCTTAAGTTGCTTTAAATTTGTAGATTTACATTTCTACACGGAAAAATAATCGTATAGCCTTTTGTGTAGAATTATATTTGCATACACACACATTAATTTATTTTTGAATTTACAACACACAAAAACACTAAAATGAATTACAATTTGATGAAAATTAGAAATGTCAAAAATTTCGTGACCAAATAATTGTATGAATATTAATTTTTGTTTCAGGCGACTGGAAGAAGTCTCCACTTATATTTATAACCTCCCTAAGATAGACAATACATTTTAAAAATTCCGTGCAGTTTTCTCTTGAAAGTTCGTACGGAAATTTTTTTTATAAAATTTTCCAACCTAAATTTCCGTAAGTTTTTTATTACATACAGTTCCAATGGGAACCTGAAATTCCGTAAGGACTCCGTACCGGGCTTATAGTTCATTTACACCTGCACAAAATTTTGCAGGTTTTAATTAAAATCTTTATGAAATTCTATACCGTTTACACCAACTTTTTTTTACATTTATCAAGTTTTTTTATACAAAAGAACCCCTACTAACTGGAGAATTTTCAAAATTCAATTCACTCACCTTTTATATAAATATTTTGTACTGGGTAGAAAAAAATAAATGAAAATATTACGTTTTGAGTGGATTTCATACAAATCAACTGACAATTCAGATTTCGTTTAATATGGAAAATCTAGTAAAAATCAGCTAGATTTAAGTCGAAATATCGTAAGTACTAGGTTTTTAAATGATGTAAAACTGATATTTAAAATTTTTTTAAGTAAAATACGAGATTTTTTAGTTCTCTGTTACACTGAAATACCATTTTTGTGTAACATAACATAACATAATTTTTCTAAGAAAGCTTCACACATATTCTTATGCGCTCTTACTTGGTCGTTGATGAGAGAAAGATGAGTGCACACGCTAAGTGTATTCTTTCTAATTTTTTCTTTCAATTACACTGAAACAAATTACTGATGATATACAATTTTAAATAAAAAACACTTTAAAAATGCCCTTCATAAATTTAATGTTGAGGGGAAAATAACAAATATAAAAATAAAATGGGCATAAATTTTGGTTTTTCTTGAAACTTGAGAACAAGTGTACGATTTCCAAGACTGAGATTCTAGCGATCATAAACTCCACGGAATTAGTTTTTTTAAAGACTAGTAACACTCAGGCAATGAATGCCTATTACGAATACTAGGTGCTACCTTCTTTGGGAAAGCGATAGTGATAGAAAAGACAATTGGTGAAGGAAGAGTTACAGAAAAGATTATTTTTTTTGCACGTGTTGCAGCGCCTCTAGTGTCAATGAGGCGTATTATATTTTTGAAGCTGTGTTTAGTAGTCATTTTATTGGTTATTTTACTTCGCCGATGATTCTGTTACACAATACCGACGAAGGAGGGCGCTCTGATGTTGCATTAGGATTAGTATCCACTGAAGCTGGTGTAGTTCAGTGACCAGTGTCTGCCTATGGCTTCATCACTTGAACTTTCATACAACAGCAGATACAAAGGGACACTAATGCACATCAAAAAATGCGTGGTGATGCTATTTTTTATGACTGTCGGACACAGGACTCCAACCCAGGACCTCCGGTTTTGTATTCAACGTGCTAACTATTTCAGCCAATGCCACCCTCAGCGGTCAAAAATGAGACTGAAGACGAGGAATTCTCCCTGTACGACGACAGTCAAGCAGTGCTAAAAGCCTTCCGATGAATTGGCAAGAGAGGAATCGAGATTGGGATTAGATGAGGCAGCAGCAAGAGTGCCAGTAAAACCACCGACCAGGGAACTCAAAAATTGGATTTTAGAAGGAAAAAATTTTTCTTTGATCTAGTACAAAGCGCCTGATTTTCGCCATAAAATTGCCAACCACACAATCAGAGGAAATAGTTCTTTGATCATTAGCGAAGATTGCAGGATCTCGCGGGCCTTATGGTCAAGGCTTGATCTGACAAAATTTTAATTATTATTGAGTATAAACCAGAGAGTTCTACAGGCAATTACCACACCAAGAAAAAGTTTCCTGCGATAAACACCTTTAGTTGAAAAAAAAAACAATTAAAAATGTAATTGATTCAATTAAACTTTTGTTTAAAATTTTATTTTTAATTAAAATTTTAATTGACTCAATAAAAATTTTAGTTGGTTTTTGTTTTTTTTTTTTGTCAATTAAGCGTGTTTATTGCAGGAATTTTTTCTGTATATAGTCCGGTTACAGCAGTGATAAGCAGATGGGGAAACTGGCACAACTGATTTTTACACGCTATGCTAGAATGAACAGAAGACAGAAACACTGAAACTGGAGGCTATAACGCTACAGATTTAAGTGGTTGAGGAAGTACAAGATATCACGGAGTCTAAGCTCGAAGATATCAGCTGGTTGTCATGGGTATCAGGTGGCTCCATGATAGCTAATGTGTATACTGATTCTGATTGAGTCAGAGAAGAGGGCAGACTATGAAGGGATACACAATGAACCTATAAGTCTCCAAGGGGAAATGCTTAGGCAATAACTAACCTAACATTCTGCTAATAATAAAAGTTAAGTTTTATTTTTGGGAAAGTGAATCAACCATAGACATTCTGCTTATAATAAATTATCATTTAGAGATGATTAAAAATTATATTTTGCAGAATATCTCTGCTTTTAGAATATGTAATATTTTCTTGCACTTTGATTGAATTTTTATCTTCACTTTTTAAAAATATTTTTAAGTTGAACTACTTAAATTGAAATGCACTAAAAAGCTTCGTTGAAGTATTAATAGGAAGTTTCAGAAAGGATTTGCTAGTTTGGTAAGCGATAAGTTTTTACTTTTTGTGAACGTTAGTAACTTTATTCGGGTTCGAAGGACCATTTTTATATTATACACTCTTTTGTAACGAATCATAGTTACACTATACAAGTGTTTTAAGTTTTTCTCTATCCCTTTTTCAACATTTAAAATCTTTCAATTCAATTTATCGCCAGTTAGCCATCGATTGTTCGGTTAACTACGTCTAGCAAATAAATCTATTGAAATGAATAAACGAAGGATGCAGTGTGAAACAGAATATGTCGAATTCGTGTATGAAAATATTGTTAACGTTAAGCACATGCAAAAAAAAACAGCATACTGCTTGTAATTGAAAGTACATATAAAAAATATAAAAAATAAAAGTTGCTAAACCAAAGCAAAACAAAAAATATATTGCGAGTTGTTGTGTTCCAAAAAAAAAGGAAGTTAATGGCCACTACATGCAAAAATAACAACATAATCACCAGCCATTAGGGCAAACATTTTTACTACAACAGCTTTAACATAATCTAGGGTAAACAGAATCATACATAGCTGCATACAGAAAGCGCAGAGAGTAAAAAATGTTTGAAGCATGAACTCGTATTTTTGTTGCTAAATTTATATTTATTTTAAGCATCCTTTTGAAGCAGAGTTTTTTTCGTATTTTATTTTTTTATGTACTTTAAAAAAAGTGTTAGTTAGTTTCTGTTTTAACCCGGAGAAAGGTTAATAGTTTAAGTAGTGCAACTTACACAAGAATATTTTAAATGTTGGAAAAATATGAGTTAGAAATTCAGTTCTACCTTTTTTTTAACAGTGAAACTTCGACCTTGATAAAAAAGATAATAGAGACTAGCTCACCATAAAATATAAAAAAAGAAACATTTATGTAATTTTTCTTTATAAAATTTCTAAAGACAAAAAGAAATATCTTAGCACAAAATATAAAATCAACGCCCAAATATATGCAGCATAAAGAACATCTTGAAAATAACAATGCAACTAAAAGAAATTGCAAATAATTTTTTCCTAGAACTTGCAACCTAAAAAAGAAAAAATTCTTTCTTATACTAATGCCCATAGTTTTGCTTGAGATGACAAATTCTTCAAAAAAAAAAAAAAATAAAAATATATATATATATATATTAAACGCACAAATCTACCACTCACAATGGAAATATAAAATCAAATAAAACAAAAAAAAATTTGTGTTATGAAATCACAAAAACTTCTGCAAGATTGTCATGAGATGTTGATTATAAAGAGACAAAGAATACAGGAAATTTTTTATGACAGATAGCCATGGTAACAGATATGCCAGCTATAAAGTTTGATTTTATACTAATGATACAAAAGGAAACATGTCTAAGAAAAAAAAATTAAGTTTACTTTTAGGATGAGAGACTTAAAAGAATTAAGGAGATTTATTTTATTTTAAGAAAGCAACAAAACAAATGAACTGAAGTCTTTAATTTTGCTGGCACACCCATAAAAATTTAAATGAACACCGTAGTCACCATAAAATTTTTAAGGGTTTGAGTAGAAATAAAATTGCGGACTTGTGCTGAAAAAAAAACATAAACTGGAATTTTAAAATTTTTCTCCTATTCTATTTTTATTGTAACCAGACTCAGAAAAAGACTTCTATTTATATTAATATTTTTTATATAACTTTTTTTCAAAGTTATATGTCACTTCGTGTCCTTTCAAATGAATATTAAGCTGTCTGTCAGACGTCGTCAGAATTTGTGTGACCTAACTTTTATTTGTAAAGAAGATATAATTTTTATTAATAAGCTTTAATTGTATATTTTTTGAAGAAAAATATTAAAGGATTAAGCAAGAGGCTGACATTTTGCTGGACATGGATATGATTATTTTTTAGAGATTTTCTTAGAGTAATAAAACTGAAAAATGTACTGCCACTAAAGGAGCAGTATAGCAGTTCATTAAATTTGTTGAGGAATTTATGGCATATAAAATTATTACCAATAGATTCTTTAAGCTTTTGAAGTCAAATTTATAAATCTCCCTTAGCATAAAGGGATCCAATGGATCCCTATGGAGCTCAACTTTAATTTTTCACTTTTCCTTACCAGCAAACTGCTAACCTATAACTCTCCCTACCATTTCTATCGAACCACCTCTCACTTATATAAATAGATACACATTTTATAAGAGTGAAGACTTGATATTTGAGCAAATTTCGACAAAATATTATACAATTCGGAATTAAAGTATGAAAACTAAATGTTTAAACTCTTCGTTCCATTTCTTTCCAGCTGCTTACCAATTTAGAAACTAATTACACGGTGTTACAGTGGAAAAAAACTTGGAAAACGACCTAGCGTGAGTTGTAGATCTTGTTGAGTACATTACAAATTGTGTCAAAAAATTTCAGAAACACCCTCAAATTTAGACGTTATTCTGAAAATACCGTTTTCGGTGATGTTCGTCAACTTATCGAACTGTATGTAACTAAGTCAGTTTTAGTTAGATCTAAAATTTTTTTATATTTTTAGAAAGAGAACTGATTACGCTTTTACGCAACGATGTGTATATCTTGATATATTTGTAAATTTTGAGTATTGTATTTGTTAAGGATATCCAAAAAAAAATAATAAAATTTATCACCTTTTTTGATTTGCGTAGCTTTTCATTGCTTATTTTGATATGAAAGCTTATAAGAGTTTATACTAATATATAAAGCAAATTTAGTTCTTAGCAAAATATTGATTTAATGATTCAAATCGGATGAAAATTGTGAAAGTTATTAAACTTTTCATTAACACTATTTTTTAACATTTTTTGCCCCCCCCCCCCCCCTCCCAGTGCGAAAAATTTGAATAAAAACACAGTTAACGGAAGAAACAAATTCATCAACTTAATTATCCATTTTTTTTTTTTGTTTTTTGTAATCTTACAGTTATTTTTTTTTTTGTATATACTTAAAGCCTCATACATAACAAAAACCTTCATGCCAGTTAGCATAAGTAGCAAAATTGACTATATGTCTTAACAAGTTTCAAACTATTTGACATTAGAAATTGGAGCATGATGTAGTTTCAACCCACTATTAAATCCTAGCCTGAATTGTAATCTAAAATTGTCTGGCAAAACTTGTTGGGACCGTGTTCAGTTTCGTCGCTTTTTCCAGTTTCTCGTTATGTATAAGGCTGTTAATAAGTAAAGTTATTATATTCGGTAATGCAGAAATAAATACACTCTTTTTTATTGTCAATTTGTCCTAAATTGGAAAAAATTAAACTGGAAGATAGTACAGATGAATGGGGATTATTTTGTCCTATTGTTTAATTATTCAAAAAGTTTAGAATGTTTTTATAAGTAATTTTCTGCTATATATATTTGGATAAACGAATTTAATACGAGTACCAACACAATGTCAAAGTGTGGCGAAGGTTATTGTTTTTAGAAAATAGTAAAAAATTGTAACTACAGGGTGGGCCAAAAGAAACCAAGGGGTGTAAAAGTTTAATAACTTTTTTGTTTATTAATTTTTTTTTTATTTTTTCTTTCAGATTATATAGACAACACTTGGAGAATTTATAATGGAGAGGTTCACAACTGAACAGAGAACCAGAACAATAGAATTTTATTATTTAAACCAGAGATTAATTATTTTAACGCAAAGAGCATATCGTCGACATTTTAACGTCAGAATTTCGCCCTCTGAAGCGATGATTCGTTGCTTAGTTAATCGTCATCACCAACATGGCAGCGTAAGAGATTTGCCTCGAACCGGTAGACCACGTTTAAGTCGCACTGCGGAAACTATTGAACGAGTACAGCAAAGTGTTAACGAAGCACCAGAAACATCTGGCAGAAGGCGTTCTGCTCAGCTAGAAATGTCTCGTACGTCACTACGGCGCATTTTAAAAAAAGATTTACAGTTATACCCATATAAGGTGCAATTGGTCCAAGAATTAAAACCCGCAGATCATCGGCAACGTCTAAAGTTTTGGAGAGCGAATAATTTCTCGAAATTCGGAAATTATTTGGCCAGCGCGATCGCCAGATTTGACAGCACCCGACTATTTTCTTTGGGGTTTTTTGAAGGAGCGAGTGTGTGTGAACAAGCCAGAGATAATCCTTGAACTCAAGGCAAACATTGTTGCAGAAATTCGAACGCTACAGCCACAAGTTTTGAAAGATGTTATGGAAAATGCTCTAAAAAGAGCCCATCAGTGCGAAGCTGAAAACGGTGGTCATTTAAGAGACATCATTTTTCATACTTAGTGTAAAAAAATTTCCATTTTGTATATTATATAATCTGAAAGAAAAAATAAAAAAAAGTTAATTAACAAAAAAGTTATTAAACTTTTACACCCCTTGGTTTCTTTTGGCCCACCCTGTAGATTAATATTTATTTTAATTAAAATAAGTAAGTTTGTAGATTTTGTAATCATCATTCAGTGTGTGATAAGCATAATATTTTTTTTTATGTTTGCGGTTTGAATTGTACTGGAATACCTGCGCGAAGCGGACAGCCACGCAAAAGATGCCTTCAAAACAGATTTTGACTGCTAGCAAATGGTATGAACCTGAAAGTACTTGTACAAGCTGTTCCAGTGTACTTAAGAAAATTAAGTCTGAAGAGTTTATAAGCCCCTCATTACCATTATATTTCTCAATGATTTGGCATCATCAAATATTCTACAAAGCAGAGGACTGTAATTTGTGTGAAGTGGTTTACCAAAAAAAACCTGCAATCGCAATATTTGTACTTTAGAAAAAGTTCAATAACTTTTACAAATATAAATCGATTCTAACAAATGATACTTCATTCTTTTCGATATAAAATTTCCTTTAAAGTTCTGTGCAAAAAAAAGATAAGTCTTCATAGAAAAAAATTAAAATAGCAATTGTTTATTTTCAAAAATTACACAAAAAAATCAAAAAAAAGTATCGAAATGTTTGATAAAAACTTACCCAATTTCTTGAAACATACAATTAATGCATACCTTTTTTAAAAACCTAATTCTTTGCCTTTCCAAAACTGTTTAAAATTTTTAAATTGGTCAAAACATGAGTGAGCTAGAGGTACTAAAGTACTGCGACCCACCCTAAAACAGTTTTTTTCAAAGTAACTCGAATTTTTGAGGGTGTTTCAAAATCTTTGAAAGCGGTTTTTGTATGTCCTCAGCTAGGCCCACAAGTCCAACTAGGTCGCTTTTCAAGCTCTGACAAAAAGTAGTTTTTTGTAACACCGTGTTATTTAAGAAATTTTTCAAAAAATTCTATTGAGTGGAGACTTGATATTTAAGCAAATTTCGACAAAATATTATACAATTCGGTAATAAAATATCAAAATTATATGTATAACTCTTCATTCCATTTCTTTCTAGCTGTTTACCAATTTAGAAACTAATTATAATATATACTAATTATAATGAAAATTATATTTAGAACTTTTCATAAAATTTTTGCTAGCTTATCATTTATTCAGAAACGAATTTCGTAAAAAAAAATTTTTTTAATTCTATTGAGTGGAGACTTTATATTTGATCAAATTTTTACAAAATGTTACTCACTTTTAAATCAAATAATGCCAATTAAATTTTTAAATTTTCATAAAAATTTTTTTCCAACCTCTTACTAATTTAGAAACAAATTTCTCAGTAAATTTTTTCAAAAATTCTTTGGAGTGGAAACTTTATAATAGCGCAAATTATGACAAAATAATTTTGAATCAAACGATGACATTTAATTTTACAACTTTTCATATCATTTCTTTCTAACTTCTCATATATTTAGAAACAAATTCCCAAGCAATTTTTTAAGAAATTCTATTGAGTGGAGACTTGATATTTGAGCAAATTTTGACAAAATTTTACACACTTTTGAATCAAATAATGAAAATTGAATTTATTAATTTTCATATAATTTTTTTTCTTCTCATTTATTTAGAAACAAATTGTAAAAGAAATTTTTCCAAAAATTCTATTGAGTGGAGACTTCATATTTGAGCTAATTTTGACAAAATTTTACACACTTTTGAATCAAATAACAACAACTAAATTAAATTATATAGAAACAAATTTTATAAGAAATTTCTTCAAAATTTATGTTGAGTGGAGAATTTATATTTGAAAAGATTTTGGCTTCTGAATCAAATTATGAAAATTTAGTTTATAATTAATTTTTTAATATAATTTCTAACTTCTCATTTATTTATAAAAAGTTTTTCAAAGAAAAGTTTTCAAAAATTCTATTGAGTGGAGACTTGAAATTTGATAAAGTATTACACACTTCTCATTCAAATAATGACAAAAAAAATTTATAAATTTCTATAATTTTTGTTTTTGTAACTTCTCATTTATTTAAAAATTCATTTCGTAACAAATTTTTTAAAAATTTTATTGAGTGGAGTGGAGTGGAGTGGAGACTTCTAACAAATTTTTGGCTAAATATTACACAACGAAAAAAAATTATAAATTTTCATACAGTTTCTTGCTAACTTCTCACTTATTTAAAAATTCATTTCGTAAGAAAATTTTCAAAAATTTTACCAAGTGGAGACTTGATACTAGAGCAAATTTTTACAAGATATTACGCACTTCTGAATCAAGTAATGAAAATTTTATTTCTAAATTTGCATATAATTTCTTTCTAACTTCTCATTTATTTAAATAAAATTTTTAAAAGAAAAGTTTTTAAAAATTCTATTGAGTGGAGACTTGATACTAGAGTAAATTTTAACAAAATTTTACAAACTTCTGAATAAAATAATGACAATTAAAAGTATTATTACTTATACTCAAAAAAAATTAAACAAACATTTTTTAAGAAATTTGTCCAAAATTTCTATTGAGTGGAGACTTAATATTTGAGCAAATTTTGACAAAATATTACACACTTCCGAATGTATAATGAAAAGTTATATCATTTCTTTCCAACTTCTTACTTAATTCAAAAACATATATTTTAGGAAATTTGTTCAAAAGTTATATTGAGTGGAGACTGGATATTTGAGCAAATTTTGACAAAACATTACGCACTTATGATAAAATAATAATACTGGTATAAGAGACAAAAAAAATTTATATACCTGTACTGCCATTTTAAATAACTACGCTTGAACCTATTATACGAGGGCCACCCCAAAGCTAGTCGACCTGACGTATAGATGGCGGCAGTAGTTTGAAAAAAAATTTAATTGGAGAAAAGTGGCAACATGTGTTATAATTTTGCAGACGCCATGTTTTTTACTATTTTTTTTGAGCCATTAAAAGTAAACGATCTCAGTGATTTGTAACCCGGAAAAATATGGTCACTGTCACCTGAGAAAGATGGACGAACCATGTCGTAAGCATTTGCGTTGCTTTTATACAAGTTTTTACGATGAAAAAGCTATTATTTTGAATATATTACATTTTCAATAAAAACTTACATTATTTCAGGCAAAATATAGATATCAATAGGTAGACAGACATTTTCGTCAAAACTCACCTAAAAAGAAAGAAGAAAAAAGTTCTATAATTAGTTTGAATTAAATATTTTTTGTAAATAATTTATAGTCCAAGTGTTCAATTTTAACTTAATAATAAAACTATACAAAATTATATGGAATATGGGGCTGAAATTTTATCCAGCTTTTATGTAGTCAATATTATTGATGAAAATATGATAAAAAAAACTCTTCATCATTATTTAATTCATTAAGCCCCCAACACAGCGCATAAAGAAACTTCGATATGAATTAAAATATTTAAAGCAAAACCCACATTTAACTCAATGGGCAAATTTCAATTCAAAGCACACTTTTTGTTTGATTTCATTTTTATATTTCCTTTTTTTTATCTTGGCTTAAAAAAAATATTTTGCCAAGGATTTGAAAATTTAGTTTTTAATTACACAAAATTTAAGGCAATGCAGATAAATGTTTATTAGTTTTTTTTCCTTTGCTCTCCCTCTTCTTCAATAAATATTTTTTATTTTTTTTTTTTGGAACATTGCTGAACTGGTATCTAGTGTTTAATTGAACACCCGTATCGAAAAGGGAAAAAAACTTGGCTGAAAAAGTGAAATAGTTCATATACAGCAAAAAAAAAAAAAAAAAAAAAAACACAAAGTATGTATTTAAATAGAAAAGAGAGCTTGAAATAAAACAGAAATCTGTGTAAAGTATGTTTTATTTTATATATGTATGTATATATGTATTTAAAAAAAAAAACTAAAAAACTAAATAATAAATAAAATTTATGTGTGTTGTTATTAAATATTTATAAGTTTTTGGCAAAATATTGTCAAACTTGTATAATTTTCAAAGTCAAATTTTATTTTAATTTAAATTGTGTAGCAAAGCTGATTTTTATTGGCAAATGCGCACTCTTTTAGGAGGTTGTGGGAAATAAAAAAAATAAACCAAAAGTCAAACTCTTAAGCATAATAAGTTAAAAAGTCTCCAAAAAAAAAAAACATTTAACAACAATAATTTTTATTCGATTGATATATTTTATGTACACCATCAAGCTCAGTACGGAGTTCCTACGGAATTTCAGGTTTGCAAATTTATATTTATTTATACGAGGAAAATAATCGTGTAGCTAATTTTTTATTATTATTGCTCTAACTTCATTTGTTTCTATATTTTATGATTTGATTAGGCTAAAGGTCGTATGAACAAATAACACCAAAGTTAATTGTTAATATTCTGACAAACACGTAGTAGAACGGAACAACTAGCTGTTTTCGAAGGCCACTACACCTTCATCATCAGCGTTTTTTTGTGTTTGGTCCACTGTGTGTGTGTGGTGTCAGTTGATGTAGATTTCTGCTTTATATACTCAGCGTTTATTGCAAATGGAATATGAATTTGCTGAACGCTTTTTTGTAATGAAAGCTCAACTTTACTATCTCTTAGTTTACAACAGTCTTGCCATTGTCGTTTGTTCTTTACTAACTATGCAGATGTTAGTTAAGGGCCACTTAGACTATTATACATGTATAAAGACTTTCATCACACTTTAAGACAAAGCAAACAGCTGTTGAGGACTAACATGCCTACATTAATCGGTTGACTTCCGGCGGCAGAGTAGTTTCATGCACGCTGTGATCGTGCCGGCTTTGAAAATAGACGGCGAATAAATTAGTTGATTTAAATAAGATAAAGAAAAAGAAAATATGATAATTTCGATAATTCTCAGACATGGCTTACACGAAAAATTATGCAATACGATAAACATATTCAATATTTATAGACGGTTTAAGACGAAGAAATATACCATGAACGACGGCATGGCATCGGTGTCGAAACAGACGACTTGTTAGTTTGTTTAGTGCACCAACTATTTTTAAGTTGTAGCTTAAAATTAAATAAAATTAACATTAATTCAATAATTTTCAATATAATAGAAAATGTATGATATTGAAATAAGAAATTTCAACATGACTAGACTTTCGTTTGTTTTTTATTATATCAATATGGGTTTTATTGATTTTATGCTGGTTTTCTCTGGGTGTACTTGATTTTATAATAATGCAAGTCGGATCAAATGAAAAGTATTATCCGTTTAGAAAAATGTCCAAAAATGGTCAAGTGTTATGGCTTGTCAAATTTTTATCGTGTTATTTACCATTCGTTATGACATTTTGCATTCACAATATCGCACTTGCACGCATTATTTGAATTTTTGACATGTATTAATACAAAGTATAATAATAGTCTGAGTGGCTCTTTAGTTAGTGTAGCCTTTTGTGTAAAATTATTTATTTTAGAATTTACAACACATAAAAACACTAAAAATTAATTACAAATTAATGAAAATTAGAAATGTCAAAAATTCTGTTACCAAACAATTGTATGAACATTACCGCCTGTCCCAGGATGTCACTAACAAACGTTCCACATATAAACAACAACAATATTAGAAAATTTGTTGTTGTTTGCAATACAAGTTGTCTGGTGACATCGTGGGACAGGCCGTTAATTTTCTTTTCAGTTGACTGAAAAAAAAGTCTCCACTTATATTTATAACATCCCTAAGATAGGCAATAAATTTCAAAAATTCCGTGCATTGTTCTTTCGAAAGTCCGTACTAGCAAATGGAAATTTCTTTATGAAATTTATCAATCTGAATTTCCATAATTTTTTTTACATGCAGTTTGTATGAGAACCTGAAATTCCGTATGAACTCTGTACCAGGCTTTAGGTTTAATTTATTCTATAGGGTCGGCATTTCAAATCATTTCTTTATATTAGTGTAATGAAGTATTTGCGCCTAATGAAGAAAGTGAATTTCATTTCGAAATGAAATACTTTTTGTTATTTCTTAATATTTATTTCAGGCAGCTTGCCGCTGAAATTGTAACCAGCATTCTCACGTTTCACACAAATTGTACAACTATATTTTCAAATTAATTAATTCGTTTTATGTCATCTTTAATTTTATTATTGCTTTTCGCTTGCGTTTTTTTATTTTTGTTTCTGTTTTCTATTTCTTAATAGTACAGACACACATATGTATATATTTCTGCTCAGACATTTAACGTCCAATTTTTATGTACACACGTTTATCACCAAAACCTAAATGACCAATTAACCTTTCTATCGTTTATTATTTTCATTATTAAACGGCTAGTAAACATTTATTAAATATAATAAATTAAATACTTATTTTTTATGTATTTTTCTATGCTTTGTTTGTTTGAGAATTTGCGAATTTTGTTTACCAAACTGTGTGATTTTTTTTTGCTGTAAAATAATATACACACGAGTACAAAAGTTAAAAAAATTTTTGGCAGCTTTACAAAAATTTAATTAATTTTTGTTATTACTCAGTGATAAATCAAATTGAAGCTTATATACATATGTATGACTTTGTAATAGAAATAGGAAATTAATTATATCTAATTGACAAACGAGGGAAAATCATTTGTTTTTTTAAGCAAAAGAAGACTTATATGGACAGGTGTCTGTATATTAAGTGTCAAATGCTTTTTAAAAGACTGCTATTAGATTTATTTAAGGACACTTGTAACCGGAATAATTAAATTTAAATTTCGCCTTAAGGTCGGCAATGAATTTTTGTGTGTAGCAATACAGTTATTATGCTTTAGAAATTGAAAAAAATCATTCCCCAAACTAAATAACTGTTAGAATACGTAACATTCTACTTTTTTTTTTTTTTTTTTTGTTTATTTTTTATTAAATTTTATTTATTTATTTTATAAACAGCCCAATTGTGTCACATTGCAATCAACCTTGTACTCTTTTGTATACTCGTACATTTCTTGTTTCTTAACTTTCTTTGTATAAACTTTTTAAAACTGAACTAATTTTAAAATACATATTTGTATAAAATAAATGAAATAAAATAAAAACATTAACGCCATCAAGGCTTTTTAAAGCTGCATACATATATTATGTGTACATCTACTTTTTGGCAGGTCTCATTTTATTTTGCTTTTCACTTTTTTTTTTAGTTTAAAAATATTTATTTACGATTCTTAAGTAACTTTTCTACTTGAGTTTTTATTTGTATTTAAAAAAAAACGAAAAGCGCACAAATTACCAATACTGTGAGTTATTTTGGGTCAACAAATTGTATGGGAAAGCAAATATAAAGGATATATAAGGATAGGCTATAAATATTGCACAGAATAATGTATGTATACGTGGAAGTTTTATTAAAGATAAAAATTTATAAATAATAAATTAAATCATAAAAATTTTAATATTTTTAAAAGGCAATTTTAGTAATGTGTTTTTTTTTTTTTTTTTAAGTAAAAAACGTTGAGACTTGGCAAATCCAACACCTATTAGATGCCAGTTTATATTTCTGCCAAGCAAATTTTTATTTATTTTTCTACTACCTTGTTCATTTTTCTTTTAAATCACTGTGGATATAATGTAGTAAAAGTTGCAGGTCAGCATATAAAATGGTATCAACAACACAACAAATAAATATGCATATGCATATTAATGTGTATATATCTATCGTGTAAAGCTCAGTACGAAGTTCTTATGGAATTTAACTTTTGTAAATTTACACTTCTTTCCACACGGAAATATATATATATATATATAAAATTTATTTTTGAATTTACAACACACAAAAACAGAAAAATTAATTACAATTTGATGAAAATTAGAAATGTGAATAATTTCGTGACGAAACAATTGTATGAATATTACGACCTGTCCCACAACAATTTGTATTGCAAACAACAATAACATTAGAAAATTTGTTGTTGCTTGCAATACAAGTTGTTGATAGAACGTTTGCTGGTGACATCGTGGACAGGCCGTTAATTTTTCTCTCAGTTGACTGAAAAAAGTGTCCACTTATACCAAGGGAAAACTGAATTGCCTTTTCATGTCTGATGAGACTGATTTTGATCTGAACGGTAATGTAAACCAACAAAATTGCCGCATATGAAGTGGTTCCAACTGCATGAGGGAATTTCATCCAATTCGCGTCACAGTGTTGTGTGCAGTTGCTTCACGCTGTATTGGGGATCTATACTTTTTTGAACAAAACGGACACAGCATTACGGTTGATGGAATCAAAAATAATTTTTTAGTCGGAACTACGCGGAAAGGGAATTCATTTCAACTCTGTGTGGAATCAACAAGATGGTTCAACTGCGCCAATAGCTGCAATTCCCACATCAACTTTGCGGACATTGATGAGCAACGTTTTGCTATGATGCCCCACCTGCATCAACGAGCAGGGCGGGCATTTAAATTCAATTATCTTTAAGAGTAATTCAATTACTTTTAATACAATTCAATGGGCTTTGTAATGAAAAAAGATTGAGTTAATTCCATGCATTACAAAAAAAAATTGTTCCAGTTTCTTAATGTAGCAAAATTCATCAGCCACCCTGCATTTATAACATCCTTAAGATAGGCAATAGATTTCAAAAATTATGTGTAAAGTCCGTACTAGCAAGTGGAAATTCCTTCAAGAAATTTGCCAACCAGAATTTCCGTAATTTTTTTTTACATACTGTTTGTATGAGAACCTGAAATTTCGTATGAACTCCGTACCAGGATTAAGTTAAATTTCATAAGTGAAACTAGCACAGAAAAAAATGTTTGCGCAACAAATACGTTTAATTGAAAATAAATTTCCCCTCCATCAGTTTTAAGATAGTGCCATGCCCACTACGGCCATGATTTTAAACACCCGACTTATGCTAACACTAAGACTTGATCTAGCAGCTATTCATTTTATCTATAGCAGACCCTAGTGCACCAGTGATGGCGATGATTTTGGTATAAAAAGAAAATAGGAAATCAGAAAAATTTTACGTTTTTTTATGATTTAGTTTTAGATTTAGATTTAGGGTGCCCCTGTGGCTGAGTGGTAGAGATGCTAGCCTCTCAGTCCAGAGGTCGTGGGTTCGATTCCCACCATAGACCCTGGGTGTTTTTCGCAGACAAGCTAATCGCTTTGCGGGTTGTGTTTGTTATTAAGAAAAAAAAAAAAAAAAAAGTTCCTCCCACCCAAAAGCTACGCTCGTATGCCGTTTGTTAATTCTTCAAAATTCATCATCATCATTGTTTTAATTATTTAATTCATTTTTAATTCACATAATTTGAGAGCAGAATTAATCATGATATATTTATCAAATGTAAAATTGCTCTATAACATTCGAACATTTTCTGCCTCAGTGCATAAATATTTTGTTTTTTATTTTATACATAAACAGAGAAGATTTATAGATACGAGTAGATTTGTGAAAGAATTATGCTTTAAAAGCACTATTAAAATAACAATTTTTTTTTTGTTTAATTATAGTATTTTTTACGTGTTCAACCAAAAAAAAAAGATCCCTTATGATATTGTAATTTGTTCGTTCTCTTCGTATGTTTAAAAACCCATAGATTTAACATTTATTTTCGTTTGCTTTTAATACTAGTTAAAAAATATTTTAAAACCATTAATTTTAAAAGGCAATAAATGGTGCCATTTACTATTTCTGTTTCAAAGAAAGCTAATTAAGGGGAAACTAGTGAAATTCTTTACCATTAAGCAGCATATTATTGAAATTTAATGATTTGAGAGAGGAAGTGGAACGAATCTATTTAGTAATCGGATTAAAAGCTTAGAAACATTTCCTTAAACTAATATGTATTATAATTTATATGTTACGGTAACAAAAGAGGAAATAAAATTCGAATAAAAGTGAAAATGAAAATGTATGCGTGATTCTTTCATTTGCAATAACTTTTAGTTAGACTTTTTTTAAAAAGCTGAAGGTCACAGGTAATGTTTTTAACGGGGGTGTCCACTAGCCATGAACTCGGCAACGTATATGGGTAATGTTAATGTCGGACATCACATATGGGTAATGTAGACCGCTCATGTCTATGTTTCGTCCATTCTCTGACATGGATGCTCGAACATATCGAACCATGATCGCCAAAAAAAAAGCTTAACCGACTCGGACTACGAATGAATGCCGGACAATCAATAAATTAAAGTTAGAAAGAAAAAGAAAATATTTTTCCAAATTTGTTATATTTTCTTTGTCAGATCGGTTAGTTTTAGAATCACCCTCGTATATAAAGTATTTCTTTAAGCAATATAATTTGCCCAAGCTGTGCTTTGTTTAAAAGTTGTCTTAAAACTTTCATCTAATTGTTCAATTAACCCTTTTTGCTGTTACTCGAATCAGATTGAACAAGACTAATTCCCAAGTATTTATGTACAATAACAATTCATTCATTCAATGTCTCTTTATTTATTGTTTTAAATTAAATTTTTTTTTTATTTTCTTTTATCGCTCGTGTGTGTGTATTTACGAGAATTAATTACAAATTGTATAAACTTTTGTGTGTATTTCCTTTGAAACACCTAAAATAAATGACTCATAAAAATTATGTATTGTGTGGCAAAAAGCCACAAAGAAGCAGCAAAATACGAGTTTGCTGCTTTCGTGTGCAACAAAATGTGGCTTATGAATGAAGGCTTCATTCAATTTGTTTGTTTTTTTTTTTATTTTATTTTATTATAAGTCAAGGGTTAAACTTTTTCTTTTCTTTTCTTGTCCCATTAGTATTTCAGTCACCTGCTTTGAATACTCTCTTTGGGCTTTATTGTAATGTGGATACACAAATTGTTTTCAAGACAAAGTCTGATTTATGGATATAAAATATAATTAATGTATTTACCAAAGACACAATAATTAACTACACACTTGGGTAAAGTGATATCACTGCGTGTTACTCGTAACCCTAAAATGAAGAAGGAAGCACAAATAAATATTTTTACTTAAATATAAATCGAAAAATTTTTTATACGAGTAGAGTAAGAAACTTTGTATTTCTCGTATTCTTTTATGGTACAAATTCATGTTTAATATCTATTGATGAGGTGGGTTAAGGCACAAAAATGCTCCATTCTTCCAGCTAAATTAAATTTTCTTCAACCAAGAAGTGAAGAAGTAAGCACAAATGAATATTTATACTTCAAAATAAATCGAAAAATTTTGTATAGAATAAGAAACTTTGTATTTCTCGTATTCTTTTATGATACAAGTTCATGTTTAATAGCTGCTGATGAGGTGGGTTAATGCACAAAAATGCTCCATTTCTAAAGCTAAATTTAATTTTCGTGAATGACAATTTTTGTTCCCATGAAGGGAGGGAGCAATGCTATGGTGAATCTATCGGGTAAATTTCAACCACCATCTTTCCCCAGAAAATTTGTATAGCTTGAAAAAGAAAAACATTCACCTTTATTCCAGTTGTCGACATTGACCTCATGTCAATAAAATACCCATAAAAATTTGGGCTTGTCTAGCCGTTGTCAAAAACAACTGACTGCTATTGACAGGCTCATGCTATTTTCTGTACCTTAGGGAACAGAAATAGACTGTCAATAACACAAAATTGTTTTTGAGAGCAAGCAGACAAGCCTCAATTTTTTTATTGTATTCACATGACGCGGATGTTTGACAACTGGAATAAGGATGATCAAGTAAAGAAATTAAACAAATTTAAATTTAATAATAAGAAATACATACAATTGAAAATGGCAACACTGTTATTTAGATGTGGTAAAATTGAGCTTTCATTACAAAAAAAAGCTTTCAGCAAATTTTAATACGATGAATCAAAACAAATCATTTATATTCAATTTGTAATGAGAAAACAGAAATCTACATCAACTGACACCACACACACAGTGGACCAAACACAAAGAACGCTAATGATGAAGGTGCAGTGGCCTTCGAAAACAGCTAGTTGTTCCGTTCTACTACGTGTTTGTCAGAATAGTTACAATTAGCTTTGGTGTTATTTTTTCATTAATAATTATCACATGTAATATGGCTTGCAAAGCGATACGAACTTTATATTAATCAAATCATAAATATAGAGAAATACACACATTTTGGGTTTTAAATTAAATGTTTTTAAGTGTAAAGTTGTGTTTTCAAATATTCTAGGTAGAGTAAAGAAAAATTTTCTAGTATACCATCGCCATAAAGTTTGCTGTATGTGAACACTCTATAACTTTTAATTGGGGTATTCAAACGGTAGTGTTAAAGTCAAAATGTCCTAAATACAAAACAAATGAGAAAAAATATTACAAAAATAAAATAATATTTGGTACGAATATGCAAAATTATGAGAAAATTATTCAACGGCTTCTATCTGTATCCGAAAATTATTTGCGAAAAACGCCACGTATTTAGACATAAATGGACATTTTGTCGAAAAAGAAAAGTAAAAAGAAAAATAATTAGTTATGACAGTAACAAATACATAGAGTGAAGAATTGCATTGATATAGTACAGCTTTTATATGAAAGAAAATAAAAATAATTTTAAACTGGTTTAAAATGTTAGGACTTTATGACACTTAAGACATCCTTGTGAATACCCCAAATATTTCATTTCATTAAAAATGCATAACAAATAGCTTATATTAACAACCAATAGATAGATATGGGTGCTGATAAAGTGCGTGGTGGTACAGAAAAATGCGGCGTTTACCCTATCCAAAGTCTAGTTTAACTGTTCTTGTCTTCTTCAAGAAATCACATTAACTAATAAAACAAATTCATTATATAATAAATAAGAAGATAAAGAATTTTGTGCCCGATTAAGAAATTATTATGGATTAAAATTCATTATAGTTTAATTAAATAATAAAAATTATTTAGGCTTTATAAAGATTTAATAAGCAAATTTGGAAATGGAAATCTATTTTAAAAACCCTTTACAAAGCCTTAATGTTTTTTTTTTATAAATAAGGCTGATACAGTGTTGCCATATTTATTTGTTCAAAAATCTTCAAGTCGAGCAAAAAAAAAACTTTTTTTCGTGACCAAAAATCTTTTTTGTTATTTTATTGAATGAAAATGAGTTAAAATTTATTTTGTTTCTTGTGAACTATTAAAAATAAAGCCAAATAACACAAAATATTTAATGTATAGAATATGTGTAAGATCATTATGAAGCAAATCAGAAAATTTATAGGTAGTTTGGTCAAAAAAATCCCTCAATAATATATTAAAAATACCAAAAGTAAAATTTAAAAAAATCTTATTTTAAGATAAAAAATCTTTTTTGTCGTTTTAAAATGTCTAAAAACTTCAAAAATAAGATAAATCTTCACATATGGTAACACTGGGCTGATAGCATGTATCATATTTATAGTATTTATTTAGTAAATCATAATGTACTTTTGGCGGAAGGTAAAAAAAATCAATACACAGTTTTCTTTTCTAAGCTTTTACTTATTTACTTCTTCTTATGGTTGTAATCGTGTTTGCACGAACAGAAGGTGTTAATTTGCTACACCTCAATGAATATTTAGCACTTTGGAACAACACACACACTCACACACTGCGTAATAGTCGTATCAGGTGGAAGGTGACAGAAAGTCTGGAATTATGCATATTTAAGTAGTTTGAATGTATCACATGTATCATGGTCTACCAGGTTCTTTTTTATTATTATCACTTTTTTCCCTGCAGTCAGGCTGGGGCCAAGTGTCTCTATGTCAACACTAAAATTATAGTAGTAGTTACATTGTCTACAACTTCTCTTCTATTCGTCAGTATAAAAGAGAGAGAGAAAACAGATGTGGTGCATTTCTGGTGGATTTTGAAACAACTTGTCAATATACATAAATTTGTATGTATGTAAGGTATAGAAATGTACCAGTAAATGTCTGGTTGGCATGTCTCCATGTTTCCATAAGAACTATGAATTCACTACCTAGCCAATTGTTTTAGTGTTACTAGTAGATTTTCAATGACAAGCACATGCTAAATGTCTGTAGCATAAAGTATTGTATGGGGAATAATTGTAGAGTAGTACTGGTGACAAAGTCAAAAGCGACTCAGTACATTTTCACCATCGACATTTCCTTCAGGGTTGCTTCTAACAAACACAAGACAAAACAAAAGGATAAAATTGTTTTGTTACTAGTAGTAACTTACTACAGACATTTCGTACTGTATATTGCTTCATATTGTTCTTATAAGCTTATTAAGGCAGAATATATTTTAACAAAAGTTGGAATGTGGAACTGCTAATTTCAAGCTCAAAGCTCTGGAAATTTTATAGATTTTTGGAGTAATTAAAAAAAAGCTAGACAACGTTATCTCTCGCGCCATTTAAACGATTTTTGATAAAATTTTCTCTATTCGCCGTAGTTTTGCAAATCAAAATTATTAAATTCATCCTAAAAATCTATTTTTAATTATTAAAATGCAGGGTTTTTTTTCCAAATTTTTCTTCAACATGTCTCTAGAAGAGTGATTGGCAACCTATACCTTTTACGATTGTATCAGTTAAGGTAGAATTAGTATAATCATATCGTTGTACTTTGCAGCTTTTCGTATCGTTCAGCTTTGTGTAAAAGTTATAGAAAATGTAATAGTTTGTTTGGCTTTAAATCGGGCTTTTTGACCACCGCAACACAAAAAGCTGTCTTCTTTAAATTTCTACGTGAGCAATTCTATTCATATTTTTTAACTAGTAAAATGCATTGCATACGGCACGGTTTTTGTCAGCTAACACGAAACTTAACGATACGATTTTACTATTCTACCTTTAAGGCTCAGTTAGCAGACTGTAATGTAATGTAACTGCAACGTAGGAAACAGCTGATCGATATTGTTATGTGAAAAGTAATGAAAATGGTTATAGAGATGGAATGTAACGTAACCAACTTTTCATAGAAAAATATCGATCAAATGTTTCATACGTTGCAGCTACATTAAATTACAGTCGGCTAACTGAGCTTTTATTCTTTTACAAAATCGTAGTAGTCGAAGTCTTAATACGACACTCGTAATAAGGCCCAATAAATCATTTATAATTTTCAAATTACTTAAAACTCGAACATCAGGTTCGCTATTAAAATAGATGCTGCAGACCTTCTATGATATTTATCAAACCTTTACTTTGCTTTCTATATCGATTTGTTTTGCTGCAAAGAAATACATTTTTTAATTATGTTGGAATTGCGTTAAAATTTTACATTAGCAGATGGCAAAGCATTTGAATTTTTGTTCGCATTTGTTTTTGTTCGCCTATTAATGCTAAACAGCATTAGCAGAACTCAAATCAGCTGCTACAGAGAGTAGCAGTAGTAGTGGTTCACACTGCAGACTAATGTTACAACAAAACAATACATAAACTCATACAACAATAATACGGTGGTACATTGCAAATTATTCAGCTTGCCAATATTTCATTTTGGAAGCTAATATAATTTTATATAATAAAATAGAACCTTGCTACCGTGATACATTCATTTCATGTTGCTAAGAAATGTTTCCATGTTTTCATTTCTGCTTCCCCTTTATTTTTTATTTTTTTGCCAAACTACAATAGATACACATGGTTAAAACAAATGTAATTGCATGATTTATTTAATTTTCCCAATTAAAAATAAACATACATAAACACGTTCCCAAGCACACACCCAAAATATTTGTACATTGAACACATAGCCCACAGCAGGCTACCAACCACAATCTGTCGAAATGAGAATAGGCACGTGTATGTGAAAAAAATTTTTTAATGCCATCACAACAGCTACAAGACTGCACGACCAATTTTGTTGCTACCGCCAACCTAATACAAACATGTAAAATTTCTCACTACAAAATAATTACATGCTATGTGGCGTGCTTCGAAAAATCGTCTAACAAAATTTCAAATAGACAAAGCTCCATTTTTTTTTGACAAGCCTTCTGCCACCAGCTGCTTTTACTATGAAAAAATGTGTCGTCAGAAATCTATGCCGTGAAGAAACTCCACTTTTAACATACATCTTCGAATTAAAAAAAGTCTTAAAAATAGCGGAACTCTTTTACGGCGCAAAAAAATTTTTTTTGGCGGCAGGACGCCATTTTGAAACCGAGAGTGACCTTGGTTAATGCAGTTAACATGTACGTTTGTCACCGAATATTATAAACTTATTGAAAACAAAAATTTTGACAGACATGCAGAATTACATATGAGTTGAAACGTTTACATGTCAGATGCAAAACACATGTCGTGTATGGCAGACTTTAAGATAATTTCTACTTCTTTTTACCCGACTGCGCAACGCAAAGAAGGGTATTGTGTTTATCATTCTATGTATGTATGTATGTATGTTTTTTGTTGGACGTAAGAGCGCACTATCAATACATAGTGTAGGTATGTATTTATGTGTGTGTGTTCCTTTGACGCACTATATAAACCGAACGCGTGGACCGATTGTGATGATTCTTACGTCAATCGATTTGTCTTAATCCCGGGAGTGTCACCAAAGATATGTCAGTTGTCAAAATTCTGTATGGCGGCCGACAGACGCCATTTTGTAAATACGAAAAAAAAATAGAAAATAGGCGAGCTATATCAAAATGGGTAACATTCGAGAGGCATTTTAAAATCACCTTTAGGTTTCTCTGATTTTTCATTTCGAATGACCATTTGGGATATTTAAGGGTTCAAAGTTGAGGTTGGCGTTGGTTGAAGTAGTTAGCACGTTGACTACAAAACCGAAGGTACTGGGTTCAATCCCTGTATCCCATAGACATTAAATAACAACACCACGAATTTTTCTGATGTGCATTAGTGTCCCTTTATATCAGTTGTTGTAGGAAAGTTCAATTATAGTGACTGGTCACTGAACTATACCGACCTCAGCAGATACTCTAATCCTAATGTAACATCAGAGCGCCCTCCTTCGTTGTGTAGTAGAATCATCGGCGAAGTAAAATAATCGATAAATGGCTAAAATTAATACGATTTATTTAACACCAGAGCGCTGCAATACTGCATTATTAAAAACGTACAAAAAGCAAAGTTTTAAAACAATGAAGCTTTTCTCTATCTCTTCCTTTACCGCCTGTCTTCTCTATCACTTTCTCTTTCCGAAAGAAGGTAACACCTAGTAATAGCACTAGGCATTCATTGCCTGAGTGTTAATTCTCTTTTGAAAAAAAAAAGTTGGTCTGTCGGGTTTTTTTTTTTTAGAAATACTTGTTTATATTTTTATATAATAAACATAAGTAAACTTTAAATAAGTAAATTTATTTTTATAAAAGTGAAATATTAAAAAGTGGCACCACTGAAATACGTATTTATACAGGGTGGGCCAAAAGAAACCAAGGGGTGTAAAAGTTTAATAACTTTTTTGTTTATTAACTTTTTTTATGTTTTCTTTCAGATTATATAATATACAAAATGGAAATTTTTTTACATTAAGTATGAAAAATGATGTCTCTTAAATGACCACCGTTTTCAGCTTCGCACTGATGGGCTCTTTTTAGAGCATTTTCCATAACATCTTTCAAAACTTGTGGCTGTAGCGTTCGAATTTATGCAACAATGTTTGCCTTGAGTTCAAGGATTGTCTCTGGCTTGTTCACATACACTCGCTCCTTCAAAAAACTCCAAAGAAAATAGTCGGGTGCTGTCAAATCTGGCGATCGCGCTGGCCAAATAATTTCCGAATTTCGAGAAATTATTCGCTCTCCAAAAATTTGACTTAAAAGTGCCATTGTGTCTCGGGCAGTATGGGCAGTAGCTCCGTCCTGCTGAAACCACATACCAGGTCTGTTTTCAAGAGCAGGACGTAAAAAATTTTCTATCATAAACCGATACCGCTCTCCATTTACGGTTACAGCACTTCCATCTTCATTCTCGAAGAAGTAGGGCCCAATGACATTTTCAGATGTGATCCCACACCATACTGTACACCTGCTGGGGTGCAATTGGCGTTGATGAATGGCTCTTGGATTTTGAGAACCCCAGAATCTACAGTTCTGCTTATTAACAAAGCCATTCAAATGAAAATGAGCTTTATCACTCATAATCAAATTTTCAATAAATTTGATTTCATTTATTCATTTCTTATTTTCTGATTTTCATTTATTATTTTCATTCATTATAAATTCTCCAAGTGTTGTCTATATAATCTGAAAGAAAAAATAAAAAAAAATTAATAAACAAAAAAGTTATTAAACTTTTACACCCCTTGGTTTCTTTTGGCCCACCCTGTAATTACTTTAATATCAAGTGCTCATGATGTTGCCGTCATCGACCACGCGACGACGCTAGCAGTCAAAAGCATTTGTAGTCGTGTTGCCTGCAGTACTCTATGTGTTAATAACAGTAGTTTTTTTTTTATTTAAAGTTGAAAACAGGAAGCGCTTAATGAAAGACCCTTTATAAACCTTTATAAAAAAATTTTGAAATCTGGATTTCTGGCTGAATTTCACGTACGGAATTTTATATTTATTTCTACAAGAAAAAATTCTTACCTAATTGATCACATTTTTTTCCCCCTTAAGGCATAATTAGCCAAACTTCCACGTCCCCTAACGACACAGCATTCTATAAAATTGCGACAAAAATAACTATCGAACAACCATTACTCACCGAATAACAATTTTTGGCCGATACCGAAGCCGAAATCGATTAATCTGTGGGACACCAGCAATTATACAATAAGTAGTCAGTTAGTGAGTAGCAACACCTCGGCAAGCAGCTGTTTCTTTCTTTTTCTTATAATTCTAGGCAAAACCAAAAGCACATTAAAGAAAATTATCAATTGTTCATGTTATTAAATACACACTTGTAACGTAATTGTTACTTCAGTTGTAAATAATAAAGGATTGCCCATAATGTTTGTGAAAAATCTTTGACGGTTGTCTGCCAGTTCTGCAGGTCATTGGAGCATGCAAAAAAGTTATAATTCAAAAAATAATTTGTTGCACGAGTAGAATTTGTATATACGAGTAGGTATCTCCATTAGGTTTTTTTTTAGTAATACTAATAAAGATTTTGTGGTATTGTTTAATTTTTTTTTTTTTTTTTTTTTTTTTTTTGGTTGGTGAACCAGCATTTACAGCAATCTATGTATGTATACAAATGAAAGATTTTTGTGGCAAATTCGTGTTTAATGCTTGATTTAAATGCACGCAAAGAAAAGATATGGTTGTAGAATGGTTGAGAAAACAATATTATGTTCTCTGAAACAAATGCGTGGTCGTCGAAAACTAGTTATTGTTATTTTTAACATTTATTTCGTTACGATAAACAAAGTAATGTTTGAATTTAATAATTACATTATCACATCCATATAAAAGTGTGATATGGTTAGAGTTTAACAATATAGTTTTGTTAAAAATTTATGACTAGAACATAATTTGTGTTATTATTTAAAAATAATATGATGTAAATAACAATATAATGTTTTTCAAAACCATACTATGTTAAGTTTAAAAAAAATCTTTTTGAGAAACATCTGCCAGTTCAGTATTTCGTTTGTAAGCTATCGGTAGTGTTAAATAAATGAATAAATAAATAAAGTATAAACAAAAGGGTAGATCAATAATAATTTGTGTATCTTTTTATACAGACATGGCTGTATGTCGTGTAAGTATACATTTTTATATATACAATATATTTGAACAATATTAATTTATTTTTATTTCGAATTTAACGCACAGCTGTTTCTACAATAAATATATGATTAAAAAACAAAATAGTATTATTATATTAAATAATACTGTGGTCGTATTTAACAATATTAATATAATATTAGAACATGGTATGGTAAGTCTCAATTATATTTTAGTCACATCTAACAATAGTGTTGTCATATTTACAATGCTAAGATTATAATATAATTAACTCAGATAATATTATAATAAACTCAGATAATAATATTGTTAAAGTTTTTTCTTTCTATTAACAATAAGATGATTTGACTGCAACCATATAATTCAATCATAGTATGTTGCTGTTTGATTATGGTTAACTCTACCATATTTTTTCTTTGCGTGTGCACTTTTTAAAATGGATATGGTAAAGAGAAAAAAGACTTAAATGGCTCATGGAAATGTTGTATTATGATGGATAGTATTCAAGATTTCGAAAAAAAACTTACTTCTTATATTTTATCGGCCCTAATCCGACTAAATTTCTCGTTTTCAAAAGATAATAAAAAATAAGATAATAATTTCCTTTCAGTTATGATATTTGGGAATCTATATAATAAAAAAAATCTAAAATAATATTTCTATTGTGGGAGTTAGTTTTCTAAAATCGTGCGGTTTCAAATCGATCGGTTTACAGAACAGAACCGCATAATATGAGTAAGAACAACATAACCTTTCAATAAGAAAAGAATTAAAGTAAGACGGTTTTAAACACTATGCAACAAATTAATGTGAAGTTTCCAGAAGTCAGGTAGAACAACTCCGTCTAGAAAGTTTGTATGAAAACCAATTAAAAAAACTGAATGCCTTCCATATAAATTTTATACTCAAGTCTACCGCCTGTGTTGTAGAAACAGAGGGTAAGTCTTTTGGAAAACACACGGACTGGATGGACACTTTTCACTTTTTCACTTTTTTTTCACTTGGGAATCCCTCCCCAATTCTTTGCTTACAATATTTAGCATTTTTTTTTTTAAAGTAACACTCAGGCAATGAATAGCTACTACTATTACTAGGTGTATCTTTCTTTAGGAAAGGTATAGTGATAGAAAATACAGGTGGTGAAGGAAGAGATATATAGGAAAGCTTCATTATTTCACACTTCTGCACTTGCAGCGCCTCCGGTGTCAATGAGGCGTATTAAATTTATAAATATGTGTTTAGTAGCAGAGCACTGCGCCGAGCATTTTTATCGGCGGCGACGGCTAACTAAAAAGTTCTCGTTTGCGGCTCAAAGCCGGCTACATCCCGGCTCAAAAATATGGTTTGAGTCTCATTCAGGGCTGCCACAAACTTGAAAAAATCCAAAAAATTTTTTGAATCTTATTAAAAATATCATATGAAATAGGGCTACCACCTAGTTAGATACGCCTTGATATTTGTTTGAAAATGCTTTTTGGCTTACTGTTCATACATTTCTGTGTATGTATTTACATATCGCTCATTTACTTCAATAGTGGCACAACTAAAAAAAAAAACAGATTTGCAGAAAAGTTTTCAATTTGCATACAACTCAATGGAGAAATGAAAAAAAATTCTTCTCTCAGGAGGTGATGGTACAAGATATTTATATGAAATTTTTACACAAGATAAAATACGAAATGCCGCATCTTTCAGCATTATTAACTCAAAAAGCTCATTTTTTGAGTTATGCCACTATTGAAGTAAATGAGCGATATGTACATGTTTTTGAAGTATATTATTTCCTGAACTAAATCGTATTTGTCGTGCATGAATATTATGGGATGCATGGGATATTATTTCCTGAACTAAATCGTATTTGTCGTGCATGAAGAGAACGCATTTAACTGTCAGACGTTTAAGAGGTTTTTGGAGTGATTTCTCAAAGCGAATTGAGAATTTGCCTTGGGCATATGCTTTTGTGAACCGTTAGGAGTGATGTAAACTTTACTTTGATGATGTTATATTAGGATTCGTATCCACTGAAATCGGTGTAGTTCAATGACCATACCTTCATCACTTGCACATCAAAAATTGTTATTTTAATGACTGTCGCAGACGGGCTCGAACCCAGCACCTACCGTTTTGTAGTCAACGTGCTACCTAACTCAGCTAACGCCAACATATCAATATAATCCGCACATGTCTAGGCACCCTAGATACCTCATTAAGACCTCATTTGTACCTTAAAATGTTTCGTTTTAACAATACAAAGATACAAGTTTTATAATTTTGTTAAAAAAATCTTACTTATTTTTATTATATGCGATCTCATATGATTTTCACTATTAAAAATTAAATGCATGTTCGCTTTTTTGCACCTTTCAATATTTCTTACAAGCTCATTTTAAAATGGAACGAATTCTGCGCTTCATTAGTCTAGGCAGAAAGGCGTTTTATATACATAAAATATACATTAAAAATAAAAAGTAAAAATATGGCGCATATTCACATTCAAACTAAAGTATACTTTATCCCCCATATTTATAAAAAAATAAAATAAAAATAAAATGTGTTTAAAATCCATTTCAAGGAAATTTTGTATGAAAAATTTGAAATAAAAGATATTTCAAAATCATTTTAAATTTTATGAATATGGGGTTAATTAAGTATTTTGTATGGTAATACTAAAGCATACTTTGTTGTAAATATGAATATGAATATGAATATGTATTTAAAACTAATAAATTATGCATTTATTAAATTATTTGCAACTTTTAATAACATTAAAAATTTAAAAAAAAAAATCAGCTTCATTGCTTTCTTAACAAGCATTATGTAATTAAAAAAATTTAAAACCATAAAAAGCTCACCTTCTATGCTTTATTCGCAAAAATTTTGTCAAATCATATGGGATATACGAGTATATTTAAATTAAATGTTGCTAGTTCGTTTGTGAAATATTCAATTTCTAAATTTTCGCTTTTAGAACTATAATATATTGATGCAATTGGTTGCATTTTTTTCAAGTCCACAATTCTTTTGTACAACTTTATTCAATTTATTTTTAATTTCTTCAATTATTCTACCTTTTAGAACATAATTTTTTTTACAGCATCTTCAATTAATTCAACTTTAGCTGTTAAAGAATAAAAACCCTCAAGAAACAAGAAAGCCATACTCTGCACGCACACATCAATTCATTCCTTAAATTTTTTGACTTAATAGAATATAGTATTCGACGCCCTTCAACCACGTTCCACAGTCGTATTCCTGGATATTTTTCTTTAAAGTCTGCAACACACAAAGGATCTTTCAAAATCACTTTCTATCCACATGAAATTAATACGGACCTAATAGACATTGCCCCAAACATTTTTGGTTTTAAAAGAGTTAGCTCTTTTAATTTCTAACGATGCACATTGGGTTGAATTAAGTCCAAAGTCGCTATTAATTAATATTTTCAAGTTATTATTTTCGAATAAAGTTTTATGTCGAGTAAAAATAGATAAAATTCCGCATCACTAGTGGCCAAAATCAATGTTTAGAGCTGCTTACTTTTTCTGCAGTGTGCTGTCAAAATGCAAAGTTTTTTCGTGGTTTTGCTAATAGTGAAAAAATTGAAATTCAACACATTTCAAGTTAATTTTTTTTTCTGTTTTAAAGTTCTTTAGTGGAAATTTTGTGACGGAACCATCAACTTTAGGTATTTTAGTGCGTGGTTAAAAAAGTTTTGTTTAAATTTTGTTTGAAAAAATATTTTTGTTGATATTGTTAAAAATGTTCCAAAAGTATAATATTTTAAATATTTGGTGGAATAGAACTAAAAATTTTTCGAATTGTTTATTTTAAGAGTTTGTGTTAATAAAGCATATAATATCAGCTTTTATATTCAAGAAAAAAATCGTCCGAAATTAAATCAGTTTTTTAAATATTTAAGTTTTAAGGAAATTACTTGTTGGCTTAAAATTTTTGTTCCGAACAATGAAAATGGTGATGATGATGATGATGATGATGATGATGATCATTATGATGATGACCATGATGATCGTGATGACTATAGTGAAGAAGACAATGTAGATTGTAATTGTTGTCCATAATTTATATAAAAATAATTCCTAAATACATATTTTTTTCTTTTACTAAAAAAAATCAAAAAAAATCCAATCCAATTTCAAAAATACATTTTTGTAATCAGTAAGGCATACATTTTTCAAAAAAAATTAAAAAACAATTTTCCACCATTCCCTGAATTAATAGCAACTTTGGAACTGACTCAATCCACCGTGCGATGCTGATATTCTTTACTTAAGCCAAATGAATTTTTCAAATAAGTTGAAGGAGCCCTACGGTGCCTTTGAATATCGAATAATATTACAAAAATTGTGATCGAAATTTTTTTCTATTCCCTCTTTTTTATCCTTACACAGTCCTAAAAACTGCAGCTTTTAAATACTTTGCAACAAATCAAAACACACCAAAATTTGTTTTATAGCATGAAAAAACTATGTATTAAAAATATACATTTATAATGAAATATGCAAAAATATGTATTTATTATAAAATATGCAAAAATAAGCACTAACAAATCGATACCATTTTGTCTCAAATTTTTTGATTCGCAAAGACAGACAACATGTATTTACATGAACATTCTGTCTTTACTGATAACTTATGGGTATTTGTAGGTAAAAAAAATTATACATTCAAAATTTTTCAAATAGGTCTTTTTAAAATTTTGCCTAGTAAACAAAAAATTTTTCTAAGGAAATACCTGAATTGCTTCTCTCTATTTCGGGTGACTTTGAACGGCATAAGTCTCAGAGTTTTTCCAACTTTATGCATAAGCAGAAAACTGCTCTATAAAAGTTGCAATATTATTTTTTCCTTTTAAGTGAAATTTTTAACATATTTTAAAAAGGATTTTTTCCACCTGTACCTGGATTCAGTAAATTTTATTACGATAATCATATTGCTATAATAAGTATAACTAAAATGTATCGTTTTTGCTATTCAGTAACATATTTTAACGATATACGCTGTCGGTTGGGGGAAAAAATTGAGTCACAAAATCAAATTCATTGAGTGTTTTTCTTCATTATTCTTTGTGGTTTTCACGTATTTTCACTTTTTCTATTTATGTGGTATATAAATTGAATCAACTTGTATTGCAAACAACAATAACACTAGAAAATTTGTTGTTGTTTTCAATATAAGTATTCGATCGAACGATTTCTGGTGATAACGTGGGTCAGGCCGTAAATGTTGAGCAAGAAATTACATTATCGTTACCACAAGCGAATAAAGCGATTTTCGAGTTACAGAATCCAGGTTACTGATGCTCAAAAGCTGTTGTGTGTGGTGCGCTTTCGAAAGCCGTGAGATGTAGGTTTATGAAATTGTGCTAGCAGATACAAATCCCCTAAATAACGCTGACTTGGTAGATCAATAAATGAAGTGGGCGGAAAAAAAATCAAATCTTAACAAAATTGGAACGGAGACGAAAAACTCTTTAAAGTTTTACAAGAAAAATATTATGGATTGGATATTATTTATTGCATACTTTTAGGAAGAAACTAAATATTTGTTCATTGGGTTTGTGTTAAGAATTAAAAAATACTCCTCTCTTTCAATTCTTAACAAATTCTGCAATAGAAATAATTAATAAAGGAATATCTCGTTTTCCTTGATTTAATGCAGAAAAACAAAACTATTTGTACTTCTTTTTTCTAAATGTTTTTCTTCCTTACATTACAAAAAAAAAAAAAAAAAAAAAAAAAAAATACACTATGCCATTTGTCTAGTTTTCGATTTTTTACGCACTTTTATCTGTTTGTAACCGTAATGGGAATATTGCGACTAATCCGTACGGAAGTAGCAAATGAGGCTGGCAGAAAAAATATATTCTTTTGTATTTTTTTTTGCTCGTACCACCACCACGTACACATTTTTATTTTAACCCTGACATTTAAACTTAACGGTAATCAATGTCGACTAGAAAGTTTAAAATTGTTTTTGCGCTTCTTTATTTCACTCAAACATTATTAAGTTTTATTTATTCGATGCAATATTAAATTATATTTTAAATTTTATTTCAACACTGACCTGATTTATATTAAAGAATTGTTTGTAGATTCTTTTGTGTTTATGGGTTGACGCCGCCGTTACTGCTGCTGTTAATTTTTCTTTTCCATCTGATTGAGCAAATAAATTTTGTTGCCAAAACATCCTTTTTTCTTCATTTATTTATTACTACTTTACAGATATTTGCACTTTGAATTTTCTTACACTTTTAAGCACATTCATTGAGTTGGAGGAGAGACGACCATCATAAAACTTTTTAGGTATTATAAATTTGAAATGAAAAATATCCCCCGAAAACATTAAATAATCAAAAAGTTGATTTATTTCTATGGCAGAATATTTCTTTAGGCCACAAAGCACACAGAACAGGAACACAGCGAACTAAATTCAAGCAAACCGACAACCACATCAACGAGCATTTCTTTGAACACACGCATTCACATTCACACAATCAAAAATATGAAAAGGAATTTCTTCTTTGATTATTTTTTGTCCTGGATTTCTTTTCCCAGCTATTTCAGTTTCTCTCTGAAGATGGCCAACTGACGGACTGGTTGTTTAGTTTAATTTTTGTACCACAAAAGGAGCAAATTGTTAGACTTCTTTCTTTTTTAAATAAATTATAGAAGATTATTACACACCTGTGCAATTGATTCCCAGTAGTAGAATATTCTTTACTTTAATTTATTTTAAATTGAGCTTTAAAATTGTTTTAATAAAAGTATCTCTTACTTATGCTTTTTATTTTAATTTTTGTGGCGACTTTAAACAAATTGTAAATTTTTCCAAAAAATAAGAATTTAAAAAATTTCTTTCTGCGTTTCCTTTTCATAAATTCGTTGTTTGATTTTCTAAGGATATTTTTGCAGGATTTTTCAACATTTACTTTCTTATGTCTGCAAAGAACTTTTGTTCCTTTTTTTTTTTTTTTTTGTTACAAAAATTTCCAACTTTATATTTCCTTAACAATTGATTTTGTGCTTCGTGTTGTTTATTTTAGAGAGAAACGTTCTAAAGCGTTCCGCGTATTGCACCCAACTGAGTTAAGGTCTGCTCACAAAATTTACTAGAACACGAAAACTACTTCTGTTCCATTGTAACTCAATTCTGTACAAACATTAAAAAAAAAATTAAAAAAAAAAGAATAAAACGTAGGGTGGAAATTTGAGACACTTTCAGTACCACATTTAAGAGATATGAGAAAGTACTTTCAAACACATTAAAACAAATAACAATAAATTAAGAACACATGTAGCAGTTATCGATAACTAAAGCTTTTCTTAAAAATTTAAATAAATAAAAAAATCACATAAAATGCGGTTTCAAAACTTCATCATTAAATAACGTTGAAAATAACTTATCACTAAAAAATTTTTATAGAAAATACATTCGATAACAAAGTATTTCCACAAAAAATTTTGCCTTAAGAAAATTTTCTGTAGAAAATGTGACGATAATATAAAGTTCTATACATAAATTACGGCAAATTTCTGTAAAAAAAATCGATAACAAAAATCTTACATAACAAATTCACCGATAACGAAGCTTTCCGTTTAATAAAAGACTTTAATAGAAAATTTATGGGCAAAAAAAAATTTAGATATAAAATTTATCGATAACAATAATTTCCATAGAAAATTTATTGTTAACGAAAAACTTTCGTTTAGAAAATTTATTGATAACAAAATTTTTTATGGAAAATGTGGCGATAACAAAGATTTTTTATTAAAAAAAAGGAATTTATGTAGATAACGCAAAGTTATACAAAACATGTGACGATAGTAAGTATTTTCTGTAAAAAAATTCGATAACAAAATATTCATATGTATAATTTATCGATAACAAACAAAAAAATATCAAGAAAAATTTGGCTATTCATCGAAAATTTATCGATAAGAAACTTCTAAATAAAATGTGACGATTACAAAAAGTTTCTGTAGAAAAAACGAATTTATGTATGTTTATATAAAACAACAAATTTCTATATTCTATATTCTATTCTATAAAATGTCGATAACACTCATAATTTCATAAGTATAATTTATCGATAGCAAACAGTTTTTGTAACGAATTTAAATAAAACAAAAATTTTCTTTTGAAAATGTAACAATAGTATTTTTTTTTAGAAAATATATCGATAAAAATTGTTTCCACAAAAAATTTATATAGAAAATATAATAAAAACTGTTAACAAAACTTTTTTTTTTAATTTCTATAACAAAAAATGTATTCTTATAAATTATCAGTAACAAACCGTTCTTGTATGAAATTTATCTACAACAATTTTTTTTTAGAAAATCTAGCAATAAGAATTTTGTTATAGAAAATATAAAAAAAAAACTTTATAGAAAAATTTTTGTTGTAAAGTTTCGATAACAAAAAATTTATGTTTATAAATTATCGATAACAAAAATTTTTTTGTGGGAAATTTATTCATCACAAAATTTTTTTGGAAAATGTCAAGATATTGATAACTATTTTTTAATTATCGACAAAATTATCAGCATGAAAATCTATAACATAAAATCAAATTTACAGATAACAAAAATTTTTTGTAGGAAATGTATCTATAACAGAAAGTTTCGTTAGAAAATGTGGCGATAACAATTTTTTTTTTTTGTGAAAATATCGAGTCTTAATTTCGATTTAATCGTAAGCGAACAAAATTAAGTTTTTTAGAAGGTTTTTTTATTCAAATATATTTTTTTAGTAGGTAAATACGATAATAATTTACAGTCCGTATCAATTGTCAACAATTTTCGCATTTTGATAACTCTAAACTATAAAATTCTAATTTCAATAAAAAAATTAAATTTTCTATAACATGTCGTTTACGATAAAATCGAAAATAAGGCTCGACATGTTTAAAAAACATTTGAAAACGAATAAACAAACAAGAAAAAAAAACAAATCTGCCCAAATAAAAAATTATAATAATAAAGTATTTTCCATCTACTTGGCTTTTTTGCGAAAGGTACTTTTTTTCTCTCTCTCTCTCTCTCAATAAATATCATCACTGCAACAGCTTTTGTACAATTAGTTATTGCGTCGTTTTTTGCGGCACATGCGACTTTTTCAGCAACCAAATGTATCAAATATTTTAATTTTGTCAGTTATGTGGGTACGAGTATAAGCAAACACAAAGCAAAGAACATTTTAAATTAAAGAAGAAAAGTTCAAGTCACACTTCTTGCACAAAAAGTTCCTCAGAATCGTGCAATTTTTGTATGTGCGTGTGTGTGTTTTTTGTGTTTCAGGTCCAAGTTTTTAACTCATACGTCAGTTACTCTTCTTTCAAATGCACGTGATGATCAGTGCCACCAGATTAGGGGATTTGTCCCCAGAATGGGGATTTCGCCTCTAATTTGGGGACAGAATTTCGTGGGGAGGGATTTGGGGACTTTTCATTTTGAGCTCTAACAATTTGCATGTGTCAGGAAAATAATTTTGCATGTTGACATAATATATTAGTACTGGTAACATTTCAGTTTTTAAAAATCTCGTAGAGTAGTGTGGTAATCATACTCTATAATGAAGATGATATTACCATCATGGTAATACCGCGAGCACGGTTTTGCCTATGTACATATCGTTAACTTAATACGAAAAGGCCCTAACTCATGTTTTTCATAGTTTACAGGAGGAGGAAAAAACTAAATTAAAAAAATGCAAATTGATACAAAATTTTTTTAAACGCAATATTATGTGCTTATGTGTTTTTAATAAAACTTGCGTTTAAAAAATTTTGTATCAATATTGCATCTTTTTTTATTTAGTTTTTCGTCCTCCTGTATGATTCCCAGAAAATATGATAAACTTTCAACTTTTTAAAAATTTGCAATTTAATGAAAAAAGTAAAATTTTTCTTGTAACTTTGTGAAAATCTTATTTCGCATAGGACTTAATAATCGTTTTTTATGAATGATATATTTTTGGGCACAAAAGTTAGGATTTTTCTGTTGAAATGGGGATTTTCGGGGACATGACGTTTTAAATTGGGGACAAGAGTCAAAATTTTTCTGGCAGCACTGGTGATGATGGATAAAGAGAGATTCCAGACAAAAACATAAACTAGTCATAATTAAAGCTTTTTTTATTTTAATTTAACTAACGGTGTGTTATTGTCACACTCGAGAGAGTCACAAAGAAAGCTTTGTGAATTTGTTTGTGTTTAACGTTCATTACATTAAATACATGTTTATAAACGTTTATTTCAATATACATGCATACTTTCATATGAATTTGGGGGCCTAAAAAAAGGCACACAAAAATGCCGGTGTTGATTTCATTAAACTAAATAAGGGGAAGGAAGGAAGGAGAACAATTCAAACAAGAGTGCATACTTGAGAATTAAATAGTACTTAAGTCGCCCTGAGGTTACGGTAATGTTTAAAAATATTAAATTAGTATCAGAGAATCCCTAAAAACAATAAATTTAAAAAAATAAATTACATTTTATATTGCTCTTTTTTTCATATAAAAAGTAAATTTTTATAAAAATTCTAGCTGAACGTTGTCTTAAGGTGCAATTAGACATGACATAGACATAATGCCATAGCCATAACCAAACCAAAATTAAATTGGTTTCTATGGCAATGGCTATGGCGAGTCACCTATAATCGAATACAGTGTAGCCCATTAGTTTGGTTCGAACCGCTGTTTTCTATGGTGATGGTTATGGCACGTCTTATTGCACCATTACCCCTAAATTATTTTATTTTTTTAACTACAAGTTACTACATAAAATTGTAATTTGTTGGGTCAAAAACAGCACCTAGCCGAAAAATTATAGTACCATCCCGGAAATTTCAACTATTGGTTTTTGTTTTACACAGTGTAATGTTCCGAGCAACTTTCTTAATTGTTTCCTCCATATCATTTTTCTCCAGACAATAATTAACAAAACAAAAACAAACAAAAAAGTGAATGAGGGGAATGGGTCCAGCCGTTCACGCGTGAAGACGTGACAAAAGGATGTAGGCAATCATTTTTATATACATATGTGACCTTTTCCGAGAAAAGGGACCTAGTGTGTGAAAATTAAGCTTTGAGAAAAACGCATTTAAGGTTTCATAACGAATTATCACTGAACACACCATCAGTTGGGAGATGCGATTTGGTATGGTTAGTTATGATTGGGTGCCGACTTTGGTGACGTCATGCCTATGTGGTGACGTATTTTTTTCGCTTTTAGTGTGACAATACCTTTGCTATTGTTGCTGCTCTCTACACATTGTAAAAATAACTATAAGAAAGGAAAAGAATAAATTGACGCTTCAGTCTTGTTCCAACTGTATAACGAGTGTTATCAATACCTCAAAACTTGTTTCGCAATTTTGGTTCTTTTGTAATTTTTTTACTAAGCTGATGTTAATTGGAAGTAATTTTTATAAAAATTAATTTTTCTGACAGTTTTGATGATGATTTAAAAATACTATGTGATCGATATGACGTTATCTGAAAGTGTCGATGCTAATACTTCTGGACTAACTGAAAATCAAAGTTTTTTACTTGCTGTTTCCGAATCCATTGTATCAGAATTGGAGGAATCCGTTGAGGATATACAAGAGTCGATGAACATCGATTTGATGTACGGAGAAGCATGGTTCGAAAGAATGTAATAAGATAATTCCAGAAAATCTTGCTATACAAAGCCGGCAATTTTTGCAAGAATTAAATAAACCAGAACAAGATTTAGTCCATTGGAGTCATTTGTAATTTAATCGACAATATTTATTGCTCGAAAGCGTTTATAATACTGAAAGTCGGAAGAAGTATGGCCAAAGGGTAAAAAATAAATCCAAAAACAACTAAAACAGTGGATTTCTTCGATGGAACGTGTACCAGATCTCAGATCTTTGAGTAGCAAAAATATAGAACAATGCACGGGTTGTAGTCACGATGGCAAAATTTCATGTATTATACTACACTCAAAAAAAAAAGATATATACTATTATTAAGGAAAAAAAGTTTCTAAATTTAAGTAAAAAAAATTTGTTTTATAAGTGATTTTTTCTAATTTTAAGTAAATTTTTACAAAAATCTAGTAATAATTACTTAATGTGAGTAAAAAATAAAAAGTTCATGTCCTTAAAAATAGTTCATAAAAATTTTCACATTCAAGGACAACTTTACTGGCTTAAAGGAAATATTTACCAAAAAGGAAAATGGTTTAAAAGTTTAGGGAAATTGTGTCCTAAAAATTAGTCAATATCGTTTTAAATGAAAAAAATCTATTCGATAAACTAGGGATGTAACGAATACCAGTTTAGCGAATGCGAATGCGAAAGCGAATAACACATTTTAGTTTTTGCGAAAGCGAAAACAAATGCGATAGCGAATGCAAATATTACAATACATTCAAAAACCACATAAAAATAAATTTGTACAAGAATATGTAGTTGTATTATGTACATAGATGTCCTACATATAGTATTTTATTTAAATTCAGTCTTGAATTAAGAAAATATTTATTAATTTATTAAAAATACAAATTTTTAAAACTGAAAGATATATGAAATTATGGGTCTAATTTTGTAAAATGCAAAGCGTTGACAAATTTTATATGGAAAAAATTAAAATTACAAAAACAAAATACATAGATAAGAATTAAAAATAAATTTACAAAATGTTAGGCAATCAACCCATTCGTACTTTGGCCCTAAAGTCTGGTACTCTATTCAATATTTCATGTGAAATGTGAAATGTCAAAATATATATTAAAAGAAAGTGGAATGAATTGTTCATGAAAAATTTTTGAAGAAGTAGTACTTTGTTCCTCTTGGGAAAAACATATGAAATATATATTCAACATGTTAAGTTTTCATGCGAAGACATTTGTTCAATTGACAGGTCCATTCCGCGAAATTATGCGCTCATCGAATGTTTCCTTCAATAAATCGATTGTGACGTGCGCTGTGTGGCATGTAGCGCCGTCTTGTTGGAACCACAACTCATCCACATTCACGCCATCCAATTCGGGAACAAAATAGTCGGTTATCATGGCTCTATACCGGTCTCCATTACGGTAACTGACTCTCCAGCATTATTTCGGAAGAAGTATGGCCCAATGACTCCACCAGCCCATAGAGAACACCAAACAGTCAGTTTTTGTGGATGTAATGGCGTCTCAAGGGTCTCATGTGGATTCTCTTCACTCCAAATGCGGCAATTTTGCTTGTTGACGTAGCCATTCAACCAAAAATGAGCCTCATCACTGAACAAAATTTTGCGATGAAAATCAGCATCGAGATCAATCTCATTTTCGGCCCATACACCAAAATCACGACGCATTGCATAGTCTCGCGGCTTTAATTCTTGCACAAGCTGGATCTTGTAAGGTCGCAAGCCAAGATCTTTGCGCAAAATCTTCCATAAAGTTGATGGACAAAGCTCCAATTGCTGTGCACGGTGGCGAATCGATTCATTCGGGTCCTCTTCAACACTTTGCTCTACAGTGGCAATTGTTTCTTCGGTGCGCACTGTTCGACGTCTCTGCGGATGCGTATTATCACATAGAGTAAACGTAGTGCGAAAACGATCCATGGTTAACCGAATTAATTGCTCTGATGGACCATTATTTTCGAAATAAATTTGCACGATTTGCAAGCGTTGTTCTTTGTCAACCTGTTCATGATGAAATGGCAAACCAAACTAAATATTAATCACTTGACAGCTGACAAAATGGCCGCCAACTTAAAGTTCTATACCTCAATAAAAAACACCCATTATATATATATATATATATGTATATATATACTTCTAGAAGAAATACAGTAGCCCATGATGTTTTCTTGTAGGAAAAAATTAGTTTAATATTGCGTTTAATGTAATATGCATTGTAAGATTTAAAAATGTTGTTTTTGTAGAAGCTTTTGCTTTTTAACACAACCCTGATCTTATTTTGCCAGTAACTACTTTTCGGGCTTTAACTTAACAGCTCTGTTCAAAAGAAAGTATGTATGCATATTCATACATACACACATACATACATACATACATACATGTAAATGCTCTCACAATTTGCTCTCAGATAGTCAGAATTATTTTTGTTGGCTGCTCTCATATGAAAATCAAAACAATAACAAACCCATTTTGTTAAAACTAGCGGTTCCTGTGACGTAAAATGTTTCACACACATACACACACACACTAAACTAATGCAAACAAACCAGCCAGCAAAACCAAAATAGTAGCACACAAACAAACACATGCTTATTTTAATAACTCAATGAAAAGCTTTATAAAAAAAATAAACTTTGCAGGTAAAATTAGAGAGCCAAAGAGGAACACACACACACACACACACATACGCACTCATACCAACAATGAGAGGAAACGGAAGAGAAAGATTTGCAAGTTAACTTGAGTGTGTGCGTGTATCTGCTAATAATAACCTTGCAGCAATGTATGTATGTATATGAGTGATAAAGTGTGGTTTCTACGTATTATTAGTACAAACAAATTCTGTTTCTATGATTTTGTTTCAACTGAACGAACTTAACAAAAATAAAAGCTTTTTTTTTTGTAATGCAAGGGTGTCAGTGAGAACAGATGAGTGTTAAAGTGAGTGAGTGTTCGTTTTTTTTTTGCATACAATGAAGATGATGGTGTCCTAATGAAGGTCAGATGGAATTTATGTAGCAACGAACAATAACAAAAATAATTTTTCGGAACAGACGAACGAACACACCCTTACAGTCAAATAAGCCCATAGGAATTTTCGCCGACCACTATTATGTTTCTTCTTTTTTTTTACTCGTATTAGGTAAGGTTATGTTTTTTTCTTTGTTTCTTTTTACGTTATTTGGTTGTTACCTTTTTCTGTTTTTGATTGTAGAAATTAAGTATCTCTGTATTGTCAACAAAATTATAGGCAAAATAATACACACACAAACAAGTTGGAAGCTGATAAAGAGGAGGAATGATATTAAAATGTATCGGTTTTGTTGAGAGGTTACAGTTGGGGTGTGGTTAAAATGTTTTTTTTTTAGTTTTATTTGTAGGCAAATGTAGCGACTATTGACTCTTTAAAAAAAATGGGAAAGTGATGAATTAACAGAAGGATTTTAGTTTAAAAGCTTGGCAGCAGGCATCTGCTAAAGTTTTTCATTATGGTTTTGGCTTTCCTAATGAAACGGCGGAAAATATATAAATTAAAATGAAAAAAGTCATTTGGATATTGAATTATCTTTGAAGGATTGTAAGATTTTCACTGATTACTTCGAATTTATTATTAATCATACGCCCCCGTATTTTTTTATATAAAAATTTAAGCTTAAATATGGTCCTTACATAGAATAAGACCAAAAAAAGGTTTATTTTTTTCTTCTTCTAATTTTTGAATATTTTGAAATTCATTTACTCAAGCTTCAATACCTTCAGATCAAGTTGACAAATTTCCTATAATTTCCAAAAAGAATATTTTTTTTATTTCTATGTAAACTCTTTAATATTTTTCCTTTTTCGTTATGTACTTATGAGGTTTTAATGTAAAACATTGTTATTGTCAACAAATGCTAAAATGCAACCTTGACAGCCGCAGCATCCACGTACATTGAGAGAGAAAAATTAAGAACCCCATACGTGCTAATAAACTAGTAAATGAAAGTATGTATTTATTAGCAAACATTTGTATATACATATGTACAAAAGAATGAATGTGTGTACATATGTATGTATATATGTAAATATATAAATATTTATAAGCTAATGTTTATGGATTGAAAATATGCTATACAGTGGTCTTAGATTATAAAAATTATTTATTTAAAAACGGTTAAAAAAGTGTCCAACTGTTCTACTTGATTGTTTATTTTTAAAGGCAGTTTAAAGAAGCAAATTTTTTCTTCTTCAAAAAAATTCACAATAAATTAGTTTTTTGAAATATTAAAATGCTTAATTTTAATACAATTCAGAGGAAAAATAAAAAAATTGTATATAAGGGGGGGGGGGCGCTATTTCACTTTTAGCAATTGACGATCGGTTCGATTTGAAATGAAATCCTAAGATCAAAACGTAAAAATGGTGCACACAAAAAAGTAATATTAATAATTTGGGTTATATTTAAAATATTTGTAATATCAATTAAAAAAATAATTTTAATACACGCAATGTGTGAATGCAACTCTTTTTGTGGTTCCTTACACCAAAAAAGGAAAAGGAACCCAATTGTTCCTTTACGATGTTACGATGTCTGTCTGCCCGCATGTCTGTTACAGGCTGTTTTCTCGAGAACTGTAAGACCTATGGACCTGAAATTTTCTCAGAATATGTAAATCTTCGGCAGCAAATTTAGCTACAACAAGAAATATATGACAGTTAAGAATTAAAGGGTGTTCTGAAGCCAGTAACAAAATTGTTGAAATTCTAATGTAATATACAGACAATTATGTATAGACATTTGAAATTTTAAAAGTTAGTGTATTTTTGTGCGGACTACACCAATAAACATTGAAATTTAAAAAAAAACTTAATTCAAGGGTAATGTAATGTTAACTTGCTGTATCTTGGAAAACATAAGAGGCAAACTCTTGAAATTTTCAAAAACGCTAAAACTAAAAAATTCCAATAATAACAAAATGCCGAAACGAAAAATCGGCAAAATTATCACCAAAAATAAAATAAATTCCTACAATACAAATAAAAAATCATAAAAAGCAAAAAGGTCGCCACAAAACTAAAAAAAAAATCACCAAAACTAAAAAAAACGTCAACACTAAAAAATCGCTAAAATGAAGAAACAGCCTGAAAAATCACCATAACGAAAATAAGCGCCAAAAAATCCCTAAAACTAAAAAATCGCCAAAACCGAAAAATCGGCAAAACGAAAAAAGCTTTACCGCTAAAAAGGACTAAAACTTACAAATAGCTAAAACTACAATTCAACCAAAAAGAAAAAATGGTCAAAACGAAAAAAGCGCCAAAACTAAAAAATCGCTGAAACAAAAAAAATCGCCAAAAACCGATCAAACGAAAAAGCGTTAAAATTAAAAAAAGGTAATAAAAAAATATAGGTCTCTGCATCAGTTAAGATATTCGATTATATATGATAAAGTTCGTACATGTGGTATTACATACATATCGTTCATTTATTTCAATAGTGACATAATGCCTTTTTTAGGGTTCCGTACACCAAAGGTGAAAAGGAACCCTATTGTTTTCGCTACGCTGTCCGTATGTCCGTCCCACGGTATTTTCTCAGGAACCGTAAGAGCTACGGACCTGAAATTCGAAAGAAAGAGTATGTAGAACCTTGGCCGCTACAACAACAAATACATGAGAATTAAAAATTAAAGGGTGTTCCAAAACGAGCAACGATAAATGTTTAAATCCCATGTAATATACATACAATTGCATGAACATATGTATATTGAACCTTGAAATTTGTAAAATTAGTGTATTTTTATACAGACTACAACAGTTAACAATAAAATTTAAAAAAAATTTAAATTAAAGGGTGGTCCATCAGTTAATGCAATTTTGACTATGTAATTTGGACAATTTGCTATATCTTGGAAACCGTAAGAGATAAACACTTGAAATTTTCAAAAACGGTAAAACTAAAAAAACCGAAAATTATAAAATCGCCAAACCAAAAAAATAAAATATCGCCAAAAATTAAAAAAAATATCGCCAAAAATTAAAAAAAATCGCCAAAACGAAAAAAATCGTCAAAATTAGAAAAAAAATTCTAAAACTAAAATAAATCGCCAAGTTCGAAAAAATCACCAAAATGAAAAAAATCGCCAAAATGAAAAAAACGCCCAAAATCGAAAAAAATCGCCAAAACGCGAAAATGTCGCCAGAACTAAAACAAAACTTTTATATAAAAAAAATCGCAGAAATGAAAAAAATCGCCAAAAACAAAAAAAAATCGCCAAAGAGAAAAAACTCCAAAAACCGAAAAAAATCGCCAAAACGAGAAAATAAAGTGTCAAAACTAAAAAAATAGCCAAAACTTAAAAAAATCGTCAAAACCGAAAAAAAACACAAAAAACGCCAAAACAAAAAAAAACGAAAAGACCCCAAAAACGAAAAAAAATGCCAAAGCTATATATTATATAGGATGAAGTTTGTATTAAATTACATATCTAGTGTTCGTACGGAACCCTTCGTGCGCGAGTCAGAGTCCCACTTTACTGAATTTATTTAGTTAATAATACAGAATAATTAGACATTTCATATTTCGTCTCGTGTAAAAATTTTCAAAGTCGCACTTTGCTGAATTTAATTCATATACACAGCAATTGTTAAATCGTGGATTTAAAAACGGAAATATAATACAATTTTCACATTGTCATAGAACAAGATGGGAAATGAAATCGATTCGATTTAAAGTTTCATATTACGGTGTAGTTTGCACATTACGAACAGTCAACTTGTCTAGAAAATTTTCGAGCTTTTCATATAAAATTTCTAAGCAAGTGTGAGTATAAATTTTAATTGAATTTAAATACATACTTATCAAACAATTTAGAATGCAGAGCCACTGTGCATGGCATAGTAAACAAATGCAAACAACAGATATATATATACATATATATATATATACATATATATATATATATACATATATGTACAATATATGTATCTCCCTCTACCAACCCTTGTCTACCGTTATTTTCTGATTGCTAACTGGCTTAACAGGATAGAGTATTAACAAAACAAAAAAAAAAACATAAAAACAACAAAGGTAATGAGGAAGTAGAGAATGTAGGATAAAAAATAAACAGAATACAGTGTTTGCATTAAAAAAAAAAGTGATGTTGAGTATGGGTGGTGTTAACATTAGAGAATTTATAAGCATCGTCTTTAGCGCTTTTTCCGCAGTATTTTGCTGTGCAAATAGTCAATTACTGCTGATGACCTTTGGATTTTTTTTTTAATTTTTGTTGCTAAACTTTTTTCATATGCAGTTAAATGTTGTTTCAAGGGATATGTTTATGTATGTATGTTTATGTATGTATGTGTGTATATATGTGTGTAATAGCGGGTTTAATTTGTATTTGTTTTGGTTGTTGTTGTTGTTGCTGTTTTTTAACTCCCAAGTTTTGCACTGACGTTATTTTTAACTTGTCATGTATGTTTTTCCAAGTATGTGTATTTCCGGTTTATGGCGCAAAATGTTGCAGATTTCAACTAAATTACAATTTATGCTTAATAGATGTTGGAAAGTACGAAAACATACATATAAAGTTTTGTTGTTATTTTTCACAATGTTCGTAAACTGTAACGTAAGGTATTAGCACATGTTTTAATTTTCATAAATAACTCATAATAACTGAAGTGACCTATGAAATTTAGAATTTTTGCACTGGCAAAGGACTTAAACTTTAAAGTATTACAAACATAAAGGACACTTAATACAAGTATAAAGGAAAAAGGAATATACTCGTAAAACTTTTTTTCTTAATGAAATTTAATTTAATAATACATACTTCCTTATAGCTAAGTTAATAAAACTTGACTTTAAACTTCAGTCGAACCAACGATATTCTGAAATATTTTTATTGCATTAGTAAACATTTACTTTATTAAACTTTAAATCTTAAGGACTTATTTAATTCCATATCTGGATCTCGATTTCAAAATTTAAATGCTTTATTTGTTGTATGAATTAAAAATTAAACATTTTAACAGCCTGAAATTTAACTCTAAAACTATATTTAAATGCCATAAAATTCTACCTTCAGCCTTAACAAATGTGTGTTTAATAGATTTGTTGTGTGAAAAGATAAATTAAATTTTATATATAGTTATACTATACATATTATCAATTCATTAAAAAATTAAACTGAAGCTGTATGTTTTCAAGTTTAATCATGCATAAAATCACTTCAGAGAAATGCATTTGTGCGCCAATAAAGGATGTTGTTGAGTGGAGTGTTGTACATACATACCCGTAAACAAAACATCATAGTATTATCGGATAGATATACATAAGTATGTATGCGGAATATATTAATGGTTTTTCCATTTTATACTCTTCTTATGTTTAAATATTAACAAATTAAATGTAAATATTTATGTGCTTAATATACACACGTAAACAGAATGCAGCACAGGAAATTAATTGTAGACAACATTTCTTGACTGTTGCCACCTTACAATGATAGGCAAACAGGGTTTTATATAAATACAATTTTAATTGCTAGGATTTTATTATTCTGATTGATTTATTTTAACGAATATCATTAAAAAAAATTTATGCTGTATTTAAAAGGAGATGCAGTATTTAATGAGATATAGTTTCAAATAGGAATAGGAATTTTTATTTTAACGAACAAATAAATATCTCGTAAATAAAAATGCATCGAAAATTAACAACACTATTTTTGGAAAGTAGTAAAATTTTTCTTTAAAAATCTATTATTTGCAAAGAACTAAATTTTATACCGGAAAATATCTGAGGAAGTGAGAAAAACTTTCTATGGAAAATTTACTTTTAATATAATTCTATACAAAATTTACTCATTTAAGACAAAATTTTTCTCTTTACAGAGAAAATTTGAAAATTTTACTTGTTTTGGTTGAACAATTGTCTATATGCATTTCATTCCCGATTTTGGAATTCGTTAGTAGACTTCAACCCAAAATATTTTTGAATTTAGCTAGAGACAATTTTTCAATAGAAAACTTATTCTTAAAAAGAAAATTTTTATATAAAATTTGCTCTAACAACGAAAATGTTTTTAAATAAAATTTACTCTTTTAAGATAAAAATTTTTTATAGAAAAATTATTCTTTCAAGGAAATTTTTATTTTATAGAAAATTTACTAAAAAAAACAAATTTTCTAGAAAAACTTAACCTTTTCGAAAAAAACAAGTTTCTGTAAAAAATTTACTCTTTCAAAAGAAAAAAATTTCTATAAAAAATTAGTCTTTCAAGATAAAAAAAAAAATTTGTATAAAAATTTACTCTTTTAAAAGAACAAAATTTCTATAGAAAATTTTCTCTCTCAATGTTTTCTGTATAAAATAAAAATTTTCAAGAGAAAAAGTTTTCTATAAAAAAGGTGGTTGGATCCCAAAAATCATTTTAAGCAGAACTTTGGACTTATTTTGTTTTTAATTAAAATTTTTATTTTTCCTTGCGCAAGCTCGGTACAGAATTCTTACTGAATTTCAAGTTGGTAAATTCACAAAATAAAATAATCGTGTAGCCTATTGTGTAGAATAATGTTTTCATACATAAAATTTACTAAAAATTAATTACAACTAGTGAAAAATAAAAAAAAAGCTTCGACCAATGTGATCAAACAAGTGTATGAACATTAATTTTTGTTTGAGTTGACGGAAGAGTCTCCACTTGTGGTTATAACATCCCTGTAATAGACAATAAATAGTAAAAGTCCGTGTGCTTTTCTTTTGGAGGTCTACACCAGCAATTTGTATGAAATTAACTGAATTTTTGTTAGATTTTTTCCACGCAGTTCTTATGGGAACATAAAATTTCCGTAAGAACAAAAATTTGCTAAAGTAAATTTCTGCATAATTTTTTTTTAATTAAACTAAAATATTTTGTTGCTGCCAAAACTTTATTAACTTAGATAAACTAACTTCTATATAAATTATGATTTACTATTTTTTTTAAGAAATTACATACATATTTGAGAATATGTATGCACATTTTATTCAAAACTCAGACGATCGATCCACTTGAATAGAGAATTTTTATGAAAAGCACTGATTTTTTAGTGATTTCCATAAACATTTTCTATTCAACTGCCAGCCTTGTAGAAGCAATGGGTATTAATTATTTTATTAAAGTAGTTTCTATTTTTGTTATTTTAATATTTCTTAAAAAAATGGAGTTTCAAAGTCCAACATTTTGCACTCTTTTTACAATATATATTAGTTACATTGGTAAAATTAAATTCCTTATTTAAGTGCATCGCAGTGTATAGGATGTACATATATATGTATGTACATATTTTGGCGAGAAAGTTTCACGTATCAATATGAAAAATGTTAATTTAAAAAATCTATTATTGTTGTAATTATTTTTCACTTTACTTTCATTTAACAAAAATTGACATTTGGACCTTAAACATTATTAACACGTTCACACTTTGCGACATGCAACACAACACGTCAATGACTCCACTCAACAATATAAATTGTCATAATTGAATTCAATTTGTGCATTTATTCATTGAAATTGCATTTTTGCATTTTTGATTCAATAATTCTTTGCTTTAATGTCTTTTATTCATGCGTGCGTCGGAAATTGACCTTAAAACATGGAACTGTTTTAAGGGGAGATATGTATTTCTCCACACAAAAAAATAAACAATATAAATTATTGAAAATCAGGTGTGGGAATTTTTAAAATATGATTTTTTAATTTAATGAAAATTTATGTAGAAAACTAAAAAAAAAAATCTAAATTATTGTCATGTGCGTGCCATATGATTGATAAAAATTGCTGGTGAATGTTGTCAAAAAAAGTTGAGAATTATAAATTATTTAATTGACAAATGAGGTTACATATTGATTGATACATTTTGAAATAAATTCTGTGTAGATTTGTATAGAAATTGAATATGTATGCACACACATATACATGCACACAAAATGTGTGAAAAAAGCTATTATAGAAGACATCTTAATGCGGCTGTTACACACATCAACTATTAAGGGCTTTTGGACACGATCAAAATGCTTGCTGTCAAGTTCGTGTACGTGTGCTTGTCGGCTTGATGTTACCATGCTTGATGACCCACCAAGCATTCATTTTTATTTTGATTTTGTGCTGCTCGTTTGGTTGAAAAAAATATATAAAAATTTTTAAATAAAGAAATTCAATAGCAATAATGGCAGCACTGTTTAAAAAAAAAGAGAGAAAAGCAAAATAACTCTTCTTTTTTCTTCACCAGTGAAATTTATGTTTTTCTTCTTTTAATTCCGATGTTTTGGGCAACCGTTCACAATGAAAATATAATTATAATGAAAATTTGTTCGTGCTTGACGGGTTAACACATACACATATATAACAATTGACAACAAGCATGCCAAAAATCAAAATTTTTTGATTTTCCATTTAGCATCGTTGGTGTCACACATACTAACAAATTTTTACACATACTATAACCAATCTCAGCAAGCATTTTGACCGTGTCTAAACCCCTTTATAAAAGACACCCGTGAGACACATAAATAGTACGCTTCAATACTTATAAAAATGGTTACAATTGTGCCAGCTAGCCAAGAGCTGCTTATTTGGAGATTATTTGGAGAGTGATATTGGAGATTATTTGGAGAGTGATATTGTAGCATTTCTGTTTAACTCTCTTTTATAAATCTTGCAATGTTCAATGGACGATACATTTATCTAAAATATGTTTGTTCTTTTTTATTTTCATATTTACTGTTATAGATAGTTATTTTTTTTTTATTAATTTCTTCGCTGATGCTTTCATTTGAGTTTTGAATAATAATCTTGGCGGTTGTTGGAAGTGTGTTGTAAGATAATCTCTAGATGAACCTCAAATGATTGCATCTACGACTTATAAAAGTGCCTTCAGCGGCTCTTGTACACGAATCGTCTTCGGTAACAGTTTCTCCTCTGTGAAACATTTTCCACGATTAGAATATAGACTCTTTTGCAATTGAAAAGGCTAGCTGGGATAATACTCGTGTGTGTGTGCCAATATTTTGGTAACGAAAATCATGCAAATACAGCTTCTTACGTAAGAGTTTATTCGATAGGATTGTATGCAAGGTTTTCGATTACGAGATACCACAATCGTATATAATATTACACCCATACGCATTTGTGCACACAGGACATATTCTGGTTTTTTTTAAATATTTTTTGGATTTATATAAACATGTTTTTTCGCTTGCAACTGTATTAATATTTTTGTTGGCTGTATATTGGCTTGATTTCAAAGGCAGAAACGTATTCAGGACTTGTATTAAACAGTGTTACCACATGCATGAAGAAATACTTTACAGAATATTTTAAACCATGAAAAGAACTACGCCACTGAACACATATTCACGTACATATCGTCGGCTTAGAGTGTAAACCCGCTAACTCACTTCAACCAAATCTTACAGGGGAAACCAAATACTGTTAAAAAATTTTTATATACATATACATAGCTTAATAAATAAGCCTAATACATTAAGTTTTCTCCACATACAAAGCTCCAAATTAAAATAAACATTTTAGCCAGTGGATGCTGCGTATCCTTCTCTTTTTAACGGCATTAAAATGTCAAATTTTATAAAAAGTGGATTCAAAAGGTTTACACACGTACCTCCTTATTCTGAACTTTGTGACAAATGACAAAATTATAACAAATGACAATTTTTATAATTTTTATTTTGTCACAGAGCTTAGAATACGGGTGTAAGTCGACGATATGTATATAAATGATACCGCATATAAACAATGAAACTTTCTATTTGCTGGTTTCTTAAACAAATTCATCATAGCATAAATTAACCTAGAAACTCAAATTTATATATTAATATATCGTCATCAGAAATGTAAAAAGGCTAGGCCAACATTTTCATAACCGTGTTAAACCACTATGTCGAAAGAAAAACTCTGCGAAAAAAAACCTAGTCGCTCAAATTCTAATACATTTTCATTCCACTATGTCGCCAGCTTTTCTTTCTTTCGATTTTTTTTTAAACTTACTAACATTTATATGAAAATAAATACAACCATATTGAACAACGAAAAATAATTCAACAAAATAGTCGCCCATGAACAGCATGCTATTACTGTATTGCCTTAAAACTACATACATTCGTTTTGTTTAAAATGTGCGAGTATTTTTTATAATGAACATAAAGCAATAATCAAAACAAAAGTGTTCAATAATATTTTGATGAATATTTTATGACTTTTCTCTACAAATAAAAAGTAAATTGAAGAAATGTGATACACGTTCAATTTTTGCTTCAATTTTTGTTTCAAAGTTCAATACATTCACACTCTTTTACTACCACACTCATACATTTTGGGAACTGAATACCAGGTGGACTTCAATTTTTCTTTCAACGCTTTCAATTTAACAGCTGTTTTAAAATAATTTTTGTGTTTGCAAAAAATTTAAGACAGAAGTAATTTTCTTTGCTGAAGTAAAATATGTAGGCAAAACTTTTTAATTGTTTCCTCGACAATGGCATTTTGAGCATAAAATTGCAAATCAAATTGCTTGCAGCCTACGTCACAATTTTAGCAAATTTTGACAAACAATACGTGTAAAAAAATTGAAAGCAATTTATTGAACGTGTAGCCGCAAGGTAAAACAAAATAATAATGTGATAAAATAATAATTTTACAAATTTTATTGAATTCTTTGCAAATAAATTTTACTACACGAAAGCAAAATAGCAAGTGATTGATTTTGACATAGTGTTCGCTTTGTTGACGACTCATTCCAATTAGTGGTATAAAAATCTGTATGAAAACACTTACGTTTTCTTGCGACTTGTCGTTCGAGTCAATGTTCGTATAGAAGTAAGTTAGAGAAATGGAAATCAGTTTTCTTTCGCTTAGAATGCGAAATAAATTACTTATTTTTGTATACTCTTCTTCAAGTGAATGTAGGGAACAGTTTATACTCTTCTGGCATCACTGTTACACAGATGCTCTTCCAAGTATGGCTACTACATACACACATACACACGTACTTATGTACATATATGCTTACTACAGGTCTGAATATGCATTCGCCTTTATACACCCTGAAGGAAATGTCGATGGTGAAAATGTACTGAGTCGCTTTTGACTTTGTCACCAGGGGTCAAATCGTCACATCCGTGAACGTACAAGTCCTCACGTAAAAACACCATTTTCGGATTATGACATACCTGAACGTACTGAAATCCTATTCAACTTATCAGATTGAAGTATCACTTAATTTCTTTTCGTACGATTGCCGATACGATCACGGATATGACGATTTGAGCCCAGTACTACTCTACAATTATTCCCCATATAATACTTTGTGCTATAGACATTTAGCATGTGCTTGTCATTGAAATTCTACTAGTAACACTAAAACAATTGACTAGATAGTGAATTCATACTTCTAATGGGCACATGGAGACATACCAACCAGAAATTTACTGGTACATTTATATACCTTAATTTATGTATATTGACAAGTTGCTGCAAAATCCACCAGAAATACACCACATCTGTTTTCTCTCTTTCTTTTATACTGACGAATAAAAGAGAAATTGTAGACAATGTAACTACATAGAGACACTTGGCCCCACTGTGACTGCAGGGCAGTAACAGGAGGCAGCTTTATGCATGTGTGCATATTCATTTCCATCGTTCTTATAACAATGTGAGAAAAAACATAGGAAACAATACTCGTATAATAAGAATGGTAAAAGAAGAATAAAGGAAATAAAAAAAATGCCACAGTTGGCTAATCCATACACACAGGAGAGTTACATAAAAATATTTATTATATGCAGATGATGTGCTTATACATATGTACGAGCCCTCTAGTCAGCCTAGAACCATATGTCTCTATGTCAATACTCTTTCTCGAGCGACAATTGCACTAGTTAAAATGTCGACAACTTTCCTTTTATGCGCGAGTAGAGATACGTTAGAGACAAAAGTTCTAGTGTATTTTTGGTGATATTGTCAATGAACGCGTCAATAGTTTGTTTTCCTTTTTTATTATGCTATGCAATAATATTAAATAAATACATATGTGTGGACGAGCGTCACTTAAAACTACTAGTGAATCTTTGGTTCAAATATCTCCATATGGTCATAAAAGAACTACCTTCTCAATAGTGCTAAAGTCTACTGGTAGATTTTCAATGACAACCCTATGTTATATGTCAATAGGCGATTACATTGGCTGAGGTACACCTAATCATTAGCACTATTGACAATGTCACTAGAAAATCACTATAATTTTACTATTGACAACGAGCGAAGACATATCGATATTGTAGACTAGAGCCCCTAAAATTTACTAGTGAATCTTTGGTGCCAATGTCTCCATATGGTCCCAAAAAATCTACTTAGTCAGTAGTGCTACAGTCTAGTGGTGGATTTTCAATGACAAGCTAATGTTAAATGTCAATAGATGATTACATTGGCTGGGGTACACCTGGTCATTAGTACTACTGACAATGTCACTAGTAAATCATCACAATTTCACTATTCGCGCTTTCTGCAGGGAGTATATGTGGGGGAATGGTGATTTTATTCTGTATTGCGATCATTTTTTTTAACTACCACAAAGCATTCTTTTATACAAAGCTTCACAAGTGTTGTTAACATTGCTTTAATCTTCATTAATTTGACCTTTAGTTTTTTGCTATTTTTTTTTTTTAGTTTAGTTTGTTATTGTTTTTATTAAGCATATGGAAAATGAAAATAAAAACAAGCCACCAAGTCTTATATGAAAATTGTAAAATTTACATATGCATATTTTTATAATAGCTACAAAATAAAAGAAAACAGAAGGCAGTCAGTAACAATACCAATCAGGGACCGTAATAATATTTGTATTATGATTTTTTTTTACAAGTTAGAAAAACATATTGTTTTTCTGTTAATCTAGTAGAAAAAAAAAATAGTAGAATGAAAGTGCATTTGGGAGTTTTTTTCTTGAAAGTTAAGTCGTTATTTTCTTTCCGTAAAAGATATATTACTTACTTATATCTACATGTATATATATATATATATATATATATATATATATATATATATTATATATATATATATATATATATATATATATATATATATATATATATATTATATATATATATATATATTATATACATATACATAATAGCGAGATCTTTGACTCAATCCTTATCGTAGTTGGCGTGTTTCAAATACGACTACGACTGTTTGGTAATAGATTAAAGAAGACTTCAACAGTTTTTCTGAAGACAATCTCCAAAATAATACAGAAATTAAATATTAACATTGTTCACCTTAAATTTAGCAAAACTAATAGAGGTAAAAATTCGAAAACTCAATTTTACAGAAAAAAGTTACGTCCATGTGAAGCTGGACTTTTTTTTAATTCTTTAATAAGAGTTGTCATTCTTTTAAGATTCTCGAACAAAAGCGGTTAATACATTTCAGGTTTCAAAACTGCAGAAATAAAGCCATTCTTTTTGTTATAAAACAGCTACGTCCAAGCACACATACTATGATACTCGTATTTCAGGTAAACAGCTTTAAAAGCTCTTAAAAATTGTTCTTGTTTCATGCAAAGTAAGCAGCAAATATTATTGTCGCTGAGATCTGGTTGGCTGTCGTGCTCTCGTCGGTGTGAAAGCACAAAAAGCTCTTTATAAAAGTTTGCATATTGTGCATGTGGCTTCGACGTAGCCATACGTCTAATCTAACATAAATAACTTGTCTTAGTTTCTACACTGAACAAAAAAAAATTATTAGTGTTTTTTTATGGGAACATTCCCATAAAAAAACACTAATTATTAACTTGACTGCAGCCGGTGATAAAAATACTTGTGTGGCAACACTCTATTCTTAAATAGCTGTTGTTGTTATTTACATTTATTTTCTTTTTACATACTCTTACGACTACAATTTGAAGCTGAAAAAAAGTCAGCCAATGTATTAATGGTAAAGTAAGAAAATAAAAAAAACATGTTGATTATTGAGTTCTTGTTTCAACTTTGTTTTTTGTTTTAAGCTTCTCATTTGTTTAAATGAAAGTCTATAACATAATAACTCTAGTTGTTCTAAGAAGCTTTGGATAAAGGTTCCCTGATGATCTGCATTAGCAACAGTGAAATGCGCATAGGATCCAGCTAAGCCCCCGCAATAATCAATTTCAATGTATTTTTAATGAAAAAAATATTTTACATTTTTAGATTTTTTTTTTTTTAATTGAACTATAGTGAATTTTTAATCAGAAATAATTTTTAGTCAGGCTTGAGTTCAGTAATTTCAATTCTTTTTATTGAATGAAATATTTTATTAATTAATGTGAGTTTCTAAAGAAGAGAATAAAAATTAAATTAGACTTTTAAGATGGGGGAAATACAGATATTTTTCTGTGCAGCAACGCACTTCATCAGCACCCTAGTCTATCTACTTGGGTAGAGATTGTTATTAACATCAGCTATTTAACGTAAATTCTAATGAAACGGAATGTGAGAAATGATTGTTGTGTACAATTATTGATTTACCTTTGGTAAATACATATGTAAGTATCACTATTTATATCCCCTGTTTTTCCATATTTTCATTTTTCTGTTTAGAAACTCGCATTAATTAATAAAATGTTTGATTCAATAAAAAGAATTGAAATTACTGAACTCAAGCCTGACTAAAAATTATTTCTGATTAAAAATATTTTACTTAATAAGTAAAATATTAATTTGGGATTATTAGTGCGTTTAAAAGATTTGAAAAAAATTATTACTTAATTTTAGTAAAAGTTTTTCTCACCAAGTAGTTCAATGTTAAATGCAAACATTTTTCTCAAATTTAGTAAATCTTCTTGAATTAATATAAGATAAAATTTAAAAAAATGAAATTTTCTTAGCTATAAGAAATTGTTTAACTTCAAACAAGTCTGAAAAAGAACTCAAATAAAGTAAATTTTACTACATTTTAATTATTTTTATGCAATCAATGAATTGCAACTTTAGCCTTTTGCTAGAAAAAATATTTTTTAAATAACTCCCTGCAAAGTAAACAATTTATTAACTTACTCATAATCATTAGCATTCACTTACTTTATTTATGGTTATAATGATTATTAAATTTAATCGTATATGATTACGAGTACTAAATTAAATGAATGGAAACTGTTCTAAGTAAATTAACAAATTGATAATATTAGAGAAATTCATTTAAAGCCTTTGTTTCCACAAACCAAGCAGTCGACTCGTCCCAAAAATTTTTATGCAAATCACTCAAACAAATTAATTTTCGCATAAATTTTTAGTAAGTTTGAGTAAGTTTTCAATTCATTGCGTCAAAGTAATTTTTTACTGCAATTTGTAGCTCAATTATGAATGGCAACTGAACTGTAGTTACGTTGGCAGTTTTTAAAATTTTATTCATTACATATGGAAACTGACACCTAACAGTTGTTAATTTCAGTTTCTAAATCCTAATAACATTAACAACCACTGATTGCCGATAACTTTTAGGCAACTGGAGAAAGTTGGCAAACATAATACTAGTTTTAATCTCAGAAGTTCGGTTTCCATACATAATCCAGCAATTAGTAAAATAAAGAAATCATTCTTTTAAGCAAAAACTTTCTTAAACCTGATGAATATTTAGTAAATATCACTATACTTAGTTTAAGAAAATTTACCAACTTTAAGTAAGATGTTTTTATTCTTAACTAAGATTTTGCATGATTATGTTAGAATTTTTTTTACAAAGATTAAGACATATCTTTTTTTTCAGTGTAATTGTTGCTATAGTTTACAACAATTATTTTTTATTAATGTTGGTTGCACTTTCTTTATTTTCTTTTTAATTTGTTGTTTTTTGTTATTTAACAACTTTTTGTTTTGTTCTTTTTTTATTAAAACAAATAAATCGAAAAATATATTATTTTCTTCAGTATCTATATGCAACAAAATTTTCCATAACATGCAGCCTTAATGTAGGCAACATTTTTTGCATAAACCTGCATATACACATGCATATGCATGTATGTATATACATACAATTTTACCATAAAAATAAATGTTTAATTTAAAACACACAAAAACTAAACTTTACTTTTGATGAAAGAAGCTAATAAGAAAAATATTTACAATAAAAAAAAATATATATAAAAAAAAAAATTTATATAAAATTTTTTATTTGAATTTTTTTATTTAAGTTTTTTTTTTGAAATTTTTTTTTACATTTTTTTCAATCAAAAATTTGCAAATGTTCGGCACACCACCCGAACTGACGATGAAGAATTTATGCAAAAGTGACCGTCCGGTTGCAATATCTTCACCACAGATACATTTAAATTAAGCACAATATTAAATTTAAGTCGGCTCATATACGAGCTGCAAAAGAAATGACGCACAGCCGGATTATAACCGCCGCTGAAAATCATCGCCGCAAGTTTCCATCACATACCTCGTTAAGCATTAAACACATTCACCACAGCAGGCTACACGAACACACGACTTCAAATGCAGCAAGCAGCATTTGTCGCCTCGTAGCCGGCTACTTAATTATTTTGAAGACGGCAGTAGCACCTTCTGCAGCTGATATTCAAGTACAAAGACATAGTTCAGTATTGCCACTTTTATATATTTTGCATTTATAAAAATTAATTACTCTTTTAAAATGTACTTATTTCACGTAAAAGTACAAAAATGAATCAATTTATTCTTTACATCAATTTTTGGATATTGTTTCTGTTAAATAATATGAAATAATTGTACAAAATCATTCATTCAACATTTTGTATTATACTGGCAACACTGAATTTTCTCATTGTAGCCAACGAAATAGAAATTAGTTTAATTGGACTACAACGATAAAATCAGCATAGACAACAACCTGCCGCCATGTTGCCTTGCTGTCTTCAAAATAATTATTCTCATATAAACATGTGTATTCTATCCTAGACATTTGGTAGTCGGTAGCTTGCTGTGGTGAATGTGTTTAATGCTTTAATAGGATTTATCATCACATGTTTGATAGTATATTTGTGTTATTTTGCATTTGGCTTTTAATTTTCATCACAATTGTTAAGTATTTAATTTACAAAAAAAAAAAAAAAAACTAGCACAATCAACGTACATTAAAAAAAAACAGCCGATTGTCCACCATTCAATAATGTAAGAAGTTCAGTACACAAACCAGCAGCCCAACAATACACGAATTAAAGGTCAATTTGTCATTTAAACGAAGAGGAGTGGGTATGAATCGAACAAACACTTATTCTGTAATATACAGACACCAGTGATAAGTATGCTCGAGTATGGTGTGATATTGAGTTATAAGTACGTGTGAATGTATGTACAATGTACATAAATAGCCTTCATACTACGCCCTCGATTTATTGCTCCTCATAAAAGGTGTCAGAGAAAATTTAATAAACAACTTGTTAAACGATAAAAGAATTTATATAGAATGACTTTGGTAGCTTTAGTTATTTATTCTGTTAAATAAACAAATAAATTGGCGGCTGTTGTTGCTGTTTTCTTTAATGTATTAAAATTTTAATTTAAACGAAAAGTAATTAATTTATAAAATTTTAAAATCGCGTGAGCAGCTTTTTTTTAAATAAACAACATTTAATGCTCAAGTATCTTTTTTATTATATTAAATTATTAAAATTGAAGTAAACGGTATTAAAGTTCAATTAATTATGAAGAGAAATCAGTAGTAGATTAAGAAAACATCTTTACCAATATATATTTATATCTTTTCACGCAAAAAATAAACAAAAAATAAAACATGAGAAACGTTTCACCGCGCTAAAAAAATCCATGGGATTATTGGAGTGTAATACAAAAACAAATTAAAAATAAAATTAAATAAATTTTAAAAACCCATTGGACGAGAGCTTTTGGAGCTATTACGCTTTAAACACCCTAGATTTGTTTGTAATAAATTCTTTATAAACGCTTCTTAATTTTAATACATGTTTTTTTGTGTCTTGGAAGCCTAAAATAATTTGTGCAAACTTAACTTAACAGAAAATTATCCAATCAACTGGACATTATTTTCGCATGTAGAAATCACACATTTTCAAATCATACACCCCCTAATCAATCGATGTTAATCAATCAAGTTGCAGCAGTCGGCGTTTTTTTTTTGTTTGTTTTTTAGTTTAAGAGCTGATTCAATTTTGGATTTGATTGGTTTAATAGTTTCAAATATATTTGAAAAAAAACTTTTTCGGACATTTTCAAAATCTATTGAAGCGAATCGGATCGTTACAACACGAAATCTAAAGGCCTATTCATCTTAATGCGAACGATAGGTTCGATCTAATCTTTGTATTGAAAACAAAAACAAATTTCAGTTTTTTGTTTTTGTTTCTAATATAATTTTTCGATCGAATCTATCGTTCACATTTAAATGAACGGGTCCAATGTTCAAAATTTCGTGCCGATCGCTTCAGCCATTCTTAAGTTATTAAAGGTTTACACACCCACACACACACACACACCTACACACATACACACACACACACACACAAACACACACACACAGCCATTCATACGGACAGGCATCATTTTAAAAATATAGTCAGAATAAATTCCCATGGCCTCAAAAAGTGGAACATTTGATGAAAACTAGAATTTCGAAAATCAGGGTGAAATCGGTAGTTTCTTATTTTTTTTATAGCGGGAAATTAAGAACATTTTTAACCTTTTTTACAAACCTTTATCACAAACTTCTAGGAAGAATAAGTTTTTTTAAGTAAATATGCTTTTAGGTAAAAATTTCCTCTTTGGAGGATATTTTTTGAAGCAGAGCAAATATATTCTAAAACCAGTGTTTAAAAAACTTAAGTGATTTTCAAATCATTTCATTTTGCTTATGCTTTCGCTTTTGAAATATACAACAGTTTCAGTCAAAGCAAAATTACAAAACGATTTATGACTAATTGCGCAGTATTTTCAGCAGTTTGCTTTTGGAAGTCGCAAACAGTCACAGTCCAAGAAGCAAAAAATATTGCTTTTAGAAGCTTGAAGCAATCGCAGTAAAGTGGGTTTGGTTCTTGCTTCTTGTCTGATGTGCAAACAACAACAAAAATATGACAAACACCACAAAATAGTTGATTGAACCTACAGAACGCTTATAAAAACAAAAGCTTTTGCTTCTTCGACTGTGACTGTTTGGTATTTAGCAAAGCACACAGACTGCTTATGCTTTTGCTAGCGAAACTAACCAAAAGCAACAACAAATAAAATTTGTCGAATGTTGAAAGTATTGCGCAATTGTTCATAATTCGTTTTCTGCTTCGACTGCGACTGTTGGTTAATTTTACAAGCACAAGCGAAAGCATTGCTTCATTTGAAACAGCTGGAAAATGCCAAGGCAGCGAAAAGTAAAAATTTTACGACTTTTGCTACTTCGACTTAAGTTTTTTAAACACTGTCTAATACAACAAAATAGGATCCATTGTGCTAAAATATTAGCGATTTTAAATCACTTATTTTACCAAGTTAGCGTTTTTTGCTGTGTAGAGCAAAATTGAAAAATTAAAAACTCAAATAAAGGAAGTTCTTGCCAAGAGTACCTTTCCAACAAAAGCACCTTTTGGTAATAAAAACTTACTTTTTAGCCGAGGAATATTTTCAACAAAAGTACGTTATGTTTACAAAATAATTTTTTTAATAAAAGTACTTTTTGACTAGACAACGATTTTTGCAAAATTTGCGCAGGAAGGGCCTGAGGGTGCCCCTGTGGCTGAGTGGTAGCGATGCTAGCCTCTCAGTCCGGAGGTCGTGGGTTCGATTCCCACCATAGACCCTTGGTGTTTTTCGCAGACAAGCTAATCGCTTTGCGAATTGTGTTTGTGTTTAAAAACTTAAGAAAATCCCATAAGAAGTCTTAAAAGTCTGGCCAGTTCAAGTGAACTACAAGTGAGGTGACCAGGCCCCCAAATCGTTTGTGCAAAATAACATAGCACCGTACCTGTTATTGAACGTTATATCCGTCGACTGAATAAATGACACCTGATTCGACAATATCGCCGCTATCAACTGCCAAAAATAGCAAGTGCCTATTGGAAGACCCTTTACTTCGTTTCTTCGTTCATTTTTTTGTTTTTTTTTTTGCTGACACTTTAACCCAAACCGCACTACTTAGCATTAAATCTTCTGGTCACTATTAGTCTCTGGCCTCTTTCACAATTTAATAGTTTGCAAACACAAGTACACTACACACACACACACACTCTACCAGTAGCCATGAAGTTGCAGTTGATTTCATATTCTTTGGGGGGCAACAAATCTTACTGCTACTGCTGCTGCTGCTGTTTGTATTTGTCTGGCCATGTCTCTTAATCCTTTTGGTGAGCCAATAAATAAACATGCGTTTGCATGTGTTGCTTCCTTTTAGACACATGTTGCACAATTTATTGTCACAAATAATTGTTGATAATTATTGAAGCATGCATGCAAAATTGGACAACCACAACAAATTCTACATTATATAACTTTTCAATTTAAGTTATTAAACAAGTTGCTAAATTTTTTTTTTTTTTTTTGTCATATAAATAACAAATAATTGTTGATTCTGGATAATAGATGAAACTATTTTTAATAATTTTCCAGATTAGAAGAAGAGAAATAATTACGTAAAATTGTTAAATACATATGTATGTATATACGATTGATATGCATATTCATATGTACAGGGTGGGCCAAAAGAAACCAAGGGGTGTAAAAGTTTAATAACTTTTTTGTTTATTAATTTTTTTTATTTTTTCTTTCAGATTATATAGACAACACTTGGAGAATTTATAATGGAGAGGTTCACAACTGAACAGAGAACCAGAACAATAGAATTTTATTATTTAAACCAGAGATCAATTATTTTAACGCAAAGAGCATATCGTCGACATTCATTTTCATTTGAATGGCTTTGTTAATAAGCAGAACTGTAGGTTCTGGGGTTCTCAAAATCCAAGAGCCATTCATCAACGCCAATTGCACCCCATCAGGTGTACAGTATGGTGTGGGATCACATCTGAAAATGTCATTGGGCCCTACTTCTTCGAGAATGAAGATGGAAGTGCTGTAACCGTAAATGGAGAGCGGTATCGGTTTATGATAGAAAATTTTTTACGTCCTGCTCTTGAAAACAGACCTGGTATGTGGTTTCAGCAGGACGGAGCCACTGCCCATACTGCCCGAGACACAATGGCACTTTTAAGTCAAATTTTTGGAGAGCGAATAATTTCTCGAAATTCGGAAATTATTTGGCCAGCGCGATCGCCAGATTTGACAGCACCCGACTATTTTCTTTGGGGTTTTTTGAAGGAGCGAGTGTATGTATGTAAATATGTATTGTAGTAGAAGAGTTTTATTGAGCGGCCAAAAAATTAAGTTCTGAATAATTAAGTTTGAATGGTTTTTTGTTCCTGTTAATTTCATACTACCTAAAATTTTTGGACAGTTTAAGGTCGTCATTTATGTCTGAAAACAATTTTGTTAAAAAAAAATTCCCAAAAAAGTAATTTTATTAAAAAAAATATTTTTGGTTAAAAAGCTGCTACTGCTAAAAATTTACATTTTTAAGGTATATTTTTTTTATATGTGACCTTCTCCGAAAAAAGGGACCTAGTGTGTGAAAATGAAGTTTTGAGAAAAACACATCTAAAAATAAAATTTTAATGTTTTTCTCATTTTTATCGATTTTTCCAAGCTCGTTTTGTAATAAATAAATAAATAAATTTTTATTTAAATAACTTTTTCGACCTTTTTATAAATTATGATATATAAATAATAAAGCTTAGGTTGTTTTTTAATTTGAAAACTGTTAAAAAAAATTTATATTTAATTATTGTTATAAAAAATTCCCTGACGAAGCTACACAAAGAAGTAGCGAAATATTGGAAAAGATTTTAATATAATTTTTATAAAAAACAAAGACCTTAAGCTTGATTATTTATATATCATAATCTTAAATAAATTTTTATCAGAATTCTAACTCATTTCATCTTATTCTACACCCTTTTAGGTACCAGAATCCACTCTTAAGTCCAAAACCGTTTTTTGACACAATAGGTCCCTTTTCTCGGAGAAGGTCACATGTACATTTTTCCAAAAGGTAGTTTTTATTATTACTCCTTAAACGGTACTTTTCTTAAAAAGGTACTTTGGTTAGAAATGTACTTTTGCAAAAAGATACTTTTGTTAAAAAAAAGTAATTATGTGAAATTGATACTTTGGTTAAAAAAATACTTTTGTTATACGGGTACTTTTTAAGAAAAAACTTTTGTGAAAAAAATAAATAAAATAAATAATTCATATGTATTTACAATATTGAAAGTTTGGGTACTTTTAATTAATTAATTTTAAAAAAGATACTAAAAGCATAAGTACTTCCAACTTAAAAAAAAAAATTTCATTACTAGATGTTTACACATCTCCTCTGTGATCGGACTCACATTGCTTTTTTTTGTTTAGTTTTGCTTTGACTATATGTATATGTATGAAATAATTTAATATATATAAGCTCTTATTGCACATGTTTAAAATAAAAAATTTCCATATAAATATAATTTTGTTACATAAAATTGTTGGTATTTTTTGGTTATTTTCCTCATTATTTTCTAAAATATTAATTTAAGCAAAAAACTTTCTTTGAGACTAATGTTGTTGACTTGAAGAGCTAAAATATTGCCATATGTCATATTCTTGTAAAATGATTTTTTAAACAGATAGTCATATGCAAAAAATTACATTCTAAAATGGGCTTGAAGGCCAACTTTGTGGGCCGGATGCACCCCCTAAAACACAACTTATCGTTATGAAATTTTTTTGTATTTTTTTTTTACATAAAACTGAACCGATTTTGGGGGTGAGAGTAGAAGAAATGAAAAAAAAAATAAATAACGGCCACCCTAATGATATGTATGTATACTGAAAGTATTTTATTCAAAATTTTCTAATATTAATTGCACTTTTGTAGGAAAAGATATTTTGTTTGTATATGTGTATGTATTTCAATGGTCTCAAGTAGAAAGGCCCTAACTCGTATTTTTTTCGAAATTGAGTTTTTCAGCTGTTCCAATACATTTCACACAAATACACCTAGTCACAAAATTTATTGCAATAGTATAAAAAAAATTAAATTTTCAATATTACAGTTTCTATTATGTTTTTACCTTCTCCTGTTAAGTTATAATTATTTGAGTTAGAGACATTTTACTTGAGATCAACGAGTTGCTGTTTAGAATTCTATTACAGAATTTAGTTTGTAGTACATGCATATGTACATATGTATATATTTCGAAAAACATGGGCGCATAGTCATAGTCATAAACAAAGTACACTTTAAGAGTTTAAAACCAGTATTGCCATACAAAATACTGGTTTTAAGCTCATAAAGTATACTTTGTTTTGACTATGACTATGCGCCATACATTTTACGTATGTAAATGCACAAGAACACTCATGCCCTCACTTTAAATAAAACTTGTATATTGACTCTTGCATGTCCAGTCATGCAAATAGTAAACAGAAAGTCTTGCATCTTTTTGAAACATTCTGTAGTGCCGTTTACAAAAACACAAACACACACACATGCATTTTTTCTAATATGTATGAGTGCACGAGTGCGGTTCCAAAACTAGCCGACCTGAGGTATAGATGACGGCGGTAATTTGAGAAAAATACTTTCGTGAAACGTGGCAACCTTATAAAACAAGAAGAACTTTTCCAAATTTCTTGTGCCGCCTAGTTTTGTGGCAGCCCTCGTACATGTTGCTGCCATGCTTTACAACAGTGTTTAAGTGTTTGTAGAAGCAAAATATACAAGAAAAAGAAACTTGGTTCAAAAAGAATTATAGCTGTATAAGGTTTTGTTAATCTCTTCTGTTGTGTTCTTTTGTGGGTTTTGCGACGTTTAGTTGGTGCATCTAGTCTAGCAACACAGGCACACTATATAAACTACAACAAGAACAACCAATTCATACCAAAATGTATGCGTATGTACATATGTGGTTAAAATAGCAATTGTGTGTTAAAATATATGACCCTTTTGGAACAAAAGAAAATAAAGAAAGGAAGAGAATAGTAAAAAAAAGGGACCCATGGCCGGTCTGCGCCATATTTTAATTTACTTCTCACATGTGTGTGTTTTTGTTAATGTTTTGCTTGCGTTTATTAAGTTGATTAAGTGTTTTACATGAATTAAAACACAAAACTAGTCTGCGTGTAGTTGTTAGTCTGAGGGTTTATTTCTTTTCGTAGTTGCAGTTTTTTAAAACAGATGTGTGTACATACAATTTGCGCACTTCTCATTTCTATGCGGTTTAAGCAATAACCTAGAATTGTATTTATCTTGTTTTTTTTTTATTTCTTATTGCACATCAGTTGTTAATTGAGGAAAAGTGTATTTTTTTTTTAAGGGGAGAATAAAGTTGACCAACATCCAAGTTAAGTATGGGTATGTACGAGTATGTATGTTAGTATTTCTTTTTAATGACTGATACGAATGAGGAATTTAATTAAGTCATACGCACTGGGTGACTGAGTGATAATAAATAAAATAAGCAAATGAAAATTTTTTTTAACTGAATGTTCTAAAGTTTTAGTGCATTATTTTATAAAACAGTACCAAGCGCAATGCTGTTTTTTTTTTTTTTTTTTTTTTTTTGTTTTTGTTTTAGCGTTTTATAAAATAATGCCCGCAGATTTAATTGAAAAGATTCATTTTCTTAAATTGTTACTGCGTACATATTCATAAAAAAATTTGTGTTACAAAACCTTTGCAAAACATATTTTATATAGGAATTGCTTTATTGTACCTTTTGTAAGCCAAAAAACATTTTTTATGAATACGGCCTGTTAAGAGTATAAGATTAGATTTTTGGATATAATTAATTTAAGGGCCTATTTCACCAACTCTATTTAAATATCAATTCATATTTAAATGTTGATTTTCATTAATTTTTGTAGGAAAAAATTACTTTTAAATATGAATTGATATTTAAATAAGTTGGTGAAATTGGCCCTAAGTATGTTAAAATAAAAGCTTATGATGTTTCTAAAAAGGATGGATTGATTAAATTTTGAAAACTCAGTTTACATGCGCTCACACTCACACGCACCCACATCGTTGAAAAACTTTTGTAAATTTGCAGATGGTAATATTGAGCTTTCTTTACAAGAAAAGCTTTCAGCAAATTGTAATACGATGAATCAAAACAATTCAAATATTCCATTTGGAATAACGGCTGAGTATGAAAAGCAGAAATCGACATCAACTGACGCCACACACAGTGGACCAAACACAAAGAACGCTGATGATGAAGGTGTAGTGGCCTTCGAAAATAGCTAGTTGTTCTGTTCTGCTACATGTTTGTCAGAAGATTTACAATTAGCTTTGGTCTTATTTGTGCATTAATAATTATAACATGTAATTTGGCTTACAAAGCGATACGAGCTTTGGCCCAATCAAACCATATATAAAGATACTTTGAATATAAAATAATTGAAATTTATTTGCTGGTAGTTTAGCATGTCTATATACGTATTTCATTGGCGCTTGAACCAAATCATCAGTAGACTTTAACCACAAATTTTAAACAGTCACAAACCTCTTATTTTATGCATAGACTTTCAAAAACTATATGAGAATTCATAAAATAATAATACTTTTGAAAATCACAAAAGAAAAAATAAGCTTAGTAGGCTTTGAAACTGATACAAAACCCAGCAAATAATTTATATCCAGGTGAACTCATTTTATTTTTCCACATCCTTATACAATTAGAAATCCATTGTATAACAATAAAAGTATTTACAAGGCTAAATGAAAAATAAAACATTAATTGAACTTTAAAGAAAATTTATTATTTGACATATTGTCAGAAATGTACATAAAATAATTGAAATTTATTTGCTGGTAGTTTAGCATGTCTATATACGTATTTCAATGTATCAGTTTCAAAGCCTACTAAGCTTATTTTTTCTTTTGTGATTTTCAAAAGTATTATTATTTTATGAATTCTCATATAGTTTTTGAAAGTCTATGCATAAAGTAAGAGGTTTGTGACTGTTTAAAATTTGTGGTTAAAGTCTACTGATGATTTGGTTCAAGCGCCAATGAAATACGTATATAGACATGCTAAACTACCAGCAAATAAATTTCAATTATTTTATGTACATTTCTGACAATATGTCAAATAATAAATTTTCTTTAAAGATACTTTGAATATTTAATTGGACGACCTTTTTTAAGTCAGTAGTACAGGACATGCAAAAAGCCATATCGTGCATAACCGCCGAAAACCTCTAAGCGACATAATTTTCGAACTTAATTTTTGACCAAAATCGATTACATATTTGCGATCGTTTATAGTCGATTTTCATCAAAAAAAAAAAAAGTAAGTCCAAAAATGTGTCGCTTGAGCTATTTTAGCGGTTATGGCTTGATATGACGTCACGAGAATGTGAAGATTTTTTCTCCATTATTAACATCAAAAACGCAATTTTTGAGATATGTATATCTTGCAATAAAGAACCGACCGATATGAAACAAAATGCATACAGACGGGCTTAACGAACAATAAACAAAAATTCTTTATTAGTGTTTTTTTGCGAATTGTTACGAATAAGTTTAACATAACTAATAATTCCAAATTATAATTTTACTTATTCGGTAAAATAATTTTTTTTATTAAAAATACATTGAAATTGATTATTGAGGTGTTTAGCTGGACCCTATGCGCATTTCAGTGTTGCTAATGCAGATCATCACAGAAGCTTTACCCAAAAATTTCTTAGAACAACTAGAGATATTATGTTAAGCTTTCATTTAAACAAATGAGAAGTTCAAACAAATATCAAAGGTGAAACAAGAATTCAATACTTAACGTGTTTTCTATTTTCTTTTATTTGGGATTATCGAACCATAACCGGAAAAAAAGCTTAATAACACATTTTTCTGGACTTCGTTATTTTTAACGAAAATCGATTACTTACGATCGCTAATGATCGATTTTGGTAAAAAAAATTCAAAAATTATGGCGAATAAGCTTTTTTTTGGCGGTTGGGGTATGAAATATTAAAAATTCTTCATATTCGAAGAAAAAAATAGACAAATCTTGCTTCAATAAATTTACAAACACGCATACATACATATATGTATATATTTTTATGTTTATACATTCGTGCATAGAAATTTTATGTGTATTTACAAAATTAACAAGTAAACAAAAATGAAAATGGCTTCCTCCTCTCCAACCCTTCCTCTTCCGTTCTATACTCTCACTTTTCCCTGCTCTTTTGGGGAATAAACAAAACAACGAATGCATAAAGAACCGTTAGTTAGTTGCACGTGCTTTTTTGTAAGAATCACAACAAACGAAGCAAACATAAACAAAACTTGTTAAGAGAGCAAAATAGTGTGATAAAGAGAGCGAGAGAGTGGAAAATACGTAAATCGAAAGGAAAAATCAATACGTGTAGAAGATAAAGCCAAACAATACCTTCATACAACGAATACGAAAATTATAAACAGAACCGTTAATACAACACGTACATTTTTTTCCAACAGCTGATTTTGACATTTCTCTTCTTTTGGGTTAAATCTTGCTAAAAATAGACCACAATTATTCTCCCCCAATTTTCGTTGTACATTTTCTTTTGTTTTTTTTTTGACATTAATATGAAAATTTTCTTTTTCAGTTTTTCGCAGCTTTTCAAAGTTAACGGGTGGACCAACGGATAAAAAAAATATGCCAAAAAAATTTATATATTTTTTTTAATATATATAGAAGAAATTCGGGCATATATGTGTACAAAATAGCAACAACAAACAAAAAAAGAAACAAAGCAACAACAAAACAATGAAAATGTTATAGAGGTTGAACGTGGTTTATATATAGAAAATTTACGCACAGCTGAAATTTTTTATGGTTTTTCAGAAGAAAATTCATTGAATTGTGAAAAAATTCAAAAGAAAATCTTTCAAAAATTTGGCAAATTTTAATAATTTATAAGAAATCAAACCAGATATAAGAAGATTGGAATGTTTGGAAATCTATTAGGAAATTAAAGGGAAAATGTACTTCAAGCCAAAAATGCATAAAGTACATGTGTGAAATATGACGAAAATAAAAATAAGGTTACACCCATAATTTAAGAAATATATACATATAATAAAATTAATTTACATAAATATTTATGATTTTGAAGAAAAAAAAGAACAAACAAAAAATCTTTAAAAAAAAGCAATTTAACAAATAAGTTAAAATATGAAGCTTTTAATTTTAATTTTAATTTGTATAACAAAATGATTTTTCTGCCTTATGAAAGAATTAAAATCATATTTTGAAAATAAATAAAATAAAATACATGCTTACTAATAATAACAACAACTACATCTGCAACTATAGCAAAAATACAGACGGAAAAATAACGTTAAGAAAATGCTAGAAAAATGTTTTGTTCATCGTGTGATAAGTTGATGACACATATTTCTGTGCTTGTGACCGTATTCCTGCTGTTCTACTTAATATGCCTGCCACCGAATTCGATACAAGTGAAAGCCACTCCCGAGGACGAAGCGTAAGTATCCTAATAACCCCTTTTCTATACACTATTTGCATAGAATAAAAAACTATTCTCGACACTTCAAACAATTCAAACAAGCACACAAGCTCTTTCAGTGTTTTTTTTTTTTTGTTTTTTTTTTTTTGTTTCCTTTAATCCACAACGTGTGAGAATTTTATGCAGAGTACACATCTTGCATTTTTTGTGTTGTCATTTTGCGGTGTCATTTTCAAAATATGTGCAACGGCGTTCACATTATGCTTTTTATATGGAAATCAATGCCACATAAAGAAATGTGTTGGAAATGATAAACGTTGCCACTAGTATACACTATTGCGATGTCACAAAATGCCATAGTGTACACTCAGCACTAGTTAAACGAAAATGTTTTTTTATTGTCGTTGTAGTTGTTTTTTTATGAACATTTTAGTCCTTTGAGTGGCATTTTTTCATAAGTAGAAAAATTTCGTCATTCCGACTTGATGTCATTTTATGTTTATGAAAGATTTTAGTTCCATTTAGTTTGAAATTAACATTTTGCATTTTAATTCTTTAATAAGTGCCATACGTAGAGCAAAATGTTTTTTGCATATTATTAGTTATTCTGCCAATATTATGTTGTGGTGTTTCTTCAAGACTAAATATTTCGAAGCAAATATACGCCGTAAAGAAGAGTAACTTGCTTCCTTCTTCTAAAGGCTGTTAGCCGACTATAATGAAATGTAACAGCAACGGTGAACCGGGACAAATCGAAGTCGATTTCAGACATACCGCAGATAGGGAAAACCTCCAGCAGAAATTTTTGCTTCTGGAAGCATATTTGTAAGGGAGACAACGAAATGGAATCGGTGTACGTGTACTGTGTACATTAGACTGGCCGTTATTTTTTTATTTCTTATATTCTCTCCCCCCAAAATCAGTTCAGTTTTATGTAAAAAAATACAAAAAAAGTTTTATAGCGATAAGTTCTGTTTAAGGGGTTGTGTCCGCCCCTCAAAGTTGATTGCATATGACTATCTATTTTAAAAAAAAAAAAACATTGTACAAGAATATGATATATGGCAATATTTTAGATCTTCGAGTCAATAACATTAATTTCAAAGAAAGTTTTTATTTTAGAAAATAATGAAGAAAATAACCAACAAAATACCAAAAATTATGCATGTGACCTTCTGCGAGAAAAGGGACCTAGTGTGTGAAAATGAAGTTTTGAGAAAAACGCATTTAAAGTTGCATAACGCATTATTACTTTAAACACACCTTCAGTTGGGAGATGCGATTTGGTATAAATAAATTTTTATCAGAAATCTAACTCATTTCATCTTATTGTACACCCTTTTAGGTACCAGAATCCACTCTTAAGTCCAAACCCGTTTTTTTTAAGCACACTAGGTCCCTTTTCTCGGAGAAGGTCACATATACCAAAATTATATTTGTATGGAAATTATTTATATTAAGCATGAACAATAAGAGCTTATAGCTTTTAAATTATTTCAAAAGAAAACTTAAAAAAAATTACATTGAATAAATGGTTTTGAGGGCCAACTTTGATGGGCGGACGCCATCGCTTAAACTCAACTTATCGCTGTGAAATTTTTTATTATTTTTTTTTAACATAAAACTGAACCGATATGGGGGAGAGAATATAAGAAATGAAAAAAAATCTTCGTACAACTAACGGCCACTCTAGTGTACATACATATCGTTACCTTAATATAGAAAGGCCCTAGATCATTATTTTTTTTTTTTTAATTCCGATTTTTGTATATTTCGATAGAAGGAAAAATGCAAAAAATTTGATTTCAAAAAATAATGAGTTATAACCTTTCTATATCAAGTTATCGATATATAATTGTGTACGATCGTAGAACATATTTTAATGGTCTCGCTTACGTTAGTGCTTCTCGGAATGAAATGCATTGCTTCTAACAGCTTTTAGTGCTTCTAAGTGTAGAATATTTTTTGCCGGGCTTGTGCCGGCTGAAGTTCGGCAATGCTGAAATGCTTTGGAAACCGAACTTAATCAGACGTGACATAACCATAGCCATAGAAAAGAGCCGTTCGAACCAAACTAATGGGCAATACTGTATTTGATTATAGGTGACTCGCCATAACGCCATAACTCTCACCATAGGAACCAATTCAATTTAGGTTTGGTTATGGCTATGTCATTATGGCTATGTCACGTCTAATTTAAGCTTAACCTTTATTTTAGGGGTACCACGTCTTTGAATAAAAATAAATGATGCTAACTGATAGGAAACTCATAGAAAAAAAATTTAAGTACAAAAATCCCCAGCAACGCATATTTTGGGACTTGCGGACCCATAAAATTTTACATATCTTTTTTCATTTTCTTGGTAAATTTTTAATTCATTGCAACAATATGAATATGATATGAATGCTTAGAATACTAGATGATAAACATATTTTTCCATTAAATCACAATACCACTCATTTTTCTGAAGTGCATTATTAGAGTCCCTTTAAATCAGTTGTTGTAGGAAAGTTCAAGAGATGTAGGCATAGTCACTGGTCACTGAACTATACCGACTTCAGCAGATACTAATCCAAATGTAACATCAGAGCGCCCTCTTTCGTTGTATAGCAGAATCATCGGCGAAGTAAAATAACTAATAAAATGGCTACTAAGCACAACTTCAAAAATTTAATTTCCTCATTGACACCAGAGGCGCTGCAACATTGCATTATTAAAAAAACGTGCAAAAAAATAGTTATATCTCTTCACTATGCCTTTCCTAAAGAAGATAACACCTAGTAATAGTAGTAGCCGTTCATTGCCTGAGTGTTATTTCTCTTTAAATTTTTTTTTAATAATTAATCCATTTAGGGGTGGTAGTTTTCTTTTTGTTCTAGGTTTTCAAAGTAAGTGTAAGAAGTACACTTCAGTAAATATAACAAATTATTCATTAAGAGCCGATATATATGTATATACTCGTATTATATTGGAAGTTTTGAGTAATAGGTGCTGTTTTGGTAAATACGGAGCCTGCTGTGCATGGTGGAGAAAATCCTTGAGCCCAGACAAAGGCCAGCAATGCCAAAGTCCTTTGTAGAACAGAATGCAGAAGTGAGCATAACTTGTGTTCGGTTCTCGTTATATGTCATAGGCATGGCAAGATATTTTATACATGTACAGGGTGGGCCAAAAGAAACCAAGGGGTGTAAAAGTTTAATAACTTTTTTGTTTATTAATTTTTTTTTATTTTTTCTTTCAGATTATATAGACAACACTTGGAGAATTTATAATGGAGAGGTTCACAACTGAACAGAGAACCAGAACAATAGAATTTTATTATTTAAACCAGAGATCAATTATTTTAACGCAAAGAGCATATCGTCGACATTTTAACGTCAGAATTTCGCCCTCTGAAGCGGTGATTCGTTGCTTAGTTAATCGTCATCACCAACATGGCAGCGTAGATTTGCCTCGAACCGGTAGACCACGTTTAAGTCGCACTGCGGAAAATATTGAACGAGTACAGCAAAGTGTTAACGAAGCACCAGAAACATCTGGCAGAAGGCGTTCTGCTCAGCTAGAAATGTCTCGTACGTCACTACGGCGCATTTTAAAAAAAGATTTACAGTTATACCCATATAAGGTGCAATTGGTCCAAGAATTAAAACCCGCAGATCATCGGCAACGTCTAAATTTTGCAGTTAAATTTAAAGAGTTGGCCAGAAATGAAATCAACTTTATTGAAAATTTGATTATGAGTGATGAAGCTCATTTTCATTTGAATGGCTTTGTTAATAAGCAGAACTGTAGGTTCTGGGGTTCTCAAAATCCAAGAGCGAATAATTTCTCGAAATTCGGAAATTATTTGGCCAGCGCGATCGCCAGATTTGACAGCACCCGACTATTTTCTTTGGGGTTTTTTGAAGGAGCGAGTGTATGTGAACAAGCCAGAGACAATCCTTGAACTCAAGGCAAACATTGTTGCAGAAATTCGAACGCTACAGCCACAAGTTTTGAAAGATGTTATGGAAAATGCTCTAAAAAGAGCCCATCAGTGCGAAGCTGAAAACGGTGGTCATTTAAGAGACATCATTTTTCATACTTAGTGTAAAAAAGTTTCCATTTTGTATATTATATAATCTGAAAGAAAAAATAAAAAAAAGTTAATAAACAAAAAAGTTATTAAACTTTTACATCCCTTGGTTTCTTTTGGCCCACCCTGTACCTCTCAACAAGTTGAAATTTGCTTAGTAGAAAAGAAAACATCATAAATTTCAGAAGTTACTTTTTCGTTTCTATACAATTACCGAAACCTCATGAAACTTTAATTATATTTTAACAAATAATATTTTAATTTTTTGCTAATTAGGGGCTGTTTACATTTTCTGTAACGATAAGTATGCATTAGTGAAGTAACGAAAGTTCGTATTAGCCTATTATATGTTATTCGTATTCGCAACAAGTATCTGTGGAATATTTTACTCTCAAGTTCTTCACAAGTTTTATGATAATCTATGCAAAACAAAAGTATTGAAACAAGAAGATTATTTGCAATTTAATTTTGACGGCCTTATCCATAAAATATATTTTTTCTTTATTAAAGGTTTATTAATCAAATTTCCATACAAAATTTGTTTTAAAACCCAAATCAAAAAATATTTTTTTATGAATCGGGCAGTGAAAATTTAACTTTAGCAGACGAATAGTTAGAGCTTTACAGGTAAATTTCTTTAAATTTTTAACTTAATGCTCGTACTAAATAGTAACTATTATCCAATATTGCCTCACATATTCGTATTCGCCAATATCGAAATATATCTGACATTTTCTGCATCACTAGTGTGTGTATGCATTTTTATCTGCTCTCTTCAAAACAAATTTAATATTCTTAAATCCAGAAAAAAGGTAAAATACAAAATTTAAAAAAAAACCCAATAATCAATAAGAGAAAAACATGAAAAACATTTTATATAAAAGTCCCACTTAAAATAAAACAAAAGAATCACTCGCTCACACTTCAAGCACACAATAAATAGTCCTTCAGCACAGCAGCACAAGACAACGATGTGGTGCACCTTAGACACCCAATAACATTGGAAAAAACAAAAACAAAAAAAACTAAATAACAACTTAACACAGTGATGTCCAATCAATATTCGTTAAGGAACAATTAGTTAATAGCTACCCTGCAAGCATTTTATGAAAAAATTTATCATATCCCAGTCATTTAAGATTCCTCTGCGCGATTAAAATAGGCATATTAGAGCTCATTTACTGATCATAAATGATTGTTTTCTCGGGAGAAAATGGTACCCTACCCGCGAATAATCTTGAGGAGTCTTTTATTACCCGCTTTTCTAATCAGTTTCGACTCATTTATGACACATACATATATTTTAATGATTTGCGAGTCTTTTTCGAGTCATTTCTTAACTGTATTTCTAATCGTTCGCGAATCATTTATGAGTCGTTTTTTAGTCATACATATTTCTGATCGTTTGCGAGTTTTTTTTGACTCTTTTATCAGTCATATTTGTAATGGATTTTTTGGCTGGCATTACTTTTTTTTATTTAAAAATCACTTTTCACAGAATTGTATTTATTTTTATATGCTTTTAGAGTCATTATTACAACTTAAAGTTAGTTAAAAGTAGGATTTTATCGGACGTATAAAAACTTTAGCATTTGCAAAATTTTACTTTAACCTAAAGAGAGCAAATAAATTACAGGCATTTTTATCCTACCTCTGGTAAGTTAAATTCAATTTGCAATAATGGAAAGCTTTTTATACGTCCGATAAAATCCTACTTTTAACTAACTTTAAGTTGTAATAATGGCACTTAGAGATTTTAATATAATATAATATAATATAATATAATATAATATATAATATAATATATAATATAATATAATATAATATAATATAATATAATATAATATATTATAATATAATATAATATAATATAATATAATATAATATAATATAATATAATATATAATTCAAACTTCAAAACAGTCATATTTCAAACACCTGTATGATATATTTTCCATTACTGTATGTTTTGTTATTGTAACGGGTGTTTTTTTTAGAGGTATAGAACTTCGAATTGAAATAAAACAAAAGAAAATCGTTTTAATGTCCATCAATTTGGCTTTATTGGAAGGATAATTTTATGCCATTAATGTTTAAATATGATTTCGGGCATGTGGCCGCCGCGGCTGGCTCGAATAAACCCAATTCTACAGGTCCATTTTCAACCACTTTTTCGAGCATATGGGGCCGTATGTTGGCAATAACGCCACGAATGTTGGCTTCCAAGTCCCCTAACGTTTCTGGTTTGTTGGCGTAGACGAGCGACTTCACATATCCAATGGAGTCGAATCACAGGATCTTGGTGGCCAATTGACAGGTCCATTCCGCGAAATTATGCGCTCATCGAATGTTTCCTTCAATAAATCGATTGTGACGTGCGCTGTGTGGCATGTAGCGCCGTCTTGTTGGAACCACAACTCATCCACATTCATGCCATCCAATTCGGGAACAAAATAGTCGGTTATCATGGCTCTATACCGGTCTCCATTACGGTAACTGACTCTCCAGCATTATTTCGGAAGAAGTATGGCCCAATGACTCCACCAGCCCATAGAGAACACCAAACAGTCAGTTTTTGTGGATGTAATGGCGTCTCAAGGGTCTCATGTGGATTCTCTTCACTCCAAATGCGGCAATTTTGCTTGTTGACGTAGCCATTCAACCAAAAATGAGCCTCATCACTGAACAAAATTTTGCGATGAAAATCAGCATCGAGATCAATCTCATTTTCGGCCCATACACCAAAATCACGACGCATTGCATGGTCTCGCGGCTTTAATTCTTGCACAAGCTGGATCTTGTAAGGTCGCAAGCCAAGATCTTTGCGCAAAATCTTCCATAAAGTTGATGGACAAAGCTCTCCAATTGCTGTGCACGGTGGCGAATCGATTCATTCGGGTCCTCTTCATAATGAGAATTGTATTCTACAAAATAGTGAAGATTGAATCGCAACTTTTTTCTTTTCATCTCAAAACATATTTTTATGGGGTGTAGGTTTTTGGCTAATTAAGCATTAACGACACTTAAAAAAATATTTCGAATGAATTTTTATCAGTTACATTTTAATAAAGATCGAATAAGAGATTGAAAATTTCAAAACTCTAAAAAGCGGGATATAAATTCGAGGCGGGATCGACCTGTGAAAAGCGGGATAATCCCGCCTAAAGCGGGATGTCTGGTCAGGTTAGTAATACATTATGATCCAGCTAGAGATGGGCGCGTGTCAAATTTTTATAACACGACACGAACACGAATACCTAATTGAATAGAATTTAAAAAATAATGACAAATGTATAAAAGTATGTAATAATACATGAAACAATGTAAAAGTATTTCATATTAAAAACCGATTTTAAAATTTTTTTAACAAGAATGTCCCAAAATACATTAGAAAAAGTACTCGCACATTTGTATCATGATTTCCATCCGTGTTTCTGACAAGTGTTTACAAGTAAAGCGTTAATTTAATTTATCGTTTCTGGAAGGGTAATTTTTTAAATTTCTGCTAGTTTCTTCTAGGAGAGTAAAAAACTTATTATTTGTTTTAAAATTAAAACTTAGACATTACAAATAATTCCTCGACATTAATTTTTTTAAAAGCACTTTTTAAATTGCCTTCGTCAGACCATAAACGAATATATAAAAAAAACAAACCAAAATATGCCAAGCATAATGAAAATTCAAAATACAAATTAAAAGAAATATGCATCAATGAAAAAGAGAGAGAGAAAGGGAGATTGAAAGCATTTCGTCAAATAAACAGGCTAAAAGAGAGAGAGAGAGAGAGAGAGAGATTCACAGATAATGTTAGCATAACAAACGGAAAAAATTTACATATAAATATAAATAATTAAAGCGAAACGCAGACAAATAACGTAAACGCAATTTTGACATTTCCTTTTTCCCAGTAATCTTTCTTTCTCTCACTGTATTATTTCCTTTTCTCTTTAATAATTCATACTACCACTTGTTGCTAAAATATAAACGTCAAAACAAAAACACTTGAAAGAGGGCTCGTCTTGTTTTTACTGTGTGTCAGAACGCTTTTGTGCGATTCGTTCGTGTAGGCGGTGTAAAACATGTGAGTTGTATGTTAGTTTTATTTATTTTTTTTTTATTATTTTTTTTATTTTTTTTTTGATGTTAATGACACGCATTTCACTGGCATTTTTTTTTTATAAAATTAGTTTAATCTATTTAGATTTTTTTGTTGTTGTTTGCTCTTTGTTTCAAACATGACGTATGTAGATGCATAAATGTTGACATCATGTCATCAAATGTACGTACATACATACTCGTACACATTTCAGTGTTTATGTACGTACAAGTATGTAGAATAATTTAATTTGAAATGCTAAACAACAAGTGGAAATGTGTTTGGAAATAAATTTAATTTAAACATATTAGAATGTAAAATTTTGTCAGGTGATATCAAAGTTAATCCAATTAATTTGGTTGGCGGTGATGTAAAGTAATTAAATTTATTTTCATTTAAAGTAAAGATGGGTGTAGTTAACGTAATCACTCTATTGTCTCCCGCAGGGGTATTTCTTTGAGCTAACGGGTGTGACAATCTCGCGGTTTCTAGTGTGGGTAATGCAGCTTTTCAGGCATTACTTTTAGGTCCCTTTGCTTGTAGAACTTATGTGCTACAACCCCCATCTCTGAAATAATAGACTAACGGATGTGCAGTTATTTATTTAAAGGAAATAGTTCTGTTATGTGCCTAGTAAGGGTGCGACGTCAAACTGAATTACTTTGAGTTAAAAAGGGGATAGAAAGAAGGAAGCCTTTCGGAATGGAACTTCAGAGGTCTAACCAATGGCTTATTACTGGTGCTATGGGCATCAGTGGGTCAGCCGATATTGGACGTCATTCTAACCCCACGGGGATTAATAGATGATGTTTACCATTGGCAGGTTAAGGTGCTACATCTATCGTACAGTCTTCTTGCAACTGTATTTCATGCTAAAATATTGACCGTAAGGAAGACAAGTAGTATACTGTGCGCATGAAATGGTCGGGGGGAACCGTAGTTTTTGTCGACAGCCTGACAGCACTCCTTGCGCTGAGAACACTTTAAACCTTCTCAATTTTAGTTAATCAATGTAAGGATATCTTGTCAAAACTTTGTCGTTAGACTGACACCACTCTTATCTGCTGGGCTCCTGCTCATAATAAATTCATCGGCAATGAGGGTGCGGTCGAAATAGCCAGGGTCTGTCCACTATGGACGACACAAATCCATTGATAACCGAAGTGCAGTTTAGCTTTTTTAAGAAAAGTAACATTCAGGCAATGAATGCCTGCTACTATTTAAACTAGCTGTTAACTTCGTTAGGAAAGTTATAGTGATAGAGAAGACATGTGGCGAAGGAAGAGATAGAAGAAAGCTTCATTCTTTTACAACTTTGCTTTTTGTATGTTTTTTTTAATAGCGCAGTGTTGCAGCGCCTCTGGTGTCAATGATGCGTATTACATTTTTTATTGGTTATTTTACTTCGCCGATGATTCTTCTACCCAATAGCGACGAAGGATGGCGTTCTGATGTTACATTAGGATTAGTATCCTCAAACATTATCTTCAGAAAGCAAAAGATAGATAAAATATGTGGCCATGCTTTCACTATAAATGCTCACAACAAGTAGTAAGCTACGTCGTCTCAATATTATGTCGCAGATGTCAAGAACAGGGGTCTAATCGTCGCTTTCGATAACGAGCTGGTTGGATCACGTTTTTCAGTTTGAAATTATTGCATTCGCTATCGAACATTGTAATAATATGGTTCGATAGCGAATGCAATAATCTCAAACTGAAAAACGTGATCGAACCAGCTCGTTACCGAAAGCGACGATTAGACCCCAGGACAAAAAAAAAAAGAGACAGTTTCTCACCTTGCACACTACGCGCTACAAATTTCTAGAAAAACACATACTAGACGATCTATCGAAGGTATCACAGATTGTTATAGGATACCTCAGGTGGTACCTAGTCTAGTATGACTGATCATTGGATCCAGACCTTTTTCATAGGTTAGGACTCCGACGAGTATAGTGATATATATCAAAACGGAATATTAAGATTCTACTTGTGTGTATATATGTAAAGGGTCCGCCATCTAACGTTTTTTTTCAACTAGTGCTTATTTCGTGAATGGTAACACTTAGCTCATGTCTGATTTGACAGATAATTAGTTTTATCCTTCCGCTGAACGAGTCAACTGACCATCCAATGCGTTTTCGCTTCGCTAAGTGGGCCTGCGATCGACTTACAGAAGATGCCGATTTTGCCAAAAAAAAAATCATCTTTTCAAATGAAGCTCATTTTGATCTTGGCGGGTATGTAAACAAGCAAAATTGTCGCATTTGGGGCACAGAAAACCCGCACGCATACATTGAAAAGCCGACGCACCAAAAACGAGTCACTGTTTGGTGCGGATTTTGGTCCAGAGGCATAATTGGGCCATTTTTTTCGAAAATGAGCAAGGATCGTTATCGGGCCATGTTGAACGAATTTTTGTTCACAAAAATTGAAGAGGAGGATATTGGCAACATTTGGTTTCAACAGGACGGCCCTACGTGCCACACAGCCGAAGCTTCAGTAGTTTTTTTTTATAGCATTTTCAAAAAAAAAAGTTCTGGCGGACCCTTTAGAAGGCAGTTAAGTCTTGCAGGAGAAAGAATTAACACTGCTTCCGTTGATGTGAGTTCGCTGCGTCTAACCAGAAAGGAGCTTACGTTGTGTCTGTGGTTGCTATCAAAATCGTTGGTTCGTGGTTTGTTGATATCTGGTGTCCGACAAATGCTGCTGCTATTCAACAGTTGCTGGTTCTGATGGTGTTGGAAGTTGCCTTTTTTGGGTTATCTTGCGAACTAGGGTTGTTTCCCGTAATCCTTTTAAACAGTGCGAGATTATGTAGCTCGCAGCAACTCAGCAAGTTGTTTGCTCATAGTCTGCGATAACTACTCGTATGTTCCAAGATTGCAATCTACGTGTTGCTTGCAAGTCACACACTACTTTCTTGGTACACATAGGGGGCGCTGACGATGATGTTAGGCAGCCATGACAGGTACACACGATAATCTTAGATACATCTATCATTTTGTCATTACAGCACGCATGAGTGGATTTGAAATGTTTAGTTAAGCTTAAAGTGATTGAGTAATTGAGCGAATATATGACATATGGAAAATTTTTAGTAAAAAGAAATTCCGAAAAAGAGTTTGGTTATTAATAATCGCTGTTGCATATCAGTTGCAGTTGAAAATTTATCTTGAGAAATTTTAAACAATTCTCTTATTTGCTGGACTGTATCATTAGCAATTTAGAAAAGTGTAAGTTTGCTTCCTCAGATAGCAGGAGATGATTACAAAGAACTCAACAAATTACGGCCCGTTGTTTTTAAATATAGTTGAGTTCTTAGTGGAGATGGGCGCGTGTCGTGTTAATTTTCGTGACACGAACACGCACTACTCAACACGAAGTATACGTGAAGAAAAATCTGATTTCGTGCGTGTTCAGGTCGTTTCGTGTTGAGCAAAATTGCCACGAAAAACACGAAACGATTTTAGATGTAAAATATCGAGCCTTATTTTCGATTTTATCGTAAGCGACAAAAATAAAATTTTTCAGCAGACGCTTTTTTATAATATTCAAATTTGTGTTACATACGCAAATTGTCGCTTACGATAAAATTTTACAGCCCAAATCTTAAAAGTTATCAATAATTTTGGCATTTTGCTAATTCTAAACTATGGGTAGGCCCATTATATTTTAATTTCAATAAAAAAGTATTTTTTCGATAACATGTCTCTTACAATAAAATCGAAAATAAGTATGAATGAATTTCCAGTAGAGAAAAAAATTTAATATTATGTATCGTCAAACACACAACACCAGCATGTTTGTTGATATTGTATGGGCCTCTGATGCTTAAAGTTCTGTACGTAAAGCGATAGTATGTATCACCTGTGGTGGCAGATTGTATCAGCTGGCAGTGCCAACGCGGTGCCATATTTTGAAAAGCGACTCTTGAAAAAAATTAATTAAATTTTCTGATCTTCAATACCAATAATGTTTCGTGCGTGCTGTGCAGTATTGTGTTGACGAAATTTTTTGCGTGCGTGTTTCGTACGTGTTGAGCGTCTTGGTATTCGTGTTCGAGTCGTGTTGGAAAAATTCGACACGCGCAAATCTCTAGTCCTTAGTAAGGACTCAATCAGCCTCAAAACCTAAGTTTTTATGTAAAATACGGTGTAATGTCGTTTGTCGAATGCCCAATTTTAAAGAAATGGAAAACTTAGATTTTCTTTAACACTATGGGCTACAATAGCAATATTTTCATTTGTTCTAGAGCGTTTCAAACGCATTTTACATCTTCTTTACATTTTTCACGATAAAATATCAAAATAAAATATATTAAATGGACCTAAACCCATTTCTTATATATTACACGTATAACATTTTGTAAACTAGAAACTAAATAAATTCTCATTACTCTCTTAAGGTTTATAAAAAAAAGCATTATATTTTTTCTCGCCATTTTCTCTAGTGTTGGTAAATGGGCGACTCAATTTGGCGATGAACTGTGGGAACTCGCTCAACGTATGACCAAGTCACAAGAGATTAAAGCGGTAAGTGAGATTGCATAAATGTTTTAATGCAAATCCATATTTCAAATTATCTTTCTTTATTCATTTGCAGAAATATAAAGAATATAATGCTCGAGTAGAATTAAAAAATGGCACCGAACTCATTAAATCGATCACAGCGAATGTGGGCAAAATGTTGGCACGAAAAATGGATGCTGTCAGATGTATACAAGCCAAGGCTGAAGAAGTTTTCGAAAATTTCGAATACAATGAAACCTATGCCGAAACTGAATTTCAATATTACTCGAGTAAATTCTCAGCGTTTGAGGGAAAATCAGCTGAAGAGCTAATGGATCATTTGCAAAACAATAGTTATATGTATTTGAACATGACACTTAATCCGGATACACATTTTTATAATATATCGGTTAATACCGATTACAGTTCCGTCCATGTACCCTCCAATGTGTATGATAAACGTAAGTAAATTTGAAATATAAGAAATTAAATGTATTTTGATCCACATTGCATTCATTAAAGATCCTCGTGTCCTTAAAGCCATTATGTGGACCGAAGAATTGGATGAGGTATTCAAGCAAAACTATCAATCCGATCCTGCTTTGTCTTGGCAATATTTTGGCTCCGATACGGGCATTTTGCGTCACTTCCCCGCCTCTCAATGGGAGGAGCATGAACCGGATGGCAATGCTGACACTTATGACTGTCGCAAACGTTCGTGGTATATTGAAACTGCCACTTGCTCCAAGGATATTGTTATTTTGTTGGATAATTCCGGTTCTATGACTGGCTTCCGTTTTCATGTTGCCAAATTTACTATACGCAGTATACTCGATACTTTTTCCAATAATGATTTCTTTACTATTTTTAATTACTCCTCCACCACTGATGATATTGTTCCTTGCTTCAAGGATGCTTTGGTACAGGCCACTCCGGAAAATATTAATGTCTTCAATGATGTTATTAGTAAAATGAAACCGCAGGGCTATGCAAATCTATCTATAGCTTATACGAAAGCTTTTGAGTTGCTAAAGAAGGTGAGTGGAAGTAGAATATATTATAATAAAATGGATTAGGGGAAGATCTGGTCCAAGGACCGGCACTGTGATACCTTATGGATATTTTTCGCCATAGATCTGTAAATTAAATTAAGCTCTGTATGACTCTCCTTATGAAAGTCAGCACAGAGGTTGTAGACGCCCGCTTACTAGCATCTGAACACAGAAACTCAGGATGGAAAACACGTCTTATTGAGTGGAAATAAGTGGGCGGGAAATTAATTGGAAAGCTTGGGCTTGTTCGAAAATACATCTATGCGCTGCATTTGATGAGCAAATGTGATTAGTTTACGATGCTCAAAAAAGATGATATTGATGCGCAGACAAAACATTTCATTTGATTATAATTTCTCACGCGAGAATATTAAAAATTGATGAATTAAAATTCATTAAATATTCGACTTAAATAAGACCACTGGGTCAAACGAACCATAGAAGAAACATTCGTGGGAGTTTGCTGCTACACGGATGACTCGAAATTGGGGAAAAGAATGGGCCTAGGTTTCCTCATAGAGACCGAAATTTACTTTCGCTTACCTGACCATAATACAGTTTTCCAGGCAGAAATTAATGCGATCTCGGAGGTTTTAAAATGGATCAGTGTAAATATTAGAGCCACAAAAATATTTACTGGCAGCAAATGGCCAATTAGGGCAATCACAGCCGAAAGAGAAAACTCAGGCACCGTTTTAGATTGCAAGAATAGGATTAACGATTACGCAGAACATGGCAAAATATGTCTTGTATGGGTACCGGCTCACTGCGGCGTAATCGGAAATGAACGTGTAAATGGAAAGGCGAAAAAGGCCAAGACGTCGCAGACAGTAACTCTAATTAATGCAAAGCCTTTCAAGGCAGCGAACATTGATTTACAAAATTGGGTGAAAATGGCCTCCAAAAACACGATGGAATAGTGATACTGTGGGTTATATAACAAATGTTCTATGGGACGACTCGGAAGAAATCAAGACAAGGGGCCTGTTGAAAATAAACTAGCCCGAGCTATGAAACATGAACGGGGTCTTAACGGCACACTCTAACTTACGAGGGCATTTGTACTAAATTGGATCCACTGATAACAAAAAATGCAGGGCATACATGGAGGACATCGAGACAAGGACACTCTAACTTACGAGGGCATTTGTACTAAATTGGATCCACTGATAACAAAAAATGCAGGGCATACATGGAGGACATCGAGACAAGGAAGCACTTTCTTTGTCATTATCCTGCGCTTTTGCCAAGCTGAGATCCCATTATTTTGGGAACACCTTACCGGAAATAACCCACCTTAGACGGATTGACTGGAAAAGTTTGAGGGACTATGTATGTAAGTGATACTGAGTGACTATAAAGCTGGGGTTCGTTTTTTTTAATTCACATGAGAGCGCACAAGAGGGATATACTTATGTGTGTGTGTTCCCTGACATGAGCGTAATGGCTCCTCTCTTCAATCTAACTTAACATAACCTAGATGAAACCAAAATTTAAATAAAATTGTGCAATCGACAAAATAAAAAAGTTTTAAACAAAACTCAATTAATAAAATATTTTTTTTTAATTCGTATTCATTTTCTGCCAGTTCATAGAAGCCATGTGAAAATTCTCGTCTGGCTATTTATATTGAAAACAAAAACAAAGCACTCAAAATTTGTTTTTGTTTTCATTATAAATAGACAGCCGAGAATTTTTACATGGCTTCTATAAACTGGCAGTTAAATAAAAATAAAATATTGAACTAAAATATCTACATAACAAATTAAATGCGCATCAGATGCAGCGCAGTACTACATTTCCCGAATTAACCGCATTTAATTTTTTTTTGATAATTTTGTAGAATTGTCTTTTAAATTTTCTGTCATGTTAATATAAGAAAAATTGAGCTTTAAAAATTTCCTTCATGCCCCGACAAGATTATATAGAACGAAATAAAACAAGCAATGGACAAACACAAATTTGCGAACGCAAGAAGTTCTGTAATCTCCCCCACATCACCCCTACCCCTCCTGCTCCCACAAAACAACAAATTTTTCTTTGCCTTCTTTGCTATAAACTAAAGATTTTACAAAGTAAATTTTGTCCGCCTAAATGCAGTCTAAGTAAAGGTTTAAATATTGGAAAATTATCAGAGACAGAAACCATTCGTACCATAGCAGCCAAAAAACAGCTTAAGCGACATAATTTTTGAACTTAATTTCTTGACCAAAATCGTTTATTTGCGATCGTAAATAATCGATTTTTGTAAAACAAAATGAGGTCCGAATCAGTGATCTGCATGATTACGATTCAAACGGCATAATTTTGCATTTTCTAAAATGAATATTGAGCTAACTTAACATTAACAAAATGAATGATGCTATTGCATGATTCATATCAATGAGACTGTTGTTAATAAATGCCTGTCAATGCTTGCAATTTAGATTCATTCATATGACTCACTAAAGCAATGAATCAGTATGATTGTTTTGAATACTTCTTAAACCACTTCTGACAAATATAGTTTTATGTAATATTATAAAATAAAATAGCTAGGCCCATTCTTTTTGATAAATTATTTTAATATGAGAAAAACTATCAATTAACACAATATGAAGAGATGGATTTTTTCATTTTATTTAATTTTTTTTATTACACGAAAAAATCCATTTTCGAATTTTTTTATTATTTCTGAATACATTCTGTTAAATTTTCTAAAAACACTTTTTAATAATTTCTTAACGCTATTTATTTATGTGTGGAAATATTTACTCAATGTTTTATAAACTGAAGACTTCATCTAGTCAACGTGCTTTTGTGAGTTATTTGATTACTATACAAAACAATCAAACAACAGTACGAATTTTTTTATTTATATTTACTGACAACACTTAAAAAAAGAGAGTGAGTTAAAAACAGTCAGTTGTTAGAGAGGCAACACTGCAAGCAATATCATTAGTATATATATATTGATGTTAAAAAACAAAACAAAAGCATTGTAAAAGTGAGTGGAGAGCGAAAGTGAATCAACTCATACAGTTCACTGGTCCGAATACGTGTCGGTTAAGCTTTTCTCGCGATTATGGCTCGCACTGTCAACACACAAATTAATAAAATTGCATACTTTTTTTGCAATTTTAAATTAAAGAAACTTCTTCAACTTCTCTTTTTTTTTTAGTACTACATAGAAAGGCGCTGCAATGAAACCTCGACATGTAATCAGGCCATAATGGTGGTCACCGATGGTGTTGCTGGCAACAATACGGAAGTTTTCGAAAAATATAATTGGGGCGATGGTGAAAATGGAACCATGAGTATGAAAGTTCGAATATTTACGTATCTGTTGGGCAAAGAAGTGACTAAGGTTAGAGAAATACAATGGATGGCTTGCCTCAACCGGGGCTACTATTCACACGTTCAAACGCTGGATGAGGTACAGGAGGAGGCACTGAAATATGTGGATGTAATAGCAACGCCGCTGGTGCTGCAAGATGAAGAGCACCCGCCTACATGGACGCATTCATTTACTGACAAAACGGTTGGAATTGATATAAATAAAAGAAATGAACCAAAATTATTATTGAAAATTTCCATATGTTCTATAGTATAAATTTGAACCGAATGCCACCAATGTACGACTGATGATAGCGGTGGGTGTGCCGGCCTTCGATCGTTCGTATCGTAAACCCAACGCAACCGCCCACGCCCGGTTATTAGGCGTGGCGGGCACCGATGTGCCTGTAGAAGATATAGACAAACTAACATTGCCTTACAAGGTATCTATTAGAGAATTTAGTAAGACTTATGGGAAAACACATATGAACTATTGTACATCTTTTCAAACTTTTCAGCTGGGTGTTAATGGTTATTCTTTTGTGGTTTCCAATAATGGTTATGTTCTGCTCCATCCTGATTTAAGGCCAATGGGGGTGGGTAAATTAAAAAAACAAAAATTAAATTAAATTCAAACAAACTTTAAAACTAATTTGATTTTTAAATTCAACAGCCTAATGGTGTAATGAATCCTAATTATAACAGCATCGATTTCACCGAAGTTGAACAGCTGTTCGAGGACAATTCACCACGCAATCCGGGAGAAGCTATTTTGCAATTAAGACGCAGTATGGTCAATCATGAATCGGGTGAATTCAAAGATATTAGTGTTAAGCTGCATTATGATAAAATGCGTCGAGTTTCGGAGGAGAAACAGGACTATTTCTTTGCTCCCTTACCCAATACACCGTTCTCATTGGGCATTGTTTTGCCCAGTGAGTATGGCAAAACTTGGATTAAGGTGGGCGAGGAGGTTCTAAAAAATATCCATATGAAAGTTAATATATCGAACTTTTTTGTGGGTGACAACTGGAAAGTGCATCCCGATTGGGTCTACTGCAAATATCACTATTTGGAGGGTCATGAGTTTAAGCATCCCGAGGATGAGCTAAAGCATTTCTTGGGTAAAATGGTGCAAAAGGATTGGAAGTGGTCGGAGCAATATGAGGAAGACGAATTGGATAGAAATGATTATGATTGTAAGTGAGATTCTGATAGCTTTAAAAAAATTTACATAAATACATATGCACATGGTTGTTCTGTAAAATATCAGAAAGTATAGAAAGAAGCCCATTTAAAAACAAGTCATATAAAATTTAACATTTTATTCTCCCAAAATTTCCTTCTTTTATGGTACTCAGGTCGCGAAAATTTTACTTGTATGCATTAGTTCCCAAAAACAAATATTTCTCTATTACATGAAGTTCGAAGGACCATAAGCTTGAAATTTTCGTTTCATACAAATTAACTCAAAAAAAAAAAAAATTACTGTTGTAGGACTTTTTAGTACCAATTGTGAGTAAATGCGAAATTAACTCTTGTTAAACACATTTTATAATAGGTTAGGTTATGTTGGTTAAGTTGGGCAAGCAATATTGACCCAATCCGTTTCGGATTGCACTTATGTGCGCTCTTATGAAGAGATATTGGTGAAAGTACCAAGTAAATAACTATAAAAACCTATTAAACTTAGTCAATCTAGGAACGTAGTCTCTTCAATATACTTTCTTAGGGTTTTCCAATCTGATTTCCTAAGATACTCCATGCCTGGTATATTTCAAAGATGGAATATTTGTCTTCTAATTTGACTGAATGCTGAGCAGTGACACAAATAGTGTTCGAGAGTTTAATCATCTTTTTGGCAAGCTCTACATGTTGTATTAACAACAATATTTATGCGAGCCAGATGACAATTTTTATGCTAACCAAATTCCAAAGTGTTGGCCTTTTTAAACTTAGAATATCTATTGTCTTTTCACTATTTGGGTTTCCCCAGAGAATTTCGGTCACTCTTCCAACAAACAGTAAAGCTTTACCAAGCTCTGCTGTGTAGTTCAGATAAATTGTGAAAAAGTTTGGCGTTGTACAAAGGCACCCTGATGTCCCTGGAAACGAAGAGTTATGCGCCTCTTGCAAATATGAGATTATTATTGAATAACATCACACTAGAAAAACATTTTAAGTTTTTACTTATTTCTGGCGTTTAGATGAAATTTGAATATTTAATTTATTTAGAGGCTTATTCACGAAGGAGACGAAAATTACTCATACATATAAAATTTATAAATTTAAAATGTTTCCCATAAAAGGGATGAACGCATTTTATACAGGGTGGGGCATGTGTAATCATTATATTGGAAAACGGAATACAAATCGACAAGCCATTAATCGGAGCGTGAATTTCGTCGCAAATTTCCTGGCCTTCCGACATCATCAACTGGACAAACCCTGCGGCGTTTGGCCACTCGCCTTGAAGAGACTGACATAACACGGGATTTTCCCAAGCCTGGCCGGCCCCGGAGCAGCTGCTCTGCTGAGAATATTGCTGCTTTTGCCCAAGATGTCGAAGATGAGCCCGGAACATCGACCAGAAGACTTGCCATGAAATTGGTCATTAGCTGGCGGTCCCAGCAGAATTTTTAGTGAAAGATTTGAAGATGTTCCCTTACAAAGTGCAAAAAAAATTACAGCAAAAGAACATAGTGTGATTACTGTTGCCCCACCCTGCAAATCATGATGTAATTAATAATACAATTCATCCGTCATGTTTTAGAAACATCATTTTTTTTCGAAGCATTCAGACTTGGAATGGGAGAGAGAGAGAGAGAGGAAAGAAGAAGGAAGAGGGGTATATATACTTGATTGTACCGAAAGCTTATTTCAATCCTATTTTTTATTTCAATTGCTGTATTAAAACAATAAAAAAATTAAATAGAAAGACTGGCAGGCAATTTTAAAAGAAAATTGAAGAGACTTGCTTGAAGAAAAGCGAATATTTGTAACATGCCGACCACACGAGCAATAATCTTGGCAATTATTGCCATGGCAACTTTCAAATTCGATTGCCGACACAAGATATTAGCGTGTGGACCGTATGAATATGTGTTCAAATATATATTCAGCAACAAATGTTAAAATACATTGCTGAGCAACAATATCTTAACACATGCTGTCAAATACAAATTATATTAGTTTTTTTTTTCAACAAAAAAACAGAAGTTTTAACTACATAAAGTTAATAAAAGTTCAATTTAAACTTAGAAAAGGATAAAATTATTTATAATTTAAGTATTTATGTGAATAAAAAGCAAATATATTTGAATATACGTGTTCACCACTTCCAGATACATTGTTGAACACAAGCAATTTGACGTCATCATTCTGCCGGCGTTATTGCTTGTATTAAGACACATCAAATTGCTCGTGTGGTCGTAGTGTAAAGCATTACTGAGCAATGTGCAAAAGGGGGGAGGGGGAGGGAGAAGGCTCCATCCAAACCTCTTTTTATATCAGACTCAGAACATAAACTTTTTTATCTCTGCCCAGACTTGGTTTTAAATTTTCAAGAATCATAAAATACGAGAGTGGGTCGGTCATTAACTCAGTTATTTATTTTATTTTTCAAAATAGTCTCCTTTTAGTTCTATACATTTACTCCAACGTTTCCCCAACTTGTTTCATCCCTTCCAAAAAAAAAAAAAAAAACGATTTGTCGAGGTCATCAAAATAGGTATTTCTTTGTGAGATTATTTCGGCGTTGGAGTTAAATCTCTTCCTGCCGAGCTATTTCTTCAAGTTTGGGAACAAGAAATATTCACTCGGGTATAAATCTGGACAGAAGGGCGGATGAGGGAGCAATTCGTAGCCCAATTCATGGATTTTTGCCATGGATTGTGAAAAAACGCGGCACTCATCTGGCGGAAAGCTTTCTGAAACCACTGAGCCATGTGAGGTGCCTATGATTTCCACCATCTATCTTAATTTCAATCTCCGATCGGCTAAAACCATATCATTAATTTTTTCAACTGTTTCGGATGTAGAGACCTCAACTGGGCGTCCAAAACGTTCGGCTTGTAGGGCCACAACAAAATTCAGTAAACCAATTTTTTACAATTGAAATTAATGGCGATGAGTCCCCATAGTATTTATCAAGATTAGCTTTGGTTTGAGTGATGGTTTTTTCCGCAAAAATAATGCTGAATGAGAAATTCACTTTCTTGTCATAACGCGCGGTAGTCCGCTATCAAAGGCAGCCAAACACTAACTAAATGACGCAGCTTGTTCAAATTTAGACAGAAGTCAACTCATAGTTGCCTGTTGACAGGAGCAGTTTTGCATTTCAATTAAGAGGAGGGATATTCAAAAGGACACTCAGTTAATTACCTACCCTCGTACTTTATATGCCTGGCCAATTTTTCCAAATCACTCTGCCAATTAAATTAATAACCTTTACTTTCTTTGAAGTGAATTGTGGCCGAAAATCCCTATCGGATGATGCTTACTACTGCAACAAAGAGCTGGTGCATTTGCTGATCTTCGATGCCAAGGTCACAAATTCCAGCTACGGAGTATGGAAATTTGAAAACGAGGAAGAGAAATCTCTAATAGAACGTTTTGGAGCCAGTTTACGGTTTGTGGCGACCATGAGCGGTCTAACACGCTGGCAGTTTATTTATGGTGAAGTGGAAGCAGAAACTGATCGTGAATTTGGCGATTATCACACCAAGGCCATTGATGAGACCTGGTATAGGAGTGCCATACTGGCGCATCATGAAGAACGCACCGATAGTTTTGTTTACTCTGTTCGACATCACAATGACCCAGCCGAAGAGGGAGAATTAAAGGTTACTGCCTCCCACGCCATATTCCCCAGAGATGGTGGTAAAGAGGCGCCAGCTTGTGTGGTGGGTTTTCAATTTTCTCATGCTCAAATGTTGGATAGATTTTTCAATATAACCTCAACGGATGACGTAAGTATTAGGTTACGATTTAAATAAAAATAAAAAAAATTTAAATCTTAAAACTTAATTTTTATAGTGCAATGGTTGCATTAAGACCTGCAACAGCGATGAATTCGAGTGTTATGTTGTCGACAATAATGCCTACATAGTGCTGGCCCGGAATGTCAATCACACGGGTAAATTTTTTGGTGAATATCAGGGAGATGTTATGGATGCCATGGTGCAAATGGAATATTTTCAAAGTATTGATGTCTATGATTATCAGTCGCTGTGTGTGGATGAGGATGCCAAACAAAGTGATGGAAACAATTTATTACATGTAAGTAGATGTCCGAAGGAATGATCTAACAAAAAGTTATTGATTTTTTTTCTGTTTTTTGTTTTTGTAATAAGCCCTGGAAAGTTGTAACTTTGGCTTGGAAATGGTTGGTGTCTTCATTATTCTGGCAATATTCACGCATTAAATGGTGGGTAGATGGTTCACCTTGTAAGTATTCTTAAGTTATTTATTTGTGTCAGCAAAGCAGACAAATTATTTTGTTACATATTTATCATTTAAGTCATTGAATATAACGATGACATAGAGGATGATTACGATGCTGTTGGTTATGGTCGCGATGGCTTTGCTCCCATGCATCCCAAGCCTAAGGAGGAAGATGAGAACGAAATGATATTCGATGAGCCCGATCCACCACCCGTTTACGAGCCCTGCGATAAGGTGACTACTTTATACAATCTGCAACCGAACACTCTCGAGGGCATCACAGAGGCCGTAAAAGTGCACAATGTGCGTCCATTTTATATTAAGAAAATACCACGTACTAATCTACTCTTGGTGGTGATTAATGTGTTGATGCCGTCTAAGGGTACTAAAAAATCCACCGAACCACAAAGACAAAACTATCCGACAGAATTTCCGTGCTATAAACTCAATATGAGTTTCTATGAACGGAGACGTATTGAGGAGTGTTTTACGGAACATCCAGAGGTAAGTCTATTTGCCAAGCAAGTCCCAGCAAGAAAATTAAATCAATATAAGGTTAGATGGTGCTAAAACGCACCTCCATTGGAGAGCCAGTTGGGTCTATTTTGATTTCCTTCTATTGACCGTTTTAAAAGTAATATTTACATATTATCCGTCATTAAGCCACTGAATTCCCATGATGAAGCTCCTGATATCCTCCAGTTTATACTTAACGATATCACTATTGCTCTCATGGAAACGTCTGCACGCCTATGACGTTGCAGCTTCCGCAGGCAATATGTTCAATGGTTTCTGGTTGCTCTTCATCCCCGCACATCCTACAGAAATCTGGAGTGTCATTTTCCCAATTGCTGGTTCTTGCTCTGACCGAGCATTGACCAGTCAACGCGCCTATCACAATTCACATCGCCTTCCTATTCATATCCAGTAGCAGTTTGGATCTTCTTGAGTCAAGTATTGGCCACATAGCCCTCGAGACTCTACAGTCCTCCCTACTTCGCCATGAACTATTGGTCCTGCTCTTTACCCAATTACTGAGTTCCCTGTAGTAATGACCTATCGGTAATTTAACCAATCTGTCACACATTTCCTCATCTAACGCCGACCATATTCTAGCCGGCTCATCGGCAATATCAATATAGTTTCAAAGAAATTATAATTAATATTTAATCTCGTATGATGACTCGATTATAGATGACAACCTAACTTAAGTTGCGTTGCCAGTTATTACGCATGGCAACTCCAAATAACAGCTGTTAATTCCAGTTGCGAAATTGCAATAACTACTATTGGCAGCCACAAATTTTTAGTTTAAATTGTTAGTTAAAAATTATTTAAATCTACTTCACCACTTGATTTTGTTAAAATCTACTAAAATCTAGTAGAAAAATGTTAAAATCCCATGTAATATACATACAATTGTATGTACATATGTATATTGACACTTGAAATTTGTAAAATTAGTGTATTTTTATACAGACTATTAACACTAATATTTAAAAATTTAAATTAAAGGGTGTTCTATCAGTTAATGCATTTTTGACAACTTGCTGTATATTGGAAACCATAAGAAGCAAACTCTTGAAATTTTCAAAAACGGTAAAACTAAAAAATCCAAAAATTATAAAATCGCCAAACCGTAAAAGAATTGCCAAAATTAAAAAAAAATTCTAACACTAAAATAAATCGCCAAATTCGAAAAAATCGCTCATTTGAAAAAAATCGCCAAAATGAAAAAAAAACGCAAAAAACGGAAAATATTGCCAAAACGCGAAAAAGGCGCCAAAACTAAAAAAATTGTTTATATGAAAAAAATCGCCAAAATGAAAAAAATCGCCAAAATTAAAAAACGCCAAAAACCGAAATAAATCGCCAAAATGAGAAAAAAGTGTCGAAATTAAAAAAAACACCGAAACCGAAAAAACGCCAAAACTAAAAAACGCTCAAAACCGAAAAAAACCCAAAAACGAAAAAAATGCCAAAACTATATTTTATCTAGGTTAAAGTTCGTATTGAATTACAGACCTAGTGTCTGTACGGAACACTTTGTGCGCGGGTCAATGTTGCACTTCACTGAATTTATTATTTTTAGTTTGTACTAAAAAGTCAGTCTGTGTACCTAAAAAGGTGTGTGAATCTTAAAAAAAATAGTGTAAACGGTATAGATTATCATAAAGATTTTAATTAAAATCTGATAGATTTTGTGCAGGTGTAAATGCGCTGTTAAGCAATAACATTTACTCACAGTAGAGGCAGTAATTCTAAAGGATTTGTCCTTTAAGTGAAGTCTAATGGATGTCACATTTTGTACTTTATTCTCTTCATCGAAAAATAATGCCACTCCACTTATTTTACTGACGTTTTCAACACAAGTTATCGATCGAAGGTTTTCTGTCGCCCTTATATTTCATTCACTTATTTTAAAAATTTGTTTGCGTTATTTTCAGTTGCCAATGTGTCAGAATAATATTTTCAGTTGCCAATTGGCAAAGCAACCTAAGTTCGATTGCCATTTATAATCGAGCCTTAAATTTGTTGCCCCTGATATTAAACAAAAATGTGTTTTTATACATAAACTAGCGAGCCCCTGCACACTTCGTAGTGCAAAAAAGAAAATAAAAATAGCGACATCATCCATTGTGGGCGCATTAAATCGTCTGACATGTTGCCCAGGAGGCGTTTTATCAGCTCGAATCACAATTGCATATTCATCAGATGGCATTTGATCGAGAGCAGTTTGAAAAAGTCGCACTCATTCATTTTCAGCATGCAACATATTCTGCAAACGCTCAATAATATCCCTCCGCAAATTTGATGAAATATCACAACGACAATCAATTTCCACATTTGAGTTACCCACAAAGTATACTTGCAAAAATTGATAGCTTTGATCAGGAAAGGGTAACAAAGAACCAAGTCGATGGTAAACTTGGCCTTGAATCTATTGAAGATTGAAATTTTCACAATAGTACTTTTCGCGATTATCTAAATAAACATCAAAACAAACAAAAATAGCTTTAACGTTGGCAAAAAATTTCCGAATAATATTTGTCGCTCCAAATGAAGTCATTTGAAATGCGGAGTTATACGCTTGTATGTTTGCCAGAAAATGCTTTGAAATTGCTGTGCCACCAGTTATCAAATTATGCAAGGGCTACGGTGGTGGATTCAATTCTGGTTATTTAACTTCTCCGTTCGAACAACACAATCCAGATACCTCATGTTTAAACTTAAATGCCTTGCAATGACTGCAAATAGTTGTCATTGGTCCAATTGAAACCTTGCCATGAGAAAAGTAATCAAAGTTTGTATCATAATTGAATACTGCACGCTCCAAAGTATGTCGCACTTGTGGACGTGGAGCTTGATTTCGCAGAGCCCTACCACGTGCCATGGCATTTCGAGCAGCCAAAGTATTATTTACACGCTGTTCGTCACTTTGAGATGCTCTATATGCCGCAACATTTCTAGCATTACGTGATTGACGCCCCAAATTACTGCGCGTACGTACCATATTGTATTAAAAAATGTGGCTACAACAATTAAATATGAAGTAATTGAAATTTTATTTATTCGCGAAATTCAAAAATTGAGATACATACATATGTTAGTTGAATAATGCAATTATTAACCCTCTAGTGCCTACATTTTTTTTCCGGGTAAAAAAATTATTTTTGCTTTTGACTTTTCTTAAAAGTAAAGAATATATTAAAAAAAAATTTTTTTTTGGTCAGATCGGTTGTTATAACGCCGAAAACATAGACCGCCTCTAGGCGGCTTTGGGATAATAAGCCAAAAAATCTCAATGAAATTTTATTTCTTCATGTAAAATAAAATGCTTTATTAAAACAGTTTATAACTAATAGATATGTGTAGTTCGTGAGATATGCACAGAAAATAAACAAGAAGTCCAGATTTAATTCAAGAAAGTAGTTTATTCAATTTATTTGTGGTGAAAATCGTAGAAGCAGTCCTTGTGGTTAGAAAGACATAAGTTTAAATTGCACTTTCGGCATACAACTTGAGTTTCGGAACTGCAACCAGGAAGCTTACAAGTTTTTTTACCAGCACGTGATAAAAACTGCGGAAAATGTCCGACTCCATCGTAACGAGTGTCTGCAGGTGGTACAAAAGATTTTTTACCACTACACTTTTTTTAAGATCTTGTCGTGGGCGCCCTGGAGCTTTTGGCAACGAAGGGCTCTGCATGCAGAGTACGTATGCGATCTCTGCTCGGAAGCTTGGCAGTTGGTATCGTCTATCATTAGCATCAGGCTTGTTGATTCTGTGGAACAAAATATAGGCGTTTACCATGGCTAAGTCAAGCAAATGTATGAACAGTCGATTTGTATATTTGTTGCTCTTCATTGGAATTTTATATCGACCAATAAGACCATCCATGAGATCGACACCACCCATATGGCTATTATATTCATGGATTATATTGGGGCAATCGACGTCAACAAACTTTTTTTCAGAGCGAACAAAACGTGATATCGTGTTTTTTGGGTTTGTTTGATTTTGAAAAGGTTTCGTGCCTGCGTAAGTCGATGCGAGTCGCACAGCCTTATTATCTTTCCAAAGCGACAAAGAAATTTCAACTCCAGAAGCAGATCCGCAAAACTCAGTGGAATATCCACGTGATTGTTTCCTGAGATCGTTGTCCGTTGGCAGCTTACAGTTCGGAATGCGGTTCGAACGAATAGTCCCCAAGGAATAAATTCCGCGTGATTTGAGATAAACAAGAAGTGGCAGTGAAGTGTAGTAGTTGTCGAAGTATACTATGTGGTTTTTATTATCTTGGACATTGCGTGATAATCGAATAACCACATTCGCTGACGCTCCAAGATCTGGCGAGCCTGGTTGTACAACATTGTCTCCTGCTCCGCAGTATATCTCAAAATTATAACAAAATCCGAAGGAGTCACATAAAACAAAAAGTTTCATTCCCCATTTGTGTGGTTTGTCTGGTAAATATTGCCGTAGAAAAGTCTTCATCTTCGTTGCACACATTTGTTCATCCACACATAAACGTTGATTCATTGGGACGGATTGAAACTTTTCATTAAAATGACTCACAATTGGTCGTATTTTGTACAACGGATCGTGGTCTGCAGTATTCTTGGCGGGCAGTTTACTGTTATCGTTAAAATGCAAATTACTCCGTATTTTCTCAAATTGATTTCTAGGCATAGTATTTTGGATTGTTTGGAACGCATATTCGCCCCAATATGCACGCACACTCGGATAACGAAAAACTGACATATAAAATAAAATGCCGATATATTGACGGATTTCAGAATTGCTTGTTATAAAGGAAGTTGTGATATCTTTTTGACTGGCATATAAATTTGATTGTTCAACAATGTGCTGAATAAAAGTGTCGCCCAAAAAATATTCAAAGCATTTGAAAGGTGTGTCAAGCTTTTTGAGATCTTCTCCCAGTTCAGGCTCAGAAAATGCAATCGCAGAGCTATCCAACACTAAGTTCTTTTGGCGCCACAATATTTTCTTGAAGGTGAAAGATTTGGGATCTATATCCGCAGCGGATCCAATAAAATCCCCTTTTTCACTCATAATATCATCTTCAGGCTGAGCGATATTCTGCACAGCAGGCACACTGCGTTTGCGTTTCTGTGAGGGAGCAATATTCGAAGCAATGGAAGTAGAAGGAGATAGTAATTTTGCCAATAACGCTGGGCTTCCGCTTGAAGTAACGCAAATCTCTGATTCTAGCATTGAATCTGACATATTTACCGCTTTATTTATCACCTCATCAAATCCAACGTTGATATGGCGTTCCACCTCGCAAGCATCATCATCCAAATCATCCTCCATGTCTTCTACCTCAGTATCGCTCTCGAAACTCATCAAATCCAAAACTTTTGCGATTTCTTCATCAGAAAGTGATGACAGCTTTTGAATTTGTCGACGGTTCATGTCTATTAACGATTATTTTTAGCTTAAATCTCTCCTGAAAAGTGTAACTCTCAAACTTACCTAATAAATTTTTTTTGTCGTATTTGCCCAATACCGCCTCCAGACGGACTACCTTGCAAACTCAATTAAAAGTTTGCTAAACGATTTTTTTCCTTTTCTTCTCACTTTTTGGTTTCTTTACACTAGCAGCAATACACCAATAATTTTATATTTTAGCTGCGATCACTTTTAGTATTTTTTTTGATTTTTTTAAATTTGCACTTTTTGCTAAATAATTATTTCGTCCGTATTTCACAACTTTCCAACTTCAAACGAATGTAATAGTTGGTTAAATCGTAGACATACGTTGCAAATAAAACAAAATCAATTTTTGTGGTTCCCCGAAATATACAAAATACAAAAAAAAAGCAAAACTGAATTTGGCAAGTGAATAAGTGAGCAAAAACTATAGCCTGTCTACAGGCGGTCTTGGGGACTAGAGGGTTAAGAATATAAATAGATCAGCTGATCATTAAATGTCAGCCATAGCATGCACTCAAAAGCTAGCGACCTTGGAGAAAAAGTCCGTTACAGCATTACATGTATATATTAGCTGTTTGATTTAATGTTTGGAATATCTGTTAAGTTAACATATAAGAAAGCTCATTGCTTTGCATAATGTATTTAAATATTTAAATTTTTAGTGTATATGTATTTTATATGTAATTTATTTCATTGATCCCCGAAGTTGTGATTTACAATAGCTAAGTACAGAAATGGTTTGACTAAAATTGAATTGTAATGAATTTAAAAACGAATTGTATTTCAGTTTTTCAAAATATTTACTCAAATATTTCGAAATAAATGCAGTGTTCACTAAAATATAACTCATGAACCAATACACATACAGAGACTGTTTGTACATAAAAACCTTGGTATTGACGTCACCTTTCATATAAACTTTGCAGAAACAAAATCGGTTCACGCATTCCAGAGAACATCAATTACTAACACAATGCAACTTATTTTTATATATATAGAAGATTTTAAATAGAGAGAAAATCACAACAAAAAAGCTTTAAGCTGGTTAGACGCAATTTACACTGTGCCTTTTCTGCTTGCCTGTGCAGGCAGGCTTTTTTAGTTTATTGGTGAGAGGGGTTGAGAAGCTTGCGGTGTAGAACAAAAGGCACGAAATGAAAATTCGAGGGGATTTACATTTCTCTTTGCCTCTTTCGTATTCTCAGCATTAAACGTGTATATAAATGCCAAAAAGGCATGAATAAAAAAGGCTTAATGTAAATGTGTGTGACTTTTCGTAGGGGTTTCAAAAGAAAATTGTCAATACAAGGCAGGCTAAAAAGACATAGTGTGAATAGCAACTTAATAATTTTTTTTTTATTAATTTTAATAATGTTAATAATTCTTATAATTTTTTAACTCTTTTTAATTATAATATTCTCTAATTATATTAAGCTTAGGTCTGATCGGTCTAGGCTTAAGCTTTCTTGTTTTTGAAGATATTAAAAATTCTTTGTTTATGTTTCGATATTTCGCAGGAGGACCTTTTCTCCTACTGTGGTGATGCTTCATCTTTAACATCCAACATTATAGTTTTAAGTTTAACGCTGTCGCTCGTTTTAATCACACGTTATCTGAGACGTGCCTAATACACATACATATTCGTACATACATACATATTCTCCGTTTTTTTTTTGTCTCCACAAAACGACGAAGTTCACAAAAAAGCCACAACCCAAGCACAATTAACTAAATATTTTAGCCAAATTAAAACGTATGTAATTAATTACTCTATCTACATACATATATACAACTAGAAGAAAACTAAAACAATCAGGGAGTATAAAATGAAGATTAATTTGCCAAAAATATATAAATCAATTAGCAGCAAAGTTCTTGTTTTAAGTTTTCGAGTGCCACACAAAGTCCAAAATTCAAAAGAAAAAAAAAATATTTATACATTTATATTTGTATACATAATAATAATATACTGTAGTTTCAGTTTTATTTAGAAAATATTATTAAAAACTAGTTGAATAAAAGTTAATTTTCTTTTAAGGTTTCCGTGTTATTTAAAAGGAAGCTACATTGTAGTTTATTTGAAAAAAAAGAAAGTTTCCTAAAATCTAGCAAATACTTTTTTTTGATGTCCTTACAAATGAAACTTAAAATCCACAATTGTTTTTGTTTTGTTAAATCGTATAGAAAATTATTTGTTAAAAATGTTTTTATAAAAGTTTTTAAACAAAAAAACATTAAGTTTTTATATAAAATTATTAGATTTTTATAAAAAAAAAAGTATATAAGGTTTTGTTAAAAGTTTTTTATATAAATTTTATGAACAAATCATAATTAACACTGTAAAGTTACAATCCACCTTAAGTGTCAACCCACTCTAGCAACTACAAAAAAAAAACGCTGTACTACGTTGGCGGTCTGGGAAGAGAGTGAGAGAGAGAAAGCAATACGCTAAAGGCATACATATATTTCCTTTTACACAAGATCCTTCAGAATTTGCCACCTATTAATAAAAGCTACCCTTGATTGTTGGAAAAAGCTCTTTACCACCGTGCCTTTTTTTAATTTAGTTTTCCCATACACCCAGAGAGGATGACCATGCCAGAGAGTGTTTTTAATTCTCTCCACTCCTCTTATTATTTTTATATATATATGTGATCTGTTTGGAAGATTCAATCTTCTGTTCCATAAACCTATGAAAACTATTGCACAGAGTTACTTTCAAGTACTCCTAAGGGCCATTATTACAACTTAAAGTTAATTAAAAGTAGGATTTTATAGGACGTATAGAAGGCTTTTCATTTATGCATATTTGATTTAACTTACCAGGTATGATAAACTTGCCTGTAACTTATCGTCCACTTTAGATTAAAGTAAAATTTTGCTAATGATAAATTTTTTATACGTCCGATAAAATCCTACTTTTAACTAACTTTAACTTGTAATAATGGCCATAAGTGTAATTGTTATTTTCTTAAAGTTATAGGGGTGTCGTCAAAAGTCCATCATTGGCTATCACAACCATTTAGAAATCCTGTTCAGCCATTCGTTAATATCAAACTCCAGCATGTTTTCCCATCTCGTTTAGAGATATTCAGCACTCGCGAAGCTATGCCAACATATCGTGCAGTAACCGCCAAAAAAAAGCTTAAGCGACATAATTTTCGAACTTCATGTTTTGACCAAACTGAATTATCGCGATCGTAAATAACCCATTTGTATAAGAAGCCGATTCAAGTTCGGCTCGCTGCTGCTATTGGGAGCGACATTGCCCTATAACAGCTACATCCAAGCCGTATTCACAGTGTGCAAGCTTTTATAAAAGATCTTTGTGCTTTCACATCAACGAGAGCACAACAGCCAATCCGATCTCGGCGAAAACAATGATTGCATTTCTTTGACTAGAAACAATAACAAATTGTACGCAGCTACTCATAATATCTCGAGCTGATAAGGAAAAATAGCTTGATGTGCATTTTAAAATTGAATGAAAGAAGAGTGAAAAAATCATGAACTGGAAAAAATTTCCAGTATTAAGTGGATTAACTATGGAGCCGACCGACCGACCGACCGCCTTCGTAATTGCCATTTAATAGGACTTTTTTAACTAAACCAATAAAACCTTTAAAATCTTAGTAGGAAAAATAAAAGTTAACGTGTAAAAATTTTAGTGTATCTCTTTTAATTTTTATACTGAAATTATTTTATTTAGAGCGAAATAAATTTTACAAAGAACAATGCCTTTATACTTTTAAAGCAATGAAAAGGAAATTAATATGAAATTAAATCAAAGACGGTTCAAATCATGATCGGAATTATTAACAGCAAGGAAATTAAAGAAGTTGACTTAAATAATAAAAAAAAAAAAACACTCACACACCCAAACATACTCGTACTACGAGATTCGTTTTAAAATTAGACAACAAAAATTCATAAAAAATAAAATTTAAAAAGAAACAAAAACCAATGATAGTTGTTAAATATTTATTTTTGAAAAATTTAAATTAAATAAAAATAAAATTTAAGATCTTAAAATAAAGGAATTTCTTTAAAAAAGAATTGTTTTAACGTTTAAGTGCAAAATGTAATTAATAAAAAAAAGACCAATTGTTTAAATTAATTGAAAGCGTTAAATCAATTTTAATGATGAGGTAAGTGTAAACGAAAATAAATTGTTGAATGCGAAAAGAAATTCCTACCTCATTATTATTTTGAAATATGAGATTTTTGCGTTTTTCGATACATTGGATGTTCTTCCAGCGAAATAAGACAACAAACTCGATTTCAAAAAAATAATGAGTTAGGGCCTTTCTGTATTAAGGTAACCTTAAGTTTTTTCAGTAGCTGCGAACCGAAAATCGCAATATTTATCAATATATTTATTCGTTTGTCGTAATGATAATATGATTCTCTAATAACTTTTTTACGATAGTGTTTTTTTCCTCGCCATTTTATTGTATATCATGTGGCATCTCTGCATAGAATATTTATTTATTTATTTATTATACATATTATACAAAGTAAATTTGCATAATATGGTGTTGCATAGACCATATGCCGAAGATGGTATTAACAGTATTTTAAAAGGTTTTGTGACTGACTGTACACATCTCTGCATAGAATATGTCAAAACAGAATTAAGGCAAAACCAAACGAATCTGTAGCGCGTTTCAGTAACTTTTAACGATCCGGCAATCGTAATTTTTGTCTATAACTGTAACTTCTTTTTAACGATAGTACGCTTGAGCTTGTGATTTTACTTTTTTTGTTTCAACCCTCAGCGAATATGTTACTGGAAAGCAAAGTCGATAAATTTTCGTTATATTTATTATAGCGGTACGATTATCGTAATAAAAGTACCGAATTTGTGTATCAATGGAAAAAAATGTAATTGAAACAAACAACCAATGCATTTTCAACGCAAATTCATATTAGGTTTTGTCCACTGTTCTAATTTTAATATTCGTTGGATTTCAATACAAAATTTTCAGTACTTTTTTTAATTACGCAGCAGAAATTGCACCATTTGATTTTTTTTTCAGTTAAGTTCTCTCGATAAATTGTGAATAAAATCAAAAGTTGGAATATATTTATCAAGGCACATTCACCAGATAGTAGCGGAAACGCAGCTGAACTATTTTTTCTCCAAATTAAAGTTCATCCGAAACTTCAAAAAGAAATTAAAAATAAAATAAAATTTTCAATGTGAAAAATATTTTATTAAAAAAAAATTATTTTAAAACAAATTTAAAAATACAAAAAAAAAAACTATTAAAAAATGTAAAAAGTGCTAAACATTGCAAATTTTGTTAGTGGTAGCTGCCGTGGAGAAATTTTTTTAACTTTTTGTGAATAATTTTTATTATTATTTTAAACAAATTCAATTTTTGACATTTCGGATAAACAAACAAGTAACTTATACCAATCTTGTTCTTTAAAGAATATATAAAATGTTTGTTTTAGTAGGTTATTTTTATTATAAAAAAAGGTAAAGTTCCCAACCCTGGAAACGTCTTTTTTTTATATTTTAACACAAATTTTATTCGTACTGAAATATAAAATAAGTTTATTTAACCAAAAACTCAAAAAATTTGTGTTATCTAGTTACTTTTATATGGCAAAATCAAGTTTAAGTTTTCCAGCTCTGAAACTGTCTGCTCGATTTCGCTGATTTTCAATACCAATCTATTTTGGACCATTTCTGATACACCAGTCCAAGACCGAAGTCTCTAGTTTTTCTGGGAGCTTGGGAAACCCGATTTTACGTACACACGGACGGACATCGCTTATTCAACTTCCCTATTCATAAGGACCCAGAATATATATATATACCCACAAGTATACTTTGTGGGTAACTCAAATGTGGAAATTGATTGTCGTTGTGATATTTCATCAAATTTGCGGAGGGATATTATTGAGCGTTTGCAGAATATGTTGCATGCTGAAAATGAATGAGTGCGACTTTTTCAAACTGCTCTCGATCAAATGCCATCTGATGAATATGCAATTGTGATTCGAGCTGATAAAACGCCTCCTGGGCAACATGTCAGACGATTTAATGCGCCCACAATGGATGATGTCGCTATTTTTATTTTCTTTTTTGCACTACGAAGTGTGCAGGGGCTCGCTAGTTTATGTATAAAAACACATTTTTGTTTAATATCAGGGGCAACAAATTTAAGGCTCGATTATAAATGGCAATCGAACTTAGGTTGCTTTGCCAATTGGCAACTGAAAATATTATTCTGACACATTGGCAACTGAAAATAACGCAAACAAATTTTTAAAATAAGTGAATGAAATATAAGGGCGACAGAAAACCTTCGATCGATAACTTGTGTTGAAAACGTCAGTAAAATAAGTGGAGTGGCATTATTTTTCGATGAAGAGAATAAAGTACAAAATGTGACATCCATTAGACTTCACTTAAAGGACAAATCCTTTAGAATTACTGCCTCTACTGTGAGTAAATGTTATTGCTTAACAGCGCATTTACACCTGCACAAAATCTATCAGATTTTAATTAAAATCTTTATGATAATCTATACCGTTTACACTATTTTTTTTAAGATTCACACACCTTTTTAGGTACACAGACTGACTTTTTAGTACAAACTAAAAATAATAAATTCAGTGAAGTGCAACATTGACCCGCGCACAAAGTGTTCCGTACAGACACTAGGTCTGTAATTCAACACGAACTTTAACCTAGATAAAATATAGTTTTGGCATTTTTTTCGTTTTTGGGTTTTTTTCGGTTTTGAGCGTTTTTTAGTTTTGGCGTTTTTTCGGTTTCGGTGTTTTTTTTAATTTCGACACTTTTTTCTCATTTTGGCGATTTATTTCGGTTTTTGGCGTTTTTTAATTTTGGCGATTTTTTTCATTTTGGCGATTTTTTTCATATAAACAATTTTTTTAGTTTTGGTGCCTTTTTCGCGTTTTGGCAATATTTTCCGTTTTTTGCGTTTTTTTTTCATTTTGGCGATTTTTTTCAAATGAGCGATTTTTTCGAATTTGGCGATTTATTTTAGTGTTAGAATTTTTTTTTTAATTTTGGCAATTCTTTTCGTTTTGGCGATTTTTTTTTAATTTTCGGCGATTTTTTTACGGTTTGGCGATTTTATAATTTTTGGATTTTTTAGTTTTACCGTTTTTGAAAATTTCAAGAGTTTGCTTCTTATGGTTTCCAATATACAGCAAGTTGTCAAAAACGCATTAACTGATAGAACACCCTTTAATTTAAATTTTTAAATATTAGTGTTAATAGTCTGTATAAAAATACAATATATATATATATATATATATGTATATTGTTAGCTTCTTTTCTATTTTCTCACTTATCTTTTTTATTATCAAATTACATATTTTATATTAATTTTTCAAGGCCTATTATAATATATTATTTCTTTTTTTTTAATGCCCCTATTACAGTTTACAACTCAACCAAGTTTAGTTGAAATTGTAACAACTTAACTTTAAAACAACTTAACTGTTTTTTGGCATTCTGAATTACAACTAATTTTAGTTGTATTCGAAACATTGTTCGAAAAGAATAGGATTTTATATATGCTATGTTTTTGAAATCATAGTTGCCATCACAAAACATTTTAAATATTTTAAGATTTAATCTAATTAGTATTTTATTTTTAGATTTCATGTTTTATGAATGTGGCAACAATATTGGTTGACAAATGGGATTGGTTGGCGTCTGGAATAATGAAGCGAACCTAATACAACACACGAAATAAAAACCAAAATACAACTGATAACAAGCAATTGTATCAAGGTGAAAAAAGTTGTAATCCATAATAAAAATTTTACAACTACAACTAAACTATCCATTTAGTTGTAAATCATAAAAGGGGCCTAAATTAAACAACAAGTCATTACTACAGTCGGCCAACCTGACAATATGATCGACCCGATCATCAGTAACCCATTTCATAACATATACATAGAACTTAATTTGTTTAAATATATATAACACGTAGCTAATAAGAGTTGCCTTTTATATAATGAAATCCCTAGACTTCCAGGGCTTAATGTTGCATGCTTCGATTATACCATTGTAGGGAATCTGAGTAATTTGACAATTTTCGATATCCTTTAATACGTATCTATCATTCGGCAATACTTTATGCACAATGTATGGACCTTTAAATTTAGGAAGTAGTTTTTTGTTACGACCAACAGTTGTATCTATGTTTCTAATAACCACGAAATCGCCCTTTTCAAATGAATTCACACTCTTTGCTTTCGCCCCAACCCGTTTCTCATTATACTCCTGTGAAGCCATAATCTTAGCATCTGCTTCCTTCCGTATATCATCCAAGCTTCCCACCGGGCCCAAAAAGTTTTCCTGTATGTATTCTTTCACTTTGTCAATCACCTCACCCCTTTGATCTACACCAAATAATAAACGACTCGGCGTTGTACCCGTTGAACGATTCACCGTGTTGTTCAACGCAAACTCTATCTTCCCTAATTGCTTCACCCAGTCCGAATGTGCCACTGGCTCACTGAGTTTTGCCAACATTCCTATTAATGTCCTATTGATTCTTTCTACCTGACCATTTGCCTGAGGCGAATGTACCGCCACTTTCACATGTGTCATATTCCTTTCATTCATAAAATCTGTAAAATCCTGTGAAGTGAAACAACTACCCCTATCTATGATGCACAGGACGACTGTAATAAAAAATTTCGTGAATGCATCTATAACCACTAGAATAGATTGCAATGACGGTAATGGCCCCAAGTGATCCATATGAATGGTGTGGAACGGTCGTGGCTCTTTCCGGATGCTATGAAGAGTCCTTGCATTTTGTCCCTGTGGAATGGAGAACATAATACACTTAAGACAATTTTTCCCAAATTTTCCTATTTTTTCTCATATTAGGAAACCAATATGCTTCCTTCATTTTCATGTAACATTTGTCTACTCCCAAATGTCCAATCTGCTCATGAATGCTCCCTATAAATTCAAAATCCATTTCTTTTGGTACCACTAACCTCAAGTTACCATCATATTTTCTGTAAATAACCCCATTCACCATTTCATAATCCTTTAGGTTTTCACACTCAAGCCTCGTCTTCAATTTGCACAGTTCGGAGTCCCTAGCTTGCATAGCACACAATTGAAAATCCATATCCTCGCTTTCGATTGTACCAACCGTTCCTTGAAATCCCATTTCAACCCTGGACAATGCGTCAACATGGGACACCCTAGTCCCCGGTCTATGATGTATGGTGTACTCAAAATTTTCTAGCTCCAGCGCCCTTCTGGCCATCCTACTAATTATTAACCGTTCTCCTGTTCAAAGTTAGTGCTAATGAATTACAGTCTGTTATAATCTTAAATCTAATACCTCCTAAATATACTCGAAACCTACGGAGAGAGTACACTATCGCTAGTGTCTCCAACTCAAAACTATGGTATCGTCCCTCTGCTTCGGATGTTCTTTTTGAAAAATACGAGATTGGATGGAATTGATTATCATCCTGCTTCTGCATTAAAACTGCTCCAAAACCTAATGTACTAGCATCGCAATGCAGCTCCGTTTCCCTCTTAAGACTATATATAGCCAAAATTGGGCCAGATGCCAGAAGATCTTTTAGTGTTTCAAATGCCCTTTTGCATTCCTCAGAAACAAGAACTTAACACCATCTTTTACAAGTGCATAGAGCGGGCGAGCAATAGTCGAAAAATATCTCACAAATTTTCTAAAATATGAGCTCAAACCTAAAAATGATTTTACTTCCTTTGTATTTTTCGGCTGTGGAAAAGACGATATTGCACTTACGTGAGCATCAGATGGTCTTATCCCCATTTCATATCCTAAATATTCTATTTGTGTATATGCAAATTTGCATTTCTGAAATTTTAGTTCCAACCCGTTTTCTGCTAACCGTATCAACGTTCTCCGTAATACATCACAATGTTCCTCCATCGTCCTACATGCTATTAGAATATCATCCATATAAATCACCATTTCATTCCTTTGTAAGAAATCCCGAAAAATTTTACCCACAAATCTCTGAAAAATAGCTGGACCATTTTTCAGCCCGAAAGGCATACGAAGAAATTCATATTGTCCGTTAGGTATCACAAAGGAGGTGTATTTAATAGAGCCCTTTTCCATTTTTACCTGATAAAATCCCGACTTCAAATCCATAACAGAAAAAATTTCTTACCCTCCATATCGATGGTTTAATAACGCAACCTCGTAACTCGATTTTTTCCGATTTTGTGTATCTCATTATTTTTAACACAGCTTTTGTATTGCAAATTTAACAAAAATCATCCAAGTAATTAGATTATAAAAAAACATTTATTAAAAAAAATTAAATACTTGTAAAGAATTTTTTGTCTCCCCCTGAAAAGTACTAGTTTTTAAGTTACGAGGTTGCGTTAATAAATCATCGATATGCTCAAGGCAGTCTTCAATTACCGGAAGAGGGTAATTGTCTCTCATTATTATTTTATTCAAAGATCTGTAATCAATACACATTCTCGTTTCACCACCCTTTTTCTTAGTCAATACTATTGGTGATGAATATGGAGAATCACTATGTCTTATAATGTTTTTTTCTAAAAGCTAATCAATAATTTGATTAACTTCTTGCTTCTCAGCAAACGATAAACGCCTAGGAGAGCAAAATGGAGTATCTGTTGAATTGACCAATATATTTGCCTCATAATCTATAGAATCATTACTGCAGCAAAGCATTTTCAAATAATCCTCTCGTACTAATTTCATTATCATGTTTCTAGTCTCTACCTGTAAATCGGGGTTTACATCTACATCTATTGTATCCTCCCCCAAAACATTAATCTTGCAAATCCTATTAATTTCGTCAAATAATATTTCATCCCGTTCTGTTTCAACATTTATTAATTTCTTCTTCTCAAACACATCATTAATACTATTGTCCGTGCTTTAATTCACGTCTATGCAATTTTTCTTGTATAAAGAAATGTTAAATAAACTCAAAAAATTTCTGCCCAAAATCAATTCATTTGGCATATATCTATCAGGTACTATAAATAAATCAATATCCTCCGTCTGGCCCTTAAATTCAATAGATGCAACTGCTTTTCCACAAATCTTTAAATATCCTTCACCAACTCCCCTAAATTTTGAAGTCCACTCTACATTCATGCACGCATCAGGATTCGACTAAGTCAAAACCGAACGCCTTACAAAGCTATTCGGGCTACCCGTATCCAAAATAGAAGGCACAACATTAAACCCCGTTAAATCAAAATTGTTATAAAAAGCAACTCTTAACTGAGCATAATAATTTACTCCCTCAACGTCCTCTATAGTAGCTACAGTCCGAGAGGGACATTCTTCCACACTTGAAACATGAGCCGCGAGGACGTTTCTCTTCCTTACACTCCTGTGCATAATGTCCAATCTTTGATCAGTTGAAACAACGGATGACTTCTTTGCCTTTGTTAACAAAGGGTGGTCTCACATTTTTAATTTTTGTATCATTAATAATTTTTTCATATTTTGGAATTGCTCTCTTCAAGGCATTGATTGATGTTACATTGTAAAAAAATTGAAACTGCCGGTGACGAATCTTGAAGACCACCTATTACATATTCAACCAATTCAGCTTCAGTAATTGGAATACTACGCGATATATATTGCATAGAAAGTACGTAATGGTGTACACTTTCTGTGTTTTTATTCCAATTTTTTAATTCTAATTTTTTAAATACGTCACGCAAACTCAACGGTTGATTAAATTCAGCCAATAATTTTGTTTTTAAATTTTCCCATGACGAACATTGGCACATATGTACGTATAAATATGTTAGCACTACCAATTAACATTCGTCTGGCAAATATGTATTTAACGTCATCTGAGCATCCATGCATGGTGGTTACTTCTTCAAAATCATCAATCCACCTAGATATGGAATACCTGTCATCCCCCGAAAACTTGCATAGAGAACTTTCAATGTCTGATAGGGAAAGGTTCACTTTTTTCTCATATGGTTGGTTCCTTTGCAACTCATCTATTTCTTTCTGCATCTTATATATATATATATATATATATATATATATATATATATATATATATATATATATATATATATATATATATATATATATATATATATATATATATATAAGTCGGTTTTTTTTTGGCAGAATTGTTTTTTTATAAACATGGATATAAAGTACAACATGGTTTTTATACCCTTTACCAAAAATGGTTTGTCATTCCGTGTGTAATTTCCATAATATTATATATATATTATATATATATTATATATATATTATATATATATTATATATATATTATATATATATTATATATATATTATATATATATTATATATATATTATATATATATTATATATATATTATATTATTATATATTATCAGTCGCATATAAATATTATGGAAATTACACACGGAATGACAAACCATTTTTGGTAAAGGGTATAAAAACCATGTTGTACTTTATACCCATGTTTATAAAAAAAACAATTCTGCCAAAAAAAACCGACTTCCATGCAAAGACCTGAAAAATTTTGAAAAAAATCTATGGGACCAAACTGGAAGTAAATTCTCTCAAACAAAAAAAATTAAAATCTGTTGGTTTAGTACGTGAAATATACATAATACTAAATTTTAATGGGCTTACCTCCACCCATTTTTTTAAATTCAAGATTGTGTGTTTTCAGATCTCAGGGTGTGTAATGCACACTCTAAAATGTACCGAGTTATGAAATAACAATGTCAACAAAAAATATATATATACAGACGAATTAATAAACTCCTCCTTTATTTTTTTGATGTCGAGTTAAATGTTGATGTTTTTATAAAACCTTTGTATTATACAAAGGTTTTTATTGAAGTGAAAAGTTAATGAAAAAATAATATCATAGATAATCAATATATATAGTATATATAACATTATAATCAACATCTTCCCTTAATGTTATAATTGTACATATGTATTACAAAAGTTTTTTATAAAATAATTAAACTAAACATATACATATGTATGTACATATGCTTATGCAAACTAGTTAACAATATTTAAACGTTTCTTAAAATTTTCAAAAATAGGTTTTGGAAGTGGTTTAGTAAAAATATCTGCTAATTGTTCTTTAGAGTTTAAAAAATTCAGCTCAAATTCCTGTTCATCAAATTTTTCTCGTATAAAATGGTATCTCACATCAATATGTTTGGTGCGACGATGATACTCAGGATTCTTTATAAGCTTAATAGTGCTTTGGTTATCCATTAGTAAATAATTTTCTTTAATGTTGTGTGTTATTTCTCTCAAAAAACGTTTAGTCCACATTATATCTTTTACAGCTTCACATCCAGCAATATATTCCGCTTCCGTAGTTAATAAAGCAACAGAACGTTGTTGTTGAGATCTCCAAGTAACAGTACACTCATTGAACTGAGTAACGATTCCCGACGTCGACCGTCGATTTTCAATATCACCAGCATAATCAGAATCTGAAAACGTTTTCAAAGTGCATTCCTTTTGATTTTTATATAGCAAACCATAACCAAGCGTGCTTTTAATATATCTTAGGACTCTTTTTGCAGCATTGATATGTACTTGACATGGATTCTCCATATATCGACTTAACACACAAACTGCGTACGAAATGTCTGGTCTACTTATAATTGATAAATATATTAAAGAACCAATCAATTCTTTATATGGGAAATTTTCATTTACTTCTCCATTATTAATATCATTTATCCACCCTGGTTCTAAAGGCAGATTTGCAGTCTGTCATAGAAAACCGTTTGATGATTTTCTCCATATACTGTCCTTGATGAAGAAATATAGATAATAGATAATAATAATTTGGAAACCAAGAAACTTATTTATTTGACATTCCTTCAATTCAAAATTTGTTTTGAGATGATGTAGCAGATCATTTGTAAGTTTCTCATCATTGTATATTAACAAACCATCGTCAACATAAATGGCTAATATAATTTTTGATTTCCTTACATTTTTGATAAAAACGCATGTATCGGAATCGCTGATTTTCATACCAAATTTGTAAAGTATTTCACAAAACTTTTTATTAAAACATCTTGGAGCTTGTTTCAATCCGTAAAGACTCTTTCTTAATAAACATACTTTTTGGGATTCGTTTACACTGTACTCTTCATCCATAGCTTTCTTCCATTTGTCACAATTTTTAGATTTTATATGTGAGAGGTTCTTCTAAGCATTCTTCCGTCACGGAAATAAACATGGCATCTATATTAATTTTCTTTCTTGGGCAAGGTCTCAAATTATTTCTGCTTTGTTCTGTTCATCGTTGATTCGTCATTTCATTTGCAACAACTTCTACACTTTTATTTTCAGTATCAGAAACAGTTAAATCTTGTACGTTTACAGCTTGTTGTTCATACATATTGTCGTCAGATATTGGATTTTGATTTTCTTGAAATCCTTGATTTATTTCCTCTTCTGGTTCAATGTTATTTTCTAATTCAAAATTTTCATTTTCTTGATTATTAATACTTTCATCAAAAAATTTGAAATTACAAACGCTATACTTATCATCGTTGGCTTCATTGCTTACATTTATATCAAGTTCATTTCCAAAAATTACATCTCTATATATTTCAATTTTATTTTCAAAAAATATTCGGTATCCCTTAACGTTTAAATCAAATCCGACAAAAATACCTTCCTTACTTTTTGTATCAAATTTTTTACGTATTTGTTTTGGAGTATGTGCAAAAACTTGTGTACCAAAAACCTTTATATGTTCAATTTTAGGAATTTTCTTAAACCATAGTTCATATGGAGATTTATTTTTAACTGAACTTGGTCCAATAGAACTGGATATACATAATACATAAAAAACATGATGTACAGCTTCTGCCCATAAAAACTTATTTAAACGTTTAGTTTGTAAAATACATCTTGATAATTCAACGATCGTTCGAATTTCTCTTTCAGCCGATCCATTTTGTTCAGGAGTATAAAATACAGACTTCTGGTGTTGTATACCATAACTTTTAAGTAAATTGTCCTTTTGCTTGTTTACAAATTCCCTTCCATTATCAGATCGAAGAACCCCAACTTTTATACTTTGGGTTTTCATATTACTTAGGAAGTTTTTAATATATTCAAAAACTTCACTCTTTTGTTGTAGAAAAAATACCCATTTAAACCTAGAAAAATCATCTTTCAGCAACAAAAAAATATTTTGATTTTCCGATTGAGAGTTCTTCCATAGGTCCGCAAACATCAGAGTGAATTATTTCACCAGGAATTTTGGATTTATTTTCACTTGAGTAATATGGTAACTTATGCTGCTTACCTAAACAGCATCCTTCACATATTTTGTTTTTAACATCATCATAATAATCAATGTTTCTTGATTTTAATAGTTCGCTTATATGTTTCATATTTTGATGTACAAACCTTTCGTGCCATATCTTGTTACTATTCGTGGTATTGCTTGCATTAAAATTGTGCTGCTGTCTTTTCACTACGACCTTCATTTCTAATTCGAATAAGTTTCCTTTTAGATTCCCAATTGCTTGAACCTTATTATCTCGAATAAAAGTACATCGATTATTATTTGACTTCATAACATATCCTTTGTCCATAGCAGCTGTTGTAGAAAATAAATTAACTTTCATATCTGGTACTAAGAGAACATTTTCCAAATATTTTTCTTTCCATCCATTATTATTAACCAAAATATTAATATTTCCTTCACCGACTGCGTTTAGAGTAATTCCATCTCCAATTTTTATTTTGGATGGTTTTTCGAACTGATAGAAAATAGAAAACCACTCGCTATGAGAAGTCATGTGTTCAGAAGCTCCAGAATCTTCTAACCACGATTCGTTTATATTAAAAGCACTTGATCTGCCACTCATAAAGGCATTGGACTTTAAATTATAAGTTTTATAATCATTGGACTTTGAATTATAAGTTTTATAATTCTTAGTTTTATTCCACAAAGGACAATTTTTTTTCCAATGACCTTCCTTATTGCACTTGAAGCATTTTCCTGGCCTCTTTTTATTTTCACAAGGACTTTGACGTTTTGTTGTAAAAGCTTCAGCACTTTCTAGTTCTCGACTTAACCGCGACTGTTCTAATACTAGACGATTAGTTAAATTTGAAATATTTCTTCTATTTTCTTCCGTTGATTCCCAAGCCGTAACAAAATGATTATATGTGGACGGTAATGTCATTAAAATCTTCGTTATAATCATGTTATCAGTCAATGGTTCACCTAAATTTTTTAACCTTTCAGCTAATTCCTCTATTTTAGCAATATGCATTTCCATAAAGTCGGCAGAATTTTTCTTAAATTCGTAGAATCGTTGCTGTAACAAATGTATGCTAACTTCAGACTGTGATTCATGTATATAATTAAGCTTCTGCCACATCTCAAATGCTTCCTTGCAACACATTAAATATTTCATAATTATACCGTCAATTGATGTAATTATTATCCTTTTAGCCTTAATATCAGTTTTCTCCCATGCCTGTAAATTTACAAGAAATGCAGCATTACCTACATCGCCACCGTCACCTGCATTAATCGGCTTTCCATAAGATACATCAACAAATTTATAAAGATCCATGGATTTTAAAGTTATACACATCTGGAACTTCCAAGAACTCCAATTCACAGCTCCACGTAGTTTTTCAATTTTAAAATCGTCCATATTAAGTCTTACCTTGATTTATTTATTATTCAATCTTCTAACCGTTATTTGAATTCCTTGTCCTTCTATAATCCTTCAACGTCTTGATTAATTTATCTTGTTTATTTCCTCTTCTTCAAGGCGTCTTGATAAAATCCTTGAACGTTTTATCCTTCTAGTCTTGATAAAATCTTGAAACAATTTATCCTTCTAGGCGTCTTGATTTAAACGTTTTATCCTTCTAGGCGTCTTGATAAAATCTTGAAACAATTTATCCTTCTAGGCGTCTTGATAAAATCCTTGAACGTTTTTATCCTTCTTGGCGTCTTGATTTAAACGTTTTATCCTAGTCTTGGTAAAATCTTGAAACAATTTATCCTTCTAGGCGTCTTGATTTAAACGTTTTATCCTTATAGGTGTCTTCATAAAATCTTGAAACAATTTATCCTTCTAGGCGTCTTGAAATGATTTATCGTTCTAGATAGGTTTCTTCGGCAAAAGTATCCTGGGCCCATAACCAGTTAAATGTTGATGTTTATAATACAAAGGTTTTTATTGAAGTGAAAAGTTAATGAAAAAATAATATCATAGATAACAACATTTAATAATGTTACTACAATATTCTCATAACAAGTAACTACGATACAAGTATATAAATACATACATATATATAACATTATAATCAACATGTCGGTTAAAAATGAGAGTAAAGAAGTAAGATATGTATGTATAACTCCAATTTATAAAGATATACTAATATTTTACAAATGTATGTAAAAAAAAAAAAAAAAAAAAAAAAAAAAGCATCACTTACCTTATTCTGCAACTTCTGAACTTTATTATAACATAGAATATAAAAATTTATTTGTTGATGGTGTAGATATGTAGATGCATTTCATGAAAAAAAAAATAGTTAGTGGAATCTTGCTTTTTTTTTTCTTTTTATGCCTTTTTCATACCGAAGAATGCTGTAAAGGATAAAAGAAAGTCTTACAAGGTATTTACGTATGTATGTCGAAAAAAAAAAATTAAAAAGTTATTCACTTTTAAACAAATATGTATGTATATAAAAAAAATACTGCCACATAAACTTACTTTTTAAAATTCAGCATTAAACACATTAACAAAACTAAAATTTCTTTTAATTTGCAGCACCTGCTGTTGTTATGACAGCTTTAAAATATTCACTGTCCAACTTTTTTATATCCTGGGTAAATTGTTCTACCAATTTCGATAGATCTGTCTCATTGATGTCTTTATTATTGCCCGTTGTGGATAAATCTTCTATGGCTTTATTGATTTTATCCAAAAGGGCTTTATCTTCATCGGATTGTTTAGTGGCATGTTCATCTTCGAATTCGTTGTATACCTGTTGGGCATTCTGTATTACCTTTTCGGGGAAATTTGCCAATCGGGCTACTTGTATGCCAAAACTTTTCTCCATTACTCCTGGCCGTACTTGATATAATAGAGTAAAATTCTCATTATCAGCTATAGCGGCCATATGACAATTTTTAACAGTTTTGACAGTTTCGGCCAGATTAGTTATTTCATGGAAATGAGTGGCGAAGAGAGTGAAACATTTGGTTTCTTTGGCCAAATGTCTGAGGAAGAAAATAAAAAGAAAATTGTTCTATATAAAATATTTTTTTAATGCCAGCTATTAGTATTAGTATTAGTATTAGCATATCGAATACATTTGATTATATCTATGTATATGTAGTATATTAACAAATAATTTTATACTTACTCCGCTATGGACCAGGCTATACCGCAACCTTCATAAGTAGATGTACCCCTTCCCAGTTCATCAATAATTACCAAAGACTTATCGGTTGCAGACTAAAAAACAAAATTTCAGTGTTCAGGTTAGCTAAAAATGTAAAAAAGTTACTTACACGTATTATACCAGATGTCTCGATCATTTCCACCATAAATGTACTTAAACCCTTAATGATATTGTCACTGGCACCTACTCGGCCCAATATGGAGTCTACCATGGAAATAGTGGCCTCAGAACAAGGAACGAATGAGCCAACATGAGCCATCAAAACAGCAGTGCCTACAGAACGTATATAAGTGGACTTGCCACCCATATTCGGACCAGTTATAATAAACATGTTACATTTATCTGGAAAATTAATATTTTCAATTTTCCTCTTTTTTAAGTGACCTAATTCACACTTTCCTACCTTTCTCAAATTCGACACTATTGGAAATAAAAGTAACATGTTCTTGCAATTCCAAACAAGGATGTCTGACATCTTTTAGTATCAATCCTCCGGCACCTTCTTCCAACATTTTAGGTCTAATATAGGGTGTGGGAGCAGCTTGTGCTGCCACAGCAAAACTAACTAAACAATCCAATTGTGCAAATTCATTATTGAGACAAGTCAACGGAGCTGCATATCCCACCGCTACTTTCACTATTTCCTCCACAATAGCTTTTTGCTGCTCTTCATAGCGAGATCGCAGGCTACAAAACTCTTCATTTATTTCCGTTAATTTTTCCGAAGTGAAGCGTATGCCACCCTTAACAACGTCAACGATTTTGTAATTTTTATTTTTTCTTAAAGCCGCATCATCCTTCACAGTAATGCGGAAATGATAACCCAAATGCGATACGTTTTGCAATTTTAAGTTTTGACTTTTATCCATATCCAAATCTTGAGCAGCTTTTTGTTGTAATTTTTCCATTTTGAGAAGTAGTTTAGACATTGTTTCCTTCATTTCCTGAAGCTCAGAGTCAAACGAAGCTTTAACCAGATATTCTCCCGTCTCGATAGCGTCAAAATCCATTACTTGTTCAACCATTTGCTTAAGTCCAGACAAATCTTCTAGACAACTCTTCAAGGGATCACAGAGGACACTATTTATTGTGGCGTTTTCTAAAGACAACAAAACATTAACTATCTTGGGTGTGCGTAACATTACTTGATATATGCGAAATATATCTTGTAAATTGGCCTTTTGTCTTAGTAATTTCTTGGTCAACATTAATATATCCGGTATACGTTTAAGGAATTCCTCATGCAATGAATTTAAGGTAGTAGGCGATTCTAAAAGGCATTCCACAATATTATGGCGATCGTTTAGTATTTCCCGATTTCTCAGGGGTTGTTTAACCCATTGTGCCATTAAACGATGACCTTGTGGCGTACGGCAGTGATCAAGTACTCCTAAAACACTTTGCCATCTGTAGGATGGTGATGAAAAGTTGGTACCGGGCTTAGGTAAAATATTAAGAGCACTAACGGCAGCTGCATCTAAATGCACAAACCTATCAGAATATACGCATAAGCATATTTAAATTTTTGTGCAAATTAATTTTTATAAAACTCCTACCTTTTGAGATTTAATTGTTTTACTTCATAATGCCCCAGATTTCCTGCATCATTTACCAGATCTAAATATTTTATTACTAATGTTAATGCGTCCATGGCTAGAGTGAGCTGCAGTTCGGGCATGCCGGAGGCATCTTCTTGTTGGCCTTTGGCAAAACGCAACAAATGATTTAAATCTTGTATTAAATTATTCTTTTCCGTATTCGATGAACGGGGTGGTGTAGTTACCATGACACCGTTTCGTTCTAAAAGATTTTTAACACCTTCATACTATTATATTATAAAAGAATAAATAAATAATAAATAGCATTCCAAGTTAGAAATTTTTATACCCGTTTACTCACCTCCCCATCTTGATGAGGCAACAAACATTCTTTGGGACCCAACAATACAATTGTAGCTTCCAATTCAGTGAAAAAATCATCGTCCACAAACTCTAGCACTTGAAATAGGCAATTATTTTGTTCCACCGAAGCCACACCAATATTCCGTTGATTATTTTGCGTACGCAATTGTAGAGACAAAATACTATTGCCCACTAATATTTCCTTGTTTGAGAAGAGAACTTCTTCGAACTGTAAAAGGTTACCCGGTGAGCCACGAAATTCCAATTGCCAATCGCTTCCTGTGGAAGACCGAACATACACCTCTACGCGATAATTGCGCACTAGCAATAGTTCTCTGACGGCATATTCAAAATTGTTTTTGGAAAGCATGACATAGGGTGAGGTTTCTCCTTCATCAGGAAAAAACTGGCGAATGTAGGCAGTGGACTTATAGACCAAGCGGGATATCAACTCGGTATCATCTTGCCCATGCACAGAATACGAATCAGTGCGATCAAAGAACCTCACAGTTGTTTTGGGTTTCTGTTAATAAGAAAAACTTTATACTTTATTGTAATCAAGAGATATTAAAATAATTTTTATCTACCTCCCCCGCTTTTTGTAAATATTTTACAAAATTTCTTTTTGCATTGGTGTCTGAAATTAATATCGTCACACTTTATAACTTTAGATATGGATTAAATTTTAATCATCAACTCACCCAAATTCAATTGTGGTTCTTGCTTGTTAGCATTAATAACTTCCATATTAGCTATTTAATGAATTTATATATTGGTTCTTACAAATTTTGGCGTCAAAATGTAATTTGTATTAAAAACTCCCGCTAAATAATTTTATTTCTTGGAAGAATCATCTGAAATGAAGCTTTTCGCACTATTGTGAATGATTGATTATTACAGGAGCTGCCATATAATTTAATTCTGCTATGCATGCGAGTATTTGCAGATGGCATCCTTGTCATACCAGTTCAAATTAATGGAAACGTAAACAAAAACAATGGGTATTAATTAAAGACTTGTTAAAATGCAAAAAATTATTGCAAAATACACACATTTTCGTTAATCAGGTTAAATGCTTTTAAGGAGTTAAATTTTCATCTTACGTTGTCATAAGCAGTGCCACAGTTCTGAAAAGAATGCAGCTAAAACGTATAATTTGTAAAACATTAACGTTGGAAACTTATCTAGTATTATTTGGAATATTGTCTTTTTTAATTTACTTGTACTTGTTAAGGAGTGAGATCGAAAGTGGCGGTTGGTCTACTGTAGAAACAGCTAGTGCAAATCCCCTTTTACTGTTTAGAAATAGAGTACAAACAAAATGTTTGAGTGAGAAAGTAGAAAAATCCTCAGATGGCCTACCCAATTTAACAAACCCCGATGATCCTATAAGCGGATTGGGAGTAGTGAAAAATAAGCATGACAAATATATACGTGATATAGGCTATAAACATCATGCCTTTAATGCTTTGGTATCAAATAATATTGGTTTGATACGACCAATACCTGATACAAGACACAAAGTATGTTCCCGCTCACCCAGCCTACAATCAGAAGCGTTGCCTACAGCTTCCATTATAATGTGTTTCTATAATGAACATAAAATGACTTTATTCCGATCCATAAAAAGTATTATAGAGAGGACGCCTACATGGCTTTTGAAAGAAATTATATTGGTGGATGATTTTAGTGATTTGCCCGAGTTGGAATTTCATTTACAGGGTGAATTGCATTCACAATTATACTATGAAAATCTAAGATATATAAGAAATACACAACGCGAAGGTTTAATAAGATCAAGAGTTATTGGGGCTCATGAAGCCAAAGGAGATGTCTTAATTTTCTTGGACTCGCACATAGAAGTCAATCTGCAGTGGTCGGAGCCTTTGCTGCGTTTAATAAAGAGCGAAAATTCTACACTGGCTGTACCTGTGATAGATTTGATAAATGCTGATACATTTCAGTATACATCCAGTCCTTTGGTAAGAGGTGGTTTCAATTGGGGTCTTCATTATAAGTGGGAAAATTTGCCGGAAGGGACTTTAAAAAAGGAGGAGGATTTTAAAGGTACATGTGTACATACATATATAACGATTGCTTTATATACTACTTTAAATTTTATTACTTCCACATTTTTAGGTCCTTTCAAATCACCAACTATGGCGGGCGGTCTATTTGCCGTCAACCGCCAATATTTCGACTATATAGGCAGCTATGACATGGGCATGGACATATGGGGTGGTGAGAATCTGGAAATATCCTTTCGTGTATGGCAATGTGGTGGCGCTATTAAAATCGTGCCATGTTCACGTGTCGGTCACATATTTAGAAAAAGAAGGCCTTACAGTTCTCCAGATGGTAGTGACACAATGTTAAAAAATTCCTTACGATTAGCACACGTTTGGATGGATGATTATAAAAAGTATTATCTCAAACTAGAAAAGTTAGCTGCCGGCTTTGACTATGGTGATATAAGTGAACGACAAGGACTGAGAAAAAATCTAAAATGTAAATCATTTGAATGGTATTTGAAGAATGTTTACCCCGAACTTAGGCTGCCGGGTGAGGAAAGTATCAAAAATGACAAATCTCCTATTTTTCAACCTTGGCATTCGAGAAAACGTAATTACATATCAACATACATGCTAAGACTTTCGTCTAGCAACTTGTGTGCTTCGGTAGTAGCGCCCAAAGTAAAAGGTTTTTGGAAGAAGGGCAGCTCTTTAGTTTTGCAAAAATGCGAAAAACAGAAAAATCAAATATGGTACGAGACCGATAAGTCTGAAATTATATTGGATCGCCTGCTCTGTATGGAAGCCTCAGGTAATACCCAGGTAGTCGTAAATAAGTGCCACGAAATGTTAGGAGATCAACAGTGGCGTCACACCAAGGCTGAACATAGTCCTATTTATAATATGGCTACCGGTACCTGTTTAAGAGCTGATAAAGCTGAATTGGGGGCTACATTACGCATGGATTTGTGTGCTAAACATGAATCTAGTGCATGGGATATTGTTGTAGTACCTACGTCATAAAACGTATTAAAGGAAATGTTAAAGGGATATTTTGACAGACTTTTTATACATAATTTTTGCTATTTAATAATTTATGTACGTCCAGTTTTTTATTTGTAATATATATATGTACATTTTTACCATGTGCAAACATACATACATATGTACATGTCTATACCATAATATAGAAAGATCCTAACTTAATATTTTTTTGTATTCGATAAAAAAAACATCAAATTTATTGAAAAATGCAAAAATCTCGTTTAAAAAAATAATGAGTTAGGGCCTTTCTATAATAAGGAACGATATGTACATATGTACACAGTTTAAAAAATACTCTATGTTTTTGAATTTGCAAATTAATTTTAAGACAACAAACAGCTAATAAATAATTTCCATTTTGATACTACATACATATTTATGGAGTTATTTGAGATTTAAGATTTGGTAAGTTTTGAAGCAGATCTCATTTGTTGTCATTAGCTTTGAGAAACTAATGATAATGAATCATTATAATGATAAGTGTCTTTTTTATAAGACAGTTATATTTTTGTGAATTTGTTGGTTGAATTGGGCAATCATTATCTCATCATTCGGGAGGTTCCAGAAATTCTTTAGTCGCCAAATATACAAATATCCGATTTTCTGTCCCAATTTCCTGTAAGTGAAAACAGCTCAATATATTTTATTTCTATAACTATGATTTATTTCAACATTTATTTCATACAGTTCTTTGTTATCTTATCTCTTGTAATTTATTTAGATATTTATTAATTTTTTTTAAATATTTTGTAAGGGAAAACAAATTTCAAGTTTTGAAATTTTCTCAAAGTAGACAAAATGACTTGTTAATAAAAAATGCGTTTTTTAAAAAATCATTTTACTTTACTTCCCATTAAAAGTGTAGAATAGCATTTATTTTTAAAAATGCTACAACATTTCTTATCAGAATTAATATTAATTTTTTTTCTAAAACTTTAAAATTTTCAAGTTTTTATTTAAATATATATATATATATATATATATTTGGTTTGTGTCTTGCCGGATTAAAGGCTGTTTGTTGCTGTTATTTGAAATGTTACTGTTTGAAAGTTTTTATTTTTTTTTTTAATTTCTAATGTTTTAGCTAAAAAAGTTTTAGTTTCGAGTACTAAGTTGGTTTTTTTAATATACATACATATACGTAGTTTTTTATTATTTTTTTTTTTTATAAATTTTATACTTATTTGTAATTCAATATAAACAGCTATTTTGTTTATTATAATCGAAAAGAGATAGTGGAAAAGTAATATGTGGATACGTATGTATGTATGTGAGATAAAAATAATACACGTTGTAAAAATTAATAAAACATGTTTAAAAAAATATATAATAAAACAATTATACAAATTTCTATGTATATAAGCACATGTTTAACATGAGCACTGATCTTTATTGTTGGGTGTTTCATTTGTTAATGAAGTTCGTCCGGGTTGAGAGGGGCGATGTTGCACACCCGATTCCGAAGCATTGAGATCTAAGCGGCCCTCTTGAATGTTTTGATAGATTTTTCGAGCAGTTTCTAAAAAGGCTTCTTCTACATTTTGACCCCTGCAAGAAAATTAGATCGTAACACATTTCATTATATTTTTTCTTTCATATCAAATTTTCACTCACGTCATGGCACTTGCTTCCAAAAACATTAAACCATTTTCTTTGGCAAATTCTTCGGCTTCTTCGTAGGTTACTTCTCTTGTACTTTCCAAATCGGATTTATTGCCAATTAGAAAAATTACAGTATTTGGATTGGTTAAGTTACGTGTATCCGTTAGCCAGCTGCTAAGATGATTGTACGTTGATCGTCTAGTTATATCGTAGACCATAAGAGCACCAGCAGCGCCTCTATAGTAAGAGCGTGTTACAGCCCTGAAACGTTCTTGACCAGCCGTATCCCAAATTTGTAATTTGATTTTTTTATCGTCTACTTCAATAATACGAGTGCCAAATTCCACACCAATCGTATGAGGGCAATTAGCCATAACTGGGCATTCGAATGAAAAAATAGTTTTTTTTTTAATTTTAAACATTTTGAGAGAAAATAAAATTTAGGAAATTTTTTTTCATAATTTTTGTTATTTGCTAGCTTAAAAAATGTACATATGAATAGAAATTGCTTAAACGCAAAAATAAAAATTCAAGGCTTCATCTTTTTTAAGTAAGAATATACCCAGTAAAAATTTTGATGACAACGTAATGAATTAAAAATTGCTAATAAACATATCGCTCATTTACTTCAATAGTGGCATAACTCAAAAAATTAGTTTTTTGAGTTAATAATGCAGAAAGATGCGGCATTTCGTATTTTATCTTGTGTAAAAATTTCATATAAATAGCTTGTACCATCACCTCCTGAGAGAAAATTTTTTTTTACTTTTAAATCATTATTTCTTGATTTTTAGGGTTCCATACACCAAAGGTGAAAAGGAACCCTATTGTTTTCGCTACGCTGTCCGTCTGTCCGTCACACGCTATTTTCTCAGGAACCGTAAGAGCTACGGACCTGAAATTTGGACAGAGTATGTAGAACCTTGGCCGCTACAGCAACAAATACATGAGACTGAAAAATTAAAGGGTGTTCCAAAACGAGCAAGGAAAAATTTTAAAATCGCATGTAATATACATACTAGTGTCCTGCACAAGAGTATTTATAAGACTTTTCAAGACATGAGAGATTTTTTCCAATGCTTTACTACAGCGAAATATTCTAAAAGAATCGCTAACCAACACTGTTGGCAAGACAAACCACCGAAAAAAATTACTTGCCAACAGTGTTGCTTAGCGATTATTTTAGAATATCTCGCTGTAGTAAAGCATTTGAAAAAATCTCTCATGTCTTGAAAGGTCTTATAAATAGTCTTGTGCAGGACACTAATACATACATATAATTGTATGTACATATCGCTCATTTACTTCAATAGTGGCATAACTCAAAAAATGAGTTTATTGAGTTAATAATGCAGAAAGATGCGGCATTTCGTATTTTATCTTGTGTAAAAATTTCATATAAATAGCTTGTACCATCACCTCCTGAGAGAAGAATTTTTTTTCATTTCTCCATTGAGTTGTATGCAAATTGAAAACTTAAAACGCGTTTTGTGCAAAACTGGTTTTTTTGAGTTGTGCCACTATTGAAGTAAATGAGCGATATGTACATATATTGACACTTGAAATTTATAAAATTAATTTATTTTTACACAGACTACAACAATAAACACTAAAATTAAAAAAAAAACTTAAATTAAAGGGTGTTCTATCAGTTAATGCAATTTTGACAACTTGCTGTATCTTGGAAACCGTAAGAGGCAAACTCTTGAAATTTTCAAAAACGGTAAAACTAAAAATCCCAAAATTACAAAATCGCCAAACCGAGAAAAAATCGCCAAAAATAAAAAAAATCTCCAAAACGAAAAAATCAAAAAGTAGCGGTTATTTTGTGAGGAATAAATAAAACTCACAAAATAATTTCTATTTTCTGAGGAATAAATAAAAATCAAGAAATAACTGCTATTTTCTGAGGAATAAATAAATTTCAAAAAACAATCGGTAAAGTTGAGTTTTTTAATAAAAATTAAACAAAAAAAAAATAAATAAATAAATTCGTCTATAGACAATCTATGCAACATGGAGTATCTTGGTGTATTCCTTGTTCACGTAGCATTGTTCTAATAGTGTGATATTTCCAGTTTAAATTTGGAAAATAATCGTTATTTGCGATCCCTGGTTTTAACTCATTATTGTAACATGGAGATTTAATTAGAGGCAGGTATTTAATACAATAATACAAATTAAAAATAATAACTTAGAATACACGGATTAGAAAAAAAAACTATCTGCATTATCAGCACATGATCTACTACTGCACTCCATAGATAATAATTTATTTTGTTTTTGCAGTAGTTACATAACTGCCGTAAAGTAATGCAGACGGTATGGAGTTTGTGTGGAAAAGTAAGTTGTGCTTAATATAAGTCGTTACTAATTTTTGCTGGGTAGTTTAAAATAAAATTATTTAAAATTAGTACTTTTAAGTATTATTTTATAAATTAATTTTTGTTTATTTGGCTTAGTTATTAGTTGCATTTAGACATTAACTTTTAGTGAAAAACTCCATTATTTCAATATTTGAATGCATACTTACATTTCTTTTCAGTAAATTGGTGTAAAATACAAGACTTTCCCACGCCCATATCACCAATTATGATGTATTTGAATATGTAATTGTAGTTATATGGCGCCGAAGACATTGTGGGGGGATCTGTTAACATACAAAATGTTAAATTAAATTGATTTAAAATGGTATTAATAAAGAAATTATTATTATTTATTTTTTATTTTTTTGTATACATTTTTCATAAGCAACATCGATGCCATTGTAAAATTTATTATAAAGCACTAAACAGTCTGCAGACATTTTCCTTTTGATTTCTGACAACATTTTAAAGTACATTGTAATTTTAAAATAGCTTTGATACGCTCGAATCAAAAAACAAATACAAAGTAGGTGAAATTGATGTTCAAATGGTAGAGCGAAGTTTAAAATTTGCATTTAGACTTTTATTATCAGTAGAAATTTAAATTTTATTTAAGTCGTGTGGTTTTTTACAAAAGAAAACGTTAAATTTAGACAGGTGTTTGCAGTGAACAATGGTAATGTTATTTACTAACTTTTAAATAAACTATTTTCATTATTTGTAAAATATACTGCTTCAATATGAGACAGATATTGTTAAACGTAACAGTTGCCTTTTAAAAAACGAAAGCCATTTATTGTGCACAATACTTCGATGAAGACATTTAATATTATTAATATTGGAAATTGATCTTTTAAACATTTTTTTTTTTGGAAAATGTGTAAATTATAATATTGAAGTTGACTAAACAAGTGTTTTTTTAGGAATTGTAGATTATTCGCATGTTATCAGAGGACTTTGGCCGAAACAACTGATACTTCGTCGTGCCCAAGTTGTCGTCATGTAGGTGGGTATCTCCAAAAACTTTTGTTTAGGGAAAATTAATATTAAAATTCATTATATTTGGGGGGAGTCAAACGGTAGTGTCATGTTTCAAAATTTCGAATTATTCACATTTAACTTATAAATGATGTAAATACTACATCAATAATAGCAAAAAGTACCTTACAACGTAATTTTTACCTTTGCACAAGTTTGAACGAACACAGTTACTATTGTTATTAAATGTATTTTTTTTATTTATTTATTTTGATGTTTTTGTTAGTTGTTTGTTTTTATCTGGCTATCAAAGATTTTATTTAAAATTTTGTTTATTTGCTTATCTGATAACAATTTTTCTTTAACATTAAGAATTCTTGTGTAGGTTGTGTTTGTTTTGGAGAAATGGGTAAATATAACAACCAATATCAATTTCAGTTACAAAAACAAGGCAACGTACATACATACATACATATGTACATCCTTGATAATCTATAAGTGTTTTAAGCCTACATTTTACGTATGTAAATCGATATGTATTATACCTCTGCAAAAGACCACTTACAAGAACTTTTAAGACAAACGCTAAACAACTCCGTTGGCAAGACATTTGTTTCAGTTGTTGCAGGTTTAGGAGTAAAGAAGAAAATACTTCGTGATGCAAAAATTTGTTATGCTTGCTTCTTCATCCGCATGGGCGTGTATACAAACGTCACGCATGTACATACGCACACGCGTTGTGTGTATGATCTTTTATTTTTCTGCGCACAAAAACGCACACATGCATTGCCATTAGAAGATGTGTACGCTTGGAGGCCGTTTAGATGAAGGGTGGCCTCGCTGCGACACGTCGCCTGCGAGTCTTGTTTTTAGGCGTGAAGTGAGGAGAAGCTTGCGGGGTAGCAAAAGTCGCACGTGCTGGGAATTGAAGCGACAATTTTATCTCTTCTCTCTCACAAATTTTTTTCTCTCGTATTTTTTGTGTGCTATGTACAGACAGTGTTGCCAGTTAGACCAATTTTTTATAACATGCATAAAAGAAACAGTTATAATATTAAAATTATAAACAAATAAAGTAAGGAGAGAAAAGGAATTATTGTATTTTAGTGGTAAATTAAAAATAATAAAAATATGTGGACATATTAATTCAAAATTTCTCAAACTAACAATTAGTTCCTCTACGGCAACACTGCTACGAATGAACGAATAAAAAGCATTGAAAAAATTAATATCAAAAAGTCGCCTGACTATTGCGACAAAAAAGTCTTCATGTAAACGCGCGTGGATTTAAGAAGGGACTCCAAAAGAGAACGTAAGCGTTGTCGCAGCGAGGCCACCCTTCATCTAAATGGGCTCTTGCTTTTTTCTGGGGTTCGAACATGTATCATCACACGTTGTGTACTCAACGCTATACCGCTCAGCTAAGGTACCATCTCAAATAACAGCAAAATGTAAATATAAAACTTAAATGAGTTTCAAAGTAACTGAGAATAAATTTGTTGGTTCTCATCAAATTCGATTACGTGCTCAACTTAAGAATTAATTTTGGGTTTGCTCTGGATGACATTGAAATTAGCTTTTAGTCAGTCTAAGAAAAGTTAACTATAAGTTAACAATTTATGTATTTAACCACACATTCTCCGACAGGGAAACCACCCTTACACACATAATAGCTTGCCATATACATCTTACACACACACATACGTACAATATGCAAAATAACAAGCATACACGCATCAACACTACTTGTTTTGATTGTATGTTACGAACAAGAAGTCTTCGCGACATCTCTTGTTAACATTCATATACACGAACACCAATGCATCCATGCAGCTTCGCTTATTAAACGACAGTGTAATACATGCAACGAGAATACATTTCAAGACTGTTTACGCAGGCCTCTAATATGTATGGATATGTACAATATCTATTAATGTATATATGCATATATATATATTTATCTAGTATATGCATTCAGATATGTATGTATATATACATATATATGTGTCGACAAAGGAAATCGCAAGTCTTTTAAAATGGGAGTGTAGTTCAGAGACCTGCGCCGAGCGGCTGACAGCCGGTTAAGCCGAGCCGCCGAAGGCTTTATGTCAGCCGCCGCAGCCGAATTGTTCTCAGCTCAAAATCGGCTAAGATTAGCCTCCGATTGATGATTTTTTTTATATTTTACTTGAGGTTTTTAGGTGTTTTCACTAATCCATTCACACGTTTAAATTTTTATACAAATTAGTTATCAAATGTTCTTTCCAATTGACATACCGTCGGTTGGTTATTGGTTTGCTGCAGACATGGTGAATTTTTAATATTCTGTGCTGCAAACCAACAACCACCCGACAATATGTATATCCCGTTTATAAGCACTTCTTATTTGCAAATGAAAGTGGAAAACGTTATCGTATATAATATACAAAAATGTAAGTCTGAACCGGGACTTAACTACTAAATTTCAGAGAAAACCTGCTGTACTCCGCGTTGCCACATTCTGATTTTGTACCACAAACAAAGCGAAAAAGATCGCTAGAAAATTATTATATAACAAAAACAAATTCAATTTTACAATGATTTAATGTGTAATAAGAAGTGGTTCTTTTTTAATATATGACAATGTTCTAAAAATTTTTTCCGCTTTGTTTGTGGTACAAAATAAAAAGAACGTGGCAACGCTGATTAAATCACTTTTTCCCTGAAATTTAGCTGGTAAAAATAAATCATTTTTAAAAATTTTGTGAATTTACTTTGACAAAAATTGTGAAGCCGACCCAGCCGAATTTCAGCCGCCGCCGAACAATTTTTCATGAGCCGCCGCCGCCGACGAAATTGCTCGGCGCAGGTCACTGGTGTAGTTCCCAGCTCTTTGACGATAGTTTCATAATTTGTTTATGTGTACATATTCATTCTTTTGTATTTATGTGCAGATATATGTATGTATGTAGGCTTGTGTGTATTTTATAGAAAACTATATTGGCAACATAAATTGTTATGCCTATTAATGGGGGTGTAGTCGGGGTTGACACAACAGCAAACATGTAAGTATGTATGAAGGAATACAAACCGAACAGACTCTCCAAAGATATTTGTTTATTCCTAAATTGCTTGTTTTTATCTTCATTTTATGCTACACAGTGATAGGTGAAGATAAATCTTGAGATGCAGACAAATAATTTTTGAGATAGTAAATTAATTACGCTGCACGACTTAGGCCGGGTTTCCATCTGTGTGTCATGTGCCACACAAGCGTAAAAAAGTGTAACCACTAATTAATAATGAAAAACAGTTTGATTCAGACACGTATTTATTAAGTTAAACAGTTTCATACATAACTAATAGACAATTTTATAGAATCCAACATGATTGGAAACTGTTTAAATCAATAAATATATGTCTGAATCAAACAGTTTTTCATTAGTAATTAGTTGGTTACGCTTTTTTGGGCAAATGAAACACAAGAAATGACAGATCTAAACTCAGCCTTACTTTTTTTATAAATGCATACCTATTAATTTTTAATATGTATGAATGTCTATTAATCTATGTATCTACAGCTTCCACTCTGTTCGTAATTTTATGCATATTAAGCCAAGATTTTGAATCCAAAAACAACACTGACAAATAAATAATTGCTATGAATCACAGAAAACGGGTCGTAATGTAATATTTTATTTGCACTTACCTTATATTTAACTAATTCTTGGGAAAATTAAACAAAGAAATATGGGAATTTATATTGCTGATTGCATTAATTTCCCTTAAAAAATGGTTGATTGTTTTTCACTGTATCAACAAACACTTGCTTTTAAATATTTCTGGGTTTATTAACAAAAATGTATCTTTTAATTTAATTTTTTTTCGTTTGTGGTGTGTTAAGTTTCTATGTACCCCGATGTATAATTTGCGTTTTTTGTAAGATAAATACACTAACTTTTTTTATTTTAAATAATATGTACGCACAAGTAAAATACGTATTAAATTGTATTCTACAATTTACAAACAGCTTTTAGCAATTAATAAAAAGTTTTCGAATTTAAGAAAACGAGATTTTTTTGAGATTCTTGTATTTCTTTATTTTCCAATCTTTTTTTCTTCAACTTTACTAATTTTTTTCTTGAAATTCGTAATTTCGTGTATATGGCTGTTTGTTTTTTCAGCAAATCAAAGAAATGTCAAATTCATCTGGCGATAATCGATAGCTAGGCGATATAGAAATCACAATAGACTGTATTTATTATTAAAATAAAAACATTATTCACAATAGTGAATGTCACACACACGTGCAATTCCGAATACGCTGGTAGTGTTTACTTTTAAAACTAATATTTTTATTTATTATCATTAATTCATCAAATAAATTAAGAAAAACACAATGTTTGTCAACGAAGTAAATGACGTTAAAATATACAATCTTAGTGCGGGTAAATCGGTGCCAGAAGTAAGTAACAAGGAGCCTGTTTTCTCATCTAATTACGTGCTAAATACATTTCTTTTACTAGTGGTTGACCGACCGCCGCAAAAGATCCCAATTGATGAAAAAGGTCGATTCTAGACGCCAAATAGAACTGATTCAAGATTTTGATATGCCTGGCGTTTGTACATCCATACGCATGTCTCCTGACATGCAATACATTTTAGCGACGGGAACCTACAAGCCGCGAGTTAAATGTTTTGAAGTTTCCAATTTATCTATAAAATTTGAGAGATGCTTCGATTCTGAAGTTACTACATTCGAAGTAATAAGTGATGATTATAGTAAAATGGTTTTCTTGCAATGTGACCGCTATGTAGAAATACACGCTGCCCATGGCAGACATTATCGCTTGAGAATACCTCGTTTTGGCAGAGATATGAAATATCACAAACCCTCCTGTGATCTGTTTATAGTAGGCACAACTAAGGTATACATATCTATGTGCATATGTATGCTTTATAAAAAATTTCAATATTTATAAATAATTTATTTGAACATCTTAGGAAATATATCGTCTAAATTTAGAAAGAGGCCAGTTTTTGCAACCCTTCGAAACGGACGCTTCATGTCTTAACTGCTGTGATGTTAATCCTGAGCACGGTTTATTGCTTCTAGGTTCCAAAGAAGGCACGGTAGAAGCTTGGGATCCTAGAACTAAAAGTAAATGTTCCACTTTGGATGTGGCCATAAAATTGCCAGGTGCTAAAGAATTTCCCTCCCTATCGGCTGTAAAATATAAAGATGGTCTGCATATGGCAGTGGGTACTAATTCAGGTCACGTTCTTTTGTATGATATCCGTTCTAAAGAGCCACTGTTAATTAAGGATCATTTAAATAAATCGCCCATAAAACGTTTAGCTTTTAATAAAAATCATAATGCGGTTTACTCTATGGATGAGGCTATGCTGAAATTGTGGGATGAACAAACGGTAAAAGAAATCTTCCACATTATGTCCATAACTAATATATCCAAAAAAATCAATATTTGCTTGTATTTCTCTTAGTTTAATTTCACATAAATTACTTATAACTTCCAGGGAAAACAAATTGCGTATATAGAGTCCACTTCTTCTTTTAATGATTTCTGCACCATACCTGAAACGGGAATGTTCTTTTTGGCCCAAGAGGATGTTAAAATGTTAACTTTTTATGTGCCCGCCATGGGTGCTGCACCCAGTTGGTGTTCGTTCTTAGACAATCTCACTGAAGAAATTGAATCAGAGGTGGTAGAACACATGTATGATGATTATCAATTTGTAACACAAAAGGAATTAGAAGAACTGGGCTTGGAACATTTAACAGGCAGCAATTTGCTAAAAGCATACATGCATGGGTAAGTGTTGGAAAGAAGGTTTGAAAATCTTACTAAATAAATAATGTTTTTTATTTTACAGTTTCTTTGTTGATGCTCGTTTGTATAATAAAGCAAAAGCCATTATGGATCCCTTCGCTTTTGAGCGGTTCCGTAAGGAGAAGATTAGACAAGAAATTGAAAGTGAACGCAAACCCCGTTTGCAAATTAATACCAAATTACCTAAAGTTAATCAAGAATTGGCTCTTAAAATTATTGGTGAACAAACGAATCTTCAAGCCAAACAATCCGCTAAACAAGTGCCCAGTCTGTTAGAAGACAATCGTTTTAAGGCGATGTTTGAAAATACTGACTTCAGGATCGATAAAAATGCCGAAGAATATAAACTATTGACTCCAGTGCTTAATCGGTTAGAAAAATCCAAGTTGAAAGAAATTAAAAAGCGTATAGAAGTAGCCCGAGTCAATGAGCTACACGAAGAAGAGAGTAAACCTCATGAGGAAAGTGATAATGATGATGATTTGTTCGGTTTAGAGAAGAGCGATGATGAGAGAGGCTCTTCTGGCCCCGAATCATCCGATGATGAAGGTATTAAGGAATTCAGTAAAGAAATGAAAAAAGCCTACAAAGATGTCAAGAAACAAAGGAAAGAAGAATTCGAAGTATTAAATCAGACAGAGCAAATAAAAGAGTTGGAAAACTATAAGGCTTTTAAAAAACCCACAAATAAACCGAAAGACTTTAAGCTAATTTCCTTACAATCAACGACAGAAATGAGTGCTGTTAAACGTGGCATAATGAAAGTCTCCTTACAGGAGCGTGTAGCAAAAGTGGAGGAAACGAATGCTAAAGTGCAAACCATAGGGCGCTCTCTAGGCAATCGTCAAATGACTTTTGAAATGAAAAAGCCACCCTCGAAAGAAATGCGCAGACGTGAATATGAAATGAAACAACACCGCGAGGAGCGCAAAAAGTTGATAAGGCCCATAAAGTCTTTGAAATTAAAAAAAGTAAATTTTAAGTAAAAAAAAACAAAAAGTATATATTTTATATAAAGTATAAATAAATTATATTAAAAAAAATCATTTTAATATTTGTAACATTTGGCTTGTTACGCTACAATAAAATTTTTGAAGAGCATTGTGAATATTATATAATACTGAAATTATTTTTGTTGCAAAAATTCTCAAGAATTTTTTTCCTTGTCATGACGCCAACGATCTTTTTTACGTTGTTCACGCAAACTTGTGACCCATCATGTTTCATAGTCAATTCAGTAGATGAAATTGAGTGCACCAAAAAAAGTAGCCACTGTGCGTCCAAAAACTATATAATAATTACCTGAGGTGCCCTTTTTCTCTTCACAATTTTCTTTTCGATGTTTTTCATCTCTTCCAATCTTTGTCTATAAATGTAACAAAAATATTGAAATGTAAAAAACTCAATTATCGTCTCAATCGCAAACTAATTGAAAAATAGCTTAAATCCTTTGAGGGGATGTTGGGATGGTTATAATCAATAGGAAAACACATAAAACTAGTTTTTTTTAATTCGTGTCTTTCAAGTAAAAAATTTTAAAATTTGTTTCATTTTAATTTGTTTCTTTACATTGCACCATATGATTTCTCAGAATTGATGGTTGTCAACTTCACACTCTTCTTGTAACAAACAGATGTAATTACGAAATCTATGTTTACAAGTAATTTACAACAATTTTAATTCAAGTAATATGTACATATATATGTAAACTATTTTTCAATAATTTTGTTATAAGCTTAAAACCAACCCTATTCATTTGTCAGCTTTCCGTCCAAATACTTTCCTAAATGCATGTATATTCATATTAAAAACTTTATTAAAAATGATGTGAACGAATAGAAAGAATATCAACTATTGAACAAAATAGAAATGTTGAAATTGGACCGCCACAAAATGTAAGTATGTATTAAAAATAATTAATACTCTATGAATATGTACGCAGTGTACTATAGGAGTAAAATAAAGTAACTTCCTGTATATAAATGGCATGCATACATTTGTAAGTGTATTATTGGGCCTTGAATTTTATGTACAGAATTACACTACCGACTACATGAATAGAATTTAAAAATGTTTGGCATTTGACATGAATTATTGGTATGTATTTCTAATTTGCAGTTAATTCGTCAACCGAAAAAATGTATTTCAAAACTGAAAATTAGTTTCCAAAGTGAAAAGTATTACAGGCAGATGTTTACGTAAGCCGTCACTGAAAAGAGTGGAAATAAAAACATAAATATGAATTCTCGTGAGGACGGTAGAATCTGCAAAAATCATAACGATATACGAAAATTTTCCTTATCAACAATCTAACTATTACTAAAAATAATACTTATTCAATTAAAAAAGCAATAATTCAAGTTTTAAAAACTACTAAGATACATTTATTATAATAAATTCTACTCATTTCAGATCTGACTCTCAGGAGTGTGAAAATTTGTGTGAAAAAATTGATGAAATAGATATAAAAACTACCAACAATAATTCTGCTGACTGCTTTGCAAAATTGCCATCAGAAATACTCTGCAATATATTCGAATTATGTCCATTGCGCGATAAACTGGTATTGGCGAAAGTTTGCAAATTATTTCGCCAAATTATACGTGATATTTGCCAAAGAAAATTTAAATATTTTAATTACAATTATTTAACATTTAAATACTCACTGCAGCTGCAAAACTATGAAATATCAGAGTTATGCTATTTATGCGGCAAAGCGGTGGAAGGGGCACGTTTTAGTACCTTTTTCAATATGGACCTCTTAAAACATATTGAATGGAGTGGCATACGCACAAATCCTATGGAAAACTTGAAGTATTTCATAAACGACAATTTCAAACAAAATGTTAAATATTTTAAAAATCTCAAAGAACTGGAGGTTCAAGGAAAGTTTATACAAGATCAAACCATCTTGGAACTGGCTAAGCACTGTAGTAAACTGAAAACTTTACGTTTAATGGATGGCGACAATCGTTGGTTGTGGGGAGAACATTTGCAGGACTTGGAGAGCATAGAGAATTTGGAATTGAAATCATGCCGGAATTTGGATCCTAATTACTTAATAGCAGTGTGCCAAAAAAGGCAGCTGAAGTCTTTAAATATAGTAGAATGTGAACATTTGAAGGATATACCCAAGATAATAAAATTGTGTGACCATTGGCGTAATTTAGAAACTTTAAGGTTAACGGCCTTCAGCCAAGATAAAAATCTACTAAAATCTATTATAAATCTACCCGCTTTAAAGACTCTACAATTTTATTGGATAAATTTTATGCCCTTAAATTTCGAAGAAAACTTTTTCTGGGAATTAAGTGCGAATCAAATTAAATCTTTGCAATTGAAATACATAAAATTTGAAAATGATCGTTATTATATAGAAGATGAATCCTTGCAGCAATGGTCACCCGAAAAATATGCCATAATGAGAGAAAATGTTTGCATAAATGGCCAAGCGTGGCACTGGCCTGCAGAACTATTTGATAAAATTTGTATGAATTTTGAACATTTTAAAAATTTACATACACTCTCTTTTCACTATTGTCGTCTGTTGGATTATGAGCAAATGAAACATTTGAGCTTGATTAATGGGAAACTGGAATTGATAAAAATCTACGGTTGCCCCAAGAAAGAAGATGAGCAATTTAAAAAGCTTTGGCTACAGGATGAAGTATCTGCTGGATGTCAGTTGAGTTTCGAAAGTTTTCTGTCATTAAAGCAGGTAATGGTGAGTATCATTCACTGCAGAGAATTTTCGAAGGCTTTTATACACATATAATTTTAATTTCAGAGTCTCTACGAAGAGGCCAATTCAAGGCAGTTTTCTTCGTTCTATCGTCGTGAGCCCGTTTTGCGTAATATAGAGTGTCAATTTTATTAGAAGATAATTATTTTTTAAATATAGACTTACTTAAAAAAATTTTGTTTTATACTGTATTAAGTTCACTAATAATAAAAAATATATCAATAAGCTCAGCTACAATAATAAAGTATGTTAAAAAAAACTGAAATATAATTTTTTAACTTCCCGCTATCAAAAATAGAATGTTACCGATTTCACCGTGGTTTTCGAAAATCAAATTTACATTAGAATTTATTTTGGGTATTTCTACGATGATGGCTGTGTGACATAGTTAGCCAAAGTGGTACCAGGGTACCGATCTTTAATTGGTTTCTTATAAATACAAATGAATACACATACACGAATATATTTCTCTCGGTGGCCAGCAGCACTGTATGGATGTATGTATGTATGTGCATGTGTGTGTGTATGGATACTTATATGTTTTTAACCATTTATTTCCTTTTTATATATATTTAAGCTTTTATGTTAGTTACGTTCCTTGCAATAAAAAATAGATGCATTCGTAATTACTTTCGTTTGAATTTCTTTAATAAAGTCGTCCGTCATTTTTTATCGCAGAGGTCTAAATATTTGCTTGAACATGTAGTTTGATAAAATGAACCATAATCAATCAAAACCTCTATCTCGAATTTTTGTGTAGTTGCGCCCGTTTGCATTTAAGGTGACGACATGTTATCTTAAAATTTTTTATTTTTATTTAATGCTACAGTCGAGCCCACTGTATTTGCAGACGTTAATAATTTGAGCTTTTTCCCAACAAAGCTGCACTTAACAAAAGCTTCGCTAACAGCCGGTTTTTTCTTTAAACAAAAATTATAGCTGTGCACACAAAATATAAACAATCTAAATTTTTTTAAATATAATTAAAATAATGAGAAGTTTGTATAAATAAATGCTCAAACCAAAAGACAAACTTAGTTTTGTTAAAGTTGTATCCAAAGATTGTCAAAAAAAAGGTAAATTAAAGACAATTAAAAAAATATATAAAAGTTATTAAATAATTAAAAAAATTAACATAATTTAATAAATTCTGAGAAAATTTTGAATAACAATATGTAATTAATAAAGTGCTTAAAATTTTGAATAAATTTTCTTTAATTACTGGTGTGTTATTTTTCCTGCTCACTGAAGTCTAACGACACAAATTTTGTTGCCATTAAAATTTAGGAATTTAAATATATGTAATTGTTTTATTGTTTTTGAATCAACAAAACAAAAAAAAAAAAAAAAACTTTATTGCAAAAAAAAAAATATAAATGAAATTTGAATTTCAATACTCCTTTGGAAATTTAACAATGTGAAAAGCAATGCAAATATCAATTAAAACATGGTTAAACAAGGCATTTTTAAAAAGAAACCAAGTAAAACTTCAAGGACAAATGCGTGCAAACATTTTATTTATGGAAATTTTATTTTGCGAAAAGAAATGCAATATTTTTATTTTATTTCTTAAGCTGAAAAGCCTACTTAGCGCTTTCATTTAAGAAATTATATGGCCTTGAGTTATTTAGTACTCATTTCAAAAAAAAACTTTCACATTCAAATGAAAATGCAGCTTATATCCTTGCATAGAAGTGCAAAACATTTAGTTCGATTTTTTTTAAGAATCTTCTAACTTTACTCTTTAATCTAGAGCACAAAATATAGTCGAAGTCTATATAGGACAATCATAATCAAAAAACTTCCAAAGTCTTAAAATCGAAATTCATTAACGTGTCTGAAAAATAGAATAATAAAAAAAGGGATTGGGAAAAACCACTATTGCCTGGAAAATAATCAGTAGTTGCGAAACGAAGTTGTAAAAGAACACTTGCTATTTCCCAAAATTTCTTCTGAAAAACTATACATTTCGAAATTGAGAATCTCTAAAGCCTGCATCACACTTTCGGCACAATTAACTGATTTTCATCGGCGCACTGATATAAAGTCATAAGTAATAAGCTAAATTTGCTTTATTTCTCAACTAATTGAAATCGTCGACTTAGAGTGTAAACCTGCTAAATCCACTTTTTATAACATATGCCATTTTAATGCCGTTCGAAAGAGAACGAGACGCCTCATCGACTTGCTTGAATATTTACTTTAATTTTAGCTCTATAATATAGAAGAAACTTAATGTATTAGGATAATTACTTAAGTTTTATATAGAAACCGTTAACAGTATTTAGTCTCTCCTGTGAAATTTGCTGGAAGTTAATTAGCAGGTTTACGCTCTAAGCAGACGAAATATGAGGACATAATTACACCACACTTAATTGGTAATAAAACCATATAGACTTATTCTACAATTAATTGAGTAATAATGCCATTTTGGCTTATTACTTATGACTTTATTTCAATGAGCCGATAGTGTGATCCAGGCTTAAAATAAAATTTCATAAGATTGTGTTTTGACTCAATTTATGTCCTTTTTAGTACCACAATCAAATAGATCTGTATTTGTAGCATTTTGGACACGGCGAAGAGAACTGCTATACAATTCCCATTAATAAAACAATCATAAAAAATTAAATCAAAATCTTTCCAAAGATTTCAAAATAATAACGAATTCAAGTTGAAGCAACAGGAGACTAGTCGACTCCCACGAAAAAGAATTTCATTTGGCACAGGCTGAATTCAGGGTTTAAAAATTATGTATTGATCATATACACAGCCTTCGAATTATAATTGGACAATCAGGGGAATGGCGATCCCCCTCTATTTGGTTTTCATTGATTTCGATTTCGTTCGTGTGTGCAATCTGGAGGATCTACTCTGTAATTCGATTCGAAAGAAATTCTCCGTAATTTACGTGTTATAATAAATATACAAACTCGAAAGCTTATTCTTTCGAGTGAAAGGTGGAACATGGCTATTAAGATGGGAATTCTTTACAAGTTTTCATCAACAAATGCCTAAGGAGAATATTAAAAATTGTCTGGTCCAATAGGATATCTACATAATACACAACTCTGGGCAAACATTCGTCAAAGCCTAATACAAAGAGAAATAATGAAGGGAATGGCACGCACTTCAAAGGCCACCCAATGATGTAACCCGCAATGCAATGGAAGAAGAGGACGGCAAATTACTTAGATGCCGCAAGAGCAGGCAGATTTTGGAACGAAATCATGAACGTGGCATCAAATAGAAATTATTGGTTAAACATTTTTAGTTCCTTTGCTATTTATAGGAACTCAAGGAACTAATGATGATGAAATGAAATGAAATTTTCAGTAAAAGGCAGCTAATGAAACTCTTCAATAGGTCAATGAAGTATGAGATTCATTGTATTTATGAAGTTAATTTTGGCGGTCATGTCATAAATAGAATGAAACTATTTCAATCGTTCAATGAAGGGCCTATACTCCTCTTACTTTTTTTTTTTGAGATTTCGTTATTCTTCGCTTAGTTTAAGATGAGTAGCTGATTGGGCTGGGGCTGCTATTACGTCTCCAGGAAGACAGTTGACAGTGGAGATTTATCCCCCACTGTTTTTGAGGGTTATACCGGACATGGTAGGTCGTCAGAGCCTCGTCAGATAACAACAGGGTACGCCGGGTGTAGGTGAGGTTAACGTTGACTACAAAACCGAATATCCTAGGTTCGAGTCCGGTTCTGACAGTCATTAAATAACAACACAACGCATTTTTCTGTTGTGCATAGTTTCCCTTTATAGCAGTTATTGTAGGAAAATTCAAGTAATGAAGGCATAGACAATGGTCACAGTGTATAATAACCCTAATGTAGCGTCAGAGCGCCCTCCTTCGTCCGTATTGTGTAGCACAGCTCCGATCATTTAATACACCAGAGGTGCTGCAATAATGCATTATTAAAAACATGAAAAAGCAGAGTTGTCTTCTCTATCACTATCCCTTTCCTAAAGAATGTAACACCTAGGAATAGTAGTAGGCATTCATTGCCAGAGTTATTACTTCTCTTAAAAAAAATAATTCTCCGGGAACTTTTTCACTGTTCTTTGTTACCCTACGAGTATTTAAAAAAACAGTTGCTTGTAGCTGACTTCGAAATTTGAAAATACTCTCTCCCATTTTATTTTTCTCGTCATCTATTTAGAATAGAAGCATTTCATTAATTATCGGGGACTAAATAAAGTTCTAAATTAAATTCCTGCAACTGAATTTGCTGACAAGAAGTCATACATAGTAACCTTACTCTGTGATTTAATTCGAAATTAAAAGAGTTAACTTTAATATAATTTTTATATAATAATATATAATATCTGTGGTTTTCATGAATAACAGAGCATGTCCAAGAATCGAATTTTTTCAGTAGAGCCAAAAAAAAAAGATCTTTTTGGAGCTTATTTAAATAAATGTATTTTTCATATATTTTCTTAGGATTTTTTAAAAATCATCTAAAATATAACAATTTGGCATCACAAACTCCGATCCAGAAATATATAACATAGGTTGTTATTCATGAAAACCATAGATATATTCTTGTACATCCTGTAGTAAGGAGCACAGGGCCTTACTAAACTTTGTGAATGTATTCCTATCGTGTGCCATAGCTTTCACTGCGTAAGACCTGTAATGTCTTACGCATGGCGGTTATTTCTGCATCAAGCAGTGTTCTCCACGAGTGACTTGAACGTCCTCTCCTTCGGTTGCATGGCATTTCCTGTGATGTTGAGGGTGTAGCCAATCCACCACCAGTTGCATTTTTTATTTCCCTGGCTATAGCGTGTTGATTGCAATGCTCTTATCTCCAATAGCCCTTCTATTGGATATGTAACCCTTGACAAGGAGATTCTCAAAATTGTCCATTTTGGCATTGATTTATAAAGACTTGGTCGGTTTTATGTTTTTTACATTGCACTTCGAATTACAAACTAGGAAGTTTTCGTACAGAAAATTATTTGAAAACCTAATTTAATCTACAATGATTATTAAACAACTTTATATATTTTGTATGCTAATTAAGCCAGTAAAGTGTAGTGAGAAGAATTTCAAAATTATAAATTAAATTAATTTAATCTATTTTTGTTTGCCCAACATCTGCAAACAGATTGCACAAAATCTTAGAAATATTTATGAAGTCTACAATTTTCAACTAAAATCTGGTCATGCAAGATTTTGGGTGCAGGCAACCTTTTAAAGCTTTTTTTGGAAACTTACGAGTATTTTTTAACTACTTATTTGCTAATGATTTGTTTGGTTCCTTATTTTTATATTTTTCTTTGCTCTTGGTATTAAAATTTAACAAGTTTTCTGATCATTTTAGTGTAGGATCTTAAATACATGATATACATAGATACATACATGCATATAAAATAAAACCTTTTGTGATTAATTATTTGTTTGAAAATGAATGTATGTACATACATATATATGTATTTAGTATACATATATATGATACAAACATATATTTTTATGTACAATTTTCAAAGACAGATTTTGAATATGAATAAAACAACACACGGTGTTTTAATAGCAGATACAAAGCTAGACAAATTATGTATTCAGAAAAATGATTATAAATCGTTAAAGCAAGGTTAACATGGAAATGAATAATATAAAAAATGGCTTTGTGTTTTAGGCCATACTAAGTAGAGATACATGTATTCTTGTTCTCTGCTGCTGCCCAAACAAATACCTACTTAATACTCAAGGGAAAAAATCACTTATGACCCATCGTGCGTGACCTCGGTTCATAAAAAAATATTTTAATGAATAACGTAATAAAGGGTGTTTTTTATTGAGGTATAAAACTTTAAGTTGGCATCACTTTTTTAACTGGCGGCCATTTTATCAGCTGTCAAGTGATTAATATTTAGTTTGGTTTGCCATTTCATCATGAACAGGTTGACAAAAGAACAACGCTTGCAAATCGTGCAAATTTATTTCGAAAATAATGGTTCAGTTCGCGAAGTTTACCGCAAGCTCCGTCCATTTTATGGTCGACATAATCGTCCATCAGAGCAATTAATTCGGTTAACCATGGATCGTTTTCGCACTACGTTTACTCTATGTGATAATACGCATCCGCAGAGACGTCGAACAGTGCGCACCGAAGAAACAATTGCCGCTGTAGAGCAAAGTGTTGAAGAGGACCCGAATGAATCGATTCGCCACCGTGCACAGCAATTGGAGCCGACTGACCGACTATTTTGTTCCCGAATTGGATGGCATGAATGTGGATGAGTTGTGGTTCCAACAAGACGGCGCTACATGCCACACAGCGCACGTCACAATCGATTTATTGAAGGAAACATTCGATGAGCGCATAATTTCGCGGAATGGACCTGTCAATTGGCCACCAAGATCGTGTGATTTGACACCATTGGATTATTTTCTTTGGGGATATGTGAAGTCGCTCGTCTACGCCAACAAACCAGAAACGTTAGGGGACTTGGAAGCCAACATTCGTGGCGTTATTGCCAACATACGGCCCCATATGCTCGAAAAAGTGGTTGAAAATTGGACCTGTAGAATTGGCTTTATTCGAGCCAGCCGCGGCGGCCACATGCCCGAAATCATATTTAAACATTAATGGCATAAAATTATCCTTCCAATAAAGCCAAATTGATGGACATTAAAACGATTTTCTTGTGTTTTATTTCAATTCGAAGTTCTATACCCCTGAAAAAAACACCCTATATTATTAAAAATGTTTTACAGACAATAAAACACACATATTTTCGATTTGAAGTTCAGATATTTCTTTTTATTTTTCAGAACACATACGGCCCTATGTATAATCAAAAATGGCATGAAGTTAGCATAAGTGGCAAAATTGAACATAGCCTTAACGTGTTGTGCCATACAATTTTACATTAAAAATCATGCTAGGATGTAATCCTGTATTAAAACTACATTATGCGGCGATTTTTTTAATATAAAACTGTATAGAGGAATTCGTCAACACGTAGTTCAATTTTGTCACTTATGTTAACTTCATGTCAGTTTTTGATTATAAATAAGGCCGATAATAAATAGGGTTTGTGTATTAAGGAATTACGTAATTGATTTCCAGAATTTTTAATTGTATTATAGAAAAAATTTTTAATTGATTTGGAACGTCAAATTTGGTTTATAAACATATCGTTTTCAGCTATAAGCCATATTTAGTGTTCACTTGAAATAATTTGTGTATGTAATTAGTTTTCTAGTCAGAATTTGGTGTACATATATGTATATGTATACACACCGCAATTTTAGCTAATTTTGACACACAAATTGACAAGTTCAATTACATAAATTTATCAATTAAAATTTATCGAAAATGTAGTTTAAACCAGGGGGCTCTTTTTATCGACCGAAATTACGAAATATTTCAATAGAGTTTATATATGTAGAAATATTTATAAATTTGGAATCGTATCGAATGCCGTAATTTACCCCCCAGGCTGTTAATAATGTAACAATTCACTTGTATTTCCAAATGTTCGAGCTATTTACAGTTTAGGATGTTCTAAACGGAAAAGAATCATAAACTCAAGTCGCGCAAACTGGCTTTCACATTATATAATAACTGTAACTGGAATACATACATACATACATACATATATACATAGATAATATCTGTGGCAATAAGTTGACATGAGTGCTTTTTCATTTTATTACATATTCTTATTCTCTTCTTCAAGATCTATCACTCAACTAAATTTCAATTAAAAAATGTCATTATTAATGAAACTATACGCATTTATATTTTAACTTAAGTCTTTTTGGAAAATAATACGTAAGCCATAACATCTTACCTCAACTTAATTTTTTTTTCGGTAGCTACAACAATATTAAATTATTTGAGCATAAAAACTTGTATACACTTAAGTTCAATAACTAACATCCCATCCAAATTATTCTTCATTAAAAAACAACTTACATTTAACTAAGCTTTTAAAAAATTATCTTATCTCAGGTTTTCCGCATTTTTCAATTTAACCTAAAGCACTTATCTCGACTTAACATCAATAAAAATTATTTTGCCTTTTAATATAATAGCTTAAGTGCACTTTAATGTTTATTTTTCTAACAATGGATTTTTTCATAACATCTTAACTAAAAAAAGCGAATATTAACTAATAAAACGTTTTTTTTATTTTATAAAATTAACAGTTTTGTTCTATATAAATGTGCATCTTTTTCGGAGGCTAAAAATTTTATATAAAAACCAAACACAATTAATTTTAGACAAAAACATGAAATTTCGACTTAAGCCATTATTATTTATTGGCACAGATATTATATTGATTTTCAAACGAACTATAATTTTTAATTCACATTAAATAACTCATAAGAAGTATCAAACAAAAAATTCTATTAACTTCCTATAAGGAAATACATATGTAATATGTACATATAACTACATATGCTTATAAAAACATCAACAAACAAACAAGTAAAATATAAAAGTTGTTTGAACTATTATTCTTATTTAATTATGTATGTACATATATTTATTTATTTATTTATAACATATTCTACAAAGTAAATTTAGTAGAATATGGTTGCACAAGTATGGAAGGAGTAACTAGACCATATGCCCAAGATGTTATTAAGTATGTATATATATATATATGTATGTATGTTCGATTTTATTTACCTCAATTATGCTTTAAATTACACATTGAACAAATTACGATATTCGATATAGAAACTTAAATGTTGACAATTATGTCAGAAAAAAATTATACCGGTTTAATTAACAGAAAACGTGTGTGTAAAAAAGAATTAATTAACAGACAATCAAACGTGACTTTCTATTTTTGTTTTTTCTTTAAATTTAATATAAAGTTTCCAATGAATTAATGACTGTTAACATTAATTAAAACGAAACTTTTCTAAAAAAAAACAAGAACATAAGTTAATAAAAACAGTAGATTGACTTTTGGCAACCGAATAGTAATATGATTAGCTTTGTTGGCGAAACAAGATCCATATATGCAATTCAAATGTAATTCTTTTTTTTCTTTAACTGATAAAAAAATAGATAAAAAATCTAGTTTTCGTGTAAAAGTTAACAATAAATAACCTTGATTATTTTACTAGTTTTTGAAATTGTCATTTATGTTGAAATATAAAAATTAAATAAAAAAAATTAAATAAAAAAATAAAAATAAAAAGATATGTATATGAACAAATATAAAAAATCTACAACTTAATTTGCAGAAGAGACAGTGGGAACAAAAATTAAAATTAGATTTTTTTTAAATTAATAGAGACCCAGGAATAATTCGCTTAATAGTAAGAAGTTTTTTTAATTTGTTTTTGAATATTTTTCAATTTAGTTACCTGAATATTTTTCTACCTAAAAATAATTAAAAAAAGAACGATTATTGTAAAAGGACAGAATTATTTCCCTGAGTATTAATTTAAAATCTAATTGATTTAAGCATAATAAATACTTTTCTTTTGTAGAAATCAAATTAATAAAACAGATTTTTAATGGAAATTCATTTTATAAGCCTTTTATAAGTCCAAAACAATATGAATAATGCATTATTCTGTATTAAGATATAATCAAACCAAAAAATAAATAACAAACTCAGCTAAGCACAATATTTGTATTAATTTTTCACAGTTAACTGAATTTAAAAAAAGCAAGAGCTTATTTTTTAATAAATTTGAATAAATTTAAAAAATAGGATTAGTAGTTTTTTGTTAAACGGTCATATATTAGCTTACTGATTGATATTAATTGCATGATAATGATGATGTTTTGAAAGCTGTTAATTTTTATGACTTTCTTTAACAATTCTCGCCACTATAATTTTAAAACTTGACTATAAATACATAAAATTATTTCCTTCCCGGCTTAGCGACTATTCACATATTATGTAACTCTGCAGCAGGGGGAAGGGGTAAGGATTTGTTACGTTTTAGAGTATTTATGCTAAAAATTAAAAAAAAATTTCACTAAGGGATGGGGGTGTATAAAACCTATGAGAATGGAGATACATAATATGTGAACAGCCTCTTGCTCAAGCAATAAAATATTTTAATTCAGAAAACTGAATTTATTAGAGTATCCTATTAGAGTATAGTATTGAGGTAGTATTCTACTTTTAGGAACTAAAGGAAGAATAAGAATGTCATAATTTAAATTTTATTCATTAAACCCAAAATTGTGTATGTATATTTTTTAAATTTAATTTTTAACTTGAATTTTACTCTCTTTGGCTTCACTGTCCATTAATTCCATTTAAATATTGCATTTATGTTTGATGTAAAAAGTCAGTCCAACTGTCTTAAATGACAAATCAAATTTTTCTTTAAAGTTTTTGTTTTTTAAGCCAAGGTTATTCATTCATTACAAACATAAAATTCAAACTGATTTTTAAAGAACTAAACACGCTACCAGTTAACCAACGACCACTGGTAACAATTAGAAATAAATTTATTTATTTTTTTCAATAATTAATATCATGCATGCATTTGCTGTCGATATTACATATTTACATGCAGATACATACATACGCGTACATATGAATGTGTGTTAATGACTTGGTAGTCAAATATAAAAACTTGTTTTATTAATTTATTTAAAATAAATATTTATTTAAGTAATATGTAACTAGCAACTATTATTTCCATAAATATTTGAATTTGTTGTTTTATTCTTTGCAGCCGACAAGCATGTTTCGCATTGTGATTATTGCCTTGTGTTTGGCTGTTCCTGTATTGAGTAATTCGGCCGGTGCGCCAGCAGCTATTTGTAAGAACGGTCTAACACCTGAGCATCATGCTAAGCCCGAATCGAGTCCGGTACCCTATAGTTTTTCCGGTGGGAATGCAGTTAAGGCTGGTGACAAGATCGGTTTGGTTTTGGGTGGTGGTGAATTTTTAGGTTTTGCCTTACAAGCTCGCGATTCTGGAGATAGTCCAGTAGGTACTTTCAAGGTCGTTGAGGCCAATAAGTCACAACTTTTGAAATGCTCAGCAGACGGGGTCAGTTAAAAAAAAATTGCAAAAAAATATTTTTATTAATTTCTTAAACTTCTTTTCAGGACACTTTAACCCATGTCCAATTGAACAAGAAGCCCATTAACAGCGTTGAGTTCCAATGGGTTGCTCCTGCCAACTATAAAGGTGCTGTTAAATTTGTCGGCACTGTTGCCAAGAATGGTGGAACCTATTGGATCCGTAAAGTCATCAAAGAAGTAACTGTACAATAATTGTATTATCAGCTATTTGTATAATTTTATTTTTAAGAACACAAGCCCAACAATGTATTTTTATTTTTCTTTTTCAGAAATTTGTATGCTAAATTTTTAATAAACTTTTTTATTCTAAACTTTGGTAATACAAAATTTAAAGATTTTTATTCATACAAAGCAGAAAACATCCCTGAAACATTCCGTCCGCTAAGTTAAAGATTTTGTTCAAGATTGCGGCATCAGTGAATATCAGTGAATATCTAAAATTGATTTGACGAAGTTTGATTGAAGTTATTAAGTTCGAAATTTTTCGTCAACGATATCTCTTGAACGAATCAGCCGATTTTAGTCTAATTAGCAGTAATCGACGTTTTTTACAGATTAAGAGCTGATTAGATGTGATCAACTTAATATTTTAAATTTGTTTAAAACAAAAGTTTTATGAAAATTTCCGAAATCTAGCGAATCGATTTACTAACTTACGGAATCTAAGTGAACTCAACATTTTTCTAATGCAACGAAAGCTATAAAATTATTATATAAGTACGTCGGGGTGATTCGATCAAGAGATATCGTTGACGAAAATTTTCGAAAAAATCGTTTTTTGTTCTACAAATCGATTTTAGACATTCACTGATTACTATAGAGTTAAAAAGTATATCGGATACCGCAAATTTGAACAAAGTCTGTAGCTTAGCGGAAAGTTTCAGGGATCGAAGGCAAGTTCAACCGATTCCAATATTTTTTTTTAATTACAAAAAATAAATTTTTTATTTTTTTTAACCAAAAAAGTTTGCTTTTAGTAGAATAAAAATAAGCCAATTTACTAACATGTGCATAATTAGTAAAGAACAAACGACAATCGCAAGACTATTGTAAATTTAGAGATGGTAAAATTGATCTTTAATTACAAAAAAACTTTCAGCAAATTGTAACATGATGCATCAAAACAATTCACATATTCCATTGGTACTGAAAGCTGAGTATATAAAGCAGAAATCTACATCAACTGACACCACACAAACAGTAGACCAAACACAAAGAACGTTGATGACGAAGGTGTTGCGACCTTCGAAAACAGCTAGTTGTTTCGTTCTGATAGCGTTTGTCAGAATATTTACAATTAACTTTGGTGTTAATCAAATCATAAATATAGAAATTGTTTATCTAATTTTTCGACCTTTTTTATATGTTCAATGAAACTATTTTTTAAGCTTTAGGTCAGTAAATTTTATATATTTTTAGTTTTATATCGATATTTCGTTAACCTTTGGTTAACTTCTTCAGGATTATATTTATTTTATTTTTTGGTAATTAGTTTTTGTCTTTTTTTTCTTTTAATCAGAAAAAAATATTTTTTTCTGATTAAAAGAAAAAAAAGACAAAAACTAATTACCAAAAATAAAATAAATATAATCCTGAAGAAGTTAACCAAAGGTTAACGAAATATCGATATAAAACTAAAAATATATAAAATTTACTGACCTAAAGCTTAAAAAATAGTTTCATTGAATAAATATAGAAACAAATAAGGTTCGAACAATAACAATTAATCTATGTAACTTTTTTATAATTTATTTTTCTGACCTGCAATAGCTAAATGAAAGTTGAATATCTGTAATCAAATATATACGAAAGTTAAAATTCATTTTATTCAAAAGTCGGTGACGTTGGCTGAAGTAGTTAGCACGTTGACTACAAAACCGAAGGTACTGGGTTCAATCCCTGTCCAACAATCATTAAATAACAACACCACGCATTTTTCTGATGTGCATTAGTGTCCCTTTGTATCAGTTGTTGTAGTAGTAGTAGGCATTCATTGCCTGAGTGTTACTTCTTCAAACTTTATTACAACTAGATGATTAGAAATTTTTGAACAACAAATTTTTTTTTTTGTTTATTTCAGTTGTTTTTAAAGTTACTTCTATCTTTTACTGCTTCACTTAAAGTATTCATTTTAAACTCATATCATAGATATCAACTTGTCTCCCATATACTTTTTTGCTCGTAATCAACACATCTATCCAATTTTAATGACTAAATATAAAAGAGTTTAGAGATGATTGTTGTTTTGTTTTATTACCTTTAATTAATAATTATTGCTATCATTATATGAATGTGAAAACCCCCATTTCGCCCTAATCAGTTTACTATCTCTATTTTTTCTAAGAACCCACAAATCAGCAATAAAAAACTAGTTTATAATTTTTTTAAATTTTCTTATATATTAGAGATGAACGCAAACATTATTTTATTATTGCAAGATCATTTAAAGTGATAAGCACATAAATAATATGTTTCGTTTTATTTTAATTGTTGTGTGTTTGGCTGCTCCAGTCTTCACTCATCCTGTAGGAGCTCCGAAAGCAGTTTGTACAAATAATCTCACACCCGGCCATCATGCTGAGGGGAAAACATCCGATCCACCATACAACTTTTCAGGAAAAGATTCTGTAAAATCAGGCGAAAAGATCACCATTACTTTGAGTGGCGATGACTTTTTGGGATACGTTTTACAAGCTCGCGATGCCAAAGAAGAACCCGTAGGTACCTTCAAAATTGTAGAAGCTAACAAATCTCAACTTTTAACCTGTTCGGCTGAAGGGGTAAGGTTAATCTCAAGGTAATGTTGCGATCAAAATGTTAATGAATTTTTTTTATTCGAACAGGATACCTTAACCCACGTTCAGTTGGACAACAAACCTATTAAAAGTGTAGAGTTCGAATGGTTGGCTCCAGCCGATTACAAAGGCAATGTGAAATTTGTTGCCACAATAGTCAAGAATTATGCCACCTTTTGGGTACGTAAGGTAACCAAGGTTGTTACTGTGGAATAAACTATTTGGGTATCAAACGAAAATGTTTTAAATTTAAATAAATAAAAAAAAAAAATTGCATAATGGGCCTGTTCGTGAATGCATCACTGCGCTGCAAATGGAAATTTAAATGTCCTAAAGTGCTTCGCTGAAGTAGGTAATGCACAAATAAATATAAAATATGAGATACAAACATGTATACTACTAAAAAAGATTATCAGTGCACTTTTATTGCATTTTAAATTAAAGTTTGCTCGCGTGATGTATTTCCGAACAGGCCCAGTATGTCCTTGAATCGATTCCCATAAAAAAAATGCAATTACATCAGAAATGCGTTTTAATTTTTTCTGATTATTTTTTTGAAATCGATTTTTTTTTTTATTTCGACAGAACATCTAATATACCGAAAAATTCAAAAATCTCGATAATGAGTTAGGGCCTTTCTATATTAAGGCAACGATATATTCCATTCGATTTATGTATATCATTCAATTGATTAATTGATCGAAGCGTTGGAAAGAAAATCCATAGGTTTTTGGAGTTGCATAATAGTTTTTTTTTAATTTTCGACAATGATTCTTTTGAAACATTTAACCGGTTTAAATCCTGAAAATCGATTTAAAAAGAACTTCTGGAGTTATTTAAATTTCAAGCTTCTCCAACATTTTTCCTCAATCGATTTTATTCAAATTTGCAGCAGTCGACGTGGTTTTTTTTTAGAAAATTTAAGAAGTTTTAATATTCTATTTTTATTTTAGCACTATGCCCAAACGATTTGGCATAAAAGCAATAAATAGTAATAATAATAGTAATAAATAAATTTCAAATTAAAATAATAATAATAATAATAATAATAATAATAATAATAATAATAATAATAATAATAATAATAATAATAATAATAATAATAATAATAATAATAATAATAATAATAATAATAATAATAATAATAATAATAATAATAATAATAATAATAATAATAATAATAATAATAATAATAATAATAATAATAATAATAATAATAATAATAATAATAATAATAATAATAATAATAATAATAATAATAATAATAATAATAATAATAATAATAATAATAATAATAATAATAATAATAATAATAATAATAATAATAATAATAATAATAATAATAATAATAATAATAATAATAATAATAATAATAATAATAATAATAATAATAATAATAATAATAATAATAATAATAATAATAATAATAATAATAATAATAATAATAATAATAATAATAATAATAATAATAATAATAATAATAATAATAATAATAATAATAATAATAATAATAATAATAATAATAATAATAATAATAATAATAATAATAATAATAATAATAATAATAATAATAATAATAATAATAATAATAATAATAATAATAATAATAATAATAATAATAATAATAATAATAATAATAATAATAATAATAATAATAATAATAATAATAATAATAATAATAATAATAATAATAATAATAATAATAATAATAATAATAATAATAATAATAATAATAATAATAATAATAATAATAATAATAATAATAATAATAATAATAATAATAATAATAATAATAATAATAATAATAATAATAATAATAATAATAATAATAATAATAATAATAATAATAATAATAATAATAATAATAATAATAATAATAATAATAATAATAATAATAATAATAATAATAATAATAATAATAATAATAATAATAATAATAATAATAATAATAATAATAATAATAATAATAATAATAATAATAATAATAATAATAATAATAATAATAATAATAATAATAATAATAATAATAATAATAATAATAATAATAATAATAATAATAATAATAATAATAATAATAATAATAATAATAATAATAATAATAATAATAATAATAATAATAATAATAATAATAATAATAATAATAATAATAATAATAATAATAATAATAATAATAATAATAATAATAATAATAATAATAATAATAATAATAATAATAATAATAATAATAATAATAATAATAATAATAATAATAATAATAATAATAATAATAATAATAATAATAATAATAATAATAATAATAATAATAATAATAATAATAATAATAATAATAATAATAATAATAATAATAATAATAATAATAATAATAATAATAATAATAATAATAATAATAATAATAATAATAATAATAATAATAATAATAATAATAATAATAATAATAATAATAATAATAATAATAATAATAATAATAATAATAATAATAATAATAATAATAATAATAATAATAATAATAATAATAATAATAATAATAATAATAATAATAATAATAATAATAATAATAATAATAATAATAATAATAATAATAATAATAATAATAATAATAATAATAATAATAATAATAATAATAATAATAATAATAATAATAATAATAATAATAATAATAATAATAATAATAATAATAATAATAATAATAATAATAATAATAATAATAATAATAATAATAATAATAATAATAATAATAATAATAATAATAATAATAATAATAATAATAATAATAATAATAATAATAATAATAATAATAATAATAATAATAATAATAATAATAATAATAATAATAATAATAATAATAATAATAATAATAATAATAATAATAATAATAATAATAATAATAATAATAATAATAATAATAATAATAATAATAATAATAATAATAATAATAATAATAATAATAATAATAATAATAATAATAATAATAATAATAATAATAATAATAATAATAATAATAATAATAATAATAATAATAATAATAATAATAATAATAATAATAATAATAATAATAATAATAATAATAATAATAATAATAATAATAATAATAATAATAATAATAATAATAATAATAATAATAATAATAATAATAATAATAATAATAATAATAATAATAATAATAATAATAATAATAATAATAATAATAATAATAATAATAATAATAATAATAATAATAATAATAATAATAATAATAATAATAATAATAATAATAATAATAATAATAATAATAATAATAATAATAATAATAATAATAATAATAATAATAATAATAATAATAATAATAATAATAATAATAATAATAATAATAATAATAATAATAATAATAATAATAATAATAATAATAATAATAATAATAATAATAATAATAATAATAATAATAATAATAATAATAATAATAATAATAATAATAATAATAATAATAATAATAATAATAATAATAATAATAATAATAATAATAATAATAATAATAATAATAATAATAATAATAATAATAATAATAATAATAATAATAATAATAATAATAATAATAATAATAATAATAATAATAATAATAATAATAATAATAATAATAATAATAATAATAATAATAATAATAATAATAATAATAATAATAATAATAATAATAATAATAATAATAATAATAATAATAATAATAATAATAATAATAATAATAATAATAATAATAATAATAATAATAATAATAATAATAATAATAATAATAATAATAATAATAATAATAATAATAATAATAATAATAATAATAATAATAATAATAATAATAATAATAATAATAATAATAATAATAATAATAATAATAATAATAATAATAATAATAATAATAATAATAATAATAATAATAATAATAATAATAATAATAATAATAATAATAATAATAATAATAATAATAATAATAATAATAATAATAATAATAATAATAATAATAATAATAATAATAATAATAATAATAATAATAATAATAATAATAATAATAATAATAATAATAATAATAATAATAATAATAATAATAATAATAATAATAATAATAATAATAATAATAATAATAATAATAATAATAATAATAATAATAATAATAATAATAATAATAATAATAATAATAATAATAATAATAATAATAATAATAATAATAATAATAATAATAATAATAATAATAATAATAATAATAATAATAATAATAATAATAATAATAATAATAATAATAATAATAATAATAATAATAATAATAATAATAATAATAATAATAATAATAATAATAATAATAATAATAATAATAATAATAATAATAATAATAATAATAATAATAATAATAATAATAATAATAATAATAATAATAATAATAATAATAATAATAATAATAATAATAATAATAATAATAATAATAATAATAATAATAATAATAATAATAATAATAATAATAATAATAATAATAATAATAATAATAATAATAATAATAATAATAATAATAATAATAATAATAATAATAATAATAATAATAATAATAATAATAATAATAATAATAATAATAATAATAATAATAATAATAATAATAATAATAATAATAATAATAATAATAATAATAATAATAATAATAATAATAATAATAATAATAATAATAATAATAATAATAATAATAATAATAATAATAATAATAATAATAATAATAATAATAATAATAATAATAATAATAATAATAATAATAATAATAATAATAATAATAATAATAATAATAATAATAATAATAATAATAATAATAATAATAATAATAATAATAATAATAATAATAATAATAATAATAATAATAATAATAATAATAATAATAATAATAATAATAATAATAATAATAATAATAATAATAATAATAATAATAATAATAATAATAATAATAATAATAATAATAATAATAATAATAATAATAATAATAATAATAATAATAATAATAATAATAATAATAATAATAATAATAATAATAATAATAATAATAATAATAATAATAATAATAATAATAATAATAATAATAATAATAATAATAATAATAATAATAATAATAATAATAATAATAATAATAATAATAATAATAATAATAATAATAATAATAATAATAATAATAATAATAATAATAATAATAATAATAATAATAATAATAATAATAATAATAATAATAATAATAATAATAATAATAATAATAATAATAATAATAATAATAATAATAATAATAATAATAATAATAATAATAATAATAATAATAATAATAATAATAATAATAATAATAATAATAATAATAATAATAATAATAATAATAATAATAATAATAATAATAATAATAATAATAATAATAATAATAATAATAATAATAATAATAATAATAATAATAATAATAATAATAATAATAATAATAATAATAATAATAATAATAATAATAATAATAATAATAATAATAATAATAATAATAATAATAATAATAATAATAATAATAATAATAATAATAATAATAATAATAATAATAATAATAATAATAATAATAATAATAATAATAATAATAATAATAATAATAATAATAATAATAATAATAATAATAATAATAATAATAATAATAATAATAATAATAATAATAATAATAATAATAATAATAATAATAATAATAATAATAATAATAATAATAATAATAATAATAATAATAATAATAATAATAATAATAATAATAATAATAATAATAATAATAATAATAATAATAATAATAATAATAATAATAATAATAATAATAATAATAATAATAATAATAATAATAATAATAATAATAATAATAATAATAATAATAATAATAATAATAATAATAATAATAATAATAATAATAATAATAATAATAATAATAATAATAATAATAATAATAATAATAATAATAATAATAATAATAATAATAATAATAATAATAATAATAATAATAATAATAATAATAATAATAATAATAATAATAATAATAATAATAATAATAATAATAATAATAATAATAATAATAATAATAATAATAATAATAATAATAATAATAATAATAATAATAATAATAATAATAATAATAATAATAATAATAATAATAATAATAATAATAATAATAATAATAATAATAATAATAATAATAATAATAATAATAATAATAATAATAATAATAATAATAATAATAATAATAATAATAATAATAATAATAATAATAATAATAATAATAATAATAATAATAATAATAATAATAATAATAATAATAATAATAATAATAATAATAATAATAATAATAATAATAATAATAATAATAATAATAATAATAATAATAATAATAATAATAATAATAATAATAATAATAATAATAATAATAATAATAATAATAATAATAATAATAATAATAATAATAATAATAATAATAATAATAATAATAATAATAATAATAATAATAATAATAATAATAATAATAATAATAATAATAATAATAATAATAATAATAATAATAATAATAATAATAATAATAATAATAATAATAATAATAATAATAATAATAATAATAATAATAATAATAATAATAATAATAATAATAATAATAATAATAATAATAATAATAATAATAATAATAATAATAATAATAATAATAATAATAATAATAATAATAATAATAATAATAATAATAATAATAATAATAATAATAATAATAATAATAATAATAATAATAATAATAATAATAATAATAATAATAATAATAATAATAATAATAATAATAATAATAATAATAATAATAATAATAATAATAATAATAATAATAATAATAATAATAATAATAATAATAATAATAATAATAATAATAATAATAATAATAATAATAATAATAATAATAATAATAATAATAATAATAATAATAATAATAATAATAATAATAATAATAATAATAATAATAATAATAATAATAATAATAATAATAATAATAATAATAATAATAATAATAATAATAATAATAATAATAATAATAATAATAATAATAATAATAATAATAATAATAATAATAATAATAATAATAATAATAATAATAATAATAATAATAATAATAATAATAATAATAATAATAATAATAATAATAATAATAATAATAATAATAATAATAATAATAATAATAATAATAATAATAATAATAATAATAATAATAATAATAATAATAATAATAATAATAATAATAATAATAATAATAATAATAATAATAATAATAATAATAATAATAATAATAATAATAATAATAATAATAATAATAATAATAATAATAATAATAATAATAATAATAATAATAATAATAATAATAATAATAATAATAATAATAATAATAATAATAATAATAATAATAATAATAATAATAATAATAATAATAATAATAATAATAATAATAATAATAATAATAATAATAATAATAATTTTTTTTTTTTTTTTTTTTTTTTTTTTTTTTTTTTGGGTTCAAGATGGGAAAATGCTTTATGCATGATGCGCGGATCGTCATCCACACCGTATGCCGGACTCCCGTAGTGAAACGTATACCGGCTAAAAACCCACCTTGTTGCTCTTGGGATGTGTTGCCCACCTGGGCACCGCCTTAGCATTACTTCCAGATGGATCCCGTTGTTTGGCGTGTTTGCACGCCTCCGCTTATATCGCCTGCGTCCAGGCTACCCTCTTCTTTGTAACGTATGCTTAAGGCTCTGGCAGTGTAAGAACTGCATCTAGGTCACGCTTTTTGGAGCGGAGCACTTGCTCGACGTATTTTGTTATTGCGTTCCAATTCCCCCCGCCCTCCATCATCTTATCCACAATATTTTCGGGTGTTATTTCACCTGTTTGAGATTCCACTTCTCTGCGGCGCTCAAGCCAGTGACTGCAATTGAAGAACGTGTGTTCAGCGTCGTCTATAATTTCGATTTCTTCGTAAATGCAGAAGGGAGTGTTACATTTCCCCATTTTGTGTAAGTACTTCCGGAAATATCCATGTCCAGATAACATCTGTGTTATGTAGTAATTTATTTCCCCTACTCGCCTTTGTGTCCATTTTCGTATATCCCGGATAAGTTTGTAGGTCCATCTACCTCGGCTTTCGTTGTCCCACCTTGTTTGCCATTTATGTATTGTGTGCTGCTTTGTGGTTTCTATTTCTTCGGCCGGATGTAAATTGTTTGTTTTTATACTGTAGATTTTCATTCTTTCAGTCGCTTGTAAGTCTATAGGTTTCATTCCTGCTATAACAAGTACTGCTGGTGCTGATACTGTGCGGTATGCTGACGTAACTCGTAAGGCTGCAGATCTCTGCACTGATAAGAGTTTTTCCGCTCTGCATTGTTTATCTAGTGCCTGGGCCCATATTTCACTGCCGTAAAGAAGAATGCTGTTTGAGGTTTCCACTAATAGCTTTCTCTTACTTGAGAGTGGGCCACCAATGTTTGCCATTAGTCTACTGAGCTGCATTGTTATTTTAGCAGCCTTTTGCGTCGCATAAAGGATCTGTTGCGAGTATGTTAACTTTGAATCCAGTCTTACTCCGAGGTATTTGACGAATTTAGCAGTAGGTAATACTATGTCGTCTACGCGCATGTTTATCTCTAGAGGAATATGCCGCTTGGTAAGTAATACCAGCTCTGTTTTGTGAGTTGCGAGTTTCAATCCGTGTAAATCGAGCCAGCTCTTGGTTCTTAGCATCACTTGTCGCAATCTGCGCTGAGCATCCTCTGTATTTCTCGCTGTAATGACAGCTGCTATGTCATCCGCATATCCCACGAGGAAAGTTCCGTCAGGCATCTCTAGTTTTAATATTTCGTCGTAGCTGGCATTCCACAGATCAGGTCCTAGTATGGAGCCTTGCGCTGCTCCTGAGGTTATCTGTATTCTCCTCGTTCCTCCGCTTGTGTTATATATTAGTTCCCTATCCTTCAAATAGTTTCTTATCATTATCATTAGGTATTCTGGTACGTTGAAATTCGTCTTGAGAGCGTTAAGCACGTCTATCCATCTGAGGCTATTGAATGCGTTTTTTACGTCTAAGGTGGCCAAAAGGACTATTGGTCTAGAGTAGTGATTTCCCTGTTGTGCGGCCGCAAATGTATCTACCACGTCTTTGAGGGCTCCTATTGTGGACTTCCCTGGACGGAATCCATGTTGTCTCTTCGACAAACTACCTGCTGCTTGAATTGCTTTTTCAAGTCGAGGTTTTATGAGTCGCTCTAATAATTTCCCTGCGGTATCCAGCATACATAATGGTCTGTATGAAGATGGCACTTGTGGGTCCCCTTTTCCTTTGCTGATTAGTACTAGGCTTTGTTTCTTCCAGACTTTTGGGAATACGCCTTCTCTTAGGCAACTGTTGTACATTTTCAGCAGCAGCTGAGGTTTTCTGCTTGCTATTTGTTTCAAGACTTCGGCTGGAACTCCATCCGGGCCTGGTGCTTTGTTATTCTGCAAACCATGAGCGGCTGATTTTAGCTCTTCTTCTGTGAATGATGGAGCGTTTACATTTGGAGTATTTTCCTCATCGTCTACTCTCATTTCATGTTTCGGGAAAAGCGTTTCCACTATGTTTTGCATGGTTGCCTCGTCCATGTCTCCCACGGGGTTTTTCGTGCCCAGCTTTTTCATCACGATCTTATAACCGAGACCCCACGGATTACGGTTGATATCATCTCTTAGTTCCTCCCATTTCTGTTTTTTACTTTTGGCTATGGCGTTGCAAAGTTGCTTCTTTGCGTCTTTGTACTCCAGGTGTTCTGTCTCCGCTTCTCCTCTGCGTTTGGCCCTTGTGTATTTACGTCTTTGACGGATACAGTTTCGTCGGAATTCATCTATTTCGTCATTCCACCAGTGCACTGCTGTTTTGTTCCTTAGCTTCTTCATCTTGGGCATTGCCTTATCGCATGCCTTCGTGATGATGCGCATAATATGTCTGACGGTGGCGTTTGCATCTCCTTCAATTTCTACTGCGTCAGTTTGTCGGTAAATTTCTCTTATAAGAACCGAAGAATTTAGCTTATTTACATTCCATTTACGGGTGGATGCGTTTGCTTTTCTTACTGTTGCATTATCGCTGGTTTTGAGGGAGAAAGAGATGTACTGGTGATCACTTGCCGTATATATCTCCAGGACCTTCCAGTCTGCTATCTTATTTGCGAACGTCTCAGAAACAAAAGTTACGTCAGGTATCGTACCGTCGCACCCTGGGCGTCTGAACGTAGGTGTGCTTCCTACATTTGCAATCGTTAGTCCGATTCTAGCTGCCATTTCCAGTATTTTCCTGCCTCTGGAATTGGTTCTTGGCATTCCCCATTCTACTGCTTGCGAGTTAAAGTCTCCTGCCACTATGAGATGTCCTCCTATATCTCGAATGATGTCTTCAATATCGTTTAACTTAATTTGAAATTCTTCGGCGCTGTCACTGGGAGTGAGGTAGCAGCTGAGAAGCGTGACATTTCTGAGCTGTATCCACACGACCCCATTTCCCCTGCCGCTGTTAGTTGGGCGTATGTTACTACTGGCTGGAACCCATATTGCTGCAGTTCCTGATTCGTCATCTAGCCAGAGCCCATTTCCTGTCTTGGTGTACTGTTCGCTTATTATTATGATGTCCGCTTTTTCTTCTGTGGCTATTTGCGGTAGTAGATCATGCGCCACTTTAGCTCGATGCATGTTTGCTTGAAGGATTTTCACTGCGCCTTTTGTTTATTGGCTTTGCAGCTTTTTGAGCCCGGCAAATGATTTGTCATGCTTGTTTCTTCCTGTGAGCATAAGCAACACTTTGGGGGGTTCCTACACTCTTTTAATTTGTGGCCCTTCTCTCCACATTTAATGCACAGTCCCATGCCTTTCCTGTCTGGGCCTTTGCATTCCCATTGCATATGGCCAAGTCCAAAGCATCGAAAGCAGCGTTTTCTTTCCTCAATATACCTGATTCGGCAGTTTGTTACGCCAATTTTTATTCTTCTGGTCTTAAGAAGCTTTTGTGCTCCTGCTTCAGGTAGAGAGACAAAGGCTCTTCTCTGTTCTCTGCTGTTTGTATCTGTTAAACGAACAGTTATATCCTCCTCTGAAATGCCTGTTTCTTCGTTAATAGCATCTATAACTTCCTCTTCTGTAGAGAGGGAATCGAGGTCTTGTATCTCTATTGTGCCCTTAGGCCTTAGGCCCTGCACTACTGCTGCTTCTTTAAGAGTTCCCTTTATAGCGTTACAGAACTCGTCTTTTTTCCCACCTTTTCCCATTACCAGCAGTATTGCTCCAGTTTTTGTTTTTCGGATGGATTGCACTGCAACTTCCGTCTCCTCTGGTTTTACATTTTGCCTAATACTTCTGAGCACGTCAGCGTAGCTGTGACCTTCTTGTGGCTTTATTATAACGGCTTCTGCGCGTGCTCTAGACTTTTTCTGCTGTGCCTTATTTCTCCGGCCGTTGTTTTCCCTTCTGGGCGTTTTGGCTTCTGCTGTAGGCTTGTTCAGCTTTGGTGCGTTATTCCTGTCGACTTCTAATTTCTTGTGCTTCTTGCCGGGATTTGGTTCTGCTGGACTGGATGCATTGCGTTTATTTTGGGACGTTGAAGGCAATGGCGTCATGTTGCTCTCGTTTGTGCTTGTCTTGCGAGTGATCTCCTCTTCTCTTGTCTTGCTGCTGATCTCATCCTGCCTTGGCTGCGGTCTGCTTTTTTCTCTTTCTCTTTCCGCATTCTTCCAGTTTCTGCGATAGTCCGTAATGACATCTATCAGTTCCTCTAACTCTGACACTCCATTTTGGACTTCCATGCTGATGTTCCTTTGTTTGGTCATTGCCAGCCGTATCTTACGGAGCACCTTTCGACAATTTCCAAATGCTTCCTCTTCGGACAGTCGCATTTTCAAGATAAACTCTTGTCTAGGTGAACTGAGTGTCGCTGTGGATTCGTCTGGCATATTTATTGCCGTAGCGTTTTTTTCTTGAGGTGTATCAAGAGTTTTTTCTTCGATCGGTACAATAGAAGGCGGTTGGTGAACTGGTGACCGTTTGGTTT